>OW119922.1:39549729-44549729 GCA_933210815.1 Meta bourneti | reverse complement strand
TATTGTTTGGCGCAGCATGGCCAAATCTGGCCCTTGTGCCATAAAAAACCAACCAACCAACCATCTTACACTATTATTACTGGGTCTGAAATTATTCAACCATAACATCCATGAAAGTTTTTCACCTATGCATTCATGGGTTAATCTACTTTGAAATATGTTAAACGTAGCCTTAAAGATTTGTAAAATAACCTTAAAATAGTCCTCATTTTGCCTTTGCTAAAAGAGTGAAGACTGTTAAAGCATAAAGAATTTCCAATTGAAAGTATTAGTAAAATCAGGTATGAAAATCTTCCATCAGGACTGTCATGGCACAGTGGGCTTGTCCTCTTTTAACAACCTGCAAGTTGTAGGTAGTGTAGGTTTGATTCCTCTCTGGATGTATTTTCTCTCTTCTGTATCAGTAAAACTTTCCTTGTGTGTGCATGTCCATTACTTGACATTGTCGTGTTTGGCACAGCATGGCCAAATATGGCCCTTGCTCCATAAAACCTCACCAACCATCAGGGTTAGAAATCAGGAGTAAAAACTCGGGCATCGATGGCAATTAAGCATTTTCCCTCAGTTGCCAAAATCTTCTACTTGGTACAATACTACACACACATTTTATGTCAGTATATGCTAATAAATCAGTTCAGTGATTTTGTGAGTTTTAGATAAGTATGATAATGTTGGGTTAATTTTTAGAAATTAATTGTATATTGTCCCTAATATTTATTTGCATATATGTGTATATATTTTGTGTTGTGTACTGCCTTGCACCAACTTTTGAGTGCTTGGTAATTTTTCTCACTGGTTAGCAGTGAGAAAAAAATATATATAAGGTATGTAATCTTGAATGCCCATGGATGGGAAAAGCAAACAGATCAAGCCCGTTTCCAGGGAGGGGAAAGCGCGCATTACCCACTTCTGTTGAGGGGAAAACACTCATCAGTACTTTCTTATTTGGCAGTCTGATGATTTCTGACCCATTGGCAGTATTTCTGGGTTTATTGTCCACTCGTGAGAGGGGATTCTGATGGCTGACCACTTGGAATAGGTGGGTTTATCTTTTAATGGTTTACCTTTTGATGAGGGTTGATTGATTTGGCAGTTCGTCAGAAATCAAAGTACGATACAAATAGTTGTACACACCAACAATCAGGGCACATTTTTCTTTGGGAGAATATGATTGGAAGAAGAGGAAGCGGCGAAGAACAGATTGCCCTGAAAAATTTCTTGGCGACTTCGTGGGTTACCTGGGATAGAATATCTCATTAAATCCAAGAACCACGCTCCTCCATGGGTTGTGCCTGCTACCATTTTTGATGTGCTACAAAAGGTGAAACACCTTCCTCTTTACCAACTGGATCCTATATGCCTGACACCTGGCATGCTGAAACCTCAGTATCTTCCCGAGATCTTTCACCGAGGGTGAGTGAGTATCTGTTCTTTGGGTTTTGCCATTTGTCCCCATCTCCTTTCTCATGGACTTTTATATTGTGTTTCGAACCATTATTTGTAAAAATTGATTTTTCTGTCTTGTCGTGAGCCTCTTTTATGTAATTGTTGATTTGCATTCATCCATCCTTTAATTTCTATAATAAATTTTCTTGTTTAGTTTTAAAAGAACTGTTCATATGCTTTATTGTTTATATGGATGTGAATTTTTGTGTAAATATTTGCTACTATACAATCCAAAGTCATATTCTTAACACAGTGAAAGTTATCAAGTAGTAGTCTCTATTCCTGAATACCTCTAGCTGTCAAAATTGCATACTGTACAACCTTCCAATGGCATCTAAAGATCTGCCAAATTATCATGTTATATGGAATCTTATAAACTATGCAATTTCAATTGTGCAAGTTTTCCTTTTTTATTTGGTAGAATGTTTCTGAACATTTGACAAGTTTGTGTATTATCAGGGGTTATACGTTTCACATTTTTCTCAGTAGTGTGTTATATATCATAAGGAAAAATGTTTTAAATTGATGAAATAAATATATATAGCAATTACAGAGTGTTTTACTTAATTAAAATTATAGCTGGCACAGTTTATTTTGTGATATATTTAAAATATTTGTTTTTGTCCAGATGTGAAGCCTTCAAACATTTTGGTTAATTCAAGAGGTGAAATCAAAATTTGTGACTTTGGAGTCAGTGGTCAACTAATTGATTCCATGGCGAATTCATTTGTTGGCACTAGGTCTTATATGTCGGTGAGTTAAAGCATTTATATTTGTACTCTGAAGCAAAGTTTTGAAACACACCAATGTTTTTAATTTTATGAGACATCTATTTATTATGCTCAAAATAAACTTGCAAATTCTGTATACAGCCCGAACGATTGCAAGGAACTCATTATACTGTTCAGTCTGATATTTGGAGTCTTGGTCTATCCTTGGTTGAAATGGCTATTGGACGATATCCTATTCCTCCTCCTGAACCAAAGGAGCTTGCTGCTGTATTTGGTCCCAAGTATTCTGCTAGTGCAGACCAGAGTGAATCTCCTTCCCCAAGCTCTAAAAACAGACCAAGTAAGAGCATGCACATTCATATTCTAATTATTTTATTGCCCAGTTGTAATTGACAGAATTTGATAATTCATTAATTTACTTTGAAAAATTTATTTGTATTAAGTATATTGGTAATATCGTAAAAAAAATGCATTGTTCGATTCCTATTCTGCATGTTTCTGTGTCAGTGCAAGAGTTAAGAGTGAGATTGAAATGCATGACAGGATGGGATAATGCCATGTAAGTAGTTTATGAGTGGCCACACTGCTGGCCTGATATGTTCAGTGTTAGCTTTGTTATTACAATGTCAATGTTACCTACATTCATGTTTGTTTCACATTATAAGTAGTTAGGGGAAACCAAAGCTCAGTCTGTTTACTCACTGCCTTAGTAGCTTACAAGCTGTAGGAGGACACAGTGTAATTTACTGACAGAAAGTGAATTGACAAAAGTTGCTTGACTCTGAGTTGCAGGTGGCACAGTATGGGTTCCTATAACAGACCCTGGGTGTATTCTTGGCCAGATCTGGCCCTTGCTCCACAGAAACCCTATCCTCTATTCACAGCTTGTCAACCTAATAATCAAAATTTTAATAAATTCGATATTTTTTATATATTGTTAGTTTCAATTTGCATGTAACATATATAGTATTGTAAAACCATGATTTTCATTTTTCATGGGATCAGTATCAAAATATACAAAATATTTAAACTGAGGTTACGTATTGTAAAAGGTTTTCTTATGATGAGTTTATTATCGTTATAGGTTAATTTAATCTTCAACATTAATTTTTTAACATAATTTTTTAATTCAACATAATTATTTTAATTTAAATTTTCTGAGTAAGCATCCAAATTACTACCGATTGATTCTGTACAGGAGTGAATGTTTTCATCTGGTCAAGCCATTGTCAAAAAAGTTTTCTGAATAAAAGCAAACTGGTGAAAAACTGAAATGAGTCAAGAGAATAATCATTTCAAGTAGCGTAGGAACTAAAATAGCAATTGGATTGAGGAATGTGTTGTGCTCTATACTAGTGTTTTAAAGACGAGTACGTGTAGATCTTCAATGGTTGCATATGATCTTGATTCAAGGAAGAATGAAATATGTCTATTTGTATGGTTTTCTCATTCCCTAATGCATGATATGAATATGAAAGCTTCAGTTTCCTTCTGTGGATAAACATTGTTCTTGGAACTGTTAAGTTTTGTTTCTAATAAGTTATATTGTATGTGTACACACTTATGGACAACTGTGTACATGTACTTAAATAAAAAAGTAGAGTAAATTTTTTTAAAAATAGCTCTTATTCTTTGCTTACCAATAGCTAAAGATGAATAATTCAAATTCTGAGATCTCATTAACATGTTAAAACTGTTGTATAGAAAATAATTGATTTGTTTGTTTCAACTTTCTTTTATGCATCATGCTGTCAATGGATTTAGTTTAATATGATGTTATGGTGTCATTGACACCAATGTGCATTTGTCGCTTTTTGACAATTCCTTTCAACATTTCATAATTTTGCTTGATAAGCACACAGCAGTGTTTTTGTGTTCAACACTATTTTGAAAAATTCAACAGCTTAATTCACCTAGAACTTCAGCTGGTGTCTTTTCAACACCAACCATATGTCCCAGTTTAAATAGCTTTTGTTCAACCAAAATAACCATACAGGAGCAAACAGGTTTCAAATCTCAATTCATTTCACTGTGTTTTATTCTTTTATTTGACCTTGAATACATTGGCATCCCTTTCAAAGGTGAAAATGTTTCATTCTTAACCTGTATTCATGTCTCACACTAGAACATACTTGCATTTAATTTTCCAATTTTAAACTTATTCTCAGTCCGAAAATGATGCACCTGATGAACTCGATGTCCCGATTTAAGATACGAATTAAACTGAATTACCTGAAAACGAATAGTGTTCTAGTGTGTTAAAATATGTGGTTTCCTGAAACTAACAGCTGTATTTTGTATTGCAGGTAGTTTTTATTTGCCCTATGGAGATGGACCTCGTATTATGTCGATATTTGAACTTTTAGATTATATAGTCAATGAGGTAAGCTTATCTTTCTCTTACAGTAATCATCTATATTTGATTTGTTACATATAATAATGATGTTTATGTTTTACTATGGCAATTTTTTAAAATTAAGATATAATTTTAGAGCTATGTACATCGAAAAGAATATTTTAAGCCAACATTTTCATTACAACACTAGTTTACTTCATGAATTGGAGAATAAAATAAAAGCTTTGTTCGTTTTTTAAAATTAGGAGACAGTAAATTTTTATATGCACACTATTTTATGTGAAATTAATTTTGTTTTCTATTTCAGCCACCACCATCTGTACCCTCTAGTGTTTTCTCCCCTGAATTTAAGGACTTAGTGGATAGATGGTATGTTTTGTACTATGATAATATGAGATCAGGAATGCACTATTGATATTGCGAAGTAACATGTGGCAACTCTTGACTTCAAAAGACCCTTTAAGAATAGGCAATAAATTTTTCAGTTATTCTTTATATATTTAATTTCCAGGGTCCAAATTTTGTTCAGATGTCATCTTTTGTTAGCACACATTGCAGACAAAAGTATTATAGATAAAATTTCTGTTTCAAACCTCATGGCTCAAAGCATTGCACTAGCAACTTGCGAATTGTAGGCGGCTAAAGTTCAGTTCCTCCCTGGATATATTTCTCTCTTCTGTATCAGTAAAAATTACCTTGCATGTCCATTACATGATGTCTCTTGTATTTGGTGCAGCATGGCCATATATGGCCCTTGCACCATAAAACCCAACCAACTAACCATTTGCAACCTCCTGATTTTAAATATGCATGCTTTTAGGTAATTTTTTCAGTATTTTTGATTTTTAGGTAATTTTGAAACATTTTTGGTCATTTTTCAAGTTTATAGCATATTGATAAAATACTTTCTTGGAACATTTGCATGCTGATCTTACATCCATGGTTTCTTTTTTACTATAAATCACCTTGTAAATGATTCATTCACCAGCGTTTCGTGCCATAAAGTCTTCACTACAAAACGAATCCTTTATTGGCCTTTCTATTGATGAGCGAATCATCAACATCAAAAAGATAAGGGCTAGTTGAGACTAGTCTTGGCAGAAGGAAACAAAAGATTACATTTTACTTTTGAATATATGTGTATCAAAATTCTTAATAATGACAAAAAAGTCCATTTATTACAGAACCCCTCTAAAGCATTTCCCAAATTTCGGTTAGCAGGCCAGTTTTAGGATAAAATCCATCAGTCATCGGAAAATGTTTCATGCAAATGATTCAGTCAAACCTAGATTGATTGCAGTGACATTGAACCAATAACCTACCATATTTATCCTGTGAAGGATTTGCCTTTTTGGATAATCATCTCTGGTCAATAATTAGATTTCCTAATCCTAATTGAATTCGTACAATGCTTCTCTTAAACATTTGACTTCGAGGCTCTTGGTTTGTCAAGAGCATCCAAACCTGATAAAAGATACTTTGATTTTTGATGCCTTTATAAAAATACCTTTAAAAGAATAGGTAATAAATTAATTGCCTATAATGTATATATGGGTAAACATGCTTCACTTATAGACCATTTCTCTGAAAAGAAAATATTTTGCTAATTAAAGAAAAAAATTACATTTTCCAGGTAATTTTTTCTATGCATTTTATAGGTTTGTTTTTAAATATTTTTTAAGTCAAGAAAATCCAGACCCTGTTAATTACCAAATGTTGCAATTTCATACTCATTGACAAAGAAGGCTTCTTTTTTGTTTTAGAGCATGTTTCCCATTGCTCAGTTGATTTATTTGAAGTTATCAACTGTGTTATTTAAAATATGAACTTTGTGTCACACTTTCTTGTGCAATTTGAAAGATGTTTTTGATATTCAAATTATTTCGAGTGATTTCACTTAAGTTTCATTCTGCCCAGAAATATAATTAATTAAGCACATTTTAATGCTTTTCTTATAATCGTATATGTAATAAATATAGATAGCTTATATATATTTAATTTTTCTTGCATCCAATCTGCCTCCTTTACTATACTTTAACCTTCCTTTTAATTGTTTATTAGACTTACTACAGAAATTGTATTTTAAAATATTTTTGTGTTTGGAAAACATTGGTTTTTGCTTCTACCATCTGGCTGGTTGCTCATTATTTAAAAAACTTTTCACTTCCATATATTTATCCATGTGAGATTTTATGACTTGTTGGATTATGAGAATTAATATTTCCAAGAAACTGTCTTGGTGCAGATTGTCCGCTTTTGGACCTTTCGCCATAAAACCCTAACATCCAATCCAAAAAACTATATGGCCTATAGCATGCCCATTTCTTTAAAATTCCCATGCTCATTTCTTAGAGCCATGATAACCCAGTTGGAAGAGTAGCAGATTAGCAACTGGAGGGTTGCAAGTTCTAAACTCGATTCAACCAAAGACCGTCATATATGGGGGCCGGTGCATGTTAAATCTGCTGCGGCCTCAAATGTCCTCACAATCTCGTGATGTGAGTTTGAAGAGTGCTGTGCCACCTCATTTTTTGACTTCATCATCTGACCATGGTACGAAATTACGAGGTCATCACCAATAGCCTGTTGTGTTGCTCCAGTGCAACGTTAATTCAATTATCTACATACTTATTTCTCTAAATTATAATAGATTGGGCAGAGGGAAAGTCATGTCAATACATTTAAATATCACTTTCTCATATCACTTTATTTTTACATTCTCATAATCAAAATTCTAGGCTGTATTTGCATTGCTTGGCATCTGCTTGATTCAACTGCATTTGCTATTCAGATTAATTTTTGGGAGGTCACCAGTGTTTTGGTGGTTCCTGTTCTGTCTTCTGGAAGAACTCCAACTCAAAATGCTGGCTAGCAGCATTCAGTTGTTCGATGTTATTTCTGCGTGTTATCAATTGTGCCATAAGCATCTCAGGAGCAAGGAAACATAATTTAGTCAGACATAACAATTAAAACTGGTAAATGAATACAGAGCAAATAGTTTGACATGCATACGGAGAAAATTTGTGCAGTACACCACTAGTAAGAATTCTTAATGCAAACAATCCTAATGATAAGAACATTCTTTTTGCGAACAGTTGCAACAATAAGAACACATTCTAGAGATGTTTCTAAGTGTTGCCACAAATTCAGGAAAAATTAGTATTATTGATAAGCTATATTATTGCTTTCAAGAACAGATGCTATTATGATATATGGTTTATTCCTCTATTTGCTTACAGCATTTTGTCTTTCTAATTGGGAAAGTATTTAAATTACTGTGTATTGTAAACTCCTTGTCTGGAGCCATTTTTTTATCGAAAGGCTGCCAACCTCTTGGGACTCCTGATTTGTTGGTGGTCTTGTCCATCACTAAATAGAACAAAACTTTTTTATGGTGTTTCTTATCTTGTACCAATTTTTATTTTTTCTCTTTAGCTTGAAGAAAAATCCAGCTGAAAGAGCTGATCTAAAATTTTTAACTGTAAGTGTTTTTATTCTTAATTTGATGACATGCATTTTTTCTCAACATTGAAAATAAATTGTTAGATGTTACTTTTAGCTATGGTTGAGAGGTTTTCAAGTTCATTTTCTGATCATGATGTGCACAAACGTGTTGAGCAGAAAGGCTTAGGTTTTGAAATACTTGGTTTGGATTCAAAAGAAAAGTTATTCTCTACTTATGCAACTTATAACTACATCTAAATATGTATATTACAAGTCTATTTCCTTAAGAATCATTGTGAGCAAACAAATCAGAAAAATTCACTACTACAAGTAATTAAAACAAACCTGAAAAGATTACTTATTTAGGTGCTACTAAATTACATTTACTAAAAATGGGGTAGTCTAGCACCCCCACATGCTGCAGAGAACCTACTTAACACACAAATAAGCAACTTGTATGAAAACCTTTGAGCATTATTACCTAATACTAAAATATATTTCCTGCTTAAAGCTATACAAATACTGAAAGCATGAAATTTAATGAGGTATAAAACCCTATATTTCATTAATTCATTTAATTCTCTTAGAGATTCACATGCATATTCATTCTGCAACCTGCAGTGCTTGACTTCTAATTAGTTTTGACCATCTCGACCATTGGACTGTTTCTAGGATTCTTTTAACCAATAGATATGGTTATTTACATTGTTGTGAGGGAAAAGCAATGCTTTACTACTTGGAAATCTCATGACAATCAGGGTTAAAATATAGGGAAATAAGTTTATATATTTTCTATTCCTACTAAGTTCATTGGATGAACTAGTGAACAATGTAATTGAAAGAGAACAGTTTTATAATTGATTTATAAAAGCATGTTATTTGAATCTTAGTATTCCAATTGCCATCAATATTAAGCTTTTAGACAATTATTGTAGTTCAAATTTAGTTTTTCTAAACATGTATCAACAAAAGAATTATTTCTCACACAAACAGAAATGAATTTCCAGAAACAATTGTTATTTAAACAGAATATGAAGCCTTATGTATTTTAAAATTAGTTCAAAGTGTTCATTGCTAATGGTGAATATATTATTTTTCTAGCTGAAAAATAGATCTGGACTAAAATGTTTTACAAATGGTCTAGAGACTTTATGATCAACTTTTTATTGGTACTTTCTTGATAATGCTTGTGTTGATAGTATTCTGTCTGCAGTTATCTGATTCTAAATAAGTAGTTTTTTAGGTTATTGCTTTCATTTTTGGTATATTTTTATTTTTAGGTCTTTTTTTAGAAGTTTAAGTGATTTGTAAATTTTTTAAATTTAAATTTAAGCAGCATTCCTTAAATTAATCCATGTGCTGGTGACGGTTCCTAGGAGGTTAATACCACTTAACTGGAGGGTACTAGTTCTTAGGAAAAAATAACGTCCATCAAAAATATTAGAAAAAATGTACGAAAGTGTCGTGTGCAAAAATTAGCATAACCGAGATTTATGGCCATAGCAATCAACACTGCTTTGAAACAAACTTTGGAGCTCTCAAATTTTTGGTTCAGTTGTCAATGCATATAAATGTTTTTGTATACAAATGTATAATACATGTATAAATTATTTTTATTTTCAGATTAATAGAAAATGTTGTAAATTGAGTACTAGCTTTGGCAGTGATCTAGATTCAAATGCAGCACTGCCCTAGAGTCAGAACTCATTTTGGAAATTTTTTAGGTCAATAATATCTAGGCCCTGCTTATGTGTAACAAATTATGTGGAGGGCAATATGCAGATTCCCATGGGCCTTAAGAAAGTCTGATTATTCAGATTAGTTTCCAAATACCCTTAAAAAGCCATAACATTTTCTCAAAGTTCTATTTTTAAGAATCATAAGTTTTTGTAGCAACACTGTTTTAATTCACCTGCATTCATAAACCAAAGTCAATGCTAATTCAAGAGCAAGGGTCATCAAAAATCGATGACATAATATGTATAGGTTAGCTAGAAATTTGTTTTTAAAAGGGTCTGGGACAACATATCACCTATTAAAGGTTTCTTCATGTGTGCACTCACGCATTGTTTCATAATTGCGATTAAATGTGAAATGTAGCCTTAATAATAAAAAGAGCCTTATTTTTTTTGCTTAAGTAGTGATTTTCTTTTTTTTTACTCTAAAATTGCTACTTTGGGGGATTTTTTCTGACTAAACTATGATGCAATCAAATAACTCCAAACTTTGTACATCTATTTTTATTGTTTCAGTTATTAAAAAAACGTTTTTTCAATTAGTTTCGTGAAGAATCACATCTAACCCTCTGTGACGTGACCATGATGACATGTGAAGCTTTGTGGTCACTGGCTGGCATTATTTCTAAACTGTTAAGTGATTGTGAACAAAAAATTTAAGTGTTTTATTTCATACACGTGTAGCTATCATTTGACAAACTAGAAAATTAGAAAAGTTCTTGAGGAAATAGTGATTTGTCAAATCCAAAATCATCAGTTTTGCTTAAGAAATTGAGTTTTATGCTAAAAAAATATAAAACCTCCCTCTTTTTTAAAAATATAATAGCATTATTTTCTGGTTCATCAAACGATAAAAGGGTGTTCAACATGCTCTAAATGTTTCTCAAGTCGGACAATCCAATAGTTTTTTATAGATATGCCAACCACTCACGTAAAAGTTATTCCGCATTTAAAAAAGCTGAAAAGTGCATTTAAAGTTTCAGTACAGTTAACTGAAGCATGTTCAGTACTTATAGTATTTTCTTGCTAATCTGCTATACCAGTGTCTAATGAACACCATCACACATTCCTGTGCCTTGCGTCGTAAGACACAGGACCAGTTTAAATAAATGTGGTTGGGATGCTATACCAGTACCATACAGTGTGATTATATTTTGATCATCATTTTATTATGGCTCTCAGGGTCCTTAACATGTCCTTTAAAGAGTGTGTATGCGGGCTTTATGAACCAGAGGTACTCTAGTGATCTTTTATTTTCCCCATTGGGCTTACTGTCTTAACAAAACACCGTTTTGTTCACTTGGGATACCCAAGTGATCTTTTTATGCTTTCATCCCATTATTCTATTCTCTAATCCCTCTTTTTTTCCTTTCACACCATTTTTTAGTTTAAGTTGTCTCTTGTGTAACTTGGCTAAATATGGCCATAAAACTGCAAAACATTCAGCCATCTTTTGATGACAAATCGCTGTATATCTGCTTTATAGAATATACATTTTTATGAAGTGGCATAAGCTCCAAATTCTACATCTGCATATGTCTGTTACTGGCTTATTATAACTGGGCCAATTTTGTGAATTTCAACTTGGAATTTGGCACACATGTTCTTAAGACCCTAAAGAATAAAATGTGAATAAAGCAAAACGGTTTTTTTTGCTGAAACAGAAAATCCCCATTAAAGAGTGGGATGTATTAATGTCACTTCAAAGAATTATTTCTTGATTTTTAATAAACATTAACAATTTCAGACCCATGCATTTGTGAAGCGATCTGACTCCGAAGATGTTGATTTTGCTGGATGGGTGTGCCAGACCATGGGTTTGGATCCATCGACCCCCACCAAGGTATCTCCTGAAGGTTAAGAAGAAACAGGAAGCATTGGAAATTTGTGTGTATGCATTGCATCACGACAGGGAAGGAGAGTAATTATGATGACTTCTGTGTCCTTGTTTTCTGCCTTTAATTGTAGACCCATGATGTAAGTTATTTAACGGGCAGTATATTAGGTGTGTGCTTTCTTGCAGATTGCCTGCAGTCTAATATCCATCAATTTGCGTCTTTTGAATTATTTTGTTTTATCTGAAGACATTTTATTTTCATATGCTATAAAAATACTTATTAACTATTATCCTTATAACCACATACTATAAAAATATTTATGAAGTATCTGGACTGCATCTTGTATTCATAAATTCTGCTTCTATAAATATGTGATTTCCTAATTATTTTTTATAAGTTTTGTGCTTTCAATTAATCTTTTTTGGGCTTTAAAAAATTAATGTGGAATTATTTTATTCTATTCAGCAATGACTTTAGTGAACCGATTGTACAAAGGCAGTTATTTAGTTTTGCATAAGCTTTGCATTATGATGACTTTTATGTATCTAAATGTTCCTTTTATTACTTTACCGATATTTTTATATTGTAGTTCCAGGACTAGCATTTTCAGTTTGCATTTAATATTTTAATTGTTTAGAACCCCTTTTAGCTTTTAACTTATCATTTCAGTCTTACCTTTCATGTATAATTGCATTGAATACTTGTTGCTTCATTTTATATGCTGCTTATTGTTTTTGTTTTATGTATTCCCTGAATATATAGTGAAGAAGTTTTGATTTGCTTATGGGCATTGTTCTCAAATCAGAATGTGTTGTAAATAATTGCTGAATAGACTTTTATGCCTTGTAGATTCAACATTTAGCGAACCGCATTTATTTTTTTCTCAAAATTTTGTGTTTGTATCTTGTTATTTACTCATTCCAATTTTTAGTATGTTTTAAAACGTAGTACTTGTTAAGAACCAAAGATTAAAATAAGAATAACTTCATTTTTTATAATTTAGCTTTTAACTGAAGTATTCACTTTACTTTTAAGTGATGGGCATATGTATTTGAGGTATTTCGCTACCTAGTACAGCCTAAATTGTAATGTTTGTTGTCATTTGAAACCAAAGAAATACCCTTTTCTCATTCAGCATTTGTTTTATTTATTTTATTACTCTGTAAAAGCATTTGTTGTTTTGTGTAATTCTTAGTGTGTATTACTCTACATGCGGCTATAAGTGTAAAATGAACATAAACTGTTGAGCAGTTTTTTCATGTTTTGCTTCAATATTCAAAACTTATACACATGGCTGTTGTGCAAGTGATTGCTGTGCTATTATACCAGTTCATGTTAATGTTGTAAGAAATATGTATGAGATTTTCATATATGTCTATTCTTGGTGTCACTTATAAAAATTTTTGCATTTCTACTCTTTATACCTAAATTTTTGGAGCCTGACACTTGTGTATGAGTATCTATGTGATATAACAATTTTACATATTGTTAGATGTTGGAACTTTGTATTTTTCTAGTATAAAGTATTATGTCCATACCTTGTGTGTAAATGTGCTAGATATATTTAACAGGGATATGTAAAAATGTATTACAACTTTCCTTGAATCATTGATTTTTATTGTGGGAAATGTATTTGCAAATGAAAAATTTTAGGGTGTTACTATAGATTTTTGTCTTTTCTGTGAGGTAATGATAATGTTGCACATGTTATATTTGCTTCTTTTTTATACTATTTTATTTCTTAATTCTCAATGAAAGTGATATATGTGAAGGCAAATATTTTTCTACTTTTAGTATTATGTGTGATTGTTACTTATGCATATCATGTATTTTATGAAGATAAATGCTCATCTGATATTGTTTGGATGTATGAATAATTTACCAGTTTTCCAATACTATCTTTTAAGACTGGCACTTCCTTGAGCTCTTTCTTCATGAAGAGAATTTATTAATAAAATATTATTTATGTGCAAATGAGCTATCTTGTAAAATAAACTTTAAGTTCAAATGCTAATTGAGCTTTTGATACTAGATTATCATTTTATATTCAGTTCCAAACTAATTGGTAAATATGTAGTTTCCAATTGCCTTGTCTAATATAACCAAATTTCACAAATTATAATTAAAAACACTTAATTGAGAAAAGAGAATAGATTACTTTAGCAATTAATTATTTTCCTTTTTAGAATGTAGGCATACATATTATTTTACACTTCTATAATTAACTTCTGTAATCAGTTTTGCGACACATCGTATGTCAGTATGTTGTATTTTAATTTAACAAAAGCATATTTCTGCTCAGAAAACAGTTCAAATTTTTACATCCCATTGATGATATATTATCCACTACATTTTTAAGAGATGTTTTTCCTTGCTATTCTGAACTTTTATTTTTAATTTACTTATAATTATCCATTTTAAATATTGTTTTGTTTAAACTTGTTTACAGCCTGCTTTTCATAGGTACATAAAAGTACCTACCCATTAAGATATCTAAACTTTCATAATTGCCTCAATTTAATTATATTTAGCTTTTCAGTTCTTAAATTGTATTCTTAAAGAAACAATCTCTGCAGATTGATTTCTATGTACTGATGTATTTTAAAAACATTTAGACGTTTTTTATTGAATTTACTGATTTAAAAAATTGTCATGTCTAGAACAATGAAAATTATTTTTTAGTTATTCTACCTTTTAAAAACTTGATAAATTTTTGAATGTCCTAAAAATCAGTTTTGCATTGCAAGACCCATTCAAAGAATTACGATAAAGTGCGTGATTGAATTTTGTGCTATTATCCATGATTTTTGAGTGATAGAAGTTTCATAATTTTTATTTTCCTTGCTGTTTCTTACTTTAAGTTTGCATTTACAATTTTTTTATTTTTTACCTTCTAAAATTTTTAGTTAATTATTTATTGTTTAAACAGATATTTTTCACATTCTCTAATTTTTAAAAGAAAGCAAATCATACCTACATCTGGAGACCTGCAGCAGAATGTCTATCTTTTATGAATAATTAAGCCATAGCACAGTATTACTGAAACATTTATTTTACTGAGTGAGGGAAACATTTTGTCAGGATAGTGGGATTTTCTGAAAGGGAATTTAATTATAATTTCTTTTCTTGGCCTATTAATGTTACACTAAATTATAAGTCTCATTTCATCATTTTTTTAGTTTGAATCAATCCAGTCTTGAGTATCCTTATTTTAAAATGCTTTAATGTGAATTGCTTTTATATTTGATTTAAATGATGTATTTTTATTGACTTTTTGTGAAAAAAGTCACATCAAAAGTACTCATTTTTACTTGACCATGATTGTTTTGCAGTGTGAAAAGAATGTGTGGTGTGAGGATTATAGGTATGCATGTGCTTACTTTGTCTTATATAGTGCATACAAAATTATCTGCAGTTTTCACGTAAAAAATAATCAGCAAATACTGGTTTTTGTTTTATTTATAAGTTTGCAAAAATGTAAACCAAATAATGACTAATTTTGTTTGAATACAAAATAGTTCATTCTGATTCAAGAGCTTATTTGCAATTAAGCTCAAATGTTATTAAGCACTTTCAGTTCTCCTATTTTTTTTAATGCTTTTCATTTGTAAATGTATATGTATATATAAGATTATAAGTATGAAGTTAATGGAATACAAAATAGATGTGTGTTATCCTATGCGAATTATTCGTACATGTAATTTCTCTTTCATAAAAGTTTATGAATACAATTCATTTTAGGTGGAAATTTAGCTTGTTTTTCTAAATGATATGTAGCACTTATTTGCACAAAATTATTGCCGTATTAAACGTTCGGTACTGTACTATTGTATGCACTTCTCATTCACACTGCATTTTGGTGTTGCAATGGATGTGATGAATGCATTTTTAAAAATAACTGTGCCAAATATATTTGCACATCTTTTCCTATTATGATTTTTGGTTAACTTGATTGATAGCGAAAGCTTTTTAAGTGTTTAAAATATGGAGAGATAGGAATAATTTGCAATTCAAAATGATAAAAGTTTTCAAACTGACTGACCTACTGGTTTCTTAGTTCTTGACTGATACTGGAATATTCTACTATGGAAACCATTTCCATAATTCAATTGTGTGAATGTTTCTTTAATATTAAGATTAATGCATTTTCTGTTGATTTTCACAATATATCCAATTTTATAAATATATTTTATTCGGACCTTAAATAAATTTTTCTTGCTTCTGCATCATAAGCTTATATTTTTACAACAGTGTTAAATTTTTTTTGTTTGTTGTCCAAACACATTTGCATACCTACCAACTGCTACATAATATCCTTAGTATCCAGTTTCAATTGTTCATATCTTACAATGCATTATTTTTATTGTAATCATGGATAGATAAAAAGTAACAATGACCCTCCTTTCTTAATTTGTGGGGTTTTAAATATTAAAAAGAGCCACGGTAACCCAGTTGATATAGTTGTGGTTAGCAAACTGAAGGTGAGTTTGAAATCTGATCCTACCAAAGACAATCGTGTATGTGAGGGTTAGTGCATATTAAATCTACCGTGGCCTCAAATGTCCTTATGTTGGCATGGTGTGGAAGTTTGGAAAGTGGGGTGCCAGCTCAGGTGTTGACCTCATTACCTGACCGTGGTTCAAAATTACAAGGTGTTATCATCAGATCTTTTCCTTCAGGATTATTTCCGGACCATTGCCAATAGCCCGTTGTGTTGCTCCAGAGCAACTTAAAATTCAACTACCTACCTTTAAGTATATTAGAAGGTTCAAAATATTTATCAAGAGAAAAAATAATAAATCCCTCTGGATTTGTTGATGCTGTTAATTTAACTAATTTTATGGAGAGAAGTCTATTAGTCTTGAGAGGAGTTAAGTGAATTTTGACGAAAGCTGTGTAATATTGACAGGTATGCATTTGTTTTATTGACAATTATAGATGTAACCAAGTTTGTAATATAAAAGAAATTTTCTTTTGGTTAACCGTTCTCATAAAAATTTCATGAACTAGTATCCAATGTTCTAGCCCTTTCTTTAACCTATAATTTTGGGTCCAAATGAGTCCAAAAACATCGTCCAAAATTTAGAAATGTACAGGAAATCCACAAATGTTTTAAGTATTTCCAGCAGAATTAGGGGTTTGATGCAAAAATCATAAAAATAGTTTTAATTAACTCCAATAATAGTAAAAGTACCAAGAAATGTTTTTAATTTCCTTAAAATATTGACATAATAGATGACTTGCTTTTGGACTCATCGATTCATATCTATTTTCAAATTACCCTTGTTAAAATTTTTCTTTTAATGAATTTAGAGCAATGCTATATAGGACATAATGTATTATTTGATAGGAGTTTTCAATATCTAAATGTAAATATGTTTCATCTACACTATGCATTGCCTTTTACTTGCTGTGTTTGCCTAGAGTTGTAAATATTTTTTATATTTACTATAGTAATGTGTTGCATTGAAAACATACAAAACATTTTTAGTTGAACTGAAATGGTGTATTATAGAAAATTGCATTTTCATAGTTCTACACTAACCTTCAGTGCTTTTTGACAATCATTTAACATTCCAGTTTTGCATCTTAGTATTCTTGTTGAACACTTCTCTATCTCATTTGATCTTATGTAACATAATAAATTATTCAAGAATTATCTACCGTTTGTTTTCTACATTTAAATCTCCATTGCAATCAATGTTTATGAAACATTTATTTTCCTTTTGAGATAAAAATTTACACGCAATCATTCAAAATGTTCTATTCTCTGGTTGCTTACAAAGAGTTCAAAAATACATCATATACATATTACTTGACACATTGTTTAATAACACAGTATAAGGAAACATTTCAAAATCATACAAAACTCAAATTTCAAAATGTGCAAAGTGATTTGGATGTTTAATACTTTAGTCTTCCTTAATTTCTGACTTACATTTGTAGGTATTAATTTTGTGTCTGAAATTTTATCTAAAAAATGTGGAAGCAGAAAATTTAATAAAATATAAGTACAGCAATGTATAATTACATCAATACAACATTTTACATTTGCAGCTAAGTGCAGCAGTTTTAGTTATTTGAGATTAACATACAAGTTATTCCTCCATATTTACATAATTTTTGCCCTAGAGAACTTTATACATAACAGCTTGTGCAATATCTTATCAAAGTTAAACAAATATCAAGCAACATCCATGAAATACATAGCCATTTATTATTTACATAAATAAGAAATGAGTTATTTTTATAATTCACTGACCTTACTTTTATGTTAATCTGTTGAAATTCTTATGTAATGAAATTTGTTTTAAAATAAAGTGATGTTGCAAATTTATTGAATGAAATATTTAGATGCAATGACTAGTATCTTATTCAAGCTGTTTTAATTTGACTAAATGGTTACTCGAAAAGAGGAAACTTAATATTGTTTGAGAAATTCTATATTTTTGACCACACAAAAATTAAGTGATAAATTCTCAAAATTGTATTGATTTATTTTTGTGATAACAATATGGCATTTTTTATATCTTTGATATCAGTCTTTTTCAAAAGAGAAAAGAAACTAAAATTGGTTGTATTGGATGTTTCCTCTGAAAAATAACTTGGAATGATGATTTTATATATGATGATTATATATTACATGAAGTTAGATCAATGTTAATAAGATTTGTGCACATTATTCTCATAATTGGCTGATTATCAAGTTTATCATTTGAATCAAATGTTTGATATCTGCATGAATAAACTATTTTTGAGTTCATTCATTTTCACATTTCATAAATTCTCTGTATAGCATTTCCATTTTAATTATCTCAACACATATTACATACAAGTTACATACAATACATTTAGAGTGAAAAGATAGGCCACAGATAAAAAAAACGATTTTAGAAATTTTTAACATAAACACAAATCGGTCATGTTGATATGCAATGCAGCTTTTTGTCAAGAAATGGTTCAAATGCCTAGTTCCTTGGTCACATGACTATTTAAATCGATTGTTCAATATGATACACTTCTCAAACACTGACGAACATTATCCACTTTCCTCAAAAGTATTAACTGTAAGCTGCCATCAACAAAAATGTGTTCTTTCTCTATACAACATTGATCAAACACTACACATATGTTTTGGGTTTTTGATGTGTGTTTACCTTCCATGCCGTATGTTTCGATACCTTTTCTTCGATGTCTCTGAGAAAGCTGTAAGCGCTGCTGTTCGTCGACCCACTTGAACTATGTCGGAGGGTCTTGTTGTGTCAATGTCCACTTCTCCTTGTAGCAGTCTTGGTAAGTCGTAATAGACTGCTGCAGGAACTGCCTCTGTAAAAAGTATTTGGTGTTGATTCAGTAATGTTAGTTGAAATGTCATTGCACTACTTGAGCTGTTTTATCCAAATACAGGATTGTTAGTTTCTTTTGGGTTTTATGACACTATTTTATGACATATTTGGCCAAGCAATATCAAGTAAACGAACATACACTCCAAAGGAAAATTTTCCTGATACATAAGAGAATTACAGCCACGGAGGACTCGAACCTGTGCATCGCCTAAAACTCATAGATTGCTAGCACAGCGGGCAAACCCACTGAGCCATGACGATCCTTACAGGATTATGTATTTGCCCTAATGGAATCTAATTTAGTTTTAAAAAACTTCGAGGGGCCAAAGTGGGACGTCATACAAAACAATTTTGTTAATCCACCATTGTTACCATCGTCTGAATTTTCACTGATAAAGATTGAAAAAGCTGAATCGAGATTCTAATCTACAAAAGAAATTAATCTTACACATCCTCATCTATTTTCCTAAGGACCCATTATTTTAAATTAGAACTACAAAGTCTTTTAATATTCTATAATCTAAGCTAAAACATTGATATTCTATGTAAATTTTTCAACTGAAAATCGCAGAGTATTTCCAAAGGATAAATTACATTTGTATACATACTTTGTAGTTAGTATCAAAATTTGATCATTTAAATTTATTCCCAAATTATGCAGCTCTATGAACTCCAGGATTGTATTTTAATAAAGTTAATATGCTGGATACCTTTTCTATGTCTGACAGTCGGGTTGAATACGCATCCCAGGAAGGGGACTAAGATTTTATTTGAAATATTACTTTCTAAGTAGCGTAGGTTCTTGGATCTCTTTAATTCACTAATCTATTTGAGGGATAAAATTATTTGCACATTATGTACCACTTTTGAATATCCTAAAGGAGCACATTCAATAGTTTATGGATTTATAATTTTAGAGAACAATGTGGCGACAGAAATTCGTTAGTGTTCGAGTCCTACAATTTCAGAGCATATAGGTCCACAAATAGGCTGCATTGGGGCAGACAGTATTAACTATCAAGGACTGATCATCTGGAACTGAAATACCAGTGAGATTAAGAGAACTACCTTTTTTGCCAACTTTTTTATCATGTTCATAATTTTTTGTTATTTATTTAAGACTAGCTAATGTGTAGAAATGTTTTTAAATCTTGTTTATTAATTGTAATATTAAATGTATAAAAAAGCCGTGTTATTTAAAAAGGAATGATTAGTAATTATTTACAAATCCTTAAAAAATCGGTGAAAAAAACCAGAGCTGCTTACCCTGAATATAGTAGAATATAATAAAAACAAATTCAGACGCAATTAAGTGACTAGTTTGTTAAAAAGTTGAAATTGGCAATAAATATAAGAAACGTTCTATTGATACCTTTAATGCAAAACTGAAATTGCATTCAGTGAAATTTCTTTGAACTCAAATATTGTTCCAATTCAAATTTCAAAAAATTATCTAAAATGTATTGTCTAAATTACTGAAATTCGTTTTGTTCGGTTGTTGAATATAGGTATATATGTATCTTGATCCAATAGAAATTCATTTCTCTGAAAAATCTAGTTATGATTAAATTAGGTTTCAAAGGATGAGGATTAAAATTGAGGAAGAAGAAAGTATATTTTTAAGTTATCGCATAGCTAAAAGTGCAGCTATTCAAAATAATTGGAAACCTACCATTACACCTGTAGACTAGATCTGACCAGATTATTGACTCTTGGGAGAAGCAGAACACACCCAGTCGACCACCTTTCAACCTGTTGTCGAATATGTTTCCCGAGTCTGCAACCATGTTTTCACCTTCAAAAATGCGTAACCTAGAACAAGAAATATTTGATATTCTGGTTGTATGGACAAATTGATTTACTCAGCATACATTTTTTTCAAATGAGCTCCCTCCCCTCGATTAGTTTGATGTATGCAAGATTTTAGAAACAATGTAATGTCATATTGACAGCTAGTATACTTTCGAAAGTAAAATTGCTAGTTTGAATTCTTGATGCAATGCAAAAACCTTTCCACAACTGAGCTGTCCCAGCCTTATCAAAATCACTCCCTTGTATAAAAATTAGCACAATGAATTTAACATTTAAATTAAGTATTTAAATGAATTAATTTTAGTAATATTAAATATCTAAATCTATTGAATTTTGGATTACATTAAATATTTAAACCAATTGCTCTAATTATTAAATTAAATTTTCTATTTTTACTGTCGAAAGATTTGCTTTCTTACGCAAATCGAAATTTATCTCGCTAAACGTTCTCAACATTCAGGACGATTTTATATCACAGGAACACTCAATATCTCGCGGAATACCAAAGATAAAAGGTACTGATCAAATTTCTCGGTCTCCCATAAAGCAGCTTGAAAACCTATGGGCAAACCCACAAATATGGGAATGAGTTACTTCGAACCTGTTAATCCCAGAGATTGAGCTAACCCAATTTTTAACTGGTCTAACCCAACTAAGTATCTGCTGAAATATGCTGCCATGTATGAAACACGACCAGGAAAACAAGATCAATCTGTTCCTGGTGACTGCAGCAGTTCATTTTCTCCCATTTTGCGAAATGTGAGTTACCTCGCTGTTGCCATAAAGCAGGGATGCACGGGCCACTTGCGGCCCGCCTCACTTAATTTTAACAAGTCACGATAGATAATTTTTTAAAAATTGCACATGCGCACAACAAAGAAGCTGTGGACGACAGTTATCGACATGGCAAAAAAATAAGAACCTGCGAAATAAATTGAATGATAACAATTCATCAAACTTCTATCGTTATGTCGATAAAAACAATTGTAAATCGTTGCTAGATAATGCATTAAAATGCTCAAGCCTCTTTGGATCAACATGTATCTGAATAAACTTTCAGTTATGATATTAACAAATCGAATAACAGTAACCACTTGAATGAAATTTAGAATCAATTTTGCGCTTGGCTACTACTAAAATCGTATCAAATATTAAAACGTATTAAATCAATGCAATGTCACGCATCAAATTAAATTTATTTACTTTTTACTATCTTTCTTTATAACAATGTATGATAAATAGAAATTAAATAATATGATAGAAAACTCATATTTTTTGGCGGCCCTACCATTAGTCACAATGAATCTATGTGACCTTTGGTCGTAAGTCTGCTCCTTGCCATAAAGTCTTCAATTATAAACCGAATCCGCCATGTGACGTTGAGATTATGCTAACAAAGTCCACTATTAGTGAGCATACAGTTACCTGATGAGTCCTATCTGCGGTCTGTGCAAAAGCAACCACCTGTAAGCAACTTTTTCTTTCCAGCCTACATTTCTGGGATCTTTCCACAGCAATTTCACCTGCAATTATCATTTAGAAATTAATATACATTTAATAAAATAAATATTTCAAATAGGGTTTATGACACTTTAGAGAAACTAATCTATAAAACCCATTTGGTCACGAGATGAGGTTTTGTTTTTACGTTCATTATAATATGCCTGAATTCTGATGTACATTTTTTATTTGAGTAATTTTTAAAAATTATTGGTCTCGAAGTTTTAGTTCCAAAACATTTTGTCTTCGTGTTGCCCCCCCTCCCCCCGTTTAGCATCACAGATTTCATTTCAAATACATTAAACGATTTTCTACAATACTGATTTTAAATATCTTAAGCTTTAAAAATCTTTTGTGGCTTATAAGCCTTTGTTTTCCATTCTTTGATCTATTGTTTTTACTACGTTATGCAAAACAATTGAATAAACTAAATTTCACTTTCTAGTTATATCAAAAGCTGCACAAGGGGCTGTCTCATATTTATCATGGTAATGTTATTTCTTTCGATATGTACAGTGGTGCCTTGGTTAACGATGGTAATCCGTTCCAAGATAACCGTCATTAACCAAAACCGTCGTTATCCAAGGCGCGATTCCCCATAAGATTTAATTGAAAATTGGTTAATTTGTTCCGGCTCCTCTCCACAACCATAGTATTTATTAAAAATGCAGATAAAACTCATTTGAAATGTCCTAAATATATGATAAATATCATTTATTTATTATATTTGCCATAAAAAAATTAACATTAATAAAATGAATTGTTCATGAAAGCAGTTTTTAATTATCAATCTTCACCAGGACAATTGGGCTCACTTCGGAGTTTTTTGACAAATGGACCTGCGAAAAATATGTCTAGGGTTTGCTTCTGCCTCTTTTTTAAAATGTTTCTGAAAAACTGCATGAACTTTTCATTAAATAGCAATTCTGATAACCTCAGATTTGTTTGGATTCCATTTCATAGCAACATTTTGAACTTACTCCCACTGTGCCAAAATATTTTTGATTTCAGCAGTCGTAATCTGTTCTTTCCATCCTCATCTTCAGATGAAATTTCCATTTCCTTTTCTTCATATTACTGCTTGAAAAGTTCTTTTAGCTCGTCAGTAGTCAGTTCTCTCAATCATACATCTCCAATAATTTTTCAAAATCTTTACTTCCAAGTTAAGATCATGAGCAGTTGTCACAATATCCTTTACCAATTTGTGTTCTTCATCTGAAATTTCATCATTACCAAAGGAAGGACAGTTTCCTCCATGCTGCTGTGAGACGTTTCATTGTTACTTGTTGCCAAATCTTTACAATTAGCCTAATTGCTATGACAATGTTGAATTCTTCCTTCCAAAATTTTCTTAGGGTCATGTTGGTAGCTTTACACATTTCAAAGCACCTGGTAAAAAGTACCCCTGTATAAAGTTTTTTAAAATTTGCAATTATCAGCTGATCCATAAGTTTCATCAGAGATGTAGTCTTGGGAGGAAGACAAATCACCTTGATAAAATCTAATTGCTCTGGTAGCTCTTGTATGCCCGTTGGATGGCCAGGTGCGTTATCCAAGGTTAAAATGGCTTTTGGAGGCAGATTGTTTTGCTTAAGATAGGCTTTGACAGTTGCTCCAAACACTTCGAGAATCCAATCTCTAAATTCTATTCTTGTGACCCAGGCTTTGCTATTAGACTTCCACAAAACACCGAGATTAGATTTAGAATTTTTTGAATGCTCGGGGATTCTCTGAGTTCACATAACCAAGAGTCGTTAACCAAAGCCTGTGTCGTTAACCAAGAGATTATTTTCTTACATCCGCTCGTCGTTAACCAAGTACGTCGTTATCTGAAGTCGTTGTTAACCAAGACACCACTATATTGAGTTTAATTCCGGTGTTACCCTTGCCTGTGATTTAAAAGTCAGGCTGATGTAATTTATGAATATACTCGACAAATGTAAAAGGAAATTCATTCAATCTCTTAATTAGTGCCAAAATCTTATTTAAAGTAAAAAAGGCAGGAATAACTTTGAAAGTATGCAAAAATAATTTTCTAAAAAATAGGCTTCCTCTTTTTTTGGCATTGGTAATATGACGAGCTTTTAAATTACCTAAAACGATTCAATCAAATTTATCAAAATCTAAGAGGACCCGATTTTGATACCCCAATGTACACTGGGACAAAACCCCAAGAGGGGATCAAAATGGATTTTTATACTGTTTTCGTAGAATGGGATTATTAAACTACTATTTCTATCAGCATTAGTGTTCCTTTTTAAAAACTCGACCATAATTTTATATTACCTACAATTAATTACCACAAAAAACTGTTCGAACTTGACCTTCATCAACTTTGTTTCTCACAAGTTAAAGTTAGTGAAACTTTGCATGAGTTTGAATCACGATTATCTTTAAGTGTAAATGATTTTAACAAACCCTGCTATGGCCCTAATAGGTTACGTTATGCTCTTCAAAAATGTGCCATTAATTTTTCGTATCGCAATTTTCGGTTCACTAACCAAGCGAATGCCTACAGTTTTCTTGTTTACTTTGTTACGTGAAATATTTAATTTGAAATATATTTTACTTTCAGTCTAATTTGTGATATTACATGTCTAAATAAAGTATCCTGAAAAAATTAGCCGCTATTCTCAATTTCTTGACTTATTGAACTCGACATGTTTAACTATATTTTCCAATATTTTTCGAGACACTTACCTGATGCATTTATTGACACATTGAAAAATATAATATCCGTAAATGTAACTATCTCTAAATAAATTATTTTGATCCTTTAAAAATATTTTTAAGTCTGTTACAATGGAAATTAAGGGAAATTCTTCCATATCTTGCACTACAAATATCTGCTGTCAATCACCATTCTGAATCCAAATGTCGTTACAGCATATGATGAAATAATATTCGAAATAAAGCAAAATGTTATAGAAGAAATGGGAAATTTTATTATCTGTTTCTGATTTAATGTTGTTTTTAAAAGAAATACTTTTCGCTAACTTTATTTTTTTCTAATTGAAAAGAAATCAAACTCTTGCCCAACTTTTTATTTCATACATTAACAAACATTCTCGATTCACAAATCCCCAATTTGAGTAAGGTAATCTATGAATGAAAGTTTAAATAGATATCAATTATGATAATATTTATCGAATTCCTGATGCGTAAACTATCTTACATATTACATTTTTGGAGTTATTCTACGGAAGCAAAAGATCGGAACAGATGCTAGTGAAGTGCATACGTTCGCTAGGTATTATCCTCAATGAACTGAGAAAGAACAACTTTCCATAATAAGAATGGAGTCACATACATTAAATTTCAGAACTAAACACAAATTGAACTAATTCAAAACAAGCTCATAAGAGTTACACATAGAATAGTGCTCACAATAGTTGATTGAAAAATCTGCAATTTTGTAATCCCGAAAAGAAAATCAAATTAAGTTAAAAGACGGAAATTATTAATTAAAGCCACATTCAAAAGATATTATATTTTACAAAGATTCGGCCAAGACTACAAGAGTTAATCTTAAAACACTTTGAAACTATTTTATAGGACGTGGCTTCAGGTTTCAATATAAGCGTAAAGAGAGATGTTTGATACATATTGCAGAAAAGCTGTTCAACTTTATGTAAATAAATATCTAGTTTTACATGTCAGTATCGGTCCATAAGATACTGCTGCAACGAGCCTCTATTTTATTCAACTTATTAACTGGAGAATTATCCGAAGAAACTGAAGGGACAAAAACAAGGAGCTTTAGCATTGTAGCAGTTTTCCAGAAAAATATCGGGTAAGTAATAAATGAGGATTTGATACTTACTCTTTGTATCGTCTGATTCTTTTATTACTTCATAATATTATTTCATAACAAAAAGATACACATGTCATTTCTTATGAAGCAAGGTAACTGTTAGAGCCAAAGCATCATCAACTCAATTGCATGGTGTCAATTTTTATACAGAGAAAAACGGTGACATCAGACGACAACCCCAATGAAATACAGAGACTATGAATGATAATTTACTAATTTTGGGTGAAAAACTGTATTTATTGTTAATAAAATATGTTATTAGTCATAATGCTTAATAAATGAATCCTAATTTTCAATACAGCATGAATAAATTTGAATTTTGATCACGTTTTCGGGCTTTTGGACCACTGTGCAATGGTTTAAAATTTATTACCTCATTTCACTTTCATAAATATTTAGGAAATGCCAAATACCAAGCTGTCTCTTTTGTACTGTGTCCTCAAGAATTGCTTCCGCCACTAAACCTGGGTGGTGGCGGTCGTTATAGAAACAAGGCTAGTACATTTTGAGTAGGGGTGATTCTGATGGATGTCTTCATTTTTGTTTTGTTTGGATCGAATTGGAGTACATGAAGAGGTAGTTTACTAATATAGATATTCTCAGCAATACGTAAAAATAAAATATTTCTCAATTAGAATGGCAATATGACAAATTTGAATACATTTCTTTAAGCCCCATTTTGGATAGGGTCTATTTCTATGGTAGCAGACAGACGCGGATTTTGAATCGGGAGAAGTTCTCGTGGTGTAATGAGAGTGCGATATATCCTTGCGGCGACGTACTTGCAACGATTTTACAAAAGTTAAAATTGTTTTTTCTTCCTCGAATAAGAACGCCTGCAGTGGTGACCCCGGACGTGATTAAGAGCGACTCGCGTCAACTTCCATGATCTCTTGTTTTCTTAAATGCGCTCACTCTATTGAGCCGCTTTTCGAAACAGACATTTTTCAAAATATGTGTCCAATGCTCTTGTACCTGTTTATCTGTATCTCCAGTATGCCAGAGGGAATTTCGAAGCATCTGACCAGGCCCTGTCTCCGAAGTAACTAACTTGAGTTGAATTCCAGGTTCAGCTACTGCTCGGAAAGGCGTAGCCTGCCAGTACGTTTGAGTGCTTTTCTTCCACATCACGACATAAAAGTTAGAGTTATCTTGGTAACTGAAAAAAGAATTCCAATTTAAGATATTTTCCATACACTATTAATAAATTATATTTGCTCAGAGTGACAGAGAAGTGTTTCAATTATAGCATAGCAAGAGAAATCAGGACCTCTACAACTGTACTCCAATTCCATAGGAGTTAGGCAAGAGGGAGACAAAAATTGGAACATTTTTGTACTATAATGTAGTTTAATTTTTTCTGTTTCAAGAGTCAAATCTTCATGTTTGTATATTAAATCTGTTTAAGAGTTTTCAAATGTGTATATATGGAAAAATTGTATTCAGGTGTTTGTAAAGGAACTATGCATTTTAGTGAATGGTCGAATGATCATTTTTTTCTGTTTTATGAATCACGCTAAAGAAAGAATATCAAGAGTTAACCTTCCTGGTGGTTTATCTTTGCGTCAAAAGCTTCCTATAGTGATCAGCCTCTGATGCAAAAACCTATTCGAAATTGTCACCAGTTCTGAGCAAGGGACAATCCAAACTGTCACCAGTTATGGGCAAGGGTTAATTTGTTTCAATACATTGCAAATTCATCGTTTATGTTTCTATCTGAAGGTAAAATTAGATTGCATTAAGGTTAAGCTTCATTCTTCACTAATTGAGCTGTTCGTCTCATTCGCGATGCAAACATCCTAAATATGATAGGAAGAAAAATGTAGTATGTAATTGACATTTGAGCGTCTTATATGCGTACCTGTGATACCTGTTGATTTTTATCACCACATCTTAAATACGTGGCTGTGCTACTTGGGCCAATAATCAGTCATGATAGGCCTCAATGAAATTTTAAATTTTGTAAGTAATTAAAAATGAATAATTTTTAAATACATCCTTTTGCAAAGAAATAATTTTTGCAGTTGTGTGTCGATGAATCCACTCTCCATTATAAAATACGCTCGCTTCTCACATGATCATAAGCAGAAGGAAACCCATTTTAAAACGTCTAGGGGGCTAAGTATGTTATTGAAGGAATCCTGGGTAGTATCTGTGTTATGAATTAATCGTAATCGGGCCTTATTTGGCAATGGAGAAGTTACAATTATCGCTAAAACAAAGCTTGAAAAGGTAGAAATGGAGTGTGAGAAACTAGAAATGAAAGGCGAAAATAAAAATACCAAAGGATTTAAGCCGAATAAAAAGGGAAGTATTTTAAGCATGATATGTATGTCTAACTACTTACACAAGTATATAAGCTGTTATTTTCTTTTGCATATGTGTTGAACAGTTTATTATGAATGCAATAAACTTAGTTATAACATTGGAGTTTAAAAAACCGACAGCACATTGAATGTTTAAGACATGACATCACAATGCATAAAGGTTGGATGGTTTGTCGCTATCGTCTTTTTTCCACGAGGGCTAATTACACCGGAATCTACAGCTTAAGATGGAATCCGAACAACTACGAATATCCATGTCGAGACTTTGATTCGGATTCATAGCGTGTTGAACCAAGGTCCAAAAACCATGTTAATAGAACATACACGTAGTACAACTAAGCCAATATACAGAATATTCAGATATTAAACTGCAATTAAATAGAATAATGCTACCTAATTTTTGTAAGTGGTAGGTAGGTAGGTAGTTAATTAACATCACACTGGAGCAACACAAAGGGCTATTGGCAACGGTCCGGGATCTATCCCGAAGGGAAAGATCCGAGGACACCTCGTAATTTTGAACCACGGCCAGATGACGAGAACACCTCTGAGCTGGCACCTCACTCTCCAAACTTCCACACCACGCCAACACGTAGACATTTGAGACCACGACAGATTTAACGTGCACCAGCCCCACATGACGTATCTTTGGCTGGACTGAGTTTCGAACTCGCAACCCTCCGGTTGCTAATCCGTTGCTCTTCCAATTGGACTACTGCAGCCCTCTTTTGTAAGTGGTAAAAAGCAATGTGCGTATCATTTTCTTGCCCTTTCGTACTCAAGGACGTAACAGATACTTATAAATGTATTTTGTTTTTGTTGAATTGCAACAGTCGATCTGAAATTATGAAGTAATCACGACTGTAAGAGATCGAGTAGTTTTGCCTGTAGGCAAGTAAACCTTACCTCTTCTAAAACCTATCATTAATAAATTCTCAAGGCCCGATTGCAAGCTTATAATTAACCGCGACGAGTGAAACTGGCTAGACCTTCCCACTTAGAGCCCGTAATTAAATACTTAGACTAACTTAACACCCTGTTTGCTTTTAAAAAATGAGCTCTATAAATATCATGCATCTGTGAGAATTAAAATTCAACAAGTTATTAGCCCAGAAGGTAAACAACTCGATGCTTGTCAAACATTTTCCAAACCTCCTAGTGATTTTAATCTTTCGATATTCTTTCGCGGGTAATTACGAAGTCTTTGTAATTCGATTAATTACCTCTAAGTATGGCCTTTGGCCTTTGTGCTGTTCATTATTTGCTTGTGTTATTAACTGCAATCATTTTTTCCACTGCAATGCCTCGGAGTTGAACATGTACCCGTCAAGTACCTTTCTGTGTGAACTGTTTTAATTTTCTCGCTTTTAATAAGAACCCCGCAAAAAAGATAATAATGCAGAATTAATGAATTAAATAAAAATTCACAACAATAGCTCACTCCAGGAACGGCCCACCTGTTTATTTTTCTACGCGGTGTTTTTCTGTTCCCTTCCATCCCCTTACCGTTTCTCATTCATTTTCATTTCCATAAAGTGTAATTAAATCTTACCCGGCTCATTTTTCTCGTCTGATAAAATTCACCTTTCTATCTCGGATCATGATCTTGAGGGGGTTATGGAGGTTTACTCCTCCCTAACCCGGCGGCTCCCCTCCCTCTTCGAAAACAACGCGTGGCCAGAAATTAATTGCCCAAGCATAAGGTGCCTCTGTAGGAGGAATTCTGGTTAGAATTTCTGAAGCAAAAGCAGTTCGTCATTAGAAAGGTTCACAGGGGGAGGAAGGTATAATTAAATTTTCGCTTTAATGGCCTTAAATTGCAGATCCGTGCTCTTGCCCTCAAACAGAAGCCGGGCGGTTGGTACGGTCATCTGGAATTTATGGCTGCGGTCGGAATGAAGGAAAAGGGAACGGGGCACGTGAAGGGGCCCTTCCTTTCACTTTCGATAAGAAGAGTAATTAACAAGGGTTTAACGATGATTTTATTATGACGTTAATAGTCAGCTGTGGCAGGTGGTTGATGGTAACTGGTGTCGGATTAATTGGAAGGGGTTGGTAGACGAACGTAATTGCCACTTGTGTAGGGAAAAGTAGTATTCATTTTTGTATGCGGAAAGAAACGTGTTGAGAACAGAGCTGCTTTATGGGTGTGTGCCATGTAAAGGTATCTAATAATCACGAATGTTGAAATGGGCAACTATTCCATAAATAGTTTTACTCAAAAGCACGTGCGTTAACTTCTTGAGACCCGAATCCTTCACCCCTCGACGGGAGGGATTGGTTGATTCATTGGGTATTGGTTTTATGGCGTAAGGGCCATATTTGGCCAAGTTATGCCAAACAACGTCGAGGTAATGAGCATATGCACGAGGAAAGATTTACTAACACAGGAGAGAAATACATACAGGGAGGGATAGAACCTGACAGAAATCAAACCTGCGCCGCCTACAACTCACAGGTTGCTAGCGCAGTGGGTTTGCACACTGTGCTACCCTTTCAACGGGAGGGGTAAATACTACCAGAGAATAAACAAGTTTCAATAAAACACCAATATCAGGAACACGGGGTCCTTAGAGCCCGAGCCCTAAAACGTCAAGGTTGTTGGTTGTTTTATGGCACAAGAAGCATATTTGGCCACTCTGGGACAAACACTAAACAAAGTCAAGTAATGTATATGCATACAAGAAAATTTTTTACTGACACAGAAGCGAGAATTACCCACATGGTAAATTAAGGAATCGAATCTGAGTCGCCTACCACTTACAGGTTGTTAGTTCAGTAGGGAATCCTATTGAGTCACTGCACGCCCCAAAAGATTTGGCGGATAAATATTACAAATACATTGGTAGTATGGGTAAAAAATATGCAGGTTGGCTCGACTTCATTTAATCGTTTGATAGCTATGTCTGGAAATAGAGGCCGTTCTATAAGCCAAAATATTTCTGGCCCCAATATTTTTATGGTTAAAGCCCAATACGGGATGAATATTTTAAATATATCGATACTATCGCCAATGATCTGTAAACCATCCTAATAAATTCCCCGAATTTTCATTTTTGGTTTAATTCCTTACCTTGCTAAACTTTTGGAACATTAAATCGTCGGCTTACAAGTGATACACGCTAAATCAAAAAGATTTCTGAGAAAATGAAGGGGGGGAAATTCTACTCATTAAGTGCGTTTCTTAAGAAATCTAACCTTCATACAAGAAAGCATGACTTAGTGGGCTATAACAATCTAGATTGCCACATTCTAGACTAGAAAAACTAAAAAACACATATTTGAAAATTTTGAATTAGAGTGTTTTACTTGTAAGCCGACGAAATTTAGAAATCATCCATAAATATTATAGGAACTATACACTTTAAAAACTCGAGACTTCTATTTTAAAATTATTTGACAAAAGGGATTATTTATTTCATAAAATTTTAGAAAAAGGATGTTCGGAACTTTTGTAAATTGCGTCCCCATTGTAAAATCTGACACAGGTGCCTTCAACAATCTAGTGTTGTTTTAAATCCATAATTTTTAACTACCATTCCATTAACCATAATCCTTGTACATAGAAATTTAATTTGAGGTTCTTAGAATTTTTATAAATACGCTTTTTAATCTTCCAATCAGAATTCATTTTCAATGCTGATTACCAATTAACAAAACTCAGTTGAAAAATCTTTTGAAGACTGTCTAATCATTAACCGATGCTTAATCAAAAACACTACTTTACTTTTAACATTTCTTTCAATAATTCTTCGTAATTTTTTAAAATACGAATACCAATTAATATTTTAATTCATCATTACATCTCTAATAATCAGGGTTAATTATGTAGTTTTTTTAGCTTACATGAGTGCAGGAAAGAGATAAAAAATAGTGAATGTTTTTTATGTATCTTATCCGAAGAAGGGGTGATAATTCACTTAAAAAAACCCAATCGATGTCTGGAAACGCACCTGAATATAAATCCGACATAGTCATCGTCGATTTCAGTGTCCACAAAAAATGTCCCCTCGAAGTCAACACCTCCGAAAGCGTGGAAGCCTATATTAAGAGTGGAAGAAAAAATAAGTTAATGAATAGGAGCGCATAATTCCAACAAGAAAAAATTCCCGTTTTTCATGAGTGCTAATGATTTATTTGCTTGATGAAGTTTGCTTTTTGGGAAAGAGAAAAAAATTAATTTGCTTTTCAAATTAGGGACATTATGATTTTGAAGGTAAATAGGAGGCAAGGAATTTTTTTTATGTTGCGAAATAGGTAAGGTATCCTACATCATCTCAAAGTGAAGTAACATTTCTTTTCATTTTAATGCCCGACCATTGATCTCTCCAGCACTACAAAAGGCGAAGTGGCGGCTTTACTAAATGAGCATCCGATGGGTAACTCGTCGTTACCATAAACGTGAAATATAAGTAGACTGAGTAATGCTATTGAGAGGAGCTTCAAAACGTGTGCTCACAACATGTCGACTAGTAGTCACGTGACTGCTCTGTGAAAAATTGATTTGGTTGGGAGGTTTGGTTCTTATTGCCTCATTTGGCGATATAACATCTCATGACAGGGTAGATGTGTGAATGCGGATTTCTATATGGAGTGGCAACAAAAACGGTGAAATCGCCAAAGTCTACTTCTATATCGCACGAACCAATCAGATGAAAAATCAATGGATGGGAGTTTTCTCCCGTTGAGAGGACAAATCAGATGGTAAATATTCATTTCCACCCGGCAGACGATAGAAGTCTAAGGGTCACGTTATTACTAGTTTTGGTCAAATGATCCTGGGCACATAAAAAAGTTACCATTGCTCATTCTATTTTTATATTTTTCTACCGTCGTTACTCCTAACAAGGACAATCACTGCCATCGAAGTGCTTACAAACCGGGATTCGAACCCATGACCTTCTGGGCGGCAGACAAAAGCTATGACCACTGTGCCAGTTAGACGGCAGTGGATGTAGCATAAATATGTAAAATTATTTGCTACGTAAAATAGTATCAATAGGCGAAATCCAAGAACTTCAATGTTTCCTAACGACTTTCTGATTTTATTAGGACTTTGGCGGATCTGAAAGTACTCTTGAAAGAGACATTAGAAGTAAATTTTGTAATATTTTTTATTATCTTTAACAGTGAAATATATAGGTTTAAAATTTTATTGATAGTGCTTACTATTGCTAAGAAGCAGTGAATAATCTGCGTTGAGATGTCTCTCAATTGCCTCTAGACAAACGTGTTTTACAAAAAGTATTTTTGATAAGTAAAAGTATAGGGCTGTAGAAAACATACAAAATCAGGTGAGACTAACGACAGAAACGATTTGTATTTAGAAGTATTTTAGAAATGAGTTGTTTTCTGATTGTACTGTAAAGACGAAAATGTTTGACCTATCTGAGCTTTACGAGATTAAAATGTAATGTATCATTGTTTTCAACCCAAACTCTCATGACTAAATAAACACATTTGAAATAATCCTAGAAAGATTCTATTGGTCCAGACGGTTAAAATTGGTAAGAAGTCTACAGGTTGAAAGAATTAATTGCGCTACCTGTGATGATTGAAAAATGAGTGCATGACCTTCAGACGGTTAAACGTCTTTTTGCCTATTGAGCCAATTATTAATAAATTAAAATTGGAAATGACCCAGCTATAAATATTTAAAAATATTCTTCACACCAAGACAATAATGATTAAAATAGGATAGGTAAACCTAAAAAATATAGTAATCATACATTAATTAATTTCTACCAGTTATACGTAAATTGACATATACAATATATGAATGGCTTTGACTTTAAATCTTCAATTCAAAATGTAGAACTTCCATAAAATAATCAAAAGTGAGTGAAACATGTCTTGTTGACTTACCTACAGCAAGACCAGGATCGCTGTTCATTGTCTGAACAATCTCTGCACCCTATAAAACATTGTGTTATAAGTTATAAATAATACTAAATCTAAAATTTTCAACCGAACTAAAAAAATTAACAATATTTCAAAATCATGTTACAATGCTCAAACTAAAGCAATTTTAGTTTTATTGGAATGTGTATCAATTGGTGTGTCAGACTGAAACATCAATATCAGTTAATTAATTTAAAGATTGATTAACATGCGTATTCAGTGACGAAAGGGAATAGGATATTTTGAGAGGTTTAAACACTGTTAGTAAGAATGCATATATTTCTATTTTGAAAGGTAATTGCCTCTATTCTGTAACCAGATCTAGTGTGAGAAATCCTTGTCATAATTTTCCATTTGCATATATGTAGTAATGCATCTAATCGCCAACATTTTCGCTCAGTGTAATGTTCATTTGAAAACCATTTGCACTTTTATGATTATTGGTGTAATACTCGGCTTTACATCTTCATCAACATTTTCGATCAAATAAGACTTCCAAAAAGTAGTTTTAAATATTTTAATATGATTTTCATTTTTCTCATCAGGATAGAAAACACTGAACATCCTTATCTGTTTAAGACTAAGGGTGTAAAAGATTGAAAATTGTTGCAAGAGGTACACTGGTTTCTTAACCATCTTGATGGCTGTCTTAATTAGGTATCTCATCATTAGAAGATCTGATCAGATCTTGATGGATGAGATCATTAGAAGAGCTTCATTAGAAAACTGACCAGATATACTTGTTATTAAAAATCGGCAGTATATTGATAAAGAGATATCGCATGATTAGCGAAATTGATTAGATCTTCATTGGCGAGATATCACGTTGAAACTACCTGGAGGATTAAAAGAATCCACGTGACACGCGTTACTTCTTACCCAACACCTCTTACTTACGGCAGCATACTTTTAAATGAAGTACCATCTAACAGCCATCCCCATCCTACAGTGCGTTCTGGTGTTACGTTCCAGAAGAAAGACAGATTTTTACCTTGTCGGGATATCGGAAGTTACTTGCCCTTACGATAAGTTAAGATTTATATGCATGGTTCATTTTCTTTCTAACCGTTTGAGAAAAACAAAATCGAAAAGAACCCGCTAGACTGTGAAACTAATTAAGTGTAGCTGATAGACTCTTTCCATGAATCCTAGCTTGTCCGCTTTTGGAGTTTGCGCCGTAAAACACCAAAAATCCAATCCACGAATCCTAACTTCCTTTAGAAATTGGTGTAGAATTTTTTTAAAAATTTAGAAAACACCAATTTATGACCCTAGCCACCTAGTCTAACAACAAAGAGTTTAGGATCTTGCAAGGGGTGGCTGAGAACACAACCAGTTGAACCCAATGAATCGAACGAACATAATTTTTCAACTACAATCCCCAAGGTGTCTCAAGTCCATCAGCCACTCCCCTGGATGAACCCCTCTACAGGTGTGCAATAAAAATGATGAACGATCATTAACCCTTCAAGTGATTTCGACGAGATATCTCGTCCATCAAGATCTGGTCGGTTTTTCTAATGACGAGGTACCTCATTGAGACAACCCCAGGAGTGTTAAAATTTCGATATTCATGCTATTCAAAACTGACTATTACAAAAACATTACTGAATACTGACCGTGAATCGTACTTCTAAAATATATTTCAAGGACCTATGCAAATATTCCTTTAAAATAATCCCGGAAGCGGATTTCAAAAACGAAAAAATATCTTAAGGTTGTTTTCTATAACAAAGCAAACCTCATTATTTTAAAATTGTAGTAAGTGCATACTTATATTAACCATACGATAACTAGAGTACAATTAGCCTTAACTATAAGATATACTTTTTGATTTTCCTCGAACTGATGACTCATTGTCAAAATAATTTTCTAGTACTTCTCTATTGATTACAACTCAATCGATACTTGATTTCTTAACATTTTCTGAAATAAAACGATATTTTACCCCGTCAGAACTCATCCAAGAGTGCATTTTAATCCACGACAAAAAAATTATAAAAATTTAAGTATGAATTCAAACTTTGGTGAAACACTCGGTGATTATGATCGTCTAGGTCAGGGATGGCGAACCTATGGCACGCGTGCAAGAGTTGACACGTACGAAAATTTTGCTGGCATGTCAACGATTTGCAGATGTCATCATTTTATAAGCTTATAAATTAAGAGCATCTAACCATTGGCTGAAGGGCATAATGTTATAACTCAACACCCTTTGATGGGCAGCGTATTTCTGAGCGGCTCGAAATCGAACTCAGTTTAAGAAACAGAATGACTGATAAATATAGTTCGGCCTATGTATTACTAGAAGTGACGAAACATGAACGGAGAAATCCATGAAATCGCTTTGAAAAATGCATGGAAATTTCAAACTATTTTAATCTAAGTAAAACACAGGTAGGTAGGTATTTAATTAACGTCGCACTGGAGCAACACAAATGTCTATTGGCGACGGTCCGGGATCAAACCCGAAGGGAAAGATCTGAGGACAACACCACGTAATTTTGAACCACGGTCAGATGACGAGGTCACACCTGAACTGGCACCCCACTCTCCAAACTTCCACACCACGCCAACGTGAGGACATTTGAGGCCACGACAGATTTAACTTGCACCAACCCCCTTTGTACACGACGGTCTTTGGTTGGATTCGAACTCACAACCCTCCGGTTGCTAATCCGTTACTCTTCGAACCGGGCTACCGCTTCCATTGCTAATCCGGTACTCTTCCAACTGGGTTACCACGGCCCATGTAAACACTGGAATAAGGAATAGTTTTTTATTACACAAGAGTTTTCTGTCTATTCCAATTCACATGCTCGTTTTTATTCGGTATTTTTGTTTACACTTCCAGGAAACGGGCAAATATTTTCTTAGTAGTTGGAAAGAAACTAATATCTCAAAGTTTTTCAATTTTACCAAATGCCTTTATTTGTAAAGGAAAATTCATTCGAATTGAAATATACATACGCAAAAGTTGGAAATTTCCATTTTACTCCATGATAAATGCTATTGTTTTGCTCCAAAACATTGGACGCCAAGTTGAGTTTTGAAAATATAATTGATGATATATTAAAAATAGAATAACACATTAGGACATTCGAAAAATCTTTGTATGAACTTTGTTTTCTAAATGCCATGCTGGAATCTCCATGAAATGAACAAATTTAACATTTAAAATCGAAATGTAAGCATTTTCTAGAGTATTTTTTCGTTTACTCCTTTAGTTAGTTTTATTTAATGCAGAATAGGCAATTAATACTTTTAAAATAGGTATTTTCAGAATTGAATAAAGATGAGAAAATTGGATATCTTACTGAAATACCTTTGATGTTCTTTCTGATCAGAGTTATAAAGTTGAAAGAAACAAACACAATTTTCCTAATAAGTAAAATTATAACTTAATTAAAAATGATGTAATAAATCAACAAAAGATAATATCGCTTCCGGAAGGACAATGGCGCAAGTGCAGAATATAGGCATTTTGAGTTAAATGCATCACTTGCCTTTGATATGATTTATCGATCCAATGGGACAAGAACAGAACTGCAGTAACGCTCAGTTTCACTAGAAAGCATTGTGTCATTGAACTTTTCGTATTTCAACTGTTCCTTATCATCCTATAGAAGAAAGACGCAAGTGTTGGTTTGTCGTTATTAATCTAAACTCTTTTTCCGTTTCACGATAAAAATAACTGAAATAAAAATGTCAACAAATACTCTGTAAAAATAATATTATAATTGGTTTCTAACTGAATGGATAAAAATGTTAACAAATAGATTGTAAAAATAATATAATTAAAAAAATTGTGTAGTTCGTGACTGTGTTGAATATTTCATATTCCAAATTTTAGAACAACGACGTGACTCTGCAAAATTGTGGATGAGTATTCAAAATACACCTGCGTGTAGGGAATCATTTAAAAGTAACATAACTATGCCATTATTAACCCCACTTTCAGTATCATCAAAGTTTCTCACATGTTGTAATTAATTCGATATTCTTGGTTTTCGTCTTCCAAAAAAATCAATGCTTGCAATCCACTTGCACCATTGTTCTTCCGGAACAGCGATAGAATGAGTTACCCACACATGTATTTAAGAACTATTTAACTCTCCAAGTGGTTTCGACGAGATATTTCGTCCTTCAAGATCTGAACAGTTTCACTAATGACATCTCGTCAAGATATTGCCAATTTTTTATGACGAGATCAAAATCTGGACAGTTTTGCTAATGACGAGATACCTCTTCGAGACAACCACCAGGAGGGTTAATCGTCAATTATGTGGGTCAAGAGTTTAGTGCCTAGTTCTTGGTCAACAGCCCTAAATTCGAATCTTCGTGAAGTTATGGAAGTTTGTTTTGAGTTCACTTCAAGCAGTAGGATATCCTTCCCGATCATCCATAATCAGTATTAAACCTGTTGTCTACATGGTCTATGTCATGCAAACAGTAGGATGCGATCGATAATTACTGGTTACTCCTTATTCTAAGTCCCAAGACTTCAGAAAAGAGAGCAGCTGTTCTAGTTACCCTGCATAACGAAAAATGACTACAGTAAGAAAAAGTCAAACATTTTTGCCATAATCACCTTGTTATATATAACCCAGTGTGGGTCGATTTGAGAATCCCCTTCTGGATCTAGAACAATGGTCTGGTAGGCTCTGAAGTCAGTAGCATATACTTTTCTGTTATCTGGACAAACGTCGAGATGGTCGGGGACATTGTCCCCATCAAAGTCGTCACGACATATGTCTCCAACTCCAGTTCCTGAAATGCGAAATTAGTATTTTAAACATATACATGGGAGTAAAAAAATCATTATTTTAGTTGCGTGAGTAATCAGCTGCATTACGATTATTTCATGAGCATTCTTTGATTTGATGGAAATGCATTACTTGGAGATTGTTGTATTTTTTTCATATAAAAAAGTGAAAGACAATAGTAGTTAATGTGAAGCATTTTTATAATTGCAAATTTGTAGTGCATCTCTGAGAAGAGCCTGTGCTATTTGCATTACTTAATGCCTCCAATGTAACTTTTAAGCGTCAGCCCTTTTCCTTTATATCTGTAATACATAAAACTAATACAATTTAATATGTGGATCCGGAGGTATAATTTGTATAATTTGTATTTATAACTATACTAACGTAATTATTTATTTTGTAAGAGTCAATGGCCATAGCTGTAAATAGACTCATCCTAACTACCATCTTAATGGTGACTTCACCCGCAACATAATCGTGTGGAGGGGTACAGTTGAAAGTACAAGGCTTGTTTCATCAAACTATTCCAGGCCAACACATCTTAATCATCTCCCTTCCAAGCCGTTAAATGCACAGTTCATAGACAAAGTTTCTGAAGTAATAAATGAATTTGATAAATAAATTTTACTTTCTTTCCCTTGAGCTTTTTGTTTAAAAGTCAGACATGACAGAAAGTGAATCATTGCATTGCATAAATGGACTTAGAGGAAGCATGAAAATCATTAACTTATATTTTCATTTTGAGTTAACTCATATTTGAATGGTAGAAACACACAAAACGGTTTTAAATAGAATAACAAAACAATTTCTATAAAGAGGCTCTGGTAAGAAGATGGATGACCTTGGGCGAGTCCATTTGTAGAAGGGCATTAAGCTTGTCAGAAAAAGCGCTACCATATGCATAAATATATACAGCAAATACCATGCCGTAATTACTGTTATCACTTGCGGAACCGAACGATAATTTGTAGTTGAATCCACTCTAAAGATTCCAAATGGGTTTAAGTATCAACCTACCACCTAATTTTGCGAATAGACTCGTTCAAAAAACGTGACTCTAATGCCAACTAATAGAATGGGTTACAAGCACAAAAATAAGTAATTAAACTTGAGAATTTTTATCAGGATAAAATTAAAAAAATGAATACTTTTAAAGAAATAAATAACTTTCTCTAATCGCTTATAAATTCATTTTCATTTTTGCTAATTAAAAAATCAAGAAAAAAAACAAATATGATAAATCAATCTAGTTTCACATTAAGAATTTTAAATTTCTTTTTTTTTCTTATTAGTTTTACAGCAATCCTTTCTCCTTTCATACATAATGATGAGTATTTAAAAGTTTTTTCACAGCTACCATTTCTCGTACTTTGTTGCTAATTAGGCAAATGGTTTACAACTTAACGTTACTGCTTAACTAATTTATGGCATAATTTAGCTGTGTAAATTGTTATCTAAAGGTGATTTATAAACTGTTACTGTGAATTCTCCTCGAGCGATACTGATTTTTTCGAGGATGAAATACGAATTTAATTCTTTTATGTCAGTGAAAAAATAAATAAGATATTTTAGACAGAACAATAACACAATATTCATTTTTATTTTAAGAAAAATAAAAAGTTTATCTAATTTATTCTGTTTTGTAACAGAAAGATAAAATTTCTATTTTTTCAAGCAGTAGTTTTTTAGATTCGATAGTAGCATAAGAAAAAATACGGACATTCACATTTTTCAAATACAGTATAGCAACATATTTTTTCTTAAGAACTGTGCAAACTCTTAAGCAAATATCTAATCTCAAATCCATATATTAGTCTATTTTTGAAACCCGGTGGATGATTCTTATAACCATCCTTTTTTGTCAAAAGTACTTTCCTTCAAGGAATTAGATTCTAAATTTTTTTAATGAATAATGTGCAACCCGGTGGATGATTCTTATAACCATCCTTTTTTGTCAAAAGTACTTTCCTTCAAGGAATTAGATTCTAAATTTTTTTAATGAATAATTTGCAACCCGGTGGATGATTCTTATAACCATCCTTTTTTGTCAAAAGTACTTTCCTTCAAGGAATTAGATTCTAAATTTTTTTAATGAATAATTTAAATCATAACAAAAAATAGACATTGTCGTGTTCAAAGATGTGAACTCCACATTCATAACAAAAAAGTCAGACCAACGAATGAGCTAATTTTGGACATATGTGTAGTTTAAGACTAACAATTCACTTGAGTTGAGTGTGATAACTATGTTTATGAATGCCGTTGTAGGTTTTAGTTATTAAAAAAAAATGTTTTTGGTTTCTGGTAAAAGCAACCTAATAAGGAATGTGCAGGCCTATGACCCTAATGCATTCCTCACAACGCGCAGATATGCTTTCCAGAAGGCTGTCCGAGAGTTACAGTTGCAAGGAGACCCATTCACACACCAGTGCACGCCTTTGCTCTAATTCTGCTCCTGGTGAGCATCCCAAGCCTGCTTTACTGGATTTAGATCAGACGACCTTGCTTGATGCGAATTAAATATTATCCCTAATTTTTGGAGACGTGATTTAAGATTGACAACTTGGCGTGAGTTGTGTGTGATAACTAAGTTTTTTATTTTTAATCCTGTATTTAATTGATGTTTTCCCGCTGAGAATACGCGTTCCACACACAAAACAATTGGTTCACAGATTGTTGTTTTAAGGTATACGTATGCACTAGAAGGGTTTTTTTTAATTTTGACTTTGAAAATCCAATTTTTTTACAAAAGGTCATTGATTTGTGCTTAAACTCATTTCAATGTGAAAAATTCAGATTAACCTAATCATTAATAATCTAATTTAGATATAATTAGCTATTTAGTATTTTTTTGAATAGTAATATCTCAAATTCTATTTGTTCAGAAAGACCTTGTTGGAAATTATTCCTAATATTATTCTTCATGTTTTGACTCTCAATCAAGTTCATATAGGTATTCTAATAGGTTTATTTTTACAACTTTTTCGAAGAGGAAGGATTTTTTAATCAAGACACGTTTTCAGGATTTTTTTAAAATCATCTAAACATTCACTTAACTATGACTGAGGGTCAAAACATCCACTGTATTATAGAGATTATAATGATACAAAAATAATTATAATAGATTAATTCACTGTTGATTTATCACTGAACAAAGAATCATATTGCAAAAACACAGTTCTTCAGAAATTAAGTTTAAAGTTTTGGAAACATGTTTGTACATGACCACAGTACCTAACGAAAATCATTGTAACTAGAAAATTATTTCAAATATTTAAGATCTTGGTATCGTTTGAAAGCTAAGGAGTTGGAAAATATTTTGAATTAATAAAACAAGTGTCGATATTCTGGTCGATTTTCGTGATTTCTAGTATACACATACACCTTAAGCGTTTTCACGCAAATTGAATATTATGATTCAGTGCCTTTTTCTTGGAATATTAAAAAAAGGCAGAAGTGGATTAAAAGGTGAAACATTTTTTTATTTGAGCTTCAAAATCGAGTTTTACTTTAACCCTCCAAGTGGTTTCGACGGGATATCCATCAAGATCTGAACAATTTTCTTAATGACGATTTATCTCGTCAAGATATTGCCAAATGTTTGATGATAACCAGATCAAGAACTGGTCAGTTTTCTTTTTATGACTAGAGACTACGAGATCTTGATGAACGAGGTAACCGTCCATCAAGATTAGTCAGTTTTTCTAATGACGAGATATCTCATTGAGATAACCTCCAGGAGGGTTGAAATCGTTAGGCTGATTCATCATATGTGAAAATTAAATATGCTTTCACGTTGAACCTTGATTGCTGCAAGATACGTATAGCTGCCAGGAGGTTCATGTAAGCACTGTACTCTATTCTCTCCGCATTAAAATTAATGGTATTTTTTTAAATCTATTTTCAACTTTTCTAATTAAAAACCCAGAACTATGAACCTCGAAAACTGCCACAGCCTGATCCTATACTCTCAACAAATGAGGAGGAAGAAGCCATCTTGAGTTTCCAAAATTTATTTTCTCCCGCATTACTGGCATTTTTAAACATAATGGGCATCATCAATCATTGGGAACACCTACCCCGCCCATTCTTTCTGAAATTTCCAAAATGAGAATATTGTTTTTAAGAAGCTCTTCTATCGGTATTGTAGACAAGAAACTTTCAGCATATGATTTCTGCAAGGAGTAGGTTAGAGTCAGAGAAACAATAAACGTTTTTCTATGTTGATTATTGATTTTATATTTTGCCCTTAAAAAGAACGTTTGAATAAAATTGGCAAACAGTTGGTACTTATAATATAGTTTCAGACTTGATACTACTTTCCTCAAAAGTGTAATTCTGTAATTATGTTATATATCAATGTGAATTTTTAAATGTGGTTAATAATGAAATATGATAAATTTCGTAGGTTATAAATAACTTTCTATTGCTTCAATTATGAGTTTAAATCTTAACGTTTTCGCGTTATTGGATTTGTTTTGAGGTACTTGCTTGCCAAAAGGCTGATTGATCTCAATTGCCTTAATGTCTTTAGCTCCCAAAAATAGGAATTTCATAACTTTCAGTTTGTTCAATTTTATCGCAAAGAAGTCTTAATTTCTTGTTATCACCAAATTTAGGTAGGATTATCTGGAAAAAGTCCATAGGCAACTAAAAGGATTCGTGAAAACATTGAATTTATGAAAAAATATGGGAAAGAGTTCAATTTTCCATGCAAGTTGACGAAGGTTTGAAAAGGAAAAGTTTGCAGGATTTTCCCATTTGCAAACCTAGAGGGATGCTCTGTTTCTACCCGGAGTGAAATAAACTCGAGATTTGTAGGAGGCGTGGCGAAGTCTCTTCTAGTGGTTGCTGAGGTTTTTCCTTCGATTTAGAAGTTAACTGCACCAGTGAGGACATTTAGTAAAATGCCGCTCGATCGTCTTTTTCAAACAGACTGGTTAAAATTCGAAAGAAATGGAACTTTTTTAAAAGTTTACCAGTTAGAAAATTGTATGGAAAGTAGATGTCATCTACATACAGAAGAATGCCTACAAAACTGTGCACATTCCCAGATGGTAAAATAGTTATTTTAACATGTTTATTAATTCATTTTTGAGAAGAAAATAAGCTTTATGTTTTGGAGGAATTCATTAAAAGCATTTTTAAAGCACATTAAGGAGGCTTTCATTAAAAGCACATTAAAAAGGAAAAGATGATACATGAAAATTACCTTCCAAGTATTAATTGTAACTCTGAAGCGATGTTAAAAACTGAACACTGTCTTAATATATAATATTTAACCATATTAGAAAAATAAAATTTTTAATTTATGATAAATATTTATCCCTTCCATCTTTTTACACATGTGAACTATTTTGGAACAAAAATCAAGTGCTAAATGTGACGCTTATTTTGACAGAGGCAAGAGGTTTTCATTGAATGTGATACACTATTACACTGGTGTTCAAAATTAAGAGAATTTTCACTTTTGGGCGATTATCTGCAGAACTACTGAACATATTTTAAAGAAATTAGTTATGTACATAGGTTGAAATAATACCAAAAATAACCATACAATAGTTATGGTACACACGCATGATCGAGCGTGAGATTCATCAGTGCAGGAAGGTCTAAAACAGAGGTTACAATATCGACACAAAAATGGCTTAATAGGGAATATGGTTCCCTCTTGCATACCTCTCACAACGTGAATTCATATTAAAAATGAGGCAGTTTATGAATTCCTGTGGCAATCAGTCCCACTCTTCCAGCAACGCTGTTTTCAGTTCCTGGATGGTTCTGGGAGGGGGAGGAGAGTTGCAATTGCTCTCCCAAGAGCATCCCAGATATGCTCTATAGGGTTTAGGTCTGGAGATCTGGCTGGCCAATCCATCCGGCAAATATCCTCACTTTCCAGATATTCGTCGACTCGATGAGCCTTATGTGGACGAGAGTTGTTATGCATAAAAATAAAATCAGGGCCAACTGTACCCATGAAAAGGCAAAAATAGGGCTCCAAGATCTCATCCCTATACTTCACAGCAGTCACAAAGCCTCTGTCAAAGACATGGAGATCTGTGCGTCCATCCAACATGATGCCTGCCCAGACCATCAAACCTCCGCTTCCTTAGTGATCTCTTTCTCGGATGTTGTAGGACAGGTAGCGGATCCCTGGTTCTCTCCAGATGAACATACGTCGAGAATCTGTGTTTAGGCTCAACCGGGACTTATCAGTGAATAGAACGGTCCCCCACTGATCACTGGTCCAAAGTCGATGTTCTCTGCACCATACTAAGCCGGCTCTCCTGTGTGCAGAAGAGAGCGGGACGCAAACAGCAGGTCTTCTTGCAAAACAGACCTTTCTCAGGTAGCCTTCTGGAAACAATAACCTTTGAAACTCGGCTATCTGTGGCCGCATGAAGGTCACGAGAGAGCTGAGAAGCTGTTACACTCCTGTTACGCCTCGCTGTAATGGACAAATATCGATCTTCATTAGCCGTCATGGCTCTTGAACGACTTTGCCCAGGCTTTCTCTCTATGAATTCGGTATCCTTAAACTGTTTCCATAAGTTGGACACGACGCTGGGCATTACATTCAAGTCTAGCAATCTGCATTTGATACTGCCCTGCTTCCAGTCTCCCAACGATTCGCTACCACATTCCATCAGCTCAGGTGTGACCTCGTCATCTGACCGTGGTTCAAAATTAGGTGGCATTGTCCTCGGATCTTTCCCTTTGGATTTGATCCCGGACCGTCGACAATAGCCCGTTGTGTTGCTCCAGTGCGACATTAATTAAAATACCTACCTCATTCCATGATCCAAACGTTGGTGGTTACTCATTTTAACTGCTTGCTTTTGAATTTCGCCGAATGTTGCAAAAAAACCCAACCACGAAATTCGTCGAGGTGTACAAGCAAACGAAGTGTGGAAATTGTCACGTGCGCTTAGAAAGACCCGTTCCTCTAAATGCACCGCCCACACGCACGTGTACGCTTACGTATTCAACACTAAAGATTTGCATCTTTATTTGGAATTATTAGTTTTACCTTTCGTTCAATACTTTTCGAAAAATTCGAGAAAATATGCCAATTCTCTTAATTTTGAACACCATTGTACTTAAAATTTAAAAACCAGAATATTGTCATATCTTTTATTCACGAGAGTGTATTGAAAACTTACTATTTGTGTCTTGTTGATCAGGATTGAAAACCAAAGGACAGTTGTCTTTATTGTCTGGGACACCATCGTTGTCCTTATCGAAGTCACAAACGTCCCCTAGAAGAAAATAAACAGTTGTCACTTACAGTTCCAAAATCAGAGTTTGACAATTTGAAATGGTAGTTACGTAAGTATTTTGAATATCGAATTATATTTAGTTACTGTTATTTGCTTACAAAAAAATAGAATCCATACCTCTCCTGTCTTCATCCGTATCCAGTTGATCACTATTTGGAATATCTGGACAATTATCAACATTATCTTGAATCCCATCTTGGTCTCTGAAAATGGTGACAACCGTTTTATAAGTTTTCGGAATTTTTATTGCACAATCAAAAATCGAAACACGATCAATCAGTCAATGGTATTTTATTGTTAATTAGGTAGAAGTAATAAATTACTAAATAATAATGAGGAAGTTATGTTAAAATTGAGATAAAAAACGCAAGTACGCTTTTTGTGAAGGACAGATATCAGTTAAAATTATATAAACTATTTGAAACTATAAAGTTAAACTTACGATCTTGTTTAGGTAGATTCTCAAATTCAATGGACATGTTTTTTCGCAAAACTAGCATTTTTCTTTACTCGATTCTCAGACATCTGACAGTTTGTGCCCATAAATCTTTGCCGGGATAGATAACAAGTATTGGAAAACAAGTTAAACAGATAAAGTACTTTTACTGTCGTCTAACTATCATCATATGTTTTTGTTTTTCATGAATAGATAGAGATGTTGATAAATCTCTCCAAAGCATACCAAACCTTATGTTAGAAGTTGAAATCTTCAAGAGTTGGTTTGTAAGTGGTAATTAAAGAAAAGCTGCGGGCAGACACCCTGTTTATAAAACGTACTTCTCTTATAATCGTTGTGTATTTCTCTAACAAGCGATAGTTTTGGCTATCATAAAAGTGGACAAATTACTCGTAGTTTTGAAGTTTAGGACCTAGAGCTGTATCCTGTATGGTTGTTTCATTAATTACATCGTTATTACAAATGATTCATCGGGCCCAATTCGATTACGCATGGACGAGTGTCGTATAATGAGAGGAGGAGTACACATGGAACATTTGTAGTGTTACGACCCCTAAAACAGGACACTTCTAGTTCTTTCATCTAGTACTCATTGTTTTATGTGTAATACTTTGCGAAATACACTGTTTGGAAGACCGATGAATCATTTGTAATAACCCTGTAATAAGATTATCGATCTTCTAATGAAATAGACAGAGCATGTAGACGGATACGCTAAGATCTTGGGCATGTCAAGATGGCTTAAGAATCGTCTTGGACCGATTGGCTATCGAAGCGCATTCCTGTGTTTTTAATCACGCTGGATTGTCACTTTGACCAATCAATAATTTGTCCTACATTAGGGTTCATACTTTTTAACACAATCACGTGACAGCTCTGCAAACCGAGCTACCCGAAGAAACAGCATGAAGCTGCATGCACATGCTCCGTGTATTTCATTAGAAAGTCGATGATTAAGAAAGATAAACGTAAGTGGGTTGAGTTTAAGTTGATTTTTAGACAGATTATATTTATTGAGCCTTACACAAAGGCACATTTTCGCATTTTTAATTGAATTGAAATAAATCAACGTGCACAGTGATTTATTTTAATAAATATAATCCATTACCTTAATTTCTTCTTAGGCGCTTTTAGAAATCCAATTCAGAATCTAACCCAAAATTGAGTTTCAAATACGCGCAATATCATAATTATTACTACATGGTCATAATAGTCACCGGTAATAATAAAAACCCAATTAATTCAGCACGCAAACTTCAAGAAATTCAATTTGGAAAATGAGTCTAACAATAAACCGAATGGCGAACTAAATACATTAGTCCCTATATGTATGTTTATGATTTTTGACGTAAATTCGGTCTTTGTTCCGTAGTTCTGCAAACGTTCTCATGCTAAATTGGAAACCTAATTATACATCGAACGCATACTGATTGGAATTCCTTCAGAATCTGAGAACAGCTGCTCTTTCTATCTTATCCACCTTTCACGGTTCATTCGTCTCTATGTATAAATTTATGGCTAAATGTATTTTGTTGAGCTTCTTATTCAAGTTCACCAATTTACGCTTCCAAATGTTTTGTGGTTTGATTTTATAAACATATTTTCACGTTGAAATAATTAAAAATTCGAAGAGGAAAACATTTTGAAGGTTTATTTGGAAAAAGCAGAAACATAGCAAAGCATCACAGACGTAGAATCATAAAGATATAACAGTTGGTTGTGTTGGGTCGTATGGCACAAGGGCCATTTGGCCAAGCACAAGGCATACAACGTCATTTTGAACATACACACAAAGAAAGTTTTAACTGGTCCAGAAGAGAGAAATACAGCCAGGGAAAGTTACCTGCGTTGCCTACAACTCCCAAGCAACATTATACTTAGGAACTTATCTCTCTTCACATTTGCTACATTACGAGATGTTGCTGTTAAGCAAACTTTGGGTTTTGTAAGAGACTGTGTTGATTTCATTAACCGCGAAGATTTCAATTCCTTCCAGAAAATTTCATTCCATTAGGCGACTTATTTTATTAACTTTATAACCGGTGTGGCCACTGTATTAAACAATTAACTAATCGTCATAACCTATTATTGGACGAGATGTCACATCTTTTCTGTTTTAAAAAATATAATAGGCTACAAAATACAAACGAAGAGGTTCAACACCGGCTAAGTTTGTCCGCTTCTTTAAACTTGAGGAAGAAAATTTACTCGGATAGAATTTATCGGCCCTCTCCTCTGGAATGTCTGGATCCATTGATCACTTTTGTCACCCCCACCTTAGTGGGGGCTTACCTGAAACTATCTCAACCATGCTCCGCTGATTTAATAGCAGTAAACCTCCAAGAGTTGGCTTCGCTGAGTGGTTATTGTTTTGTTTTCTAGAAAGTACTAACTAATGAAGATGTAAGTAAAGCGACGAAAACTGCTTTCTTTACTGTAAAGGGGATACATTTAATCGTAAAACAAGCAGTGTTGAGGTTAAATAATGATGTAATCTAATTTATAAATCCAACAAAAATATATTAAATATAACAAAAAGGAGCTTATATTCGTTTAAAACTTTGTCTTTTTGCTTTTTATTTTCATTTATTCTCAAACATAAAATCAAGCATATGATTTCCAATTTAATTTTTACATACTTCAGTTAACTTAGATTTATTTATTGAAAAACAATTAAGAAGCAGTGTCGCAAGACACTTTATCGGTATTCGAACAATTTGATGGGACTAGTCATTTAAGTATTACATTTACATTGCGATAACTAGCTACTGAGCTATAGAGAAATAGCTTCTCAGTAATAGATATATATGTGAGACACAATATATGTTTGACTAAAAGATATATATGTTTGACTAAAAAGTGGAAGAAATATATTGGAATGTTCAATTTTTATACAAATTAAACATATTTATGAATTTCAAAAATGACGACTGTTTTGATCTGCTGAAATAATTTCTTCATGAATTCCAATTTAAAAAGATTACATTTTTTCAGGCTACTCAATACCAATGGTATATCATTTACAGATTGATGGTGGGAAGGTTGTTGAATTTGCGTCGCACTGGAGCAACACAACGGGCTATTGGCGGCGGTGCGGGATCAATCCCGAACGGAAAGATCCAAGGATAACATTTCTTAATTTAGAACCAAGGTCAGATAACGAAGCCAACACCTAAGCTGATTAGCAACGGAGAGTTGCGAGTTCGAAACTTGGTCCAACCAAAGATCGTCGTGTACGAGAGGACTGGTGCACGTTAAATATGTCGTGACCTCAAATATCCTCACGTTGGCGTGGTGTGAAAGTTTGGAGAGTGGGATGCTACCTCAGGTGTTGATTTCGTCTTCTAATCATGGTTCAAAATTACTAGGTGTTGTCCTCGTATCTTTCCTTCGGTATTGATCCCGGATCGTCGTCAATAGCCCTGTTGTTCTAGTGCGACGTTAATTCAACTACACCTCCCAAATTCATCGAAGGAGAAAATTCACACAGCAATAAAACCATCATAGCAGTCAATCTTCAATCCGAACGAATTAATCCATAATAGTTATATAGAAAGCTGAACGAAATAAAAAAGAGTCCTCATGAAAAGAAATGCCAGCACTGATAGATTATTATTCAATCATGTCTATTGGGAAGGAAACACGCTTTAGGAACATGCCCCAATTCAAACTACACGCACCCAAACAATGAATTACACGGAGAAAAAAAACTTGTAATTAATCTCCAACTATTCCAATCAGCCAAGTTCCTTCACAACTAGATAGATCCCTCCGATAAACTGAAGAAACACATGTCTAAGGACAAAATAAGCAATTACCAAGCAGCTGCATGTTCATCTCAATGAATTGGCGAAGTTGAGGAAAAAACGGGGAAGAATCCTCCAGGATTCCCTTTTTAATCAATTCATTAGACCCACGGTTTTGTTCTAAATAGTTGTAGGAGAATCCCTTAATGAAGTATTTCTCTTCGCGCAAAGTAAATGAGGATAGGGCAAAAGAAGAAGAGCAGTAAAAAAAGAATTCTTAACATCCTCCCACCGAAGAAAAAATTACGCCAACTTGGCTCCGAGAAAGTTCAGGTAAAATGGCCCCGGCGATGAACCTTGTGGGTCTGAGTCTGAGAGTAATCAAGTATCACGTGATTACAACGTAAGAAGCAAAGGAAGAAACAAAAAAGCAAAACTCCCCACAAGGGAAATGCTCCCATGGGTAAATACACTTTTTCCTTGGGAGGGAAACAAATAGGGAACAAAAACGAATAAAAAGTTTTTTATATTTATTGAAAGAAAATAATTCATTCCGTAACGTTTCCTTAGGATTGCGGCTCCTATACATGATTTCTTGATCAAAATATATGATCTTGGGAACATTAAGATTTTAAATAGGAAAGCATATACCTTTCTCAGATCGCTGTAAGGCGATAAGCATATGCGCTTACTTCCCCATTTATGTACTCTGCTGAAAGCCGTTACGGAGGAAAAATTTTTTAATTCGGTTCTCCTTTTTATAATAATTTCATTAAAAATCTCCTAGTTTAAGCGTTCGAAGCGACTTGGACTGAAATACATTTCGAGTAAATAAGGAATTATATATAACAGCATTGCTGTTCCCTTTATGGATTTGCCCGAAGCAGGATAATCTGTATGAGGGGGCGGACACATATTTCTTAAAGTGCAGTCACTGAGAAAGAAATGAATGGAATTAAAATACCTAATTTTTCTTATTGTGATGTACACCAATTTTTCTTTTTTTAACGCTGCTTCCCTATTTCCCCTTTAAAGTCATTGAAATTTATTGATGAGATTAAGAATTAAAGCGAAATTATGAAAGATAGTGTTTATCTATTTAGCTACAGCTGTATGACAGCAGAGATTCATTCACATTTTTATCAGAATGATGTTGAGACATGATGTTCTTCATGTAAACATTCATGCTATACTTTTGTAATAAATTGTTTTCATCTGTGGTGTTCTTCCCGATTGGGAAACGTTTCGGATGGTTGATTTTGGGTCTTATAGCGCAAGGACCATATTTGTCCAAGCTGAGTCTAATAATGTCAAGTAAATGAACACACACACAAAGAATGCTTTATTGACACCGGAGAGAGAAATAGACCCAGGGTGGAATGGGAAACTTTTTGGACCTTGAGATTAACTTACTATACAGTATATTTGGCATTGGTTTAGCATTAATATCTCTGTCATTAGTCTCATCTTAGTTTAAGCTCCTTTAATTTTCTAAACTATTAGACACAGCATTAATCTACTAATGACTAATTAAAATGATCTTTTTGCCACACTTTGTTGCATCATCTTTTCTTCCAATACTTTTTTAATTTGTTATTGCACGAAACTTAAAATAAAATCTTGTTTGGTTGTGAACTATTTGGCAAACTTCTATTAATTACATTTCTCGGTTCTCGAAGGTGATTTGAAACTAGTAAATCCAATTTGATGAATATCTCGGCTTTTCAACGAATGCTCAGTCGGATTGAGTTTTGGTTAAGGTTTCCAAGGTCGCTGAAAATAATATTTTTGCTTCATATCTTCAAAACATTTGGATCTAATGCAAATCTGTTATAATCAGATTAAAGTTTCCATCTACATCAAGATAACGGATATCAGATTAACCCTAAAGTCAATATACACTCATGAAAATATGCTTTGTAATGCTGTGCGTGTAATATCGTGTAAGATGAGAGGCCATCTGACTTCGTCCAAGTTGAAGATTAATTGTAATTGGATGAACTGTTGCTCTCCATTGAATTGACCAGTCTGCAAACTCCGCAGTTAGTTCATTGAGATTTTAGTCATTGCCCACTAGCGGTAGTTTGTCAAAATGTCCGTTTAATATAATTTATTGCATTCTTCCAATATATCACTATATGCCTTATTAATCAAGATGAGCTTGTAATTTAGACTCACAATTTGTCAAATAGATATATTTCACACACAGTTTAATTAATTGATTTAAATTTTAGATAGAATAAAATATAGACGTGTCATCTCACTTTTATGAAATTTGAAGAACTAACCAGACTTATCTCCTAATAGAAAAGAATCTCAAAATCCTGAAATTAAATTAACGTATCATGGGAAATGTAAACTATCATTAACCAGACTTATCTTCTAACAGGGAAAGATCCAAAATGTTAAATGTATCAGTAGCCAAATTTATCTCCTTATAAGGGAAGAAACCGCAAGCCCTTAAATTAAATTAATGCATCATGTAAAATGTTATCTGTATCATTCTTAATGTTGTAAAATGTTATCGTATTCAGACTTATCTTCTACAAAGAAGTGCGAGTCTTAAAATGTTTACTGTATCACTAACCAAACTTATCTCCTATCAGGGAAAGAAGCACAGGTCCTAATTCTAAATTAACATGTGTATCATGGAAAATATAACTGTATCAGGCCTAAAGTTTAAATAAAGAGCCAAGGGATTAACGAAACATTTTTGTACAAGAACTTTATCTGAAAAATCAATTCTTGCATAAAATAGACATGCAATGAAAGTAAAAAATAATGAAACTTGTTTGGATAATTTTTTCAAAGCAATCTAATAATCAATCTGAAATCAATATTGATATTTTTCCTTTGCTCTCTATGTAAAACCAATAAAATAATCTTATTTTCTTTTTCTTTACATTATTACTAGTCAATTGTTAATTTGTTCAAATGTAAAACAATGGAAAATAAAGTAATAAATGTATTTAAAGTAATTGAAGGTTTTTAAGCAAGATAATTGTTCACAAACTAAATAGTGAGCTTGTTATTTTAATTCTAAATACATTATGGTAAAATGACATTAATTGAAGAGTTTAAGAAAAAATATATGATTGTTATAAGAGAGAAAGAGAGAGAGAGAGAGAGAATAAAAAGGTTAACGGAAAACTTGTATTTCGTTAATTAAAGTTGTTCCCAAAATTCAATATAAAAAAATACATATTTAATCGTAGAGAACAATGCATTTGTAGGAGCTTTTATTCAGATAAATAGAAACTTTGAGGGATTTTAAGGTAACAAAAGCTCTAATAAATAATTTTCATACAATGATAAAAATCTTTCTATACAATAGCAGCTCCAATTCGTAACTTGTTCCTTAATGTGAACCCCAAATGGTATTTTCCAATTTACTAATGATTATACATAAAAAACCCGCTTTATTTGAGTTGCTTTAATAGTCTTGTTATTTGTTGAAATTCATAAGAGATGCTATTGTCAAGACGGAAACTCTTTGTCGATAGCGTTGCTTTGTTGTAGGGGTATTTTTAATGTATATTTGTGACTAAAAATGCTTGAGATATTTTATTTTTCATCCAGTAATTGGCACAAATAAATGGTAATATTTAGCTTCATTTAGCCTCCGAAAGTTCTTAAAACTTCGAATCATAATGTGACACTTCGGTGTATGTGTCATGGGTTGGTCATCCCTATCCCACTTTAACTTGAAAAATCGGGAGTGACCTCTTGCCGAAGGTATTGCTCCATTCTCATCATAACGTGGACGAGATATGAGTTTCACACTGTCACGTTCGCGTTGCACTCCGTATTCGCTTGTCAATCAACGACGAAAAAAAAGCAATGATTGACATGAGCTCTCCGTTTTTCGTCGCTCTTTGGATGGCGGATAAGGAGCGCAACGCAAATGCGATAAGGTGAAACCGGAAGAACTCTTATCGCTGTAATGATCTGGCTGTCGGATCAACAGGTTCCAAATTATCCATTTTGTTCCAAGGTTTATGGAATAGAATATATGGTTAATAGAATAGAGCATAGGGTTAATGTTCCATTAACCTTGGTTTTGTTTTTCCTGTATGAGAGGTACCTAGGTAGATGGGAAAAAAGACGACAATTTGTACATTAACACACAAACGAAGAAATTTTTATCTTTCTTTCCGATTGCACACTTATGATATAGCTATTATTATAAAACTGCTTTCTCTTCCGGCTACAGCTATTATTATAAATTATTTTCTGAGACCCTTCTAGACCTCGGGCCTTGATACAGGAGTGATCTTCTCATGTGGGAGTAACGAAACAAGTAATTGGAAACCTGTTAATTCGACACCCTGACCACTACTATAGACGTGAAATATAAGTAGACTGAGCATTGCTAATGAGAGGACTCAAAATGTGGGACCAACGTGTTGACTAGTAGTCACGTGAATGCTCAGTGAGAAATTGACTTCATTGGTCGATTTAACATCTTATCGCCTCGTTCGGCTATATAACATCTTATGACAGGGCATGTGTGTGAATGCGCATTTCATTTGAGAGATGACAAAAATGGTGAAATTGCCAGTCTATGTCGCCGGACCAATCAGATGATGAATTAATGAATGGGCATTTTCTCTCGTCCTGTGGATTGATCAGATGAATGTTCAGTTTCATAAGGCAGACGAAATTAGTCTAAGGGTCACTTTACTTTTAGTTTCGGTCGCATGATCCTCGGCGCATAAAACCATTACACACCACTTTTATTTTAGCTCTATGATCACTACAGTAATAGAGGTATTGCGCTTTTATACTGTTGCATTTGCGTTGCGCTTCATATCTGTCATCCAATGAGTGACGGGAAACCGCAATCAGTGCTCCTGTCAATCACTGCTTATTTCTTCGTTGATTGACAAGCAAATACGGGGCGAAACTTGAGCGCGACAGCTTGGAACTCGTATCTTGTTCACGTTATGACATATTAGAATTGAGTAGATCCTTCGGTAAGGGGTCACTCCTAATTTTCCTGATGACATCAAACACTAAAAATAAATATTTGTTTCCAGGAGGGGACCACCAAATAACTTGGTGCCGGGGCCCATCAAACTTAGTGTAGGTGTCTGGATTTCAAATACTGAGGAGAGAGCTTAAACACTTTCGAAAGCGGACAATGGTGTTCTTTTTCCTAATCTGGATTGATTGCCAGTGGTTAGCGATCTGGTCCTTAATTCAACAGGCTCTGGGTTCGAATTCCGGTCTTGGCAGAGACGTCGGTATTGGTTTGATTCACTATAAGCCGTAGATCTCGTCCTAATTAGGCCTTGTGTAAGAAAAGCGGCCACACAACGACAAATCCGATCTAAACTGGATCTCACTAAACAGTGTCTTGAACAGAATAGTGAGAATGGGCTACTATTGATTGTATATTTTGAGTCATCTATCACAATCGTATATTTTAAAGCGTTGTTATTCGAAAGCATAACCCAAACGTAAATTTAATTTAGTTACAAAATGAAATGCAAAACTTCGACCCGAAAGCAAAAAAATATTAAAAAAGTATCTTCTAAAAAATGACCCCAAAGAGAAACAAAGGACAAAAAATTCAAATGACATCGAAGCACAGGTCCTAATCATATTTATCTCGTGCATTTCATTTAATCAATTTCACATTTCAAATCACCTAAGAATCGGTTTCACCAGCGTACTGTGATAATTAAAACGACGAAAACTTAATTGCTAGGAAATGCAAAAATCAAAAGCCTGCAACTATCCATAAACAAAATTAATTACTTTTTGTACACATACGACACGATTACCACTATTCACTATGCTTCGCTGTGTTTTCTTTTAAATATTTTTGACGCTACAAATTACTAAACTTATTTTTATTGAGGACTGATTTGCAATTCAGATTAACTGACAAATAGAAATGACGTGCAGTGAGTCGTAATTAAGGCACGATTTATTTTCATTACCTCACATCTTGTACGTGTTAAAGTTTAATAATGATCGGCATAATTATTTCAGCAGTAACCTTTTACATCATACTTAGTTTCTATATAACTGAGTTTGCAAATTTAATTAGCGGCTCAAAATAAATAAATTTTGACACAGAAACAAAGGTTGCAAGATATATCAATGCCTTTTGAAGAAAAACCCAATTTATTTATGGCATGGGAGAGGTAATAAACGATCTTTTTTGTCAGAAAAAGGTATATCAAAAAGAATTCAATCTAATTCAATGTCGTTATACGTCAAGTAGGAACTATATCAAGCAATACAATTTCCAGAAATTAATTGCTTTCTGTGACGAGAAGTTTTGATAATTATGACATTACATTATTGGAATATCTAACACTTTCGACCTAATTTATGGGCTGATACTTCCTGTTTGAGGGCGCCACCTTGGATAGCAATTACGCACGTGCGTCACCAGACGCTTTTGTAACTTGCCCATATGCAGACGCTCTGTATTATGGTATCTTTGTACTTTTGCTTATTTGTACCGTGTATGTGATGTCTCTCAATAAACTTTTTGTCTATGAACTGTTGTCTGCAAACTTCCACGAGATATATTTATGCTATTCTTGTTTAATTAACACCTAAATTTACACAATTTAAACAGTACTCTGGAAAACAACGCAATAAATTCATTCACAAAGTTAGATATTTTTCTGCCAATTAAAAATGCATTCTTTAAGAAAACACATCAACCGCTATTTAATTATAATGAGACAGTTGGAAATTGATTTAACATAACTATAGGCGTTCTGCAGCAATGATACACGAGCGTTTCTATTTTCAGATAATCGAGTTTTCAAATTTAAATGCTTATTTTCACTTTACATCACCTAAATTAGGAACTTTAAATTGCTATATGTATGCGTTAAGATTAAAAACAAAACTGAAGCTTAAAGTATCCAGGTATGATTTTGTTACTCTTCATTGGGTTCTGTGATCGGAATTTTTAAAATTAAAACCAAATCTAATATCGAATTGCCTTGCGAAATACTCTTCATAACTTGATAGATGGATGAGGGACTTTGCGGTTGCAAGTTTAGTTTTGTCTAATTCCATTTAGAAATTTTAGTTTTTTCCAATTCCACTTAGAATTTTTGGTTTTGTGGAATTCCATTTCAAATTTTTAGGTCTGTCCAATTCCATTCAGAATAGCACAAAGGTTTCTTTAGACGTTTCAGGAAGGTAACAATTTAACTTAATCTGTCATACAGTAATGAAAAATGCTCATACTTTTCTTCATTATGTTTATCACTAAATTTTTCAACATTAAATATTAATACGATGAATCTGCTCGTTCGAATTGTGTTATTGATAGATTTACTCACCTATCTATATTACTGTCACAATCATCTCCGATGTTGTCCTTATCTGTGTCGAGCTGTAATAAAAATGTTATGAATTAGGCAGAAGTTTGTTGCTTGGTGCATCCTAAACTTAAATATTAAACCTGAGTCTTTTAAATTTGACTGTAAACATAAATTCTATACAGAAATAAAAACAGTTTTGTTATCAAAATTAATATTTTTAAGAGATACTAAAGAAGTTAAATCTGTATGCATGTGTTTAGGCAACTATCATAGTGAAATACTTAGAATGGAATAGTGTACTTTTTTCAGCGTGCTTGCTATGTTCAATGTAAAATACTTGACTCGTGTTTTGTGTCTTTATGAGTTAGCATTTTTTGTAAGTCAGTTATTTTTGCACTTTGTATTATTTTACTCGAAATGTAACTATTTCAAGTAAATATAGGCATTAATTCTTAAAATGAATTATGGCATTTAACTCAAATATATATTTATAATCTGTTTATTTTAGGAGTCGAATTAAAATATACATTTCTGATATAAATACTTTATTATTTTTACTTATTACTAAACTACTACACCTGTTAAGTTTCAACCTGCCATTTTTATGGGTTAGAACCGGAATTTCCATTAAATAACTGGGTTATGTGATTTTGCTTCAAGGATTATTTTGCGTTCTTAAAATATTTTATGCGAAATGCGCGTGGAAATTCCATAATTATAATATTATTATGGAAATTCCATAATTATATATTATTACTGAAAATTACAAGATAATCTTTCCTTTACAAAACCATTTTCTTCATCTCCAGATCGAATTTGCTATGAAACTCGTTCTTTTATACCGAAAGTAAATTTGCACGAAGAAAAGTACAAAAGTAACGTAAACTACTTCATGGTAACCTGTGATTATTTAAATTTGTAGATCGGTTAGACTCAAGAACACGGTACCATCTCCAATTAGCAATATTTGCCACCTCCAATTGGCAACAATTTTGGAATATGGTAACCCGTGGTAGGGTTTGCTGCATGCACTTCCACTTGTGAGCTCAAATGAAAGGCATGTAACATGGCGGCCTGTCCAAATAGAAATTCGGCGATGAAAATGTTTGTCTCCAATTTGGCGAGTGGAAAGTACGGTGTTCTTAAGTTTTACCCAAACATCAGACTGAATGTATATTGCACCAAGTTCTCTTTCCCAGCGGACATGCAAATTGGAAAGTTACAAGCATTCACCTGCGATGGATTGGCGACCGATGGACAGTTGTCGCACGCATCGCCAACACCGTCATCATCCGAGTCTTGTTGATCGCCATTTGCAACATGTGGGCAGTTGTCAACAGCGGTTGGAATACCTAGAAGAGATTACTCTGTAGTACGCATTATCGAGTCGGATTACCCTCTAGAAACATTCTTGCTCTTAAAAGTTTTTGCTGTTATTTCACCTTTAACCTATTGCTATTTTAGTCCAGACATTCCTACTTTATCGGAGACATGGTTTTATATATCATTTACTTCTCTTTTCAAAACCAATTAAACTATTTCAAAACCCACTAATACTATAAAATCTATTCAAACTGAAGTGCGTGAGTATGTTGAACATCAAAACCCTGTCATTTTTTAAATAATTGAATTAAGAATATAAATTTATTAATATGTCTAGGGGTTGTGAATTATTCGGGGGAAACTATTCTAGACGATTGCCATAAACGCTTTTGGTCCGACATCCCTTCTAATGAGCTTTTGCACTCATTCAAAAATCCACTGATCCAAGGTCGATTGCCTTCCCATCGGTAGGTAGATAGGTGCTTGAAATTATGTTGCACTGAAGCAACACAATGGGCTATTGGTGGCGGTCCGGGATCAATTCCGAAGAGAAAGATCGGAGGGAACACCTCGTAAACTTGATCCACGGTCAGACGACGATATCAGCATACACTCCTGAGTTGGAACTCCGCTCTAAAACTTCCACACCAGACCAACGTGAAGTCATTTGAGGGCACCAGCTCCTACGTACATGACGATGTTTCGTTGGATCGAGTTTCGAACAAGTAAGCCTCCAGTTGTTTGTTCCTGATACTACCAGGTTACAGCGGCCCACCTTCTCGTCGGTGCTGCACTGTCCACGACACGAGGGAAGGCATTTGCATGCACTATAACGACGAAAACGGCTTTGAGAATAAACATTTATTTTCCATAATCATATATCATCTTTATATTGCGTTACAAAGTTGCGCAATTGCGTTGAGTTTTCGTGTTTGATGTTACTTATATTTCCTATTTATGGGATACAGATCCACACTACAGTACTTCAGAATTAATAGTAGCTTTTTCAGTGCAACTGAAGCACACCGATCTGGATTCGGAAACCATCAGAAGTTGTGAAATAAGTTGTGACATCCTTTATACATCGAACTACAATGTCTTACCATCATCATCCGCATCGTCATCGCAGGCATCTCCCACACCGTCTCCGTCCGAATCAAGTTGGTCCGAGTTCGGGATTGTGGGACAGTTGTCACAGACATCACCCAATCTGTCAGGTCCGTCGACGTCGTTATCCTCCTGGTTGGGATTGGGGACAAGAGGACAGTTGTCCTGCACGGGAAACAGAATCGGTCAAGCAACGAAAAGACAATATGGAGCATAAAATATTATTTAGGATGACTTCCTTTTTGATTTTTAACGAAACAGATGACAATTCTGAATCTGGGAGGATTCAACCTCGCTGAAGATATTTTACTATACTTCCTAAGAACCATAAACGGGGTTCATACCCCGTTTTCCTCCTGTCACTTCGTATTGCATTGTATAAATAATACAATATACTTCGCATTACGTATACAGTGCAATGAATTTAAAATAGCTGCATCTTCAAATAATTAACTAAAAATATTTTAATGAATCATACACTGATGTTCCTAGCTGTTTGTCTTTCGAAGGGAGAGAAATATTATTCATTCAAGTATTTCCCTCTTTTTCTAGAACTCTTCTTTCAAAAACTCATATTTCAAACCCAATCTCACAATCCTTTCAATGCGCAACAAAACAATGCACCATAATTAATATAAGAAAATGACAAGCAGAATCCCAGGCAATCGATTGTCCCTTTCGTGTATCCACTCTCCCTTTGCATCTAATTGTCCCTGGTTATCGAATGCGACCTATTCTAGGGTGGAAAGATCATTTCGAATATCTGGTAGAGGAATTGGAGCAAGGGGAAGGCAAATATACTATACCGGGTTGTTGATGATGCCGTCATTATCTGCGTCCTCATCACAGGCATCTCCAATTCCATCCCTGTCCGCATCTTCTTGGCCGCTGTTGGGAATGTCCGGACAGTTATCCTGTGCAAGAGAGAGAAGATTGCTTTAGTTATGTGCCTTGCAGTTGTTGCAGTGTCTATGGGCGTAAGTGCTGAGCTTTGATTATAAGGCAAAGGTCGTGCACAATCAAGACGCGTATCTTATAAGGAACGAGCAATGATCTGCTTTCTCCTTATAAAGGCGGAGTGTATTGATTTGGCGTCGGTTTACAAGTGATACACACTAGACCAAAATTTTTTGAGGTATGGGTTTTTTAGCTTTTCTAGACCAGAGTAGGATGATCTTTATACTGGTGAAGTCCAATAAATCATTTTTTCTTTGCATGAAAGAGAGGAGAGATTTTCTTACGAAACATATAAATAAATTCATAAATGCACATGGTTTATTATAATTTTATTAATAAGTTGATATAGCAAACATATATCGTCAGCTTAGATCAGAAACTTATTAACTGACAAAACATTTTTTGCTGTACAGCTGTTTAAAGACTAACTATTAGTTTTTAGGTTAAAAAAATAAGAATTTTGATAGTGTTATGTACCGTATACATAGATTAAAACATGACTGTTTTCCTCGTCATTATGGAACAAGCATTTAGTACCTTCGAAAAAATGTCAGCAAATGAGTTTCTTCTCTAAGCCGACGACATATTTAATCAGAATGAAATTATTCTTTGAATAATTTATAAATTGAGTAAACACAAAGTGTAATAAACAATTGTTAAAAGGATAAAATTCAAATTTTCGCATGCTGAAGAATATAATTATTTCCCTATCGTATTATTCTTATAACTGCTTTTCTACGTGATGTGTTTCACTTATAAGCCGATGACAGGTAGTGTGTTTCAAATCCCTTGGTAAGTGTGAATCGTGACAATCATTTCACAATCTTGACAATCATTTCGCTATTGAACAAGAAAGAAATTACACTTGTGAAAAATGTTATGGTAATTCTAGAGTAAACATTTATAATCTTCTATCGTATTAATACCCTAGTGAACATAATTGTTTCGACGAGCACATATCTTATTAATTCCCTGATTAAAAAATAATCATGTTCAAGGTAAAAACAAAAATACTGAATATGATAACACGTTTCAAGTATTTTGCTTAAAAAATTCATGTATTATAGTTTAAAAGATTCTTTTACATCTTCGTTTCAATAACATATCGTAAAAAGAACAGTGCTATTAGAGTATTTTTAAAAATACTTTTAGTCCGAGGAAGTTTTAATTTCATCCTTCATTAGCATTCATTAATTTCATCGACTAATTACTGGTGAATTGAGACGCAGAGGTGTAATTAACACAGGTAGCATCTTAGTATTTTAGAAAGTTAGCTTCCAAATTTGTAATATCTGGAAGTAACACAAAATTAAAAGTGTTACTTTCACTTCTACTTATTCATGAAGGGATGTTAATTAAAAATCATATTAGAAAAACATTATATCATCAAAAAGCATATTAGTTTCTTATTTAATACTTGCTGGTAATTCAAACAGTAACTTTAGGTACTATTGTATGGGCCAGTATTTACGGAGACTACATTCATTTTTTTTCTTTTAAAAAGAAAATTTGGATATCACAGCATAATTAAATCTACTATTTAAATCACAATTTTCAGATGTTAGAGATATACTTTTGCAAGAATTATTTCAAATGCATGTTATTTTCGTACGGTACTTTGTTTATGAAGTACATGCAACAAAAAGTTCAACAAGGCAAAATAGTACTTTTTCCTTTTAAAAAATTGCCCCTATAGAAATACATTTAATAATATTTTCATACCAATTTCTCTGATAGCTGAATAAAAATAGTATCAAAATACAACATAGGCACTAATCGAAAATATTCGGTAGCCTGAATGTGTTCGGTGTTACTTAGAAATTGACCAATACACTACTTAGGCAAGTCGCACATTGATCCAACATAAGTTCTTCGTTACTAAATTAGCTAAAATAAGCATGCGTACAGACATATTTCCTGTACAGAAACGGATACGCATACAGATGTCGGTTATTTTTTCACATACTGCTCCAGTGTGCGATAGAAGTTCAAGACACGAAGCCGTTGGTTGTTTTATTAAGGCGCAAGAACGAGATCTGGCCCAGCTGCACCAAACAATGCAAATGGACACACATTAGGAAGGTTTCTACTGATTCAGAAGAGAGAAATATACCCAGGGTCACAACAGGAATGCGCCGCCTACAGCTCGTTGGATGTTTACTAGGCGATCCCTAGAGACACGAGGATAAATATTACAAAAGGATATTTTTCCAAGATAAGTCTATGAATAACGTATATAATTTTAATCCTCTCCAAGTAATTTCGACCTGATATATTGTCCATCAAGATCTGATCAATTTTGCAATGACGAGATATCACGTCATCAAGAATGGCGATTGAACTCTGCATGAAAACATTGCCGTTTTCTTATGATAACAAGGTCACGATCAAGTCAGTTTTTCTACTGACGAGATATTTCGTCTATCAAGATCTGATCTTGTAGACGAAATTTTTCTGTGAGGGAATTTTGCTAATGACAAGATATCTCGTTGAGACAACCACCAGGAGGGTTGAAATGAAGCTTCGCAAAACTAAATTTCTGTATTTTCAATACCCAGAATGTGTTCTGAGCCTATGATAAGTTTTTCAGTTCCCAAATTTTCCCTTAATTTCGTACCTAGTCAAATCATCTTTAAGGAACACGTAGTATCCGAGGATCAATATTTCAGTTTAAAAAATGAACATTTCATGAAGAGGGAGGAGCAAAATTTTCTTCATAAAATGAATTTCATTCCACTTCATTCCTTTCAGCGCTTAATATCTCGGTGCACTCAATACCGAGAGAAAGGAAGGGGCCGGATATTGGAGAAAGCGATAGAAAAGATAAAAGTGGAGGAAATTCTGTGTCCTGGACTTTTCAAACGCTTTTTAGGCGACAACAGAAGGAAAAAAGTGCGGAGTGAAACTGTAGAGAAGAGGAGGAAACAAAAAAAAGAAAATAAATTATTCGAAAAGATAAGAAGCTGGTGCGAAAATGCTGACATCAAAAAATTTTTAAAATCAGAATAAAGAACTCATCTTTCAAATCTTAATTTAAAGCACTGGAAAATAAAAGAAAGTTTTCCTTTTGGTGTTTGCTTTTTTTAAAACCGTATTATTAAATTAAAATTGGATTATGGAGTTCTAATCGAGCTGATGTGTCATTTTGTTAGAGAGCTCTTTTTCTTTTTTCTTCAGATTCCAATTCTTTTGATTGTAAACTGGATGCAAGAAATCCTGAAGACAAAACACAGTTCAGATGCAAGAAAAAACGTGCCCTCGATATCCTTTGTATTTAAAGATTATGCGAAAAGAATTAATTGTGGCCAAGATAAAAGGGCATTCTAATGAGGTACTTCAGCTGTTTGAATAAAGGGCTAGCAAAGTGGTTTAAAATAAATTAATAAGATAAATTTGTTAACAGTGTACACTGATTACCCAACAGATTTGCATATTCTCTAAGGATAATCACACTGTTTATCAAAAGAAACCTTTATCTTGGTGAATTTCTAATTCAGCAAAAAATGGGGCAACGTAAAAACTGACAGACGGAAGTATTTCAAAATATTTTAAATACCAAGCATATATGGAGTATAAATATTCGGTTCAATAAGTGAAAAGTCCAAAACGATTGGCCCTTATAAAGAATATAAGATAAATATATTAAGAATCATAAAAAGGTAAGTATAAACAGATACTAATAAGTATAAACAGAAGCCCTACAAGCAAGCATGACCACGTATCAATAACAATTATGTATAATCCCCAACGCACAAAATGTTTTGGAATCTCTGATGTAGAAACATGCATTTTGTGTTTTCATTCAAAATATGTTGTTTGGCTGAATTTATGGCTTCTTGGCTTATAAGGATTCTAGTTCATCATATTGGGGAAGTTGTCTATCATTAGCATAATTCTATCTCACTAAATTAAGAAATCGGAGTCCTAACGCTAAAGGATTACGATTGGAACTTGGCAGTTAAAAATAATTCAATCGTAAGGTATCTCTTACACTTATTCTAATGAAAATATTTGTAAGGTACTTTGACTTTTTAACAGGAGGCACTTTTTCAAGAAAATCAGTATGCATCTAAATAGAATCACGTTTTTCGTCACCTGTTAATGTTCAGTATTGGAATTGATAAATGAGTTTAGAGCACTTTGTCAGAATTAAAGCTATGAGTGTGGCCAAGGGTGTCAAATTCTAGGCATATTGTGTAACTTGGACACAATATTTTTATGTTTCGGGTCTATGATCATGAAGAGTAAATATTTCAAATATACTAATAATATTTCTAATGATCCGTATAAGAAAAATAAAAAGTTCAGAAAACACGTCTGAGACTTAATCAAAATACATCTATAAAGGGATATTCAGTGCAAACAAACTAGACAGAAGACGGGGATTTAAACTTTTTATTACCTAAATGATCTGGCATGGTACATATTGGGGTTACCTTAAAATATAGTTTATCGCCATTTAGGCAATGTTTGGTACTTAGTTGGCGTTGACCCCAATTGACTATCTTTTCTCAATTCAGAATTCATTCTTTTGGAATTTTGTTTGCGAAATGCTGAAATCGTGTTTGAAAAACAAGCCAAATGACGTCATGTTCAGAACACATACAGGAAACATGTTCCAACACACAAGCACTACAGCCACCTGCATTTAGCTTGACGGAAAAAGGATTTTATACTTTATTTTCGGACACGCCTGCAGAAATGTGAATACTATTTGGTTTTTATCATATATTTATTTCAGCCATAGAAGTATATGTATTGATTACTTCAACAAGTAGTTATCAAATATGGTAAAGACGAGGGAATTAATACTTAAAGAGAAATCGACTTACTACTTTGCATCTGTCTCCAGAGCAGGCCAATTCCACATCAGGCCAACCATCAAGATCCCTGTCAGGTCCACATGTTTTTCCATCTCCAGCCCATCCGACGCGACACTAGAAGGTAAAGAATTAAATATCTAAGATTATTGAATTATAATCATAATTCACAATGCGCTGCAAAGATGCGGTTTAATAGCAACACTCTATTCCGTTGAGTGATAAAGTACAATTGCTAATGGAATGTTGATTTTTAGGTTTACATTAATACCTCATCAGCATTATTAGTCAGATCTATCATTTCAAAATTTCTGCAGATTTCTCTATTTCGCATTCAAATTTTATAACTTTGAATGGTTAATCATTGTGTATCATTTCCATAGAGAAGAAGGTTATAAATTTTTTTAATTCCAATACGGTAACTAATATTATGATTTATTTTCCAATATGATAATTGAAATGAATTTGGATTGATGTCTCTTCCAACTATACAGCTGATGCATTTTACCCATTTGCCTTGATGCCGTACCTCTTTGCAGCAACTTGGTATTTTTATTTTATAGTTCTGCATGTATTTATTTGGAAATACATTTTAAACAGTAGTTGGTTTTATCAGGTACACTGAGTAAACAGAACGAGTGTATCGAGTCAAGTCCATATATCAAAGAAGTTATGGGTTGATTGGATTTTTATGGCTCAAGGACATGTTGCGCCAGACACAACACAGACAATATCGAGTAATAGACATACACACCCAAAGTTTTACTGATACAGAAGAGAGAAATACACCCAGGGAAGAATCGAAACTGCCCAGGTTGCTAGAGCATTGGGCATATCCACTGAGCCACCGCGGCCCCATCAAATAAATTATGGAATTGTTATAAATTACAATAGTCAACCATGTAGAATGAAGCTTTTGCACATTTTTATCGAGTGTAGCTTTCATACATGTTCAGTGCCTTCAAGTAATAGTTATTGAAACAATTTTGTCCGCTGTAGCCGTGGCAGACAAAATGACTGTATCCCAAATGCTTGATTTAAGTTTTAATGGTTAAAATATGCTGCACATAAAATTATCTAATACCTAACACTGTATAACGATCACTCGAACAACTGTTGAATGAATGCCTTATGCTGTTTTTTAAGTTATTTGGTACAAATACTTTTATATTCAGCATTCAGCTTTTAATCTTAAATTACTGAAGTACTATCTTTTATACTAACACTGCAGCATTGGCAAATTATGGAATGCTACATAGAGGAGCAATATAGCAAGCAGGACAAAACGCTTTATTAAATCAAAACATATTTTAAATGACTAAAGGTAGTTTTCTTGTGATAGATTCCTATTAACGCATCAAATGTTTGTCGGTTTGGGAAAGGAGTTGGTTAATTTAGGTTTCATGGAGCAAGGTTCAAAAATGGACAATCTGCGCCAAAATTAAGACCAAAAAAGATTATGTTTAAGCCAGAGACCAAACCAACATTAAAAGGTAGGTGTGTAGGTGACCAACCTGTGTAGGTGATGAATGGTGATTTTTAAAAGGGAAGAATGGCACCTTGTGAACTCTACATCAAGGTATAAGGTATAATGAGCTGCCAGTATGTGGTGGGAAACACGTGCAATATTGTCATAGCGGCGTGGTTATGCAACCAGAATAATTGGCGATTTAATTTCAGCGATGCTGTATAATCAGCTCTCATACCACTCCCTTTGACTTTAAATTAGTGGTATCACGAACATGTACCTGCTTCACGTGGTTTAAGTTGTACCGTTATAGCTCAGGGATCCTCCAGCGTAGTGATACGCATATGCACCACAAGTTGGTAATTTATTTATATAATCGCAGATTGAATGCACTGTAATCGCATAACGAAGTTGACATTTGGTACCAGAAGCATTATGACTCTATTTTAAAACTGAATATTTTTACTGGGATGGACACTGCGAATCTAGTTTTAATTTCAATATATCAACTATTTTCACTCCCCAGAGACGAGAGGATTGCGTATTCCATAGTTCCGAGACCCGAGGCAGAAGATACTTTTCAATAAGTAGTAATTTTACTGAAATGAAGAGTAAGGATATTCAGGAAGTGCTGATTGCTTACAGTGATAATTTAACTGGTACACCTAAACTGTATTACAGGAACTGAATCATCAATTATGTATTGGTCATCAGATTAGAAGTAAGTTTAAAATTGTATCCTATAAAGGTATGTAGGGAGGTCATTAACGTCGCACTGGAGCGACACAAAGGGCTATTGGCGACGGTCCGGGATCCACCCCACAGGGAAAAATCCAAGGACAACGCCTCGTAACTTTGATTGACAATCAGATGACGGGTTTAATCTACTTTAGTGTGGTTTAATCTACTTTAAGTGTGGAAAGATAAACTTTTTCAATCTGCTTAAACAATAGAGCTTTACAAGTGTGATGGTTGGTTGTTTTATGGCTCAAGGGCTATATCTAACCAAGCTGCGCCAAACGCAAGACAGACATCGTCAAGTAATGGACACACCCACAAGGAAAGTTTTACTGACAGAGGAGAGAGAAATACGCCCGAGGCAACTTAGAAGAATCGAACTGCTCCGCCTACAACTCGAAGGTTGCAAGCGCAGTAGCAAACCCACTGAACCACAAAAGTGAATGAAAGTGTATCGAACCTATGACATAAACTTAAAGTAGTACATGGAAACAAATTAATTCTCATTTTATGGTTGGGTGGATTTTTTTTATGGCAGAAGGGCCATATCCGATCAAGCTGTGCCAAACGTAAGGCAAACATACACTCCCTAGCCTTACTGACACAGATGAGAGAAAACACCTAGGGAGCCGGCTATACCCCCTGGGCCACGGCTAGAAAACGGCTGGAAAACACCTAGGGCCACGGCTATACCCTGGAGACAGGGGGTATAGCCGTGTACCCCTGTCTCCAGGGGGTTTACAAATATGGAGGACTGGTCCGCCAGGTTGGGGGTTGGACGAGGGACTAACAACCCCTGTCTGGAAAAAACCATTGTTACGAAACCACTAACAAGACAAGCAAAGCAGACTGTCAAAATGGGCGATGGAATGAGGGAGGAATCGAACCTGCACCACCTACAACTCAGGTTTGTACACAACATTTGCTTGGCGTTGTTTAGCGCAGCTTGGCCAAATATGGCCCTTGCGCCATAAACCCAACAAACAATTTTATGTGAGGACCGTCATCAAGTATGGGCCATTAAGCAAACCTGGTGCTTGAGCCAATGTTTTAACACTTAAGGCCGCCTATTTCAAAATAAATCCAAACGTATTACAGAAAATAATATTAATGCACATCAATAAATGCAACAGCATCCGAAAATTCTTAGTTAAGGAAATATGGAAACGTGAGTCGTTTTTTATCCATATTACCAGTGAAGATTAATAGGGAGAAGTGCAATGAAATTATGGATAGCATTAGGGTACTTAGCTCAAGAAAATAAACAAATCCTCACCTTGGTTACTCGAGAGTTAGGGCATGAAGTACACAAATCACTTAAAGAGGTCATTAAGAGAATTTAATAATCACCCAGGATAATGAGATATTTTTCTGCAGCAAACAGCCTCAAGTGAAAATCATCTCATTTCGAAGCAGAGCATGGATAATCACCCCTCAGTTATTTTGCACAAATATATCGTAATTACTTTACAGAAAGGAATTGCTTTATTGAAAGACTAATTGTCAGAGAAAATGGGATATCCATTGATTGCTTGTGTTAATACATTTATTTGAAATGAATATTTCCAATCGATTGTAATGAGAGCGCTAAGAGCAAATCTTAAAGTACGCAATTATAGACAGAATTATGCTGTTTACACAGTGTGAAATCACAGCGTTTCGTTAGAGTATAAGAACTAACATTAAAAGGAAAATGTGCTATTTCATGTTGAAATTTTAAACTTTCTGTTAGGTGGTGATCGTTAGTAAGCTCTATTCTGGACGTAGCATAACTTTTTAACTATGCGCCTCTGTTATAACCCTTCAAATGGTTTCGACGAGATATCTCGTCTAACAAGATCTGATCAATTTTGCAAGTAACGTGATACCTCGTGATCCAGATATTGCCGATTTCTTGATGATGGCAAGGATCAAGATCTGACCAGTTTTTCTCTAATGATCGTGATCGTGTTTTCTTCTAATGACGAGATATCTCGTCCAACAAGATCTGGGAAGTTTTACTAATGACGAGATACCTCGTCGAGACAACTACTATGAGGGATAAAAGCAGTAACTGGCAAGCATTCGTCACTACTATAAAAATGAACTTGCAATGTAGTAGTAGTATATATAGCAATGTCACCTATATCCACCACACACATATGAAGTACTTTTTGGTAAAGTTGCACTGTCTTTTACACATCTTGCTTAAATTGGTGACCTGGACGTGATGTTAAACAAAACAAGACAAATGGAGCTTCTGAGAAATTCCAGACGGCTCTCGTCTCAATCGGCGCACATTTCGGTGGGTGGTACATTATGTGCATAAATCTCTGAAGCACTGTGCTAACAGACACTACTTCTACTCTTATCACAGATCCAATATTCATTGTTTCTCAGTCTCATTTCAATAAACCGCCGGAGTTGCACTCACATTCAGCTGCAAAAGGCAACACAAGACAGTCAAACGGTGACAATCATTTAATGCAGGAACTTGCATACGAAAGTGTTCCCGTGATCCTAGCACAGTTCTCAAGGTCTTCCGCAGTCAGTTAGTGGTAGCATCTATAATTCAGCCTCTTCAAATTCTGGAGAGGAGTATTGCGGTGAAATTAGTCACCACTGCAGACATTTTACAATGTAGTAGCATACATAGAAATGTAACCTTTATTCACCATGAATTACTTTTTGATAGACAAAGTTGTACTATCTCTCATACATCTTGCTAAATAGCGAATGCAATGTTACATTTCAGTTTCTCATAAACTACAATGACCTAAAGAAACAGAATCCATGTGTGTATTACAGGAAACATATGTTATTCTGTAAACGCGTCTTCTCTACAATTACATTTACTTTTATAACTTTTAATAAATAACACAGGACTAAGGAGATTAAACTACTATAGGAACTTTCGTGAATAATCACGAAAGTTCCTATAGTAGTTTCTAAGACTGCAGCAATATGCTGACTGTATATAGTTATATAATAGTTTCTAAAATTATAGAAATATGCTGACTGCAATAGTTTATAAAACTGTATAAATAGGCTGATTGAAATAGTATATAAAAGTGTGGCAATAAGCTGACTGCAAAAGTTCTAGAACTCTAGCAATATTCGCGCTGTAATAGTTTCTAAAACTGTGACAATATGTTGATATAGACATCCGTATCCCACCCTATCCCATTCATGGTATTTATTGATCTTTAGCTTAGTAAAAATAAAAACATTCCACGTTATGTTCGATTCAAATTTCAAACGAATCAGAAATAACTAGACAAGTCAATAAGATAATGCTTGAGCCCTCTTAAAAATTGAGTTATCTTTCGAATTGAAACTTTAAAACCTTTAAACATGGCTACTCCATCTTAAGTAAAATAAATGGCAAATAGGAGAATATTTCTTCAATCCCAAAGATGTACTTTTATTTACTGGTAAGCAAAAAATCACATCAGCTTCCTTTACATCGAAAAATGTAATTATTTTAAAAGGCGCACAAATTGTTCTGATCCTACGCAAGTTGCATTAAGGGTTTAGTATTGGTTTTCGACGTTTCTAAGTCTATTTTGTTTCCCGCGTACTTTGCTTTGAATGTGTTTTTCCTTTACTGTTTTGCGTCCCTAAATGATTTTAAGAGTTCCTTGGTAATTGCAGCAATTACGCCAATTGCAACATTATGAGACATTTAAAATGGTTCAAGCGCCTGGAATTTACTTCGATGCTTTCAGCTTACATTAGTCTTAAAACTTTACATTTGACTATCTCATCCTTCAAAGAGAAAATTCTTATTTTTCGACAATTTATAAAAGAGCTTTGGAACGATACCGAATTGATGTAAAACAAAATTTTATGCAAGGTCTGACGAAAGTAAAAAGGAAAAGAAAGAGTAGTTCAAAAGACGAAAGCTCCAAGCAATTGAAACTAAAAGTCCTGAACTGTTTTCAGTAGCTAAAACGGTACTAAGTGAATTTTAGTTTCAGTAACTAAAACGGTACTAAGTTAATTTTAGTTTCAATAACTAAAATTTACTAAGAGGATAAAATAATAGAATCCTTTCTAAATTTTTAGTGATTCAGTTTCTCGGTCGATGAATGTTACTGCTTTAACGGTTTTGCAATGTATAGGGTGTCTTTATTTAGTTTACCTATTCAAAGCAGAGTCTGCAGCAAACACTACTTATCGGAATGAATCAAATTTTCAGTACGTCTTTATGAGGCCATGGAAAGCAAATTCATGGCAAAAATATTAGTTGCCTCCAGGGACGTTTTACAATTTTATTCTGACCAGTACAATGCGGTACAGCGATGATTTGGGGTACAGTCAATTCAAACATGTTCAATACGCTGGCCACCATTATCTGATACCATCTGAAATCTCAGAATAACATGTTAAAATGTTGAATCAAGGTCTACCTGGAAATGTTTAGCACATGACATGATATACTTTCTCTAAACCAAGTATTTACACACAAGTATTCGATTATTAAAAAAATCTGTAAGCTATACCATGTCATTCATTTTTACAAAATAGTGACTACTATTTTTGAATGCATAGATGGTTATTTCTATATATGGTTGGTTTGATTTGTCGTTCAATGGCAATATTTTGCCACTCGCTTTTGGGGGCAAATTTGGTCAGGACTTACGGGATATGTGATTGAAATCAGTGATTGCGTACGGTAGGTTGTATAAAATGCATCTCAAGAAATATTGCGAAATCCCGATTTCAGATTTTTCATGGGTATCCAAAAACATACGACTCAGGAAAAATGTAAAATCCAGGTTCCTGGAAAACCATCTTTACAAAAGCATATTTGAATACTGATAACAGAAAATCACATATTTATTTAAATAACGTTAAAATGTACAATATACATGAAACTGAACAATTTGGAGTACCAGAGTTTAAAACCTTAGAAGCAAGGAATGGTAACAATGGATAAATGTACCATCCAGAAATATTTATCGTTTTTATTTGAATAGGAGAATAACCGTGATTTTCTGACACAAATGCCATACGAAACGGGAAAAACGAAAAATGGGAAACGGAATATCGGGCTTTTATTGTAACAGTTTGTTATTGTTTCCGATAGGAAAATCTAACCTTTTAAAATATAGTATTGCCATGCTGATGAATTTATAAAATTATACTGCCGTGCTAGTCAAAAAGACAGAATTCCAATTTAGATCTTTTTGCATTTAGGATTGTTAAAGGTTGTGTGATCACTTAAGCAACCAAAATTTTTGAAAATTTGTTCAATTTTCATCCAGCAATCGATTGTAATGAAGGCACATGAGCTAAACTCAGAAATTGTTCCTGAAATTAACATTGATATTAGAAAATATGGTAAATCCATTTCTTTTAATCGCCATTGCCAGAGTACTTATTACTTAGTACTTTATACATTTCCACGAGAATGCATCAGATCCCATAACTTAGAGTTAGGGACCTCTCGCGTTTTACACACAGAGGACAGTTCAAAATTCAACATTTGCATCATACACTAATCATGAGTTATGTTTGCAGAATATATGTTGTGTTAAATAATATTTTATTCATACATTCGAAAATACTCGAATGCTCATGCTACTTCTCATTTACAGTTATTAAATTCTAATGTAACGTCTGGAGTTTCATCACCTGTGAAAAGGACCTGACCTAACCTCGTACAAGTGCATGCCTAGTACACCACTCAGGAAAGGCTTTTACCCTTGAAATAGTCCAGTTGGTAGAGTTGCTGATTTGCAACCGGATGGTTGCGAGTTCTAAACTTGATCCAACCAAAGACCGTCGTGTACGTGGAGGCACGTTAAATCTGTCATGGCCTCAAATATTCTCACGTTGACGTGGTGTGGAAGTTTGGAGAGTGGGGTGCCAACTCAGGTGTTGACCTCGTCATCTTACCCTGGTTCAAAATTACGAGATGCTGTCCTCGGATCTTTCCCTTCAGTATTGATCCCAGACAATCGCTAATAGATCGCTGTTACGTCAATTACTCTAGTGAGATGTGAATTCAACTGCCCCATCAACCCCATAAGAAACTAAAATTATAAAAAAAGTTAAGTGAAAAATACATATACTGGTGATTGTCTTCACCCATAAAAAATTTTCTACAATTTTTTAGTATGGTGTCCTTTAAAGGTTTAAATAAAATAACTTCCATCCAAAACTACTTTATCACTTCTACTTGGCAATATTTCTGAACTGGTGGTCAATAAACCCAACAATGACGGCATTTGCTGCGATAGACGGTGGCATGAATGGAGCCTTATGATCCAAAAAAACCAACCTGCAATACGAAGCGGAGTCCTAAAAAATGGTGGCACTTCGAAATACCAGCCAAACATAAATCTGCATCCGCGAACAAGAGGAGGAATTCACGTGCGCCACTTACCTTGCACTGGTACTTTGTCAGTCCCCGTCGGAGCACGCAGTCCGCATTGCCGTCGCAAACTGTCCCATCGGGACACATTCCAGGATGGGGATGGCAGCCGTAAGTCTGGTTCCCCACGAAGCCCTCGATGCATTCGCCACAAGAAAAGGAACCCTAAAGAAAGTCAAGAGGTAAACAACTCGGCGTCTTATCGCTCAAGTAAGTCGTCGCATCAGGTGCCATTTCGTACTAGAAATGGCAATAGATCTTCTAGGGAACAATAGCTACGCACATCTTTCCAGCCATTTTAAACTGGTACAGGGAATTGTGTTTGGAATAATATTGGTCTAGAAATCAGGCAATTGATCTTATACCATTCTTTAAACGTGTGATTCTAACCTTTAAAAAAATATCAGTTTTTATTATTTTATGAATTATATGGTACATAAGAAAACGCAACACAAAAAATGAGAGGTCTTTAAAACCTTGCTCAACTGGAAAATTTCTTATATTCTTCTAGCCTTTTATATAACATATATAGATATTTTTCTTTGGATAAAACAAATAGTATATTCACTGTATGATTTTTAATGGTGTATTAAAATCTATTTGTTGTTCGGCCAAGAAAAGAAGCCCCACATAAAGTCAAAAAGTAAACAACTCGGCGTCTCATTGTTTCATTATGAGGAGTTGAAGTCGTCGCATCAGGTACCATTTCGTACTTGAAGTGGAAATGGACCTTTCAAGGAACAATACTTACACACATCTTTACCAACATTTTAAACTGGTGCCGGCAATTGGATTTGGAATAATATTAATCAAGGAAGCAGGGTAACTCGATTTTATACCATTCTTTACACGTGCGATTGTAATCTTCTAAGAATACCAGTGACTATTATTCCATGAATTATCCGGTACATATGAAAACAGAACTCTAAGGATACATTTTAAGAGTCTGACTGCTGATCTAGGAAATTTCAGATACGTTTCTTACCTTTAATGAACGCATGTATTTCTTAGGATAAAACAAATAGTATAGCCACTGCAAAAAAACACATGATTTTAACGTTTCTTTTGTTTCGGTCAAGAAAAGAAGCCCTGTAGAAAGTCAAGAAGTAAACAACTCGGCGTCTTATCGTTCAAGTATGCAGAGTTGAAGTCGTAGCATCAGGTACCATTTCATGTTTGTAGTCGTAATAAACCTTATATAAGAGAAGGAACAATAACTACACACATTGTTACCTACATTTCAAGAGCCGGGGTATTGACAATTTGGGATAATATTGATCTAGAAATTCGCATTAATTGATCTTATATTATTCTTTACAAGTGATTGTCATTTTTTAGTTGCTACTAATACCTTAAGCTAGACCAAGTCTGTGAGTTCGACCACGCTAAAAAAATCCAACACTACCCGAGTACCCTAATTTTTAAGATAACAGTTATGATTATTCTATAAATTATCAGGTGCATAAGAAATCACAACTCTAAGAATAAATTATAAAGTACTAAAACTTGTTGAACTAGGAAATTTCTGATATTTTTTAGCTTCGTAGGACGAAGGTAATTCTTTGTAAAAACAAATAGTATTATCCCTGTATGATTTTCAATGTGTATTAAAATCTTTTTATTTTTGGTTACTTCAAAAAGTTTTATTTAGATTGAGAATGATTTACTTAATGATTACGACAGATTTACTTAAATACTCATATTACTGGTTGCTATTTGAAGTGTAGTTACTAATGCCTGTAAGAAAAAAGTGGAGCTACTTAATAGTGGTTCAACTAATAATTTTTATAAGACTAAATCATCATATGAGTATCATTTTTAGCATATAAGTACAGAATTTTATCAGGAGAAAATATTCACTAAAATTGCACAGTATAATAAAAATTCCAGTCACACACGTAACTTATGTACACTGAATTGCCAGAAAAACTGGTGCAGACGAGCCTATGCAATGGATAGAAACTTTATTTATTTATTTATTTATTTATTTCAATTAACGTCACACTGGAGCAACACAACGGGCTATTGGTGACGGTCCGGGATCAATCCCAAAGGGAAAGATCCGAGGACAACACCACGTAATTTTGAACCACGGTCAGATGACGAGGCAACACCTGAGCTGGCACCCCACTCTCCAAACTTCCACACCACGCCAACGTGAGGACATTTGAGGCCACGACAGATTTAACGTGCACCAGCCCCCTTTGTACACGACGGTGTTTGGCTGGATTCGAACTCGCAACCCTTCGGTTGCTAGTTCGTTACTCTTCCAACCGGGCCACCGCGGCCCTAATGGATAGAAACGCCACCTATGCACCTAATTCGTTGCGTCTGCCAAAGCATATATTATAAAGCTATAGATATCTATGGGAGCATCTACTAGAGCAGTTGCCGTAGAATTACTGGAATGGCAAATTATTACGATTTAAGCGATTTTCAACGCGGTTTAATAGTCAGAGCTCGTGAGATTGATTCATAGCATTTCGGAGGTAGAGAAGTCTGGATTTTCACCTACTACCATTTCAAGGGTGTACCGTGACTACAAGAATTCTCGCAAAGCCTGCCACTTACGACAGTAATGTGAACGTAAAAAGGCTGGGTAAAAATGAAAAGCGTCGGCTGGTAAGAATCGTTTCGAAGGTGTGCATAGATAGGCATGCAAAATTACTTCGAATAACATTGGATTTCAATACTGGATTCTTAACAAACATAAGCATGAAGACAGTACTACGTTCCCTTAGAGATATGGGCTTTAGGAGCCGAGGACCGACTCGAGTGCCCTTAACGAATATTGGACACACTGGAATACTGGGCTCGGAAACACCGCCACTGAACACTTGATGACAGGAAACGAGTAGCCTGGTCTAATGTGTCGCGTTTCTACCGGTCAGACAGATGAAAGGATTCGTATGTTGAGAAAACCCATGAAGCCATGGATTTCGCAGGGGATTGTACAGGTTGGTGGTGACTCCATAATGATATGGGGATTTTTAGTTGACAATAGAACCCCTATGATATCTACAAACGTCTCTAATAGGTTAACGCTATGTGTGCATCCTTTCTGACTAGCTACACCCGTTCATGTCCTGCGTTCAATCTGATGGGTTTATCCTCTTCCAACAGAAAATGCGACTCCAAACGTCTAGAAATGCCAAATTATGGTAAGAGAAACACTCATCTGAGTTTGGGGGTCTTGTCATTCCCACTTAAGTCACCAGATCTCCACGTTATCGAACACATCGGGCATGCTATGCAACGCGCTGTGGAACATAGAAATCCTATACCTCGGAATACAACGGAATTGTAGACCGATCTGCAGGAAATATGAGTAATCAACGCCTACCGAATACTTCCGCAAGCTCTTCGAGTCCATGCCCCGACGTATTTCTACAGTTTTACGCACCCTTGGGAGGCCTTCCAAATATTAGACTAGTGTATCAGTTTTTTAGCACTTCGTGTGGTTTATACTAGGGGTGTTCAAATGAAAAGGTACGAAACGACACTGTGGGTATAATTGAAGTCTTTATTCAAAAGTAATCACCAGAGGACTGAGCACAACTATCCTACTGTTTCACAAGCCTAAGGATTCCCTGTTCCCAGAATTCCTGTGGCTGTGACAAGAGCCAGTCCTCCACTGTGTCCTTCAGTTCGTCGTCCGAGTTGAAGCGCTTCCCTTTGAGATGGTTTTTAGCGGACAAAACAGATGGAAGTTGTAGGGCGATATGTCCGGGCTGCAGGGCGGATGCTCAAGCTGCTCCCTCTTGAACTTGGCTAGTACACTTTGTGTGACCCTGGAGACGTGTGGACGCGCGTCATCGTGGAGCAGAATCACTCCCTCCGTGAGCAGCCCAGGCCGTTTGCTCTTGATGGACTTGCGTAGGCTACGGAGTGTCTCACCTACCGGTTTAACACCTTCCGCAATCAGAAATCTGATAACACCTCGCTGCTCCTCAATCGTCGAATTTTGCAATGTGAATTGCAATGTGAACGCCATGATGTCCTCACACGCACTGCCGCGTCAATTGGACAGAACACACAACTGCATGCTTCTCTTCTGCGTCATGTGCGGGCGCCCGCGCATGCGCACAACCACGCCGGTACTCGTGCATTCGCTTCCTTAGATGTCTCACTGCGTTATCCCAAAGCGGCATATTCAAATTTCAACCGGTTTGGTTTTTACGACGTTTCGTACCTTTTCATTTGAACACTCCTCGTATTAAGAATGGGGATGAAAATTTTAAAAGGTTTCTGTACTTAACACACAGTTTTGAGATAAAAATTTGCATTGAAGACATCAATTAATGAAAAGGTTTTAAGATTGTCACAAATAGCAGTCTAATTTAGTTCGAAATAAATATGTTATAGTACTCACCATGCTATTAACGCATTGCGAGTTTTCGACACATCCACCATTTTGCCCATCATCACATTCATTTATATCCAGACATAACTTGAAAAATAACAGCGTGAGAAACAAAAGTAAAGCATTATTATAAAGTAATTATAGTATTTTTAAATGTAGATGCACACTCACTCACCTGTCGAACCGAACGAGCATATTCAAGGCCAATACCTTGGACATCTCGTCCTGTGTATCCGGGTGGACACTGACCACACCGGAAACCAGGAGCCGCATTCAAGCAAGTGGTTTGAGGATGGCAAGGGCGAGCAAGCTCACACTAAGGGAAAATAGAAACACGTTGAAAATATAGTTTATTACATTCTGAATATGTCAAAAATGCATTTTAACCCTCTGAGCGTTGAGAGTTTACCAAATAGTGTAGTATTGATTTACCTCACACTTGATTAAATAACCACACCTATTGGATGAAAAACTCTACTGCTCCTTTCCTAAAAATAAAATCGTTTGGAAAGATTCTATTGTCCTTTTTTAGAATAGAATCCTTTGGAAAGATTCTAGCAATTCTTTCTTCAGATTAAAATTATTTAGAAAGATTCTATTGCTGTTTTCGGTAGAATAATATAGTTTGGAAAGATCATTGTTGAGTATTTTTCCTACGAGATGGCGCACGGACAACCCGACACTCGGGGATGTCACCACGCCTGCATGTTTATGTTCAAAGGGGCTGCTTAGCCCTGTTTTCTTCTTTATCTGTCACTTGCGAGGAGACTGCCTGCCGAGAACCAACCTCGCTGCTTCGCTCTCCGTTGTTACTCGTTAATAAGAACTGTTATTTGTTAATCCTGAGTTCCAGTCTGTTAACTCACAAAGCACAGAACGGGATCGATTGACGTGTCCAAACAATCATATTGTTCCTTTCCTTAGAATAAAATCATTTGGAAAGATTCTGTTGCCTCCTTTCTTTAGAATAGAATCCTTTGAAAAGATTACATTGGTCAAGAAGGTCAACATTGCTTAGAAGAAATGCAGGGAACATCACATCATGATTTAATACATTGATTTAATTTTGAAAATATTCGGTTTCTGTTACTTTTATAAACAATTGTAAGAATAATTTCAATCATCCTAGGAAAGCATATTGACATTATATTTGTTAGATAAATTTTTAATTCCTTTATTCAAGTAGTTATTCATTCTTGGAAAATGAAAGTACTTTACAGTACAGTTATAAATTCACAATTACAACATTTTTTGATAATCCACTCAAATCTTCGGACTAAATTAATTCTGAAAAAGAAGTCTAAATGCTAAATAAGAATACCATTAACAATAAAACAATTTTTCCTTATTTGTTTTAGTAATCATTGAAAAAGCACTTTCTAAAAAATGATTGCATTTATTTTTCATTATAAATTTCAGCAGAGATAATTATGTGATCGTTTGTCAACTAGTTCCTTAAATAAAAGAAGTTTGAAATCGTATTTTTAAATATTTATTAACAATAGCAGTACCATCGGGATTTTGCTAAACTAGATACTTTTATCAAATCAAGACGAGACTTTAATTTTAATGATACGGAGCTTGTTTATGCAAACTACTCAATAATTCAAGTACCACAGAAATAACATTATTTGTTTGGTGTCGAATGGCAACACCGGATATAAACAATATACACAGCTAACTGGATTGACGACAAAAGTCTACTAGGCTCATCAACCTTAAAATGAAATAGACGGAGCATGTGCCCGCAGCTTCATGTTATTTCTTTCTGTTGCTCAGTTTGAAGATCTGTCACGTGGTTGTGGGTAAAAGCATGAATCCTAAATTATTGATTGGTTAAAGTGATTATCCACCGTGATCACAATTGTGTGTCTGAGCTTCCATAGTCAATCGGTTGTCGATTTGCTATTTGCAATTTAGAGATCGTACGACAGCGACTTGGGCCACATGATCCGTCTATTTCATTAGAAGGTCGATGACTAGAAGTGTGAGATTCACATCACGTACACTGCATTACGCGGAGGTGATTTCACGTGAAGACTGGTGAAATGAATAATTGGTAGATAAAAATATAAATTAATCGAAATTCAATAAACATAAATGCTGGTAAGTCTACCAGCGAGTGGCCTCAAATAAAGGTCACAAAATAAATTAGGTGTTTGTAGTTTTTTAAAGTGCAACTTAGAACCAAGATTAGTAGTGGACGATGCGATGTCCTAAGTCTGTAAGTAATGCGCTGAACATTTGTGTATAACAAATAATTTATTATGGCAAATAATTTATTATGCGTTCCTCTCTGTCTTGTATACCACTCTGTGAGATCTGTTACACGTTTTTTGTCTATCTAGCTAGCCGTTTCTTAAATGTTTTATTTAAACCATGTAGCCGCTTAATAATGCTATTGCTACACGGAAGAGCTGGTCAATCTAATGAACTTCTTCAGCAGTCTGATTACAGAAAGAAATGATAAATCTGGGAGATAGAAATCAGCTAATAAAAGAAATTATTAGAGGAAATATATCCAGCGTCAAAAAATGCCGAATCGCATTTGAACAAGGAAATGGGACGAATTGAAGTATACGTTCAGAATCTAATTGGGGTGACATGAATGGGGTGTGCATTTTTTGCCGTGCCTTTTTGCCATGCATTTTATTGGAAATTAGGTTTATAACCGTTGAAAACCAAAGAAACTGTTATATAGATTTCAAATAATTTATTTCATTTAGAGGTCCATTTATGGTAAATATGGATGCTATATTCATTATAAATGGTTGGAATAGGATATGAAATGTAACGATACTTTACCATCAAAGGATATAAGCCATTAACCCTTCTAGTGGTTGTCTTAACGAGGTATCTCGTCATTAGCAAAACCATTAGCAGATCTTGATGGACGAGATATCGTCATTAGAAAAACCTGACCAGATCTTGATCCCGTAAATCATCAAAAAGTCGGCAATATCTTGATAACGATATAATTCGTCATTAGCAAAGTTGGTCAGATCTTGATGGACGAGGTATCTCATTGAAACCACTTGGAGGGTTAAAAAAAGTTTAGCGCTGACGCTAAGAACTAGTTTGCTGGTTTATCTTAAAACCTAAGAATAACATGTCCATATTTTATATTACAAAAACCGAAATAGAATTTTCTGCTGCGCTTTTTTTTACAAACAAAAGTAACAGTTCTTGCAGCTGCAAACCGATTTGTGCGTCAAACTTCTTTCGTCATCTTTGATGTTTCCCCCACCCTCGACTTGTAAACGTGATATTTGACAAACATGACTGAGTAGTGGGAATAAACATTTGATCTCAAAGAGTCGGCTTGTTTGATGACGAATTGCTCCGCCACACAGATCAATCATTCCAATGTGTACCAAATGCCCTTTGCATGCGGCCTGGGCAAAAGACCAAGCGATTCCACATTTTTTTACGTTCTCAATCTGTTTTTCTTTTTTTTTTCTCCTTTTTTGTCTGCGATTTGAAAAAGCTTGGGATCAGAACCCTCCAAACGCACGGAATGTCTTCGAGATCTTTCCGTTGAAATCAGCGTCAATTCTGGTTTTGACGTTATCAAGTATGCTGCATTAAAATGTGTTTACGAAATGTATTCCTGTTAACGGAGGCATAGTTCCATAACAGCAGTTCTTTTTATACATACAAATCCTCTTTTCGTGATTTGCGGGGAAAAAGTTTTCGGTAAATAAAATTTTTATGTAGAACAATTCGAGGAGAAAATGCATTTTTCATTCTGGTTTGGTTGTTCTTTTATACCACCTCCTAATATGTGTGTGAAAATCCATTCTATTTATATTCTATTTAATAATGTAATCTAATAAATATTTTGATGTTTTCTGATATGCAGCGTTTAAAACGTATTCTGCCCTTCATTAAAGGAATTAATGAATTTAATTGATAACATGGTTATATATACGACCTCACCAAACACCCCCTCAAATCCTTAACTAGCATTGTTTTTCAAATTTCAAAACTTTTTCATAGCAGCTTTCCAATTCTTTACTTCAAAGTTATTACATCCATACAATAAATGTAATTCGTCTGTATTTTGATCTTGGAATCTGGTTTGTATATAGGAAAAGAAAAAATAATTTCACAAGCGTTAGAAAGATATGAATATTAAATTTTTTCCGATTATAAAAGTTACAAATATAGACTGATATCTGAGCAATGCATTGAAAACGTAAATATTTGTTTTCTAAATGATATCTGATATGACAAAAATTCAACAATGTCACTATTCATTTAAGTATCAGTGAGTGACCCCTGTCAGCAGGATTAGAGAAACTATCTGAGTCATTTTCTACTAATATAATTTTGAAAATTAACGAATAAATTCAGAGTTCCAGTTTTCCAAACTCCGAGGAAAATAATCCGGAAGATTTTTACGACATAAAAACCAATGTACAATTGCCAGAAATGTAAAGTGCGCGAGATTATTCTTAAAGTAAAAATTAATTAAAAGCGCTAAATTAGCGGCAATTGCGCCAAACTGCTTATCAAAGCAATTTAAAACAGAAAAAGTAACCTTGCTCTCTCTAGTTCTGTTACATGCTTTGCGACAGTTCGATATCTGCGAAACCGATTGTGTAAAATAAAAAATGGCGCCAAATATACGAAAAAATTAGCGATTAAATTTTCTTGGGTGTTTCAGAGGTTTGTAGTTTTTGTCCCGAGGTTTTTACGACATTCTAGCAACCACTAATTCCGATGCTTTTATTTCATGGTTGGCGCCAAAACTTCGAAATAGGTGTCACTTGAACATTCTCTCTAAATAAATCTTTAAATTTCTTTTCCTTGGAAAGATTGCTGAAAAATCCAAAAAATTGGAAGATCTGTGTGTGTTATTATTGTTTTCTCAATGTGACGTAACAGTAAATTTCACCAACCATACCGGACTAATTATTATAGAAATATGAAGAGGTGTCACTCAATTGGCAAGACATCTGACCTAAATAAATGCCAGGTAGTATATGAGTATTGTCAAATACCATCTTAACTGGTATAAGTGACAACATGCTCTCATCGCAAACAATGTCTACGATTTATAGAACTTTGTAAATAAACCTTAATAAAATAAAGCCAATTTTTTACATCTAAAATTAATTTAAAAATTCAGCGTTACACTAATTTATCGTGCAATTCAGTGAAAAAATTCAAGATTTTAAATAAAATATAACGAAGATATATTTTTCGTATTTGCAATTTTACTTTAACACGCATTATTCGTGGGCTGTTATTTGCGTTGACCGAGAATATTTGCGTTGACCACCATCGTGCAACCCTTGAATCTGGACGAGAAAGAGATCTTCCAGACAGATGCGTCGACATTTGAGATCAGCTGTCAGAGGAAAACCTGCAGTGCTCCGAGTAGTTACTATGGAGGTTATAAGCCACACTACAACACGTCTTGATTATATCTTGAATGTTTATTTTTAATATTTTCTAACCAACTAGCCATTTAGAAATGCAAATTTCTAAAAGGCTAGTTTCCATAATAGTTCGTCAGCATCGAGGAATTTTCATAATTTGTGAGTCCTCATAAACTTTCATAGTAGGAAGTTTCTCTTCGAACAATTATATGGTTTCTAGCCAACTGTCGCATCATCAAGTCAATTATATAAAATTAGCTTTACTATCCGTCTTCTGGCGAAAGTATTTCCTACTTCAAACAAACCAAGTCGAGAGTGTTCCCTCAGCAGTTTCAGCGTTTGAACGTTTCGTGTTGATTGGTCTCGTCTTGCGTAACGTTTTATATTAAATTTTACTTCTATGGTTCTAAAGACTGAAAATAGTTGCGTTGACCTAGAAATTCCAGATAGAATAAGCTATGCAAATTTCTTGACGCCAGAGCTCAGTGCTCAAGAGTTATTGATGCTTCAGGAGAAAGATTTTTTGAACAGGATTACCTTGATTAAGCAAAAAAGGAAAACAATGCAAATAAAAGTGAAAAATAAATGTTTCGGTTCTTAAATTGCTGTAGAAAAAGATACTTTCAAGATCATAACACCAATGTAGATACTATGCACATCCATCTAAACTCCTTGAAACAGACTTAGTTATTTTAATACATATTTTAAGTTATTTTAATAACATATTGCAATTCTGTTTTAGCACTTCTGTCAAACGCATTATGCTCTGTCGACTTTTACGCATCATATCCGAAAATTACTCTCGATACCTCATGATATCAAAGAAAGAAATGAAAATTTCTCAAACGCAAAGTAGTTTCTGTAACATCTCATCAAGGAGAAAGGGAGCAAAACAGGTATTTTCCGTATTTTTCATAATTTGTGAGTGCTAATAAACTTTCAGAGTAGGAAGTTTACTTTCGAACAATAATGTTTTCTAGCCAAGTGTCGCATCATCGAGTCAATTATGTAAATCTAGCAGAGAGGTTTTGTTACTTCAGACAAACCAAGTCGATCATCTATTTCCCCAACAGTTTCTTGAGTTTGGTTTACTTTACGTACTTGCATTTATTCCTCATCCGATTGCTTGGATCGTGACAGCTTTTGAATATTTTTTGTTGATTGGTCTCTTCTTGCGTAACGTTTCATATTAAATTTTACTTCTGATTTCAAGGGCTAAAAATAATTGCGTTGACTTAGAAGTTCCAGACAGAATAAGCTATACAAACTTCTTGACTCCAGAGCGCACAGCGTTCAAGTGTTATTAATGTTTAAAAGAAAGATTTTCTGGACAGGATTACCTTGATTAGGCAAAAAGGATGCAAATAAAAGAGAAAAATGAATAAATGTTTCGATTTTAAAATTGCCTTTAGGAAAGACTTACTTTCAAGTTCGTAATAACAATGCGCAGATGCATCCACCTAAACTACTTGAAACAGCTTTTAAAATAACATGTCCTGCAAACACGATTCTTTTTTTTAGCACTTTTGTCAGACGCTTAACGCTCAGTCGACTCCTACACATCATCTTTTACAAAAATTACACTCGATACCTCATGATATTAAAGCGAGGAAGAAATGCAAATTTCTAGAACGCAAAGTAATTTCCATAATATCTCGTCAGCACCGTGAAAGGGAGCAAAAAAAGGCATTCCCGTCTATTTTTTCATAATTTGCTATCTCGGTTCTTCATAAACTCCCAGAGTCGGAAGTTTCCGATGATATGAAAACTTCATTTCCCCAGAAGTTAATCTCGGGGAAGCGGTAATTTATTCATGGCCAAATTATGGGATCTTCGAGAGTCTCCAGAAGCGAGCAAAAAGAAAGGGGAAAAAATTAGTCGGAATTTCTTTCCGGGGTCCCATGCACGGGTTTGGTAATAGAGGGGTTGGTTCATTAAGATCACGTGATCGGGCAATCAATCAAACCCTGGGCAACATTGCGCGAAATGCGAGACCTGGATTGAATGAGCGTTGTAGCCCAACGCGCAATCATAACGTGGGTAGAAACGAAAAAACAAAAAACCCGGCACTTAATGAACTAATGCGATACTTTATGAGTAGCTTATGAAATCTCATCTAGAGGAGCTTACGAAGCAGCCAGCCATTATACTGCACCAGACATTAGACTGAAAAATATTGTTCGGGGGAAGAAAAAAAATTAAAAACGGCGGTGGGGTAAGAAAAAAAGGAAGAATCGATAATGTATCGAAGCCCCCACACCTTAAATGAGCTCGCATTTCTGAGAAAGATCGCAATTAATCCAAGATGCCGTGATATTCATCGCTCCAGTTTTTGCTTTGTTTTGCATTTTTGACTTTCTTTTCTCAAGAAAACTTCCCAAGCATAGGTGGGTTGTAAATAATAAATTATCTTCGTATTCGTTCGCTGCGTTTGTTTGTAGTTCTCGATCTAAATGGCTATTAATCATGAGATAATGCCGAGACGTAATTATGATTCTAAATATGAGCGTGATTTATGACCGGGCGATGTTTTTCAGATGGAGGGTTATTAATTGAAAATAAACGATACGGAATCGAAGGTTCATCAGGTATTGTGGTACATTTAATAAGAATTTTCGGTATTCCGTATGAAGACCGAGAAAATATTATCCATATTATATTTTGTTTTTGACATTTGTTGTATTTATAGGAACTTGAATTTTTTTAGGATTGTTTGCCAATCTGACAAAAGCAGATACAAATTTGATTGATTTACAAAAAATAGCACAAACACAACCTTATGTGCTTCGAAGTGTATTAAAAAAATCTTTTTGTAATTTATTTTTGATACCTATGATAAAAAGATTTAATACTAAAACTTATTTGAACGAGTATTCATGCGGTTATTAATATACTGGTATTGCTTTAAATTTTCCCTGAACACATTTGTCAAAATTTAAAACTAAACCGTTGAAGTGAAATAAATCATACAATTTTTAAACCGTTTCGCCATCCCTGAGGCACAACAGTATTCCGCGGTACACCGGTTGAAATTGTTGTGTTAAGGCATGCTAAAAGTTTAAAGAGCTTTTAGAATCTCTCGATAGGTTTTAGATATGAGATTACCGTGTTTGAGCTCCCTTAGAACCATAGAAGTAAAACTTAATGCAGAACGTTAAGCAAGAACGGACCAATCTACGCAAAACCTCAAAAGCCGTCACCAGTCGAACAATTTAACGAGGAACAAACACAAGCATGTGAAGTGGACAACGCTCAAAAAGCTATTTGCAGAAACAATGAAACTGCTGAGGAAAACACAAGTGCGACATGGTTTGTCAGGAGTAGCAACAACTCCCGAGCAAAGCAGAGATAGCAAAGTTAGTTTATATAATTGACTCGATGATGAGGTACTTGGCTATAAATCCTATTATTCTTAAAATTGTAAGAAACTGAACGTAAATGATGCATACCATAAAGTAGAATATTTCTTTGGAACGATTCTATTGGTCCTTTCCTTGTAATAGAAATCTTTGGAACGATTCGATTGACTCATTCTGTAAATTAGAATTCTTTGAAAAAATTCCATTGGTTCATTCTATAAATTAATTTTTTGAATGATTCTATTGTTAAATTCTTTAGAATACAATCCTTTGGGAAAATTCTATTTCTCCTTTCCTTGGAAGTGAATCCTTTGGAATTACTCTATTTATCCTTTCTTTGGAATAGAATAGTTTGGAAACATTCTGCTGTTCATTACTTCAGAATACAATACTCTGAAAAGATTCCATTGGTCAAGGATATCAAAACTGACTAGAAGTCAAGCAGGGAAGACTGCAGGTTGTATGGTATAATCATGCTTGTGAACCCCTCAGGGAGTTAAATGTCTTTACTTAACAATAATAAATACTCAATCAACTGCTTATTGAATAGTTTTAGTTAAAAGTTACAAGTTAGTTCACAGTTTAAGTTACAAGTTTAGTAAATAGTTGCAAGTTACGGATAAAAGTAAGGCTTTTGGATGAACCAGGTATATCCAAGACAGCAAATCAACAATTAAAAGAAACTTCATTTCGTCTGAGAAATAAAATAACATGCCGAGGTGTTAAAGTATGATTTGAAGCACTTTGCAGGCGCAGTTAATTTGACAACTTGGAGCAAAAGAAAGAGTTCCAGAGCAAGCCTTTTTTGATGCCGAGCAACTTTAAAGCCTTTTGTCGCAAATTCTTGAACCGTTTTAGCAAGAAAAGAAAGTTTAGCATGAAAAGAAACCCTAGTCTGCCATTTTCGTGTTTAGCTTCAGTCCGTAATTAGTGAAAAAGATTTGGAGACATTCAATGCAAACTTGTGCCAAATATATGTACATATTTAAGGTTATTTAAGCTACGGTTTAAGAGTTTCATTGGAGATTTTATCGATTCATCTTCGTGAAAATCAAAAATAAAATATGGTAAGTCCTAGATTTCTTTATCAGATATTATGATTTGATGCACATTTTCTAAGAATGCTTATTTGAAATGTCTTGGATCAGGTAGAATCATTTGGTACAGCTTTGCACAGAATAAATACCACTGGTTATACGAATTAGGTGAATGCTGTCTCAAATCAGCATCAGAATAATAATCGTCCAAAGTAAAATCTAACAGTCTTTACAGAAGACAATTAAGAGTGAATCATCATATTGGTAATATAAAAGAAATACTACATACTTACGAAATTTGTATACTTTCTTGCACTTAAATTCTTTCACATGCCGGTCCCGTTGATGATTTACGCTTTTCAGATTTGAACATAATAGGGATCAAATAACTCAACTACTAAAACCCCCTAAATTACTCTCCAGTCGCTACAGCCTTCCTCGTAATATCTTCCTCTGTCGAACAGAATTGCGCCATTTTGAGAAACTTAGAACCCGACATTTAACTTTTCAAATATCAGCACCCTGGAAAGAGCTTTCATCAAGACTCTCGAAGATCATGAATGATAGCAGAGGGCTCGTTCTGGAGCGAAGTAACGTTTGTCCTAAGTATGATTGTTTTCCTAATACACCAGGGCATTGAAGCCCAGGGCATCAGAAATGAAGTTGTTTTCTCCGGAGACCCTATCAAGGGCGATGTGTGTTCCGGAACCCGGAGGAATGTTACTTTTACGGCGAGCGCATCTATTCTCTCTGCAAAATCGGTAGTTTCTTTGCTTTAATATGTAGCTTTAATGACCGAGGTGATCTCGGAAAATACATTTTCGGCCGTCACAGCTTCGTGAACGCCGATCTGCAATTTCTGAACGTTGACAGGAGTAGATATGGGGGAGCGCTTGAATTTATGGGTGCTGGGAATTGGCGAAGAACCATCGGCCATAAATTACGGACTATTGTTTTTATATCGTTTCCAACATGTGTGAATTACACAAGTAATGCTTTTTTCGATGACATTTATGTGAACAGGGATGCATCTGGAATTTCTTAACTCTTCTGACGGTTGTCTTGACGAGATACAGATCCTGATGGACGATATATCTCGTCATTAGAAGAAAAAACTGATCAGATCTTGATCTAGTCATCATTAAAAAATAGACAATATCTTAATGACGAGATATCTCGTCATTAGCAAGATCGATGAGATTTTGATGGACCAGATATCTCGTCGGAACCACTTGGAGGGTTTCGTTGGAAGGTTGGAAGGAGGGCTGGAAGTTTTCGTTTCCTCAGTTGTATGAAAGACAAAATAAATTAGCGTCAAACGTGGTAAATAATATATGTCAATTTTAAAAAGCGATGCCTAAATTTAAGCATAACCTAAGAGTACAGTTATAGATTCCTATAGAAACATACATAATATATCGATTAGCAGTATTGGCCGATAGGTACTAATTAAAACAAAACTGATATGTCGGGTTGCTTTAGTTCTCTTCACACATTGTTTCATAAGATATGTTTCAACTTCTTATTGACATCAACCTTCAATGAATAAAAGGAACATATGGGCAGATTGGATTGGATATGGAACTTTATGACATAAGGTCCAAAGCTGGACCAGCTGTCGATGTGGTAAGATATCAGAAGTATTTGTCATGTGGGCTTTTGAATCGACTTTGACCAATCGGCTACAGAAGCGCAAAGAAGTTTTTTCAAACACGCTCGATAAACACATTAGTCAGTCAACAATTTATTCTATATAAGGATTCGTACTTTCTTCCAAAACCACATAACCTTCACCCGGAGATCATCAAACCGAGTGATTGGAAAAAATAACACGAAGCTGCGTGAACGTTTTCATCTATTTCATTTAAAGGTCGATGTTACGAACAAGCGTTATAACAATGCACGTAAAATAAAGTTGCGATTACTGAGATCGGTAGGTATGTAGGTATATTTAATTAACATCGCACTGGAGCAACGCAACGGGCTTTTGGTAACGGTCCGGGATCAAACCCGAAGGGAAAGATCGAGGACAACACCACGTAATTTTGAACCACGGTCAGATGACGAGATTACTGTTATCGAACTAACTATAAGTTATTAGTTTACGAAAACTTTATGTATATTTGCTTTATTTTAATTGTATGGTTGTATGGCAATCAAAAAACGGGTTTCAAACGAAAGAAATTGTATTTATATTAATTTTATTTTTAGTTTTATTGATTTTTGATTTAATTTGGGACAGCGGTAGCCCAGTTGGAAGAGCAATGGATTAGCAAACGAAGGGTTGCGAGTTCGAAACTAGGTCCAGCCAAAGATCGTCGTGTACACCGGAGCTGCTGCACGTTAAATCTATCGTGTTCTGACGATGGCGTGGTGTGGACGTTTGGAGAGTGGGGTGCCATCTCAAGTGTTGACCTCGCCATCTGACCGTGGTTCAAAATTACAAGGCGTTAGCCTTGTATCTTTTTCCTTCGTGATTGATCCCTGACCCTCGCCAATAGCCCGTTGTATTGATCCAGTGCGATGTTAATTAACTATCTACCTTTAAAATTAATTATTTATAAAACCAATAGTCTGACTGTATATTGTACGCATAAGTGGTTTCCTGAAGATTGAACGTTTAAAGCATACGTCACAAGGCACTGCACAGCAAATGAAGAGTCCCGTAATTCACTAAGCATTTCTAATTTCGTGGTAAACGTGCTCCCTTGTGTCTAATTTAGAACATGTGACGTGACCACGTGACACTTTTGGAATTTAGGAGAATGTAAATGAGTTTCTCCTACATCAACAGTAACGGATCTTCTCGCCAAAACAGCAATAATTCCCAATGTTGCAGCCGAAGACTACTAGTGTCATTAATGTAGTAACATTTTGAAGCATAATTAATTTTAACGCAAGAGGGAGGAAAATTAGAGTTCGTTTCTGGTTATTAAATTATCGATGTAGTTAAAATATCTCAATCATCAGCTTCGTAATGCATAATTTAATACCATTTTATGATTTAATTTTCAGAATTATAGAAATGATTTCTGAAATACGAATGTCACATGGAATTAATTAAAAAAATGGTTTATAATGGTTTTCCTAATGAAGACATCTAAAGTGAAATTTAATGCGACTATTGCCATTTGATTTTCCCTTAACTGACACATGGAAGCAACGTCGACCAAATCATACTTTTTAAACTTTAAACTGCATTGAAAAAAATGACATCAGGCTGGTTCTCTTCAGTTTACGTGTATTTATGGGGGGGTTACGTGGTCAAGTATATCAAAAGCAATATATATATATATATACCTACCTCAAACTACTCTAAAAAATTCCAGACAAGCCTTTGTCTAAATTTCATTATTCGAATGATTTTTAAAAAACGAATTCCAATTTAAACACGTGTCCGTTAGCACGTGATTCCGATGAATTAAAAGCTCGTCTCACTGAATTATATTTATAATGTTTACAACTGAGACATTCTCATTCACCGTTGATTTCCTTTACCTCGTGACTGGCGTATAAAATAAAGAAGCATCGACCTTCTAATGAAATAGACGGATCATGTGGGCGGAGTCGCTGTCGTAAGATCTCTGAAGGGTAAATCGCAAATCGACTTATCCAATTGGCTATGAAAGCGCAGACTAGTGTTTTTGATCACGGTGGATAATCACTTTAACCAATCAATAATTTAGGATTCATGCATTTACCCACAACCACGTGACAGATCTTCAAACCGAGCAACTGGAAGAAATAACATGAAGTTTCCGGCACATACACCGTCTATTTCATTTTAAGGTCGATGCCCAGAAGGCGTCTGTCTGTTTCCTGGAACTAATCGCGATTATCAACAGAGAAATTTTGTGATGCAGTTTTCACCATTTTATAATACTTGCGTCGAGGGACATTTAGATGTATAAAACATGAAAATATAACAAAAGGGGGCCGAATAGTCAATTTTAGCGAAGCAAGTCAAAGAAAAACGACCGGCAAGCTCTGGGCTCACTCTTCCTAAGCCATAGACTTGAAATATAAGTAGACTGAGCATCGCTCTTCAGATCAGTTTCAAAAAATGTGACCAACTTGTTGACAAGTAGTGATGTGACTGCTCTGTGAAAAATTGACGTGGTTGGCTGATATGAATTCGCATTGTTATAGAGTGGCGACAAAATGGTGAAATCGCCAGTCTAATATCATCTCGCGTGGACGAATCAGATGACCCATGTATCCCTTGTATCCCATCCCGTGGACCAATCAGATGATGAATGCTTGTTTTCAAGGGTCACGTAACTACTGGTTTGGTCACATGATCCTGGTCACATAAAAATCTTCCCACTGCTCACTCTACTTTTATGTTTTCTTTAGATTTTCTTAGAACCAGATTCTTTAGTATCTCTAGATTATTATAATTCTTATAACTTCTAAAATCAGACGTTCTAAGAATGTTCTACTTGTGTTCTGCCATCCATCCGTGATTAATTTTGTGAATGTATATCCTACAGTTGCGATTTCATGTTTATAATTTTCGATGTTTTCATAAAAATTCCTTCATGATGCCTAAGCAAACAACAGAAGAGTGTTTGACTCGGATTGACCAGGAAATATGTTGGCAATAATCTGTTGGAATTCTGGAACAGAAGGAAAACCAGCACTTCTGAAGCATAAACTTCAAATGTACATATGAAATGAATAAATTCTGTCGAGGTGTACAGCCAAGGCCGAATGAATACTAAGGAAGGGATTTCATCTAAGCCGAGTTGAGCCGACCGTTGGTAATAGGTTATTTTTCTTAGTAATCCTTTGTAAGCAAATTGGACGATCCGTGTTCAGCCGAACTCGCTGTTTGCAATGGGTTACCTACTTAAGACGCGAGATGCGCATGCGCCGGTGTGAGAGTATCACTCCGGCGCATGTGCGCGCACTCATAGTAAACGCTTCTGTCGTTGCGTGAACATGTTTCTGTTTGAGTAGCTCTTTAATTTATATTTAAATATTATTTTACTATTATCCAAGACGAATGTAGGTCGTTGTTCATCGGACGCTCATCAGTAATAATGAACTGACCAAGAAAGAATCTCGACAGCCAAATGACAAAAAGAATGAGTTTACAAAGATAGACAAGTCTATTAAACGTAATAACCTTCTTTAGATAGAATTAGACATAATTCTCAGAGAAAGTGAATCGTCTTCACGTCAAAACGAAATATTTCGTGTTGACATCAGAAGGAAAATGACAAATGTCGTCTAAGCGAAACTATTATGTCTCTAAGACCTCAATTAAAAAAGCCTATCGTTGTAAATTCAAAATTGTTCCCGACGAAGCCTCTATTTTATACATAAAACAAGAAAATTCTTTTATTCTGTACAGTAAAATATAAAATGGCTCCAAATTATGTGACTGATGATCACTTCATTTATTCTATCGTCATTTCTATAACAGTCTAATCTCATTTGTATCATTGTATGTGCGACCCACAAATTACTTTCCTACCAGTTTCATATACCCTGGTGAGATATTGTATTAATGGTTTCCTGCTTCGTCATCGTTCGTTCACTCGCTTCTATATCATCAATTTTAGATCATGTCAAAGACACAATTGAGGATTTCTTTCTGTCTACTGTCATAGAATCGAACAAAAGGAGTTTTTTTTGTTGTGAGACAAGTGTTTGAGACCAAAATGGTATTTTTTTAGCCTAAGATGTATAGTTACTAGTTTACTCTTTTGTTGAAATTTTTCTATTACATCGAGTTTTATTTTGCTGTACCGTCTAGATAATGGATTCGGAATTCTTTTTTGTAAACAAGCGTTATTTCATATGTAAAATGGTGCGATCAAATCTTTATTCTAACTATTTAAAACAAAAGAAGGCTAATTACTTTCTCGAATCGCAAAACATTCAATCCATGATCTGGAAACAGACAATTATCAGTGCATAAAATATTCTATTGTGTTGCAAGTAAGTCTCATTCTATATCTCGTAACCTACGTAACAAAGACTAGCTTTTCTTTAGCAGAGATATTAATTTATTCATTTAACAACTAGTTCTTCTATCGATGCGATAAATATTTTGTCCTTTATGAGATAAGATATTTCCTTATGAAAGGATTTTCAATGCAAATTCAAATTAGTAGAAAAATGAAGATTTTACTTCCGCTATCCAAATTCATGCTCTCGTGATACATATTGGGGGCACTTTAAAATGTAGCTTATCACCGATTTGGCCACGTTTGGCTTTTAATCTAATTGGCGCACACCACTCAACTATCATATCAATTCAGAATTCATTCTTTGGAATTTTTATTGGCGAAGAACTGAATTCGTATTAGATAACAAGCCAAGTGATATTACGCTCGATTACGTACAGGAAACGCGTTCTGTCCCAGAAACACTACCGCCACATACATTTAGATTGACAGAAAATACCTCTTAAAATGGCTTATGAAATAAAAACAAGCCTGGCTTAAAATTAAATATTTTGAATACAGCCAAAGTCAAGGTATCTGTCTATTGTTTTTTCTATGGAGAGGAAACGCGCTACAACACAAAACACTTCCGTTGAGACAATTAAACAAAAACCTTCATTGATACCTAAACTTCCATCAAAACACTTTTCCTATCTCATCGATCCGTTTAAAATGGTTTTATTGAAACTTCGTGACCGTGGGGAAAATGTAATATCTTCACGAATTGTATCAGAATTGTCTTTAAAAACGTCGCATCTTCTCATCCTAGTCTGTCAAAGACGCTTTCAATTGCCAGAAATCTCTTGTCCAAACTAAAATACGATAATGACTGGAGAATGTTTGAGAATTTAGAACCAAATCTTTAGTTCATAGTCTCGGGTGTTAAAAATTTTGTGTAACAGTAACCGTTTCTCTTGATTAGAATCCTACATAACAAGACTCCTTAAACCATGACCTGGCTTATGTTAGTCTGGCAAGAGAGGATCTTTATGCAAGTCCTGATCTACTGTTGGACCCTTTGAGTCTGTTCGGACTCATGGATTTGGCTAAGCTATTTAGCTAGGTCATATGCAGAGCCCTTCCTGAGAGGCGTGTGCTTGCATGTTGTCAGAAAAATAGGGGCGACTGAAAGGGCATCCAACTTTAAATGAACGCGTCCAACAATACATTTTCCGATATTGTCAGTTTTGTCCTCCTTCTCTCGAATTGCAATGAAAGATACTCATGAATCTAGGCATTTTGTTCTTTTCATTAGAATATTTGATGAGCACTCGAAATGAGTGTAGAATTTAAAAAAGGTATAAATATTACAGGTAGGTAGGTATTTAATTAACGTCTCACTGGAACAACACAGCATCAAAAATTATATTCTTACGCTAGTTATTACAGAGAAAATAGCACAGGTAAATTATATTTCTTAATACGTCAATTGTCTGAAAACAGTCGAAAGGTAATGTTTAGCGCAATGCTTGTTTGACATTTTGATATTCAGGGAAAGTTTGGGCTATCCTGAATTCTTTTCAGGAGGGCGTTCAATTGGCAACAAACAGTGGCTTGATGAAGAACGTTCTTTTAGAAAATAAAATGTTTTGGACAAGAGGGGTAACTTGCTGAGATTTATACGTGGACAGCTCATACCCCAGAAACGGTCCTGGCCTTAACCCTCGAAGTGGTTTCGAAGAGATATCTCGTCCAAGATCTAGTAAATTTCGGTAATGACGAGATATCTCGTCCATCCAGATCTGAACAGTTTTGCTTTTGACAGATACTAGGCCCAGAAAAACTGTCCTATTACTCCAAGGTTAATGGTATAGGAAAAACAAATTGTCTCTTGACTAGTACTGGTGACAGTTTATTATCAGAGGATGGAAACTACAGGGCGGTTTTCGATGCTAAGATAAACCACCAGGAAGGTTAAGGAATAAGTAACAACAACTATTATTACTCCGGGTTACCTAGTTCAGCTATTTCTATGAAAGTGAAAATGTGGAAATTTCATTAGAACAAAAAGCAACACTCATCCTTTATAGAATCAAGGAGGAGTTCATTAACTTGAATGCAAATACCCTCAGCACACCGTCCTAAAATGCTCGGTAAATAAAAGATATGTTAAGCCTTCTCTTTTAACATTCATCAGAGGAACTAAATATTGAATAAGTTTATCTCGTGCTTGCAGGAAGCGGCAAATGTTTTCAGCGTATTCTGAAAGCGAGGACGAGATCTTCCGCAAAGTCCATTTGAATGAACAGATGAATAAATTATTTATTTCCAGTCACTAGTGTCTGTCCGAGCCCTTCCTTTAATCCGAGGGAAATGCTGATAAATGGAATTTTTCCTCTGCGTCTTCACAGGCGGTGGAGTCTTAACTAATAAACTCAACTGCATTAAGTAGTAATCGCATTAAGTGGGGAGATGGGATCGAAGTTCTTCGTTGTTTCATTTATGTGGACGCAATTTATTAATTTAGATGTTGAAAATGGTTGATTGCTTTAGAGTAGTTGCCTTGTTATCAGGTAACTTTGGAGAACCTTGGTTATGTAGGAGGTTATATGAATTGGATACTGGAGTTCGTTGCTAATATGAAGGAAAACTATTTAAAAACTGATCTATATGTGCTTTTTCTTATCTGCATGGCGTTTTCAAGAACAGAGTTTATGATCGCCGTTTTACGTTATGAAATACAACAATCCAGAATTCATAATAAATATATTATAGCCTTGTAACGACCCTCGATTCAACAACGCGTTGCGACATGACAACCAATTGGGAAGACTACGACAGTTAGTTTGTTGAAATGCTAATGATCGATATACCGACCGTTGAAAATGTGAACATTTCGTTACAGCGACCTTCAGTTGGTGGTGGCTCCTGATTCGTTGATGCAAATTTGGTTTAGTTGATTCGTTGAGTGTTTTTGGGAGCGATTTGGCAATTTTCGGTTCTTGCTGCATTCCGAAATGCCCGCTTGATCGTATTTTTCTTCGTGTTTCAATCGCGAGACATGTTTTAAGTCAAGAAAATGGCGACGTGCATTCTTTTATCGCATAAAGTATTTAGTAAATGGCGTCTTAGAATACTCCAGACAGATTTTACAGTAGACACAAATAACAGAAATCTAGAACGTATACAAGTACTATTAATGGGTACAACCTTTAGCTTTGTTTATTTCTACAGTGCGTTGCATTAAATTGATTTTCTTTTTCAATCTTCAATGCTTAATACAGCCCGTTGTGTTGTTGCGACGTTTTTCAACTACCAATTACCTACCTTCAGTGTTTAGTTTTAGTTATCCATTTTAGAATTTATACTACACTAAAGTTCATACTTTAATAGATTCAATTATTCATTGACTCTCCTGGTAGTTGTCTCGTCGACGAGGCATCTTGTCATTAACAAAACTTACAAGGTCTCAATGGATGGAATATCTCATCGTTAGATAAAAACTGACCCGGTCTTGATCTCGTCATCATAAAAAAATCGGCAATATCTCGATGACGAGATATCTCGTCATTAGCAAAGTTGATCAGATCTTAATGGACGAGATATCTCATTGAAACCACTTGGGGGTTAAGAAGAATTTCTTGAGCGAAGGAGTGTTTTTTTTTCTTCTGAAATTGTAAAAATTTGAGGTGTGCAAATAGTTTTTCAAAAATGTCCCTCCCCAAACGAATCCGGAAAAGGAATGTTCGATATAACAATCATTTGATCGTACGTCCCTGGAGCAAAGGACCACCTGAGGGTCGTTATTACGCAAGTCTACTGCATTTCAAATATTGCAACGATCAGGAAAAATCGCACCCAGTCGTATCTTCTAAAATCAACTATATAGTTTTCATATAGATGTCTCAGAATAGGGATCCAAATATTAAAAATACTTATTTGTTTCGAGAAAATGAAATTTTAAATTAAGCATTGGTTCAGTTTTTGCGAGAAAAATAATGAAAGAAAGGGTGAAATTGAACTATACTCTTGCAACTTTCTTGCAGATTCTTTTAGTCTAACAAAAGTCCACATTATTTCAGAGAAATCACGTTAAAATGAAAATTTTATTTTATTCAGACATGAGAAGAACCCCGAGGATATATCTGTATGATTAACTGAATACTACCTTCCTCGCAAGCTACACGTTGCGCGAAGAATTAATTTCGTGATAGAGGAATGGTTAAAGAAAATGTAGCTCTGTCGCGTTCTTATTTTGATTAAGAAATTTGTTTACTACATGCATACATCTGCGTTTTCTTGCTCTGATACTCAATGATTTCAATTTCGAATAGGGAAGGAGTTGGATACGTTTATGGATCTATGTAAGGATTTCTTCATTCTTAATATAATTTCTAAAGTAAGAACTTTAGAAATGAAATGTATATATATATATATATATATATATATATATATATATGTAGGTCATCACCAAAAATCAAAGAGAACCCAAACAAGAACAAAAGAGATGAAACAAAACATAGTAATATAATAATAATAATGACCCTTTAGTTGAACAGCGCTGAAAGCTGCAGAGAACAAATAATAAGTAAAACTACAAAAAAAATATAAATAAATAAATAAATATATATATATTATTATATATATATATATATATTATTATATATATATATATATAGCATTTTGTTTACTTTTACTGGAGTTTTAACGTTTGTTTTACTATCGTTTTAAGATAAATTAACCGATTCGCGCATAGCACCTGCGCTAAACGTTCTTTAATGGTTTATATCAATTGATGGAAAAGTGTTGTTACTCCATTTCATATCCTTTTTTAATCCATTCATAATGAATATAGCATCCATATTCACATAAATGGACCTCTAAAAGAAATAAAATTATACAAAATATGTAACAGCATTTCGTTTGCTTTTAACGGTGTTAATTCTTGTTTCCAATGAAATGAATGGCAAAAAGCACATATCAGTCATGATACCACAATTAGATTATGAACGTCTACTACAAATTTATCCCATTCCTTGTTCGAAGGTGATTCTTCATTTTTTACACTAAGCCTATTTTCCCTCATATTTTCTTTTCTGCGCTGATTTGTCTTCAAAATTTATCATTGCTCTGCCATCAGACTGATGAAGAATTTCAATTGTTGCGAGCTCTTCTATGCGGTTTTAGAAATATTATGCAGCTCCATAGTTTTAATCAAGCTGATTTAAGTTGAGGCAAAATTGGAGAATCAATCCCGTTTCTATTGATTTCACATTGTTTATATCCGTTGTTGCCTATCGACAATAAACAAATAACATCGATGTTTCTGCCACGTATGTTAGTGAAATTTATTTAAAGATGCAATAAATCTAGTTTCCAGATATATAGTGTGTGAAAAAATGGGTTCGTTTCTGTTGCAAGTGGGTTTTAGGTGAATGGAATTAGGCAATTGTGAATTTAATTCTAAAATTTATTTTAGTTCCAACCATCGAAAAAATCAACTTAACAGGTGAAAAGATCTGTCTCTCGAAAGGTTCGAAAGTTCCAAACACAAATACTAAATATCAGCACGTTTACACTTCACTTTAATGCCTTAAGTGCCTTGATTTCTCTAAAGCCATCTCGAAACTTGAATGACAAACTAATTCACTGATGTTGTGAGAAATATATTAAATATTGTATCATAATTCCGCCGCTAAGTTTAGGTTTAATTTTAATGCATGTGTCATAGGTACATATCTTTAACTTTACCGAATATAATACATCATGAAGGTAATCGCTTGAATAAATGAGAACTTCGCATTGTGTTCGAACGAAGACTATTTTTAGATTCGATCACCAGTCCGGTGTTTTATACAACTTTAACTTCTAAGCCTTCTGCTCACTGCTCAGGAAAGCCAGAATTGAATCGATGGGACTTAGGCATTATGGTAGTCTAGTCTTGAAATTTACATAAGCGTTGACAGCATATTGATTAATGGAAAGATTTTGACTAAGCCGTCTCAGATTGTCCATATTCATTAGTGACTACAAGATGTATGGGCTCAGATATAATGCCCGGTGAGTTAAACATGCTTGGTTTGCGGAATGAATTAGCATGGAAAATTTATTCGAATTTTTAAATTTTTTCCGAAACTAACATGAACTAACAAGACAAATTCCTAATGAGGTGGGTGCTTCTTTTCTGAGGAAATACATTTGAAAAAATCAAGAATATATCTCTAAAAAATAGAAGTTAACTACTTAAATTCTCTTCTATTTGTTAAAAGAAATTTTAAGCGAATTTATAGAAATAAACTACCCAATCAAACGATTATAAACTCGATTAAAACACATAGAACTTTCCGCATATATTACCAGCAGGAATTACCTGCGTTGTTCCGTTTGAATTGATTAACTGTAGATCGTAACAGTGACCAGAGAATAATCATTTTTCTCTTTCACATAATTTAAGTGTATAGAAAATAATTTTTAACACTTGATATTTTTATAAATTTTACAATTTACTTTGCAAGCAGATACTTATACAGGCTACATCTATCTATATAATCCAGTAAAAGATCTTTACCTTTAAATTATATCATAACTAGTTATTCTTGATGAGAAAGGCTCGCACCTTAAGATTGAGATTCTTGATCAAACTCTTAAAATAAGGAAAAATAATTAAATTTAACAATGCTATTAGCTAGACACCTATTTGGAAACAGTTCAGTATCGCCTCCAACTATAGATGAAATAAACTATGCATACTCCTTATTAGTCTTCAATAAAACAAAATAACATTACACGAAAAGAGCATAACCAAAGTTGCATCCTTTACGTCGCATGTGTTAATTTAAAACACATAAAAACTGTTCGACAACTATGCTACTTGTTTACATGTGGAAACAAAGTTACTATGTGAAACACAATACACGACAGAAAAGTGCTCATTTGCCATGATAAACTCTCCTGGTGATTGTCTCGAAGAAGTTTCTCGTCATTAGCAAAACTGACCAGATTTCAATGGATGAGATATCGTGTCAAAAGAAGAAAACTGACCAGATGATGACTCTTGATCTCGTCATCATAAAAAATTGTCAATTCCTTGATGACGAGATATCCCTTCATTAGCAAAATTGGTACGATCTTGATGAACAAAATATCTCGTCGAAACTATTTGAAGGGTTTCTATCTATGCGCAATTAGCTTAGAATACAAGGTTGTAATAAACACTCCATATGAAAATTAGAATTAACTTAAGAGCAGTACTTTATGAATTCTTACCTCATCAATGTCTTCGCAAGAAGTTCCATTACCTGAAAAACCTGGGGGACAGGGACCACAAATATATCCTGGAGAAGTTTCTGTGTTAACGCATTGTATCCCACGCCAACATGGATTTTCTGAGCAGCGATTAGCTGGTTTGCACGTCTGGCCGTTGCCATTGAAACCAGCAGGGCAGGGACCACAGCGGTATCCATTCTCTACATCATAGCATAATACACCTGAAAATTACAAAATAAAATAAACAAAAGTAAATTATTTATCTTAGGTCGTTAGGTATTTAGTTAACGTCGCCCTGGAGCAACACAACGGGCTATTGGCGACGGTCCGGGATCAAACCCAAAAGGAAATATCCGAGGACAACACCACGTAATTTGAACCACGGTCAGATGACGAAGTCACACCTGAGCTGACATTCCACTCTCCAGACTTCCACACCACGCCAACGTGAGGACATGAGGCCACGACAGACTTAACATGCAGCAGTCCCCATTGTACGCGACAGTCTTTGGTTGGATTCGAACTCGCCCTGGTTGCTAATCCGTTACTCTTCGAACCGGGCTAACGCGGCCCCTATTTATATTAGAAAATAGATTTACCCTCCAAGTGTTTTAACGATATATCTAGTAAAATCTGACCAATTTTGCAAGGGACGAGGTATCTCATTGAGTCAGAACTCTCTATTACTCCAAGGGAAATGAAGATCCAAATAAGAAAAATAAATTGTCTCTTGCCCAGAACTGGTGACAGTTTGGAACAGAATTTGCACCAGAGGCTCACCACTATAGGGCAGTTTTCAACGCGAAGATAAACCATCAGTAGGGTGAAGTTCCTTAATATTTGAAGAAATTTGCAAAGGAAAAATGTTTGGACACTTAAATAGGGAAATTGAATATTAATTAATTAATAAATTATATTAAATATTCCATATTTAAGTGTCCAAACATTTTTCCTTTGCAAATTTCTTCAAATATTAAGGAACTCCTCATAGATGGTATTCATATAAATTGTAAGCATTCGTTGTGGTATAACTACCAACTTCATTAAGAGAAAAGTATGTTATTAGAATTGAATTACATAGTATATGGTCCTTATTTTGCAAAATACATTTTTTTACAGTTTTAACCTCTAATTTTGTTCCAATGAGGTAAATAATTAACTGATCAAATTTGAATACATTATGGCTACATTTAGAGGTAGCTCAATTAGACTTGTTTTTCACATTATGTATGTCGTATCTGGTTCTATTTAATGGGTTATCAGCGAATCTCAGGCAATGCAGACAGCACAAACATTTATTATATAACAAAATATTTACAAATTACCAAGGAGCGTCCTACACGACCACTCCATGACCATATCATCCGAATATCTGCTTGTTCGATCGTAACACACTCTGACGGTGCTTTTAGCGCCATCTGTAGGGTGATTGAATCCCTAATACGACATCTCCCCCGCAAGATATGGGTTTGGGGTTTTCTCAAAACATAAACACAGATCTGAATTTAAATATTATGGACTCAATCACCTAAATATTATTACACCGTATCAACAGTAAAGAAAAATGCAAAATAAAAAATATATATACATATAAGAATAATAATGCTAATAAAATACGAAAGCATATAATAACAGACATTATGCTTAAAGTCACAATAATAAATTTGTCACTACTTCTCTTCAGAAAATAGTCTGGATAATGCATCAGCATGAGGCATTTTGACTCCTGGACAATGTTTTATTGTTAAGTTATATCTTTGAAGAGCAAAAACCCACCGCTGTAGTCGTGAAGATTGTGGAGCACATTTTGTAAGGTATGACAAAGGGTTGTGATCAGTGTACAGTTCTATTTTGGACCCGAAAACTAGAGTTTCAAACTTCTTCAAACTCCACACAATAGCGTACGCTTCTCTCTCTATTGTAGACCAAGCTTGTTGAGTTTTATTCAACTTCTGGCTCACATATGCAATAGGTCGGAGTAATCCTTCGATTCCTTGGGACAGACAAGCGGCGATACCATACTGGGATGCATCACTGTGTATTATGAACGGTTCACTTATAACTGGAGTGTGCAAAGCTGGAGCTTTCATTAGAGCAGATTTCAGTTTGTTGAAGGCAACTTCGTGTATATCCAGCCAAGGTAAATTTTCAGGAATCCTCTTTTTTGTTAACTCTGTAAGAGGTAAGGCAATCTCTGCATAGCAAGGTATATATTCCCGATAATAATTGCACAATCCAAGCATGCTTCTAAGTTGTTTCTTGGTCTCAGGTACAGGTATTTGAGCAAATGCTTTTATTTTGTCTGGATCTGCTTGATGCCTTCCAGATCCGATAACATGACCTAAATATTTGATTTCAGGTCTTGCAAATGTACATTTGTGTAAATTCACAGTAAACTGTAGTTCTTCTAATTTTGAAAGAATAAGATCCAAGTGTTTTAGATGATCACTCATGTTGTTAGAAAATATAGCTATGTCGTCAATATATGCACGACTAAAATCTCTGTATGGTGCTAACGCTTTGTTCATTTCTCGTTGAAAAGTCGCAGCAGCATTTCTCAAACCAAATGGCATTACTTTGAATCTATACTGTGCTCTGTGAGTCTTGAAAGAAGTAAAATCACGACATTTTTCTTCCATTGGGATAGCCCAATATCCCTTCAACAAGTCAAGTGTAGAAATAACATTTGCTTTCCCTATGCTGTGAAGTAATTGAATGGCATCTTCCATAGGAAAATCATCAGCCTTTGTGACAGCATTGAGGGATCGATAATCAATACATAAACGCATGCCTCCATCCTTTTTGTTTACACACACAACAGGATGAGCGATTTCTGCAGAACTTTCTTCTATTAAGTCCAATTCAAGTAGCTCTTCAATTTGGGTATCTACTTGTGATTTCAAAGATTCTGGTATCCTATAAACATATGGTTTTGTCCTTTCTTTGCCTTCCTCAAGTCTTATTTTGTGTTCACCAACTTGTGCAACTTTCAATTTTCCACTAAATAAATCTTTATGCTTCTGTAATATCTGAATCAGTTGACTTCTTTCTTTCTCATGTAAATCGTATAAATTTATTTTCCAAATTTTATCAGACAGTTCTTGTTGATATACAGTTCTAGGAGAGGCATGAATTTCACCAAATTCTTCATCATCTTCAAAAACAATACCAACTGCATTCATTCTTGGGTAATATCTCCTTATCTTATTTACATGGCAGTGTCGTACTTTTCCTTCAGGAAGTTTCACTTTGTAAGAATGTGGCGATGGATGCTCGACTATCTCCCCAGGTCCGGTCCATCGTGCATATAACTTGTTGGAAGAATCTGGAATTAGTAAGTAAACCTGCTCTCCTAATTTAAATTCTTTGGATCTTGTGCGGCGATTAAAATAATCCGTGTAGGCTTGTTGTTTTCCCGATGCGATAAGTAAGGCTTGGTCGGTTGCTCGTTCGAGATTTATTTTGAGTTCCTGGAGATAATCTACGACTGATTTGTCCATATTCAAAGGTATAGGAATTTCTCCACACCAGCTAGATTTCAACACACTCAGAGGACCTCTTGCTTCTCGGCCATACATCAACTTGAATGGAGATACTCCGGTAGTACAGTTAGGAACTTCTCTATAAGTAAATAACAGAAACGGAATGTATTTATCCCAATTACTAGGATCTGTTCGGATAACATGATGAAGTGCATTTTTAAAAACTTGATTATATCTTTCTACAAGTCCATTACTGGCTGCATATCCTGGTACTGAAAATCTAGGAGAGGATCCTAAGCGATTCATGAATTCTTGAGTAAGTTTCGATATAAAGTTCGTACCTTGATCACTTGCTATAGTATTTGGTATTCCAGTTCTCATGAAAATTTCCAACAGTGCGTCACATGTCGCCTTAGCAGTTAAGGAACGCAAAGGAATTGCTTCCGGCCAGCGAGAATGTTGATCAACTAAACATAACACATATTTATGACGACGAGCTGAGGGAGGTTCAATAGGGCCTATAATGTCCACATTAACACATTCAAATGGTAATTCCGGTCTGAGAACAGGAGTAATGGGAATTTTATCAATCATTTTCTCTGGGCTTCGGAGTTGGCATTCTTTACATGTTTTACAAAATTCGGCGATTTCACTAGTCATGTAAGGCCAATAAAAACTATATCGTATTCTTTCATTCGTCTTTTTCATTCCCATGTGACTTCCAAAAACAGATTCATGAGCTAATTTTAAAACTTGAGCTCTTCTCTTTTGCGGTAAAACCAGTTGCTGAACGGTCTCTCCTAATATTTTATCTTTGTGGAATATTAATCCATCGATAAAAAAGAAGTTTCCCTTTCGAAGTGATAAATTTTTTCTTATTTCTTTTAACGTATCACAACTGTTTTGTTCTTCACGAAGTCGAAAGCTTTCACTTTTGCACGATAGTATTCCGCTTTCTGGTGATTCTTGTTCTGATTCATCATTTCCGGTTTCAGCGCAGACTAAATAGTCCTTTTCTTTCACTGGAAAAACACAATCCAATCTGTTACATTTAGGAATACATGTTTCTTTTCCATCTTCTGTTGAGCATTTTAGTAATTCATAAATATTTGGGGGTATAATGCACTGACCATGAACTTTGTCCGTTACTGCTGCAAGTATTTCAATCGGACGGCAAAGTCTATTTTCATCTTCGTTTTTTAATGAAACTTGGAATTTTGCTAATCCAGCTTCAATTTTTTCTCCGAAAGCACTAGTTAAAATTATTTTTCCCTTTTCAGTTTTTGATTCGGAAATAAAATTTGAATTGAAAACTGGGATTTGAGCTCCAGAATCGATCAGGCTTTTCAGTTCTCGATTATCTACGAGAATGTTTACATATTGAAGAGAGTTCATAGGAACATTTATTTTCTCTTTCACCAGATGCTCCGATCGTATTTCAGCAGTTAATATTTCATCTTCTGGTTTCTTTTCTTTCTTGCTAATATTTGTTGATCTGCTGTATCTTTTAGGACAATCTCTTGCGAAGTGCGATAAACCACATATGTAGCATTCCCTTGAAGTTGTATTTCTAGTGCTTTGGTAATCTTCTCTCGTCTTGAATCGATGTTCTCTGATGTGAGGGGGTGCATATTTCTGGTCTATGGAATTTTTCGTTTCTTCTCTGTTGTAATTAAAATTCTGATGTTTGAACGTATTCGTTTGATTCTCCTTCCAAAATGTTTCCTTCACTTTTTTGTTTACGCAATTTCGAACGTTTTCGTAATCATCTAGTTTATTTGCAATTTCTTCTGGTATTTTGAATCGAGACCATTCGTCGATGAAATGATCACGGATTTCCGATGGCACTTTACGCTTAATCTGATCAGTAATAATTAAATCAGACAGTTCTTCAAAAGTCTTTACATCCAGTCCTCTTATCCATTCTTGATAATAATTTTTAAGTTCATAGGCGAAGTCACACCACGTAATTTCGGGTTTCTTGTAGTGTTTCGTAAACAATTGGTGGAACCTTTCAGGAGTAAGTTTATATCTTTTTAGTAAGAGTTCTTTCACTTTTTCATAATCATCCGTCACTTCTTCGTTTTCTCTGGCAATTATTTGCGCAACGTCATAGGGTAGGAATCCTATTAGGTATGACACCCAATTTTCTTTCTTGATTTCCGTTCGTTTCACTTGACGCTCGAAGAGAACTAAGTAGAGGCTTATATCATTAGTTTTGGGATCAAACTTCTGTAAAATACTTTGCAAGTCAAACCTCGGCTTCATGTTTACATCAGTTTGTTGAATTTCAGACCCATTCTTCAATCTTTCGTTTTCTAGACGCATCTTCTGCAACTCGAATTCCATTTCTTCTTTCCTTCGTCTTTCTTCAACTTCTAATTCTTCTTTCCTTCGTCTTTCTTCAACTTCTTCTTTCCTTCGTCTTTCTTCAACTTCTAATTTTTCTTTTCTCCTTCTTTCTTCTATAATAGTATTTAAGAGTTCCTTCACGAACGGTTCATCATAGTTTTTATTTTCGGTTATAACTTTCTTTAGCTCAATTACAACCATGTTTTCGGTATTCAATATCCCCATTTCGGTAGCAACAGTCTTTAGAACTTCCTTTCTTGCTTTCGCCAAGAACGCCATAATGGGATCACGAAACAAAACTGTTCGATTTAAAACGAAAGTTCCACAATAAAGTTCCGAAAATCAAATTCAAAATTCACTTTGAAGCATTTCAACAAAAATCTTTACACCATTCTTCAATGTTCTTCAAAAGTAGTATTTAGCAGGAAACAAATATAAAAGTTCACAACAAGGAGCAGGACTCACCATGAAAACGAAAGCATATTTCCTCATTAAAATCCTGTCGACTGCGCCAATGTCGTATCTGGTTCTATTTAATGGGTTATCAGTGAATCTCAGGCAATGCAGACAGCACAAACATTTATTATATAACAAAATATTTACAAATTACCAAGGAGCGTCCTACACGACCACTCCATGACCATATCATCCGAATATCTGCTTGTTCGATCGTAACACACTCTGACGGTACTTTTAGCGCCATCTGTAGGGTGATTGAATCCCTAATACGACAATGTAGTACGTATGAATACATTGCTTGCATTTCACCACTACGTCTACGAAAGTTTATTTATTCCCAATTATTCATATCTTGAACTTTACCAACGCATGTAATTGGTTATGCAAATAAAGCAACTAGAATTACAATGCCAATTGATCAGCTTTAATTAAATACAATAGAGATTAAATACAATTCATCTCTTCTATTATATACAATTAGATCAGTATTCCTTGCAGGAACGGAAACGAATTTACAACTTATTGTGACAAGGAGTCTACGACATATGAGGACAATCGTAAACATATTTGGTTTGAAATAAACGATTGCTTCAGATATCTGACATAGAAGTGAATTAATAAATTAAAAAAATCTGGGATATCTTGTCAACTCTCAGGTTTTGACATTTGGTGTTAAGTACAGAAATTATATAAATAAAATTCCACTTTTATACGTTTATTTGTTATAGCAAGAACTCATATTGACCATATGTTCACGAACAATTGATCGACGAGAACAAGTTTGTTTTATATACCACCTCTTTCACGAAAGCATTTTGTCACGGCATTGAGAAACAACTGCCTTCAGGGCAGAATCCCAGTAACTTCTTTGCACCGTTCAGACTTTTTATGTAAGTTACCGGCATATGTATTGGTCGTTTACTCCGACGTCGAATGTTGTCTACGGGTTGGGTAGCTGGATCGAGAAGAAATGGTTTCTTTCTCCTCAACAGGATTTTCCCATCTTCGAATCCCTCTACCTCCCTTTCCTATACCCTAGGACCTGTTTATTATTTGGGGGAATTCAGTTCCGCTTTCTTTCAGCTATTTACGGGAATGCATTTTTTCAATGCAAGAGATATCTGGAAAGAAGTTTTCTCGAAAACAAGAGTAGAAGAAAGATTGGTATTCTGGTTTTTTTTCGCCAACTAGGTTGGCATTTTATTTTATCCAGATATATCCACGTAGAATTGATGTGTCTTCTGTGTTGCAGAAATTATATGCAAGGGTTTAGAAATGAATAAGGTTAAATAAATCGTAGATTCTGTAATTTCACACAATGTGGTTCTAAGCCAAAGCTATATTCCTAACACCCGCGCACGCGTAAATACCAATTTGCACCCAGTTTTTGACCAACTATTTTAGTATTTTTATTTTATATGACTATACTAACGTGGAGTTGGAGTGTCTTCTGTGTTGGCAGAAAGTTAGATGAAAAGGTTAAGAAATGAATGAGGCTAAATCGTAGATTCCATAATTTCACACAACTATGTTTCAAACAGACACTCACCATTGAAGCCACCAATTCACAACTAGTTTTTCGTCAACTAGGCTGGCATTTTTATTTTATCCATCTACTCACTAGGAGTTGATTTGTCTTCTACATTACGGAAAGTCAAATGCAAGGATTAAGAAATTAATGAGATTAGAGAAATCACAGATTTCATAATTTCACACACCTATAGTCTTAAGCCACAGCTATATTTCATACAGCCGTGCACACAAAAACACCAATATTTGAAATATGAGCGACCTTTTTGTAACCCATCTGAGCACAGGATGCATTTTTACGTAAGAACACTATTTTGTTTTTCAATTACTTTTGAAAAAAAAGTATTTTTCGTTAATTTTTTTATATATTGTTTACTAAATTGATGACGAATAACCGCCTATGGTCACGCTGCAAATACGGGATCTTTCAACCACGTGATTTATTCAATTTCTTCTCTCTTCATTTCGACAACAGTGGATACGAAACAAACAGAACAGCCATTTTCAGGATCAGAAAATCCAAGGTTAGTTCGTGAACGACCTCTGCATCCACAGCATTTCTATGTAACGTTATTTATCATATATTCATCTGAAGAGCAACTGTTTGCAATTGGTAGTGGAAGCATTATTGGACCATTTTTTTTCCGAGGATGGCAGTGAAAATGCTGTTACTGTCAATTGTGAACAAAATTGTGCGATGCTGCAAAATTTCTTTCTGTCTCAAATTTATCGACAAAAGGCTTTTCGCACGTGTGGTTTCAACAAGGGGAACTGTAAGTCATGCAGTTCGTGCAACGCGAATTCTAAAGAACGCATTTCCTGGTTCAATAATATCAAAGTATGGTAATGTTGATTGCACCCCACTCGTTTCCCTGATTTGACCACGACAGATCTTTTTTCTATGGGACTACTTAAAGATGTGACGGAAGATAACAAGCGGGAAGCGATTCAATAGCCTAAGGAAAACGTTCGCAAGGGAATTTAACAAATCACCCCGAAAATGTGCTCAAACGTATTGGAAGATGTGTCCGAAAGAGCCCATATTTGCAACGCGACCAGAGGCAACCATTTGTCCGATGTCATATTCCATAAATAATGTAATAGGAAAATGTTGTGGATGCAGAGGTCGTTCATGAATTAACCTTGGATTTTCTGATCCCCATAATGGCTGTTCTGTTTCTTTACTGATGTAGAGATGACGATGGCTAGTCTGTTTTGTCCACTGATGTCGAAATTAAGTGCAAAGAAATATGGTAAAAATAGTCTATATTTTCAAAGCAACCAGAGGTGGTTACTTGTCCTTAATTAGTAAACAATATAAAAACATATTCATGAAAATGTTGTACTTAAAACTTTTTCCGAAATGAAATGGTGTCCTTACATAAAAACACTCTGTACTAAATGACAGAGCAGAGTTTGAATGATATTGTTATGGTATGGGACATGTGTTTTCACTTGTAAACTATTCATAAGAGTTACCTAATGAACCTAACCTATTGCTAAACATTCTCTCAACTATGGTCCTATATCGATTTATTAATGCAAATATTCAGTGGATTACAATTGTGTCTTCATAATGCAATTGTGGTCTAAAGTTTATCAAAGGTTATTATTAAATATATAAACTACATATATTATAACAAAAGTTTTAAATAAAATTTATGATTTTACAGGTAATATCAGCATAAAAAAATCTTCTGTGAAAATTTTGTTTTAGAAATTACAACGAAATATCGAAACAAAGGGATGATTTTGGACCACAGTAGGGTGAAATTATAGTACGCTTGTGTAAAGATGCTAAAATCCGAATCGAAACAAAACAAGCTCCATAAGAAAAAAATACAGAGAAATTGATTTAAATTATGTATAGTATTTAATATATCTATGTACAGTAATATAGAGATTTAATCTGGATATTATGAGCTTCCAGCTACTTCAAAACATTCGATCGAACACATTGGTTTTCAAATTCACATCTGATTTTACCCTCCTTTAGGAAGATGTAAACAGGAAAGTGTAAGCGACGCCATAGGGGGGTGTCATTCTACAGGGGTCACTACGCAGCAGCAGCACCCTCAACATACAATTTGCAACAACGTTAGTTGCAGATGTCCATGCTTACATAACTATCTCGCACATTCATTTTTTTAAAGCTGCATTATCGTTTATTCAGCACTGAGACATCACATCCCTAGAAAACTGTTACAATTCAAATATGCAAAATTTTATGAGGGGAAAATAAAATTATAGTTACTATCAGTTGAATTGTGAAACATCTACATCAATTTTGAATGGCTGTTTGAGTAGCTATATTTCCATAGGTTACCTATCATAGATATTGCTTCATAAGGATGTGAAATAATATCTACGTTGAATACTCATGTGAAATATGCATTTTTTAGAATTGTGGCGCTTTTAGAAGTGTGATATATTTTATTATTTGGCTTCATATCATGGGAAGCTATTACCGAAAGGACAATTATTTTATGACTAAATTTATCAAAATATGTGTTTAGAATAATAAATAACCTTCATTGATTTCAAGAGTATCAGTTTCAATTTAATTTGTTATACCCTTTAAAAAATTACTGATATTCTTGTCTAAGTTAGGGTACCAATAAATGCAATTAAGAACCTTTTATCATCTAAATTACCGAAATTTCAGTTTTATCAGTATTTCTTGAATTCTAGCACAAATATATCTTATAACTTTATATCGGGACATCATGAACATCATACTTCAAGAACTGTGCTAATAATTCAACAATGGCCAAAAAAGACAGAAGTTTTCTTATCAGGAATTCCGTAAATGTGAGATTAATAGTAGAGTTGAAACTGAAGTTAGTAATTCTGATAGCTTTGCCAGAAGCACGAAATGAGATAACTAGACGGTTAACATCTGTAACTTCGAGGAAAGAATAACAACTATACTGCGCCTAGACGCATCACGTATGGCTGAGATAAGATTTTGTCTTGAAGTATACTCATTACATGAGTCTAACTACCAACAGAAATAATAATGATAAATGGAAAAAGGTATCTAGAATTTGTCACGTACATTATCAGATTTTTTTATAAAATTACTGCTGATTACTACATTTGAAGTTGAAGTCTACTTATTCATATGAATAAAATGTGTGTTAATGACACATCAGTAAATTTTTATAAGCACTTTGATATCATAAGCTTACATTTACACCACATGTTAGTTTTAAGTTACCTTTATTTTTTTGTTGTTAACTGTTTCTACTTATAAAAAAAGTTAAAAACCCATTTTCAAGTTTCCCCTATTATTAAAAATTAATTCTAATGCCGAATTTTCAATCTCTCACAAACACAAAAAATCATGCTTTTACGTGACTGAAGCAAAGTGCTAAATAAAATAGTGTTTTTCGTATTTCTTTTTATTTTGAATAGAATTACGTCTTCTTGGACCTGTTTTGTTGATTTTTATCCCGGCTGGTTCTTTGGATATTGTAAATGGAACTTGTCAGTTAAAATAGTTCAATTCTCTCGAATTTGTTTTTTAAAAACCCTACAGAAGGTTGAAGGAAATGAAGTTTTGCGTTTCAAGGTAACAAATATCTTGCCAAGATGAGTTTATAGTTTACAACTCTATTGGAAAAGAAAATAATGCTATATAGAGAAACAAGTCTACTAAACTTATATGAATGTCTATCCAACCAGGTCTATTCTTTGTCGATATGTACGAGGCCATTCGTAGTATAATGTCTAAGCAGGGAGATTCGTACGCAAGAGTATATTGTTCCCTTCTTCTATCCACATGATTTGGTGCATGTGTGCGATGTTGTGTGTGTATACCCCCTTCTCACGCAACTTTCTACTAAAGAAACGCTCTACCAAGGAAAAGCAATGGCCGGTGAGCACTCGGGATGACTGGCTTCTTTTTTATGCAAAAAAAAAAGTTACTCTGGAGAGGACATTTCTTTCTCAGATAAGGAGAGGCTAAAGAACTGAGAGGAAACGTGGATAGCAAACAACAAAACAAAAGAACGTTACTTGAAAAAATGTTGCAAGGCGAAAAATATTTTCCTATACAAGCCTAGGGTGTGGAATTTTTATTCCGCTTTTTTTCACGTTTTCCCTTTTTCTTCGGGGGAAAAGTAAAAATCCTTTTTTTTTGGTGGAAAAAATTCCTCCCTCCACCAAACTTCGCCAACTATTTTAATAGACGAAAGAAGTTGTTCATGCAAAGGGAAGATGGTCGGAAGTGAGAGCCAAGAATTTGACGTGGCGAACACTATACTGCCCCTGACGCCAATGCAAAAGTAAACATATTTTTTAACTCCCAGGTGAGTTGTGACGCAACTTTATAGTACTATCACGCATTGTCAATCTATTTTAGGCTTTTTTCGTTATAGTGACTTTTATGATTTATGTTTGTAAACATTTACCCGCTTTCCTTGTATGACACGGATTACTATAAGATATAAAATGCATCAGATTGATCACCACAATTAAATTTTATGGCCTTTACTTTAAGCCTTTTCTTGACATAACTTTTGACCCTCCTGGTGGTTGTCTCGCCAAGGTATCTCGTCCATAACAGAACTGACCAGACCTTGATGACGAGATACCTCGTCGAAATCATTTGGAGGGTTAAGATTTATTCCTTAACTCTCTGAGCGTCATGATATTCCCGTGTGAGTAGTGTAGTATTGCTTCCACCCTACTACCTCATATCATGTTTAAATGATCACTTCGTTTGATTGAAAAGAATCCTTGGAAAGATTCTATTGGTCAGGAAGGTCAAAACTGGTTAAAAGTCATGCAGGGAAGACTGCAGGGTCCCCTCAGATAGTTAAGCTGGGGGTGGTGGGACATCTGGAGTCCCATCACCCCAGCTTAACTATCTTAACTACAACTTAACTATCTTAATTAACTTAAGAAAGGATTATACTGTGTGTATTAAGGTCTAGTCTTGTATATACCTCATATATTTGAATACGCTTAGTATATAAATATTCTCATTTGATATTTCGATATCAATAAATGCTGTAGTTCAGGTAAGCGGTAAGACACAGTGTCCAACACTTGCAAAACTAATACTGTTAAATTTTGTTGGGTTTGTTTGAGTAAAATGGCATTCACATGTGATAGTTTTCACCCATAAACTGATGAACTGTAATTATATATTACAGTTGTGTAATTTTGAATTCGAAGGAATCTGGGTACGTGATAAATAAGAACAATTTAGTTTTATATTCAAAATTTATAAAACTACACAATTACTATTATCAATATCACAATGTCCTTACGACATCTTCGAGAATAAGATACATACCTTCAAAGCAAGGTCTGTCGTTACAGGTAACGACTTTCTTGCAGTTCACACCGTCCCCTGTGTAACCTCGTGGACACGGCCCACATCGGAATCCGTCAGCAGTGTCTACACATTGGACATTGGGGTGGCACGGATTATCTCGGCAGTGCTTGTGTGCTGAGAAATAAGGAAATGATTACAAAATACGCCTTTGAAAAGCATTTTTGTCACATTTGAAAGAAAATAATTCTTTAATTGCTACTCTTCGTGAATCAAGTATATTCTGAAAGAGAGGGAAATAGTCTAATAATCCATTTAAAAATTTAATTACCAATCTTAATTCCTGCAGTTGTTTTGAAAGGTTTATGAATAGTTTTAATGGTTACTCTATAGGGGGTTTGAGAAACATCATTTTTCAGATATTCGTCACCCACGTGCAAACCGCCATAAGTCACCTTTCGGAAAATATTTAAAATTATAAATAAATCGTGCTTGATAAAAAAACGGTGATAATGTTCGTGAAAATATACATATATCTGTCAACAGTGGCGCAACTAAAAAAATCATATTTTGGCATAAAATGCTTAAGATTTTCAATCTATGAAAATACATAGCACGCTGAAAATACTAACCACTAGCGGTTCAGTATTGAATTTAATAGCTTGTTGTGTTGTTTCAGTGTGACTTTAATTAACTACCTATCTACCAGGGTATTTAATTTAGAAATTTTCCAGTTAGCAGCTGGAAGGAATGTTGTTTCCTACATTGAGAAATGCATTTACTTCTACACAGCTAGACAAAACTTTGACCTGCCATATGAGAGGCATTTTTGTTAAGCTATATTAGATGGTGCGAAGTGTTTTAGTGGTAGAACGAGTTTCTGGTACGTATTTTGAATGTGACGTCACTCGGATGCATATAAAGATAACTTAGTTATATGCTGAACGAGAGCAATGGATAACTGGAAGTAAAATCTGGGTCTTCTCTCTCAGATGGTTTATTTACACTGAAAATCTCTCTCTAAGTAGAAGACACGAAAAACATAAGAACATCATTAAGATAAGGAAACCATTGGATTTTCAAAAGTTGGTTTTAAATAGTCTTCAATTTGTATAGTAATACTTCGCACTTGTCATAAACATTAATCAATGCAATGTATAATCCATTAGTTTTTATGTTATCCTAAACAATAACCAATTTTCCGGAAGTTATATTTGTGAATCGTATGTCAAGCGGCTTTGATTTTTGTTACAAATAATCATAGACTAAATGCACGTGAGATTCCAGCCATAGTTGGAAGCCTAAAAGATTAAAAAATATCGCACATTCTAAGATAATTCGGAGTATTGGCTTAAATTCTACCCATCCAAGCTGATACGCCAAATCCCTTGAATTTGAAACAACCAAAGTTCGACATTCGGTCCATAGCATCAATTATAGTGTATGCATTTGCTTTACTTACAAGAAGTCAAGCAATAGCTTTTGAATTTAAGTGCAGCACTCATATTTAATTGTACATTTTTATGTTAAAATGCTGACCATTATTTATAAAATATAGAAAAGCATTCAAAATTTTGAAATAAAGTATAGCTATACTATAATACAGTGAAACGGTTAGTTTGGATTCTATGGCACAAGCATGCACAAACTGGTATACGATTCAATTACATTAAATGCAACTGAAGCCGTAGTGGTTCAGTGTGTATGCACAATGCGCTAGCAACATTCGAGTCGTAGGCGGCGCAGTTTAGATTCCTGTCAGGTGCATTCCTCCCTGGTTGTATTTCTCTCTCTTCTGTGCCAGTAAAAACTTTCATTGTGTGTGTCTACTGCTTGGTATTGTATGTAAAACGGGTGGCTAAGTCGAACTGTACAGAGATGGCTCCCAAGTCTTATGATCAATAACCGCGCTCTAACCATGACTGGGATGAGACAGAAGAGATGCAACTTAAATATTTATCAAACTGAATGATATCTGCAAATTTTAAATCTATACAATTCTGAATCTTTTCACTAAAAATACCAGCATCAGTTAAAAAGTTCTCTCTCATTACAACGTCTTTATAGAATAACATTCACGTATTTCCACCAGAATTGAACAGATAAAAACGACATCCCCCTATCGGCAATTGCGTCTGGATAAATCCGGAAGCCTTTGGAATCAAAGCCAGATGAAAATCTACACTTCGAAGGACCCAATAATAGCCGATGCCCGTTCTCCTTATTCTCTTTCTTCGGACGCTAGGTGACAAATGACACAATATGACAAAGGTCAATAGCTGCCAGAGCGACAAGTGTGATGGATGGGGAGCTGTATGACAGATTATTTGTCAACGGGATATGTTCGGATCCAATTTTCTTTTCCTTGGGCTTGTACCAGATATGACCCCTTAACTCACACGCAGTGCTTAGCTTTCGTCAGGAATATTTTTTGTTTCACGGAAACATTTTATTTTCGATATAACTTCGTCCGCTATCGGCGGTGGATGGCTGCATTCGGAGGCTTGATGCTGTTTCAGAGGACCCTTCACTATTCATGAAATGTGAAGATAAATGAAACAGCGATTGAATGGCTTAAGCTGAAAGGATGTTTTTAACAAAATATTTTTACACACGCCCTTGATAGAAGCAAATAAAACTCAGAGAAATTAATGCTTTAAAACGTAAAAGCTGCAAAAATTCATTTTTATAACTCTTAATGGACTTCTAATCTTTCTGCAAGATTTATGTATCGATTGAAAATATCAAATTATTAATACGTAAAATAAATGGATCGAACATGGATAGAAAATTCCACGAAATGCTACTATCGTTTGCTCGTTAACAGTTTACAAAAAAATTTAATGTGTCTATAGTTGCGCTTGTTATTTTATTATATAATAAATAAGTATATTGCTTATATTTATAAATATAAATAAGTACGAGTATATTGCTTATTTTTATAAGCACAAATAAGTATATTGCTTATTTTTATAAGCACAAATAAGTATATTGCTTATTTTTATAAAAAGTAAATAACTATATTTCTTATTTTTATGAAAAATAAATTAGAGTATATTGCTTATTTTTATATTATAAATATCAGATTTGAACCAAACTATATTGAATCAAAACTGGTCAGAGTCTTATATATATAGTTAGCTTCTATTTCTTTCTATTATCATCCTTCCTAGGATTGTCTCCACAAAGAATCTCGTCATTAGAAAAACTGACAAGATCTCTGATGGACCAGATAGCCCGTCAAAAGAAAAAACTTACCAGATCTTGGATCTCGTCTTCATAGAAAAAAATCAACAATATTTTAATGATGAGATATCTCGTCGTTAACAAAACTAGTCAGATCTTTATGGACGAGATATCTCGTTGTAATAATAGTCGTAATAAAATCGTAATTAATAAGTAATAATAAAATAATACCAAAGACCGAATATGACAAAAGCAATGGCATTAAACAGAGAGAAAGCTAAATAAGAAATGACAGAAACGCGCACTTTGAAGTTTGAAAAATTTTAATGAAAAAAAAATGCATGCCTGTAATTCTGCTCGAGAGGGTAAAAATTGCAGTCATTGCCTCCAAACAGAAACATTTAACTCTCAAGGCTCGTATTTTTTATTCTTATGAAAATCATGCATATTAAAAAACTGTTTTTCAATTTTTAAATAAAATTTTTAAACGTTATAATTTAAAACTAATTGTACACTGCTGGCCACCGTAAATGCAACACCCTGAAGGAAGCATGCAAATAATATGAAATTTACAACATGCATTAGCGGAGGTGAGATATGCAAATGATTAGAATTTCAGCGCAGACGCACATCACGCGCGCCTGTGGCGCCACTTCAAAGCGCTATTTAAGGCTTGGAGATTTCGACGATTTCAAGTACGGCAATTGTGTTTTTCTTGTGGTTTTTCAAAAAAACGATCAATTATGCCTCGTAGAAAACAGTGATCATCTTTTGATCAAGTATCCGAGTTCGACAGAGGAAGGATAGTGGCCTACCGAGATTGTGGATTATCTTTCAGGGAAATCGGTAGTCGTGTTGGACGAAACCAAACAACTGTAATGCGGATATGTGATCGTTGGATGCAGGAGGGTACGACGGACCGACGTGTTCGATCGCATCCACCTCAGTGCACCACTTCACGTGATGACAGGCATATTGTGCGTATGGCAGTGACGGATCGCTCAGCCACATCACGAACCATAGCACAGCACATTCAGTCTGTACCGCATCATCCAGTGTCTGCGCGTACCATTCGACGCCGTTTACAGCAGAGTGGTCTGTCCGCAAGACGTCCATTGCTTCGTCTACCCTTGACGCAGAACCACAGACGTTTCCGCCGCCAATGGTGCGATGAAAGAAGGATGTGGACGGCAGAATGGAGTGAAATTGTCTTTACTGACGAGTCACGCTTCTGTCTGCAACACCACGATGATCGGATTCGAGTCTGGAGACACCGTGGAGAGAGGATGCTGAACAGCTGCGTTATGCACCGCCACACTGGTCCTGCACCGGGTATTATGGTATGGGGCGGTATTGGATATCACTCTCGCACTCCTCTAGTACGCATTGCCGGTACTTTAAACAGCCAGCGCTACATCTCCGAGGTGTTGGAGCCAGTTGTCCTTCCTTACCTTCAGGGCTTGCCCACAGCCATATTTCAACAGGATAATGCGCGACCACACATGGCACGCAATGTCCAAGGGTTCTTCGTCAGTCGCCAGATTGAATTGCTTCCCTGGCCAGCTCGCTCTCCGGATCTTTCGCCGATAGAAAACATGTGGTCCATGGTTGCTCAACGATTGACCCAGAATACATCCCCAGCTGCCACACCAGATCAACTTTGGCAACGTGTGGAAGCTGCTTGGTCTGCTGTACCCCAAGAACACATCCAAAGTCTCTTTGAATCAATGCCGAGGCGTGTGGCAGCGGTGATCTCCAACAATGGCGGCTACTCTGGCTACTGATTTTGGCAGGAACACACTTCACAGAAGTCTATAAATTTAATCATTTGATACTTGGTCAACATGTTATCTATAAAATAAATTTTGTTGTGATATCTCTTGTCTTTCTTGGTGTTGCAATTTTTGGGTGGCCAGCAGTGTATTTACTACTGATTATTACAAAAAAAATTTAAATATTGTTTAAGTACATAAATGGGGAAAGAAAGTAATTTATAGAGATTTTCAATTTAGAATTAAAATATTACAGCCTTTAGAGACATGAAACTAGGATTTGTAAATAAATAGAATTTTTTTCTTAAAAATGGTTTCGACTTCATTCCTGACAATTATAATTTATGTAATAGTTTTTAAGCTTTGGAAATCCTTCCTACATGTATTGATGAAAATAAAAAAATGCTAATTAATAGGGGTCAGAATCTGTCTTTTGAATGGTTCAAATGGAAACTTCTGGGGTGCAACTTTCATGGATGTTGCTTTTAAGAACATTCATTCATGAATGCCGTGGTGCAGTTTGACACCCACTTGTCCTCGAAGGTTTAAAATAAAACCACTCCATTCCCATAACAGAATATAGTTAACAATTGAGACTCGACAATCATTTTCAGTTCAAACATGTAATTTATCTATGCAAATGATATTCTATAGAAAGCTACGAATGGAATACAATGTTAAAAGCCAAAACAAAACTCCCACAGGCGGATACAAAAGATAAAACTCCGATTGTATTCCCCTCGGGATGTATGAATACCTACCTCATTCAGCTATTTATGTAATTCACAGTTGCCAAAGCAATTATGTAAGCGATATTAGTCTATAGAAACGCTATTAAACAAAAATCCCTTCATCGCAAACAAAACACAGCGAACACTGGACAATTGTATTCACCTCGCAGCGTATGACTAATTGAATACCCACCTTATTCAGTCATACGCACGCCAAGCTGACGACTAGGTACAAATCTAATACACAAGCCTCGTAACCCGAGCCTTTGCATTCTCATCTGCGGAGACAAAGGCGACGTTCTCACTGGCTATGGCAACTATCATCCCCCTTCGGACAACCAATTAGCGTTGACCCACAAAGCGGCCGGTCTATGGGAATTCTCTCAACCCGAGGAGCGTGGAACCTGTGACGCAGATTAAGACCCATGGCCGGCGGAATTGTATATCACCGGTCATTAGTCGAAGAGTGAAGGGGAGAGTTTAATTGGACTATGGGAAACTGGGAACGTGATCGGAGGATCCACATGGGAAATTCCGTGCTTCAGAGTCGTTATAGAAACTGTAATTGATGAATTTATGAATTGCCTACCATTTAAAAAAAGGGATTTGAAGGATGGGAGCGGTGCAAAGATCACTCGGGATGGACCCTGCGCGACTGACTGATTGTGAGTCTCGGGGTGATTATATTTGATTTTATAGGGTGGTCGGCGTGAGTTACGTTTTGAAAAATTATATAAAAGACTATTACTCTGATATAATCTCTGCTTTGTTTTGACAACGAAAAAGTCCAATGACATTTCCTTAACGCTTCAAATGGTTTCGACGAGGTATCTCGTCCACCAAGACCTGACAAATTTGGCTAAAGACGAGATACCCCATCGAGACAACCACCAGGAGGATTAAGGAGCAAGAGCATAGTTTCCCAAAGTGGGCGTTACGTTGCCATGTGGTCACTGAAGGAACCATAGGGGCAATGCTGGACTCAGGGGAAGTAGAGCAATTGAGGAGTAAGACTGGTGGGCAATAAGATGCCAAAAATGAGTCGTCTAAAATGTTTTAAGGAAGCACTTATCCACTTGACTGCATACTCACTATAGTGATACAGTGTCATAAGAATATAAATATTTTTCTGAAGTTCAAAAATTTTAGGTACAGATACATAAGTAATTTATTATTAGTTGAGATAAAGTTTTTCAGAGGACGAGGCACCGAAAACAAATTGTCTTTATAAAGGGCTTTGAGTCAAAATATTTTGGGAAACTATGGTCTAGAACAGAGATTTTCAAACTTTTTCATCTCATGGCACATACAAATTACTCAAATTCTACGACACACCCAACAGATTTTAAGCTAATCTGTCAAATATAGGAGTAACAAAAATAATAATAGTAATTACTTATCCCTTTTGTTCCAAAATGGCTTTTTAAACATCTTTTTGAAACAATTTATTTATGATGCTTTGTAATAAAGAATAATACTAAAAGTAATTTATACGGTTATTAAAAATACGAGTATTTACTTGAAATTATTTGTGAACACGGAACTAAACCGTTGAAATGAAATAAATCCATCCGTAAAACACACCAGTGTCATTCTTGTAGCCCATTAGTTGAAAATCACAAGTCCATAGCATAAGGCTCTCAAAAATCTTACATCGATTAACACTGATCTAGCCCTCTGGTTGTTTGTTTGTATTACTATGGTGCAAAGGCCATATTTATCCAAGCTGGTCTAGCTGATGAGGGTCATTGGATTTTCTTTTAGTAAAATAATTTATTTTACTCTCCAATACACATTTATTGATTGATAGAATCCTAGATTATAGTGGTCAAAAAGCCTAAAATTACAAATGATGCAGGAAAAGCTGCAGGTTGCATGGTGGAAAATGCGTGCATGAAACTCCGACGACTTGATTAGAAAAAATGTTAATCTGTTTTCAAAAGAACTTAGCATGCTAACATTTTTAATGTATAATCTAGAATCCACACCTTCAACTGGAGGAAATTCATCTTCTGGGTTCAATGACATGCAAGTCAAAACTTAATGGATTTTGTTTAATTGATTTCTATGAAATTGTAACATATCACATTGATGTTTAGTGAATGATTCCCCTAAAAATTATTTATTGTTGCCAATTCCGTCCTACTCAATACCCTCCATTTTCAAACTAATACATGTGGCCCACTTTCTTAAGTCTTTCACAATCAGGCAGTAACACTCGTTAAGTTCTACACCCCTGGTTTGGAGAATAATTTAAGAATTATAATAAAATCATACGAGAGAGAACTGTATTGGAATTTCAACCAAATTTTCTCGTGCTCCCGAAAAATGTCTACCCCAGTGGGAAGAGCAAGAGACTAGCAACCGGAGGGGTGCTAGTTCGAAACTTAATCCAGCCAAAGACCGTCTTGTACACGAGGGCTGGTACACGTTAAATCTGTTGTGGTCTCAAATGTCCCCACGTTGGCTTGGTGTGGAAGTTTGAAGTGCCAGATTAGGTATTGACCTAGTCATCCTACCGTGGTTCAAAATTATGATCTTCCCCTTCGGAATTGATCCCGGACGTTTTACCTGGCGATTTTCTCGTACTACTTTTTACGATTTCGTTTGTCGCCATGTAATTATCTTTTGTTTTGCTGCACGAGGGTTCATTTGAATGGGACTGCTATTTAAAAGGCTTATTTTCTAAATGCCTGTATATAGTTACCATTTTAATACTTTATATACAGTAATAGTCTTTACATAGCCGACCTAATACCCAACTACTTCGTGAGAGGATGCTACTTGAAAAGTGTAAAAGTTAAAGAGTAACTACATAAAACATTTACACGGTTTACTTATACGTTTGAGTAAAGATGAAGTGGCGATTGGATTGAGAAACTTCAACATAAAAAACACTAGTTTTGCATTCTTAAATTCAGTTATCTTTTATAAAGTGTACCTACATCTTTTTAAATTTAAGTTTAACTGTTAGTTGGCTAGTACTTTAAATAGCTTAACTCTTTATTGGATTATATTCTGTCCTGAGTTTGGCTCAGTCTACCCTTTTCTGTATTTTGCGCCATGAAATACCATAAAACCGTCCAATCATGGGGTTGACAACTAATCTTGGTTGCTAGGTAAGTAAGTAGTTGAATTACAGTCCCACTGGAGCAACACAGCGGGCTATCGGCGACAATTCAGAATCATTCCCGAGCGGAATGATTCGAGAACAGCACTAAGTAATTTTGAACCATGGTCAGATGACGAAGTCACACCTGAGCAAGCACCCCACTCTCCAAACTTCCACACCACGCCAACACGAGCACATTTGAGGCCACGGCAAATTGAACATGCCCTAGCCCCCACGTACACCACGTGGTTGGATCGAGTCTTGGACTCGTAACGGCTACTCTTCCACCCGCGGCCACAAACTAATCGTGGATCTTTTAAAGTATAATTTAGGCTTGGTTTGTTGTTACATAGCCATTTTTTGCTACATGAGGGTCAATTAGACCGGGATCAACTATTTCAAACTAACAGCCTGAATAGAAAGAAGGTTTTGAAGAAATTTTGAATAATTTATAAGATGTTTTAGAGTTGTAGATTAAAAGAATTTAGAAGATGATTAATATATTAACTGAAACTCTTCCATTCCATGCAAGAATGTTCTGCTGAATTAAATATGAAGTATTTTAAATAGCTAATTCAATAAAAAACGGCCTTCTAAAACAGAAACGTGCAGTATTTTCGGCATAAAAAATAAATTCTTAGGCTTTCAAAAGTGACTTTTGCCTCAATTTATTAGTTAGAGGTAAAGTAGCGGGAAACCTATAAATAAAATGCTTATGCTAAAAATATAATTGTAAATTTTTTTGCGATACTATACGTCTAATAGTTTTTTAAGAAAATTAAGACAACGAAAGTATTTTTCAGCCATTTTAGGCTTAAAAACTTAAAAAAATTGCCGCGTTATAAAGTATTTCTTTTAGATTTAATTTTTTTTCAGATTCTTTAAGGCTTAGGAGTATTTTCAATCATAACTGGAAAGTTTACATGAAATTATAATTAAATTTTCCGTTATAAATATATAGCCTCTATAAAGCACAAGTTCTTGAGCATTTTCTGAAATTTCTAATCTTATAATGAATTGACAACTTTATTTATATAATTCTTCGCATAAAAATAAAACTTTGCTGAAAGGGAGAAGAAAAGAGATTTAACAAATTATTCTTATCACATCTTTATTTCTATAATAATTAATTAAATCAAACCAATTATAATTGAGAAAACTAACCTGATTTGTAAATAATAAATTCATTATGCGTTTGATAAAGAAGTTTTTTGAACATGCGAAAAAAATATTAAATACAATTTCTTCAAGTAATCTGTTTAATGAATGCACATATTTGACTTTTTTAAACAGTGTCTACTTTTAACAAGATTTAGTATTTATAATCTTTGGAAATCTTTTGTAATATTTTTCATTTAGATAATCACATTTAGAGATAGCACGTTTCTTCTCCAATTAAAGGTTAGTGAAATTTACGTCACACTGGAACATAATTGGTTATTCGTGACAGTCCGGGATCAATTTCAAAGGGAAAGAACCGAGGACAACTCGTAATTTTAAACCACGAAAAGATGAAGAGGTCAACTTTGAGCTGGCACTCTACTCTCTAAACTTCCACACCAAGCCAACCTAAGGAGCTTTGATGCCACGACTGAATTAAGATGCATCAGCCTCCTCGTACAAGACAGTTGGATCGAGTTTTGAAATCGCAACCCTCCGGTTGCTTATCCGTGACTAACAACTGGGCTTCAGCAGCCCTTTCTACAATTAAAGAAATAACATTAAAAAGTAAACCGGAAAAAAATATTAAATACAATTTCACTTGATATGCAGCACGCATCTTGAAATCCAGGTATCGTTTTGACGTAGTACGTCTTATGATGATACAGATTAGCGGTGGAAGCCACATCAATCAATTTATTTCAACTCGTAATAATTCTAAGGTTATCGTGGCGTGGAAATGGCGCTAGTATCGTTTGACAGAGCGTGCAAGACATTTAGTTATAATTATAAATGGTATGGCGATGGGGGATCGATGGCAATTTGTGACAGCGTATCAAAGTGATGGTCACTTTTGTGATTTGCGCAACAAATATATAAAACAGGGCATAGTTCTACGTTTAGACACAGCGAGCGAATCCACTTCGGCCCCATCGGGTCTTTTTAAATATACTTTGTATCATTTGCTTTAAAAACTCAGTTTCTATTTTATCAATGGGAGGACATTGAGTTATTCTGTAAAGTTAACTACAGAGGGAGCTAGTGCTTTGGTCAACTTATTTCGGAACACGGTGCGTAATTTAGTATGTTATTAAATACAATTTCAGCCATCGACCTTCTAATAAATCACCTTCTTTCATCAAAGCGGTCAATGATTTCAGCTGGTCGATTTGTTAAAAAATAATACCAAACTTCAGCTTTAAAACAGACATTTTGAGACCCCAGATGAAGGTAACCTATAGGTCGATTGTCCTGGTTATTAGATTTGCATACCAAATATATATTTCAATAGTTAAAATCAGATTGCTTTTGATTGAACAAACAAAAAAATATCAATCTAAGTAGTTTATGAAAGTAAAAAAACATTAAATTACGAAATTTAAATAAATTACTTATTGCGGCTAGTGGATAGGTGAAAACCTTCCATACAATGAAAATTGAGATTCACTAGTAAATCATCTCAGAGGTCGTATACGTTAGTCAGTCTTTTGATCTCCTCTCTTTATCTCTGGCTTCTTTAGCTATATCGTCTATCATGAGAAGAGAACTAACCCCCGGTTCTAATGAGGTAAAATTTCCTCTATCAGAACGGACATTAGGGATGGAGGGATCAACTGACGGCCCGATGGTCTCTTCACGCCATGGATCTTTTGAAGGTCATTGCTTCATGCATGATCAAAACTGGCAAAAAGCATTCATCTTGTTGAGGTGCAACTATTGTCCTCTTCCATATAGGTCCGAGAATACGATGGAAGTAAATAGAAAGACAATCTCCACCGATGGTTATTATTGAGGGGGAAATAACAGGAAACTATCTGTATGTGGATTTATATTAAACTAATTTCAGCAGAAGAAAATTTTATAAAAGCAACATTTTCGATATATTTTCCAAAATGTCTCCATATACTTCAAATCTTGAAGGAATAAAATTGTTACACCCATACGTTTCCAATCAGAGCTATTGTTGAATTCCGCCCTGCCACAGGTTACGTCTGCCTATCAAAACATTTACATCATCTTGATATCTCCCCTAATTTTCTGCATGCTCTGCGATCCTCGGGAGGAAATGGACAGCAATCACCTACTTCGCTGTCCTGCGCTCATTAAGAGCTTTCTTTTCGATCGCTACTGGGAAGCCAGGGATCATTTGGCTTCGTAAAGCCGTTTCTCTGCTTTTTTGTTATTCTTTGTATTGTTATATTTTACTTCTATCGCAAGTTTGGCTCTGGTGGTCCTTGTAATCCTGCTATTAGAAATTAAAAAAACCACACTTTCTATTTTGCTAGGAATTTTATGAACAATTCTCATTCAACAAAAATATTTTTCCGTTAGAAAACATCCTAAGATAGCGTCTGATCCGATACTGCTTTATAACCTTGAAAACAGCACACTCAATTTATACAAGATTGAGTGATCATACTGTTATATAGTGTTAACTATCGGATATATAATATACCTGTATAAATAGGTGCATAATACATAATAGATACATACATTATACAAGCAGCATTTTATTAACCATCACTTCCCAAAGACCAAACGAAGATACTGAAGCTTTGACTACCACGACAGAATACCGTAATTAAAAAAAATATATTCATTTTATTATTATTTATTCGCTATGATTTCATAATAACGAAGATATACGCACATTATTTCTCATTAGCATGTTTCATTTTAGAAACACTTTCCGAAAGAAAACCACCACAGAGCAAAGTGTGGAAATGACCATAGATTTCCCCAGCACACGCGAACAATTTTCACCCAATCCCATAATTATCGACTCGAATCGGATGCGTAGGTCGATCTCTAATTACAAAATCTGCATCCATAACCTTAGCCCAAATTACATACCTTTTGGGATCGCCGCTTTTAGCTCAAATTGCCCCATTCCGGATTCCCTAATATTCGATACACCCTAGGGGCTGTCGGATGAATTGTATGGCCAGAGCGACCCTCAGGCCATTCTTAATTTTCAACACGCGAAATAGGTTAGGAGGTGGAAATTCGCCGCTTCCGATGGTTTTGGTATTCCAATTACATCATGGGAATCGGGCAAGAAGATTCCGAGGAGAAATAAGGAAATCAGAAACGTAAATTAGAGACGGTGGTGGAAATATTAGCAGAGATCAGCGGCGATAAGCACCTCCAACCGCTGGCACGATTTCCATAATTCCATAGTCATTCAGGGAAATGAATGAATAATTGTTGTGTTGGCGCCTGTGTCTGTTTTAATAGCTGGTGTGGACGCGAAGTGGAGGAATTGTCTCTGATAGTCTAAGTTGTAAAAGGATTTATAGTAATGTTACTTCCTTTTAAATAAAGTGTTAGAAGAATTAGAGCAGAACAACCAGTTAGTGTTTTCTTGTTTTATCTTGTTCTTGTGTGGACTTCCAAACATTTTTGTATTTCAAGTTTTTTAGTTTGAATATGTAAGATTCCTTATTTTATATATCATTAATTTCTAAAGAGTACTAAAAATACTAAAAATTCTTCTTTTATTACACTGTTCAAAAGATGTTCTTTGCTACCTAGTTGAATAAATGTAGTCAAAACAGTCTATAACAATTCTTGTTTTTGCGAGTAATCCGAATTGCCTTCAGAAATGTAAAATTTCAGATTATTTTTAATGTTTTGGGGATTGCTGCATTATATGATTTACTCTTTCCTTTTCGTAGCAAAGAAAAAGCACTTTATAGGTCAGGGTGTGTACAACATTTTGGCTTGTCCACATTGAGTGAAATAATTATCTTGGACCGCCATATAAAATATAATATACAGTTAATATATATAATAAATTTCATTTTCCGCATAAACTGAAAACTAGTGTGATATTTTCCTTGCTTTTGTGCACCTACTGCATCAATGTATAGTTTAATGAAAATGGTTGCAATTCTTAGTGAGTTCTCAACGTGATCGTCAGAAATTTTAAATCTAATTTCACTTTTCGTGTGCTTCATCCTTGAAAATAGTTCATAAATGTAGATATTACCAAACAGTAATGGCATGAATTAGGCGTCATTGCAAAGCGAGTGACATTTTTCCATGTGAAAAGCTAGGTCTTCGAGTCATAAAAAGTATCACTAAAAATCACTTAACGATATTAAAAGTTTCCGATCTTGTGGGGCCGCTGTCCAGACTATTACTAGTTGTCCAGAGCCGTGGGTCAGACATCCTTACATAGGTTGTAATTTGTATTTGGATGCAGTATAACAATAAACTATTTAAATGTAATATAATTTTCGTGGGTCATTTTGGTTATTGATTTCAAAAGCTTTTGACCGATAACATTAATCTTCGTTTCATTGTCTTATAGTGACTTTATAAAGCATGCCTAGTATAGTTGTCGTATTAGGGATTCAATCACCCTACAGATGGCGCTAAAAGCACCGTCAGAGTGTGTTACGATCGAACAAGCAGATATTCGGATGATATGGTCATGGAGTGGTCGTGTAGGACGCTCCTTGGTAAATTGTAAATATTTTGTTATATAATAAATGTTTGTGCTGTCTGCATTGCCTGAGATTCGCTGATAACCCATTAAATAGAACCAGATACGACAATAGTGGTCACAGCATTTGTCTGCCACCCAGTATGTCCCGTGTTTAAATCCCTGTTTGAAAGCTCATGGATGTCGATTTTCTTTGTTAAGAATGACTACGTCTTACCCAATAGGTACTCCTTCACATATAATCGTCAGTTTGCCCTTTGTAGTGCTGAAGATTTCAGTGGTCGAGCATTAGAAATAAAATAAAAGCGAATTTCTGACACTTTTATCTATTTTTATATTAGTCCCATTTATTAACAATCCTATTCGAAAGCACCTGTGTTAAATTTGAAAGTAATATCTCAAAATACTATTATAGAGAAAGGGGTGCAAGCTCATGTGTGACCTCGTCATCTGACCTTGATTCAAAATTAAGTGTTGTTGTCCTCGGATCTTTCCCTTTGAGTTTGATCCTGAACCGTCGTCAATAGCAGTTGTGTTGCTCCAGTGTGACGTTAATTAAATACCTACCTATCTCAAAATTATTATTTATGAATTAGTTAATTCAAGGTTATTATACATTAAAATTATTAACTCTTACTCTCAGTATTCCTACTCTCTAACACAACTCCTACTCTCAGGAAACTATTTGAGCCCAAGCTGTATGATGAAGCTGTTCCCAAGAGCATCTATTGTGTATCCCAACAATTCTACTGACTTCCTATGCCAGCAATACCACAACAGCCCAAGTATTAGCTTCATGACAATAAAGCCTTATTTCCATAATTAGAGGGAGCCCGGCCAATAAGACAAGTTCATATGTAACTCCATTATAACTGCAACTGCTGTGGTCAGTTTGAAACTAATTGATAATTCCTGAAACATCCGAAGGCTCTGGTCAAGCCGCACGCCGCCAGCTAATAGCTTCGTGGATAACTTTAGGTAGCGGAATATATAAAGGCTCACAAGAGGTAATAATGACCATTGATTTCGAAATGCGCAGGGCTGGGGGTATTGGCGCAGTCTTTGAATGGTAGGGCGGGTGGCTGATTAAGGTTTTATGGCGTAAAGTCTATAAATGGCAAGCAGACGGAAAATAACCAAACGAGAATAGATAAATGTTCAAATTTCCTAACCACAATGTAAGCAGATTTAAAATACGTAGTATTTGACATTTATAAAACAGGATAAAACTATTTAAACATTTAATCAGATGAATAAGCAAGGAGAAATAAGGATTATCGTCGTCAGGATAACATAAAAACAGTGGGAGTTTAAAAGTTTTGATGTATGATCACAATAAATTAGATGAAGTGATGCAGTTTAAAAACATGACGGATAGAAACGCTATATAGAATTAACAAATTTAATGCTACGTAAAAATGTAAAACAGATTTGGTTGGGAATTTTCGTGATCAAATCTTCCAATTTTAAAATTGTGTGATTAAAAAGGCATAGGCGATTACAATTAAATACTGGAAAATCGATTCAAATGTGACGTAAAGTAAAAGTAATCACACATGCGTTACACATAGGGGCACTCTCTCCTAATAAAAGATGCCTGTGAGTAGTCTTTGGGAGGAGCAGAAACCACAAATGTGTCAGTCTTCGGTTCCACGTATTAGTGTTTGGGAATGTCTAAAAACAGAGGACAAACCAATATTCAACTTTTGTTGGGTTTATATTAAAAAGGTATGTACAAAGAACTCTAAATCATTTGTAATATAAAGGCTGCTTGGGCGAAGAGTGCCTCCAATGCGCTAGCAACCATAGAGGAAATATAAAAGTACGAGTAGAATGAGCAATGGTAACCTTTTTACGAGCCCAAGATCATGTAACCAAAACTAGTAGTAACGTGACCCTAAGACGACTTTCGTCTGCCGGGTAGAACTAAACATTCATCATGTGATAGGTTCACGGGACGAGAGAAGATACTCATCTATTGATTCATCATTTGATTGGTCCGCGTGACATAGGAGTTCCCTTTGGCGATTTCGCCACTTTTGTCACTATATAAATGTACTATATAAATGTACATTCACACATCTACCCTGTCGTAAGATGTTATCTCGTAAAACGAGGCGATAGAATACCAAATTGGCCAAACAAGTCAATTTTTCACAAAGCATAACGTGATTATTAGTCGACATATTGATCACACTTTTTGAAGCTCCTCTCAATAACAATGCTCAGTCAACATATATTTCACGTATATGCTAGCAACCTGCGATTTATGGGAGGCGAACGTTCGATTCCTGTCAGTTTCGATTCCTCCCTGCGTGTTGTTTCTCTCTTCTGTGTTAATAAAACTTTCATTATATACGTATGCCCATTACTTAACTGCCTGTCTTGTGTTTGGCACAGCTTGGTCAAATACAGTACCATGCGCCATTAAAACTCAACCAACCATTAGTAGGATGAATATTCCAATAAAAATAGCAAAGTGCAGACCACAGTAGATATTTAAAAGGGAAAAATTTGGTAGTATGTGTGATAGAATTAAACCTCTGAGCATCGCAAGATTTCCGAGCAGTGTAGTATAGCATCACAGTACATATAATGATCAAATAAAAGCATCGATTGGTTGAAAGAATCCTAGGAAAGATTATGTTGGTCAAGGCCAAAACTAGTTAGACGTCATACAGGGAAGACGGCTTATAGCCTAACGGATATATGCGTGTGAAGCTCTCAGAGGATTAAACGTCTTTCGTTACTGATATCAGAATATTATATAGCTAATTTAAAAAACTTCTATTGTATTGGAAGCAACTTAAATAGCAGTCGTTTCGCAACCTTCATGTTCTGAAGGAATTTCGAATCGAACGCAAAAAACTTCGCAAATTTATTCCGGTACCTGAGATCGGTAATCGCATTCATTAAGATGAATTCATTTTCCAAAAACTCCCAAATTAAATGGTTTGCGACAGATTTAATATACCGAACTTTTAAAAAACTACCCGTCCATCCGCGTGACAGTCAAACAAGTAATTTAATATACAATTCCGAGTCAGTGCTGCATATTAGATTACAAAGTCCCCGGTCTTGAAACCTACCTCCCGCAGCGCATCTATGGGTCTGGGTGGTTGATTATATAATTGGATTTGTCCATACTCAATCTGCCTCTCTTAATTGTCATGAAAGATTCAAGCTGCACAAACTATAGAAAAGAAGCGATTCCGTGCAAAGGCTGGAGCTAATGGATCTGAGGGGGCCTTTGCATTTGCTTCAGAAGTTTCCGAGGGAAAAGTGCTCGATTTATAGTGCCAGGGACGGATGTGATGGATCTTGCGTAATTGGGTATGGCCTGGGGTTTATGGCAGTAATGGGATTTTTGTTTCCTTTTTGCGATATATATCAGTGATATCTTGGAAATATTTCCGCTTTATCCGGTGGCGTGCGGGAAGCTGTGTTATCAGAGAATACCGTCTGTTGTAAATCCATTAGGGTTTCTTTCACTGGTGCGATACAATGGAAATCCTTGGAATCGATATTGGATAGGCATGGGCAATGAGGAATTGTGTAAGGTTGGTAGTGGTTTTGTATCGTCAATGTGAAGTTTGCTCTAAGAAAGTTTGAGAGGAAAAAAATTTAGATAATCACGCTAAATGTTGTTCAATAAAAGTTTGTTCTGATTAACGTTAAAACTTGCGTGATCAGAAGTTATAAACGTCAACGTTGACATAACTATATAAAATGTTCTGTCAATATTTTATGAAGAAATGAAATTGCACCAGAAAGTTTTACTCGCCGAATATTACATTTCTAATTGGCATGTAGTTGAATTTATGTCGGCCTGGTGAAAAGTAGCGGGCTATTGGAGAGGGTGCGGGATCAATCCGAAGGGAAATGTCCAAGGACAATACCTCGTAATTTTGAACCAGTCAGATGACGACGTAAATACAAGAGCTGGTACCCCACCCTACATATTTCCACTTTGGAAACGAACAATAATCTCGGTGCCAGAATCAGCACTAAAGACACCAATTGAGGAAGGGATTTGTTTACGTCTCCACCAGTCCCCTAATTCAACTAATAGACTCGTTCAAAACCACGTGACTCAACTGCCCGATAATCGGACAAGTGCATCACTTTTCAGATATTAAAACTCCTCAGAAAATAATTTTTATACTCACTGCGGCACATCTCGCATCTTTCCAAAGTATCTCTCAGGAGTTTTGTCTCCCGTGTCTATAAAGAGAAATACTGAATAAATATGTAGTCTAAAACAGAGAATAAGAGAAATAAAATACAAATGTATCACCACATCATACAGAAGTATTTCTCTTCTGTTTGCTATCTTGTTTTTTAATCTTACCGTTCTACCCAGGGGTCTCCAAACTTCTTGAGTGGAGGGACACATTACGATATTTAAAGTGCCATTCGGGTCAGATCGAAGCCAAGACATGCATTATTCTACAACAATTCTGACACCACCCATAGCAAATAGCACATAAGGAACACTGAATCACATAAATGTTACAATGGAAATTTCGACATCCGTGTAACTCATTTTAGCTCAAAATATGTGCAAAATAGGGCTTCAAAATTCTACATTCACTTTTAGCGATTAAATCATCCGAAACAAACAGAAAAAATTATTTCTTGGATTACCCCGAGAGTCATCTCAACGAACGACATTATGAATGCTTCTAACCTCTAAATTTCACATTCAAAACTTTTTAACGTTTATTATTTTTGGATACACCTATTCTATGAGCAAGAGTTGGCCCGCTAGTATCAGTTGGGGGACCACTTTTATGTAGTAATGGCCATTGAGTATATCAGTTTAGTTGTTAAAATCATCGAATATTTCAACCGTCAAAATTTTAAGGATGCTAACTTTAAACTAGACAGTTTTAAACTTGTTTTCATAACTAATATTCATAAAACGAAGTGTATAAATGATTGGAAAATCTTATGATAAAGAAAGACTTATTGTCAATAAATATGAACAGGGTAAAAATGTAGGTGTTTGAGTATGTTAAAAGGTATTTTTTCTTTCTCTACATACTTTCCATAACACGTTTAAAGAACAGAGTATATATTGTAAACGGTGTAACCAAACCTGCAAACATATTTACGTCCTTAATAATATTGAATTAGATTTACGTAATTTATATTCTAAACGATACATAACAACTATTTTATAACTAATGAACTGAAGTCTTTTAGAGTGCTAATACACATTTGAAAATCGCACTTAAATTTCTATTCTTATATGTCTGTATAAAGTAAAATCATTTGAAAAAATATTTATATCTATAAGCTGTCAATGAATTTAAAGTATACTTTGTACTTTTATTCCAAAATTATTTTCTAGTATAAAATATTTCTATTTTGTTTTTCAGAAGAAGCTTAAAAACATACTAATTGCTCAATGCTTTTAGAAAGAGGAACATATTGAATGGAATTTCTAATTTGAATTGTTTGTATTTATAAAATAGAAGTCCCATCTTATACAGAAATTTTGACCTTCGTCATTTTTTGGAGTGTTACTGTCTTCTTCAAATGCAAAAGTGTGTTCTTTAGTTAAATAATATTAATTAATTAATATTATTAATAACTAATAAAATCAGTAATACTCCAATAACTGATTATATTATATTCGATACCCCTTCAAGAAATTTTTCCTTCAATTTCTCTTTCAGAGAGTAGAGTAGCATACTGTTGAAATTATATAGTATGCCTACGAAACAAATAGTAACAATGACTTCTTTTTAATTTATGATGATGTTAATTACAAAATAGGAAGACTTGAAATTCGTAAGTTCAAATTTATAAGTTTATGTTAATAAAGATAATTAAAAAAGTATGGTGTGTTCTTAAGAAAGGTTCAGCAATATGAGAAAATTATTCATACAAAAATTCATATAAAATTTCCTGCTCGGAAATTTCGAATGCCTCACAAATTTGTACAAACCTAACATCAATTCCAAAAAATGTCTAGAACACGGTTATTATTAACTCTCTGAGGTGTTCATACACATCTATCCATTCTGCAACTTGCAGTCTCCCCTGCGAGATTTCTAACCAGTTTTGACCTTGTTGAATATTTCTTGGGATTCTTTCAACCAATAGATGTGGTTATTAAATCATTAAGTGAGTTGTGGGGTAAATTCAATATTACACTACTCGGAATAATTTATTAACTCTTATGACGCAGAAAGATATAATAAGGATTTAAATATTTCAGACAAAATAATTATCCCTGTTTCTTTAACAAGACATTATTTTGATTATAATAATTAAATTACACTTGGTTTCCTTCCGAGGCTTTGGATTGCTAAATATAATACATATCCTTGTAAAACATTTTTATAAACTTATTATTCTAAGACATATTTTCCGTTAAACTTTGCTTGCACTTTGTCAAATATATTATCCAAATAAATTATTTTTCTTAAAGGTCTAATTTAACACTGAGAGTCATGAGATTTCCGACTAGTGTTATAATTATTACTTTTATTCACAACATTCACATAATGATTAAATAACCATCCATTGGTTAAAAGGATTCTAGGAAACATTCTATTGGTCAAAAAGGTCATAACAAGTTAGAAGTCATACAAGGAAGACGGCATGTTGTAGAAAGGATATATACGTGTGAACCCCACAGAGAGGTTTCATAAGATTCTCGGATATCCACACATATTTTTCGCACAATTAGAGAAAAGATTAATATTTTAACCCAGACAATTCACGAGCTCACACAAACTCATTCTCAAAATATTTTCAGCAACAAAGTGCAAAATTCTCAAAATCAGTTTCATGAATACGGAACTTAAGTAAAATACCAAGAGAAATTACAGTTCTCCAGCTACGTAAGCCCCGAGACGTGTAGCTCCCAAGCGATAAAATGGACTCAGACGGAGGAATCTGGCAACATAAATTACAGCAATTTCGATTGGTTGAAGGGGCGGGCGCAAAAACTCATTCACACTTCGCACGAGCCTCTCATACGAAATGATAAATTACGGCAACACAATGCGGGAAGCAACTCTAGACCCGTATTCCAATGGCGACACCCAAGGAATTTACTCTCTGCAGTTATTGTGCATGTGCAATGATTTCAAATCTGTCCTTTTATCTGCGAGTATCCATTCAGGGAGATGCCACCAGCTGCACTCTGTGGGTCGGAGCAGAGTCTCCGGTGGAATGCAAAATCGTCACCCTTTAGATGCCAGCAGCATGAATGCTCTTTTCAGACAAAGCCATCGCTTGAAAATCTGGCAATGAGTGCGGATCGTTTGCAAAGTTTGGAAAATTACGCTCGCGTATTGATGCAAGCACGCGAGAAGTTTCTGGAACGTTTTGTCGACATTTAAAAAGGATTGTGTGCTGGTAATTTCGTGAATAGGTTCCGGGTTTCACGAATGGTGCTGAACAACAATTCATTCTGCTTGGAATTTTCAAATTTCTAAATAAAATTGTTTCGTACACATCGTGAACCGTAGAATCAACGGTGAAGCCTCGTTTATCATTCTTTGTGAATAATTGAATACTTTTCTGGACAATTATTTGCATTATATCTGGAGGACTATGTTTTGTTCTCTAGACTCAATACGATTTCAATCAAGAGAAATTTTGGTATTCATGGAAATATTTTATACATGTATTGCACTTTCTCGAGGAAAGCGACAACTCAAAATGAATATTTTATTTCTCAATTAAATGGGTTTATTAAACTTGAACACAGAAATTAAATCAGAAAAGATTCCCCTAATTTCAATTCATAAGATAATTAAAAAGCATTTTCAGTATCATTAAAGCTTTCCAATCTTTTGGCTCACCTCGACAATTTATTTTCTTGAGTAGTGTTCATTTTGGTTCATTGGGCTGGTTTGTTTGATGTAAGGACCATATTTGGTCAAGTTGCGCTAAACACTAGACAGATAACATCAAGTAAAGTATGAATTTTCAAGGTGAAACATAGTCGATGTGCTGTGTTGTTTTGCAATGTACCACTAAAATTGGTTATTAGAGAAAAAAATAATAATTCCTTTTTATTCAATTTATTCAATAAAGATGAATTTTAGCACGATTTTCATAAATGTTTGAAAGTTTACGAAAGTTAAGAATGTTTGAGATCATTATAACATTTTCGAATATTTTTTTGCCTAGTAGTCTTTAAGAGGGGACTAGTCAACTGGGAGTTTTTGTGTATTTTAGCGTTAAAATATTTAGCAATTAGTAGTGTCCTAAAAGCTCCCGTACTGACGATTCGTGAATTTATTATAAAAAACAACATACTTTAAAACAATTATTTTTATGCTAATGGTGAAAAGCACTTTTAGCATTAACGTAGGAAAAAAATTTGAACTCACATTTATAATAAATGTTCAAAACGTCCGCCCCTTTCTTGGAGGGAAAGCTGAAGTCGTTTGCACATATTTTTAGAAATACGTTTCAAGATGCTGGTAGTGACTTTTTATATTCTTTGAGTAATGGCAATTTTCAGATCATTTATTGTTTGGGGATTATCTTCATAAACTTTGTTCTTTATATATCCCCACAGAAAAAAGTCAGGGATGCTCAGATCAGGGGAACGAGGTGGCCAAAGATTTCTTGAGATGAGTCGATCGACAAAAAAATCTTGAAGCATGTCCATGGTTTCATAACTTGTATGGCAGGTTGCACCGTCTTGTTGGAACCAAGAATCTCGTTCATTAACTTCTAATGCAACAAATTGTTGGATAAGTTCTCTGTATACAGTGCCATCAACAGTTGATTCGAAAAATAGTGGCCCAACAATCCTTTTGCGTGATACGGCACACCAAACGCCAATTTTTTGAGAATGTAAAGGTTTTTGCATTAATGAATGGGGATTTAACGTCGCCAAAATTCGGGAGTTTTGAGCGTTCACATAACCGCTTAAATGAAACCATGCCTCATCGGAGAAAAATGTTTTGTCCAAAATGTTGATGTTGTTGCGAATAAATCTCCGGAACCATCGGCAATAATAAAGCCGCTTCTCATTGTCCGGTGACTTTAGCTCCTGTAACATTTTTACACGATAAGCAGGAAAATGCAAAGCTCTTAAAGCCTTATGTGTCGATCCACGTGATGTGCCCATTTGTTACTACAAACGCCTCACGGATTGATTAGGAGATTGCAATATCCTTCGTTGAGTTCCTTGCACAAAGTCTTTCGGTCTTCCACTCCTGTGATTGTCTTCCACCGAACCTGTCTCACGAAATCGCCGAACAAGTTGATATAGCGTATCTTTAATCGGTATTGCATCATCTGGATATTTATGTCGCCAAAATTCTCTACATCTTTCATATGATTTACATTCAAAATAAGCCTCAAGCAGCGCAATTCTCTGAATGCGTGATAAACTTATTTTTCAATGAAGAACAAAATGACATGAAACTTTATTATCGTACTACTTGAGCGAGAAGAAAACCAAACGATAAAAATCAAAGAATCCTTAAAATTATAAACAGACGATAAAATTAAATAATTAAAAGAAACACGGGCAAATGATTCTTTTAAAGTTGGAGTAAGGGAACTTTTAGGACACTCTGTATTAGAGCAATATACAATTTATTAAATATTTGAATGTGTATTAATCTTTTCAAGTATGCAGACTTTATTTTAAGCTTATTTTATTCTGAATATAAAATTTATCTTTGTTCTTTTAACTAAATCTGTGGCAAATTTCGTTTACTAAGTCATAGACCCAGAGTATGCTTTTACTTACAGTATCGGTAAATCTAAGAAAAGCAAAAGTAATTTACAAAATAAACAACTCCACAATTTCAAGAATTTTTTAGAAATATGAACTACATTCATAAGTCTCTAAAAAGGAAGTTTCAAAGACATTCATTGCAGTTTAGGTGGAAACATTCAACAACATAAAACATGTAGTAATTAAGTAAAGTAAGTCTCAAACAAAACTCGCTTTTTTCCAATTGAGATTTTTTTTACATTCATGTGATTTCAAAAAGTTCCATGCACCATCCGATTTTAAATGATTTACATGAATTTTTTGGATAATCCTTGAAATTTGTTGCATATATCAAAGTGCAAATGAGAGAAATTGATTATGCCTCCAAACATTGAAATTTTGTTTTAAAATGTTGCTTAATCTGTGCTTTCCTTGCTAAAGTTTTGGTGTATTAGTACAAAAATTACTTTGGATTTACAATTGAGTGATACACTTACCAAATGGAGTTAATTTTGTTTATATTTATACAAACTTTTACAATGATTTTGACTACGTTTTGTGTAATAACTTCCGAATGACTTAATATTTTCGAACACAACTATTATGATTTATATTTTATTTGTGCCAATTCAAGATGCTCCTAGTATTACAATAATCTGCTAAACATATTTTAATTTATTATTTAACTGCTTTACTCGCTCTTGTACGTTTTTCTACTGTTACTCGTTTTGTACATATTGTGTGATCAATCGAGAACATTCCATCCCGAATATCCCATCTAAAATGAAAAGGAAATAGTTAAAATAAAGCCACTTCGACTACAACAGTTTTATTTAATAACTTCCAAATAATATTTTCGAACAAAACTTTATCTATAAGCTTTTTAGTAGAAAACAGTCTTCAAATCGAATAATAACTAAAAAAATCTTGTTTTGGAAGACCTCTGTCCCCTTTAAAATATGAATAACATTCGTCTTTTGAAAAGTTGTTTTATAGTACTTTTGGAAATCTTTTGAATAATTGACTTCTTTGCTTTAACATTACATGCAGATTTGTAGTGAACTTTTTTGTACGTGCCATTAAACCACGAAACAGTTTTAGAAAATATTCTCAAACGATAAAACCCAACACAGTAAATCCGAATACCACGTCGTGAGAGAATCAAATATACACGAAAATTGTGCCACTGAGACTAACTTCAAAGTGCAACATCTTAGAAAACCAGAGCCACATTTGTTTCAAAGATAAAATATTCTCTTACAATTCTCATAACGCTCCGGAAGGTGTCACACACAACGCTTTGAGGTAATCAAATCTATGAATAAATCTTAAGGACACGTTTTAAGGTGCTAGCATACCAGAATAAAGAAAGACGAAATCAATATCACCTTTAAAGGATACTTTCGAGTATGTGTTTTGACATCATATTGCCTACAGGTGTTTGAGAGTTTATTCTAGTACTAGAAAGACGAGGCTCTATCTTAACACGAGTCCTGCGGGAATACGACGATGTTTCCTATTGATGTGTATAAATATTTCGATGATTTAGTAATATGTTTTCTGGTAGTGGGTGTTAGAAACAAAATTGTGTAAAGTATTGAGTTACATGGTCTAATACTTTCAAACCATTTTTACATGATACTTAGATACTTTAAGATCTATAGCCCAGCTCCCGAGAGAAGGCAGTTGGGTCAAGTGGTTTCTAGCTAGTCTATTATTTATATAAGGGGATTTGTAGGAAAACGTAAACAAATCCCTTCCTCAATTTGCGTCTTTGTGCTGATTCTGGCACCGAGTTTATCGTTCGATTCCAAATCTTGAGAGGGTAAAGGTAATTAATCAACGTCGCACTGGAGCAACACAACGGGTTATTTGGAGAGGGATAAACCATCTAATGGCTATCGCCGCACATGTTTCTTAGGTTTCTTCATATGGCACCCTTATCCAAGGCAACCTGTCACACCTTTTCAGAAATCAACTGATCCAAAATCGACCGCCATCTCGTGGGACCTCCATTACATTAATTATATACTTATTGTTAATCACATAAAAACATGCAATTATTTAATCAAATTTTACGAAGTCTTTCGACAAAAAAACTGAACTTGAAACAAAAAATTCAATACCCACTCGAAAAATTGAGCACTTGTGGAACAAGAAAAAGTACTAGTAAAACTCAAGAACATGGTACCGGCCCCTCTTCGAACTGCCGACTAAAATTTTCGTCGTCAAACTTTTATTTGGATAGGCTTCCATATTGGATGCCTTCTACTTGCAGGCAAATGGAAGTACATGAAGCAAACCTATCGCAGGTTACTATATTCCAGAATTATCGCCAATTGGCGATGTGACCTGTTTGAAACAAATGACTTTTGAATTCCTAAATCTAAGGAAGCCGATTGAGATTTTCTCTGCTGATCCCAAACTTCAAATTAACCGGGGCCAAATAAAAAAGAGCAATATAGCCAAATGCTCGATATAAAGAGGGGTTACTTTACTCGATTTGAACTGTATTATGATATATCGCAAGTAATAAATCCGAGACACTTGACTACGATATTGGTGCATTTTCTTAGCTCACCCAGCTAAAATGTAAAAAAGTTATTTGATTTTGCTAAAATTTACTACTTTTATCTTTAAGTAAGAATATTTCTTGTTTCTTTGAATAAGTAAGTAAACCTAATTTTCCTCATTTATTATATTTTGGTAAAGCTATTTATAATTATTTCGGAATGTATCTTTACCACGAACGAATCCTTACTTTATAAAATACAAGTATCTTAAATCTTTCTCTAAAACAAGCTTTGAGCTAATATGTATTAATTTATATTGTGACATGCCGAACTGTGGAATTGATAAAAGGCAACGATCAATAATTTTTGAAAAAAAGTTCCAGGTTCAAAAACGCTGTTCTACATTTTAGTTCTACACGATATTTTCTATATTGCTATTTTTTCTATTGAAACTTATATTTTGGGGAATGGCCCATGGAACTTTCCAGAAATCTTACTATTTATGCGATTTATGTTTTTCATTTATGTCAGTGATATCTCTCGAAATTAAACCTTTAAATTACACTTCGGGATTTTAATAATTAGTTTTACATATCAATATTTTAAAAAACGTTGAGAAAACCTGAACCGTTTGCTTGCAGAACAATACATAAAATAGTATCAACAAGTTTAAAAAGCGGACATTAAAAGTGTTTAAAATTTATTCAACGATTTACAAAAATAATCCAAAAAAGACTCAAAAGCTTCTTTTAAATTTAAAAACAATTCTAAACAAATAAAAATCAATCATACTAAATTTTATTTATTTAATAAAAAAGTAACTTTCCTTTTTACAAAAACTTGATCGATGTTTGAAACGCTTAGAGCTTCGAAATCCAAGAGGTTCAAATTCCAGGAAATACCTTGTTTTTATTGTCTTTATTTTCAGAAAAACACATTCGATTCAATCGATAGTTGCTTTCTTTTTCCGCAGATATTTGTATCAAAGAAGTTTTCTTTCAAAGGTATTAAGTCCGATATTTATCTGGTCTTATGACGTCTCTCTGAATCAATTCTTTTGCGCTCCGAGAGTGAAATCGATTGGACCTCTGTGACACTTTTATACCATCACAAGTTCAAGTTTAGAACAACAATTCCAGAGCTTTCCGAGGAGATTATTCCTTTAGTTTAAATCTTGTAGGCCAAAGGGAAGGGTTTGGGAAATTAAACAGAAAGAAACAATAAGCTCCCATGTTGCATCGATAGGTCTTAACTCTTTGAAGGGTATTATGCTAAAAAGTTTTCGAAAAGGAATAAAAAAATATAAATTTTGAAAAAAAATCAACAACCCCAAAGACTCTTGGGGAGATCATTGCTTTTCTTTAAAACTTGTAGGCCAAAGAAGAAAACCTTGGGAAAATTAGAGAAGGAATAATAAGCTTCCTTATTTCATCAATAGGTAGGTATGGTATGTATCTTAATTAACGTCGCACTGGAGCAACGCAGCGGGATTTTGGCGACGGTCCGAGATCAAACCCGAAAGGAAAGATCTGAGGACAACACCACGTAATTTTGAACCACGGTCAGATGACTAGGTCCCACCTCAGCTTTCATCGATAGATCTTAGCCATTTGAAGGGCATTATGCTAAAGTTTTCGAAAATATGTAAAAAATATAAGTTTTGAAAAAATGCCAGAGCTTCTCGATGAGATTATTTCTTTACTTTAAAACTTGTAGGCCAAAGGGAAGAAACTTTGGAAAATTAAAGAGAAGGAAATAATATGCTTTCTTGTTGCATTGATAGTTCTTAACCCATCCCATCCCAATGTTAAAAATACATTTCGAAAAGGTATACATTTTGAAAAATAAATGGTTGATGACCTATCACTTTTTATGAATGTACGTCATATCAACACAAAGCAGTTAAGGCCTAGTGGTTGACTTAAAAACCTGATTTATTGAGACATGACATAATGCAATTATGGACATAAATTACGAAGGTAGGACGAACGAGCTGCGTGGAAGTTAGTCAAATGCATACTAAACTTGCTTGGAATATTTCTTTTTTGACAATAACATATGTTTTTTCACATTTCAGTGCATGCTATCTTATTCGAATAATATACGATCTTGGTTAATCCTTTCCAATCATAAAATCTCTGATATCTCACAGCGGCATCTTATTTCTCTTTACCTGTGTCAAAATATGAATTTACCTTCCAAGTGAGAGACAGATATCTCCTCAATAAAGATCTGACTAATTTTGATAAAATGGCGAGCATCTCGTCATCAGGGTATTGTCGAATTTTTACGATGATGAAATCAAGATCTGGTCAGTTTTTTCTAAGGAAGAGTAAACTCGCCCGTCAAGAATCTGGTCAGTTTTGCTAATGACGAGATATCTCGTCGAGGCAACTGTGCAGGCATCCATATGATCAGCGTTGAAAACAAATTATCTGCTGTCCCATAACTAACAGAAGGGAAATTTGGTGAAGCCAATTCAAGAAATATTGGCAGATGGTGATAACTCATTAAATTATAAAATTGTTTCTGTAAATTATAAACAGTACAGAAATCTGCGACATCTGGTCAGTTTTGCTAGTGACGAGATACCTCGTCGAGACAACCATCAGGAGGGCAAAGAGAAGGACATAAGGAGCTTCCGTGTTGCATCCATAAGTCTAATGCTAAAACTATGCATTTCGCTGCCCTATGGCTAAAACATGCATTTCGAAAAAGTATAAATGAATGCTGTATAAATTATGAATAAAAATTTATGGGTGATGACCTCCTATGAATGTGTTGTATTAAAACGAAGCAGTCATGGGCATAGCGGTGGACTTAAAAAAGCTGATTTATTGTGACATAATAGAAAGAAATTATGACCATGAATTACGGAAAGCGGATTCTAGGTGTGAGACGTCCCAGAAGTTAGAGAAAGAATAGCGAATAAAGTATGTGCGAAACGACAGAGTGGGAGAGGCACTGATTTTTAGGGGTTCGGTCAGAGGTTTCTGAGATATGAATGCAGTGACGCGTTGAATTAAAGTTGACCTTATAATGAGTTTGATCATGGGATCTCGATCGAGAAATGAATAGCGAATATAAATGTGATTTAAAGAAGTTTTTCGGATTTCGCTTTTTTGTTTTGAACAAAACAACAATTTATTTTTAAGGTATAGCAGGCACTTTGACTTCTCACCGCCACTTAGAACATCAAAATATCAAATGTGAGTGAATATTTATAAATATTAGCAACCTTAATAAAATATTTATATATCTAGCCTTAACCCTTTCTAGCAAATCCGACGCCAGACAAATTATCACCCATGAAAAGGTTAATGCATATGTATAAACGTTTACTGATAGGACTTGTGTAAATATTTATTCAGGTATTTCTGCTTTTATAACTTTTCACACCTGTGCTTGCAAGTAAATGTGATTTAAGTAAGTCGAAAAATATAAAGGGCTTGGCGTAACAACATGACAATCCACACTTGGCAAAGATAGGATTTCTGCAACACAAGTTAATTTTCTACTCTGCAATTTATCTCATTATCACTTTAAAATTCTAACAGAGAGCCCGATTATGCTGACAGTTATGTTATTGCTCCAAGGTTTTTTCTGCCCTGTTAGTAAATTACATGATAAGTCACTGTCAAAGATGGCCGACTTCAAAAGCCATGTGTTTCCAAGAAGAAAATTATTTTCGATTGAAAGATCAAACACCAGTTCTAGTGATGATTCCAGTTCAGCTTTTGATAATACTTATAATGACTGTTACCTTATGATAAGTTGAAATAATTTGTGGTTGTCACTCTTCTGTTGCAACAGTTCTTAACAAATATCAGAGGCAAATGTAGTCACAAATAATTTTTGTAAACACAAATTAGTAGAAAATGTTGATTGTTTCAATTCATAAAAGTTTTGTTCATAAAAGTAAAAGTTTGCATAAAATATTAATGATTGTCGAGAGTAGCTCAATTTTATTTATTTTCAAATGTGGCGTTTAAATTTTGCCTTATAAAAGTAACTGAAAGATGTGAAAATACTATCATCATTCATTCCACCAATATACCACGATTATTTCAATGAACCTGTGTCGAAGCTGATAATGAGACCTGCATTGAATTGATTATGTAGTTTTTCTTCTTTCCATGTAAAAAGATGCTTAAATTTTAATTATCATCAAACGTTTAACATATTTTCATGAACTGTGTTATACAGTCTTCAAAGAATCGATTTTTTTAAGAGCAACAATGTAACAAACCACTAAAGAGTTCAATAATGTAAAAAGGAGCAATATTTATTAAAGTGCCAGAATAATTTACATTCATGTAAAGGACAGTACATAAAGATAACTTATTTATTCTTAATGTTGGGAAACATGAATAATTTTACTCAAAAAAGTATTACAGAATTTTTCAAGTTAAAAATTGCTTTACTGAATATTTTGTGCAAATGGTTTGTCATGTTCTTGCACCAAGCCTTTCATATGATTGCTTGAATGGAATAAACAAAACGTACATCGTCGTTTTACTGTCAAAACCTCGTAAGTCTTGAAATAAAAATGTTTCAGGAACGATAAAAAACTTGATGTCAAATTGTAGATCAGTTATCAGATACGAGTTTAAAAATTCGATAAAAAGGCTTGAAGACTGATGTAGACTTAGGCGCTTTTGAAATAAGTTTAGCAAGCATATTTGTAACCATGTAATGCTAAAACATGCATCGCAAAAAATTGGACTTACGAGGTTTTGATAGTAAAACGATGAAATATGTTAACTATATCAAGATGATTTTTCTAAAATATCGTATAAGAATGCATCGCTCTTGCCTTAAATATCTCAATAAACCTGGTTCTAAATTATATTAATTAGATTGTAAAATAATGATTTTTTCTGTTTCATTTTAGATCATAACAAAACATTTAGCAATTTTCTATCTATTTCTATTCTGGTTAGAGTACAAATTTCGACTCAAACTTATTCGCATTTACCGATGAATTACATTTCTTATTGATATTGAGTGAAATAAGTTATTGAATATAAGAATTGGATTTAATTAAGATTTTACTTTTCGCAGACATGTGTATCGTTTTGAAGTGAAGTATCGCGAGAATGTAAACCTAAGCCATGATAATCCAAATATATAATTCAAATAGTAAAAATATGAAATGCGTGTTGGGCATTATCTTCGAATTTGATTTTTTCTTTTAATAATAATTCTCAATTTAAAATAAATGGAATCGTGAATATAGATTTTATAGTTGAGTTTGTACTTTTGATTACATGGGAGAATTTCAAGCAATCTTTTATTTTTCATTTGAATAATGTTTCTCAAACTACAGAAAATACATATGGGAATTGAATTTAATTGATTAGCAAGTATTTTACATTACTGTAAACTGAAGTTATAAGCACTAAGGAGAATAAAAATGAAAAGATTATTGTTCAATAAATGCGTATTTAAGATAGACATTTTTGGATTTAATAATTTTCACATTTTTTGGAATTTTTTTATTAAATTTAAAATTTAAAACTAATCTAAAATTAATCAGTTTCTATACATTCTTAATCAATTACAGTTTTTATAAATTCTGATATACAAAATAAGAAATGCGTTTTTAAAATTGAAATTAATTCAAAGCTTTTAATTCGAATTTCAACTGAATAGTTAGATTAGAAACAGTTTATTTCCAAAGTTTCTTAACTATAATCATTTAAATGAATCATCAAGAACAAAATCATTTAAATGAATCATCGATGGACAATTTCACCATCAGGAAAATAAAACAAAAATATAATTTATGCGCGAACCACATCTATGTATATGTAATCGTCTTCTCCCAATTCAAGAAATATGGTAATAGAATGTCATGTGTTTTTCTACAGTAACAGCTTTTAATATGTTATCCGTATATTTTATTTTTACTACGAAATGTCTTAACATTAAAACATTTTGTGGAATATTAATACCCTAATATATTATTCAAAAGCTTCCAAGCAATTATTAGATTATTGTTTATTATTCAATATCTAAAGGCTTCAGCAAGATGTTTTTTCAACAAACAATAGATTTTCTGAATATTTTCAATTTATTCGCATCCTTAAGTTCTTGTCTTATAAAAGAATACCACTCGTAATTTAAAAAAGAGAGCATTACCAATTAGTCTAATAAAGTGAGTTATAATTTCCGAAAATATTTGTCAGTATAATACTGAAGCTTTATTTTCCATGCAGACTACATTATTTGTATGTTATGTGTTTGAAAATGTTGAAATAGTTGTATGCGTCTTTCAAATTCAATGACATTGTTTCGCTGTACATCTTTATTTTATTCTCTAAATCAACCTAAATTATACTATTGAGAATTGAATTTTATAAAAAGCGGAATTTTCAATCAAATACATTTAAGTCGCATTTTCAGACTGTTAAATAAATGAGCGTTCATAATGACCTTTAATTTTTACTCCATTCAAAATTTGTTAATTTTGCACATACGAAATGAACGATGAAATGCTTTCAAAATCATGAACTCAAATCTGAACCAGATCAAATTAAAATAATATCGCTATTATTTTAAGAATTATTTATTATTATTAACTCAAAATTACATAATTAAATTCACAAGGATAAAATGGGAAAATTTTTCAGAATTTCTAATGGTTTGACTTAATTATCGCAATTTTGAACACATGTTTATACAATTAACTCCTAATTGCTCTAATTAATTACATTTCCAATTTCGTCTTCACCAATAAAAGCTACATAAAACACATGGCAAATTATGGATTATCAATTAAAAGACTCCATTCCATGTTTAGAAATATTGAATACCTTTTTGCTGCATATTTCTTATACATATTTAATGAAGCACACACTAAGGAGTTTGACTTGGTCATTTTCCGAAATCTACTTTTCCCGCAACCGAATAAAGCCGGTGGAAATATGGTTTCGCAGCTTCAATTGACTCCAAAGCAAAAACTAAATTATTTCTTTTCCTCCACTTCAGTTATATGCACTCTCTTTTGTGAAACAAAGGTTTTTTCCCCAGTTAATCCCCTAAAGATTTATTATACGTTCAAAAGGATAAGATGGGATTGTTATTTTTCTATTTCCTACCAGACATCAGCTGTAATTCATTTTTATCCTATTGCAACTGAAAAAGAAGATAAGAAAATATTTCTGGCACCTATGGGGCTTTCACGCCAGCTGTGATTTTGCTTGTGGTGAAGGAAGAACGTCTTCTCATCTGCCAATAGTCTTACGTCAACGTTTCTGCAACGCTCCAAGTGACCATTCAATTCACCAAGTAATTTTGTTAGCCAGTTTTAAAGAATAATGAAATTATAAAAAAAGCCAGGGGGGGGGAAGCTAGCCTAAGTACTCAAAACTATTTCAATTAGGATTTCGTTTATGGTAATTTATAGTATTTTGTAGGTAAATGGAAGATTTAGTAAGCGTTAAAAGCTGTTATATGTAAAAGTTCTTTAATAAACGGTTTGAAATTTTGTAGGTAAGTAGTTGAATTTGCGTCACACTGGAACAACACACGGGTAATTGTCGCCATCTGGGTAGGTAGGTAATTAATTAACGTCACACTGGAGCAACACAATGAGCTATTGGTGACGGTTCGGGATCAATCCCGAAGGGAAAGGTCAAGGACAACGCCTCGTTACTTTGAACCACGGTCGGATGATGAGAACAACACCTGAGATGACACTCCACTTTGCAATCTTCCACATCACGCCAACACGAGGACATTTAAGGTCACGACAAATTTAAAGTGCACCATTCCCCGTGTACACGACGATCTTTGACTGGACCTATTTTCGAACTCGCAATCCTCCGTTTGCTAATCCGTTGCTCTTCCAACTAGGCGGCGACGGTTCGGGATCAAACTCGATGGGAGAGATCGTGGACACCTCTCCAAACTGACCGTTATTACAAATGTAGAAAAGAAAATGTTCACGTTCCCCCCACAAAGGCAGAAAAAATATTGACCTGTTCTCATTTGTAAAACTTGAGTGGGATTTTCCACCGTGAGTGACATAAACTCTCCCCAAGAGATGTATTCTACTCGGGATGGTAGAACTATGTTTATTATTATTACCAATAAGCAAAAATAGATTACTCTATTTTTTCAAATTAAATTTAATTAGTGAACAAAGTATTGGCATTGTTTCTACATAGTATTGAAATAACAGAGAATGTTTCATACGCTTTGCTTGATATATGAAACTAACGAAAAACTAAGTTAAGTTAGAATTTTTTCTCTCCAAGGCTTGTAATTCACAACGCCTAATATTTGGCAACTCTCGCTTTAGTAATTCATATTCTGATACATGAGATCCAACTCTTAGAGGTTCACCAAGAGTAACAGCTGCTCCACTTATTTTCACGAAAATAATGTTCCCACCACAATCCACAGAATCACGAAACCTCCTTGAATAAAAGATCTAGGTAACAGTCACGCTGTGTCAAAATTTTAGTGACGCCTAGTAAAAGTAAGAAAGAACAAATTCAACTACCCCCTTGAGAATCTTTTTCGAAGGTTCTATAGTATATTGGATTCTTCAGGAGTTGTTTAGGTAAATATGAGTTTTGCGTGCGATTTCCATTCTTCATAAACATAGTTGCTGAAACGTTCAATGTATGTTGAAACACTTTTAAAGGTGACCCTTGGGTAACAATGTTACCACAATGAAACTATCGTGCTCGCGTTTTTTCCCTTCTAATGTATTTTCAATCTTATTATTGTGTGCGTATTCGTAAACTTATCCTTTATTGTGAAGGACTAAACTTGGCAAATATAACTTTGGCGTATGAATTAAATTTGTAAATCAATCCCTATTATATTCAATAAAAGAAAGACGAGAAAGTCACTTGACAATTTAAAATATAAAATTATTACTAGGCTTTATGTATCAGTGTTATAGATAGATTAAAGGTCTAAATCAAAGTGATATTTTTATCCAACAATACTTTATGCATATTTCATTATGTTTGTTTGTGAGGTTTTAACATTTTGGACACAAGTATACCTACTGAACTTGTTTCAAAAGCACTTAAGTTTACTTCAATTACAAAGCCCTAAGGGTGAATTTTATAACTTGTATCTAATAACGGGTCTACAATTTGGGATTTAGTTTTTAAACGTTCCTGAAAACTTTTCATTCCAAAACATTCAAGGTTATGATAGTTAAACGACGATATATGTATATTTTGATAACGTATATTTTGATATGTATATATTTGAGTCCAATTTTGTAAGATATTTTGATATTACTGTTTCCGAAAAAAATTATATTTATTTAATAGAAAGTATCGAATAGAAATTCATTAATTTATTTCGTTATCTGTAGATAATGGATCATTGTAACCATAAAAACTTTAGTTGAAATGAATATTTTGAAACTCTCAAAGCATTTACACCCAATTTAAAGCTTTCTAGCAAGTTTGTGTTAAACAACTTTCTGCTTGGAAATATCACTTAAAATTATGAATTGAAGTTTAAAGATGCATATTAATTCATAAGTCGATACATAAAGATAATTATAAATTTTTAAGTTCAAAAATACATTTCTAAAAAAATTGAACAGCTCAAAAATATTAAAAACGGATTATACAATATTGTGTTTCGGAAATTAAAAAGGTTCATGGTCACTACGTGTTTTAAAAGAGAAAATATTTCTCTAGAAATGTTGAATCGTATTAGGAGCGCCTGAATCGTATTCTAAGCATCGTTTTATATTTAAATTGTTTGTTATCATTTAGTAACACTGATTTTATGTAAACATAATTATTATATAAACATACAATTTTTATGCTTTATTGTTTTATTTATGTAATATTTGGAATCTGTGAATAATCCTAACTTACCTGAAGACCTATTTACTTAGCGTTTATGTTTATTTTCATGAGCTAGATTTTATAATTAATTTAATATTCGTACTTTACATATTTTAATGCTTCAAATATTCTTCAATAGACCTGAATTCAGTAGCAATTAAAGTTTCAACCTTTATGTAATACTATCATGTGTTAAATAAATACTATTTTTATACTGGCATGTAATTCTTTGAAATCCATTTGGCTTAGTCAATCTATGTATGACAGTACAATTCATTTCAATCATACACATACCGTAAAAAATACAAACTGAACTCTAAGCAAAAGTGAATCGCATACTCAATTCCCTAAAACACTCTTAAAATGGTCTCTCGGCTTAAGCTATCGTAAGGAAGAAAATTATTTTTAGTCACAGGAATCAAACTCCGGTTCATTTCATTTTGCTCCTTTTCGCAAATCTTGGAATTAACTCCAAATTTAATTCTGTAATGGATGTTTGGGAATGCCAGTTATGTGACCACTTCCCAGCGGCACTGGTTAAATTAAATTTCGAAAAAACTTTTCCCCCACTCCCATAATAGAGGCTTAAACGTTTAATTGGGTAATTGAAATGTTTTCAAAACATCTTCATATTGATGTTCTTCCGGGAGCTTGTGGGAGTTTTTCTCTCCCCTACATCGTTTCGACTTGACCAAATAAAAGCTGGAAACGCTTAGTGCTCAGCTTAATGCGGTGGAGACCAAATGGCGTACTACATTTTTAATTTGCTTCATTTGCATTTATCTGCCATCGGGCAAAGCATTTTTGACGATCCAATCTAATGGAATTTATCTAGCGCAAATTTTAAACAGGGGAATTATGTGTCAGGAAACGTACGTGAGATTTAGTTTTGAGTACGCGTAGAAGTAAAACCAATCTCAGCGTCTTTCCATTTAAGTGATTGCACCAGACAACTGAGTAAGAAACTTAAAGAATTTGATGTATTTTTCTGGGTGTAAGGAAACGGAATTCGATTTCTAAATGTTGGCATTTATTTTCTAGGAAGGAATAAATTAAGGTGATATTTGGTTCGTTTAAAGGCTCCAATTTATTTCCTGTAATAATCAGGTTTTGTGTTTTATTGATATTGTGTCCTTACTTTCAGTGAAAGCAACGCTTTGTTTAAGTATTTTCGTTGAGCACTTTGTTGAGCATCATTACTTGTAGACCGATGCTCCCAATCACTTGTTTCTTGTGGATATCGGGTCGTAGTGCAGTTTGTAGTCACGGATTGGCATCTGGAGGGTTGCGAGTTCAAAACTCGATCCAAACAAACAACGGGGGGAACAAATTTTCCATCAGTACTAATATAATTAAGATCCAGTATGCGTATTTCATCATTTTCCTGTAATCCCACTTTGCGTATTGTACGCTAAATATTTTACATTTTGAATAATACCGAGCAATTACTTATTATTAACCCTGTTTAATTAACCCATTATATTATTAACTTACAAATTATTAACCCTGTTTGGTCGCCGTAAGACAAACTCCCGATATGTGGCCATAATCGGAAATTGGGCTGCTTGGTTTCAATGTCTGAATGTATTGGCCATCCTAAACTGAACAGGGAGTTTCTACGAGTGAAATTTATTCTTTTATGTCACTTTAACGCTGAGAAACCACTTGACGAGCGAGTTCAGACGGCACCGAGCCAAAAATCCAAAACGCCAGAATTTGAGAACCGACAACCGCTCTCTTCATTAAGGCCGGTGACAGAAGGGGCGATTGAGAAGCTCGACCAGATCACGCTAGTTCTATTCGTTGCGACTCGGCTCGCGATCCGAGCGGTTCAGTTGATCTCCCTGTCTGTTTAGAAGTCTGTTTTTTTTAATAAATATGTTCCCGAGGTGGACTACCAATCTTTTTTCACTACAGCAATACCTCGACTTACGCGAACTCCGAGTTACGCGTTTCTTGATTTTTTCGTTTGGCAACACTGCCGCCCGATATCTTCAGTGTTTCTCTTGCTGTGATACGCATTGGACGCGTTTCGCGCGAAAACTCTACATGCACGATTACGATTCCACGATCTACGAAAGTTAAGATTGTTTCGTTATACATTTTCTAAACCCTTAAAAGAATATGTCGTCCAAACGAAGTAAATTTGATTCTCCTTCACCTAGTAAGAAAGGGAAAACGATATCTTTGGAATGTAAACTTGATATTATCAAGGATTTTGATAGCAGAATGAAAATTTGTGAATTGTCAAGGAAGTTTGAGCTACCGGAATACACAGTAAGAACAATCATAAAAGATAAAGAAAGAATTCTGGATGCGGTGAAAATAAAAAAAGAATATTAGCTTGCTACGAAGAAATTCTGCGTGAAAAAAAGAAGGCATTGTGTCGTCAGACGAATTTGATAGATTTTATGAAGCCATCGACATCGAAATAACTTTTTTACGTAACTCTATTTTTTAATATTTTGTATTAATATTAATATGTTATAAAGAACTGGAATTTTATAAAATATTTTCTTCTAAACTAGTGTTTTTGTTAGTCCTTGGTCCCAATTAAACAAAATTTATATGTATTTATATGCAAAGTTGTACCCCGACTTACGCGATTTTCGTCGGACCCACCTATCGCGTAACTTCGGGGTATTACTGTATTTAAATTTATCATGCGAAATTCGATTTTTTTTTCGGTCCACTCTTGCGTACAAATAAATATAACACTAAAATTATTAAAGAACGCTTCAAAGTACAAACGCAAGTGCATCCAATAAATAACCTGAAAGAGGGAAAATTTGTATCCTTATAAATATTCCAGCCCCAGACCCTTTAAGAATCTACGCTGTCGTCTGTAACTATTTATTTGTGAATAGAAAGAGCTCCAGGAGTGGCAAATAAGCTTGGCACCACCTTTCAGCACCAGACACCAAGTTAATGGCTAAACCATGTGTATTGCGTGTTAATAATTCCGAACGGGCTTAAATTCATATGGATGAAACTGCCATTCACCCTTCCTGTAATGAATGACCCACGAGAGAAGCGTAGCCTTGTTACAGCAGATCAGAAATGGGAAGAGGGTTGCCAGTGGACAGAATAACATTTAAATAATAATTCGCAATAACTCGTGCACGATGGATCTGTTATTTTACATTCGGGTAGCATTTGACATTTTATGATAGGTTATGAAAATATAGGGCTGTGTTAGGAATACTTCAACTTCGGTAATAATACATACTCGCGAAAGGTAAACATGGAATCGCGAATCAGAATAATTCATGTTCTGCATCACTCTACTCCAAATTTCGAGAGTACTTTGATGAGTTATTTAACAAACTTTAATGAGAAAAATATGCATATTTTATAGCTTTTATATCTCTAAATTGCTTCTGCAGAATGATGTATAGCAGAAATATTCTGACACAGAAGGCGTAATATGTATTGTTATATCCTCTAACCCTAATATCCACTTGGAACCTATTACGCACTCCTAAATCAAGTGATCCTAGGTGTAATAATTACCTATTCCTTTGTATTTTCAGTTCCTGTGAGAGGGATTTTCAATGTAAACAGCGAAACCATATGACATTTTAGTCCGATTTCGACGAGTTGGCAGTCGAGGTACGTGGTTTGAGCGAATCCATTCTTTGAATTAAGTGAAAGGCTGGAACGCAAACAACGCTTCCACAACTTGCATCTTCTCCAAGGATTCTGGTTCCAAGTGTATCGCACGGTGAAGAAAACGATCGTAGTGATAAAAAGTTAACATGGGTAAACCATCCAGTGATCAATGTATATGGCAGTCCTCTAACGAACTTTCACACCTTTTCAAAAATCGAATATATCGACTGCCCGACTAGACCGACTGCCTTCTTTTTTAAGTCTTTAAAAACGATATTGTATAAAAGTTTTACTGTGCATGTTTCTCTAACACAGATGAGATGCATATACTGGGTGTACATCAAGTCTTTCTCTGATTAGGAAATCATAAAAATCTACGCAAGTTAGAAACTTTTTTGTTGTATTGAATAGAGTAATGTTTTGTTCTTTCCCTTTGGTAACGAAAAGATTAGAGTTGTCGAATAAAACACGAAGAAAAGTCCAGGAATGACTAGATGTTCTCATCGCAAAGAAAGAAGTTCAAGTTAAACTATACTGATGTCCTGGAAAAAACTTTTTGTATTCAGGTAAATTGAACAAAATAATTATTTCTAACTAGCTGAGTTCTTCTGTTATTAATTTTCTTATTCAGGAAAAGACTTGTATATTCCCTCTTGTCACTTTGTAATTACTTATTGTTTTGTACTTTGACTTAAGTGTATTTTACTTTAAATTTGACTTAATTAAAAAGCGTTTTTCGACCTTTTTTATCTCATGGTACACATAAATTGACTACTAAAGTACTATAGCACACCAAAAAATATATTTCCTCTTTTCATTCGATACCTAAAAATTAAGTCTATCAAAAAATAAGTATAATTTTGACTGATTTAAGAAACATTTTCGTAATTACTTACCACTTTTGCTACAAAATGGCTTTTAAGAATCTTTTTGAAACAATTTATTTGATATTTTGTTATAAAATAAATAATACTCAAAATCATTTATATGGGTATTAATACGAACATGAAATTATTTGTGAACATACTAAACAAAAGTTCAAAACTAAACCGTTGAAATAAAACAAATCTTACGCAATTTAAACCGTTTCGCCATCCGCAAGTCACACCAATGCCATTCTGAACTGATTGAAAATCGCTGACTTAGGATCGTTTAAAGAAACAAATAACGTATTTTGACAAATCCCTTGTAGGAACCTATCACAAAAACCGAAACATTTCAAACTGGTGGCATACCATTCTTTTTTGTGTTACAAAGTTTGATTTTAAACTTCGAATATTCATAAAAATAATTTTCTGGATTGATTCTTTTTTATCTTTCATTAAACCGGAAATAAAAAAATTTAAAAGCACCGGAAATATTCCTCATTGTCAAGCAATATAAGGTCTTTTTAATTTTTAGAGTAAACAATGGAGTGTTCATCCTTTGTTGGGAATCTCATAAAATAAACAAAGAGGGAATTCAATTTTGTCGAAATATTGCCTTCAAAAAGCAACAAATAGTATTATAATTATCGAAAAGCAGGAGCCAATTTTTTTAAAGTTGCATTGAGAAGCATTTCTTTTTAATAAACACGGTAAATTTGCTTTCAAGGGACTTAACACATGGGTGATTAAATTGAAGTTTACCCCAACTAAATTGTCAAGACATATTAGTCCAAATATTTCTTTGATCTTGTAATGGTTGATTCATATGCACAAACAGGGTGTTTCGAAAATATTTGGCCAAATTGTAAAGAGTGGTAGAGGGCCCAAACTAAACATTTTTTGTCAAACAACGTGTGTCTGGGAATGCTGCATTTAGGTGGCAGAGGGCGCTGTTTAGGTCAGCCGATAACATTTCAAATTTCAATGGTAAGCTCCGAATTTGTGTAGTGATGCATGGCGTTGAAAATCCGAGCGGGAATGACACCTTACGCCACAAATACCATGTTATCGACTGATCTAAAGTGCGCCATCTACCACCTAGACGTGCCATTCTCGGACGCACATTCTGTAACAAAACGTATTTTGGGTGCCCTCTACCACCCTTTACAATTTGGCCAGACATACTTCGTCTCATGTTTGTCATTCGGCTAAGCTTGCTGAGCAGTCTTCATTAATGTGCCTCACTCATTAATGTGCCTGCTAAAAAGAGAACACAATGCTACCAAGTATTAAAAGATTTTATGTTACTTTTATAAATAACATCAATTTAAGTAATGTATTATGTATTTCCTGATGTGTTGTCGATAACTTTTTATCAACTTTTTCGTATTTTCCGATCAGCTAAATCAAATTTATTGAAATATCACAACAATCCAGTTCTTTTGATTTTGACCCAGTTCCAGACTACACGAAGGCAATTGAAATTTTAGTAAATATTAATCGATTCCCTTATATACGTATATTTGGAGCTCCACAGTGTTCACCAATCATGTTCATCGTAATCAACATCATTATTGAGGCGGATCACTGCTTCAGAAACTATAGTGTGTAGGTATATAGGTATTTTAATTAACGTCACTCTGGAGCAACACAACGGGCTGTTGGTGACGGTCCGGGATCAAACCCGAAGGGAAATATCCGATGACAATACCACGTAATTTTGAACCACGGTCAGATGACGGGAACGCCATACTCTCCAAACCTCCACACCACGCCAACGTGAGGACATTTGAGACCTGAGCTAGCACACCTAAGCTGGCACCATACTCTCCAAACTTCCACACTACGCCAAAGTGCGAAACTATAGTGTGGTTCTGATGAGAAGACAGATGTCCTTGACGCAGTTCAGTTTAGGAAAAGAGTAAGCTCTCTAGAATGCCAGACGTAAAATCGTGTTTGGAGATTGCCATTGGTAATTATTTCTTCATGTTTGTCCCTAAAATGTCAAGGCAGTTTCTATAATTAATAAGAAATCGCATGACGTGGAATAAACGTTAAACACTACAAAAAGACTCCATTTTTGAAATATAAACTTAATACTAATTACGTTACAATTGATCACATTTTTGGTATTATTTATTACCAGAGTTATCCGGCTGTACTCGAGTTGAATTGGTTAACTTCAGATTGAAAAGAGGTTGCCAGAATAATTATCCTTCTCCATTCGTAGAAATATTCAAATTATTTAACTGTCGGGAAAATAATTGTTCAAACCTTTTTGACATTTTTATAATTTCTACAATATACTTTGAACAAAACCCAGTCGTGCATTGCAAATCCATTAATACCATTCATTTCGCATACATCACATCCCTGTTGTAAAATAGAAGTGCGAAAGCTGATTACAAGATGACTAGGACACAAATTTATTTTGAGTTTGGGATTACTAATACTGTAAATTGCTTGTACAAATACTGTAAAACTTTTTCCTGTAAAATTGGCATAACTAAATTCGCAAAAATGACAAATCTACGGCGAATTCTCTAGCACTCATAGTTTTCTTATTAATATTTTTTAACATGTGACATTCTTGCACCGGACATGTGATACTTTCGAACTTCACCATCTTTAAGGGAAGGATGACAAATTAATTTGATAAGATATTCATGACTAATTTTTTAAGTGAATACACTTTTTTGAAAATTCCATTTTGTGGCAAGTGCAATAACAAATTAACATGTTTTAAAATTAAATGTCTTTTGTACAGATAAAGCAAAGATAACCTTTTACCATTTTAACCGATTACCAAAAATAATGCCCAAAATAAATAAGGTAGAATTCAAATGAAGTATAAATAATTTTTGGAAAAATAATTGCTTTTTCAGAAGTACTGGTAACACAATTTGAACAATAACAATTCTCAATCAACGTCCCAGCTTCTCTAAAACAGCCTAATTAAGGTTGATTAAAGTATAGTTATTCAGCTGTCAGCTGGAAACGTGCCTAATATGTAAACAAAGGAAATTTAAATAATGTAATCACTAAGGTAAAATATGTTGTATAAAATATATTTTATGAAAGTATATTGAATAAATTTTATGTTTGATATTTGTACAAACACAAAAATAGACATGAAACGGGAAGTTAAATATAATTACACTTAAGTTTAGGCACTAAGTTACTGTAAGTACTCAAAGTATACAAAATTTCATGAAAATATATCCAGCCGTTTGGACGTAGTGAAGGTACACACATAGTGCGGGATAGACACCAATCGCGGAAACAACTGATTTTGCATTAAAATGACCCAAAACGTATAAATAACTTAAAATGCGAAAACATTCAATGTGCAAACATTCCATTTATTTTCATACAGATTACATTTTTGTAACATTTTTATTTTAAAACGTACAAAATAGAAATTGGGCTTCACATAGAATTTGAATCAAATTTTGACTTCATAGAACAAGATTGCTAGGTAGAAAAACAGACTAATTCTTGGACAATCTATGCAGTAAAAAGGTTCCTTTAACGTCTACACATAGTATATTTATTCAAAAGTAGTTTGCATTTATTTGATACGATCACATTAGAATAAACTATTAAAGACAGAATGACGTTGATTCGGTTACATTGTTCGGAAGGACAAGTATAAATATAAATATAAATCAATTAAAAAAGAGAAAAACAATTAGTTACACTAAATTAAATAAAAACGAGAGCATTAAGTGTCCTCTGAAATAAGTTGAAACAAGAAATGTGTTAAAAGTACATAAACTCGGAGAAATTTTATGCAGATTAGTTTTGCTGGCCTCCTATTCCTTCAGTTTATTGGATCCAGGAAACTGTTCCGTATTCCTGTTCCTCAATAAGACATAGTATTTCCTAAGATTAACTGACTGAAAGTGAAGAAAACACATTTACGAGCAAATTACCGGTCTAAAGTTCCACGGTAACTCACACAACAGCACTGAACTTAAAACAAGTCAAGCGCTTGAATTCGTCAAAAGAAAGTAGCAAGCTTAACTTTTCGATTGAAGCATCGAGAATGAATTACTTTCAAATGCAATAACAGAACTTCGAGTCTGAAGGTGCGTTCTCAAATTGGTTCTTCCCTCTTTGCGTCTGCCAACGCATGCAATGGTTCCTCATCGTTGATTATTAGCCACACTGACGAGTCTTTCTCTTCCTGTGTTCGTCCAACTGGGGCAGCAGCTCGAAGTTCCAGCTTAATGACATCTGCATGTTATTAAGATACTGATGTCGAACATGACCTCCGGGAAAATGGCGGAGTTTCTCTAAGATTTATTTCCATTAAAACAATCCCTTCCTTTGACGTTTACCAGGCACTCGGAATGTACAGGGAACAAAGCAATTCAGTCAGGAATTCCATTCGTGAAGTTCAGAATCGGAGATGAAATCTGAAAGCCACTCCCCCTTTCAAGTCTATATTCTCATTGGATATGGAAGACTATTATTCGATTTTGTATTCTGGTATTGCGTATAATATGAAAGTTATGACAACTTACATAAATTCACTTTATTTCTAAACTAAAAATGAATGGTTAATACATAAAATAAATATTACATTTCGTTACTTAAATTTGAGTGAAATATTGATATCGCACAAATCAGAATTATTATGATTACAGTAGAACCCTTATTATCCTGCAGCTACGATTAACCTTCTAGCTTTTATAGCCAGAGTTCATGTTATCCGAGCCGCATTTGATACCTAGTTTACTTCCTTTTTGAATCATTCAGTAGCAATAGTACTAACATATAGTGCAGTAATTTTTTCTGTATTTCGTATGAATTTATTTTGTATTACTTAGTCCGTATTATCCGAGTTTCTGGTTATTCCAGATGGCCTCGGTCCATATTACCTCAGTTAATCGATTCTACTATATTAGTCACAAAAGGTGAAGTTATGTAATCTGACTTTAAAGTTATTGGAAAATAATATGTTGGTTAAAATTGAAAATTTACTGTAGATGTAGAAGTGTCGGGAATGATGTTTTACGAATAAGAATTCAAAACCCAATAAATTTAAAATAAAAGCCTACGATATCCCTTCCTTGACACTCAGATCGAAGCGTGTTTTAAATTTTCGATCACTATTAGATTCAGGCAAAATTATTTTTCAGGCACGTATATACATACTATAGTGACCATACCTAAGGACTTTGACTAAAAATGTTTAAACAAGTTGATATGAAAAGTGTATGTCGTGATCTAAGTAAAATATATGGAAATCAAATGAAACGCTAAATACCTAAGTATTCAAATACAGTAAAGCTTTTCTCTTAAATTTATTATTAAGTCCTCATGTACCAAAAAGCTATAAACCACACCAAATGGAAACAGTTTTGTCCTATGCTGTAGTAAAATAACAAAAGCATTAAACTTGCAACCCTTAAAAATTCGGCTTGAAACAACTGCTAATACAGCCACTAGAAATTATATTAATTATATTTTTTTAAAAAATCTGTGTTTTTCTCATTAAGCCTTTTTGTCAGTTTATTGTTCAGTTATTTTGTCAGTTTATCAAAAACATTATCCATCACTTACATGATATAAATTATGTAAAGCTGCGAATTGGTGCTTTTAATTTCTAGATTGTGATGCAGTTTTACAAACGAGCAATTTATAACGCTTGATAATGCAATTACCCCAGTGGTACCAATTACAAAGCTATTACTTCAATGTGATGACAGATTCATTAACACAAATATTAGAAATGTCCTTATAGAGCTACATCGATATATAGCTGGAATTTTTGTTTTATATTTCACTGCATCTCAATCTTATAAAAAATTAACAATAATTCGAGAAGTAAAATTATTTAGTGTTCTGTTTAGTCACTAAATTTAAATCATTTTAAATCTAATTTATTATTCCTGCCTTTTGAGTTGTAATAAAATATTATGTCATTTCATGCTTGACATTTAAACGGTTGAGTTTTCATTTTTTATCCATGAGTCACTTTTAATTTAAAATTATTTCATAGAAACGTAAAATTTGTAAAACCAATGGAAAAGCAAACGCAGTTTTATATTTTGAAATTGTTTGAATTTAAAAAGGACATTTGCATATTTCGATACATTACAGAAACTCAACATATCCAAATGGATATTCCTAAAAATCTACCATTTAACTATTTATTCAATATTAGTTTTCACTATAATAGCGTTTTATTCTATCTTTCGATAAAAAAATTCAAATCTGTGCTATTGAATTTCGCAATCTTTTAATGCCCGATTTCGTTAGTTACCAAATGAAATCAATTTATGAAGTTACATTTAGTATAACACATTTACTGCTGTAAAGAAAAAATAATTTTTTCCAATAAAGTCATTCTGAAATACATTAGCTTTTTCCATTTTGTATCATACATATGAACTACTGCTTGCAACAACCTGAAGAATTGATTGCTAATTGTAAATTTCAGATACATGCAAATTATTGTCGGTGACAGTGAGCAAGCGGATGTTTGTATGTCTCACAAATCAGTCATAATAGACTCAAATGAGAGTAATTAGTTAAGATGGCAACAAAAAGTTAAATTATTTGTCTTTTTAGAAACCATATTTGTATTCTGTGAACGAATATTAAATTTTTTGCTTCACGAGAGAACAAAAGTTCTGTCCGGAGGTGTGAACAGTCGGTAAGGAGCACGGCATGTTAAATATAAATACAAAATTCTGTGTTTTATTTGTCATTTATCCTGTCAAGAATACTGCAAAAAAATCACAACTGTTCATTTCAATTTCAATCACACAGCAAAAATACGGCTCCAATGCAGACAACATACTCATTTGTCCTTGAACATTTTCGCTGACAAAAGAATACGAGATCATTTTAGCAAGTTATGCAGTCTGGACTTCGATATACTTTTGCCATTTTCAACTCAGCAGCTACTATTTATTTCGTCTGACAATAGAAATAAAGTGATTATTGCGTGCCTAGAGTAAACTATTTCAGGTCAAACTTTTCTGTATTCAAAAATATATTTCAGATAGGAGTCATTAGGTAAAAAGAGAGGCTAACTCGTCTAGAGCAAAACTTAGTATGCTTTAAAATTTGTAAATTCGTAAGGCCTAAACTGGATGTGTACATATTAGAATGCCATTTATGCATTCCATTGGAAACTGCAAATAAATTTCGGTCTTTAAAAAAATCACGAATTAATACTGAAAATGCTAAATAATTTCTCTTACGCAAATTCCTTTATTACTAGTTGAAAAGATTTGTAAGTTTCACTTGAGTTTGTTTCATCTATTCGGAAGGTAATGCCAGGTAGGTAGTTAACCTCGCACTGGAGTAACACAACGGGGTATTGGCGACTGTCCGCGATCAGCCCCAAGAAGATAGTGTCAGATAAAATGCAGGCTGCCTTTCTTAGATGCATTTGTATCGATGTGTTAACATTTAAATGTGCTTTTTCAAATTCAAACAGTTTCTCGTAAAAAACAAAAGACGGGTTTTTATTCAGATAGCAGTTAAAATAAGTATTATTACAAATTAATAGTTACCAAGTGCCATTGACCATCAGCTATCGATAAATGTTAAAAAAACTTAAAATAACTAAACTTATTATGAGTAGAAATAAATTCTATTAAAAATTTTAAAATGTATTAAACATTTGGGAAAAATAAAATTTGGAATTACAAATAACTAAAATAACAACGAACGTTTTTAATCAACCGTTAAGGTAATTTCTATTCAGTTAATAATAACAGTTTAATTTATTTTTTAACAGTTAGTGTAGTTATCAACTGTTAACGGACTTTTTAATATTAACAGTTAATAACTGTTGTTGCAAATAGCAATGGCTATCAAGACTATTATCGTAAAATAGCATATCCCATCTCTAAGATGCAACAATTATGATCAAGACATCCCTGGCCCTTGCCCATTGGAGAAAAGGGTTGGTTGGGTTTTATGGCGCAAGGATCATGTTTGATGAAGCTGCGCCAAATACAAGACAGACTACGTCAAATAATGGAACACATAAGGGAAACGGAAGTTGTTTTTATCCAGTAAACCAGTTTTTATCCAGTAAACAACTATCCGGAAGAACTTAATATTATATATATATATATATTTGTATACCGATTATTACAAAATAAAATTGATATTTTTGCACTGAATTCAGATCGTAATCTTTCAAACGTATTTTTGACACGCAAATGGCGCAGAGATTATTTGACAGTTTGACACGTCGAAAGCATTTCGAAAAGAACTGAGAGACGGTTTCTGAGATGCAATTCAGAAAACTGTCATCAAAAATTTCAGAGTGTCACTAAAGGTAAACGAGCTCAGACAAATCTGAAACATCCATTTCATTCTATGTCAACTAGTTAGTGAAATTACGAAAGTGTTTATACGGTATTCTTTTGCATTTATCCGTAATGGTGAATTTATAAATAATTAACTTGTAATAAACTAAAAAGCATTGTTACAGCAGAGAACATTTTGAAATCGAAATCTATATTATTTCCACCACAATCAATTAAATGAAAAATCTTGAAACAGTTTGGCTAGATACAGTTTGGCTTAAATGTTCTTCCTTAAACTCTTACAAAACTATTACGAAAAAGACTAGTCACCTTTAAAAAAACGACCAACATTTCTCGTAGAACATTTGTTACTTTTTCTACTAAAAATTCATTATGAGATTTTTAAAATGTTAAGGAAATACAATTTTTTAGGGGGTGCAGAACAGTAGATTTTAGACAAAAATTGAAAAATCCTACCTTAATAAATTAGGCTAGAATAAGGTCCAATTTTAATATAACTTTAATATCCACCTTTTCACATTCTATGGATTAACATTTATAAATTTTTGCAGCCAGGAATTAGATTATGAGAGAAAAAGAGAACTTTCATTGTAAGGTTGGTGTGATCGCTCGGTGCAACTTAAGGTTTCGTTGAATAGATTCTACATAAAATTATTTTCACGATGTGTGAAAAAAAGCATATTGTCCAGAAGAGCATCTTTGCATTTTGAAAGATTATACTATTTTTTGCCTCAGTTAACTGTCATTCTTTTCTCATTTTATGGAATGCGGTTTTATGATTTTTAGTAGTGTTTTTTTCTGGAATTCTATAGCTTAATACTTAGAACTAAAAATTGATAAGTTTCATATTTTAATAACTGGTAGCAGTAACTTTTCATCAAAATTATACTTTGCTGTATGCAAACTCTTGATTCATATTTTTCATAAAATTAAGAATTATAGATTGTGTGTGTGTGATTATACTTGTGTAACCCATTTTTAGTCCTTTAGAATTCGCATTTTACGATTTTCAAACAATAAAAAAATTAAATGATATCCATAAACAATTGTCCTCAAATAATTGTCTTCGGGATTATTAAAGGCATTATAAAATCATTAAAATATGTCTGAATGAAAATCCCTTTTATCATAGTTTTTCCATTCGCAGTAGAAATAAAGTATGAATTACTCCTGAAATAATAAATATATACAACTTCCATTTTTATACGCGTATTATAATCAGATACTGCAGATATGAAAGAAAAAATATACCATATTTCGGAGATGAATATAACCAAACCCTAGATGTTTCTAATCCGGAAACGTTTAAAATAAACGAACTTAAGTGAGAAAAGTAAAACGTGCTTCATTTGCCAACACTTTCGGTTTCTCATTTCATACAAGTCTATGTATAAATAAAAAAAATTGAAGCAAAAGTGAGAGCAAGTTCTTACGCAGTTCTAGGCATTTATCCTAATGGCTAACATAAGACTCTTAACCTAAAAGAACGAAATATCTTGAGAAAGCATATCTTGAGATGAGAAAGATATTTTTTGCTTTCTTGCAAAAAAACACTATCTTGTATCGTTGTTGGCAAGGGTTGTCATGGGAACGATTAGTTTGTTGTTTATTCGAAGAGAAAACCCTTGGGGTAAGAAATAGATCTGGCCGTGCGTGTGCGTAAAGGATCCTTGAATTGCCTTTTCACTTCTCATTTAGACGAAGGTACTTCAGAGGTCTTTGATCTCGGGGAATTAGAAACAAACCAGGTTTACGGTTTCTCAATTTCGTCTTCTGAATGTAATCTTAAAAATTAAAATCTTTTTAAACACCTAATTTTTTTTCATATTCAAAAAACAATAGCTTTGCCCGGCTCCGATCTAGAGTTTTTACAGCTTCGGATGAATCTAGTCGGCGCTGTTTCCTCAGCAGTTTCGTTGCGTTGTAGATCAACTTTTTGAGCTTTGTCCGCCTTATGTACCTGTGTTCTTTTCTATTCTGATTGCTCGGCTCGTGGTAGCTTCAGACTTTTAGTGTTGATTTAAGTTTGATTAAGAATCAGATTCTTCTTTTTCATGGCTCTCCACGGTGGTTTTCATATAATTTTTAATATTTATTTAGGCATTCAAATATGTATGCGATAGAGTAAAGAAGCTTATAGAAAATGTCATAATGCACTAACACAAATTTGATAGGGGATAGTTGAATTAACGTCGCACTGGAAAAACACAACGGGCTATTGGTGACGGTCCGGGGTCAATCCCGAAAAGAGAAAGTCGAGGACAACATCTCGTAATTTTGATCCACGGTCAGATGATAAAGTCAACACCTACTAGTAACCCACTCTCCAAACTTACACACCGCGACAACGCGAGGAAATTTGAGGCCACGACAGATTTGACGTGTTCTAGCCTCCATGTACATGACGGTCTTTGGTTGGATCGAGTTTCATACTTGTAACCCTCCGGTTGCTATTCCGCTACTCTTCCAACCGGGCTACCGCGGCCCTAAATTTGATAGGTAAGGCAAGCTGATAAAATGTTAAGTAATATTGTGTATTACATTTTATTAACAGAAAAATCTATGGAATGACTTAGAAACTCCAGACACTCGGCTATGCAAAATTCATGATGCCAAAGCCTAGCATTCGAGGGTTTTGGCAGCTTAAGACATATTTTCTACATATTTTCTACTTTGAGAAAATACTGCTTATTAATGATCATCCCGATCATTACAGTGTGATTGTAATGCCCCGGGTTTGTGTGGAAAAGTTTTAATAAAAAATCGTGTTATCCTATAGTTTAAAATTTTTATCGTGATCATCTTTGAAAAAAGCAAGAACTTTTCGTACTTCGTCTACAATAACGCCATAAGTCAAAAATGCTTTAGATCAGTACAAAGAATAACGGGAGATGGAAACTTTGGCAAAGTATTGACCTCTGAAGGAAACTGTTCAAGTGGAAAGATTGCTTATATCTTTTAGAAAGAGTCAAAACAATATCCAGATTCGTTTCGTATTCCTAGGGATACACTTTGAATTAAGTCACTCTTGTTGTTTAATGTATAGTACTTTTTTAAGTTGTATCAATTTAATTTTTGCTGTGTCGCTCTTGTCACCCCAAATATTTTAATTAATTGCTTTCATTTTTTAAAAATAATTAAGACACTTTTTGAGTTATAACACAAGCGAAATAAATATTTCGTATTCCTTACATAAGTAGAAAATCCTGAGATGAGTCGTTTTTGTAGTGAGATTGACGTTGAAAAGTACACGCTTGATTACTCCATATAGCAAAAATGTTTAGAAATAATTTAATGTTCAAAATTATTTATAGGCATAAGATCACCCATTAATATAACAAAAACAATGCTTGAGATGAAGTATATCAGATGAAATTAGACTCGTTGAAATAGTAAAACAGAAATCAAACATATTTCTTTGATAATTAAAGTTTTTAATTAAATATTTTTACGACAGTCTATAAGATATATTTTCAGCTTTAAAATAAAATACACACTTTTAACATATTCTAATAAAACATTTTCAAAGCTCTTACCTGTATGTCCATATATCTTCGCATTTCCTTCAGAACTGACGTTAATTCCGTCAAAGACCTTAAGAGATGATCCGTTTCTGAAACATAGACAGCTGATTATAGTATTTTGATATTTAGTTATATTATCCTCTATTTTAAAATAAATGTTACATAGATCACATTTTAAAAGACATGGTGGTTTCAAGCGCACGTTATACGATAATTATCTTAGTGCCCTTTTATGAATTTTCACTAAGAAATTCCCAATTAGTAAATGCTTTTCTACGTTTGATTTGAAACAAAATTCATACTTTTGAACCAAATATTTTGCGTTTCATAATTTAAATTTTATGACTTGCATCAATTGCTTAATTGCTGCGTCAGTGACTCTTTATATGTTGAAATAAATTCTATCTCAGGGGACCGGTGATTAAAAATAGCAATTATGAATTTAATCAAAACATGAAATCTTTTACTTTTATATGATCCCTAAAACGGGTGTTAAACGCTAAAATATTATTTTTTAGCTTCGCAGAGAATCATACATTACATTTTAATTAATTTCGTCGAACTTATTACTATAAGTTCGACGAAAAAATTCTAAATATTCGAAATATGTTAATTAAAGAAATGTTCTGTTTAAGGTATAAAAATAAAATCTAGTCACTTCATAATAGAAATTAAGAGATATTCATGTCAAGGTAGTACGCATAAATGTAACAACTACATTTTTGCATATGTATATACACTAAATACAAAATAATTCGTGAATTGAAATACAATAAAAAACAATATTAATAGACTACTAAAGGCATTTTCTGTCAAGCTAAATATGGATGCCTGTAGTGTTTCTGCGGCGGAAAGTATTGCCTGTATGTAATTCGAACGTGACATCACTTGGCCTGCTTTTCAAATATGATTTCAGTATTTCATCAACACAAATTCCAAAGAATGAATTCCGAATTGATTTTTGATAGTCGATTGGTCACCACCAATTAAATTAAACATCACGAAAACGGCCATAAATTACGTTTTCAGGTTCCGATATGCATCATACGAGAACATTTGGGTAGCGGAAGTAAAATCTTCGCAATCCGTTTGGTTTGTTTGTTAACACTGAAAATCCATTACATTAAGAAATTTGAATTTTGTAAACAACACAACTTCAATTAGAAAATAACTGCAAAATCACACGATTGAATTAGATATAAGTCGAAAAGGTTTGCTTAAAATTTCACTTTTCTACATTTTTATTTTAAAATAAATGCATCCATTCTTTCTAATTTCCAGCATTCTCAAACCGTTTTTATAACAATCCGCTTCCCTTCTGAGTATTATTTATTGTTCATTAATGCCTTTTCCCAGCTAAGACAAAATCCATATATCTAACCTTAACAATGTCATTCCCCTCTCTCTCCAAAGTTTTATCTCTTGATTAGTACTTTCCTCTCATAAAGATTAGTCCGATATTGTGTCACCAAAGTTCTTAATTACATCGCAGAAGCGCGGCAAACAACTTGCAGCTGTTTCGTTCGGCTTAGATCAGATTGGAAGATTGGGTATTTCGCTAATTTGCAAACACCATCACACGGAATGCCAGCTAAAACTTATATATCTAGCTACACTAGGTAATTTGGCAAATATTTTGATGGGCTTAGGGCTAACAATTCCTCGAACAGGATCCGTATTTCTTGATGCCAAATCCTTTTATTTTCTTGATAAGTAACTTAAATTTATTGGCGTTATAATGAGTGCATAAAGTAACGTATTTTCGAGCGGAAGGTGTATAAAGATTAAGTCAAATTCAAAATTTAAAGGAAGTTTCATTTAACATGAGAACTGATGCTAGAAAGACGAAATTAAGGGGGGTTTTATTCGGAGCTAAATGCAGAGGGTCACTAATATTTTTAATCTCTTTCGAAATTCTTGACGTAACTTGGAATGATACTCGAATGCAATTTCAGCATGTTGCATGTGATAAGTTTTTCGGTCAAGCTAAATGTAGGTGGATGTAATGTATTTGCGGCGGCCACTAAGAATTCCAAACATGTTAGTGTTGCTTAGTTAGTTTTGTGCTACTATTTTTAGCTGTTTTTGTATATGAGGTATTTTCTGTCAGGCTAAATGTAGGTGACGTTAGTGTTTCTGCGGCGAAACGTGTTTCCTGTACCTATTCCAAGCTTGACTTTACATACTTTTTTTGAATACGATTTCAGAGTTTCGTCAATAAAATTTCCTAAGAATGTATTCCAAATTGATATAATGATTGGTCAACGCCCATTTAGATTATACGCAGACATCGCCCAAACGGCGATAAACTTCATTTCAAGATAATCTCAATTTATATCATACGGGAGCTTTGGGCAACATAAAAGAAAATTCCCGTCTTCCGTCTGGTTTGTTTATTTACACTGGAAGTTCTCAGGTTAAAAATTAACACCAAACATCGACAAAACGACAATAAATCAAATTAGTTCTTAATATCAATTTTTGTGGGTTTGTTTGTCTGGTAGTTAATGTTATTGCACTGAAAAACCCTCTCACACGAACGAATATTTCAAAAGAGAAAGTAGCGTGTACCTTAGATACAATAGTTTGTGTCTGAGGATGGAGCTAAAATTCAAAGTCAGTATGAGATAAAATAGTCGTAAGTGCTATACAAAGTTGATAAGTATTCCTCTTGGACTGTAAAACGGTAATTTTTACTTTCCAACTACGGTTTCGTTTGGATAGGGTCCATCTTTGTTTTGATAAGGTGGAAATTTCGGACAAAGGTAATCCCAATAGAAGATAGAAATTCAAAATAAGATTAGTTAATCCTCCCTTGTCTGTATCCAAAACGTGGTTCCACGATTTGGAAATTATCTGGTAAGTTCTCTGCATTATTTTAATCAACTTAAAATGTCGCTGTCTTTCCCCAAATGCCCTAAAGAAAAAATTTTAAGCAACAATATTGATAGATTCAGATACATAGATACTGATACACTGAAATGTAGATAAAAGATATGAGCACGTAAAAATCACTTAAATCAAATTGATCATTCTAATGAGTAAATATATTTTAACGACTAACTTAAAAATTTTTATAAAGTGATTTTTGTTTCATAAAATATTTCAAATCAAACTTTCTATAATGTCTGAAAAATATTCACTTGTAAGTGTCTAATAAGAATGTGTAAAAGAAAATTTTGCAATTCATTTGTGGTATTATAGATTTTTAGAAACATTATATACATAAAATGTATTCATTTGAGGAGAGAGAATAGATAATAGATTGTTTGAATTAAATTATTTTTCTCCGATTCTAATGTAGATGTTTCATTTCGCCAACAATACATGAGCAACTATTGGTTTCTTTTTTGTTTTTGAAGCTTTTCTCATTTTATAAAAATGCTTGATACTTCTATGTAGAAGAAAATATTTATATAATTATAAACACTGCCTTTTTATTTTAGGTGGAAATGTAACCTTCCGTTTACTCTACTCTTAAAAAATAATTGAATTCTATTCAACGCGGTAAATACAATGTTTGCATAGCCGACTATCAAAATAAATCAAATAATACTATTTTTTTGTTAAGAGATTGATGGTGTTGACTGAAGTCTTGGAATGCGGGTAAGAGCATGAAAGCTAATAGCTGCATTTAAGTTATTCTTTTTAATTTGAATATTTAACGTTGTGCTTCGGGCTGGATTCCACTATTTTTCCGATATGGCAGAGTGTATCAAAGCTCAAAGCACACTAGTCAGTTTCACCTTTTTATTCGAAACCTTGTATCGTTATTGGCTTTAAAACATTCATTTTCAAAACGAAAATATGAGCTTAATTACACTGCTGGCCACCGTAAATGCAACACCCTGAAGGAAGCATGCAAATAATATGAAATTTACAACATGCATTAGCGGAGGTGAGATATGCAAATGATTAGAATTTCAGCGCAGACGCACATCACGCGCGCCTGTGGCGCCACTTCAAAGCGCTATTTAAGGCTTGGAGATTTCGACGATTTCAAGTACGGCAATTGTGTTTTTCTTGTGTTTTTTTCAAAAAAACGATCAATTATGCCTCGTAGAAAACAGCGATCATCTTTTGATCAAGTATCCGAGTTCGACAGAGGAAGGATAGTGGCCTACCGAGATTGTGGATTATCTTTCAGGGAAATCGGTAGTCGTGTTCGACGAAACCAAACAACTGTAATGCGGATATGTGATCGTTGGATGCAGGAGGGTACGACGGACCGACGTGTTCGATCGCATCCACCTCAGTGCACCACTTCACGTGATGACAGGCATATTGTGCGTATGGCAGTGACGGATCGCTCAGCCACATCACGAACCATAGCACAGCACATTCAGTCTGTACCGCATCATCCAGTGTCTGCGCGTACCATTCGACGCCGTTTACAGCAGAGTGGTCTGTCCGCAAGACGTCCATTGCTTCGTCTACCCTTGACGCAGAACCACACACGTTTCCGCCGCCAATGGTGCGATGAAAGAAGGATGTGGACGGCAGAATGGAATGAAATTGTCTTTACTGACGAGTCACGCTTCTGTCTGCAACACCACGATGGTCGGATTCGAGTCTGGAGACACCGTGGAGAGAGGATGCTAAACAGCTGCGTTATGCACCGCCACACTGGTCCTGTACCGTGTATTATGGTATGGGGCGGTATTGGATATCACTCTCGCACTCCTCTAGTACGCATTGCCGGTACTTTAAACAGCCAGCGCTACATCTCCGAGGTGTTGGAGCCAGTTGTCCTTCCTTACCTTCAGGGCTTGCCCACAGCCATATTTCAACAGGATAATGCGCGACCACACGTGGCACGCATTGTCCAAGGGTTCTTCGTCAATCGCCAGATTGAATTGCTTCCCTGGCCAGCTCGCTCTCCGGATCTTTCGCCGATAGAAAACATGTGGTCCATGGTTGCTCAACGATTGACCCAGAATACATCCCCAGCTGCCACACCAGATCAACTTTGGCAACGTGTGGAAGCTGCTTGGTCTGCTGTACCCCAAGAACACATCCAAAGTCTCTTTGAATCAATGCCGAGGCGTGTGGCAGCGGTGATCTCCAACAATGGCGGCTACTCTGGCTACTGATTTTGGCAGGAACCACACTTCACAGAAGTCTATAAATTTAATCATTTGATACTTGGTCAACATGTTATCTACAAAATAAATTTTGTTGTGATATCTCTTGTCTTTCTTGGTGTTGCAATTTGGGTGGCCAGCAGTGTAGTTTGAATGTTAAATGGTTTCATTTTACACACACACACATCATATCTGAAATTAAATCTCTTAATTAAAATGTAATTACTTATTTTGTTTAACCCTCCTAGTGGTTGTCTTGACAAGGTATCTCGTCATTAGCAAAACCTACCAGATCTTGAGGGACGAATTAAATTAAAATTGTTATAGTAATGGAAATGACGAGCTATTCCCTTTCAAATTCGTGTAGATTTTTGAATGCCGCTGCTTGTGTAGATGAAATGATAGATCGAACCCAAAAGAACGCTGTCACATTTCAAAGAATTCATAATTCTCTCTGGTGCCAAAAAATTGAAACATCTTGAAAATTGAAAAAATTGATGCGATTGATGCCCTCCTAGCACGTCCCAGAAATACTCAATCAGAGGAAGATCTGAAGATGTTTGTGGCTGAAGAAGTATTTCAACGCAACGCACTCCTGGAATGGATGAGCTATGTCTGACTGACTACTACAATGCTGGTCCCTTGTACACGTAACACGAAAAGCAAAAAATACTGTTTATAGGGTTTTCTGGACGTATAGCTGTGCTGTTAAACTACTTCATACCACCAATAGAGTGGACCGCCTGCCGTTAAGTGATGGTTCCCCACACCATTACACTAGGAGTTACAACGTGCCGCTCAAGAGTAAACTGAAAATGTTATCGCTAGCCAGGTCTCCACCACACATGAATGCCGTGATCCTGTACCCCAAGACAGAAGAGGTGTTCGTTACTGAACACGATACGCTGTCATTCCATGCCTGTCCGCGACTCTCGAGAACGATACCACTCCAGAAAGACCATCCCAGACGATGTTTGGCTATCAAAGGCAGAAGCCTAGTGAGCGATCTGCCTGCAGTCCTGCCTCCACCAAGGGTCTGGCAAGCGTTGACTTAAAGGGCACGTACCTCCTTTCTTACAAGAACACATGAGAGGCAGCATTGCCAATCTCCATGGTTGGCAGGCAGTGTTCGAAGTCTAGCTTTCCGATCCTGTGAAAAGCTCTTCTCGAACATATTCGTCGAAACCTGCCAATAACTCTTCTGGGCCTTCCCTATATCCGCAATGACTTCAGCTAATCGGGGCGGAAGAACTTCGACCACAATTAAGAAGGGCCTGGAAATAGTTCGCAATGCCGGATTAGGCTATACGATATGCATTGTTGAATGGCTGATAAGAAAGCTGTTGGAGCAGTTTTGTCTTACTATCAGCTTATCCACTCTTATATTTGTCATACTGGGCCGACATGAGCCTTAGTGACGTGAGTGCGTAACTTTACTGGCCCACCGCTTCCAGTGCTTTGTCATGATAGACGTTGTGTGTCCGAGATGACGAGAGTTTCGTCCACAAGACAAACCTGCTTCCCGCAGTCTCACAATGCGAACCCGCTCAAAGTTGTTCAGTTGAGCTCATACGGTTTTGAGTGCGTCGTATAAATAATTTTGGTTTAAAACAGATGCCAATTCAATAGTAACACAAAACAAAACATTCCCAGCCAGCCTCTGACATCTCTTCAATAGGCCTCAAGATGTACACTTGTGACAGGGAACGAACGCCCTTGACGTTCCTTGACGTCAAAACTTAATCATTTGCATGTTTGGTACAGATGCTTTTGTATATCAAGTCCAACAGTTATTGATGAATGTTTCTGGGTATTTTTATTTCTTTTGGCAGTGAACGAGGACAGAATGGTTGAGTGTGTCACTCAAAGGCCACTTTTTGCTGCAGGAGGGATAATTACATCAGGACTAAGGACCTAAAGTTGTAAAAATATTTATTGTCCCACATGCATAAATGAAACCATTTAACATTTAAACGTTATACACATCTTTTTTCCGTAATGAATGTTTTAAAGTTCGCAATAATAAAAGAGCCTACCAATCGGTTTGGTGGTCAGGATTCTGGCTTCCAGATAGAAAGGTCATTGGTTCGAATATGCGGAAAGGTACTGATGTCTGTCCATCTAGAGTGAATGTGTGGCCTCTCTATAAACGGAATGCATGTGAGGTGTAATTTGAACCCACTCCCCGTGGTCCACAAGGGTAACACCAAATGGTTTACGATACCACCCTTGTTATGCCATGATGACTAATTCTCAATTCGCTGGGCATTGAAGAAAAATATAATAATAAAATATTTGGGATTGAAAAGGAGGACTCTTACACATTATGTAAGAACATTCATCTCTATACTGGGTTTCGAACTCAAAGCCTAGTGAACCAAGGACCAAAATGTTGAGGATTGGGCTTCTATGCAGACCCCGGGAAAGAGGAAAAAAACGATTTTTTTTCATTTTGATGGGCATTTTGAAGTAATTACTAAAATTTAGAATCTAAAGCAGAGCTTAGCTTTAGAAGCTAAATCTAAAAAAGCAGAGTTGGCGTCTGTCTGTTCTATATAAAATCTACACAGTTTGACCAATGTACACCAAATTTGGTATTCTTGTTCTTTAGAACCCTGCGGGTAACGTAGGTTACATATATTCCCCGTTTTATTTGTCCTGTGTGTGCAGATGGTGCTAAAACAATTCGAAATCCTCACAGGAACAGCATTGAGTATAAAACGATTGCTGTACGCAACTCAGTTTGATTTAACAGTATTGATGGAAAACAAATTTTTCAAAAAAATTGTTCTACAAGTAATGATTGAAAAACATTTTTTTCCAAAAAAATTAACCTCTAATAATTATGTTGGAATTGATTTTTTATTTCTTCCCATAATATAAATAATTTAAAATATTTGATTGATGAAAACGAATATTGAAAATATTTAATTTACGTAACTTTCGTTTTGTAATGGAACACGAAAAGCCCAAACGAAAAATTCATTGGTCATAAAAGCTTAATTTTGCTATTCGATATCTAGCAACACCAGAATTAATGTTTTACATTATAAATTTGATTTAGAATTCCGTGTTTGTGTATTTGAATTAAGACAGCGGAATGTTGAAGTTATATTTGAGTACTTCTAAGTTTTATAAAAATGTGTTCTTTTTGTAAATAAATCATTAACTTCATCGATATTTTTCAAACTTTTTTTTCGAATTGCTCTATTTGAGAACATATTCAGGAAGTCGAAATTCAACACGCATGCTCATATCTTTCTTTTTTCAGAATTCTGCATTTTTTCAATGATCGTAATTTCGTTTTTGTTTATATTATTTTGCATATTGCAGATATATTATTTATGAGTTAAATTGTAATGAATCATCTATTTTGTGCGAAATATCACTAGACATGGGTAATTTCTTGGTGATATACGTATATTTCGACCAACTTTCCTTAAGTCTGGTTGAATACGTAATGGTTTGTATAATGATGTTTCATAAAATTAAATAAAATATACAAAACAAAACCTTTTTAAATTAGGTGTGTAACTTCGTATTCTAAAATGACCGGAAGAGTTAAACTAAAATAATTTAAAAATAAGTTAGAGGTTAAGTTAAACTAAAAGGAGTAAGCCATACGTTGTAGTTCAAAGATATTTCTCAATTTTGACACAGATTTTCATTACAAGACGATTAAAATCAGTTAAATTTACATTTGTTTTTCATGTTTTATGGGTATTAATGAAAGCTGTATCCATAGTCAAGTGTAACTACATCTACCATTCTAAATGGGTACGTGATTTCCATTTGGAAATCGAATCTCTGAATTGATAAAAGTGCCATAAGGAATTCGATTTAAAAATGAATGTTAGAGTAAAGAAATTTTAAATAAGACTTTGCTAATCTTGGAATATTACAGGAAGTATTTGCACTGACTTCAGAAAAATTGAAATCTTTTGTCTTACTTTACAAGTTGTAGCTGTTCTTATGCAACTTATATACTTTTGAAACATTCGTTGAAAGCAGTGACTTTCTTTTTAAAAAACACTTTAAAATCGACCTTCTGTTTCTTAAAAAAGTATAATCGATTTTGTGTTTGCTTTGTCAACAATGATGACATTTATTTTTAAAGCAAGCTCCGTTATTCCATGTGCCGCTGAATGGAATTTTCAAGAAAAAATATTTGTTTCAAAATAAAGTAATCACGAATATCGTAACAATTTAATTTGCCATTCTCTTCTAATAATGATGAAATTCAAAAACATCGCATCCCTGGTGTGAGTGCCACAAGTCAAAAATATTGCTAGGAAAACTAAGTACAAGACTATACGCCGGAAGTTCGTCATTTTTACTGAAAATGAACTTACGGTCATTCGTAATCACTCCAAAACTCAAAATCGACTTTTGCAGTAGTCACCTTCGTATAAAATTTTGAAGTTTGTCTTACATCAGGAGTGCAATGAATGTGAAATGGATTATATGGATGGATATATCTTGTATGCTACATATTTGCGTCCGAAGTAAATTGTAGAAGCTATTAAGAAGTTAAAACGATGCTAAAAAAATTTTCCGTACACTTAAAAGATGCTTGCATTTTCTGTGAAAGAGAAGTGATTAGTCTAATCACTTTTCAATCAACATTTAACCAATTCAACAGGAGCAACGCCGGGTAATTCTGCTAGTCATGTATAAATCAAAGTTACAAACTTATGATACATGACCTCTGCCTAGTTATTGTTTCAAACATTATTCTTGTGAACTCAAGTTATAAATGAGGAAGGATGCTATTTTGAGGTAGGTAGGTAATTAACTTCGCATTGGAGCAACATAGCGGGCTATTGGCAACTGTCCGTGACCAATCCCGAAGGGAAAAATCCAAGGATAACGCCTCATAATTTTGAACCACGAAGATGACGAGGACAACACCTGTTCTATTTTCAGATAAGAGTGTTAACGGTTGTTGCTAATTTGTAATAACAGTTATTAACTGCTAATATTGACAGTTTTATTAACAATTAGTAAACACAACGATAATTTCAAATTTCAAACATTTTTAGTAATTTCGAATTAGAATTTTCAACAATTGTTTCGTCTATTTTAATTTAAATTGTAACAAGTTTATTCTTTTTCAGAGCTACCTTTTTAACTTAAAGCAATGATATTCGTCGATAACTGCCGATAACATTGCTAATTGCTAATTGTAGTATAATACTGTTATTTTAACCTATTGGAATATTAGTCCATTTCTAGCTGAAGTTGAAATGTGTGGATATTAAATTGTGACAATTCTTCAATCAGCGGAATACTTTCATTCAGTATTCATAATTTCGAAATCAATGTACAGTTAAATTAAAATGTATTTCGTAATAACAGTTCAAATACATACCTCCATTAATGCCATAAAATTCCGCAGTTGGTTGGATAGCCTGAGCATCGGCAGGTGGACAGTTGGCCTCTTCCAGGGCCCTCTGAAGGCTGGAGTTCCGAATTATTTGCACTTTCACCTTGCGATCTCTCTCCTGTAAGAGAATAAAATAGGTTCAACAACAATAAATGAAATAGAATAGGTTTTACATAACTGATATTACAAGTTTGTTCAGTTGAATGAGTTAAAATTTTGGTAGCATCAGTCTTCCATATTTAAAGCAATGATTCTGATATGATAAAACATATTGGTTGATTTGTTGAGTTCAGTTTTATGGTTTAAGAGCCATATTTAGCTAACTTACTTCAAACAAAGTCAAATAAATGGACACACAACGTACAACGTTGTTTGGTTGATTTTGATTTTTATAGCGCAAGGTACATATTTGGCCAAGCTGCACCAAATACAAGACATAAATAATAGGGCATCAAGTAAATGGATACACAAACACAATGAAAGTTTCACTGACAGAAGAGAGGAATCGAAAATGCACCGCCTACAACTCGCAGGTTGCTAGGCAATCAGTAAACCCACTGAAATATGGTGACCCCAAAGCATGAGATATCTCTCTCTTCTGGAAAAAAATTCCGTTTTCATAAGGATTAGCTTGTTGGTTGATTTTTTTTAGTGACGAAGCATGGCCAAGCTGCGCTATAAGTCAAGTAATGGACATACACACGCAGGTTAGGTTTTACTGACACCGACGAGAGAATTCAGTAAAAGTTGCAAGAGTCCAACCTACGCCGTCTACAGCTTGCAAGCTGCTGGCGCAGTAGAGGAAATTGAAAAATTATGAAGTTAAATTCATTAAGAATGGTGTATCTTCTAAATATTATCGTAAAAGTCACATGAAAGATTGTGAAAACAAAAATAAAAATGATCTATAAAGATTACATAAAACAATTATACAATTTTAAAAGCAGTTAAGTTTTCGGTATTTGAAGCAATTGTCTTAGCTACATGAAGTGTTTGCTTTGCAACAACCTAATTTCCGTCTTATATTTTTCTATTTTCATTTTAGATCTTTAGATTTATTTCCAAAACTCATTATGAATGAAGACATGGACAATGCGGGATTTCGTTCCTTCCAGAAGAAGCTTTAATTCAAGGCGCTCCGCATTTGTTTACTTCAAAAAAATAAACTTTCCACGGAGGCAACGTAGATTTAGCACAAAATTTCACCATATGATTGTTAAAAATTCTGAATATGAATGCTAGGAAATATTTCTTTTAGTTTTTCTATGAATTTTGTGTAAGAACATTTAACGTATAATTTGAAGATGCATATGGTACACGCATGTGCTCAAATTAAAATAAAAACATTCATACTGTACCCAGACGAATGTTTTTAAAACTAGAGACCGAAAACGGGAGGAGAGCATATTTGATTTAAGATTTTTACACGCTAAATTATTGGACTCAAAACTTTCATACAAGCTGTTTATAATAATACCCTTAGGAATACCTATTGGAAAAATTCTTTCCGAATGAAACAAATCATTTACCAAATTTTATTGAAATTCTGAATAGGAATAAAAATGAATGAATTATAGAAGAGCTCAAATTTTACGAGTTTGAAGTTATAGTAGAAATTATAATTAAATTGTAGTATAAATTATGGAACATGAATAAATTTTGTGATCAATTATTGAAAGGGTAAACATATTTTACAAGACAAAAGTTTCTGTTATCTGAATAATTTTTAGCATATTATATCAATAAGGTTAGTATTTACAACATATTAATTTCTTCCACAAAAATAATGTAACTTTTGAAACTATCAGATAGATGTACCAACAGTATTCCAATTCCATAAATTCATTAAATTTGTGAATTTATGAAGATAGTTAAGATTCCAGTCTGATTTGAAATGTTTCTTAATTTTATCTTATTAAATCTGATTTTAATTCGCTTTAAAAATTTGTAGTCAGTATTAATTTATAATTTATAATCCAAAATGGCAAGAGGCAAAATGTACTAAATACAATTGAATAATTTACAAAAGAGAATAATTCCCTCAAACTCATCAATTCCAAACATTACTGAGTAAGGTTCTTTAAAGGAAAAGTATACCTACGTCATCTTTACTTTTGAGGAAGTTAAGCTTTCTTTTCCATAAGATTAAAAATGAATCTCAAGTGTAAACTGTATAATTTTAATGATTTTTAAACCTTTAAACGGATGTTATGTACAGAATAATGAGTAACTGTCAAATGTGATTCAATTAATCAAATTCAATTCTCGTAAATCTATATCGGATGATAGTTATACTAAAGGTGCGTTTAGAGAAATGTGCTTTTATTTGTGTTTTTTTTAATTATTCTTTCACATCCATTACTTAAATTAGTGGAAATATCATCTCTATGAAGTACTTCAGATAGGATGGAAATTTAAATATTCATGTATGTTTCATGAATACAAAATAATGTTTCATGGAAAGTGAATCGCATTTACATCATGCATCAAACCCTTCGTAAACGTAATTTTAAAGGGAATAAATTTATTCGTTTCCTTCTTCAACAACGAAGTATCTCTTGTACATTAAATCTACATATGAATACAAACGCTCACTTTCTTAAAATTGCAATGTATAGTGTGTGTACTAAGCATGAATGCATAGTCACTGAAATAGTCATTAACATATTTTCCTAAGAGAAACATCTGATTCAAATCGGGTAATATAATCTATTGCTTAAAATGCAAATAAGAAAAACAGAAGAATATTTAAATTCCTTTCTAATGAGATGTCTTTCTCATCGAAAGTTTTATTTCGGATAAATAAATGATAGCTAGTTTTTTACGTTTTGAATTGTGTAGAGTTTTCTCCCTTCTTATTTGAAACACGAATCGCTTTTGTGAATACGGTATTTAAATTAGGTAACAAAAACGTGCCCCTGTGGCACTTAGACCCTAACAGAGAGTACAGTTTGTGTCCGAGAACATTTGCATTTCGGAACAATTCCGCCCGGAAAGAGGAAAATCAATCAAAAGCATATACGAGAACTATTTGAATACAAATGTTCCAAGTTATTTTCTTGCGAAACAGAAAAAATAGTTGCTTAAAGTTTTTTTTGTAAATTGAGAATTCCGAATGAAGTACGTTCGAAGAGAGTTTACAAAATGTTATTAGATATTTATTTTTAGTTTCATTCATACACAAGAATTTCCATATAGCATAATCGAGAATTTTTGCAAGCGCCATCCCGTCCAATTTGATTCAAACCAATTGTGGTTCAGAACTTAGAGCATGAATATCATTTAGAAAGTTGTCTGAAAAAATCAATAGGATTCAAATCACGAGGAAATACTTCTACATCTTTGTAATAACTTTCCAAATCAAAAATTGCGAATTCAAATTACAGAATTGTATTCAATGGCATTACATGAGAGATTTGGTTTTAGGGTCACACATTTACTCTTACATTGAAGAAGCTTTCATTGCATTTTAATTGAGATTGAAGCACTATTTATGTGGTGGGACTACTTGAAATCATTTCATGAACATCTGCATCTTACACCATTTTACATCTTTATTTGTTATGAAGAAAAGTTTCTTTAACGTTGGGTGATCCCAGCCTTAATATGAAAGAGCAACATGTTAGTATACATTTTATTGCTCCATTTTGAATCTGAACAAACAATAAAAGTTGCAGTTTGCAATGCAGTAATCCCGCCCTTAATATTAAGGGACGACAGGTTAATTAACATTGTGCTATTCCGTTCTTAATCTGAACGAACAATAGGCTACAATTTGTAGTGCAGTACTACCATCCTTAATATGAATGGGCGACAGGTTAATTAAGTTTGTGTTTCATTCTTAAGCTGAACGATCAATATCCTACATTTTATAGTGCAGTACTCGCATCCTTAATATGAAGGGGCGACAGGCTAGTTAACATTGTGCTATTCCGTTCTTAATCTGAACGATCTATAGGTTCCTCTTTGCATGCAAATTTTACTGTCTGCTTAGACCCATATAAAATAGAAGCATCGTAAATTCTAGTAATATCAGTCAAGGACTGATATTTGACTCTACATGGAATATATTTGACGTTGGCATAGAACTGATACTCATTAACTGATCAAAAAATTTCACTGTTCAGCTGTTTAAAAACCATTAGCTTTTAGGTTAAGGAATAAAAATTATAAGCATTTTGGTAGCATTATAGATCTTTTAAACAGATTATAATATGAATATGAATTTCTTTTTATCATGAAAATAAGTATTTAGTGTCTCCGAAAAAATATCCTTTTATTAGTTCCTGCTCTGAGCAGTAATCTTAAATAACTATCTATCTCTTATGAATCTTAAATATAATTATCTTATCTTTTAAATCTTAATAATCTAAAACTATTATTTCTAAGCATATGTTTGTTCCCTTCCAAGGAAAGTGGTAGCAGAGCAGTATTTCTTCTAAAGAAGTTGTTACTCGTTTTATACACGTAGTTTGTTATTAGTTGTTAGTAGACAAATTTGCTGCTAAATATGTTTTTATTATTTTAGTTTTATGTAGCTTTTAGAATATACTCATTTTCTATGTGAAAGCTAAAGAATTACTTTTGAAGAAACATTCGATTTTATTCCGTAGTTTCTACTTTACATTTTGTAGTAAAAATAAACCTGTCTAGTCTTGCAGTTAAAAACGATTACAGGACCTTGAGACCTTTCGTTTTTATGTAAAACCCTTAAAACTTATGTATATCCAGACATTAACTAATCTAAAAAAGTAGCTTCAGAAAGTTTAATCTGTTTTCCAAGACAAGATTTTCGCAACAAATTTACTTTCCTTTAATGTCTTATCCATAAATAATCGTCTAGACATAATTAAATCTCTGTCTAGACAAAATGCGTACGCACTTGCTAATTATTTTTCTTTTATGTATCGCAAATAGATTATGAATCTTAGACCCAATAACAAAACTATTTATACATTTTATAACAATTAATTTAGTATGAAGAAATGTCTAAATTTTACCACATAAATTTATTTCAAATAATTGACAAGTATATTGACCGAACGATATAAACTCATGTAAAGTAATAATTACAACGAACTACACTGGCGTACCACCAAACGTTAGGAACAGTTAGGTCTTCAGCTGCTACTTTGCAGTGAAGTGTACTGGATGTAAGAAAATAATACAATAAGTATATCGGAAATTACAAACCGATGATTAAAAAGAAAACGCTAATAAGAACAGAAGCGAAAAGTAAAAGGAGTCTATGAACAGAGGTGGTGACAATGCTCTGCGTATCATAACACAGAAGGTAACCGAAAACTTAAATAAAAGAGAGTCCTTGCAAGCTGAATGACAACCTGGAATACTGACACATGTAATGCAAGACGTTTGCATACTGAGAATGAGGTTGCGGATTAGTTTCCGTGATACCAGATCACATTGCTATATCAGAGGCTTTTTGAACTGGTTGATAGTTGTATGTGATTCATCGCCGGCCGTTTTCCTAGAGTATCCCGTATGGGATCAACAAAATTCGGATCGGGGAAACGAGCAGGGCAATCCATGCGCGTAATATCTTCACTTTCTGCTTCGAAACAGCAGTAGTGCTGTAGGACTTGACGTTGTCGTCTATAAAGATGAAAAAGACGCACACGGCATATCACAACAGAAGCACATGGGGCACGAATTTGACACTGCAATACCATGCATCAGTTACAGTATCGCCGTCCAGCATTTGAAAGCTCTGTATAACCATCCATCATGCTCCCCCCAGACGAAATCACGTCCGCCGCCATATCAATCGATTTCATTCATGTTTGCGGCGTGTCAATGTGGTCCAACCTCTTGGTAGATGACCTGCTGACCAGAATCACTTGAGTCTGAAGCGAGTCTCATCAATAAAGAGGGGCATTCCCCATTGCGCTGGGTCCATCTCGATGGAGTCGTGTGGACACTATAAACAAAGAAACCTGGTGGCCGTTACTGCTCTGAAGCTGCTATGAATTGACTGCCTTTGTCTGCCAGCGATCTCTTTTATCCTGTACGACGATAAAGGATCATCAGTAGCCAGTGTTTTTCCCGGAGGAGCCCTTCGCACAGCGGTACAGTAGATCGAAACGCTATCCATGCCTGAGAGACGATGCTAGGAGAAACATTGAACTCGGTGGTCACACTCTCACAAGTCGACCTTCGTTCAACTTCCAAATTATTATACCAGGTGTAAAATCATATAAAGATTTCCTATATGCCATTTCGTTGTCTGCAATACGGAGCAAAATTCAATAAACATCTGTAACGATCATACTCACTGCTCAGAAATTTGGAGAGAATTTCTGAAATTCCGCTTTCAACGTTTCATGATTCCAAAATTCGAATATGCACCACTGGATAATATTCTCAGTTCTACAAATCATCACAGACTGTTTCATTTGAATTTGAGGTTGTAATCTTTAAAATTAGTAGTGTTCCTTAAACTTTGCACGCAAGGGTTATTATATAACATGATGAGAAAATGAATACAAGACTTGGTGTTTGAAGTTATAGGGCTTTGAAATGAGATATACGTGAGATTTATGAGAAATAAGATTAATACAACTTAAAATATCAATGTTTCACGAAGAAGTTTCTCTAAAATTCAAGGATGCATTGTAATACACATGTATGAGCAACATGCAATGGAAAATACACCATGAAGGACAAGTGGTATCAAAGTCATATTTATTATACAAATACCATAAGGTTCAAGGGTGAAAATTTTTAAATTACAGCTCCGTTCGACTTGTAGAATGCGAAGAAATCAGTATTTTGCAATTACTGTTGCTACACGACTCGGCAAAGAAAGAGGCTTTGGGCATGTGTTGGGGTATGTCAGTCCATGCTGCTTTCACAAGTTGATAAATTTCATGAGGCGTACACAGGAACAGCAATAAAGCACAATTCCAATACCTAAAATGGCTCTCTGTTAGCCCTTTTTGTACTGCTTACAGTGGGCTTTACTGGCTCACATGATTTGGCATACGCTGCAGTGCTAATAATTTGCATCCTTCCATATCCTAGGAATCGTGCAACTTTCAGGGCTATTGAATGTTTCTTTCATGGTGTTGCATTTTCGATGGCAGTAGTGTATTTCAGTGTTTTTATATTATTCTAAAACATAATTTAGTTGCATTAATAGAATGAATCAAATGTTTTAAGATATGACTCATATGTTTTCGTTTAACTCAGATGTTAGTGGTTTTATCACGTATTTATTTTTCAGAAAATAACAGTTAAAATGTGTGTTCGAGCATGTGTATAAAGTTTGAAAGGATGCCAGCGTTATACGTCTGATATCTTAGAGTATAAGTTGTACATAAAATGTATGGCTTGAAATGTGAGATTAACATTTCAAATTTCTCTTTTTGTATGCACATAATGAATTTTCATCAGAACTCAATTTCCAAAAGGAACTTCTTTCTAATGTACAACTTCAGTATGAAAGCAAAATTTTCAATATTTCACATTTTTGAAAAGTTCATGTAAATTAATTTAAACGATCTCCAATTTCATGAAATGTTATTAAATAGTTTCCTTTGGAATATTGGCCGTTAAAATCTCTCATTCTTTATAGCAATGCGTCTTCTAAAATATCATGGTTCCTTAATTGGAAAATCGGTATAGAGGTTTTAAAAGCTGTAGTTTAAATGAGTTTTTAATTGGAATCCGATATAGCTATAATAACAGCATCGTTCCATATGTCTAAATTCATTTGAAAAGGACTTCCATAATAGGCCTACGCTTTTACGAAGAATAAGAGTCGACCATTAAGACATGATGAAAAAACTCAGCCATACGGAACCGACGTAATAAAAGAATTTGTTCTTTTTAATTAATAGTTCAAGATACCATAATGGCTGGTTATCAGACAGAAAAAAGAGCTATATTAATGTGATTTCCTCCGCAAAAAAATCCCTTTCTTGCCCGAAATTCTTATTTTGATTGAAAACCAGGAAGCCTCCTTCAAGGTAGGAAAGGGAAAAAATGGCTTCCAGTTAGCTTCAATATTTTCAGGCTGGTTTGAGATGTTGGTTTCATCAAATTTTTCGCAAACGATCAGCGAAAATTCGGCCGAGATCAAAAATTGTCCGAGTAAGCGTTTCCCGTTCTGAAGTACTGCCATCTTTGCACAAACCTCGATGAAAACTAATAAAAATATAGAGGCAGAGAAGGCAGTGGAGGCCGAAAAAAGAAGACTTAATCTCTCTTCTTTCCCCTAGCCCAGTGATAAAATCTTTCGAGAATGTGTTAAGTATATATCGCCCGAATCTCGTTCTTCTTGGGAGGCCCTTAAGGTAGTGCGGGAAATGAGGCTAAAAAATAAATTGAGCATGAAATAGAATTCCAGGTTTCGGGCATTAAAATTTCAGGAATGGCTCTTATGAGGAATAAAAGACCGGCTCCGGGAAAGGACGCCTTCTCAACCGAGTATCACTTACGACACTTTTTCCCAAGTGGCAACAAAGGCTTAAACTTCGTTGGAACCAGGCATGCGTTTTATTTCGAATAAGAACTAATTAAAACGCTGTTGAGCATTTCCAGATTGCGGCTCACTTCTGACATGCTTCGCTTGTTTCATGTTTGGAATTCTCGATTTCGTTTTCATTCAAGCTCCATTTCAAGCTTTTTTGCTTAAAACCTTAACGTGCTTTGCTTTTAAGGAATTTTCTCAAAATTGGATAAATTCAACATAATTCACATTTTTCGGTCTTAAACTTATATTTCCTGCATATGAATCTTTCTTCAAGTTTGGTTTGTCATTCTTTCTTTAATGCCCGAAAACTGACCTCTTCTCGGTAAACAACCGTAGCTATTCCTAACCATACGTAGAGGTGAAATATAAGTAGGCTGAGCATTGCATTGAGAAGAGCTTCAAAAAGTGTAACCAACATGTTGATTAGTAGTCACGTGATGACTCTGTGAAAAATAGACTTGGTTGACTGATTTGGTAACTTATCGCCTCGTTTAGCGATATGACATATTATGAGAGGGAAGGTGTATGAATGAGCAATTTTATGGAGTGGTGACAAAAATGGTGAAATCGTCAGAGTCTACTGCTATGTTGCGCAGACCAATCAGATGATGAATCAATGGATGGACGTCTCCCATTCCGGGGACCAATCAGATGATGAATGTTCATTTCCATCCGGTAGACGAAAGTAGTCAATTAGCCACGTTACTATTAGTTTTGATCACATGATAGTAGCATATTTGTAGGTTTTGATTCAAATAGTTTCGGTTATCGGTGTGTTTCATTTATATAAGCTTCATCAAACAGGTCTTCAGCTGTTTTGGTCAAGCCTTATAATCGACTATTCAACATATCACTAAAACTAAGTGCTTCTTGCAGATATTTGGTTTGCTAAAAACTGTGGAAAACTCTATTTAATATTATTCTTAACATTCTATAACAAACTGATTTGCATCTTTTACTTGAAAATTTTCATAAAAGGTCTTGCAATTTACATTTTATGTTAAATTAGTAATGTTTTTATGAAAATAGTTTAAACAAGCAAATGTAAGACAAAATAGATCAGTAAGTACATCACGTGTGTACAGTAGTAAATCGAATTAGACACTGAGTATGGAAAACTTCCTCTTAATTCGACCAACGAATCTGATACTATTCACTACTATACTGAAGAAGATATAAAATTTTAATTATGTGCCCTCTTTTTCTTACATGGTTAGTTGCTTTGAAATATCCGAACTGTTTATCAACACCAGCAAAAGGTTCGTCTTGCACAGTAGTAGCGTAGCAAGGGTTTCATTTCGGAGGGGATTAGGTTTGAAATGCGACTTTTTATTCCGAATGATATTAAACTTTGAAGTTCTGCTGAAAATATTCACTTTATAGCCCAGAAAATTATAGTTGTGTTTGGCGCAACTTGGTTAAATATGGCTCTTACGCTACAAAATCCAACCAACCATGATTAACGCCAATCAGTAACCAAAGTTTATTTCTTGAAATTCCCTTTATATCTTTTTGCTACTTTTGAAGCGTTGATGCAGTATATAAATATGTGAAACGTCAAGAAGAAAGTCAGGTTTTTATGCTTTCATTTTTCATAGTAAAAGAGTAATTTGAAAAGCTATTACTAATTCAATAACTGTTATTTCAAAAGTATTCTATGCACTTTTAACATTTAATTTTAGAGTTAAAGAATAAAATACCAACGCCACTTTCGGGGCAGCAGTGGTGTAGCCCGAGGCACTTCGGCTACACAACTGCTTATGACTTCAATATGTGCAACGCAAAGTATGTAAAAAGAACTCGATGTTTAAAGGAGCATCCTAAACTTGATGAATAAGGGATCATTCTAAACTGAATGCAAAGGAGCATTCCAAACTTTATGTATAAAAGAGGTTTCTAAACTTGATATACGTATAAAGAATTCTTTACTGACTAGATAAAGGAGCATTCCAAACTTTATGTATAAAAGAGGTTTCTAAACTTGATATACGTATAAAGAATTCTATACTGACTAGATAAAGGAGCATTCCATACTCAATGTATAAAGAAGCATTCTAAACTCGATGAATAAAGGAGCATTCTAAACTGACTGGATACAGGAGCATTCCAAATTCGATGCATAAAGGATCGGGGCCGCCGTAGCCCGGTTGAAAGAGTAACGTACTAGCAACCGGAGGATTGCGAGTTCGAATCTGACCAGACAGTCGTGTACAAAGGGGACTGGTGCACGTTAAATCTGTCGTGGCTTCAATTGTCCTCTCCTTGGCGTGGTGTGGAAGTTTGTAGAGTGGGGTGCCAGCTCACCTCCTTATCTGACCGTGGTTCAAAATTACGAGGTATTGTTCTTGGTTCTTTCCCTTCGGCGGATGATCCCGGACCGTCACCAATAGCCCGTTGTGTTGCTCCAGTGTGATGTTAATTAAATAGCTACGTAAAGGAGCATTCTAATCTCGATATATAAAGGAGTATTCCAAACTTGATGGATAAACCAGCATCCTAAACTAGACGCATAAAGGAGCATTCTAGCCCATATTTATGATGAAGGAAGATAAATATGCATGGCACATATTTCTTAGACAAAATAATTCTGTGATATGACTGATGGAGAGGAAACGAAATTGAAAGTCAAAAAATAAATCACATTTCAGTTTAAAGAGTTAAAGATTTTAATAATTATATAATGAATTTCAAAGTAAAACTTGGAATGAATTAATGAAAAATTAGAGATATTGATTTTAAATTATCTCACAACATAAAGTCAAACTACTTATAAGCTACTAGAGAACAGAACTCAATTTTCAGTAAATTAATTAAATTTTATATTTGTTCGTTTACCTTTGAAACTTAAAAACTGTATCAAGGGGATAAATTAAGGAGAATATCTTGAAGCGCAAACAATTGAAATTGAAGAGTAAAGTAAAATTCACATCAATTGCATATTTGTGATACGTTGTTTTATTTAATTGTTTTAATATATATAAGATATTTCAATGTCAAACACATTTGGGATTTCATTGCAGAATTTAATCCATTGCTCTTTTGAACGTTCGCATAGTTTTGACTCCTACAATCCTGGAGTAAAGTTTGTTATTAACTTTAGTCTTAATTATAACAACTTTATTAAATTACTTTAATTAATGTTCTACGCAAGCAACAGCCGCTTTATTTGGAAACCATTTAAAAATAATTATATATTCAAGACATTGCGATCTCTAGAGCAGGGACACGAATCAACTATACCTGACATAAGACAATAATCAAATTACTTTCTAGGAAAACTTCGTGAACAGCATTCAGTTATCTTCCCACAACCAAATTATTTTAATAATTCAGCTTCATAAATTGAAAGTAAAATTGCATTCATATTTAAAACCAATTAGAATTTAATGTCTAGAATTCTGAATTAATTCAGTTTTTCACATGTTATCGTGAAATAATATCAATTGACCATTTCTATTGTCTTGCGAGCAAATATTTAAAGTAATCTCATTAACTATTTTTAGCATGAAAAGTTAATGGATAATACTTAAACTCATTCGCTTGAGTCTTGTCTTTCAAGCTTAAAAAATAATTATAATTCCGTTGGATCCGTGGAAGCGTTTTGTTTGAAGACGTCTGTTGGCATTTTACTTTTTCCCCACTTTTATTAATATTGATATTAAGAAATAATGAACGGCTTTTAGTTGAGTTGAAGTCGGTTGAGTTAAATTATGTATAACAAGTAATTTCCAAATTACCTTCCGACCAAATCAATAGCATTGCTTTTCTTCACGGCAAGACATCAACGTAAATTAAATGCTGAGTCAGAGTAGTGAAATTAAATCATTCAATTAGTTAATACAATGTGGCTGGAGGTGGCACCGTTTCTTGTAAAGAGAAGTGTCAATGTGACGTTATAATACAGCATAAATTATGAATGGTAAATGAATTCCACATATGGGGAACATTTCAATCTGTAAATGTACATCCAACAAATGTTTTGAGAAAGTAAAGCACACTTCTAACGTCATTTGCGAAGTAAAAATTTAAGTGACGATCTACAAAATTATATGTCTCAAATGAAGCTCAATGGGAAATTAGATACTTGGATTTACGTCTCACTGAAGTAACACAACGTGCTATGTAGCTCAGCGAACAGTAAGATTAACGCAATCAAATACTTCAAATATTTCTATAGTTTTCTTTATTTTACATTAAGCAGAATTAGTTACAGTCATGCGTTTGTTTCTTCACTTATAAGCTTAGGTACTAAAATGGAGAATTCAACCTCCTGCTGAAAATTTATGATCAGAAGCTGTATTGCTTTAAATATAAGTTAGTGAAGTTTCTGATATTTTCACAAGAAATTTAAATAGGTGTTTGAAAAATATTCTTTTAGTGAATGGTAAATGCCATTCACTAAAAGAATATTTTAAGTAAGTTGTAAACGTAAAGTTGTCTTTTGATAATAAATAGCTTTTGAAGGTTTAAAATGGTAAAATAGCTTTTAAAAGTAAAAAGTGCACAAATCACGTGTTCAGGAACCGATCATCATCGGAAAGGTTTATATTTATCAGATATAAACAGAAAATATAAAATTCAGAAAGGGAGCTAATCTGAGTGTTTCTGACGAGTCTGGATACAATCTAGTGTACCTATGTTGTCCTAATTGTCTAACGTTTCTTCTGTGACCAACAAATACTACTTCTTCCTTGACCTGCTTGGTCACCAGGTGTGTCTCCCATCCAACAAGTGTGGGATACTATTATGATCCGTATGGCATCACCAGTAGTCACAACTGACGAATTTCGGATACGTGTTGAGTGTGAGTGGGACGACATTTTACAGTCATCCAGAACCTATATCAGTCACACCGTGTGTAAGCAGTTATAACTGCTAAAGGTGGAAGCACAAATTACTGATTTTAGCATGTTCCTTTTGTTTTATATAGTTCTGTAATTTAAATCATTAAACATGGTGCCACATATCATGGCACAAATGAACTTCATTTTTACAGCTCAAGTCTTTGTTGGTGTTCATTTTCATTGAAAAGCTGTGTAGTTAATCAGAAGTTCAGTTAAATCACAATCGATGGTTATTGCAAAGAGATCTGACAATCAAGGATTTACACTTCAATGGAGGAGGAAAGGTGCAAAGTTAAGTAGTAAAACGAGTCGATTGTTCAGAAAGTATGATTTATGACAAAAGTTCGATTTAGATAATATAATGGTAACCAACCTCCTTCAATAGACTGTAAAGCAGCCAAGACAATGCGACAGGCTTCATTGAACAACACAATATTTCTTATCAGAATGTAATAAGAAAATCCCAATGGTAATAATAGGCTCAACAAATAAGGATTTTCTTTTTGCAAAGTAAAAGGAAAACCCATAAAAACCTTTTAAAGCATTTCCATGAGAAATACACGCCATTTGGTACTAAATAACCGAAATTGAGTATTTAATGACTGGAAAGAGCCATTTTAATAATCTCATATGAAAGGACAATGGAGCATTTGCTTGACGAGCAGAGCTTACGAAAACTCAATGATGATTGCATCAATAGTGCTCAACATTATTTACAGTGTGTAAGAAAATGTCATCTTTAAGTCTTAGAAGGTTGCATACATTAAGAAATACTATAACTAAAAGATTTAAGAGGAAATATCGAATTATTTACAATTTCTATACAAAGTTGTATGATAATCCGATAGACTTCTCTTACTAATAATGCAGAACAAATCTTTAAACTTTTACGAAAATAATAATCCTCAACAATTTTGAACACCATCTTTAGTGTTTGGAAAATATCAACTTATTTTCTTGCAATCCTACTGAAAGATTATATTTTTCTATCTGTTGTAAAATTCCAATGTCAATACGTCAAGAATGGCTTATTTTATATAAGACAGAAAATCTGTGTCTGAAGCTGCAAAAACTCTCGAACGCTGATCTCTGGCATCTTGAAATTCGCAGCTTATGCTGTCTGGAATTTCTACGTCAATGCAACTGTTTTAAGCTCGTTAGGTCACTCCCTTAGAATCAAAGAAATAAACTGTAATACAGAACTTTGGCAAGAAGAGACAAATCAACAGGGGAGAATGTCAAAAGCTGTTACGAACCACGAAATCTGAGGAGGAAAACACAAGCACATATGAAACTAAGCTCAAAAAATCTATTCGACGACTCAGCGAAGCAACTGAAGAAACAGAGCCACGACTTCAACCGTCTGAAGCAACGAAAAATCTCGTGCGAAGCAGGACAATCAAGCTATAATCAAATAATACATTAGGATACGATAGTCTAAAAAGTTTAAACGTACATGGCTTACATTTTACATTAAAAAGATACTTTACAACACTAGTAACAGCACAATCCTTAAATCCTTTTTATTCTGTAGTCTACATTTGATTTTTTTTAATACTTCATCACCTATTTTAGCAGACATGTGTCACCCCCGCACTCAACTCTTTTTAACTCATTTTTTTACATTAAGCTTTTTAACGCATTTGTAATTCATCAGTTTAAACTACATCCTCATGACCTCTGTAATCATATACTAAGATGTACAACTCTATCTTCAACTAAGATATGCTTTTATCTTTTGATATACTTGATTAAATATGCTTTCATGTTTACGTACCTTTTATCACCCTTTTAATGTTGGTATGTTTGTTAGTCTTATATTCTTTTCCGTCTTGCTTTTGGTGCAGCTTATCCATGTTGGGATCTTGCGCCATAAAACCTAAATCAACCAACCAACTATTGTTTAACCCTTCTGGTGGCTTATCTTAGCGTCGAAAACTACCGTTTTCAACGCTAAGATAAGTCTGGTGCAAAAACCTGTGTCAAACTGTTACCAGTTCTGAGAAAGGGACAATTTGTTTTTCCCACTTGGATCTTTATTCGCCTTTGAGTAATAAGGCCGCTTTCTCTCGTGGAGGTATCTCGTACTTAGCAAAATTGACCGGATCTTGGACGAGATATCTCATGAGAAAACTTAGTGTTAATATGGGCTCCTACTATTGGTGACTAATGGGAAGCATCAAATCTTACACCCGCAAAATTTACAAAATAAAAATACATATGATATTTGAATTAATTTATTTAAAATCTAACGACACGTGTAGTTTTAATTGTTAAAAATATTTATTTATATAAGTGAAATAAATTTTGTTAATAAAAAAGCATTTTTATTGCCCTAGTCAAGCCTCCCTATCTTGATTGTTTGGGGTATATGGCGCAAGGGCAATATTTGGCCAAGTTGCTGCAAACACCAGACAGACGTTTAAATGAGACATATACGCAAGAAATGTTTATCGATGCAGGACAGAGAAATACACCTAGAGTCTTTACAGGATTCGAACCAACTACAATTCTCAGATTGCTAGAGAAGTGCTCAAACCCACTGAGTAACGGCGTCTGCCGTTGGAATAGGCCCAAATTTGTGGGTAGGCATGCACATCGACTGTCTAATCAAATAAGTGGAGCATGTGGGCAGAGTTGCTATCACTTACAGATAACTTAAGCGTTGATCACGTGGGCTTGGGAATTGACTTAGACTGATTGGTTATCGAACAACTAACTTTGACAAACTAAATATTGATGACGGGAGTGTTTCTCCGATGGAATGAGCTTTCTCTACGTATTACAAACGTGACGTCACTTGACTTGTTTTTCGAATATGATTTTAGCACTTTACCAATAAAAGTTCCAAAGAGTAAATTATCAATTGATATATGATAGCCGATAGACCATTAAATGCCAAACGTCACCCAAATGGTGATAAGATATATTTTAAGATAATCCCGATATGTATCATGCAAGAGTATTCGGGCAGAGGAAGTAAAAATGTCAATTTCCGTCTGTTTATTTGTTTAAACTTAAAATACCTTTAATTATGTATGTCCTATATTAGGATTCGCCATTTCTTCCAACACCACGTAATATATATTCATACCGAGTGATCGGGAGAAATAACATGATCCACGACTCCATCTATTTCACTACAAAGTCGGTCAAATTTGCATGTTGCCGTTCTTCTAATAAAACGGATAGTTCATGTGGGCGGATTAGCTTCAATAAGATCGCAGAAGTGTTGGTCACGTGGAATTGGGAATCAACTTGGGCCGATCGGATATTGAGAAAAGTGTGCAAACTAGTGTTTTTAATGACTCTCGATAATCTAATTAATCAGTCAACAATTAGTTCTACATTAGGATTCATGTTTTCTCCCAAACCCATGTGACAAATCATCAAACTAAACGATTGAGAGATATAACATGAAGCTTCATACACATGCTCCGTCCATTTCATTAAAAGGTCTTTGTAAATGCCATCTGGACGTAACAAAAATTTGCCATCGATGTCCTAATAAAATAGATGGACAATGTGGATGGATTCGCTGCCGTAAGATCACAGATATATTGGTCTCGTGGAATTGATAATCGACTTGGACCGATTGGCTATTGTGGATAGAGCAAACTAGTGTTTTTAATCACTTTCAATAACCGCATTAATCAGTCAATAATCAGTCCAACATTCGTATTATCGCTTTCTCACAATGTCTCGTGATTATTAAACCAAGCGATCGGGAGAGATAAGTTAAAGCTGCTAGCACACATTCAGTCTATTTGATTAGAAGGTCCATGGAATTTGCAGTATCAAACTCTAATATAGTGCGGATTCGAAGAGAAGGCAGTCGTTTTTTGAACAGGTGTGGAAGCGCATTAGGAGAAAATTGCCACCCGCAAAAGCATGATTGGTGATCGACGAGGATGATTTCTTCTATCCGATTCGCTATCAATTCTATCGCTACCTAAGGTAAATTTAGAACCAGAATATGCGCCAAAGACGCCAGTTATGGAAGCGCTTTGTCCTCCCAGCCTAATCACCTAATTTAAAGAATGAACTCGTTCAAAACAAAACCACTTGATTTGACTGCCAAATCGCGAGGGGACGGGTTCTTCCTCTTAGTTGGGGAGCAGCCCCTCAGCTCCGACTAACTGAAGTCAGTACGTATGTAGGAAAGGATCCGAGGTATATAGGTAATTAATTAACGTCGCACTGGAGCAACGCAACGGGCTATTAGTGAGGTCCGGGATCCGTGGACAACACCACGTAATTTTGAACTACGGTCAGATGACGAGAACAACACCTGAGCTGGCACCCCACTCTCCAAACTTCCACACCATGCCAAATACATTACAATTGAGGCCACGATAGATTTAACTTGCACCAGCCCCCGTGTGCACGACGGTTTTTGGTTGGACCGAGTTCTTCAAACTTTCAACCCTCCGTTTGCTAACCCGTTACTCTTCCAACCGGTCTACTGTGTCCCCGAAAGGACCCGAGAAAAAGATGGCAGAGGTGTCGACAGAATTCGTACGAGAATAGTTATTCACTGGTTGTGAAAACGACAATTTAGACATCGCTCGCCGACCTGGCGGGCACGCTTTCTCACATGAGTTCATATATGACCGGGGGTAGGTGACTTGAGGGGTCAACCGTGCATGGACCCTAATAGGCGTCTTTAAAGAGGGGATAGAATAGATCCTTATCCCCATTTATCCGTCTTACTATTTATAGCCTGGCTCGGGGTTAAATCGTGAGGGCTGGACTATGCTGTGTACTCTCAGAAGTCAGAAAATAAATCCTAAACTCTTCCCAGCTACTGATACATCGTTACTTTGGGGCATATTTCTTTCAGGGTTCGCTCCCAGTAATTAAAGAGAGTTTTAATATCTTCTCCTTCAAACACCGAAAAATAAATCCTCCCATCACTCCGAAAATCGCTCATAAACGCTAACTCGTTCAATCGGGGCTCAGGCCCGGCATAAAGAGAAATCCATCTCCCTTACGCTCGCGATTGAGAAAATAAAAAAGGCAGGAGAGGCAAAGCGAGCGTGGAAAAGAGTAAAGATATAAATGGAGCAGTGAACGGTGACTAGAACGAAATAAAATAAAGCAACGGAGGAGTGTGGGGTAGAAAAAATCCGACACTTTCCCGTAGCTCTCAAGAATAAAACTGTAAGGATAATGTTATGCAACAAAAGAGGTACGGGAAAAGCCTCCATTACACTTCCACTATTCCCTTTTCTTTCCGCCTCGGTCCGGTTAAAAGTTTTCAAAGAACCCATACATCTATATACACACGCGTGCAACGAATGCCTTGTTGGGAGGAGAAAGGAAAAAAGAGCGATATATCGAAGGAAAAAGAAAAAGAGGAAACAAAAAAGAATGTATGTGAGAGAAAAAAGAGCCAAATGGAAAATGAAAAGCATCTTCAGCTCGGAATACTTTTTCTTTTATATTGATATCGTTCTATTTTGCGTTGAATATCGTGAATGGGTCTGAAACGTTTTTCATATTTGGCCATCGTCCCGACATTTTATTCCCTTCTTTTCTGACAGTGATGATTATTGGTTCCATATATCCATGGAAAAGTATTCCCTTACAATTTCTACCATCGAAATCTCTAGCCGTCGATCTTCGTGAAAGTGAAACCCAAGGCACAGAAGAGATCTGCTTTGTTTTTCATGCTGTGGTGTGCTATACCGCAGTTGTAATCATACTTCTCAACACTCAAAACAATCACTTATTTGAATCTCTCATCATGATCGATTGTTTGAGGGATTTTTGATGTAAACAGACAAACTAGACGGAAGGCGGAGATTTTACTTACTGTTACCCGAATGCTCTCGTCTGATATACATAGGGGGTTATATTAAAATGTAGTTTACCACCGTTTGAGCCTTTTGGTGTTTAACCCTCCTAGGGGTTGCCTCAACGAGGTATCTCGTTATTAGCAAAACTGACCACATCTTGATGGACGAGATATCTCGTCATTAGAAAAAACTGACCAGATCTTGATATTGCCACGATAACAAAATCGGTAATATCTTGATGACGAGGTATCCCGTCATAAGCAAAATTTTTGAGATCTTGTTGGAGAGACGATATATCTTGTCGAAACCATTTGGAGAGTTAATCCGAATGGCGTTGACCAAACAACTATCAAATATAAATTCGGAATTCATTCTTTGGATTTTGATTTTGGTGACGTTCTGAAGTGGCATTCGAAAAACAAGTCAAATGACGTCACCACCGGAATGTACAGGAAACACGATTTGCCAGAGAATAACTACCACCCCTTACATTTAGCTTGACAGAAATGCCTCTCTTAGGATACCAGCAGAACTGCATAAAAGCCTACACTAAAATACTTAATTGTTTATATGCATTGATGAATGCCGTTACCCCATTTAATAGTTCATTTAAATACATTTACAATTAATACAAGTATAGATACGCCCATTTCATACCTCAAAATTAGATGCAATAAATCAAAAATACACTCTAACAGAAAAATCGAAGAACCAAGATGTTATCCGAATGGAACGAAATTGCGTATGCACATACCTTACGATAGAATATGCAAATGATTAACTTTTGGCGGCCAATGACTGAATAGGTGGAGCTCCAGCGCATTGCAACGGAGCATCCGAATCGTATATAAAACAAAGGACATTCCAATGCTATGGCATAACTTCCATGCGAATGTGGTTTCGTCGTTTTACGTGGACTGTACAAATGCCTCGCAGACGGGTTCGCGAACAGTATGAGCCGATGTCATCATTTGAGAGAGGACGTGCAATTGGACTAAAGGAAGCAGAATGGTCAAATCGCAGGATTGCTCGACATTTGGGTCGGAGCGATGCTACCATTCGACGATGTTGGCAGGAATGGGTAAACCATGGTCGTACAGAGCGTCAAGAAGGTATCGGTCGACCAAGAGCGACGACAGAACGCGAGGACCGAGAGATCGTCCGATCGGCGATCACAGCACCTGATGCGTCTTTATCAACGATCCGACGTGTAACCGGGGCACCAGTGAGTGCAATGACCATTGATAGGTAAATCAGCGAACGGGGGCTGAGGCCACAGATGCCATTGCGCCGACTGCCCCTCACCGTTGCACACCGCCAGGAGCGTTTGCAGTGGTGCCGGGTGCATTCGACCTGGAATCTCACGGACTGAAGCAGAATTGTTTTCAGCGACGAATCCCACTTCGAATTGAGTCCCGATGACCAGCGAAGACGTGTCTGGAGACGTCCAGGACAGCGGTGAGATGCTCACCTGATTGTCGTCCGCCACACAGCCCGACAACCAGGAGTTATGGTATGGGGTGCCATTTCATTTGATAGCCGGACCCCTTTGGTTGTCATCCGTGACACCCTTACAGCACGGCGGTACGTCGACGAGATTCTACGCCCCGTTGTGTTGCCCTTCCTTTCACGGACCGCTGGACTTACATTCCAACAGGATAATGTCCGGCCGCACACGGCACGCCTTTCTACAGATTGTCTTCGTGCTTCTCCAACACTTCCCTGGCCGGCATAATTGCCAGATCTCTCCCCAATAGAGCACGTTTGGGCTCTGATGAGCAGACGTTTACGACCGTCCCAGCATCGCGCCGATCTAACTCGCCAATTGGAACGTGTATGGCAAACAATTCCGCATGAGGACATCAGCCAACTCTACGAGTCAATGCCCAGTCGGATAACAGCTCAGGGCCAGAGGTGGGCCAACGCATTATTGAATTTTTTTGCTCTTGTAACAGTATTTCCTGAATAAAACATTCAATTCCTATTATACTGTTATCGTTTCGTTTTCAATGCATGTGCATCACATCTACCGATTTTCAACCCATTCGGATAACTCCTTCATGGTGCGTCGATTTTTATGTTATAGAGTGTATAAGGCAGCATGTTGAATACGTCTTACAAGCATTAATTCTTATTTATAAAACATTGCATGTCGAAATGTACATACTTCAATCATATCACAGTTAGCTTCTGAACGGCCACACGTGAATTGCATCCCATTTACTGGTTCAAAAGTTATTTGGTATTTCTTAACTTTTCTGTACTGAAGTCTATCTTTCTTATATCTTATTGCCTTTGCAATCAAACAACTGAATGTCATCAGAGTGGAGAGTTCTTCCGTGTTGTTTTAGCAATATTATTCAGATACATAACTCAAATGAAACATATTGAAATGGAATGGAAAAATTGGTGACTGAATCCAATCATGATTAATATTTTTTGTTCATATTCGTTTGTTATCATTCGCAAATATACAAATAATGTTAATTTCTGCGCCATGCACGTTAATTAATGTACTTAGAACTGCTTTTATTTCATAACACAGCTTTGTATTTAATTATGGGCTGTACTATAAACTTTTACTTCTATTTATATATAATGTGCTATGCCATAATAAGGCACACATCAAATAAATTATTCTAATCAATTCATTTAAAACATTCAAATGGAAATTATTAGAATACGTGGGTACTGTCCACTAACTTCAGACAGCCCTTTTTCAGAGCTCCATACGGGATAGTAAACACAGAATGAATAAATACGTTCTGTGATAAATTTGATCTATGGGGTCAAATATGTAAAATAAGAACTCCTGGGAAAGTTTTCGAAGTATGGATTAGTTAATTCGACCAGACTTTATTTGCAGAGACAATTATCGTTGAAATAGTAATATTCAAATTAAAGGTCTGAATTGAGCGTTGGAAAGGGGAATTGGAAACAAAATGTATTAGATTGGAAATGATATATTAGCTAAATAAAAAGGGAATAATTTATGCTTGACATATAATTACATACTACTTCTAATGCAGAATGCTCAGATTTCTCAAGGTATAGAATTTTTATGAAAGTTCAATATTATTTCTTAGATTGCTTGCTTGGAGGTGCTGCAAACTTAAAACTTGACTGTTCATTATGCACATTCGACATTCGAACAATATTTTCAGTTTCTATTCACGAGCGAGTTGCATAATTTGTAGGATCTTTGTACCATCTTTTTAATTTTTTGGTTATTTTCTGTGAAGAAAGATTTTTAAAAGCGGTCCCATCATAGTTTCGAACAGCATAATAAATGTTTTAACAATGTGAAAAGTTCGTGACTAACTACTTTTGAGGGCACATCTTGAGAGAGAGAGATTTGGCGACAAAAATTGCTTGGTAACAAACATGCCCCGAATTCTACATCTTTACCCAAAGAACCCTCAGAACGCACATTGACATCTGCTTCCACATGTGCCTCAATATTATGAGTTGTTAGGGCAGAACACTTGCGAGTACTTGGCGGTACTTATTTAGTTTCGTTCACCATAGTAGAATCTTTAATACTGTGGGGTTTTGTGGTAACAGCAATTGTCACCCAGTAGATCCTGAGTTCGAATCTCGGTTTGCAAGCGCATAGATGTTGGTGATACCCTGTCTGAAGTAACTGTGGCTTACCCACTGGGTGCTTTTTCACAAATAGCCGTCAGTACACCCCTTGCAGTACCGAGGGCTAAGAGGTCAGTGATCGGGCATTAGAAATGTAAAAAAAAATCTGTAATTACTTTTAAAGACATTATTGAGAATCTATACAAATCATTTGCAAATAAAGTCGCGGGAAATTTGTACACAGCTGCAGCCGCCAAAAATTGATTTCCCAAATCGTGTTGTTTACATTCCTCGAATTTATTTTCGTTTAATATTTTTATAAATAACTCCGTTTATAATTTAACTGCTTTAAAAATTTAATAATGCTAATGATGTATTTTTATTCCAGGTCACACATACCGTGGACGACAGATATATCCAAGGCATGAATCTTTAAAATCGTAGTTTCGAATAAAACGCATTTAACCCTCTGAGCGTCGCGAGTTCCCGAGTAGCGTAGACTTGCATTTACCCCACAACACACAAAGTGATTAAATAATCATATCTATTGGTTGAAAGGATCTTAGGAAAGATTCTAATGGCATTACCAGGTCAAAATGGTTAGAAGTCATGCAGAGAAAACTACACATTTCTGTGCTTATATATGCATGTGCTCACCACATAGGGTTAAAGATTCGACGTTAGAAACCTAGTGAGTTTTAGAATAAATTTTGGGCTTCGAATTTTGAATCGTGCCATTCATCTACCTTCTACAGAAGTAGACGGAGCTCAACTACATGTTATTTCTTAGTCGCTCGGTTTGAAAATCTGTTCCATGGTTGTTGGAAAAATATGAATCCTAATGTAGGACAGATTATTGAATGGCTAAAGTGATTATCCAGCGCGATTAAAAATACTAGTATACACTTCTATAACTAATCGACCCAACTTAATTCGTAAGCACATGGGACTTACCCTTCTGAGATCTTACGACAGCGACCTTTCCTTTGTCTATTTCATTAGAAGGTCGATGGTGCCTTTGGCATAGCGTAGAAAATGAGAATTAAACGAAGACATTTAAGTGAAGACATAAAATTGTAGATTTGCTATTCGTCGACGATATATAAAACTGAGTGTTAAACAATGAAATAATTTCATCACTCACAAAATCCAGTCCGCTATCGCATCAATTTTTATTTCCTTTTTGGTAAATCAATGGTTAGGGGATTCCCCATCAATTCCCAAGATACATTCCACGAGAAATAAAACATCCCTTTCCACTCCTCGCTTCTCAGAAATGGGTACTCGCGTCGTAGTTCCCTTTCATTTGGCGAATACAAATGTACCAAAGCATGCTTCACAGTGACAGCCCCCTGGACTTTTTTTCGTCTCCTTCCACAGCCTGTAGTGGAAAAGAACCACTAAATCTCTTTCTCCACCCCCATCTCACAAAGAAGAGAACAGGCCGCAGAAAACAAAGAGCGAAATGACCGAAGAAACGGTGAAATGATTTGTTATCGCCCGTGAATTGTTTTGCCGGCAAGAAAAGGAATGGACGCTGACACAACGATACAAGATGGAGGCGGGGAAAAAAGAGCACGAAAAAAATAACCAATGGAATAAAATATGGGCGAATTCCGGTGCACTACATTACTCTTGAGGTTGCACAAACGATATTTTCCTCGCGCTTGGTTGCCACGTTTCGGATGGAAGAAAGGGTCTCCGGAACGCGGGTGATAAATCCCCGCGATCTTCACGCGAAATCCGAAGGTTATCCAACTTGGGCGTTGGTAATGCTTTTAAAAACATTTCTTGTGTTACCCAGATGTTTATTTGGAGGTTTGGTCATAAATTTCCTTAAAAGAAGCGGATATGGTTCGTTTAGTGACATCACTTTATAATTGTCCCAGCGAAGTTTGAAAATCATCAACATTTGCCTCTTCTCCAGTCAACTGATACTCGAGATGTTCCTCTTATCACAAGTGCTCTGTAGCTGAGTTGGTATCGTCGCTGGTTTCAACATCAGCTACCCGAACATAGTTTTTTTATAAACAACGTAAATATCCTTTAAAATTTTAAATTAAATTCAACTTAATTCCACACAGTAAAACTATCATGACAATATAAGTTTAAAATTTTTCCTCACGGTAGATACTTTTTCTTTTTAAGCCCTTAATTCTTTTCCACGAAGTTAAGCTATTTTTCTCAATAATCTAATGTGTAGTAAAAGCGTCTAAGATATCTCGCGGACTTCTAAAGTATGTTATTTAGAAATGTCATTAGATGGCAGATAGGGGTCTTAAAACTCTTCGCGGTAATTTCTGTATGTGCAGTACTTCTAATTTGGGTGAGTAGGACGGAGTCTAAATGAAAAAATTATTTTATTTTAAATAAATACGGAGCGTATCAATAATTATCCGCAATATACAACTGTATTTGTGTATGTCCTGGCAGTTTTGTTTTCTCAGGCATCTCAAAACTGTTTTACCACTGCAGTCCAGTTTTCAAATTGCTTAGTCAAGTACATTGTCGCTGCTGTGACGCTAACCATGGTCACTACGGTTTCCTTTTGCGCAAAGGAGCAGAGTTCAGTGATCCGGGTTTTTTTTGTGTGATCTGACGCTATATCCCAGAGGCCGAAAACCATCAACCACTTTTAGTACAGTACGGAAACAGTGTTTCCTCTCAATGGAAGGTCTACAGATGAATTCAAAGTTCAAAAAAATGAACTTACAAGTGTTACGCATCAAGAAGCCAGACGACCATCCGCCCCAACAACTGACGACAACAGCGATTTAGTGTATGTGATATCGTTCGGTGATATAGACGAATGGATATTGTTGATGAAAAGGCAAAATAATTTTTTACCACGGACTAATAACTGAAAGAAGCAGATCATGTGTAGCTCATTGCTCAGCCAGAAACTCCTCTTTTGAGGTCATAAAAAAAGCTTGTACTATGATGGATACGATGGAACAATTGCGCTGAAATGCAAGTAGATTGCATTTAAAAATGTTATTGTAAGTCATCAATTTTTATTGAAATAAAGCTCATGGCAGCACTACGGAGAGTTATTTATTCAATCTTACTTTAAAATACTATTCATTTAAAACTATACAATTACAAATTACTTGATGAGTAATAAAAGCAGAAAATTCAACTCAAACGCGAACACACGTCCCAGTGGCTTAGACCTGAAGGGTCACAGACACATCACGGTAAGACTTATCACGATAAGTAATCTAACGTAAGAACTTTTCATGACTTCATTTGTAACACACATCTCTCAGTTTACAATCAGATCGGGCATAGAAGTTGCAGGTTTTAGAGTAGCTAACAGTTCCAAAAGGTTTACTGGTCTGTCAGTACTTCCCCAAGATGGTGCTATAAATTGAAATAAGACTTCTACCAGGAGCGTTTTGAGCAAAACTGTCTGAAACAACCAGAGCTTCAAAGTAATCTGAACAGTGTTGTTTCCGCAACAGTCAGTGCAATATATTTTTCATCAAAACGGAATTAAATATGAATTTACTTTCCTTTATTTCACACCAGTTGATACAAAAATACATTTCTAATTCAATCAAGTTCTGATTTTTACTGAGGTGCATAAGTAAGCTGTTCAACTTTTCGCCGTGCATAATAAATGGTTTTATGAACCGTCGTTTCGTCTCTCTATAATCTTATTTCTTCACGAAAGCTAATTAGAACTATCAGTTAGTTAAGATGCACCTACAAATTATAAAGCCATTTTCATGAATGTCAATTTGGAAAAGAGAGGGGAACTTTTAAGTTGAAAGTATATTTTTGAGTGTTGTAAAACAAAATATATCTTAATTTTTAAATTAGTACATTTAATTAAACGTCACTTAATGAAGATTCAATATGACGTAGGGCATACAAGGCTCGTATGCAATTAGACAAAAGAGTTGAAGATATAATTGCATGTAAACTTGGAGGCATAAAAACAAGATGAAGAAACATTCTTTTTTATATTGTGCTTATACATCACATTAACGAACTCGCGATATTTTTTATCGGATATACACTAAATGCTTGCCCCCACATTCATCCATTATCTTACATCATATAAAAATTTACTCACCAATGATTTCTGAGCAATTTTGAATATAAAATATGTGTCTGAAATCTCGTGTAGCATTGCTGGTCATGCGCAAGTTTTGGCTTGGAGCATCCGCAAATATATCTCAATGCTAGACAAATTCATCCTTTGTTAGATTTAAAAGAAATATCCACACACAATAACAGTGAGGTATAACGTCGAAAACAGGAAAAGCTTTACAAATCAAATATTTTTCTTCGACTATTGGCCAGACAATTGTCAAATAAATCTTGTTTCAGACGACAGTGTTGGGCTTCAAAAATGTCGAATTGTGCTGAAAGTTAAACTCATCATTCTTGAGAACACTTTTTCACACGAATAGTCAAGATATTCTGAAAATCCTAGAGTTCTAAATTGGATCAACAACGCTTTTCTCTTATGGAGAAAATTCAATAAATTGAATTGAAAAGAAGGGTGTCTATCTAAACTGACATTTATTAGCTTTGCACAAACAGACGCGAGCGTATATGGAAACAAATGACACTATTAACCATAAAATGAATACAAAAATATCGCTTTAAGCTGAAATAGGATTCAAAATATTCATAAAGTTGACTAAAAGATTAATTCAAATGCTATTCGGAAGCTTAAGGCGAATGTTTTATACCAGTAGCTCCCAAATTGTGGCTTGCAGACCCTCAGGTGTCCGCGACAAGGTTTCAGTGGTCCATCCATAGCATACAAAATTTCACTAGCCGAAATAGAGAATTTCCAAGAAAATATAAAATGTTAAATTTTTTCTCCTATTCTTTTATCTTCTGAAATCTAAATTTTAGAATATAAAACAATTAGTAGAAGATCCCAGTATAAATTGATTTCAAATAGACTTCATTTTAAGAATGATTTAATATTGAAATTTTCAGACATTAAACCAAACATTTCTGAGTTAACTGCTAAAGAGCAGCTTCTTGTTCACATTGAGGTTCAAGTATATATTTTGATGTTTATAGTATAATTTTTCAAGTTAAGATCATCTTGATATGAATACATTTTAATTAATAAATACAGGTTTTATAATATTAACTGTTTATTTTGTTTCATTTGTTTTGTTTTGTTTCAGAACTTTAAATTGTCATCACTAATCCTGAATCTGATTGATGAAATATAAGAATCACTATCTGGTCTTTTGCAGGTCACATGTGTGCCATTTAATTTTATAATCTCAAGGGGTACGTGGAAATTTTCATTTTCAAGGGGTCTTTGCCCTAAAAAGTTTAGCTTTGTACAATATATTCAGAATTCGTGACCTGCTCAACACAACTTACCATACATATTCCTTTCACAAGTATTTAAAAATTTCATTTATATCTATGCACCTTTTCTCAACATACTTGCCACGGTACCAACTAAAAATGATTGAGCTACTATGTGTATGTGTGTGATGATTCGTTAAGCAAGAGAACTAAATTTATAATTTTACGGTACCTTTAAGGAAAAATTCAGTGAGAAAACTTACTTATTAATTTGTTAAATTGGTAGTTTGAAAATAATATCAATTTTGTTGGTTTTTATAATCAATTCAAATTTCATCAATAATCCGACATTTTTATTTTATTAAATCTTAGAAATGTAGGTTAAGAGCCTCAGATCGTCAAAAACATATTGGGATTTGATTGGGGTCTGTCACTGTCATTTCCCGCAACAAGAAATCAAGTTTGATTGCTTGATTTGGGTTTTATGATGCAAGGTCCAAAATGGACAAACTGCGCCAAACGTGGGACTACAAGACTATAAAAGCAGATTAAAAATTCAAGCAAGCAACAAAATCAACTTTAAAGGTATGTTAAAACAAGTATATAGGTGATGAACTATAGGTGAAAACTATATAGGTAATGCCATGAAGGAATGAACATGAAAAGGAAGTAACACACTTTAATCAAAACTATCGAAGCAATAAACGATTAACATCGACCTACTAATGACATAGACGGAGTCAATATATATTATTTCTCTCGCTCTTTTGATTTTATGACCTGTCACGAGATATTGGAAGAAAGAACGAATCCTAATGTTGGACTGATTAGTGACTGATTAATGCGATTATTCACTAGTCTTAAAATCACTAGTTCGTGCTTCGATAGCCCCAATCGGCTATTTAATTATTTACCCGCTCAAGATAAAATAATAATAGATACCTAAACACTTAATTTATGTATAGGATATAACAAAATATTCTTGCAAAGCTAAAATATATTCGAATATTTTAATTATAAAACTTTTTGATTCAATGTAAGCAGAACTGTTTCTTATTAATTCAATGGCAATGAAACATGCAGTTTTGATCGTAAATTTATTATTACTTTTGATTCCGAGTTTCATGTTACTGTTTTCAATTAAAAGCTGAAGTGGTATTTTACTCTCGTATCAATGAAAATATTTTTTATTTTAATTTAGGTATTTCCTTCTGATTTATGCCTTTGGCGTTTCATATTTACTTATTTTTCATTTCGTTATTATTTTGCACCACACAGCATCTATTTAAGCAATTTTTATATGACTTTAAGAACTATTTGGAGCATTTTTCAATTTCAACTCATTTAAAGTATATCGTATTACATTAGAAAGGAATATTCAGTTATCAAATTTTGTTATCAAGGAATATAAAAATACTTTATATTTCTGATTTTACGTTCTTATGATGTTAAATGTATTTCATAATGCATTGTTTTTCATTGCACTTTAATTTAAAAATAATTATTTTGTTTAACGTATAATTTCATCCTAGATTTAGATTGATTTTATTTCATGCAGATTTCAATTATTTTTGAAAATTTCATTTTTTCATTTGTAAATATAGATTTGCATTTTAACTTATTTTTATTTAATCCTCCTTTCGTATGCATTTATTGGAAGTAAATTATAATTAAATTTATGTAATCGTTTCTTTGTTAATAGTTTTGTTAAGTTATCTTTTTAATATTTCCTTTAACCGTGACAATTTTGAGTCGATTGTTACCATTTTAATCATCAATTTTCGATTTTTTTTTTGGAAACTGTTAATTATTTGTAAAAATAGAAAGGTTCTGAAAATTACTTAAAATGATTTGCATTTAGAATTTTCGTATGATCATTTAAATTAATTCTTGCAAGGTCAATTGAGAAAGGATCAATGAATTTGGTAATTGAATCCAAGTACAGATTACATCTAATATTGAGATGAATAATGCATGTTAAATTATGGTTGAAGATCAAATCTAATCTGTACACTATTGGCTATAATTTCTGTAAGAATTCTTATTAACCAAATCCAAGAGGTTCTCCTTTATCTAAGAAATGTATAAAGATCTATAAAATGACCTACAAATTTAGTTGATATGATTCGATTAAAAAATTATGGCTCACGAAATATCTGGAAATAAAATATGTTTTCACACTTATCGGCTTAGAGCAACTCATTAACAAGAAAAGTATTTTTATAATACAGCTTTTTAAAGACTAATTATTAGTTTTTGGATCAAAAATAAAAATTATAAACATTTTGAAAATGTATATATCTCTTAAACAGATGACGATATGACAATATGTTTCACGTCATGTAAAACAGCATCTACCTTCTCCTAAAAATGTCAGTTAATGAGTTTCTGCTCTAACCAACGATAATAAAAAGTAGACATAATAAGAAGCTATTTGAAAGTAAAGAGCTTTCCCACAAAATTGAATATACGTTTTGGAAACTTAAGTAAACATTTTACATCCCCAAAGTTTGTTAAAGAAGCAGAGATGGTCCAATTAGAGAATTCACGTATTTCCCAGAAATCACTATTTAACCAGGCAAATCTTTTATAGAATAGCTATAATACGTTAGAATTTGCAATTAATCAAGTTTGTATATAGACATTCACACATTCTTCAAATTTTTTGGATGACCGAAATTTTTCCTGGGTACTAGTACCGGGTCACGATAAGCTACTTAGTATGGTTTACATTTTGATCATGTTGAATGCTTGGGTAATAACCCGAATATGCAAAAGTAAAAAGTACCGACTGCTCACCATGGTGAGAACGGCGGTACCCGCCAGCATCTTAAATTTAGTTCAAATACATTTTATCATCCCTCGTACTTAAAAAAATTATTTTAGGAAGATTAATTAGTTTAAGGAAGATTAAGAACACTTCAAAAAACTATTAAAAAACAAATAGGCTCAGCTTTGATAGAACAGTCAGAAAGAAACCGTTTGGTTCATAGCACTGACTTGCAGTTCGGAGGGTTAAAATGAACTAGTAAAGAATTGTTTCAAATTGTCTACATTTTCAGTTCAAATCACTTCGAAATGTTCTTGGTATATTTGAACAGATCTCGTACAGAGCTTTAAAACAATATTCCGCACAGTTGTATTGCACTCACAGTTACCGAGATAAACTGAATCAAACGCTGTGGCACATAAATAAATATTGCATTATACCCCAAGTCTACGGGGAAGGGAAAGATACTTCGCGCACACGGTGTATTGCGCAGTATGCAAATTGGACTCCATGATGTTTACAATATGCTAACACGATTATTGTTCGGCACGTATTTTTAACAATGTAACGATTTCAGTTCGAACTTATTTTTATCGTGCGTCGTCGGCCGTAAGGAAGGCCTTCAAAAGTGGAGGCCTGCTTCCCTCCTTTGAGATGTCACAGAAAATGGCTGATGTCACCATCAAACGGAGATACTATTTCAGTATTTTTTGTTCACTTTAACTAAATTATGTTAATACATTACTTTTGCTGTGAGGTTTTAATAATGGCTCTCTTGTGCTTATCTTAACATGTTTTTGATTAAAATAACGCTTCTTGGTTTAATTAGTTCACAGAAAGGTTTCACATAAAAAATCTACTTTATCCATCAAATATACTTATTGCATTGACAAACACACCCCACTGGATGAAAAACGCTTAAAAGGAACTCCTTAAAGTATATTAATATCTTCTTTTCGTACATGATAGAATAGTATAACCTTTAAAATTAAAACAAAAATTTTTCTCTGATATTAGTTTTATCTTACAGATAGAAATAGAGATATCAGTTTCAAGATTATAGTAAACCCATCTATTAGTTTTTTCAACACGTATTGTTTCGGGTAATAAAATAAACTCTTTCAACTTAATCAAACAAAAAGTACCTTTTAAAAACTTATATTAATTACTTTTCAACACTGAAACTGCTGTTTACAAAGTACAAAAATTTTCACGGTAAGAAAAATTGCAAATTGTATTAATAAATCACTATACAATTTTATAATAAAAATTAATCTATTCAAATTTCATAATAAAAATCAATAAATCTAAATTTCATAATATTCAATAAAAATTGGTTTAGCAACATACGATAAATAAATTTATACTTATGACATTGGAGAAAGGCTTTCGTCGTGGATTTTTTAGCCTCTAATGGCCGACTATTATTCTTTACTTTACAATAATTATTTAGTAAAATACTTCTAATTCAAATGGCACAACGGGGAATGATGGAATGAAATGAGTGTCCACGAACATACACTTACGTAGTTGTTAGTTTTGCTTTCGATTTTCATTCAATAAGTTTCACCAATAAAGATTGCTTTGAAGCATGAAGTCATTCCCAAAACCAGGAAAAATTAATGTTTGAAAAGAATAAATGATTATAAAAACCAGTAAATTCCGATGGCCATTTAAGTGCCTTCGATAAATAAAAGATAGAAAATAGATAAATTATCCTCGCATTCTACTTGTTTTTTCGAGTTTTCACGTAATTTCCTCCAAAATTTATAGATCTTTGCCACTTCTGCGACATCGTAGATTCTTTAGGAAAGTGCAGTGTTGAAACACGAACAATGATACTGTTTAATTTGTTATTTAACACTTCCATAATTAATTTTACATGGAATATTCTAGACAGATCACTCAGAAATATATACCAACGAGATGCAACGATTTTTTTCTGCATTCAAAATGAAGTATTTATCATTCCATTAAAGTTGCAGTTGAATAATAAATGAAAATACATTTAGCAGATTATTAGAATAATAGTAGCAACTTGCAAGTGTACAAATAAATATTAAATTGAGATACAAAGCTAGTAGCGATTTGTACGAGCATAGGAAAAATAAGCAATAATTACAAGAAATAAATAAATTAAAGGAAGCACAGAGTAAATAGCTACACATACAGTAGCTTGACTGAAGGTTTGATATACAGCAAACTTGATTGTGGTGTGGTTGGACCCTAATTCCCACGTTTTTCAAATTTCACTCAAAGCCGCCATCTTGTAATCGTCAGAGCTTTTTCGTAAACGTTAACCCTACTCTGGCTTTGACTGTTCCTTTCGACAAAAATCCTCCGCTTTATTTGAATTCTTTACAGTACATTTTAATTATTTTATTTGAAATTTTAAATATCTTCTCAAGTGATAGAAAATGACTAATAAATTTTCATGCTGTTGTAAATCAACGGAAAAACCTCTATTCAAGTTTTCCGTTAAACTTGAACGGTAAATTGATGTCAGTATTTTCTCTAAATACAATATAAATTAATAAATTACAAACCACTAATGTTCCACTTTAAAAATCGTTTTGCAAGTTAATTAATTAAGCTAATATTTAAGATCTCAATTTTTTGGGAAAAAGAGAAATCGTTCTATATAGTGTCTAGACCTGATTCGCGGACGGTTATTGATTTTTGTTAACAATCAAAGCGTTAATTTTCGCATTTTTGTTTAATTAAAACCGATCGTAATTGACTATGAAATTTTTTAAAGAATTCTGCATAAACTTCTATGGAATGTGGTATTCAGAATTCTATTGAATTGTGGCATGTTTTATTTATTTTATAATTTATGTACTATTTTTGGGGTATATATATTTTATTATTTACATAATGCTTTTATATAATTAAAACTTATCTTAATTCGAATCTTTGAAAATTAAGGCCCATTCTCTATGTGATTATTTATATAATATTTTTGTTACATATTTAATTAAAATTGTTCTTAATTTCCCTAATGAAAAATTTTTATAGAATGTGGGCCATAAATTAATAAAAAATTCATATAAAGATTGTACTTTCTTCGATTGTATTTTTTGTTCTACTCATTAAAATTTTACAATTTAACTTCTGATTGAATAATTTTCTATTTGTACGAATGGAATAATTTCTTTGTTCAAACATGGCTGATGTACATGATATCCTGTGAATAAAAATATTTTATTACGTTGTTTTGCGTTCAAATAATTTTTTACCAGACTGTATCATCAAAGATCAACAATCTTCTATCTGAAAAATCGAAAGGGCTTGTTTTTGAATATTTTCGTATTTTTAAAAAGCATTAACTTAAAAAGCAATAAACTACAATTAAAGAAACAAGTTCACACAGTAGTTAGAATTTATAATTCACAGATGGCTTTCATAAATTAAGGTGGATTTTAAATTCAGAAGACATATTTTAAGAAATTCGCAAATTTTTTTAATAAAATTTGCAAATGTTTCGGCTTTAAAGGAAATTTTCTGAAATCTCCACAAAATGGGAGAAGGCAGGACAGAGTGAAGAAATACATTCAAGTGACAAGGTTTTAAAGGCATTCAAATTTATTGACGTTAATACGTATATATACAAGTTATCTACAATTCTTGAGACTTACCAAATGCGCAGCCAAACTCAAACGTATTTCGTTTTCCATTATTAGGCCCTGTTCACATGGTCGTTATCTAACGCGCGTTTGATGCCAACACAAAATGCGGGTAGCCAAAGTACGCAAAGTTCTACAGGATGTACACATGTAGAAATCGCTTCAACGTTACCTTGCTTCAGCGTTTCGAAGTTCTTCCATCGTTCTAGCAGTTCTGATGAGCCTCAAGATACATAGGAAGGTTGGTTGGTATAGGGGTTTTATGGCGCATAGGCTATACTGCACCAGACACAAGACATGCAATATCAAGAAATAGACACACGCAATGAAAGTTTTACTGACACAGAAGAGAGATATATAACCAGAGAGGAATGCACCTGACATACAAAGGAAGGAGTTTAGTGTTTAATTTTGTTTTAATCAAAGTTTTGTAGAAATATTCCAATTTTTCATACGCTGTTTCGCTTTCATGACAAAACACATTACAAATGACTCATCTGCTGTCTTCTTGAGCCCAAAAGATCCGTGATCACTCCTTAGCGCAAAACAAATATTTCCTACTATTTTTTATTGGTAGGTGAATCATCCACACTGAAAGAGTGGAGGTTTTAGGGTTCTTTTCGAATCTTGATAGTAAAAAACGAAACATCACCTTATACTTTGGGATTTTTGAATTGTTAATGAAAATGTTTAATAATGCCACAATGTGAACATGTTTCTCAGTGATCAGCTGGCTCATACCGGTTCCTAGGACGAAAATAATGCACCAGAACACCACGTATACTATATCCTACAAAAGATTTACCTTTTTAGATTGTCACTTCTGGTCAGTAAGTCGATTATATTGCATTCATTTATGTCTAAAGAGGTAAATTCAAAAATACACTTTATTCACAGGCAATTAAGGAACGGGTATTTTGCAAATCGGAAGAATATAAATAAAATTTTTTCGTCATTTTCAAAAATGTTTAGATCATTTTAGGCAATCTATTGGTCAATTTTATACTTTCTAAGTCAACAAAATCCTGACCACTGTGAACACAGAAAAATCAATTTTAGATTTCTCATTTGGAAAAGAAGGATTTTCGTCTTACTTTTAATGGCTGTAAAATTAATACAGTCGTTTAGGGGCTACAAAATATCTTATTAAAGTGAAATTACCTTTAAAAACGAAACAATTTTATAAAGAAAATCCTGTTTTAAGAAGTAATTTGACGTAAAATTTTACGCAGATTTGAAATCTGTTGAAATTTTCACTCTATCTTTAACCATTGCAAAGATATAAACTTGGATTAGGGGAATAAAAAACACAATTTAATGTATAACGGAAACTGAAATTGAAAAACGCCGAAAGGATGTACACATGGAAAGCTCGAAAATCTCTTATCAAACGCGCTTAAGAAAACTCCATGTGAACAGGGCCCAGAATTCCAGCAATGTTTACACAAGCAAATCGTTTTTAACCTCTCAGCCTGTTCGGTAGCAAGATCAGTTGCCATGGTAATAATGACTAACACCACGATCGAGGGCGCCACTCTGCGAAATTCCATATCATTTCGCAGATCATTATTTCCTATGGCAGTGGCTCCTTTGTATGCTTAGATATATACTCTGTAAAAGGGAGCAAACGGTAATATTTGAAAATATTACCGTATTATATAGAAACTCAACTGAAATAACAACGCAACGGAACAAACTATTTTTGCAGAACTATCTGCTTATCTGATGAGTCGAAGTTTGCAGTTCTCAGCAATTTTTCTTGACGTTACAGCACTGATTCGCCAGCTGAGGCAGGATCTTTAGGCGGCCGTGCCATAAGTCGCCCCATACTATCCACGGAGATAAATTAGTTTACGTCAAAAGATATAAGTACTTACGAATTTATAAAACTTGAAAAGAGCGATTTTTTAATCAAGTCTTATAAGTACTATACTCCCGTACTATCCACGGAGATAGATGTAGTCTATATCAAAAGATATAATCCCTTGCGAATTTATAAAAAGAGCGATGTTATAATCAAATCTTATGAGTACTATATTCCCATACTATTCATGGAGATAGCTGTAGTATACGTCAAAAGATATAAGCATTTATGAATTTATAAAAAGAGCGATGTTATAACCAAGTCTTATGAGAACAAATCAATTATTCTCATAATCCACAAAAATGTATTTCAGATTCATGTTTGCTCTTTGTGTATTCGATTTTACTCTTTTCAAAAATATGTACATTGGGAAAAGTATGCTGCGATATTTCCTACAAACAGACAGCACTGTAAAATAAGGTCAAGACGTCGTCATATTTCATGACAAAATTGAAACGTAGATGATTTTCTTTCAAATAGCTCCAGATATAATTTTTTCTGAAAACCCAAAGGAGAAAATGCATTTGTTATAGCATTCGTAACGTATTTTGTTAGAGAAAAAAACTTACAAGTACACACATGATCTAGAGTGCCTGTATGCTCATACGTCCCTTATACGCATTTGGACTTTTCCATAAAAATACAATGGGAATGAGAACAGGAATCCAAAGTCCCTTCAGAACCCTAAAGGGAGCCTATTCAACCATAATAAGAAAAGAAAGACTTCTGTAAAACTTATCCATAGTGGGGAATAGATTTTTCCCCGACATATATGTGGGGAATAGTTCTTAAAGGAAACTAAAAGAAAAGATTTGGACATGATATATGGCATCATCATAGCGCTCGAAAATTTAAAATGGATTTATGCTTCGAATACAGAAAAACAAGCTCATTTAGTTACATAAGAAATGTATTTTGTAAATTTAAAAATGAAAAAGCTTCCTGAGAAATGAGAGTCCTTTTGAAGTATAAAGTATTTCTGTCAGAAAAAAATGCCATTTTGTCGTGACGTTGCGTATGAGGAAATGATACAATGATAAAACGGTTTGATTTTCGTGGTTCAGTTCCTGTATTTACGCTGCAATTTTTGTATAAAATATTCCATACCTAGGTTTTTAGACTGTATTGAAGATTGCATTATTGGAAATATTGCAAAGAAAAGGGAAATTTTAATATATAAAATTAATAATATAGAATATAATATACAATAGAATTTTATATATAAAATTAATAATATAGAATTTTATATATAAAATTAATAATATAGAATATAATATAGAATTTTATATATAAAATTAATAATATAGAATATAATATAGAATTTTATATATAAAATTAATAATATCACTTTCACCATTTAATAATTTAGTGGTCATGCTTTTCCCACAACCACATGACTGATCTCCAAACCAAGCGACCGGTAGAAATAATATAAAGCCATGGCCACTCTCCGTCTATTTTATTAGACGGTCGATGCCTTTAGACAAAGTGTCGACATACTCGTGCTGGAAGCTTTATTTAAATCTTAAAAACTTGGTAAACTTCGGACAGATAGTTGTTCAATCGGAGCTCGAAAAATAAAGATTGTACTGTAATTAATTATGCTTAATACTTTACATATTAAATATAAATATTCATTTTCGCACTTTAGTGAGGAAGTATTCGTTCTTTTAAGACAGGGTAGATACAAAAATTATTCCTAATACTAAAAATAAAACTTGTGAGCATATGCCTATGTTTTCAATTAACTAAGGTAAGGATGTGATTTTTTTAAACTATTCAATCTTATTAACTTGAAAAATGAATCGCCAATTCGATTAATTTCTTTATGGAAAAGTTAATTCTTTTTTCTGTTAAACCTTTTTTCTCCCATGCTTCATTTAAGAAAAAAAAAACATTGATACATTTTTAAATAAATATCTTATTTTCAAAAAGTCTGAAGTTGAATGAGAGTAAAACATAACCTTAAAGGGAACTTGAAATGAATTTTACATTTATTTCAGTTTCCAATACGAAACAAAAATCTGGCCGAAATGGGAAACCAAGATATTTAAATTTTATTATATAAATCCTTTTATTTATTGTCCAGATACTTTATGGAACATGCATATTTATTGGATAGTAAATTAGAGGTAATAAAACGAGATCGTCTCCAAACAAAATTTGAATGCAGATTTCAATGAATATTCAAACAAAATTTCCGCGCTTGATTTAATTTCGTAGTTAAGTTTCAATGAAAAATGTATTCAAACTTTCAAGCCTCTCGCCCTGCAAGTGATAGATACCAAATTATTCTCAAAGTTACCCAACTTCTCGGAATAAAGAGCGTTGATGATTAATTTTCTTAAATTGCAGACTCCTTTATGGAAGTATACTCCAATACCATATTTTAGAGAATCTATTAAATGTCATCTGCAGGATTTAAAACTAAAACAATCTCTTCTAGATGAAGCAATTTGGAAACTTTTATATTAATCTAACGTTTCAGATTTCATGGAGATTGCTAATAACCTGTTGGGAGAAATTATTTTGATTGCAGGGATAAATTTCAATACAAACGCGTTATTAACTGTCTTTGAAATGCGTTTACAAAAATAAAAAATTCTGTAGTAATCATATTATCATTAAAATATTTTCGACCTCGGTAGCCCATTTGGTAGAGTTGCGAGTCCGAGTCTAGATCCAACCAAACGTCGTGTACGTGGGGTCTGGTGCACGTTATATCTGACGCGGCCTCAAATGCCGTCTCGTTGGCACGGTGAGGAAATTTGGAGAGTGGGATGCCTGCTCAAATGTTGACCTTGGCATCTGACCGTGATTCAAAATTAAGAGGCGTTGTCCTCGGATCTTTCCCTTTTGCGATTGATCCCGGACCGTTATCTACAGTTGTTGTGTTGCCCCAGTGTGACGTTAATTCACATATCTACCTAAAATAGTTTCACTTATAGCAATAAATCATTAAAATAGTTACGTAGTCTTTAATTAGGATATTATTGAAGGTAGAAGTTATTTAACAGTTTTTTTAAGGGATAAAGCATTTTAATAGTTTTTTAACATAGTTTTACACCTTAAAATACTGTTAGATTTTTGATACACAAGGACAAAATAAACTAGAATTTACTTTTTCACATAAAACATTTCACATAAACAATTTTTTTACTATTTGCCTTAGGGATGGTGAAAAGACTTAAATTGCGTAAGATTTTAATAATTTAAACTGTTTAGTTTTGTGTTCATAAATAATTTCAAGAAACATCGGTACAAATAACTTTGAGTATTATTTTTATTACCAAGTATCATAATTAAGTTGTTTAAAAAGATTTTAAAACCACTTTGAAGCAAAAAGGGTAGATAATATTAATTTATTTCCAAACCAATCAAAATTATACTTATGATTTTGGCCATATCGACTAAAAATATTTTGTGAACTATAGAATTTTAGTATTTACTTTATGTGTAACCATGAGATGAAAAAGATTGAAAATCGCTGGTTTAGGACCATCTCATTTATCCACTCATAGATTTAGAAGTGTTTTCATTAAGACTTCAAAGTATATTGTAACAGAAGATAAAAATTAATACGCTCACTTAGATTCATTCTTATTTAATGCACTTGTTCTAACTAGGTTCTAAGTTTTAGAAACACTTAGTGAGGTCTAGATCCGGAAGAACAAATGTCACACACACACAAATATAAAAAGAGAATTATGAAAATCTTTGTCCTAGGAAATGTAAAATCCTGAAGAAAACCTTTTGCCTTTTACTAGGAAATATATTTTCAAAAGGGTGCACAATTTTCGTATAGCTCTGTGTTGTGTCGAAGTTTAGTCTTTTAGAGTTGGCGATTGTTAAGCTGCTGTTTAAATAAGTGTCCGACACTTATTTAAACCAATTATTGATTGAGTGTTGCGCACTGACTGCTTTCTAGCGTTGAATCAGAATCTTATATCACAGCATTTTAACAATCAGCGACTTTTGATGTTAAGCTAAATGGAGGTGACGTTGAATTTTGCGAGGTAATGTGTTTACGTGCATATTATGGACGTGGCGTCATTTGTCTTGTTTTATAAATACGATTTCAGCATTTCGCCTATAAAAATTCCAAAGAATGAATTCCGAATACGATATACGATAGTTAATTCATCAACGCGAATTGATTAAATGCCAAATGTCACCAAACGATATGCATTTTAAGGTAAATAAATCAAATCCCAGTATCACACTTGTAAGCCGATGATATCGTCGGCATACAAGTGAAACACATTATCAAAATTTCCAAATGATACCTTTAGTTTTTCTAGACCAATATGTGGTGATCTGAAAGCTTGTGAAATCTAGCAAGTTATTTTTCTTTGCATGAAAGTTAGATTTCTTGAAAGCACTTAGTGAGGTAAAGCATAGAAAGTAGAATTTTTCTTCGTTTACTCAGAACTGTTTTTTGATTTAGTGTGTTCCACCTGTAACCGTCGATATGATAGGTGATTGGTCAACACCAATTAGATTAAATTTGAAATGTCTCCAAAACAGAGATAAACCACATTTTAATGAAACTACGATATGTATCAGGCGAGAGCACTTAAATGGCCGAAGTAAAATCTTTGATTTTTGTATGATTTGTATGTTTGCACTAAAAATCCCTCTCAACCTTAAACTTTGAGGTATTTTCTCGCTTGAAACGGCTGTTTACGAGCAACACTTTTCAAAATAGCTCACCCAGAATAAAATCCGAAACCTCAAGTATTCGCCAAGTGATAAGTTCAGCGACTCCTCTCCAAAACGGGCGCAATCCAAACAACGAAATTCATTCCCATTTTAATTTAACTATCCCAACACGCGAGGACGCTTACTTTACCATCTCCAAAACAATTTGAGCCCAGAGCTGAAAATTAAACTCCGCGGAACACCAGAATACAGAAGACATTTACTTAAAAATTTCATTAAGACTTCCCACGCCTCGCTTATGCTGTGGGAGGTAAGCATTCCGCCCCAAAAGTTCCCGTTTGACTTTCATTTCCTCGGCTTTTTTCCTTTACCGTATCCTTTTTCTCGGAGAGATTGTCACTCGTGACTGCGTGCCCGTCCTCCTTTAAAAAAGCGGTTTTGTCTTACGTTGTTTAAAAGCTCATTCATCATTCCGTATCCTTCCGAGACTCCGAGTATTAGACAAAGCCTGGGGACACACTATTTGTATTTTTTAAAGATCCGTCTTTTAATATTTTTTCTGTCCGCGTCTCGACTTTTATCTAAAGATCGTTTATCGCTAGTAAACTAATAGAAGTATAAAAAATGTCCGAGTCGAGCTGAATTTTTCAATCTCCCCCTTCTCTCCCCTGCCTGTCCTGTCTTCCACGAGACTTTTATTTATTAATTTTTTTGAAGACGAGAATTTTTTTACGGGAGCCTCTTAACTCATTTTTCATTTCGGCATCAGGACGGGAGCGTTTCGAGCCAGAATGCAACGTGAGCAATTTTTCGCGACAACTATCTATCCTGTATAAGTAGAGCGTCAGGTGGCGGTGGAAGATGTAAGTGTACACTGCGTACATGGGAAATATGGTGTGTATTTATTATTAAATTCAAGAAAATACATGTTTTATAATGCAGTCTAAGATCATAACTGGTACACATGTATTCTGTGCGACAAGTATGCATCTTAAATGGATTTTGTTGGGTGCCAGCTCAGGTGTTATTCTCGCCATCTGACAGTGGTTCCAAATTACCAGGCGTTGTTCTAGGGCTTTCTCTTCGGGATTGATCCTGGACAGTCACCAATAGTCCGTTGTGTTACTTCAGTGCGACGTTAATTAATTACCTACCTACCTTAGATGAATTTCTTAGATCATTCGCAAATGAAAACGTGTACTTTCTAAATAACATACTTTACATAGTCAAAAAAGCAGTATCTTCAAGTGTGGTGTGTAGGGTTAATGGTTGTTTAACCCTTCTGGTGGTTCTTCCTTACCTGGTTGTCTACAGCGTTGAAAACTGCCCTGTAGTGGCTAATCTCTGATGCAAAACCTCGTACCAAACTGTATCAGTTCTGGTCAAGGGACAATTTGTTTTTCCCACGGATTTTCATTCTCCATTGAATAATAGGGCAATTTTGTCCCTGAGATATCTCGTCATTAGCAAAATAGATTGAGATCTTGGACGAAATATTTCTTCGCAACCACTTGGAGGGTGAAATATGCATAAAAATATATCATGTCTCATTACAGGATAAAGTTAAAGCAAACACAATCAGCAATTGGCTGATTAATCATTTAGGGGTGTGAAGCATTAGATACTTATAAACGCAGCATGTACACTTGTCGACTCTCGAAAGTGGATATGGACGCCCCCCGAAAGTAATTACATATACACTCAGTATGAAACAACTATTTTTCTTGAAAAGGCTAAACTTGGAGATACTGCCTCTGACTTTAACGGCAGAAGAGTTAAGATGTTTCGAGTTATCTGAAGAGTTGCTCACTTTGAATTGTTCAAAGTAAAAACTAAATACAAATGTGGAAAATGTTGTCGTATATTGTTTAATAAAGCAAATTCTGTATACAATCTATCCAACCATTTAAAATCCCCTTAAGTGCTTAATTTAAAGCACAAAGTTATGGTTCGCATAAGGACACCGATGCGTTTGGCATGGTGCGTGATTGAGGCAAAATTAATTAAATGTATTAGCTGCACTCAATGATGGAGCTCCAGCTTAATGAAGTTGCTGAAAATGTGTGATAGAACAGCAAGGATAGATCGGCTGATGAATATAAAGTGTGTTGCAGGCATTTCTAATGTTAAATTCTTAATTGCATTGTACCGATAAACTCGATATTAATTCTGCTCCACAGATTGCTTTCCTTATTGTATGCTCACTTTGATCAAATTGTTTGAACAGTATAATTAATGCATAAATATTCTAATCATTAATGTAATTCCATATAATAACTATGCAAATTAAAGAGCCGCACTTTAACATATTTGAGTTTATTATTTTAAAGGACGTATATGTGTGGAAACGAATTTATGAAGATTATAAGATTCAGTTATATTTAAATTCCTGTTAATATTTGCAAGTGATAAAGTCATAATTTTATTAAATTATTGCGGTACTTATTTCCTATACATATAAAAATTGTATTGGTAAATACCATGAGAATCAAAACTATAAAATTCTTAACCCTTAGACAAAATTCGCACTTTTTGACAAACCCAGAACGCATATTTTGGCAGAATAATAACTGGATAATTATTTTGGATGCTTTGTCTCTCTTTAAATAATATTTATGAAGGACTTTTTGCAAAACCTTTTATCGTTTTAACACGAGAGTGAGTCGATAATTATCCTCAATGCAGCTACACTTTAGTTCAATTCAAATACACAACTTAGAATAACATCATTTTCCTACATAGTTCACTTTCATTTCAACGCACTTTTTCCATCGTAGCACAAGTTTTTTATGCTCTCCAACAAAAGGTTTCCTTATGTACAGAAGGCCACGCATGGAACGTTTATAATGCACGTAACCATGTTACGTGCATTATAAATCACTGTTGTCGTCGATTGTGGTAGCGGACGAATGTCTAGCTTCTTCATTCACTTGTGAGATCATTTTTGAACAATCCATCTGCAGACATTCCATTAAGAGAAAACATTGTTCCCATTTACTGCGCTGAAAGTCTTCGATGGTTTTCGGTCCCGAGATGGTTCAAACAACAAAAAGGTATTGCTGAAAACTGCTCTTTGGTTGGTTGAGTTTTATGGCACAAAGACCATATTTGCACAAGCTGTGCCAAACACAACACAAAGTCAAGTAATAGACAAACGCACAGTTCAAGTGTTACAGACTCAGAAGAAATAAATACACCCAAGGAGGAAACGAATCTGACAGGAATGGAACCACAACTCGCTGGTTGTTAGCGCAGTGGGAAAGCCTACTGAGCCACGACGAACCCTGCTTCCTTTTGGTGCAAGCGGAAAGCGAAGCGGCCATGGTTAACGGCAGAGAAACGACAATGGAACTGACTTTGCAAGTTGAAACCTGGGCAGCACTGACTAGCTAGCACTGCGCTGGAAAACGGCAGTACTGTCAACAAAAACTAAAACGCAACTGCATTGTAATTCACTTCTCCAGTGATGCTCAGAGAGTTAAGTGACATAATTTCCCCCCGATTTCCTTAAAAAATTACTCAGTCAATCTTGGACGAACAGGCGATGCGATATTAATTTGTTTACATCATGGGAAGAACTAAAAAGTCAGTTCAAACATAAATATTGTAATTTAATTTGTTTCGGAAAAAATTGTTTTTCGATCAACACTGGTAAAGCAACCATAGCTGCCTAAAGCAATCAATCTATGCTCAATGTTATTTCTATGGCGATTTCGAATAGTTTTAGCCCCCTAGGGCCAATAGAACGTGGGTTAAGAGTTATCCTATGCTGACCGCAGTGTTCTAAAGTATAAGTGTACCAAATTTGATATGGATTGGTCAAACGGTGTAGATTTGTATAGAAAATACACACACACACACACATCCTATTTTAAATACGTATATAGATGATGCGTTTGCAGCTGGAGTTTACATGCAAATGCAGATCCCATACAAAATGAATAACAAATGGAAATACTTGTACAGAATTTGTAATATCTAGCATTTTCTCTGCGACTCGACTTTTATTGCATATAAGATTTAATTCTATATAAACCTAAGTTCCATAGTAAACAAGTTTTCCACTGAATAAAATTTTTAAAAGCAACACATACGCTCACGAGAACTGTAAACTTCAACGTAATGTCTTCCCAAACCCGCATGAGTGCTTATAAAATCAAAGTAATTTAACTTTATTAAGCAAATGCTTACTAAGAATTACAGAGTAAATATACTCAGGGTTATTTGGTCTGTACAAAGGAACGTTAAAACGTAAAGCAGTTGTAAATAATGGTAACTTAATCTTATTAACTATAGCTGAATTCACACATTAATTACTTTTTGAAAGCTTAATTGTAATCGGTGATAACATTTAGAGTGGAATAACACGTTTGCGGAATTTTTACTGGAAATCCACTGATGGGTAAATATATTTAATTGAATATAAAGGAAATATTCTCTCACACAGCCGATTGCAATTCTAATAAGCTTTAACGCAGTTTGTATTTTTAAAATAAGTAAAGGTATTACGACAATATTAAATTCTGTGAAGTTACTTTACACAATATGCATTTTTAAAAATAGGACGGTAATTTAATTAACGTCACACTGGGGTAACACAATGGGCTATTGGTGACAATCCGGGATCAATCTCGAAGGGATCCGGGGACAACATCACGTAATTTTCAACTACGGTGAGATGACGATGCCACATCTGAGCTGGCACCCCACTCTCCAAACTTCCACACAACTCCAACGTGAGGACATTTGAAGCCACGACAGATTTAACGTGCACTAGCCCCCTTTGTACACGACGGCCTTTGGTTGGATTCGAACTCGCAACCCTCCGGCTACTAATCCGTTACTCCTCTAACCGGGCTACCGAGGATCTAGAAATAGGAAGGTGATATGTGCGTATCGGAGAATATTGAAGCTTATAACCGTGTCAATAAGAAAAAAAAATGTTTATCTATATCATACACCTTGCACTCGAATGTTTCTGTTGGTCAAATATTAATAGCCTGAAAATGTCTGATTTATATGAAGTTCCGCGCAAGCCCAAATTACAGTTACTAGTTTTTTCATTTGTTCCTCAAAACAATATATTTAACGCTGAATTTACGAAGCTGGTCAAATGACCCGTTTTACAATTTTTGACTAAAATTACTTTTTAAGTTTTATCGCTTTTCCTTAATTAACTTTACGACTTTTGTTGAAACGTTTATAAAATTAACTTAGTAATGCGTACTTCACCTCTCCCTGAATCCGACATGAGTATGTAGTACACATATTTTTTACCTTGACAGGTCATTTGTCCGGTTTAATAATTTATGTGTTTTTACAACATTTTCAACTCTAAAACCATTGCATATACGCTGCTGGGCAAAATGACCTCAGAAAATGGGGACTAATATGGCATTGGCGTCGGCAAGCTCAAGCAAAGTTACTAATATGGCAAACAGTGTCAAATAAGATAATGCCACTAAAATATATTCTCTGTGCAATAAATATATTTACCGAAAGCGTTTAACGAACAAACCTTGTATCTGTAAAAAATAAGGCGAATGAATCGAGATTTTAGTATCGAATACTCAAAAAGAGTGAAACTAGTTAATAGAAAGTTAAAATAATATTTTATTTAAAGATTACTGAATTTTGTTATTTTGTTTATAATTATTAAACTATTATTTAAAGTTAATTTTGTTTATTATTTCAAGCGTTAATTCTACTGTTACCTGCATCCAAATGAAAAATGAGTCATTTAATACGTTTCGTTTAAAATAGATTTGTAAATTTAGTATAAAAGTTAGCAGTGTTTTACTCAGCTGTTGTATGCCTAGTTTTAATGAAGTTCCAAACAACTTCACGTATTTCGAACACGATTTCGACACTTCGAAAATAAAACTTCCAAAGAATGAATTCCAATATGATTAAATGCCTAACCTCACCAAACTGGTCATCACTACATTTTAAGGTAATCCCAATATGAATGATGCGAGGGCATTTGAACAGAAGTAAAATCTTCAGACAGTCTGGTTTGTTTGTTTGCACTTAAAATTTTGCCATGGTTGCTCTTAGATTCCTCTCAATGATCATAATCAGCAAGCACGTGGGAGTGTTTCAAGGACGTATCGAATACAAATTGTTTGGTTCATCTTGAAATTTACTGGTGATGGATGGATTGTTGGGTTTTATGCTGCAAGGTCCAAAAAAGGACAAACGGCACCAAGAGCCACTGAACTCAATAAGTATACCAAAGCAATAAAAGAAGTAAATACAAAACAAAATAAAAAAGATGCCGAAATAGATCGCATCGCACTTCGCTTTCAAAGAAAGCAAAAAAACCCTGCAGTGATGAGTTACATTTATAAGAAAATCACCTCACGAACATTTATCACCCCTACAACACCCATAAAAACACGAGAGAACAATCTGAAATCTAGCAATATTTCCACCAATCGCAAAAGAGGAAAATGACCCCAGACACCGGATCTCAACATCAAAGATTCCATTCCCTCCGACTCCAGAAGAGAAAGAGATTATACTTAACTCTCCGAAAACATTACTGCTTTCCAGGACACTACCCCTGGTCACCACCCCACGCGCAATTAAGGGTAATCACTCACCAGTAGAAACAGGACCGTATATGCAAATGAGACGAATCCTCAAATAACGGCCATAAAAATCTCATCGGTCAATTAGGAAGAGAGAGACTCATATTTTTTGTCCCCTATTTTCATTACCGTTATGACTGCCTCCCCCCTTTATCCCAGTTTTCGAGAAGCACATGCTCATGAAATTCTAATACCCCTTCCAGGGGCTTGTCTCGTTTGATGAGGCCAATGAACATTACCAGAATGAGGGGGGAGGACAAATAGGGTGCACTCCCTGGAGAAAACGGAAATGTCATTTTTGCTGACAACTAATAGGGACTATAACTGGCCGTTTAGTGGCGGTGTCCTGTTTCCTGGAATGTCGACTCAGATCCCCGACTTGTGCAATATTTACGAGTGGCCTTTGATCGGATGTATTAATCCAATGTAACTGGTATTAAGTGCAATCCGAGACTGGTTGATGCGTTAAAACTGCATTGATTTACCTATATTTTGCATCAACATGACATTTTTGTTTGTTGTGATAGAGGAGTAGAGGTGTTGTGATCTAAAGGTTAATTCTCATTGCAAAATTATATACACATTATAAAAATTCACAATAACATTAATGAAAATCTCTTGTACAGTAATTTATGTTCAATAGAACTAAACAGTGATCACTAATGCTCAGTCAAACATCAGTCCATATTACATGTCATTAATTGCACGGTAGGAATGTCATGGAGATGAATGTGTGTTGTGAAAAGGTGAATTGATGGCAAGTTTTTAGGAGAGTGGTATTCACTGGCTTTTGGTCTCTGGCATTTGGGTCCTAGGATGTAGGTGATCCCGGATGCGATGTTCATGGAACAATGCTACAGGTCTTGAGTTATGCTACTTCAACTTTTTGCTTCTCCGAAGGGCACGTGAATCACATGACATGCACTCACATGACATCATATTGCAGGTCTGTACCAGTAACCCCGAGAAATTCTAACTCCTTTTGCCGGCTCCACTCCAATAAAACACAGCTTCAAAATCAATGCTCTGACCAATGCCAGCAAGTCCACTGATCCATAGTCAATTAATTTGGTTGTTTGACCCCATACAATTTCTTATAGGCACAGTGATATAAGTCCTTCTTGTTTTATATTGATTCACTTGACGTCATGACGTAAGCCTATTTTCTATAAAGTATTTTCTATTAGTAACCTCTGTCTATTAGTAATCCCAGCCTCTCTTCTATTGGTATCTTCTAATAGATCATGAGACGTCATGCCGACATTTGTCAACGTGAGATAGCATCCCTTGTAGTTTGGTAAAATGTCGAGAATTTGGTTACAGATATTTAAAAGTTTAACCCTCTAAGCTTCACGAGTATAGTATTATTGCTTTTTCCCCACAACACACAGTATGACCAAATAACCAAATCGATTGGTTGAGGAAATCTTAATAAATTCTATAGGACAAGGACAAAAGTAATTCTAAGTCATACAGAGAAGACTAGGTTACAAAACAAATATATGAGCGTGAACAACTCAGATGGTTAGAGGTGGTAATGGTAATTAATTAATGTCGGTTAGGTTAACGTCGATGGTTAGAGATATTTTTTATATCCTTAAACTTTACGTTTGATCTTTGTGCGCATTTCATAAAAACAATTATCTAATTTTTCTTGATTTCAAATGAGAATTTTTATTAATCTGGTATATAGAATTACTTGTTTTCAAAAACCATGGAAAATTATCAACAAAAAAGGTTTTCATAAAATGAGAAAATTGCAAACTGCTCACATAACTTGGTAAAGTTGAAGATTTTGGTACGTTACGTTTGCCAAGCCAAATTTTATCACCAATTAAAAATTGAAGGAATTTGTGGGAATAGACGGGTTACCAGAATTGGCGACCAATCCTTGCACGTACCAGATTCTGCATCTTTATCTATAAATTTATATTATGCTTGGATATACTACATGCCAAAGCAATAAGTCATCAATGCATTACATGCAAATGAATAGTGATGGTACAAGTTTATGCAAACGTAACGAGAAGACAAAAGTGGTTGTTCCTCAGAATTACGATTTTATGTGTAGAAATTGCAAAAGCAAATTGAAATCACATTTTGCGAGAATGATTTCGAAACGCTATTTATCAGAGGAAATACTAAAGGCAAACTCAAAGAGAACTTAAATTAAACTCCTATTACTGAAACGGTCAAACAAAAATTGTGAGATCCATATTCAGTGAAATCTTTCCAAATCTCAAATTCTGCATCCCGTATGTTCAGCAAGTGCACAGATATAGGGGAACAATTTAACACATGACTGAAATTAGTGACAATTTGTGCTGTGAAATAGGCTACTACATCGATCCATTACTATTTCTGTTTGCTGTAGTTACCAGTTACACGTTATCGATGTACGTATTACAGAAGGCTACTCGAAAAATTGGCAGAAGCGTTTAAATTCCTCGCATTCATGTGAACGGGAGTCAGAAACAATTAAGGTTCATATCAAGTCATGTATCAATGGAAATAACGTCGGCTTAGAGGTGAAACTCATTAACTGACATCTTTTCGGAGATACTAAATGCTTATTTTCATGATGATGAGAAATTTAACAGATTACATTTTCATAATAATAAATATACAGCACTATCAAAATGCTTATAATTTTTTACCTAAAATATATCAGAAACAGAACAATAAAATTTTAATTTTGTTTTGTCAGTTAATGAGTCACTGTTCAAATCCGACGATATGTTTTAGGGGGATTTTTAGTGGCTTCCGTTTATGCTTTGAAAAAGACAAACTATAATGAAAATAGAGTACTTTATGAGAGGCAAGACTTTAAATGGATAGACCAATCAGTATGTTCTCTACCACATAAAAATTTGAATACTCATAGCTTAAGAGATGGTATCCAACATCTTTGTCCTAGTCTCGTTGCATGTGCAACAAATGCACAGATATAGGATGGCAATTTAACACATGGCTGATAATAGAGACAATTTGTGCTGTGAAACAGACTACTACATCAATCATGCTGCTAAATCGATCCATCTACGATCTCTGCTTAGTGCAGCTACCAGTAACACGTTATCAATGTACATGTTACACATAAAGCTACACAGAAAACTCGTAAAAATGTTTAAATTGGTCTCGCATTCACTGGAGTCATACAAAGTAAGGTTGGATATACATCAATCCAAATATATTTTAGGGTAGTGATTTTGGATGATATTATCCGTCTTATGATTTATGCCGTGAAAAAGATATGTAATAGAAGCAGTATGAGAGGCAAGACATTATAAGGATATACCAATCAGAATGCTCTACCACATAAAAATTTGAATAAGAGCTGGAGAGATTGTATCCTACATTTTTGTCATAGCCGCATTGCTTAACGAAATTATACTGTTGGCTGAAAATGCTTGTAAGCACATTTGGGGTCAATCCTAGAAGGTAGCTAATATCTGTACAGAGAAACGACCAGATCAGTCGGCCTTTAAGATCGTCATAAAAGCATGTGTCAAACACTTAGTAAGCCTAGGTTTGGAAGGTTTAGTCTCGTCTTGAATTTGCAGGAATTTGGAACATAGAATATCACTGCTGATCATGCATTTCTATTCTGGATGGTGTATATAGTCCGCCTCACGTAGGAGTTTCGGGGATTGGGGTTATATAACTGAAAGCTGAGGTTTTGCTCTTAGAATTTTTTCGTTTTGAATACGTATCCTTATTCATTGTGTATTTCCATTTATTGATGGATTACATTTTTACTATCACTTTTTTTCTCTGTAAATTTAGCAAATTTTGTAATCCTTTTCTTACGTTATATTGTATTTTTGTGCTTACAAGTTTAGCCCTTCACTTACCTTGTTTTTTATGTATTGTCTTAAATGTTTTATATGTATAGTGGATTGCTCGGCTCTCCCTATGTAGTCCTCGAAACTCCTATGTAAGGCGGACTATATAGCTGAAAGCCGCACATGTGAAACAGTGTCTGCCTACGGCGTCCAATCCAATCCAATTCTGGATGGTGTTGAGCTTTGAGTCATTTTCCTTTTGAGAAAACGACTGCTTTCTATTATTTATATTTGATACAGAATGCAAATATTTAATGAAACAATATTCGGGACTTTTTAAGTATTTTGCATATTTGTAATGCATTTTAGACAAATTAATTTCACATAAATTGAGTTATAACGTGTCTTACTCTATTTCTGAAATAGAAAAAATTGTGCCAATCATAGCATTATGTAAAAAATGAGCTTTTTTACACAAAGCTCTAATCAAGGAACACTGTTACACAGCCCAACCGCCTTAAGATCTTGATTTAATTACTTAATATTTTATTCAATATTAAATGTTGATAAAATAACACTGTTCAATTTTCATTGCATCAATGTTTACTGTTTTAAAAATCTATTGCCCATTATTTAACGCTTGGTTAAAAACAAATGTCCATTAATGAGTATTGTTCATTTTTATTTCACTATTCTGTTTTATTTCATTCTTAATTATTCGCCTTATGGTTTAAAATCAACTAGCAGACACGGCCAAGTTAAGAGGCTAAAGTATCTTAATTGCTAACATCTATTCATGTTAGTGCCGTTCCTGACAATTCATACCTTATTTAATTCCATTTATAATGATATTATATTCATAAATCCATAAATTATTCATACCGACCACTGAAACAAAATTAATAAAAAAGCAGAAATGTGTGTATTTATTACTGGTGGTATTTCATATTTCCAATATACGATGCATTCAAAATGGCACACTTCAGACATGACACCGCAATTAACTTAATTTATTTCAATTTTATCGTATTCACGTGTTTAGTGAGTATATTTTGACGTTTAAACCAGATTTTGCGTTTGCTCATATTTTCCTTTACCGCGCTGATTTGTATTTACCAGACTTCTCATTGCGTTTAATAATCAGACTGCTGAAAAATTCTGAGTTCTTAATGTAATTTTAGAATTACCGTGCTGTCCACAGTTCCAATCAAATATATTTAAACTAAGCAGCGAAATGGAGGAATAAATATTGTATCGATTAATTTTATATTGTTTATATCCGTTTGAAGACTTCGCCAATAAGCAAAAGTCTATTTTTATACCACTGGTAATGAAATATATCTTCGATTTACAAGTGAAACACAATCAGAGTGAAAAACAGTTCTGTGAAAACGAAGAGGAAAATATTTTACTCCCTATATTTTTCTCACTGTTTCTCAAGAAGAAATATAACCTACGTGAAAAGAAAAAAACAACTTAATGGACTTCACCAGTCTAAAGAGTAACGCATTCTAGCATAGAAAAGATAAAAAACTCATCCTTAAAATTTTGACTTAAGGTGTTTCACTTGTAAGCCGACGATGTATATAATTTAGAGGCTATTTACTTATCCGACACAACTTGACGCAACCAAACAGATCAAAAGCGTTAAAAACAAATCACACAATCGCTTGACTTTAAATTAAATGAAGAACTTATTTAGGTGCAGAGACAAACGCGGGCATATTCTCAAAACGCAAACAAACCCAAATCCACTTTATTAAGTTTCAGAGAAACAGTGCTTATGCCAGTTTGGAATCGAACAGAGCCCGTGCACACAAATCCGGGAAGTTATGAAGAGAGAAAAGCAATCCGTAATAATGCCTTCAAACGAATCTTTGCATTTTCATTTTAGGGAATAGCAGGCCGACGTATATTTGCACATCTGCAGTTTTTCACTCACAATCGGTTTTCGTTTTAACGTTATCTATTTTTCCGATACTTTCTCCTGCCCTTTCTCATTCCCTCCCTTTTTTTGTTCCCAAGTGAAATGAAGAAAAAACGGAAAGCCGAAAGCACATGGCAAGGGAAAATCATTTCCTAGTAACCGACAAAAAGAAAAATAATTTTCTGATGATTCAATTTACCCTTCCCGCCCGAACATGTAATTGTGAAAAATGTGCTGCCATATAATGCAAAATCTCCGAAATTCTTCTTAGATGAGGAGGATATCAAGATTTTTCCCATAAAAAGTATTTCTTCAACTTTAAAAATAGCTAACTGCCAAGGAAGAAAAAAAAGATATTCAAAAGAAAGATAAAATCTGAGTGGGCCCATTTTTCGGGCCGAAAACAAAATATTAAAATATTTGCAAAAGGTTTCATCTGGAAATCGTCTACTCAATCATTCCTTTATCAAAAAAGCATATCCTTGCTATTTGATGACACCGTATTTAACTTAATGAAATGCACTTTGTTGGCAGAAATCATCCATACCATTCAATCAGATCCGGAATGGCGTTCAATCAATCAGCTCATGGGCCGCGGTGGCCCGGTTGGAAGAGTAACGGACTTGCAACCGGAGGGTTGCGAGTTCGAATCCAGCCAAACACCGTCGTGTACAAAGGGGGCTGGTGCACGTTAAATCTGTCGTGGTATCAAATGTCCTCACGTTGGCGTGGTGTGGAAGTTTGGAGAGTGGGGTGCCAGCTCAGGTGTTGCCTCGTCATCTGACCGTGGTTCAAAATTACGTGGTGTTGTCCTCGGATCTTTCCCTTTGGGATTGATCCCGGACCGTCACCAATAGCCCGTTGTGTTGCTCCAGTGTGACGTTAATTGAAATACCCCCCCCCCCAATCAGCTCATGATTTTTAAGTTTCATGAAATACGCACTAATTTGACATAAATTATTCATGCTATTCAATCAGATCTGGAATTTAATTAAGTGAATCCCTTCATGATATTTACTGCTCGTCTGATTAAAACAACCTACATTTTAGTTCATGGTATATTAATGATAATTGTACAGGGTGGGGTCCATAAATAACTTTACCTTTACCAAATTTAAATAACTTAAATTTAATTTTTTTTAATTTTCAAAAAAATATTTATTTTTATACACTCACTGCCAAAAGTTAAGCACGGAGAGGAGAATGTTAATTTCCGGAAGCCGATCTGAATTTGAGAGGCTGCATTTCGCTGCAGAGGTAGATGGAAGTATGCAAATATGTTCTGTAACAGCCAATCACGGTTTCGTGTTGATCACGGTTTCGTTTAATGGATGATAATGCGCTTCCCCATCGAGCCAACATCGTCGAAGACTACCTGGAGAGTGAGGAGATTGCGCGTATGGATTTACCGGTGTACTAGCCCGATTTTATTCCATTGAAAATCTTTGGGATGCCCTGTGCTGTGTCTGCACGTTACCCACCACCAGTCACTCACAGAGTTGCAAACTGCTCTACAGGAGGAATGGCGATTACTTGAATCTGGGGTGGTTGATCACCTCATGGAAAGCATGGTCACACGCTGTAAACTTTGTATAAGGATGAGGGGTGGTCACATACCCCTATTAATGTCGGTTTTGTTTGTTTGTTTTGGATTTAAGCATCATTTTATTAATGACTCCATCTTATAATTTATGAAAATTCAATATTGTTTTCATCTTTGTATGTAATTCTTTGTTTTGTTTCATGTATAAACATATTTGCTACTTTCCTGCTGCATTTCGTGTCAATCGTGTCTGCACTTGTCGATTTTTTCGTATTTTACCGCTTCTTGCTTAACTTTTGGCATTGAGTGTACAACTGAATACCTTTTTTGGAATACTTTCGATCGAGTTGGAAAGTTAAATCTCTAAAGAGTCAGCCATTTGAACAATGCCGACTGTCTGCTCTTGGGTGGGAAAAACGGAACATCAATGTTCTTAGCAAAATTCTAATTTTTTGACACGATGCTCGCTCGTACTTTTCTCCGTAGCAAATTACAACGTCTAATTCTCAATAACCGGTATTAAAAAATTAAAGATTATTGAATTTTTAAATTGTAAAGGGATTTAAGGACCATCCTGTATAACGTAGAATGTACTTCAGAAGCAACAGTAGATCGACCAATTTGGGATTTAGAATTATTGCATATTCAATTGAATCATGGAACTTTTAATTTCTAAGCTATAAATGCTAGAGCACTTTATAGAAAAATACTAATTTTAATTTTCCACTGCTGTTATTTTGGTCCTTATGATCGCACTGATCTGCCAAAATGGCCATTGACTATTTTAATTTTTGATAACTTTTTAGTTATTTTTTAAAGATTTTATACAGTTAATTTCCTATTTGCAAGTCTGCAGTTGAGAGTGCAACAGTAAAGCTACTTCGAGCGTAATAGCATATTCAGAAAATAACTAGTTCGTACTCAAAGTGAATTTGAATAATATGCACAATGGGTCATTTTTTCTACAGTTAATGTTATAAAGCTCTTTCATTTCTGAGATATTTTCACGTTGAATTAAAAAATTTCCATTCAAATAATTATTAAATCATTATTCACATATTCAAAATTAAAAGAAAGTACATACTTATTTATTCTCTACTCATATTAGTTTAAAGACGTTAAGTGTCTAAAACTAAAAAAAATTGCTTTAACAAAAACGTTTAACTACTGATGAAATCACAAACTTATTTATCTTGGGGAAATTGTTTTTCATCCAACACCCGCCTTATTCCTCAATAAAACTCATTGCACCGCTTTATTCCTCAATAAAACATTCCAGTTCTTTCCTATAGACATCTCTTTGTAGACTGAGAACCTATTAGTCCCCCTTCATAGACTACTAAAAACTTAGATCTCGGTAAAATTAGACTTCGTTTAGCAAAATGTCACCGTAGAACAACAAATCGAATTTAGTGTATAATAGACAACCATTATATCTGCGTAGGAAACAAGACATAAAAAGGGATACTATAGCTACATAAGACTATTATAACTTTAGAATACTAAAGTTGGACATGTATTTGGAAACTATGTACGTATATAAAATAGGCATGCAATCTTTATCCAACACAACTGTAAATCACTAATCAATAGCTAATCAATATAAAATCGGGTTAGTTGCTCGAATTGTGAACAATCGTTCCATTCGGTGTGTTATGTATAAGAAAAATAATTGTATGCAGCTACATTCACAAATAATTCAACGAAGTTGTCTTTAGTGTGCATTTTGCTTCGGTTAATAAAATGTTACAAATTAAAGCACACCATATTTACAATTCATTTTGTAAATGACGCTGTTTGTAACTGACGCTGTTTGTAACTGACGCATTTTGTAATTGACGGATATGATCCATCAAACTTCTAACGAAATAGATATAGCACGTGGGTGGATTGCTGTCCTAAGATCCAAGTGTAAATCACGTGGGCTTGGGAATCAAATGCAAACTAGTGTTTTACACGCTCGTCAATTAGTCCTGTGTTAAGATTCAAGTTTTCTCTAATACCAAGTGACTTTCAACTTGAGATCTTCAAACCGAGCGATTGAGTAAAATAGCATGAAGCTCCAAGCAATCTGTCTATTTTATTAGAAGGTTGATAGAACGATCTTACAGTGTATCATTTTAAAATTTTAATTCGTTTTATTTGGATGAAGTATGGATCGAAATATTTTCCAATTAAAATTATCATGTAGAGTTCTGGTTGTTCCCACCACAATTGATAGCAATACGATTAATCCACCTCTATAATTTCAAGTAAATAAAACGTATATACGATACATTAATTTTATTTGATATCAACAAGGATTAATTTCTCGTTCTAACTTTTTTCGTTTTCAAACCTCATTTCTCGTTATGTATAGAATTATGTTACCTCAAATATATCAATTTATATGCTCATACAAATAACAAATGAAAAGAGCTTAAAATATCTTTATTTGAAATATCATTACTTTAATGTCTTTTCTGAGAGAGATTTAGAATGTTAAATGATCACATACATATGCGGTACAGGATTTAGCAAAATTATATTCAAATGGATACAATTATTGAAATTTAATACGCTGTTTATGCACGAAAATTTTCATAAAAACAAATGTCTTATTTATTTCAATTGTTTGCGTCAAATCATCAATAGATTATTCTGATTTGAATGAAAATGGTTCGTCCAAATGTTTGTTCCGAATGCTGTATTGATTTTGAGTTTGAATGTGTACTTAAATGGTAATTTTACAGTGCGTCTTTTGAAAGAGGTTTGGAGTGTTTCCAAACTTTCAAAACGATCGTTACAAATGTCAAAATGCAACTAAATCTAGAAGAAACATCTCTACATAAATTTAAAAGTTTCAGGTTCAGTGATTCAATGGATAATACGGGTATTTACTATTTATTTGCATAATACATTTTGTAAGGAATGATTGAGGTTTCCCAGCAATATGTTGCTTTGATATTTTAATATATTTATTCTCAAAGAATATCTCTTCGTAATTTATTACATGTGAAACACGTATTTTCCAGTGTGTGTAAATTACTAAAGGAAAATTTATGAGATAACTACAGTTTCAAATCTTGTTTCAATATTTAAGTGTTTATGTGTGTTATGTGTAGAAGTTTGATACCTCTTTAGTATGATTAAGGAAATTTATTTAATGACTTTATCAAAGCGTAACTTTTAATACATTTAGTTGAACTGTCACGCTGACCCAGCTCGATCCACACACAATAAAATTTATACCCACAAAGTATGTCAGTTGCACAACAAATCCATTGTCACTAAATAATTAACTAATGTTACTCAATCTTTAAGTTTTCAACAGCTCTATTTTACCAAAAAGCTTAATCTTATTTTCTGAAAAAGTAATTTTTTGAATTAACGGAACAAGATACGCCTGAGACAGTCTTGCTCGTATGGGCGGTTGGTCGGTAGTTGAATCAATGTCGAACTAGAACAACACAGCGGGCTATTGGAGACGGTCCGAGATCAATCACGAAGGGAAAAATCCGAGGAAAACACTTCGTAATTTTGAACCACCGTCAGATGGCGAGGTCAACACCTTAGGCATCCCACTCTCCAAACTTTCACACTACGCCAACGTTGCGGGAGAGTGAAAAGTGAAGGGGTAAAAACACAGGCTCGCAACGTATCTCGCAAGCGCTACTAGTGATTAAGCAATGATGATCTCAACGTAGTCAGATCTACGAGGGATTGGTGGTGATTAGTAAAAGGCACAACAAAATCCACTATGAATAGTATTTCAAGAATATTTTACACCATTCATTCGCAAATTAAAATCGAATGCTCCTTAAACAAAAATTTTTCGTGAAAGAAATAAATCTGAAGACTTCATTCAAAGGAATTCCAATACCCTCTCATATAAATTTAATTATGGTTAATAGAAAAGTCCGAAATGTTCTGTACATATTAAATTACCGTTATTTCTTTGCAATGCTCTGAACAAATAAACTTTTTTCCCTTAAAACACGAATAAGCATTATTTATAAATGTTTAAAAATATTAAAAAAAAAAAACGATGAGAAAAATATCTCGTAAACCTTTCATATATCTATAAAAGGCGTCAGGAAAAACTGCCGAATTCTAAATGTTTTATCAAGTACGGAAACACACAACACAACTCAAAACTATAATAAAATTCTATTCAATGAAAATAAATTATATCATTTTATAATTCAAAAGATAAGTTCTTTCAAAGTATTTAATCATTTGTTATTTTGGAGAGTCACATGCATTATTGCCGTTTATACAATTGCAAACATTTGAAATTCAAAATATTTTGTTGAGATATAAGCAATATAACGAGGAAGTGCACAGTGCTTCCTCGTTTTATTGCTTATTTGACTTTGTGGCCCTCTTTTACTTCTCCAAGATGAATATTTGGTTTGCGAACAGCAGAAGGGCAGAGATCTCAGTCTGTTTCTTTAGAATGAGAATCTCAAAGCTCACTTCTTTCATTCAGTTATCCTATGCTGAATTGATAAAACACTTTTTCTCTCCAAATAAGTACTTAATTTTCTTTTCAATAGACCATTCTTATCGTATCAAAGTGGATTTATTATTTAAATACTAAATTCAACAAACTCTCATCTGTCCTTGTGGAGTGGGTGATGCGAACCACTACTTATTCGCCTGTAGACTCACTCAACTCCATCATAGAATACCGACCCTAAAAAGATTTTGCGGTAAAAAAAATTCCCACTGCGTATAGATGAGGACGAGAAATACTTTTTTAGATGTAAAGCAGAAATTTTGAGTTATTAAATGCACACGCAGGTGCTGCTCTAAATAAATTTTTCTGTGAGGCGTTTTAGAGGCAAGAGACCGAATTTAAATGTCGTTATTTTTAGGTGAAAAGAAGTTGGGCCTAAGGAATATTTTACACATAAAAGACGACTGAATTAAAGCCGATTGCTTCAATTCAAACTACCTGGCGGCCACAAATCGCATGATTCGTATGATTTTCTTTGTAGTAAGAGGAGCACAGCCAGGCTCTTACGCCAGGTGTCACAGTGTTGTGTTTCTGGTTCTTTGATGTGGAAAGGAGTTGTGATGGGACAGGTGGTAACATAGTGGTCCGGGTCTGCTTCCACATATGCAGAGGTCACTGCAATGAATATTCATTCAAAATAAATATAACAGGAACGGGCCGTGACCCGTGTAATAGTGTGTGAGCTCTGGGATGGAGATGAAGCACCCTGTAGACAAACACAAATAAACGTGGCTAAATAATGTTATTAACAACAAAAAGTCTCTATGGTGGATTCGGGAGTGTCGGGTCGCTTCCACAGAAATATTTATTCAAATGTATGACAATCCTGTTCGAATACTTTTATTTATAATTTAGCCTTTGCATTTGTGCTCGTCATTATTTAAAATTTTTGTTTGTATGTTTTAAGTTTTAAATGTATAGTAATTGATTAAGTTTTGGCATCTGTTCTTGTCTTCATTCAGAATTTTTGCTTGTGATTTAGAAAGATATCTGTTTTCCTGGAAGCTTTAAATTATTTTAATCCTGTTCCCATTTGCAATGTAAATATGTATGCATAACATCTTTGAATGAATGTAAGTAAATGCTACCTAGCTTGCTACCTTGTCAAGCCTTAAACCTTTGTTGGTGGTCTGTGTCTCATGAAAGAAAAGGTCATTTGTTTCAGGCATTTATCTTAAACTGAATTTGTAAAAAGGTTTGGGTATCTCTAAGGAGTGGATGAGGAATTTTTGTTTTCAAAATATTCTACCATATTTAAGAATATTTTGAAAGCTTTTACCATCAATATGTTTAACTTGTAATGTTGTATATTTTTAAATAAAACAACGCGCAATTTAATATAAAATTATTATTGGATTAAACTATATTAAACTTACTTGAGATTATTTTAAAAGCTTTTACATCAATTTTGTGTTTAACTTGCAGTTTTGCATTCATTTAAAAACAACGAACAATTTAATATATAATTAGTATTGGAGGAACTCTTTATTACCTGAACATTCATCTCTTTAGATCTTGCGCCATAAAACCCAAACATCCAATCATCTCTTTAGAAGTTAATTGTATATTATACCAAAAGAAATCAGAAGTATTCAAACCATTCAAATTTTATTGATACCTATTTACTAATAGAATTGAACTTCATCATCGTTCAAAAACTTTCAGTGCTCGTGGTTTGACTTAACAACCACATTTCTCTTTTCAAACTTGTGCCAGTAGAGGTTTATGGCTCCGACATCATTGACAGTTTTTCACTCTATTGTTAAGCCACATAGCGCCGGTTATAAACGACGGCCAATAAAAATCGGACTTGAAGAATTAGCACTTTTTATATCAAATAAGCAAGTTGTTATCTGCTTTCAATGTTTCACGATCTTTTCTTCACCCCAAGAAGAGCGATATATCGTGGTGTTACTGTACTTGATTCTCATAACAATTATATCTCGATGATGAGATATCTTGTCATTAGCAAAATTGGTCAGATCTTGATGGACGAAATATCTCGTCGAAACCACTTGGAAGGTTAAAAGTCAACACTGTTTTAATATGTAATCTCGTTATTAGCATAACTGACGAGATGTTGAAAGACAAAATATCTCGTTATTACAAACTGATTAGATCTTGATCTCGTCATCATAAAAGAATCGACAATTTCTTTTTGACGAGAGATCTCATCGGCAAAATTTAACAGATCTTGATGAACGAAATATCACGTCGAAACCAATTGGAGGGACAAAAGCCAAACACTGTTTTAATATGTGATATTTAACCATGCTTAGAAAAATAAACCTTTTAACATATTAAATCCTTTTCTTTTTCAGAAATGTGGCAACTATTTCGGAACAAAATTTAAGTATTAAATGTGACATTAATTAGCGACAGAGAGAGTAGTCAAATAATTTAAATTAGTACTACTGTCAGGGGAGAAGAAATAGTAGGCGATGGGATCGTCAATATGTAAAACCTTGCACTTTTCTTATCAACAGAACAGTTCAAAGCTGTCGGAAGTGCTAATACAAATTTGCTTTTCGTATGGGCTTTTTATGTGTCTTTCGTTATATTCTAAATCCCTTTTGGTGAATGACTGCTATTTTAATTAATGAATTTGAGTTTGTCAAGAGAATATTTTACCATTCTTATTAATTATATTCACATACAGATAACTCTTCAATTAAATATTTATTATTTAAAATACTATATCAGACAAATAGATGTAAAATATTATCTCCCTTTTGATTTCATAAAAATATACATTTGACGATAATTAATTTCTTTTACAAATATTCTTTGGAGTAATTAGTTTCTTAAGTACATCTCTAATTTCCAAGAAGTTTTTAAACTCTTTATTTTTTTAAATTAATTTATATATTTATATTATAAAAAGAAATAAACTGTGTTCGATCTAAATTTTTAGTTAATAATGTTTAAATGGAAGTATTAAAACATTTTTAGTGTAGTGTTCATTAAGTATTTCAAAGTTAAATTGATTTTTAAAATGCATCTTTAATTTCATTTTGTTCTAAAATTATTTTTATAGAACTTATAAAGATAAATGCTTTATATTTTATCTATATTTTTATTTATCATCTAAGTACATTATTTCATTACCATACATTATTTACGAAATTGTTTTGATCTTTTGATTTCAAACTCTAGAAATTTATTCCATCTTCACTTTTGATGTTCAAGAAATATTTCGTAACACGATAAGAGAAAATTATTGATAAAGGAAAAATAATTTAACGTCTTAACACTCTTGTCCTTAATACAAATTTTGTTTGCATATAAGGCAGTTATGTAAGATATTTAGTGAAATATAAGAAAGTTTGTCTACTAAATCAATCTGTGTTTGCTTTAAAAATAGAATAATTTGTTGGGATGGACAGGAAAGCAAGGTACATATATGTACCATTGGAGCTTTAATGTGGTAACTATAAATACTATATCAGGAGGGATGAACATCAAAAAAATATAAATGTGGAAAAATTAGTTACACTATCCAGGTAATTTAGAATATTGGGTGGTATATATGCATTGAAAGTTTTCATATGGGTTTTACTGTGGCACCTATATGTACTATCAGGTAAGAAATTAGAAGATAAACATGAGAAATACTCAATAAAAACATGGGAAAATATGTAAATCTATTCAGATGATTTAGAATATCGGTGATACATATATACCTACTATATCCACCTATTTTCACCTGTTTTATATATATATATATATACATATATATATATATATATATATATATATATATATATATATATATATATATATATATATATATATATATATATATATATATATATATATATATATATATATATATATATATATATATATATATATATATATAAAACGAAAGTGCTAAATACACAGTTATTCAAAACCAAAACATTGCAATAAACGAACCCTATACCTTCCAATCTGCCTATTCTATCAATTCCCTCAGACTTGAATATTTAGCATGGTATAGATACATTGCCAAATCAATTCCAACTCCATATCTATATTTAGGGAATTACAATATACCTACAAGACTTTTAGTACAACCGAAATCACATATTCATCGTGTCCTGTGTATAGTGAAGCACAGAAAGGACACATTCGCGAGTCAGATGCCCTCCCCAACTAAATGGCACAGTTTAATCGTGACGGGTGAATCACAGTATGTCGCCCATTGAGTCGGTCAACGGAAGGGGCCATAACTTACCGCCCTCAGCTTGTTTCCGGCCGCCTCTTTGGCCATTTGGAAGAGGGAGAGGGGCATCATGAAGTAGCCCTGCCACTTGCAATCCAGGTACACTTGCATCCGGGACATGCCGTCCGGGGTGCTGGGGGTCACGTGCAGGAAGAGACCCTTGTGGTAGCTCCTTTCGCTCAGGCCCTTCACTGGCAGGTGTTGCAGCCGGACGCGGCCCCACTCTTTGGTAGCGATGGTCACTGCACAAGGAAAGAAAATGTCAATATAGGGAGAGTACTGCTCTTTGAGACAGCTGTATAACACACTTGATTTTAGTCACATTTACATTTATAAATTGCTAATATAATAATAAGCATTATAAATTAAATTGCTAATTTAATTTATAATGCTTTTTCTAATCAGATGTAAAGGATAAATACAGCAGAGAGGCCAACCTTTGATTAGATTCCTCAGATTGGTTGTTTGGTTGGTTTAGGTCTTATGGTGCAAGGGCCATATTTGTCCAAGCTGCGCCAAATACGAAAACACCAAGTGAAAAAGATGTCTTGAAAGGGGAAACAAGAGAGATTGGGTATAGAGTAGTGCTATGAAAGCAGAAAAAAATCGCTTGGGTATCCCAGGTAGGTTGGACTGGGTTTTATGGCGCAAGGGCCATATTTGGCCATGCTGCGTCAAACACAAGACAGGTAACGTCAAGTAATGGGCATACACACAAAGAAAATTTCATTAAAACAAGAAGAGAGAAATACACCCAGGGAGGAATCGAACCTGAGACGCCTACAAATTGGGTATCCAGGGAACGCGACTCCCTGTTTACTAAATATAGTAAGCTCCATGGGGGGAGAAGACAACATTAGAGTACCTCGGGTTCCGTACACACCTAAAGAAGATTAGGGCTAGATGCTTCATGAATCGGATATGTGATTCTATTTTAACTACATGTTTCTGGAAACGTATTCTAATCAATGTTATGGTTGACTGGTCTAATTTTATTTTATAACCCAAGACCCATATTAGGCCTTGCTGAGCCGAACACGAGACAGACAATTTTAAGTAACGAATATACACTCGAGGGAATTTTTATACACGTAAAGGAGAGAAATACTCCCAAGACAAGTTAAAGGGATCGAACCTACGCTACCAACAACTCGCAGGTTGCTAGCGTAGTGCGAAAACCCACTGTTATTCATAGGATGCATAACAGTGTTAACTACACAAAAGGTATGCATAGCTATATTTTTAGTTTTGTTCCACCTTTGTCTGATATAGTTTTACTTTAAAATATGTTCTCAGAGCAAATTCAACATTTTTTAAATTTCAATATTCTTTCACTACCATAAATCTTTTCCAAAGCAGATAGTTTTCCTAGTAATAGGTAGGGCCTGAAATGATTGGTTTTTCCACTAGCCTGAAAATAATTTATGTAATTGCTTTTGTTATTGGAAATTAAAATATAAATGAAAGCTTAAGTTTTGGCTTCCAAATTTATGTATAAGTATCTCTTTTCTTCGGTGTTTAAAAAGTTCATTATTTTTTAATTTAAATGTGTGGAATTATGAGTAATTAATGTGAAACTTTAAAAGCATGTGAAATATATTTATCAATTGATAAATTATGGTAGCAAGTGAAATCATCAGCATATGTCATTCTTATAAATAATTTCTAAAGTATTACATAGATTACATTCATTGATATTTAATAATATTAAATATTTATTAATTTTCACTTTTTCTTCACTATTATATTTGAATTATTTAATAGAATTTTAATGAACTAAAAATGCACCTTTAAATCGAGATAAAGGTCTTATTACTTGATTAATATAAATATGTTCTCTTTCAAACTTCTTTAATTAGTTGAAGTCTTTTATAAACAGCCGTAGATAATATTTTTGTATGAACTCTGGCATCTCCCACAGACAAGAGAGTGATCGATTACACCCATGCAGGCATCTTTTCTAAATCTTAATTCACGAGTAGTCTTATAAATATTCATGAAACTCCTTCAAATATCGCTATCTCAACAAAACTAAAATTCATTTTACCCAGCTCAGTACATATTTTTCACGTGACTAAAGATATGTGAGTCTTCGAAAATGGAAAACGTAATGATAAAGCAGCAATCGCAGATTCATAATTGAAAATGCCACTGAATATTCACATCTCTCTATCATTCTCCTTTTCAATATCTACTGACTTTTATATTTAAAAATGTATAGTACTTGCAAGCGACGTAAATACTCGAAGCAACGCGAAACTCAAATGAAACAGGTATTAGATTGAAATTTACATTCAAACAAACCCATTCAAATGCTAAACTTGCATGTTTTACAATTTTTATTTTTGTAAACTAGAAGATCTTTTGATTGAAGCATTACTCCAAAATCGTACGCAAAATATCGTCCCGGAGAACTTCAAAAGAAGCTCGAAATACATTAGACATAATCAGAACACAGATAATAAACGATTTTGAATGGATTTTAAATTACCTTCGATTCATTCAGCTTCATTCACCCTTCTCGTGGTACCGGAATTTCGAATAATCCTGGCGAAAATAATTAAATACGAAAGCAGTGTTTCGGAAAGAAAAATTTGACTGATTAACCTCCTAATCTGCAAGCGGAAACGTAAAAGGCGAAAAAAGGTAAAGATCAGTCGTACGATTAAACCGATGCTCTTTCCCATCTTAAAAGCGAGATTAGTTATTGTAAATGAGAAGCATTCGCGGAAGAACAGTAATTCATATTTGTAAACCGATAAGACAATGGAAAGAGCAAGTCGTTAGAAACCATATTCTTTGTTCTCAACAAAAGCACACTTTTCTCTTAGGATTAATTAAAGCTTTTGTCTTTGCTGTTCGGGTGATTTTGAAAAGATATGTGGGGACCAATGAAATGTGAGCCAGAGCAATCTTAAAACCACATATATTACATTTCTTTTTTACTAGAGTTACTAAAAAATTTGTATTCTATTTGCTATAAGGTAAAGGGGTAAATTCATTCTGCACACCTGTAACGTCTATTATTTCAGTTATCGCCTTTTTAAATTTTGAAACAGTTTGTTACACACACATTCTGTAAATACAAATAACAAAAGCGAACAAGTTTTGTTCACCATGATTACGAATATATGAATATTCTAGAATTGTTACTATTCGAGAACATTCTAGTATTGTTACTATAAGAGAAAATTCTAGAATTGTAACTATACAAGAAAATTTAGAATTGTTCTATACGAGAACAGTTGTTACTATGCAAGAACATTCTAGAAGAACAATTATTACAATGTGAAAACATTCTAAAATTGTTACTATGTTAAAACATTGTTTACAGTATGAGAGCATTTTAGAATTGTTACAATACGAGAACACTCTAGAATTGTAACTATATACAAGAACATTCTTATGACTTAATGATGCAAAATTGATAATAAGGACTGGAACTATTTGTGTGTTTGTGCAAGTATCACATAAAATTTATTCCATAACATTTCTTAAAAGGTTAAATGCTTTATAAATCATATATTAACTTAGAGAATATATTATTTAAAATTTCTTTGCATATACTTTAAGCAAGTTTCAGACGCTAAAACAGTTGAATACCCATACTAAAATCAACCTGAATTTGGCAGTTTGGGAGAAGATGGAATGTGAATTTAGCATTGCGATTCCCTTGGATTGGCTTACCAGTACAACTAGAAAAGCAATTATTTTTCCGAAACATTATTTTTACAGAATTTAAATTATAATGCTTTATTTATTTTGAGCCCTATTTATTTCTCATTGTGAATTAGATACAATTTTCCAATATTTAGGACAAACGATATAAAGATAATAAAACTTTATATTTTATGTCCAATATTACTAAAGTGAATTCATTTTCTGGACGGCATGTGAACATTTAGATAATTCCGTTTTATGAAAAGAATTAAAAATACAGCACAAAACCTTTTGAATCAAGACTGGTAGCTAATCAAATTTATTCAAAGTATTTTAAACTTTTGATATAGGTTTCCTTTACAGAATGATTAAACTTGCATTTCTTTTGCATGTTTCAAATAACATTACTTGGTTTTATTGAAAGCTGAATTCAAAAGGTATAAGTAACACAATCATTCTCATTCTAAACAGGTACGTGGTGTCCATTCAAAACTAAATCTCTGAATTGGAAAAACTGCTTTAAAGAGTAGCGTTTGCTCAACGAAACGGAAGATCGTGTTCATTTACAACATGCAGTGATACTATTTTCTGATATTTTTGCTCAGAATTAATTTCGCATTTTTTAATTTAATTTTAGTTTCGGTTTTACGAGGGGGTGTTGGCGAGATCACGAGACAAAAAGGATCAGAAATTAATATCTTCAAAACAAATTTTTTTCCTCCGGCTTTAGTTTTATTTTTGCTGCTTTTTGTGTTTTAAATTTATTAAATATTTATTTTTTAATAAATTGTAATTCCTATTCATCACACGCAACAACCTCACAAAGGATTCGATTTAAAGCTGCATGAAGTTAGAGTAAAGCAAATTTCAAGTGGAACTTTCCTGATATTGAAACAATATTGATGTTAGAAAACTCCGAATTAAGACTTTTTAAATAATAAATATTCTTTGTAGTGATGACAGAAGGTCAAGGTTACCTACTTTACGAGTTGAAGCTATATTTAAGCAACTTATACTGTTATAAGTTCGTTGAAAACATTGATTTTCTTGACAGCCATTAAAAACCTGATTTAAAAAAACTGTCAAATGTTTCTACCATTTTTTGAAAATGATAACAGGTTATCTTTTCATTGTCCGTACTGAGGACTTCAAATTTTAAAACAAGTTCTCTTTTGTTACTGTACCATTTAAATAAAAAAATTAGAAAAAAAGGCATTCTATATTTTAAACATTAGTCATAAATATCTTATCTAATTAGTTTGTCATCCCTCTCTTAAAGATGGCGAAATTCGAAAATGTCACATGCCTCCTGAAAGAGTGCCATTAGTCAAAAATATTTGTAGGAAAACTATGAGTGTTAGAATATTCTTCGTAGATTCGTCATGTTTGTGAATTGAATTACAGCAATTTTACAGGAAACTTAAGAAGGGACATTCCTAATCCTCTTCCCAAAACGCCTCTTAAACCCGACTTTTGTAGCAGTCACCTTTCGTAGTTTTATCATATAACAAGAGTTACAATGTATGTAAAATGTATTATATGGATGGGTGGATTTGCTGTTTACGTCCAAAGTAAGTTGTAGAAATTATAATGTCCAAAATGTGTTAAAAAATTGTTTTTCTGACATTTAAATAATGTTGGCATTTTTTTACGAAAGAGAAGTGATTATTCTGGTCACTTTTTCAATCTAAAGTTGACCAAGTCAACCCGAGTAGTCGGGTAATTCTGCTTGTTTAAAATATAATTATACAACTGCGTTGCAAGAAATAATAGCAGTGAAAAGTCTCTATAATTTTCTCTTACGTGAAGCCTAAATAAGGCATAATTTGTATTGTTGCATGGCAACGGCTAGATAAAAGCATCACGTAATTTCACTCGCGAAAGAAATCTGTCGACGGGAAAAAGCAGATGCGATGAGTCATTTCAAATTCGTGTTTTAAAAGTGAATTCAGATTGGGCTGTTAAGCTGTGAAGTGGTTACGTTCATAACTAACAAAGGCATGGTCAATTAGAAAATGAATCCGTAAGAGGAAAACTGAAGGTGAAATAAAAGAAAGATGTTAATTAGAAGTAAAAAAAAATGTGTGTATGCTGCACAATAATGATGGTAAAACATGATTCAGGTAAACTTCGCAGAGCATCTTTTAAAAGATTTTTTTTAATCACACAAAGGGCCTTACTTCTCAAATAATAAAATGGTTATGTTGGAAGAAAGTATACGGTGCAATCACCAATTGGCGCCAATGGCGATTTTTTTTAGCTTAGCAACCACTGCAATCTCGTGATGGTTCAGGCAAAAAACAGGCTTTTCCATCATTTATCGAGACAAAAAAGTGTTTGGCGTAAAGTGTGAATACCCGAGTACTTTCTAAAACAACTGTTAATCCAACAATATATCATGGAATAGAATGTTGCTGTGTGGCTTTTATCTTTCCTCCTTGGAACGGTCACACTATTTCTACATAATATGCAGAAATAGAGTGACCCTTCCACATTTATTTGGTCAGATCATTCACAAGTCCAAAAACCTTCCAGTACATTTCAAAGTCCAAAAATTGAAATTGGTAAGTTTTTCTACGCTTATTGTTCATATTCATTATTAAATTGATACTTTTTACTTAAAAATAACTATCAAGTGTTTTTGATGCTAGGGCACGTTGCGAGCTAGCACAGCGAGCATGTTTCGTGCAGCGAACCAATGAAGACTGTTTAACAATCTTTAGAGTTTTTCAAACGGGATCGAGCAGGGGTTGAAGCTGAATAAAATGAAAACTTTGTAGATCATATCGAAACTGCACCATTATTTGAAAACGTTTAATGTTTTGACTAGCACAATATTCCCTATGATGCAACAAAGCTTTAAGTGAAGTTTATTATTCAAAGCAAAAATTATTCAAGGGGGAAATGTTTTTCAAATGAAACTCTTTTTAACCCATGTTCAGAAAGCAATAAAATCGACTAGATTCACTATACCTCTCATAGGACGGTGATTCTGTCCAGCCATCTGGTTCTAGTAGTTTGATACCCATGTCCTGACTAGTCCAATCAATGCTTCCGTGTGCATGGTAGACCGTTCGATGATACCATTAACTTAAGTAATCAACTGGTACATTGAATAACTTGAACGGTATACAGCAAACAACTATTCGGTTGGAAAAGCCTGAGGTAAAGTGCAAGTTCCCATCTTATCTTCAGAAGGTTTAGATATGGATTTAGTACAACCCAAGAGCATTAAATATTTTAGAGCGTCGATATAGCGTTGTTTCCAATAAAGACATTTTTGCTTGGGGTCAAGAGGGAAATCCCTCCTATTACGTAGCATCCCTTCACAAGGCTCCGAGAATCCTATTATAAGAAATGCAATGAAAAGATTTTAGGTTTTCTCCCCTCTACAGGAGGAAAACACTTCATTCAAATAACACGAACATGTCAGAATACAATTTTGAACAGTGATTATGAACTGATATCTGAAGAATTTGAATCTGATAATATACATTTGTTCTGATGTGCTGCCGTGGTCAGTGAGTTCGCTTACTGCGCTAGCAACCGGGAGTTGTAGGCTACACAGCTTCGATTAGTGTATTTTACCTTGGGTGTATTTCTATCATCTGCGTCTGTAAGACTGTCCTTGTGAGTGTATGTCCATTATTTAACGTTGTCTGTCTTGTGTTTGTCACAGCTTGGCCAAATATGACCCTCGAGCCATAAAACCCAACCAACAATTTATTCTCTTCGTACAGGATGTATATAAAATATTCCTGATTAATACTGGACTAGAATTTGGTCTGTCACTCTACTGTCATTTTGTGCTACATGAGGGCTACCGCGTATTCCCTGATTAAAAAAATTCAAAACAGAAAGACTAAGCTATTAGAAACATTTTTCTACGATATTTACCTAAATTTTCAAAAAGGACATCAATGTAATTCAACATGGGCTCATTGTGTTGCATGAAGGACACCTCGTAGGTACTCAATTTCCCTTTTCGATTTTATGCACACCTTGCAGTACTAGTTCAATAGATATTTTCTCAACGGTTTCTCTTATGTATTTACTAGCTTCACTACTCAGATTCGACCGAGAGCTTTTGCTGCTTCAGACAAACAAATCGCGCCTGTTTCCTCAGCAGGTTCGCTGCTTCCTAGAACAGCTTTTTTAGCTTTATCCCGATGCATGTGTTTACCATCTTTCTTCCGATTTCTCGACGTGACGGCGTTTGATTGATTTGAGTTAGATCAAAAATTGATAACTTCTTGAGTAAAGTTCTATATTAGGACATCAATGTAATTCAAAATTCAACATGGGCTCATTGTGTTGCATGAAGGACACCTCGTAGGTACTCAATTTCCTCCCAAATATTAAATTTTATTTTTATGATTCTTAGAGAGCAATGAAACGAGTTGAAAACAGGTGCGCTGATCTAGAAATTTCAGACAGAACAAGCTGTGCAAATTTCATGACGCAAGAGTTCAGCCTTCGAGAGTTTTTGTTACTTCAAACAAACATATTTTTGTTTCATATATATAATATATTCTTATAAAGTGTTAATTCAATTCGGAACATTTTCAAAAAGCTTTTCGAAACCAAATGGCCTGTTCTAGGATCAAGTCCATGTAAATTCGAAAGAAAATTTTAATGAAGTGAAGGTTTCTTTATATACAGTAGATATATATTGTAGTATAAAGGATAGATGCGAGTTTCTTCTGGAGTAAATGTCTAACATTGTGATAATAATGGGATAGACGTTTTTCTAATATTTTCCTCCAAGTCCATTGTTAAAACGTACCCTGTGTTTTAGCTGAATTTAAATACATAAAAAACTAAAAAAAATATCGTTGACTTAAAAACAGAAATTAATTAACTGACATTTTTTCGGAGACACTGAATGCTTATGTTCACACTGATGCGAAATACATTGTAATATATTGTAATAAGTTTAAAAGGCATATAACGCTATCAAGATGCTTATAATTTTTATTTTTGATAAAAAAGAATAGTTAGTCTTTAAAGAGATGTACATTAAAAATGTTTTGTTCTTTAATGGGGAGATTGATCTAAGCCGACGATATATCTATTAGATTAGAAAATTGATATAAATGAAAAGATTGCGAAGTTATACACTCGAATTTTAGCTGTTCAAAACAAATTTAGAATCAAATGTTTTATTCTCCATATTTATTTGAACTATTCGCGCGAAAATATAAACCCTTCTTTAATTTTAAGGTTTAAATGCATCGATTAATTATCAAATATTAACAGACAGATGTCAAAATTTATATTAATGAATTGGCTCTTCGACACAAAAGTTTTTAAGTTTCCTGACTATCAATTACAAATGACTGTTTAATTTATAATTATGAACAGATAGAGAAGAATGAATTGTGAACGTTTTATAATTTTCAACAAATAAAGCGTACAAAATGAGACTCGGAATAGGCTACCATTGCTTAATTATTGATCTAACCATAAAATCTAAAGTTTTCTGAGCTGTTTAGACAACAATTTTTTACATATAAAGCAGAAAAATCTGTCTGAAACCGCTAAAACTATTAAAATCTCAGCTATTACGTCATGAAGTTTTGATTCGCACAGCTTGTTATGTCTGGAATATCTAGGCCAACGCAACTATTTTCAGCTCTACGTCATTTCCTTTGAACCATGAAAATAGAATTTAAAATGGAACATTACACCATAAAGACAAATTAACACGAAACGTCCAAAGCTGTCACAAGTCGGGCAACATCGACCTTCTAACGAAATAGAAGGAGCACGCAGTTTCATGCTATTCCTGCCGATCGCTCGGTTTGAAGATCTTCACGTGGTTGTGAGGAAAAGCATGAATCCTAATGAGGTATAAACTATTGATTGGCTGAAGTGATTATCCAGAGCGATTGAAAACACTAGTCTGCGCTTCGATATCCAATTAGCCCAAACCCACGTGGCTTATATTTCTGAGATCTTAAGACAGCGATTCCACCCACATTCTCAGTCTATTTCATTTGAAAGTAGATGCCAAGAAATTGGGAGAGGAAAAAACATAAACATGTGAAGCGGACAAGGATCAAAAAGCTGATCAATGGTGCAACGAAATTGCTTCGAAATTCGGAAACAGACTATACAGGTACTTTGTCTAAAAAAGCAAAAACTCTCGGGCGAAGCCGTGTAGTGCAGCTAGTAATGATGGCAAAACACGATCAGTGTGCGAATCAGTTTTTTTACGTGATGTTTTCATTTAATGCTTTAATAAAGTCTGCATCTTTTACGAAACAACCGGATAAATGAGAAACTGGATTACGAAGAAAGTACTGAATTTTAAAAGGATTAAATGATATTTGAACAGAATAATTCAAGGGCCATAGATAGAGAATATGGAATTGAACTCTGCTTTTACCACTTTTTACCTAGAGAATTTTCATAGAGAATTTCAAGAGGACAAACCTTTGGTTTTGAAAATTGAAATTAAACTATGGGCAAAATACTTCATTTTTACCTCGGATTCACATGCGTGAATGATCATTGAACATTCACACAAATTAATCCCCGGTAACGATAAACATTTCTCCCTTTGTTGGATTTCAAAAGGGAAAACTAAAGGATCACCTATCGCACCCCCGGCTGCAATACCGGAATACTCAAAAAATAAAATTCTAGTTTTATGCGTAGAAAGACTGTAAATACATGCTCCTACATGCTGCAAAATGCTACAATTGTCTTCTACTGGATTTTCAATTGTCCTCTACAAGAATCTACAGTTTAGGTAGGTGTGAAGCATGTATTTAATCTTTCTACACATAAAACTAGAAATTCATTTTTGAGTATAACGGTATTTTGCAATTAAATCTTCTTGAAATCAAACTATAGAGAAAATACTTCATTTTTCCACTGATTCACATGTGTGAATGATCATTTAACATTCACATAAGGGAATTCATGGTAACTATAGAGAATTATCCCCTTTGTTGGATTTCAAAAGGGAAAAATTAAAGGGGTCCATATATTGCCCCCCCGGCAGCAGTACCGTCATACTCAAAATATGAATTTCTAGTTTTATGCGTAGTAAGACTAAATACATGTTCCTACGTGCTGCCAAACTGCTACAATTGTTCTGTACTGGAAATCACAGTCGTGGTAGTTGTGCAGCATGTATTTAATTTTTCTATAAATGAAACTAGAAATTCATTTTTTAATTATGACAGTCCTGCAACCGGGGTGAAGAATATGCATCTACGAAACGAAAATAAACGAAGATGGTAAATCGAAAAGCAATTAAGCGTTGTGAAAATTATGTTAATCTGTGAATAAATGGAGACATTCTGGCAATTGACCAGAAACCTCAACAAACTACCATTTGTGGAATACTAATTAATAGTTCATTAAATTAAATACGAACAAGTCGAATTTTTCAAGGATTCAAAGCTGTCTGATGACAACAGAAATAAACAGGAACTAGTATCCTGCAGAAAAACCCAAAGCATTTCCAATGTATTGTAAAAGTGTCGGAAGACGGAAACTCGCCCACTGTCTAAAGCAAAAGATTAAGGCGTCTTCAGTTTTTCCATAAAGATATTATTTTATTCAATAGCTCTTCTCCAGAAACAGTGTCGGCGGCTCCACAAAGAAAGTATCGGACCGAAAGATCGAAAACAAAATGTCGAAACCAGATGGCGCAGCAGTCTATCACCCTGAACGCGTCACAAATCAGCTTGAGTTTTGAACAAAAATTCCTTTTCTCAGCATGGCAACGATTTCTCACTTGTCTCTTGTTCTTGTGTGTCAGGGCTGCAGAAATTCCGTTGTCCTTTTTTATACTTTTTTGTCCCTTGTTTTTATCTTTTGGTAAGGATCTGGCTTATTGTTTTCGAAAAGGATCTTTCATCGCATTATTTTCGCTTCATTTCCAGCAATCTATGTGAAAATGTGATTCTTGATGATACACGATTGTTTAAATATTGTAAAAATTGAAGATGAAAATGTCCCGTGCATTCACAATAGGTAGCATAGTAGCAACAAAATTCTTAAGGCATGATGGAAATACTTTAAATGGTTGAGAATACATGTTAAACACATACATTAATAAAACTTCTAAGCATCGTTTTCCCGAAAGAGTGTTTGTAAAATTACATTTTATCTATAACTGTAAAACAATTTACAAAAAATTAATTTCATTTGAGTGTTAACGAATTTAGTAAATTTTTTGTAATATTTACAGCGAATTCTTGACTGTATGTTCTAGTCTTAAAGAGAGATTAATTGGTAAAATTAAAATAAATATAAACAAAACCTAGTTAGGCAAAATTAAAATTCTCAAATCAACAAACTGGCTAAATAATTAAAATAGTCGTGCATATATCTAATCATGCGAGCATTATTATTTTCATACAATTTGTAGTTAAACATGATGTGAGAAATTTAAATTAATTCGTGGCAAATAAATTGCTCTCTAAAAAAGCTTCGATTTCAACAATGATATAGAATAACTTTTCGTAGTCTGTAAAAGAAAAAAAATTGAAGCTTGTTGAACATTAACTCAGTGGAAAAGACAAAAATTAATATCCAGAGAAAAAAGAAGTCTCAATAAAAGACTATTTGGGTTGACAAATTCACCAACTCTAAACCCTTGATCAATTAATATCTAGCTGACCCACGCATAGCATTGGTGCTGAAGTTTCTTAGTTGCTTATATCTACTGATGATAGAGTGTTGTTACTGACTTACTTTATTTAAATCCATTTATAATGAATGTAAGTATTGAAGCACATTTCATACCTACGACTGAAATAAATTATCTAAAACATATAACAGCATTTCGTGTACTTCTTAACGGTGTCAATTCTTACTTCCAATAAAATGCAACTTAAGAGTGTACACCTCAGTCGTGTCAAAACAATTAGCTTCTGGACGTTATCTTCCCATTGCATCCCATTCATATATTCAAAGGATATTTGGTATTTTATGAGACTTTAACCTATTTTTGTGTCAGCTCACATTTTCTTTTCTGTACTGTTTCCTATTTTCCAGATTTCTCATTGCCTTCTGCAATCAGAAGACTGCTTTCTTTAGAGCAGCGAGCACTTCCAAAGTTTTTTTGCAGTATTATACAACCACATAGCTAAAATCAGGTACATTCAAACTAAGCGGCAATATTGGCGAAAGAATCGAGATCCAAAATTGCTGTGTTTTGAGACTTATGGTTCTTATATAGTTGTCGGTCTTCGCTTGTATTGTTCTATTTAAGTTGGGATTTTAGTTGCGGTGCTCTTGGATTGTTTTAAGGTTTATTGATTGTAGAAATCAAATTAATTCTCTTGTATTGGATGAATTTGAGGTTGGTTGGGTATTGTGTTTTATGGCGTAAGGACCATATTTAGCCAAACTGCGCGAAACAACGACAAATAAATACGAGAGGGAAAAAACATAAGCATGTAAAGATGTGAAGGTAAAACGAAAGGGAGTACAGGTGATTGGGATTCCTTGAATTTATTTATGAAAGCTTGATTCATTAATTTACTGAAGTTGATTTTATAAGCCAGATTTACATTTAGATTTCGGAAGTCTGACGTTTGCTTTGGAATTTCTTACAATGAAGTAAAATACGGTAAGGGGAGTATTCTTTGCATGGTTGGCAATCTGGCAAATCGTCGAGATTGAATCGGTGAAGAAGAGCTGGGGTGATTGACATTTTGGTTCTGCATCTTGTTTAGAGAATATCTATTCTACTTTTTGACCATTTACGTATTTTTTTTTAAATAGGCAAATATCCAATTTTAGAATAGTATCAGCATTGCATCTATTCCTTTTCAGATTCTTCTTTTACTAATTTTATTAATGGAATTTGAATTCACATTGCTTACATCCGATTGTTGACATTCGGTAGCATACAAATAATGGCGATTTCTGTGCCACTCACTTTAGGGGAAAATAAATAACGTTCGTATGTCAATGTGCATAGAATGCAGTTTATTAACTATGCATTGAATAGTTTTATCAAATATCCAACTAAAAATAAATTTTGTACATGATGGAAGTTCTTATCAGTTTTGTGCTTGTTTGCAATTTACCATTTTTTAAGGTTGCTCACAACATTTCATTCACGTACCCCACCTACTATACGTCTCTTTAAATACAAGAAAACAAAACTTTCACGTAGAATTCTCGTTAAGGACATCCCCGATTTAATAAATTGCGGCCCACGAAGATGAAGGTTTCATCGAGAAACATGCCCCTAGAAACGAAATTGACCAATACTCATTTTACGTTAACAACAATGTGCTGCTGTAGTTTTTATATTTATTTCAATCAATAAAGGCATCCCAAGAAGGCACCCAGTATTGATTCAGAAAGCTTAATGATCTCAGAAGAAAAAAGAAATCACGCTCATAATAGCATCCCTTTCTGTTATATGTATTTTACATTGCCATCTAATGCTTTAGCGACGTATGGGGGCTGAATCACAATACCCTACAGCAGTTAAAGTTTCAAACCAAACGCATTACAAAATAGCCCAAGACATGAAGCTATTTGCATTATGGGTAATTCCTAAATTGCTTTTTGTTTTCTTGTATGCGTAATTAGCTAATAACTCAATCCATGGTATTTTTCAGCTATTCGCTTCAGAAGAGAATAAGTTCTATGAAAATAAGAGTACACGAAGATTTTGCTTACATATGTTGAGACTAAAACAAACGAAGTTGAGTGGGTTAAATTGATAATTAATGTTGAAAAGTGGCTTACATAATTGTTTATTTCTTGACTATTAGAGGCTTTTTCTGTCAAGCCAAATTTAGATAACGTTCGTGTTTTTGTAATGGAATGAGAGCTTCCTGTGCGTATATTCCGCACATGGCGTCACTTGGGTAGTTTTCCGAATACGATTTCTGCACGTCGCCATTAGAAATTACAAAGAATGAATTCCGAATTGATATTTGATAATTGATTGATTAACATCAATTAGATTAAACGCCAGACGCATTAAAAATGACGATAAAGTACAGTTTTAAGTAATCCCGATGATTATCATGCGAGAGCATTTGGTAACAAGATGTAAAATCTTCGCTTTCTACCTGATTTGTTTATTTACACTGAATCTCATGCAAAATAATAAGATTTCATCCCAAATGTACTTTGTTTTATGACACTGATTAACTAATGCCCCATCTAAAAACTGCCTTCGTCCTGAGGATCATGTCTGCCTCTCGTTAATTATCGGCGTTCCATGTAGGCTATAGTAAATTCAAAATGATTTGTCACTCAAGTGTCACTTTTTTGCTACACAAAACTTAATTAGATGAAATCAGACTGGAACAACCCATCTGCCAGTTTACTATATAACAGTTGATCGACTAAACTGAAGAACTTACTAATTAACACATAGACGAATAATTTCAAAGATGATCTCAAATGCTATGAGCACCATATTTGCGCATAATACTTCATACAACTGTTATTGTCCAAGCAGGGTAGTCTTGCTTTCACTACTCAAGAATGTTATAAAAGAAACATCGTATTTTAAAAGGAATTGTTCACGCCCGATTTCTATTGATCGTCGTTTGTAGCCGGCCTTATGAGGTTGAACAATAGATGCGAAGACTGACAATGATGTCGAGGCCATAAACCTCTACCTGCGCAAGCTTCAATTTGAAATGTTTAGTCAGAACACGAGTACGAGAAGTTTTTGGACCTTGATAGATGAAGTTTGATTCTTTTAAAACGGAAAATAGGTATCACACAGCAAAGTTAGATTGTTTGGGATATTCATTTTTTGTTGTGGAACAGTCGGCATTTTAGAAAGATGAAGTTGAGGTAATATAGTTAACCCCTTCATTAGGAATAAATATATTAGGAATGAATTCAAGTCTCATTTTCTCCACACATTTTTTCAAAGACCATGAGTCGTACTAACATTAACCATCCAAGTGGTTTCGACGAGCTATCTTGTTCATTAAGATCTGACTAATTTTGCTGATGAACAGATATTTCGTCGTCAAGATGTTAACGATTTTGGGGGATAACGAGATCAAGATTTGTTCAGTTTTTTTCTATTAAAGAGATACCTTGTCCATCAAGATCTGGTGATGTTTACTAATGACGAGATACCTCACTGAGACAACCACCAGTAGGGTTAAAACATATATCACTGTACAGTTTCTCATTGCACACGTGAAGACATGGCTTGCGATCAATGTTTGAAACTCATTGACCTCTTGCTTGCTGAAACGTGGAGCATTTTGTAGGAAACTTTTAACTTCCTAGGATTCTTTCATAACTCAACCCTAATAACTAAAGACGGAACAAGACCAAATATGCTTCTATTTTTAAAAAAATTGGAATCAATCTAAAGAAATAAATTCGATGCATTGATGAAGTGTGATTTAAAATCTGATCTACAGATTTTGACCAATTATTTTAGAGTTGAATTGCTACAGAGAAATTTCTCTCTCCAAGGAACATCAATATCATTGAAAAAACTTCAAAAAGCAATTGTTTATTTGTTTCCAACCAAAGAAGTTCAAAACCTCTTTTGAAAAGATATTTGTTTTCCATTTTGTTACCTTTTATTGTTAAAATTAATTGTCGTACTATTCTTATTCCCGTGTGTTGTAATCAGAGATTTCTCTGTTGGTGTATTTTTATACATGATATTCTTATATTTCGTTTATTTTATGTTTTCTTATATTTTTAATCAGCGACACCATGCAGAAAGATATGAAAAATTTTAAATATAAGTACACGGAAAATGCAAATATCCACCACATAAGTTGAAAACAAAAGAGTATCATATAGGTAGAATAGACAATGAGCTTTTCAAATGTTTGTTGGGTGCACTTGGATACATTGTTTATTTTATTATTGTAATCATTATAGAACACACATTCTTGATGTTGTTTCTATTATTTCAAGTCAATAATGTTAGTTGACTTGAAATAATAGAAACATGTTTTCCTTTTATCCCTTTAGTTATTGAGCTTCCTTATATCACAGCAATTCTTATTTTTCTGTTGTATAGCTTAATTAATTTAGGTAATAATTATTGGAACTACTTTCAAGGTTGTTAAAGAGAATGTTATTAGTAACTATTGTTTTAGGCATATTTTTGACGTTCTATTAATAATCTACTAATGTAATTATTTTTATTGATTATATAATAGTATAAAATAAAGAGAAAACTTTAATCAGAGGTTTTGCATCTTCTTAAAGATGCATTACATCGAAGTAAATACATTTTTATTTCCGAATAATAAAATTGGTGCTCGATTGGTGCTGGCGTGTGAAACTCAATTTAAAAGTATTTAAGCAAAATTCCCGGAGGGGGTAGTTCAAAGAGTATTAGGAACAAGATAAATAAATTAATAGATTATTTATTTATAAAAAAATAGTTTCGTTAAACATTGTTATGGATATAGTAGAACTTTTTTTATTTTGGAAAGACGGAAATAAACGCTTTAATTACTAAGGGGATTTTACCTAAATCGGAAAAATTCACAAAATGAAATTTTGTTGTTCTTTTAAGAACGTTTTGGACTTGGTAATGAGGATAATTTATATCTGTGTTGGGGTATCTTAAACAATCTTGATCAGTAAAAGCAAATTATTTGAACTCCTTTAAAATTATTAATTGGTGAGAAAACGATGAGTTATCATTTAAATATTCTTTTGAATTCTTATTTTATTAACTTTCTTCATTTATGAGTTGTTAATTATATGTTAATGTGGAGTTAGCAATTATATGTTAATATGGAAATATTGTTAATTAAAAATTGTTAGAGTATTCCATTAAGATTTATAAAACCAAAAATATTTCTTACGGATATTTTCGTTTGTATCTTTGTAATCGTTTGCCTTTAATGTGTTCTCAGTATGATTAAAAGGTTGCTTGTGCAAATGACGTCCGGGTCAACACTTGTAGAACGCCTAAAACGCTATCACATTGAGTTCTTCCGGTTATCGGAAAAAGAATAAAACACATGCAGCTTAAAAATTAGCAAACTCTAATCATAGCATAACAAGAATGACAGAATAAGTAGCAAACTAAACTTAAGAACAAGATTAATCCCCTGTGCAACTAGGCAATCAAAGTCACAGTTTTAATTCTGGAAAATTTGATCAGTTCGGTTCACTTAGGTTCTCTGCATTAGTGGTTTTCAACCTTTTTATCTCATAACACACATAAACTAATTACTAAAATTCTGCGGAACACCAAAAATTAAAGGATATTTTTTGATGATCTGAACAAAAAATAGATAGACAAAATATTGACTTACAAAAATTTATAAAAGTAATTACCTTCCTTCTTTTTGCCACGAAGTTGCTCTAAAAATAGTTTTGAAACAATTCATTTTTGATACTTTGTAATAAAAAATAGTACTCAATATTATTTATGCTGGTATCAAAATACGAGTATGACTTAAAATTATCTGTGAACAAACACACTTGTCAAACGTTCACAACCTAAATGCTGAAATGAAGTAACTCTTCCACAATTTAAACCGTTTCGCCATGTGTAGGGATGCCTACTACACTTTAACGCCAGGTCTACAACATTCAAAATTAGTGTTCGGACTGGGCATATCTCCGTAACAGTTCTTGGCTCTATTCTTTAATTGGTGTAACTTTTCATGTACTTGAGCACCAAGAACGTAGCCAACTTTTCAGTGCCTGATGATGTGATTAGTCGATATCGCCAGCGTTCCATTCCAGTAACCATGTTTTGCGTACTTAGAATAGTATAGTAATTTGAATCAATGTAAAGAAATGTAGTTACAGTTCACTAGTTTGTATTTTTGTGTGATCCCGACAGTTAGAACATTATTATTCTACATTCATGATTAGCATCTCTGCATGAGATACATCGGGTAAAAGAGTGAGCAGCATGAAAATAACATTCATACTTGTTATCATAGTTGTCTTTACTATCATAGTTGTCAGTTAGAACACACTGCGACAGCAACATCTGAAGAGACATAGCACAAATCCTTTTTGGTGCGCAAAAATTAATGCATTCTCCATGCCACGATAGGAAGATATCTCCAACTCCTTTTTATTCTTTCGAACTGCCTCGGTCTTCTTTTCCATCCAAATGCATTTCGATTTTTGCGGAATGGAAAAAAGGTCGAAACGGAAACTCTGGATGGATGTTTCCGGAGAGGGGAAGGAAACCATCGGTGCGGGAAAACCCTTTCGTGCTATATAAATTCCACATCAGCGGTTTCCTTAGGATAATTTACAGATCATCAGATTTTGTTTTTGCGAGCTATTTTCTTCTAATGAGAAGACAGTTTTCTTAAAGAGCGGATATGTTGACTGTGCGAAAGCGATTCCCCTTTCGAAATTCGATAAAAAGACGAGTATAGCAAACCGAAAGCGTCCGTGATGCTTGATGATCTGCGTGCGCTCGAGTCGCGTTGATAAGAGCGGTTTTTGCAATCTGCGGAAAGAGAAGCGGCGTTTTAAAAAAAAAATATCAACCGTGAATATGTTTTCAGGATTGATCATGCGTAAGATTTGAATTGGTGCGGCTATACGAAGTGGAATATTAGGCCCTTATAAAGAGTAGATTCTTACGTTATTTGTAGGTAGAAAGTTAAAGTGAAAAATATGTACTCGGATTTAAACCTCCGAATATTCATTCTTTCGTAACCCAGGCCACCCAACCTATCAATGGGGTTTAAGGCTTGTTCATAGGGCGATCGCGATATAAACGTTTTGTAAATACTACAGAATAGAGCAAGTGAGAATGTAAAAACATCACAAAAAAACAGAAAAAATTGGTCTAACGGTCTTTCAAAAGGAAAAATCATTTCAAGAGCACCTCCTTTAGAGCGGGGGACGGTATATACGCCTTCCTTACAGGCTTCACGGACCCGAGGCACTCTAATGAACTTTTCTTCTCACATGGGGTTTACTGTCTTAAATAAACACGGAAGTCGCGGATACACAAGCTATTTTTTCTGTTTTCATCTCACCTAATCTATTCTCCAATCCCTCTTTCTTCCCCATTTAAAGATAATTTTTACTTGAGGTTGTCTTGTGTTTGGCGCAGCTTGACCAAATGGGGCCCTTGCGTCATAAAACCCCAAACCAACCACAAGGAGAAATAATAATAAAACAAGACAACATCATTCACTTTGTACAATAACTCTTTTTGCATTGAACATCACCCTACAATATGTTATAAAAGCAGCCAAATATCCCACTGCAACGAAATGGTGCAGACAAAATACTGAAAACAATTAAAAAAATTACGTATATAATTTATACCAATAGTTATGTAATTATATACGAATAGATATGCAATTATATAATAGATAAACCACCAGGAGTGTTAATAGGGAACTAAAATGTGTTCCATAACATTGGTCGGAATTTGATGTAAGTTTGTAAAATCGTGTTTGAGAGAGAGGGTGATACAAAGACAACATTTTAATTGTAGTTCTTTCTCATTAAACGAATCACGTTTTAAAAGAAATTTCTCGCGTTCTGCATACTTCAATCAGTGGAACAATTTTCCGTAGTTTTAATCATTAATTCAGATTATTAAAACTCAAAGCTTACTTTTAAATTTATAGCAATATTCTCATCACTAAAATTCGTACTTCAGCACGTCGTACTATTGAAAATAGAGATCGAAACGATAGAATACGAAACGTGTTTTAGAGTGTACTAACGAAGAAATGGTTTGTTTATCTGTGTTCATTCATTTTTCAATTGAGACAAAAGAGCAAATTAGACTGAGTACATCACTTTATAAACCATAACATGTGAAAAAAAGCATTTATTAAGAGGGTACTTGAATGATAAGCACTGTTTTTGAGTGGTTTGTAGAAAACGCGAATGGTAGTGATGAGATCAGAAAAAATTCACACGCTTTTGAAATAATAAAAAGTACAATCTCTGAATCATATTTAACCCAATAAGTGTCACGAGATTTCCCGAGTAGCGTAGTATTGATTTTCCCTACAATGCACACATAATGACGAAATAATCACATCGATTGGTTGAACGAATATTAGGTTTGATTCTATTGGTCAAGAAGGTCAAAATTGGTTACAAATCATGCAGGATTGCAACGCGGATATATGCGTTTGGAGCCCTCAGAGGATTAAAATAATAATTTATAATTATTATTAATTTACTTTGCAAGAATTACTTCGAGCTTTAAGAGGATGTAATAGTGTGAATGTCATTATAAAAAAACATGGATTAAATTTTTGAAAACTTTTTTATCCTACGCAGTCTTCGGACATCAGTCAACGAGCAATCCAATAGAGGTCAGAAGTGACTAAATATGTCTTAAAAATATTATCTACAGCATAATTTACAATTATGTTGTCAGGAATTTTAGGGCATTCGTTGAGGTAGTTTCCGATCTTTTCGTCCTGTTCGCAAAGAGAAGATATAGAAGTCCTTGCTACTCCAATAGGTTGTAAGTTAAGTGTGTTTGTAGGTAGTCATGTCCACAAAGAGTTTTTAAAAATATATGACCACGTAATCATATTTAAAACATTTATCGGAATAATGCTTCATTTACTTTGTAAGAATCCATCGAATTTTATGAGAGTTAAATAGCGTGAAGGATAGCGAAACTCTTAATCCCTTCACAGTTTACGGAAAGTAGACATAGAGCGTGCTTGCGTGCGTATAATTCTGAACAACGTAAGGATATTCCATCGTAGAAATTAAATCAGAAAAATGTAATTTTTCAAGGAAAGCAGCGCATCACCTTCGAAGTTCCACGGAAACGACCACAACTTTGCTTGGTAACAAAATAAAACTTATCGTGGCAATTTGATAGTCACGAAAGGAAATACTTCAAATAGAATAATTTTTATACTCTGAAAGAGAAACAAGCCTTTGTCTATGGAATTAAGTTTTCATCATCTGTGTATAAGTTTTATTTTACTTCGCGGAATACTACTTCTAGAATATATAGTTAAACACAGAGGTATTATTAAAAGTATGAATTGAAAAGCTTATTTGGATCTATCATCTTCCTTGCGCTGTCGCACAAAGGTTTAAGGATTAGTTTGAACTATAATAGTTAAACTCACAAGTTCATGTTACTCTTCAAATTCGTTACTACACTTTAACATGAACTATAGATGCCTATAACTAGCTCTTTTTAGGCGTTGAGTTTTATGGAGTAAGGGCCATACTTGGTCATGCTTCCAAACACAAAAAGACAAAGTCAAGTAATGAGCATACTCACTAGGGTAAGTTAAATGAAGCGAACCTGTGCCGCCTACAACTCGCAAGTTCTTTTTGGGAAATAGAACATTTATTTAACGATCGATGAACACCCCTAATGTATATAATTTTGAGATGGCAGGTAGTTGGATTTGAGTAGCACTAGAGCAACCCAATGGGCTATTGGTGACGGTCTGGGATTAACCCCGAAAGGAAAGATCCGAGGATGAATATGTCGAGTAAATTTTGTGAACGAAAAATTGTTCAATAAATATATTGTTAAAACTATAATTATATGGTTCAACTTTTCTGATGATAATTTTATGTAAAAATTTTAAAGGATTGGTAATTTTTCCTTCATACTAAATACAATATATTTCCCATATTTATGTTTTTTCCATGGTTTCTGCGTTATTTTCGTATATATGCTGAAACAAATTAACAAACTAAATGACACTTTCAAAAATCAAACAGAAAGTTCTTGATATAATTATTATTTGATAGTCTTAAAATTAGTATGTGATGCAGGGGTGTCGTGCCATCAGGCATTAATAGCCAGGTATCTAAACGTTCGGTTCTTTCTTTCAGAGCTCTTTGCACCTTCTAAACTATGAGACGATATGGACATTCTCTAGGTATGTGCAATATTATTTCGAGAAAGTTCAAAACACTGTTGACTAAACCTAGAAAAAGCAATTAGTATTATTCATATATAAGTGAAACAGATCTACACATCCCAAACGTGCATGTGTTTAAAAATAGAACACTTTACAGCAGATGGAGACATGGTTTCTTCGGGAAATTGGTTGCATTTTCCTCATTGCAAAACATTTATCAAGTGTTTATTCATTTCATGCATTTCTCCTTTCAAAACTAATCTCATTTTCCATTAAAACTATCTTAACTGACATGTTTATGAGAGAATAGTTTTCAATTAGAAATAAGCGTGGAAATTAGCCAACTATCCTCCATGTGCTCTCAGTTTCCGTTACTTCATTCATAACTCAAAAGGAATTTCGTCCCGTTGCTGCGATTTCGCACCGTCTTCCTCCCGCAGCATAACTTATTATGCAATAATTCCACTCCTTTTAAGAGCCGTGATTCACGTTGTCGCCACGTCTCTTGTGGCCAGACTGAATGAAACAGTCAAGGACTAAAAGTATCATTCAGGTCATAAGATCATTAACTTACCAGATTCGAAAAAGAACAAGAGCGAGGAGGAAAAAAATCGCCCAGACTTCCCTTTCGTAAAAGACTGGAACAAAATGGACTGCCAATTTGTTGCCGCCCTGACAAACACTTTAGGAATCGCCACGAGCCCTCTCGAGGACTTCACCTTCTTGATTAATTTGTTCTTCGCTTTTTTCTAAATGTTTTGTTCGTCTTTCGTGATGAGATGGGCTGGGACACTGTCAAATTTTAAGTGGTTCACATCAAGCTTCCATTAAACAATTAAACCCGTAATGTTGAAAATTCGCTTATTGTTAGTCCGAGAAAATCGCGAGTGGACTTTTAATTTTAATTACGATAATGCCTTATTTTCGAGTTGTAGAGCAGTGGGAATTTTCTTCGTAGGTGCTGTAAGATGTGGTCATACGCAGCGTTGTCAATTGTGCTAATCTTTTGCAACGTGATTTTGGAATCATTTAAGAGCATATTATGCTTCCAAGTACGCTTTTTAAAATTTGGATTGTTATAAATGGAGATTTCTATAATAAACTTACTTTATTTAGTTTCTACTTCATTCGTTTTAAAAATATAATTTATAATGAAGTTCTACAGAATTGGTTCAAAAGTCAGGATACGAAACGAAATGTGAGGAAATGATAAAATGCGTAATGTATGGGATCAGAGAACAAGAAATAAATGCAATGGTTACTATGCAAAATACTGAATCGGTTGCAGTTGTATGCAAGTGAGCCCTTGGAATAAAATGTGCCGCAGTTCGCTGGCAGTTGAATGAGCGTTTTGGGTGGCATGGTTGATGTTACAGATACATATTCTGGTTCAAATTGCTTACCTGTATGCGAAAAATCATCACAATCTAGCAGCAACAAGAGATGTGCAAGAGTTAAATTTCGGGACTGCCGTGATATTTCCTCAGCAACGATTAATATATAATTAAAAGCAAACTGGAACTAACACATACGATGTACCTCTACCTAAGAGGTAAGCGATTCCAGAATTGGATTCAATTCTGGAATCGCAAAGTGAGAAAAAGGGATTCCTTTTTCTCACTTTGTTCAGACTTCACATACGGACGTCTTGTGGTATATTTTCTGTTGTAATTTGTTAGCATTAAATTTCTAGCCCAAGTTACCATTCGATTTTTACTTGTATCATTACGGACATATATACCAATTTTCATACACCCCAAACGACATTTTCTTGCATCCTGACTTTTGGACTAGAGTACTGTAAATATTTGTTACTTCAAAACTGACGAATCATTTCTATGAGAGGGATTTTCAGTATAAACAAATCAGACGGAACGTGAAGATGTTACATTCACTACCCAATTGTTCTCGCATGAAACATATCAGGGTCCTCTTAAAATATAGTTTATTCCCATTTTGGCGATCTGTGGCGTTTAATCTAATTGACGTTAACCAATCAATTATATTATATCAATTCAGAAATCCTTCTTTGGAATTTTTATTTCCGAAGAGCTGAAATCATGTTCGAAAACAAGCCAAGTGACGTCACGTTCGGAATACGTACAGGAAACACGTTCCACCTCAGAAACACTAACACCACCTACATTTAGCTTGACAGAAAATACCTCTCATACACAAAACTGCTATATAAAAATATGAGTCATCGTCTTGCTAAAGCATATTTTTCTAGAAATCTCTCTACAATCGCCGTGATAACTTCACTGCAGAAGAGCTTTAGATAATGCAACCTGTATCCCTGGTTTAGAGCCGCAACCTAAAAATAAAGCTGAACAAACCCTCCGGAATCTTCTTTGATCGGGCGAATGTAAGGCGAAACTTTTCGGGAGTAAACTCCACCGAAAGAGGCAGGCAATTTTCCACGTTTTAAATTTTATATTCCGTGGAATGAACTTCCAGAGATTTCCGTGACTGGGGAACTTAAACGCCGTCAAAGATAATGTCCTTCCACCTAAATTTTCTTGGAAGTTACCACCCACCCGAGTGGTAAGCGGCCGTATACTTGGTTTAACTTATCTCTAGCTTGCTTTAAATTCCTATTTCAGAGGGTATAAAATTAGATTTTCTCTTGTGTTTGTTCTCCGAGAGATACGGAACTCCCCTCTTTTCCGCAAACAGCGTTTAGGAGAAGGCCGTAGTAATTCAGCCAAATAATTTCGGTTTGACTTTGAGTGTGGATTTAATGCTGGTTTACGGAGTTCTTCGTCTACCGTAATGAGAGGAGAATGCGCGAGTAAACTGCTGCTGTGTTAGAATCCTTCGAGTGGAGAAAAAGGAAGTTTAAGAAAGCTGAGCTCCTAAGGTTTTTGAAATTAGTCTTGAAAATATTGTACATATTTGAGAGTGCAGGTTTCGAGAGGTATTTTTCCTTATCCTGGGATCAAAATTATATCAGTTCTATGTCTCTCGGTGAAGATTGTCCAAAAGAAATCTCGGATGATGAATGCTTCAAGAGATATTTTCAGTGTAAAAGTAAAATCGGAAAAAATACTTCTCCAGTAAAGAACTAATTTAATTTATTGCAGTTCTGGTGATGTATTTTTCTGTCTAATGCCCGGACAATTTAATATTATTCATTACGGAACTACAAGGATGTATTGTGAACCACACACACTTTGTGTTACCCTGGTGCACCATGGATCATAGGTTCACGTTCATGTCATATACATACCACACATTCTAGATCCGCTTATAGAGATGTCTCACATTCATTCTCGACGGACAAACAACTATGCCTTACCCCAGATTCGAATCAAGAAACTATCATCGTGGGCAGCCAGCACCCTTACGACTACACGGATTGCCTCGACGATGTTTGGTGTTAATTTTTAACAGAAGCGGCATGCTGAAATTGCATTGAAGTAATGTGTCAAGTTGCACCACGCTACGAAAGAGGTTGCGTAAGAATTGCAGCCTCTGTATTTAATTGCATTCAAATCCTTTCATTTTGCCACGTGTATCTTGATCTTGTAGCCTAGTAATAGTGTTGGTAAACCTGACAACCTGGAGTGTATCCTGAGCTGTCATCAGATATAATAATTGCTATCGAAAAAAAATTTCCATAACCACCAAATATTGGAACTTTAGGCTAACTTTAAAATGGTATTCTTATAGAATAGCTTGCCAGTACATGGTGGTAACGCCTGTTTTCTTTATGGAAAATGGTATATTCTAGGACGGATCATTTCATACTAAAATAGAAATATGAGTACAACCAACAAAGTAACTTACTCAACTTTAGAATTCGAAAATACACGAATGTTCTGATGTAATATTTCTAAGGGGCCGCCGTGTCTCACTGGGATTATCCACAGCTCTAGCAACCTGCGAGCTGTAGGCTGGGCAGTTTCGATTTCCCCCTGAGTGTACTCTCTTTTACGTCAGCTAAGGTTTCCAAATATGTGCATGTCCATTACTAGATGTCTTCATTACGTTTGGCGCAGTTTGGCCAAATATGATCATTGAGCCATATTTGGGAAATGCTCGTATTTCCCCACCAACGAACCATTATTTCCACTAACGGTTTGTTTGAGTAAAATACTCCTCCCTCCCTGCAAGGTGGCAGAAACTGCTACACTCTCATTTCGAGAGTAGCATATTGTTCAAATAAAATAGCTGAAATCAATCCCTTTTTATAGTCATACCTACGAGATAAGGGAAGTATATGAACGTTTTAAGTAAGAATTAAATATGCAAAATGATTAGGCCTAGCTTAATATTAAATATTCCTAATACAATGTCAGTAACTTTAAAATTATCAGTTTTCTCAACACATAACTAAAACTACTAAAAGCAAGTTTGGATTAACGAATATTCATAACTACAGCTGTAATGAACCTTATAATTCATTAAGTATTTATTATGGTGTGAATTCCTTGGTGACTAACTTTTTGTACAGGATGGTTGGTAGGGATTTAATTGCACAAGGGTTATATTTGGCGGAGCTGAGCCAAACACAAGACAGACAACGTCAAGTAATGGACATACACATACAAGAAAAGCTTTATTCATTTATAAAAAAAATACACTCAGGTAGGAATCTAACATACACTACCCTGCATTTCGCAGTTTTCTGGCATACCAGCTGAGCCATGGTGGCCCCGTACAAACTTATAATTAGGAGGAGATTCATGTAACAAAATAAAACAGTCAAATTAATGAGTTTTCAAATGAAACTCGTTCGCAAACCGAGTAACCTGCATTCAGTACCATCTAAGAGTTTAGCCTTTGATTGGATACACTTTATATTGAACTGAACTTGTTTGAAGCAGCTGGTCGAAATTAAAACGAGCGAGAGATATTCTTTCATGGATCACTGTTCTATAATTGAATTAGTGACCTTTGTAACTGACTTCAATTTATTTCTATCCATCTCATTGTTTAACCTCTCACTCCTAATGTAACGTGACACTCGAAGTTAATTTTCACGCCTAACCACACCTAAGGGTGTGCTGAGTTTGCTTTAAGAGGGTCCTCCTCAATTAACATAAACAACTGATTAAGGAAATTAAAAGCAAAAAATTAAACATTACTATTAGTTGCTTGTCATGAAATAGAGAATGAGGTTTAAATAGTTTCAAACTTCAGCTTCTTTAGTTCAACTTCGTTTTTAGTATCTTCAACAGCTATTGCCTAATATATACAGCAGCCAATTGTTAGTTTATTCAAATAATTATTAATCCTCCTGGTGGTTATCTGGACGAATTATCTTATCATTATCTATCATCATTATCAAACTGCCCTAATCTTGATCTCGTCGTCATAAAAAAAATTGGCAACATCTTGATGACGAGATATTACGTTATTAGCAAAATTGGTCAAATCTTGATGGACGAAATATCTTGTCGAAACCACTTGGAGGGTTAAAATTGATTAGCATACCATTTTCTTGCTTTTTGCGATAAAGATATGCATGGCTTTTTGAATACCAATTATGAAATAATTTAATTTTCAAATTACGAGTCCACATTAATTTCCCAGTTTTAAAATTTCAATCAAATCTTACTGAAATAAATTTATACTAAGAGCATAGGTTTCCTCAATTTTATGTACAAAATATACGAAAATACCAATCGTCATTTTATAAAAATCGTTATTTAAGATTTGCATAATAAATAAAATAAGGATTTAATTGATACGATATTAAGTTGTTATTCAAGCACACCATCCAATATTAGCTTATGAAAAATTAACAAAATATTTATTAGCTTAATAAATTTATGCGTTACTCTCAACGAAGCTTAGATTTTACAGACTTAGATAGCTAACTGCCTCTCAGTGTACTTAATTCACAAGTTCATAAATGAGATTCTAACATTTGGAAGCTTTTGCTTCGCTAAAAGTTTTATCAAACATTAAAGATTTATTACCTACGTTAAATATTCTTAATATCATTAACAATTAAAGACTAGATAAAACTAGTTACGCATTTGAAATGAACCATACGAAATTTTGTAAATCTTTTCAAGGGTTTATTTCATTGTTAAACCGAATACAGTTGTCTAAATAGTTGTCTTCAAATAGAAATTCTTAGGAAATTAAAAATTCAGCGGTGAATGTGTCAGCCATTATCATCTAAGTTTCTAGAGTATAATGTAACCAAGTCGTTCTTTCAGCTCTATTCACTTAATTATTTCATGTGAATTTAAACGGCTCACTTAGTTTAGAAGAATTCACGAATAATTTTAATATTCAACCCACAATATAAATAAATTATTTTCTCTATATATAGCGTGTGTATATATCAGCGGAAAGGGCTCAGGGGAAGACAAAGTTTCTCTTATTCTTTATTCAAATGTTTGGGTACATTTATCTATGCTGCATGTGCGTGTTAAATATGTTCATCTCTTTGAACTTGAGTGTCATTGTAAAATGTGTGTATACATGAGGAGGTTTAAGCGAGTACTATTGTCATTAGGACATTGTGACCGAAGAGTAGATTAAATGAAGACATTCTGTAAAGTATCCCATAATCATCAAAACCTTCCCTTTGCATAAAACAAAGTGTGAATAAATACATGCATGCATTCAATTTAAGGCCCCACCAGTGGGTGAGAGGCTGAAGGCTACAATCTCAACCCTCCAAAGGGACCGTCATGATTCAGTGGATTGCCGACTGCACTTCCCTTCTTCCACAACTTTCCAGTTATAGGCGGCGCAGATTCGATTTCTTCCTGGGTGTATTTTTCTTTTCTCTGTTAGTAAAACTTTCCTTGTGTGTATATCCATTGCTTGATGTATGTCGTGTTTGGCACAGCATGGCCAAATATGGCCCATTGCGCCACAAATGCCCATTTTATCCCTCCAAGTGGTTTGGGTGAGATATCTCGTGAATCAGCAGCTGACCAATTTCGCGACGAGATTTTTCGCCATCAAGGTATTGACGATATTTTGATGATGACAAGATCAAGATCTGGTCAGTTTCCTTCTAATGACGAGATATCTCGTCCATCAAGATCTGGTCAGTTTTGCTCATGACAAGATACCACGCCCAGACTACCACCAGGAGGGTTAAGAAACTGTTAGATTGAAACTCTTGGTTAGCAATTCGAATTTTGTTTGTCGAAGTCGGTTTGGCTGCTCGAAGTTTCCTGGTTTGTTCGAGAAAACACGTAAATGAGTGCCAGTTTCCCCAAAGTCCTACAGGAGTGCATGTCCTCTCAACAACACTGTAGATGCATTGTGGTAGCACCTTCCATGGTTCCCCGGGATAATGCAAAGACAACCACGTTTTCACCAATTAGGGCTTGAAGGATCATACGATCCATAAGCAGGCAGTTGGGGTAAAAATTTTAAGAATAGTTATTCTCAGAAAGTTTTTGAATAGGTCACTAACCTGATTAATTCAATTGTACCGTTAGTTGTAAGAATGAAACTGCCTGTAAATATGAATTAATGAAAGTCAGGTCATTTATAACAAGAAATAAAGTAATCAAAAGTATGATAATATGCAATTGCATGTTACTTGTTTACGAAATTTATAATTTTAATTCTACTAAGCAAAAGTTGTAATTGTAATTTTGATACGTTTTCTCTAGATAAACAAATAAATTGTCAGTTTTTATGTTATCAACTCGATGATTTTGTAGACTTTGAGTATACCCTTACCTAAATAAAAGGGAATCATAATTTAAAAAATAGATTTAACAATATAATAAGGAAATATCTAGAGAATTTCTCGGACTCAACTTACTTTTTCTTTCAAAAATAATTTTGTCAAGGCAGCTGATTCGATTGTAACGTTATTTGTAAGCTGTCTATACCAGTGGAAAAAGCGATGTGTGTTGAATAGTTTTCGAAATTCTTAGCAGTGTCCATATCTTACTCACAAAATGTGTCCGGTCTTCCACATATTACGTACGCTACTTTACTCCCTACTTGGAAACGTAAATTCTTTAAAAACAAAAGTACAAAGTGTACAACTATAGAAAGTTCAGTACAAACTTCGGTAAGATTATACTGCTGGCCACCGAAAATGCAACACTATGAACAAAGCATCCAACAGAAGAACCGAGATATGCAAATGATTAGTACTGCAGTGTACATGCAAATCATGTACCCCAGTAACTATGAGCAGTACAGAAAGGAAGAACAGGGAGTATTATTATCACATCTTCCAATGAAATAGATGGCGGAGTTGCTGTCGTAAGATCTCATAAATGAGGTCACATGGGTATGAGAGTCGATTTAGGCCAGTTGCCTGAAAAAGGCGTCGGTACATCATTTGGTTATTGACGCGTTTTTCATCCATCAACCTTTTAAAAAATAGACAGCATGTGAGCGCAGTCGCTGTCGTAAGATCTCAAAAGGGTAAGTCAAGGTGGGCTTGCGAATTGTCTTGGGCCGATTAGCTATCGAAGCGCAGACTGTTGTTTCTAGTCACGCTGGATAACTTTAACCAATCCATAAATTGTTCCACTTTAGGACATGCTTTTTACCACAACCACGTGACAGGTCTTCAAACCGAGCGACCAGAAGAAATAGCATGAAGCTGCCCCCATATACTTCACCTATTTCATTGGAAGGTCGATGTTTTCATCACGCTAGTTAGTCAGTCTTGCATTAGGATTCGTGCTTTCTTTCAATATCACGTGATCTTCTCTCGGTGGTAATGGTATTGGTAATTAATTAACGACACACTGGAGCACCGCAACGGGCTATTGATGATGATCCGGGATCAATCCCCAAGGGAAAGTACCGAGGACAACACCACGTAATTTTGAACCGAGGTCAGGTGACGATGCAACACCTGAGCTTGCACCCCACTCTCCAAACTTCCACACCACGCCAACGTGAGGACGTGCGCAACCCTCCGGTTGCCAATCCGCTGCTCTTCCAACCGGGCTACCGGCGCCCGACCTTCGCTTGGAGATCTTCAATACGAGAGATACGAAGAATTAACACGAAGCTGCACAAGTTCTGTCTATTTCTTTTAAGGTCCATGTCTACTAAGGATTGAGTGTCTATGATAAATCACGTCCCACACGTTCAAAACTCATAACGACGCAATGTTGGCTCACGATGTCTTGGAGGAACTTATTGTGTTGTGCCTCTCACATTTTTCAAATTACCGCCGCAACTAGCACACCGCAAAACAACTACCCTGAAAGAATTCACCGTTCCCTTATGCATTGGTAATGAGGAATAAAAGCGCATTGCAGGAAGAAACGTTTGTCTAGTTTTCTATTTGCCAGGCCGTCCTCAGAGTAACAGTCTATTCCTTTCCTTATTTCATTTTCTGTGCTTTTTATTCTACTCCTCCGATATATTCGTTTCTTTTTTTTCAGTTTCTCATCCGGGGAGCAAACAAGAAGTTCTGTTTACTTTGCGGAGTAAAATAAGTAAATAAAGAATGGCAACGTTCGGAAAAGTGTGCATTCCTTTTTGTTGCTGTTGTTAATTTCACCTGATTCTATTTGCCGTGTAGAGAGCGGTCGGCAAACCGCACAATTCTCTGTGGATGTGGGTGGTAGGAATGCTCAACGTTTTTTTCTATTGCTCAACAGAAACATCGACAACTTCCCGATCGTTGAGTCAGGCATGAATAAAGTTGCGTAACAAAATCCGAGGTAAAAGTGGAGATCGCGATTTCACGTGCACTTAATTGACACTGGTACAGATGGATTTATCGATTCGTAACTTAATCCGTGTAATCTCTATTATCCGTGTATCCGGCCTTACAGATCAGCACTACACGTGTATTAACCATCCAAGTGGTTTTGATGAGATATCTCGTCTAAAATTTGGTCAATTTTGTGAAAGAGATATTATCTCATTGACTGCCCTATTGCTCCATGTTAATGAAGATCCAAGTAGAAATTGTTCCTTGCCTACAACTAGTGACCGTTTCGAACAGGTTTTTGCATCAGAAACTGCCCATTATAGGGTTCACCACGCGAAGATAAACCATAGGGTTAAAATAAACGGATGCATGTGCATTAAAATACACGAATATATGAGTATTAAAATACACATATACAAGGTTATATACGAAATCCGCCAAGGCAATATAGCTTAAAATTTCGTGAGCTATTTATAACCTTTAAGTCATTTATATGGCTTACAAATGAAACACACTAAGTCAAAAATATACTGACTGAAAATATACTACTGATACAAACAAACTGAGAAAACGAGGGGATGGATTCTACTCACTAAGTATGTTTCTCAAGAAGAAATCGAACCTTCATGGTAAGAAAAAATGCCTTAGTGGGCAACCAGTCTAAAGATCACCACATTCTAGCCCTAAGACTCATATCTTAGAAACTTTGACTTAGTGTGTTTCACTTGTAAGTCAACGATAGATTCAACGTAAAATAAATGTTTAAAATATTTTCCATTTAGTTCCTTTAAAAAAATTCTCACTTCTATATCTACTCGGTACGCGAGTGATCGTTTTTCCATTTCATTTTTAACCTCGCCTACCCGTCTGTTTTTTTTTTTTTTGCTTTTTCTTCCTGTTTTGCTGTCTGTCATGTGTTTGACCCAGCTTGGCCAAATATGGCCCTTGCGCCATAAAACCCGAAAACAAACAACCACTTCCATCTCTAAGATTGTAAACTGGAAACATTCCACTGTTTAAATCTTAGAAATTGAAAAACGCGTGAAAATGTTAAAAGTTCAATGGAAGTTACCTTAATATTTAAGTTATCTCCTCAAAACACGGTCGTGAAGTGAAGCTGATAATAAAACCTGAGTATTAAAACACCGTTTCCAAATTCTTTAATACATGTGTCATAAATGTTTCACCACTGTTGAATTTTAAGAAAATTTATCAAGATACTCGCTGAATCTTCTCTCATTACTATTTCTTATGTAGGTGACTAACGTGTTATAAGAGATATTTAGCATATTCTTCACTAAGTTAGACGAATTTCTAAAGACTATAAACCTCCTGTGGCTCCTCAACTATTGATAATTTGACTATCGATTTAATTTTGAATCTTACAAAAGTATCATTCGATTCTAGTAAATTATAAATAGTTATGATATTTGGCGTGGGATGCACACTTGAGAACTTCAATAGATCGGGAAACTTTTTACAGATGAGAAAAAACATTAAATAAATGGATTGTGTGTGTGATAATTTAAATAGTACCAAATACATACTTCTTATACTTAAATTTTTAACTTAATTGGATTAATATTATCGTAAAAATGAGAGAAATCAACAAGTATCTTGATAAAATTTCCTAAAATTCAATTTTTAGTACCTAGACTAACGTAAAATTTTAATATCTCTCTCAGCTCATACATTATTTCCAAGTTAAATCACCCTAATAATGTATGGGAAGAACTTGTATATTCCTCTATATGTTATATCGCAATTTAAATTTACATATTTTATTTTATTGAAATGATTAACTTTTATTGCATACTAGTGTAAAATTTTAACTAGTCCTGACATCATTTACAAGTTAGTTCACCTTTATACTTGCTAAGAACTTATCTACTCCTCTGTATATTATTACTGATTGCTAATATACTATTAATTAGAATTGACATATTTTGTTTTATTGCATTGTGCTATTGTACTTTAGAGAAGAGACTAGTTTCCAAAACATAAATTAGGTTTCTACAAAGTTTTATGTTCGTCATTTCGTAAAAGTGTTACATTTTGTACAAAGTCAATTATCTTATGAGAATATCAAAATCAATTTAAAGGATAACAGCTTGGTTCAGAATTCATTTCTTATAAAACTAAAAACAATCTGGCACTAAAGAGTCTGTGTAAGAAGCAAGTTTATCCCATTATCTTTCTTAATGACTATTTTCCGAGTCTAATTGTAATTTAACACGTTTCTCATACTTGTTTGTGTAAATGCATTAATGTACTACTTATACCTATTCAAAATTGTCTTTTAGCATTTTTTCTCAGTTAGTTTTGATAGCTAAAAGGTAATGAAAATATTTCGTTTACGTACACTTCATTTTAACTGTCTGAAAATAAAGAAACTTACGAGACCTGTTTCTAAAATTAAATTTAAACACTTTGTAGAACGTTAAAATAATTCTAACAGAAACAAGGAACCAGATATTTTAGAAAGAAAGAAAAAACACGTGAATTACAAAGATAAAAGCAAAGGGTACGCTAATCTCTTTTAAGTGGTTGGTAAGAGAGTCAGCGATATAAAATTATCTTTTCTAAAACGACAATTACAGGAGAATTTTTCACCCGTAAGAAAGATGTCGTTCAGACGAGGGTTTCGATTAAATAGGTTCTTTCTGGTGGTCTTCCTACTTTTAAATATCTAGGATTGCGAATAACGTAAATTAATATAAGAATCTATTCTAATTACTCTGAGAATTATTGTACTTGCTGCTTTTTAATATCCTCATTAAAGTTTCTATTTTAGTTCGTGAACTTGGTAGCGTTATATATTTAAAATATATTCTAATTTTTATATTTGAAGATGGACTGCTAATTATAAATCATACAAAGTAGATCTCATCACTAGAATTATTAGATTTCTACTAGAATTTGTGCGCAAATAATTCAATTACAAAAAGGCTAAACTTGCGTTTAAACCTTCATTTACTGGGTTTAGTTTAGTCTCAGGTCAATCTTTTTGTAACTAAAGGGCTATTTAGACGGGGAGCTAAGATTTAAGTATATTCCGAATCATCAGGTGGGCCGAGGTAGCCCGGTTGGTATAGCAACGGATTAGCAATCGGAGGATTGCGACTTCGAAACTCGGTCCAGCCAAAGATCGTCGTGCACATGGGGGCTGGTGCACGTTAACTCGGTCTTGACCTCAAATGTCCTCACGTTGGCGTGGTGTGTAAGTTTCGAGAGTATAAAGCTCAAGGTGTTGACCTCGTCATCTGACCGTGGTTCAAAATTACGTGGTGTTATCCTCGGATTTTTCCCTTGGGGATTGATCCCGGACCGCCACTAGTAGCCTGCTGTGTTGTTCCAGTGCGACATTAATTAATTACCATTAACATTACCGAGTCATCAGATGGCCCTAGTAAAGAAAAATATGACTGCACGGTCATAAACCAAAATCAAATTATTAGGAGCATTCATACAGGTACCAGGATTTGGAGTCGAGCTTATTGAACAGCGGAACAAAGCACTAACTAACCTTTGAACCTTGACTGCCTTTTATAGGTATTAGAATTCCATAGATCATTATATTTTATGTAAAAAAAAAAATATTTTCCTCACGGTCTTTCGTTCTTTTTTATAAAAGATCGAATTTCCAGTTCCTTTATGTCATCAGTTCCTTACAGCTACATAGGTAGGTAGTTAATTAACATCGCACTGTAGCAACACAACGGGCTATTGGTGACAGTCCGGGAGAAATCCCGAAGAGAAAGATTCAAGAACAACGCCTCATAGTTTTGAACCACGGTCAGTTGACGATAACAACACCTGAGCTGGCACCCCACTCTCCAAACTTCCACACCGGGCCAACATGAGGACATTTGAGGCCACGATAAATTTACCGAGCATCATCCCCGTGTACACGATGGTTTTTGGCTGGACCTAGTTTCGAACTCGCAACCCTAAGGTTGCAAATCCGTTGCTCTTCTAACTGTGCTACCCCGGATCCAATTTCTTACAGAACATGAATAGTATACAAAGCTTGAGGAATTAGTAGACAATTTTCGTTTCAAACACATGGGGTCTTTGATCGCATGCTGAATATAATTGTATTATGTTTTATTAACTTAAAACGAATTATTCAGATAGTAACTTAGTACAGGTTTGTTTGAATACTTGTTTCTCATAAGTCATTTGAGCGATTTGGATCTATTTTAGTTTTCCCCCATATCCATAAGAAATATATAGCCATATACTTCGTTTCTACTGTGAGATATACTCTAAGATGTCAAGTTTTTCTGAGTCAAGCTTTCATGAGAGAAGTATTGATTTTATTGTTGTATTTACGATTGTAACCCTCAAACGAACGTTTCATTTAACCAAAATATTAAACTTCCCTTTTAAAAGGAGACTGATGAACACTTTCATGCATAACATGCTCCTTATATATTACTACCTTATTCCGTATTACGATAAATGAACTCAGAACACCAAAGAATTTAAACAGTTTAAAATAACTGATAGCGTTTATCTAGGCAGTATATCCCACTGAAATATTAATGATAATGAACTATTTGTTCTGGTTATACATTCAGTAGAAAATTAAATGACGGTAAAGTCGTTGTATTCATTCCTTTCAAAAATGCCTTTTGGGGAAACGAAACAAAGCAGTAGTATTGTTTCGCATCTTGTATTAAAGGAATATGTATATTTCTTCTACTGAAACACGCTATTATTTCCGTGAAACACAATGAGGAAAATATCTTAACAAATGATGAAAATATAAATGGGAAAAAAGTGCATATATATATATATGTTTGTTTTGTTTTAAGTCAATAAGAATGGGTAATGTTTACGAAATTTGTTCTCTATAAAATGAAACCATAAATTTGAAAGTACCGTATTTCAGGGCATCAGAAAAAAATAAATTTCTTTATTGCTTTCAATAAATTCAATGAGAAACTCGTTAATTTCAATTTAAATTAGTTGCTTTCGTAATTGTGAATGTTTACTCGGAAATCGCGTTGCTGGATTTATTTTTATGGTTTCCTTTAACACTGTAGTTTCGACAAGATATTGCTTATGACGAGATATCAAGACATTGTCGATTTTATGATGACGTCATCAAGATCTGGTCAGTTTTTTTTAAAGACGTGGTATGTCGTTAATGAAGATCTGGTCAGTTTTTTTCTCATGACGAGGTATGTCGTTAATGAAGATCTGGTCATTTTTGCTAATGACAAGATACCTCATCGAAACAACAACCAGGAGGGTTAAGGCATACATATTAGTAGTATGCTTCACACTACCTATGACCAACATAGTTCAGGACATGCTTTTGTTCAAATTCACGTTTATAAAGTTGAGAGAACTAAACGCCACTATAATCGATGTTTGGTTTGGGTATAAGTTTAGGGTGCAATAACCGGCGCATCTATGTTGTACTAAGCACAGCTATGATACGAAAGAACACGAAACAAAATATTTTTATCCTACACTAGAAGACAGAATATTATCCATTTCTCTTCTTGCCGTCCAGTAGAAGCAGTTTGCAGTCCATATTGTAATAAAGGTGGTCTCAGCAATAGCAGATAACCTCGATCGTTTCAATTACTGACCTTCATAACGGCGTTGGAGTCTCGCAGAACGGACTGGATTCAGTGTACTTTATTCCTATTTTATTTGGATGTGCCTGCAAAGAATCGCGACCTGTTAATCAATCTAAAATTTGCTGTTAGGTCTCTCTTCTTAGGACCTCGGAAGTAAAACATCTAATTTGACATTGTGATGGATTTTTGAATACTTCAGAAACGACCTACGATGTTATGGCAAGCAATAAAAAGACTATGACGTTTATTATTTATAAAATTATTCATAGTTGATAGCTGGTGCGAAATAGAATCGGAATAAAAAGTTAAATGTAAAAATGACTATTTATAAATTAAACGAAGATAATGTTTTTGTCTTTAATAGTATAGTATGGATTTCTATAATTAGTTTAACCTTTTAATAACCATTTTTAAGAGTATTCAACCTTTTTGAAGTGGTTTCAGTTGACTAATAAGCATAATACAAAATTTATTGAAGATATTTAAATCTCATAAGAGAGAGAGAAATCAGTCATGAACCCAGTCTTCCCAAATCTTGGATATTGTTTCTCTTGAGATGCATATGTTTTTAAAACGGTTTTGTCTTTCTTATTCCGCGCCCAACTTCCACCTTTACGTCATACGTCCTTGTCTATCAGTCCAATCGTCTAGAAACAGAAATAAAATGTGTAACTCTATCTGAAGTATTCTTCACTGCGACGTCAGTACGATCAGGACAACCAGTGATATGGGTTACTGTCATTTCTGAAAAGCCACATCGATGGCAAGTAGATGAATTCGACAAGACAATTCGGTATAGATGATTTTGTAAGTAGTCGTGTCAGTGAGAACACGAAAACAAACTACTCCAATAGCTCTCGGTACATCCTGAGGCAATCGAGATCTTAACATGGAGTTCCAGACTTTATCTTTAGCAATGTATTTGTAAGTTTTAAGTCGAGAATGCTTTATTTTTGAATTAATAATCATATTTATTGTATGATATTCAATGGGACATAATTGGAATGATTCACAAACGGTAAAAAATAACAACAGAATTTATTGTTTTCAATAGAAGAATTGAATCGATTTCTTTCGTACGAAAATACTATTATCTGGGATATATTTAAAATTTGAAATTTATCAGTTCACATTATCTATGCCATCATATGGAATACAAATATTTGTGTTTTGAATATTTCTACTGTGGTGAAAGGAGAAACTCTGTTCAATGTTTGCATCCAATATATTTTGAGACATGCGAATGTTTCATACTTTGGAAGTGAAGTATTCCAAGTTTGTAAGCCCAGATTTTATATGTAGAAAAGTTATCCCGCAGGTGCTAGGGAGTCTTATAGGATATGGAATTTCCATGTTTCATGTAGCATTCCTCGCTTGGTCTCGCTGGATTTTTTAAGACGAGTTCTGATACCGTTTCAAATGTCACAATACATCTTTCACGTTCCAGTTACTTCTTGTTTTCCGTGAACTTCTTTCTCACTCTTTCACAACAAGGAAGCATTGCAAGAGCACAAGAAAATCTCCAGACGGAATATTGGAGAAGATGGTTTAAAACAAAACATTTCCGCATATCTTTGTGAAATATGTAGACATGTATAGTTCTGTAACAGATACGAATCGATGTAAGTAGCTTCTTTCTGATGAATATAAACTCAAAAAGCGACTGCCAAGAATGTTTCTTTCTAACATTTTTTCAGCTCGTAGAAGAATATCTGAAAGCTCAGAAAGCGACTATACAAAGATGATAAACAGGAAATCTTTTGCTTACAACTTTCTACAATATACTTTATACTTCAAAATGGCGTCAGTTTCATCCATATATTTATGAATATGCGCGTTTACTTCCATTCAAGGCTTGTAAAAGAATTCTGCACCATCAAAATTTATTACGAAGTGTGAAAGGAATGAGAAGCATTTCTATCAAGCTAATTGTATGTTGCGGTAGTGTGTGTGTGACTGTGCTTCCTGTACGTATTCCGAAATTGACGTCACTGGTTTTTTTTTAATACGATTTCAGCAGGTCGTCTATGCACTGGTTAGTTTATTTAATTTTAATGGTGCAAGGGCTAGATATTGACTAGATGCGCCAACTCATTACAAAGGTAGGCAGGTAGTTAATTAACAACGCAATGGAGCAATAGAACGGGCTACTGGCAACGGTCCGGTATAAATCACGAAGCACATGACAAAGAAACCAACGTTAAAAGCTTAAAATTACAAGAGGGAAGAAACAATAGAAAAGTAGCAGGGCTGGTGATTGTAAAACTGAAGGAAGAGGACAGATTACAAGAGTACCTCAGGGTTGTGATGCTCGTGTTTACTTCAAAAAATTAAACCCCCCAGGGGGACATCTTCAATAAAAATTGCAAAGAATGAAAGCTAAATTCATATCGGATATTTAATTGTTCAATGCTAATTAGAGTGAACGTTGCGAAAACAGCCATTTGCTAATTTATAAGGTAACCCCGATATATGCATGCATTTGAGTAACAGGAATTAAAATTCCGTCTTCTGTCTAGTCCCACTCATAGAACAGTATCTAGCGTAAAGTAAATGTTTCTCTGCAAAGTAAATTTAACTAAACTAACACTAGATAAGTGCCAAATATTAACCTATTACAAATATAAAAACTCAAGCAAATCAATGACAAAAAATTAACAAAGCAAATAAGAGGAATTTTACTAAAATCTGTAAATTGGTGTTTAACATCACAATACAGAAACTAATTTGATCCCTCCATAGGAATTAATAAGTAATTTATGCACTTTAAGTAATGTATTTCAGAATTCACAACAAACGAAACCATCAAAATATTCGGAATTTAATCCATTAATGAAAATTATTCTCACTTATTTTCACTAAATTGCATGCTCAATATTGATTTACACAGCTACACTATGACAATTATGCAATATGGCTTTCCCTCCAGGCGTCATAATAAAAAGTGACTTAAATGCTTCAAAAAAACACCCCATTTATTTCATATTTGTGTAGCCTCTGTTTGGTTACATACACGTGTGGACATTTCAACGACATTTTATTTCATAATGAGACCCGAGAGGAATGCAATTCCCCAGAGAATGCTTATATTAGATCATTTTCCCCTCACAATTACTCTTTATGGAAAAGTAGTTTCGTAATATTACTCCTGTTCTTTCTTCCTCTCGTCTTTCTCAAAAACGAACGATAGAAATAGCTATGCATATAAGGATGATTTATCGAATCTTAATTTAAAAATGTGTTTCCATATTTCCATTATTTTGTATTTACAGTCGCTACACTAGATGTCAAAAGTAATTAAATAATTCTCAGAAGGAATTAATGTAGAATTATTTACATTTTCAATAATAGTTCTCAGAAAGAGCTGTTACTCAAAATTGATCTCAAAAGTAGTTCTTAGAGAGAAATATTGTTGAAAAACTAATTCTCGGATAAAACTATTACTGAAAAATAACTCTTACATAACTATTATTTAAAAGTAACTCTCAGAGAACTATTATAGAAACTTCTACTCAGAGAGCTATTGTTGAAAAAGAAATTCCCGGAGAGAACTGTTATTGAAAAATTGGTAGATTGTGTCGAGGGCGGCACAAACAGTAGTTTTGACGTGAATACTCGGGTCTGAAGTTATTTTGTGGAATGAATGAAGCAAACATAGGAAGTTTGGAAGATTGTTTATTGTGAATATTCAACAATTGATTTAGAGTTTGAACAATTAAAACGCAGGTTGATTTTAATTGCCGTTGTCCAATATTAATTGTAGCATAGTTTGGTAGCTTTCGAATGATACTACTTACTTATGCAGTCCTCGCACCACACAATCCAAAGTTACACTAACCCAAAGATCACCAACCCAGCACCGTTGAATTCCGACGTATTGAGGACGTGCTTGTGCACTAGGTCCGCGGGTTATGTAAAATACAGACATTCTTTGTCAACACGACACTATAGTTATGTTTCTTTTAGTTCTAAAATCATAAGACGAAACATTTGTAACCCTTTTCAATAACGCTCAATTTTCATGCATGCCCCCAATTACTGTTCCGATTTTAGAGATGTATTCACGTCAAAAAGTACTTATCAGAGGGAACTATGATTTAAAATTAATTCTCAGATAACTATTATTAAAAAAAATTCTCAGATAGAACTGTAATCGAAGGGAAAATTTGGGGAAACTTGTGGTATTCTTAATTGAGTATGCTTACATGCTTCAAATGCTTGTAAAATGCAAATAAGTATATGCTTCTTCACTTCAAATACGAACTTCAAACGAGTACTTATTAAAATATGAAATCTAAATTCAATTTGCATGAGCATTTTTATAAGCAGTTAATAATGTGGGTTAAGCGTTATTAGTCCTGGTTATTTCCTAATTACAGCCTATATCCGCTGGTTATCGCATTCATTATCTTCGAACTTATGCAAACCATAAATCTCTTCCGTGAAGTAACTAGACAACAAATTTCCCAAGTTTTCGTACTAACAATTGCTAACTATTTCGGGGTAAAGCAGTTTCAGAACAACTTGATCGATTAAGCAAAGTTTCTAATTAGCTGTGTTTAATTAATAAAATTCTCAAAAGCCATTCAAACGCAAGCATGTGGTACTCAATACACTAGACTGAGCTACCTTGTGAAGATACACGTAAATAACGAAACATAATCCTATCAAAGAATCATTTTCAATAGCCAAAGTATTCATGCTAGAAATTGCACGTCCAGCTATAGCCGTGACGTTAACGGTCCACGTACAGCATTTACATTCATTAGGGGAGGGGGTGCTTAATGGAATACATACACTTGATTAAATAATCTGCATTCTAGGAAAATGTCGGAAACGAGGTGATTCTCAGCCAACAGGCTTAGCCTGTTTCCTAGAAGACTTCTAATTATTACCATCTCCGTAAATGGCTTTGGAAAGGAGACATATTACGTTATTAACAGATAGCTGTTTTCTGAAGAAGTATCCTAAATTAGGTCTCGTCAACGATGTAAATTTGTTAAATTGGTAAATTTTGCTTGGGAAATAGAGCGCGTACACGAAGCGGGTTTTAATTCAGAGGAATCCGCTTGTTTCATAAGTAGCATCAAAATGAATTGGAGAAACTTCTACTTCCGAGCATTAGAAACTTGAATAGAATCGAAACGTTTCTCTTCACAGTTTCATTTGAAATTCAAAATACCAAAAACTAATCGAGGTATTAAAAGTCATCGCAGGATATTTTTCTTGAAGAAAGTGATATTTTATTTTGCAACTAGTTGTGTTGTTTTACAATAAAATAAAATAAAAATTTGAAAAATTAGTCTATATGCAGAAATAATTCATCTTTCAACTACATTTCTAATAAATTTAATATTTCAAAATTAATATCTACCTAACATAAATGAGGAAAATGCATTAGTTTAATATTAAATTGCAGTAATAAACAAGTCCTATATAATCTCCTGTGGCAACATTTAGTAGTATTTGAAACCTTACTTTTTATGAGCAGTTGTTCTTAAAATAATTACTTGTTGATAAAGTAAAACAGGTATAGTCTAAATTAAAACATTTTTACTTTGCAGATTTTATTTAGTGCTTATAAAAAAAGTTGAGCAATTTATTTAGAATTTTAATTATTTTTTATGTAGCTTTTATGTTAGAGTATTATGATATTCTAACCGTCTTTCATTTTATACTTAATTAGGATAGATTTGGTAATATTTATTTAATAGTTTTCAATTTGCATTCTATTAAAATATATGAAGATTATCAGGTACCGATCATATACTACACTGTTGAATGGTAAAATAAATAAATTACGCAAGCAGCATTACTTGAGTAACATTAACAGGAACATGATTAAAAAACTTCAATCTTTCTATTTTTTTGCAAGAGCAAAAAATCAAGGACAAACTATTAAAGAAACCAAATCCTAACATATTTTCCTTTTGTCAAATGGAGAAAATGTAACTTTCCTGTATTTAATAAAAACCATTACAAAAGGATTCTATTTCCAATTAGGCGCCGGCATTATATTTTCTCCGAAAAGGTACCGAATCAACAATAGTCATATTATCTGAACATACATCAACAATTTTATAGCTTTTTTCGGACATCAAAAGTAATAACATGTTATTGATTCCCAATCATAGCAAACGAAATGAGAACTCATATAGTTTGTAAGACGCTCAAATATTTATAAATAGAGTGACTGAATTTTGAATACGAATTTCTCCAGGCAGTGGAATCATTTAATACTATTTCCATTCTATAGGGCTTTCTAAAGACCAAAGTACAGTAACTACAATGTTCAGGAAACATAAATATCAGGCAACTTTTCCTTTCGCCAAGCAATAGGCATAAATTATTCAGAACAAACACTAGTCCGTGATATATGAAGAAACACGGCCCTAGTTTTCCAACAAACCGTAATGCGTTCCATAACAGTTGCTGTATTTATATTATTCGGGGTGAAGCTAAGAAATACTTCCAAAATAAAAACAGAAATTCTCTATCATATTTGGAAACCAACAACAAAGTTCTCCCTAAAATATACAGCAACTGAAAACGACATTTCGCTTTGGAGCAGCGGATAAAACAGCTTATTTTTCCCTTGGAAAAGAATAGCGTTGGGATGCGCACCTGACACCCATCCCCTATTCAAAACAAGAAGGAAAAGTGTGAATAAATAAATAAACAATGAACATTTTCCCCCACCAACCGAATGCCGAAACTTCGTCTCTTCGGTATTTACCCTTTTTCCCTATTCCTTGACAGTCACGAACTGCTATAGAATGAAGTAATAGTAGAAACAGGACATGAACTGTAGTTGCAGAGTTTATATTTCGAGGATTGGTGAGTGGTGAACTGGTTTGAGTCAACTGAAAGACTAGTTTGGTTTGCCTCTATGACAAGTCTCTTAGGTTCGTGCAGAAAAGGAAAGCAGTTCTTTACAGAGAGGTGACGTCCATCTCAATATTTTAACATTGTCTCGTCTGGTTGGTTTGGTTGAGTTTTATGGAGCAAGGTCAAGCTGTGGTAAACACAAACAGGCCAGTAAATGGATAAAAATGTCTCACATGATCTACAGCACCATTTACAGTTCCAGTGTAATGCGTAATGAAACCACGTTATAACGCATTGTAAGAGACTAAGCGTTTGAATGCCCGATAATTTTCTCGATGCTTAGAAAGTGGTGAATCAGGTCAGCGATCAGAAGCAATGCTTAATTTGGGAAAAATAGATTAAATAATACTACTTTCTAAACTCAGAACAAAGTGTGCTTCGTTCCTATAGTTCTAGAAGACTAAACTCATCGAATCAGTGAAAAAAAATTTTAAATGTTGCTGCTTTTAACAGAGCTATCTTTCTTTGTATAGATTGCTTGTTTGCAGATGTTGCTATTGCATAGTGCCCATTCTTGACTGACTCCTTAAAAATCAATGGGGTTATATATACTTTCCGAGGCATGTGTGAATGCCAGAGAATATTTTGAAGACAGACCTTGTAACTTAAAATGTTGAGGCTTGTAGAAACACATAATCAGATAAACTCAGGTTTAATTCATTTGTATTAAACAGAAGAGAAACATTTATTTAACTGCACTTACAATTAGTTTATTCTGTGTTCTCCTGACATGAATCCAGTTTAATTTAGGAATGTTTTCCGCACCGTTTCAACCTAGTCATATAGTTTTAGACAGGCATTCAATGTTGTCATTGAACAAGATCACATAGCACTCAGAAAGCAAATGAACGTTACGACACCAATAGCTATGGTGCAAACATATTCAAAATTTTTATGCAAACCACGAATTGTTGATGGACATGGATGATTTAAAAAACATTATTAAAACACTAATTTTTCAGATAGTGGCATAAGGTAGATAGATGTTTCTGTGAGCCCTTGATTATCATCGGTCAAAATCAACAAATCGGAAAATTGTAGGTTCTGATCTTAGATCAAAGTCTCATAACTTATACCTCCTAGTAAGTCTGTCTTTCATTAACAAAGTTTTGTTGAACAAACGTAAGCATGAATGCTAGAACTAGATAATAACCCTAACTAGAGTTTTGAGATAAGTGAAATTTTTTTCGCAGTACATGCATTTCAAATGCTAAAATATTCCTAAACATCAATTCCTAAATTATCTGTTGCTATTTATAAATTATCGATGCTAATGCAAACTATTAAAAACTATTTCTATGTCCCTATCTGAACTAGAATCTACAAGAAATGTGTCCAAATATCCACAGGCGATATATCCTCCATATTCTACATATTCTATATTAAGTTCGGCAAAGAATTTAAAAGGCAGGCTTTCAGGAGGTTTTTAGATACATGAAGATGTAGAATTATAGTAAAAAGCTTTAGAAGTGTTTGAAATGTCTTTTAAGTTTTAAAAGAGTATAAGCGTTAATTTCGAAAGGATGCAAAGCAAGTTTTAAAAAATCAGCCTTATAAAACATTTTTGTATAAAAACATTGTATATGCTACCTTTGAAATAAAGTTTTCCTAGGTATTTGTAAAGTATTGAAACAATATGCTTACGAAAATTATAGTTAAACACACCAAAAGAATTCTTTTTTAATATTTGTGAGTAAATTGCCCGAATTAGTTTTACTAGACAACCGAATTTGATGTATCATTACATAAGGATTTCCATTAACCCCACACGATTTACATAATGTGCCCCAATCTCACATTAAATAATTTTACCCCTTCAGACACACAGATTTCTCCAGTACCAGGTGCTTAGTACCGAGGACAAAAGAAGGCGTGCCAGAACCAGTTGTTGGAACCAGGGCAAGAGGGAGTTTTCTAGTAGTAACTAGTACAAACTCCTAGTATTTTTATTTTTATTTTATCCTCCTATCCTAACTTTGTACAAAAAACTAGTTTCTAGTACAAACTGCTTAGTAACAAGGACTAGAGGGGATTGTCGGTACCAGTTGCTTGGGATCTAGGACAAAATTATGTTTGACTGCACCAGTTATTTGGTAACTAGGGAAAGAGATGGTTCCGCCAGTACCAGTTGCTTGGTAACGAGAGCGAGAGGAGGTTCTGCCAGTACCAGTAGCTTGGTAACGAGGACAAGAAGAGTTTGCAGGTATCAGTTACTTCGTTTCTAGGCCGAGAGGGGGTTCAGAAAATATGGAAAGCTCTTTTGCTATTATGCACTGTCTGTCTTAAGTTTAAAATGCTTTAAGGCTGTACAACAAGTGTGCAAAGGAAAAGAAGAGAAAAATACATTTGTGTAAGTTAAACATTGAGTATATACTCTTGGATATTTGTATTCTATAATGGTTTCATCCTCTAACCAAGTACCAAGACCCGTCATAGGCCCCGGCATGGGACCCATAGTGCAAATAAGGGTGGAATAATGACCAGTACCAACAGATAAGGAGTGAACCAGTATCCAGGAATTAAAAAAACTATTTTGAGATAGTGTTCATGGAAATTCTCTAACTCCTCTCTTAATCAACCTTTTTGTCTAACTTTATCCAGGTTTCCCTTTCTGCCTACTTCATTCTTTGTTTTGTTGTTCGCTTCTCTCTTCTTTCCTTTCTACGTAGGCGTTGTCACCGTAAATGGATTTCAACATTTCCTAGACCTAGAATAAAGAGATCAAAACACATGTCTGTCTGGGGACTTACATCCCCGATATGGCCTCGTGAGTGAAACAGTATAATATATAAAACCCACTATATATTATTTGCTTTTAAAAGTGCTCATATTTTTATCGATTCAAAAAGAGTTACTTAATGCCAGTGCAGTTTTAGTTACATACTTCAGGTTTGGTTTGTCTCTCTACGGTGATTTTTCGCTTTACCAGGGTTAATTAGACGGTACATTTTAAGATTGAATTTGGTTCGTTGGTTCTTATGCTGAGACATAATTGGCCAAGTTGCGCCAAACATCAGACAGACAACGTCATGGACATACATACACAATGGCTTTTACTGACACAGAAGAGGAAGATACACCTCGGTTGAACCTGCAATGCTTACAACTCACAAGTTGCTAGAACAAAATTATGCAAATCCACTAAGCCACTATAATCCTAGGACATAATATTGAGTGGTAGCGTTAGGTTAAAATGCATTACGAAAACATGTTGTTACTATTTTAACCCTCTGAGAGGATCACATGCATTTTTACGTTCTGAAACCTGTCGTCTTCCCTGCATGACTTATCAGTTTTGACCTCCTTGACTAATAGAATGCTTCCTAGGATTCTTTCAACTAATAAATGTGCTTATTTAGTCGTTTGGTGTGTTCTGGGGTAAATGCAAGTCTAGACAACTCGGAAACTCGTGACGCTCAGAGAGTTAACCTTCCTGATGATTGTCTCGAAGAAATATCTCGCCATTAGCAAAACTGACTAGATCTTAACGGACGAGAAACCTCGTCATTAGAAGAAAACTAACCTGATCTTGATCTCGTCACCAAAAAATTGAAATGCTAATGACAAGATATCTCGCCATTAGCAAAACTGACCAGATCTTAACGGACGAGAAACCTCGTCATTTGAAGAAAACTAACCAGATCTTGATCTCGTCACAAAAAAATTGAAATGCTAATGACAAGATATCTCGTCATTAGCAAAATTGGTCAGATATGAATGGACGAGATATCTCGTCGAAACGATTTTTAAACCATTCTATTGGTGTAATTAATGTTGTAACGAAGATTGTGTTCAATTTTCACAATTTCTCTACCACCATTAGTGTAAACTTTGACTTCCTATTTATTCTATGTTCATTTCTCATTTGAAATGTCAAATTTCTGATTGTTCTTCGTTTATTAGAAACTCTTTTCTCTAATATCCTTCGTATTCTGTCACACGCGATTTTTCTCTCTGGTCTTATTCGGAGACTTCATCAAGACGCGTTTGCCAAATATTGTTAAACCTGACCATCCCGTGACTTCTGATAGGAAAAGGGAGAGATATAACTTACGTACTTTTTCCCACCACATCATCCGCGGAGTCCATTTCTCGGATGAAATGAGAAAACGATCCCGCAAGATTAACTCGACTTCGTCAAAGTGCTCCCTTGCTGCAAATTAAAGCGTGATGAATCAGTCACGTGAGAAATTGATTCCCCTGATTGAGGCGAGACGTTTTAAATAGCCTTTGCTTCGTACTGATCGAAGACAAAAGGCCCAGAGGTGAACTGAAACAAAGCCTTCTGTATTCTGGTAGCGAAAGCGTTTAGTTTCTGCCTTTCGAAAGTTAGTATATGTCGGATAAAGCGCTCACAAATCTCAACCGTCCTTGATACATTATGAAAACCTATATAGCGTTGGAACATGTTGTTTTAAAGTTATAATAGCTTCCTCAAAGCCTTTTTCTAATATTGAAAATGCTCAAAATGTGCACCTTCAATGTTTGCAGTGGTGAACTTCACCACTGCAAAAATTAACTTGTAGAAAAAAGTCGACTGATATCGTTGGCTCAGCAGAAACTCATTGACTGACATTTTTTGTAAATGCGTTTTTGACACTATATGCTCATTTTCATAATGATGAAAAAGCATCGCTATATTGTAGCTGAGCAGTGTCAAAATGCCAATAATTTATATTTTTGGCCTAAAAACATGTACACTGTTATCCATAAAATAAGGAAAAAATAAAAATTGCTAACATCCGTCGAAAAACTGGATTTGCACGAAATTAGGATATGTGGTATAAAAAATAATGCTGCATCAGAATACAACATGCAAGTTTGTGGCGCTGGCGTCGCATGACGTCATCAGACACTAGCCATCGACCAAATGAAATAGATAGAATATGTGGGTGGAGTCTGTGTGTGTGTGTCTTACGTTCTCAGAAGGGTAGGTCACTTGGGCTTGCGAATCTCTTGGTCGATCGTCTATCGAAGCGCAAACTGATGTTTTCAATCACACTGGATAACCGTTTTAACCAATCAAAATTTGTCCCACATTAGTATTCATGCTTTTTCCTACAACCATGCGACATATCATCAAACCAAGCGACCGGAAGAAATGGCAAAAAGCTGGCTTGCATGTTCTGTCTACTTCATTAGAAGGTCGATGACAGTAATACAAAAAAGAAAATTTTAAAACATGATGTGATTTCTTGTTAAATGACGAGACCTATGGGAGCATCCTGTATATTATAGAGGCGTACAATCCGTGTAATTTAGTTATTCATTTATTTAATCATTTAATTATGCATATACATATATGCACAGAAGATTTTCTTTACATCGAATAAAGATGCCGTATGTAAATCAGATTTGAGTTCCACATTGATCTTACAATCACTAGCTTCGTGAATATTTCATACAATATACAGTATTGGTGTCGAGGTAGCATCGTGGTAAAAGACAGGTATGGTGAGGGGTCAAATATGTGTAGATGGGAAGTTCAAGAGAGTGGTACTCACCGACTGGTCTTTGGCATTGGGGCTTTGACGTGTCGCTGAGGCAGAGCATGCTGATATGAGGACAAAGTTATAGGACCAGAAATCACATTTTTAGCTTTCACTTTGGTTTGTCGAGGAGGTCGTTTTTTCCTATCATTCTCTCTCAGCATTTTCAGATCTCTAGTGCACCCGAGAGATTCACGGTTTTGTCCTTTGTGGGTGGCTCTACCCCTAATAAAATCCAGCTTCATACCCAATTCTCTGACCAATGAAAGCAAGTCCACTCATCCCATATTCACTCACTAAGGCTGCTTCACCCCTCCCAATTCACTATGTTGTAAATAGTTCCATTTCGTATTGTTGGTTACTTTTCGACTTTCACACTATGGTGACACTGTAGTTTGATTACAGTTAGATAAAAGTTTTCCTCTTTAATTATAGACGAAATATGAAAACAAATTACTTTGAGTTCAATTTTTAAAAAGTGAACAATAGATCTGAAAACTGAGACGTTACAGAAGTTAAATTTGAGAATTGCGTCTCAACGTCGTAGTTCATCAAAATTATTCAACCAATATCCGCCTTGAATGGCAATGAATTGGATTTACACCACTTCGCTTCGAAGCTCACTAACTGCATTTGTACATCGAATCGGCAGCAACCTCGAAAAACCGGGGCGTGCGTTTTCTTGAATATTTACTTATTCCACACTTTTTCCATCCCCGATGCATGATTATTATTTCCTGTCGCGTCTGCTTCAGGGGAAGTTTCACGCTATTAGCTCCTTACAGCATTCCTTCGCCGGAAAAAATGCGGTGCCGTTCCAATATCGGCGTTTGTTGGAAGAGTAGGAGCTTAAATGCTTCCTTTTACTTTCCTGTCATATTATTCGCTAAAGTGACTCGTGACTAGTCTTTTTTAAGTACACATATTCTTCCTCCGAAAATGCTATTTATGAAGAGTATGTTCTTTTCATTTCGTTGTTTTCTAGCGTAAAAAGTGAAGCATTTTGTTCACATTACCATGCATGACGAGACATAACAGTCGAGGTTTCTTTTGTTTGAAGTATACATTTCATTCGGCGTGACTTTTCCATAAGGTTTGGGAAATCTAATTTTTTTGGGTCTCCTAAGGTAAAGGGAAATTGATCGTCAGCATTTAAAGAAATTTCTTGCGAAGCGTTTTAGGGGATTTGCATGCAAGAGGAGATTCTAGCGTTCGGCAAAGTTTTTGAGTATTAGTTCGTGCTTAGACGTACCGAATACATAGTTCAATGGTAACGTTCTTGATATCCAATTTTTGTGAACGGCTTAGAATGCGTTGCTTAGACGCAATTTATGAAAAACAGAGTAAGGGAAAAAAATTCGTCCTAAAAAGTAATGGATTGTCTTGAATCTTAAATAGATTCCAGATAGATACGGGCAATGTATGGTAGAATCTGCACGTTGGTGAATGACCAGAACTGTTTGTTCAATGCAGTATTTAAACAGTTTATTTAATATAAGTATTTTACTAAAGTCCGTGCACATTCATTTATTTATTGCCGAATGCCAAAACCAAATTTTTATTTTATTAGAATATGTTAAATTAAAAAATTGTTTATTATTTCCTAAATCTTTGCTTTGTCTTTCAATAGCATTATTAGTAACAAGTAGTACATTAAATTTTTCTGCATTCCGAATAGGTTATTTTGTGTTACTACGTCTGTATTATACAAGTGTTTCTGGTTATCCGAGGAGACGGTCTACTTTACCTCGGATAATAAGGGGTCTTTACTCGGTAGGTATTTTACTTAACGTCACACTGGAGCAACACAATTGGCTATTGGCGACGGTCCGGGATCAAACCCGTAGGGAAAAGTCCGAGGACAACACTACGTAATTTTGAACCACGGTCAGATGACAAGGTCACATATGAGCTGGCACTCCACTCTCCAAATTTCCACACCTCGCCAACGTGAAAAGAACATTTGAGGTCACGACAGGTACTAAGCCAGAAGAAAAAAATATTGGATGTTTTTACTTTCCTTCGAAAACTCTGTCAACTAACGAATTGCTCGGACATAAAGGCAAGTATGCATGATTTGTAACTATTCAGAGCTTGTGGAAAAGCAGAATTACTCAATAATAGACTAAAATAGAGTATAGAGTAATTCAAATCGGATCTCCAAAATTGGATGGAAAACACGAAAGCATGTATTTTTGTTGAGTGAAATAAAAGACGGATTGCTGGTAGGTTAAGCACCATTGTGCTCTTAGATAGCACAGCACTCTAAGAATACAATCTTTATCTAATGTGCAAGGAGAGGAAGAAAAAACACTGGGAGGCTACTTCCTTTACTAAAATATATTTCGAAGGAATTTGAATGATTTGCCATAGTATATAGGATACTTAACCTCAGAGTAGTAGAACTTTTTATGAGTTTTGATTTTTCCATGAGTGGACTGAAATTCTTGTTCTTCAGGTGTATTTAATTTTTGGAAGACAGGCGAATCCGACTAAAGGTGCAAACGCCACTGATATTGACTAATCTTGAGCAGTATAATAGTGGTAATGATCCTACTCATTCGTTCTCCCATTTCAATAGACTGATCTCTATCTCTCTTAAAGTTTTGGTTTGGTAGTTGTTAATTGACTGAGATAACGTCTGGCTTTATTAAAATGAATCAACAATTACTCAAACAAAGCCTTGACACCTCCATGATGCCTTGTAATTGACATATCCATCGATGGTACAGCAATGACTGTCACACTGCCCTCAGTGTGAGTACTAGAAAATAGAAATCAAAAAAACATAATGTGGGATGAGTGGACGTTGGAATTGGTTAAAGCATTTATAATGGAGCTGGGGTTGGAACCGGTAAAAGAGGAGAATTGCAAAATTAAGTGCTAAATGGAGAAATCTTCTTACTGCTGAAGGGCGTGAACCTGTGATGAGAGCTACATCTGGTGGGAGCAGCTACATCCTGAAACCCAGTAACATCAGTCCTGGCACCCGTAGTAGTTAGCAACGACAACCCAGTCCAGGCAAGTGAGTATCACTCCCTAAATGCTTTGCTATGGATTTACCTTTGACTCCTCACGACAATTTAACTAAGACACTAAAAATTCATTCTGTGTGGCAACTGAACTCTGCTCGAAATGGTCAAACGTAGTTTATTTCCCTGAATTATAAATATGACAGTGTGTAATGAATTACCTATGTAAAATTATGTACCATAATTGTAATAACACTGTCTTGAATCTAAATTAAAAAGTTAAACTGTTAAATATTGCGTATTAATTATCAGTACACATCGCCCAACGCATGTACTACTTCTATGACAGAGTTCACATAAAAGTAGTTATTATGTCCTCTAAGAATCCGTTTCCACGTGAATCCTGCGACTTTTCACCAGTAGTAGCTCCAGAAGACAAAAATGAAGCTGCAACGCCGACGAACTGAAAAAAATCGGAAGTGTAGTCACCGAAGCTCTTGCATCAATACCACATCGGGCAGAATAACATCATAGAATGAATATAAGGCTTCATAATAAAGAGGCTAATTGGAATCAGATTCCATGTGCAGTCTCTGCAATAATATCCTTTTGTCAGGAAAATACTACATCCAAAACCCCGAAAAGAAATCTAGACGAAATCAAATTGTTGGCGGAAGAAAAATGGCGCTGAATCTGACTTTATTTCCTTAATAAGGATGTGAATTAATTAAATCTTGGAAATCCCAGACGGCTGAGTACGAGAAAGTGAGCCCAGGGAATAAAAATGTTATATCAATGTAAGAAATCTATTAGAAGGGCCTCTAAGTGGTTAATACGAAACCCATGAAATACTATAAAAGCAGAACTAAAAATAAAGTAAATGAACGAAGAGAAAGTTTATACGGTAAATAAATTATCTGCATAATAGGGCAATAATGATGTGATTCGACTGTGAAGTGACAATTAGTCCATGTGTTGTTCGTAAATAATGTTAATTTGGAAAGATTACTAACCATGAAATGAAATTTACTGCCTTTGCTATTCGGTTCCAGAGAAGGATTGGGGTAAAAGTAATGTTCTTTGAATTTGTGTGTAAAAAATTAGATTTAATATCAAAGCATCTTACACGATAAAAAGTACTCTAGTCTGATTTGAAGGTAGTTTCCTTGTATTCATGATTTACGCCTTCGTAATTAGTTTCTGAAGCTTGTTCTAGTAAGCAGAATTTCCATTTCGACTTAAAATTTTTGTTTTGCCCTATTAAAAAATTTTCTTCGGGATTGATCCCGGACAGTTTCAAACAGACCGTTGTTTTGCTCCATTGCGACGTTAATTCAACTGCCTACATACCTAGAAACAAAATTTTAAAGCAATTAATTTAACTTAAAATCTTAAAGCAAAATCATACAAAAATATGCAATTAGAAAGTCCAACTCACTGAAAAATTGAGGGAATACCAATTAAGATTCAGTGTTCTTTTAAAGTGGAGGTCTAATAAGCAACCGTATACCAAATAAATGACAGTAGAGCAACAAACCAACCTTTTAAAATTAAAAGACTGGTTTGAAAAATAAGGTTTAAAAAATTTTCATAGTACTATTTAATGCATTGAAATAAGGAATCAGTCTTCTTATATGCATGAGCCAGTCTATTTCTATTTTATTTCTTCGCTAAGTTCTAAATATTTTATTGAGATAAAAAAACTAGTATTTTTTCGCCTAATCGCATTAACCATTATGTCAGAACATCTGAGTTTCTATAAAACAGATTTTATTGTCTTCTCACCAAAAAGAAAATTTTACATGAACCTTTTCACTCAAACTGAATCTATATCAGTTGTGTAACATTTTCAACTGAGAATGACCGGAATTAAATTTACTCAAAACTATGTGTAACTAAAAAGAGGTGATTCAATTTTTTTCCTCAGTTGTATACCTAGTTAGCCAAGGAAACCTCTCGTATCATGATAGAAATGTCATTACGTGATTTTTACCCACTACTTTGAAGAATTTTCAAGAGTCGCTTGGTTTTAAGCAAATGTGACTCTACGTATTTGGACTTTTGGTTGAGTTTTTATGGCGCAAGGACCATATTTGGTCAAGCTGCGCCAAACAAAATCAAGTGAATAGACATACACACAAGGAAAGTTTTTAGACACAAAAGAGAGAATTACACATAGGGAAGATTCGAAACTACGCCACCTACAATTCGCAGGTAGCTAGCGCAGTGGGCAAAAACACAGAGCTACTATTCTTCGTGGGATTAAGTGGTGTTCAAAAATTGTCCCAAAACTAATGAACTTTCATCCAGTGTTCAATAATCTCACTCATGATAAAATTGCAGCACTAACAAAACGTTCGATAAATAGGACACGCGGAATAAGATAATATTGTTTGTAAATCGACTACGAAATATACAGAAAACGTGAGTGAATTTTATCTAAAATTCCAACCGCGGCAGACAGAAGATAGCGCGTTGCCTTGAAACTGAAGTCTAATGAATCATGCGCAAGGAACAACTGCGCACATCAGCTGGATTGAGGGTAGCCTAAATAGGAGAGAGGGTTAGGAGTACCTACTTCACATAAAAATTACAACTAACCATTCAGATACAGCAATCGCCAAACGCCAAGGCAATCTACCATCGGTCGCGTGATTCGGTTACAAAAAGCCATAGAGTCGTGACTATGCCAATGCGGGAGAAAGTGCATATTAGAAATCTATATTGTCGCGTCAAAAGTGAACTTTGTTTCTAAAATTCTGTTTTCTTGATGCAGTGGGTGGCTAACAATTTCTTTCAACAGGGACTGCTAGATTTAATGGACGCTCCGCCGCTGATCTACACAAACAATTGGAAAAACGCTGCTAATCCACAAACTGACAAACAAATGTATTCCAACTCTATGAGATTGTGCCAAGCTGTATATAGGTGGTGGAGCATTTTTGCTGTACGTATTCCAGACATGACGCCACATGGCTTGTTTTTAAATTATGATTTCAGCACGTCGCAATAAAAATTCCTAAGAATGAATTACGAATGGATATCTGATAGTTGATTGGTCAACGCCAATTAGATTAAAGGTCAACTGTCGCCAAAATGGCAATCAACTACATGTTATGGTAACCCCAATATATATCATGCAAGAGCATTTGCATAACGCAGTAAAATCTTCACATTCCATCTGATTTGTTTGTTTATACCAAAAATCCCTCTTGTACACACAAGTGGAAAAACGTTGCGAATTGAAATCTATTCGATAATCAACAAACATATTCCAACTATGGAGAGGGATTTTCACAGTGTAAATAAACCAGACGATCTGCGAAGATTTTATTTCTGCTGTCCAAATGCTCTCGCATGATTGGAGTTACCAAAAACTAAGTTATCACCGTTTTGACAGCGTTTGGCATTTAATCTAATTGGCGTTGACCAATGAACTATCATTTTTCAATTCGGAATTCATTCTTTGGAATTTTTATTAGCGACGTGATGAAATAATATTAAAAAAACTAGCTAAGTGACGTCAGGTTCAGAATACGTACAAAAAATACGAATCGCAGCAGAAACATTACCATTCTTAAACCTTCACTACAAGGAAAATTACCACACCCACAATTCAACTTCATTAAACCTCAAACTACCTAAACTTGCATATGATTTTTTTCTACCTCATTCAATAGATTAATTAAAACATGGTCACTTTCTTTTAAAAGTAAGTAACACTCGTTAACAGACTACTGCACAGCCCTAAGGATCATTTCGGTGATAGAAATCCTCAGACGGACACTTGTTTTAATTAGTCCACTCTAGGATATGTCGAATTCCACCTATGGCGCCAACCACTACCTATAATTAGCATGACAGAAAATGCTTCTTAAAGGTGAAACTAGTTAACCTAAGTAATACACACCGATTTCATATAAACATCATCACTACCTGTATTTAGCTTGACAAAAAATGCCTCTTATGGGTAAAACCAAGTTAATCCAACCAAAGTAAAACACGCCACCTCTTAAAAGCACCCGCTAGCCGTTCGCTGGTAGAGGATGCATCGTTGTCAGCAATACCTAAATTCTCTACAATATACCTCCGCGGCTGATCCATTCAAACAAATACCACCACCAATCTATTTCAATGAAACCCGAAGGCTGCCTGAAAGAAAGGGGAACTGGAAAGAGAAAGCAAAAGAACCAGCAGGAGGAAAATTTATTTTCCATCTGGGAGATAACAATTGCTATCATCAAGTCCGCACTATCACTCTGATTATTCTGGCCCAATGAAAATCGCCCGGAGGCCCATTAAAAGAGAGAATCGTAGCAAGATAGGAAAGCGATGTATCACCGGGAATTCGAGCGGGAATCGGTGGTAAATTTATCTCCAGGTGATGGGGTTGAACGAATTCGATTCAGAAAACGAACTTTTATAAATGACGAGTTGAGGTAGAATAAATTGGTGGAGGTTTGCGTCGAAGTTGGATTTTGAGAATTTTGGCGATAGAAATGTCAATGGGGGTAGCTGAAAGGGAGTTCGGGTTTAATCTTTCTCATTAGCCTTGTGTACTCTGTTCCTTTGTTTGGATTGGAATTAATTGCCTTATTTAATGAAAAAAGTTATTAAGGAGAAGTCTTCCGAGCGAGTGATTGATAAGACAAGTGGAATTTATCACAATAATATATTTACCATTTAGATTTTTTTTAACTGTTTCGCTAATGACTTTCTAGAAAGTTAATTCTTTAGTTTGTTCAACAGCAATATGTATTTCTAAGCAAATTATGCACGAAGGCAGAAAACACGAATTCGATTTTTGAGAAAAGGCACAGGTAAGTTTTAAAATATTTACCAGAGTGAAAGTTAAGTTAATCTTAATTTGATTTTAACTCGCCTGGTGGTTGTCTCTAAGAGTTATTTTGTCATTGGAAATTCAAACCAGATCTTGATGGACGAGATAACTCGTCAATAGAAGAAAACTGACTTTAGTTTAGTGTACTAAAAATATACAGAAACGAAACGTAGAAACTAAAACAATTACATAATGTGAATTTGATTTACCTTTATGACAGAATGTCTTGGGACTTACTGTGCCAAACCCAAGATTACGAATTTCTCGAAACATAATCTACTAAATACATTTCAATTTGTAATTGTAGCAAGTCTAAGAAAAGTTCCTCGAAAAAACCTCACTGGTTCCAAAATAAATGTTCAGCAGATACAATTCGTATAAAATTAATGTAGTAGAATCGAGTGATAGAATAAAAGTCAGATGATGAACAAAACAGATAGTGGATAAAATTAAATACATAAAATGAAACCAATGTCATGCAAAAAGCGAAAAATTTGTGGCGAGTTCTCCCTAAATATGTTCTCTAAATCCAAGCAATAGGAATTAAAATGTTTAACCTTCTGAGGAGTTCACAGGCATATATCCGTTCTGTAACCTAGTCTCTCTGCATTATTTCTAACAAGTTTTACCTTATCCAATAGAGTATGTATGATTATCTTAACTCACAAATGTGATTATTTACACATTGTGTGTGTTGTGTTGTAAAAGCAATTCATTATTCGGAAATCTCGTGACGCCCATAGAGATGTGACGTTGATGGTTAAACTTCAAACACTCAGTTTACATGATCTGTAAACTTTGAATTAACAGAAATCAAATTTTCTAATATAGGACGAACAAAAGATTTTCCACATATTACAATATAATAAAATTATATTCATATCGAATCAATTGTGAATGAAAATTATTTTAATCTACACTTGATATAATAACGCAATTCATTTATAATAATACTCCTCTAACGATATTTGTCGGTATTCTCGATTTCATTCATATTATGCAGTTTAAAACAACAGCGCAGAAAACATTGATATTAGAAGCAGAATAATATATCAAACAGAACAGTTTCCGTCCATCATAACTTCAGAGAAATTCCAATTTGATGAATACTTCCTTTTCTTCTAAATTGATCTGATCAATTGATTTAATAATCTAATTCATTGATACTAATACACAGCTGAAAATATTTGTTAGTATTCTTGATGTCCCTCATATAATACTTAGAACCAAATAACAGCCCAGAACGCATTGATATTAGAAACAGAATAATATATCAAACAGAACAGTTTCCGTCCATCATAACTTCAGAGAAATCCTAATTCGATGAATACACCCTTCTCTTCTAAACCAATAAAAAGAGAATTTCACACTCACCGGAATTCCTTCTTCCTTATGTGATTTATCATTCCATATCTCCGAGCACGAGAATCGAATTCTCAAGACCTTGAAGTCTTCAAAAAGCCCTAATTACAAGAGCTCCATGGCGTGACACCCTTCCCCAGTAAGAATGACACGGCACGAAACAAGGTTAACCGAAAACCCCATTACTCCAGAATCCCTCCTCTGCCCACGATTAGATTGCAAAATAACAGGGCAAGTAGAGAGACAGAGCCCAAAAGCAAACACACACGTCGTGCGGGACGTGCTAATTAAAACAAAGGTCTAATTGAATTAAGGAAACTTTTGAAAACGGGCCTTTAATGAAGGTCGAGTTCACTCTGGGGAGGTTTGGATTCGGAAAGGATTCCACGATCTGGCACTGTTGTCCCGAGGAATAAGCAGGCGGGGTAATTAGCATGTTGAGTACGTGACGAGGTTATATTATTCATGTTCGAGAGACGAGGAAGAAAGTTCCTTTCCTTTTTGCTCGCTTTCCTGCGCTTCGTTTCAATGGATAATTGTGTTTCTTGAAGTATCTGTGGGAAAGTTCAATGACAGCGTGTTAATGTGAGAGTGGTCCTCTCGCTGCAAGAGATGGGAAGAGGTTGGAGGGGGTTTGGAATTGGGTTTGTTGTATTTTTCATTAAATAAAATGCAAACAGCAAGTTCGACGAAGTTTGGAGAGGTGACAGACTTATGCAAAAAGGCATCTATCGTAGTATTCCCGTGTGACTCTAGTCTTATTTGTCATTATACGATCGCTTTTTGCTATGCTAGGGCTAATTAGATCGAAGTCTACCGTATATCACAGGAATCACGCCAACAGGGATTCAATTTTTGTCGATTTTTAATTTTTTATTCCTTACACGAAATCCTACTTCATGAAGCAAAGGTGAAGGGGACATTAAATTGTTGGAAATATTCCTTAGCCAAGATGTTACTGTATGACAGAATAAAACGATATTTTAAAAATTACCTGATAGATTGCCTATCACTGCCTTACCCAGTTTATTTTCCATCTTAGTATTAAAAGATACATTAATTGCACAGTAGTTACTGTAATCATGGGCCGCACTAGCAACCGGAGGGTCACGAGTTCGAAGACCGTCGTGTACAAAGGACGCTGGTCCACGTTAAATCTGTTGTGGCCTCAAATGTCCTCACGTTGGTGTGGTGTGGAAGTTTGGAAAGTGGGGTGCCAGCTCAGGTGTTGACCTCGTCATCTGACCGTGGTTCAAAATTACGTGGTGTTGTCCTAGGATCTTTCCCTTCCGGTTTGATCCCGGACAGTCGCCAAAAGCCCATTGCGTTGCTTCAGTGAGAAGTTAATTCAGATATCTATCTACTGTAATCATGTTACGTTATTGCATTGTTAAAACTTATTGTAATCACATACCATTACTGCACTCTTGAAACATATTGCAATCATTATACATCATATTATTTAACCCTGCAGTATTATATATCATATTATTAAGCCCCTGAGTATTATGTTATGTTAGGCTATATTATGTTGTGGATGCAAATTCATTTTAAGTGACATATACCGAACTGTTAGAGGAATGCTCAATTCTATCTTGTTTCGAGATTTTTTTTATTAAGATTTAGAGATGAAATAAATCTAATATAAGTTTTTTGTTGAATTGTAATGTGATAAACTTTTAGATATGGTTTGGGAAATGTAATATATCATGAAATTAAAGTGACGAGAAAAACTTCCATAAATGCTGGATAAAAATTCAATACACTTTTTCTCTTACCAATGGAAAAAAAGAGGACATGCTAACATAATAAGTGAGTACGTTTCTTTCATTTTCTTAAAAGTAAAAGGGTAAGATTAATTTTAATCACAAAAGAAATCCCCTTTTCCTGTAAAAGACTTGAAAACTATTTTCCATTTTCTAATTCTGTGCTTATCCAAACAAATTATATCAGTCTATGTTTACAAACATCTATCTACTGAAAACATGAACTTAAACGAGTCGCTTCATGATAAAGCTAGCGAAGCGTATGCTAATGATACTAACTTCAAAATCAAATAGTATTCTAAAACTCCAATCCCCTAACTGACTGGTATCATTTCAATGGGTCACGTGTCACATGCATTCTATGTCCTGATCTCTGAATAAATGATAAGACTACTACATTGTTTTGTTCCAGTAATACGAACTTATAAGTTGGTTTTTATTAGGAACATACAATGTGGTGATTAATACATATTTAAATGTGTATAATGTGCCTAGGTCTTGCAGAATCTTAGCATCAACCCTCTGAACATTTACGAGATTTCTGAGTTGTGTACTATTGCTTGCACATATAATGGTTAAATAAACACATCTATTGGTTGGATGAATCCTAGAAAGGATTCTATTGGTCAAGGCGGCTAAAATTTGTTAGAAGTAATGCAGTGAAAATTGCAGGTTGCATGGTGGAATAAGAGTGTTAATTTTTAAGTAACAGGGTCAAGTCATATTTTTAAACAGAAGGGTCGAAGTAACGAAAGTTTATAAAATATTCGATCGCTCAGAGCAGGAACTATTAAGAGAATATATTGCAGTTTCATGTCTAAAAAGAACCTACTTAGAAAACCAATTTTTTTATTACATTGATAAAAGTAAAGGATTTAAATTTTTCAAAACGAGCGCATCAAAATTTGGAGCCTCAAACACATATTTCGGCTAGTGCTCTGAAAAGACCCAGATAACTTTAAAAATAATGACATTTCCTGAAATCAGAGTTTTAGATAATAATGAGGTGTATTTGATTCCGTTTATATTCGTCGTATATATCCTCAAAGAAAATAAATTTCTCAATCCATTCCGTTCATTATTAGTGGTTCCTGTTTTAAATATTTATCCTCCCTACATTACCTGAAATATGCTAAACTCATGACTAACGATATTCACTCAATTATATTGCATTCATCCATAAATTTTAAATGGTCTTTATTTCCATTTCTTTCCAAAATCTTAAAAGATTGCGGCCACGTTAATTTCCATTTAATCTCTCTCAAATCCTTTCTGTAAAGCTTTTTCTTCTAAATGTACCAAGAATAGTATCTGAATTCTGCTTAGTACTATGCAGTTTATGAATAAAGTTATGAAGCAGTCTTCAGAATTATTCATGGGTTGAATTATGCGATTACTAACAGTCGTTGTTTATTGTTATTGTGAAATTAAATAATGGCTTATTTCTTCTGATCTACTCATAATCAGGTTTTAATTCTGAGACTGACTTGTATTTCTCTTCAATGTTTTCATTTGCATCATTGAATCAAACTTTTCGAAATTTCCGAGCTCCAACTAATTTACATACTTCCCAAACACATGAACTGTTTCATAAAAACTAAAATGAAATGCTTACAGATTGTAATTTAGGTTGCCTATTTCTTGGAAGATGATTGTATCATGTTCTAAAAAAATCTTCAAAAATGAACATTTTATCCAATTCCACAAGACAGAAGGCTGTCCATTTCTCTTCTACCATTCAATCAAGCCACGAATTTGCAGCCCCATTGGTAGGAAAGCTGGTCTTAGCCAATAGCAGATATCTTAGTCTTTTAAATGATCGGCCTTCACAATTTCATTGAAGTCACAGAGAGAATAAGATGCAGTGACTTTCATTTTTATCTTATTTAGGTGTGCCTGGAATTAGTCGTGACTTGTCATCAATCTAAAATTTGCTGTGAAGTCTCTTCTTGGGATTTTTGTTGGACTAGACTCATCGGCAGTTGTGCCCAAAATTGTCCAACTGCTCTTGTCTGATATTCGTTCTTTACATCTAAATTAATTGCAATGAATGACTACCTTGTTACCAAGTATAAAAAATGAACTTGCATAAACCTGTGTTACAAAATCATTATGCCAAAAATTATTTGTTACCATTTGTGTTTTACAAATAACGTGGGAGAAAATTCTCTACCATAATATTTATACTAGTTTAGGTTAACTTAGTCACCACTCTAAAAATTAACTTTCAATCCATTAGTATATATAGCAGTGTAACGTATTTCCACCATAAAATACGTTTTGGCATACGAAGTTACACTGTCTCGAGCGTCTTGCTAAATTGGCGGCCAGGACGTGATTATGAACACCTGCACCTTCTAGAACAAGCTTGATGGCGCTTCTGACAAATACTAGATGGCGCTCACAACAATTGGTATTCACTTCGATGGAGGTCCACGATGAACAGTTGAATTTTCAATGCGATGCCAATCGCTTTCAACTGCCTGAAGCCTTGTGATAACAGAACACCGATTCTATTCCTATCAAGACTTAGCTCTTCGTTGCCACTCAGTCGGTCTTCCAACGACACCTCACACTCGGCTGTTAAGGGCAACACAGGACAATCAAACGGTTGTAATCATCCACTGCACTGTCTTGCATACGGAAGTACACCCCTGATCTCAATGCAGCTCTCACGATCTCCCGCAATTGGCAATCAATCAACTAGTGGTAACATATATCGAATTGAGCCACAGCTAATTTCTGGAGGAAGAGTATTTTGGTGCACAGTCACCACAACAAAAAGCAATTTGCAATACACTAGTGCAGTGGTTTTTTACTTGGGGGTGTGCCCCCCTGGGGAGGCAAGAAAGCATTTCCAGGGATGCGAGAGAATTTTCTAAATTTTCGATGGAAACTACCGGCTGTGAGATACTAGCAAAAGCTACGTCAACTTTTGGGAACACCACTACTACCTTCTCTACCTTTGCCTCAGCCACTGGGGTATATAAACTAGAGTAAGCTATGCTGCTTCAAAAACGGCACCAAAATGCACCAGGCTAGAAAACCTATTTAATGAGAAATATTTTACTCTGCAATAATAAAAACTTCTCTTTTGAATAAATAATCACATTTTAAAGTTTTATTAATTATTTATTCCCCGAATAAAATGCAAAATTATGTTTTTAATGGGAATTATCATCAGGATAGCATTTTTTCTGCCTTTCAGACTGAGTTTGTAACGCCTGAGTAGCCAGACAAAATTTAAGGGGAACGAGAGAACACCAGGAAGTAGCTACGTCTGTTAGCTAAATGGAAGCACAAATGTTTTTAAAGTGCACCAATATATGGCATCGTACTTACCAGCACATGCAGTACAATAAGAAACTAGTTGATCGCGCACGTGTTCGCATACTCTGAGTACGAACGTTAACAAGGCGGTTTGACGCAGAAACGAATACTAATTTTCTTTAATTACCAACATTAATCAGTGACTAAAGCCCATACCGGATACGATCAGTTGATTACATAAAGGTTTTCTACAAATTTTGAAAAATTATAATATTTTACTGATTGTAGTACCCCTCGTTATGTCAAAAAATTCCAATGGAAAGACGATTATGTTGCTTATGGATTCACTTGTACAACAGAAGAAGATCATACGAAACGACCACAATCCATTTTATGTCACAAAATATTTTCAGACTCCAATCTTAAACCGTCAAAATTGTTAGAGCATTTCAGCAATCAGCATGGTGGGGAATCTGCAGGACATACTCTTAACATCTTGAAGTCTAAGAAGGCACGATTTGATACCAACGGTACTATCACAAAATTTGACGTTACGGCAGTTCAAAAGCCCTTGTTAAAAGCTTCTTATCAAGTGGCATATCTGTGAGCTAAGGAAAAAAATGGTCATGCAATAGCTGAGGAATTGGTAAACCATGTGCACTTGAAATTGCAAAAATTATATTGGTTTCTGAAGCACAACGGAAAATTCGTCAGATTCGGTTATCGAACGATGTGATTCGATCGTGCATTCAAGATCTCAGCGTTGGTATTCTACTGCAAGTAGTAGAAGATATCAAAGCCAGTCCTCTATAAGTGATCATTTAACTGGACGAGTCAACTGGTGTTAATAATTGCAGTCAGTTGTTGGTTTTTGTGGGATACATTAAGGAAAAAGAAATGTTTGAAGAATTATTATTTTGTGAGCCACTGGAATTGACGACAAAAGGAACTGATGTTTTCAATCATATTGTATTGCAGACATTTTACTATTTGCCACCACTTACCTGTGTCAGATGGGATTTTCATCATTTTTACACATAAAAACAAAAGCCAGAAATGACTTAAATGCAAGTGATGACATACGCGTGGCTCTTTCGATAAAGGAGCCTCGCTTCAAAAGTATTATTATGAATAAACAACAACGTAGCCATTAAAAATTCAGATATTGTTTTGTATGTATACGTAAATGTATGTATTTATTTTTCAATAAATAAATTATCTTGCAATAGATGTAATTTCCTAAATAAAGAAATAGAAACACATTTTTCAAAGGGTTGCGAGAACTTATTTTTAGATTTAAGGGAGGGGGCGATCACTAAAAAGGTTAAGAACCACTACATTAGTGTATATGGTAGTGTATCTTGTCTCCACCTTGAGTTAATTTTTGGTAGACAAAGTCTCACTGTCCTTCACGTCTTGCTAAAAAAATAATGAATGCTGAACGTATGGAAGTTCGGTATGCAGCATACGTCTTTTTCCTTAAAGTTGGTGCTATAAACAACACAATTTAGAGGATAAAAGTTGGCATAAAACTGCTGAATCTCTAAAATAGCGAGGTAACTTAAAGAGTCAGCTTCATATTTAAGAATTTTCAGACTAAAAAAGGACAAAATCTCATGTAACGGATGTCATAATCGTCTTTTACAGCCCTGTTTATTCTTTTCCTCTTCAAAAATCTCGACCATTCCCCTAAGAAATATGCTCGTCGTATTACCTTTTAATTATATCATTATCTCCCCTCATTATCCACACTAATGGCCCCAAAATGGCAGACCAGGAGCGTCAAGTATATTCCACAAAAGCCTGAATCACGCATCCAGTAGTCGTTGCTGCTGCCACCGGGCTAGGAGAAAAGAAGGGAATTTGATAATGAAAGTTGCTGCCGTGTCTGCCGTGATGTAAACCTTAATGAGGTGATGCCACGAACCAAGGGCAACGAAGAAAAAAACATTTTTTAAAAGACACGAAGAAATCTTCTTAAGTTGTTTCAATGGAGGGCATAATGGACCAGGTGCTGAAAATTCCATGCAAGGCCGGGACTTGCCAAGTCTTGTTATCGTGGGTTTAGCAAGGCACAATTGCTTGCGTAAACTGTTTATTTTAATTAGCTTTTACTTTGCTTTTATTTTTTAGTTTGCCCAACTTTGCACTGATTTAATTGAGATGTTGAATGGCTTTAAAGAATTCGTCCAACGGAAAGAAAATTTTCAACAAATGACGCGTTACTTTTGTTTCTAACGAGACTGTATTGTTTACGAAATGAGGATTCGTTTTAATAGTCCTAATGATACTTAATTGTGTGAATGTTCATTTGCCTAGAAATAAAAAAATATTTTACTTTAATTTCACTGTATAAAAATAACCATCACGCTGAATTTTCATAAAACAGCAGAACATTATTTCATGTCCTAATTTTATATTCACGACAAAAAGATATATGTTACTTTCGTTATAACTTAAAATAAGTATATCCTCTTAATAAATTGTTTAAACTTTGAAGAAATTATATATAATGATTGCTATTTGAATTTTACTAAACAAAAACACCGGTTAAAATTTAAAGTTAATAAAAATTAATATGGATACATTGTGTAGTGCAGTTTTTAACATTTGATTCATATCGATGATCGACATGTTAGTCTTGCGCTATCATAATTTATAAAAGCTCCTACAAATGTTAGCAGAACCAAATAGTTATTCCGTAAATTACTATAGGATTTAAAACACAGTAGCTTTCAGAGGAAAGTGAAAATATCTGAGAATACCTTAAGAGCATATCGTCAGCTTACAGGTGAAACACACTATGCCAATAAACATAGTTCTGAGAAAATGAAGGCATGGGGACTTCTACTTTGTATGCTATACTTATTGTGTTTTCAGGAAGAAATCTAACCTTCAAGAAAAGAAAAATTATGTAATGGACATGGACAGTCGAACGATCACCCCATTCTGATCTAAAGCTGCTAAAAAATCATATCTTACAATGTTTGACTGTTTCACTTGTAAGTCAACGATGTATCCAAGTTTTAAATGAAAAACAAAGAAATAACGAGATTTGTTTTGTTATCCAGTTTTAATGCCAGAGTCCATAGATGAAATACTAAAACAAATTTAATTTATCTCTCTTTAAAATCAGTTTTAAAAAATGTGGCTTAGTTTTGAGTCACCAATGAATCAAATGAAGTATGAGTTGAGAATCCCCAATGAATCACATGAAGTAAAGAAAATAAGCACTGGGTATCCAAGGTAAAGGGGTAGTTAGACTAATTAACCCATTCCCTGTGATATGTCTAAATAGACAGATTGGACATTTGGAATCCAGCATCTGTTCTTAGCTGTCAGAAAGTAGGCTTGGCTCTAGTGTCAGAATTTTGATAAAAATCCTACACGCTACTATGATGGTTTAATTAGGTTGAGTGAGAAGAATACGCCTACCAACGGTGCCTAGTAATAATCTTATTCCACTGGAAATCCCCACAAGGTTTGAAGACACGTTAAAGCTTATTTCTGGAACATTCTTTACAGAGAATTCCATAATGATATGTCACGGTGATGGAGATTAGTTATAATGACCTTGAGGGTTTTGACTGGTACTACAAGAGATTTGCACATTGTTATTTCTTGGATGATCACTTTCATCTTTAAAATTGATCTTCGAAAAATTTTAACTCTTGATTATCGAAAGGTAAAGCAGTTTGAAGACAACTGTCTTCCTTTTTGTATAAATATTTTTAAATTGCTACTTTCCTTTACTATTTAGGGCATTGCAATTATTTAGTATAGTTACAATTGATTGAAAATTGCATATTTCATTGAGAATTAATACACTGAAATGTCAAAAAAACTAGTACAGGTGGGTCTATGCAAAACATATGGCAATGCCACCTATGCACATCATGGGTTGCGTTAGAGCCTGATCTGACAAGACCCGTCTTCAACTGTATCGGGGTAGGTGGAAGGATCCATGTGGGAAGAATCCCTCATGAACATTCCGCATGTCAACAGGGGATTGTACAGGCTGATGGTGGCTTCGTAATGGTATGGGGTTTGTTTAGCTGGTATTGAGTGGGACCCCTGGTATTTCTAGAAACATTTCTGACAGATGAACACTCTGTGTGCATCTTTTCTGACGAATTACACCTGTTCATGTCCTGCCCTCATTACGCCTTTTCCAGCAGGATAATTCGCGATCAAACAAGTCTAGATACGCCAAATTATGGTTAGAAGAGCGAACACACATCTGAGTTATGGATCTTGCCATTCCCACCTAATGGCAACCAGATATCAAAGTTATCGAACACATCTGGGATGCCATGCAATGTGCTGTGGAACTCTAAAAACTACAAACGGAATATAACAGAATTGTGAACCACTCTGCAGAAAGTATGGTATTCAATGCCTAAAGAATAGTTCCGAAAACTCGTGAAATTCTTTCGTGACTCGTCATATTTCTGCAGTTCTACACTCCCGTGGGTGGTCTACCAAATATTAGACTGGTGCACCAATTTCTCAGGGAACCTCAGTGTACATAACCACGGCATCTTTATTATAGAACGTAATTTCTAACTGGTAGTTCATTTCATTCATTATTCTATTAATCAAAATACGTCCATATAATATAATCATTTTAATTGACTGTTGCTTTAAAACTCGAAGTGGCCCAGGTTTCTCTTGATCTCAGTGACGGCCTGGTAAGACACTGTTGAAATTTTGAGTGCCAAGCAAACGTGGAGAAATATTCGTTATAGCTTTTCGTCTACGTTACACAAACTATAAATTATAAAATTGTATATAAAGTATGAATGACTTATGAATTACTTAAAGAAATAATTTTTTAATCATAATTTAAGTTAAATACTTTTTAATTAAAAAATAATTTCTTTTTCAACTTAAATTCTATTGTTGAAAAGACAAAATCAACAGTAGTTTTATGTGTATCAATTTTTATTCAATCTCGACTTGAAAATAGCGAGCAATCAAGGAAATATTTTAGTCTTCTAGCTTAATTTCTCTTGCCCTTCACACAGACCTACTTTTAAATGCATCCTTTCGTCTAATGTTTCAACTAAACTTTTACTCCAGTCTGCGTGGCTATAATTCACAGATAATTTACCAAATATATTTTTGGTTTACGAGTGAAACACAGTCAAAAAAAATAGTTCGGAGAAAATGAAGGTGTTTCTATTCGATATGATCTACTCAGAAAGTACGTTTCTCAAAAAGAAATCAAACTTTCATGCAAAAAAAATGAATTAGTGGACACACACTCTTCACTAGTCTAAGGATCACCAGATTCTGGCCTAGAAAAACTAAAAATGTCACATCTCGAAAATTTTGACTTAGGGTGTTCCACTTGGTAAATCGATATGTGCATTAGGTATTCCTTTGATATTTAGGTTTTCGAACAAAAATAGATTAAATCGGTGAAATTTTCATATCTACCAAAAATACAGAATTACCTTTCACCAATACGGACGATATGGCTACGATGAATGTGGACACCCATCCCTTCGCACGATTGATACGAACCAAAACTATAATCAAGTGTCCCATTACCATTTCAAAATCTATACGGACTCATCATTCCTGGTTTCTTTCTCTAAACGTAAAAATTGCTTCTTTTTCCAGCCCAGTGTCCCCATTCGGAAATCCGCGCGGGATGCGAAAGTAAATAGGGAGTAAAGTTTTCCAAATGAAGACGGGTTTGACTCGTGCCGTTTACTTTGACGTCTCTCTTCAAACGTGAGAAAAGGGTGTTCGCACTTCGTGATGCCTCCTGACGGGGCTTCTGCATAATGGATGATTCGGAATAACGAGAGAGGAAACGGATCCCCGAACAACGCCTCGCCCTCTCCAGAGGGAAAGGGACGCAAGTCCAGGCTTTTTGGGCCTTTACAGCCTTTTTAGGCCTTTTGATTGTGAGCATACGCCAACGCTCGGCAACAGGGGTGCCAAATTCTAAATTCCCCAAGCCTCCTCAAAATAGTTTCATGCCTAGGGACAGCCCCCTAAAACATAAAAGATAACTGCAGCAAATATTCTGATACTATGAACGGTCAAATATGCAAGGTGGCTCGACTTTACTAATTATATAGTAAGACCGCTCCCTATATTAGGAACTCGGACATATAGTGGCCAAATTTGAGTGTTGTTTGAGTTGAGTTTTAAGGTGCCAGTCTGCGCCAAACACAGGATAATGGACATATACACACAAGGAAAGTTTTAATGAGACATAAGAGAGAAATGAGAGACCCAGAGTAGATTAAGGAATCGAATCAGTATTGCCTACAACTTGAAGCAGCATTAAAACTCAATCAGTAGCAGGTCTTTTTTTGACAAATGAGATCGCGGTGCATCTGCGAGATGCTCGACGTTTTGTTTCTAATTCTTACATATGAATTAATTATTCTTTAAAAAGTAGGCAGTATATTTTAGGATACAAAAATAAGCATATAGCTGTAAAAAACGTATAATTTCACTTTATAAATATATTTTTGGGGTTATTCTTTTTACTGCGTAGCATTGAAAATCATTGGAAAAAGTCACAGCGCACAACATGCCAGGACCAGGGCGACTAATTTAAGGTTAATTAACAGCAACAGATATCGCTACTTCAATTTACCTTAGACTCTTGCATCACCATCGGCATTAAATGTAAGTCAGACCTGAATCTACGTTACACGAAAACATGCCGAATTCTAGTTTGAGAACTACCAACCAATCGGGCTTCATGGTGCTGGTTTCTAGATTGAAAGGTTCCTGGTTCGAATTCGGGGTAAGGTATGGATGTTAGTCTGTAATGAATGTGTGGACTCTATAAACGGGTTGTGCCTTGAATGTTTAGTGTGAGGTGCAAAGTGAACACAATCCCAGTGGTGCATTTAGGTAGAGCCAAGTGGTTCACAATTCCGCCCTTGTAGTGCCATGATGACTAAGGCACTTCTAACAAGTTCAAATTGGCCAGGCATTTGCAAAAAAAGATTTTTGGAAGTAGTTTAAGTTTGTGTAATCCTTCCGCGATTTCGGTATTAAGTTTGCTGAAGTTGAGAGTAACATAAAAATCATCATATCACTTTTAAAGTACATTTGCTACGCAAACGTTAATGATCATAGCAAAATTTGGATTCGCTTAATTTTTGCTGTTTAGTCTGATAATTTGATGGTCTCAGACACGTTTACAATCTAAACTTTGCAAACCTTACCTATCTCGAAGAGCATAAAAAAAACTTAAAGAATAATATTATGAACAATCTGTATAAAGAATATATTGTTCCAAAAACAGTCATATCTAATTCGTCGACTTAGAGCAGAAACTCGCTAATTAACTAACAACACAAATTTACAGTACGGTTCTTTAGACTCATTTTTTGAGTCAAAAAATAATAATTATAATCATTTTGTAATAATAATTCTAAGAATTATTATTACAAAATTTTCAATCGTTTTAGACAAATTACAATATGAAAAGTTATTTCTATCATCAAAAGAATAAGTATTTCGTGTCTCATGAAAAATACCAGTTAATGAATTGCTGCTTATGCCGACAATGTGAAGCAACTTGCGTTTTGCTTATTAACATTCCCAATAATATCTCCTTCAGTATTGAACTAGGGCCGTCGCCAATAGCACGTTGTGCTGCACTTGGGGGACGTTAATTAACTACCAACGCAATAATATCTCAGAGTTGACGCCATTCTTCAGCAACATGGATAGGATTCACTCATTAGAATCATGCACTTTTAATGCTTTGCGTGCAAAATATCGCTATATAAGGCCCAAAACCACAACTTGAATGGAATAATTACTTGAATGTAGAATAAAACGTGAAGTTAGCAATAACTAGATCTAAAAGATTCTAGCTGTCGCAGTTGTATGCGTATTTAAAAAAAAGCCAAAAAATTAATATTTTTTCGTTCTGAAGCTCCTCCCCGAGTCAATCCCCCAGCAAAAATTTTAATGATTCAACCAATATCAGCCCTACTCAGTCCTCAATCTATCGTTTTGTATTTCTTTATCCCTCCGTATTGAAACTGTCACTGGCAATAGCATTTTATGCACAGATAGCAGAGCAACATTTTCAATTACTAACAAAAGTTAACTTGATTGGAGTAGACTACTTTCCTCCTAAAAACGGTGCTGCTGAAGCGCTGTTTACCCGAGTTTATGTTTAGGTAATTTAAAACCGCTGAACCACTTTTTTCTTTTTGTAATTTCTATCTTCGTATGTGTAGTCAAAATGTGATACGTATAACTGTTTTAAGAAACTGGGCAGCATAATTTAATTCCGTTTACATGCAGCTTGATAGGATTTAAAATAAATTTTACTGTCTGGTGTACCCCAAGCCATCTTTTAAGTCTGATATCTTCAAATTTATTGGATTGATTAAAGCACCAAATGTTCATTTCAATTCAGTGTTCATTTATAAAGTACATCATTCTATGACAATACATTCATGCGGAGAAACGCCAGGTGATTCCTCTAGTGAGTTAATGAGTGTAGATAAAAATACAAGTGTTTTAAATTCCCTGAAAAAATTTTGATCATAAATCTTGAATTCTTGAAACTTTTATTAATTTCTATTTTATAACAAGCATGCACTTACTCAATTTAACTTTTTATTCACCCATTAAATTTTAACATAACGAAATCCACTCTTATTTCCAATTCTTTTCCTCACTAAATTTAGTACTAACCCGTTTTGTTCAGAAATAATGTAGCATCAACCAAAGTTTTTTATAGTGATTTTGATTCCAAGTAATTTCTCTTAACTGCTTTAATTGAAAACAGATCATTTTTGTCGGGAATTATTTCTTAGAATAAAATAACTTTCTTTCCGAACTTTCGCTTATTCAACAAAACACACTTGTGAGTGCCTTTGGTATTGTCTCCCAAGACTTCAGCTTTATTTCTTGATATCTTAAATAAATCCCGAATTTTTCTGTTCCTTAACGGAAAACACTTCAGAATCCTAGGTTCAGATTTCTATCATTTTAAAAATATGGATTGAAATTAGGAGTCAGCATATTTCTTTCTGATTGTCATTCTTTTAAAACTTCGCTTCGATATTTCTTTTTCTTGGCATTTAAGAGGTAATTAAGAATGATGCATAACTTGCATTAAATTTAATTTTTCTTTTAATGTCTCATTAATTTGTTCTTTGTCCCATTTCATTTGTCCCGACTTTTAAGTTTACATACTTTTGAGAACATCCGCTTTCACAAATTAAATCAAAAAGTATATTGATAAGTTATATAATAATAAAACTAGTCTTCAGAATACTGTTCTAAAACTTATTTTTCCGTTTTATTCACTTACTAGAAGCAACTAGTTATTTCATAGATCGTGTTTTTGGAAGTTTATCTCTACATACTTTTACTTATATACCAAGAAGGATCAATGTATATTTCAATTCAGAAATGGTCTGATTAGCTCTTACATAGCAATCAAATGAGTATAGAAACAAATCAATCAATACAGAAATAAAATCCCTCAAGAATAATCGTTCATTCAATAGAATTTAAATAAATGTAATTCAATGATAAATCTTTAAAAAAAGTTAAAGTATTTTTTGTGACTCAAATTAAAAAAGGATTAAGAAAATGTACGTGTCCGTGTTCTTTTGCAGACACTAGTCTTCCTACCATTCAAGAGAACTTAAAGGAACTTGATAAAAATGAAGCAATGGATAATTTTCTGAACCAGTTTTTATGAAAAAATTTGCCTTTTTTAAGGGATTGAGGAAATAATTCATTCATTACAAGGTATGTTCCAATATTATCTTGTCATGATCTTCTTAAAATTATAGCTGCGAGCACCAAATTTTTTATACAATATATTAAATAAGAGTCAACAAAGTTATTACTGTTGAATTTTGTGATCAATCAAACCAAATCTTCATATGCTCTAAAGCAAACAGTACAGAAATGTTCTTCTACATAAGAATATTTTGTACGATTCAATTCCAGCTGCTATATAGTGAAAATCTTTTAATGTAATTCCAATTGCAATGGAGAACATTTTAGCAATAAAAATTGAAACTGCAAACGCCTGACAACATTTTAAATAATATGCAGAGAACAAGCCAAGGAACCACCTCCAAGCAGATAACATTCAAAAGAATATAAGATTCTAAGTACATATTATAATTTTGAAGGTGTTGGAATGAAGGGAGTTACAAGTCGAGAAAGTCTACTTCACATGTATGCCATGTATTTTTATGTACTGTTTCTTGTCATTTGTTTAGCTGTAAATTCTACCTAGATCTGAAAATATTATAAACTATGAACTAAGATATGGATATATTATGAGTTAAAAGAATATTTAATTTGTTTGTAGTTTTAAATTGCATTAAATAAAATCCCTCATATCTGCACTCCCATTTAGATGACGAGCCCCTCATGAAATACAAATATGCATTCCACTCAATATTGAACCTGCACCAACGTATAAATTTTTCTGGTCTTTCCCTTTATACCATTGTTATAAATGTTTATTATAATGAACACAATAAAAATACAACTGTTCATGCCTACAAAACCAAGTAAAGTAAGAGCAGAAAAATCTTTCAAATTTCCTCCAGCGCCATTGGTATAGAGTGAAGAAATAGAAGAGATTGGAAAGACGGGAGAAATAACCAACTTCAAGTTACGCAGAGAACAGACAGCATTACCATTATTTAGAAATGGTCACATCAAAGCTAAGAAATATGTGACATAAAATAATATTTACCCTGACTCGCAATTGTCAGGGTAACATCACGGCTAGTCCTCACCATGTACTGTAGTATTTTAAGAGTGTCATTGAAGAACATTCATGGTGATCTGAGGCATTGGTATAGAGGACAAAGACCGGGAGAAAAAGCCAACTTCAAGTTACGTAGAAAAGAGCAGACAGCATTATCATTATTTAGAATTGGTCATACCAAGCTATGAAATAGTGGTATAAAATAATATTTACCTTGACTATCGCAATTGTCAGGGTAACAACATGGATAGTCATGATGTTGATCAGGACCATGTGATGCAATATGTAAGGACATTCATGCTGATCTGAGACTTCTTTTGGACATTGTTTACAAGCGGGACGTCATAGAACTGATCTAATTTTGAACTTAGGATAATATGAAATATGTCGCAGGAAATAAAATTTGCCCTGACTGTCGTAGTAGTCTTGTTCACGTATTGTAGTGATTCAGGTTGTCGTGGAAGGATATTCATGATCCCAGACTTCTATTGGACATTTTTACAAACGGGATGGCATGGAATTGGTCTAATTTTGATACCCCGAAAATTTTTGGGCGTCTCTCACACTACGGATCCCTGTACCATGATACCACCCCAACGTGGGAGCTCTGACATCCATGCAAAATTTGGTGCTCGTTACTTACTTTACTTTAGTTCTAACCTCCATCTTTAAAAATTCCTCATAAGTCAAATACTATACAGCTTACTTTTCTCATGAATACGAGACAAATTAAAGTATTTATTGATCAATAAAGTGAAAGGCCTCTTCAACACCATTGGCATTAGGGACATAGACTCGGAGAAATAGTCAAGTTATGTAGAGAACAGACAGTTTTATAAAAATTTAGAACTAGTCCACACCAAAACTATGAAATATGTGACATAAATTAAGACTATCGACGCCATTGTCTGGGTAACAGATGGTTAGTCCTGAGTACGTACTGTAGTGTTTCGTGGTGCCATGGAAGGACATTCTTGATAATCCGAAACTTCTTTTGGACATTTTTCACAAGGAGGACGTCTTGGAATTAATTTAATTGTGATCTTAGGATAGAAACTTCTCGAGGTTTCCACACATCGAGTCTCAATAGCATGGTACAGGCGGGACCCCCCCCCCCCTGCCCAAACGGGGGGACCTGCCATTCATGAAGAACCTTGGTGATTGCGACTTACTCTACTTCAGTTCTAACCTCCACCTTTAAAAATTTTCTCATAAATCAAACACAGCACGACTCACTTGAATAAATATGAGATAAATTAAAGTATTTATAAATCAATATAAAATGAAAGGCTTGTCTATGATACACACCGCTTTCGATCCAAGCGCGATCCTGTTCGTTCCAAGGGAGATGGAAAAACCTGTGGAGTTGGAACGAATTGCTAAAAATCGCGTTGGCAGTTCATCTAGCGTGATTAATAACTCCAGCATCGAGAGAGCAGCTGGGATTCTGTCAGGCGTTGTTATTTATTAGCACTTTTAATTTTGTAACTCTACCAGATCAATGGGCGATTTCTTCTCCCGCAATTTATTTTTTCGTGACGATCCTCAGACGAGGCACTCGTCCATAACGTACGATTCAAAAGTCAATGAAACGGATGTTCGCTGGCTTTTATAGTAAAGGGGTAAACAAATTAACTGTTTTTAATGGAAGGCTTTTGTGAGTCTCGTTATGTACGAATATTCGTCAGTCGTGAAGTGGGAGACTTCAAGCATCGGTAATTTCCACTGAAAATCACGTCGTGAAGGTTTTAATTCTTTAATTTTCAATTGAAGACGTGCTATCCCAAAATAAAGTGTGATTAGATTGGATTACGACTATCTGTGCTTTTATACATTATCCTAAAGTTTTAGAAATTAAAGGAGGATATCATGAACTTTATATCACATTGCACGAAACATAAAATAGATTAGATGTTTTTAAAGCCGTATAACTAGTATAGTGGTCATAACGCCTGTAAACCTTCCAGTAGGCTCCAGGTTCAAGTCCCGAAATGTAAGCGCATGGGTATTGGTGATTACCCTGTTGGTTGGTTGAGGTTTAAGGCGCAAGAGCCATATTTGACCAAGACGCAACAAACCCAGGCAGACAATGTCAGGTAAAAGAACATACGCACACAGAGTAAATTATAAAAATTTAAACTGCGCTGCTTACAACTCGCAGGTTAGGGCAGTGGTCAAGCTCACTGTTCCACGTCGTCCTTTGTAGAGCCTAAGTCGGTACCATTACAAAAAATTAAAGATATTTTTAAAACAATATCTTCCAGAGGCATTCCAAAAGTTATATGATAGGAATTTAGAGTATCGGTAGGGATAGGTTATAAAATGTATTAAGTGTTTTTACCAAGTTAGTCCGTAAAAAGTTTAATTTCAGAAAATTAACATTTTTAGAATTAAATATTGTAGCATATTCGAAGAATGTGAATTATAATTGTAGTAATAATTATTATGAAAATTAAATTTTCTAAAATATATGCAGCAATTCACTACTTAAGATCCAACAAGAAGGTATCTTATATGAAACTCAAAATACGCTTAATGTATTTTTTGAATTATTTACTTTTATTGAGTTCTTCCGTATCCGTGACTTCAAGTACATCCTTTTTGATATTTTTTAATGTATGCATTTTTATTGTGATGAAGACAATGAATATACGTCAAATGGTTGGTTGGGTTTTATGATGCAAGTGCTTCGTTTGGCTAAGCAGAGTCAAACAATATCAAGTGGACAATGGACATATACAAGAAGTTTTACTGACACAATACAGAAATACAACCAAGGAGCAATCAAACCTGCGCCACCTACAACTGTCAAGTTGCTAGTCCAGTGGGCAAACCCATTGACGGTGACCCTATACGTCAAATGAATCTCAGTGACACAAGTTTCAATGTTACTCACCATATTTCAGTTATTTAGCTCAAACGTTATTATATAATTTATAGCTTAAATAATACCAGAACTCCATTTAATGTTTGAGAATAGGCTAAGTAGAATTTAATGCTAGCACAGAAAATACACGTTTTAGAGGTAGCTAATTCAAACTTACAATTTTAATACCATTATGAAAATACTATTATAGTTGTTTTAACGGTCAGTCGGATTTTTTACAGGCGCAAGGGCCATATTTGGCCAAGCTGCACCAAGCAACGTCACGTAAATGGACATGCACACAAGCATAGTTTATACACACAAAAGAGTGAAATACACCTAAAGATAAATAGAACCTGACAGGAAGTGTACCTTTACGTGTACTGTTCGAATTGAAGACTGGATTTTTTATTGAAGAGAAATATGAAATTTGCTGCATTAAAAAAGTTTGTTTTGGATATAATTTTTTTTAATCAAAAAACTATTTTGGTGCTCTTTAAGTTAACGATTAAAAAACAGAAACATAATGTATCGACAAAAATAATCGCTTTAATTTTTATACAATGCAAAACTTTTAAACCTATATTGTGATTGAATCGAAAAATCCGAATTCAAAAAAAGCTTAGGTATCGTTTTTTCCACACATGGCTCTCTCGAGTAACAGACAGGAAAGAAAAAAAATCCCAATTTCGCTGAACAAATCCATGGGATTTAGGGAACTAGGCATCTTTCAAATAGCAATTGAAAATGGTATCGTGAACAAGTCTTTAGGGACCTCCACCAAAAAAATAGGGGCAAATTACGAAAAGCATCTTTACCGATTTGGGCACATAATCCTGACGGCTTTCGCAGTTAAACCTTCCTTTCGCCATTAATCAAATAAAACACATTTCGAGGATCTGATTCCTCTTTTTTCCAGCCTCCTTGTTCCTCGCCTCGGACGAAACGAGCTTAACATCTTCAACACTTAGTTTTATAAATGTTAAAACTGGTCGAGAGGGTTGAAGAAAAAATCTCCCTCTATCTACTTTTCCAATCAAAATCCAATTTATCTTTCGCATGGACAGCAACAAGAATTAAGGTCTTACTTTGGACATTTGCTTGCCTTCCTTGGGAAAGACCCGAATTACTCGTTTCTAATTTTATGCCAACTCAATTTACGCTTTTGACGTGTTTATAAGAATGCTATAGCCGATGAATATGTCCTGGAATTGATGGATTTCCATCTAAATTGTATTTAAATTACGGGATTTTATTCCTTTCAGAAAAAAACACTTTCGATAAAATTACTTACAAAAGTGTTTAACACTCTGAGGTGTTTACACACATATATCCATTCAACCATATACATTCCCTGATGACATCTAAACAGGTTTGACCTTCTTGATCAATTTTTCCTAGGATTTCTTCAACCAATAGCTGTAGTTAGTTGAATTTACCTCGCACTGGAGCAAGACAATGAGCTACAACAACAACGGGTCCGAGGTCAACACCTCGTAATTTTGATCCAAGGTCAGATGACAAGGACTTCCAGTCCACACCAAAGTGAGGACATTTGAGGTCACAACAGATTTAACGTCCAGTCACTCGTACGCGACGATCTTTGGTTGGATCTAGGTACGAACTCGTGCCCCTTCGATTGATAATCGGTGACTCTACCAACAGGCCTACACCCTTCAACCAGTAGATGTGGTTATTTAGTTATGCGTGTTATAAGGGGAAAGCAATTCTATACTACTTGGAAATCTAATGATTTTAAGAGGTTAAAACAAGCTCGTTTTTATAGAATTACATGAAACGCGTGTGTGTATACAGAACAACGGTTTACGTCTTCCCATGACAGTTGTGGAACCGTCGTGGCTCAGTGGGATCCCCACTGCGTTAGCCACCTTCGAGTTGTAGGAGGCACATATTCCTCCCTGGGTGTATTTCTCTCTCCTGTGTCAGTAAACCTTTCATTGTGTGCGTATGTCTATTACTTGATTGTGTCTTGCGCAGCAAATATGTCCCTTGAGCCATAAAACCTCAAAACCAATCAACGCATGACAGTTGTAGCTTTCGCAAAATTTATACCAAACACGATTCGCACGTCTGTGACTTTCGTGTATGTAAGTTTTCAGACAGAACAAACAAGCGATTCGGCATTCCGCAATTACGCTTTATTAAACAAATAATTTATGTTCATGATTAATTTGTTATTACATGATTAAGTTACTATCGCAATATTTTTTATTGCACCATTATTTAAAAATTGAAAGCTGGTTGAAACACTGAAACTTTTTCCCATTTTGAAGTGTAAAGAATATACGGATATGTGAAACGCAATATTTCCACTGGAGCGGAATATAATATGCTCCACAAAGCGGAATATATTATGACAACACAGCATAATATAATATGAGCAGTAAATATTATATTCTAAGTGGGTTATTTCGGGAAACAGATTAATATTTCTAAAATGTATGAATTCGTATACAGCAACATTGTAAATTTCTTAACATCACAAAACTGTCATTAACCCTCCATAAGAAACTAAATATTTAAAACATATTTGAACTTAAGGAAGTGAAAGATGTAATTAAGGTTCATTCATTGCTTCATTTTATTGTTTTCAATTTTGAATGCAAAACATAAAATTAACACAATTTAAGACAAAGCTGCCACATAAAACAAAAAAATTTCAAGGAATAAAGGATCTTTCAAAAAGCAATCTTATTTTGAAAAGCTACATAAAATATGAGAATCTACTGGAAAGAATCTAAGATGAATTTGAATGCAACAAAAATATGCAATGTGAAGGTAACGTTAGAAATGCTTCGTAACTAAAAGCAATTTAACAGAAAGGTGCAAAGTATGTTTAGTGTCAGAGCCAACGATTGAAGCTTTCCATAAATTTTCTTTTCCGTTGCTTTAGTGTAAACAGTGTTAGAGGAATTTGAATTTCTGTATAAAAAGTTTGTGCTGAGGCTTTCAATGAAATATTCATTTTACAGAGACAAGCAGAGTAAGAAATATTGCAGAATGCAAATAAACTTAAAATTGAACTTTTTTATATAAACTTCACCCAACAAACATCTTAAATTAGTCTAATATTATCAAAATAATAATATAAAAATTAATATTTTCTAAGGAAAACAGAATTTTTGAAATAAAACTTTTTTTTTTCTAATATCAAGTACGATAAAATTTTATGCAATTTTACAACCATACGCACTTCATATGGATTGATTCCCTGATACAGTATTCGTCATCTGACCGTGGTTCAAAATTACGTAGTGTTGTCCTTGGATCTTTCCCTTTGGGATTGATCCCGGACCGTCACCAATAGCCCGTTGTGTTGCTCCAGTGTGACGTTAATTGAAATACCCCCTTATAAAGAATTAATTCCATTAGGTAGGTAGGTATTTAATTAACGTCGCACTGGCGAAACACAACGGACTATTGGCGACGGTCCGAGATCAAACCCGAAGGAAACGATTCGAGGACAACACCGCATAATTTTGAACCACGGTCAGATGACGAGGTCACACCTGATCTGGAGCCTCACTCTCCAAACTTCCACACCACTCACACGTGAGAACATTTGAGGATGTTAATAAGATATACGTGCACCAGCTCCCATGTACACGACGCTCTTTGGTTGGATTCGAACTCGCAACCCTCCTGTTGCTAATCCGTTACTCTTCCAAACGGGCTTCAGCGTCCCTCCATTAGATAAGAAAAGGATATTTAAGAAAGTTTTAATATGTAAGATGTTGAGTCATTGAAATATAAAAGCTTAATATACTGCTTTGAGAATAGTTCTTTTTGTAAAACTCTGGCCTTAGGTTCCACCGGCTCTAGATACAAATCCTGGTCAGAATGTGGATGTTCGTAGTGGATCGGAATTTGCTCTATATATTATAGGTGTCAGGAGGGGCCAGACAGTAGACGGACAAATCAAACCTTTACTTTTTACTACCTTTATTTAATCCTTCAATTGACTTCGACGAGATATCTCGTCCATCAAGATCTGGTCAATTTTACTAATGACGAGATACCTCGTCAAGACAAATAGGAAAATAAATTGTCCCTTGCCCAGAACTGGTGACAATTTCGATTATGCTTTGTATCAGAAGCTAGCCACTATGAGGCAGTTTCCACACTATTAACCAGGAGGATCTTTACACTAAATTACAGGTCTTTTATTGACCAGGAGGGTTAATAGTGTGGTGATATACGTGTAGTTAATGACTGATTGGAGCATGGGTAGGACTTTCAGGTTTGAGATGACGTCACGCTAAAAGTTCTGATTTCCACGGACTGACAGAGAGACAGTCACGGCTTTCCAAGGAGGTAGAAGACGATGAATGTCACCATCCATTACGATATGTGAATGTGTATAATTTCTGTAAATAATTATCCATCCTGCGCTTTTTGCTTAAATCATTAAAACAGTGTGCTTCTCTGTGTCCTCCTTATGTCCATGATAACTTTCCTACATTTTTAAAGAATAAAGAATTTAACTATTTGAAGTTTTTAACAGATATTTCACTCCTGGCAACACAAGCAATTTATCTTTAACTTCGTTGACTTTTGTAAACAAGATCAGAAACTGACGCTAGAGTGCAGATGTGTGGCGACGCAGCGTCCGGGTTTTCGGGAAGTAAAATGCTTCCATAAACTGGTAAATTCTGTGTTATATCCACGTTGCTTTGTAAAAACGCCCAATAAAATGTTTGTGAGTGTTAAAAGAGTCTGTCGCTTGCTCATCAGCTTACAAGGGATTTTATGCATTATCACAAGTTCAATTTAATCATGTAAATTGATATGGATGTCATTGCAAACATTCGATAGACATGCGAGTGGAAAGGAATGTCAAAACCTTTTCACCATGGATCGTGTTTTTAACTTTAAAAAATGTAATATTTACTTCTAAGGGACAAACTTTCCATAACCATTACTTAAATTACATTTTCAAACACAGCACCACTTCACCTGTACAAGTAAATTCGTGTACAATAATCTAGAAAAAAACGAATTGAAGCAGGAAAATACTATATTTGATTCAATAACATTCCGATTTTTTAACTCAAACCCATTCCAGCCCTTTGAATAAATTTAATGACATCTCAATTCATGTTTATGAGATACAGAAGCCATCTTAAAAACATAAACCAATTTGTTTATGAGACGGCTGTAACAATTTCAAGGAATTCATTCTTTTCTTTGTTCCAGGAAATGCGATAGCAAGACATCCAAATAAGGAAAAGGAAAAGTCTTACGTAGATGTGGGTTGGATATTATTTATATCCTCCTCTTCCCAATTTTTCATCTCTCTTTGAAGAACACAATTTTTAGAAGCACATTCGCCATGCCCGAATTCACATTCCGGTGCTCCCGTCTGTAACTTCATATCGTTCTTCACCTGTAACTTTATTTGAATGGTACAACATTTTGTTTCCAGTCATTTTCTATATTTCCTCACACGCGTGGGTCGTATTTCAAAATAGAAATATTCAGTTATTTCGTGAGGGGAAACAGCAACAAAAATCAGAGCAAAGTTCGAAACGAATGAATTTTTTAACTATAATCTCCACCGAAGTAGGAAGAAATCATTCAAGGAAGTTTGCCTCTTGGATTACATTTCCCTTAAATGGAATTTTGCTGAGAAAAGTAATCCGTTGAAAGCTGAACTTTTATCGCTAATGTAATTTTCACTCTATAGTTTGTTTCCACAAGCTCAATTCGATATGAAATTACATTAACTTCGTACACAACTCTTCGAATTATAGTTAATAGAACAGTTTTAATTTAATTCACGATTATTGATCGAATTAGTTTTTGGAATGCAGTAATATCATTGCGATCAATTTTCAAATAAAACTAATGCCAATTTCAATGAACACTGATTTTATTTAAATTAATTCACTCTATTGTTAGAGAGAAATATGCTGTGGGGCATTTATTGCCTGATATGTAATACTTGAAATGCATCATTTAAAGAAGAGAATCTGTCTGAAGCAGCAAAAGGTATCGAACACTGAGCTCTGAAGTCGTCGCTATGGGCGACGGTCAATCAATCCCGAAGGGAAAGAACCGAGTACAACAACAATCGTAATTTTGAACCACGGTCAGATGACGAGGACAACATATGATTTGGCACCCCACCTTCCAAATTTCTACATCATGCTAAGGTGAGTACATTTGAGATCACGACAGATTTAAAGTGCACCAGCCCTACATACACGATGGTCTTTGGTTGAATCTAGATTCGAACTCGCAACCCTCCGGTTGCTAATCTGTTGCTCTGCCAACCGGGCTACCTCGACCCCTCTGCCAACGTTAAATTTGAAACTTATTCTGCCTGGAATTTCTAGGTCAAAGCAGCTATTTTCAGCTCGTTAAGTCGTTCCCTTAGAACCACAGAAGTCAAATTTACTGTAGAACATTACGCAAGAGACCAATTTTTAATCACAAAACGTCAAAAGTTGTCACGAACCGAACAATCAGAAGAGTAAAAAATTCTATCACGCGAGACAAACAAAGCTCAAAAAGCTGTTTGCCAACGCAACAAAACTACTGAGGAAACAGAAGTACGACTTGGTTTATCTGAAGTAACAAAAACTCTCATATGCTAAGTTCTAGCGTTATGAAATTTGGGCATTAATTTTATATTGAATTTCTAGGTCAATGCAACTATTTCCATATCGCTACGTCATTCCATTAAAGCCATAAAAGTAAAATTTACCATATAACCTTACGCAAGGAAACCCAATTTTTAATCGAACTCGAATTAACACGAAACGTCTGAAGCCGTCATGACCTGAGCAAAAGACAAAACAACAAACGGACATGAATCGGAATAGCTCAGAAAGCTGTTCGACGACGCAACGAAACTGCTAAAGTAGCAGACGCAATTTGTTTGTCCCTAGCAGTAAAATTCTCGGACGTAGACGGGTGGAAAAGTATGACAATACTGTTATTTAAAACTTTTTACGATTATGAGGAATTACATTTTAGTTCTCGGTTGGTACCAAAACATGCATCTAATGTTATTGTTTCGTACTAGATTCATTGATGTGTTGCTTTCTACCGTCAAATTCGCCAATTTAAATAAATACCGTGCACATAAAAATCTTATTTGACTATCCTTCATTCAGTCGGTTTGTGTTTGTGACAAAAAAGCTTGTCGGCTACAGAAGTTATAAACCTTTGGTGGATATTCTTCGTTTTGCTCAACACAAATAACAAATATTATTTTTGGCTTAAAATTAATTATTGGGGTTCATTATTTGATTTAATGCTTATTCAAATAAATTCACGATTAAATTAATGCCATTAAATTAATTAATTATGGATGACGGATTATTTACTCAATCAGGGGGAGAGAAACGGGCCCTCGTAAGATTGCAAACACTGCTTAAGAGCTTTTTTTAATTTTTCAATAAGACTTGTCTTTAAGAGTGGTTACCATTTCGAAAACTTTTAAGTTACTGAAGTACCTTTAAATAAGTTTTATATTTATTATTCCTGAAATAGATTATATTGCTCTACAATATGGAAAAACAGTGTACTTCAGTATCAGCATTGCACAAATATTTGGGATGACGTTTTTATTATTATCTAAGTTTTAGTTTTACCCTTTTAAAAGCACTTTTATTCAATAAACACAACGTGATGAAGTACCAGCTAAAAATAATTTTCAATTAGCCTTTAAATGTATTTCAACAAATTTTACACTATGGATGGCGATACTGTAGAACACCTGTAATATGGTTAATTGAAAAACCCTATACAATTAAACTAGGAATTTTTAAAGTGTGTTTTCGTGGTGAAATCACTTCACTTTAATGAGTTTATTGTATTTTAATCTCTTTGTTATCTTTCCATCAAAATTTTACAAAAAATCTTTATTTAATGTTCAGGGTAATGCTTCTATAAAACTAAGTGGGTTTACTGATTACATCAAGAAAAAAAAATTTTGCTTTAAACTTAGTATTAAAAATGTTGCAAGACCAATTGAATTAAAATTAATTAATAAAATATTTTAAAAATTCATTTCGAACGAAAGAAACTTATGGATGGCTTCCATTTTTTAAATAAATTTCAACACTAATCCCTTTCTGATTATGATAAAGGGCATTTTTTTAGCATCGATTCTTTATCTAATTCGTGTATAACGTTTTACGTTGATTAAAAAAACAAAAATTCGTCCAAGTTACAACGAGCAGTCGAAACCAAACGGCATCGGAAAAACTTCCTTTGTTCTTCGGATTTTAATTAAAATAAAACAGCAGATACAATTGCACAATTCGATCCCAAACCTCACCCGAGCCATCTTAATTGTAAACTGCCTTTGTCTCTAGAGGGAGGAGCAGAAACTCCCAAACTTCGAACGAAAACAGCACGCTCCAATGTCAGCCCTCCCCGACTCCAAGGTAGGGTTTCGATTTCTATTTACTGGCTTCAGTTTGCTCTGGAAGTCACAATACTACGAAACTCCTCATTACGCCTGGAAACGCCTTGGGGACAGAACTTTTCCATATCCAACGAAGGGAAGTCATTTTTCGCGAAGATGACGTCTCTGCGATGATATCGAATGAAATATCGAACGGAGGGAGGGTGAAAGAACTCCGGATTCAAACTTTAAAAACCATTTCATAAAATGAAATGGATTGTAACGGAAGCCCAGTCGAGATGCAAGATTCTTATTGGAGTCATTGCACGGAACCAGTAGTAGTCATCAAACCTGTAAAATAATGTTAGCCAAACTAAAATTTAAAGCCATTAATTATAATACCGAGAGAAATTTGATGCGTTTGAAAATATTTATTTGCGTTTTCTTCAATATATATTTTGGACTGAATTGCTGGTCAAATTTTATCGGCCATTGAGATTTCATTTGTTTCTTACTAAAGATTTGATGTTTTATCATTTATAAGGAATTTAGCTGATGAACCATAGGACATATACAGGGTGTTATCAAAATAATGGAAACACACTGGATTTATAAGGAATCCTTTACTAATATGGCGTAGGATCACCTTTGGCATGTAATACAGCTTGGATTCGCCTGGGAATCGAATCATACAAGTGCTGAATAGTGTTTAGAGGAATATTGTACCATTCTTCATGGAATTATTGTAAAAGTTCCGGGAGAGATGCTGGTGGAGGATATCGATTCCGGATTGAACGCTCTAAAATAGACCATAACGGTTCGATTATATTGAGGTCGGGGGACTGTGCTGGCCAAGGTAGATGTTTCAGTTCATCCTCGTGTTCATCAAACCATGATTGGACCAGTCCCGCTGCATGAATAGGAGCATTATCATCCTGGAAAATTCCATCTCCTGCAGGAAACAAAGTTTGCATCATAGAATGGACCTGGTCAGCTAAAACTTCTCTATACTTCTCCCCAGTGATCCTTCCTTTCAGGGTTACGATTGGGCCAGCAGAAAACCACGACATGGCTGCCCATGGCTGACAGATCCACCTCCATGCTTGACAGTTGGAAGGAGACAATCACGATCATACGCTTGTGCAGGTGTCCTCCAAACGTGCACCCGTCCTGTTGTGGGGAAAAGTGTGAAAGATGATTCGTCTGACCATATAACTGTCTTCCACTTACCAATCGATCAGGTTTTGTGGCTGTGGCACCACTGTAGACGACGTTTGGTATTAACATCTGTGACAAGTGGCTTGGGAATTGCTACTCTGCCGTAAATGTTCTGTTTATGAAGGTGCCTCCTAACTGTAATTATTGACACTGGAGAATCCAGATGCTGATTGAGCTCTGCGGTCACTTTGGCTGCAGTTGTTTTCTTTTTAGACATTACAATCCGCTTCAATACCCGTCGGTCGCTTTCACTCAGCTTGTCCTTCCGTCCACTATTTTGCTTTGCCGAGCTTGTCTTGCCGCGCTGTGTGTACGCTGTCATGACTTTAGACACCGTACCTCTAGAAACGCCTAAAAGCTGGGATGTTTCGGTCACAGTTGCTCCAACTAGTCGGGCTCCTACAATTTGGCCTCTTTGAAAGTCTGTGAGGTCTGACATTTTACGCTTTTGACAAAAATCCACGACGTATACAACTTCACTAAAGCTACCTCATACTACGATGATTTATAGTACTTTTTATATTAATAAAAATTGGTAGCTAGGATTATATTTTAATGCTTACGAAGCGCATTCTTAAATGTCACTTTTATTCACAGGTGTTTCCATTATTTTGATAACCACCTGTATGTTCTAAGGGTATTGTATAGATAAATGGATGTCCATAAAGTTCTGTGTTGCTTAGGATTTACATTTCAGGTACAAATATAGAGCTACTATTCTACACTACTATTTGTAAAAATTGCAACACTGTGAAAGAATCATCAGAAATAAATTAAATTTATTCCACGTATTACTTATAGTGGTTTAAATAAACGATCAAGTTTACAGAGCAATAAAACAAAAATAATGCCAAAAATCAATATCTTGTGCAGCCGCCACCCGCAGCGATGAGAGCCTGTACACGTCGTGGCATCGAATCATACAAATTCTGAATGTCATGCTGAGGAATGGTATTCCAGATGGCCTTTATCTGATGCCAAAGTTCAGCCGTACTCTCTGCCCGACGAGCGGTACGAGCGAGTCGCCGTCCATGGTAATCCCAGACATGCTCAATGGGCGACATATCCGAGGAACGTGCAGGCCATGGAAGAAGCGGAACCTGTCGTGCACTGAAGAAGGTTTGTACATTCCGAGCAACATGTGGACGGGCATTGTCTTGCTGAAATACAGCTCCGGGAATGCGTTGCAGGAGGGGTAAGACCTCGGGCTCCACAACTTCCTTGATGTAGAGCCCGCTGTTCAGGGTCCCCACAATTTGGAGTAGGCGGGATCGCCCATGATATCCAATAGAGCCCCAGACCATAACGCCAGGCGTTCGGCCAGTATGACGCTGAATAAGACACTCCGGGAGAAGGCGTTCACCTCTGTAGCGTCTGACGAGTACGCGTCCATCGTTATAGTCCAGATTGTAGCGGGACTCATCTGAGAAGACGACTTGTTTCCAATCGGCACACCATTGGCTGTGTTGGTGAGCCCATTGTAGCCGGAGGCGTCGGTGGTTCAGCGTCAAGGGAATCCTGCGCAGGGGAATCCTTGGTCAGCAGACGTCGACGAACCGTGGGGGCAGATAATGACACCCTGTAGACGTGCTTCAATGTTGTACCAACGCACGAGAGGACTCTGTACGGTCCGTCACGCCATGCAGATGAGGTGTCTGTCGTCCCGTGGTGACGTCATATTGCGTGGCCCACTGCCGGGGTTTCGACTTGTCCGGTTCTCCATGGTCCATCTCTTCCACACACGTATCACTGTTGTGGCATTACGCCCTGTGCGAGTGTCGATTTCACGATACGAAAGTCCACCCTCACGGAGGCCGATCATGCGGCCCCGTTGTTCGAACTCCGTAGTTGCTCGTATGGCACTCTGCGTTGTTTGCGAGCCATATATACTTCTAATCAATCATTTACAGCAGTCAAACGACGACACACATTTTAACGCACCTTTACAGTGGTTTTTATACACGGCTCACTTGGAAGTTTAGAGGGTGTTTCTCGGCCCACACATGCGTGGTCGCTTTGTAATTCTAATCATCTGCATATCCTAACCTGTTTTGCATTTCCTGCAAGTTTTGTTTAATTTGCATGATTCGTTCATGGTGTTGCAATTTTCACAAACAGTAGTGTAATTGGAAATTTTCACTAGACAGATTTCCAAACGCAACCGCCCTAGTAAATGTAGTAGCCTTTTATATTTAGAGATTTAAAATATTATATTTGATGTATACATAAGAAGATACATAGTATTATTATCAGAAGATTATAATTCGGCTCCAGCGAGAAGGAAGTATATACATTTGTATATACTTACGTATAATACAAATATGCATTTGCATACACTTATGTATATACTTGTATAATAGAAATATATGATGTACCTTCTTGATGAGCGATTTCATTGGGATATTCATAGATCTAATAAGACGTATACAATACTTAGTTAAGAGCGCAAGGAGAACTAATTTGTTTACAGACTAAAAAACATACTTTATTTTCTTGTGATTGTGCGATCTCCATGTTATTTTATATACTACTTTAATTGTTCAGTTAAACTTAGCCACATTATTAGCATTTTAGAAATTTTAGTTTGCAATTCTTAAATTGCAGTTGTACGTTTCTTTTCGTGGAGTAAGGTTAGTGACTCATGCTTTCAACAAGACTTCTAGAAAAATGAACATATTTTGCGCTGAGACGAAAGTATAAGAGTTCAAATTAAATATCGACTACTAAACATTTATGTAATTTATTTAATCACAGATATTTTTAATGCTAGTAACATCGGTTATCTATATAAATAAAACGAATTTCTGTGATGTCAGTCGCGATACAAAAACTACTCAACATGGACACATGAAATTTCGCTCTAAGGTTGCTTATATACTGAGGATATTCGCATTGTGATTCCCTTTTGAAATTTGAGAATTTTAGATGTGAAAGGGTGGTAAAAACCCTGAGAAATGAATGTATTTTTGTGTACGTTGGAAAAGAACAATTTCTGCACGCTCACTCCGACTGCTTTACCTGTATTACTGGAGAAAGAATTTTTTCTAAAAATTATTTTTACAGTATCTCTATTCTAATTCTTTATGCTTGAACGTATTTTTTAAGCCTTTCCAAAATATAAATATTATCCGAATACTTGAAGGATGGATATAAAAATGATAAAAACATTTCTGTTTTGAAAATTTTAGTGATGGAAATTAATTTTAAATATAAAATTTCACCACATTTACAATTACTTTAATTCTTATTTTAAATGTGAAACGAATCTTTATTAAATTTAATTAGAAAAACGAAAGAAAGCATTGATAATAAAAGCTGAAGTTTGCTATTCGGTATCTGGCAAGGTCAGAATAATTGTTTTATTTTTAATTCCATTTAAAATTCTTTATGTTTCTGCATCCAAGTTTACACAACTGAGTTATGACAGTGAAATGCGTTTATATTTCAACATTTTTAGGTATTATGAATGTGTTCTTTTTATAAATAAATTGTTATTGATTCTATAAGTATTTTATTCAGAGTATTTTTGGAATTACTCTAATCCTGTGTAAATTTGAAGTTGAAATTCGATGTTTGCTCACGTCTTTCGGTGTTCAGAATTCTACATATTTTGAATGACCGAAATTTCATTCCTGTGTGTTAAGCAGCTACTGCTGCATTTATGTGTGTTCCATTACTTTATGTTATAAACTTCCCTTAAAAGTCCTTGATTTAACATATATGATCGAAAAATTACGTTTCATACAAAATGAAATCTTTTAAAGTAAATCTATTACCTCATCGTATGTTGTAAGTATTCGTAGTTTTTTATTTTTACCTAGGTTTTCTCTATAAAACAATTAAGATCGCTAACCCTTACATTTGTTTTTCATGTTCCAATTAAATCATTTGATTTTATTGAAAAATGTACTCAACAGTAAAGTAACTGTATAAATACATAAAATTTGAATCGAATTCTGAACAGGTACATGATTACCATTTAGAAACTGAATCTCCAAATTGAAAAAATGGGCTAAGAGAAATCGATTTGAAACTGCATGTCAGTTAGCCTAAAAAATTTTCTAAGTGGAATTTTGCCCATTTCACGAAGTTAATGTTATAAAATATTCTAATTAGGACTTTTGAAAAAAATAATTTTCTTAATGAAAGAAAATCGATGTTGCGTACGTTAAGTGCTGAAATTAATCAACAACCAACAATTTTCAGAAATGTTTCAGTGAAAGCAAAAAAAACACCTTAAAACAAGAATTTTACAACGGGTTATCCAGTACAGAATACATACAGGAAGCATTTACCCCAAAAATAGTAGCGCCATCAACACTTAGCTTTACAGAAAATTGCCTCTCAAACGAAAGATATTTAATTTTAAAACAAGCACTTCGTTGTTTTATGTGCCAGCGAATGGAATTTTCAAGAAGTGTATTTGCTTTAAAAGAAATTATTCATGAATATCATATCAAATTAATTTCAATCTTTTGCGTTAATGATGGTGGAATTCGGAAATATCACCATTACTGATACAAGAGCACCACTTTTGTAGTTTTGTCTTACACTATAGGGCGATGCACGCATGTGGAATGAATTATATGGATGAATTCTGCATGTATACGTATTATGTCCAAAGTAAATTGTAGAAGCTATAAAAATGTCAAAAAGAGTTTAAAAAATTATTTTCCGTTCACTTAAATGATATTTGCATTTTTCTATGATAGAGAAAAGTTATTATTCTGATCACCTACAACCAACGTCTAAACAATTCAACCTGAGCAATGCAGCTCTTTTTCAGTACATATCATCAATATAATATGAAAGTTTCTTTTCAAACTTCAATATACACTGTACTAACGAAGTCATCGGACATCCATTCAAAATAACGTACCCAGTCCCAAAACAAGGGCTGTTAAGCCGTAGTTTGTTAATGCCATGTCGTTTTTGAACGTAAGCACAGAGCCCTGATCTGAATTCCATCGAGCATTTTTGGGATGAATTAGATTCAGAATACTCAGTTTGGAACCAAGGCCAACAAAGCAACTGTTAGCGACGGCATTATGTACTGAATAGAAGCACATACCTATCTGTTCCGAAATCTTGTCGGAAGTCTGTCTAGAAATGTCGAAGCGTGTATTAGGGTTAAAGGTGAACCAACACCTTACTAATGTATGCCAATAAATGCTATGTTTTGTTTCTACACCAGGTGTCCGGTGACTTTTGTCAGTACAGTGTATATTGAAAATTTCTTTTCAAACATGATATGCGATCGTTCAACGTAACAGGTGATATGAGTAAGATCATACATTTATACCCCATTTAGTATAAACGCAATCTAAAACTTTACAAAAATCAGTTGCTGCAAATTCAGATTAAACAGTTCCCTGCGGCAATATTTAAGCCTTTCGTAATTATAACACCCTGTCGATATTTACCTGTCAAAACAGGCAACAAAGGCAATGGAGAGATAAATTTTGACTAACAGCCTCCGCCGATAGCACGAAGTTCTCTCCCTTCCCAGTAACATTTGAAAACCCCAACAAAAAGCAACATTTCGAATACGAGTGTTATCATTTGCAGTTCATTTGAAATTAGAAGGCAACAACTGTATTTTTAACCTGTAACGAATAGCTGGAGAGTAAAAGGAGCGAAATACGTTAGATTAGAGTAGGAAGATTCCCAATTTTTCATGACGATATCCACGCATATTATCTCGCAAAGTCGCTAGGGAAAGAAGAAACAAAAAATCGGAATCCGATAGACAGATGGAAGATTACACAGTTCGATCGTTCAGGTTTCACGGCTCTTGCCTAGAAAAAAACTAAACGACGCAGACTTCAGGCTTGGTAAGTACATATGACTAAAAATAGAACTTGGTGAAGAAGTGCTCCTAGAGAAAGTCACAGATGTTCGATGCCCGCCCACTGTGGCGGTTCTTTGCAGGTAATGATAATGTGGGGCAGGACATGAAGTTAAGTTGTATTAAGGTGTTTGAGATTAATAGTCCGACCAAGGGGAACTGGATTGTGGAGAACTTGTAGCAGCGGCTATCAGAAACAGCGAATTCCTTGTTACAGCATGAATTAAACTTTTCTGTCACTAAGCCGACCCCGATTTATCACGACCATGTAAGGACTTTAAACGTGGAAACATCTTTTTTAAACTTTTGTTAAAACATACATTGTTCGGTTTATTCTTGCGATCTCTGGGTCCGCGGTAGCCCAGTGGAAGAGCAACGGGTTAGCAACCGGGGGGTTTCGAGTTCGAATCCAACCAAAGACCTTCGCGTATAAAGGGGGCTGGTGCACGCTAAATCTGTCGTAGCCTCAAATGCCCTCACGTTGGCGTGGTGTGGAATTCTGTAGAGTAGAGTGCCAGCTCAAGTGGTGACCCCGTGATCTGAACGTGTTTGATAAAGATCCAACACCTCTCAAAACATTCGGGATTTCCATGTGGGAACCTTCAGGAAAGCTTTTCGGGATAAATCCCGGACCTTTGCCAATAGCCCGTTGTGTTGCTGCTGTGTGACTTTAGTTAATTACCTATCTAGCGATTCAAATTTTCGAATTGCATAACGAAACTGAATTTTTTAAAATAAGAATCGAAAAGTTCCGGGAAATATAGAAAAAAGCCACAGAATGAAAATACCGCAATCAAAAAGTAAAATGCAAAATATTCAAGAGGATCAAAAGAATTTCTGATTTTTTTAATGAGTAATACTTGAAAATTTAAGATAATATGACCTTTTAAATAGCATTTAAATCATTCTGTGTTGGAATTTTTTTTAAACGTGAAAATTATAGCCTGAAACATTTGAAAAGTGGCTTATCACTATGCTGCCCTGAGCCCTTCAATTGATTCATAAATAATTTTATTTGATATTTTTTAGAAAACTACAATGTTGTTGGTTGTTTTTTTTATGACTTAACGAGACTGATCTGCCCAAGCTGCAACAAGCAATGTTTTTCCATCAAGTAATTAGACACTCACCCAGGGAAAGTTTTACTGACTCAGAAGAAAAATACACTCAAGGTAGTAATAGGAAACAAATCTGCAACGGCTACAGCTTGCAGGCTGCTAGTGCAGTGAAAAATCCACTGATCCACAAAAATAGTGTTGCAAGTTGGTCTACATATTTAATTATGAAATATTTAGTCAAGGTTTTAAACGGTAATGTTCTGTTGACAAGAGATCGCTTTCTTTTTACGAAAATAAATAAAACGCTTCATTCTAAAGACTTCATATTAAAACAGTAATTGGGTAAATATCTTAAATACATTTAGATTTATGAATACGTAATACATTTTGAATTAAATAAAAGTAGTGGAAACAAGAATTCGAGTAAATTTCTATTAAATTGTTTTCAAAAATAAGTCCATTCATTTCCTTTACTTAAAATCCCTCTCAAAATCCTTAAATATGCTCCTTAATATAGCTCAAACCAAATGGTGCGGATTCTGGAATTACACTGTTGTACAACGCCACCTATTTCTTTTTTAACAGGACCGAATATTCTTAGTACAAATCGGCTTTACCAGAAAAGATTAAATTTGTTCGCAGGTGATATTTTTTCTTAAAATCACTCAAAATGTCCATGTACTAAAGTCTTTACAGACATGGTGTGTACCCTATATGAAAGTCTACTTTTACTGTATGTATTACTGCAGTAATTGTAAAAAATTGTATCTTTATGATATTATTTCATGATTGCATTAATAAACTTCAATAAAACACGAGTTTACCATGATGAATTACAATTGTGATACTTTAAAAAATGTAATTTAAAAAGTATACATTTATGACACACTCATCATTAACACTATTCATGACACTAAAATGAAGTGAATGTATTCCTTTATCACTGCATCATTATAAATTGATTACATAGTAAGGCTAAACTGCGGAACCAATTACTCCCTGTAACTTTCTTTTAGTATGCTATAAAAGAAAAATTAATTAAACTTTAAATCTCCGATTAGAACGAAATACGCATTTAAAAAAGATCTTTCAGTAGTTTATTATCCCTTTTGACGGAAAAAGACTTTTTTGTTCAAACTTCTTCGGTCTTTAACATCGATATAAAACGAACACCGCCCGAACAAAAAGAACCCCATTCTTTTAAGCAAGCAGAAAAGACAGAAAACTCCCCCCGTTCAGTATTGAAACTGATACTGCCACCAAAAGTTTTCCAATTTGTCTTCCACTTTTCAAGTCGTTGCCCGAAACGGACGTACGGGGCGCTGGTTCACAACAAGCGGCAATGCAGAAGTAAACAAAAAAAAAACCAAGCCAAATATCGGTATTTTACTGTGTCCCAGCTGCCTCGGTGTCAGTTAATTTTCCTTGTCAGCGTCTTCCCTCGCTAAGAAACAGACTCGTCTCGTAGGCTGATCGATGGCTTTTCTTAATCACCTTTGATCAATAAATAACATCGACAGCCAGGGTCCGTCTTCCTTTCGACCTTTATGCAGGGTGGGAAAACAGACAAGAAAGAAAGTGTTAATCGACTCATCTTCCCCGATGCCCGTAAACTATCTTTAATTCAATCTGCTTATTTGATAGGTGAGCTCTGAATGAACTATTTCACACGAACTCTCCATCCATTCGGATGGATTTATGGGTTCTTTCAACGGCTGTAAATATCTTTATTATCGAGTTTTTTCTTTGTCAGGAAGAGTAGAGTACGCGTCGAGGAATATTCTCGGGAAAGGCGTAGGTGTGGCGGATGTGTCTGCATTTTTGCTCGGTTTGACGCAATTCAAGGAATGAATATTTTAACCCCCTGAGTGTCACGAGATTCTAAGTATTGTTTTTCCCATAACACAAATAATAACTTAATAGTCATATCTATTGTGGTTGAAAGAATCCTAAGATATATTATATTTATCAATGTCAAAACTGGTTAGAAGTCTTGCAGTGAAGACTGAAGGTTACGGAAAAGAACGGCATGTGTACCCTTTAGAGCAATGGTTCTTCAAAATGGGCGTTACCACTCCCTGTAGGCACTGAAGGAATCTTGGGGAGGCAATGTTGGATCCAGGGGAAATAGAGGTGTTCGAGGAACGAGAGTGGGCAATGAAATGCTACAAAAACTATCACCTAAAAATGTTTCTAGCCAACACTTATTCACTTGATTATACAGACACAATCACTACAGTAATGTGCTCCTATAGTATGGATGGTAATTAAGTTAACTGTAGAAGAGTGGTATATGTCATAGGGTTGTGGCCTGACTTTTGTGTTGGAGTTTCGTTGATGTAGAGGGTGAGGATTGCTGCAACAAGGTCACAGGAGGTAGCTGCCCAAACGTCAGAGACCACAAGCCGTGGAGATACCATTCTACAAAACATTTTACTATAAATTAACTTTGATTTTGCTTTTTCAGTTTGGATTACAGTGTAGCTTCTTAAGGCACCATTCATGACACAGTCCACTTTTGAAATTTATAGGATACTTGTATACATAGACACAACGTAGGCCTTTTTTGTCCGTCGAGCCAGAATCTCATAAAGCTGCAGTGTTAAGTAGATTGGAATTGGAACTTTGTAGAACACTTGGGTCCCACAGAGCTGCATTATTGGCTGTGAATTGGAACTTTATCAGTAAAATTCGTCGCAAGAACTCCATGAAGAATGGCTGATCAAAAAACATTAATCAGAAACGAGGAACAGTGCGAAGACACAAATAAACAAAACCCCTACGAAATTGAGTATATCACTTTAATGCACATTGTTGAATCGAAAAGAAAATTGGATGATACAAAAGAGGCGAATAAGTGCCTGAAACAGCTCCAAGAGGATTCTATCTAGTGCTGGATGATGCTGAAATGGCGTTGAAAAACTATAAATATCTGGCCGACAAAGAAAGGTACTATTTATTATAGATAAGATTCAAACGTTGTCTGAAGGCTTTTATAAAAAAAGTAATGATAATTTTCAAATTATTTCTAAACATACGTGATATTAAAATTGATATTAAACTACCAGAAATGGAATTATCTATGCATCTATGTGCCAGAATTGTGTAATAACACTGTATTTACTCTGAATAAAAGGTTAGTCTGTTAAATTAAGATTATATCATAATTGACAGACCACACCACATAACGTATGTACTCTCTGACAACTAGAATTGCAAGGTAAACGTAAAGATGATAAAGTCTGTTTTAAAATTTTCCAATACAAACATGTATATAATTTGAAGTTCTAAGTATAACCATATTTTAATTCCTTAACCAATAACTACTCCAAAGCAATGCAGTTCCTATAGTATAATGCAAACATAATTGATTTAGTTAAAAACACGATGCGATTTAGTTAAAACCACTTGATGGAATGACGCATTGACAAAAAATGATAAAAGCAATATTAATCCTATTTTGACTACTCCCAGTAAAAATTTATTATAAAAACAAAGCAAGGGATGTTCATATTTTTGAGGGTTTGTTAAGCTTAAATAGTAAAGTGTATTAATAATAAAAATTATAGAAATAAAATTTAAATTCATCCCTCTAAAAATGGAGCACAAAATAAAAATATTGTACATACAATAAATATAGTTAGAAAATGCATTAACTTTCTATTGACATGCACCGATTTCATTCATAGAATGCGAATTAAGTATCAGTACTTGATGTCATTTAAACATATCGACTTCATAGTCCAGTAAGGTTATACATAGTTTCAAAACGACCCAGAGTGCTTGCAGAGAGCATCCCAGTTACATTTAAACTCGCCCTTTAAGTCAGAACTATAGTTAAAATATATTACCTCACGCCCCATTGTTCCAACGTGGGATGTTTCGCTAATGGTGGAGAATACTACAGCAGGTACTCCAACTGTGTCGACTGCATTGAATATGAACCTCGCCATTTCGTACCATGTCAGAACAATTTAATCTAGCACAATCGATTAAGTATTCCCGCACCTCTCTGTTTAAATATTGGACTTGACACGAAATGCACAGATGATGTAGTAATTGGTGATTATGCTTTCTGGAAGCTACTGTGCAAATGGGATCAGAACTCACAGGATTCAAATACTCTGACTTACATCAGTGGGACTTGAAAATACTAGTGGATTTAATTCTAAACATTTTAACAATGTCTGGTTACATGTTTATACATTTCTAAAGTTATACAGGATACTTTCTGTTCATAGGTGATGGAATTATAATGTCGTGTCTAATGATTATGCATTATTCTGCCATACTAGTCAAAAAGGCAGTACCTTTAAGTTTGATCTTTGTTAATTGATAGTTGTTGCATGCTACGTATGTAAATATTGAATCCTTAATAACACAAGTTTATAATATGATCACTTAACCAAACCTGTTTGAGTGTGCTCTAAATGTTTTCTAACGTTATAATGTTCCAATATGCAGCAATTACAAGCGTTAAACTTAAAAACCAAATAATTTGGAAATTCTGTCTTCATTAGCCCGGCAGTGCTGTGGTCTGAAGTATCAATGTTTAGAACAAATAAAAAATAACGTTCATAAATTAATTTCATTTTTTACTATATCCTTTGTAACGATACAAGGAGATCGATTATGTACCACATCAACAATGAAAGATTAAATTAAGTTGATTATATTTTTTACTATGACATAGTTTAATATTTTAGGGGAAATCTTACCTGTTGACTATTTCGATTATCGTGGCCTAGAATCAAATTCATTTTTGTAACTAAAATTTAGGCACGAATCAAATACTTTCAGGTTAAACCACGAAACTATGATCCGATCTAGTACAAGGCTGTTTTGGGTTCAGCAAAGACCTTAATATTGCAATGCGCTAAAAATTATTATGTTTGCTTAAGCAGCATAGTACAGTGCACTGGTTTGCTTAATTTTTTTTAGTTTCTATAGTATCCAGAATATATTGTAGAATTCACTTTGTTGAAGGAATATAACTAGTAATTTGATAAGTGTGTTCACCAATGTGTGTACGTGTATACATATCATATTATTCCTTTTGAAAATTAATTCTGTGTACAGAAGAATAAATCGTATTTCTAATATAGCCCATTTTATACAACCTAATGTTTTTGATATTGAGAAACAGATTAAATCGATTCAGGTTTGTCCAACGCTTTGAAATGGTTCTATCGAGCCTGTAGTCACAAAAGATGCGTTAATGTTTGTTCAAATTTACATTACACATTTTAACCATGCGGGTTAGTTTATGCATAAGTCAACTTATCATTGATGAAGTTTTTTATTCAATTTATGAGACAATTACTTTTTTTTTGTTTTTAAGATCACGTAGCTGTGCCTTAAAAGGGATACGAGTCAAAAATTTCTGTTGCGTACAGCAGTGAATATATTTATATTTAGTCAAATACAGTAGAACCATTGATTATACGAACTCCTCTTAAACGAATGTTCGTGTCATCCTAGCTGAATTTTATGCCGATGTTACTTTAAGCTTAAGCTTCGAGTACGAGTGTGCACTCTTTGTCCAAAGGAGCAAGAAAGTGCTTGCGAAGCACGACAGTTAAGGACTTTTTCAAGAGAGTTTAAAAGGCATATAAATCGCGTCTAGATTTTTGTAAAATTATTACAATAAATACATACTGTTACATAAATCGTGTATAGATTATATTTAATTCTAGCTTTATGAATCGTTCAGTGTCAGCATTAGTAATATGTAGTACAGTAACTTTTTATTTTTTTCTTACTGACTCTTGTGTGTTACTGCGTCCATAATAACCGAGTTTATGATTATCCTTGGTGGTCTGGGTAAACATTATCTCAGATAGCCAACGTTCTACTGTATCTGTAAAATATTATAGCCAAATTAATTCGTTATAAAGATATAATTTGTGTAACTATCTGTTTAACAACTAACCTAGAAGCACGTAATGTCTTAAAAGGAACTGAGAATAAATCTACATCATATTTACACCGAGATATTAAAGACGCTCTAGGAATTTATATGCCCGTCCACGTCAAACTTTCCTAATTACGTTTGTGCCTCACTGAATAACATTCAACATTTTTCAAGCAGATAACCTTTACTGCGGAACAAGAATGCTACAAACTCCCAATTTCACGTAAACTATCATATTTAATGAGCTCAGCAATCGCACAGTCTTACGCCAAAAATGAGGATAGAATATCACCTTGCTTCAGTGGAAGACAGCGCGTATTTGGTAACCAAAGCCGGCGCCGAGTCCATTAGTTGTAACTCAATCCATGGCAAAAGGATCTTTCGTTGTTGAGTAAAGTAAAAAATTGGTGTCACAGAGCAATTGAAATAACAAGCGGCGTCGGGCCGAAATGCTGCCGATTCAATTTATTCCAGTTGGATTTTATCTGAGGGAAATGTTTGAACTGGAGCAGCAGATATGAAAAGGATGCACGGTGAAAGTAAAATACCTGAATTAAATTTTCGGCAAGAAGGAACTGTATTTGGTTGGTTTGATGACTTTTATGGAGCAAGGGACATATGTGGCCAATCTGAGCTACACGCGCCAGATAACGACAAGTAATGGATATGCACACATACAATGGAAATTTTACTGGCAAAGAGAAATACACCCGGGTAAGTTACAAGAATCGAACCTGCGCGCAAAAAACTGTATTTGGTTGTGGTTTTTATCCAAGGGCTATATTTGCCAAGCTGCGCCTACTATTGCAAATAAATAATAAATGGCTATACTTAAAATAAATGTTAAATAGAAAATAATTGTACTTTTATACTTGGAAAAGGACCTGCATGTTTTGTGTTCTGAAAAGGATCTGCAAGTCAAAGCACATTTTATGTCCTTGCAATGTAATAAACCTAAAGGAATTGAATTAAAGCATTATATGATAATATGTATTATTATACATATTAGAGATGGCGAAGCTAAACTTTTTAGACTTAACGAGTTAAGATGCGCCATGTTCATAATTCTCAAAATTTGTCGATTACCCTAAAATATCCTTTTTAATTGAGGTACCACAAACATTTCCAACTTGTGTCTTTGAGGAGACAAATTTTAAATCTTATAAAAACTCAAACATATCGTGTTTCGGATTCTATACAACGAATCAGTCAACATAAGAATCACCCATTTGGGCAACGAATTATATAAAAGAAATTTGCCCTCATTTTCATAATAAAGAATGTAATTACTATCTACTATTCAAAAGGAATATAAAGTTGACATTTAATTAGATCTTAACGGAATATATCTTTCAATAACATATTAACCCTTTCGCACCAAAGGGCTAATAACAAGGAAAAATACTTTGTGAAAAAATGTTTTTCAAAATAACTTCGGGCACTCATGTGAACATGATTACACGTTGATTATCACTTTTGTAGACATGAAGTTATAGTTTACTTCTCGTATCTATTGATATTCAAGGATGTCTCAGTAGATATTTGGGATTTCTAATGAGAACTCGTGCTTGAGGTAGGTTCCAGTTTCAGCATTCATTGTAAAGACTTCTCCGTTTGATTGTCGTGGAATATTGGGAGGGTGACACTCTAGAGCAACCTGGTGTGACAAATGACACAGTGAAGTCGTTTTACAGCACCGAATACTGTAAAGCGATTATTTCGAATATTGTAAAGGACTGTTACTATTGTGTAAATTCGAATAAAATATTGCTTAATTTTAAAATATTAATCTAATTTTTCTATATTGTGTAGTGTACATAAACACTGTTTAAAGTTTATGTAGTGTACAAGTGTACATACAGTTCATCGAAATTAGACTGTTTTTATTCCTGACTTAAATGCTTAAAGGATTATGCCCCCTAATACAGGTCTTACGCAATCCGCAATCTACCAACTAGTGGGGGCATCTATCGAATTCAGCCACTGGTAAATTCTGGAGAGGAGTATTAAGGTGAACATAGTCACTAATACAAAAACTTACCTTTCTACAAAACATGTAAAAATGTTACCTATCTCCACTATGAAGTAGTTTTGGTAGAAAAGTTGTACTGACATTGACACGTTTTGCTAAACGTTCATATGAACCCTTGGTCAACATGTCTCTTTTAGAGCGGTCGATAACATCAATGGCCGTTAAGTGAATTCCGTTGTCCGACATCTTCGAAATGAAGATTGATTTTATCACCTTGCCAAAATCATATGAGTAATTCTTCAGAACACAATTCGAAGGCTAAATGCCATGCCATGCTCCCGAATGTACACTCATATCCAAAAGCGTTCCAGCACACATCGCAAAGTGTATAAAACGGCCTCGAGCGGCATGGCCAATTTAGACAGATATTTCAGAATTGCTGTGGTACGGAGCGTTTTTAAAAGTCAATAAGGATGAAAGATGTCACAAAGATGCCAACTGGAAGTGTTTCTGAAAGGACGAATTATTGGAATGCTCGAATCCGGTCTATCCCAAACCGAAGCGTCTCGAATTCTGAATGTGCCTCAGTGTGTGATCTAAAGACTGTGGCAGAGATTTCAAACCACTGGAGATGTTACCCGACGACCAGTACCAGGTCGGTCAAGGGTAACAACAGCTCGGCAAGACCGATATTTGACGATAACTGCGTTCTGCCAGAGAACTGGGTTCAGCACTGACAGCCACCACAGGAGTCATAGTTTCTAGACAAACTGTTTACAGGAGACTCAGACACGTTGGTCTCTATGCCAGACTACCAGCAGTTTGCATCCCCCTGACGTCTGCACAGAAAAGCGAGCGTTTACAATGAAGTTTGGAACATCGGCAGTGGAGTGGTCAACAGTGGGGCAATGTCATTGTTCAGTGACGAGTACAGATTTAGTCTGCATACTGAATCTCGTCGAACCACGATCTGGAGAGAACGTGGAACGCGTTTTCACCCAGGAAAAATCACGGAAAGACATCGTTTTCCTTCATTGGAGTCATGGTATAGGCAGGCATCATGCTGGACGGCCGCACAGACCTCCACATCTTTTACACTGGTCTGTTACCTGTCAAAGATACAGAGACGTTCTTGAGCTTACCGTTCGTCTGTTTCGAGGTGCTGTCGGTCCTGGTTTCATATTCATGGATGTTAACGCGCCTCCTCACTGCGCAACCCTGGTCGACGCCTTCCTTCAAAGTGAAGATATCCACCGCATGCAGTGACCTGGCAACTCTCCTAATCTGAATCCTATAGAGCATGTGTGGGATATACTCGGGAGACATATTGTAGCCCTCCACCACCCACAAAGCTCCGTTCCGGAACTGAAAACTGCTCTCCGTGAAGCTTGGAACTCTTTGAGCACACAACTCATCCATACCCTCATCGAAAGTATGGGAAATCGTTGTGCAGTATGCGTGGCTATCAGAGGTTCCCACTCACCATATTAAATTTCAGCATCACATTGTTTTAATCATTCTGTTTCACTAAAGTTGACACTCGTATTGTGAACCTTTTTCTTTCAACCCTTTTCTTTGGATAATAAAAGTCATTATTATCCTTGTTTTGCATTGCTTTCTTCTTCTATAACCCTATTACACACGCATACCGCGTGTCCGATGTAGAGTTTCTGAAATATTAACATAATCAGCAATTATGCTTAACTTTTGGACATGAGTGTATAGCTCAGTATGGATGTCATGATATTATGTGAGGACGAGTGGTCAAAGGATTTGAGGTCAGTAGTTCATTCTTATTTACGACCTAATTGTCGCTAAATTGTTAAGTTGAATCTCAGTTTGTGTATTTTGTCAAGGTGTGACAGTTTCTCTATCAATTAGTGTATTACAATTCGGTAAAACGTAAAAACACGGTACCAGTTCCTCTCCTAATTGGTGACAAAAATGTTCTTAAAGCCTATTTGATAATCATATTCCATAATTATCACCAAATGGTGAAGATACCCATGTTTTTGAGTTTAACCTTTAATTAATATAAAAGTAATGTTATCGAGCATTATTTAATTCAACATTCAAAAATAGAAAAATGACTAAAACAATAATTTTACTCTGTCGCATGTCAACTATTATATTATGGTATTCATTTCACTTTAGGTAAGCATGGTATGTTTACTAAATGTAGATTTACAGTAAGATAAAAAAAGTTAGTGTTTTGTTTTTAATAAGTTGAAAATCATGTAGCAATTTAATTTTTACTCTTTCATTCATAAAAGCTCTTAGCACATTCAATTATGATATTTCATGCCTTCACAGGAGAATAATTGGAAAATATATATTAGATTTATCAATTTCATTTTTATACTATTTCATCATCTACACGTATAAATACTCTTCCACAACATTCACGAACGTCATTCAAATTTATATAGTGTTAAATTATATTTAATACTAGCAGAGATCCACCATAGCATCTGCACTATTGAATCCAAAGCGTCGTTTTCATATCTTTTACGATCCATTCATAATCAATGTAGCCTCCATATTCGTATATAAATGGATTTCATACTTCTAAATGAAATAAAATTATCCCAAATTAGTATCAGCATTTTGCTTACATTTATTGTGTTAATTTTCTTATTTCTAATAAAATGGATGGCAAAAGCATACCTCAGTTATGTTACCATCGACTAGGTTCTGAAAATCTATTTCAATTTCAAACCATTCCCTTGTTCAAAGACAATTCGATATTTTTGACGCTAAACCTATTTTCGCTCATATTTTATTGCATATTCCTTATTGCTTTCTGTAATCAGACTGCTGAAAATTTTCGTTTGAGTGACGAGCTCTTCCATGTAGCTTTAGCAATATTATGTAGCTCCATAGCTTAAACCAAATACATTTAAACTAAGCGGCAAAATTGACGAATGAATCCCGTCGCTGTTGATTTTATATTGTTTATATCCGTTTTTGCCATTCGAGAATAAATAAACATCGATTTCTGTACTACGTACGTTAGGGAAATATATAGATTATCAGTAATGATACTTTATATAATCTTAGACCAGAATCATACGTGCAATCGAAACATATAAATAAAATCACGCACGAAACCTTAACAAGACAAAAAAAGGCATCTCATAATTTCGACTAAAACATAAGCCCACAAAAATACCAAAATTCCGGATCCTATAATTTATTTCTAAGTAGAACAAAAGAGTTATGTCTCATGCTATGCTACTCAAACATTCTAAAGTCTAAACTTGCAAGCAAAGAACAATAAACGTCATCCCATTCACGGGGAAACAAAGCAAAACAAGCAACATTCAAAACACACTTTCCCATCGAGGATCCAACTACAATATTTATACTTTACAAACTCATTATTTGTCTTGCAGCGTTCAGTACGAATTCAGTCCAGTCAACGCTTCCTCACTTTAAACATGCAATAAAGATCTATCATAAAACCGATATATCGTGCAATTATGAGAGAATCCTTTCGTTTCTGTGAATGGCTAAAGCAAGAAAACACACACAATACAAACTCATCAGGAGACTGGATTGTTCCGTCACATCGTCAGTGTAAACAGAATGTTCAAATATTTACACAGCACAGACCAAGCGGATGATAAATGCATCAAACAAAAATAGTGAAAATTTATGCGTCAGTTAAAATATTTCCCCACGCTTATTAAATTAATAAAGGTTGGAAGATTGATTTTTGAGCTTCGCTTTCCAGGAGTCCGACCCCAAATGTGTTTATGAAAGGACATAAGAGATAATAATGCCGATAAGGATCATTTCTTATTGTATTGCGATATTTAGTCTGTTTTACATCTGTTTAGAATTCCAGGTCTTTTGTATTAGAAGGGCTTTAATTGCATGCATTTTCAGTGCTGCCAATAAAATACGATGGAGTAAACTAAAACTTTGAAAATTTTCTAATATTTAATAATTTTTTAATAAATTTTCTCTTTTGTGTGTGTGTTCCTCCACATTCATTAGCATTTCGTTTCATACACAAAATGTCAGATCTTGGTTCGTTGGGTCTTATGGTGCAAGGGCCATATTCGGCCGTAATCATTGTGTTGTGAAATTAAGTATATGAACATACACTCACAATGAAAGTTTTGCCGACACAGAAGAGAGAAATACACCCAGAAAGAAATCAAACCGGCAGCTCCTACAACTCTCAGGTTGCTAGAGCAGTGAGCAAACCCACTGAATCACGGCGGTTTCTGTCAGAACTTTGAATTGTAGATAAATCTGTTCTTTTAAATAAGATTATATTGAAATTCATTAATAATTAGAAGAGTTACTCGGTGTTACTCGAGTTGAATGGAGTGGAATTTTGGTTTTATGGCGCAAGGTCCAGAAACTACTCGGGTTGCAATTGGAAAACTTTTCTTTCCTGTAAAAATGCAAATATCATTTAAATTTTAACATCATTTTGCCATACCATACACCGTTCTTTATCCATCCATATAATCCATTTCCCATACATTACATCCCTGGTGTACGATAAAATTACAAGAGGCGATACTAGGATGACTACTACAAAAATTGATTTTGAGTTGAAGAGTGACAATGAATGTCCCTTATTAAGTTTGTATCCTTTTCGTTTCCTGTACTCAAATTGTAAAAATTACAAATCTGCAGCGAATAATCTTGCACTCAGGTTTCTTACGAATATTTTTGACTTAGTCACACTTACTCCAAGGATATGGAGTTTTTATCATCACAAAGGGAGAACTGCACACAATTAATTCCATACAATATTCGGGTCTAGTTTTTGTAAGAAAATTCGTTTTTTACTTTCATTTAGTAGCACATAGAGAACTCCATTAAAAAGTTATGTCTTCAGTCCAGACAAAGCGAAGTTCCCTATTACCAATTTAAAAACAGTAGATCTGTTTGGCAGAGCTTTTATTTAAAGAAAATTGCTTTTCCAATAAACTTTTAAAGTGCAATATAAGTTGCGTAAGAACGACTTGAATTTGTAAAGTAGGTATCCACGATCTTCTGTTAATCAAGCTCAATTAATCATCTGTTCAAAGGATTCGTAATTTTTCAAGTCGGTTCGGATATTTTGTAACATTAATATTCTTCGAAGATCTAAGTTCCATTTAAAATGTGCTTTTATCTAAGTCACAGCCAGTTTCAAATCAAATCCGTCTAGCAGTATTCTCAGTTCGAAGATTCAGCTTCGGAATGAAAACCACGTGCGAGTTGAGAATGAGTGGTGAGATGTGACTTGCCTATTGAGTAGAGCTTTCAATAAAACCAAATAATTTAATTTGAAACATGGAAAAGTGTAAGTTTTAAAGAACAGAGGAAGTTTAGTAACGTATTCACTATTTTATAATGTTTAATAAAATGCACAAAACTTCATGAAAATGTATTGAATTGTTTTTAGGAGATATTTGAACCAACCTTAGGTAAGTAGGTAGTACAACTAACGTCGCATTCAGCAACACATTGGCGTCGGTCCGGGATCAATCCCGAAATGCACAAATAGATATAAAACGGGAAGAGAGATAAACAAACAGATGCTGTAAGAGCGTAGGAAAGGCACACACGTACAGAGACATAAAACGCGGAAATCACTGCTTTTGCATTAAAATGTCCCAAAATGGATTACTTAAAATGGGACGAAAATATTCAAAGTACACACATACAAATACAAATACAGTACATACACAAAGTACAGTTTTTATTCATACAAATATCTTTTGAGCACAAATATCTTTTTATTCATCAAATTAGTTGTAGTGGCTGTTTAAATTATTGAGTTTAATTTTTACAGGACATCATCAAAAGGTTTAACACCAATAACAAATTGTTCATGAAGAACAACGAGAAACAATGAGTATATCCTCATTAGACATTGATAAACTGTAGTTGTGCAAATTCTTTTATAGGTACTTAAAACAACGAAAAGAATTAACGAAGGAACGATGAAGTTAACTTGCGCATTGTGTGGCAATCAATCTTGCACTCAAGTAGTTTCTATGGAAAGCATTACTCTTAAACAAAAATAATAACAGTTTGATAAAAAAAACACAGAAACATTACACAAGACAAACGCAAACTGCTACATAGCAACAAAACAAAAGTTAAAGAGTCAGAATAAAATGCATCTGGATCTTAATCTCTGTCCACCTGACTGTTGCTACAAAGGTGAAACTGATTTATGCATCGCCTTGCTTTATTTTTGCCTGGTTAAGACAGATTCTTTTACAGGAAACATGTTAAACCTTTGCGTTATTCTCCTGTCATATTGAATTAGTCCTTTTTCCTTGTTATCAATTACAGTATTTACATCTGCGTTCTAGGTTTCTTTCTGATATTTATTAAGATTTAAAACATATTCCTCCAACTGTCAAACTATTTTAAAACATGAGAATTTATTACCGGTATCCCCAATTTATAATAGTCAGGATAAAAATATAGCCCCGCTCCTAAAAAATATCAGAATTCAGACACCACATTTTGCTTTCAGATTGTTAAGATTTAAAATACCTCTCCAGTTGAAAGACACAACGATTTTGTTCAATTTAAAATATAAGTACAAAAAATTCAGAAAACCTACCCATGCTTTTCAAGCAATCTACATTAGATTATGCTTAATTAGTTGGATTTTTCTGATATGTACCCCTCCAAGTTAGTTCGACATTAGAAAAAATCTATTTCTCTTATTCGGAACTAACTATTCTAGACGATCTATTATTTTTGTTCTTGATAAGTTCCAAAGGGCCGTGGTAGCCCGGTTGGAAGAGTAACGGATTCGCAATCAGAGGGTTGCGAGTTCGAAACTCGGTACAGCGAAAGACCGTCGTGTACACAGGGCTGGTGCATGTTTAATCTGTCGAAGCCTCAAATGTTCTCACGTTGGTGTGGTGTGGAAGTTTGGAGAGTGGGTGCCAGCTCAGGTGTTGACCTTGTCATCTGACCGTGGTTCAAAATTATGTGGTGTTGTACTCGGATCTTTCCCTTGGAGATTGATCCTGGACCTTCGCTAATAGCCTGTCGTGTTGCTCCAATGTGACGTTAATTAATTACCATTACTATTACCTTGATCAATAATTCCAAAATCGGTGTACCTATTGAATATTTAAAGTCGTTTTTCCTAGTATGCTTCCATAGTTTACAAAATATTTTTATCCTATGGGAGAAGACGGAAAGATCTATTATTCTTTCCATCTAGTAGATGCACGTTTACCCATTTGGTAAGAAATAGTCAGCAATAGCAGATAACTTCACAGAGGATCGACCTTCATAATTGCATTGGAATCGCACAGGTCCTATAATGTCCTTCATTCCGATTTTATTTAGATGTCTCTGCAAATAGACCTCTCATCTATATAAAATTTGCTGTCTCTTGTATTGTAGTCTTAAGATCTCGGTTGAAATTTGACTCTCGGCAGTTGCTCCCAAGATTTTTCAACAGCTTTATGTTCCCTCTGCATTTCAATTCATTGCATTGAATAACTCCACTTTAGCTTGTTAGTAAGTATAAAATAGCAAACTTATATTCTGTGTAACCAACCATTCTCTTAAAAATTATTTGCTATGATTTGCGTTATTCAAATAACGTGCAAGAAAATTCCCTATCATGATATCTATACAAATAATGTAAGCGGTAGCCAATTGGAAGAGCAACAGATTAGCAAAAGGAGGGTTGCGAATTCGAAACTGTGTCCAAAGATCGTCGTGTACACGAGGGGTGGTGCATGTTAAATCTGTTGTGGCCTCAAATGTTCTCACGTTGGCTTGGTGTGGAAGTTTGGAGAGTGTGGTGTTCTCATCATCTGACCGTGGTTCCAAAATTACGAGGCGTTGCAATTGGATCTTTCCCTTCGGGATTGATCCCGGATCGTCGCCAATAGCCCATTGTGTTGCTCCAGTGCGACGTTAGTTTATTACCTACCTACCTATGCAAGTAATGAATATTGAATTCATGCAGGGAAATGTTGAATACGTGAACGCTTGAAGTTTGGTATGGAGTATGCTGTTTTTCTTTAAAATTGGTGACTGTAGTTTGATTAATACATAAAAGAACCCTATTGAGATTTGAGCTTAACACGCGAAATGGAACAGGAACGTGACTGATTGACAATCAGTGAGAGGGAACAAGCTTTATCAGCTAAGTTGATATGGAGTAATCCGACGAATACCTATTAATAGATGCATTTACGTAATATTCCGATATGATCTTAGAAACAGGGTCAGAAAGATGAGATCGTTTTAGCATTATTAAGCTATACTAATCTCTATATTAAGGCTAAGAGATACAAATATATTAAGGCTCTACAAGAAATCAATGCATATTTATACGTATCTTAAGACTATTTTAATTCCGTTTCTACTCACAGAGACGAAAAAGCACCAGAATGTGAACAAAAAACAAACATACATAGATCTGATCTATACAAATCTCATATTTTATGAATAATAATAGTACCGATTGTACATTGTACTAATTGTACCGAATCGTTCTTTGTAACTTTTAACTGTCCAATAGCTTTTGGAAACTGAAAAATACTTAAGGTACATAACCGTAAGTAGTTTAAAAGTGAATACACTGATGGAATAACAAATGCATACCCTCTACATATAAAATAGAGTTATAGGTAGGTGTCTCCCTGTTTGTTCGGGCTAATCTTAAAACTCTCTAGACGGATTTTTAAACTGGCATTCAATAGAAGGTCGCGATTGGAAGAGTAACGTAATAGCAACAGGAGGGTTGCGTGTTCGAAACTCGGTTCAGCCAAAGACCGTCGTATACATGGGGACTGGTGCATGTTAAACCTGTCTCCCAAATCCCTCACATGGGTGTGGTGTTGAAGTTTGGAGAGTGAGGTGCCAGCTCAGGTGTTAACCTCGTCATCTTACAGTGGTTCAAAATTATGTTGTCCTCGGGTCTTTCCCTTCGAGATTGATTCCGGACCATCCACAATAGTTCTCTGTGTTGTTCCAATACGACGTTAATTAACTACTTGCCCACCTACCTGTTGACTAGAACGTGTATCGAGAAAAGTTTATTTGCATAAAACATTAATCTATGACCGAAAGAAGCCAAGCTGTGATAATTTTTGTGAATAAAATTTTAAAAAATGGCTGTCCTAGCGCTTTCTTGACTTATGCTGTCTAAGAAGCGAGAAAAAGAAGCGTGGCACACATGCGCAGGTGTGAGAATATACTCGGCATTTACCATACGCCTATGGTAAATTCGTCTGCTGTTTCTGGAACATGTTTCTGTTTGAGAGAAACCCTTTAATTAAAATTTAAATATTGTATTATCATTATGACGAGATGGAAAGCAAATATAGGTCGTAGACGGAAAGCGAATATAGGTCTTAGACGGAAAGCAAATATAGGTCGTAGACGGAAAGCAAATATAGGTCGTAGACGGAAAGCGAATATAGGTCGTAGTACATCGGACACTGAAAGAATTCGCTCAACCCCCGCAATAATGGAATTGGCCATAAAAAGATAATCTTTAGTGTCAAATGACAGAAAGAATGACTTTACAAAGTCATTCTTCGTCTGTTGAATGTAAAAATCATCTCTCTTTAGATCGATGTCAGAACTCTGAGAGAGTGATGAACTTCTGAGCCAAACAATTGTCTATCTGCTGACAGGATCAGACATTAATCTGAGTGAAGATACGAGTACCTTGAACTAAAAGAACAAATATTCTTTGTAGCCCTGTAGAGCTATGAATTATGATTCATCCATAAACTATAAAAATGATATTTCAGTTTCTATAGGTACTATGTGTATTGTCTGTCAATATTGCTCAGTTCTAAAGTGGGTAGAAAGTCAAAAGGTATGTGTTGTTTGCAAGGGGAAATTAAACTAGAAGAAATCCTTTTTCATCCCGAATCATTGCATTCGCTTCTTACAGGTGACCATCTAAGCCGCAAAGAATTTATGAAGCACATTTTAGTATAATACTGTATTTGAAATTGCATTTATGAGTACACAAATCAAATAATCAAAGTCAATAAGTAATCAAACGTGGCTTTATGCAGACATTTAAGGAACAAGAGCAAGTATACCATTTGGCCCGTAATGTTTTCTTCTTATCTTAAGGATTAAATTCCTCTAGATTTGTTTTAATGCGGATCCTGGAACACATACTTCAAGTTAATGTTATATCTTTCGACAAGCTCTTGATAGTTTCGTCAATAAATTTTCACTGCCATAATAATTATTTTCAATCTTTTAAAATTGCGATTAATAGGGTCCCATCAAACGTACAAGACTCCAATATTGTTCTCCACTCTGATAAAGTAGCCATCGGTGAACATCATGGCCGTAACACATGCCATAATATGTAATGCAACAGGAAATCAGTTCTGCAAGATTTTATTTTATGAAGAATTTGGTGTCAAAGTACCGATGGTATGAAAATAAATAAAAGCGTGCGACTTGGTTTAGTTTATCACTCTTAAGTCCTTTTTTGTTGGACGAAGGACTACTTATACCGGGACCTACAGCTTAAAGTGAATTCTGAACCACTGCAAACATTTATGCTATGATCTTGATCAGGATTAAATAAATTTAACTATACTGTGAATTGTAAGCACACAGATCGTGTAAGGAATTTCCTTTACAAGAATTGTGCGTTTACAATGCAACTATATACCAGAATTGTAATAATAGTCTTTACTCGGAATTAAAAGGTAAGACTTTTAGACTTTTAAATTAAGATTGCAATTAACAGAACACATCATACAACGCATGTGCACCTCTGACAACTAGACTTTCAAATGTAAATCTTCCCCCTTATTATCTTAAGACTAGTTCTTAATCTAAATCCTCCTCTTGATAGTCTCAATGAGGTTTCTCGTCATTAGCAAAAGCCAACCAGATCTTGATGGACGAGATATCTCGTCGAAACCACTTGGTCTAAGTCTTATTTCAGATTGCTCCTTCAATTCCATAATTCAACACCAATTCCATAATCTTCCTCCAGCTTATTTTTTCAGCACCAATCTTAAAGCTCGAACGAAAGAAACTGAAAAAGCACCAAAAGAAGCTTTCGGACCGTTCAAATCTATCACGGGAAACGCCATAATATCCGTGCACTTACACGAATCTCAAACCGCCCACAATCCTTCCGGCCGAAGAAGAGAAAAAGAAAAACTGCAGCCATCCACCCAAACCAACTCATTCATACTCTTTAAAGGAGCCTAGTTGACCTCAGCGAACCTTTCGTGTAATTCAAACGAAAACTTTCGCCACTTGTGGATTCAGTATCTATGGTGGTAGGTAGTTGGAGGAACACTTACGAACTGCGCTATTTTAACGACGGAACGCTTCTGGTTGACTCAGTGGAGTTCAACTTGAGAACAATGACTCGTCCGTTAGGAATTATTTGCGTAGTAGTATTTATTCTTCCATTTTAAAACAAGTTTCGAGTTCCTTGTGTGTTCAAGAGGTGTTTTCGCATGAAAGAGGATTCATTATTGCTTTTTATGAGAGGGGTGTTATTGAAGTATGTATCTCTTGAAGCAGGCTCGAAAATATCTGAATTTGATTAGGAGATTTGGGAATTGCTTTACAGGATTATGTTATAATGTAATCGGCTTGGTTATTTTTCTTTTTGAATTGATTCTTTTCTGGGATATAGAGCGCGTAAATAAAAAATGAGGTACGAGCATTCTTGAATCTAATTTGGTTCTATTATTGCATATTTTAATTCTATTATTACATATTGATTCAATAATTACTATTGATTCTTTTTTTCTTGATAATTCAAAATATTCGTAATTTATATTGATAATTTTAAATATTTATGATTTTTTATAATTCTAAAAATTTATAACTTTTCTTTTAGATATTTCTAAATATTGATAATTTTTTTATAATTATAAATATTGATGATATCAAAATAAGATAATTTAAATTTGGGTCATTTTAAGTTATGAATTGATAATTTAGTTCTTAATCCTAAGCACATTTATAAGTTGTTCAAAATGTACAAAAGAGTTTAACATAAGTAGTGTTTTTTTTTATCTTTCTTTATTTGATCTAGTCACGCTTGCGAGAGAAACAAATAAAACTAAGCAAATAATGCATTGTTTAAGTACATTCAAAACAATAAAAAAACAGACATAATTTTACTTTGAATTCGTAAAACTAGGGAGGAGGCGGAGAAAACTACCTTTTCAAAATTCTCATATCGACATTCTCGTTACTCTGACCAGGAATTCGTGTCTTTTTAATGAAATGGAGGCTGATGGGACAAGCTTTGCCTCTCTTCCTCTCACATTCAAGCTTTATAGGATTCATATCGAAAACACTTTTCTGGCCTTTTCATCTTCAACATATATTCATTTTAACCCTCTGAGACGATTCACATGATTATAGTATAATTCGGCAAAGCAGTCTTTCCTGCAGTCTCTTCTACTCAGTTTTGACCTTATTATTCCGTAGAATCTTTCCTAGGATTCTCTCAAACAGTAAACGTGGTTATTTGGTCATTTGTGCGGTATATATCGTGTAAACGCAGTACTATATTTCTCGAAAATCTCGTGACGCTTTGAGGATTAAAACAATAATCCATTAGCTGGGCTTCATAAAGACAGCATCATCGACCGTAAATGTATACACTGCTGGATATCGAAAACACTATGGAAGAAGCATCCCATAGTCTTGAAATTTTCACGGTGTAAGAATATGTATGTAATACATTAATGATAACATGAAACTTAAAGTATTTATTTAGGTATGACCAATCTACTTATAAAAATGGACATATTCATAATATATCAGTTGTTGCTCTGTATTGTTTTTTCACTGGACATGATTACCAAAATGATCATTTATTTAGAATTGGACTTACCCCGTTTGTATTCTATGCCATTCTGGAAGACCAATGAATAGCGAACATTTAAACACGTGTTATTGTACAAATGGTTTTAATTGTATTGTTCAGAGTTATTGGGAAGCAAGAAGGCTAATGGCTTGTGAATTGACATTTGTAAATAAAAATTGTGCAACTGAAATGAATCGATTGAAGTAAAACACTGCAGGTTTTGTTCCGCAGAAGTAAAATTAAGATAGAAATTGCATTGATAAAATCTATATGTACCATGTAACAAATTTTTAGCAATTTAATTAGACTTAAACGATTTATTATTATTATTAGCAACATCCCCAGATGATTCGTGTTTCTTCACTTCTTTTCCTTTCCTTTTCTTTGCAGAGGACATGAAAGACCAAAATTCGGTGTAGGTACGTGCACATACATGAAATGCGTTTAAACTCTTCAATGTTCTTTGTGAGAATGATGTATTACACTTCAGAGAGAGAGAACCACTCCTGACCGAGTAGGAGTAACTCCTCTCCATCAATGCCTTGGAGAAAGTTGACGGCGTCCTATGAAGAAGAGCTTCCGTCCAGAGAATGGAACTGAATGAAACAAAATAGCCTCGGCATTTTACCTTTACATGGTCTGGCCTTCTGAAGCACCATGATTCATGAGAAGTAATCGGTACCTTCTCAAAAGCCCCAGTATCCCTTACACTGCCAGAAACGGATTTAGTTGGAAGTATCTCGTGGCAAAATTAGTTGTCATACATTATGGTGCCATATTACGTTTCATGAAGAAATAAGTTTTTGGAGCTTTCTGTTTCGGGTTCCGCTAATACAACACGCATAGTCGATTGTATTTTTCATCCAATTGGGTCTGATATTTCAAATTATGCAGTGAAAATAAACCGTTCTGATATCTTTGTATGCAGCGTTATTTTTGTGATGATATTGAATTCTAACTGTGGTAAGATCAGGTTTGTTTGTGATACTGAGGAATTGAATTTCAGTTTGAAGTTTGTTCATTGAAGGACTAACGCTAAGGGTTTATTTAAGTTGTTTAAAAGTATTTTTATTGCTTGAAATACAATTATTTTGGTTGGTTGGGATTTCATGGTGCTAGAGCCTGAAGCTGCGCCAAACACAAGACAATGTCAAGTAACATACACAAACAAGGAACGTTTTGCTGACACAGAAGGGAGAAATACACTCGTGTCCAAAAGTAAAGCATAATTCGTAAAATGCGAAAAAATCGGAATAAATATGGTGCAAAATCACTTGTGGAGAATCGTGGGATGAAGGTAAAACCTTGTGCATATGCAAAATAATTCAGTCGATGCCGACATGAGGTAAGCACCGGCGCACATCGAAACGAGTATAAAACAGCCTCGAGCGGAATCGCCAGTTTAGACAGAAATTTCGCAATTCCTGTAGTAAGGAGCGTTGTTAATAATCAATAAGGACGAAAAATGTCACAAAGATGCCAAATGGGCATGCTTGTGAAGGAACGAATTATTGGAATGCTGGAATCCGGTCAATCCCAAACCAAAGAGTCTCGAATTCTGAATGTGCCTCAGTGTGTGATCTCCAGACTGGCAGAGTTTTCAAACCACTGGACATATTACCCGACGACCAGTACCAGGCCGGTCAAGGGTAACAACCGATCGGCAAGACCGATATTTGGCGATAACTGCGCGACGTCAGAGAAACCGTTCTGCCAGACAACTGGGTTCAGCTCTGACAACCGTCACAAGAGTCATAGTTTCGAGACAAACTGTTTGCAGGAGACTCAGACATGTTGGTCTATGCCAGACGACCAGCAGTTTGCATCCCCCTGACGTCTGCACAGAAACGCGAGCGTTTACAATGGAGTTTGGAACATCGGCAGTGGAGTCGACAAAATTGGGGCAATATCATGTTCAGTGACGAGTACAGATTTAGTGTGCAAACTGATTCACGTCGTACCACGATCTGGAGAGAACGTGGAACGCGTTTTCACCCAGGAAAAATCACGGAAAGACATCGTTTTCCTTCAGGGGAGTCACGGTCAGAGCGGGCATGACGCTGGACGACTGCACAGACCTCCACATCTATGACACGGGGTCTGTTACCGGTCGAAGATACTGAGACGAAGTCCTTGAGACTACCGTTCACCTGGTTCGAAGTGTTGACGGTCCTGGTTTCATATTAATGGATGATAACGGTCTTCCTCACCGTGCAGCCCTGTTCGACGCCTTCCTTTGTGAAGATATCCATTGTATGCGGTGGCCTGGCAACTCTCCTGATCTGAATCCTACAGAGCATGTGTGGGATATGCTCGGGAGACATATTGCAACCCTCCGCCACCCACCAGCTCCGTTCCGGAATTGAAAACTGCTCTCCGTGAGGCTTGGAACTCTTTGAGCACCCAACTCATCCATACCTTCATCGAAAGTATGGGAAATCGTTGTGCAGCATGCGTGGCTATCAGAAGTTCCCACTCACCGTATTAAGCTTCCGCATCACATCGTTTTAATCATTCTTCTTCACTAAAGTTGACACTCGTATTGTGAACCTTTTTCTTTCAACCCTTTTCTTTGGATAATAAAAGTCATTATTATCCTTGTTTTTTATTGTTTTTTTCTTCTATAACCCTATTACACCCGTATACCGCGTTTCCTTCCATTCCGATGTAGATTTTCTGAAATATTCACATAAACAGCAATTATGCTTAATCTTTGGACATGAGTGTACACCCAAGGATTAATCAAACCTGCGCCACCTACCACTCACAGCAATTATTTAAGATTGTTAATAAACATTCTTAGATATTGGGATTTATCGAGAGCAATTATACTCCTATTGAAAATTTGTTGTGTAAAGCAAAATAAAATCTTGAACATTGCTGCTAGTTGATTGAAATTTCAATATATGTAATAAAGCTGAATCAAACTTGGCCATTTTATTGAAAAATGCAGTAAATAAAAGTATTTTCATAGGGCTTATCAGGAGAAGCTGCATTGTATTTATGGTGTATCAAAATCGAATATGCAATACATGAACATGGTTGGTTGGGTTTTTATGACGTAAGGGCCATATCCGTACAAGCTGAGTCAAATACAAGACAGACAACGTCAAATGTATGCACATGGATCACATTAGAAGACATCCAGTTTAGTACTTGTTTAAAATATTCTTAATTTGATAGCTCCTTTAGGTCAATCAGACTTCGTATCTCAAAAAATCTTTCCTTTTTTTTCAATTTTCTCATAACCACATAACATCATATGTTGTCACACTGACAACGTGTTTATCATGAAACAACTAAATCACCAGTATTGAGTTACAACTGTAGTGCACCTGTTTCGGGATGATTGCCTAATTACTCAACTACTCTTATCACTTTAGAAGTATGGTGAACCTGTCTAGCTAAGATGAATAGTTTGTCTAAGAAGACGATACTCCTTTACACATTCCAAACTGCTTCATCAGGCACATATGCTGGAATACTGAGAACGAAGTAGAAATCTAATAGCAGACAGTCAGACCAACAGGAATTTGCAACCGCTAACTAAGAAGTGTTCTTAAACTCTTTTTATTTCTACGAACACTTGAGAGTTTCGAGCAACAAAAAACACTCATGCGCAAAATATGCGAAGGGTAAAAAATGCGAAAGACGATAATTATCTCTGGCTTTTTCAAAACGTGAAGGTATTATTGAATAATGACAGTTGAAAAGAACGAGGCATAACTTAGTGATGATAACTAAACTTATGCAATTTACTTCGTGGAATTACGAGTAGTTTAAAAATAGGACGGATACAAACAACAAATTGTCAGCTATTTAAAGCGCGCAAAAATTGTGGGAGGTTTAATGGTTCATGGAATGGGTCAGATGTTCTGACGCTTGCAGCAATAAAGACACTATGTTATTAGAAAATTAAAAATTTAATGAAAGGGTTGGGATTTTAGAACCATTTATGGTTTTGCTTGTGGCTGATAAATTATTAGACTTGTTCCATTCTTTGAATTCCCATTTCAATTTACGACTTTGCAAGTGGCTGATTAAAAATTGTTGAGCTTATTTTTTCCCTGTTCCTGGAAAACATTCCAATAATATTTGTTAAATGCCTATTTCCTAGAGAACAAAATTCATTTTTACTAATTTGAAACAAGGTGAGAAAATAAATGCAATTTAAAAATGTAATTTAATTAGATTATTCTAATTATGCAGTATAAGTAATGATGCTACGCAACAAGTGTTTCTTAATTTCTGGGCATCAGCTAGTGAATTTCATAATATCCAATGCTCACTGCGAAAACAACCTTTTCGTTCAATCGATCATTTTTTATAAGTAGAACATGCAATTTATTCTAAATTACCAACAAAATTTTTAAACCTTATATTTTCATATATCTTTTATTCTCAATCCAAATACTATTTTATGGTGAATTATAAATCACTCTTTTTGTGCCTAGCTATTACTTTCACCCTTATATTTGTTTCTTAAATCAAAATAAAGTCCAGTTTCCCAGTTTTGTATTATTATGCAAAGGAGCTAAAACTACATTTATGTTAACACATTCGTTTTCCTTACCTCATTGGCAGAGAGATGTTAATTACATATACCAAGCTGTCACTAAAATCTTCACTAACTTGGCAGCCTTTTAAGCGGGTTTTAAATATTTGCCGAGTATTTTTCTCTTCAGAAGCTCTGACAAATGCATAAGCAAAATACACATGTGAAGCATTAGATTACTGGAGATGTTTGGGGAAAACCCTCGATCTTGCAGAGAAAAATGTATAATATACACCATTAAGAGGGAAAATATTTTGAAACATCCTCACTTAAATTTGAATTGCCTAAAGAATTGAAAGCTATGTAAAAAGATGCTGAATTTTTGTTCTGCATGTAAAGTTGAAGCAAAGATAAAAGGATGTATTCTTGGAGACATATGTTAGAGAACTTATAAAGGATTCAACTTTTACAGAATTTTGGAGGGAGTAGGAGTGCTTAAAAGGCTCTGAAAAGTCTTTTGATACATGAAATTTATAAGAAAATAACAATTATGTTATTACGCTGAAATAGATAGATAAATACGCTGATAGAAAATATATCTTATATCTTTTTTAAACAAGAATGTACCAAATCTTTAAAAATTCACTTTCCATCTTTGATTTCTTTGCCATCAATCCTAGAGTAATTATCGATGAGCTTGGAATATGATTTTACCAAGATAATTCAACAACGGTTGATTGTGTTGAGTTTTACGTCACAAGGGCCATATTTTGGCAATGATGTGATAAACACAAGACAAACAATGCCATTAGTGAACATACACAAGAAAAACTTTACTGACACAGAAGATAGAAATACACACAGAGTAAATTACAAATTCTATAATAGAAATACTCTTTTAATGTGGTTGGTTCTTATGGTACAAGGGCCAGATCTTACCAAGCTGCGAGAAGCAATTTTCTTCTCTCAAGTAAATTGACTTATCCACACAAGGAAATTTTTTACTGATACCGAAGAGAGAAGGGCCGCGGTAGCCCAGTTGGAAGAGTAACGGATTGGCAACCGGAGGTTTGTGAGTTCGAATCCAACCAAAGACCGTCGTGTACATGGGGGCTGGTGCACGTTAAATTTGTCGTGGCCTCAAAAATGTCCTCATGTTTGTGTGGTGGAGAAGTTTGGAGAGTGGGTGCCACTTCAGGTGTGACTTCGTCATTTGACCGTGGTTCAAAATTACGTGGTACCCTCTCCTCGGATCTTTCCCTTCGGGTTTGACCCCGGATCGTCGCCAATAGCCCGTTGTGTTTCTCCAGTGCGACGTTAATTAAATGCCTACTTACCGAAGGGAGAAATACTCTCAGGGTAGTTAGAGGAAACGAACCTGCACAGCCTACAGCTTATAAAGTGGGTGGAGTACAAGTAATAATTACTGCTTTGGGAGTTGGAAGCTTCACTCTGAAATATCTCCACATCATGCATTGGTATTCAAATTATAATGAGAGCAAAAAGCATATATAATGCAGCAAGACTATTCCGTAATCATGATGACACATTCAAATGCCATGTCATTCCAGAAAGAGACTTCAAAACCAGATTATAAGCACATTTCAATCTCCATCCTCCCACTTCAACCATTTCTTTCAAGCCCGTGAAATTCGTCACCGATTATTCACGAGCAAGACACTGCTAAATGCGGGAAAGATATCATCAGACAGAATACGACGCGTGCCACCCACGAGGCCATCCATCTCGCGTTACCCCACAACCGGTGCTTTTTTAATCCTTCAAATCCCGACCCTCCTCTGGAAAGCGAATGTTTTCTTTGTCGATTTCATCTGTCCTCGGAAGACTCAGACCGTGGATGATCTCACATTCATTTGTCTCCCGCTATGGGGTATGACGGTGTTTCAGCGGCTCGTTAGGGGTATTGTTACCGCAGGAGACATCTGTTTTAAATGTATGTGTTCCCGAATTTCAGGCTGGTATAGCACGTCATATGGAAATCTTCAGTGATTTAAAAATCTGGAGGCTTTACTTTAACAGTCAAAAACGTTGAAGTTCATTTAACCCTCCTGGTGGCTTTCTTTGTCTCTAAAACTGCCCTGTAATTGTCATTCACTGATACAAAAACCTACTCCAAACTGTCACCATTTCTGGGCAAAGGACAATTTATTTTTCCTGCTTGGAGTAATAGGGCAGTTTTATCTCTATGATCTTGATGGACGAGAAAGGAAGACTCAGACTGTGGACAAAAATCTGCGATGATCTCACATTCATTTGTCTCCCGCTATGGGGTATGACGGTGTTTCAATGGCTCGTTAGGGTTTCACGTATTGTTATCTCGAATTTGGCGTCGAAAACTGCCCTGTAGTGACCAGCCACGGATACAAAATTCTTCAAAATTCACAATTTCTGGGCAATGGACAATTTGTTTTTCTTGCTTGTAGTAATAGGGTAATTTTAACTACGAAGTATCTCGTCATTAGAGCAAAACTGGTCAGATCTTGATGGAACAGATATCTTGTTGAATCCACTTGGAGGGTTAACTAGTTTGGTTGGTTGGGTGTTACGTTGCAAAGGCCATATGTGCCCAATCAGCGCCAAACACCATCATGTAAATTTTCAAACACAAGGAAAATTTTACTGATACAGAAGAGAGAAATATCCTAAGGGATGAATCGTACCTGCTCCGCCTACAACCTGGAAGTTGCTGGAGCAGAGGTAAACCCACTGAGTAATGACGACCCTTCTCGTTTAACTAGGTATTTCTGATGAATAAAATAAATGGATTGAAGACCTTACTTCAAATAATGGATTGAAGACCTTACTTCAAATATTGGCTAACTTACAAGCTATATGGTTTGATGTTGACACCACAGGTGAACTTCAACATACCCTGCTTTGCTTTGGTTAGTAGCTCTGGTCATTATTTACTACACGATAGACCAATCTTAGAGTGGACTTGTCAAAAATAAATATCCACATCCGATATGCGCCTCCTGGGCTATACAGTACACTATACACCATATCGTCAATTTACAAGTGAAACACACTAAGTCAAAAAAATATAGTTCTGAGAAAACGAAAGGAGAAAGATTCTACTCACTATGCTTCACTCACTAAATGTGTTTCTCAAGAATGTGCAGTTTTCCTACCATGACTTTCAACCAGTTTTAAACTTCTTGACCAATAGATTCCTTTCTAGGATTCTTTCAACCAATAGATGTGGCCATTTAGTCATGAGTTCCGTAGGAGGATAAAGCACTAGTACTCAGAAATCTTATATCGCTCCCAGAGGGTTAAATAAGTTAAACTGATATTTTGAAAAATTTGACAGTATAGGTCACTTGTAGTCCGCCAATACGTTGTTGTTGCTTATCTCATTTGGCATATATGATTTACACGTCTATTAGCCCGTGAGACTTGAGGCCCTCAGGATGGTGAATTTAGGTTGCCTGAAAGGCAGTCGAGACAGGAGATGATGTGCTCAGATAAAGCTCGAGCTGAATTGCATTTGGGGCTTACAGGAAAATGCTTACAACCCCATTCGATCTTCATTGACTTCAGAGAGAGAACACTGTTCTCTCTGCTGCCGGTTTTAGCCAAGGTCACACCGGGACGACTACAGGGTACACTATATATTATTTTCTTTTTAAAAAACGTAAGCCTATTTTATTGATCTATTGAGAGCCCTATGCAGTTTTAATTAGATGGTTTGGTTTTTCGAAATAATTGATAGAAAAAAAGGGAGTTGTAATTTTCCCTAAAACTGAAGACTTATGTATAAATGTACAACTGGTTAAGTATATTATGAAAAAGATATGTTATGACTACTTTTTTATATATTTGATGAACTCAGCATTACTAAACAGATATATTCTTTCAAGATATGTTTATAAGATAAGCTACGATATTGAAAATAAGGAGATAAATTATAGTAGAGGAAAGAGTAAATAAAATATTGATTCTACCTCAGATTATAAATGTTTTTTAAATAAATTTCAAGTCTTAGATATTCATAACCATATAATTTTTTATCTAATCCAGATCATTTTTAATTTATTTTTTGTTAAAAAACATGACTTAAATGTTTATTATTTGTTGTTTCTCTATAGAAAAATAACCAGTTACAGAGAGTAAAAAATATATAATGCAAAACTGCAAGAAAAAACACACAAACAGTTTAATAAAAGATAAAAAGAAAAAACTACTTATCAAATCATTTAAAAAGACAATTTTACAGTCAAAATCATGGTCCAATAGCTTCATTCGTGATTGAGAAATAATACGTACACATTTTTAAAACATTTTTAATTAACAAAAGTACACTCGGTATGTTTAAAAATTTAATCTTAAATCCTCAACTTGCAAGTAAATACACTAAGTCAAAATTTTCAAGATGAGTTTGTCCTTTATTCGATGAGTTGAGCTTTTCTTGACCAAAATGAGCTGATGACTGCTGAAGTCCGTTTAGGCACTCTTTCATTGCATTAATGTCAGATTTCATCTTAGGACACACATTTAGTGAGTACAAGTTTTCCCCTTCTTTTTCTCAGAACTGTTTTTGACTTAGTGTGTTTCAACTATAAGCCCACAAAATGCAAGACAAAGGAGTAGTAAAAATTCTCAAACTCTAAGAGTTTGAGAATTTTTACTATAGAATTTTGTTCGGGACAGAAGATTTTAAAACTTAAACTCGTGTTTCTTCATAAAATAAGAATGTCTATGAAATCGAAAAATGATGGAGAGCAAGATTTGCTTGTTTTTACATTTCAACGTTTTGCGAAGTGGTCTACTTTCAAGTTCAAAAGAGCCGTGGTGCACAGATAGAATTCTGCAGTTAGCCGATGGCAACAGTGACGAATGATTTAAAACTGAAAAAATAGTATCAAATCCTCAAGAAGCAAAATCCCCTAAGATAGGCGTAGTAAGAAAAATGACGAGGGCAGGACTACAAAATAAAATACATAATAAAAATATTAAGTGTCAAGAACGAAAAATAAAAAAAAATGGCGAAGACGAAGGGAGGACTTTAACACAAGAATAAATGGACTGACGTTCCAAAAGAAAACATTTTCCCTTTCTCTATATTCTTTACTAAGTAAATGTCAGGGTTTCCCGTTTGTGTTCCTAAATCAATGTAAACGAAAACGTACTGTTACGTCTACTTTGTCTTTCCATTCTTCTAGTGAAAAAAATCGAATTCAAGCAAAGGCAGTGAAAGTAAAAGCAAAGAAAGCTAGAATGAAAATAAATCAGGATTTTGCCCTTTCAGAATAAAGAAAAAAATTACATGTGTAGTGCAGACAGTGGACAAAATTTATTAGCTTACTTGGGTGTTCAATCCATACGTAAGGATCTTAAGACATTTTACTTTATTAAATGTGACAGTTCTCTTTTCTTGTTTGAGTCTGAATTTTCTTTCTTTTGCATATATATAGTCAAAGGTATAAAATCCATGTGTGATGTCTGTTTTCATAACGGTTGCTCGAATTGGGAAAATTTGGTTTCTTTCTTTTGGTATTGACATATAAACTGCTGATCATAAGCTTTGGTGTCTAAAGTTTTTTTATTGAATATTTACTAAGTTCATAATTTAGAAATTGGTTGATTGGTTTGTTAAGGTTTGATGGCACAAGGTCCAATACCGGATAAATACAAAGCGAAAATAAAGTTCAATAAAATCATATTTAAGAATGAATCAACCAAAGTAGCAGTTCATAGTAGTTTAAAATCAAAAATACATAGAGCAAATTTTTAAAAGATAGTTCAATATATTAAATGTAATATTAAGAATTCTGTAGAAATCGTAATGTTTGTCCTAGAATGGGAAATTCCTGCCCATGTGAAAAGGCTAAAACAATTATATAAACATACAATTTAAAAATTTATGGTTTGAATGTTTGGTAAAAATTCAGAGGAAGTTAAAAAAGGGAAAGTACAGGGATAATTTATAATTTTTCTATTGAATTATTTAGACACCGCCGAAATACTGTCTATACACTTTAAATTCATGTAAGTCCTAACTCAAAAGTGGAGATCTCTGAACTAAAATCAAGTTTGAGTTTTCAATTATATAATGAAGTCGTAGTGAATTATATTATGAATGAATCACCAGCTTCGGTACAATACATCCTATAACAATTAAGTCAAACTACGTTCAAAATACAATGCAAAGTCTAAAAAGTCAAATAGCGATTTATATACATATCCTCATACTATTTATTTTTAATCAAGTACTGATCAGTAACTGTACAGACTCGAAAGATTCAATGTACATAGATTCACATTGCCTTACAACTTGATAAAACAATGTGAATCACGCCAAATACTCTCGACTGAAAATAATTTTTATAACTATTTAGATTTTTCTATTATGGATTCCCAATAACATTTATTTTGTAAATTATGTAAATAATTCATTCATGTCTTGTTTGAGATACAATACCCAGTATTTATCAATTTGTTTATATGTATTTCAAAAAGACATGATATGGACATAAGACTTATGCCTTTGTAAAATTTATGTTTGAACATACGCTATGAATATTAATTTCATGACAAGAGAGTACAATCTTAATTGTAAAAATTCAGTAAGTAATGAATTTACCTTGTGGATTATAATTTTTCTATCTGCCTTTAATGGGATTACGGTACATAATAGAGGGTACAGTGATGACGTCAATGCTAAGAGTGATCCCTTTAACTAATAACAGACTGGTTAAAGATCAACAGATCTGTCGTGGCCTACAAAAAGGTGCCATTCAACGACATAATGCCTTGAACTTTTTAAAAGCTCATCAGTATGTCAGAATTTAGGCTGATATTAATGAAATTGAAATAAAAAATAATCGTATCTACCGAAAAATATTACAGATGGAAATTAATAAAGCATCAGTGATTTTCACGTCATTTAAACAAAGATGAAGACATAATCATAACGTAATTCAATGCAAGACAATTACTATGACCAGACAACTTTTGTTAATTGCAAACCCAGCGAGTTCATACCGTGCAATTAAATTTTAGGAGAGAATACTGAGAATGGATTTTATACCAATTGTATAAAATAAATTGCATGTTTGATAATCTTGTTCGAAATATTGGTATTTTTAATACTTTATATTATCTAACATACCCTTTTATTGTTATTCACATGTTATTATTTTCAGTTTCAAAATACAATCTTTTGCTGAACAAAATACTATAAAAATAATTGCATGGGAATAAAGTTTACATAATTTCCTTGACACATTAAACTTATGCTAACTCAATGCAATAAAAAGTTCAAAAAATTCCATTTCGTGTGCTTAAATATTCACTAGCACACAAGAACAACATGAAGCACTATACGCTAGTCATATTTTAGAAGTATTTATGAGAAACTATAGACGGTACAGTGTTGAGTTCAATTTCAAGACAGCAATTCTCATAGCCAATAGCGGGCTGTCTCAAGACTAATTGGTCTGTCATTATTTACGAAACGGTCTCTTGCAACAACACGCTGGAACTTTTTAAAAGTTAATCTATACATCAGGACTTAAGCTGACTGTAATGAAATAGAAAGGAATCCTATGCACCACAAAATCATATAGATGGGAAAGACAATACATAAGTGATTACAATATTATTTAAAATGAGGATGGGTAGGGTGGGTAGTTAAATAACGTCGCACCGGAGCAACACAACGGGTTATTGACGACGGTCCGAGATCAATCCAGAAGGGAAAGATACAAGAATAACGCCTCTTCATTTTGAATCACGGTCAGATGACGAGGTCAACACCTGATCTGGCACCCCATTCTCTACACTACGCCAACGGGAGGACATTTGAAGCCAAGACAGATTTAACGTGCACCAGCCCCCGTGTACACGATGGTCTTTGGTTGGATCTAGTCTCGAACTCCCAACCCTCAGGTTGCTAATTCGGGACTCTTCCAACTGGGCTACCGCGTCCCCAAAACGAGGATGGGAACACAACCACAATGTAATTCAATGCGAGAGAGCCAAGGCTACTATAACATGACCAGGCTTTCGTTAACCTCGATCCCAGCCTAACGATTTTGTACCGTCCATTGGTTCAATTTAAAAAGCTGGTTTAATTAGAGTTTCTAAGCGACTGAATGGAAGCAAAATGAACTTGTCGAAGTCAGATTCTTTTCAAAATGATAATTCTCCACTAGAACCTTAATTCTGAAATTAAGGATTCTGGCTGTCATAATTAATGAAGGTTAAAATTCCATTTCAGTAGTAAATGCACTATTCATCAATAAAATTTTAAAAAGTATGTATGTCAAAATGCATGTAAGTATTCAACTTATTTAACCCGATTGCCAGTTATGATGCCTTAATGACGTTCCGGTTCGTCGCTCGACGGCCATTTTTTGTTGCTGTCTCGAGGGCTAATTAGATTGCTCTCTGGTGGCGAAGGGCCAAATCAATTCCAACTGAGACACTGCATGGGCAACGAATTCGCGACTTGTTACTTTATCAGACTGAAATAGATCGCCGGAACTGCCGTCAGATACACAATCACATACTCCGCATGATCATACGATGTTTTAAATGTTCCGTTGTGGAATGCATTCTTCTCGTGCTATACTTGTATCAACCCCACCTGGCAGTGTAGATGCTGTGAAATGCAAACTCCGCCAAGGCATTAGAATGCGTCAAATATTCACTAGTTTTGAATGCCTAATTCTGTTGATCCAGAAATAATTGAAATACATGTAAAATATGACACGAATGTAATGAAATTATAAAATAATTGAACATTTTTACATTGATTCTTTTAATTTAAGATATGAAATTCACTTTGGTTACTACGTTTTGGTAAAATTTCTGGTAACTGAAAAACTAAAAATACAAGTCTAACGAAAAAAGTCTCCCGTTCTAATTTAATTCTAAACTTAATAATTGATATTAATTTACTGATTTTATTTAAAAATTAATTGGTAGAAATTATTAATTTTGATTGAGTAGTTCAGGTTGATTTCAGTAGTTTCGTGAGTCAACATCACCAGAGCTTAATTTCCCTCCAAGAAGGCTGTAAGTCATTGATTGGTTCCCAAAATACGGGCCACGGTTAGCACATGGTTGACAAAAAATAATAAATGTTAATATTATGTAATATTTTATTGATGCAAGTGTCCCCATTACTATTCTACCTTGATAGCTAAGAAGTCAATGATTTTGATTTTTCTGTTAAACGGTCATTAAAGCATTACGTATACAGGCATCTGATGCCACATAACTCATACCATTACAGTGTTGTTAAGTATGATATATTTATACGGGATTCTTTCGAAACTCCTGTACAAACTTTAAAAGGAGATAAGAAACAAAATTAAATTGTATTCACCTAGAAAATTATGTCCACAAGCGGCATCCGTATATGCTATAGGACATATTAAGGTGTAGACGGCAAGCATGTCGATACCATTTCGGCCCTAGTTTTACAGCTTGACAGTAGTTGTACATTTACAGTGTCACAGTAGATCAAAGTTGAGGGCACCAACAGTAATGCACACGTGACAGCATTGACGTATGGATGGATAGGGAAGCCTATGGAAGGGGTGTTTCCTTGAAATGTTCCGGTTTCACACAAAGTCTGATGCAAACGCATAACCATTTGGAGATTTGATTTGGTTACACATTTATCGATGTAGAATACACGATACAATCTCAGTCTCGTCCGTTTTCATTAGCCGCTCCATTTACTAGGTGTATGTCAGCCATTCGTGAAAAAACACATTACCAGACGGTCAGCGTCTAGAATGACCGACGACTAACTGACTGATCAGTGCCCTCTAGCAAATCTAGGTAGCGCTTACGCCCATACATCCTTGTGGGAATACGATTAAATTTTGAGTTCCTATCTCCCCTTAAACTCTGAACAAGAAGTTCTTAAACACCGTACATAGTAATAACCGTTAATCCAAAATTATCAAACTTAAAGACACTTCCTTTGGCTACAAAGGCAGTATATTCTATAAGTTATGTATTTAATAACTACTCTTCCTATTCATAATTTTTCGTTGCGCTTAATATATTCAAGGTTCCACTCAGCCCGTTTTGATACCCAGCTTTAAGTGAAGATTAATAATAAGTATCGTTCATTTCACTTATAGATTATTTTGCATTCCTTTCAACAACAGAATGATAGCTTAAAAGTTATAAATGAATTCAAGGCAGCGAAATCCGGCATCTAAAATTTTCTCATGAATTTTGATTTCCGAGCATTATTCCGGGCTCTTATTTATTCCTTTTATATCGCGTGTGCCCGAAAGAGTTTGATAGCGACCATCACTCCTTCCTGAATGATTTCGGGAATATATATTTCGCCGTTGCCTTTAACCCGGGGTTCTTATCACTTCTTACGGGAATTACGGGACATAAAAGCAGGCTCGGAAGAGATGTCTCTTCTGGGATATAACAGTGTGTGAAGGGGGGATACGCAAGATAAGAGTCGTTACACTTCAACTACTTCCATGTCTATAAGTCAATATTCTGTCGGTAGCGCCAGCAGTTGAAATGCGACTACGACTTTTTCTTTTCAGCCAGAAGAGAAGCCATCTCTGGGTTGATATTTGCTTTTTATAGGTACCATAGACATTTCCTTTTCTAGGTAGACAAGGAGTAAGCAAACGTAATATAGTGTTTCCTTTACTTGTCATTGCAGTTCTACAAGCTTTTGACTGGGAATTTAATATATTGAATTGGGAAGATTGATATTGGTATAGATTACGTCTTGTATAAATTTTGGAATATCATTCAACATGTTATGGATGTGTATCGTCAACTGAATGCAAGAACTAGGTAACTCGAATAATAGGTCTTTTAAGTTATACTGAAATTGGTAATCATGCAGAATTTAATTTAAGAACTGGGTAACTTTTTTGGCCATTTAAGCTCTATCTATCGACTAGTGTAGGTTATATGAAACAGGCATTGGCGTAGAAATTGGCGTTCCCTTTATCTAAACCAAAAAAATGAGTTCCTAGTTCTAGTATTAAGTGACGATGTAAAATAATAATTCAGTATGGTACTTAATCCAGTTCTGTTACACAATCAAATGCAAATCACAGTGGGAAATTTACTCGAACAACGTTATAAGGATATTCAAATTTATTTTCAAGGGTAAAAGATATGTCCGAAAATGCTTTTTATTCCCGGAGTTTATGGAAGTTGCCTTTTAAAAATCTGTATGATAACAGATCATCCTCTTGTTAAAAATTTTTCATTTGCATTTTCAGCAATTCGCTGAAAGCAGTAAAACCCGGTAATCAGTCGGTTTTCAAAATTACTCCAATATTTGTACTCAACACTTTTTGAGCAGGAAAAATGGTCAAGCTGCGTCAAACAAAAGACAGACAATGTCAAGTAATGGACATATACAAACAAGAAATATTTTACTCGTATAAAGAGAAAAGTATTCCCAGAGCAGGTTACAGGAATCGAACATGCACCGCACACAACTCGCAGGTTGCTTGGTGGGCAAACCCTCTGAGTCACTGCGATCCCTTGATCAGTAAAGAACGGGGACATTACTGTTGTCAAAAAACAGTAAGTTTCAAAAGGGTTTTAAATTAATTCGAAGGCAATTAGATAAAATTGAAAAATCTAACTGGGTGAAGGAAAGCTTGATAGAAATGCTCAAGGTTTGAGCATCTCTATGAGAGATGAGATTTTGAAGATTTTTCTATAAAATATTGACGATTTTGGTCCTGAAAACAGCGATTGTTTTAATTACAGTGTGCAGGATTTTTCCAAATGCTTCCATAGAATAATTATAATTTCTTTTCAGTGAGCTGAAAAATATTTCGGCAGATTAATTCCCAACTTTAAATTATATAAGACGATCGAACAAATTTTGTTTGATAGCATTGTAGTTAGATGTGTTACGAAGATTACATCTATCACCAGCTGGGATAAAGGACGGGGTATGGTACGATTGGTAATTCACTAGTACACATGCGGTTGGTTGGGTTATATGGTGCAAGGGCCCTATTTTGCAATTCTGCGCCAGACACAAGACAGACAACAGCAAGTAATGGTCATACACACACAAGGAAAGTTTTACTAACACAGAAGAGAGAAAAACACCCAGGGAGGAATCGAAACTTCGCTACCTACAATTTGGGGGTTTCTAACGCAGTGAGCATACCCACTGAGACACGTTTACATGCGTAACATGCTTTACACATTATGTGGTTTCATTGATATTAAATAGTCCAAAGCAATTGTGATGTTTTTCGTTTTTTATTACTGGTGGACGCACTAAGGATATTCATCCTAGAATGGTGGATTTAAGAAGATCTGTGGATGTTACAAAAAAGGCATCGGTTTAAACGGTCATCCACATCCAACATACTTAACAGTTCAGCTATTGCAGTTGCCATTCGGATGGACCATCACGTAATCAATTCAAGAAACTAAAATATTAGTCATCGAAAGGATAATGGTATCATTGAGGAGGCTGTATGAGAAGGTTTTTCAGTGTTATCAAAAACTATCGGAGAAGAAAAAGTACTTGCGGCTATCACGATATCTGGCGTATATTTAATATAATTGGCATGCTAAAATTGCATTTGAGTACAATATGCCAAAATACACCCAAAATTACCAAAGTAGTTAACAAACTAGCACCCTCTGCATTTAGATTTAGAGAGAAACCCTTCATTGACTTTTATATTGCAGATTGCGTTTTAATCTGATTAGTCAATAAGGCAATGGATTCGTCTAAAATGTCTGAACATCAGATGGTTTTTATGGCGCAAGGGCGAAATCCGGTCAAGCTGCTCTAAGCAAAGATTTTTCCGTTAGGTAAATGTACATACTCACAAGAAAAATTTTTTGGACACAGGAGAGAATACACACAAGGTAGGTTACCACAAGGTTACAGAAATCAAATCTATTTCTGAATAAACTGGTTGGATTGTAGTTGTGGTTTTATTTCGCAAGGCCAAAGAAGAACAAGCTGGGTCTTCTAAATGGACTGAACGAATTAGGATGTAGTATACACATTCTCGAACGGAAACTTTTTGATCATCAGACTTATACGTTTCAATCAAGTTTCAGTTCAATCAGATGAGCAGTTCAATAGATTCGAACCTTTTTTTATTTCTTAAATCACTGGGGCCGAGGTAACCCAGTTGGAAGTGCAACGGATTAGTAACCAGAGGGTTGCGAGTTCGAATCCAGCCAAAGACCGTCGTGTACAAAGGGGCTGGTGCATGTTACATCCGTTGTGGCCTCAAATGTCCTCACGTTGGCATGGTGTGGAAGTTTGGAGATTGGGGTGCCAGCTCAGGTGTTGCCTCGTCATCTGATTCAGAATTACGTGGTATTGTCCTCGATCTTTCCCTCTGGGATGGATCCCGAACAGTCACCAATAACCCGTTGTGTTGCTCCAGTGTGACGTTAATTAAAATATCTAGTCTAGTCAAATCAAATTTTATCTAGTCTAGTCAAATCAAATTTCCGTAAATTTTGGAGGTACTTGCTTTTTTCTGAACTTGCAAAACTTACATAAAAACCAGATTTCATATTGCCCGCATGATTCTTAACTTAACACGATTCCTGTAATATTTGTAATTGAAGTAATTTACAATAAAACATCTCAAACTACATACTTTATATATCTCTATAAATTAAGTGTAGTATATAGAAGTTTTATTTGTAAAGCCGAAAATGTAAAATTAAACGATTTAAAGAAACTCGATGTTTGGATTAGAATCCCGTGAGGTTTGACGTAGGAAAAAATGACTCGGTTAAAACTGGTTCATTCTCAGGTTAACTGAAAATGAGCGAGTCAATATGAGACGAAATCTTTATTTGCAAAAGAGCTTTTTTAATTCAAAAAAAATCTGTATCCACTGAAAAGTTTTATCTGTGATAAAAGCCTGTGTTTAAAAAAATACGAATGACAATTGCTAGAAGTTTAGAAAATTTTCTCTCAAAATAATGGTAGGTGATATAAAAAGAATAAATTCAAAGAAACGGGAGATTTGAGGTATAAAAAGCAAACTAGATAGAAGAAAGGCATAAAAATGAATGCAGAAACGAACAATTGAGTTAGGGAAGAATAAAAAGAGATAAACTTTCCTATTAAGAAATTTTTATTCGGTTTATTTTTTAGTAGCATTTCTTTTTATTTACACCTCTAAGGTATAGTTTTTGTTCTTATTCAGAACCAAAGAGTACGTATTTTATTGAATTAACTTTTTCCTTCCACTCAACGAGCGTAAGACTCAATGAAATTCAGATAATAAGCCTCACTTGCCCATGATAACTTTTTGAATGAGATATTTCGACATTCTTCTGTTTCACCCAGATGTTTTAGAAATACTAAAGCGAAAAAACACACCTAAATGGTTTTATAAAAGACCCACTTTAAATTACACTAATTTCAAAACACTAGCACTATAAAATACTTTCAAGTTTTTTAACGTATTCTGTAATATTATCTTTCATGAAGCTTGTTTCGAATCCCTGAAATACATATGTATCTACTTTTCATTTGATTTTATTATATGCGTAGTTTTATTTCTTAACGAGTGGGTAGGTAATAAAGTAATTATTAACGTCACACTGAAGCAGCACACGGGCTATTGGTGACGGTCCGGGATCGATCCCTGAGGGAAAGATCCTAGGACAACATCACGTAATTTTGAACCACGGTCAGATGACCTGAGTTGGCACACCCTCTTCAAACTTCCACACCACGCCAGCGTTAGGACATTTGAGGCCACGATGGATTTAACGTGCACCAGCCCCCGTGTACGCTACAATCAGGCTGGACCTAGCTATGAACTCGCAATCCTCCTGTTATTAATCCGTTATTCTTCCAACTGGACTACCGCAGCCCTTTTTAACGAACGGGAAGAGGCATGTATAAATAGTCACAAAAATAAGGATAATAAAAGTAATTAATTACTTTTATTTTCTAAAATCTATTCGTATGTATTATTCCTTCAAGTGGTTTTGACGAAATTTCTCGTCTATCAAGATCTGACCAATTTTGCTAATGACGAGATATCTCGTTATCTAGATATCGCCGAATTTTCGATAGTGACTAAACCAAGATCTGGTCTGTTTCCTCCTAATGACGAGATATCTCGTCTATGAATATCTGGTCAGTTTTGCTGGTCGTTTGCTACGACCTATTTTGTTGACTCATATTTGACTATAGTCAAGACAACTACCATAGACAAAACGAAGCACTCATGTGTGGGCCTTGTTGTAAGGATTTGAAAAGGGGATTTATTAAGATATAATAGTTTGGTTGGTTGGATTGTATGACGCAATGCCAGAAATGGCCAAGCTGCTCCAAGCACAAGACAGGAAACGTCAAGTAATGGACATACACACAGCAAGGTAAGTTTTACTGACACACGGAGATAAATGCACACAGGAATCAATCTAATCTGAGTCGTGTACAACTCGCATAAGATATAATAGGACATTATGATGAATTACGAATAACAGACACAGAACTCAGGGATGAAAGGTCCGAGCTGCGAAGAAGATAGCGACAAAAGAGAGAGAAGTACGTAGAAAATGACAAGCAAAGCGTGAATAGTACACTCTCAACAAATTTAGGGATTCTGTCTGAGGTGTCTGGGATAAGAATACCATAACTGAATTAGTAATTAGTCCGTACCTGGAGATATGAATAACGATTATAAGTAGTGATTTCTCTACATACATAATTAATAAAAATTAATAGTTTAAATAGGTAATTGATGAAAATAAATGATTTAAGAATTAATAAAAAATGAATAATTCGTGAGAAAACTGATGACTACAATCTTTTCCTTCATACGTAATTCTTGCCTTCTGTCAAGCGATTCCAAGCTCTTAGAATGGTATCTTATGTAAATAAAAGTTTAAATAGCTTAGATTCATTTATTTATTTTCGAAATTTGCGTTGAACTCGCGAAAAGTAAATTATAGGGCTTTTTATTTTCGTACTGTTGACGCATTAGGTTGCATTACCTTATTGTTGTAATTTAAGTTTTCACTATCTTTCCCTTCTCGAAAACTCAAGTGAATTTGATTAAACTTGCTGATTAAATACTGATTTAATTTTTCTCCTCCTACGCCAGACTTCAGCCTTTTCGCCATGTCTGTCTGCTGAATAGTCTCGAAAAAGAAACTGAATATGTAACTCTATCAGCACAGTATTATATTCACTACAACATCAGTAAGATCAGGGTAACTATTGAGGTGGGCGTCATGTCATAAAGGCAGGTATTTGGTATTTTCAATTAACGTCACACTGGAGCAACACAACGGGCTATTGGTGACGGTCCGGGATCAATCCCAGAGGGAAAGATCCGAGGACAGCACCACGTAATTTTGAACCACGGTCAGATGACGAGGCAACACCTGAGCTGGCACCCCACTCTCCAAACTTCCACACCACGCCAACGTGAGGACATTTGAGGCCACGACAGATTTAACGTGCACCAGCCCCCTTTGTACACGACGGTGTTTGGCTGGATTCGAACTCGCAACCCTTCGGTTGCTAGTCCGTTACTCTTCCAACCGGGCCACCGTGGCCCTGTCATAAAGGCAGAGAGCATGTTTGAGAGTTCCAAAAAGCAGAAAGCATGTTGGAGAGTTTGACAAACAAGTTCAATAGATTGCTTGTCAAACTCTCAAAGACAAGATGATTTTGTATGTAGTAGTGTCAAGTGAGAACACTAAAAGAAGCGACTCCAATAGCTTTTCAGAGATCCTGTAGCAACTGTGGCTTTAGCAGAGTTCCAGTTTTTTCTCTTTAGTTATATACTGATTTATACCCCATGTGCTTTTAGAACATCTCAAATAAAAATTCAAAACTATTCATGGGCCATTCGGAAAAGTAAGTATGTGAAACCACAATAGAAAACATTCCTACGAAAAGTTTTATATTGTCATAAGTATCTTTCAGTATGACAATGGAGTGCGATTAGCTAGTGGAAGTATCAAACACATTCCTTTGCGACAAAAGTTTAGCTCAGAATCTAATTTAGTCTCATTAAGAAAATTTATCATTTCCAAAATACTTCTCAAAGTAGGAAAAAATGATATTTTTTCGCAGAGGAGAAAAAAAATCAGAAAAACGGATAGCTTCTTAAAGCAAAAACCCAAGGGAGAGAAAAGCTGGGAGTAAAAAACCAATTAATTTCTTTAGTCATTATTCATAAACGTGCAAACAGCAGGCCATCTTATTTTATTTTTTTGCTTTTTGTTAATAACTGCACCAACAGAAACCGTGGGGATTAAATGGAAATATATGATACTGTTCGAAAGGTTTCCGAGGAGGGAAAAAAGTGATAACTCATCAACTTGCTTCTTTATCGGTAAAATTCCATTCTATGGAAAATGACACCATTAAAAAAAGCGTTATGATCTTAGATAAAACGTACTACCCCTGTTGAGGAGAAAAGTGGCGCTATGCTTGACACCACCTACTAAACAAAAATATAAAATGGGGTTAATTTATGAATATTTCCAACCAATAGGCCTTTTTCAATTCTGTTTTCAGAGTTTTGAAGAATTAAACCAAGTATATCTTAACATTTCTACGCCATGTCCCACCTCAGTTCTCTAATAGCATAAGTAGTAAACAATATTAGGAGAAATGAACCGCAAATAAATTCAAGATAGTAATAGTAGGTCTAGCAGCCCTAACCCATCAGACTCAATAAAAAGTCCATCAAGTTTGGTTGTCTATGTTAGTGAAATCTTTAAGCTCTATCTCTACCAGTACATCTATATAATAAAAGGCCAGAGCTAAAACAACTAAAAAACCAACATCACTTCATTTTCTTAAATATTCTTAAAATTTCCCTTTGGTTTTCTTTAATTCTATCCTATCTCTATACGCTGTCTTTGCTACGCAAAGTACAAATTCAACATTTAACTTCAGTCTTAAAAAATCAATACCAAACTGATCTGTATACAGCAATCGCTAGCATTAAATGTCAAATAGAAACTGGCATACTCCTCAGTTTTGAATCAGAAGTTTTTCTGCCTTCGTATCTATATAAATTTTAATAGTTTTGTTATTGTACTATTTTCAAGTACTCCTCATGCACCATACACAAATTACCCCTCTGTGAGGTAAATGCCTACGTTATTTACCCGAACGGAGTTATATTTATGAATAAAGCTGCTATTAAACTTTAAAAGGCCCGCTCGCTTTAAAAGAAAAGAAGATTTCAGCGCAAGGAACTGGTGTAGAGGACAAAGCTTCAATCTCAAAGATCACATACCTAGGAAGTAGAAGCAAATTTCAATTCTGAATGTCGGGAAATAAATTGCAATTTCTAGGATTCGAAATTTTTTCCCTCGCGTAAAATCGAAAGCCTTTGAATTATCCATTTCCAAGAAATATGCGTCCCATAAATATGCTTTCAAAAGCAGTTGGTTTCTTTATGAAGTACATGTAAGTATTCATAACCATAAATTTTCATTTCAATCGGAGAAGCATGAGATTACGCATTAGAGTCATAACTCTTGTTTTGTTTACAAACAATGCAATATATTTGGTTATAGGTTTCGGATTTTAGGGGAGTTCTCATTCATCCTAATAAAGCGAAGCTTGCAGCGACTTTTGCTTTTTCTGGCGAAATGTATGCAGTTTATATCACAGACGACAACGAATTGTATGTAGATTATATTACAGACCGTGGAATTTGTATGTAAACTGCACAACGTACTATGAATTGTATGTAGACTGCACTGTAGAATATGAATTGCATGTAGACTGTATTACTGACAATAAATTGTTTGGTTACTGTACTGCCGACTTTGAATGCACACTCCTCTGCAGACTGCAAATTGCATGTACAGTGCAATACAAACAACGAATTGCATGTACACTGAGATGCTGACTACGAATTACATTCAGACTATGAGTTGCATGTAGACTCCATTGCAGTCCATGAGTTGATTATATGGCTGCACAGCAGACCATGAATTGCATGTAGACTGTATTGCAATCAATGAACTATATGTACATTGCATTCTGTAGACTGAACTGCATGTATATTTCAGAACAGACATGAATTTATTCCTGTTTCGACATTTATCATATAATCACAGTTCATACGTATTACCAATCAATCAAATGGCTTACATCACACTAATTGCATGACTATTAACTGCTACAAAGTTGTTATCCTCTTAAATGCCGTGATAAATTGCAAGAAATCATAAGGTGCTTTTGTGAAAATTTTCAAAACATTAACGAGGCTTAATGAAAATTAAGATGTTACTTTATCCTTCCATTCATACAATTACTATCACAGTTCTTTTTATGTCTGTTTTTAAACACTTCAATTTGTTCAAAACTAAAGTGCAAAACCGTATCGGTTTGAGTTGCATTTTAGCGTTTGAGAATTTATTTTAAATTTTTCTCAAGACGTATAGGTTTACTAAACGTATTTCGAGAATAACTTCCATAGCTTCATTGATTATAGTCATTGGTTTTTGATAATTTCTTAAAAACTGTTTTTGATTATTGTAAATCACGGAATTGCTTCACCAATCCGGAATCTAGAACTTAAAACTTTCCAAAAATGTCACTAGTTTATTTGAAATGTATTATAGATGAAATTGTTTGCGTACATGAAAAGTGCCTAACCCATAGTTACATATTTCTTCAAAAAGCATTTCTTATGTTTCAAAATATCGCTTGCGTAAATACTGAGACCAAATATGAGACATTGCCCATACTATCTCATTAAAATACATTTATTTTACATTTCTCCAAAAGAAAAGTCTAGGGATTTAAAGAATTATAAACCGAGGTTATTGAAACAATTTTCAACAGACCCAATAGTCCTTGCATAAATTTAATCTCAAATGGATATAAATTAGAACTTACATTTTTAAAGCATATTGAAATAAAAAAATGTGACCAGCATAACAAAGCTTTTTCTGGACTGCAACTATGACCTCAAACCATCCTTTCACTACTTAATTATTCATCTGTTTTAAGTAATAATAATTATTATTTGATTGTGAAATCTTCAAAAGATCATTTTACCGCTACTAGACATAATATGAATAGTTCATTCAAGGCATACACGGTACATGATAAAAAAAGAATAATACTGTTTAGTTTCTGAACTCTATGTTTAAGGGAAACCCAGATTATCAATATGTTATTCTCTATAAAATACATTAAAATACATAAACATGGAGTTAATTTTTGAGTTTATTTTTAAAGTAAATTTCTTTTCAAAATTTAATGCATCGCATTTCTAAATTCCACAACCCAAACTATTTTTCGTCTGAATTATTCTGTGAATCAAATAATACTTTTCACACTAAAGCTCTCGTCATAAAATATATTTCTCCATATGCATAACAAATACGTATCATGAATAATGTAAATTTAATTTACGTTTTTTTCAATTCAACGAAATGCAATTCAAAAATTTAAGTTTTCCTCTACGATTTTTAATACTTTCGATTTGTCAGTGTTAGGCTTGTATACTTGGAGGTTTGGTTTGTCGTTCCATGGTCATTTTTATAGCACGAGTGCAATGGAGACAGATCTACGACTTAAAGTGGACTTCGAAGCACGGGATTCAAACCCACAGCCTGTTGAACCAAGGGTCAGAGCGCTAAGTGTAGGAATTCAGGTGTGAAGAGCTGTTACATGAATACCGAAATTCAGTTCTGGTTATACCTTTTTCGTGTCATTAAAATCACACTAGCCTTAAAATCACTTCAGGAGTTGGATAGTATTAGTTTAAAAATAAAAGATTCAAATATATAAATCTTCCCAATTTTATTTCCGTTTTTATTACAAATTATCTATTCTTATCACGAATTGCATAATCTGAAATACAATTTTGATATGAATAATTTGAAGATTTATTTTTTGTTTTATTATTCTTAAATAATATACTGTAAATTCATTTTAGAAATGGATTTCTCATTTAAGCTTTACGGAATTTCAATTCTCATCTTTCTTCTCGAGTTTCATCAAGTCATTAAACAAATGTATAAAATTCACTACTCTTTAAAAATCACGAAGCAATTTGCGGATTTTATAAGATCCGAATTACTAAGATCCAAAGCAAATCATATTAGAAATTGTGCGCAATATTGCTCATAGAAAATAATGTGATTCTCGAGCTCCAACATTGCGTTTGAAATTTATTAACAAAATTTAATTCAACAGATTCTATTCCTGCTTAGTAGAGATTTATTGAAACCTGAATCTAAATTGCTCTACTTGAAATCTTATCAAAGAATTTCTGAAACGATATAGTAGGTTAAAATGAAACACTAATTGGAGTTTCACAGAATTAAATCAGTGCATATTGTCATCATATACAGAAATTCAATCCCCTTTTCAGAATATTCTGTTCTATTCTTAAAACTCAAATTACTTAAGCTATCTTAATTTATAACGCATGTGTGAAACATCAAATTTTATTTAAATATAATACGATAAACCAACCATTCTATTCGTTTAAAATCTGTACTTAATCTCCAAACTTGGGAAATATCCTTGTAAAAATCTTTTTACTGTGAAAACTAAAAATACGATTATGCTTCGTGAATTTAAGATTTCAACCCATTCAGCGAATAAATCGCTCCAGTTATTTGAGATCCGGAATTAGAAAACAGCTTCGAATGAACGACTCGAACAATACCTTCATGTATAATGAACTTAGTAGAAACATGTTGTACCACTTTCTTCTTAAATTTAGATAGAAATCGGCTTTTAATTTTCAGATTAATAGAGGATACGGGTCATTTATTATAAAAGAATCAAATGGTGACAATTTATTTTTCTACTATGTGGTTGGGAGAAAATGTGATAGATTCGATGTTCCGAGAATTTTTTTAAGTAACAAGCAATTACAAGTCATTAAAAGCAATGTTCTTGGCAGGGGGAGCTATTTGTCAAGTACAAATGTATGAAATTTGAAGTAAAACTATTCGAAATTATATATGATGTTCTCGGAAAGTTTGTTGATTAGAATCCTTACCCCTAGATATGAAGTTGAAAACAGACAGTTATACCGTAAAAACTATCGATTCAATTACTTAATGATAATAAGATACATAAACGGTAGAGCTTCTTTTCTTATAAATATTACGCTTAATTTACAATGGTATGACTCACAACTTTCTTCATAACATTTAACAATTTTTAAATTTCCCAAATATTAAATCTCAAAATCGTTGCTCTACTAATGCCACTCAATATGTATTATCCAAAGCTTCCACCTTCCAATCGTTTGATTTCTTGTCATTTTTTGCTCACGAAGTATAATTAAACTGGGACTAACGGCTTCAATGATAGTTCAAAACTTAATGTAATAATTCTAATCTTTATGTCCAAGATCATGTCGAATAGTTTCTGAAATGCTAGCCGAATAGTTCGGAAAGCCTTTCGGGAGAATATTTTACGAATGAGAAATTGATAATTTTCCATTATCAGTCCCTAAGATTTGAACCCCTGTTACTATGGGAATGCTTGAAGAACTTAGTGTGAACGCGCAAATGTCCTAATGTGGCAGTAACAAAGCGAAATTACTAAACAGACAAAAATTCATATTTAAGGCACTTCTGCATAGGCCTATTGCGTTATGTGTGTCGAGTGTTTTGTTCAGGAAATGTAATCTTTAGAATATGGATGAATTGACACAGAGCTGTATTTTATTTAATACATATTACACTTTTATAATTTCAAGTGAAATAAAACACAAACATAAAACATCACAGCATCATTACAATTTGTGTCTAAATTCCGTGTGTACTATAAATTCGTTAGATAATCTATGCAATATGTTAATCAAAGGAATTTTTTGAAACTTTGACCGAAAATTAAAATTTCAGAGAAAAGTATGTATATCAAGTATGATTGAGATTAGTTAAAAAGTTCTTTAACAACTCTGAAAAACGCCATTTAAATTATGATTACTCTATTCTTGCGTTCAATTTTCGGCTAAAACTCAAACTTGATCCAGGGGTGGTCAAGAATCGATCGCACAAGGATCATACCACCCGATTCACTGCCGAAATTTGAAACTGAAAAAGCGTTGTCCTTTTCTTTGTCTGCAGGTGGCATTCTGAAGATGCGCACATGAGCACTTAAAACTGATAATTAAATGCACACAATTCGAATTTTTTTATCTATCCTGTGCTTTATATTCATACGCGTGTGGGTGTTTATTTTTACGTATCGTTAATATTAGGGAAGACAAAAGAACAGTTTAGTGTTTTTAGCGCTAAGCTGACAGTGATAAAATTTTCGAATGAATGCCACATCTAATCGAAAAACGGCTAACACGTTTCCGTGTTGGTTTCGACAGAGAATCTCGTCTAATCTTGCCGACTATTCCTCACCACTCTATATTAATCAAGTTTGCTTTTCAGCCTAAAATTGAACTCAAGAAGAATAGTGCAATCTTAATTTAAATGGTATTTTTCAGAGCTGATAAGAAAGTCTTTTGACTAACCTCAATCATACTTGATATACATGCGGTCTTACTTTCATGGCCACTGTTTTTTCTGTGCGGACGATTCGGACCACTTTGTATAAGACGCAAAAATGCTTCATTTGAACCGTGTCAAGGTCTTCATCAGCTTTCTTGGTAAACAAGAGTCGAATTTCAAAATGACAACCAAGTATTCTCGTAACCCTCTGAGCGTTAATAAATAACCATATCTATTGATTAGAAAATTATATTGGTAAATGAGGTCAGAATTGGTTAAAAGTCATTAAGAGAAGATTGCAGGTTACTGAACAGAAATATGAGTGTGGGTTAAGAACTTAATATAATTGAATGGTGGAATTCTCTGAATAGATCATTCTAGGTTTATAATGAATTGTTCACGTTGGCGTGGTGTGGAAGTTTGGAGAGTGGGGTGCCAACTCAGGTGTTGCCTCGTCATTTGACCGTGGTTCAAAATTACGTGGTGTTATCCTCGGGTCTTTCCCTTTGGGATTGATCCCGGACCGTCATCAATAGCCCATTGTGTTGCTCCAGTGTGACGTTAATTAAGATACCTACCTACCTATATTAAATTGAAAATATAGAATAGCGCGTTAGATGTTTATTAGAAAAACACTCCTCTTCCCATACTGTAATAAAGAATGTTTTCGCCTGAAAGCAGTAAATTGTTATGAATTTATATCATACTGAGCATTTATGTGGCGTAACTAGGAAAAGTGGTCATAAAATCTATTTAATGATCGTGCAATCCTGTGCTAGCATTGAATCTCGTAAGGGGAAGAGTTTTGTCATCACAAAAGACAATGTTTCTAATCTTTCAGAGTAATCTAGGAGGTATTTTTGTAAAGAAACTTGGGTTACGTACAGATTTTCGATAGTGAAAAGTGAACGATTCTAGTTTTACCCTTTATAAAGAGCACATTGCAAACACGCTTTGAAAAACTTAAAAGTGTTTGAGATGGAATCCTTTTATTTTGGCATTTTCAGCGCAGAACAAAAATTTAGAACTTTTAGTATTTAGAGGGAAGGTGGTTCCATCAATGTTCTATTCCAAACCTCGAATCACCATTACAATTCTAATTTTATGTTACAAAGAATAACAAACAAAACTTAAATCCCTAAACATTAACAAACAACCCTTAATTCCTAAAACCTTTACCCTAAGTCAAACAAATCACTGAGGTAAGAATTGACGTCGCACTGGAGCAACACAACGAGCTATTGGCGACAGTCTGGGAAAAGGAAAAGATCCGAAGACAACATCTCAAAATTTTGAAACGAATCATTTAATAGTTATGTATAGGTTGCATTGGAGCATGTACTAAACGTACTAGTCGACTAGATAGTTGATTGGATTTTATGGCACAAGAGCCATATTGGCCATGCTACGCCAAACACAAAGCAGACATCATCAAATTAGTCGACTAGAATCAGTAAAGTTTTAGGCTGTGCGCCCTATACAAAATTGTATATCCGCTTACCCAATACTCAAAAAATCTAACTCTGGAGAAAATACAACAAGCAAAAACGAAGCCTAACACTTAAAATTCATCGCGGTGGGTGTTTTGATAGTCAAAACCCACAACACAGCCATAATGTCGTTAAGATGTTATTCCATGAGGGACAGTCTGTTGTTGACCTAAGATAAAGGAAGAAATTAATGCTTCCCTGCTTCTTTAATGAGTCTTCTTACAAGTAACTCCAGTTCCAACCTATTCCGTTATATCCCATCCAATGTAGGAAGTAAAGGAAATTGTTTCACTAAAGTTATTAGTAATGTAACTCAAAAAGCGAACTTTGTATTTGTTTGTAGTGGAATATATGCCTATTTTTATGATACATAAATCTATGCATTTCCAATTCAAATCGGAAAAAATAAATTACAAATATAAGAAAATTTTGCGAAATGTGTATTTTTGTTTACAAAATATATTTTTGCTGTAAAATCTTACTTTCTTCTTATACTAGATAGCTTTTTATTTTGTACAGTATTTATCAAGTGTTCTTGTATTGAAAACACTTCACTAAATTTATGTTCTTGTAAAAACTCGTTTACAGTTTTCACGGGAAGTCGATTAATTGTTCTAAAACAAATTAAATAGAAATACTGTTCTAATAGATGTCACTATTTTTAAAAACGAGCTATTCACGAATAAAAAATTTCTTAACATCTTTAAAATAATCCATCGTTTAATATTTAAAAACAGACATTAACGCCCCGAGAGAACAGTTTTGAACAAATTCCGAGTTATGTTTCCATTGTTTTTCAATCTTACTGGGAAATAATGACTCTTAATAGAAAACAATTCTTTGATAACTGTTTTCATTTATTCTTGAAATAAAGTCAACGAATTATTATGATCGAGACATCCATTGTCTTTTTATATTAAATTCTTGTTATTATATTTTATCTAGCTTCATCTGTTAAGAATATTACTAAAAAAACTGACTTTATCACCCATTGTTTGAAGCACATATTTCAAAACAGGGCACAACTATATTACCTTTGACATATTAGTAATTTCAGAAATATCTGCTGCTCTAATCGAGATCAGGTTTAACCAGCCCGTCCACAAAAAAACCGTACGCATAAGATAAATCAGTTGTAGCGAATAGATTGATCTCATGCCCGCAAACCAGATACCACCCACAAATATTTTTATCAGGTCTCCAGACCAGATACGACCCTCCAAGTATTTTTATCAGGCCCACAATCCCGTTATTGCCCTCCAGACAGGTTTACCCGGCCCGCACACCAGATACGGCCATCCAAATATTTTTTATCAGGCCCGCAAACCAGATACAGCCCTTTGGATAGGTTTAACCGGACAAGAGTCCAAATACGATCCTTTGGACAGATCTGCCCGGTGTGCAGACTAGATATGACCTTCCGGACAGGTTTTCCCATCCCGAAGTCCAGATACAACCCTTAGGACAGGTTTACCCAGAGCCCGCAGGGCAGTTATGGCCCTCCGAAAGGGTTTTCTCTGTGCGTCCGCTAGATACGGACATCTGGATAGCTTGGTGCTCAGACCACACACACACACACACACACATACGGTTATCCAAATATATCACGCTCGCAGACCAGATATACGGACAGATTTACTCGGCCAGCAGACGAAATACGGCCATACAAATATTTTTAACAAGCCCGCAGACCAAGTACGGCCCTTTGGATAGGCTTTACCGGTTCGGAGTCCAGATACGGCCCTCTGGACAGGTTTACACGGCTCTTAGAACAGCTAGGGCCATCAAAAAGGTTTTCTCACCGTCCTGCTAGATACGGCCCTCAGAATATGTTTACCCAGTACGCAAACCTGATACGACCCTCTGGATAGTTTTAACCATACCGGAGTGCAGATACGGCCCTACGAACAGATCTCCTTACAGGTCCGGACAGGTTTACTCAGCCCTCAGGGCAGCTATGGCTGTCCAAAAAGGTTTTCTCAGCTCGCCGACTAGATACTCCCTCCATATAGGTTTACCATATACGGATACCAAATATTCCTAGATTTCATTCATAAAAATTACACATTTAAGTATGTAGCAAGCAAATCGGAGCATAGCGTTATTTCGCTAACAGTTACTTTGTAATTTGCGCCAACATATAGATATTTTCTTGTTTCTTATTTCTTTAGCAACTCATTGAACTTATTCAAGTAACTCCATCATTTTAGCAACTTATAAGTTACTTGCTGTTATCCCGTATTTTACTTCTCTATTCCTTTCATGCGTATATACTATGTTTATGTTCAGGTATTGTTCGAGATTTATAAGGAATGATTCTAAACAAAAGCATAAAGACGTTCGTTCCTCTAGTCCGAAAGTAGAACACCATTCTATAACTAAATACGCAGTTACGAAACAAAATCGAAAATTGACTGTTTGAGCTGATCATTCTGTTTGCCTTTTTCTAGAAGGAAAACAATGTATGTTTAAATTAACCGCGCATATTAAAACTATAGCATTTGTCTCCAGAATTAGTCTTTTGTTTTTACCTTTAAATAAAGTTCAGTTCTCCTTTGATTTTACTTTTGCACTACCGCGTTCTATAAGATCTTAGAGTTACCTTTTTAACATAAAATGGTCTGGTTGTCATGAGAATTTTGTTACTCAATGTAGTTGCATATTATATAGGCATTAAATCAGATAAATAGATTCGAATGCTGAATCAGTCTGTACTCAATCGAGTACAGACTGATTCAGTACTGATCAGTATGCACTCCAAAATGTCCTCAAACAAGATTTTGTAAAAATACAAAACTGGTATTTAAGCAAATCGGAGAATAAATGGAAATAAATATGTATTTTTACAGAAATATAATATTTCATTCAACATAACTTTTTTATTTTAAACAATAAAGACATCACAAAGCACTAATTATTAAATAACTTTCAAAAGAATTGAAAAGGAAAAATAATTATTTTCGAATTTGAAATCATTAAAGTAATCGCTTTTTAATTAAGTGCAACTTGACTTAAATGAGAAAAATTGAAAAATTCGAATAATTAAAACTTATAAATATCCACCATATTGATATGCTCCTAAAAAGCGCGAAAATGCATAATTAGCAGGGGAAATAGAAAAGAAGACAATAGAGGAAACAAAATACTTATTTAAGAAATGCTGGCGTTTAATTGACAGAAACACTTGGAAGTCATAATCTTTAAAATAATGAACTAGCGTATAAAAGATAATTAGTTCAAATAATAAGGAATAAAATCTTTGTTTAAAATCGTCAATTAAAAAATTAGTATTTTCTTAAACTATTGGACATTAATCCTGCCAACCATGTTAAGTAATACAAATATCATTTTCATTACGTTTAAGGAGGTAATATGATTCCTTTTCTAAAAGCTTCAAACTGTCAGTTGGTGGAAAAGTGTTAAATATATCATCTAACTGTTTCGCATTCAAAAATTAGAAAAAGGAGGCTGAACTATAAATCAAGTATCCACATAAATTTGTTGCTGACTTTTATGGAATAATACAATAACGAAAAATATAAAATTATCCATAATCTAATAATGTACAGTTTCATACAAGTACATGTACTTTTAAGATATTGATTGGAAGAATATATTTCTTTTGTGTAAACTTTGTTTTAACTATCTATATATCTATGAAGAAATGTCTCAAAATTCGTAATAATAGGTATGTAAAATATGAATATAGTTTTTATCTTACATTTTTAAAATTTCTGTCAGTAGTAAAAATATCTGCTGTTAGCTTATCGGTTGAGATCTGTTCAATTTTACTTCTGTTCTATATTTAAAAATTAAATTCATAATATATGTTTGAAACAATCAAATACTAAGAATAAGCATGTAGTATATTTTATTATGTGTAAGACATAATATAAAATGAAATACATATAAATAAACCAACACAATTATTAAAATTCGTATTTCTTTTTCCATTTTTAATTTGATTTTAGGTAATAACAAGGAGGTCTATATGTTTTATGAGATGGATTAAGTATATACTTAATCCATCTCAGTGCATAATACTAAAAGCGCTTCATAATACGTGTTAAAATGTAATTAAAATATGAATTATTGAGTGGAGTTTAACTCAATCTCTGACTGTTCTTTTAGTTAACAAATTTTATAAACCTTGTTTAACTAAACAAAATTTAACCTTCTAATCGCAATTCTCATGCGATTTTGACTCATATTGGCATGTCGTAACTCAAAGCATGATTAACTAACTGATCTTTTTAATTTTATTGGATGATGTCACTACCATTCTAGGCTTAGATAACTCTTTTCCACCCGGCTTTTTCAACTTTCATTACTTTCTCTTTCCTTTTAAAATACTGCTGCTAAATGTCAATAAATTCTGATTAATTACATTCAAAATGACTAAATTAGTTATTTGTACTATGATATGCATATGAAGATAAATAGGTAATTAACTTGAACTGCACGAGGTATATTACTCAAATACGTTAATATTGTTTAATGCATTGCATTTTGGTACTATGAAAAGCAAATCCAATGTAGACTGTAGAGAATTTTAAACAATTTTTAATGTTAGAAATCTATTCTTGGGTTGAAAGTTAATAGATGTAAAAATGAGTAAGATCAAGACAAAATCTGAATAAAGCATCGTAGCATAAGGAGGATGAAGAAGAAATAAAATAAAGCTGAATAAAGCATCGCAGAAGAATGGATAAATATTCATTTGCATAAAGGATCAGAAATAATAGGGCAACAATAACAAAACCCCTTTTTACCTAATGAAATGAATGAAGAGAAATGATATTCTTTTCTCGCGTATTTCATAATTGAAAAAATTTTAGCTAAATACAATGAAAAATACATTTAATTTTCCTTAGATCATTAGTATTGCCTAATGGATAGTATAAAAGCGTTTAGAAATTTTCGAAAGAAAAGAAATTCGTATGGAACTTCTTTTTCCCGTAAGCATTGTGATTAATTTCTAATATTTGCGAAGAATTCTAACATACCACTAGATCATACTGTTCTTTTCCCAAATTATAGAACATGCAAGAAAATACATTTTAATTGCTTGCAAAGATGAGGTACGTATGAAAAATGAAGCATTCAACTTATTGCTATCCTTAAAAACTTTGCAAATTTACCAAAATACTGATGTTACTGATGCTTATCCCTCTGATCTAGAAAATGCTAGACAAGGTCAACAAGATCTTGAAGCCTGAGCAGAAGAGAAGCTGCCTCCTCTTGGTCTTCAGGAGTCAACAATACAGTCAATGATATGAGTTGCAAGCTAGACAGTACAGGAGAAATGTGTACTTGTGACTAAGTAATGAAAAGTTTTAATAAATAGTTTTAGATCTGATGTAATAGGTGATGTAAGAGAAAACATAGTGAGCAGCATTGAGACCAAACAAATTGCGTTTAAAATGCAATACGTGGATACTTTAATGAATACTTATAAAAAAATATTATAAAGTAAAACTAATAGTAAAAGCATAATTGCGCAATTTATTCATTCCAAAAACCCAGCAGGTGTCTGAAGTTGATATTCAAGCAGGAACTTACAACTACGTTCTAAAAGAATCGAAACACTCTAAGTTTTGCAAGCTATTAGATATAGAAATTTTTCATCCTTTCCATCCTTGTGCAAGAAATTTACGAACCAGGTTTAGTGATTCAATTGGTGAGTTTATAATGACTAAACATCTCTGGTTACGAAACAGCTTCAATTATACATAATATACTACAGGAAAAGAACACCCTTTTTGATATTGATGTACTAAATATGTAAATTTAAAATACTAACTGACTGAAAGCATTTGGTTATATAAATCTCTATAAGAAAGACTATATAAATTTAAGAATAAAACAATATGAATAAAATTCGTCAAAATGTAACTTTTATACTAATACAATAGAATTAATCAAACTTTTATTGGTTACTATTCTTAGGTTTCCATGTTATCAGTTCTGATACACAATATGGCTTTCTTTATAACCCCGGGTCTGGCCTGACAACAACTTAAATCCGATCAAGGAGTATCCGGTTTGTATACAACATGTAATACCTGTAACTTATGGAGTTATAAAAATTACAATTCCATAAACTACAGGTATTAGCTGACTATTTCTGAGTAGTCTACCATTTCTTTTATCCTTTAAACGCATAATGACTAAAAAGCTACATCTATTGGTTGAAAAATATTATTGAGAGGATCCTATTGGTCAAGTCTAAAATTGGTTAGAAATCATGCAGGGAAACTAGGTTTCATGGTGGAATGATGCTTGCATGACCTCCGGAGGGTTAAAGCTTAGCAAGATAGGTCATGCAAATTATTGTCAGAAAAAATTTGCAAATTTCGGAACAATATAATTATAACTTTCTAAACGTATCAAAGTTTTCCTAACGTACAGTTATTTAACAGAGGATGGTGGCTAACATCACACTGTTGCTAATTTCTTTGAGCCTAACCTGTCGTCTCAGGCACACATTGAAGTATTGAATAAATGGCACCAATGAGATGCTGCACTTTATGAAGAATCGACATTAAATCGAAGAATGTTATGTACCACTTTGCTCTCATTATGTTATAAATACCTCCCAGACTTTGAACTCGGTAAGATTTTTGGAATTAGAAAAGCTGCATTTTTTATTAACACCAAATCGCCATACCGTCATCATCATACTAGCGTTTTATCCCTCACAGGATAAAACGTTAGTATGGTGATTAAAAGGTATCACAGGATATTCATTTACCTGTACTTTTATCGCTTACAAGATAAAATGCTAGTATGGTGATGAGAAAATTGAGACAATTTTTTTATCCTACGCCCATTGTTACTCTTTCTAGCATATGATACCTTGCAGTGCAATATAACTGAGAAGTCACTTCAAAAATCAGTTAGAGATGTACACTCGCCAAGATCAGGGCAAACCCAAAGGTGGTCTCTGTTATTATTTACTTTTCCATAAAATGGACAAGTCGAAATCTCAGACAGTCCAATGCGATAAAAATGGTACTGACAGTAATCGTGTCCAGTCAAAGTTCAAAAGCAAACAGTATTGATCGTTCTTGGGATGTCATGAGGGATTGTTTTAAGTTTATTAATAAGAGAAAGTCGTATCTCTTTCTTATAGAAACTTGTCAAAATAAGATCCAAAAACTTTTTCCTTTATAGTTGCAACAAGACTCAAACACAGAAATCCAAGAAGTGGAGGACAAAATCTCACCACATCATTTCTTGACAGCGACATATACGGAATTAGCACAGGTGGAGCATTGTCACAGAACAATATTTGTGATCCAATACAGTTTAATGCCACCGTTAACAAAGTAGACGTAATGTTTTATTCAATAGCACTTCCATATGTATGTCCACACGTCCATGCATATATGTTATTGCTTAATAGAACATCATTAGGAATGCAACTTTTTACTTTAATGGATGCCATTTTGGGATATATTACCTTCAAAGATTTATAAATAGAAAAAAGGTAGGCATGCCTTTCTATTTTAGGATTTAAAATTGAAGGGTTTCAAATATTCAATATGTAGACCTAACATTGTAATAAAACAGCAAAATCAACGTTGGCACGAATACGCAAGTGAGCATCTATTTTTTAATATATTTTACAAGAAACTTTTATAAGCTTATTAAAATTTTGGGCAAAAAACATTTAAAACACTTTCTTGTTAATTACTTTTATCAGAAGCATGTTTCATAAATACAAACATTGACGATTTTCCCTTCAAAACTTATTATAGATTCCAAGATATTTTCGCGTTAAAAAAAAGAACACATAAATGCGTACCGTTTTCTCTAAAAATCTAACCCCAAAGGAGCCTTACCCCAGAAAGCCACTTAGCTACCTGCCAGACTTATTTTAGCTCCCCATAGCAATTATTTTGCTTGCTTGAGTGTGAAATTGGCTTTAACTTAAGAATCCGTAATCTGAAAAGCGGAGAAATAATTACTGGAGAATGGCTTTTGTATGGATTATTTTTTTAGAAAAAGGAAGAATATCACTCTGACTCCGAATTTGAAAAATAAGTTTATTTTAATGACTAATTTACAGGTTCATTATTTACGCTTTCGGAATAACTCGCAAAAACACTCTGAATATTAAATATTTAAGAGACTGGAGACGTTTTCTAAAAGATTAATATTGATTCAGATAACAAAGAGCTTTGGTATGCTTGCGTTGGTAAAAATAATCTGACCTTAATTTGAACTTTCAAGCACGGCTATACTTCACTTTACCATTTCTGTGTTACCTTATTAAATCAGATTCAGAAAAAGTATTTTACTTTTTTTATAAAATGCCGTCTATTTATTTTAAGTAAGACAAGGGATGGTGACATATGTCTGAAAAATTATTTTCTTATTAAATGCCTTCACAAACAATGGACATAGACTTATATTAATTAAAGAAAAAGTTTCTTGTGTCTACCCAACAGTTAACCTGCTTAATTTACAATTAATGATATTCTTAATTACTGATAATCGTTTGGTAAATCGCAACATCTATCTTTAGGAACTTAATGTCTTCCAAATAATTTTATTTATAAAGAATATAGGTAGTTCATGAAAAATCATTCAATACTTTTTCCAAAAAAATATATCGTAAACCTTGGAGATTCGATCCAGGTTTAGTTGAACTCTCTACGGTACGATAAATACGAGTTGGTTGGGTTTTATGGTACAAAGACCATATTTGGTCAAGCTGCGCCATAAACAAGAGAACTTGAAGTAATAGACATGCACACAAGGAAAGTTTACTGACATAGAAAAGAGAAATACATCCAGGGAATAGGCGAACTTGCGCCGCCTACAACTCGAAGATTGCTAGCACAGTGAACAAACCCACTGAGCTTTAGTGAAACCGTAAACACAAAGGATAAATAGATCGAGACTTACTGCTAAAGGTGGATTTCTAATCAATACGAACATCCACAGGGATTCAAACCCAAAACCTGTTGAACTGAGAGCAGGAGCACTAACAGCTACCAGGCTGGCGTTTTAAGCTCAGAATAAAACAGAATACTCGTACCTGGTACCTTGCTTCAGCATAAGACAATACCCTCATTATTTGGAACATCATTTTTTACTATCGTTCATTTTCAATTAATTGTTAATTGGAAATTTAAAGGTACTATTTCACAGGTGTAAATGAGCTATTTTTATTTATGCTGCAGTTTATACGTTCTGCAAAATTAAGCAACACTGCAAAATTAATTCAGCTTTAACATTGTAGTAATTTATCTCCATCTACAATAATAAGTGTCTGATAAAATTGTTACCACATCGGGAGGAAAAACGCTTTGGAATTCCCTGAATCCATACTCGGTAAATCCAATAAGCAAAGCTTCATTCATATCGATTTTCAGATAATTTTTCCAAAGCAAATTCGCTTGCAGAAATAGTACCTAATGAAATTATGCAAAAATTAAAAGAGCATATGTTTGGCGAAACAAATTACCGAAGCAAACAATGTGATTTTCTACAGTTATTTCTGCGCTAAATCTTTATTGCTTCTTATCAATGGAGACACTTATAAATCTTTTTATAAATTATTTTCAAATCACAGGAACAACCACTGTTTTCGAAAGCTCTGAACAGCATTGTATTTTCGAAAATTTGTTATAATTTTGCATATTTGTAAAAACATATATTTGTAATGTACATGTTGGGGATGTTTTTTCCAATGCTAGCTTGAATGCTGATCTATGATGACCTTCCAAGCCCTCATTGTGAAAACGTGCCTGAATCTGAATTACCCCATGGGAGATGCTGCCACATTACACCTACCGTTCTGTAGAGGAGACATGTTTTCATGGGTTACTTTAGGGAAGCGGCCCGCATTTATGCGTCGTCTTGAAGGAACCAGTAAACTTCAAGGCAGCCGGGCTGTCTTCGGTACGTACGAGATTGGAACTTGTAAACACTCAGTCATCCAGTTTTGTAAAAATGACTCCTTTAACCGCTCGACCACTGTAGACATATGTTTGGGAATATAACAGTATTGGTTTTCAGACGCTTTCTCATTATTCCAAATACTTTTACACCTTGTAGAGGCTTAGATGTTAATTCTAAAAAAATGATTATATTATCTATAGGTTATTGGATTTAGGACTGTATTCTTTATTTGAAGTATTCAAAATGTTTCTCGGACTACTGTCTCATAATATTCTAACATTGCGGGCAACCATGTCACAAAACACTGTTAATCACACAGACTGAAGAGAAGGCGATTCTGAATTGCATACCACTCTTTCCCATGAGATTCTTCAGGTTTGTGTTATTACTAATTTCACTTAGCATAAAAAAGATTATACCAAGTCTATTGTCTATTAGCCAATCGACTTTAGGCCCTCAAGAACCAGCTTAGGATGGTGAATAAGCTGTGTCGAGGAACATCGAAGACAGATGTACTCGTCAAGGCCTAAGTTGCATTGCATTGCACAGTGGTAAATGCTTGTAACCCACGTCAATCTCCATTGACTTCAAGAGTTTATTGCAAAACCTAGAGAGAGCAGTTTGATCTTTTCTTGTCCATTTTACATTGGAAAGCACCGGGTTGACTGCAGGAGTACCAGTCACGAGTCGAGACGTCCTCCAAATGCTTCCGAAAGATGGCAAAGAATCTATACTTCCCTCCGAGGCCATCAAAGCAGATATAAATCAATAAAAAGATATCGCGAATCGGAAGACTAAAATTCAAAACTCGAATTAGTGACCCTCAAAATATAGAGGGGGTCGAACATTTCCATGCTTACTTTTCCATCAAACCACACTTAACCTTGACATTACCTAACATTTGTCATTGATGCTTCAGCACAAGTGATATCTTGACATTTTCAACGACTTGTAAAGCGACATGCTTGGGCCCTCAGTTGAATGGAACTAAATGTATATGAATAATCTCCTGACGTCTAATGTAAAAGTTGATTCTCGATATAAAATCTTACAATAGCTGCATTCAATAGCTGATGTCATTTTAATATCCAAAACTTGGCTAGTCATGCGAAAAGACATTAGTTCTCCATATTATCCTCTATCAGAAAATTTTGAAATTTAATTGTTTGGTCGATTAATCCGTAACCCTTAAATTACATTTACATAACTTTTGTTATGATTACGCTTATTTTGTGCTACAGAGTTCTGAATGCGGTAACTGTAATTATGAAGATTTGATATAAATACGTATATGGATGACATTGGCTGTTGTATTTTGAAGAAATTGCTTTCTTTAATTCTCTTTTGCAGATATCTTAAAAACTCAAACCATATTTTTCTTTTAATTTATTTTTCTTTCATAAAGTTTAATGAGAAAATTTCTCGTTGCCCTCAGCTATTTTTCTCCAAGCATTAGGAAAAACAACTAATTAAACTGTAGTAAAAACTGGTTCTGGGGTGATGAGAACTACCGTTACCGAAACATTATTGCCAAGTTTTCTTTATCACGATACTTTTTATAAATGTAGCTTTGTTTAATCAGGTTTTCGGAAAGGAAATAGGTCTATACTGCGTGTAACAGTAAGAAATATTGTCACTCATGATGATATTCTTGTATGCAGTACATAAAATGCCTTGAGATTATTTTACATTAATGTGATCCAGTGTATTGAGTTATCTCCAAACATTTGAAATTTTTTTTGATTGAATGTTTACGAAACCTGATTTAAGTTCTATTTTCAAACCTCGTAAATGCTTTCAACAACGGAAAAGAGTAATAATACAAACTGACATTTAGAATGTCAGTAATTTGCAAACCAAGTGCCAAATTCTATCCCTACAAACACCGAAGAAAAACCATCAAATATAACATGATTCTATTTTTAAGATTAGAATTATTCATTAATAAAATTATGTCCGAAATTACAAAGACGCATTGAGCTAAAATTAAATGCTTTTATACAGTAAACTTGAACATTAAAGAAGCTTCAGTAGAAGACGTATACGAAGAAAGATAAGGAATAGTCCGTGGATAAGCTTATTCTTGTCGACGCTCTCACAAGCAAAAAACGGGGTTAATTAACTTTTAATGGTGGTATAAAGCAATCAGAAATTAATTAAGCGTTTTTATGGACTTGAAATTTTTGAAATAAGGTCTCAAATATCAGAAGTAAATTACGTATTTGTGTTTGGAGGCACCTAACGTGTGTGAAAAACTCTTATCTAAATCTTTTGGGAAAAAATCTTGTTTTATGAGCAGCAAGAAAAGCCGAACGCAAATATATAATTTAATTTGGCAACAGAAAAACTTATACTTAATTACGAAAGCTTTATTTTTGCTTTGTATAGTTTGTTTTTAAATTATCTTTTTTGGAAGACTATTAATGAACGACCACAAACACATCTCCCGAGACTTCTTATTTATCACCTGGAAATTGTAAGGAGTGTTGACTTTGATGTTGAAGAGAAAATAAATTTAATAAACTATATATTTCATTCAAACAATTCCTAGTTGTAATATTCGGAACACATAGACAAGAGTTTTGGTTTTGCTTGGTTTACCTCATTCCCACTCTGCCGTCATTTTTTGATTCACGAGAACTTATTAGACCTGGACCTACAACATATAGATAAGGGATACACTACTGTCTGTCTACCAGGAGAATTACTCCCGACACTATGTCTAGGTGGTGGTGGTGGTGGTCTATATAGAAACAGGGCTTGTTTATTATGAGTAGGGATGACTCTCAGAGATGACGTAATTTTTTTCTCAAATATTGGAGTAAGTAGGTTGCCAATGTAGATTTCTCTGCGACAAATAAAAATCTTAGACATTTCAGCACTTAGAACGCCAATGAAATAAACTTGAATTCATTTCTTCAAGTATACACTATGGAAAATAGGATAAGGTCCGTTTCACTGGTAACAGACAGGGGCATACTTTGTTGTGTCTGGAGTAGTTCTAGTGGTACGGACAGACGTAGCCCTGTTCATAAATTCGATAGGTTTAATAGATGTTTAATCTTTTTTATTTTTAATTATCTATCAAGATATCAAAAAAACGTCAGGGCATGTAATTTGGATTTTACATAACTAAATATACGCTTCACAAACAAATCCTTAATGTTTCTATCTTAATCAGAAAAAAAGGGGGGATCCTGTACCGTGGTAAATTTAGAAATAATGCTTCTAGATTCTATATTTCCTTTCCAAAAATTAACAACATGTGAAAAGTAACTTCAAAATAAATATTCAAATCTTTGAATTAAGAATATGAGAGGATTTTTCTAAAAGCTTAGTACAGAGGCGCTAGTGTTTTGGTAACTTCTTTCGTAATTTGTGGTGTAAATTCGCATCTTAATATAATGCAACAATATTAAAGATTAAAGCCAAACATCGTCAAAACTGAGATAAATAAAATTAGTTCTTAACAGGAAATACTTTTTCTTCTACGGTTTAATTTTTCCTTCTCCTGTCACTCTATGAGAATGTTTTTCTTTACACTGAAGACCTTCTCATAGACGGATACCCAGAAATTACCTAAATCGACAAACGTAACGGATTCTTTCCTTTATCAATCCTTATAGTGATGAGATTATGTGATTGTGAGGAGAACATATCCCTACATGCACATCAATGCTCTCAAGATTAACATCAGTCCCACGAACTTATATATAGAGGATTTCTGTAAATGTCACTTTTCGTCGGAAACACAAAACCATGTTATATAAGTAGGATTAGAGTATTAGTTGAGGCTAGGATACAAGAAAGTGTCATTAAAGGGGTTAACGCGCCAAATACCCTGCCTCTTCAACCTATAGCTTCTTACCTCTTATTCTCTCGTCTACGTCAATAATCTAGTACCCTCTGCAAAATGTAGTAACAGTAAGAAACCAGTTTCAAACAGAACATTGATTTCATATCATGTTGACAAATTAAAATGTTAATATGCATCATCGGTATGGATTTTTTACTCGAGAAGTGATGTACATAAACGCGTATATTTAAATTTCAAAAGCAATTGAAGGATGTGAGGAATTTATCAACTGTAGATTATTTACTTTTCCAAGTTGTCTACTTTATACCAGACTTTCAAACGGTGCATAGTAGCTCCAAAAGTTGGGAAGGGCGCAAGGGCCATATTTGGCCAAATTACGTCAAACAGAAGACAGACGACGTCAAGTAATGGATATACACATAAAAGTAAAGTTTTACCGACACAGAAGATAGAAATGTACCCAGAATAACTGACAAGAAACAAGCCTGTACGGCATACAAAACTCAGGCTATCACAGTGGGTAAACCTATTGAACCACGGCGTTCCCGCAACTCCTCCGATATTCAAGCAATCTATCAAATTGCAATTTAAAAGCATAGATATTTGAGAAACTGTGAAAAACAACCTGTGTGAAAACGCTTTCTAAATCTTGAATGCTCATGTCTCAAGTTTGTAAATTAATCCGTTCGAGTATATTAAGCATTGTAGAGTTTCAAGGCTTCCTGTACGAACTTGAAAAGGTGGTGAGAACCACAAATTTAAGCCGTGTTCGCACAGTATGGCTACAATCACACAGTATGCATATATGCAAGAGCTAACTTAATGTCGTAGAGGGTACACTAATGTGTAAGACAGGAAGATGTGAACATTTTTATCAGCCCTAAATTTAGTTTCACAGTAGGTGCTCAAAGTTGCGACCACCAACAAGCCTGACAATGTCCACACATAGAAGACGTGGCAGATGAGTTCCATGGAAGGAGTACCCTAACTTTAATTTCACAATATGTGCTCGAAGTTGCGAACACCAATACGTCTGACAGTGTCGGCACATGGAAGGAGTGGGAGAGTTCTGTGGAAAGAGTGCCCATCAATCGTCGAACAGTATCATAGACTATTTCAATGGAATGTTCCGGTTCCACAGACTGATGAGAAAGCGCGAATGTTTGGTGATTCCGTACATCTGTCGGGGTACCTTTGACGATACAATCTCGATGGCTCGTCCGTTTCCGTCAGCCGCTCCATATGCTAGGTGGTGTACCTGATCCGTTTTCGGACCTTAAGCCATAAAACTCAAACTCTGATTTCATCCATATGCTAGATGTATATCAGAAATCTCAGCGTTCGATAAATGATACACGTTACCAGCGCGAAAGCAGCAAATAAAATGAGAATCGGTCAAACTGGCCAAATGCCGCATTGACGAACAGCACCCACCAGATGACGCTGAGGGCATACATCCCTATGTAGATATTGTTTAATTCAGAGTTCCTTATATCCCCTTAAGATTTGTACAAGTAGCTTTGGAACACCCAGTACATTATTCATTATTTTTAAACAGCATTTTTCATCTTGATATGCGATCATTGATCAAATCTTAAGATATAGAATATTTACTCCATTAATTCTGGATAGTATATTATCCCTTCACAAAAGAGTATTCTTTAAAGCAGATTGAAATAGATTCCTTTTTTAATGCCTGACTTTAAAATGGAAACCGAAAACCATTCAAGAACTGTCACGTGCTTTATAGGACACGGGTATCGCTTCATCAGGCTTTCGGATTGTTCAAAAGATACCATAGAGTGTATTCTCACTTTTAGTCCTAAATAACTCATTTATATGTTAATGTTGAATCTCCCGCTTGAAAAGCAGCCAAGGGAGGTAAATTAAAGGATCGATTTTTCTTTCACACTTGGAAATGTCTACGCATTGAAAAATTTTACTTAGAATCAAGAAACTTTTAAACGAAATCGAAATATTTTAGTGTCTCAAACTTTTCTCAAATGAAATTGACGGAAAAAATTTATAAATATGACTAGACTTTGTAAATATATTCATAGAATTATTGTGGTATTTTTAAACATATGTGAATATATATTGAACACTTGTTGTGATTGGATAGCTAGTAAAAGTAATTGGGTCATAAAGTAAACGATTTGAAAAAATCTTCAAAAGCTGATAGTAAAGAACTTTTTTCCAGAAAATAAAATATTTAAATTATTTTATCAAAAGAGGTTATCATTCTAACTACAGTGGAATCTTGATTATACGAGGTAATATGAACCGAGGCCCCCTCTAACAACCAGGAACTCGTATAATATGGACGTAGGAACCCAAAATAGCCTATATACGAAATACTGAAAAAATTGTCTTACAAGAAGTTACTAATACTGCGTACTTAAAGGTTCATAAAACAAGGATCAAGAATTTTTTTCTGGTATTAGTATACTCGTATTTAATGTGATAATTTTACAATAAATATGGATGTGAGTTACGTACCTCTTACACTCTCCTGAAAAAATTCTCAAAGGTCTGTTTCGCAGCGCTCTCGTCTTTTTAGACAAAGTGCCCATACTTTTGCTCTAAGTTTTATTAAACACTTAAAAATCCGATATCAAATTCGGTTCAGATAACACTGACACTCGGTTAATTGGAGCCCGGATAATCAAGGTTCTGTATTTTCAATCTATATCAACTGATTCAACTGGGCCAACATTCAGTCAGCAATTAATTTCTTAAAAAATAACGCATGTCGCTAATCTAAAAAACATCTAACGACATAAAATATTTCTTTCGTGAACTTTATTTTTGTTTGCAAATAGCTGGTAAAGGCAAAAACAAAGCTTTTGAATGTATTCAATTATCTTTCACTAATAGACGAAGGTTGTGTGTCTTCCGGCTTTAACATTTATTTTCGGATTATTTATGATCATAAAAAGGAAGCGTGTTTTTGTGGAACTTTATTTCTTTGATTTATTTATCACGCACCTTTTTTAAAGCATTCCTGTTTCTAAGCGTGTGCTTTTCAATTTTTAGCAAGTTATTCACTAAAAACTTCTGAATCCCACAATAGGCTTAGGGAACAACTAATTAGTTTCAAAACAGATATTTATTTTTATATACGTATATAAGATAGCGACAGGATGAAATATCTGTAGCACAACACAAAACGATTATTCATTTATAACAATTTCAAGTTTTATTTATGTTTTGATTCGTACTGCAAAGATTCAATTTACGAAAGACTTTTTCCATGAGTTTTTTAAATTATTTCTAATAATGTGTATAGGTGCTTTAAATTATGTTACGATAAACCATCGTAATATCCAAATCCTAATCACATGCTTGTAAAACCCGAAACCTGAAAAAGAAATCTAACCAAAAAATAGACTATTTGAAGAATATTCGCTCATAATCAATTGTTGGTTTTTTTTCTCTTCTGAGAAATCAAATTTCTCTAAGACCAGTTAAAAAGAAATTCACAATTACTTGTTTGCTCTTTTAGAAGAGGGTGCGTTTCTTTTGCTTTTCTTTTTTTCAGTGAACTATAAAATCGAATTAATTTTCAAAGATATCAAGTTGCTAAAGTATTGACAGGAAAATTTAATACCGATGATGAGAATAGACAGATAATGACTTAAGGTGTAAGTATACTAAAAGATTTTTTTTAATTTTGACTTTGAAAATCCAGTTTTTTTGTTATAGGTCATTGGTTTGTGCTTAAACTCATATTAGTGTGAAAAATTCAGATTAAGCTAATCATTTATTATCTAATTGAAATATAATTAGCTACTTAACATGTTTTAACAGTAATTTCTCAACTTCTAATTTGTTGAGTAGTACAATTCCTGTTGGAAATTATTCCTAATATTATTCTTCATGTGTTGACCCTCAATTAAGTTGCTAAATGGAATAGAGATTTTTACAATTTTGTTCACCAGGAAAGTAAAAAATTTTGATTTTTTTCAGGGATTTTAACATTTAAAAATCAACTAAAAATTCATTTCTTAACTAATAACTCTGACTGAGGTTCAAAACATCCACTGTATTATATAGATTATAGTGGTACAAAAATAATTATAATAGATCAATTCATTGTTGAATTATCACTGTTTGAACCAAGCAGCATATTGCAGAAACACAATTCTTCAGAAATTGAGTTTCAAGTTTTGGAAACGTGTTTGTACAGGTGACAGTACCTTACAAAAACCCTTGTAACTTGAAAACTATTTCGCATATACGTACGAGATCTTGGTATCGTTTGAAAGCTAAAGAGTCGGAAAATAGTTTGAAGCAATAAAAAAAATATCCATATTCTGGTATTTTCGTGATTTCTAGTGTATACATGCACCTTAATAGAGGCATAAAAACAATATCTTTTGCAAGCATTTTGCTGCACAAAACTGAATCATATAAAATAATTAAATTAACAAAAATACTAGTGATAAACTTCATAGCTTTTATTGATTTTTAAAACATGAGATCTCATAAAGTATTCAATAATGATCCTCACAATAATTCATATTACTATTCTCAAATATAAAATGCAATCTTTTTTTAATTCCCCAAAAGGATAAAAAAATTTCTTGTTACTAAAAATGATGTACATTAACATAGTCTTCTCATTGAGTATGTTTCATATACGTAGCTTTCTTTCCGCTTTGGTTAGATTGAAACAGAATAATTTTCTTACAGAATACTATAGAAAGATAAGAGATTTTTTATATTGTTAAAATCTCAACTTGAATAAATCTTTAAAATGTTTTAAATTCTCTTGCGAAATAAAAATGTCACTCATCGCTGCTGTTTTTATCTATTTGATATAACCTTTTCCTTTTCATAAAATCTCATATTTAAGAAAACGCTCATTGAGTAAAAGGTAAGTATTTGCAAAAAAAAATCAGTACTATTACTTAACGTAAAATCTGAAAAATTCATGTGATAATTTCTCTGGTTAAGTTGAATTAAATTCTAATTGAGATAAATAAATATTTGTGCAATCAGATACCTGCAAGACACTGCGACAATTGAACTTCCTTCGTAAGAGAAATAGTTGAATTCCCATGCCTCATTACAAATTTACACAATTTCTAAAATCCAACTTCAAGTCTCCGAAAATTTTGTTTCAACTTTTAAATTCAGTATTTCCATTGAATATTACAAAGTGTGCCAATTAGCATAGAGACAGTGTATTGGACACATGCAACCATCTCCATATAGGTGCCTAAGTGATGAAATTGATAGAGTGGCAGAAAGAAAAAAGGAACATACCTCTACCCCTTATTCGTTCCAGAACAAGGGTGAACTCGTGCTGTGTGCCTGGAAAATCAATGGTCAGTAGAACATGCTCCTCACGTAGGCGTCTTCGAGGGGTCAGCTCTTTCAACAAGATCCCAATGTCTCCTGGAGGATCGGGAGCGAGTGTGGACTGAATTTTGACGCTCAGTTCTAGAAAAATAAGAGATTATTCAAATAAATCCTGTGAAACTATCAAGGGAAATATTAGTTCCCCTTTTTCATACCGTAGAAGTTTTGTTTTATCAACAGTGATAGTTTTGCAGAAATGTTCTACTGAATTTTATTTTTTAGACATGGGAAAAATCTTTTGTTAAAGGCATGTTTGTTGATGGACGAATTCCATTTCAAAAGTTAGCATTGAATCTTCGTTTTGTAAGGTTACATTTGATGGGATATGTTCTTCGTAGAAACAATTCTTAAATTGAATCGTGAATATCCATTTCGAAAGTAATGCCTTCAAATTATTTTTCATTGAAAATTTCAAAACTATTTTATATAAATACAGTACCCATTCTTACGTAGTACATTCGCCTAAATCGCTCATTGTTACTTGTTCTCCAAAAACTTATTAATAATCTAAAATATTACCAAAAAATACAAGTATAATATCCATCGACCTAATGAAATAAACGGAGTATGTGCGCGCAGTTTCCTGCTATTTCTTCCGGTCGCTAGGTTTGAAGGTATGTTACGAGGTTGTGGAGAAAAGCAAGCATGAATCTAAGTGTGGGTAGGTAGGTATTTTTAATTAACGTCGCACTGGAGCAACACAGCGGGTTATTGGCAAAGGTCCAGGAGCAAACCCGAGGACAACACCACGTGATTTTTGAATCACGGATCTAAATATGGGGGAAATTATTAATTGGTGATTATCCAACGTTACTTAAAACACTTGCCTGCACTTCAATAGATAATCGACCCAAGTCGATTGTTCACGTGATTTTCTCTTGCGAGATCTTACGACAACGACTGAATATGATATGAATGATAATATCCCGAAGAACCCAAGAAAGTTCTCCCACATAGCTCACATGCACTAATAGTACATTTCATTGTAATAAGAAGTGAAAGTATTCCAAAAATAAGCTGTCGATATTCAATGAAAAACCATGCTCAAGCTCTTCATCTAGGGAATATTTTGGGGATCTAGGGAAACTCAGCACTAATAATCTTTTCATTACATGATGCATTTTTCTTATATGTGAGAATAGGAGGAATAAATGCATCATGTACATTTCTTTAAACATCTTCGTGCAACAATTGTATACATTTTCTTTAAATATTTTAGCTTATAATTCATTTTGACTTTAAGAATCAAAGTTGAGATATATTCTTTGAAACGCACATTAAGTGGAATGCCTAACAAATATTTCCCTTTCCTCACATCTTGAAAACTCTTCATTGAACCTTTTCAAGTATTTAAATTTTTTTACTTATTTCTACTTTCCAGTTCAAATAATACTGTTGTCAATTCTCATTTTCTCGATCTCTGAACCTGCCATCCCTTTATAAAGTAACCAATTTCGATGGTCTCGTACAACGCTTTTAAATTTTTGACATCGTACCATTCCCTTTCAACCAATCAGCTCCATGATTCCAAAGAGGACACGTGACCTTTCTTAGAATGAAAAGCTTTTTGCTTCGGCTCACGGTCAAAATGGTAACTGACGTATTAAATCCTTAAATAGATAAGGTGCTATTCCGTTATGTGGAAGAGCGCTATACAGCAATACGTAACTAATTTTGATCACTGAAATTTTCTTAAACTTTATTGAAAATTTATTTCAATCTATCCTGAAATTAATCCCTTTGTGCTGCGCCAGTGTGACGTTAATTAAAATACCTACCTAACTACCTACCTGCGATTAATCCATTTTAATATATTACAGGCATATTTTAGGCTAAAAATCTTTAAACCGACCAATCAAATTCAAAACAATTTCTCGAAAACATTATTTGGAAATCTACTAATTATAAAATTAGTTGATTTCCAAATATTTTTCATAATTACAAAATTATGAAAAAAAATTATATTTGATTTAAGGAAGCGGTCGATTGCTGTGGCTTCTATTAGTGTCGTTATTTCCTTTATATAGAGCAACATTATATATTACTAGCAGAATTACCCGGCGTTTCTCGGGTTGAATTCGTTAATGTTGATTCTATTTCATAGAAAATGCAAGCACCATTTAAGTGTACAGAAAATATTTTTATCATCGTTTTAACTTTTTCATAGATTCTACAATTTACTTCGGAAGCAAATATGTATACACAATATATCCATCTATATAATCCACTTTAGATTCATCACTCTTGCTGTAAGACAAACTACAAAAGTTTTTTCTAAGATGACTACTACAGAAGTCGATTTTGAGTTTTGGAGTGATTACGAATGCCCCTTAAGTTCATTTTCAGTAAAAATGAAGAACTTCCAGCGTACAGTCTTACACTCGGTTTTCCTAACAATATTTATTATTCGCGGCACTCTTGCACCATGGATTCGATGTTTTCTAATTTCATTATCATTGTGAGAAGATGGCAAATTAAATTGTTACCCCATTCGTGATTAATTTACATATTTTGAAGCAAAAGCATTTTTTTCTTGAAAATTATATTTAGCGGCACGTGGAATAACGGAACTTGTTTTAAAAATAAATGTCATCAGTGTAGACAAAGCAAACTCAATCGATTACAATTTTTACAAAATCACTTCTTTCTACAAATGTTTCACAGGTATCTAAGTTGTATACGAACAGTTTCATCTTCAAGTAAGCAACCTCAACCTTCTGTTATTTAAGACAAAAATATTCAATTTTTCAACAGTCCTAGTTGAAATACTACCTTACTGTGATATTCCAAGACCAGCAAAGTCTTATTTAAATTACGCTTTACTCCAATAGAAATTCAGTTTTAAATCGAATCCTTATGGCACTTTTTTCAATGGAGATTCAGTTTCTATATGGAAACCATGTACCTATTTAGAATGATAGATGAAGTTGCTTGACTATAGTGTACAGCTTTCAATAATACCCATGAAACATTAAAACAAATGTAAATTCAATTTATTTTAATCATCTTATAATAAAAATCTCAAAATTTAGAAATATCTTTAAACTACAACGTATGGCTACCCGTTTTGATTTAACGTAACATATCTTATTTTAGTATAACTTTACCGGTCATTTTAAAATAAGAAGTTATACACCTTTCTTAAAAAGATTTCTATTTATTTTTATGAAACAGAATTCTACAAACCATAACGTATTTAGCCAGACTCAAAGAAAGTTTGTCAAAATATACATTAGCCACCAAGAAATTACCCATGTCTAGTGATATTTTGCAGGAAATAACAATAATTCATTGCAATTTAACTCTTAAATAATATATCTGTAATATGAAAAGTAATGGAACACATAAATACAAACAGGAACGAAATTCTGGTCATTGAAAAATGTAGAATTCTGAAAAGTGAAAGATATGAGCAAGCGTGTCGAATTTCGACTTCTTGTGAATATTCTGAAATAGAGAAATTCGATAAAAGACGTTTCAAAAATTTTAATAGACAATAATGAATTATTTAAAAATAATACAAATTTTAAAAAACTTAAAAATGCTCAAATATGACCACAATATTTCGTTGTCTTAACTCAAATACATAAAAACACGGAATTCTAAATAGAATTTATAAAATAAAACATTAATTCTGGCGTTGCCAGATAATGGATTGCAAAACTACGCTTTTATGATCAAAGAGTTTTTTGTTTGGGCTTTTCGTGTTCTTATACAAAATATAGGTTGTGTAAGATTAAGTATTTTAGCTATCCATTTTTCATCAATCAAACATTCATAAATTATTTATATTATGGAAAGAAATAAAAAATCACTTCAAACTAATTAGAATTTTAAATTGTTTATATATAATGTTTTGGAAATAATTGTTTTTCGAGCAATACTGGTAAAACAATTTTAATGGAAAATTTGATTTTCGATCAACGCTGGTAAAACAAACTGAGCTGCGAATCGCAATTGTTTTATGCTCAATGTTATTTTATGACAATTTCGAATTGTTTTTAGCCCCCTCTGCACACTTAGGTTAAAGAGAACGCAGAGTTCCAAAGTATAAGTGTACCAAATTTGGTGTGGATTGGTCAAACGGTGTAGATTTGTAAATAGAACAGACAAACAGAAAGACATACAGACGCCAACTCTGCTTTATATATACACTGCTGGCCACCCAAATTGCAACACCAAGAAAGACAAGAGATATCACAACAAAATTTATTTTGTAGATAACATGTTGACCAAGTATCAAATGATTAAATTTATAGACTTCTGTGAAGTGTGGTTCCTGCCAAAATCAGTAGCCAGAGTAGCCGCCATTGTTGGAGATCACCGCTGCCACACGCCTCGGCATTGATTCAAAGAGACTTTGGATGTGTTCTTGGGGTACAGCAGACCAAGCAGCTTCCACACGTTGCCAAAGTTGATCTGGTGTGGCAGCTGGGGATGTATTCTGGGTCAATCGTTGAGCAACCATGGACCACATGTTTTCTATCGGCGAAAGATCCGGAGAGCGAGCTGGCCAGGGAAGCAATTCAATCTGGCGATTGACGAAGAACCCCTGGACAATGCGTGCCACGTGTGGTCGCGCATTATCCTGTTGAAATATGGCTGTGGGCAAGCCCTGAAGGTAAGAAAGGACAACTGGCTCCAACACCTCGGAGATGTAGCGCTGGCTGTTTAAAGTACCGGCAATGCGTAATAGAGGAGTGCGAGAGTGATATCCAATACCGCCCCATACCATAATACCCGGTGCAGGACCAGTGTGGCGGTGCATAACGCAGCTGTTCAGCATCCTCTCTCCACGGTGTCTCTAGACTCGAATCCGACCATCGTGGTGTTGCAGACAGAAGCGTGACTCGTCAGTAAAGACAATTTCATTCCATTCTGCCGTCCACATCCTTCTTTCATCGCACCATTGGCGGCGGAAACGTCTGTGGTTCTGCGTCAAGGGTAGACGAAGCAATGGACGTCTTGCGGACAGACCACTCTGCTGTAAACGGCGTCGAATGGTACGCGCAGACACTGGATGATGCGGTACAGACTGAATGTGCTGTGCTATGGTTCGTGATGTGGCTGAGCTATCCGTCACTGCCATACGCACAATATGCCTGTCATCACGTGAAGTGGTGCACTGAGGTGAATGCGATCGAACACGTCGGTCCGTCGTACCCTCCTGCATCCAACGATCACATATCGGCATTACAGTTGTTTGGTTTCGTCCAACACGACTACCGATTTCCCTGAAAGATAATCCACTATCTCGGTAGGCCACTATCCTTCCTCTGTCGAACTCGGATACTTGATCAAAAGATGATCGCTGTTTTCTACGAGGCATAATTGATCGTTTTTTGAAAAAACCACAAGAAAAACACAATTGCCGTACTTGAAATCGTCGAAATCTCCAAGCCTTAAATAGCGCTTTGAAGTGGCGCCACAGGCGCGCGTGATGTGCGTCTGCGCTGAAATTCTAATCATTTGCGTATCTCACCTCCGCTAATGCATGTTGTAAATTTCATATTATTTGCGTGCTTCCTTCAGGGTGTTGCATTTACGGTGGCCAGCAGTGTATATATAGATTAATATATTTACTACGAAATAATTAGTATGACATTTAGAGTACGGCTCCCGGGAGAAGGCTTGGCAACTCGTTATCAATGTTATCGCTTTCGACATCGAACGATAAACTGGGAACCAGATTCCACGTTTAAAGGCACCAATTGTGGATGAGATTTGCTTACGTTACCACTAGTCCCCAAATTTAACTAATAGACCACGCGACTCAACTCCCTTCTCCCGGGAGCCGGGTATTATAGCTGTTATTATCTTAACCCTCCAGGCGATTGTCTTGAAGAAGTATTTCGTCATTAACAAAACTGGCCAGATCTTGATGAACGGGATATCTCGTCATTAGAAGAAAACTGACCAGATCTTGATCTCATCATCATCAAAAATGGGCAATATCCTGATGACGAGATATGCAACCATTTGTAAAATTGGTCAGATCTTGATGGATGAGATATCTCGTCGAAACCACTGGGAAGACGTCACGAGATGTCCATGTAGTGTAATACTGCGTTTACCCTACATCACATTTAATGGTTAAATAACCACATTTATAGATTGAAGGAATCCTAGGAAACATTTTATTGGTCAAGAAGATCAAAACTGGTTGTAGGACATGCAGATAAGACTGCAGATTGCGTACGCCCCTCAAAGGATTAAAGATTACACTAACTGTACATAAAATATATTTCAATAAAAGTTTGTTTACAGTTGTTTCTGACAGTTTGTTTCTGAGATAAATTTTGAATTGATGTGCATATCGCAAAACCTCCTACGTATCTATAACTCATTTTAGTTCGACACCTAATATTGAAATCTAAAGCAATTTCAAGCGGCATCCATGTAATCTAATGACGAAGCGATGTCAAAAGGTTTCGGATATTATTCTTCCTCCGTCTATATAACAAGATTAATATGATTGAAACTCGACACAAGGAACTGAACTAAAGAAAAAAATCCCTCCCATAGTAGGAAATCTGCCTTGTGTTTATTATAAATACTTTGCTTTTCCGATGGAAGCAAAATGGATTATCTGTTTCCTCCGAAAAATCTGTTATTTCCTCATTTTTTACGCTCCTTACAAACAACATGGTGGAGACTTTGTAAAAAAGGATGAGTTCGAAGTCTGGGAAAATGAAGAGTTGCGGTACATATATCGGATTTGCGCCGAATCTTAATTATCATCTATGATTCGATTTAAGGATCGTAAGAGGCCCCAAGTTACTCCCCGTGCACTATGCAGTCTGCGCCTGGTTTGTTTATCTAAATCAAGTAGAAGTAGGATTTTCTTTTGATCAGATTTACGGTTACAGGAATCTTCTGTTTGGGGCAAAAGCGAATGTGGTGATCAGAAAAACTTGCACGCAATAAAAGGGGAAGGAAAATTAGATTGTGCTTACCACTGTGTGCTTGTGGTTTTCATTCAGAAATGGAAGTCAGGTTTTTAGAAGGAAAATTAATTACAAATTCATGCCTCTTATTAAAAACACGATAAAAATCTAATATAGACTACTCATTTGACAATGTGCAAGTGCAATTCCAGCACACCACCACTTAAAATAAAGTTGATTTGTTACAGGCTGCCCCAAATAATATTAAGTAAATGAATCCTTATCTCTAATTCCCCGAACTCCATACAATACCTACCCGGAAATCCCTGCAGGAGAAAGGTACCACAGGGGAACATTCATCAAAATCCCCAATCCTAACTTTTTTTCTCAAATTGGTATTTAGTTTTTTCAACACACCACGGCCCATTCCTGTGGGACATCTAAATATATTTAAAACTAAAAAAATTCTGTCCGTGTGATGGTGTGGGCAATGCTAACCACTACTCATTCGCCTGTAGACTCACAAAAGATTCCACCTTATTCAACCAATATCAGAAAACGAATTAACTAAAATAAATAATTTAGTAACAAGCAGTCTGGTGGATTCGAGAGTGTTCGAGTCCTTTCCGCTGCCGCAGACAGTGTGGTGTACACCCTGAATAGGAGACTGAAGTGGAAGTTTCACAAATCTGCACATATTTATCTCATTAGGATATATTTTCTGTATATCTCATCTATATTACCTCTTAGCAATGCAGTTTATTTAAAGGTTCTCTTTGAATACTTTACTTATAATTTAGTTACAATTTTTTTAATATTTTTACTTATGTTAATTAGAATGATGTTTGTTCCCCTCCAGTGGAGCCAGGCGTCCCCTCCCGGCCAACCCTAGTCCAGCCTTAAACAAACCCTTGTTGGTATGCTGGGTGGTCTGGTCAAACCCACTAACTCACGTCGCCCCCTCAGTATCAAGGCATTGATTGCCTTGTTAACTGCCTATGGCTTAGCATGATTTGGTTTGTCGCTAACGGTCACTTTTTGCTACACGAGAGCTAATTGGACAGATAACTGTCTAAATATAGTTGTGTATTAAAACGTTTGTTGTAGAAAAATATAATTAACTCATAAACAAATGCCTCAAAGATTATTAACATTACAAAATGTATTGTCCGAAGTATCATATCTTATTAGAGACATGATAATTTATTTGACGCTCTATATTCATTTTTTTGCTACCCGAGAGCAAATTCGACCAAGACCTAAGACTAAATGGATTTCGAACCATTTCAACTATCCCTACAATAGGCAGGATTCAAACTCGGAGTATGTTAAACCGAGGTCCATGGATTCGCAGAGTATCAAATTTAAAATGTTTTGCCCTAAATTGCAGTCTCTATGCTTACAACCTATAAAAATAGATTAAAGATCAATATTGTATAATTTTGAATATTGCAAATATTCGTACATTTCTTATCGAAATCCCATCAAATAGTACATTCGTACAGTTCTTATCAAAGTCCCGTCAAATAATACATACTTTATACCATGAATAAATTATGCGTCCAGTACTAAAAGCCGCTGTGCTACACGCACATGACTACGCGCATTAACACTTACCATTATGGAGCTTTTAGATAATTATTTTATGCTATAAGAAGGTGCTTCTCTTTTTAACATGTAATAGTAAAAAAGTTTCACGTCTTAGGCAATTGTGAAACATTTAAGGTGAATTTAAAAAGCAGCAGACGTTGCTCTATATATTCTCTAAACAAAAGTTCTTACTCCCATTTTCATTTTCGTTTCTTTCTTTAATTTACAGCATCTTTATTCATCTTTGTCTTTTCTTTTTGTTTTTAAAAGCTGCCACTTTTTTCTGTGTTCTGCTCTCAAAGTGTTCAAGCAATTACATCGAGAGAACAGATTATTTTGTTGAAGTAGTTGTAGTATTTATTTAAAGGTACAAAATACACGCTACATTTTAAAAAATACATAGCGCGCATCTTGATTCTGAAGATATTTTATAATTTAATTCATTAGAGAGCTATAAGACTAATTTATATGTTTCTTTTCTCACACTATATTTGAGATACAGGGTTGAAATTTTGTTTGTACACTCAATAGATTTATTTCTACACTGAGGTAAAAATTTACTATAACATTGCTTAACATTTTTTTAAAAATATTTGTATAAAATTAACTAGAAAGTCACAAAATTGTTCTGAGATTTCAATTGTCTTTTGGGATTTCAATGGTCCTTACGATTTGTATGCAATAGAAGCGAGCATTCTTCCTACCATAAAATAGTCACTTCAGTTATGTCTATGATGCTTGTAGACGTTTTATTTACTAGGTCAGAGTAACAATTAATGAGAATAGATTAATTTTAGTAAAATTATTAGTAGCAACACACTATAAAATATAATATTGACCGATTTCATAAGTATCATCTTGTGTAACATGAAAAGGTTTCATAAATTATTAGTCTTGGAATTGCATTCTGCATTTCGTGACAAAACCAAGAAATGCTCGAATCCATAATTGCAATTTTTTCAAAGGTTTCAATTTTAACGCACTTTAAAATAATTCAACGCCTTAAAATAAAAGGTAGCGCATATATTTTATTAACGAATCAAATAAAAGTCCTCAAGAGCCTCTTTACATAATTTCACTACATCATTGAACGGAAAAAGAAAATAAATTCGTATTCCATTTCCAACATTTGTAAGAGAAATCAACTTAAATATTAACACGAAATCAAGTAATGCCAGTTCTTAGAAAGGTGTACTCAAGATAGATATCCATTTTGATAAAAGTTCAAAACTTGAGATTATTATTTGTTTTGTTGGTATTTTTAAGACCTCTATTAGGAGTCGAAACAAAATGAGAAATCATTTGGAAAAACACAAAATAGACTGTAAATTTCCAAATTCTCAAATTTCTTATCCATATTTTTGAAAATGTTAGGTTCTAACTCCCCTTAAGCGAAAGAAAATAACTTGTCTTATCACAAAATGTCTAATATTTATTGTGAAACCAACATCTATTTTAAAAAACAAACGCATGACTTCCCAATTCATCCCATTTCTGCTTCGACCACAAATGACTTTCTCTTCGAAACATTCAACAAATACACCCCATAAAAGCTCATTTAACAGACATTTGTCAACACTATCTCAAAGTCACGACGTGCATACTCATTTCATCGCACATGGCATGTGACTGAGAACGCAATATCATGATATGTTTTTCCAAAAGGGAGAATTTTGTTTAAAAATAACATTTTTCGTCAAAATTACTCCTGTGATAAATCTGAAAGTAACTTCAACATTATAAATCATAACACGGAACTAACAGAAATGATGAATAAGTAAATGAGAACGGAAAGTAAGAAAGAACTTCAAATTTACTTCACTGAATTCTTGTGACGTTGAAAGTAATGAGTTTTCTACAAATCTATGTCCACTCTCACGAAGGCCGCTCTATTTATCTCAGTTAGAATCTTCAGCCAGGACTCGAGATTATTAGAAGTGGAAGCGAAAATTCTCTCTTAAAATATTTCAGCAGCTTTTTAAGAAGTTTTGACTATTTTTAACGACTTGTTTCTTGATAGGAGTCTAACAATTAAAAGTATGTTTTGTTAGGTTAACAATCATGCCATATGTTTAAAAAAATAAAAAATAAACAATTAACAAGATTTGTGGTTTGCAATTACATTTTGCTTCTTTCACTTGTTCTTTGGAAAGTTTGTTTTGGTGAAGGGTGGTAAGTATTTTAAACCGCATGCAACACAAATCGTATTGTATTCTCGCATTTGAACCAATTCGTGTTCATATCTTACCAGATCTTTAAAATGCGTCAAAAATTACACATTCTTAATGGGAGAATAGCAATTAAAGTAAATTATTTGCAGGTAAACAATGGTTTTAAGTCTATGGGGTGCGAGTAAAGAATTAACAAGATATTTATAGTATAAAATCACATTGCCTTCTCCCTCGTGTTCGTGTGTAAAATTTTCTAGCATGAAAGAGGTAGGTGCTTGAATTAACGTCGCACTGGAGCAACACAACGGGCTATTGGCGACGGTCCCGGATCAAACCCGAAGGGAAAGATCGTGGACAGTACCACGTAATTTTGAACCACTGTCAAATGACGAAGTCACATCTGAACTGGCACCCACTTTCCAAACTTCCCCACCACGCCAACGTGAGGACATTTTGAGACCACGGGAGATTTAACGGGCACCATCCCCCATGTATAAGATGGTCTTTGGTTATATTCGAACTCGCAACCCTCAGGTTGCCAATCCGTTACTCTTCCAATCGGGCAACCGCAGCACTTCTCTCTTCGGTGTCAGTAAAAACTTTCCTTGTGTGTATAAATCCATTTACTTGACGGAAGAAAATTGTTTCTCGCAACTTGGCCAGATCTGGCTCTAATTTATTAAAAATCAAGCATTATTATCCGCTTGTAAATATGTTTTTACATAAATTTTTTTCTTCGTAATTAAAAAAAATTTTACGCATTAAAATAAATAAAATTGTTAACAAATAAAACATAAATAATAAAAATAAATAAAAGGTACTCATTTAAATATGTTGGATGTTAACTACTTTTGCCGGAGAAAGTATTTTCTGTGAGAAACCCGATTTAAAAATTTGCAAAAATCTACGAAAAAACATAAAGGTGGTGTGGATAGATTCTCTTTTTTGACTCCTTTACCAATCAGAAGAGTTTGACAAATATAAGACGGAACAAGAGGACCATAATCATAAAATAAAAAACTTGGTAAAGATGCATTGTAGGGGACGTTTTGCCACCAAGTGAAAATTTGGCTCCAATTCCAAAGGGTTGCCACACCGAAAGCTATAAAAAAACGGAATTCAAAAATTGCCGCCAAATCACTCGCAGAATTGAATGTCCCCGACAATGCATCTTAATCAAAAACTTTAATAAAGTAATTTTAAAATTAAACATAATTATTACTGAAATAACTAAAATTACCCAACGAGTAACTTTCACAAGTATATCATAGATCGTAGTAGTGATGCGAGCGTTTTCATAAACAGATATAACACAGATAAACAGATAAACCTTGGTAGAGAAAGGGCCAATATTCAAATTCGTTGATTTTGAGTTACGTCCACAAATCACTTCAAACTAATAAAACTTAAAAAAAGGAAAAATCAATTTCCTCCTGTTGATACATTAGAAAAATGTATCAAAGCATTGGAAAATATTTTTTGTGTACGCTGTATTAAATATATATACAGTGAGGAAAAAAAATTTCCGTACGCCCTTACTATTTGAAATAAATTGTTTTATTTGCAGAATATAAATATTGAAGAAATAAAAATTGAAAAACAGATGAGCATAATTACATAGAAAGTTTCTATTGCATTTATACAAAAATATTAATATAATTTAACTCATAATTCACAATAACACAAAATTGTGGTAAATATGAAGCAAAAAGTCTCCGTACGGTGAAAAATATTTCACTGGAAGTTATTTTCCACCCCGCATGTTTCATCATTTAATGGTAAGTTGAACCTACTTTTGCTTTAATGACCTCTCTCAGAAGTTTAGGGATGACTCACAGAAGGTTTTTGTTGTTTCTGGAGAAATTTTGTTCCAGACGTTCAGTTTTAGGTTATCTTTGCTGCTGGTATAATTTTTCAGTTCACGACCGATTTCTTCCTATAAGTGTTCCATGGGATTTAAATCAGGAGACTGGTAGTGTGTGAAGTTGCTGCGACATATGGTAAAGGAATCATTCTTTACATAACGTTGCAGTGTGTTTTGAATAGTTGTCCAGTTGGAAGATAAATGGTCTTCCAAGAGACAGTTTCGCAGCACTAGCAAGGACATTTTGTTTCAAAATGTGTAGGTACACATAGCTATGTTGCCATGTTACCTTCAACAAAACATAAATTATACACATCAGAAGAACTGATGCAACCCTATATCTTTTCATTTCTTCCGCCGTGTTTTACAGTTCTTCATAAGTTTTTGTTTGCATTTGATGTTTTGGTTTTCTCCATGCCATAACTCGTCCATCTGAACCATGGATACAAAATTTTGATTCATCCCTGAAAAGTACAGAATCCCAGAAAGTTAAAGGCTTACTCATATGCTTTTTTGCAAACTCAAGATGCTTTCTTCTGTTAAGTTTGCTAATGAGTGACTTCTTACGTGCAATATGCCCATTGTAGCTACCTTTTTTTATTACTTTTCTTTCAGTCTAATGTTGTATTTCAAGATTGCAATCAGTTTTCAACCAGAATGCAAGTTTGTGGTGCCTAATTCGTGCATTATCATGAACGTTTCGCAGAATATTCCTGGTGTATATGGCTCAATTTCTAAGGTCTTCCGGATCGCGCGGTTCTTATTTTCCAGTTTCTACCTAATTATATCTTTCAGTGATTTTTACCGCAGATTTAGATTTGTTTGCGATTTCGCCAATATTTTCCTCATTGATAATCCGATATTTCTCACCTTTATCACCAATACTCAAATAGATTTCGGAATTCCCATTTTAGGCCATCCAATGATATAAAAATCATTTGGAATGATTACTTACACAATACTGAAGTTCTTTATCATTCGATAGTTATAATAATTGAATTCGGGGCTGCTGGACTGTACGTTCTAATCAATTTTCATTGTGCGTACGGAGACTTTTTTGTCTTTCATTTTGTATGTTTTTCTCAAATTTGTAATTAATTACTTTTTATTTGTGAAAATTAATGAACTTCTGTTGCGAACACATTTTCTAGTATGTAAGAAATTTTTTGTGCAGTTTCTGAATCTTCGGGGAGATTTATTTAGAAATTATGACAATTTATACGCCGTTTCCATTTCCGTACGGAAGCTTGTTTTATCCACTATAAATATATATATATATATATATATATATATATATATATATATATTACAAAGTGGACATTGGTCTTTTTAATACCAAGGTACAGATATATAAAAGATTAAAATATTATAAAATAAAAAATTAATTAGTAACATCAAAACTACGTATTTGTCTTAGTGTAGTAAAACAAATAAATATAATAAAGCCAGATTTCACTAGTATTATCGTGTACCATGAAAGCGTTTCATAAATTGTTGGTGTTGGAATTGAAGGGCTCCAGGCAACATAGAGATAAGTCACAGAAATATGTTCCGTAATAAAAAAATATTCAAGAGGATCAAAAGAATTTTTGATTGTTTGAATGAATGCGTAATACGTGAAAGTTTGGCAACATTACCTCACTTAAATGGTGGATGTACACTTATTATTTTGAAATTTTTACAACTTGAAAATTGCTAGTCTAAAAAATTTTTTTGTGCGGCTTATCATTATGTTGCTCAAAGCTCTTCATTTCGTAACAATACTAAGAAATGCTGTAACTGTAATCGCTTCATTCAAACAACCTTTCAATTTTCAACGCATCGCCTTAAAATAAAGGTATATTTTATTACTGTATCAAATAAAACCACTCAAGAGACTCTTTACATAATTTCACTACGTCACTCAACGGAGAAAAGGGAATTTGAATTCCATTTTCAACGTTTTAAGGGAAATCGACTTAAATATTAACACGAGATTAGATCATGCCAGTTTTAACATGTTCCGCCGGCAAATCGAATTCAACTTCAGGGATCTTTTTTACCCCGCATAAACTCATATTTCCCTCATATTTGCATCGAGCAGAAAAGTAATCTTTTTCGCTATCGCTCACGCATCAAAAATTCAGGAATCCAATTCATTTATGCTATCTCCTATTCCAAGAAAAACAGAATTGGCATCGCGCAGCATTTTCGAAAATTATTAAAAGGCAAATACAGTCAAATTGGTTAGGTATAAATAAATTCGCAGCCGGAAAATTCCTGTATAAAAAAACGCATGAATAAATATTTCGATCCTAAATGCAAATAAACGTAAAAATTTAACTACGTCTCACTGTTGTAGCAAGGGGAAAAGCAGTTTTCCATTTCCCATCGAAATATAACATATTTTTGTATGACACAATATATCTCGATAAATCTTTAATACACGGCCTATATAACATTACGAAGATAGAATTAGGAAAAATAAAAGCAATAGATATCTATGCATAAATACCAGTTTTTCGAATGGTAATATATGAAAATTTCATTTTCCTTTCAGTTCACAAATCATATTTTTTTACTTTCATTCATGAATTATAAATGACGCATTTTAAAAGCTTAGCACTGCGCAAAACTTCTGCCTTTTCTATTGTGTTGGTGGGATTTCTTTTTTGATCTTGTATTCATTTTTTCCAGTCCAAATGGAAAAACTCTCACACTCACGATTCCAGTAAAAAATAGGATCGTCCGAAACAGTCTTCTCTCCTCCTTTTCGTATATACCGAAACATTTATCTTTTTCCCTTTGTAAAATGATTTATCTCTCCTAAACGTGTGTACAACGATTCGTTCACATTGGACTGAAGTAAATCCGCACATGATGTATCCAAAGCTATTCATCATCTACAGAATGTGTCTTCGAAATCAACGTTCATAAAAGTGTATGATACTTTACACAAATTTAATGTTATAAGACAGCATTTAGATAGATAAATTAGGTGATAAACAATGATCACATATAAGCAATCTTTGTTTTTCTAATGCCCGAACAATTTGAACATTACTCATCACTAAAAGGGCGAATTTGTGAACCACTGTAACCCTGATTCATCAACCACATTCATTCAGACTAACAATTATCCATGCCTTACCCCGGATTCGAAGCAGGAACCTTTTGATCCAGAAGTCCCTGATCACTAGAAGCAGTCACCCTGATCACTAGAAGCAGTCACCCTGATCACTAGAAGCAGTCACCCTGATCACTAGAAGCGATTAGTCAGCACAATCATACGTTCTACAACTGAGATGTTTAACCATATCTTATCTTGAATCCTGTAGTTATTTTCGCTAAAATATCACACTTAATGCATTTTTATTGAAAATAATATGTGAACTATATACATTAATAATGTAAGACCAACAAATGAATTTCAAGAAAAAAATTTAATTAAAACGTTGGGATTCAAGTTAAATTAAAATTATGAATTTACTATTAGGATATTTAACTTGAATGTTAAGTTTAATAAAAACTACTTAAGTTTTTTTCACTAATATTTTTATTTTATTTCAATGTTTGGCGAAACATTTTTTAACTTGAATTGTTGTTTTGATGAAATAGTTTTAGCTTAAGCTTCTATGTCTATCTTAAATTAAGTATTCCAGGTATATGAAAGTTTTTTGTCTTCCTTTCTCTTTCTTGTAATTTTGTTTGCTTTTTTACAAAATTTTCAAAAAATTTATTCTTTCATTTTTATATTTTCTTGAAAATTACTTACTAATTTAGTGTTTTCGAATTTCAATTCCTAGAAAAACGACAACGGGTTTTCGACAACACCGAAATAACTTGAAAGAACGCGCATAGAAAGATCTATTTGAAATCGAACACAACCAAAACCAATATTCCAGACAAATTGAATTTATTTATTTCTAAATTCTCATCAGTATGTTCATATGTGTATTTTACATAATTATAGAGATTTTATTTCACTTTTACCGGTGTCACGGTACATTTAAAAAAGTCACACTTGGACTAGTTTCAATCCTTTTTATGAGATCGTCTTTTGCCTGTGTATTCATATTTATGTTGTTTAAGTCTTTTGTTCAGCGTAAAATTAAAATGTAATTCAGATTAATGATTTTATAGTTCCATGGAAATTAAATTCGTCAGAAATGTTTTTAATTTAGTCAACGAATTAGTTATCTGTACAAGGTTTCGATGGTTGATAAATAAATCCAAATTGCTTAAGGTAATTAAGTTTTAGATGCGTAATAGCTTAAAGAGCATTTTATAACAAGTTTCAGAGGTCGAATTTATTTGCTTAACAAACAATTTGTTATATCTGCATTCATTCGCTTCAGTTTTGTTCCGCTCCATAACAGTTCAATCGTTTAAGCTCTTACGTCATTCTAAAAGGCAAAAATCAAATACAAATAAGAACTTTTATGGTTGGATTTGCATGTGGTGTTTAATTCACGAACATTGTTGAATATTCAGAACCCACATTAGCAAACGAACGAGGAAATATTTCCCATTTAAAACACAATGCACTCAATGGAGTAAGAATCTAGTGTCGCCTTCATGCTTTTCCCCATGTGTTTGAAAGGATTAGAATGATCCCAAAACGATATCCCTATGTTGTTCAAAAGTTATTTCTAATCCAAGAAATGTGCTCAAAAATTAATGAAATTCTCATCTGCATTTTCATAAACAATCAAAAGAGGGGAAGAATATCGAGCAATAAAGAAAAGTTCCCGAACGAAATATTCCACTCAGTGTTCTCCAGGAGCATCTGTGCTAAAACTCAAGAAAAGAATCTAGTTACTTTTTAATCAAGCTTCTCATTTGAGAATTTCGTGAGCGAGCAATACCATGCAGCGAACAAAAACCATAGCTGAAGAACTAAACAAAGGAACGACTTAAATCTGGGCAAAGATTGTGTGCCAAAGCAACTCGCTATGTGTTACTGGAAATTATGTATCAGTCTTAACAAATCAAGTGACTCACATTACTTATAAGCGCCTTATGAAATATTCATGAGGCAGGGTGAGAGGAGAGAGGGGAAGTTCGGAAACTGCTGAGTATTAAGTTTTATTGCAACAAAAAGACAAAGAAAATTCCAAGTCCCGCAATCTGTTTCGAGAAATAAGAATTCATTTTAATATTAGTAATTTCTCGTAATCGATAATTTTCTCTTTTGTCAAATTTTTTTTGTCTTCTCAAGAACACAGAGGACGGGAAAGAAATTAAATAATTCACTTCTTTTGCTCCACACATTTTGGCAAGCGGCTATTATATTTGTTTTAATTAGTTTAACTTGCTTTGTATTTTCTTATTTGTGTCTTTAACTGTAGTTCCATTAAATGGTGAAGTCAGCGATGAGTTTTCGCCATGCAGAAATTTATGCGCGTTATTTATGCGGGAATGGTAATGAAATTTAATGCTTTATCTTTGCAGTGACATTTCAATTGCTAATCAAATATTTTTTTATTTCAGAAAGAAGGAAAGATTTTGGGCGGAAAACCTTTCTACTCAGATGCACAGATTAATTACTCTGGAATAAAAATTTTTGTGGTTTAGTCAGTTGAAAAATGAAATGATTATTTTTTTTCTTTAAGTGAACTGCAAGAAGCGAGGCGTAAATAAGTAAAGACTATTTGGTTTCGTAAATTTAGCTTACTTTTTTGGTAATTATAAAGGCTTTAAAACCAGTTCTTTGAGTTTACCGCTCTTCCTTCCTGAATCAAAGGTAACAGGAGATGGGGAGATCTTGTAAAAGAAAAATTTTGCTATTTAGTGTACGCTCTTCAAAACAAACTTTTTGTGTGATATCCTTCCCATTAGTAAAATACGATTCATACATAAAACATTCATACTTTTATCAAAATTTATTCGTCCAGAAGAATTAGAATAAATGAGATAGTTAAATAAAGAAAACGCTTCTGTTTTAAGTCAGATAAGGGAAGCAAATAAAATTCTATTTAACACTTGATTGGAAATTATTCTGCATGAATATAAGAAATATTTTTCAGTCATGAAGTTAAATATCATTTATGGCAAAATATTTTTCAATGTTTTAAAAAATTAATATCTTATAACACTTTAAGCTTCTTGAAAAAGCTTGAAAAATTTTTTGAGCTGCTCTGAGACAAAATCAGTGTTACATTTTGTTATGCGGTATATTCTGAAACACATGGATTTAAACAGTTCCTGAAACTACTGAAAGCTACTGAATGATTCTTCTAAAACGTGTATGAAAGCTGACTGTGGAAAGGCATATGTATGTCATATTTAAACGAAGCAGTCATAGGTCATGTAGTTAAAGATTAAAATAGCTGATTCATTAAAATATGACATTTTAATAAATCTTCTATTGGATTTGAAGTTGAACAGCTGGTGAATCCCATTTTACAACTTTGAAAAGAGCTGCGTATTCCTTGATCGGATTATCCTTCACATAGCAGAAAATAACAGTAAAGCAACAACCTAAACTTGAAAATAGCTTAATAGAATATATCGTCGGCTTACAAGTGAAACACGCTAAGTCAAAAACCACAGTTCTGAGAAAACGAAAGATACAAATTCTACTCAATAAGATTTTTTTCTCAAGATGAAACCTAACCTTCATGCAAGAAAAAATATGACTAAGTGGATACACCATTCCGGTCTAGAAAAGCTAAGACGCTCATATTTTGAAACTTTTGACTTAGCTTGTTTAACTTGTGAGTAGAGGATATAGAAATAGAGAGTTACAGAATACATTAAATACAGAAAGTACGGCAATTTTCAATGCAAATTAGGACTTAAACATTAATAGGTGAGGTTGGTTGGTTGTGTTTTCTGGCACAAAGGGCCATATTTGGCCGAGCTGAGCCAAACAGAAGACAGACAACGTCAAGCTATGGACAAACACACAAAGAACGGTTAACTGAACACAAGGATATAGGATGGCACAGATGAGAGAAGTACGTCCAGGGTAAATTACAGGAATCGAACCTGCGCTGCTTACAGCTCGAACGTTACTAGCGCAATAGGCAAACTCACTGAGCCACCAGGTGAGGTAGTAAACAAGCATTTAAATGTATTAATTCAGAGAAAACGTAAAGTTCATTCGGTTTATTCTAAACTTTACATAAAATGTGTGCATTTTTATTCAATTTCAGTACATTTGATGATTGAGTGGAAAACAGTATAAGTGAAGAAACGGTAACTACATTTACATTCTCAAATTTTATTGTTTCAGTAAGCAACTCCTATATTAACTAAATCATTTTAAGTAGTATTTTTAGGCTTTCTATCCTTTCAATGGCTTATTTGCTACTTCCAAAAACACTACATAATAATTTTTTTTAATAAAAACGTTTTATCTATCAAAAAAATCTTTTTTGTCTTTGCATGAATGAATATGTAAATATACTATACACCTCGAAGATGGGAATCAATAATTCATCTGACGTCTATTGTAGGAGTTAAAAAACATTTTCCCATCGGCGTAGTAAGTTGCGTAAAAAGAAATGTTATCAGCGTCGATCCTCTTGAGAACATTAAAGTATTTTAGCTTTCCATTCACGTAAGGGATATAGAAAACATCCGATGTAATGAAAAAATGAAAACTTCTGGAGTCGAACTACTTTTTGTTCATTTGAACAACTTAATCTTTAATATGATGTAGTAGTACTTCCAAGTGATCAAAGCGGCTACGCCGAGTAACTTTTTTGCACAAAATACATAAAAAATGATGCAAGAAAATATTCGAAAACTTCATCGAGACTGTCTCTTTCCTTTAAAAAAAAGACTCCCCTAGTACGAACTTAAGTCCGGAAAAAAGTTAAATCAATTTTATTGGTGTCATATTTTTTATCAAAAATAGAAAGAGGAGAGAGAGAGACCTCTCGAAAGTATCTTCATATTTCCATCACGTCTCTGGCAACGGCCTCGAAAGCAGACGATGACTCGATAGACACGAAGTGGCGGGAAAAGACACTTTGGAATCGAATTTGCGTCTAAACCGGTATAACAAAAAAAGTATACCGAGATATTCAAAAACGAGACTCGGCGCGACTCGTGTCGGATATAAGGTGCCATGACGTCGTACCTAAGGCTCAGGAAATTGCCTATTACATTGGGAAGGATATGACGTAAAGAAAAAAGCAAAATATGTGTGCTTTTCTAACTTAATCATACCCTGCATCTGAGCCGAAAGGCGCCAAAAGTGTTTTTACTTACATTTTAAGGGTTCGTTTAAATTGGAGAGTCACTGAGAGCTGCATACTTCGAGTAGTCTCAATGAATTAGTTAAGTGTCATATCCATCAAAAATCTTGTTTGCTTGCTTTTCAACTCTTATTTTGCATGATGAAAAGATACAGTGAAGGCCAAAGAGGAATCTAATATCCATTCAAAATAATTTTTAATTGCTGGCGAAACATTAATTTTATAATTGCATCCAAGATTGTCTTGGTGGTTTTACAGAAGAAAATCCAGTTTTATAGTGAAAAAAATAATTATTGAAAGATGTGCATTTCGGAAGCACTCAGAGAGTGTAAAATCGCATGCATGCAATATCAAAGCATACAAGACAGGTAATTGTTACTGTGCAAATGTCTTTTGAAAGTACATTAACCATCCAAGTAGTTTCGACGAGATATCTCGTCCATCAAGATCTGACCAATATTTCTATAACGAGATATCTCGTCATCAAACAGTGTAATATCTTGATGACGAGATGTTTCGTCATCAAGATATTGCAGCTTTTTGATGATATTGAGATCAATATCTGGTCAGGTGTTTCGTACTTAATGGTTGAGATAGCTCGTTTATCAATATCTGGTCAGTTTTGCTAACAATGAGATACCTCGTTGAGACAACCACCAGGAGGGAGAAAAAATTTAAACTCGATGTATATCGATTTATTAGAGGGCTTCTCCAAAGAATTACTTGAGAGAAACTTTCAAAACTATGGATCTCTGGTGTGTAAGACATTTCGAACTTAATAAGGAAAAGGCAATGACCGAATTCCGACTACTAACTGAACATGATTGTTTTGCAAAATACCTGCATTTTTTTTAACATTGTCCCTGACCCTGTCAAGTTTTGCGGCCTCGGGTAGAAAATGGACATCGCCCACATGCTCCATTGTCGTGCTATTCGTGCATCTGCTGAGGTTGATCGCATGAGAACTTACCTTTTCCCATCTTGTGTGGTCATATTTATTGCTTTGTGTTCTTATTTCTTTCAGTCTTTGTTCTTGTCTTCTTTTTGTATATTTTGTGTGTGGTAACTTGTCTTTATAACTCGACATTGGAAATAAACGATGATTTCAAAATTTCATAACTTTTCGTAGCAAAAATTAAAAGTTCTGTCAACGGGATTGGTTGGAGAGTTTTCAACAATATAAACATGGATCAAGAAGACATTCTGAAGAAATGCTTGCATGTGATGTAGTATTTACCTAGAAAAAACTTTGGAAACTTTTATCAAGTCTTAACAGATTTCTTGTTTAATCACGTGATTCTGACTTCATAGTTGTTTCATAAGTTATACAAAATCTCAATTGATGAAAACAAGTCACAATTTTATAAAAAGGACATAAAAAACCTAAAGGGAAAGCGATATTTTTAAGGATGGTAATTCAATAATTAAATGGACAATTAGCTTTTTCCAAATGCTTTCCTCTCTGTATGTAAAGACGTGTAGGCCTTACTCTCCGACATTATCAATACGAATCGAGTCACGGTCTGTTTGACCATTCAATCCGATAGAGTAGAGCCAACTGTACAAACTGTAAAAGTTCCATTATCTACGTTTCTCTTTTTGACGATATCAGAAAACAATTTGTAACACGAAAACAGAGCAACAAAAAAAAGTGGATTCTGCAGTATTCGAGATTTTATCGTACTTGAAATCAGACCGTGAATTAAAGAATATTGCCAGTAGTAAACAAAAGAATGTAAGAAACCTAATAAGACATTTTTTTTATTCCAACTTAAAAATAGTGCATTTAACTTTTCAAGTAACATTGATTTGAAAATAAAATGTCTTCGATACAGTCCTCTTCCTGTACATAAAGAAGCCGGGACCCTGAGTTCTAGGGAACCAATGAAATGTGGTGAGTTTGGAACTAGCCGTATTTTCTAAATTGAAGTATTTTCACTGCATTCATAAAGCTGCACAAATCTACAAAAATCATCAGTACCGTCTCATCTACCATAGTACCCCGACATTTACACTTGTACTAGAGCCTCGCGTGCTAATGTGTGGGACTGCTTCGATAAAATTTGCTTTAAATTTATTTTCGCTTAGCATCGAATATATTCTTTTCAGTGTGTGTGTGTTCAAAAGTGAAAAAAAAACAAATTATGTCAAAAATTATCTGCAGCATCCGAACGGGTGACCCAATTTCGATTCTTCTAACATCCCATGAAGAAACTCCGTATCAAATCCTAACTCAAATTTTCGTACCATAACATAAATAATGCTTTTCATGGACATGAAGTTGTTTTTATCACTAGATAGAGGAAATCAATTCTTGCTCATTGTGGTACCCCTTTACTACAATTTGACTTTGAAAACTGAAAAATTAACGAAACGATACAGACAAAGGAGCTAATTTTTACGCTTCGTTAAAACATTTAAAAATATTTTTATCTTGAACTAACAATTCTTTAAAATGATTATTTAGCATTTATTTTACTAACTGTACATACTTTTTAAAAAGATACCCCTAAAATGTATAAATAATCGCATATAAACCACCATCGTTTGCTAATATTAATTAAGTTTTTAGATTCGGTGCTTATATTCGCAGCTTTAAAAATTATATCAATATATTCTTCCATATTTTAAAATAAATGAAGAAAGTAAAGCCATATTTTCATAGAAAGTAATGTTCCTCAACGTAATTTTAGAGCATATATTTTCTCAGTTAAAAACACAAATCTCGTTTTATATTAAGTGGGAAAGTGAAATAATTTCTTAAGAGTTAGAATTTGTTTAATTACTCAAGTGACTTTTATGGACTACTTAGAAAAAACGAACCTCGTTTTCCGTTTGATGTTTTCAATGTACGAAACACCTTCGCAGCTTTTTCTAGGCAAGCAATATTTCATTCTTACATTTGGAAAACAGAAAAAGAGCAACGGGGCTCGATGCTTCTTCTTCAGCGTAACGATATAATTTGTTTCGGTTTTAATTACGCTGCTTCAGATAGTTTTAAAATGAAGCCTCGTTTTTAAGAGTTACAAGTTCAAAAGTACCGAAGTATATTATAATTTTACTGCATTTAGAACTGCTTCTCGTGTTATTTGAACATTTCATTTTCTTTTTTAACAGTAAACGGAAATTTTCTTACGGTGAATTAGCGCTTGTGTAGAGATTGCATGAAACTGCATAATAAATACTTCATAAAATAGTAAATTCTACTAAATTCGCTGAATTTCTTTTAAAGACATTGAACATTCCTAAGTTGAAAGATTTACTTATTATTCAGTAAATTGTATGTACTTTTGTATGAAACTAGATTAAGAAACCTTTTCAAGCAATTACTCAAATATAGAAAATATTCAGTATTATGAAAGTAAAATATTAAAGTTCACTATAAATATTAAATTAATTTTATAAGCAATGGAGAAATGATGGGTTAACCTGCAAAGGGCTGCAAACTTTGGTTTGTCACCAAATTTTTAAACTCCAGGAACTAAAGTTAGAGCCTAGGGTTGAAAAATTAGATGATAAGCAAAAGCTAGTATTGCGCATCTTTTTTAAATATAAGATTCACCGTATCCGTTACGGTAGAAAGAAAAGAATTTAATCTGTCCGCTGCTCAAAAGTATAATTCTGATCAAACTGGATCATAAATGTGTCAAAAGCAGCAAAATATAAATCTATTGCTATTGTTTTTCATTCGGGACTTTCAGTCAACTGTGTATCAGCTGTGCGATACATTAAACATTCGCATGGATAGGCATTGGGATCCTATCAGATAGCCGAAATTCCATTCATTTCAGCAAATGGTGGAAGCAGTGACCTTACCAGTAGAAACTTAATTAGCAAAATGAAATGTCTGTGTGAGAGGAACATGATACATTTTCAATGGATCCATTCACATGTTAGTCAGCAATGGAACGAAACCGCCCTAATGGATGACCTTTTAGATGAGGAGGAAAATCTTGACTTATGGTAGACTTACAAATGAAGAAATTGCTTCCAAACTTAAGGAGAATGAACATGTAGTAGTATGTTTATTTAACAATTAGGATAAACCAGACAGTTATTGACACCTCGGACAGTTACCGACACATTAATCTTTAATTTAAAAAATAAGCTTTCATGTCAATGTTCAGTTTCAGGCTTTGCATAAGTCCATTTATGTTGCAAAAATAAACTAAATATGAATGAAGGGATTCAATAACTGTGGTGTCAATTACTCATTCATAGGGTGTCAATAACCGATTTTGCACTATTTATTCTCAATGTATTGCAAAATACCTTCCAGGGATAATTTTTGTATGAAACCCTTTATTCAGCTTAAAGTAGAGTAAAAGTTACAATGAATTTCAACTTGATTGAACTATTTTTCCATGAATTTATAGCATAGATATTGCCTTAAGGGTGTCAATAACTGTCTTGTTTACCCTACATAGTTTAAATTTTCATGAAATATTCTAGACGGTTCTTCAGAAATATCTACAAACGATTAGCTCAGTAGAAAAACATACAAACGAGTAAAGCAATAGCGAACGATATTTTTTCTACATTCAAAATGTGAAGTATTTATCGTTCCATTAAAGTAGTTAGTAGTTAAGAATAAATTAAAATAAATTTAGCAATTATTAGAATACTAGGAGCAGCTTGTACGTGCACAAATAAATATTAAATTGAGATACAACGCTAGTAGCGATTCTAAAAGGCTTACTAGAGCAAGGAAAAATAAATTATAAATTATAACAGAACATAATTTGGGAAACTTCAACTCATGACTGGTACACCTGCAGTCAACCCGATGCCTCTCTTGGTGTATTGGGGCAGCAGAAAAGACCAGATTGTTCTCTCCAGACTTCATTCATTCATGATGCAGGCCACCCAACCTACCCATGGGACTTAAGGTTCGTTCAAGGGGTGTGACTGGGATAATAATTGCCATGGATTGTATGTATAGTGCAGCGCAGATAAAAATATTATCAAATCAAAAATAGGAAAAAGCATAGTTTACCAAGGGTAAATAATGAAAGACAACACCAGTGACTGCACAATAACTTCAATTACATTGAACATCACCCTACAGGCAGTAATCGATATAAAAGCAACGATATAAAAAGTGGTCTAAAAGTGTAGACAAAACAGTAAAAACAATTTTTTTTAATTTTGTCATTCCGTCGGCGATGTAGGATACGAGCTGAATACATATTTCAACGTGTTTTAACGAGTACGAGTAAATACAATCGAAGATATAGTGGTGGTCGGCATCACCTACACCCCCATTAAAAATATGTTTGTTATTTGGTTAGAAATACCTGGAATATCGATGTATGACACTCTCCAAACTTCGTAGACACTTGACGCCAATGAAGATCAAATTGGGTTGCAAGTACCTCCCTCTTCTCTAAAGCTCAGCCCTCACCTGGGCACATCTGCTGTCTCTCAGGCTGGCTTGTTCTCCACCTCAGCTGGTTCATCAGGGTCTCAAGAGGCTAGTAGACTTGTAATTTTATTTATGCGAAGTGAGATGAGTAAATTATATCTTTTATTCGTTATTGTTAACGAATAAAAAAAGATTGAAACGAGTGAAGATTGAAAAGAATCTCGTGCTTAATGACTAAATAACCACATCTATTGGTCGAACGAATCTTAGGAAATATTCCTTGATCAAGAAGGTCAAAATAGTTTAGAAGTCAAACAAGGAAAACTACAGGTTGCAGAATTAATATATGCGTGTAAACTTCTAAGAGGGTTAAATTTCATACATAAAAAGAGTAAAAATTAATGTGATTTCATGTGAAGGTTTCCTGTTAAGTTAAATACAGACGCGTTGGTGCTTTGGTATATAACCTCTTACATAACTTGTGTTTCCACTAATTGCTAATATTAAATTAGCTTCGAATATTGGGAAAACAGTGATAAATTAGTTCAACCAGAAGCATTTTTCCCCCGGCAATTTACGTTGAGACAAAAAATCTTTCTTAGACCTTTTACAAATCTAAAATTATGTCTAGAACTTAATTGAATTCAAAGCAATCGTATTAAATCTATTAGACCATAATACCTCTGATTTAATAGCATAGTATAAATGCATTGTAACTTTAGCAATATACTCCTTAGGGAGACATAAGTGATGTTCTATAAACACAGATTAATAAAACGAAGATCGAAATTCTCAGTTTTAATCCACGCAAGTACATTTCGCTTCGAAGAAAAACACATTTCGCATATCTATATCAGAAAACTTTATTTTTTCATGCAAGGCAAAAGTTCTCACATGCTTTTCTCGCGCGATAGAAAGCTGGTTAGCTTCACACGAACCTTGTACTACGAGACAAAATTCGAACTAGTAAAGAAAGGGGAAAGCTAATAAAACCTTCAGAGATCTCATAACTTCCGACTCCACAATAACCAGTCAGTAGTTCCCGAAAAAGGGGATAGAAACACACAAAGAAGAGAACGGGAAAAAATACTTGGAAGTATTGTTCTTTAATTAAATTAGGGTTTCGCCGCGCTTCCTTCTTTCCCTTTTGTACGTTTCGTTTCATTTCTTCCTACCCCACTGTGTTTTTATCCGTAAAAAGTCCCCCTTCAATACGGAAATAAATTAGATTAGGAGGAAGGCGCGATTGTTCAACTCTGTAGCATGCTCCACGTTTTACTTATTTAGTCCTCCACTGGCCCTAAACTGTGCTGTCAACCGAGTTCCCTGGGAATATTTGTGGAGTGCTGTCTAAAAGCACCCGACTGTGTTTGCGACAACCATCTAACCGATTGACATATTGCTGTGTGGGGACAAGATAATTTTTTTCTCTTCTTAAGGTTTATGATGGGTTGGCATATACATTTTTGATAAAATACCTTTCAAAAAATTTATTTTATTTCCTATTCCCAGAAAAATTTTCTTTGACATCAGATATGTGTTTTTAACGCCAAGATAGGGAATTTTTAAACTGCTCAATAAACAAGCTTAGGGTTTAAATACATTTTGTACCATCGTACCATAACCAGGGATTGCTTACAATATTGAAATTCTTTTCAGGTTACAAATTTTCTTTCGATTGCTCAGTGTTCAATTATTCGCCTTCTATATTTCTTCTGGTAGAAAATATTAGCAAAGATTGAAGAAATTCTCGACAGAAATGTATTTATATATTAAGATTCCTTCCAATTCGTGAAATGCAGTAAAAGTATTTCGGTATTGAGTTTTGAAAGTTGAAGTATTGCATGGAAGCAAAATTTAAATTTTATCAAGAAGCAATAAATATATTTCGTTTCAATATAATACCGTTTTAGTTTCTAATAGCCATCATAGTCTCAACTATTTTTAACACAACTTGTACAGAACGTGACTGAAAATGAAGAACGACATGAAAACGGATTGTTCCCACTGTCAGTCACGAGTGCCATACAGCTCTCGTCTACTGGTTTTAGGGTTCCATTAGTAACTAACTACTGATCTTCTCTGGTGCGCATACCGGGTACAATGGCAGTAAGTCAAAAGAACTGAGCATGAAGGTTTAAGGCAGGGGTGTCCATCCTTTGGGCTTACCTGGGCGCAATTAGTGAATAGGAACTGTCTTACGCCGTATATAAAATATAATATTGTATATAAATACTGTTATAGTAAAAAAATAGGATTACTAATAAAAGAACAACATAAACATAAAACTAGTGGGATATTTTGCCTTGTTTTCATGAATCTAATGCACCAATGTCTGAATCGATGGAAGGAAATGTTCACTCTTGGAGTTCTCAAGATTCTCGGCAGAAAATTAAATTTACTCTTCAAGGAGTGCTTCATCCTTGAAAAAAACTGTACACAAATGTACGCTTTGACAAAAAGCTTTGTCATGAAAAAGGCGTGATTGTGAAGCGAGTGATATTTTTCCTTTTGGAAGATACGTCTTTGGGTCGTGAAAAATATTGCTAAAAATAACATATTAGATCTTGTGGGGGTGGTATTAATATCTCTCCAGAATCTCATATTGGAGACGGTGGCATGTAGCATGATACCGTGGCCTGGGAAATCTGTAACATTTTAGTACTATTATGTACAGTTTACGACAGGTTTAAAAGTTGTGTATTAATGTTTTCATTGCGTGAATTGAAAAAGATGTACAAAAATTATATAAAGGAAAATGGAAATTTTTTATACATTTGTTCAAGTTAAACATTTAGTATTCGGGACATATTTTTATTCCATGAGGGGCTTGTCATCAAAGCCCTTATGTATGGCTGGAGGGGGAGAGATCAACCTTTCTTCAGTTAAATCGAATGCAAATTCAACAAGCTCATCTCTTTTAAAGGGACTAATTCAAAAATTCTTTTATAACCTTTCTGGTAGTTGTCTCGTCACTAGAAGAAAATTGACCAGATTTTGATGGATGAGATATCTCGTCAGTAGAAGTGGTTCGAAATTACGAGGTATTGCCCTTAGATATTTCCCTTGAGGATTGATCCCGGACTATCGCCAATAACACACTGCGTTGCTCCAATATGACGTTGATTAACTACCTATCTCGTCATTCGAAGATAACTGACCAGATCTTGATCTCATCATCATAAAAATGCAATATCTTGATGAGACGAGGGTATCTCTTCATTAGCAAAATTGGTTGGATATTGATGGACGAGATATGGGAGTTACTTGGTGGGTTAAGTGGCAAATTATTATTAACATACATAAACCTTAGCTCATGTGCTATGTGTATCAAAAGTTTGTAACCCAGTTTACAGCTACAGACTTGCACTTGGTGTATACAGCAGCATCAGTACCTGCAGATTGTTGCACGCTGATTTTGAAAAAGAAAAGTTCGAATTTTCCTGAATGCTCCATCAAAAATAATTATTGAATCTCTTAATGAAATTTCACTTACTAAAATCCAAAATAGTTGAACGCAGCAATTAATTCTAACTTGATTATATTCATAACTGAAATAGTTGGTAGATATGTCTGTTAAAAATGTGTTTAGTTTTCACTCAGAGTAACACTTCTATAGAACAAATCCTTTTTCCTTAAATAGAAATAAGAATTAACGATTTCCTAAGACAGTACTTGACAAATTTAATAACCGCCTATTTACACGAACCTTAACTGCTTTAATTATTTGTGTAAGTTCGCTTAACACTATAAGATTAAATTTTTGAATTAATATCCTTCGTTGAATTCTGAAAATGCAGTTATTTTACAGTATTATATTCAACCGGGAACTGTTTAAAGCTTCTTGGACCACAAGTCATCTTAATATAAAAACTTTTTACATCCAGAATTAGGATAAGCGCATACAATATGGAACTGCGCGTTATATGGAACAGCACGATAACTTGACAGGTAATTACCAAAATCTATTGCCATCTGAATAAAAGACTTCGATGTAAGTAAAAGAAAGCACCCATTTATTTTGAGTGTTAGAAGAGAATTCGTGTCTTAAATAGATGTATTTTTGTATTTCGAGGTGCTAAAATATATATTTTAGATGTTTATTTAAGAATTATTAAGAAAAGTACATTCAAACGTATTTCTATTGCGATTCATTATAAATACGTTTATTTAGGAATGACTAATACTAATTCTCAGTTAAATTTATTTTTCTTTTAACGTGTGCAACTTTTCCATCAAAGCAATTTGTACTTTATATGGAACACCTTTACTGTTAGGAAATACACGCAACGTGGAACTTGTTCTACATTGCGTGCATTTCCCAGATTTTGAAATATATTTTGAAAGTAAAACAATCTTTCAAATCGATGATTTTGAATTTTTATTATAACTCAAAAGATTTTAGTTCGAAAAATTTTCTATTCGCATATGAACCTCAGTTAATTTTGTCGCGATTGACCAATCAAAAAAACCATTTCCCTTCTTTTCTCAAAACTTTTAAAGTCAGGAATTCGATATTATGTGCCGACTACTACCTAGTAAACCTTACTAGCTTATTTGACACAAGGGGTTTATCGCAAGTACTAATGATGCTTTTGCTTTTAAAGTTAACGGAGCATCTTTTTAAAAACCAAGCATTTGTTTCCAGTCATCCTATTGCAATGTTTATTTGTTGGAGAAGAAAACCGAAGTCTTGATTATCATTCTTGTATTATACGTAGCCTTGAAGATGACGTGTTTTTTAGTTGCTCATAAAATTAATTTTGAGCTGGAAAGCACTTAAGAGGTCAGTTTTTCTCGAAAGAAACGTTAAAACATTCTCATACAGCTTGTTTTTTGCATCCACTTTCTACTTGAGAACCTAATTAAACGAGACGCTAAAAGGAATATTGGAAATCATGTGTTTGCTTTTAAAGAGTAGCATTATTCATTAAGGAGCCGTCTGTTTGAAGAGAGGAAAGAGAGATTCTAGACTTCGTTTTGCAAAGGAGTGTAATTACGGCGTGACATTTGACTTTCGTTACAGTAAAAAGTGCAATTCTTCTTTCTTCGAGACCCTTTTCTCATTACTTAACAGTTGATATGCTGACTCCCCGCGCCTTTGTAGCTCGTTTATCGAAATCCCGAAGTATCTCGCTTTGACAGTGAGTAGTTTTTAAAGGGTTGGGTACTTTTGTAATTCTACTTCTTTTTCTTTTCGATCGTGTGTGTGTGAAGAGCATTTAGTTCACGACGCTTTTGTTATTTGTTAATCGGGTTAGTTTTTATGTTAAAAGCGTTTCTAAGAAGGGAAAAAACGGATTTCCAAATTCATGGACAGTTCAGAACACCTCATCCCATTATCAACTTCCGAATATCATTACTGACAGTCTGTAAAATGAAGAAAAATGAATGAAGTATTACTTTCTAATATTTTTATTTAAAGAAATTTTAGGATACACACACGGATGATATTTAACGGATACTTATTTTCCTTGATTGTAAAATCATAAATAAGCGATATTTCTTTTAAACTTAGCGAACATTGAAAAATATTTTAACATAATGAGTTACATACTATATGATAGTTTGCAAATTTGGTTGTTTTGGGAGATTTATGGTAGGTATGTATTTAATTAACGTCGCACTGGAGCAACACAACGGGTTATTGGTGACGGTCCGGGATCAAACCCGAAAGGAAAGATCCGAGGACAACACCACGTAATTTTGAACCACGGTCAGATGACGAGGTCACACCTGAACTGGTACCCCACTCTCCAAACTTCCACACCACGCCAATGTGAGGACATTTGAGGCCACGACAGACAGCCCCCTTTGTACACGACGGTCTTTGGTTGGATTCGAACTCGCAACCCTCCGGTTTCTAGTCCGTTACTCTGCCAACCGGGCTACCGAGGCCCTTTGGAGTTTTATGGAGGAAGGGCCATATTTGGCCAAGCTGCGCCAAACACAAAACAGAGAACTTCAAGTAAAAAATGTCGTAAAGGGGGAAAAGAGGGATTTGGGGACCAGAGTAGTAGGAAAAAGATCGTTTGGGTATCTCGGGAGCGCTACCCCAGTGTTTACTAAAGACAGTATTATGTGAAAAGAAAATATCACTAGAGTACCTAGGGTCTGTGAAGCCCGTACGCACCTAAAGATGTGCCTCTAAGAGCGATTAACATGAAAAAATATAATCAAAAACATTCTTAAATATTTTGACATGTGGGTCATTCCATGTGAAATAAGCAAAAATCAGAAATAACCTGTGGCCGTAGGGTGAAGGATTTTCATGAAATTTGCTACAGGGTTTAAGTTTATGCATAAATAACGATATCCAAAATATTTCGGCTCAAAATGAAATATTTTGGAAGTTTCAGGCATTTTAAGGACTTGCAACTTTGAAGAGCAGTTGTGAAATCGCTTGATGTTGCATGTTTGAATATCTCTTTCTCAAAAACTAGTTAACGTAGACAACAATATTTCATATTTTTGTAATCGATGAAGAATTTTTTCATCTATTCGGAAACAACAATTTTAAACATCATATTTAAACTAAAATTAGTAGCGAAAAATGAAAAATAGTCGATTTTGATAGAAATAAAAAGGTTTCTATGGGCTAAAGGAAATTAAATGCATCGTTGAAATTCATACCAGATACAGTGCTAGGTATGATAAAATTACTGCTGAAGTTTGGAAGTCGGCTTTTATTTCCTTCATCTTCCTAACAGCAAAGGAAAATTATAAAATGACGATTTTCCACTTAAAATAGGCACACAAAACGAAATGAGGGACAACTCTGACGACAACTATATTTTGGAAGAATATAGTTTAATATGTCTATTACTTGCAGCAAAAAAAATCAGGATTGTATTTTGAGTCCCAAAGCAACAATAACAAAATTCGGAAAACGCAAAAACACGTTCTTGCCGATCGATGAATTGGTGACTGAAAGTTTCGTCGCCAAATGACTATTTGGATAGGCCTACGAGGGGTTACCATATTTCATTAGTATCGCCCTAATTGGCAACGTTTATTATCGCCAATCATAGTATTTCCTTCCCATTCTATGCATATTACTCGTTTCAAATGACAACGATGAAATGGAAACAAAACCCCAAATCAACAATAAAATACCAAATTATTTTTAATTTTTGAAGAAAATTATAAAAGCAGCACATCAAATCATAATTGAATAAGCTTAAACATTTAAAACTTTTAATTGATTGTCTTCAAATACACTTTCAATCTGTTAAAGGTCTCTTGTTCAATTTCGTAGTTGCTTAAATTGAAATTTTCCTAGTGCTGCCGAATTCTTGTATTCTTTACTTACTTCACTAGTGATTGTGATAAGTATGGAACAAGGATTCGTGAGGTATGTACATTTGGGAGAATCGGGTATAACAACGATGTTAAAATTCATTTTTTACTCTCAAAATTAGTGTTTACATGACTAATAATGCTTAATATTTACAAAACGAATTTAATATTCACAAGTAGTAGTATTCAATGCTTAATGTTTCCAAAAGAAAAAGCAAATCGAAAAGACTTCTCTGACAAAATTAATTTACCACCTAATTTTTTCACTGATGGAAACACTTCTTAGATTAAGCAAAAAAAGACTAAGAAGAAATTTCATGTAAAATTTTACACGTTGCACCATAATAATAGTTATTTCATTCTTTATATCGCATTTTTTTGTACTATCGAAGGTTATAACTCATTATCATTTACAATAAAAAGTTATATTTACATCTAGTTAAAAAAATTTCCGAGACAAAAACAATCAAATTACAATTATAAAAATTTCAGGACATATAATAGACATCTTGCTCTTTTTTGTTGAAAAGTTTTGATGTTCTTGGAGCCTTCCCTCACAGTGAAATATGCATTTTTAAAAATTGAAAAATCGTATTTTTCCATAATTTTACTTTTAAATGCTTTTTCTTTATAAAGGAGTAGAACTACAATCACCAAATTACGCCACGCTATGTGTTAGGAAAGGTTCTTCATTAAGAATAATTTTTAATATTGTCTTTCCATTTCTAGAGATACCAGAGCAATTTGAAATTTGTAGCAAATTGGCAAAATTTCTATTTTCGTCGGTCCCTCAGAATCAGCAGTGACAACTATTAAATTATATTCTGATGTTTTCTAAGAGACCCTTTTCTGAAGAATGTAACGATATAAAAATTTTAAAATTGTGTCAATAACTTATTCAAATATAGGGTCGCAAACAGGCCACTTTTAGTGCTAGAAATTTAAATTTTGTGACATTGAACTTTAAATGTCAATAATTAACAAAATATAGATTCCCGAAACCTAATATTTTGCAGTTGCTCATTACTATATGTGACCTATTTAAAAACTGATTTTCATTAAAATTGGTGATATGTCAGCCATAGCCGATTTGCATGGAATGACCCATTTGTCTAAAATGATGTGACTGATCATTTAATACAACCATAATCCTCGATCTAACATGCATGAAATACGTAATGTAACAAATATATTCATTCACTATTGTGAAAGTTCATGAAGTGTTTAGATAGTTTTATCTGGCACAGTATCTCACGACACTAGGCACGTGATTGTGTGATGGTGTTAATAAACTGCAGCTACGTGAGGAAATTTTGGATCGCAGAATGCAGACCTACATAAAAATATCAAGATCTGAAAACTTCCCGAAATTTATTTTTCGAGCTGTAAGAGATCATTCTCCTGGTTAAAATTAATTATTTCGCATTTGTAAGCATCCTCGATAGAAAGCTGATGATCTTCCTCTATTGAGTGCAGACAAGAAACTGAAAGTATTGATCGTTATTAGACCATTTGAATAAGTTAAAAGATGGGAGATGCATAAGTTTCATGTAATCTTAATTTAGTAATTAAAAGAGTGCCAACCTTGACTTGCACTTTTAAACTGATTTATTGGAAGAGTTGTCTAAAATGTATCTGTCGTTTGAATAGGGAGTCAATTTCAATGTTTTCTAAAGCACTATTCTTACTAGGTTGTTTTGGGTAGCAGCGGTAGCCCAATTGCAAGAGTAACGGATTAGCAAGTGGAGGGGTGCGAGCTCGAATCCAACCAAAGTGTCGTCGGTCGTTGGAGTCAAACTCGCGTGCAATGAGGGCTGGTGCACGTTAAATCTGTCGTGGCTCAAATGTCCTCACGTTCGCGTGGTGTGGAACCTTGGAGAGTGGGGTGCCAACTCAAGTGTGACCTCTTCATCTTACCGTGGTTCGAAATTACGTGGTGTTATCCTAGGATCTTTCCCTTCGGGTTTGATCCCGGACCGTTGACAATACCCTATTGTGTTGCTCCAGTGAGCTGTTAATTAAGGTACTACCTAGGTAGTTTGGTATTTACTCGGTACAAGAGCGAACTTTGGCTATAAGCTGTGTCGAAACAAGTTTTCAAATTACTTGATGAAATGATGTAAAAATGGTTTCAGTAAAATAAAATCCAAATTTATGTCAGAAAATAAAAATCACAGTTTAAGTGATATGGCAGAAAAAATTCGTATTCGATTACAAATAGCTCGCTTACCCTTCTGCTTTTTGCTTTTTCTTCCTCCCTCATTGTATTTTCTGTCTTTTGTTTGGCGTTGCTTGTCCAAATATGGCCCTTGCCCCATAAAACCCGAAAACAACCAAGCGGTGATAAATAGTAGAATTCGTGACCGGCTTAGAAGTCCAGAAATAGCTGTGGCGAAGTTTGGAATATGCACACTTTTCAATTCCCATTTAAAACCTTCTTTGCTCGATCTCTCATGGTATAGACTATAAGTATAGCAATATTTTTACCAAATTTTAGCAAACCAAAAAGAATTGTGATTATTCAGGATTGAGTTTTTCATACATATGTTTTAATATTACAATATAATTAATATGTTTTAATATTACAATAAATATGTATTAATATTACAACATAATTTTAAATTCTCACTTTAGTACACACAAATAAATGTGTGTTGAGTTTTCAAAAAAATATCAAACGGATATCTTCAGTATCTTCTGAGAAAAAGTGCATAGAAATTAGGTAAAATATCTTTGTCGGCATAGGAGCTTCCAACTCCCCTTCAGGCATCAATATAGGAATCCTATCAAGCGTATCTCCTACGTCTCCTAACACCTCTTTTCACGAGACCATTTTATAAACACGCCCTCCCAAGACTCAATTCCTCGAAGGAAAGTGTTGCAACACAGCAGTACCGCCCATTAAGAAGGTCGCCAAGGTGGAGATTTCCGAGCGAAAGCGTTTTCTACCGGCTATTTGTAAGAAACGTCAAATAAATAAAAGTCTTTGGGGAATTGATAAGACATCCGTGTAATTACCATTCTCTCCCCTTTAATAGGCCTATCACGAACTCTTTTCCAAAGATTCGACGAGCTTACTGAGACTCCCTTTGAGATGAATGTCCCAGATTAAAATGTCACTTTTATCAAGTATGTATCAGCTCGAGGGCGCTAGGAAAAGAAGAGTTGAGATTATCACTTGAAAACAACGGGTTTTCTGCTTAATGGTGAATGATCAAAAGGTGAAAGATTAATTAATATCTTTATCGCCGTAATGAAAGGCATTTTTGTGTTTGCCTTTTTAATTTCGGGGAAATGTCTGAAGGAAGTCCACAATTTAAACTGCTTAGGGATCTCAAGATTGTTTATTAGAGTCCTTTGTTTCAAAAAGGGATTACTGAAGTATTGTGTTAGAACATAATTGGAACAAATATAATTTACCAAAAACCATTTGTAAGACAGGATCATAATATTTTCGAAATGGCACTGTGATTTTCATTATATTGTGAGTGGAAACTGTCAAATATACTTGAACAAGTAGTACTCGTGCTGAGCCTCTGCAAACTAGCACTGTACTTCAACGTGTTATACATTTTTTTCACGAATTTCAAAGAATTTTTTAAATAAAATTGTGTTTCCCACTGGGGAAAACTCCCATCTTTTGCTTTTCATATCTACTAGTTATGTCAAGATTTACAGAAAATTTGAATTCTAATATGAATACAAAATTCTCGTGCAAATTCTCGTTTATTCTATGTTTGCATACGTAAGCTTTTAATTCGTATTCTGATTCAAGGAAGATGTCAAAAGGATCCATTTTTTCCATATTTTCGTTCAGTTCTCATGGGACTCAAAGCACACTTCTCCGATTTCGTTCAAATTTCCTAAAACTAGTGAAGTTTTTAACCTGTCTCATTGCACAATGTGTCTTTTGAGTGTTCCGAGAACTTTTAAGGAAACATTAATCGCATTGATTTATCGCTTCACTCTGTGAGGGTGATGTACGCATTATTCTACTTGTAGTTTCCTTGTCACTTCAAACTCGTTTTAGTCTTGATCAATAGAATCTTTTCTTTTAACTAATAGTTGTGGCTACTTGGTTGTTACATGTGTTGTACGGGTGAAAGCAATAAAAGGTGCTTTCAGTGTACAAACAAACCAGATGAAAAACGAAAATTTTACTTGCGCTACCCAAATTTTCTCACTTGAAACAAAATGCTGTTACCTTAAAATGTAGTTTATCACCATTTTGACAACGTTTGACGTTTAATTTAATTATCATTGAACAATCAACTATCATATATCATATTCGGAATTCATTTTTGGAATTTGTATTCTATAAGTGCGGAAACAAGTCGAGTGACGTCACATTCGGAATACATACTGGAAACACGTTCCATCACATAAAAACACTATCCCCGCCAACCATTTAACTTGACAGAAAAAGCCTCCCATAGTAACTACTTGGACGCTACTCAGAGGGTTAAATTCATTTAATCTAAATTACTGGCATCAAGATAAAACCTCCCGTAGTTCTTTATGGAAGTGAACTTTTTCCCATCAGCATCATCCAGCAAAGTAAACCCATCTAATACAGTACGGGGGTATAATATTTCGCATTCTCGTATATAAATATGGATATACATAGTTGTATAGGTATCAAGAGGCTCGACAATGCAATTTACTCTGAACCCTAAGATGCAATGCAAGTATCTTTGGTAGGTAGCTGGTGTGCTAGTAAAAATTGTTCCTATTTTACCCTTCACAAGCGAAAGACACCGAGTAGATAGCATAACTTGTACACATTTTAGAAATTTTACATTACTCTCAAGGAGTCAGAATTGTGAACTCGGTGAATTCAGAACTTTCGCATTTTGTTGGGTTGGAAAGATTGCTGTGTTATTACAGTCTTTATCGAACCAAAAGTTTTTCATCTAGTGCCAGACCAATTTGCATTGTTGAAAATGTTCGATTAGAATAAAATAAATACGTGTATATTTATACGTGTATTACCTTAGCTTACTACATTAGCTTAAAACAGTAAGTTGGCAATTAATATTTAAGCTACAATTCATCTTATAAATAAATTTCAAAGGGTTTATTACTATTTGAAAACCTACCAATGACCGAGCGGCTAAAGGCATAGTTCTTACAAAAGTAGTAGTATGAAAGGATTTGATTACGAGTTTCAATCTCGTATGTTCCGAAGTCGAGTTGGCAGCTTGAAGTTTCTTGTTTCTTCAAGACACTTGATGCAGGAAAGGCTCCAAAAATCCTCCAGGAGGGCGTGTACCCCCCAGACCACTTTGAGTTCGATGTGGCAGTACTTCCTATGGTATCTCGGGGTAATGTAGCCATTTTCTCACCAATTGTTGATTGAAGGTTGACGACTCATTTCAGTTGTCTTCAGAAAAAAATATTACTATTTGAAGCTACATAAAGCATTTCGTAATACACTCACTGCCAAAAGTTAAGCACGGAGAGGAAAATGTTAATTTCCGGAAGCCAATCTGAATTTGAGAGGCTGCATTTCGCTGCAGAGGTAGATGGAAGTATGCAAATATGTTCTGTAACAGCCAATCACGGTTTCGTGTCGAAAAATATGCAAAAAAGGCAGTTGTATAAGAAGCCAGCATTGTGAAGGGTTAGAGGAGTTTCATGTAAGCGCTGATAAAAAGTGTTTAGAACTTTCGTACGATTAGTTTTCAAGACAGACGTGTTTCTATGGCTTCCAGAAGACGAATGGCAGATAGTGAGCGCTGGCGTTCTGTGGGACGCCATGAAGCAGGACAATCACAGATGTTGCTCTTTTCTTCGGCGTTCATCATTCCGTCATTTCACGATTATGGAAACAATTCCAAACAAGCCAAACAGTTGTCCGAAGACCTGTGGCCGGTCCCCCAAGGGTTACGACCCCCCGCGGAAGATCGATATATTGCTGTTTTAGCCAAGCGGAATCGAAGAGCGACCTCCACACGTGTGACATCTATGGTTGCAGCGTCCATTGGTAAGACGATATCTGACACTACTGTTCGCCGAAGGCTACACATGAATGGACTGTACGCCCGGGTACCACGATTTTGTGTTCCTCTATCCGTCCAATCCAGAGGGGCACGATTAAAGTGGTGTCGACAATATGTGAATTGAACTGTGTCTGATTGGGCCAACTTTATGTTCATGGATGAGTCGAGATTTGCCCTGGAGCCAGATGACAAGCATGTCTGGAGAGAACAAGGCACACGCATTCGGCCCCAGAACGTCATCGAGCATCACGCATTCCGAGGTGGAAGCATCATGGTGTGGGCAGGGATTTCGTTGGGATATCGCACCGACCTGCATATCTATAGACGGGGTTCTGTGACGGCTGTCCGGTATCGGGATGAAGTCCTAGAACCCACTGTGAGATTATACGCTGCAGCAGTTGGTCCTGCTTTCGTTTAATGGATGATAATGCGCGTCCCCATCGAGCCAACATCGTCGACGACTACCTGGAGATTGAGGGGATTGCGCGTATGGATTGGCTGGCGTACTCGCCCGACCTTAATCCTATTGAAAATCTTTGGGATGCCCTCGGCCGTGCTGTGTCTGCACGTTTCCCACCCCCAGTCACTCTTACAGAGTTGCAAACTTCTCTACAGGAGGAATGGCGATTACTTAACCTTGGGGTGGTTGATCACCTCATGTAAAGCATGGTCACACGCTATAAACTTTGTATGAGGATGAGGGGTAGTCACATACTCTATTAATGTCTGTTTTGTTTGTTTGTTTTGGTTTTAAACATCATTTTGTTTATGACTCCAATATGACTTCATCTTATAATTTATGAAAATTCAATATTGTTCTCATTTTTGTATGTAATTCTTTGTTTTGTTTCATGCATAAACATATTTGCTACTTCCTGCCGCATTTCGTGTCAAAGCTGTACTTGTCGATTTTTTCGCATTTTACCGCTTCATGCTTAACTTTTGGCAGTGAGTGTAGAAGCTGAATATAAGTCCTCTGGTGTATCCAAATAAGAAAACTTGAATGTTTCTATCGTATTCGAAGATAAAATAACCTCTAATATTTTCTATTTCACTTTTTAGAGGTGCCTTCGCATGAAACGCGACTTTCATTTCAAATATCAAGTAATTATTCATCTGAAAACTCTCCATATTTAAGCAATAGGGTCGACATTAATCAGATCCCTAAGATATCTAGGTTGGCGTTCGAATTCTCCTTGTTTGATGTTGTCTCCTTGCGAACGGTTAACTCATTTCGATTATAAACTCTTCAGGCCTAACTAAACTGTCAACATTAATATGATCCTCAATACCTCCAGGATGGCATTGGTATTCCCCTTGTGTTTCCGGTGAATCCACTTCGATTACAAGCTCTCCAAGCCTAACCAATCTATCGACATGAATTGAATCCCCAAGACCTATAGGAAGATATTGGGATTCCTCTTATGTTTCGGAAACGGTTAACCCACTTCGGATACAAGCTCTGCTAATAATTAACGATTTTCATGAAACCTTTCAAATCAGTCAAGTTTTAAAAGAGATATGAGCAGCCTACCTGATTGCCTGGTCGTAAAGTGATCAGAGCTTTTCTCCACCACTCTGCAGGTCCTGGGTTCGAAAACTGGTCTGTAAGCTCATCGATATCGGAAATTGTCCTTTTTAGGAGCAAAGGTGGTTTTCCCATTGGGTGCTTTCAGACGATAGACTCAGTTCGCCCTTTGTAGTGCCGAAGATCAAAGAGGTCAGTGGTCGGACATTAACTTACTTATATGATATTATTGGGCAGCTACCATCTTTTATGACGTCCCAATCGCAAAATATATCAAATGGCCAATAACCGAAAAAATCAAAAATGGTTTATTAGATTCGAACAAAGAATTTCTGGAAGATTTCATGAAAATCGACCAATTATTAGTAGAGATATGAGCTGTTTTATGATCGAACGGCCACCATCTTAGATGATGTCATATCGGGGGGGGGGGACATTCAGGATGGCGGATGTCCACCCGGGTCAAAAATGCTAAGGCGCTTTTGAAAGAAAAACATTCTAATTACTCAAACCTCCCTACAGAACCCTAGTCAGGACTCTAATGGATCCTGAACTCTAATGGAAAATAAATAAATAATGTGTGGATGCTTCGCACCAGAAAACAGCATAAATAATCTCGTGGTTATTCCACAATTTTTAAATTATTCCATAGTTGAAAATGAAACATTTAATGAGAATAATCCCTTTGAAAATGAAATTAAGAAGTCTGCATGAGTAACATCTTCGCATTAGATTAAAAAATCACAGTAGGGGCCGTTTTACATTAAAACCACTTCTAAAGAATCGCTTTACGATAGGTATTTACATTTACTACATTGCCTAGGAAATAATACCACGATTATTTAAAGGAACATGACTTGCAATTTTTCATATCTGTAAAAAAACTGATTACACAATTCTACAACATTTAAAAATGTATGAAGTTCTGCAAGGAGCTAAAGTAAGAGACATGAACTTTCTTTTTAACAAACCTTAAAGAAACCCTGGAGATAGTTGGGAAAAATTTAATTTCAAAAGGAAATTCAATATAAGAATAAAACGAATTCTTTCTTAGGGATTTAAAAGCGTCGGGACATATAGTTAATTTAAACCAGTGTAAAATGAAAATGGTATTTCAGTTTGGAATGTAATATTTATTTTTCATTCTAAGTTTGCATTTGTTGCTTGATTTTTACTCAACTTTCGCATTGTACTTTGCGTATTATTTTATTTATAAAAGTTATACTTTTTTTATTTTGAATGTTTTTTAATGTCTTCAAACGGTTAAGTAAATTGTTAGGTAACAAAATTTATTTGAAGACTAAAGAATAATTGATATACATTTTTAAACTCAAATACTAATGAAGCCTCGTTTAAATTTCTGAATAAGTCGTCCCCGTCGAAAACAAAATGAAAATTACGCTTTATAGAATGTTTTAGTTTTTTAAGAGTGCAAGACTTGTTAAAAAATACCAGTACTTATATAGATACTAACAGAGATGGAAATTCATCCTTTAGTTTGAGTTTTTTTCAAGAGTACTTGTAAAACTTGTTAAAAACGACCAGGTAGGTAGGTAAGTAGTTAATTAAGGTCACACTGGAGCAATAGAACGGGCTATTGACGACGGTCCGGGATCAATCTAGAAGAGAAAGATCCAAAGACAAAGCCTCGTAATTTTGAACCACTGACTGTCAGATGACGAGGTCAACACCTGATCTGGCACCTCACTCTCAATTTCCACACCACGCCAACATGAAGACATTTGAGGCCACGATAGATTTAACGTGCACCAGCCATCGTGTACACGACGGTCTTTGGCTGGACTGAATTTCGAACTCGCAACCCTCTGGTTGCTAATCCGTTGCTCTTCCAACTGGGCTACCGCGGCTCCAAAAAGTCCAGGAGTATTTATACATGTATAACAAAAATAGCAATTCACTCTAATCTTCTAAACGATCATACCTCCATTCCGAAAGAACAATGACAAGAGCACAATATGGGTATTTTGAGTTAAATGCTTCACTTGTCCTTGACATGATTTGTCCTTCCACTGGGACTAGTACTGAACTATAGTGATACACAGCTCCTCTAGAGAGCATTGCGTCATAACTGTATATTAGACACGCTATTAAACTTTTCAGCAAACTAAACAAAATATTTGAAAACTATCGTCTTCACAACCATTTTGATATCAAGATAGCAATTTATATATTGGAAAGTCAACTAATTAATTAATAAAGTTTAAACTTAATTACTTAAAATATTTGAAAAGCGACAACTTTCTACCCCATTTTATAGCTAGTCTGCCTTTTTTAAAGATCTTTCCTATTTAAACCAGACACTTGGTGTCTTCAATGCCTATTATTTAGAAATTTATCAATAATCTCCAGATCAAACCACTTAACGGTCATTTTTATCATCACGAGAGATACGTAGACTTGATGGGTGAAGCAAACAAAGTTTATGAAATTGAACAAAATGAAATAAGACACAATTTTCAATCTTAATTTCTTATTACTGTCCTTAAGATATACATCACGATTTAATTTCTAACGTTGCGCCACAACTTTAAATATTCCTAATCTATCTTCAGTCAGGTCCAACAACAGACTAGGTTATCGTTTCCGAAGCAGGAAAAGGTATCCTGTGTATCTTAAAAGGCTATCAAGTTAAGGGCCTGATTCTAAGAGATCTTTTACTCAATTTGGCTTAGTTTAAGGTTTGTTTTTTTAGCACAACGTCCATACCCTTGGGACCTTCCATACACGTTTTTGTTTAGAAATGCCTTAATAACCTCCAAAACAAATCATTAAACAAATAATTGATGGGAGAGGTTTGGTTTATCACTTTACGGACATTTTGCAACACGGTATCGAACTTGATTGGAGAGGTATAATTAAAGCTTAACAAATTTAAAAAAAACGAAATTTCGTTTCTGATTACGATCTACTTGGATATACTGCACTACTTAATTTCAGAAAAAACGCAGACCTTACTTTAAAATTCCCAAATAATATCCCAACATCAGACGAGAGTATCGTTTCAGAAGCAGGAAACGATGTCCCCATGTAATGGAGCAATAGATCCCTTGTCTCCAATAGGTATATCAAGACCTGATTCTAAGAGATCATTTAATCTATCTTTAAACTTGATTGGAGATGTATATAGTTAAAGTTTAACGAATTAAATAAAACAAAATTGAAAAAACGCAATTTCGTTTCTGATTACGATGGTTTTTATGTACCTCACTATTCAATTTCAGACAGACCTCACTTAAAAATTCCTAAGCAATCTTCAATCAGATCCAACATCAGACGAGATTGTCATTTCCGAAGCAAGAAAAGGCGTCCCCATGCAATGCGGAATAAATCCCGTGTCTCCTAGAGGTCTATCAAGACCCTGATTCTACGAGATCTTTTATTGGCTCTTCATGAATATACATGGCAGCAAGGAGTGTTACCGAAGCTCGGGTTACCGATACTCGAGGGTCTTTTGGTAATAAAAACAGTGGGTGAGAGAGAAGGCAAGGTTGACCGAAGCGGAATGAAATGCGAGACGGCATCTGATGGAGGAAAAAGGACGGGGAAAGGTTAATCTCGGAGACGCAGCGGACTTGGAGGAAAGAATGAGTTTCAAATGGAAGTGACCCGGGAGGTGAAACTTTATTCACCAGGACGTAGAACGGAGTGTGAGCTTGCAAGGAAACGGTTTCCAGTGCAAAAGTGTTCGTGGGTGATATAGAGTTTGCATCAAGGGTGGGCGAAACGTCAATTGTAGATATTTGGAGATCCACCTAACGGTTTCAAGTAGGAAATGGAAATGGAAATAACGTAGGAAATGTTAATAACCAAATGAAACAATGAAATAATTTATAGTTCTACATCAGGGGTGGGCGAAATGTCAATTGTATATGTTTGAAGGTCTACCTAGCTCGTAGGAAATATAAATGATTAAAATAGCTAAATGAAATGGAGATAGGTTGGTAGATTTTTTTACGGGAAAGGGGTCAGATCTGGCCAAGCCTGTGCCACACAATGTTTTTCGTCTACAAGGTGGCTATAAAGTCTGGAACCATAGGATAAATGATACATAACACATGTTCCTACTAAAGAACGTGCTCCACATGTCCGCCACCATTCTCAACACACTTCTGGAGACGTTTTACAGGACTTCTTTGAATTGTCTTTAACATTCGTGGTTCCAGAGCAGCAATTGCAGTGGTTATTCTTTCCCGGAGATGTTCCAGTTCCCGAATTTTTATTGCATACACCTCAGCTTTCACAATTCCCCATATGGCAAATCCAACCCAAAGATGGATTTACTGTAATTTGGCGAAGGAATCATTCACACATTTTCTCCTGTGGTTCCAGACTTTATAGCCACTCTGTATATTGTAACATATTGAGGACCTCCTTACAATTTTAAGTATCTAGTAGAAAATGTAAATGAATATAATAATTAAATGCAAATAAATGAAATTTAGTCATGAACTGCTAACAAAGGTTTAAAAATTTATTCCTATTTCAATTTGGTCTGTGAGTTTAACTAAAATAAAATTGTAAATACAAAGATTGAAAGATAAAAAGCGATAGTTATCAAGTTGTTCTAACTCACGGTATATAGCTCAATTAAAACACAGCCATTAATTTAACAATTTATATTGTGTTAAAAATAGAAATATATTCAATTATTCAGAGACAAATAACACCTTGCGTCAAGAAAAAAAGGAACACAGAAGTCTCAAAATGTTTGATAAATTGTGTAAAGATTTTGAAGTAACTACACTTTAAGTCAAAACATATTGAAAAAGGATGGAATGGGGTATCATATATACAGAATTTTCTATATGTATAAAGGAATTAATAATTGATTACATGATTCAACTAAATGTAATAATTTTCAATTTCAAATAATCACATAATATTCTTATTAGTTAAACATACATTGGCTATACATGCACGAAACTAGACATATATGATACGGTTCTTAGGAATTCCTCTCACAACTTGTTCCAATATAAAATATGACTTTCGGTTTTTTTAGGCAAGTTTAATATTGTGACATCCTGAGTACCGAGCGAAGAAGTTCCATCAGTAAAATATTCCTAAAGAGAAAAGGTATCGAAAAAACACTTTTGAAACATGCCTCTCTTGTCTTTACTAATCTAATCTTAGTAAACTTTGCAGGAAACTACGTATATATAACACGGAGAACATTTTAGGCTCTTAGGAATTCCGTTCACGACTGGTCCAATGTAAAAATGACTTTCGGTTTTTGAGGCAAGTTTAATATCGTGACATCCTGAGTACCGAGCGAAGTTCCATGGTGTTTCTTTAATCTGGCACCATGTGCTTTTCAAAATAGTCTGGTCTATACGTGAAGGTAAGAGGAAACGAAATCAGTCTTGCTCTATTTCAGTAAAATAAACTCGTGCAAAATATCTCAGTTTCCTATGTCATCTGCATGACCATTTCTTTTTAGATTCTGGGTTTGGTTTATCATTCTTACGATCACTTATTGCTACACGAGGTCTAATTCTGCACCTTGGTAGAAAAAGTGTCAATGTCCAATTAGCTGATTTTGAATTCACAAATCTCTTCAATGTAATGAATGTTATAATAGAAAAAGTGACAATGTTCGCCTGTCAATACATTATGAAAGAATCAAAACATTGGAAGTATGTTTTGTACTCTATATTAAAAGTTTTTAAATAAAAATTACTAACTCAGTTGTTTTTAAAACTTTGCAAAATGGACATAGACCCTTTTCTTTTTGCACCACACATAAGACAGACAGCATGAAGTAATGGATATATACACGAGGAAATTTCATTGATAGAGAAAAGAGAAATACACCCAGAGTAAATTTCAGGAATCGAACCTGTGCCGCTTACAATTCGCAGATTACAGAAAGACGAAGGAAGTACTTCTGGCAAAGAATCAATTTGGGAACCATTGTTTGGGGAAATTTTTTTGCCTTAATTAACTCACTAGCTTCGAAACAATCGTACTAAATTTTATGAAGGAGATATTTTAAATACATGTGTTGGACACATTTTCAGTTCAAAAAGAAAACTAAAAGGTGATAATATGTGTGTGTTCTCAAATCGCATTAAAAAACAAGCTGACAAGAATAAAACAGGAAATACGTACTACCACAAAAGCACTAGCGCACTTTGTATTTTCTTTACATAAAAACCTCCTTGTAATTTTCTATACTTTGTTCACTAAAAGGAGAAACCGAAATAAAACAGTGGAATATATTTGGCAAAGTTAAATATCTAGTAGCCCAAATAAAACAGTTACGCGACCAAGGAGAAACAACTTTTTGATTTTTGTTCTCGAGATTTTTATTGCTAAAATCTTAAGTCGATTGACTGTTGGATTGCCAAAAGGCAAACCAAAATGTAAAAAACAGTAAATTTAGAAATAAAATTCAACAAACATACCGGATCTTTCCCTGTGAGGTTGATCGCGGACCGTTTCCGATAGCTTGTTGTGTTGCTCCAGTGCAAAGTAAATTCAACTACTACCTCCCTACCAAAAACATACTACGCAAAACGAAATAGAAAAACTAAAATTGCAATTACCAAGATTCACACCCAAAAGATAGTTCTACAATACCTTAACTACTAAGGCCACTGCAATACCTTAATGATATTGCAGTAGTCGTTAACCCTTTTGCTGTGACAGGGCATCTTCAATCCTTGAACAAGCATTATTACCTATTTCCATGAACTTCAATAATTATATTTATAGCTATAAACAAAAATTTGCAATGGCATCAACTAAATGTTATGAGTATCTAAAAGTGTTCAGTTTTATTAAATGACTGAGATCTGTCTAAACTCTTTAAAGCCACAGTTTCGAGTTTAGTTCTCCCCACTAATTTCCGAACAAAGACTTGGAATAAATTATCAGAGTAGTTTTAAAAAAAGGGTTGCAAACAAAGATAGTGTTCAACAAAGGTTCTTTAAAATTAAGAAAAGAAAACTTTACAAAGGCGGAGAAACACTTTAAAGATAAAAGTGCTTTAGATTTAAATTTTTCCTATCTTTTTCCTTTCGTAACTTCAAACAGTCAGAAAAATCAGGTTGGAGTTTTTAGCCTTTTAAATAAGCTTAATGGCGAGATGGTATCACAGATGAACTTTGTGATTTATTACAGAAAATAGAAAATAATTGAGAGGCTGCAATTTAAAAGTTCAGGGGAAATTTTAATCTAGCTTTTTTAACTCTCTTGTTTACACTAAACATAAACTTTACTTTTAAGAAAACGAAGATACAATTTTTGTAGGAAGTTATAGGAATATTAAAAATTATATTTGTCATAACACTGGCAAATGTGTACATAACTTAGAGTCACCTAACATCAATTATGAAAGTTATTGCATGGTATTAGAAAAGTACTTTTAGAAATTTTTAACATTAATTAATACTTATAAATTTATGAAATTTTGTTTTCTTTTTCAAATCTAAAAATAATTAAATCTATAATAAATGTGGATAGATTTTACTTACATCCCTACAACTTGATTTAGAAATTACTGGGAGTTTTAAAATGTTCTTATATTTTTACAAAATTATAATGATTTGATCAAACTAACAAAGATAGAGTTAAAAATAATTGAAGATTTATTAACAGGATTTTAATTGATTTTATTAAAAATTAGTTTTAGTCGATTTTGGTCGAAAATTGTAAGCTGTTTGATCATTTGCTATATTCTTAAAACAAGAAACATTTTACTCAAAAGCTTATCCTTTCAATAAGTAATAGGCATTAAGAATATCATCAACCATTCTTGGAAAAAGCTAGATACAATAAAGTTTGCGGCACAGAAAGTTATTCAAAACTAGTTTTTAAAGTGGTACTGTTTTACATACTAACTGTTTTACACATTAGTATGTAAAACAGTTTTCGCCCATCATCAGGTGAATTCGAATTTGAAATCCAGTATTCTGTAATCTATGCAATTTATAAGCTGCATTTTTAATCATATATTTCCTTGAAATAGGGGGAAATTATCACATTCTAATAGAGGCATTTTGTTTTTCTATTGTATCTTTGAGAAAAATCATAATAGATTGCAATAGTGTTCGTTTCACTGAGGTATTTCCGTTGAATTCTGATGGTTATTGTGAATCCAATAAAACATTGGTAAAGATGCGATGTAGGAGACGCTCAGTTCTATGTACGATTTGGCACCAATTCTTTCATAGAACTGAGTTTTTCTTCCTTTTGTCTCGTTTCATAGCTTTTGGTGTGGCAACACTTAGGAATTGGCGACAAATTTTCAATTGGTGACAAAATATCCCTTCAACATATCTTACCGAAAATGTTAAAATGTTTTTACGGCATGGTAAAGTACCTCCTTTTATCAATGTAAGCATATAATACTAAAATTTCATTAGGCATGAGAATCCTCTATACAAGTCGAGAAGACAGTAACCCAAAATTCTAAAAGATATTTTTCTGATATTTTCTTCACTTTATGTGTGCTTGTGTAAATAATTGTTTGTATTATGACACCACCTTGGTCTATTTGTGTCTATTTGTGTTCAATAGAGTTTGCTAGAAGTCATCGTGTATTTGTCATGAGGTTGTATTTAAACTCATTAGAGGCTCTCATAGTCAATAGTAAAATTAGGAATACTTTTCACCGCAGTAGGCAATCATATTTAGTTATGTGATCGAACTAGTCTTCATATAAACCAGATCAAACTGTTGGCAACAAAATAAGTGCTACTGAAGAAATTTTTGAACGCTAAAGCCCATACTTAATAAACCAACACTTAATCCGTAATTCAACTATCTTTATAAAACACTTCTAAATTAAAATCAATATGTTAGTAAACAACTAACATGTTGGTAATTAGTTTACAACTAACCATCACCCTACAGGAGTTTAACACAGGAGTTCGTCTGTTGTCATTCATGACTACACTAAAGTAACTTATTTAACATAACAACACAATTGACCACATCCAGAAACTGCTGGCATAAACATTGTAAGAATTACAGGAACGCAAAATAGCTGAGGAGCGCTACTTATAGCTTCAACAGCTGCATATACAAACCTCCAAGAGCTATCTGTTGATTTTCACCAATATAGGCGTGATTATCTTCTTTCCATATATTCTCTGCTTTTGATGCACAAGATTGCTTATTTTATGATCACTTGGACGCATAGTAGTATGAAATTACACTTGAAGCATCGAATTACTACTTCGTGACAGTCACGGCATGGACATTTTTATTAACTTAATCAAGAATCTGCCTCCAGTTTTTATTTCCGAATTTTCAGTACTGGTGTTACGTTAAATAAAAAAATTCGATACATTTTCAAAAGATAATTTTGAAAAGTAAAAAGTGGGACAAAAATACTTTTATAATCTGCGAAATACAAGTTTAAAAATGGTTCGGAATGGGTTAATCTATGCCATCCATATATATTTCACTAACGTACGTGTTACAGAAATCGACGTTATATGTTTATTGTCGACTGGGAACAACAGATATAGGCAATATAAAATCAACCGTTAAGGTTGGTTGGTTGTTTTCGGGGTTTTATGGCGTAAGGGCCATATATGGCCAAGCTGTGTTAAACACAAGACAGACAACACAATGACGGAGGAAGAAAAAGCAGAAGGGCTGGCGTGGGTAAAAATGAGAGAAAAGATCTCTCAGGTACCTTGGCGTTGTGATGTCAGTACACACCTAAAGAAGAGGTGTCCTGAGAGCTCGACCGTTACGGGATTCATTCACCAACTTTGCTGCTTGATTTAAATATGCTTGATTCGAAATGTGGAGGTGTATAATATTCCTAAATCTGTACGCAAGAGCTTTCCATTCTAATGAAATTCTTCAGCAGTCTGATTTCAGAAAGCAATGAGAAATCTGGAACATAGAAGTCGGCGCAGAAAAGAAAATATCAGCAAAAATAGCTGATAAAGCCGATTCGGCATCAAAAAATGCCGAATCGCCTTTAGACAAGAAAATGGGATGAAATTGAAGTAGATGTCCAGGATCTAATTGTGGTAACATAACTGAGGTCTGCTTTTTCGACATGCATTTTATTGGGAATAAGAATTAACATTATTATAAAATTAAACAAAATTCTGTTATATATATTTGGATTCTTTTATTTCATTTAGAGGTATGCAATCTATTTATATGAATATGGATGCTAAATTCGTTATATGGATTGAAATCAAATATGAAATGTGAGTAACGACATTTTGCCATCCATACATGGATCTGCTAATAAAAAATGTTTCACAAATTGTGTAAAATACATTTGAAGTACAGTTTCCATGGTCTAATGCCATCATTTGATAGGTCATTCTTTCTAATATAGAGAATAAAGAAGACGATGCAATTACTCCTTTGGACTGTTGTTCATTAATGAAATAACTTGCTTCTGTCGTTTTTATTAATAGCTTTTGATTGGGTGACAAATTAACAACAGAACACTTTTCATGATTGCCTTACTTCTTGAAGCAAACTTTCATATATGTGTGTCGGATTTAATTAAAATTGCACCATTAGAACAGAGAACTTTTAAAACAAATGCAATTCGACGAAGACTTTCAATCGAGTTATCTAGTAAATTTCGTTTCTTCTCGAAAACATTTTAGAGCTTGTTCTCTTAGAATCTTCGAAATGTATTTCCTCATAAAAATCTTGGATCATAGAAAGCAGACAATTCTACCGAACCGAGAAGTCTGATAAGCTTCTTTTCTTCGTCGTATTGCTCTTAGAAAATTTTGAAGCCTGTCATTCTTCACAGGAGATTCGCAAAATATTCTGCAGAATTTTGACTTCCTCAATTGTTCTTAAACAATCTGATCAAAGTTGTGCCTCGTATGTGTCAATCATTGTATTAAAATAAGATTAAATTCTTGTATTAATTACTCTCCTCTTCATTTAATTTCCTCATCATCTTCGATGACGGATCAGTTACTTCTTTATCGGTACAGTAGCTATGGAAAACCGAAACTATAAAATGAAAGCAATATGCATTCTTATTAAGTTGCAACATGGCGAATGCTCCTCGACAGTAAGTTTGTTGACATCTAACACATGGATATTAAATATATAATTTTTAAATAATTTTTCTGATTATTTACTATCTGTAATTCTGGTGTGGCGAAATCTTATATAAAAATATCAAAAAACCTATGCTGATTCGCGTTGCAACAACACTCAAATGTCGTACATTTTTTGGAAATTGCAATCAATAAGAAACTGATCTTCCTTGTTGATCTTTCATTTATAAATTAAACTTATCAACAAATTTCTTATGTCGTTATAGGCATTGGGCCAAATTTGTCAGATATTTTTCCTGTACTGTCTTTGTCAAATTATCTATTGGTAACGGAATTAAAGCGCAATAAATTAACATTAATCAGTTTTCTTTACGAAATTTTATTCACATATTTTTTCAGTATTTTGCTCTGAAGCATATTTTTTAAGTTTTATATCCTAGAATAATTTACAAACTTAAACTAGACGTTGACGGTTAACACTACTTTAAGATCTGGTAAGATCTACCCTTTGTTGCATTAAATCGTTTCTTGTCTTACGTAAGCATGCATATTTTAAACCTATTCGACATATTTTACAAATTTATTAGGTTCTTTGGATTTTATGGCGTAAGAGCCATATTTGGCCAAGCACAAATTTATTACGCTTCGACATTAATTATGAAAACCAAAGCTCTAAAATTTGTAATCCACACAGAATATTCTAAATTGTGATCTATTAGTTGATAGAACCCTTATTATAGTTTGCAAGAAACTGCTATGTTGCTAATTACGTTGAAGCGTAGTTTCTTATAAATCAACTTATTAAATTTTGTATTCCCAGTTATAATCACTTTATCACGCTTCAGTGGCTACAGCGTTATTTATAAAGCACAATAAAATTTATGCTTAATATTTTTTGAAAATCTAGAACCACAGATATATCACTCTTTTAAAAAGTTTAGAAGCACACAATTTAAAAACTCTTAATGTAATCATTTCTACCTTTTCAATTCCAATCCCAAAATTTTATACATAGAAAAAAATATGAAATACATTCACAATAAACAGTCTGAAAAAGAGAGGGGGTAAAGTTATAATTCATTTACGCTTGCATATTGCATAAGTACAGACCAACTTCCTTAAGTACTTTGTAAAAAGGGTTTTTGTATGTTTCGCTGAAAGGAATGAAATAAAATTATTCAATATTTTAAAACGCGTTGTTACTCCACTTTTGCCTAGCTATTATAAATTCCAGGATGATTTAAATTTGAAATAATTATGCTTAATGAGCAGAGAAATGAAATTTTCATCCATTGCACTTTACTTTTTATTTAAATTGCTAAATCTTTTACATCTAGTCGAGCCATAATGATGAAAATGACTTAGAAACTGAATGCACCCGAATTAAAAATAAATTATTAAGGATTCTAGCTGAAATTATTGTTTAGTTGGTGAAAAGCAATTTTTTACTTGAGAAAATTATGGAATTCATTATATTAGAATTGTGTTAGTTTAAATATTTTAAAATGGGGGAGCAGTTTGTAGTTGAATTAACGCCGCACTGGAGCAACACAATGGGCTATTGGCGAATGTTCAGGATCAATCTTGAAGGCAAAGACGAGACAACACCTCAGCTGGCCACTATCCGAACTTCCACACCACGACAATGGGATTATAAAATGGGAGTAATATTTCCATTTCAGATAAATTTCTCCATAATTATGTTTCTCCGATATGTAATAAAATTGAAGAGTCAACATAGTGATAAGTCATAAAAATATGTACCGTAATGAAAGAATTAAAAACAAATATTCAAGAAGATCAAAAATTGTTTGAATGAGGGCTTAATACTCGAAAGTTTAAGATAACGTGACCCCTCTTGAGTGGTAGCCTATTATAATTTTAAAATTTTACAAAACGAAAATTTTGAAAAATGTATTATCATTAGTTTGCACGAAACCCTTCAATAACATTTTTGTACAAAATAGCAAAATAGAAGAGAGAAAGCAATTAATTCATTTAGTTACACTATACATCGAACTCCTTCAGTTTAAGCAGCACTGAATATTTGTGTTGTTTCTAATAGATTTAAATATACTTATTTAAATACAATTTTAAAATTTCTTTCAAGGAATTTTAAAATTGAAGTCTCTTTGAAACAAGTTTTAAATTTCTATCAAGAAAATACCTCGAAGACTTTTACAAATATGTCGTTTTGAACTTTCTCAAAGACAGAAATCCATGTCGTTATCTAGAAATTGAGGTTGAAACAGTAGGAACTTTCGGAAAAACATTTGGTTTCGCCCTATTGGCAAACGCTTAGTGGTGATCTGCCAAGAAGTTAGATAAATCAATCCGAAACCGTAAATCTAGTGAATTTGACAGAAAAACCACCTTTCGAAGGTCCAAGTCTGGTGAAGATAACTGGTATTCAATTCTATACAACGTAGGATTTGTGTTTTATTTTCTTATAATCTGTCAGAATAAGAGTGTTACAATATTTATTTCCAATATAATTTGTTTTTAGAGTATATGTCTACTTATAAATTAGATTATCCAAAAACTTTAGGGTACACTAAAATAAATTTGTTTGCCCATCGCAGTTTACAAATAAAAATTAAGTATCCTAGCTCTTAGCGTGTTTGAGACATTTCTTTTGTTATATTTTGGGGTTTTTTTGTCAATGATAAACTTTTCCAAACAGTCATATTAAAACTAACTTTTCTAGTTTTCTTTTGGTTTAATTTAGTATTTGTTTTAGAGATGAAAAAATTAATTTAAAATTAAATCTCTTTTAAAACGTGATTAAGTTTTTACTGAGAAATATTTTAATATTTCTTATTTGAAAAGCTGCGATTAAAGCATATTTTAATAGCTAACTTTAGTTCCTCCTGGTAGTTTTTCACCATAATAAATTTGATAATCACTTTTCGAAGTCATTTCTAGCAAACTTCTACTTGGAAGAGAGCTAAAATTTTACATGGTCTTATAAAAAGCCATTCATAATTTTTCGAATATTAATTTCATAATTAATATTTGAAATAAATTAATAAATATATAAAAAATTGACTTGGTCAAAATTTATAAGATACGAGTTTTTTAGCTTTTCTAAACTAAAAATGTGGAGATCTTTAGATTGGTAAAGTCCACTAAGTCATTTTTTTCTTTGTATGAATGTTAGATTTCTTCTTCGTAAACACACTTAGTGAGTTAAGCTTTGGGAGTAGAATTTTTCTCCTTCGTTTTTTCTTCGTTTAAAAGTGCTTCACTCGTAAGTCCACGAAATTTGAAAGTAACAATAAAAATTCTCAGCGTTTTTGATTGTTTTAAAATAAATGAATAAATGTCTGTGAAGCTAATTTAACACACATTAGGAGCTCCAAATTTTCCATACCCGTAATACAGAAATGGCTGGAACAAAAACTTGAATCTTGATATTCGAGGTCAAATTTTGAGTAGGTTTGAAATTTGATGTCAAAATTAAGTATCGTAATTGAAAATTACAGTTTATGAGTATATGTTATGAATTATGTGTGTTAATGTTTATGAGTTAAGTATATATGAAGATGATACCTTTATGCAAATTTTTATGTGTATAAATTTATAGCCGTTATTCCCTATTAAAAGTACCTTTGAATTTTTTCTATGAAAGATGCGTAATCCTAGAAATATAACAAGCTCGTTTGGAAAAGCTCATTCATCTAAACTGAATGAAATGACGTCTTGATAAATTGATTACAAATTTAACTCGAATAAAATATTTAAAAAGTAGTTAAAACAAATTCTCATGTTTTCAACATGGAAAGATTTTAATCTAATATTTTATTATCAACTATCTTACTTCTAAAATTCATACAGATGTTAACATTTCAGAATCTACAATGAGTAATTACGTGCATTAGTAGTTAAAAGTAATAATACAAAATATACGCTATCTAATAAGGTTAACACGAATTTTTCCTACTTTGTCCACTTCTAAAATTGAGTTTACAATTCTTGCAAAAGCGAAATCTATGAAATTATCATGTGTTAATAACGATAAATCTTATTTAAAACAAGACCATTTTAAAAACTTGATTCCATTCTTGTTAACTTAACTATTATTTAAATTATTCGGATACTTTTCCTTCACTTTTGTGGAGTAAATCGTATTCAAACCAATACTTTCACTTATATGGAGGAAGTCATTCAATCTGTTTGGAATAAGATAGCAGTTTTTGAGTAAAATTATAGCAATTAAAATCTCTGAGGAGGTTATATTTCAATATTTTTATATTGCAATTAAAAATATAAAGCTACAACACTAATCAGTGCAACTAATACAGAAAATCTTCCTGAAATCTCTTGAGCTCAAATTTTTCAAAGGGAATATTAGAAACGAACGTATCCATGAAAATGTACGAAATAAATACTGGGATTTGTGAAATTATTTTTTAAGTTATTAGTTACCTAATATTACTTTAACAAGCTTTCGTTTTCAATACATTTTAAGTACTTTAAATTGTGAAAATAAAATCTGATTTGTGATTTATTTGCACAACTAGAACCAAAACTAATGCTGATACTAATTCTAATCAATAAGTTTATTTCTATCCCCTCTTGTATAATGGTTTAATTCTCCCCATTAATCCAAGCCTCTACTAATTGCATATTTCATCAAAATTTAAACTTTATAAGCAAAAATGGAATTCTCGGGGATAAAATGTTAATTAAAAATAAAAGTTTTTCTTAACCTCGATATTAAAAGTATTACGAAACTTTTAAAATTAAAGCGAGTTTTTTCTAAACGTTAGGTATAAAAAATGTTTTGCTCCAGAAAAAAAGCAGGATTCGATCCAACTAGGCATGCTAGATGACTGATGTAGACTACAAGGCTTTTATATAGTGGTTAGTTGTTGGCTTGGTTTAGCGTCGCAAGGTCCAATAATAGACAAACGTATTGTAAGAAATCAGATTAACTCTTTAAGTGTCACGAGATTTCCGAGAAGAGACTGCTTTCTCACCACAACACACATTTTGACTAATTAACCGCAACCTTGAAAAAAATCCTAAGAAATATTATATTGGTTACTAAAGTTATAACTCGTACAAATTCATCCAAGTTGCTTGGTTTTGAGTTTTATGGAACAAGAGCCATATTTGGCCATGTGCCAGACACAATACAGACAATGTCAACAAATTCATCTAGGATAGATTCTGCATTTTGCAGAACGGATATATACGTGTGAACCCCTTAGAAGTTTAAGAGACTGAATCACACTGAAACGGTATGCCTTGAGTATGAACCAAGCCCACTATGAAAGTTTAACACAGCGATTTTTAACCTTTTTCATCTCGGGGCATAAATAAACTAATTACTAAAATTCAACGGCGCACCAAAAAATATTTTTTGGCGATCTGACAAAATTAGGTATGATTTGGATTGATTTAAAAAAAATGGGTATTACTTGAAATTATTTTTGAACAAGTATACGAACATTTTCAAAACTTAAAAACTAAACCTTTGAAATGAAATCAATCTTGCTCAATTTAAGACGTTTCACCATCCATAAGGCACACCATTGCCATTCTCGCCGAATGAAAATTGCTGGTCTAACAGATTGAATGACCCTCTTTAATGGGAAAATAAATCAAAACAAATCATAGGACTTCTGCCTACCAAGAATATCTTAAAGGAATAACTCTTACCACTAACGAAGACATTTATTACGTATAAAGTAAATGTTATGCCTTTTAACTAGCTAATGTAAAATAATTTTAATGTTAATAGTAGGGACACACAGATAATAGAATATTTTTAAACAATAAGGAACAGTTTAATATAAAATTATATTAATAAGAAGAATTAATTAATAAGAAACTCAGTTCTTTAAAATGAAAAAGCAATGATTAAAAAATTAAAGATTAAAAGTTATTGAGGTATTAAATGAAGTTAAAAAGCTGCACAATGTAGGACCGACATTAAAGCAATAATCTGACCGATTAGTTCAAAAGAAAAGATTTTGCAATACGTATGTCACTTACTTCGATCATAATTCATAAATGCCGCCATCCCACAGCTGATAGCCCACAAAAACAAGCCACTCAGAAGCATCAAACTGGGAAACTTCCTCGAAAAATCCATCTTGCAAATAAAAATGTTCCCAACCTGTGGGGTTGTCAAAAAAGTTCCTGGACCAAACGATAAATTATTCCGTCCCGTTCCAGAACGGAGCGCAGTGTGGAATGTCTGCTGAGAATCCTTGCCTAGCTACCGGCTCAGCTGACGAGCGTGGACTGAAGAACTAGACCCACGTGACGTTCATCGGTCACGTGTCGCAACCACCGACTGATCTGCTCTTTCGGCTCCCCGTTGTCTTTTCCTCTCGGATCGCTCTCGGTGTTCCCTAACGGTAAATGGATCGGCGTGCAGCGTGCTCTTGTAGTTAAAATGTTTGGCGCCACGATCGGGCATTTGGCGACGGCTGTTGGCGGTCTGTTTAATGGGTTTTTCGGGACTAAAGTTTTATTGTGAGTAGAACGTTTGATTCGGAAATAGCGAAAAATTCAGTCTACCTCTTTCAATCAATAAATACCATTTGGTTTCATAAGAGTTGGGAAACTGGTATTTTAATACCGGATTAGGTGGTGTTGATGAATTAATTACACAGTTACCAAAGCGTGAATTCTGGGGATTTTTTTCTTTTTCTAAGTTTCAATTTCATATTTACTTTACTTTAAAAGTGTCATTTTCATTTACTCAGTTCTCTATTTAAAAAAGTTGTTACTTCATTTACCAATATAAAAGTTTCTAAATAAAGCCTGCAAATTTTTGTTCTATCATTGACTTTGTACTCTTATCTCTCCTCTTCTCTCTCCTTTCTCTCTCGCTTGCTTACTTCCTTTCTATCTTTCTTTCCCTCTCTTTCTCCATCTTTGTCTCTTGCTAATTTGCTTCTTTCTTTTCTCTCTCTTCTCTCTCCTTCTGTCTTTTCTCTATCTTCTTTCTCTTCTTACTCCCTGTCCCTCATTTCCTCCTCTCCCTTGTTTCTCCTCCCTCTTCTGTCTTCTTCCTCTCCTCTACCTTTTTTACTCTCACTTACTTGCTTCCTTTCTTTTATTTCTTTCTTTTTTTCTCTCACTCTTCCTCTCATCTTTTGATTGCACTCTTTCTATCTCCTTACTCCCTCTCCCTTCCTTCTCTCTCTTTCTCCTCTCTCTCTCCTTTCTCTCTCTCTCTCCTCTCTCTCTTCTATCTACTTCTTTCTTTCCCTTTTCTACTTTCTTTCTCTACCACTCTCCTCGTTTCCACTTGGTTTCTCTCATCCATTATTATTTTAACGAATTCCATTATAGATCATCTATGCGCACATTTATAAATATCGACATATAACTGTGCTCTGGACTGATTAATTTAAAATAACAACATTATAACTATCCACGATACTTATCGTGCGAAAGATGTACTTAAAATTAAATTCCCTTAACAGAAACTCAGACTGTATTGAACTTTTTAAACAGCCTACGCTGTATACGCATATGCTTGGGAAATACTGATATACTCGTACATTACTTTTAAATGGGTATTTCAATGTACTGTTGCATCTACATAGTCTATTTTCACTCTGCATTAGCAACATATAGATAGGTAGGTAATTACCGTCGCACTGGAGCAACACACGGGCTATTGGCTACGGTTCGAGATCAATCACGAAGGGAAAGATCCAAGGACAACGCCTCATTATTTCGAATCGCTATCAAATGACGAGGTCATCACCTGAGCTGGCACCCCACTCTCCGAACTTCCACACCACGCCAACGTGAGGAAATTTGAGACCACGACAGATTTAACGTTCACCAGACCCCGTGTACAAGACGGTCTTTGGCTGGACCGAGTTTCGATCCCGCAACCCTCCGGTTGATAACCCTCCGTTGCTCTTTCAACTGGGTTACCGTGGCCCAGCAACATATAGGAAAATACATCATTGTCAGCTAGAGCTAGTTAAATTTCATAAAATTCAGTCACAATCGATGAAATATAAACTTTCTGACTAAAATTTGTGAATATTCGATATATTTTAACGATACTTTCTGTTTGACAATGCTATTTATTAATGTTATGGAGTATAAAAATACAGAAATGGAATAGAGCAGGGGTCTCCAGACTCGGCCCGCGTAGAGTCACAGTCCGGCCCGCGGAAATCCGGCCGATGCAGCATGCAATTTTTCGTAAAATCATAGATCGTAAAAATAATTCAAATACAGTAAAGTCGCGGTAATTCGAGTCTCGGTGGGTTCGAGGTTCCGTGTAATTCGACCTGGTTTTATGGAAAATAAACTATTACAAAATATTAAATGACTTTCGTTACTGAGCGCCTTCAATTTAATAACGCTTTCCGCTTCTCATTAGAGTGTTGGCCTTGCGTTCTTTACTAAGGTAAATGAAACCCTTTCTAAACTTCAATTAGATCTAAAAAACTAAAAGACGTCACCACAGATGGAAGTAAAAGTATGTGTGGCAGTAAAACAGGATTAGTAGGACATACATGCAATGCTATTCAAAATGCTGGAGGTGAGAAACCAATGGTTTTTCATTGCATTATCCATCAACAATCCTTGTGGGAAAAACATAAATGTGCCGGAAGTAATATAATGTTAAGATAGTAAATTACATCCGATCCCACTCTCTTAAACACCGGCAGTTTAGAATTTTCTTTCGAATATTGAAAGTCAGTATCCAGATGTCCCATATCATTGTGAGGTACGTTAGCTAAGCAGAGGAAAGGTGTTCCAAAGGTTTTTTTTAGCTACGCCAAGCTATTGACATTTTCATGATTAAACAGGGTAAGCCTGTAGAAGAGCTTTCAGATCATCAGTGGCTGTGGAAGCTTGCATTTGCTGTTGATATTACCACTCATCTTAATTTTTTAAATTTAAAATTTCAAGGCGAAAAGTCCTTTGTAAACGACTTGTTCCAACATGTGAAAGTTTTTAGAACAAACTTGCTCTTTTTGAAAACCAATTGGGAAAGAAAATTTTGGACCACTTCGAAACTTGCAAGAAGTTTGCTAGTGAAACTTGTGTGCCTTTCCCATCACATTATGCAGTACAAACTATCACAAAACTACGTGAGGAATTTGAAAACCCTTCGCAAACTTTGAGCATGCAGCTACAGCAGAAAAAATCAAGCTATTTCAAAATACATTCCAATGTGAAATTGAAAATGCGCCTACAGAACTTTAACTTGAATTGATTGAACTTACATCAAATGAATACTTGAAAGAATATTTCAAGGAATGTTACAAGAATGCGGACCTTCTTTCATTTTACAGGTGATTATATTTAGTTTATTTTTATTTTTAATTTTAAAACAGTAAATCTGATAGTTTCATTGTAGGTCATTTGGTGATGATTTCAAAGAAATAAAAAACTTTGCAAGATCAGTGCTTTCAGTGTTGGATCGACCTATATCTGCGAACAGACATTTTCAAAAATGACCTTTGTAAAAAATCAAAGTATAGGGCTAACTTGTCAGACGAACACTTGAATTCCATTCTAGTGATAGGATCATCGAAATTTAACCTAAAATGGACAGACATTATATGCCTGAAGCCACTCCACATGTCCCATACGTACATAAGAAAGTCAAAGGAATATTGTTGAATGTTATTTCTTTCCTTATGCCAACTTATATGTATATCTACATTATTTGGAATAAATTTGATTTCTTTGGATAAATCGTCTACATTTTTATTTAAACACTTATTTTATTAACTAGTTTATTTCGTAAGCTTTAAAAAAATTGACTTTGACCCAAAGCCCATCCCCCCCACCACACACACACCATATATATATATTTATTTATTTATTTATGTGTGTAGTTGGCCCGCCTGACTTCCAGGATTTTTCAATCTGGCCCTCAAGTGAAAAAGTTTGGAGACCCCTGCAATAGAGGATTGCGGATTGCTAGAAAACTGTCACCCCAACTACGTTTCAAATAAAAAATATTAACACTAATTACACCTAACATAAACAAGAATCTAACAAAACGACCATAACTGAAATTTCAGATATTTTTAACTAAGAGAACTTCGATAAAATAACTTTCTTAGTTCGTTGCGCTACATTTACATGAGATCTTTGGAGGCTATCATCTCTTGCCTCATTTTAAAACGCCAGTATTAAAATTATCCTTCTGATTCATTACGAGTTAAACATGTAAATGAAGCTCAAAATTCACACAGTTGCAGTGAGACAAAAACTCCAAAACGTGATCAAATCGGGATTTTATAAAGTTCAAAGAATAGGATTATTAAACTACTATTTTAATTAGTGTCCCCTTTTGAAACTTCATTAGCAATGTTGTTACCTGCAATTAATTACTATAAAGAGTTGTTCGAACTCGACCTCATCAACTTCTGTTTTTCACTTGTTAAAATCTGTGAAATTCTGTGTGAGTTTGAATCACGATTCAATTTTCTGCAAATAATTTGAACAAGCCCTGCTATACCCTAATATATATATAATGCAAGTTAAACTCTTCAAAAATATGCCAATAATTTTATAATATGCAATCAGTTTTTAATTCACTAAACAAACGAATGATTTAAAGGTCTTCAGTTTTCTCGTTTAATTTATTACATGAAGTTTTTAATTTAAAATGCCTTTTTTACTTCCATCTACTTTAAGTCTAATTTTTACTACAAGTTTATTACTTGTTTAAATAAAATATCCTGAAAGAATTAGCTGCTACAATTCCTTGTTCTACTGAACTTTACAATTTGAAATGTATGTACTAAATGTTTTTCGAGATTTGTGTGTGTGCCTGATACGTTCATTAACACATAGCAATAATCTAATTTGCCCTAAATGCATTTATCTCTAGAAGCAAACTATTTGTGAAATTTAAAAGAAATTTTTCGATGTCTTGTGTCTTACACTACAAAGATCTGCTCTGTCAATCTCCATTCTGAATCCAAATGTAGTTGCAGCATATTATAAAATAATATTTGAATATAATAAAAGAAATGGTAACTTTTACTATCTGCTTTTGATTGAATGTTTAATTTAGAAAGTGGTACTTTTGCTTTGCTTGCAATTTTTTACATTTAAAAAGAAATCAAAATTTGCTCTTTTTATTTCATGCATTAACATTCTCGATTTGCAAGTCGCCATTTCGAATAAGCCTGTATTCTTCGAATGAAAGAATTTTGATTAGATATTAATTGGGATAATACATTTATAATTCCTGCTGAGTAAATTATATTTATTGCTTAGTCTCTTATTAAATTTTTGGAGTTATTCCACATACGAAGCACAAGAACGTATCAGATGCTAGGGTGAGGTTCAAATATTTGCAAGACGTCCTCAACAAACTAAAAAAGAACAGCTTTCAGCTAAAAACAGCTAAGAAAGAACAGAAGTTAAACATGTAATATCAAAAAGAGACAACTTCGCTATCGCAAGAAGTTTCAAACAAAATCTCAAATTTAATAACCTAAACCAATTGAACTAATCATTGAAAAAGCTCATAAAAGTTACACGTAGAATAATGCTCACAATGGTGAAAAAATCTGGAATGCTGCAAGAACGAAAAGAAGACCAATTTAAATTAAAGAACAAAAATTAATTAATTAAAGCCACGTTCAAAAAAGAAATGAACCTTATAATTGATCAGGTTCAATCAGGATATTCAGGCACATCGTAATGGAAACTGCTCGCAGCATTTTTAGGCTTTATAAAGATTTGGCCAAGATTACAAGAGTTAATTAAAATCTTATGAAATGACATCAGGTTTCAATACAAACATAAAGATGTTTGGTACCATATCATAGAGAAACGACACACAACTGTATGTAAATTAATGCCACTAGTCTTGTATGCTAGTATCGGTCCGCGATACTGCTGCAAGGAGCCTCTATTCTATCCAATTCATTAAATGGACTGTATAATTATCTGAAGAAGCCAAGAGGTAAAAACAAAGATATTAAGCATTTTAAGAGTTTTTCTAAATGTCGAGGAAAGCAACAAATGAAGATTTGATACTAAAACTCTTGTACCTTTAGATCCTTTATAGCAGTTTACGCTTACACTAAACAGAAGATGCAAATAAATGCCCCTTCTTATGAAGCTAGGCAATTGTTGGAGACAAAAGTATCATCAACTCGATTTCCAGATGTCAGTTTTGATGCAGAAAAAGACGCGACATCAGACGACGACTCCAATGAAGAAGGAGAGATTATGAATAATAATTAATTAATTTTGGATGGAAAAGAGTATCTATTATTGATAAAATATATTAATCATAATAATTTAATTAACTAGTCGTAATTTTCAATATAAGGAGAATAAATTGGATACTTGAATTTTGATCACGTTTTCGGGACTTTGACCAGCTGTGCGCTGTCTTGTTTCGGTTATGTATATAAGAGAGCAAAAGTATAATCCCATCCACAGACACTTGGGACAGTTGACCAAACAATTTATTTTTCCAAACTGTAGAAACATATTAGGATAAATGTAAAAATCAAGAAAAGAAATCCGGACTTCTGTTCAGTTTTCAGAAGTGAGCTCATTGACGCTGATGAAGAGCTTAACTACATCATGTCTGTTTCGAACCCAAAGGTCGTTTGGATTTTGTCCAACCAGTCGCAGCTCCATCCAACATCTATCTAATTGGTGCAGTGTGGGAGATAAAACTGGCATAGTGATTCTTAACAGACTCAAGAGTGTCTTATCCTTCTGTGAGGTGCACCTACAGTGGATCCCTTCACACGTGGACCACAGAGGAAACGAAGTAGCCGATGATTTGGGGAAGGAAGGTGTCGATGAGCAATTGCCCGCTACTCACTCATTCACTTTTCTTGAGCTTTACTCTATTAGAAAAAATCTTGATAAGAAGGCATGGATCGTTCCCCAGGTACATTCTTGGTATCGTGGAAATCGTCCCGGAAGATCTCTTGCTCTCAATTGAGACAGACAGCGCTCTCCCGCTTTTTCAGTGGCCATCTGAGGTGAGGACCTCAGTGCACATTCTCGAGTGCCTGGTGTTGTTCCAATAGGACCTGTTTTCTAAACCTCTTTTGGTGTAGAATGGACTTTGTGCGGGCGAATGGACGTGTGGATTTGGGGAAGGACGACTTTCCACGTCCAGCTGGAGCTAGACGTGGCGATTAGCAACAACAGGATAAATGACCTAAAATGCAATAGATCGATTTTGGAACTAATCAAGAACGAAAATAGGGAATGATTCAAACTACATATATACATAAGCTGATGCAGATCGTCTTAGAAAATAGTAGACAGATGTGTTTGACAGGACAGGGATATTAAATCGTTAAACCACCCAGTAATTCGAAATGCGAACAATCTATATTGTTCCCCCATCATATCAATCACTCATTCAAATTGTGGAGAGTAAAAATTTCCCCAAGATGCTTCTATCGGAACCAAATGACTCTTTGAACCATAGGCACATGTTTAGTTCGTGTAATACGATTAATGGATTGAGAAGTCACATAAATTTTCTAATTGAATCAACTGAAAGTTAAATTTAGAGAAATGCCAAACATAAGACAGACAGCGTCAAGTTCATGAACATACACAAACACAGAAAGAAAACCTAACACAGAAGAGAGAAATGCACCCAGAGAGGAATCGAAAATGGAAGGAATAAAACCTTCGTCACCCACAACTCGCAGATTGCTAGAGCAGTAGGCAAACCTTCAGAGTCACGTCGGTGCCATAAGATAGGAACGAGTTTGTCAATTGCACTGAAGAGTATGGGGTAACTTCTCTCAAGGATATTCTATGGCACAATTAATTAAAATAAAAAGTATTTTGAATAAATATATACAAAAATGTGTTTTCAAAAATATATTTCCAAATGATAATCTATCAAAACATGAACCAAGTAAACAATATTTTAAAAATAAATTGCTAAATCATTACTCAGTTTACTTTAAATACTTAGAGATTCTTCTGAATTTGTGTGTTCAGATCAAGTTTCCAGATCTGTCAAATATAGCTTGCATATCGATTGACTAAGACAATTTGTCATAGTAACAAAGCTTGAAAATCTCTTAAAGTTTTAACGATTTGATCTAATTATCGCGATCTGATCTCTGCCAATCCACTTTCTTCAAACAGTTATCACTAAATTAATTCGTCTAGATTTGTGCTTAATCCCGTAATCCTCGAACTAAGCATACCGTCTATCAATAAACGAAACTCCCCGTTTCAGTAATTTTTAGTTTATAACGCCGCCAAATCTTTTATAACCGCCGGTGAGTCTCATATTAATATGACGGGTAGTGGACTTGATTACTTAATCTCTGTAATCTGAGACTGATTAAAGGGTAATTCCTTTCACAATTTCATGCCACGGGAAATTCGCAGGTTTCACAACTCATACATATTTAACCAACTCCTCAAGACTGGACGGACTAATTACTTTTGAACGCATTCCTGCGTAGTTAGCTGGTAACTGGAACTTCCGCTAAGTAAGCACATTGTTTGGTAAAAATATAGTGCACTTTTGTGCAAACAAGTTCAAGTTTCTCGAAGTAAGGCTTGTGTTGAGTTTTCATTTGATACCCCAACTTTTACCGACGCTATTCTGACTTTTCGACCTTTACAAAAGTTCGACAAGATTTAATTTAACAGCAGAGATATGAAGTTTTAAAAGTATGGGTCACACTTTGACGGGGAACGACTGAAAAGTGAAGGAATTTGTTGAATATTGATATTTTAAAGACATCTATTATGCCCACGTTTATATGGCTGGATTTAACCTTATGAAGCGAATAAAAATTGTTTTTCTCAAATTATTTTCGATTTTTCTATAATGCAGATAAACGACTGAAAAATTAAAGACAACTAAAGCTTCTATACTGTTACATTAATAACAAATGACAACATGAAGACTAATAAGTTACTTATAAGCATTTGAAATCTGATATACGAACCATAAAATTCAATTTAGAAACCAATAAATTAATCAATGAGAATAAATTTCGAGATTCATGTATATGTAAATAACTTTCTATATTTCCTCTAATCCCTTATCATTACCTCATAAAATACTTTTGATTCGCTTTTTCACCCTCCAAAAATATCAAAATATTTTCGTGTGCTCTTTTGATAGGTATTCTATATAATTTGTTTTAATGCCTAACCACCGATCTCTTCGGCCTTTGCCACTACAAGAGGCGAACTTGCGGTCAATTGTGAAGGACCACCAAGTGGGTTTTCTTTGTATCAAACCAAAATTGGTGTTAATCCTAAAAACGATGAGACACCACAGTTCGCCAAGTTGGCTTTTTAGCAGAAATGCTAACCGTTAGATGTGCTATTATTCCGATAGCAGTTAAATAAAGAGCGTTGAATTACAATTTAAAAGTTAGCAACTCATTAAAAATATCAAGTTGTCGCGAAAAATGTTCAAACGAAACTATTACATAACTTTTTACCAAATTAATTAATAAAAATTTAAATGTAAAAATTTATTAGAAATTTGGTACGAATAAAGGTTAAAATTCTAAATTATTTAAGCAATTTCTAACTGTTTGAATTAACCGCGAACGTCAATTACTAACAGTTAATAATATTTGTGATGTTATATGTGACTCGTTTTTACATCAGTTTGAATTTGAGTTTCAATTTCGCCGTTGGCTTGGCTATGTTTGCCTTTTAGATGTCCTAGATTACTTTTCCTATTGTGCATGTATATTGAAGTTTTCCATTTTTTATAACAACATTATAGTCCATTCATTTTATTCACAACCTCTGAACTTCAACAAAAATCAACCATTAAGGGATGCTTGATTTAAAACATCCTTGATTGGAGTTGCATACTATTGCTAAAACTCCACGGAAGAACTCGCTGCTCTAAAGCAATATGAAATCAATTGCTACGAAATTCATTCGCCATAGTTTTATTTGAGCTATGGGGCTTCATAATGTTGCTAAGACTACACGGAAAAGGTAACCGCTCTAATTCCAGTATTCTGATGACAAAAGGCAATGAGAAATCTGGAAAATTGAAATCAGTGTAGAAAAGAAAATGTCTGAAAGTGAAAATAGTCAAGAAATCTCGGTACTCTGAATACCTCTGGCAGTTATCTTTGCAGGTTATGGAGAGCATTCGTGTTAATGCACACACATTTTCACAAATGGAAATGAAATTTTCACAAATGGCAGCATGAATGAAGAAGAAATTTCTGACACTGTGACAATGGAATTTATATCAAACTAGATCATGAATGCATCAAAATCAATAAAAGAAATCTTAATCGCTGTTCTGTTTTTCTTTCGGAACTTTTGGCGATCTATAAAGCTCTGGGGAGGATACATTGAATCATCTCACATTGATAAGGACATTTGGATCCTAGCAGATAGCCGAAGCTTCGTGTATCATCCCAGCAAGTGGTGGAAACTGTGATCTTATCAGCAGAAATTTTGTCATCAGAATGAGACGTTCGTGTGAGAGGAACATGATAACATCTTCAATGGGTCGCTTTACATATTGGTCTGCAAGAAAACGAAACAGACAACCTTTTGCCTAAGAGAAAATCTAGATTCGTTACCATCTTATGGCAGACTTACCTATGTATAAATCCATCGAAAATTAAAGTGTGTAGGAACAGAATTGGGAGGACTCCTCCGATTCATGATTGGTATGTCTACAGTCATCCCTGTGCCTCCCTGGTAAAATAGGCAGCAGTGGTCACTTGAAGCCAGTGAATATCCAATTGGACTGCAAGCTCTTGTCCGCTTAAGCTTCGCCCAAACACATCATCTACTGTTTGACCGTCCCTCAGGATTATTTACCTAAGTTGGTTCTTGAGGTCCTCAAGTCTCACTGACCTAATAGACTTTGTATATTTTTTATGCCAAGCGAGATGAGTAAGAATAGGTTTAGATGTTAAAAACAACCAAATCGCTTTGGTGAATGGTATGCAATTGAAGTGAACATTTAGAAACTAATTGTTGACATGACTGAGGTCTGCAGTTTTTGATAATGCACTTTATTGGAAGTAAGAATAATTAAAGACAGCAAATAGTACAAGAAAAGCTGCTTTACACATATTTGATAAATCTTGTTTCGTTTAGAGATCTCAAATGCGCATATCGATGCATATAGTCATAGTGAATGGATTTAAATAAAAAAAAATGAAATGTGAGTAAAGGCGCGGTCAGCATTAATAGATGAGGACATTTAAAAAACTGCAGAGTAGATATGCGCAGGTACACTAGTCTACTTAATTTCTCAAAAGGATCAAAGGGAAAGAATTTCTCAAAAGGAAACAGAAAAAGTAATCGTATTTCTGGAACTACGTTGCAGATGAATCTGCAGTTTTGACTTATCGAAATGCATTATCTAGATTGTTTCAGTTCAGTTCGTCACTCTACGGTTACATTTTGCTAAACGAGGGATAATTAAACACATTTTCTAGATTGTTATTCGAAGTTACATATAATAAAGGTATTAACTCAGATTCGTAACTCAAATAACCGATATTGATACCTATTTTTAACTCCACACAATTTTCCTTAGAGCGTCATAACTTTAAACGCGTTTTTCTAGAAACAATGGTTTTGCAGAACCATGTCTATTGTGTAGTGCTGAAGATGTCCTACATCAATGGAAAGTACTTAATAAATAGCACGGTTATTCGTGATAATTTAAAATACAAGTTTTCATACTCTAACTAAATTTTTGCTACTTAAAAACGATGTTTTAGAAAGCAATAGCAATTCGTGGTAATAATTTTCTACAGTAGAATATCGTATGATCCCTTTAAAAATCACCAAAAAGTTACATTATAAATTATCTAAATTATAATACAAGTTTTATAACAATGATGTAATTTTATTGGAAATTCTAATAGAGGAACATAAACCCTTCATTAGTCACGAGTCATTTTTTAACAAATGAGATCGCGGTGCATCTGGGATCGAGTTTCATTTCCTAGTTACAGTGGGTGATCATATTATTAGAGCCACCTTTACAAATTGATAGTTTTACATATCTTTAAGCGATAATTATTAAAAAAACCAGGTTCCATCGAATTATTTTTATTTTTATGCATATTTATAACCAGCGGCTATACTGCTGGTTTCACTTGTCATATATCCATCATCCATTTTCACGCCTAACTCAGAAAATGCCTTCTTTACATTGTGGCTCTAATAGTTTGATCACTGTACACACGCATTAATTATTCATTTAAAAAGTAATACGTTGCTAATTTTAGGACCTGCTAAAAAAATAAATATCTGAAAAGTGTATTATTTAATTCTATAAGTAATATATTTTACGGTTATTCTCTTTTCATAGAGTAACATTGAAGAAAAGCCACTGTGGACCTGTCAGGATCAGTGCAACTAACGGAGGGTTAATTGTATTCAATCGATATTTATCTAACTGGTTTATTTAGATATTTTTACTTCTGTTAAAATAGAAGATGAAACCAGCATAAATTATTTTCTAATAAATTGCAGGAACTTTCTATACACAAGTATACAACACCCCAATTCTGCTTTCAATTGATAATACGTCTACTTATGCAAGCGTTTGAGACGATTTCTTTGCTTAAAATATCTTGGAAATTTGTAAAATTTTGTTCAGTATACTTAAATGAAAAAATTAATATATTTCTTGTCCATCTGGAAGAATAGTAAAATATATGTCATATGTTCTGAAATTAGATATAGTATAGCAAAACATATTTTATTTTTAAACACAAAAACGCTATAAAGATGATCAAAATCGAAGAAATTGAATGCTTGAACATACGCATTTGAATTTGTGAGTTTTATTTTGTGCTTTAATGCATTGATACATTGAGTTTAAAATAAAATCTTTCGTTAATTACACCTTGAAACGTTTAGTTTCTCTAATGCCTCTTCATAACAGGAAAATTAATTTTTTTCGGCAGATATCGAATTTTTCAATGATAATCATTTCCCTTGGTTTTCCGATCTAATTAGCCCTCCTGTTATGGGAAACAATAAACATAGAGCGAAAAATCAAACAAACCAAGTTTTATTTCCCATTTGAAAGAAATTTAACTAGCCTTTTAAGGAAAAATAACTAAAAACTTAACTAGCCTCAAAAGAGAAAATACAATATTTATGTTTAGCTCTTTGTTATTTTTTAACAATGATGTTTATGAATTCATATTACTCAAAGAATCATTCTGTTTTGATTTCAATGTGCTGTTTCCACAGAAGCCTAATGGATTGTCTTTTAAGTATTTATGACTTCATTCATAAATTGAATTTCATTTTCCCACAACAAATCAAAGAGCGAAGGTAATGTTGTGAAGTCTATTTCCGCATAATCATCAGACTGTTAAAAATCACTATTTGTAAGACTTACCTGATAAGGTGAAGAATTTACCAAGGTCACTTCTGGTGTTGTTTTGTCTGGCACTCATGTTAAAATGCCCATATTTTTACAAACTTATGCAGGCTTGGCAAATGTTATTTGAAATCATCTTCCCTTAACTGACAATTGAAGACAAGAAAGCGTGATGAAGCAATATTTTATTATGTGTTTGTTGCGGATTATTACGTTTATACGTATATTACAAGAACTTCAGTCAACATTTTTAGAACATCTAATTATTTTTTGTTTTTTATTACGATGTTGCCACTCAGAGTAAAAACCACTATGTTGTCATATTGTTAAAAGAACTTTTAAAAGATCATTTTAAAATTTTAATACTCAAACTTCATTCAAAAAGCAATTCTAAATATCGCTTGATAAAATGCATTCAGAATTTTTAAAATATAAGTTAAAAAATTACGGTGTTGCCGCATTGCAAAAGAACTTTTAAAATATTATTAAAAACTTTAATTCTTAAGTTTTTGATTTAAAAAAGGATTACGAGAAAGATTTTCAGAAAAAACCAACCGGAAGAAGGGGATTTTACTTCCTTCTATCCGATTGTTCTCTCAATGTACATACATATCGGTATTACCTAAAAATGTAATTTATCGCCATTTCGGCGACGTTTGGTGCTTAATTTAAGTGATGTTGATTAACAGATATCAATTGGGAATTCGTTCTTTTGTATTTCTATTGACAAGCCAAGTGACATCACGTCTGGAATACGTACAAGAAGCACGTTCCACCGCAAAAATACTGCCACACCTACATATAGCTTGACAGAAAGATACCCTCCTACATTTAAAATTTTTGAAACATAAATTTAAAAACATTGTTTCCACATTGCAGTAGGGCTTTAAAAATATAATTGAAAAATTAATTCTTAAGCTTTCGTTTAAAAAAAAAGAATTATAACTATCGATGGATAAAACCTTTTGCAGTTTCTCGCGAAACGAATCAAGCGTGACATTGGAGGTTAAAACCCAAAAAAGGAATACTTTTGGAACAAAAGATAAAAAATTCTTTTTTCAATAAATTACGATTTCACACCGCAGTACTCTCCCACACTTAAAATTAGTAACAGATAATGCGATAACGCTTCCTCCAGATTTACCCTGATGCGTTTCTTAGTAAGTACTCCCATGCTTTTATACTAACGTAAAGCCTATTTGGGATAAACAAAAGAACGCAATACTTCCAAATAAAAGAAGAGAAATCACCCCATAATACCTTGCGCTAGAACAGCCAAACACAAAGGAGGTCTTCGCTGCCTGATTTTCTCGCTTCCAGATGCCGCCAGCCAAAAAAGAGCCCTTAGGCTAGGCTTTGCTTCTAAACCTTCCAACGCATTTCCTATACTTCTATTTTGAGATCGACTTCGTTAAATTGAATTCGTCTTTGAAAGTAATCGAAAGGTTCGAACCGCAGCAATGTAGTTTTTAAAAAATTATGCTTTTTAACAGTACTTTTTATGTGTACTTACATTGCCTGCAGAGTTTTTGATGGCTTTTCGCTCTTCGATGCGCATTTTGGAACGTGTAACGGGGGTGTAGGAAGTGGAAAAGCCATCCGAGAAGCATTTGATTTCATTTTTGAATCCATCAGTAATATAAGCTAAAAAGCCGCAAATGCAATTTCCAACGAGTAAAAATAGCTCTTATAAGAGGGAACTATTTTTAATATAAGCTTTAAATGAGTTTTCGTAATAGGGTTTTCAGGGTGTATCTTTTGCTCATTTTGATCTGAATAATGTCTTTGTTCAGTGTACCTGTTTGAAATCGGACAAGTACTTTTTGTTAAACGCTTTATCTCTGAATCTAACTGACAAAAGTTTGTATTTGTGGAATTTTGGAGAGTGGCTTGCCAGTTCAGGTGTTGATCTCGTCTTCTGATCGTGGGTCAAAATTACAAGGTATTGTCCTCATAGATGTGAAATATAAGTAGGCTGAACTTCAAAAAGTGTGACCAACATATCAACTAGTAGTCACGTGACTGCTCTGTAAAAAATTTACTTGCTTAGCCGATTCGGCATTTTTATCTCTAAGTTTGGCGATATAATATCTTATGACGATGTGTGAATGTGCGTTTTTATAAAGTGGCGATTAAAAAGGTGAAATCAACAGTTTATTATGTTGCATGGTCCAATCAGATGATGAATCGATGAATGGTCGTCTTCTCCCGTTCCGTGGACTATCAGATGAGAATGCTCGTTTCCTCCCGGCAGATAAAAGTAGTCGACTGGTCAAGTTGATACTAGTTTTGATCTCATGATCCTGACCTCATTAAAAGGTCGGCATTACTCACTCTACCCCTTTATAATTCTACTATGGTTGTTTTCTGATCTTTCCCTTCGGGATCAATCCTAGACCGTCGCCAATAGTCCATTGCGTTGCTCCAGTGTGACGTAAATTCAACTACCTTGTATTTGTTTTGAAGAATGTAGTTACTCTTATGGCTTTAAACAAATAGTTTATTTTAATGTTTTGAAGTACCTTTTGATTGGTTGGGTTGAGTTTTATGACGCAGGGGTCATATTTTGCCAAGCTTTGCTTGACTATATGTTTGTTATGTATAATGACTTGTGTTCTTGATCTTAAGTAGAATTTTACATGTCATCAAGTAATGATTAGTTGGTGCTTTATGGCTCAAAGGCCAGATCTGACCAAGCTGCGCCAAGCAATAGTTTTTATGTCAAGTAAATGGTCATGGTCATATACATACAAGAAAAGTTGTTGATACAGAAAAGGAAATATACTCAAGCCTACAGTTCGCGGAGTACTACAAACTCACTCTGAGCCAAGGAAGCCTCTAAAATATGTTATAAACTATGAACGTTGGTTTGTTCTTTGGTTGGGTTTGAAGCGCAAGGGCCATAATTGGCGATCTATTATGCTTTTGTCGTTTAATCTGCTTTATCTTGCGTCAAACACAAGACAGACATCAAGTATCGAGCTTGAGCCTTCTGCAACTCGCAGGTTGTAAAGCAGTGCACAAACCCACTGAGCCCTGCGGCCTCATGTAAACTACGGAGACACATAAACCGTAAGCAGCCTATATATTCAGTAGAAAATTCAGCTTTCAGATCTATAATTTGTTGCTACATAACTCAGATTTCAAGCAATTACGCCAAGATCTAAAATGTCTCGTTTTCTAATTTGGTAGGTTAATCTTGTACATCTAAAAAATTAAGATAACTACCGTCAGTAGGAATGTATAGTTTGTAGACTTTTAATTTCACTTCAAACCCATATGAGATTTCAAATGGTTGGGTTTTTATGACGCAAGGGCCACCATGTTTGGCCAAACTGGGGGACACAAGACAGGCAATGTCAAATAATGGACATACACACACAAGGAAAGTTTTACTGGCACATAAGAGAGAAATACAAGCAGGTTGATAGTGTAATGGACAAATCCACTGAGCCAAAGTGGTTCCATATGAGATTTCAGATAGTGTTCATAGTTTTCGATAGAGCTAGGGGTATCAAAGTATGTGCCTCATGTTCGGTGAGGATTTTAAAGTAAAACTCAAGATACCAGAAAGTATAGATTTTAACTTTAAATGAGAACGTATTACTCAATGATAACTTCCAAATGAAAGTGAGATTGACTACATGGTCAAATTTGCTTTTCATTTGTACTTAGGGGCCGAGGTAGTCCGGTTGGAAGAGAAGCGGATTAGCAACCGGAGATTTGAGAATCCGAAATTCGATCCAACCAAAGGCCGTCGGATAAGTGGGGGCTGATGCACGTTAAATCTGTCGTCGCCTCAAAAGTCATGTTGGCGTGGTGTGTGGAAGTTTTTGTGGAATATATTTATTGCTACAACATTACTAAACCGAAAACCGCTTCGACTTTATATATATATATATATATATATATATATATATATATATATATATATATATATATATATATATATAGATAGATAGATAGATAGATAGATAGATAGATAGATAGATAGATAGATAGATAGTTATATCTATATATCTGCTTTTTGATCTTTTGGCATTTTGCTGGTCTGCATTTCTAATATTTTGACTTTTTGATCTTTTGGCGTTTTGCTGGTCTGCATTTCTATTGTTTTACGTTTTGATGTTTTGTATATTCTGTAATTTGATTGTTTTTATATATATATATATATATATATATATAGATAGATAGATAGATAGATAGATAGATAGATAGATAGATAGATAGATAGATAGATAGATAGATAGATATAAACCGCTTCGACTTTATCAGATGATTATGTCATCGCCGATTAACTTGTATTCATTCACGGCAGATTTTAAAATTATTTTTTATGGTTCGTGATTTATTTTCAGTTCAAATTCGAATTTTTATAGCATGAGAGTTTCTAATCAACGTGATAAAATGTTAGAGAAGCACTTTTAATTATTACATAAAAATTATTACTTAAACTATTATTTAGTAAGTTATATCAAGGCTAGAAAATGTTTCTTATGAAATTGTTTTCTCTGTGGAAAAAGAGTCGGCTTGGCTCAACGTATTCGTCCAATGCGCTAGCAACTTGTGTCGAAGGAGGCTCAAGTTCGATTTCTCCTTTGTGTATTCCTCTCTTTTGTATCAACGAAACTTTCTTTGTGAGTGTATGTCTATTATTTGACATTGTCTTGTGTTTGGAGCAGCTTGACCAAATATGGCCTTGGCAATAAAACTCAAAACCAACCGGACAAAAATCTATGGAAAACAGTACAAGATTTTTTAAATATTGTAACTCTTATCAGTAACATTTATTCGTTAAACGAAACATAAGTTACAAATAGGAATTAAGTAACAAGAAACTTTTAAGTCGGCTTATTTTTTCCGTAAGAGTTTATTGAATAAAAGTTTAAAAAGAGAGAAATATGGCATAATATTAATAATTATGTGATCGAAATAATTTGGTCTTGTTAGAGTTTGAAAGGAATACATAAAGTTTCTTTCGACTACAAACATCTAGTATCACATGCAGAACTTTAGAATCTTTGACTTCACAATTTAACTTGTTATTTTGCTTACTAATATCTTTAACTTCCCGCATTCCGAATTAACAAAACGTTTTTATTTTTCAGTTCGTCTTTCAAAAAGTAATACACTTTTTTCCCCAAGATAGATGCACTTAATTGTTTAAAATGAGACAATTCCGCTGATATCGTTAATTACTGCAATGACCTTAATTATATAAAAGTGCTGACTAATAGACCGCGGGCACACCCAAGTGGCCTGACAGACGACCTTTCATCGGGGACATCACGCTAGCTACCACATCTGCGGTTTTAAAAGTATTAATCTTTTCCTTGGTCCTTGCATTGAGGTGCGAGATGATGAATATGGTGGGACCAGACATCTGTTGGAGGAAGAGCACAACAAAACCCCTCTAATAGCTAGGACAGGTTCGAATAAAATACATCGAGACAGAATATGATTACGTGTGTGGGATTTTACCATCCCTTATTATTTAAATAGTTGATCACATGGTCAGACTAATGGCCATTACCAAGAAAAAGATTACCATCTTGGTATTGATCATTACAATTTGATCAAGGTATCATTATTCCTATCATGTAATTTTGTTTCTTCCTGGCATGGTTAAATTATTAAAAACATCAAAACTAGCTTGCTCTAGAATGCTATTACCTCATGTTTTATTCTTGGAAGTTTAATAAACAATCGCTTTGTTTTATTTATGGCAACAAATTCACCGTTCCTGTGTTTATATTTGGTTATTGTTTTCCTCAAATCAGTATGATATTCTATAATCTTCGAGAATGAATATATGGAGGGAGACTGCATTTTAGAAAACATATTGATCAGATTTATAACTCTTATGTGATTCTATCTTGAAGATTGGTTTGCTTCAATTGTTTTTAGATCAAAAGGTTCGTCCAAAGTTTCAAGAAATTCGAAGACTAGTGTCTTAAAATTATTTTTACTGATTTGAATTCAATAAGCAATTTATTGCATATCTGATCTAGAATGCTTACATATTTTAGCACTATTAACTCGTATTTTATTCTTGGAAGTTCCGTAAACAATCGATATTATATTCTATTTATGGTAAACAATTCAACAATCGATTTTTATATTTGATTATTGTTTCACCCAAAAATGAACATATCTTATTAGCTTCAAGAGGGGACAGAGGGAGACGACACTTCAAACAACGTTGATTAGATTTATAGCTGTCACGTGATTTCTCCGTAACGTTTGTCTTGTCCTAGGTCTTAAGTTTTATATAAAGTTTCGAGAAATCCGAAGAACAGTGTGTCCTAAAATTATTTTTAATGATTGAATGATTTCAATTCAATAAATGATCAGTTGTTTTTATCTTTTTATTGTCTAGCTGTATTTTATGTCTTTTCTTGCATTTCCTTGGATTGTATACATTTTTTGTTCTCTGTAATTGGATATTTTTCTGTAGAGAAACATCAATTAATAAATGAATTGTTGTTTTGGATCTCTGGTTACTTTTTCAACACAAGTGCTAATTACACCAGGACCTCCAACTTAAACCTCAATCATAATAATGCGTGATCAAGAAGTTCTATTTGATATACTACGTTTTGCCTTTATTAAAAAATCCGATTCGACCAACTCATAATCAAAAATGCAATTTCTCACGAAAACCAGGTGTATACTCAATTTTGGAACTGACTAGATCAGAAGACGTCTAAAAAATTCATATGCTATGCATGAAGTGGCATACCCTTTTTTGTTGCATAAGAATCATCGGTTTGCAGATCTCGATAAGTTTTTTTCCTCCATCGCAAGAACAGATTTATTGAATTTGAGAGACCTAATATAGCTTCGAAAAAACGTGGTCAACAACATTTCACGGGGATCAAAATGTTTCATCCTGGCTGATTGTTTTTTATAGTTCATAATCAATCTTCATCGTTCCATATATTTGAAACTGTTTATTTTAGTTTAAAGATTCCAGTGTGACGTTGTTTTTTTTTGCAACTGCCAAAATAAATCTATTTGTGAAAAATTTAAATAAGTAGATTTAGTAAATAGTTATAAGTGGTAAGAGTAAATTTCTGTACTATTAAGAATTTTTAAAATCCAATATTTCTATCTAACGTTGGTGACATCTAAAACTGAATTTAGCTGTTTTCGATCTCATAATTTCCCAATAAATTTCATATATATATGCATACGTATTTCGTGTCAATGCATGTTTCGAAGGGATTAGAAAGAAGAAAACTTATTTTAAATTTTCTTTATTAAAGGAGTTAAAAACTTATTTATTCGAAAGATATTTAACGGCTTATTACCTACTTCATGAATGTAATAAACATTATATATAAAGGAAAATTTGTTTTATGGTGAGCATATACGTATATAACTTGCATAGTATAGGTTGAAGATAAATGTATATCGTTGTGTTGTACTTGTCTTCAGGGAAGACTTGTATTTCGCTCTTGCTAATTATTGACCACACTTCGCTCTCTCTCTGTTACTGTCTTTATAATTCTTTGTAGATATTTTCACCTCTCTCTCTCGTTCCGATGTCTCATTCATTTCTCTTTTACAGTGCTTCTCTCGAGATATAATTCCACGTTCCATTCATTTCTATACCTTTCTCTCTTCCCCATTTCTCTAAAAAGTTTTTCTTTCTCAAAATTTTTTGATTTACTTCCTCTGTCTCTCTCCTTCTGCCCATATTTTCCTATCTTTTTCACTCTTATTTTTCTTCGCCCTCTCTTCTCTACACTCACCTTTGTTTTTAATCACTTCTAATTTTTCTTTTTTTTTGGGGGGGGGGTCGTAGCTCAGTGGGAATGCCCACTTCTTATTCCATTATTCCCACACGCTAGCAACCTTCAAGTTGTAGGCGGAGCAGGTTAGATTCCTGTCAGGTGTATTCCTCCCTGGGTGTATTTCTCTCTCTTTGGCGTCAGTAACTTTCATTGTGTGTGTCTGTTACTTGATGTTGTATGTCTTGTGACTGACGTAGTATGACCAAATATGGCCCTTGTGTCATAAAACCTCAAAACCAACTAATTTTTCTTTTCCCTCTTATCTTTACTTTCTGTTTACTCTCCCTCTGTCTCTTTATCCCAGTTTTTTCTTATATTATTCTCTCTCTGTCTCTGTATCTCTCTTTTCTTAATCTATTATTTTCTCTTTCTTCGTATTCTCTTATTCTATATCTTTCACTGTGTGTCTCAATCTCTCTCTTTTCTTTCTCTCTCTCACTCTCATTGCACATTGAGAGAGACAGTATTTCATTATTTACGTTTCCATTTTGAAAGCAGCCCTTCGTGCGTCACTAAAATTTTAAAGAATTTAAGCCATGGAAATTTAATTAGATGGCTACAAAATACAGATGCAGCATGAAGAGAAAGGTATCCGGTAAGTTGAAAATTTTTTAAATGCAAAAAAAATTTAATATCTTTCATTCCTTAATTTTAACGCCTCTTGGGGTCCATGTACTTTCAAAAATGTCAAGTATTCCTTCATTTTTTGTCTTTTCCAAAGTTTTGTGTCATTACTTTAATTAAAAATAATTTATTTGAAACCCTTCCCTTTTAATTAAAACCTTATGCCATGCAATCCGTTCCAAAGACGATGAGAAAACCTTTTTTTTAAAGTCTAATTTCCTCTTTTGGGAAAATATATCGTCCGTCCTGATATATGTCGTATGTGCATGCCTAAAATTCCCTCGTGTGTTTTTGCAATTTCTACGAAATGAAACAGTTTGATTCCATGGGTCGCGTGGTATTTTCGTTTAATGTACAAATTATAAAAAGTTTTCACACAGTTATCAAATATTTATTCCAAAAATCTTAATATAAATATATATGTAAGAGACAAAAACTCTGAAAGTATTGCATTTGAGAAACGCAACTTTTGTTCAAAAATTATTACAAACCATTTTATATTACAACTTCAAGTTACAGTTTCCTTTGATAAATTAATGAATTTTATTTTAAATATTGTAGCTAGCTATTAAAGCTCAGAGTCCTCTGGCTAAGCCACAGTTTTTAACTGTATGTTACATCTACAATACGATCATTGCGCATGCACATCTTCGATTCTATGTCGTAAAAACTAATGGCACCGAATGGAATTGATATGCATTTGTTTTGCCAACTACTTCCGATTCCCAAAGGTGTCAGCACGAAATTGGCTTTCCGACTAGCATGCGTGATATCTGCCATCTCATGACAGGCACGTCTCAATAGATTTCGGTTTGGAAATGACTCTTGCACAGCCATACATACAAAATAAAGGAGTAAATATTTTCATCTCCATGCATTTTATTTTTTGTCTCGAATGCTTTTTGGTAGAGTAGGTAATGGCGAACTCTTTCTTATGCTGATACGTTTCAAGAATTTCGACAGATGAATTTGTTTCTGGTTCTAATGAATTGAGTTTGAATTTTGATAACGTTGTTCCAAATAAGTAGAGAAAATTGATGGTTCGTCTACAGAGAACAGCAGCGGATTATAAAAGATGTTGGAATGCTATTGTAGTATTCATTACATTCTGCAAATTCGTGTTTAAGCAGTGCATACTTCTGTTTCCCAGCCATTCTCATTTTCTTTTTATCAGCAACAAGTATACATTAGCTCTGTTACAATTCCCTTATCGTTAAGTACACTAATTAGGGTCATATCATTGTAGATTAATCATTTATGAACTGGGTGATGCTTATATTGCTTTCAATGAATTATGTTTTAATTTTAATAACGTTGTGTCAAATAAGTAGACAACATTTATTGTTCGTCTACAAAGAGCACCAGTGGATCATGAAGGTATGTTGGAACACCATTGTAGTATTCACTGTATTCTACAAATTTTTGTTTAAGCATTGTTCTGTTTTTATCCATAACAAGTAGACATTAGCTCTGTTACAATTCCCATATCATTGAGGACACTGGTTTGGGTCATATCATTGGAGACCTTATAATTCAGAACCATGGCGATGCACATGTAGCTATGTAATTGATTCTAAAACAAAATGGCAAATATAAACATGTGCTGGAGTTTCTCTCTCTCTCTCTCTCTCTTTGAAAGGGCTTTTTGTCTGTCTCGAATTCCTCCTTCCTCATGCTGCGTAGGAGATTTTTCTATCAAAAGAATTTTTCCAGTTTCTCACAGATTCATGACTCATTAGGCAATTACTAAAATCAGAAACTTTATTATAAAACTCAATTCTCGTCATAAAATACTTGAAAGTGATTGGAGGTGAAGAAAGAGTCCGGACAAATGTTAATGGTAATTTTGTTCATGTGCATATAGAAGTTTTGTTCGATTTTAAAAAGATTTTTACCCCCAGTGGCGCCCAAATGTTTTACGATGACGATGACAGTTTAGTTTACGCTTGGAAAAAATCAGTAGTATTACGTAAATTTTGGAAATTTCTGGAATTTTGATCGTGATATGCTGAAGGACAATAATGGCTGAATTGAAAAACATTTTTAAAAATTTTAGATGTGTTATGATCAGTTTTATATAGCTATTCCATTGTAATATTTTCTATATTTTTGACCCGTCCTAGTGTACAGGCTTATCAAATAGTTACAAAAGCGGAAGTTAATTGATATCTAGGCAAATCAAAATGCATGTGAAGGGGTTTTAAAGAGTGGATGAATCCTATTCTGAGATATAGGGTGTTTTAAAGTTAAAAAAACCAGACGTTAAAATATTTGAAAAATATTATAACTTCTGGATTACTTAGTTTACTCATACATTACTTAGTTTACAGATGTTAATATTTTGTCCTCTTGTAGGCTTGGTTCATGAAAATAGAGTGTGGTTCCGAAAATGTGATTAACAGTAATTTCACAAAAAGATCGTGGAGTTACTACCACTTTTAAAATAACGCCTTTTAGTGTAATATAGTATTTGTTCTAACCGAAAATAGTAAATAATATTAGTTTTCACTCAAGACCCCTGTAACAGCTTAGGCCACAAATGTGACCTTTGAATTATATACATTGAAAATAGGGTTTAAAAATTGGTAATGAAGTACCGTTTATGGAGATTGGTGATATTACCGTTACCGAGATATCATTACCGGTTCTCTTTCTTTTGATATTTTCTTATTTTAATTTCATTTTTGTGTTTAAAAGTAGTTGTTAGGCATGTAGTTTAATTTACTTAGCACTGGAGCAACACAATGGACTATTGGCGACAGTCCAGGACAATACCACGTAATTTTGAGCCAAGGTCAGACGATGAGGTCAACACCTGAGCTGGCAACCCACTTTCCAAACTTCCACAACCTGTCAACATTTGAGACCAGACAGAGGTAACATGCACAAGCCCCATGTACACGACGGTCTTCGTTTGGACCGAGTTTCGAATTCACACCACTCCGGTTGCTTATCCGCGACTCTACCAACTGGGCTTCAGCGGCCCATTAAGTTTTAAGATCATACGTCAGAGATCAATTTATACGACCTCAGAATCGGCATATACCATCAGAATGTAACATAATATTACCAAAAATCTAATCTGAACAGCAATTTTTATCGTGAGGTCTGATTGAATAAACATCAGCAAGGAAATGTTTCATCACAAAAAGCTATTTTCTTTTTCTTGTTTGTATTATTTATGAGTGATAAGGATTACCAAATTTTAAAAAATTACACTTTTTAACAGTACTTCTTATGTGTATTCACACATTGCCTGCAGAGCTTTTGATGGCTTTTCGCTCTTCGATGCTCATTTTGGAACGTGCTACGGGAGTGTAGGAAGTAAAAAAGATATCCGAGAAGCATTTCCTTTTTGAAACCATCAGTAATATAAGCTAAAAAACTGCTAATGCAATTTCAACGAGTAAAAATAGCTCTTATAAGGAGATTTTTAATATAGGCTTTAAAGAAGTTTTCGTTATAATATTTTCAGGGTATATCTTTTGTTCATTTTGATCTGAATGTTTATGTTCAGTGTATCTGACTGAAACCTCTCCCCCTCTCGAATTAGTACTTTATATCTGAACCTAACTGACAAAGAACGTAAGTTTGTATAATATTTGTTTTGTCAACATGGTGTGGAAATTTAGAGAGTGAGGTGCCAGTTCAGATGTTGACCTCGTCATCTGACTGTGACTAAAACTTACAAGGTGGTGTTCTCATAGATGTGAAATATAAGTAGACTGCGAATCGCTATTGAGAGGAACTTCAAAAGTGTGACCAACATGTCGATTAGTAGTCACGTGACTGCTCCGTGTAAAGTTGACTTGCTTGGCCGATTCTACATTTCATCGCCTCGTTTGGGATATAACATCTTATGACAATGTGTAAATATGCATCTTTATAGAGAGGCGATAAAAAAGGTGAAATCGCCCAAGTCTACTACTATGTCGCGTGGTCAATCAGATGATGAATTAATGGATGTTCGTCTTTTTCATTCCCCTGGACGGTGATGATGAATGTTATTTTCCTCCCAGACAACGAAAGTAAGTCTAAGGTTACTAGTAAATCTAAGTTAAGGTTATTACTAATTTTGGTCACATGATCTTGAACACATAAAAAGGTTACCATTACTCACTCTACTTTTACATCTCCTCTATGCATGCAATACACAAAGTACCTTGAAATTTTTATTCAATATAGTAATACGGAAATATTACCTGATATTATCATATGATCACGCTCAAAGCCTCCCCCTATTGAAAAAGTAGTCAAAGTAACTCAAAACTGGTTTGGAGAAATTTCGTCGGTAATTTCCCAACCGTACTTGACAATATTGGAAATTTGAGAGAATAAAATCTAATATAGGTTTTATCATAAAAAAGTATGTCTAGAACCTTAAGAGAGAATGTCAGCATCTTTGTAACCATAAGTGCTAAAGCATACAATAATCTTGAATCAGAAATAAAAATATTCTCTTATATACTATATATATATACAATGTAGCTACGAATTTATTATTATTTATAATTAAATTGATTTCCCTATAAATTTACCTATGTAAACAAGTAAGGATTAACTTGCTATGACTCGTTTTTCCAGGAAATGTTAATGAAAAATGAGTTTTTATTCACATTTCATTCCGTTGTATATTCTATTGAAAAAATATGTTTAGATGCTGCAGTTCTTATCTAAGTCAAATACGCTAGAATTTACTTGCAGAATTCTTATAAACGACCAAAGTGTAAAATAAAATTTTAACAGTACGGTGTGTTAGTATAAAAAGTTTTCGCATTTTTATACACATGCGACACATTTTTAAATAAACTATATATCCAACAACTGTACCTGATTTAAAACTTTCGTTGGTTATAAATAACTAAAGGTTAAAAAGATCCGTTTCTCAATCCCTGTTAATGTCACTCATGGATTTCATTCAAATTAAAACCAATATGCAAAACCATTATTTTTTCTTTTGTATTTGTAAAACAATCAATTTCTATATATATATGTATATCAAAAAGAAGAAAAATATTTTCCCTAACTGTCTCACAGTCCGTGAACTAGAAGGTTGAAATAATCATAGCAAAAAATTCAAAATCTTTAAAACAACGACTAATAAAGATTCAAAATTTCGGAAGGATCATCAGTGACCATATTGGTGGAGCAAGACGTCTACCATCATCAGGACAAAAGTAAGTCATAGGAAAACGCGAGTTTAAATGTTTTTCTGGAAAAATGACACTAGTACTTCCTCGCCTTTACACGAGGCCTGGAAAAAATACTTAAAACTGAGCTGTGGCAACACTATTCTAGAATAACAATATTAAAACTCGGGTTTTCTTCTTGTGACTAACTTCTGTCCTGATGGTGGCGGGAGTCTTCGACCATTGAGATCTTTTCGAAGTTTTTAATCTTTATTTGTTGCTTTGGTTTTGATTTTTTAATGCAAATTTGACTAAGGTTTCAATCTGTTTATATAAAATAGTCACAACTACCTATTCTCTATCTAATTACATATTGTAAACTTAAGCTACTCTAGTCAAGTTCAGTCCTTTCTAAAGACCCGATGGTATCTGTATCTTTTAAATGTTTTCTCCGAAATGAAATTAAACGAATATGAACAACAGAAATCAATTGAAAAATAATTTACTTGTTGATACATAGCAGGAATAAATAAAATAAATAATATTGCAAATAGAGTCACGTTTATTTCTTCTATATTTTTTTCTATTCCCTAGAAGATTAAAGAACGCTTTTTCAATGCAGAATGAAATGTGATATAATATGCTGCGCACAATGTGCAAACACAAATACTTAAAGATTTGTTCGAAGAGCTCTGTATGACTGAAAGTATTATATGTTTAAGAATCATAGAACATGGATTCACTTGTAGCAAATCAAAAAAAGAAATGAAATGTCAGTATTACTTATACAAGATAGGAATCCGTTTCAAAGAATGCTTTTTATTGAATTCTATTCGTACGAGGAAAGTAAATTTACACAACTATATCCGAAACTGGAAGCATCACAATTCAGGAACATGTACCTAAAGAGCCAACAGTAAAGCCATGAAAAAAAATTTCAAAATTTAAGTTTCGAAAGATTTATTTTCAGCTTTGTTTTTGAGATAAATTCCAATGGTTTTGTACGCAAGTGTATATACTCTAACCGATCGGAATTTTAACATTCTAACCATTGTGAATTAAACTAAACTTGATGATAGTGTCTTTATAATTTATCAACCACAAAAGTAACGATTTCCGTAATGTCCAGTAGCTTTTTATTAACGTCTTTATGTTTGTAAACGAATAATCTAGCATTAAATAGCACATTAGAAAACGAAAAACACTTATTCGTCTAATGTTTACAAGAACAACATTTCAAAACCTTAAGTTGGAAAAATTCTTCTATATATATAAATAAGATGTGTTAAATCTTTTATATATATGGAGCATTATTTAATTTTTAAAATACATTTGTTTAGTTTGGGGTTTAGCTTCTACGATCATTCTTTTTAATCAATTTTTCTATGACGTCTTACATTTACATGAAACTATCCTATCTTTAATCATAATTTGTCTTGTAGTCTAGGTTTTTGGTAACCCGTATCTGTTTCTTAATTTACTTAAATTACCGAATTTCTTGTTCCTTCTAAACCGTTTTTACATGTTTGTAAAAGTTAGTAAATGAACTTAATTTAATTCATTATTTTACTTAATATTTAATTCATTATTTTACTTAAATTACCGAATTTCTTGTTCCTTCTAAACCGTTTTTACATGTTTGTAAAAGTTAGTAAATGAACTTAATTTAATTCATTATTTTACTGCAAATAAAATTCCATGGAAGGCTTTAGAGATTATCTTAGGAATATTTCGAAATATTCAAGAGGATGTTTCTTTAAAATCCTGGCTTTTTGAATAGACTAACGATTTAAATTATATGCTTAAAATAAGAGTTTTTAACTCTTAAGAGTGTCAACATGTATGTAATATATACTATCCTTAATTCGTTTAGATCTAGCTTTAATTACTACTGATTTGATTTAAATTTACTGATGTATTATCGGTTCTCGAAAACCTCCATCTAAAGCACCACGAACTATATTTCAGCCCTGATCTCTTTTAAAAGACATCACATTCGTATTTTACTATACTCAAGAGGATACTGTACCTTTAAACATTCAAATCAGGAGGGAAAACAGCCTTATTTCGATAAACTGTGTCTCCTAATGTTTTCTGTGTATCACAATGAAAATGTTAAACAGTGTTTATATACAAATTGTATTCTACACGATACAGAAAAATTGGGTTAACATTTTAAAATTGGGTAATAATTTATTCGAATTTACATATAGTACTCAGTTTACAAGACAAACATTTACGAGGGCAATTTTCGCTCCTTTCTGAGGCATGCATAACCAAACATTCATTTTTGCACAACTTTATGAAGTCATGCATTTTCTACGAAACAATGACTGAAATGAGTAACAGAGTACTAAAATGTTAAATTAAAACCAAAAAATACAACTGAAGTAACACAAAAATATGAAACAATCAATAATTCACTCAACTGATTTTTAGCAAAATTTCTCTCATTTAATTAGTCTAAGTTTAATACTTTAAGAGTTATATAGCGCACAGTGTTAAAAATTCTCTATCTGAGAAAAATGCTATTCAAGTAAAGGTTAAAGGGTTAAAACTAAAAAGAGGTGTCAAAAAGTCTTAATTGTGAACTTACTAATACGAATTTTTATTAGGTTTTTCAGAATCAGAACATTTTAGACTTAAAAATAATCAAGATTGATTTTTTTAAGTATCAAAGGTACTGTGCCACTTAAGGTTTTCTTAATAAGAATATAAGATAACGAATAAGAAGAGAATAAAATAACTATCAATGTTCTCTAAAAAATTAATGCAAACTTCTCGAAGAAAAGGAAATTACATTTTTATTAGAATAGACTATGAACTTAAAGTAATTATCACAATATACTGATTGTCCAAACTTCTCGTACTCACAATTGAAACGTAATTCAAAATGCAAAAGTTGTCTAGAATATCACTTGGGTAATTATATACGCTGAAGTATACTAGAGTATACAGTAAAAAACTGAAACTATCTCTGAAAAAGTCGAAAATTTAAAGGAAAAGAAATGTTGTTTAAAGAAACAAAAAAACTCAAAATTTAGCGACTTTCTCTCTAAATTGGCAAAGAAGTTGACGCCATAAGAAACCAGGCAATTCAAGTGTCCATGCTAGTCGTTCTTGTTAAAATGATTTTTTATCGTCCACAAAAACTTGATTCCAAACAAAGGATATTGAGTTACTGTTTGAAAATTGTCGTAAAAAGCACAGAATTTAAAATGAATATTATATATTTCTTCGCTTACCGAACGTATAAAATATTTTTTTCCTAGACTCAACGATTAACTCTTCGGTTTTCGCCCTTTGATCTCTTAAAAAAAACTTTTATAAGGTCCGTTTTTTCTCACATACATGGAAATTTATATTTTTTAAATTTCTGAGAATACTTATTTATTTTGTTAAAACATTACAAATATGGAATTCTAGGGTACTTTATTTAAATGATTGCATTTCAATCTACACTGGGGTTTAGATCAGAAGTATATGTAATATAACCTATGTTCTAAACGTTCCAGGACTGCTGCTAGGAAAGATATGAAAAATAACAAATTTACAATTATTGCTTCCTTCAAAATAACTGCACTGGGAATCAACACAGAGCTTCCAGCATTTATGAGAGTCCTTGAAACAATTATGGAAAGCATTTGTTGGTGTATCTGCTAGTTGTTTTGTCACAGCTGCTTGGATGGCTAGAATATCTGCATGACGCTGTCCTTTTAGCTCTCGTTTTATCCTGGGGATCAGGAAGTAATCGCAGGGCGATAGATCCGGGCAGTATGGGGGATGTGGCAACACAGCTATTCAGTTATCTGATGGTATGCCAGGAACTGTTGAACCTACAAAGCGATATGTGGTCTCGTATTATCATGGAGCAAAAACTGACTATCTCATGTAATACAGCAAGGTGAAAATCGTCTGGCTTCGTGAGTGGTTGAGAAATTTTCAATAGTATCGAGTGAGAATTGTCCTGGACAATGATTTTTCACCAACTGCTAGCTTGTCAACCTTGAATCGCCAAAGCATAGAACCATTTTGTTTTTAATTTCATTTGCCCGGAGAGGTATATTTAGATTAAGCTTGACAAGTCTAAGCTGCAGCCTATTTTAATCTTTTTAGAAATATGGCTCTGAACGTAGAGTTTTGTAGAGTCTCCAGAGAGTACTAATCAGATTCAAAATGCTTCTTAGTCTGAAGTTCTCCAATACTAGTTCAGATGATGTCACAAAGAACTAGTTTAGATGACATGCCACAGTACTAGTTCAAATGATGGGCAGCAGAACCAGTTTAGGTTATTATCTCCAATACCATACCTGCCTACCACCAAGAAAAATAACTTGAAAAATTTTTACGATATGAAAACCAACGCGCAACAGTCAGAAATTAAAATAAAAAAATAATCAAAAGAGCCAAATTAGCGACCATTTGCACCAAATTGGGCTTTAAGAAACAATTCTAAACAGGAAACGTAAACCTGCTCTCTACTATTGGATGGCAGTTCGAACTCAGCAAAACCAATTTTGCGATAATTTACACAAAATGGTGCCATTTATAGGCAAAAATAAGCAATTAAACTTTTCCATGAATGTTTTAGAGGTTTATTTGAAGGTTTTTCTTGAAAAAATTTTTTAGTGCCCCAAAGAAGATTTTAACGTCAATCTAGCAACTACTGATTCGGATGTTTTTCTATCTTGGTTGCGACGGCTTGGCACCAAAACTTCGGAACTGGCGTCACTTAGGAATTTTCTCCCTAAAGAAAAATCCGGATACTATTTCTGTCCAGAATACTTCCGGAATGATTGACAGGTATGCAATATCGTTCCTTCATGGATTGCCCCGACTTGGCGAAGTTAGTGTTTGAAAATGTTTCACATTAAAAATAAAAATACATAATCTATTTTTCATCCGGAAGACGTGTTGCTCCAGTACGACGTTAATTCAACTACCTACCTACCATCCCGAAGACCGGAAAAAGTGATTTTCCGGAAGACTTCCAAAAAATCTGGAAGAAATAACAGGTATGCAATACCAGTTTCAATGACAGCTTTCAGAACCAATTTGGATGGCGGACCCAGTACCAGTATAAATAACGTGCCCCAATATCCATTTAGATGACAGGCCCAAGTTTAAGTTCAGCCCTCTTTAAAAACGGGTTGCGACTAGAATGCATGGTAAAAATGTGAGGTGTAACATAAACCCACGTCCCATAGTGCACCAAAGTAACCCCAAGGGTTTCACGATGCCGGCCTTGTAGTGCTATGATGGCTAAAGTACTTCTCCTGACAAGTTTACACTGGCCGGGCATTGGTAAGAAAAAGTATAAGTTTACTGGTCCCTCATTAAAATAAAAATGGGAATTTCAAGTACCAATGTTTAGCTAGCAGAAATCCAATTTTTTCTTCTTTCCTTTGCACACTATTGAATATGTGATCAGTGTGATGTTTTTAAACTAGGAAACATTACAGCACAAAACCATGGTACCGTCTCGAGGGGAGGTGCCAAGCCCTGTTTTCAGCAACACCTCCCTTAAAGAAACTCTGAACACGATCCACACCTCCCTTAAAGAAACTCTGAACGCGTCCCGAACAGTTTCTGCAGAGCGCTGTACCGACTGATTGCCCCACCATTGAACAAAGAGTGGTATTTAATGGACCCGTTGCTGCGACTCCCCCATTAGGCACGTAAACGAGCGTTTAGAGATTTAAGTGTCTGACGGACCATGAGATGGAGGAGAAAGAAGAAACGTCCTCTGCCCACACACACTTGAGGACATAAAAGAGCGTGGGGTGGTCGTCTCTCCGAACATCCGGAATCCGAAAGACGAAAATGATCTCGTCCATTGTGTCATTCCAGGACTGTAACGGCTAATTTCAGAGATTGTGCTTAGCATGATGCACTGTGAAACCATTTCCTTTCGAAATAAAACACTTCTTTCCTATCTTAGTATCGAAAAATGGGTGCCTAAAGAACATTAACATTCAGAAAAAATTACACGTGCTCGAAAACGGGACATAAACCTACTTGTCTGTGCTATGTTTCACCTTAAAAAGATTCCATTAGGTTTTTGTGAGGAACGAACCTTTTTTTACGTTACTCGTTGCTAGTATCAGTATTGTACTTATTCTGGTGTTGGTGTCATTTGTTGGTGCTTCATTCACCTTTGAGTAACTTTTAAAGCTCTGGGCGCCATGAGATTTCCGAGTAGTGTAGTATTTACCTTGACCCCTCAACATACTTGACTAAATGACCACATCGATTGGTTAAAATAATTCTAGGAAAAATTCTATAGGCCAAGAAAGTCAAAACTAGTTAGTAATCATGCAAGGATGAACTTGACATTGCCCATACATCTGCAGGTTGCAGATGTATGGGCAATGAGTTTATTTAATTCATTCAATACACATTTATTTCGAACTCAAATACTCTCTTTCCTAGGTGTACTTCATTACATTAGTATATTAGAGAAGATATTTGAATTGTGTTAAGATTGATATATTTAATTGCGCTAGTACCCCATTTTAATTATATATAATAGAGGTATCATTATACTTCTGGATATTCAATTGTTTGCTATCGTTTGTATACTTCCTATTAATTTACTACAAAGGTGGCTAGTACATAGAGATTCTGTATACTTATACAGAGTGGTCAGAATAGATCATACAATAGTCATATGCGATTCCTTGTCGAAAACTAATCAGAAAAAGTATTCGTTTTTCGATTTGGCGTGGCATTCAGAAGATGTGCACGTGCGTACCTAAACTAATAGTTTAAAGCACACATTTTGATATGCATATCCATTTAGTGCTTGCACGCGTGTCTGGATTTAAATGAGACACACATGCAAGCACCAAATTTCACTCTCGTGGTAACCCTAAACGCCAAAAGGAAGCAAATTCTGACAGATTCCATGACTACCCTCACTGTCTTTACCAGCATAAATCAGGCAACTGCTTTTTTAGAATTGAGGAAATCAGAAGACGTCTTGTCAAATTGAAAGACAAAAACATCACTTTACATTGGATTCCTGTGCATTGCGAAGTGTATGGCAATGAAATGGCTGATAATTTAGCTAAATTGTCAACCACAATAGGCCCAGTTCCTTTGTCAGCAACTACCCTCTCTAAATGTCTGGGTAGGGTCAGGAGAGAGGCTCGATCACTTTGGTGTACTTTACGGAGGAACACTGAAATGAATCGCCATCTTTTTTTCAATTTCAGTGAGATTAATAACCTACCTCCATTACTTTAAAAAATCCTTTGATGAGTTGCCACTTTTTCTGCTAAAGCCAGAATGAGACACATAGTAACTAACTCAAGTCTGCATGAATCTTTTTCACCAGGTTGATTCCAACTCGTGCCTTATTTGCCTTGACGAGGAAGAGACTTTGGAGCATAGTATATTGTTCGTCTGCACCAGAAAGAACATTTCTAGAATTCTCTTAACGAAAATTTGTGATTCATCTTCGATTCTTACTGTTTTTTCTAATGTGCATTTTATGTACACTGCTGGCCACCGTAAATGCAACACCCTGAACGAAGCATGCAAATACACTGCTGGCCACCGTAAATGCAACACCCTGAAGGAAGCATGCAAATAATATGAAATTTACAACATGCATTAGCGGAGGTGAGATATGCAAATGATTAGAATTTCAGCGCAGACGCACATCACGCGCGCCTGTGGCGCCACTTCAAAGCGCTATTTAAGGCTTGGAGATTTCGACGATTTCAAGTACGGCAATTGTGTTTTTCTTGTGGTTTTTTCAAAAAAACGATCAATTATGTCTCGTAGAAAACAGCGATCATCTTTTGATCAAGTATCCGAGTTCGACAGAGGAAGGATAGTGGCCTACCGAGATTGTGGATTATCTTTCAGGGAAATCGGTAGTCGTGTTGGACGAAACCAAACAACTGTAATGTGGATATGTGATCGTTGGATGCAGGAGGGTACGACGGACCGACGTGTTCGATCGCATCCACCTCAGTGCACCACTTCACGTGATGACAGGCATATTGTGCGTATGGCAGTGACGGATCGCTCAGCCACATCACGAACCATAGCACAGCACATTCAGTCTGTACCGCATCATCCAGTGTCTGCGCGTACCATTCGACGCCGTTTACAGCAGAGTGGGCTGTCCGCAAGACGTCCATTGCTTCGTCTACCCTTGACGCAGAACCACAGACGTTTCCGCCGCCAATGGTGCGATGAAAGAAGGATGTGGACGGCAGAATGGAATGAAATTGTCTTTACTGACGAGTCACGCTTCTGTCTGCAACACCACGATGGTCGGATTCGAGTCTGGAGACACCGTGGAGAGAGGATGCTGAACAGCTGCGTTATGCACCGCCACACTGGTCCTGCACTGGGTATTATGGTATGGGGCGGTATTGGATATCACTCTCGCACTCCTCTAGTACGCATTGCCGGTACTTTAAACAGCCAGCGCTACATCTCCGAGGTGTTGGAGCCAGTTGTCCTTCCTTACCTTCAGGGCTTGCCCACAGCCATACTTCAACAGGATAATGCGCGACCACACGTGGCACGCATTGTCCAAGGGTTCTTCGTCAATCGCCAGATTGAATTGCTTCCCTGGCCAGCTCGCTCTCCGGATCTTTCGCCGATAGAAAACATGTGGTCCATGGTTGCTCAACGATTGACCCAGAATACATCCCCAGCTGCCACACCAGATCAACTTTGGCAACGTGTGGAAGCTGCTTGGTCTGCTGTACCCCAAGAACACATCCAAAGTCTCTTTGAATCAATGCCGAGGCGTGTGGCAGCGGTGATCTCCAACAATGGCGGCTACTCTGGCTACTGATTTTGGCAGGAACCACACTTCACAGAAGTCTATAAATTTAATCATTTGATACTTGGTCAACATGTTATCTACAAAATAAATTTTGTTGTGATATCTCTTGTCTTTCTTGGTGTTGCAATTTGGGTGGCCAGCAGTGTAATATGAAATTTACAACATGCATTAGCGGAGGTGAGATATGCAAATGATTAGAATTTCAGCGCAGACGCACATCACGCGCGTCTGTGGCGCCACTTCAAAGCGCTATTTAAGGCTTGGAGATTTCGATGATTTCAAGTACGGCAATTGTGTTTTTCTTGTGGTTTTTTCAAAAAAACGATCAATTATGCCTCGTAGAAAACAGCGATCATCTTTTGATCAAGTATCCGAGTTCGACAGAGGAAGGATAGTGGCCTACCGAGATTGTGGATTATCTTTCAGGGAAATCGGTAGTCGTGTTGGACGAAACCAAACAACTGTAATGCGGATATGTGATCGTTGGATGCAGGAGGGTACGACGGACCGACGTGTTCGATCGCATCCACCTCAGTGCACCACTTCACGTGATGACAGGCATATTGTGCGTATGGCAGTGACGGATCGCTCAGCCACATCACGAACCATAGCACAGCACATTCAGTCTGTACCGCATCATCCAGTGTCTGCGCGTACCATTCGACGCCGTTTACAGCAGAGTGGTCTGTCCGCAAGACGTCCTTGCTTCGTCTACCCTTGACGCAGAACCACAGACGTTTCCGCCGCCAATGGTGCGATGAAAGAAGGATGTGGACGGCAGAATGGAATGAAATTGTCTTTACTGACGAGTCACGCTTCTGTCTGCAACACCACGATGGTCGGATTCGAGTCTGGAGACACCGTGGAGAGAGGATGCTGAACAGCTGCGTTATGCACCGCCACACTGGTCCTGCACCGGGTATTATGGTATGGGGCGGTATTGGATATCACTCTCGCACTCCTCTAGTACGCATTGCTGGTACTTTAAACAGCCAGCGCTACATCTCCGAGGTGTTGGAGCCAGTTGTCCTTCCTTCCCTTCAGGGCTTGCCCACAGCCATATTTCAACAGGATAATGCGCGACCACACGTGGCACGCATTGTCCAAGGGTTCTTCGTCAATCGTCAGATTGAATTGCTTCCCTGGCCAGCTCGCTCTCCGGATCTTTCGCCGATAGAAAACATGTGGTCCATGGTTGCTCAACGATTGACCCAGAATACATCCCCAGCTGCCACACCAGATCAACTTTGGCAACGTGTGGAAGCTGCTTGGTCTGCTGTACCCCAAGAACACATCCAAAGTCTCTTTGAATCAATGCCGAGGCGTGTGGCAGCGGTGATCTCCAACAATGGCGGCTACTCTGGCTACTGATTTTGGCAGGAACCACACTTCATAGAAGTCTATAAATTTAATCATTTGATACTTGGTCAACATGTTATCTACAAAATAAATTTTGTTGTGATATCTCTTGTCTTTCTTGGTGTTGCAATTTGGGTGGCCAGCAGTGTATATTGTTTCGCTGGTTTATAGAAGATAATGTGAAATAGGTGTTAATACGTCGACCTCGTGTATCAAGATGTAAGTATTCAGTTTTGTCGATGTAATATGTCTAGCGCTCATGAGAGGAAGATTGTGTGTACAAAGAAAAAATTAGAAAACAAAACATAAAACATAGAAATAATATATAACTGAACGAGCTCATCTGATATTGTTTACCATTGAAGTGAATAATTTCCCTTCACTTGTTCTTTATCTCCATGAAGCAAAAAAAATTTGAAATCAAAGTAATTTTTGAAGCGTTAAAATGAAGGTATGAAAAGATTAATGCTGTGAACTCTTCCTATTTGAAAGAAATTCTACAAAATGAAAATGAAACAGATGAAATTGTTGAATAATTACGAAAATGTAGTGAATATGAGGAAATATGACACATATTACTTAAAACTACAGAATTAGCATATTTGAAAATGGAAACCCAGTTAAAATTACCTAAAATAGAATTCACGAAATTTGATGGTGATTTAAGAAACTGGATTGTTTTGGGGTCATTTTCTAAAATTTGTATTGATAATTCTATATCTCATGAATTATTTAAGTATCTTTAGTATTTAAGGTTTATTGTGAAATCTGGATTATCAGCACAAAATTAATTCAATGTTTCCCTTTTTAAAGGAAATGAAGCCATATAACTGCTTAAGTCTAGAATGTGGAAAAGATGAATTTCTTATAAAATTATATGTTTGTGAACTGCTATCTCTTGTTCTACAAAAGGGTGAACGTACTCCAATTTCACAATTGTATGTATGATAAATTAGAATCACAATTGCGTACTTTAGATTCCCATTAGGTGTCACACTAAAGAAAAATATACAAGCTATGATCTTTCCATCAGTTGAATCTTCGATTCAAGAGAATGCCTTTAAGATCTGGGAAAGACAAGTGATTAAACATACTGCAACTGAAAAAACCCTGGTGATCGTTTATGTAAATTATTAGAATTTTTGGAAACAGAAAGAAAGGAACGGTTAAAATTAAGATTTTACTCATTTGAAGCCAGTGAATGCAAATCAAATATGAGATTACCAATTAAAATAACGTGTCAAATAGTTCACCGAGTGACAAAGCATCTACTATGTATACTAAAAACTATTCCATAAGTAATGTGCTTTTTTGTGATAAAACGACACATTCTTCTCAGGACTGTGCATCTACTATTGATTCTTTCTTGGAAAACAGACAGCTGACAGTTAAGAAAAAGGTAGTTTGTTTTTGCTGTCTGAAACGATGGCATCTTATTTCGAAGTTGAGCGTACGTAAAGCATGTGGTATGTAAAAGAAAACATTTTCCGATTTTGTGCACTAAACTATTGGTTGACAAAGAAACTAATTCTACAGATCAGAAAGATTGGGAAATTAGTATGTTTAATAATTCTAGGAATGGAACAACGATGACATATTTGCAAACTTTCATTTTAAATGTAGTTTCTGGAAATGTGGTGCGAAAGAGAATTTTGTATGATTCTGAATATAACCAAAGACGGCGAAAGAATTAGAACTCAAACTTAGGGGTACTGCTTATACCCAAGATTTATTTGAGGGTAGTAAGCTTTCACTCCCAATGCGTACACTACATTTCATTTACAAGCTTTCGTTGATGAGTTTAGATTCTAATTTTCATTGTTAAGTAAATGTACTAAACCAAGATCGAATTTTTATGATTGTTCCTAAAATTATAGGTGCTACACTCATAAATGTTTGAAAAAAACGAAATATATTTCAGAGACTTATGTATGGTCTCGAATTATTACAGCTGAATTCTAACCAAGATTGATGAAAATTTAGTAGCTATGAAGCTAAGTTAGAGTGGTCAATAATTGACACATCAGAAAAAAATAGTGTATCTTCATAAAAGAAAATGGCACTACCATTGTAAGACATGCGTTTGACTCAACTGCAACTGATAAGAATTTGCATTCCATTAAGAATTCTTGAAAAGGTCTTAATTTAATTGAATAAATTCCATTTATTCTCTTGAGCTTTAGAAAATATCTTGTTTCATAATCAGCAATTGAAAAGGCCTTTCTATAGGTAATTGATCGTGATTTGTTGAGATTTCTTTGATGGCAAAATGATTAGACAGCTATTTTTCACCATTGTTGAGTAGTCTTTGGTGTATCTTGGTATTTAACCTGAAAGTTTTTCTACGGAAAACAAAAATTTTGAAGACTGTTTTTTATGATGAAAGTAACCTACGTATGATATCAAGAGTGATCGATGATAACAAGGAATATACTTATTCAGTCATTCTTTCATCCAAACATCCTTTAATGGAGATTATGATTGAACACAAGCACACATTTCATAAACATGCAGAAAGACTAGTACTTATCGTTCTGATGGGAAAGTTTTGGATTTTTAAGGAAAGAACTGCTGATCTATAACCGGAAATGCCTAATTTGCAGAAGAAATCAATCCAAGACTACAGGTACCTTTTCCTCCTCTTTGAATAAACCGAACGAAAATGTCTATTTTCCGGATAACTAAAATTGACTTCGTCATAAGGAATTGAACAATTGTTTGATGACAATAGCCTCAAAGAAGTGTTTCCAAACCCTTATGTTTCAAAACTACTAGAGATTATTCTCATTTAACTGCAGACCGAAAAAGTCGAAAAATTTGAAAATAATTAATCATGTCACTGAAATGCAACATGTCTCAGAACGTGTAATCTGAAATTTCGGACAGATTGGAATATAATAACCTAAAGACTTCTTTCGACATGAGACCTTTTAAAAACGATTTCCTTGTGAATTGACGAAGCGTGTCGTTTGTAAAAATTACTTCTAAAGTAAGCAGTGGAAGTGAAGACAGATTACTACTTCTGGTTTAGTAGACAAATATTATATTTGCAGGTTCGTTTCTACATAGATTTTATGTCGAATTTAAATACGATGTACATTTCATAAGGGAATAAGCACATTAATTACTTAGAACTAGATTTTCTTCTGATCTTTACTTCGGCCGAGTTTTGTTCCTCCTCTGATCCTCAACAATTTCGTTGCGTCATCGAACAGCTTTTTGAGCTTTGTCCACTTCAGGGGCTTTTGTTCTTTTCGCTTCTAATTACTCGACTCGTGACAGAGTTTTTCACGTTTTGTGTTAATTCGAGTTTGATTAAAAATTGGTCTCTTTTTGCATAGTGTTCTATATTAAATTTTACTTTTATGATTCTAAGTCTACTTCTTTGGCCTACAAATTTTAGACAAAATAAGCTGTGCAAATTTCATGACACTAGAATTCAGCGTTCGAGAGTTTTTGTTGCTTCAGGCAAGCAGATTTTCTATTTTTATTATCACAGCTTTTGAGTTTAAAATAAATTCTTCAATTGTAGCTAGGATTGAAAACATTTTGTAACTTTATTTCAAAGCACAAAGGCAGCCATCCAAGCATTATTGAATGGATATGTGGGTGAGCTCCTTAACTTTTATAAATATATTGTTAACATTTTTGTAAGTAAAGGCCCACTTTTTTTAACTTGGTATCAATTTTATTCGATAGTAATGGTAGGTAGGTATTTAATTAACGTCGAAATTAGAGTGACACAATGGGCTATTGACGACGGTCCAGTATCAATCCCGAAAGGAAAGATTCGAGGACAAAACCTCGTAATTTTGAACCACGGTCAGATGGGGTCAACACCTGAGCTGGCACAAACTTCCACACCACCCCAACGTGAGGACATTTGAGGGCACGACAAGGGGGCTGCATCAGCCCCCTTGTGCACGAGGGTCTTTGGTTGGATTCGAACTCGCTAACCTCCGGTTGCTAATCCGTTACTCATCCAACCGGGCTACCGTTGCCCTTGGATAGTAATGGAAGTCGCTCTACGGTTGGTGTGTTGGTTTTGGGGTTTTTAAGGCACAAGGGCCATGTTTGGCCAAGTCGCCCTACGGTCATTTACTGCTACACGAGGGGTGATTAGACAGGAACCTGTAGCTTAGGTAGATTCCGAACCATTCCGAGAACATCACTGCCTAGACTGAGATTCGAATCCAGTGTGTCTGTTGAATCTGATGGTCAGAGAGCTAACCATTCGACTACCCGGTCAGCATTAGTTATTGCGAAAAAACATTTCATTTCTCTTTTAAAAGCAACCTAACAGGAATGCCCTGGCCTCTGACACCAATGCAGGCCGTACAACGCGCAGACATGCTTTCCACAAGGCTGGCCAAGAGTTCTTGTGGCATGTAGTCCCATTCGCTCACTATAGCTTTGGTCTTGTACAGTTCGTGGTGGTGTTGCATACGCTCATTCAGAATGTTTCCTACGCCATAAAATTTGGCGCAGTTTGCCTAATAATGACCCTTGGGCCATAAAACTTAAAACCGATCAACTAGGATATACGGCGTAAGACGTTTATTACTTTCAAAACATCTTGCAAAATATGGGAAATGCACAAAATGTGGATAATATTCCATGTTGCATGCAGTCAGTGTTCCACATTACGTACACATGTGCTTCGATGGAAAAATTACACATGTTAAAAGAAAAAAGTAAATCTAACAAACTATTAGAATGGAATAGTCACAAACGTATTTTGTGATTAATCGCAATAAAAAATTACTTTGGAACGTATATAATGATATTTGGAACGTATGTAATGGATATTTGTAACGTATATAATGGATATTTGGAACGTATATTATTGATATTTGGAACGTATATAATTGATATTTGGAACGAATGATAAAGATTTTTACCAAATTTCATTCTAATCTGTTGAAAAGTTCTCGTGTTTTTCCATTTGTCCCTTCATTTATAGAAACCAATGTAGATAACTACATTCTGAGTTAATATTAATGTTTAGGTCGTCATCTGACAGTGATTCAAAATTGAGTGGTGGTGTTCTTGATTGATCCCGGACCGTCGTCAATAGCCCGTTGTGTTGCTCCACTTCGACGTTAATTAAAATATCATACCTACTAATATTTATGTTTGTCAACATGTCATTGACGCGTCGTACTTCCTACTATGCAGTCAGGTAGACACGAGATTCAATTCATAGAACATGCGAATTTGTAAACAATGTGAAGAATTCGAAGAGTTCAGAGAAATATAAAACAAACATGGAAAATTTACTATCTTTTCATACCATCTTAATACTTCCAGATCATAAAACGAGGGCTTTTAAGCAAAAATCGCAAACAAGTTCTTTTTTGAATATGTCGGTGTTTCAAACAAGCTGAGCGTCCAATTACCTTCAAAAACTTTTTCCGCTGTTAATATTAGATAACGTCAGAACGCTTTACAAATTCTAAAAACTAAATTTTATCCGTCGCTAAGTTTATCGTGGGGAAAGGTGTAATTGCACGGTATGCCAATCAACTGTTATTTAATTAGAATTAGTCCTATCTCAGCATTTTGGTGTGATAATGTAAAGGGTTATAATCAATCCTTGTATTAAAGAAAGATTATTAACGACGTATTAACACCTAATGTGAGTTTAGATAAACTATTGCTCGGATTAAATTGAAATGATTTTAAGATAACGCATGCGCTTGACTAATTTAACTTGATTTTAAAACTAGATTTAAAACAATCCACTTCAAAAATCCCGTTCCAATTAAATAACTGTGTTGCTCCAGTGCGACGTTAATTCAACTACCTACCAACCTGCTCCAATTAGCATGCTTTGAAAGAAATAGTTCCAGTTCTAACCGATTGTTTGACAAAAATTATATTTCACTAAGGCCTACGAGAAGTCTGTCGAATACAAATTCAAAAATGAAATGGAAAATACTAGCACAACACTGCTATATTAACCAAGAACGGTTTGGTCTGTGAATTATGGGGACAGCAGAAGCCTGGTTGGAAGAGTAGAGGATTAGCAACCGGAGGGTTTCGGGTTCGTAACTTCATTCTACCAAAGACCGTCGTGTACGTGGAGGCTGGTACACGTTAAATCTGTCGTGGCCTCAAATGCCCTCACCTTGGCATAGTGTTGAAGTTTGGATAATGGGGTGCAGGCTCAGGTGTTAATCTCATCTAACCTGGTTCAAAATTACGAGGTGTTGTCATCGGATCTTTCCTTTCGGGATTGATCCGGACCGTCGTCAATAGCCCGTGGAATTAACTCTAGTGCGAGGTTAAATCAACTACCTACTTGTGAATTATAGGACGCAGGTTTGATTCCTGTAACTTATCCTTGGTGTGTTTCTCTCCTTCTGTGCCAGTAAAACAACTTTCTTTGAGTGTATGTCCATTACTTGACGTTGTCTATCTTGTGTTTGGCGCAGCTTGGCTAAATGACCTTGCGCCATGAAACACAACTAATCAAGTCTGGTCATTAGGGTTAAAGGTTATTCAAGTACCGTGTAAAAATAATCTTGTGGGGTAGACGTAAGGAGAGAGGTCTGAGGGTTTGAAGCAGAATAACAATTATTGAATTAAAAAAATTATTAATAAATTAATCATGCTACGAAATGAGAGTATGAGACTGATTTTCAGAGCAAACAAGCCAGACAGTATGCGAAGATTTTAATTCCGCTACCCAAATGCCCTCGCGTGATACATATCGGGGTTGCCTTAAAATGGACCTTATCGCTATTTTGGCGTTCAATTTGTTTGTAGAGAGCCTATATAAAGAGAGAGTGGACATACATCCGACATATTCTGATTGGCTGATGCTGTCGGCAGCCATGATTTTCCTTTTCAGGTCAGTTCAACATGGCGGTTGTACGTTGCTGATTGCGATTTTGGAAGTTTTGTTGTAGATCAACCTATCCACAATGAACAAAATAAGGTGTAAACTATTGATAACATTAATTTAGACAACTAAAAAGAAGCAAAGGTACATGTGTAAAATTCCGTCGACCATTCTCGCCAAACCAGAAAAACGTCGCCAAACGATGCATATTCCGCCAATAACGGAAAGCGTATAAAATTGTTTTTACTAGTATTGCTAGAAAAAAACAATTTTTTCCGAAACGTTATATAAAAACAATTTAAAATTCTAACTATGTTTAAACAGATTTTTTTACTTTTTTCCACAATATAAATAATTTATGAATATTTTAATGATGAAAAAAATGTGTGGATATTTAGAATACTTAATTATTTACCTATTACCCTTATTAATTATTTATTTCAAAATACAGTACATTAGGCCTACTTTTTTATTAAGTTGCCATTCAAATATACTGTATTTTCGTAATAAAAATAAACAAAATTATTTTAGTTCAATATTGACGTTTTATTTCACAACACAACCGTTTTCTTATGACTGTCCCAATTCTCCGAATTTTTGCATATCCGGATTACGTCCAGCACTCAGTCGTGATAATTGGAGTTTTTCTGTATTTCTATTAAGGATTTAAAGCTCTTTTATCGTATGAAAAAGTATTTTATATAAATAATTTATTCGGAAAATTACAGGGCAACAATAACATGCAAATGTTCCTAATTCAAATCTAACTCAACGTATGAAATTTAAAAGAAAAGGCTTTTTTTTATTCAGATCCCCAAGCATACACCAGATTAAGTTCTGTATATTACTGGTCTATAAACTGGTCTTAATGAGTAGCTCTTATGCCATGAGAAAGTCTAATCTATCAATATTTAAAATCCAACGCCAAACTGTCACCAAATCCGAAGCCTTCGTATCAAAATAACCTGATTAGCAACCCTAATGAAACCGTCCATTTACATAGCATCCGCGTTGGCACAGCAACGGTCGAAACACATGGCTGCCGTTTTCCCTATGTCATCTCTATCTATATAGGCTCTCTGTTTGGCTTTGCCCGATCAGTTGTCATACATAAATTCGAAACTTTCTTTGAAATTTTTTTGGTGAAGTGCTGATATCGTATTCGAAAAACTAGCCAAGTGACGTCAAGTCAGGTATACGTACAAGAAGCATCTTTCGCCGCAGAAACACTATCGCCACCTACATTCAACTTGACAGAAAAATAATCACATACAAGTACGCAGGTATTTTAATTAACGTCACACTGGAGCAACACAACGGGCTATTGGTGACGGTCTGGGATCAATCCCAAAGGAAAAGATCGAGGACAACACCACGTAATTTTGAACCACGGTCAGATGATGAGGCAGCACCTGAGCTGGCACCCCACTCTCCAAACTTCCACATCACGCTAACGTGAGGACATTTAAGGCCGCGACAGATTTAACGTGCTTTGTACACAACGGTGTTTTGGCTGGATTCGAACTCGTAACCCTCCGGTGGCTAATCCGTTACTCTCCCAACTGGGCCACCGCGGCCCCTCTCACATACAAGTAACATGTAACAATCGTCGACTCGAAAAGATCTAGTTTTGAGACACTGCCTTTTCGATTAGTAAGGCGGAATACGCACCATTCGTTCTCTCGTACTAAACGCTCGGATGTGACCGTCAAAACTACGTGGTGTTGTCCTCGGAACTTTTCCTTCGGGTTTGATCCCGGACCGTCACCAATAGCCCGTTGTGTTGCTCCAATGCGACGCTAATTAAATACTTACCCACATCTCGAACTCAACTGATAAATTTTATCTGAACGTGATGCATTCAGTTCTAGTTGCCACATCCTTCATCTTTATTCAGCGATCACTTTCGCATTAAGCTAGTTTCGCCGATGCAGCTGGACTTCCCTGATGTCAACTCTAAATATAAATCTCCGAGAGAAAAAAATTATTTAACATCCATTTACGCAGCAATTATCATTGCACGCATAGTTTTCCCTTTCGTATCAAGCGTTTTAATTATGCTCTCATTTCCATGAAAACACGCTTAATTTCTCGCTGTTACCGATTCTCCTTGGGGCACAAGGTCGATGTGATTCAAATACCAAGTGGTGAATCTCTCGCCTCCATTCTTTTACTGCAGATTAATGGGGGTGTGCCCTTGTGTTGGCCTATGATCTTCCCTTTGTAATAGAATAACAATTGGATTTGCGGAGCAAACAAGAATAAAAGATGATTTATTGAAATCAGTCAAAAATACATATTGAATGAAAGACTTTCATACTTATGTAAATATTAAGCAAATAATTAGGAGTTAAATTACCAAGAACAATTCGTGAAGAGACACAGTTCATGGACGCACTCAGGATTTTAATCTGAATGGGGCTACACCGGTTTCATTAGCTGTTATAGGTTGTTTTTTTTACTGCCAAAGCCATACTTATCAAAGCTACGCCAAATGCAAGACAGACGTCAAGCAATGAACATACAGACACGAGGAAGGTTTTACTAACAGAGAAATACGAGGGGTGTTCAAATGAAAAGGTACGAAACGTCGTAACAACCAAACCGTTTGAAATTTGAATATGCCGCTTTGGGATAACGTAGTGAGACATCTAGGGAAGCGAATGTACGAGTACCGGCGTGGTTGTGCGCATGCGCGGGTGCCCGCACATGACGCAGGAGAGAAGCAGGCAGTTGTATGCTCCGTCCAATTGACGCTATAGTGCGTGTGAGGACATCATGGCGTTCACATTGCAAAGTTCGACGATTGAGGAGCAGCGAGGTGTTATCAGATTTCTGATTGCAGAAGGTGTTAAACCGGTAGGTGAGACACTCCGTAGCCTACGCAAGTCCATCAAGAGCAAACGGCCTGGGCTGCTCACGGAGGGAGTGATTCTGCTCCACGATAACGCGTGTCCACACGTCTCCAGGGTCACGCAAAGTGTACTGGCCAAGTTCAAGAGGGAGCAGCTTGAGCATCCGCCCTGCAGCCCGGACATATCGCCCTGCGACTTCCATCTGTTTTGTCCGCTAAAAAACATCTCAAAGGGAGCTTCAACTCGGACGACGAACTGAAGGACACAGTGGAGGACTGGCTCTTGTCACAGCCACAGGAATTCTGGGAACAGGGAATCCTTCGACTCGTGAAACAGTGGGATAGTTGTGCTCAGGCCTCTGGTGATTACTTTTGAATAAAGACTTCAATTATACCCACAGTGTCGTTTCGTACCTTTTCATTTGAACACCCCTCGTACATCTTAAGTGAGTTACAGGAATCGAGCCTGCGCTGACATAATTTGTCAGATTTCTGTTTGCGGGTGGTCGTCATCTGACTGTGATTCAGAATTACGAGGTGTTGTCCTCGAATTTTTCCCTTCAGGATTGATCTCGGACCGTCACCAATAGCACGTTGTGTTGTTCCAGTGCGACGCTAATTCAACAACCTACCAAGCTGTTTTCGGGAGTCGAAAATTTAAGGTGAATGAAACGTGAATCAAGCAAACCATCATTTTTAAACTATTCTATTTCTTTTAAGTATAGTGTAGTTCTAGAAACGCGTTTTATTAACATTCTCTTTCAAGATGGTTGGTAATTGGTTGCTGAATTGACGTCGTACTGAAACAACACAACTGGGTATTGGCGACGGTTCGGGATCAATTCCGAACGGAAAGATGCGAGGACAACATCTCGTAATTTCGAACCATTATCAGATGATGAGGTCAACACCTGAGCTGGCAGTTCACTCTCCAAACTTGCACGCCACGCCAACGTGAGGACACTTGAGGCCACGACGGATTTAACGTGCACTAGCCTCCGTGTATACGACGGTCTTTGGCTGGATCTAGTTACTCATAACCCTCCGGTTGCTTGTCCGCGACTCGACCAATTGGGCTACCGCGACCCAAAGTGCGATAATAATTTAATATTGATTGAAACGTGAGAAATCCTGATTTTAAATTTAAAATTTATTTCTTTGAAGTACAGCGTTTTGTTATAATAGACAATTTTTGTTGGTATTCTATTTCAAGACGGTTCGATGATATATTGAATACAAATGAGATTCAAAATCGCTTATTAATAAGGAATATTAAGATTCTCAAATGTTTATATTGTTTTGTCCAATCATTGGAAATAAATGAATGTGACTTTTGTGATAGTTTTTAAAAAAAGGTGGGGCATGCTTTTTGGTTGGAATAAGGCGAAAAAGCTAAACAACGATTTTGTAAACAGAACAATTCTTTAAATTAGACTACTTTTGCTCTTTTTAGTCCGGTAGGGTTCAAGAAGTTCCCAAATCCCCATATCTACAAATAGTAGCGAAAACGGCGGGAAGTATAAATATCTATGCAAAGAGCAAAACTGTTGTAAGCAAGATAATCCCATAGTTCCTACCAATTAAAAAAGATATTTCAATAGAATATTTCCTAAATGTGAAAAATAAAATGTATCCGAAAATGGCATCATGAGTGGATTAGAGTGGAGATTCTCTCTCAGACAAACGAAACAACAAATTTACAACTGGAAAATACAACTTATTTGGCATACCTTACATTTAAATCTATTCTATTCCTTTTGTCTACTTTTATTTTTATTGTGATGGATCTAGAACAGAGATCTGGGTTAAAGATCGAAAATACAAAAATGCATTAATGATTCCTGAAAACAAAATGGCGTAGTTGCAGTTGTAAACCAATGCTTTCATACAAAATTATCGATTTATTAATTAGTTTGATGACATATTTTTTCTGTTATTTGCAAGAGTTGTCTTGATGTTAAAAAACTTCTAATCTTTACTCGTCCGTTTTTGCATGTTTGTTTTATAAAAGCAAGACTTTCGTGTCTTGCTGCAAAACTAGATTTCTATAGACCGCTTTCAAAACTACCTTAGTATAGATAGATGAATCATAGTATATGAGCTGAGAAGAAATATGACCTGCTGAATAATTCTACCCGTACTGTGTCTTAAACTCAATACAATTTTCAATATTATAAACCGTATCAAAGTGCTTAATATAGCAGTGAAATTTTATATTATTCATTAGATGCAATTTATTTAACTTGGTAAACTTGTTTTTATTGTCACAATTTTGTTAAAAAATGAGAAATTGAATCAAACTCCCATCATTTAAACAGGTTTTCAATTATAGAACATTAGGATTTTGAAAAACGCTCAAATTTTTTGTTGTGTTGGCTTGTTTTTGTAAATTGCAAACATAATTTCATTTGAAAGCATAACGTTCAATGTTTCATTCCAGATTCTCAAGATAATAAAATAAACAAGTCAAAACAATATTGTAAAGTGTAGCAAAGGTTAAGGATCATATTTCAACTTTAAATATTTTATTTTATAGAAGATTGAAATATTCCGTAGAAGGAACGTATAAAATACATTCAATTCTATAATCGCTCCTAATACTATAAATGTACGGTTAATTCTTACCGAAATGAATATACAAGTTCAAGAGAAGCTTTATAATCGAATTGAAATAGCCCCTGACTATAAATAAAACGCCTCTTTGGTGATTTAAATTAAATTTATATTAAAAATCTTCGTCAGTTGTTAATGACGGAACGTAATTTTTCATCACAGTTCGTTGCGCGCTTCTTGAAGTGACAAAACCAGATATTCTCCTGCTTAAGCCATGAAAATCTTAAGAAATCAGAAGGGTCAACTCGGGTACCGGTATTCAGTATCCATAGTGGAAATAACAATGAACGCAATAATAAATTTAGAATCTATGATAGTTTTCTGTAAAGCTGAAAATAGAGGACGAAAGTGCTTATGTGGTGGTGTGCTTGTTTTTTAGGAATAAATTCGCGTATGAGAGATTCTGTAAAGCTAAATGTATGTAGCATCTATGTTTAGTTGCAGAACGTGCTTCATGCACGTATTCCGTATGAGGCTTTTTCTGTAAAACTAAATGTAGGTGACAGTAGTGTTTTTGCGATGGAACGTGATTCATGTACGTATTCAGGATGTGACGTCCCTTGGCTTGTTTTTCGAATACGATTTCAACACGAAGTCAACAGAAAATCCAAAGAATGAATTCCTAATTGGATTATGATAGTTAATTGGTCAACGCCAATTAGATCAAATGCCAAACGTCACCAAAACGATGATAAACTATATTTTCAGGTAACTCCGAAGTGTGACCATGCTAGAGCATTTGGATAACAGGAAGTAAAATCCTCGCTTTCCGTCTGGTTTGTTAATTTACATTGAAAATCCTTATCATAGATTTAATTATAAATTGAATAATTCCTTAGTTTTCTTTGTTATTCAACTTAAACATACCCAATATATGTTGCAAATGGCTGTTGCATGCAGTCTAGTTTTAATTGTTCCACTCGAAAGATTTAGAGTCTGAGGGATTTAACGCCAAACGTCCTAACGCCAAGCGGCGATAAATCAAATGATATTGTAAGGTAATGATCGGATAAAAAAAAACGGAAGTATCTTTCGTTTTCTGGCAGTTTATTCACAAGTTTTTAAATTGATGTAGTTTTATAATTTTCATGGTCATCCGTAGTGCTAAAGTTATTAACAATTTTAAATTAAAGACATTTAAACGTAATTTTAGATGACAGCATTCATCGCGTGAACTATAATCACTTAGAATGTTCATATGTTTTATCGTAGTTTGTAGCTCTACTGTCATTTTTTTTCTATACAAAGATATCGTGAGGAAATTGTTAAGTGAGAATGTTTGTATTGACAAAGTATTGTATACTATTAGAGGGTTGATTGTGTTAAAATATATCTGTAATAATATGTTAATATTAAAACCATTTTTAGCTAAAAGATAGTCTGTAACTACTTGAACTAAGATTTGTCTCAAATTCAACCAGTAATTGTTTTAATTTGATTCCTTTTAAGCAATTTTTCATACACAATATAGAATATCCAAAAGACTTAAGGAAATTCATATTTTTATACGCAGTGTAATATAAATATTGCAATGCTGCATTGGTGATTTTATTCAGTTCTGAAATATGTTTTGAGATCGGCAAGAGTAAACAAGGTTTAAAAAGGGGGAAGTAACTCGTGTGATTGCAAAAATCTATAGGATAACCCGTTGACCACCAGTCAGAAATTTGATTAAATCATACTTGTAAGGCGAAAGAGGATCAACTTGTCTTATTTGAAGGTCGGGACGATAACATGATATTTGGTAACCATTGGCAGAGATTATGGAACAGATCTATCTCCAACAGCCTTATTCAACGCAATTACTGACTTTCACAAAAATGGCTTACGTTACTTTGAGGAATTATCGGGATTTATGGCATTGAGGGAAAATGAATCGGAGGGGAACTAGGTTGAAGAATTAAAAATTTATTGGACGTAACTTAACTCATTCTACAAATCTACATCTGACCATATATACTCTTTAACTGAATTTTTAACATTCTTGTTCTAAAGTTGACATACTGTAGACCGGGGTAACTTTGGGACTGAGGGTACAATTTTGGGACAGCGGGTGATTTTCGGCTTTCGAATTTCCAGCCAATGCCATGCGTTTCGAATTGGCGCGCAATCACTGCTACCAAACCCGCCGGTATGCGCTGCTACCTCGTGGTACTTATTTAAAGCTGTAGTTGAATTGACATCCAAAGGCATCACGACTTATTTTCAACCTCGTGTTTTCAAAGTTTCTAGTTTTTGTGTAAACTTTCATACGCCTTTTAAAAACTGCAAATACTTCACTACAGGCAGATATGTATTTTGAGAAGTACATGCTTTGACATCTATTTCATGTGATAATAATATTTTTAATACTTGTATTTTGTTTTATAACCTCAGCATTGCAAATTTTCAGCACTGAGTGGGGTAACATTGGGACTGTCCTTTCCAAAGTTGGCCTAATGTGCTTTACAGTATTTTTCCCTCCTTTTTCTCAGAATCTAAGCTGACTAACCATGCCGAGAAATCCCAAACGTGCTCTTGGTACACGGCCGTATGGAAATTACACGGAGGAAAATTTGAATGAAGCCTTGCAAGCTGTACGAAACAAAACTTTGTCGATTCGCAAAGCATCATCAAAATATGGTATTCCGAAAAAACACCTTGCACTTGAAGAGCCAGGAAAAGCACTTGAATGCTGTGGGTCGGGCTCCTGTTTTTACAAATGAGGAGGAGCTGCAATTCCGTAGGTCACATTGTTGCTGTGTCAAACTACGGATTCCCTGTGGATATGTTTGACCTTCGATGTATTGTCAAGTCCTACTTGGACCGCTGTGGGAGAAAGGAGATGCGTTTCAAAAAAACTTATCAGGAAATGATTGGGCGGAGGGGTTCATGCGACGATACAAAGCAGTTTTAACCCAGAGAACCACAAAAAAACATTTCTTAATCGAGAGCAGCGACAGATGAAGAGGTTGTGAACAAGTTTTTCAATAATTGGGAAAGGAGCTGAGCGGAATTCCAAAAGAGAATATTTGGAATTACGGTGAAACCAATCTTGTAGACGATCCTGGGGCCGGAAAAATTATCACGAAGAGGGGAACTACCTTGAGAGGATACAAAATACGTTAAAGGCGTGCACATCAATAATGGTATGCAGAAATGCAGCAGGGGATGTGGCGCCACCTTATGTAAACTACAAGGCGGAAAAGATTTGGACAACCTGGACCGAAAACGGTCCTCCCCGTACTCGGTACAATAGGACCAAATCAGGTTGGTTTGATGGGCACATTTTCGAGGATTGCTTCACATCATTATTGTTGCCTATTCTAAACCACCAGGAAGGACCGAAGGCTATTATCGGCGATAACCTTCGTTCCCACATCAATATGGAGGTAATACGACTGTGCGAAGAAAACAACGTAAAATTCATAGCACTTCCTCCAAATGCTACTCATCTCCTGCAGCCACTGGACGTGGCTTACTTTCGCCCGTTGAAAGTTGCCTGGAGAAAGGTGCTGAGACTGGAAAGAGACGGCCGCTGGAAGTCGGTGTACATCTGTACCCAAGGACTAATTTCCCACACTTCTTAAAAACCTCTGGAATAGCCTGGTTCCGCAAGTCGGGAATTTATCCTACTGACAGACAGCGGTCCTGAAAAGGTAGCCTTCAGGAAGCCTGGATTCGTCCATTTCTTCCCTTGTCGAGGAGAGCTTCCTAGAATAGATTACGATGAAGCGGAAAGAAGCGACCAAAGGCCGCAAAATCCAGAGAAGGAAGAAACTGAATGTTTCCCCAGGAAAAAGTATTTCAGCGGAGAACTTAAAAGCTGTAGCGTTACCGGCATCTGCACTTCAGCCGTCTGCACTTGATTCCCAACCCTCGACATCGAATGGTGCGGGAGCACACAACAGCGAGTACCGCGCCAGAAAAAAAGAAGAGAGAGCAACAGTAGTAGCAGCAGCGATGATGGGAGTGCTAAATTTTCGCTACAAGACTCTGAAGACAGAGAAACATTCAGCGACTTGGAAGAGCAGCTTGCTCCATTGATGCCAAGCCCACAACCTTCAAGTTTCCTCCAGTACCTCACGGTGGGAGACTACGTTCTGGTGAGGTACGAGGGTGAACTTTACCCGGGACGGATCATCGAGATAAAAAACAATGAAGTACTCATATCTGCCATGAAGAAGACCGCCTTGAACTGGAAATGGCCAGCAAAGTCCAATGAAGTTAATTATTCGAAGGACGAAATAGTCCAAAAGATCAACCAGCCTGAACAAATTGGCCTACGGGAAATTTTCAAAGTTAAAGAACTAATAGTTTACGAAGAACTTTGAAATTCCCTTACAAGCAGTTAATTTAAGTTAAAATGTTACTAACCTTTGACAATCCTATTATTTTCAAACCTAATTATTTTCAAATTATTACTCTAATTTAGAAAATAATCATACAAAGTAGAGCTAAAACCTCTTGTAATATTTTAATACTATATCTGATGTCTGAAATAAAACGCTTATGTGTGTCATTGGGGCAGATTGATTTTTCCTAGTGTTTCTAAGCGAAAAACAGTACTGTCCCAAATTTACCCCACTAAATGGGGTAAGATTGGGACAACTATGGAGAACGTTTATTAGGATGTCATTGGTCGTAGAGTAAAATAATGTCCATATTTGGTAAGAGGAAGGTAACTTCATATAATACCAGTCTCAGCAATCTAGCTTAATACATGTTGACAGGAGTAATAAAAAACCGGAAAAAGTGTCCCAAAGTTACCCCGGTCTACGGTAGTTATCACAAGTTGAAAAAAAACAGAATGAATTCATTATTAATCAAAGCAAATATACGCGAGGGACCACGGTACCCCAGTTGGTATAGTCACGGTTTAGCAACCGGAGGGCACGTGAAATCTGTCGTACCCTAGCTTTTTTCTACGTTGAAATAGTATTGCTTTAGTGATGTTTTCAACGTTGAAATGTGGGTGAAAAAACATTGTTTAACCTTCGTTACATCAAAGTTGATGATATGTCACATGGAATCAACGGTTCTTTCAACGTTGAAATTGGGTTGAGGTCACTGCTATCCCAAGGAGTACAGCCAAGTATTTAAGATGTGTTGACGATGATCGATAGGTATCACAGATAATCGAATAATACACCCAGATGTCAATGTGCAAAACATAAATTATGTATTTGCGATGTCTTTAATGGTGTTTTGTGATGATTAGTTGCGTTTGTAGCAAGTGGCATAAAAGATGTGAGAAAGACATAATTCTAGGTATATTTCCGTTCCGTCTGGAATTTAGTCCTTTGCTCAACGTTAAAAATTAACCTATTCTCCAAGGTCTATTTGCCATATCAGATGTTTACCTAATTTCCCAAGTCTGTTCTTCAACAAATGACCAACGTTAAAAAACCGTTACATATTCAACAATACTTCAACGTTTATGCAACCTTCAACATATTTCAACGTATTTTCGATATTGAAATACCGTTACGTGCAACTTGGGATCTGATTTTAATTGAAAACCAAAATTCATCCATATCATTTTCTTCCACGGATGGTATTTTTGAACAATCTGGGGTCAAGCTTTTTTCAGGTTTTTTTTATTTGTCTTGTTCCTGAAGATAAAATATAAATAACAATAAAAAGTTCCAAAACATCAGTTGAAAATTCAAACTCTTAAGCTTTTTCTTAAACTATTCTTAACATTTTTATACACTATAGCTCATGAAATAAGTTTATAAATTAAATATCTAAATATAACTTAAAGTTTTTTTACTCTGGGAGAACCTAGATGTCGCCACAAGGCAGTCAGTGAAGAACTTCGGTTCAAGAAATGTGTTTAAATAACAGTGTTATTTTAATATTACAGTTAACAACTGTTCTTAAAAAACGTTTACCGCAAACGTTGCTTAGAAAATAGTTTAACCTGCTTGTAAACTTGTGTCAAATTCGATGATGCATGGGAGGAATCTGGTTGCTGATTGTTGAGACGCGAAGACTTTATTTTTATTGTTTAATTTGGGAAAACGGCTCAAAAAAAGTTTTTTTTTAACGCGGCCAGTTTAAAGATGTAGATTAGCTGATTTGGTAGAGAAGGTAGTTCAATTACCATCGCACTGGGCAAAGCAACGGGCTATTGGCGACGATTCGGGATCAATCCCGAAGGGAAAGGTGCGAGGACACCTCATTATTTTGAACCACGGCCAGATGACTAACTGCTTTGTAAAATCTTTATTGTTCAATTAAGTGAACTAACTTTATGAGTTCGGGATATTAAATGGCGATTTCCAAACTCTCCTAAAAGGAATGGTGAAAGTGACACACTGCCACTTAAGAACTTATGACAGTTAAATTAATATCTTTAAACTTAATAAAAATTCGTTTCAATTTATTGAAACTAATATCCGATTGATCAGATTGCAGAAATCATTTTCCATTGTTGTGTTCTTCAAATGTTCAAGATGATAAACAACATTAAACAAATATTCGTCTTGTCACTGAAAATTTTTCATCTTTTTGTCACTTGTGAAGCAATAATGCGATATGCAGATGAGTGAAACTGCAACTTGCTGTCATTAAAACAGGGTTGGGTTGTGATACTTATGTCATTAGGTGAGATCATTGTCGAGATAAACCGAAGCGGGTAATGACTAGTTTGAAAAGTTAAGACATTTGCGGGATGATGTATTTCGATTTTCAAGAAGTGTGATACATTTTGATTGCAAATGGGATGATACATTTCGATTTCAGTAAGAAGAGATATTCATTTCTGCGGTTGAAATATTGCCGTTTACAATATTTTTTTCTCTCATGAACGTTAATAACCGTTACTACAATTTTTAATAATTAAATTGCTATAGTTAATTAAAATGTATTTAGTTAAAATATTTATGTAATTTAAATACATATAATTATTATGGTGAAAAATAATTTTTTACCTTAAACGCTTAATAGCTTTTAAAATCAAAGAAATTAAAAACGGTTGTTAATAAATGACAATATAAAACCTTTAAAGTGTAATAGGGCATTAAAACTATTGATAAAACTGCAGTGTGGAAACAGGCCCCATGACGTTTCTACAAGTAGAGGAGAGGGAGTCTGATTATTAATATGTTAACTTTATGTGCTGGTGAAAAGCCACATCGAAATGACAAACACTCATAATGACAATGGGAAAATGAATCTCACCTTAAACGCTTATGAATATTTAAAATGATTAAAATATTAAAAGCTGTTGTGATAAATAAATATTTTAACTGTAATCGGAATTGAAGCAATTGACAAAACTGTGCACAATGGAAACTCAAGATTTGGCCTCTTTGGCTCGACCTCCAGCTTTTCATTGCGACTTGGCTCTAGGTTCAGTTCATCACGTTGGTTAGGAAGGAAAAGCGAATTCGGGTCGTGCTGCTCAGGTCGTCCCGTGTGTCATTTATCTTAAGAAAACAATAGGTTGGCGATTTGGCATGAATTAGTCACTGTAAGACGATTAGGCACATTTACTTCCGTCTTGGATTGTTTATTAACATCCTGTAATATGAATCATACATCCCCTGATTTTATTTCTCAAATGTTGGTCGAAAAGAGTCAGGTAGTGTGTTTGAAAAAGAAAGATACGTCGCTTTGTTAGATGATAAGATTACTGTAAGACTAAATAATCCGAGATCACATAACTCGGATAATTTAGTCTCATCAGAGATATGCGATTTAGTCTCATCAGAGACGCAAGGGATAATCTCATCAAAGATATGCGATTTAGTCTCATCAGAGATACAAGGGAGAATCTCGTCAGAGATTCTCGGATGAGTGTCATCAGACATGTGGTCATTAAACTTACTGTCTGTCTACCACGAGAATTCTTCCAGACACAAAGTCTGCCCGTCTGTTGCCGTAGAAACGAACCGTACGCTATTTTCCATAGGGAATGCTGGAAGAAATAATAGCCCGTTGTGTTGTTGATCCAGTGCGACGTTATTTAAAATACCTACCTACCTGGAAGATATATTTTCAAGTCTGTCGCATAGGCATACCAATTTGGAAACATATTAGGATTTTTTAATTGTCGCCAAGAAGATCTAGAACTACCTCTTTCAGTTACCAATATTCTCAAAAAACTTTTAAAAATTAATTCATCCCGTCAGTCACCCCTACTTAAAATGAACAAGTCCAGTTTCAAAAGCGGCCGTCACCAAGACTTGGCATAAGGAGCATGATAGACAGATAGTACCCATTTCTTCATTCAATTCTAATTCAATTTCAGAAAAAAGATATTTTAATAATTAAGTTTCAATACATTAAATAGCTAAGTTTGCAGTAGTTAAATAAATAAAAACGAAGGTCACTCACACGGAACAGACGGAAAGGCATATCTAAAAATGTGTTATCGTTATTAGATACCCCACGTTCAAATTCGTGTCTAGACTGAAATTGTTTGCAGACAGGTGAGAGAAACAGATAGGTGAAAGTCAGTTGAGAGATAATTTTGACGGCAGTGATTCATGAACTTAGTTTCCCAAACATTTTTTGGCTCAACGCCCCTTTTCAAAGATAATTTATTTCGGCACACACACACCACCTCTAGAAAACTATCTCAAGCAATAAATTGCAAGTGTAACTGTGACTATAATTTTTGAATTTCACCAAAATATTCATGTGGCTGTTGGTTCAAAAAGCTAGTTTCGAAATTAAACAACTTGGAACTGAAATTTGTTGTTTTGTTTGTGGACGACTGCAAAACGACATACTTCAAATATTCGTTATTGCATTGTCTACATTTCTTTGGTTCCGTTATGGCTTTATCTACAAGAAAATTATTTTTGATATAAAGTTATTTACGCCACTTTCCCTCGGTAAGTCTGGGGTCGCAGTCGCCACCACCTCATTGAGTTGACGTCTTTCACCCACGCTGACATAGCGGTAACTAGTTTGTATAGTAGTTTGTGTTGCCGGTAAAATTAGTTTGTATTTATGGTGAAAGAAAGATGTTTGCTGGCTGTCAATTGTGTAAAGACTTCTGCGGAGACAGATAGATGGCGCTCCTTGCGCATTCCCTGAAGGACTTGGTTGGACGAAAGAACGAGTGTGGTTGGACACTCGTTTTAAAAAAGAAAGTGATGATCGAAATTGAAATGTGTCGACTTGGATCGTTACCACCGAGATAACAAGGCCAGACCGCTGTGACGTTTCAATCACGTGACTCGCTTACTAGTAGTCATAACAAACATCACCGCATGGTCGGCTACTTGTGGATTACCTTTAATGTAGCGTAAGAAATTAGGGTTTTTTATACTATTTTACCGGAAAGTAAGTACAGCTGCAGTTATATATTGTTATATAACATTTGTGGAACATTACAGTGTCGAGGTGTTAAAGGCTTTCGTCAAACAACACGTTTAACGTGTGTCCAGACCGATTTCTTTAGGCTTACCACGAGGTTATCCAAAATGCCTTTTAGATGCTGTGTACCTTCTTGCTCTGGAAATTATGGATATGGTGATGCACCAAAAGTGGCGGTTTTCTCCTTTCCAGAGGATGAAAATATTAGAAAAAGATGGCTCAGGGCGATTCCACGAGCCGACTTTACACCATCAAAACGCAGCAAAGTCTGCGAACTTCATTTTCAAAACGATGATATCGTCCGGAATGTGTCGAAATTCAACAAAAAAACTGGTGAGTGTTCTACCTTTTCCATGAAACGTCTCCGTTTAAAAGTTGGTACTATACCAAGTATATTTCCGAATTGCCCTAAATATCTCTCGAAAACTTGTCCCACAGTTCGTAAAAGCAGGGAAGATAAAATTCGTGAAACTGAGGAATCCAATTTATTGAGAGCTATCAACGAAAGCAAATCTGAGTTCATTGCTCATCATGAATCTATTTCTTTTCAAAATTTTAATAGGCTATTAGAAATTCTGGATTCATTACCTCATAAACAAAATTGGTTTAAACTAATTGAGGAGTCAAAAGTTACTTTTTTCAAAATTTGTTTTAATCCAGGACCTACAACAAATTACACTGTTGTAATACATTCAAATCTGAAAATGGAAACATTTATATGGCCAAGAAATTTCTGTAGATAACAATCAAATCAAAACACCCTGTCACGTTAATAATTTGGAAGTTATTGAAAATTGTTTGAATTTTATAAATGAAATATCAATGAAAAATTCTTCAGCCAACTATGATAATAGCTTCAAACAAATTATACATCATTTAAGAAATGTCTTGGTTGAAGTAGAGTGTGATGACCTTGATAAACGTGCTTCTCTCAACTTTCTTTCAGAACAGTTAAATTTTCTTGTTACTCCAAAAGAGAGATATCGTTATTCTGCAAATACAATGATTTTTTCATCCGTTGTGCACTCAATAAGCTCACATGCATACAAATATTTACGGCACTACAGTTCGCTAATTTTACCTCATCCATCAAAAATAAAAACTGTTTGTAATAAATTTTTAACCGATCCGACCGATGAAGATAGAAAATTCTTTCTCGCGTACGCACGTTCTCTTTTCAGACTTTTAGAAGAGCATGAGAAAAATGTCATACTGCTTATGGATGAAATTCATGTTCAACCTTATTTGGACTTCAAAGGTGGAAATATTGTAGGGAATGCATTTAACGGCAATTCTTTGGCTACATCCGCTTACGCATTCATGATATCCAGTGTCACATCGAAGTTAAAGGAAGTTATTCACATATTTCCAACTTCAACCATCAGCAGTGACATCCTTTTTGATTGTATTCGAACAATTGTCACTAAATTAGAAGAGATAGGCTACAAAGTATTTTGTATTATCAGTGATAACAATGCACTCAATGGCAAAGCTATGAGGAATTTTTCACCGAAAAACCAATCAAGCGTAGTTTATCCACATCCATGTGACAACACACGCCCTATTTTCTTGTACGACTCTGTTCATCTACTAAAATGTATAAAAAATAATTGGTTGAATCCTAAGAGTAACAAGATCTTAACCTTCCCAGACTTCGAGACAGGTGAGAAAAAAATTGCAAATTTCAATTCCTTAATATTGTTACATCAATTGGAGCATGATAAATTATTGAAATTTGGGTATTCTTTATCGCTGAAAGCATTATTTCCAACTACTTTTGAACGTCAGAATGTCAGTCTATCTTTAAAAGTTTTCAATCCGTTTGTGAAAGAGGCCCTATTGAAATTTGGAACGAAAATAGAAAATTCTGAAGAAACAGCTGAATTCATAGATATTGTATCAACCTGGTGGAAAATTGTCAATGTGAAAACACCATTGAAAGGACAGCGACTTAAAGATAATTTCCAAACCCCTCTACTCGAGTAACCAGATGACCCTAAATTGTTATTTTTGCGGAAAATGATTCTCTGGCTTGATACTTGGAAATCCGGTGATTTTCCTCATAAACTTTCACCCCAAACCCATACCGCTCTTTCTCGCACAATTCATGGAATGTTGGAAATTACGCAATATTGTTTACAAGAACTTAAAATGAATTATGTTTTGTTAGGAAAATTTCAAACAGATCCTTTGGAATATCGGTTTGGAAAATATAGACAATTATCAGGTGGTCAGTACAACATATCGATCAGGCAATTATACGAATCGGAGAAAAAATTAAGAATTCAATCTCTTTTGACCTTGTCATCACAAACTTTTGGAAATATACCCATAACCAGTTTTTCAGAAAACTTAGATTGTTCTTATGAAGAACAAAAACAGTGGGACAACTCATTTAATCCGGACATACATCTCGAAGTAAGTGATTTTCAACAAGTTGAACATGAAATGTCAGTGATAACTTATTTGGCAGGCTATTGTTGTTATAAAATTTTAAGAAACATAAAGTGTGAACTGTGTAAAACAGGGTTGGTGTATGATGAGCAAATGGTTGTTGAGGAAAGTTATGATTTAATTAAAAATTTGAATCGAGGTGGTTTATCGTTTCCAAAAGGTGGTGCTGTTTGTGTGGTTTTAATTAATTATATATTGTTCAACAAACTACTTAAATATTACGAGGATGAGTTTCTGAGCATTCATTACAAAAGAGATTTTATAATAAATTTTGTTTTTAAATACTGGCAGCTGCATGAATCAGAACATTACAAATTCAATACATGTGCAAATCATAAGCATGAAACCATTTTAAAATTCATTATTAATAGCACAACAAACACTCTTGAAAAATTATTGTGGAAAATCCAACGATAGATTGGGCAAAAATAAAAAAAGGAAGCTGGATACTGTTTCTAATAAATAATTTTATTTTTATATGTATTTTTGACATTTTTTATAATGGTTTGCTTTGAAATTTCGTTTTCCATTTTACAAAAAAATCGAATGGGGTGCGACTGAGGGTTCAGTTCACGACTGGCAGCCCCGTTTAAACAGGAAACCCTCATTTACAATCTGTTTATAAGAATAAATTTATTCAACTTATGTACAGTTTTTTGTAGTACATCTGTTATTTCTGATGTTATATTGACATTTTTGAGGTTAAAGTAATGTTGACTGGTGATTATGTTGGAAATGTATGAGAGCAGAAAACTATAGCTTGTTATGAGACTCTCCTCCAGATAGGTAACATACTACATAAATCGTATTTTACAGTTCAATTGCTTTGATTTCCCATTTTTACAGATTTAATGATGAAGAAAACATTAATTGGATTTCTTTAGACTATGAGAAAGGGTTTTCTTTTCTTTTTGATTTATGGTCGCATTTGAGAAACTATGATATTGAGCGGTATTAAGCTTGATTGACTGTATTTTAGCGATTTTAGTTAATAAAAGTCATAAGCGAGTTTTTCATTATTTTTAATTGAATTTACGATATAATTTTGGCTGGTTTTTTAATAAGTTAGTGCTTTTACTATTTACGCACACTCTCTGTTATCGTTTGTAAATAAGGAAGAAAGACGCGAGGGTGTGGAAGTTTCATTCTGAGATTATCATAGTTTTGACTAGGGAAAAACCATATTTACAAACTGCTATAATAATTTGCAATAACGTATAACAATATTTTCCTGTGGTCTCGACGTATATAGAATATATTATGTATCGTTGTAGACGGATTTCACTGTATTAAGCTTTGAATATTCCAATACGGCGGTGGTCGTTCGTATCGCACGTATGACTACTAGGGAGACGCCATGACGGCAGCGGTCAGGCCTTGTTATCTCGGTGGTAACGCTTGGATGCGTTCTACCTTTTATTTTGTGTTGTGTCGTGCCTGTACTATGACTGTGATATTATTAAAAGTGGTTTAAACCAAATAAGGGAGTATTCTATGTGATTCTTTTAGCGTGATTAAAGTTTTGAGCAAGTCAGTAAAATAGACTATCACCTTGGGCTATAGTAAGTACCTCAGGAGGAAATACAGAAGAAACACCAAAACTAGAGACATTACTGGGTATATCCCCTTTTGACTGTGACTTGGAAGACAATTTTTACACACTGTTTGAAAAACTTTGAAAGGATCAGTCCAAATTCATTTGATTTTCTAGAAAATATACAAGTGCAGAGGAAGCAAGGCGTATCGACCACTAATGAGAACATTTCCGACATCCGATTAGTCGAATTCATCGCCGGTTGCATATGGAAGGTGCGGGCGGCCGGGCCGGCAAATCTACCGTACAGGGCAACGAGTTAAATCTCCCATTTGATTACATTGCATCTGGGACCAGTGCGACAACGGCGCTGCTATCTTTTCAGTGTCCATACTTCCACTGAATCGTTCGGATCAAAAGAAATACTGCGATGTGGATCGCGTTTCCCATGTCTGACTGTGTTGATGGGCCAGAAGGGGCCTTAATCTCCTGTGTTTGCATTTGCAGCTTGATGAATTGGTATGCCTTGATGCTAATGGGTTATTGAAATTAATAAAAAAACTTGAGAAGTTTGTGGGCATAAGAATTTAAATGCTATTGGGAGTGAAAAGTTCCACGAGGATTATGATTTTTTTTTCTAGCGGGGAGTTGGCTTGACGAAGTCTGTTCATTACAACCGGCGACACATCCGATGATGATGGGATACTTGTGTTGGAGTACCTAGGCCTTCTCTTGGCACGATGCGGTGCAGTCTGGAGCAATGAATGGGAAGAAATGACAGGGCTAGAGAACACCTCTCTCTCCTGTGTCTGGAATCTGAATGAGATGCGTTTCCCATGTCACCCCATCTGTCATCAACTTATGGGAAGCTGACTCGCAATCACGTGTCGTCGTAAAGAAAAAAGGAAACTTCGAACAGCCAACTCGACTTGCTAACACCATCAAACACTCCCATGCCTAGTGTCGTGAATACCAGTGATGATAATGGTAAGGTGATGCATGTAAGATGATGAATAAGGTAATGGTGTACCAGTTTAACACTTTGAGTCCTGAAGCGCCCCAAACCACTTTATCAACAGAGTGGGACGGTTTCGGGTGGTTGCTCTGCCATTGTAGGGGGTGCAGCTAGTTACGCGAGCGGTCACTTCGTGGTTCCTTGGGGGAGTGGTAAGGGGTCTTCTATTCACACTTGACAGTGATGTACTTACATTTACACTTAGTTGGGGGCGCAGCCCCCTCCGCACCCGACAAAATACCACAACAGATTAACGGGGGAGGCCCCAGATTTGGAAGCAATATGTCTCTGAGCGGGAGCGGAGACCTTTAACAAGAGCAGTTTGACCAATCACTGGTCGGCACACAAACGCATTGTCCATTTAAAAGAGAAGAAGTGGCGGGAACTCCCTCCCCCAACACTACACATTTCAAAACCGTGCTTATTGGGGGTACCTTGCGCGACGCCTGGATCGACCCTGTTAGTACGCCGAAGCATACAGGGTGGCCAATCGCAAATATGCGCCTATCAAATTACTGAAACCCTAACTTGCAAAAATGCAGCTGGCTAAAACAATTTCGAATTGAATCCTGCTGAATGAATCAACTCACATTGAACATAACTTCTCAGCAACTCATAGGGCGCTGCCTTTGCTGGAAGGACTTTTAACCCCGACCTGCATTCACATTACGTGGAAGGGAACCAGCAAACCTTCCATGGTCGGGTGAGCAGGGACACTAGGTATGCTCTCGGTGGAACCCACACCGACGCGCCCATCCCACTATGCGGAAGGCACTGTCAACATCTCCCCTGCGCGACATAGTTGGGAGGGCTAATCCCAATATAGCCCAATCCCGCTTCAGCGGCCGAGACGGATATTCTGCATTGGTGCTGTTGGGGGTCAGTTACCAGAGGTTACCTCAATCCCTCATGCAGAGCCGGGGTGCCCAGTCCCAGTACCATCCACTCATGCCACCGCGGGCCGATGGGGAGCACTCATGCAATGCTCCCATTTAAAACCGTTTGCCGCACAGGAAAATCGGACAGCACCCCCACATCACCGACTCTACGATGGCCCCAGCAAGACCACCGCTTCGCCCATCCACCTCCACTGAGGGGCCGTAACCGCCGAAGCAGCAGCGCTCACCCCGGCTGATGAGGCCTGAGATCTCAGGGCATACCACTCCGGCATGACCGAGACATTTGAGAGGGGTCACTACTTCCTCTCGACCCGGCCATCCCCAGGCCGGTCAGATATTTGTCGCATGCCAACAGAATTTAGCCTGGTTGCCCAGTTACCAGCGGCCACCACGAGGAGGCTTCTGCAGCTTACTTGACCCGGGGGGCAGCCCATCAGCACTGCCATGACCCCCGGGCCCGCCGACCGGGCTCTCGGGAAAGCCCAGGCTCCCAAAAGCGTACTCCACCAAAATCGGCTTGGCCGCCAAGCCGATTTTGAGCAACAGTACCGAGCAACAGTAGTACAGTGATGTACTACTGTTGCTCGGTAATAGATTTAAATTAGTGTGGTTGGATGAATAGAACATGACACCGAGGTCTGTTCAGAATGTTAGTTTATCGCATATTAATTACATTTATAAATTAGTTATATCATATTATATTGTACTATATACAGCATGCAATAAAAATCAATCTCTTGGGATTATCAGGTCCTGATGAGTCTATGAATTGTGAATCTGACCATGCCTATAATTTTAACTCTCGAACCCTTGTTAGAAGCAATGTTCGTTAGACACGTAATTTAAAGGTGATCGGCAGGTGTCCACGGTATTCGTAGTCGTGAAAAAGTGCTTCGGTCTACCAGTTTCTAAAGAGCGGCGCCTTTAGCTGCTCGGCGACTGGTAGGACACAGTGTGAAAGTAGGATTTTAAATTTGATCCTCATAGCACAGAATAGGTATGTGAAAAGGCTAAAAAGGAAAAGAAGCCAGTTATTCACCCCCTTATGTGTTAAAAACAGTTAACTGAAAACTAAAAGTTCGATTCGTCAATGCTTATATCGTTTTCATACTTCGTTGTGAATGCTTTCTGAATTTGAAACTAGGTTATAATGTCTCCGATTCACAGTAAAAGTTTTTGTTGTAGAAAGTGTCATGTTTCACAAGAGAATGAGAAAGTTCAATGCAAGTGGAATCACTAGTTTACGTTTGATAAAAAAAATTGTTTATTTTCTATTTACAGGCATTTCTACAACAGCCTCGGCAACTCTAGTAGAATTTGGATTGATTAAAAAGATAGAAAATGAAATCAAACAAGTGCTTCGTAAAGATATTAAAATCATAAAAGTGATAAACGAATCGATTCAGCGTTCAGTTGACTTGAATTCCTTTGTCCGAGAAATCTTTGGATACGCCATTGAATCGGAGATTACGGGCGATGTATTGAAAATGTGCTTCTTGAAGTTTGCGGGAGGCATCTTTGACATGGGATGCGATAACATCAGCATTACAGAAGCAGATCATGCATTTAAAAGTTTTAGAACTGCCTTATTTAATACCTGTTATTGTGTTGAACATTATGGAAAGAATTCGTGAGAATCCAAGACTAATATTTATATTGAGTAGTATTAAAATATTTATATCCACCCGTATTAATTTCAAATTAAAGGTTAACATGCTGATTTAATGACTTTCTATATTGCCTTATTTTCAATAGTATAGCTATCAGTGCAATGATTAAAGTAGTTTATTTCGTTGCATGATCATTTTTTAATTAATTAAAATCTAACATTCTACATGAAGCTCATATAGAAAATGAGATTTTTTTAATGATTCATACTAAGAAAATAATTTCCAAAGAAGTAAATAAATGTCCTCAAAATATAATTGTACTAAATGTAATGTGATTGCTTTAAAGAATAGAACGATGTAAAATACAGAAATGTTTAGTGACGAAATATTTCTAGGAAAATGGATATATGTTAAAAGAAAATTTTCGTCGTCAATTTTTTCATCAAAGCTATTTCAATGAAATTCAAAGCTAATAAATCAATTTCCTTTTTCTTAAATTAAATTAGAAGATATTTAACGAACATGAGTTTATTTTTATGAAAAACAATTTTTGTAAATAAATTAATTTCTTGAAATAAAAGAAATCTTTTATCTTATTTTGTCCTTCATTATTCGCTATTTTATAACTCAGAATAACTTACGACGTGTGTTATAAACTTAATTTTCTTTTTATTAATATAATCACATCAATAATTAATTTATCAAAATATTTCAAAAACGTTTTCTTCTAGTTTTTACTTTCAACTGACGAACTTATTTTAGTCAGAGATATACAATCTGTTTGTAAAGAGCTTTGCACTTTAATTCCTGTTTATAGTTCGCAACTCAAACACAGCACGTTCGCTCCGATCACCAACTCAATTTCTGCTGGAAAATCATAAATAAGATCCATCACGGTTTCAGCGACCGAAACTCAAGAAAGCTCAGTAACAGTTACTGCTACTGAATCGCAAATAAGCTCAGTAACAGTTCTACAAATCTTTGCTACCAAATAACTGTTCGTTTGATAATACAGTAACAGGTATAACTGATTCGAAGTATATAGCCTTTCTGTGATTAACATTCTCAGAAAGTAGAGAACACACACATCACGAATGGTTGCCAATTCAACGTTGAAGCGGGGAATCCCCTTTTGGACAGACCAGATTGGCAAAATTATCGCCGATTTCTCTCTGTCCTACCTGCAAATGATAATTCTTGTCTGATAAGGATAATCTAAAAACGCAATAAAAAGATTTTTTATTAAAAGAACTGATAATTTTCATTACTTTCTTTTCAACCGGCATGTGACATGATAGTTTTCGGTGCATTGCAGTTGAGAATTTATTTACTTTTCTATGATACAAATTCTTAAAAGGCCTCGAAGCACTGTACTTTTATTTTTAACAAATATCCAACACTTCATTTGTCCGTTCCAATTCGGACACATGTTTTCTTGCCCGCAAAGAAATGTACTTGAAATTGCAATGCAATGAAATACATTGCATTCTTTAAAAAAAAGTCTACGGCAATCAAAAGTAAACTAACAACCAATGTACTCCCTGTGTTTCTATTTTTGAAAAGCTACACATCGCGAAAAGGGAAATTATCAATTGCTTTTTAATGGTATAATGTACATAATGGTACACTCAATTCTGTATCTCATTTAAAAAAAAAAACGATTTTCAAACAAATATTTATGTTGAAATTAGAATGAAAAAATACGAGAAAATGTTTTCAAATGTCTCGAAGATGCAGTGTTATTCGACTTTTATCATTTTTTCTCATATGGAAATCCTCGGGCCGCGGTAGCCAGATTGGAAGAGTAACGAATTAGTAACTGGAGGGTTCCGAATTCGAAACTCAGTCCATCCAAAGACCATCTTGTACACGGGGGCTGGTGCATGTTAAATCTGTCGTTTCCTCGAATGTCCTCACGTTGACGTGGTGTGGAAGTTTGGAGAGTGTGATGCCAGCTAAGGTGTTTGACCTCGTCATCTGGACCATGGTTCAAAATTACATGTTTTCCTCGAATCTTCGGGGAATCCTGGATCGTCATCAACAGCCCGTTGTGTTGCTCCAGTGCGATGTTAATTAACAACTTACCATGTGGAAATCCTCAACATTTCTTGTGTCGTCGCGATTTTGTTCCTTAAATATTTTCCGTTGCTTTGAAACTGAAGCCCTTGCCGCAGCCCTATTTATCAAAATCACATTTGTTGTCATTCCCGAAACAACGAAATATTGGCGATAGAATCCTAAACTTTTTTTTTTGACTTTTTTGTAATGCGATAGTTTTGGCGACATAACTTCCGCACGCACAGGTAGACAGCGGATGGAAATAGCACAAGCGAATGAAAAAGGAAGTGACTCTGATCGTGCTTTGAATTTGCTGGATAGTCGGCTGGATAATTCAACTACCAACCAACCATAAGTTGCTACGCTATGGTGAGTCATTAACTTGCTTACATTAACTTGTTTTACATATTTATTTTTGACACTTTGTAATTAAAGATGCTCAACTATTTATGCTGGGGGCGGTAGAGGCGTGGATTAGCAACTAGAGGGTTGTGAGTTCGAGACTCCTACTAACTAAATACAGTCGTGTACGTGGGGGCTGGAGCACGTTGCATCTGTCATGGCCTCAAATATTCTCCCATTGGCGTGGTGTCGAAGTTTAGAATGTGGGGTTGCAGCTTAGGTTTTGAACTCGTCTCATCAGATCATGGATCAAGATTACGAAGTGTCATTGAATCTTTCCCTTCGGAATTGTTCCCGGATCGTCGCCAATAATCCGTTGCGTCACTCCAGTGCGACTTAAATTCAGGTACTTATCTATTTAAACGGGTGTTACTTGAAATTATTTTTTTGTAAACACACCTGTCAAAATTTCAAAACTAAACCGTTAAAATGAAATAGGTCTTACGGATTTCAAACCATTTCACCATCCATAAGGCACAGCGGCTGAAAATCTGCTCCAGATAGATTATGAGACATAAAGGGCCTGCTACCCCCAAAGACGTTAAGAAAAATTGAATGTTTGATATACGCAAAATGCTTTCATTTAACCTGATGCACCATACCTTCTTTACCCAGAAATCGTTTTGTTTAAAAAAAAAAACATTTATTAGAATAATGCCTTTTCAAAAAGGATTAAATGCAATGTGTTGACAAATTGATTTTTTATGAAGCATCAATTTAAACTAAGGTTTCTCTTATTATGAATATGCATACCAAATACAGTAGAACTTCGATAATCTGAGTCCTGTTATACAAAAATTGACTTTGCTGAAAGTCCTTAAATTGAAACTTATTTTTTTGCATGGAAAATATTGTCCCACATGATTTGTTGACAAAATTACCTGGTGTTGGTCTTTCTCTTCGGGATGGATCACGGACCGTCGTTTTATTGACTTAAATGATTAAAATATAAAAAAAAATATTACTTTCGCTTGCGTATTTGTTTTGTCCTAGGTACCTCATATCTGTTTGGAAAACTACTTGAGATGGTTCAGATGTGGGACATTATTAGTTGCCACTGGGGAGAGAATTTAAACGTTTCGATTTGCAAGAACGTTTTCCAATTTACGAAAAAATTCTGATTTTCTTTTCTCAATTACTGATAGTTTGGCGCAGATTGAATAGACTTGCCCCTTGAGCCATAAAACAAATCAATGAACCGATAACAATACGAAGACTCCGAGTCATTTGTATTTTTTTATATATACACGCCTATATATAGTACAAAGTGCTAACAAAGATGACGTCAACAAAATTCGGTCCCTGTCTATTGCGAAAACTGCTGGCGCCACATGGTCTACGAAGAGGAACGGGGCTTGCACATTTCGAGTAGAGACATTTGAGAACAGAAGAACAGGTTAAAGAACAGTTCTTTTAAAAAGAACGGAACATCAAAGAACTGTTTGCCGAAAAGAACAGTATTTCCCATCCCTAGTCACACTGGAGCAGCTTGCAACAAAATTAGCGCATGCGCACTCCATTTCTGAAGAGAAGATCGCTTGACTGATTTCGAACCTGTGTCTTGACTAATGTTTGATTCCTTTGTTTCTTTTCTGTTTTATTTTACTTTTTTACTGAAAGTTTTCTTTTCAGGCAGATCGTATAAAACTGGAAAACTTAAAAAAATTACAACTTCTTTTACTATCTAAACTTGTTCACCTTTGAAATTTTACGTACTCTCTACAATTAAGTTAAGAAATAAGCTGATGACAGTACGTAAAATAAATACCTAATAAGTAATTAAAAAACAATGAAATGCTGATGAAGCTGTTCGTTTAAATATAGTTGTCAAAGTAATCTTGTTTTTAAAAAATTTGAAATTTATTTTGCTATTTTATAAATAGAATATCACTAACGTGCACTTGTCAGAACATTACTCCAGCACATGCTCCAGTATCTAAGCCATGTGAGATCTTATCCTTTTGGATAGTCTTGATTAAAAATGAATACCCAACTTTTTTATATAGAGGCTCGCAGAGGCAGAGCTGTGGACTAATAACCCTTTTACTTTTCACCCACCCACTAATCGGGAGGTCATGGTCATCAGCGTGAGCATACCAGGCGTAACACACGAGGTTAACTTACTTTAGTGAGTAGTAAGTGGAATCGAACTCAGAGAAGCGAGAAATCCGTAAGAATACATTCCATACTTGTTAAATGATTGAGTACTTTAATTGCGTATTTCCTGTTACCTGACGACACATGACTGAGATTAGTCCTCCAACATACCCCCAGATTACAATGCAGTATAAGTTGCTTTGTTGGGTTTTATAGCGCAAGGGCATCTGGCCAAATAAATGAACATAAACACACAAGGGAACTGATACAGGAGAGAGAAGTACACCCAGGAAGAAATTGAACCTGCGCCGCCTTCCACTCGCAAGTTGCTAGCACAGTGGACAAACCCACTGAGTCAAAAAAACAAGCACGGGGTTTTCCTAATACGAGGTCTGAAATTGTGTCAACTCGCCGCAGCTCGGAGACAGGACTATGGTACATGCAACCTAGGATGGTTCTGTACATCTCTGATTGTTTTTTTATATCGCGCAACAAGCACATCAGTCGCTGCGAGGGAAACCAATACAGTTGCTCATATATTCTGTGCTCATCGCATTCGTGTTTCCAGCATCGACCTTCTGATGAAATAGACAGAGCGTGTGGGCAGAGTACTGTTGTAAGATCTCAGAAGAGTAAATCAAGTGGAATTACGAATCGATTGGGCCAATGCGCAGGCTAGTGTTTTTAATCACGCTGGGCATCGCTTTAACCAATCAATAATTTGTCCCACCTTAGGGATTCATGCTTTTCCCTTAACCATGTGACAGATCTTCAAACCGAGCGACCGTAAGAAATGGCTTGAAGCAGCGTGCACATACTCCGTCTTTTTCATTAGAAGATCGATGATTTTCAGCCAGTAGTGGTCACATGTTAGCCATCTAATTCTAATCTGTTTTCTTGGAGGTTGGTGTAAACATAAATAGAAATTCTTTGAAACTAAGAAATTAATATAGTTTCATTGTTTTAGGATGAAGGAAAATTTACTATAAAAATCCTGAAAATTAATAAATCGGCTCAAGACCTGATCCGAGACTCTTCCGTGTGTCGGTCCCGCTTCATCCAGTGGAGAAATCAGCGAGTTGAGACTAACCAGGTGATCGACGATTTCCAAAAGAAAGTTGAGAAGATCCACTTAGCTTCCAATGCCGCGAAGGGCACTGGGGCCGCAGTGTCCATTGTCGGAGGACTGGCAAGCCTTACTGGCATTGCCCTCACATTAACTGGACATGGAACAGCCTCCAAATGGATCCAGAATGGCAACATCGCCCGAGTTCTTGGTACGTGGCACCTCTTAAAAATATACTTCTGCAAATTCTTCTTTCGAAAGCTTGAATATACTGTCTGAATGTCTGTCTTCTATTTAAACTTTTGCTTTGAGTAATTTACTATTATAGTAATCCACTTGGTTTTATTCTATTTAATTTCCAAGTTGTGAGGTTAAGCATTTGGTATTTTAAAGACATCAACTATATATATATATATATATATATATATATATATATATATATATATATATATATATATATATATATATATATATATATATATATATATATATATATATATATATATATATATATATATATATATATATATATATATATATATATATATATATTCAGTTGGTTGGGTTTTATGGCATAAGGGGTTACATTTGGTTAAGCTGCGCCAAACACAAGACAAACTACGTCAAGTAATGGGCATACGCACAAGCGGAAAGTTTTATTGAAACAGAAGAGAAAAATACACCCAGGTGAGTTACAGGAAATCATAATCGACTAATACAATTATGCACCGATTAAAGCCTATGTAATTATTTTAAATGCTGTGGGTGTAAATATGTGAGTGATGAAGTATCAATTATATCATTTATATTGTAGTTGTGTATGAAGAAATCTTCACTTTTCTGTTCGACTGAACATTTGTAAGTGAAGAATTTTCTATTTTCATAAGTAAACCAGACGGTCCGAGAAGATTTTACTTCTGCTGTCCAAATGCTTTAGCATGAAACACATTGTGGTTACCTTAAAATATGGGCCATGGTAGCTCAGTTGGAAGAGCAACAGATTAGCAACCGGAGGGCTGCGAGTTCGAAACTCGTTCCAGTCAAAGGTCGTCGTGTATACGGGGCTGGCGCACAATCTGTCGTTGCATCAAATGTCCTCACGTTGGTGTGTTGTGGAAGTTTGGAGAGTAGGGTACCAGTTCAGGTGTTGCTCTCGTCATCTGACCGTGGTTCAAAATTACGAGGCTTTGTCCTTGAATCTTTCACTTCGGGATTGATCCCGGACCGTCGCCAATAGCTCTTTGTGTTGCTCCACTGCGACGTTAATTAACTACCTACCCTTCAAATGTAGTTTATTGCTGTTTTGGCAACATTTGGCGTTCAGTCTATCTGGCGTTGACCTATCAACTAATATATCAATTCAGACTTCATTCTTTCGATTTTTAATTTAAGTGCTGAAATAGTATTCTAAAAACAAGCCAAGTGATTTCACGTCCAGGATAAATACAGGAAACATGTATCGTCGCAAGAACATTACCAGAATCTATGTTTTGCTTGACAGAAAATGCTTCTCGTAGGGTTTTCTCGAACTTGAAACATGGCGTCAACTTACTCATAAACACATCCATTAAAAATTGGTACAAACAAGTGTATTTGAGTAAAAACACAGGTAACTGGAAATTAAAGTTCGATTCACCAATGCTTACTTCGTTTGCTTATTACTTCTGTTGTATTCTTTCCGAATTTGATGTGTTAGGTTTACTCATTCACAGTAAAGATTTTTTGTTGAAATGACATGTTTTATGAGGAAAAGTTGTAGTTGAATACAAGTGGAGTCACTAGTATTTGTTTGATAAAAATTATTTTAGTTTACTTTCTATTTACAGGCATTATCACCACAACCTCAGCAAGTCTTGCAGAATTTGGATTGACTAAAAAAATAGAAAATGATATCAAACGAGTACTTGTTAAAGATATGGAACTCATGAAAATAATAGACGAATGGATTCAGCGTTCGGTTGTCTTGAATTCTCTTGCACGAGAAATCTTTGGATATGGCATTGAATCAAAGTTTCTAATTGATGTGTTGAAAGTATGTCTCGAAACCGTAAGGCTTGTGAATGCAGCATCTTCGACATGGGATGAGATAACAGCAACAGTAGAAAAGCAATTATTGATGTGTTCGAATGTTTCAGAAGTTCCTGAAAAAATATTCGAGATTGCATTGAATATTGCGAAGAGAATTTACGAGAATCGACGTCTGATTGAACCTGTGAGAAATATCTGCGACATTCTAATGAATAATCACACGTTACGTGAAATGTCTTTACTGGGGCTGAAACTTCACTACCTAATGCAGTCCATGTTCAATTGTAATTTAATTTTAAACATCCTTACCACATTCGGATTGCCCTTCGCGCCTTTCGGTTCTGTTACCTCTCGAGCAACTTGCGATATTGTAGGAATTGCATTGAATGCTGTATCAGTAATATTTGCAGCAGAGAATATAAGGAAGGGCTCCGAATATTCCCAAAAATTGAAGGATCTTCGATACCTATTGAAGAAAGAGTTAGATTATTTTGATGCTGAATTCAAGCAAATATGCAACTAATGTCTAACATCCATTTTGACGTGTCAAAGCGTGTTTATAAGCCAAAACGTTATTAATTGCTTGCCACAAACTTGAAATCGTTTCACTGTTTCCTTCAAAACCAATTGCTAGAATATATTTTAGTGATTAGTTTAAATGTGGTTTTCGTTTCTAACAGGCAGCATTTTGGATCTTTTGCATCGATTATATGGAAGAATGTGTTATCATCTTAAGGCAGATATGTATTCTTAAATAAATTTGTGTTATAATTTCTCTTAATGTTATTTTTTATTTGTGTGTACATTTCGGTGTGTGGGATTTATATTAATTTATGATTTTCAGGCATTTTATTCTTGTATTTCAAAATAAACGTTTGATGGAGCATTTTATGTGTATGTTAAATGTATTGAAATTGTGGAATAAATTTTTTGAAATATATTTGTTTTAAGTTATGAATCTTCAGGTGTACATTCTTCTGAAGTGCGAAATCATTTTGGTTTCAGCATTTTAAAGCTCCATGGAGACATTGCTCAAATTTTTTTTAAACCTCCTACATAAAAAATTGATTTGCCTTTTTAGTTTTTGTATTGATTTTAACGTCCCTATGTATATCAGAAACTGCAAATTAAATTTTGTTAAACCTTAAAAAGAATGTATGTAACTATTTTGCTACAAATAGATTTTTTAAACTGCATAATTCTTTCTTGGAGGCTAATATATTTTTAATGATTGTTTCAATAAAATCTTTTGTCTTTTTTTCGAACTGTATGTGCGTGTCTTTTTCCTTGCATTTTTTGGATCATATATTTTGTTCTGTAATTGGATATTTTTCTGTAGAAAAACAATAAAATAAATCGTGAGATGGGTGGGTATTTCGGAGATAGAAGAGAAGTTCCCATCTACACGTACTACCAAATCAACGATGTAGGTGACTACAAGAAATCTAGCAAAACCTGTTTCGAACTTACGACAGCAGTGTGGCTGTAAGTTAGAACGAACTCTGGGTGAACGCGACCAGCGTTGTCGGCAAGCAAGAATCGTAATCAGCACGCGATGGTTCAGTGGTTTTGGTTCTTGTCAATAAATCACATAAAGGATTCATCTCACGGGTTAGCATAACTTGCATTATTTGCAGAATATTTACACGCGCTATACAGGGTGTCCCGCAATTTATCTTTTTACCATTTGGAGATAGGTAGGCAATGTAAGGTAAGTAATTAAGATAAGTAGTATGTGGGTTCCTCTACCGTTTTTTCCAAGATGGCCGCCGTTTGATAAGGAGTTGACTGCTGATAAGGTGTTGGGGAGGATTGCTGATAAGGAGAGGGTGATGCCTTGAGGTGGTGACGTCATTGTAAAGATGGCGTTGTTGTGTTGCCATGGTAATGAATCAAAAGTAGCTCCATCTGGTGGGGAAAAGAGAAACACTATTATTTTGAATTAAAAAGGGATTTCGTGGATTCGAACTGGGGACCATGGGATCTGTAGTCCAGTGCGCTATCCGTTAGGCTGTAAGAGAGTTAACTATAGGTGGTGAATTAATGTAGTGTTTGCTTTTTCTTAGTACTAGGAATGCGTTATGGGACTTGGTTTTATTTGATGATTTTTTATTTTCCAATTAGTTGTAAGTGTGTTGGACTGGTGATGCCATCTAGTGATTTTAAAAGAAGTTAATCTAAGGAACTTTCTTATTTTTGTCATTCATTCTGGGAATGTGCTATTTTTAGAAAATGGTTTGAACAATTGTGGTACAGCCATCTGGTGGTGGAAGAAGTAACAATTAGTTTTAAAAGATTTATTTTCTAGCTCTAGACTTGTAGCTTGATACTTTAGAATTAACTGGAGAATTTTTTTTAAGAAAATTTTATAAAGACAGATTTGAACCCGGCAAAAGGTAATCACGGCCGCCCGTTTTACACAAGCACTTTAACCGTTCGACCACGATCACCTACTTTGTATAATACATATAGAATACTAACTCGTGAATTTACAGCTTAAGGGAGTGAAAGTATGTGTTTTTTTTTCCCTTGAGAATAGTGCCCTTATGAAGAATGAATATGAATATAAAAACAAATAAAGTTGAATTTATAAACCTTAGCTATATAACAAGTTTATTACCAAGATTTTAAAGTATGCGAATTGTATGTAATGACAGGAAAAGTATCAGAATATAGAAGACTCTGGAACTTGTGACAATATGACTAAGGATTTATGTGTAGGTTAATTAAGATAACAGAAGGAGTTAAACACGTAGTCACCGATAGGATACAAGCTTAAGTAAATGAGAAAGCTTTTAAACGCATTGCTATTTAGGAGAATGGTGTTGTTTTTCTGATTGTGAGAAAAGCAAATGAAACTACATCATGCCAATGAATCACATATGACATGCCCGAACTGGAACTTTCTATAGGGGTTTTAGCTATGAAATAGTGACGAAGGGATTATCTTAATACTCTAACGTTGGAACTCGGAACATAAGTAATTGAGGCCAACCAATATATGCGAAGATTTTAAGCGTATGAACACTACATGTAAGATAGAATTTATAATACGGAAACCTTTTTTATATTTTAATGAATTTATATACAACATGAGCTTGAAGAAAATGTGAATGTTTAAGGGTGAATGTTTTGTAGGGAAAATTATTATTATTACAATTTGAGGGGAGGACTTTGAGATATGAATAGGACACACAGGCATAACGGTGTATGAAACATTACATTTTTAGGTAAATAAGAAGTAACTAACCAAAGATTTATAGTATACATATTATAAGCGATGGCAAGGAACCGTATAAGATTGATATTATTAGAAGCCTCTGGAACTTGGGACAATATGACTAAGGCTTGTATATATTACAAATGTGGGAAATTGTTTTATTGATTAGATGCAATCTTAGGCAAATATATTCTACCAAAGGTTTGTGATGGTAAAGTATCAGATTGAAAGTCTAGAAGCCTCTGGAACTTGTAAGAATATGACTAAGGATTGTTTTTGCACGTGTAAGTTATTTAAGATAACAGAAGGAACGGAGTTAAACACTGAGTCACAGATAACGATAGAAACTATTTGATAATAAGAGGATTTTTAAAGCATAGTTGGAGCATCTTGGGTCTTTGAATTACTTTGCATCTTGTTTTGGGGTTTTACTGCCCCTTTTTTTTCTGTTTTTAAATAAATCATGGATTCTAAGGACATTAGACCTGCAAAGAAAATGCGTGCAGACAAAGAACTGTGTTTGCAGAAATATTGTAAAGATTCTTTATGTTATGAGTATGGTAAACTGTTTACAGATCGTGAAGGCTGGGCATATTTTTGTCGATTGGAAAACGAATTAACGTACTTAAAGAAAGAGGAAACTACTATTGAAATTTATGGTAAAAAATGTACTGTGCCTCGGCAACTTGTAGCATACGGAGACGTAGGAATAAGCTATGCCTTTAGCGGATCTTGTATTGCAGCCAAGCCTTGGTCTCCTTTACTATTGGAAATAAAGGCAGAAGTGGAACGAATAATTGGCACAAGATTTAATTTTGTGTTGGTGAACCGTTATAAAGATGGTAAGGACTGTATAGGTGCCCATAAAGACAATGAGAAGGACTTGGATCTTAATGCACCCATAGCGTCTGTTTCATTTGGACAGAAAAGGCAATTTGTGTTTTCTAGAAAGAACTACAATTCTCTAAAAATTGTTCTGGAAAATGGAAGCTTGCTTGTGATGAAGTATCCAACAAACCAATTTTGGTTTCACAGCTTGCCCCGTGGGAATGCATTATGCCCTAGAATAAACTTAACGTTTCGTAAAATTCTTGTATAAAGCAGCGATAAACCACTTATGTGCCCCCGAACTAAAACTCAGTGTTGTGCACTAGACGATATTTGGACAACGTTGCAACTGATCTTTGCCTTTCTGAATAGTATTTTTATAAATGCTTATATCTTGTTGGTTTTAAATAAATTTTTTAGCGTGTCTTACCACATATACTGTATTTAGGACTTTTTTATTACATAATTTTATAAATTGTTTTTAAAATGCAAGATCTGAAATGAAATTTTTCTTTGCTATAAAGATTTATGTTTTTAAGTTAGATGTTTTTACTCAAAAATTAATTATACATTAGATGTTATAGCACATATTTTCAATGCAGAAATTTTGTTTTAAGTATTGTACACACTTAAGTAAGAGTAAACTTTTGAAAACTTTACAAGACCCGTACTATGAACGTACACATTTTGAATAAGTTGTAATCGCATTGAAATCATTTATGCTATAAAATCTAAACCAAAAGTTATTTTTTTAATTAATCTTTCCATGCATATTTTTTAAATAAATCTTCCTAAATTTTAGTGATTTAATTTTTATTATACAGATTTACAAACTATTTTTGGATGAAATATAAGGATTTATATTTTAAAAGTTGGATGCTTTTACTCTTAATTATATATTAGATACTATTACACATATTTTTTAATACTGAAGATTTTTAAAAAACATTTAACAATTGAAAATATATATACTTTAAATATTATTACAAACATTTAAATGCAATTTGCTTTTTATTTTTAATTTTACAATTAAGACATTTCTTAAAAGTTTGATTCTTAAAGTGTGTTTTATGCACAGTAAAAAATAATTATAAAAACCTGTAAGAGTAAATTTTTTTTTTGCTTTTATTTGAAACTTTACAAGAGACCCATTCTATGAAGATGTTTCCTTGCACATTTGAAGCAGTGAAAAATAGAATTAAAAGCCATTTATTTTTGAAGTTCTAAATTAAACGTTCCTCTTTTAATGCTTTTTTTGCAAACCATGCATTTACTAAATATGAACTTCCTTTTATTTGAAACCTTATGCCTATTGTGCAGCTTAAATTGCAGAGCAAAATTCCAATACTGTACGAAACTATAAAGTATTTTACAAGATACTTCATATTATTCTCTTAATTTACATCTAATTCATTACTACGTTAAAATGGATAGCATGTGGGTTTTCTGTTTTAAAAATAATGTGTGCACATCTGTGCTGAAAAGTAAATTAACTTTTGCCTTTTCTTGATATTTAATGCATAATCTAAATATTTACGCACACCGCTGATAGTTTTACACATGAGTAAAATTAAATAATAACTGAAAATTTTAAATTTTAAGTATTAGTGTGAATTTTAAAATGAACAAATATTGAATTAAATATGAATTCTATGTATTCTTAAAACAACTCTGCAAGAAAAAACAGATACACTTCTTAAACAGATTGAAGGAAGTCACATGGAAACAAAGTAAATTAGAACACTTTTTAATAGAAAAAAAACATTGATTCATATATTTTACAAAACTAATACTTTGTAGTAAAAAAGAACTTATTTTTACATACTTGCATTTTTTAAGAGACACATGTTTACGACGAGCCAATTATTAAATGCCATCACCTCAGCTTTGGGGCAATGCAAATTATTTTTGTGATGACCACATGATAGTTTTTGGATCTTTTTGTTGCTACTTAGAGCACATAGTGCATAGAATTTGGGACACCCATATTGTTCCAAGTTGATATTTGGTATATTCAATGCATCTAGGTGTTTCTTTTCCACACAACGACCTTTGTAAGCAACTAGGTACTGGGTGGCGCTCTTGGTCTGCTCGTACAATTCTAAAAGCTTAGAGTCTAAACTTTCTAAAGGAGACACACTTTCCCATGCCACGGGACAGAAAGGGAGACCACATATGTAATTTTTTCAACATATCGCACAGTTTTTTTTTATCTTTTGCACTCAGTTTATACTTATAAGGCGATAAGTTAAAACGAATGCTTGAAGCTACTTACGATTTTTATGGCGATGTATACGTATTTACGTACTAAGAAACCCTCTTGAGTCTGAAATCCGTCAAAATGCACAATTACACAAATATTAAACATTGCTATTGAAATGTGTTAGCTGTTCTTGGAAAAAGAATTGTAAATTAGAGGCACGAAGAACTGCACTATATACACTTACTAAACAGTGAATAACACCATACACTTACTAACCAGTAAAATTAAAATTTATTGTATTCTTATCTTTTGTGAGTAACTATGAGCGCATAAGTGAAGAATGTACTCAGAAAACTTGTGCTTGTGATAATGCGCCAAGTAAAATTGTGTGTTGTAATGCAAGATTTTAACGAATGGATATGTTTAAAAAATGTGCATGTGATTTTTCTTTTTACTCTACCACTAGTATCTTAGACAAGTATCAGATTTTTTTTTTTAAATGACGAAGAGAAACTTTTCAACACAATCTGTACTCTAATTTTACACTTAAGAGTAACAGAGCATAATATAATTTTAAGGAAAATGAGTAATCAGCACGTAAATTTGAAGCCTAAAGTTCCAAACATGTCTATGCTCAATAAACGTCTATCTACGTTTAGAGATTGGCCACGCACAGATGTTGACATTAGGGACCTGGCCGAAAATGGATTGTATTACACGGGTGTCTCGGACGGAGTTAAGTGCTATTGGTGTGGAGGAGGGCTTGAAAATTGGCAAAAGGAGGATGTAGTCAGACACGAACACATAAAGTTTTATCCAAAATGTTTGGTAGCCCAACAAGGACCGATTGTTGACCCTAGACTAAAAGAAACACCCATAGATGAAATTGTACGGATGTTGGATGAAACAAACAATAATGCCTATGTTTTTATAAAACCTGATGTAAAACTTTACTCCTCATACAACGACAAAGACGAACGACTTTGTAAAATTTGCATGGAATCGGAAATGGATGCTACTTTACAGCCTTGCGGTCATCTGGTGACATGCATGAGATGTACGAAGAGTCTCTCAACGTGTCCTATGTGCCGAACCAAAATTTTACATAAAATTAAAACGTACATTTGTTACTAAATAGTCTATTTATAAGTACATGTAGTAGATGCAATTTCAAGTGATTTATTGAACACAGTGTGGAAGAATTGTAAAAGGGTGGTTTTGAGTTGAATGAAATTAACACTTGTACTACAGCAAAAAAGACTAATAAGGAAGTTTAAGACTTTTCTAAAAATCATAAGACTTTTATCAAGGACTTGTGGAACAAATCTTGTAGGAAAGACCTTTTTACCCCTTATAAATATATTGACTATTTTTATTATTATTTGTTGTTTGTTCATTACATGTTAAACCTATTTACTAAAGAGGAATTTTAAAATGCCTTAAAAAAGGAGTTACTAAATGCTTTAGGAAAAATGTGTAAATGTACTTTAATGCAAGAAAAAGAACGCTTGAAATAAATATTCATCTTGCTATTATTTTTAGTACTTATCAATCATCTTGGTGTATTGTTTATTTTCTAAATTAAGCCTTTCGTACTTTTAAATCTTAAAACAAAAAGAAAGGAAAACTAACCATCTAGAATAGTAAACGCCAAATTAAAAAAAAAAAACATTTTTAAAAAATATTTTCTTATAATTTTTTACCTTTGCCTTTTTTGTTGTTGAATAAACATTGTCATACAAAATTAGTATATTTGTTGTGTAGAATATTTTTTGAAAACACTGAATTGAAGAAAAAAAAATCATTTATTGAAAAAAGAATCAACAGTTTATACATATTTGTAACAACATATCTTACAGGTCTTTTACATACATCTCTCTAACAGTATTGAAAATATCTGTGGTATTCAAATTCTCAAAAACATTTTCCTCCATTATTATGTAATAAAAGTTTAACAGTTTATTGCTCTGTCTTACAAAATTAATAGCAAACTCTTTCCAGTTAACAGCACATAAAGCAAGAGCGAAAAATTCGCAAAAGCGTTCGTCAACGCTCATCGTCATACATTTATGTACAGATTGATTGACAATTTCATTCTTTCAGCCTAAACAGTCAAAAAGAATATTTATATTTTTTGACACAATATCCTTTAGGCACTTGCAGAGAGAAGCTATGACTTCTCTCCAACAATCAGATTTAATGGTATCACTGCAGTAAGGTTTGTAACTTTCACCAGGAAAACATTTTTTGATTTCCAGTTTCACATAATATGGCAACAAATACGTTGTGATGAATTAATCCGAACTTTTGTTGGACATTAAAAAATAACATTTATTTTAACACAGACAAAACAATGGGTTTACAATGGACGCGCGAAACAAAAATGCTTATTTTCATATTAAAATTTACGAATTGCTACGAAGACGTCTCAACTAGACGGAGTCCGTGAGCTAACTGTTTCTCATTCTCCTCACATGCGCAAGCGCAGTATTGAAGGACTTTTTGACAGGAAACTTCCGGGTCTGCAGCCGGCCATTCTAGACTCCTAGGCGCTAAGATGTCACAGTCTATTTCCTCCCTCCTCAAGATTCTTTTTCTGCAGAGACAGACACCTGCAAAAAAGATACAAAACAGCAGCAACAGAATTTTCGCGAAGGCAACAACTCATGCCCAAAGCAATATGCAAGTAGACCATACACCCTAAAGATCCTGGCTGTGTACCGCCTACTCTAAATTAAAAAAAAACATATCATAATTTTAACAAAGTATAATCAAAATTTTGCTCAGTGATAATCATCAAAGAAGAAATTCAATTTCAAAATATTTACAGATTTTCAATTCAAATTTAAAACTTTTTGCAATGTAAATGTATCAATGTACACTAGGAATAAAGTATTTTTATATATGCAAGACATCACAAATACAAACAATAGTAATTTAGTTTTGTACGTGAGGCGTACGACTTAAATTGTCAGTGTTATATGCTGTTTTCCTTTTCTATGGACTACCTCGTAATCCTGGATCACAGTAAATTCAACTTTGTCTCGTAACTTTTATGCTTTCTTCAAACGACTTTTAGATTTGTCTAAGCATTCAGTTATTTCACCAACCAAACTTTCAGTTTCAACGTCCTCAAATATCACTGTCCCTAAGGGCAATTTAGTTACACTTACAGCAACTTCCTTGTTGTTTCGAGTCTGTATTCCAAATTCAACATCATCGCCAAGATTAAGATTTTTGAACACTTTGCATTCACTAGAGTGGAAAAACATATCCTTTACATCACCCCTTTTAATAAAACCAAATGTTCCTTTAAGAGCACAGATAACACCACGGTATCTCACAGGTAAGGTCTGTTCCGAACGCATTTTACAAGGTCTAAGGTTTCTTGTATTTTTGTCAATAGGAATACTAAAAGTGATCTTTTTAGGAGGATGAAAATCTACATTACCATCAACATTTTCAGCAGAATAGGGCCGTTCGCCACGATTTTCATAAGCAACTTTACCTTCAGTATTTTCCAATTTTTCAATGGTTTCAAATCCAGAAACTGTCTCTTTACACATTATTTTACAAACAGAACTAGCAATTGGTTTTCCAGTACGACGATTATGAGTAATTTTAAATTCAACTGCATCACCACGTTTTAAATTATCAATATTTCCAGAAAATTGACTGTAGTGAAAAAAATATATTGCTTGTCTTTCGCAACATTGTATAAAACCATATGAACGTAACAAATTTTCAACGATTCCAGTCTCTTTAGGAGTAACACTGCTAGAACTAAAACGGTTACTGTTACAAGGGCAGTCGTTTTTCGATGTTTCATTTAAATATGGAGAACTTTGGCACTTGGGCGTTGCAGAGTCTTTTACTTCAATATCAGAGCCTTTGTCTTTTTTCATATCTTCTATAAGTACAACGGTCTTGTTGCTTAGTAAGTAGCGTTCTTTATCTAGGAAGTTATCCTTGACAGCAGCTTTGGTTATAACATGACCCAACTCACACACTAAATTTACTTCCGCTAAAGGCAAGCAAATAGGGTTATCCGCTAAAGGAGATGCTACCCATACATGTTCACCCGTATACATGTGTGGCTTAACAAACTTCCTAGGAATTAGATCTATGCTGGATCCTGTGTCTCGTAAGATAGAAATCTGAGATCCATTTACAGTTCCGACACTAATGTAGGGAGACATCAAATCTATTATTCCCTTTCCCATAATTTCGTTAGCGGCTATGATTTCAGTTTTCTTCAACTTAGGACATTGAGGTCTAAGATGATCATAGGAATTGCATTCATAGCATTGAAGTTGCTTTCTTTGTTCAAAATTTTTCTCTTTGTAATCTTCTCTGTTTACTTCTGTTTTCCCAAAGGGTTTGTTTTCTCCCTCAAACTTATGAAAACCAACGTGTGTTTTCTTGATACCCTCTGTATTCTGGGAACCTTTAGTATTTCTGGGTGTAAGACTCTCCTTCAAGCTTTCAAATTGATCTATTTTTTTAGCTAATTCTAGCGGAGAATTTAAGTCCATCCACTCCTCCAGAAAATGTTCTTTTACTTCAGACGGCACTCGTCTTTTAATCTGCTCAGTGATATGCAAGTCTCTGAGTTCTTTAAAAGTTTTGATTTCCAAATCAGAAACCCATTCATCATAGTAGCTTGTAAGTTCATGAGCGTAATTCCTCCATGTTTTATCCGGGACTTTTTGATGACGGTAAAACATCTGCTTCAATTTCTCAGAACTCATTTTATACCTCTGAAGAATAATATCTTTCACATATTCGTAATTCTTTGCATCTTCAGGCGATTCTCTAGCCATCATGCTCGAAATTTCCGAAGGCAATACGCCTAGTAAATACGGCACCCAATCTTCTTTAGGCACACCTGCCATCTCAGCTCTTCTTTCAAAATTTATTAAATATAGACCCATTTCATCTTTCTTTTCCTCAAATTTCGGGGTAATTTTGATGAGCTCAATTTTATGATTTGGCATCCGTTCTCTATTAGATAGTCCTAGCTCACTTGCAGCTTGCATTTCTAGCTTTTTCTTCTCTAAAGCTATTTCTTCCATTCGAATATTACGTTCTTCCCTTTCTTTTGCTTCTTGTCTGGCAATTTCTTCTTTTGCTTCTTGTCTGGCAATTTCTTCTTTTTCTTTTGCTTCTCGTCTGGCAATTTCTTCTTTTTCTTTTGCTTCTTTCTCTCTCTTTATCCTATCTTCCATAATACGAGTTAAAGAAATTTTAACTTCCTCTTCTTCATAGTGTTCACTGTTTAGGATAATTTTCCTTATCTCAACCAGTTTACAATTATCCGATACTTTTTCACAAAGTTCATCTGCGAGTTCGAGGAGGTCTTCTTTTCTCCCACGAGAAAGAAAAGCCATGATCAATGAATAACTTATTAGTAAACAATCCAATTTTGTTATCATAAATATAGTTACCAATATTTTCTAATAACTATATGATTCACAAAATATATTCAATGCCAAATATGCTTCAAATACTAGATAAGATTTAATATCAAACACAATTCTCAAATATAATAACAGAATCTTAAACTATATCGTAGCATATACAATACACAAGATGCAATATATATAGTTGCAATTAAATATTTGTTTTCTTTTACTAATGTGTAATTACCATATGTAATTCAAATTATCTGATTCTTTTCAAATCATTAAATGCACAAAACACAAAATTTCAGTAAAATCAAAACGAAATTTAAATTTTCGTTCACTTTCGATTTGGCACTTTTTGGCCGTGACTTTATCAACTTGATAATATCTACTTAGTAGAACATGCAAATTCACTTTATCATCAACTTCTATTAACTTTCATAAAGACAAAATTTAAATAACCACAAAATAAAATTGGATATGTAGTCATTTCTTTTTGTTTGTTTTTTTAACCAAAACTATTTAGGCTCTTTGCCTCACTAATTTCGGTAAGCCAGAACCTCAATAAATTTAATTTAATACAAGGGTGGGCCTACCTGCATTTCCTGCTTTCTTGCTTCCATCCCACTTCTGACACCAAAACTCTAGTCTGTGATGAATTAATCCGAACTTTTGTTGGACATTAAAAAATAACATTTATTTTAACACAGACAAAACAATGGGTTTACAATGGACGCGCGAAACAAAAATGCTTATTTTCATATTAAAATTTACGAATTGCTAAAATTTACGAATTGCTACGAAGACGTCTCAACTAGACGGAGTCCGTGAGCTAACTGTTTCTCATTCTCCTCACATGCGCAAGCGCAGTATTGAAGGACTTTTTGACAGGAAACTTCCGGGTCTGCAGCCGGCCATTCTAGACTCCTAGGCGCTAAGATGTCACAACGTCAAAAGCGATATCTTCAATACATCTAACACATTGCCGTAGATTTCACACAGTTTAAAATACTGATCAGAATTCATAAACACACAGTTGGGCGAGAACTGAAAAGTATAATTTCTTTTCTGAAATACACGTTGTAAAACTAAGTGCATTTCCCCCACATCAAACACTTTAGAAAGGCAGACTTCTCTTTCTATAACTTTAACGTTGGAGACAGTTGCAAAAGCGAAAAATGTGCTCAACTTTTGCATTAGAATGTACCATGTTTTTGGATGCAGGGAAACACAGTCCTTTGTTGGTTTCAAGACATTGTTTTCATGCAAAGCAAATTTACGTATGTGGACACGTGTGGAACCGTTGAAGTTATTGATTAGCACGAATAAATAGTCACCAAGGTGAAACACATTGTCAGGAAGTGATTGCATCGTCAAACTTAAGCTTTCCCTTGGAAACACCTGATCGTTGAAATACATTCTTTCACACACTTTGGGTCGATTTGTAAAACGCATCATTTTCAGAACTTTGAGGTACACGTTTTCAATAAAGCTTCAACTTAACCAAGAGATAAAGGCGAGTTGCATTAACGTTGCTTGAAATTTCAGTTTATCGGTTTTTATTGTTATCAACTCTAGAATCATATGACGTAGAACGACTTTATCTCTGCAAAAAACTGAATCAAGTGGTGAGTTGCATTAACTTTGCTTGAAATTTCGGTTTATCGGCTTTTATTATTATCAACTCTAGAATCATATAATCTCTTGGTAGATTATATGATTCTAGACTCTTGGTTGACGAACGCTTTTGCGAATTTTTCGCTCTTGCTTTATGTGCTGTTAACTGGAAAGAGTTTGCTATTAATTTTGTAAGACAGAGCAATAAACTGTTAAACTTTTATTACATAATAATGGAGGAAAATGTTTTTGAGAATTTGAATACCACAGATATTTTCAATACTGTTAGAGAGATGTATGTAAAAGACCTGTAAGATATGTTGTTACAAATATGTATAAACTGTTGATTCTTTTTTCAATAAATGATTTTTTTTTCTTCAATTCAGTGTTTTCAAAAAATATTCTACACAACAAATATACTAATTTTGTATGACAATGTTTATTCAACAACAAAAAAGGCAAAGGTAAAAAATTATAAGAAAATATTTTTTAAAAATGTTTTTTTTTTTAATTTGGCGTTTACTATTCTAGATGGTTAGTTTTCCTTTCTTTTTGTTTTAAGATTTAAAAGTACGAAAGGCTTAATTTAGAAAATAAACAATACACCAAGATGATTGATAAGTACTAAAAATAATAGCAAGATGAATATTTATTTCAAGCGTTCTTTTTCTTGCATTAAAGTACATTTACACATTTTTCCTAAAGCATTTAGTAACTCCTTTTTTAAGGCATTTTAAAATTCCTCTTTAGTAAATAGGTTTAACATGTAATGAACAAACAACAAATAATAATAAAAATAGTCAATATATTTATAAGGGGTAAAAAGGTCTTTCCTACAAGATTTGTTCCACAAGTCCTTGATAAAAGTCTTATGATTTTTAGAAAAGTCTTAAACTTCCTTATTAGTCTTTTTTGCTGTAGTACAAGTGTTAATTTCATTCAACTCAAAACCACCCTTTTACAATTCTTCCACACTGTGTTCAATAAATCACTTGAAATTGCATCTACTACATGTACTTATAAATAGACTATTTAGTAACAAATGTACGTTTTAATTTTATGTAAAATTTTGGTTCGGCACATAGGACACGTTGAGAGACTCTTCGTACATCTCATGCATGTCACCAGATGACCGCAAGGCTGTAAAGTAGCATCCATTTCCGATTCCATGCAAATTTTACAAAGTCGTTCGTCCTTGTCGTTGTATGAGGAGTAAAGTTTTACATCAGGTTTTATAAAAACATAGGCATTATTGTTTGTTTCATCCAACATCCGTACAATTTCATCTATGGGTGTTTCTTTTAGTCTAGGGTCAACAATCGGTCCTTGTTGGGCTACCAAACATTTTGGATAAAACTTTATGTGTTCGTGTCTGACTACATCCTCCTTTTGCCAATTTTCAAGCCCTCCTCCACACCAATAGCACTTAACTCCGTCCGAGACACCCGTGTAATACAATCCATTTTCGGCCAGGTCCCTAATGTCAACATCTGTGCGTGGCCAATCTCTAAACGTAGATAGACGTTTATTGAGCATAGACATGTTTGGAACTTTAGGCTTCAAATTTACGTGCTGATTACTCATTTTCCTTAAAATTATATTATGCTCTGTTACTCTTAAGTGTAAAATTAGAGTACAGATTGTGTTGAAAAGTTTCTCTTCGTCATTTAAAAAAAAAAATCTGATACTTGTCTAAGATACTAGTGGTAGAGTAAAAAGAAAAATCACATGCACATTTTTTAAACATATCCATTCGTTAAAATCTTGCATTACAACACACAATTTTACTTGGCGCATTATCACAAGCACAAGTTTTCTGAGTACATTCTTCACTTATGCGCTCATAGTTACTCACAAAAGATAAGAATACAATAAATTTTAATTTTACTGGTTAGTAAGTGTATGGTGTTATTCACTGTTTAGTAAGTGTATATAGTGCAGTTCTTCGTGCCTCTAATTTACAATTCTTTTTCCAAGAACAGCTAACACATTTCAATAGCAATGTTTAATATTTGTGTAATTGTGCATTTTGACGGATTTCAGACTCAAGAGGGTTTCTTAGTACGTAAATACGTATACATCGCCATAAAAATCGTAAGTAGCTTCAAGCATTCGTTTTAACTTATCGCCTTATAAGTATAAACTGAGTGCAAAAGATAAAAAAAAACTGTGCGATATGTTGAAAAAATTACATATGTGGTCTCCCTTTCTGTCCCGTGGCATGGGAAAGTGTGTCTCCTTTAGAAAGTTTAGACTCTAAGCTTTTAGAATTGTACGAGCAGACCAAGAGCGCCACCCAGTACCTAGTTGCTTACAAAGGTCGTTGTGTGGAAAAGAAACACCTAGATGCATTGAATATACCAAATATCAACTTGGAACAATATGGGTGTCCCAAATTCTATGCACTATGTGCTCTAAGTAGCAACAAAAAGATCCAAAAACTATCATGTGGTCATCACAAAAATAATTTGCATTGCCCCAAAGCTGAGGTGATGGCATTTAATAATTGGCTCGTCGTAAACATGTGTCTCTTAAAAAATGCAAGTATGTAAAAATAAGTTCTTTTTTACTACAAAGTATTAGTTTTGTAAAATATATGAATCAATGTTTTTTTTCTATTAAAAAGTGTTCTAATTTACTTTGTTTCCATGTGACTTCCTTCAATCTGTTTAAGAAGTGTATCTGTTTTTTCTTGCAGAGTTGTTTTAAGAATACATAGAATTCATATTTAATTCAATATTTGTTCATTTTAAAATTCACACTAATACTTAAAATTTAAAATTTTCAGTTATTATTTAATTTTACTCATGTGTAAAACTATCAGCGGTGTGCGTAAATATTTAGATTATGCATTAAATATCAAGAAAAGGCAAAAGTTAATTTACTTTTCAGCACAGATGTGCACACATTATTTTTAAAACAGAAAACCCACATGCTATCCATTTTAACGTAGTAATGAATTAGATGTAAATTAAGAGAATAATATGAAGTATCTTGTAAAATACTTTATAGTTTCGTACAGTATTGGAATTTTGCTCTGCAATTTAAGCTGCACAATAGGCATAAGGTTTCAAATAAAAGGAAGTTCATATTTAGTAAATGCATGGTTTGCAAAAAAAGCATTAAAAGAGGAACGTTTAATTTAGAACTTCAAAAATAAATGGCTTTTAATTCTATTTTTCACTGCTTCAAATGTGCAAGGAAACATCTTCATAGAATGGGTCTCTTGTAAAGTTTCAAATAAAAGCAAAAAAAAAATTTACTCTTACAGGTTTTTATAATTATTTTTTACTGTGCATAAAACACACTTTAAGAATCAAACTTTTAAGAAATGTCTTAATTGTAAAATTAAAAATAAAAAGCAAATTGCATTTAAATGTTTGTAATAATATTTAAAGTATATATATTTTCAATTGTTAAATGTTTTTTAAAAATCTTCAGTATTAAAAAATATGTGTAATAGTATCTAATATATAATTAAGAGTAAAAGCATCCAACTTTTAAAATATAAATCCTTATATTTCATCCAAAAATAGTTTGTAAATCTGTATAATAAAAATTAAATCACTAAAATTTAGGAAGATTTATTTAAAAAATATGCATGGAAAGATTAATTAAAAAAATAACTTTTGGTTTAGATTTTATAGCATAAATGATTTCAATGCGATTACAACTTATTCAAAATGTGTACGTTCATAGTACGGGTCTTGTAAAGTTTTCAAAAGTTTACTCTTACTTAAGTGTGTACAATACTTAAAACAAAATTTCTGCATTGAAAATATGTGCTATAACATCTAATGTATAATTAATTTTTGAGTAAAAACATCTAACTTAAAAACATAAATCTTTATAGCAAAGAAAAATTTCATTTCAGATCTTGCATTTTAAAAACAATTTATAAAATTATGTAATAAAAAAGTCCTAAATACAGTATATGTGGTAAGACACGCTAAAAAATTTATTTAAAACCAACAAGATATAAGCATTTATAAAAATACTATTCAGAAAGGCAAAGATCAGTTGCAACGTTGTCCAAATATCGTCTAGTGCACAACACTGAGTTTTAGTTCGGGGGCACATAAGTGGTTTATCGCTGCTTTATACAAGAATTTTACGAAACGTTAAGTTTATTCTAGGGCATAATGCATTCCCACGGGGCAAGCTGTGAAACCAAAATTGGTTTGTTGGATACTTCATCACAAGCAAGCTTCCATTTTCCAGAACAATTTTTAGAGAATTGTAGTTCTTTCTAGAAAACACAAATTGCCTTTTCTGTCCAAATGAAACAGACGCTATGGGTGCATTAAGATCCAAGTCCTTCTCATTGTCTTTATGGGCACCTATACAGTCCTTACCATCTTTATAACGGTTCACCAACACAAAATTAAATCTTGTGCCAATTATTCGTTCCACTTCTGCCTTTATTTCCAATAGTAAAGGAGACCAAGGCTTGGCTGCAATACAAGATCCGCTAAAGGCATAGCTTATTCCTACGTCTCCGTATGCTACAAGTTGCCGAGGCACAGTACATTTTTTACCATAAATTTCAATAGTAGTTTCCTCTTTCTTTAAGTACGTTAATTCGTTTTCCAATCGACAAAAATATGCCCAGCCTTCACGATCTGTAAACAGTTTACCATACTCATAACATAAAGAATCTTTACAATATTTCTGCAAACACAGTTCTTTGTCTGCACGCATTTTCTTTGCAGGTCTAATGTCCTTAGAATCCATGATTTATTTAAAAACAGAAAAAAAAGGGGCAGTAAAACCCCAAAACAAGATGCAAAGTAATTCAAAGACCCAAGATGCTCCAACTATGCTTTAAAAATCCTCTTATTATCAAATAGTTTCTATCGTTATCTGTGACTCAGTGTTTAACTCCGTTCCTTCTGTTATCTTAAATAACTTACACGTGCAAAAACAATCCTTAGTCATATTCTTACAAGTTCCAGAGGCTTCTAGACTTTCAATCTGATACTTTACCATCACAAACCTTTGGTAGAATATATTTGCCTAAGATTGCATCTAATCAATAAAACAATTTCCCACATTTGTAATATATACAAGCCTTAGTCATATTGTCCCAAGTTCCAGAGGCTTCTAATAATATCAATCTTATACGGTTCCTTGCCATCGCTTATAATATGTATACTATAAATCTTTGGTTAGTTACTTCTTATTTACCTAAAAATGTAATGTTTCATACACCGTTATGCCTGTGTGTCCTATTCATATCTCAAAGTCCTCCCCTCAAATTGTAATAATAATAATTTTCCCTACAAAACATTCACCCTTAAACATTCACATTTTCTTCAAGCTCATGTTGTATATAAATTCATTAAAATATAAAAAAGGTTTCCGTATTATAAATTCTATCTTACATGTAGTGTTCATACGCTTAAAATCTTCGCATATATTGGTTGGCCTCAATTACTTATGTTCCGAGTTCCAACGTTAGAGTATTAAGATAATCCCTTCGTCACTATTTCATAGCTAAAACCCCTATAGAAAGTTCCAGTTCGGGCATGTCATATGTGATTCATTGGCATGATGTAGTTTCATTTGCTTTTCTCACAATCAGAAAAACAACACCATTCTCCTAAATAGCAATGCGTTTAAAAGCTTTCTCATTTACTTAAGCTTGTATCCTATCGGTGACTACGTGTTTAACTCCTTCTGTTATCTTAATTAACCTACACATAAATCCTTAGTCATATTGTCACAAGTTCCAGAGTCTTCTATATTCTGATACTTTTCCTGTCATTACATACAATTCGCATACTTTAAAATCTTGGTAATAAACTTGTTATATAGCTAAGGTTTATAAATTCAACTTTATTTGTTTTTATATTCATATTCATTCTTCATAAGGGCACTATTCTCAAGGGAAAAAAAAACACATACTTTCACTCCCTTAAGCTGTAAATTCACGAGTTAGTATTCTATATGTATTATACAAAGTAGGTGATCGTGGTCGAACGGTTAAAGTGCTTGTGTAAAACGGGCGGCCGTGATTACCTTTTGCCGGGTTCAAATCTGTCTTTATAAAATTTTCTTAAAAAAAATTCTCCAGTTAATTCTAAAGTATCAAGCTACAAGTCTAGAGCTAGAAAATAAATCTTTTAAAACTAATTGTTACTTCTTCCACCACCAGATGGCTGTACCACAATTGTTCAAACCATTTTCTAAAAATAGCACATTCCCAGAATGAATGACAAAAATAAGAAAGTTCCTTAGATTAACTTCTTTTAAAATCACTAGATGGCATCACCAGTCCAACACACTTACAACTAATTGGAAAATAAAAAATCATCAAATAAAACCAAGTCCCATAACGCATTCCTAGTACTAAGAAAAAGCAAACACTACATTAATTCACCACCTATAGTTAACTCTCTTACAGCCTAACGGATAGCGCACTGGACTACAGATCCCATGGTCCCCAGTTCGAATCCACGAAATTCCTTTTTAATTCAAAATAATAGGGTTTCTCATTTCCCCACCAGATGGAGCTACTTTTGATTCATTACCATGGCAACACAACAACGCCATCTTTACAATGACGTCACCACCTCAAGGCATCACCCTCTCCTTATCAGCAATCCTCCCCAACACCTTATCAGCAGTCAACTCCTTATCAAACGGCGGCCATCTTGGAAAAAACGGTAGAGGAACCCACATACTACTAAGATATGTGAATAAAATTATCAGGTGATAACAATTTTTAATTTCTATACAACCCCTCTAGATAAAAATCCGAGATGGCAGAAAACTGCATTTCTGTAGGTTGAACAGTAACGGAGACATAAGGACGCAAAAAATTTGACTTATACCGCTTGTGCACAGCTGTTCAAGCAGTCAGATTAGGGACCGCATGCACAATGCTAAAAGGCATTTTTTTTCGGTCAGAAAGTTCAACATTGTGCAAAGTAATGTAGTACTGCAACTGCAGATGAAAATCGCAATGCATAATAGTAGACAATGTAATCTTTAATAATAATATTGTAGAAACAATGGTTTAAATAAAAATAAAAGGAAATTTTTCCATCTGCAGCAATGCAGAACTTAGCTCTTCATTCTTGGCCATGGGTCAGTTTCCGTTCTAGATTAGATACGGCCCCTTAAAATAGAAACTCTTGTATCTCCGTTAATATTCAACCTACAGAAATATGGTTTTTTACTAACGATAGGGATACAGGTAAGGAACATTTTTGCTATCTCGGATTTTTATCTAGAGGGAAGGTATACAAATTAAAAACTATCCGCTTAAATTGTTATCACGTGATAATTTTATTTACATATCTTAATTACTTACCTTATTTGGTGCACTTTTGCAATTTACATTGCTTACTTATCTCCAAATGGTAAAAAGATAAATCGCGGAACAACCTTTTTGGGACACCCTGTATACATGCATTGAGTACAGAGGGGAGCTAAGCCTTGCTCACCGTATTTCGCTTTTTATCATTTTAATCTGAATGTCCAGGCGAGGTTACAAAAACTCTAGAATAGCAGCGCCATCCAGCGGTACAAATTGATTCATGTGAATTTCCCACAAGATGTGTGCAACACTGCCTCAAATAACAACTGAATTCAATGCTGGGCTCTCAACAAATATCAACGTGTGGACTGTGCAACGTTCCCTCAAAGATATGGACTTTAGGAATCGACACCCAACTCAAGTCCCTTGATGAATACTCGACACATGGCTATGCGCCTTGCCTGGGCTCAGGAACACCGCCACTGGACACGATGACTTCTTGGTTGCATTGAGTTTTATGGCAATGAAGGTTTTTACAAAGACTGATGTACCACTTTTTCTGGAACTTTACTGTAAGTTAGTAATGATAAAGGGACGCGGTGAGATTAATAGGTTTCGAATAATGCATTAATTATCTTTTTTAAATACCCGAAGGATTAAATAGTTCATATTAACTTAACTGAAATTATTTCTGAATTTCCCCGTACTCTTTCAACTTGCGATACCCAGTACTGTTATTTCAATCACCTGTCCCTCAAATACCGTGTTAATGTAAAACACAAAATAGACAACTTTCACTTTTTGTTTCACTATTTTAATTGATTCGACTTTAACAATATTGCTTTCCAGCCCCCAGAAATCTTCACTTTGGGACCTAATGCCAGGTTAGATGATGGGCTCCGGTACTAAATTAGATAAGGGTACCCGCATGAAATGCAATCATGCAGTAGCACAGCGTAACTCGTAGGATGTCGAGATTGATTCAAGATCAAAAAAATCTAATGCTTTGCTTCAAATAACCCTACGTCAATTAGAGAGATTCGCTGTTCTTTCTTTTCGCGAAGTCAATAAAATACAAATCATTTTATCCCTAAGAGAAAAAGGCGCAATTGTGCTGTCTTAAAGCTTTGGGGTTGTCTTTTATGAAGGCGAGAAAATGAGGTGAAACAGGGAGAATGACAGACCATGCGCAGACTCATTACGCATTTTGTCGGAACTGGATGCTGGCCTCAATAGGAAGCCTGAGGTAGGGGAGAAGTCTCGACTGAAAGTATCCAATGATCATGACAAAAGTCATTACCAATCATAAGAATCCGTTTGAAGCCTCAAAGGATTCTGAAAGGATGGGCAGTCTCTGGTTGACTTTTGGCGGTGAAAATCAAGGAAAATAGAAACTGGCGTCTCACTCAGATTTATGTTAAAGGTTTTTGTGTCAGGTTTTAATAATTTTTTTCCACCCTATTTTGATTTCTTTTTACTAGAGAATGCTGGGATTCTATGGACGTTGACCCATTGCAACTATGTATTCCAAGTGCTCAATTTTAACTTGCTTGAATGTGTAATTTTTGTATTTTCCTTGCTTACTGTCAAATTTTTTCGTTGGAAATACCACAATGTACAGATTTATAACTTAGAAACAGATTGGTATCAGTTCTAAAACTTATCTTTCCCGGTACCAGCGACCTCCTCTGTGTGGGTATTGCTTTCATTTCTGTACGCACATTTTCGATTTCCCCAACGCCATAATTTATTAAATTCCATTTTTACTTTTATACGTCTGATTACTGTACCTTTGAAACGTTTACAGGTGAGATACCCTATCATGCCTTTTTACTGGGTCGATTTTATCTTGCGTTTGGTGCAGTTTGTCCACTAATGGACCTTGCGCCATAAAACCCAAATCAACGAACCCGATCATACCTCTACATTTCTCCCTCTTTTACTTCTGATAACTGAAGTACGAGACTCGTATTTTGGACTTTTCAAGTCTATCAGTTAGATAGGTTGACTGAAATATTCATAGTTCACTTGGAGACAAGTTTCGGGTCTATTCTGTTCCCAATTTTCCAATGCTGATCGGAATTTTATCCAGAAGTAATAGTAATCACCCTCAATCATAGTCGTGAGAAGTCCACAATGGTAAGCAAAGCGTTTATATAGTGATTTTTTTAATTGCGCAATGTTTTGCTCCGAAACCTTTTTCCCAATGTTTAAATCGTGATCTGTCCGTGGTTGAAAATTGTTTTCGAATCATTCCCTTCGGGATCGATTCAAGACGGTCGCCAACAATCCGTTGCGTTGCTTAAGTACGAAGTAAATTCAACTACCAACCAATGTTTAAAACAATATTGTCGCTACTCCTATCTATTTTAGATCTACGTAGAGGTATGTGCCAAAGCTTCATGTTTCATTAAAACGATTTGTGAGTTACTCTTAGCAACTGAATACACATCATCAAATTGAATGTTGTTTCAGGTTGTGATATCGTATTTCACAAAATTTTCTTCATTATTCGGCAGTAGCGTTGCCGTTTTTCGGCTCTGGGGACTCAAGTTCCACCTCCCAGAAAAAGTGCTGGTTTCTGGTTTTGAAATCGCTTTTTTTACAGATAAAATGTATTTACATTTCTAATGTCCGACCACTCTTCAGCCTCATAAAGGGGCGAACTGATGGCTACATGTGAAGGAGCACCCAGTGTGTAAGCCGCCGCTGCTCCTAACAGGGATAATCATCATCATCCATGAACTTACAAACTGAGATTCGAACCCGGGACCTACTGGGCGGCAGACAAACGCTACAAATAAAAATCTACTTTTGTGATATGGGCCGAATTTTTTTCTTAAATATAAAAAAAATTATGCAATGGAAAATCAACAATTATAAACCTATATATGCAGATTTAAAAAAATTTACCAGTTTAAACAATTTTATTATAATTAATTCACTTTGTAACTTTGAAGTAACAACGGCTTACAATGTTTGCACTTCTGTGCATAAAAGCTTAAGCGTGAAATTCCATAAAACAGTTTGCACTTGGCGTTAAACATAGATGTACATTGCATTTGGAACATTTTATTTTTGGAACTCCTTTACACCCCGGCTTTTTGCAGCGTCCTCTGTTGTCCGAAAAAATTGGCCAATGTGCTACTTCATCTTTTCGCACGTTTTATACTGGAAGTATTGTATTTGGTCTCCTTTTCCTTTTTTCTTCTAATTGCTTATCTACGAAAGTTGAAACAGGACGTCCTCTTTTCCTACTGATTCCTTTGTGCTCCTGATATAAACCAAGATGCAATGTCAGTTTTAAATTCCAATAAAGTATATTGACGCTTGGGGCTTATAGAATGCGATGAACAATCTCTCTTATATAACAGCCAAGCATTCACCACCGTTAAAGATGAAACATTATACGATGGTACCATTTCCTTGATCGAATTTTTATTCGATACAACGCTATCAATGAATCGACCAAGTCTCCTCCACCCATGTGTTGGTTGTATATTTTTACGATATTTGGACGTTCTAATTCCTCTTTCATTTTTACGTGATTTTGTATCCATATTTTGGGTATATGATATATAAATCTGAAAATAGAAGAAAGCACAAGCATTATCCTAAATATATCGAAATCTACCATAATAGCCCACTGTAACCTGAAAGTCACAAAACTGTATCATATACAAATAGTAACAAAATGATTATTGAAATGCAAACAAATAAGTTATTGATATACAAACCCAAAGCTATTATGTACGCTTTTTTTTATTTAGTAAACACCGACACAGAAGCACAAATAATGTCAATTGCACAAGATGGTTCCGTTGGTTTCTATCTGCAGACAACTTGCAAGGCATTTACTTTGATATTTCAGGTTGATGGTACTGCCAATTTTAAATTATATATTGCTGTAGTTGTAGGGTTGAACTGTACTTAGAGTAAAAATTGCTTAGTTTGTAAAACATTCATTCTTCCTAATAGATGTCTTACATATTACACAAAATTTCCTAGTGTCCCTCACATCAGCTAATTGAATTATTTGCCTCTTCGGAAAATATTGTGTAAATCTAAATACTCGTTAAAGAGACATCGGGGGCTTATGGTTGTTTCATAAAATGAAACTAGAAATATGAAATGTAAACAATTTTTAAAAGAATTGGTATCTTTTCCATTGGTACCATTTGAAACCATCTTGGGAGCACCAGTTGCATTACTGTGCAGAGCCAGTAAGGGCAGGGGCAAAAATAACGAAAAGGCTAAAGGTTTTGTTTTGGGAGATTTTCTAAGTATTGAGTGTAACATTTCTCATATAGTCGTAGTGCACGAAAATGTTCAACATAAATAGGGGTGGGATTAACAGGTTTGTCATTAACAGGTCAAGATTCTTGCGAAGCCGCTAGAATCTTGATCTTTTTTCTACCTTTCTTTTTGTTCTATGTTCTAATTTTGTGTCACATAGTGACATATGGTGTTAATGAATATATTTGTCTAAGTACCTTTGCAACAAAAAAATCTTTATATGTAATGAGTGGTTCAAAGCTTTGTCTTTTCATTATTCATTAGGATGTCCCCAGAATCCATTCCTTGATTTTATATTTTGACACAGGGCCCCTCAGTGGCGTGCATGCACTTACATATGATTTAGAAAAAAATAAGGGCGATCAACTTAAAATTAATACATTCAGCAACAAAAATAAACACTTTCAAAGGATGCGACCAAAAGTTTTAGAAATAAGTGAAAAACAGTATTACTACATCATTACCAATAAATGAGCAGAAGGGCAGGTAATATGGAAAATTTATGGAACCGTTGTCAGTATTTTTGGGTTTGCCTTTGGGTTGTGATGATACCCACGAATTTATGAGTATTTGCTCTTAATTTCCATTCAGAAAGTATTTATGAGCAACTTATTTGGAATATCAAATATTTTCGAAGGGCAGCCTATTGAAGTTCTTTGCCCATGTGGGCAGTATGGTGTGGCTACGACGATAAGGCAGTCCATATTGAGTCAGTCGATTTTTGAAAATGTGAAAGCGCATTAGAAGTCTGCATATGCAAAAGATGGAATGGTGATCGCAGTGGACGCTTTTCCCTCTACCAATGCGTTATCAGTGATATCACTTTAGCAATGAACAATAAACTTAGAGTCATAATCCGCATTAAAGATGCCAGTTGTGAGATCACTTTGCATTACCACCAGTCCCCTAATTTAATTAATAGACTCGTTCAAAACCTGACTTGACTGCCAACTCAAGGAAGATGGACTACCTCAGGAATGGTCCTGTTTTCGATACATTGTTTCAAACTTAAAACATCAGTAGTTTGAGAACTAAAGAAATGAACCATTAGTTTAAAATGATTAAAAAATATAATTATTTAAAACGTGATTTTTAGGATCAATCAGATTTCTGTCCAAAAGCTGTCATCAAAGCTTGTACATCCATCAAGGAACTGATGGATGAATATCCCATAGTTCAAAAGAGACTCACAGAATGGATTAGGCAGAGGCAAAAAACTATCGACACCATAAACCGTCTGCAAGAGAAAATCGATTCCATTTGCCTGGGAGCCAATGTTGCCAGGGGTCTTGCAGCAACACTTGGAGTTGCAGGAGGAATAACAGGCATAGCGGGAACAATTTCTGCATTAACTGGAAACAAAAATGCCTCTACATTATTGAACAGAAGTACATCCATGAATTTGTTAGGTAAGAATATATTACTTTTTTCACTCGGTCCTAATTCACCTTGTTAACTTCAAAGTTTACCACCATTAACAGTCTAACCCAAACCTTCCATCTTACCTTATTGACAAGATATTATTTAAAATATTTGATGGATCATCTCACATCACATGACAGCAAGAATCGTAACTATTTGTGCAAAAACTAAACTGAAAAATAGGGTTATATTCATTCATATTTTTCTATTTGACCATAAAATATAAATAAAATTCTAATTATTTTTTATTTTCTTTTAAAGAGAATAAGTACATATTGAAGATAGCAGCTCTAACATAATTCTCAATCAACATTAGTTAGTTGAAATATTCTGTAACAAATACAAGCTCTAGTTTCTATTAGGTATAAGAATTAAAAATAGCCAAGATACGATAGCAGTTAATGTGTACTAAGTAACACAATTTGATATGAAATCGTCTTTTTAAATTGAGTAGCCACAGTATTAATGTAGGATTTTTACTGCATTAATTAAAGTGTTGAAACAACAGATGGCACTGGTTTTTAATGTAATGAGTTGTTTTCTTTTCCCAGTTCAAGAGGCTGATTGCACGTTGATCATTTTGTTTGGTCCTTGCCTCATGCTTTGTATTTTTCTGAAATAAATCTGTTTAAGATTCTACATTATATATTTAACCCTCTGAAGGGCATTCACATATCCATTCTGCAACCTGCAGACTTCCATGCCCATGGTTTCTAATCAGTTATGACTTTGACCAATAGAATACTTCCTACGATTCTTACAACCAATACATATAGATGTCCTTTAGTCATTTAATGTAACGTAAGGCAAAAGCAATACTACAGTAATTAGAATCTCACAACACTTAGAGTATTGATGACTAAACAATACTCTAAGTGTGTTTAGTTCAATTATATCATACATGTGTTTATATTATAAACAAGGCAAAAGAGTACATAAAATTATGTTCCTTTTTTTATAGGCAGTGCCACTTCAGTATCTGCAACTCTTGTTGAGCTTGGACTGTCCCAAACAATCATTGATGAGATAAAAATGGAGCTTAAGGCAGATCAAGATCTGGCAGAATTATTGTTTAATTGGATACAGCACTCCCGCACTTTAGATTCACTGCTAATGAAAATTTTTGGATGTAGCATCGAGTCTGATAATATAAGCAATGTAATGGCAGTTTGCTCAGAATGCATCACTATCCTCCGAATTGGACAATATGAGGTAGGCAATTTGATACTAGACATAAGTAGTGGCAGACAAATTTGTGGTACAAATGTCACAAGTACAGTAGGACATGCATGGGAAAAAGTGCACAATTTCCTACTTATAATTCAACAGCACCCTGATCTATGTGAGTCACTAGGAAAAGTTTGCAATCTTTTACAGGAAAGTCCTTTGATCCTTGAGATTTCAAAATTAAGCTTGAAAGTGTTTTTTGAAATGAAAAGTGCTATGAGTTATGATGCTTTCCCCTTACTGCTGTCGGTAGCATGTTTAGATTTTCCGACAACGTCCACTGGAGTTCTGATAACAAGAGGAGCGTTTGATGCTGTAAAAATTGCTGTAGACATTTTGTCTATAATCTTTGCAGCAAAAGACATTAGGGAAGGAAAATCCAAATATTCCAAGCAACTGGATCAACTCAAAGTAGCTCTAAGTATGGAACTGAACACAGTATTGAATAATTATCCTGACTTAAAAAAAATGAGTTAACTCTGAATGACACAGGTGTCTAAGGATTTGATCAATCATCATTCACTTCAATGATCAGGAATTATTGTATAAAGAAAAACATTTGTTTGTGTCAATTTCAGTTTTATTGTAAATATTTTAGTTTATTGTGCAAGTTATAATAAATTAGTCAACCCATGCAGAGCATCTGCACAAAAAGGTCTAGGGCTTGAATCTATTGATGACCAGTGTTGTAAAGTATTTCATCTCTTACGAGTTAATTTTGGTTTTAGTTAACGTAGCAATGGAAATCAATCACTTATGACTGTATTGTTATTTTGTTTTTCATTAGGTAGGTAATTGAATTAATGTCCCACTGGTGCAACACAAGTTATTTGCGACAGTTCGTGATCAACCCCAAATTTTTTCTGAGAAAAACTTCTTTACAAATAAATTTTCATATTCGATGGTTTTGAAATTACAAAGCAGTTTTTTATTTACCGAAGACAAGACCACCTACTTATATTTAAATGACTAAATATGTAGTTGTAAATCTTACTAGAAAGAAAAGCTATGCACAAAGCCAAGTAGTAGGTAAAATAAGCATTAACCCCTTAACAGTTTTGCCCGAACACTGCTCGGGTGCTGCGAAAGGTCACTTTTCTGATTTGCCCGTACGCCGCTCGGGCATCTTATTTTTCTATGCCAATCCAATGATTTGCCCAGTTTTTTAACTTTTTTCGTTTGCAATGTTTCTAATAGATAGCTCTAGTAGTCCAGTAAAGATTGAAATGCAAAACATGCGTACACCGGTTTTAATATCAGGTTTTACTGCTTTTCGTTTACACTGGAGGAGTGAATTTTGTTTTCATTTGTGTAGTGTATCACACGTTGCGAATACTATTTCTTTTGAATTTTGTGCTAAAATAAAAGGGAATGAGTGACAGTGAGGGGCTCATAACAGAATATAATTCTGATATTGGATCAGATAATGAATCGGAAATTTCTCTAAATGATCCTGGAAGTTGTGAAAGTTCATTATCGGACTTCTCTAGTGATGAGGAAACGGAAAGTTCCGATGATCTAACTCAGGTGCGGAACTTTTGTGAAATTGATATTAGTAATCCTCCAGCACTGCCGCGATCTCCTTTCACAGCGAATCCTGCTGTTCATTTGGATATTGATTTAAGTAATGGAACTTAACAGTTTCTTTGATATATCGCTGTGGAATGCTTTTATTTTGTACCAGAAGTTGGAGGAAAATACTCTCATTTGAATTTTAGACTTGACTTAGTTGATCGCCCGATCGAAAGGCATGGAACGGTGAATGAGAAAAAAGGACGACCAGGAATTTTACCGAATCCCGTACGATTGACTGAAAGACACTTTTTAGAAGTGATTCCACCCACCGAAAAAAAACGAGACCGACGAGGCAGTGCTTTGTATGTTGCACAAAAAGGAACGATAGCGGAAAACAGATGAGAAAAGAAACCAGATACTATTGTCCCGATTGTGATATAGGACTCTGCTTATCTCCATGTTTTAAAATTTATCATACAAAACTGAGTTTTGAAATTAAATAAAAATGTAAGTATTAAATGCATGTTCTTTTCGCACATCCATTTCTGTCAAGTGTTCTTAAAAGTACTTGTTCGGAAAAGCCAACTTTAAGTAAAAATGCCAATTTTTCGCTATAATTAAAAATTATCATAAATTATGCAATTCAATACTTGTAACAGTTTTGACTGCTGATTTGAATTTATATAATCGATTTGAATACAAAATTGTCTATCAAAAATGTGCTTATTTTTGGACACAATACGGCAGAAAAAGAAACTGTTAAGTGGTTAAAGCAATAGAAATAAGCAGAAAAAATTCATTACAAAAATAAGCAGAAAAAATGTTAATCTTAACACAGACAGTTGACTGCAACCCACATTCTTGTCGCCTTATCATTTACAGTTGATTTGTTTTTATTTTGCATTTCATATTTCCTATTTTTAATAAAATTGATCAAGAACAGTATTTTGAGTTCATTAATTTTGTTGTTCCATAACTCAAACCAAGCCACATTTGTACGAAGCGGCAAAACTTACATTTAATTCTGTAGCAATTGATTTAGCTTATGAGGTTTGTTGCCATGTACCAATAAATAAATATTGCTGATTTCTGAGCCATGTATGTTAGTGAAATGTATAGATAGCTATAACATTTGAGTGTCATAAAAGAAACATACAAAGAAAATATATGGAATAACTTTCACTACTTCAAAAATTTTCTTAAGTTATAAAATAAATGTCTGGCAAAATTATACTGATTGAGAATTGAGTTAGTAAAAAGCTTGTATATCGAATAATTTATTAGGAAGATTGTCAATACAATTTTATAGTTCAATAATTTTGTTTCAAAAATACACTCAATGCATTATCAATCTTTGTCTTGTTTATGCTAATTAGATATTTAATTAAATTATCAAATGTTGTGACAAACTTATAAGATGTTTCATCACTCGGTCTCAGAATTATCAGCAGCACAACATTTGAATGCATACACAAAAGAATATATTCAATTTTAAAAAACAATATTTACCATGAAATATTGGAAAATATGGCTGTGTACTATTTGCTGAATCTCACTGTAATTAAGTTTTTAAAAAGATATTTATGCACTTGAATGGGTATATAAATAGTACAAGTTACATTTATAATCAAAGTAAAATAACAGATCTGACTTAAAAGCATTTGGTCATTATGATATAATGTTAGTAACGAATGAAATAATTGTAGTCTTTTTAGTCTTGTTTCCTTTATTACACATAAGTATGAAAACACTACAAGCATCAACATTCAGATTCATATCAAATTAGAGTAATCTTGTATGAGTCATGAGAAATAATCTCTCTGTAGTTTACAATGAAAATACATCAAAATGGCACAGATTTATGAAATTCCATAGTATTTACACATGAAGGTAAACGTTTTCAAAAATATTGTTTTATATGAGAATATAGTGTCTGCATGAAATTTTGAAAATCAATGTTACAAAATATAAAAAGCCTTCAATTTCTAGTCATCTTTCTGAATAAAATCAATTTTTAGCGAAGTTCTGATATTACTGCATTGAAAAAGTTTGGATTTATAACAAACAGCTTAAATTTCAGCAATTTTATAAGTGGCCATTGATATCATGAGTAACTATATTTCCTAATGCTATTTTAATTAAAGTATAGACAAATTACCCATTGAATCTCTACATATATTTCCTATATTTAATCTATCTGAACTAGATATGTCTGGAATAATTTCTTACTTTATACTTGGAATTTAAAAACTTTTTTCAAATGAACCTACAGACAAACAAATTAAAATCCACAAATCCTAAATAAATATTAAGAGCAATTTGGTGCTTACTTATCAATATTACATGCAATACAAAACAGATTTTAAAACAATCCTACATTTCAGTACTAAAATAATTTATCCCAGATTAAGCAAAATAATAATTGAATTACTCCCAACATATCAAATGACTAAACAAGCATTCCTTTTGGTTATTTAGATATTTTAATTGAATGAATTTCATCTGCATTAAGTAAATAAATGTGTGTGCTTTTCAAGTATATTCCAAACCCAGTCAATAGTCAGAGACTATTTTACTATTACTTAATACAGTTAATTAAAATATGAAAAGCACCTAAATTTACACCTAAAAATCAATTTAAACCATTACAAATCTATTAGAATAAAAAAAATTTTAAATAATTTAATACTAAGAAATACACTATTAACGAAAGGGCAAATATATAAGAGAACATTTTAGATATCAACAGGATAAAAATCTAAAGATTATTGTAAATCACCATGAAGTTGAATATTTCTAGTAAGAGCATCCTGAATAATCGAATATTTATGATTAAGCAGCACTATACATAAAAGCTACTCTTTTTTATTACTAAAACACAAACTACATCTAGATAGTTCTGTTTACTTTGAGAAAGTAGGTTTTTATGTACAAGAGGGTTTAATCTTTTGTTCCTCAATTGCATTAAAAGACAAGTTAGGTACATCCTAGTGCAATATCTCAGAAAGTTTAATACACTTTTTACAAACAAAAAGCACTGAAAATTTATTGTCACCTTTTGGATTTGATTGATTGAAATTGCAAAATATTTTCGGCTTGAGAATTAAAAACAATACATTTCTTTTAAATGAAAAGTTCTGAATTTCTTACTCTTAATTATCTTCATCAGCTTCATCTCCATCTTTATCAATTAATTTTCTTGCCAATTTTACAGCATAAAATTCATTATAATGCATTTTTCTTTTATATTCAAACGCAGATCTTTGGGCTGAAATACAAAGTTTTGAAATAATTATTTAATAATGCATGAAATAAACAAGTCAACATTAAATATAATATTTAAGCAATACTAGTTTTAATGAAAAAGTTCTTTGTTGAAAAGGGTATTATTATCATAAGCACATCCTGGTAGGTAGTAATTACATAATAGCATTTTCATTCTAATCTTATAATAGGACCTTGTCCTAAAAACAACTTGATGGTTTTGGGGAGGAATATTTAGTGCTAAAATAAAGATATTTAAACATCTCAAACACACTGCACAAATTTTTGCTACTTTACATAAATAAATCATGAATTTCAAGAAACAAAAAATCAACAAAATTTTAAAAATGCAGACAAGTCTAACAAATTATATAGGTCTTCCACAAGTAACACTAGTACTTTTCTTCAGTATCTATATTTGAATATAATACGAAATATAGTGTTGTAACAGCAATGGAAATATTTCTCATGCTTTATTAACATAACTACAATGGAGGAAATCATTTGTAAAAACCCACTCAGTTATAAAAAAATTACAACTTGTTTATAAATATAAATCTAATGTTAGGTCAAATTCCAAAACTAGATAGGATACAAAAAACAATACTTTAATGTATAAATCTGTTTAAAGTCAATTTGAATAATCTCATTAGCTACAGTAAAATTTCAATAAAAAGTGATTACTCAGTGGTGATTGCTAAACAGAGGTTTTGGCAATAAGTCCTTCAATTCTGGGTAAAATGGACTTATACAATATAAGGAAATATCCCATTTCAAATAATGAATCTCATACCATTTATTATTATGCCATTTTTCATCATTTCAAGACTAAATGCTCTCAATAAGATTAAGAAAAGGCAGATGACAAAATATTATCTTAGCAGATACTTTATCTTCGGTTTATGCAATTTTATACTTCTGGTCCTTATTGCAATAAGCAAGATGTTTCTGTTCATTTCAATCACTGAGTCTTTAAACAGCAATTCTTAGATTCATTGCTTATCTATAAAAAATCCCATCTCAATACTTAAGAACAAAATAGGTGTTACAACAAAGGATACGTTATCACAGTTGGGTGCATAGAGCGAAGAAAATGCAGACCCAGAACTTTGCTTTCATGACTGACAAACGGCTTTTCATTTAAACATCATTTCAAAAATAAAAGGATGAAATGGGTGATTACAGAAACTTTAAGGACAAATTAATCTCTTTTCAAGAAATTAGTATTGCATTATGTTCCTTAAAGAAGCTGGTTTCCAGCTACCGGACACACCGAACTAACTGCTGAAGAAAAAGCAAATTGGATCAACAAAGCTCTGAACAAAAGACTCATCGTTAAGAGAGATGAACCTTTTGCAGAGATCAAGGAACAGCAGTCTTTACTGCAGTCTATAAGACCTGATGACTGAACATAAAGATGGAGCTGATGCCCACATCATTCAAGAACAGATGGACAAATACTCGAATGTGATCTCGGGTATTAAAGGTACTGTGAAATTGATTGTTCTATAGATCAAGGAAAGGAAGATTCTGACTTTAAGAAACCAAATAGGAAAAAAGATTGTTAAAAAAATCTAAAGCTCAACCTTCCAAAAGACCAAACACCCAAGTGCTTGAGTCCGTTCCCCCAGCAATTGAAACTACAAATCAATTTGAAGTTTTAAGTGATATCCCTAGTGAGACGATGAGGATTCTCCAACTCCCCCACAACCACCTAAAACCCCACCAGTTATGGTACCCCTGACTGAGGACTACCAGGTTCTCCTAAAAATATTGAACCAAACCTTAGGTTTCCTGGTAGTTGGAAAGCTAGCAGGTGAATTCGTTAAAATATTTGTTAACTCCCCTGATGATCATCGTAAACTTACTCAATACTTTGACAATAACAATATTCATTACTTCTACCGATCTAAAAAAAGATGAAAAACCTCTAAGAGCAGTAATTAAGAGACTCCCTATTAGTACCACTTGCGAAGACATCAAGAACGAACTCAGTGAACTGGGATTCAAAGTCAATAAAATCAACCAACTTAAATGCTTTAAAACCAAGAAACCACTCCCTATTTCCATGTTACACCTTTCTTCTGGCGAGAAATCTATAACCTACAGCACTTCATGTGTCTGATCGTTCAGGTTGAAAGCTACAGGAACAACAAGGGGATTCCCCAATGTTTTAACTGCCAGCACTTCAACCACTCGAGCGAAAATTGCCTGATGCCCCCCCCCAGATGTGTTATCTGTGGTCGGCCACAAAACTGCCGACTGCACTAACCAAGTGTGCAAATTGCTCTGAACAGCACACGGCAAACTACTGAGGATGTGTTAATAATTACCCTAAGCCTTAGGACCCTTGCAAGAAAATTGGCCCAGCCCGAAAATTGGCCCAGCGGATTAGCTCATACATCTAAGCTAGCTAATCCAAAGAGCATTTCTGCTCCTGAAGCTCCCACTTTAACCACAATACCAAACATTCCGAATAATCAAACAACGGCACAGACCATAGCTAGCCTACCCCCTCTAATGACCTTAGTGTGATCATGGATGTAATTCACTAAATCTAAGTTATCTTCAAAAACATCGACAACATGAGGAATCTTGTCCAGGTCTTGCAGAAATGCAACAGTCCTACTGAAATGCTCTTGTTAGTTAACGCCCTTAACAATACCAACTCCACCACACCTTAGTGGTCCCAACCCGGTCTGTACCGTTGTTACTACCTAAAACCTCAAAATTAATTAAATCTAACTTTTTTAACCTAATTACTTAATCTCTAACTTTCAATTAAACCAATTCTATCCTGCAGCAACCTCCCCATAACACCTTTAACCTTCAACATCCTATCGTAGTAACTACCTTCCTCTCCAAGTTTTTTTAAGTTCATTCGTCGACAGTACCTTGGACACTCCTCACCACCATCTCAAGCTACCCCCCTACACACCTGCCCAATTCCAAGTCCCTACTTATCATCATTCAAGCTTCTGGACGCATCAAAGCAAGTTCTGTGGAAACCCGAGTATGCAGGCAATGGAGGGCCTTCGGCCCATGAGCTCCACTCACACCAACCCTCTTCCAGCAGTATGTTCCTTAAATTCATTATGGGGTAAAGAGAGTTGTATAACAGGAAATATTGTTGACATGAGATTTGTAAATTCTATTTTTGTTCATTAATCAGGATTAAAGTACAGTAAAGCAACATTTATAACTCTCTGAACCATGTAAAAAACATAAATGAAACATTTGCCACCAGATGGCAGCATGCTAAGAATCAAAACTTGAAAGTCTTAAAAACATTACAAATCAAACTTTTCAATTTTCAGCATTCATAAAATTTTAACTTCACTGAAAAAAATATCAACTTACCTAATTACTCATAGGAATAAAAAATATTACATTAAAAGTTTAATTATTTTTTCTCAAAAGAACTCTACAAGAAAAAAATCAGTCTAAGTGGTTTGTCGTGTAGCCTTCCTTAGCATTTCAAATAGCACATTTTTAAATGAATCTAATAGTTGAAAATTTTTTTTGTTCTGTTTCTTGACCCAAAGATAATTACATAAGGTTTCCATACAAGAAACAGCTTTTCTATTCCTCCAGGAAAGGAAAGTCAACTTTAATGATACAGTGCCACTCCTGCTTGATTTCATGCTGATGACATTAAAGTCATTGCCTGCAGATGTTTTTCAATTTTGAGGTCAGATGTTAAATCGCTGGACCAACATTTTGTAATTAAAGCCTTAAAAGTTTTTTATGCCAGTTTAAATGTTTTTATGTTTATGCCAGTTTAAAACAAACTGGCACTACAGCAGAGCTTTTCTGAGATGTGCAAGTGTCGTCAACACATATTTTTTATTTTCCCTAAATTTATTCATTACTAATGCAACTCCATGGTTATACAAATTACTGGTATCAATGGGGAGATATAGATGAATGATTACAGCTTATTAATAATTTGTGATTGAACAATATATCAAAGTATACTTAGTCTTAAAAATGGGACAAAGTTGACATTTTTATAAAAAAAAAAAGATGACAGTCAGGTTTGTTGAGGTTTTATGGCACAAGGGCCATGCTGCGTAAGACACAAAATATCAAGTAATTAACACACACAAAATATCAAGTAATTGACACACACAATGAAAGTTTTACTGACACATAAGAGAGAATTACACCCAGGGAGGAATGTACCTGACAGGAATCGAACCTGCGCTGCCAACAACTCGAAGTACTAGCGCAGTGGGCATACCCACTGAGCCACGATGGGAGTCAGTAAATACGAATAAAACGTCACTTCCTGTTCAAAACAGTATATGTGGTTAGCCTATAAATATACATAAAAAGAATGATTTCTAAGCACTGCATAAGTTAAGATTATTTTAACTAATTCAAGTAGCTTTGTAGACATGTCCTCTAACAATTTCTTTGCAACCTAATTCATCAATGTGACACATATTATCTGAACACTGAAATAATTACAATTTTATTTTTCATAAAGAGCTAAAAATACCTCTTTCTTCTTCTGTTTCATCTTCGTCCTCCTCATTATCATCTTCAGTTGGCGAATCTGCAGCAACTGGTTTTTCATTTTTCTCAGAACATAAATTTATTCTGTTTTTAAAAAATACAATAACATTTAATCGCCAAAATTTTACAAGTTACAAAAATAGCTTTAAGTGCAAAAGTAGTATTCATTATTCATAAGAACAAAGGTTTTTCAAAGAGGAAAAAATTAGGTTTTATTTGACAGCTTTAGTGTCAATGATTTAATCAAAGTTCTTAAATTTTAATATTTATTACATGCTTTGTTAAATCTAATAGAACATTAACATTAAAACAGGAATTTAGAAAATGTATCATTTTAAAAAGGAAAAGAAAGTAAGATTTTTGAATGATTTAATTTTACTTTCTCTGAAGTGATTTCTTTAATTTCTAAACAAGCCTTTAAGGATTACAAAACTAAAAAATCAAAAATCTTTGACAAAATTTATGGTCTTACCAGTTCTAAATCTAGATTTGTACATATGTGATCGTGCAACATAAAAGGTTAGTTTTCATTATATAGAATTGAAAAGCAGTGAAATGTGTTTAAAAAATTCTAAACAATACTAGTTTTTGCACTCAGGTGTAGTAAACATAACACTGATACACAAATATCAAATATGCTCATTCTAAAAGCATGCTGTACATGAGATCCTTTTATGCTTTAGGAATTGTAAACTTAGTAGTAAAAAATTTACAAATATCTTACAAAAAAGTTTCGGAGGAACTGTAATAACTTACTTGAAAAAGCATATTTGCTTGGGTTACAACTAGTTGCTTCCACTTTTAAACAGTTTTCGAGTTTTAACTAATATTTTTGAATTAAAGATTGATGCAGCAAAAATGGTAATGAAGTTAATTTAAAAATTCAAACAATTTAACATTTGTCTTTGTATATATTTGAAGGATTTAAGTTGAAAAAGCATTGAGATTTCAAATTAGCACATCTTGCACCACAAATAAAATTACTGGGTAAAAAAAGGCTTTATTCTAAATCATGAAATAATCTCTTAACGTAAGACTAAACTAATACTAAATTTTCAGTAGTAATCCAACTAAGCGATCTTTCTACACTTTGTTCCATGAAATATATACATTCTAATTATCTTAACTACCACCAATACCCAAATTTCTAAAAATTATCATAGAAACTGTTTCATAAATACTGAATTACTTGAACAGTGGATAATTATTTAAGCATGTTTAAGTAAATTATACATACAAAAATATACATTTTAGCAGAAGTGTTACAAAATTAAGCAATGAATTATGGTAGGGAATAAATTTAATTCCGTGCGACAGCAAATTTTGTTGTGTACCACTAAACAATGCCTCCTATATCACTAATACTATCAGCTGAAAATTGCTGCAGAAGAGTATGCATGTTAGAAAAGTACTCCCCAAGAATTTATTTACTTATATTTAAAAAAAATGCAGCAACCAATACAATCTGTGCCAAAAGTCAAGTAAATGGACATATAAACAAGGGAAGTTTTAATGGCACAAAAGAAATTCACCCAGGGAGACATCGAACCTGTACTGCCTACTACTCAGATAGTGGGCTAGAAGCGCCAAGGTAAAATCCCGAGCTGCATTAAGGGCGCTGTTTGGGAACTACTCTTATTGCATTTCTACTGTGTGAGTTACATGTTTTACAACAGAGAATCAACAACAGGCCATGTATTCTTTAATGAAACCTTTGTTAAATGCAGTTATTTTATTAAATTTTTCTCACTATGAGATTAAGATTTCAGAAGCATATTCATCTCTTAAATTTTATTCTAATTCGGAAAGCAGTACAAAGAAGTGTTTTATGGTGTAGAAAAATTATTAAGTAACAACACTTTCTTTTACCTTACTTTTTTTAAATTGAATAAATTCTGTAATTCCCATGTCTAATTGTAATGTGCATTTAAGTAACACAGGAACAAAACCCTAATGGTCTCATTTTGCATATTTAAAAGCATCAAGATTTGCAATTGAACTCCATAGGGGTTATTTTATTTGTTTACATACATTTTTTTGCCATTTGACACAAAAAATTGTGGTTTCTGTATCATGCATGGAAGATATATAGTATACTGTCATGAATTTAAACAAAATAAAACAAAACCAGAAAAATATTAACCTAAAGCTTATACAATGTTAAACAAATTGTGATGACTTTAATAAATGGAATTATTAATCAATAAGATGTAATACAAGTATTTGCAATAATAAATCCAGCTTATAATAATAAGGCAATTACTTTTTTGCAAGAAGATCAGCATCTAATGTGTCAGTGCCATGGCCTGATATTTCATGGCCTGTTTGGTCTTCATAATAACTGTATGGTGTCTTTGGTTCATCTATTTTCATGTGACCATAGTCTTTATCAGGAGGATGTAGTGTTTGTAATATATTCATTTCATCCCATTTGATATCTAAAGGATTACTGCAAAATAAATAAGTACATAAAACACCATGAACTAAATTAAATACATATAATTACTATGAAATGTTAGAATTAACTGACCTTGCTCAGATTGAAATGGTTAACTGCACATTGAAAATGTGACCAGAATAATCACTTTTCTCTTTCAAAGAAAAAGGCAAACATCCTTCAAATGTCAGAAAAATAATTTTTTAATGCCTTTTTGACATGTTTATAATTTCTAGTACTTTGGATGCAAATCATACATGCATATAAATCCACTTAATATGTTTTACATACATCACACCCCCTGTTGTATGACAAAATTACAAAAGGTGACTACTAGTCTATTTTGAGTGCAATGAGATTATGAATGCCCCATCTCAAGGGTGTTTCCTGTAAAATTGCGATAACTCAATTTGTAAAAATGATAAATCTACAATAAATACTCCGTTTTCCAACCAATATTTTTTACTTGTGACACTCATGCACCAGGCATGCAAAATTTTTGAATTTCACCATCACAACAAATTAATTTGATGAAATATTCATGAATAATTTTTTTAAAGCAAATAAATTTTTTCTTCAAATTCTATTTAGCGGCATGTGCAATAACGAAATAACTTGGTTTAAAATTGAATATCTTCAGTATAGACAGGCAAAGGTATTTAATTACCATTTTTCAAAAAAGATAGCGATTTGACAGTGTTCTTTTTAATGAAAATCAGTTTTCAGTAAATTTTTATCAGGTATAATAAGTTGCTTAAATACAGCTTCAACTCATAAAGATATTAATTCTTAATTGTATTCAATTTCATGGTCTTGCACAGTTGCCACAACTAAAAATAGAAAATAAGTAATGTGAAATTAGTTCAAAGCGAAAAAATCAGAAAATATTACTGCATGTGATCAAGGAACATGAGATTGCATTTTGTTGAGCACGTGCTACACATTAAAGCACTCTTTTCAATTCAGATATTTAGTTTTAAATGGAAGCCATGTACCTGTTTAAAATGAGAAGGAGGATGTCACATGCCAATTGAGTGCAGCTTTCAATAAAACCAAGTTTATTTGAAACATGGAAAAGAAATGCAAGTTTTAATGAGTTTAATCATTTTGTAAAGGACACCTGTCAAAATTTTAAAATACTTCGAATAAAATTGATTAGCTATGAGCCTGGTTCAAAAGGCTTTGTGCTGTATGTTTTATGTACTAAGGTATATGCATGTACCAAGGACTTTTGAGAAAAGTTGGTTGAAATGTACACATGCAGTTCAGAAAATGAACGTCTTCAGCAATATTGGACATAAATAGCAAATTTTTAATGTTCTAGTGCAAAATTGAATGTTGTATTCACTTTACATCATCTGCCCCAAATATTCAGAAATTGTATTTTGCAAAGACAGTACCTATTAATTTAAATTCTATTTAAAAAATAATCGTTTTTCTTAGTACTGGTAAAACAATCCAAGAAACCTCAATGCTCAATTTACATTCCATCTTCTCCAAAACTGCCAAACTTAAGTATGGATATTCAGCTATTTCAGCCTGAAACTTGCCTAAAAATTTAGGTAAAGGAAATTTAAATAATATATTCACTAAGCAGTTATACTTTAATAAAATATTTAACATTTTGTAAAATCATATTGAGCAAATTTTATGTGATACTTGCATAAACAGACATAAAACAGGAAGATAGACTAATGCAATAAAGTTCAATCACTAAGTTACTGTAAGTTCTCACAGTAAGCAGCTTCATGTAAATATACCCAGACATTTGGACATAGTGAAGGTACACACATTTAGACAAATGCGAAATAGAAATCACTGATTTTGCATTAGAATGGCCCAAAATGAACAAATAACTTGAAATGAGACAAAAATATACAAAGTACAAACAAGAACTTCACTTTTATTTATTTATTTATGAACTATCGTAAAAAATTAAAGATGCACCCTTGATATGTATAGATATTAAGCTACTAGGACCTAAGAGACATAAGCTAAATTATAGTCTTATGAATAAATACTCAAAAAGAGTTGCATTTCACAAGGTTTGTGATCCGAACTTCTAATAGAAGTCATTAAGATTTCCAGAGGAATTCCGAAAAAATCCGGAACATTTATTTTAAATAAAATATAAATTTTTGACATACATCCAAATAAAAATGAAATTATTTGAATTATTAAAAATCAAATTATTTGAAAATTATTAGTTTAAAAATTATGTTATTTAAGATTAATAAAATTTTTTAAAACTAAGCAGAGCTTGTTTATCACTGCTTTTTACAATGTTGCGTGTTTGACTAAAAGCTGTTTCTCCAGAATTATCAATAACGTTTTTAGTCTAATTTTCTCTGAATTCAAATTTTCCACACAGCTCTATGAAACTGGTTCATACATCCATAGCCATACATTAAAACATACCAAGAATAAACTTAAAAGATCACCAAAATGCGGAAAATTTCAAGCTGTCTATTAAGTAATAATCTTGAAATTAACACAACTGCTTCACAATTTATCTCTGACTTTTCATTCCAAGACAGGAATGCCAATTAATAAGGGCCCAACTCTCCTGAGAAAGTGATAAAAGTCAGGTTCAATCAAATCAAAATATATTGCTTTATAAAGTTTTTCTATTGAGGCTTAAAAATACTATGGTGCTGATTGCAATTACTGAAATGATTCAGTTGCTTTAATGTTGTTACATACTTTTAGTGTTATAATACTGCTCTCTTCTACTGTGATAAGTATTTTATTTCACAGAATTTAAGTTATTTTGAGTAAATTATAAATAAATGAGTTAACTTTTAAATTTCTATTTATGTAAAATAATATATTCCCCTCAATTTTGCACTTAAAAATATGACAGCATGTAAACAAAATCAATATGAATGTTGTAAAATCCAATTTCTGGAATACAAGATTGGTTGGTTTTATGGTGCAAAGGTCATATTCAGTCATGCTGTATTAAACATCAAGTAATGGACAAACATGTCCAAGGAAAGTTTTACTAACGCAGAAAAAAAATAGACCCAGGGTGGAATCAAACCTGCACTGTCTACTAACTCACAGGTTGAGAGCAAGTCCACTTAGCCATGACAACTCCTAAGGAGTTGTCATGGCTAAGTGGACAACCTACAATATTTGAAATTTCAAATGTTATTAAGGTCAAACTCGAGAGCAGAGCACCATCACCAATTGGCAATACCACTGTTAATTGGCGATAATTTTTTTAATAATTCCCTGTCTTAGACCTATCAAAATAGAAATGTGGTGACAAAAAGTTTCAGCAAAAGGCCAGTACAGTTCTTAAGTTTGACTGTGAATAACAATTCATCAAAGTGTCAATGACTCAGTTGGATTGTCCACTACACTAGCAACCTGTACTATGTACAAGGTGCAATTTGATTTCTGTTGCACTGGACATATTGTCTTTTGTGTCAGTTCTTCATTAGAACATGTATGCCTCTTACATGATTTAAAAGTGCATTTTTGATATCAAACACACAAGACAAAATACGTAAATGTACTCAATCATACAAATAATTCCAGTTTAGTAATTAAATATTTTTAATTTCAAAGAAAAGGGGGAAACAAGTATTTATAAAGACATCAATCATGATTAAGTTTGTTTTGAACACTTTATTTTGTGAATGAATTGAAATTTTAGTCTAACTTAGTCAATTAATAAAAGAATTTGAAATTAATATTTTAAATTTCATACAAATAACTAAGCAATGAAATTTTTACTTCACTTTTTAGAGAAATCAGTGAGAAAAATTGTAAAAGTTCCAGAATTCTTGGAAATCGCTGTTTATGGGCATCTCTAAAAATAACTTCCAGCAGAAGTGTGAATTTTTTATTGAGTGGTTGTCATATATTTTGGAAGAAGTCTGGATCCATCGTCGAAAAATCAGAATACTTTACACCCTTCTGCTAAGAAATGAATTTGAAATCTATCATGCATTTTTGAATCACTTGCAGAAAAATGTCACGATTGAGCATTGAGTACTCAAGAAAACACATAAAGAGCAGAATAAACAATGAATAATGTATAAGGCGTGCGTTGGCTGCTGTGCCAATTGTCTGTGGATTGTCCGTGATAATAGCAAATTTACAGCAAAATTAAATTTAAATGACACGATAATTATATGGATTTCAAAGCCACAAAATCTACGATTTTCAACGGTGGGTTGATTGATTTTCACTCATATTTTAACTCACAATTTAGAATGTGTAGACAAATCACGAAATCGCATTACCCAGTTCTACACATTAGTGTGTAATTAAATGAACTGTTTACAAACAGTTTCAAAATACTCACTTTTTATTCGCTTCGGCATGATCAAAACTCGAGGATGATTTCAGAATTCCTTTGGCAGGTTGTTTGAGCAAATTCTCTGCCATTGCTAAAGTCTCAAATTCAATTTCAGCCACAATAACAAATTCATCACATAAATTTCTTGAATGCAAATCAGTTGCCAATGTTCCACTTAATTTAATTAATGACTAACAGATTCACGTATCAACTTTCAGTAATCACGTTTTCTTTTTAAAACACTGAAATAGAATTCCGACAGTCGAGAGCGAAATAAAAACAACTTAACGTCGTTTGGTACGTCTTCACTTCACTTCAAAACTTACGATAGCTGATCAAAATCACAGAGTAAATAGCTACTTTTAAGCTGTGGTAGATAGGTATTTAATTAACGTTCCACTGTGGAGCATTGCGATTGATCCCGGACGACACCACGTAATTCTTTATACTCTGGTAAATACCTTATGCAAAGCGAATGAATGAACTTATAGGTTGGTAAGTAGTTAAATAACATCGTACTGGAGTCAAAGAACGATCTATTGGCGACAATCCGGTATCAAACCCGAAGGGAAAGATTCGCGGACAACATCACATAATTTTGATCGTCATCTGACCGAGGTTCAGCATTACGTGGTGTTGTCCTCGGATTTTTCCCTTCAGGTTTGATCTCAGATCGTTGCCAATAGCCCGTTGTGTTGCTCAAGTGTGCCTTTAATTAAACACTTACCTGTCACATAATTTGAACCAAGGTCAACACTTGAACTGGCAACCCACTCTAAACTTCCACACCACGCCAAGGTAGGTAGGTAGGTATTTTAATTAACGCCACACTGGAGCAACACAACGGGCTATTGGTGACGGTCCGGGATCAATCCCAAAGGGAAAGATCCATTCCACACCATGGCAGTTAATTAACGACCCACTGGAGCAATACAACATCACGCCAAGAATAAACTTATTGAATTTATTTTCAAAGAAAGACCCGTTGTTTGACTAGCATAAACCAACCTAAAACTTGTAGATACGAATATCCGACCTGATTCCTTAATAGCCCGTTGTGTTGCTCCAGTGTGACGTTAAAATATCTACCTACCGATCTGATTCCTTAGGGGGGGTATTTCAATTAACGTCACACTGGAGCAACACAATGGGCTATTGGTGACGGTCCGGGATCAATCCCAAAGGGAAAGATCCGAGGACAACACCACGTAATTTTGATTCCTTAGGGGGGGGGGGTATTTCAATTAACGTCACACTGGAGCAACACAATGGGCTATTGGTGACGGTCCGGGATCAATCCCAAAGGGAAAGATCCGAGGACAACACCACGTAATTTTGATTCCTTAGGAGATTGGGGCCATGATAACCCAGTTGGAAGAGCAGCGGATTAGTAATTGGAGTGTTGCGAGTTCGAAGCTCGGTCCAATCAAAGACCGTCGTATACTGAGGCTGGGGCACAGTTTGAGAAACGCTGATCTAGACTATTAGATTAGGCTATTTGGGCTAAAAATTAGTAAAATAAATTATCTACTGAGAGTAAAATCATTCATGAAACGCTCAAATAGTTATAATTATTCTATATTCTTGGAAAATTTATTCGATATTTGAAAATAAGACATGTAAACAAAAATGCCATCATGAAATGTTCAATTCTGTTACGAAAGATTCCAATAGTTACATCACTTATTGCGTTGGATCTTCTGCTTTTATTAGATGCCACGTGTCGAACTAACTGATATCTAAATTTTTATAAAAAGGTAGTTTTGCTGCAAAAAATCTAAACGTTTGTCATCTAAAGCTGCAGCTAATTTAGAAATATGGCAATTTCGCAACTGATGGTACAAATAACGTTATCGCTATTAACCAGTTGAAATATCAGTATTAATCATTAAGGTTATATTTGACTGGATACAAAAATTAACTGAAGAAAATCGACTAATTGTGTCCGTCTTGTACATCCTGTATCAAGCAGCTTCAGATATCAAAGCAGTAGATTATGGTTTCCACTCATAAACTGTCTAAGCCCATTAAGTGGGAAAGATGGATTCTAAAACATGCAATGTATGAGATATTCCACAAAGGTAGTCATGCCTCGTTTTGTGTTGAACCATGGTATAATTTTATAAGGAACATAGAAAATCTATTTTTAACTCTGGGAAATTTCTCTTATAGATTTTGAATTGATAGTTAAAGGATATTAGTCTCTAAAATGAATAATCTTGCAGTGTGATGCCACTCATGACCAAGTACTCATCACCTCCCACACACATCTGCCACTGGTCCTAGTTCCACATTACCATACTGTGCCCTTAGTGAAATTTAACTTAGAAATGTAAGCATTTTTCTTGACTTGTACAGCTTTGTTTTTGAACAACGATGTTTTTAAAAGGTAAATAGTTCTTTATGGTAATGCAACATTCATAACTTATGAATATCTGCAGTAAGGAATTAATATTTAACAATACTCGAATACAAAAACTGATTTTTGTTGAGAAATGTTCAATCAGATTTTGTTTCAGTTGGTTGGGTTTTATGGCTCAAGAACCATGTTTGGCCAAGCTACTTCAAACACAAGACAATGTCAAATAGATATACACTCACAGGGAAAGTTTTAACGACACGGAACTACACCCAGGGGTAAGTTACAGGGACCTAATGAGCATCACCTATAACTCGCAAGTTGGTAATGCAGAGGGCCAACTCACTGAGCCACAGCAGCCCTGGATTGTTTCCGATCAGTAATTCATAAATTTTTGAAAGCTTTATGCTGGAAGAAATTCTTAATTGGTGATTTGAATCTAATGCTTCTAAAAATTAACATAAAGTTTGTAGAGAGGTATGCTTAGAGCCCTAATTAACCTGAAGCACTAGTACAAGGATGGTCTTATACAAGAGCTTTAACCAGTGACAATTTTATGTACTTCAATCAGAAATAAATTAAAAAGCTTGTGAAGTGATCCTCAAAGAGCTCAAAAGTAAAAAAAAGGAACATTTTTCACTGATCTACAGCTTTATTGGATTAAAAGTCAACTGGCTACACACATAGTGCACATGTATACCGTAATGGTAATCAACGTAGCACTGGAGCAACACAACGAGTTATTGGCACATGAATGTATACAAGTAGATGTGGTTAAATTATGTGGACATGTTATATTTCTTAACAGTATAACTTAAAAAATAAAAATAATGTGAGCAATTCATTTAAATATTGGAATAAATTAAATGGCTTTACGTGTTTTGATTTAAACAAATTAAGAAAGTTTGTATTTATAATACTTATTGACACCATTACATCCCGCTTAATATTACCATTTCTAATAGGGAATCCAATTATTTTCAGTTAAAAAAGATCATTCTTCAGATGTTGGCTGAATGGGTGCAGATTTTTAAACTTATTTGAAAATAATATACATTCTGTCCCAAGTTATTCCATTTTAATATTATTAAACTTCAATTAAAAAGAAAACAAGATTTAAATTTTGATTTAAATCAATGAATTTTTAAATAAAAATGACTTGATTTAAATTGGCATACCTTGGTAAAAACAGCAACTCCATTTCCAATTTCCTGATTCTGGAAATGTAGTTTTTTAGGGGATATTTTTTATTTCACTGTCAATTTTAAAATTTTGATTAAATTGTTTGGTCATTTTCCAGTTTTTAGCACAAGGCTTTGTTTTATAGAAATACTAGCTGATTACCAGGCGTTGCCCGGGTATTTATTTATCCCAATCTTCTATTAGACAGGAAAAGGAATCAAATCTATCTGTAGTGTAAAATGAAAGTAATTTTACTTACAGGTTTTTAAAAGTATAAGTACAGAGTATACAAATTATAAAGTAAAATCTTTTACAAATTCACTAATATTAATTTAATACAAAACTTCATTATAAACAACATTTTTAGTTTCACCGCCAGGAGCAATAAATAAATTCTTGGGTGAACCGACCTTGAGCAAGCAACATAAAGTTGTCCGTGGGAGAAACATGTCTCTATCTCTCTTATCCTGTAGTAGGGCCTCACGCTGCTGTAATCTCTGTAGCTCTAGATCAAGCATGTCAAACTCGCGGTTCACAACGAATATCTGCGGCCCGGCCAACATATCAATATTTAACAAAAATTTTATTAAAATTTCGTAGCTTAACTTTTAAAATTTCTTATTATACATAATTATTAATAACGAACCACAACATTCGCCAATGACCGATTACTAGTCGTGTTGCATCGACGCACCATTTCTCCCACCAATAGCAGAAGGTATTTTTGCAGCCGATAATAAAATAATACCTACCATGCCATTAGTCTTCTACTTCCTTGCTTGGTGTGCCTAACAGTAAATACACTGCTGGCCACCGTAAATGCAACACCCTGAAGGAAGCATGCAAATAATATGAAATTTACAACATGCATTAGCGGAGGTGAGATATGCGAATGATTAGAATTTCAGCGCAGACGCACATCACGCGCGCCTGTGGCGCCACTTCAAAGCGCTATTTAAGGCTTGGAGATTTCGACGATTTCAAGTACGGCAATTGTGTTTTTCTTGTGGTTTTTTCAAAAAAACGATCAATTATGCCTCGTAGAAAACAGCGATCATCTTTTGATCAAGTATCCGAGTTCGACAGAGGAAGGATAGTGGCCTACCGAGATTGTGGATTATCTTTCAGGGAAATCGGTAGTCGTGTTGGACGAAACCAAGCAACTGTAATGCGGATATGTGATCGTTGGATGCAGGAGGGTACGACGGACCGACGTGTTCGATCGCATCCACCTCAGTGCACCACTTCACGTGATGACAGGCATATTGTGCGTATGGCAGTGACGGATCGCTCAGCCACATCACGAACCATAGCACAGCACATTCAGTCTGTACCACATCATCCAGTGTCTGCGCGTACCATTCGACGCCGTTTACAGCAGAGTGGTCTGTCCGCAAGACGTCCATTGCTTCGTCTACCCTTGACGCAGAACCACAGACGTTTCCGCCGCCAATGGTGCGATGAAAGAAGGATGTGGACGGCAGAATGGAATGAAATTGTCCTTACTGACGAGTCACGCTTCTGTCTGCAACACCACGATGGTCGGATTCGAGTCAGGAGACACCGTGGAGAGAGGATGCTGAACAGCTGCGTTATGCACCGCCACACTGGTCCTGCACCGGGTATTATGGTATGGGGCGGTATTGGATATCACTCTCGCACTCCTCTAGTACGCATTGCCGGTACTTTAAACAGCCAGCGCTACATCTCCGAGGTGTTGGAGCCAGTTGTCCTTCCTTACCTTCAGGGCTTGCCCACAGCCATATTTCAACAGGATAATGCGCGACCACACGTGGCATGCATTGTCCAAGGGTTCTTCGTCAATCGCCAGAATGAATTGCTCCCTGGCCAGCTCGCTCTCCGGATCTTTCGCCGATAGAAAACATGTGGTCCATGGTTGCTCAACGATTGACCCAGAATACATCCCCAGCTGCCACACCAGATCAACTTTGGCAACGTGTGGAAGCTGCTTGGTCTGCTGTACCCCAAGAACACATCCAAAATCTCTTTGAATCAATGCCGAGGCGTGTGGCAGCGGTGATCTCCAACAATGGCGGCTACTCTGGCTACTGATTTTGGCAGGAACCACACTTCACAGAAGTCTATAAATTTAATCATTTGATACTTGGTCAACATGTTATCTACAAAATAAATTTTGTTGTGATATCTCGTGTCTTTCTTGGTGTTGCAATTTGGGTGGCCAGCAGTGTATTTCGCTTTCAGAGAACAAGAAAAATGTTTATTTACGTTACGATTAATTTATGCAGTTATTCTGTGTCTGGTAAGTTAATGTTCAAGAAAAAATATTAATTTTTATTATTTTGTGTTAACAATTACTCATCCATTTTAGGCCCTTGCATTCAGTATGTTTTTATCGAAATCAGGTGGTAGTAAAACTAAACGAAAAATTGCTGACGAACATCGGTATTTCTAAGAAAAGTGGGAATTGGAGTATTTTTGCTGTGAAATAAAAGATAAAATAATCTGCTTGTGATATGTAATAATGCTATTAGTGTACCAAAGTTATATAACATAAAACGTCACTGAACAATATAAATCAAAATATAATTACGAAGGATTAATGAGATAAGAGAAGTTGAGTTCAAGTTGGAACTAAAAAAACAGTTAATGTTTACTAAAGTATCACAAGAAAGTGAAGCGGCTGTGCATGCAAGCCACGTCTTGTCGGAGTTAATAGCTAAACATTAGAAACCTTTTACTGAAGGTGATTTCATCAAGGAACGTCTAATTAAAGCTGCAGAACTTGTTTGTCCTGGAAATGTGAAGGCTTTTCAAGCAATCTCTTTGTCTCGAAATACCGTTGTGGAAAGAGTTACTGATTTGGCCGGCAATTTAAGGGATCAGATCAAAGCAAAATCATCTAGATTCGAACCCTTTTCCATTGCCTGCGACGAGAGTACAGACATTGGGGGCGTAGCTCAGCTGTGTCTTCGTGCTTGCGACACGGATTTCAAAATTTTTGAGGAATTATTCCTCAAAAATGATCCTTATCGATACGTGGCACTGCTATAGGACAAGATATATTTAATTGTTTATGAACTTCTGCAAAAATACAATCTACCTGTCAAAATTGACTTCCGTAGCATCAGGTGGAGCTCCTTCAATGACCAGAAAAAACCAACGGTTTCGTGACATTACTGCGAAAAAAACTAAGTGAAATTTATGACGGATCCAAGATTCATCATACGCATTGCATTATACATCAAGTATATGTACGAAAGTAATAAAGATGGAAAATGTGTTGACACCCATCAAAAAAAATTATCAATTTGATAAGATTTCGAGGCTTAAATCAGCGAGTTCTCTGCTTTCTTAAGTGAATTAGAAAGCGAATATTCAGGTTTGTGTCCTACTATACGGAGGTTCGTCGGCTATCCTGCTCCAAGGTTCTTAAACAATTCTGAGACTTGAAAGAAGAAATATGTCAGTTTTTAATAACCAAAAATCAAGACACCAGCTTGTTTTCTGATCCAGTATGGTTGCAAGATTTATCCTTCATGGTTTTGATATAACAAAACACTTATCCGATTTAAATTTAAAACTGCAAGGAAAAGATCAGATCATTACGAAGATGTGTGACCAAGTTAAAGCATTCAAACGTAAGCTAGTTTTTTGGGGAAAGCAGTTGAAAAATGAAGATTTAACGCACTTTCCGACATGCAGCATGAATGAAACAAGTTTAGGCAAAAATTGCACTGTCAAAAATATGCGGAAAAAATTTTAAGTCTTAGAACTGAATTTGAAACAAGGTTTGCAGATTTTAAATCTTTGGAAGACAAGTTTTATTTGTTTTCTTGGATTTTCTCGATAAATATAGAATCAGTACCTAATCATGCAAATAGAGGTAATCGAGATCCAGTACTATTTAGATTTGAAGGCAAAATTCAGAAATTCGCATGAGATTATTTCCATGTTTGGAAGTACTTATCGGTGCGAGCAATTATTTTCACTTAAGAAAGGAAATAAGTCTCCTGTCAGATCCAGAATTACTGACATTTACCTTGGGTCAGTTTTGAAAGTAATCACTGCGAACAAGATATCCCCCAAAGTAGGAAAGATGGTAGCAGAGAAGAGATGCCGTCAGGAAAAACATTAATTTTACCGTTGTCGTTGTTCTTTTATACTGTTTTCGAAATAAATTTACGTTTCTATAAAAATTGAAGTTTTTGTTTTTTTGTGGCCCATATAAACTTACCTTGTTTAATTTGACCCGTGTTAGCATTTGAGTTTGACATGCTTGCTCTAAATGTAGCAACTCTCGCGCAGTGTCGCAAGTCCTCTATTCCTCTCCTCACTAGTTTCTTGTCTACGCTGTTTCATTTTTTTAGCCTTTGATTGCACTTGGAGGCATTGTTACAGCAATGAACAATGATTAATGAACTTGAATCCAAAATGCACATTATCAGTGTCAAATAAAGTAGGAAACATTTATAAAATCAACTAAAAGAGCGAAATGAAATTCATTCACTGAAAGATGATAAACTGGTAGACTTGTAGAGTTAGCTTCCCTTAAATACGACCAAGTTTCGAGTGGGTGCTGGAATTTTCTCAAATATCATGAGTTCAAGACCGGGGAATGATTTCTAAAAATTTCCAGAAGGTTCTATTCGACTAAACTGGGGCTTAAATGTCATCGGGACTGTCACCGATCAGCCTAGCGACCCCGAAAACTACGGATTCGACACTAATCTCGGCCATTTTTTTTTTTACCCCATGCCGATGAAGGCTGAACTTGGATTTAAACGGCATGTCTTACCCCCACAGTATTTTTTCTAGATAGTAAGTCAGATGTGTACCAATTTGGTTGCAATTGCTCCAGAGTTATGCTGGAACATACATACACACATCCATTTATATAGATTCCAATTTTTCATATGCAGTTTCACTTGTACGAAAAGACACATTAAAATGACTCATCTGCTAGCTTCTTCAGCTTAAAAAATTCGTGTGTCTCCTTAACACAAAACAAATCCTTCTTACTATATTTTATTGGTAGGTGAATCATTGACACTGAAAAGTGAAGGTTATAGGATTTTTCTCATCTTGACAGTAAAAAAGAAATATCACATTACACTTCTCGTAAAAATTTACAACCGAGGTTGATATCAGCAGAACGCAATGTATACTATATCCTACAAAATATTTTAGATTGTCACTTCTGGTAAGTAAGTTGATTATATTACATTCATTTATGTATAACGAAGTAAGTTAAAACACACTATTCGGGAACATGTTTTGCACATCGAAAGAATATTAATCAAATTTTTATGTCATTCGATAATTTTATGTACTTTATTGATAAATTTTATACTTTCTAACAAAAGCTGGGTCCAGTGAAAACATAAAATTAATTTTAAGGTGGAAGAGATTTTCATCCTATTTTAATGGTAAAATGAAAACAGTCGATTAGGGACAACAAAATATCTCATTAAAGTGACATTCTCTTTAAAATGGAGCCAATACTTCCGTTTTAAGTTTAGTATAAAAGAAATATCTACAATTTTTTTAACATCATGTTTTTGGTATCGATCTGATGTAAAATTTTATAGATTTGAAATCCGATGAAATTTTCACTATCTTTAACCATTGCAAAGATAGAAACTTGGATTAGGGGAATAAAAAACACAATTTAATGCACAAAAGAAATCGGAAAACGCAGGAAGGCTGTACACATAGAGTGCTCTAAAATCTCTCATCAAATGTGCATTAGAAAACTTCATGTGGAGAGGGCCTCAAAGAATTTAATAAACTTAGTGTTCCTAGGAATGATTACATAATTATTTCCGAGAACTAAGAATGGCACCAAAGAACATTAATTTTATGAAAGCCCCTTATTTTTACCCTTAAACTAAGGGTAAAATTCATTTCTAGAGTTTATTTCAAATACATAAATATTAAAAAAACTTATTTTTCAAAATAAAATAATGCAGATAAACTATTTGTGGTCAGAGTAAATATAATTGTGGAAAACAAGTAAAATAAAAAATATTAAATAAAAATCACAATGAATATTAATTTCATTTTTAACATTTGTTTAAATGAAAGTCCAGGGAAATATAAAACACCATTTAGATTTTTCAGTAAAGTATTCCTAAATGGGGATTCTATGTCATCTTTTTATTTTATTTATTTTTAATGCAATTGGCACAGGGACCTAAAAGGTTTTTCTGTGCAGGTACAACAGATTGTAACCACCTTTCTAACATAACTTGTCTAAAAAAAAGCTTATTGCGAAACAAGATAAAATTTTATTAATTCTTTATGCCTGGGTAAGTTCAAGTATAAATAAAAAAATCATATACCATGAAAATATATTTATTATTTACATCAGAAATATGCATTTTTACAAGATAAATCCCTTATATATGATATCCCTTTTTACAAGATTTAACATTTCTAATCATGTACTATTCAATTACAAGCAAAAATTGTCATTTACAACTGTGACTTTACTTTCCAACACAGAATAGATTTAAGTGTCCAATATCTTCTTACTTTCAAATAAAGCTTCAGATATTTATGGTCACTGTTTTGCCTTTTTTGTTATAGTTCCAAAAGCAGATATAACTGTTGGCTTAGTTCCTGTTGGCACAGGTAAGACAGTAGGAGTGACAAGTGAAGCTGGCTTTAGTGCAGTAGCTGGCATCTGAGAAATCCCTACATCCCATTTACTTTTACGTTTGGCATCTAAAAAGAGTGAAGAAATTACTTGCAATTTCTAATTAAAACATATCAGTTAAAAGTTTAAAAAAATGACAAAAAGCAAGGCTTACAAAGGTTATATATCTAATCAAAACATGCACAACTGTGAAAAATCTCACAAAATAGATAAACTGTAAGAGAGCAAAGGATTGCTTTAAAAGATATAATTGAAATGTGTGATACGAAAAGTAACAGTAAGTATTCATGATGATTATATTCATTATGTTTTCAGACTCATCAGGCTTAAAACATTTTTAGTGATAAATTCTTTTAGCATCTCATTGCCCACTCTTGCTCTTCAATGCCCCTCTTCACCTAGAATAAACATTGCCCCCCCCCCAAGATTCCTTAATTTGCCACAGGGGCAAAGCCTGGGATTTATTTCTAATTTAGCAACCCAATTTAAGAAACAGAGTTCAGGGAAACAACACAAATCACTTAAAAAGGAAAAATTCCATTTCAGAAGTGATATTTTTAGAAAACTATCTTTGTTTTATAGTTATATTTGTTTCTGAGGCATGAGTAAAGTTAAAATAACTATATTTTTTATTTACTCTTATTTGTTTGAAACTAAAACTAGTAATTAGGTTTTTTTTGTAAATGTATTAATTGTATTCCTTCATTAAAAAATTTTAAGGGAATGTCCGTATTTGAGGATTTAAAGTTAAAAAGGAAGTTAAGAGTTTGAAAACCCCTGATTTAAGCAATTGAGAAAATGAAGATCTGCAAACCCAGTAATGCAAATCATGGGATGGTAAAAGTTGGACCTAGTGAAAAGCAAAGAAACCCACTTATTTTATGGCCCAACTTTTTGTGAATAGTTTATAAATATGTTTGGGTTGGTTGGGTTTTATGGCACAAAGGCCCATAGTTGGCCAGCATCAAGTAATGGACATACACACAAGAAGAAAGTTTTACACACACAGAAGAGAGAAATACACCCAGGGAGGAATCGAGCCTGTGCCACCTACAACTCACAAGTTGCTAGCACAATAGGCAAACTCACTGAGTCACGACAGCTCCTAAATATGTTTTAGATCATTTTACTAAACTGTTTCTTTTAAATAATATAACTAAAAATTTAATTTAAATAACTTTTCTTCTGAAGAATTTTTGCTTCCTTTTTTCTATAGGAAGAAACTTTCCATTCCTTGCATTTTTATCCCTATTAACAATCAAATTGATTGTTAACACTATAATAGCAGGTATTCCTGTTGCCCTAAAACAGCTGCTGGTGTCATTTCAACACTAGTATATAAGATAAGTTTCTCACTATGATTTTGATTTATAATTTTGGTGCTTTTACCTATTGACTCTTGAAATAAGAAGTCATTTCCAAAATTAAAGGACCTTACTTTCATGTAAAATATTTCTAGCTGCAAATCCAACCATTATATATTTCCTATTCTGTGCCACACCAAGTGATATAAATCCAAATTATTCTAGCTATTGTCAGCAGCATGTGTAACTTTCTTTGGATTATTTTGACTTATTTTAACATAATCTGGATTCTTTATCCTAATTTGAATCAGTACATCAGTCATTTTCAGATAGTTCTCACAACAATTTCTAATTTCTGCATGTTTTCTGCAAGTCATCATTGTATATTATTTGTGAAAAAAAATCACATTGTAATTGGAATAATTGCTATAAATGGACAAAGCTAGTGAGATTGAGACTGATCCATTTCTGCCATTTTTATAAAATGGAGAGATGCTATATAATATATATTCTCATTATCAAATTATATTCATTGAAAAATCGTTATTAAATTAATAGTAGTTAAATATTTGTTGGGTATGCTATTCTATGATCAATTGTTCCTGAACGAAAGCTACGTAAGACAAGAAATGTGATTGGAGTTGTGAAAAGACACTAGTGGACGTTCTAGATAAATTTAGCTGTAGAATTTTTCTACAAATAAATTGCACAAAAAAATTCTGCCATGTGCTTATCAGGTAAAATGATTAAAAGTCACACGAAATTGTCAAAATCCAACAAAAAATGCAAAAGGAAGAAAGCAACAAACAAGCTCCAATTTGAAATGACACCAACTGCCATTCTAGTGTTAGTGTTTAAAATATTTGTGATAAATAATCAAATTATCTTTACCAGAAGAAGATTCTGAAGATGGCCTCTTGACAGTGCCAGAAATGAATTCTACCTGCAATAAAAATTTTAGTTTAAAGTAAGAATCATTGAAATTTAAAAAGCATAAGCTGAAACTCATTAAATTATCTATTTCAATTTATTGCATTTTGAAATTATTTCTGTGTCAGAAAAACATGCACTTATTTTAATTCAAGGCGAAAAAAAAAATGTGAAATCCCTTTTACTTGGAAAATTTAGAAATGGAGGCTGGGGAAAAGGAGAAATGGTGTACTGGTCTTGATCAATATGAGCTACCCAATGCCAGTAAATTTATCCTGTTAATCCATATTGTTAAGAGTTCTTTATTACTATAATTGATACTGAGACTTCCACAAGAACTGCTTTTGCCACTAAGCCTGGGTGGTTGATTGGTTTTTATGGCACAAGTGCCATATTTGGCAATAGAACAGAGGTAGTTTACTAGTAGATATTATTGGATTAGAAATAAAAATCATGACAAATGTTTCCAATTCGTCATTAAGGATGCTAATGTGGTAAGCTAAAATACATTCCTCCACTATCCCCATGAAAAATGAGAAGGTACGTTTGTATGGCAACAGGACAAGTAGACTTAGTGGTGGGAGCAGTTCTTGTAGCAGATAGATAGTTCTTACCTTTGTACCATAGTTAAAAAAGAAAAATAATGTAGCAAAATCACTGTATTCCTCTACTACAGCAATACATTCCGTATTTGTGGCATAGCCAGATACATGATGTCATGCTTTTACATACAAAATTATAAAAACACACACAAGTATGTGTGTAAACCATTTAATGACTTAAAATATGAGGTTGCATTCTCCAGGGTGTCTATACCCTTTTACTTGGTCTCCTCCTACTTGTCAAACCAAAAAATTGCCAAGACCAGCAGTAGGAAACCTACAACCTTCTCAAAGAACTCTTGTATGAAAATCTTTTTTCCCTTAGACATTTTTATATCTAGCTGTATATTACAGTTCACAGCAAGTCAATTTGATGCCCAAGTGCACTACATATATCACTAAATAAGTGAATCTCATTCAATTATGAATTCTATAATTGAACTTTTTCAATTTATTTCAATGAGATCATAATGCTATTTTCGAGTTGATTTACATAACTGCAAATTTTATTAAATTTCAGTAAATAACTCATTATTTTCATGACGGTGCAAAGCATAACATCAGTGTAACACGCAAATGCTTATCTTCAGATTTTAATGTTTATATATTATAATTAAAAAATTTTAAAAATATATTTTCAAAACATTTCAAGAAATGTTATTATTTAATTCATACTTTCGTTCTTTCTTTTCTCTCCTTGTCTCTTCTATCCATCTCTCCTTTCTGCATCTTAGCTTTAAAAGAAAATGGGACATTAAAATTGCTAGTAAATCTCATACAAATGTATTTCTATTACATAAATAAAACAAGCTTAGCATTTTTTGAGAAATTCAAAGGTGAAGATTTTTTACAAAATTAATATTAAAACACTCACTTAATTCTTCATGATGAGATTCAGGTCCCCAACAATGTGGGTCATAAGTTTCCTAAATGTATTGAAAAGACAATTCGTTACAAACATAAATGTAAAACATTTCATAAATTACAGTAATATCAATTAAGTGACGACCTGAGTTATTGAAAAATAATTTAGTCACTGAAAAGATAACTATCACCATAACAAAATGTAAATATAATTTTGATCAAATCTTAAAAATTTTAATGAAATTTGCACATAAAAAATTATTAAAAGATTCTAATAAAAAATTTAGTTTGATAAATTCAGTTGCAATAAATTGGCTTGTAGTATTTATTCACATGTGAACAAATACTAGAGGAACACACATACTTTTATGCATGCAACTCCACTATTCACTTAGACTTGCAAAGAAAAGTTGATTTTTGGAACAATTTAATTACAAAAATCACTTTCACAATTAAATTTCACAACACAAACATGTGAACTTATAAATAAAGCTACAAATTTAAACACATTTTGTAATAAATTAAAATCAAAATATTTCATTTATTGAACTTACTGGAGGATAATTTGTCCCTTGTTCATCAATGTTGCAGAAATGAATCAACTTTTCATAGATACTGAAAAAAATATTTTACATTAATGTTGGTAGGTTTAAAACGTCAAATTTGTAAGCTTGTTTACATTATTTGTATTATCCTTACCTTGGATTTCTAAAATCTTTTCGTCGCTGAATAGATGCATTCATATCTTTACCCTGCATTTTCTTTTCATATAAATCTCTCATTTTTTCCTATGAATTTATAAAATAATTAAAATTTATACAAAAGTTACATTAAAATGTTTTGTAAAATTTATAATTTTTGCATATTAAAGACCACATATTACTTTAAATGTGTGTGCATTTTATAATTTTTAATTTTTTCATATGGTAAAACTGAACAAAATAACATTGCATCTTTCACTTTCTCTTAGGTAAATGTGCAATGAGTTGCACTATTTTTGGTATGAATTTGGAAATTATCGGTGTTGCAACTGGAATAAACAGAAGGCTAGAACAAAGGGCATGTCATCAATATAACTTTAACAGAACAATGCAAGTCATCAGTCCCCTCTTTTTCTGGAATATTAAAGAAATAGCAAGGCTAAATTTATATGATCACAGAAAACACTGTTGTTAAAAATTAGTTCAGAAATGTGTACAGTAAATTTTGCCATGACATGGAAAAGGAAGACTAAAATCAATATACAGTGGAGCACCTTTCATACATCTTTATCGTTTATACGGTGAATTGGGTTAGTCTGGAAAAAGACATTCTACTTATAAAATATTTCGTTTATACGGTGCAATTTTTGGTCATTTTATTTATAAGATGCTTTTCTGAGAATCCTGAGAACAAAATACTTTTTTCCAGGTTCAGCTTTTGATCCATGTGGCAACATTTGAGTAATCGACCTTTTAATGAACTTTTAAGATTGATGATTTGAGTCACGATTTTTTGAACAAGTCGATTTGTTAAATTAGGGGAAGGGTTAAACATAAACAATGCATTCCTACCATTAGAGTCTTTGGTGCAGATTTCGGCTCCCCTTTTATGGTTGGTGTCAAAAGCAATAACGAGTTGGCACCACAAATAATCACTCATGGCAATTGCAACACAAGTTTTAACTTATGATAACCTTTCCGATGTTTTGCTCCCTTGATCATTCCAGTGGATTCTCCCATCGAAATGACTTTAATGATATCTGAATGGAATCAAGTCCAGAAGGAGACTATCTAGCGCTGTTTCATTAAAGCTGGTTTCACTTTCTCAGAGGAAGAGTCCTCTATACTCAAAGTTCCTCTCGATCAAAGTTCTGATCCCTCTACCAACATTCAGAGAAGCTGTTTCTTGCGTGGAAACAAATTATTTTTTGGGTCAAGAATTAGAACAAAGAACATTTCAACAATTAGATTTAATTGAAAATATGTTGTTTGATACTCAAATGAAGGCTGCACGACAAACCACCGACTAATTTTTTTTCTTGTAGAGTTCTTGAGAAAAAATAATTGAACTATTAATGTAATATTTTTTATTCCTGAGTAACTTGGTAAGTTGATATTTTTTCAGTAAAGTTAATATTTTGTGTATGCTGCCATCTGGTGGCGAATGTTTCATACATACGTTTTTTAATTCATACATTGTTTTTACATGGTCCCTTCAGACGTATAAATGGTGCTTTACTGTATACATTTTACTCGTTTCTAGTTGCAGCAAAAAGATGAGTATAACACATAACGATGAGATTATTATAACCTTAAGCACATGCCTCCATTTTTATTTGTCTTTTCTTGGCCCCAATTTATTACCATTGAACAACTTATTTTGCATTGTTTCCTTAAAAATAAAGTTTTACTTTTAGGGCCAGATTCAACTGCAACATTTCTCTATCATTTCGCCTTGAAATTGGATTGGGTGGGGCTTGACTCCGATGTTTCAATGCAACTGAAACGACTCGATCGTGTATACTTGATTCACTGATCGATTCTACTCCTCTCCATGTCGTGAATATTCTCCATTAATCATTTTCTGTTTACATTTCTTCTGGACATGGCAAATATCTTTCAAGAATTCCTAGATATTTACAAGTTCGAGGAAATCCTTTGGATTTAAATGAGTTATGCGCCAATAGAGTGGAGAGGGACGTTTCTGCACATCTGTGAATTTCTACATGCTGATTTGCAACGAGACACTAATGGATATTCTGTAGAAATACAGCTAAGCAGTTTGTTCTATGCATTGAGTGTTTTTTAGATAACAAATATTTTCCCATGTTTTATTAGTGTTTACTCAATGTTCTAAGCACTAATCATGAGCATTTCGGACATGGGTCATATTTCATATTAGGCACTTTGGCTTGGTCCCACCATACTTGTAAGGATTTTTTAACTTTTAATTTGTCATGCTGTATCTTGTCACGAAAAAATAAGGAACAGTGGCAGTATACGTGTTCGAGTTCCAATAACATAAAACTGGGATAATTTCTTGCATTACAATATATCCGGACCGTTTTTGTATGTTTATTATTGAATCTCGTGTTTTAATCGATGATGTAATCAATATGCAAATCTCATGCATGCTGACTTCAACTTGTCATCGGCACGTGTCTATACTGATTGGTTGAAATCAGAAATGTCGATCAAGTAAATTTATTTGATGACATCACACCGTAATTATGCAAACTCTGTGGCCACAGCACAAATGATGTCTGATATATAAAGATTGTAAACTGAAATACTTTCTCATTCTTTTGTGATCATGTTTATATGCTGTTAGTGTCAGCTACTGCTTAGTACAGTTTGTGTAGTTCCAGGATGGAATGTTTCAGTTTAACATAATTGTTTTTATAGTTCATAAACCTTTTAACTTAAATATACTTCAGTCTTCATTCTGCTTTTATTTGGTTATTTCTATTTGCTATTTGATATGGGGCATACACCTGCTGCACATATTTATTTCTGCTAATCCTGCTTCATGTGTGCTTTGCATGTAGGACAATAATAGGACATTTTTTGGCGCGGTTTTATATGCGTTTTTCCCAGGGATTTATGTGGTTTCTGGCAACCCCCTAACTTCCCGAATGTTCCACTGGCTTCCATTCTTGCAACCCTACAGGCAGCATCACAGCCTGCAGAATACAACGCGTTGCATTAAATCACCGGAAGCTTTAACATAAGGACGTTAAAGCTTCTGGTGATTAATTCCTTTAATTTTAATTTATCGATTTTTAGTCATGTCTTCTTTACCTACTTTAATTGAAAAGTTTTAGGATTCGTTAGGGAGAACTTTTAATTTACAATTTTCCTACAAAAGACCAACTTTTGGTTGCCCTGGCATAGCTAATCTCGGATATTCGTAATTCATTTGGCCCATGATCAGGGTTTTTTGGATTTTCTTATGGAAACAGGGTTAATTAAAAGTGAGATGAAGTGTGAAAAGTGCAACGAGGAAATGAAGCTGCCACCTAGGGCAAAGAAGTCTGATGGATTTATTTGGGTTTGCAGGCAACGCACGGGTAATGGTGTTTGTGGTAGTCAAAAATCAGTTAGGATAGGCTCGTGGTTTACTAGTAAGTTGAGGATGGATGAGGTTTTTTTAAACATATGAGTTGGTTAGAGGGACCAAAACTAGTGATATTGAGGAAGAGTATTTCTTTGCAACCAACACTTTGGCCGATTGGAGACAGTTTGTAATTGAACAAATTTTGAATTACAGTGAATCAACAACGGAGAAGATTGGTGGGGTGGGCAAAATTGTTGAAACAAAAGGAAATATAACCGAAGGCATGCAGTGGATTTGGGGGGACTTGAAAGGGAATCGGGTAAGATGTTTTTAGTAGCCGTGCATGATAGGAGTAAGGACACTTTGGTTCCGTTGATTGAGGAATGGATTGAGAAGGGAACTACAATTTATTCGGATGGTTGGAAGGGGTACAAAGATTGTTTGGGGAAAAAAGGTTATGAACACTTGACTGTCAATCAGTGTTAATTTCGTTGATCCCGAAACCAAATGCCACACAAATGCGATCGAAAGTACTTGGAGGCACCTTGCCTACACATAATCGGCAAAGGGATTTTAAATTCTATTTGGCCTATTATGTTTATAAAAGTGTGCAATGAACAGCAAATTGACTGTTTCTCAAAATTTTTGGAAATAATAAGGGAAGTAAACTGGGAGGAATTCAAAATTACGGTTTTATGATTTATTGTAAAATTTATGCCAATATTTGATTTCTTTCGCATTTGTGTGTGGCTGTTTTGAATTTTGTAATTTCAATGCTTTATTATTTACTCAAGATTTACATATTTTATCCAGATTTATATATTTAATCCAGATTTGTTTTTTTATCAAAATGTCTTATTTAATCAAGATGTGTTTATTTTATGTTACGTTTTAAGATGTTTTATTTTTAATTATATGTTTAATCAAGGTGATTGTGCAATGTTTTTTCCGTGTTGAACCAAGGAAAAAACGTGCCAAATGTCCTATACTGCCACTGTTCCAAAAATAATTTTAACTTGTGAGATTTCAACATCAAAAAATAAATGTTCTGATATTCAATGGTGTATCATATGAAATAAATGGCAATTGAATGACAAGAATTACTTGGGTTGCAAAGGACAGGATGCAGAACATTTATCGGTGGTTTATTTGAATCAAGTGACATCTAGTTTTCATTTTCTATCTTTCATTGTGTTTTTCTTGGGTCGACACCCTCAATGACATGCATTGATAAATTATTTCAATTAACTGAATACAGAAGTGAAATATTGTTTTCAGTGTTTTGGTTCACAAATTTGAATAACACTTGTATATATACACTTCTGCATCTTCCTTTCTTCAGTGTCATTAATGTTTCTAAAAATATGAAAGACTAGTTAAGAATTACGTAGTTACATGCCATTTCTTAATTGTTTGGAATTTTTGGAAGGGGTCAGAACCAATTTTCAAATACCAAGCATCAAGTACCAATTTTTTAAATTTGGATTCAAATTTCATTAAAGAAAATTTACAAATTATTAAACTCTAAACCTAGAGGACAAAAAAGTAAATTTAATTGATAAAAGAGCAAGAGGAAAGACCCATGAATGATAGAAAAACAAAACAGTCATGCTTTGTTTTGTCCAAAATATTTATACATATTGCGTTCTTGTTTAAGGTGGGTGACACACAAGATGACATGAGCAGTGCGACCTGGTGGGAGAATATGCAGGGGCAGTTGTTTGTAAAGAATAAAAGGGAACTACAACTTACTTTAACACAAAAATATATTGGGATGTTGAATAAATTCTCGCTGTTTTTTTGTGAAAATTAATGTTTGATTTTAAAAAATCATTAAAAAACATGTTACTGAAAGTATTGTCCATCGCTAGCCACTACTTTTCCCCATCTTTCTGGCAGCATTTGAATTCCACTTCGGAAAAACGACACGTCTTTTGAGGCTATCCAAGAGTCGACCCAATTTTTGGCATCTTCATAAGAACGGAAGTGCTGCTCAGCCAGGCCATGCGTCATCGACCGGAACAAGTGGTAGTCGGAAGGGGCAATGTCTGGTGAATACGGCGGGTGGGGTAGGACTTCCCACTTAAGCGTTTCCAAGTAGGTTTTTACCGGTTTTGCAACATGTGGCCGAGCGTTGTCATGCTGCAAAATGACCTTGTCGTTTCTCTGCTCGTATAGTGGCCGTTTTTCCTTCAATGCTCGGCTTAATCGCATCAATTGTAGTCTGTAGCGATCTCCCGTGATGGTTTCATTTGGTTTGAGCAGCTCATAATAAACTATACCCAGCTGATCCCACCAAATGCAGAGCAGAAGCTTGGAACCATGGATATTCGGCTTTGCTGAAGATGTTGATGGATGGCCGGGTTTACCCCACGATTTTCTACGCTTAGGGTTATCGTAGTGTATCCATTTTTCATCGCCAGTTACGATACGATGCAAAAATCCTTTCCTTTTCTGCCGTTGAAGCAGTTGTTCACAGGTGAAAAGACGCCGTTCGACGTCTCTCGGCTTCAACTCGTACGGCATCCAATGACCTTGCTTTTGAATCATTCCTAATGCTTTCAAACGTTTCGAAACTGTTGTGTGATCAACTTCTAATGATTCTGCAAGTTCAGCTAGCGTTTGACATGAGTCTTCATGAAGTAATGCTTCCAATTGTTCGTCTTCAAACTTCTTCGGTGCGCCAGAGCGTTCTTTATCTTCAAGATCAAAATCATTATTTTTAAAGCATCTAAACCAATCTCTACAAGTTGTTTCAGACAGAGCATGGTCGCCGTAAGTCTCAACAAGAATTCTGTGAGCTTCAACTGCAGATTTTTTTTGAATAAAATAGTGCAGTAAAATTCCCCGCAAATACTCTTTTTTTGGCACGAAATTTGACATATTTAACGCAATGAAAAATAAAGTTGTTTGCACTTCCGAGAAATAACATACACTGGATTTCAAGCTTGCTTATAGTACTTGTAAATAGATGCGTCACTATCATAAACTAACGCAACCAGTTCCGGTAACGCCATCTGTTGGAAAACAGCGAGAACTTATTCAACATCCCAATATTTTGACAGAAAACAAAACACACACAAGTACAAAAACATGGTCATTCTCTTTGAAAATATCATCTCATCTCCAAAGTCAAGCAACAGAATATTTATTCTTATTCTACTTTCTGTATTTTTATATTCCACCATTCTCTTTCTCATTGGGAGATACTTTGGTGAATCAGAATATTATGCAAAACCAAAACACTACATCCAGAATACACAAGCAAAATTAGGGAATTGGTTTTACCAACTTACACAAATGTCATTCATAGTGCTCGCAGAACATCAAACCGACAAAGAGGTAAACAAAATCATGTATGTAATCACAAAAGTTCTCTTATTGGTAAATTGATGATAGTACTCCTGTGGTAACACTAAAAGCTTTGATCGTATTTAGATAGGAAAATAAATACCAAAATAAGACTCGATTGTAGTGCTTTTGTCAATCGAAGAGATCGATCACGTTTCAGTTGAATCAGGCCCTTAATATCTTATTACAATTCTACAATCAAATAATTTTTAGATTAGAATGAGAACCAAATTTTAGGGAATTTAATCTTTAAAAATTAACCACACTCAAATTATATTTTACGATTTCGAACTATATATAAAAATTCCTGTTAGAATTTTTTTACCCTAAATTACACTCATTCCATTAATATTAATTAGTTCAAGAGAAATAAATTTCTTGGTAACAAACATTTTGGAAATGTTCTTGAGAATATTCTTCAAGATAATATTGAGAATTTACTTTTTAAGGCATAAAATTAATTTAAGAAATGCTATGCAATATATTTTTAATCAATGAATGAATACTTAAATGAAAAAAAATGTTTAAAATGTAGTTCTTTTAAGGCTAACATTCACATTTTTGTACTCTGCTCTTTTCAACAATTTTGCTCAAAGTATGCCTTTTTTACCTCTTTGACAATATATGTAAATATTTTTTAGTTCAGTCAGAGTTGGTTTTTAATATATCCCAACCAATAAGTTTAATGCATGACTATATGCAGAAATATGAGTGTATGTGTTATGTACCATATCTCTAGACTTCAAAATTGCAGCAGCATTATCAGTAATATATAAAAAATGTACCATGGGTTTCAGTGAAAACTAATTATAAATAATTTGAATAAAATAGTACTTATATGCAATGTGTGAATAAGCTTCATGTTCATTTCTGCAATCAATAAATTGCATTTTCCTAAAATATGAGATTTTAAATGGAAAATTCTTGAATATTCTCCACATTTAAATGTTTGAAGAATATTATTGCTCTTGGAAAATATTCTCTGCTCACAACTTTAATTAGCTGTTAACTTTACAAATATTTATAAGAAATTTGAAAACTATTCAATCAAAAATTCAGCAATACCTGTAGTGATTTAGAGCACCGCCCAGTTGGTTCAGGAGGTAGCTGAATTTCATTCTTTTTCAGGTTCAGAAGACTTCTATGAAACGAGACTGAAAAACAAAATTATATTTATATTCAGAGCACCAAAACGTAATAAAATATTGCTAGAAAAAAATCCCAAGGTTTATCTGATGCGAATTCATATAATTTTAGAACAAATCCTTCATTAAACTAGTACCAATCATTGATATAGTTAGAAATAGTACCATGCATTTTGAACTAGTTAAAAACTTATCACTTTCATTAACAATTACATGCTTTATTACAATAAAGGTAACAAACCTGGTGAAAGAGGTGGTGCTCCACTTGGAACAGCTTTATTGTCTGATGATGACTGAAAAACAAGAATGCACGTTATTCCAATCAAAAAAACAACTTAGCTCCAAGAATAGACATTATATTTTACTATGGCCACAAGCTATTTATTTCTAGTCGACAAGTACTTACAAAGAAACGATTTGGGTATTAAAGAAATGTTGGTGATAATGACATTTAAATTTAATTCTCACTGAAATTATATGAAAATTAGGGCTCTTATCAAAGAAAAATGCCATTTTTTTTTTCATTTTCAACTGTCAGTAACCTCAGTTGGTGAAAATTGACATTACTTTCTTTACACCACCAATCCACCTTTTTACTTTTCAGGGTGGAAGATAAAATGATAGACAATGATTGTTAAGGTTATCATTTACGAAGATATAGTAGCTAGAATAATGAAAATTTGTGCATTAAAGCAGCAGTCTCGTGACTTGGTTTTCAAACCAGAAACTTTGAAGCAACAATATGTTCCATTCACATTCCACAATAAAGTTAAATACTGCAGTTCTTTTTCAACATAAGAGGGATGGCTGCATTAATTAAAAACTTGTCCCTTATTTTGAATATCATTGGTACAGTATGTTTTATCTAGATCAGTAACATATAATTGGGGTTGCAACAAGTTTTGAAATATAATGGCAAATCAAATATACCATTATGAGAGGCATTTTCTGTCAAGCTAAATATAGATAGTGGTAGTGCTACTGTGCCAATATGTATTTCCTGTAATTATTCTTAACCTGATGTCAGTTGGTTTGTTTTTAATACAATTTCAGCATTTTGCCAATAAAAATTCCAAATAAAATCTGAATTGTAATGATAGTTGATTGGACAATGCCAATTTGATTTAAAGGCAAACACTGCCAAAATGGCAGTAAACTACATTTTAAGGTAACCCCAATATGTATCAAGTGAGAGCATTTGAACAGAAGTAAAATCTTAGTAGACTCTGGTTTATTTACACTGAAAATCAAAGAATAGAGGTATCAAAACAATTAATGTTGGTCTCAAAACTTGAACGTTCTAAAAATTACTGTTTTAACATGTGTCAAATACATTTTTCTACACACATGTGATGTTTTTATTACTTAGGGAATACCTAGTCAGCTTTATCATGTCAATACTATAGCATTAACAGATGGTAGTTATTATTTAACCTGTTAGTTATCTAAGAATAAAAGACTAGAAGCATTAAAAATGATACTTACATCTTCATGGGATTTATCAGATGAAGATTTTGAATCATTTGAATCACTCATGCCTTCCTCTTCATATGCTTCAGTGGAGTATGATACCAATTTAGACTGATTCTTGCTTTCTTTATAACCTTCATCTGCAATTTTAAGGACAAAAACTGTAACATGAAAACTGTCCATGATTAAATCCTAATTACCAGAGCATCGAAGAAAGATACTTACAAGAGAAAAAAGGATTCATGCTACCCATTGAACTTGGGCTACTGTCTCTACTAGTTATAACTATCTTTTCATTTATATTTTCTTCTGTGTCTGACTCTGCTTCTCCTTCAGAATCTGTGTATGTCTCATGCAATGAGGCTAATGCAGTTTGTGACCTGCTTTCAGAACTCATTTTTCAGCAGTGAAGGTTCCTCTAAAAGATAGAAAAATAGCTACATACATTCATACAATAAAAATCATTCAGTCATTTTAAATGTGAAAATAAAGTTAAATATATTGAATGATTTTAACAAAATACATTAGTGTAGAGTTCAAAATTAGAGGTCCTTAGTAGCATTTTATACCTATAAATTTCGTTTTGGAATCCAGCCATTATTTTTAACATCAAACTTTTTCTGATGTTGGTAGTTGTAAATTCTAACCAAGCAACTGTTTATTCTTTCATCTAACAATCTGTACTCTCACTTTTAACTAGGTGCAAAGTCCAGGTCCTAATTATTATCACTATGTTTATACATGTCAGTGAAAACAAAATAAATTTATTATCATACCCAAGTAGAATATTTTGGTACCTGAGGAAATCTTTAGATGACAATGATGTTTGACTTTCTCTCCATAATTTCTAACCTCACATGAGACATTACTGGCAAGTGTGGGGCCCAATTCTCCGCACCAAATTTTTGGTTTTTGAGATACAAACCAATGTGAATTAATTTTTGGACATGAAATATCGAAAGAACAGCAATTTGCAAATAATTTGAGATACATTAAGTTTATTAGTCTTTACTGCATTTATACTCAATGGGAAAACACAATACCCATCTTATATAAGTGGAGGACTATAGTACTAGTTTTGATTATATAAGGAATGGTATTGATACTTATGAATATTACATGACCGATATTTAAGAATTGTGAGCACAAGATTTCGTTAAAGAACATGACATGCTTAACCAGAACAAGCAGTATAGGTGTCCAAAAAAAGGGGTTTAAATGACATTTATTTTATTATGAAGGTGTAAAGTTACAAGTTTGATAACCTTTTATAGTTAACTTAACAACGAATATGAGAAAGTTGTTTGCATCATAAGAGAACAAAAATAGTTATCTGAGAACTCCACAAGGTCTATTTGTAGCAACTAAGATGAAAGCAAATTGGAAACAACTGGAGCATACATTTTATAAATTCTAACAAATTAAGAAATAATATAAGTCAACATTTAACCTGCCTACATCCATAGCAGCACTTACATTACATCCCATACACCATTTATTCAGAATTTACTTTTTCTAGTAATACTGGAAGCACTTTATTCCTATTTATAAGTTATACTTTATTCTCAAGAACAAAATAATTCAATTTAGAAAAAGTGTCTTTTAATTCACAAATATTTCACAGAAAACAAGTTGTAAATATATTTATCATGATTGAAACTAAAAATTCTATAATACACTTTTATTTATTCATGACAATAAAATTATATGGCAAAATGGAAGCTAATTTAATATTTGATTAAAACTATTAATATTGAGAAAAAGACATTGTTAGGCATTCCATTTTGTTACACCAAAACGTCACAAATAGCAGGGTACGAAATTCATGATTTTAAAAATCATAAAATCGGATTTATTTGATTTAAATCACTTTTATGATTTTAATTAATCCCTTGTCCATACAAGTTTAAACTTGTGTGGATATGAGACGCAAATCAGTGTACTTTCTACATAGTTTTGATTTATGTTAAACATTAATATTTATGAATATAGCAGTGTAAATTTTTGAAAGATTAAAACAACAGATTAGCAAAGTTAATCACATGATAGAGTAAATAGAACAACATAACCAATGCCATGAATAAGCAATGTTTTCCCATTTGGTTCTCAAGTGGTTTAGATTAGTTTGATTTTAAACCCATACCTGGTGGCATGAAACTTTGGATCTAGATAAATAAGATTGTGGGATCTCATTACCATTTATATTTTCATATAATATTAATTAAAAATCAGACACATTTCAGAATGTTTTGCATTATATATTTATCATATATGAATAAAATGTAGATTTTATTTTAGTTATTTTTATATAAAGTAATTAATTTATTAAAGATTTGTTTTTGAGAAAAAATCATGTCATCAATAAAAATAAAAGGAATTTGTAACAAAATTTATGAAATATATCTTTGCATTAATGATTAGCTTACAAAAGAAATTTGTGAAGAAAAATGTTATTTGTGAGTAAATAGTAAATGAGACAAGACATGAAAATATGCCTATTTTTCAAATTTTCTCTGAGCATTCATAAGTATTTCAAAGTTATATTCCAAGTACACAAAAAGGTTTATACATAACATACAAGAAAATGAAGTTTTTCTCTACGAACAGCATAGAATAAGTGTAATAGCATTCCCCAAAATATGCCAATTGAGTGGAATTTTGACAATATAATATATTTGGGTCATTCCATGTCAAACTGCAGTCCACAACCTGACCCTGATTCTTTTTAAAACTTGGCTAAAGTATTGGCCTACGTATTTTAGGTATTTTAATTAAGTAGCACTGGAGCACAACACAATAGGCTATTGACGACGGTCCGGGATCAAACCTGAAGGGAAAGATCCAAGAACAAAACCATAATTTTTAACCATGATCAGATGACAAGGTCACACCTGAGCTGGCACTCCACTCTCCAAACTTTCACACCATGCCAATGTGAGGACATTTGAGGCGGCAACATATTTAACATGCACCAGCCCCCTTTGTACACGACGGTCTTTGGTTGGCTTCGAACTCGCAACCTACCTGTTGCTAATCCATTACTCTTCCAACTGGGCTACCGAGGCCCGTTTTCTATAAAGAATTCTGCAACCTTTAGCTTCCTACTTACAATAGTTTATTTGTTAATTTTAAGTTTGAAAAATTGGGCAATTTTTCATGATTTTAGACTCACTAAATTTCCTGTATCTCTGGACCTAGCTGTCCAATCAGACTGAAAGAGAGCTTATCATGTAGAAAATGTACAACCCTGACGTTGCATCACAACTTTCAAGTAACCTTTTCAATTTCAAAGTAATTTAATTTGACCTTTGACCAACAATTCCAAATAAGTAGTTTTTATTTTCCTAAAAAATTGTGTTAAAACTCTATCTTTGCTTTCTGAAAATTTCATAGTGGGACATGCATGGGTTCAAAGTTAAAAAATATTTGAAGTAGAATGAGTCAGTAGGGTCAGGTGGAGTAAAGTGGGTATAAAAAACAGTATTTTCAATTTCAAAGTAGAATTTAACAATGACGAGTTTTAAAAAGTGGTGTTTTTTGCATTATATATACACTGCATTATTCAAGAACATACAGCATGTTTTTTCTTCATATTTAAACCTATATTTTAAGTTGAGTGGCTATTTTTATACTCATGTTTTTACATCCACTTCACCCCATGTTATGAAGTAATTCATAGAAGTTATAAAACCATATTAAATGGTGAAAAAATTATTAACAAAACATAATAATCGATAAGTGTATGGAAAGAATAATTTTTGTTGAATGAGCTACTATTAAATTAAAAATTTTTGTTCAATGAGCTACTATGTTAGTTGTCTTTTAAATGCCAAACATATATGTAACAATATTTTTGAATGCTCTAGCTCAAGATGTACTTGAACAATGTTCATTTCACTGCAAAAAAAGTCAAAAATTCTATAAAAAATACAAAACATGAATACAATTCAAAATTCATGAAAACATTATGTTAATATGAATTTTGAGAAAGATGTAGAGATTGCATATCAAAACTCTTTATCAAATGAAGGTTTTCGGCAATGTATCTAATAAATACTTCTGATATCTATTATGCCCATTCCACCTTTTCTAGAAAATATACCATCAACTAACTCTAGATTTTTTTAGAAAGATTACATTGAATGAATCTTCCCTGACTTCTGTTACTTGCTCCACAAAATGTTGAACTGTTTTTTTGCCTATGTATTACCCAAGAACCTTGCTTAATATTGCTGCTATCACTTTTGCTCTTTGGTTCTTCAATACTTTCTTCTGGTTCAGTAACTTTATTCTTAGTAAGAGCCTGAGTTGATGTTCTCACATTTTGTCTTTTCCTTTTTACACCTATCTTAATTTTCTTGAAATAAATGCTTAGGATGCTAAAGCTTTGATTTCCTCATTCTGTAACAAGCTTACAACATATTTTAAACTTCATCCTGGGAAATTAATGAATTTTCTATCCTCACAATTCTGTGTTCCACAGCCTGTTGGTTTATGGGATATAACCACTTCCCTCAATTTCTTTAATACCCCACCTATTTTTCTGAACCCTTTTCCTTTTTCTTAATAAATTCTGAGCAGCATTTCTAAAATCAGTTGACATAGGAGTTGAGAGGGTTGTTAATATAGCTGATTTTCAGGTCTTCTACAGGGAACATATTTTATCTGGCATATAAGTTGCATGAAAATTATACATTACTACCAGAATTACCTGGAGTTGCTCGGGTTGAATTGGTTAAACGTTGATTCTATTTCATAGAAAAATGCAAGCATCATTTAAGTGAACAGAAAATATTTTTTAACATCATTTTAACTTTTTCATAGCTTCTACAATTTACTTCGGAAGCAAATACGTATATATACATAATATATCCATCCATATAATCCATTTCATATCACACTCTTGCTGTAAGACAAAATACAAAACATTTTCTGAGATGGCTTCTTCAGAAGTTGATTTTGAGAGTAATTACAAATGCCAATTAAGTTAATTTTCAGTAAAAAATAGGAACTTTCAGAGTCTTGCACTCAGTTTTCCCTCATTCGAGGTTAATTTATTTTGAAGCACACATTTTTTTCTTGAAAATTCTATTCAGTCACACGTGGAATAACGGAGCTTGTTTTTAAAACAAATGTCATCAGTGTAGACAAAGCAAACTCAATCGATTACACTTTTTACAAAATCACTGCTTTCAATGCGTTTTTCACAGGTACCTAAGTTGCATACGAACAGTTTCAACTTCAAGTAAGCAACCTCGACTTTCTGCCACCTAAGACAAAAAATTACTATTTTTCAACAGTCCTAGTTTACATATTTCCTTACTATATTATTCCAAGATCAGCAAAGGCGTATTTAAAATTCGCTTTCCTCCAACTGAAAAATTTAGTTTTAAATCGAATCCTTATGGTACTTTTTTCAATTGAGAGACTCAGTTTCTATATGGAAACCATGTACCTATTTAGAATGATAGATATAGTTACTTGACTATGGAGTACTGTTTTCAATAATACCCATGAAACATGAAAAACAAATGTAAATTAAATTGATTTTAATCGTCTTGTAATGAAAATATGTCAAAATTTAGAAATATCTCGAACCACAACGTATGGCTACCTGTTTTGATTTAACGTAACATATCTTATTTTAGAATAACTTTATTTTAACTTTACCAGTCATTTTAAAATAAGAAGTTATACACCTTACTTAAAAAGGTTTCCATTTATTTTTATGAAACAGAATTCTACAAACTATAACGTATTTAACCAAAGACTTAAGGAAAGTTCGTCGAAATATACATATACCACCAAGAAATTACCATATAATAAAAATGGATGAGTGTGTATGTATGTTCCAGCATAACTCGAATGCCTATTTCAACCAAACTTGGTACACATGACTTGCTATCTGGAAAAAATACTGTAGGGGTAAGTCACCCCTAGGGATGGGAAGGGGGTGACATGTAAAAATAATCAAAAACAACTGATATTAGTGTCGAATCCATAGTTTTCGGGGTCACTGAGGTGAAGTGACACTCCTGATGCCGTTTAAGTCCAAGTTCAGCCCCATCGGCATGGGGGTAAGAAGGGGTGAAAAATAAAATGTCTAAAATGACCAAGATTAGTGTCGAATTCATAGTTTTCGGGATCTCTAGGCTGATTGGTGCTAGTCCTGATGACATTTAAGCCCAAGTTTAGTCGAATAGAACTCTAGAACCTTCTGGGAATTTTTAGAAGCGAATAGAACTCGGTGTTGGTAGAACCTTCTGAAAATTTGTAGAAATAAAAAGAACTCTGTAGAACCTTGTAGAAGGTTAAGGAAATGAATAGAACTCTATAGAGAAGTTCAAAAAAGACACTTGAAAAATATTGATAGACAATAATGAATTATTTACAAAAGAACAAATTTACAAAACTTAGAAATGCTCAAATATGACCACAACGTTTCGCTGTCAACTCAAATAAACAAACACAGAATTCTAAATAAAATTATATAAAAAATTAAGTCTTAATTCCAGCATTGCCAGATACTGAGAAGCAAAATTACGCTTTTATGATCAATGAGTTTTTGTTTCAGCTTTCTGTGTTCCATTACAAAATGTAAGTTATGCAAAATTAAGTATTTTAAATATCCTTATATCATCAATCAAACATTCATAAATTATTTATATCATGGGAAGAAATAAAAAGTCAGTTCAAACTTAAATATTATAATTTAATTTGTTTTGGAAAAAATTGTTTTTCGAGCAATACTGGGGTAAAACAAGCTGAGCTGCGTACTGCAATCATTTTATGCTCAATGTTATTCCTATGGCGATTTGTGATTGTTTTTAGCCCCCTCTACACACCTAGGTCAAAGAGAACGGGAGTTAATATATAGTCTAGGTTACTCTCAGGGTTCCAAAGCATAAGTGTACCAAATTTGGTGTGGATTGGTCATACTATATAGATTTGTATAGAGAACACACACATCCATTTATATATAGAGATTACTTTCTATGAAGCTTGATTTCCTTCATTTTGTGACAAGCTTAAAACACATATTGACCTTCATTCTGGGAAATTAATGCCTTTTCTATCCTCACAATTCTACGTTCCACAGCCTGTTGGTCACTTCCCTTAAATTATTTCACCACATGGTCAATTTTAATGATTCCCATAACAGTTTCAATAGACATGTAAATGTGACTTTAGAAACATTTTGCAAGTCATTTTCCCCTGTACATGATTTTGAAGTTCCTTTCCATGATTGATTTACAGTGGCGCAAAAACTCTAAGGGCTAAGGCATGCCTTGTAATTAGAGTAGCCATAATATTATATCTATTCATTTTTGCTGATTTAAAATTATCTTCAGCATAAAAGAACCCCTAAAAGTTTCATCAATTTCGCCACTAAGCCTAAAGCTATACCCACTTTACCACACTTCACTTAAAAATATCTAGAATTAAAAGCAATGTTGTAATTTCTTGCCTGTTTATTGTAATCTTTTAGCAAGTTCTTTATTTAGCTCAGGAGAACAAAAATATATAATAGCTTTACAAAGGCATACATAAATAGGAAGTTTCCCAGATAACTACGAAACACAGGACTGGGTCAAAACAAACAAGAGGCTACCAGGATCTTCTAGATCTTACCACTAAAATATTTTCGATTGAAAAACTTTTTAAAGAACTTAAATATAATGTTGTGTGTTGTACTTTTCATCTTTACAGGGTTAGTAATTAGTGAGATTGCTTTTACATGGATTACCCCACCAGACCCTACTCATAAACACCAGTATCTTGTAACCTGTTAATCCAATTGAGATGAAAGATGACTTATTCTATAGAAATAAGTAAAACCTTTCTTATGATATAATACTACGAGTGACCTTTCTGATTCTAAGGCCATTCGATTTGACCTTGAATTCCAAAAACTGTATCATTATATTTTCTTTATAAACTAATGTTAAAGGTACACTATTTAACTTTGTTTTCTGAAAGTTTTAAGTTGGGACATGCATGGGTTCGTAGATAAGCAACATTTCAAATAATACAATCAAACATGTGTATCGAAAACTGTGCGTTCACTTAATTACAGTTACCAAATAGTGGCAAAGAATTGAGGAATCTTATTTTCATCAAGTTTAAGATTTATTCTTTATACATATTAGCCTATTCAGGGCTATATCAATCTCCAGTAACAGAAATCCAGAAAGTACTGATCAAAATGTTTCAAATGAAAATAGATAATTGAAGAATTCTTCAGATACATTACTATTGCAGATTATATTTTTCTTTCAGCTGTTGTATTATTTCTGAATCATTGTTCTTCTGATGCATAACTACATGATAAAACAAACAAAACTTTGTTTTTTAAGGCTTTTTTAATGGGTTTTAGTTTGCGCTTTGAGTACTTTGCCTCTTTTACTTTTAATGTATTTCATATAATAATGTTAAACCTAAATTAACTGACTGAACAGCATTTCAAGACTCAATATAAGTTCTGCATCAGTTCTAACAGCTGCAGTGCTTGTTAAAGGCTTGTCATCGTGTTTCAATTTCACAATCAAATAACTAGCAAATTAAAGATGTATATATAGACAATCTTATATACACAGTGCAAAATTTTAAAGGAAATGAAAAGGCAGACCTTTTAGTAAAGAAAGTTACTGCTGTCCTTCAAAAGCTAAACTCATTAATGATCTTTCATTCTGCCAAACTTCAATTAAATTGGTGTTTGGTACAATACATTAATTCAACATGTTCAATGAAGCTAGGGAAAGAGGTCTGGGAGTGCCTTATCGATTCAGTCTCTTGTCAAGTTTATCTTGTGATTCAAGTTTATCTTGTGATTTAGCTGCTGCTTAGTGTCATTTTATTGGACATGATTGCATCAATGCCCATTTATTTAAAATTGGACATAGGAATTAACATAATTGTATTTTATGTAATTCTGGATGACCAATGAATAACGAATATTTAGACATGTATTCCACTTAATGGTTTTGATTGTATTGTTCAGAAATATTGAGAAGTCTAATGACTTCTCAAATGTCTGTCATTTGCTAATAAGTTAATGATGAAATAGCAGAAAAGTAGGACTTTATATTTGAAACAAATAAGTAAATGAAGTCACACTAATTTTAATTTAAGAAATGAAATAGAGAACAATAAGAATAATTTAAAATCTGACGTAATTAAAATTGTAAAATGCTATAAACTGCACAGGACAAACAATGGTCAATTTATTATGGTTCCATTTGATCACCTACCAAAACAAACTTAATGGTGCATGCATGCTTAATTTTCTGAAATATGCTGTATTGTCTACCATACTTGTTTGTACTATTAAGTCTTCTAAACTAAAATGTTCCGTATGCAATAGGTACTTAATGCAAAGAAAATATAGTTCTAAAAATTTAATCAAACACTGCATTACAACAAAATTTTTGCAAAAATATGAACCATTCATATTTTGCTTTAGCAGTTGCCACTATAATAATTACTAAAAATTTCTAGTGAATAATCACATGAATGCATAAATACTCTTCAATTTCTGATTTTATGAAGCAGGATCAGTTTTAGGATATCCTACTGAATAAAACAGTTAACAAAATATCCCATGCATAAATAAAACTGGCACTTTTACTTATTGATAAAAGGACAGTATATCAAACTTGTACAACTAAAAGTTAATATCCTGTACATTGCTATTATTAAAATAAAAAAGGGCATAATTTCAATATCAATTCAAACTAGATTCTACATACAACATGGACAAGGCTCAAAGCAAATTTTTTTATCTTTCATTATTGTATTTTGCCCCAAATTATCTAAAAACAGTTTGTTTCAATTGGAAAGGTTTTCATTGCTTTAAGGAAAGAAAGCATCTTTTCCTGAGCTTGGGTTTTATGTTTGAGCCATGAGCATGAAAAATTTATATTCTTTCAGCATAGTAATCTACTAGCCCACCTTTCTCTTTCAAAGGCAGCAGCATCACAATCATGAGGCCAATGTCCGCCATAGTCAACACCATAGGTTGAATCTAAACTAACAAGCAGTAATGCTGTTCACATGACATGGAATTACAAATTGTACACATAGAACAAAAATATGTACAGAAGAATGTAATACATGTAAAACTAAGCATTTTCTATAGAAAAATTATTCAAAATGGTCCATTTAATTCCATCATGTTAGAATGATGAAGTATAAGCAAGACTACTGACATTGCAGCATAGATTCATACTGTAATGAAAAGATCATTTGAGAAGCAATATACATTTGAATAGGTACTAATACTAGGTTAAGAACAATTAAAAACCTTAATAAATGTATAAAACCTTGTTTAAATAGGATATGTTCAAGATAATAAGATTTTGAAAAAGTATTCCATGAGATTTTTCAGGGCAAATACAAATTACTTAAAATGGGAGACAGACCCTTGATATTTCTTACATTGTCATTTTTTTAACCATCTTAATTGAATGATAACCATATAGCTGAACACTTTTTTTCCTCGGAAGAATAAAAAAAGTGAATGACATTTTGACGAGGTTGAGTAAGAATTCCTGTCTAGTATATTATCGGTGACCATTAGGATTTATTACTAACATCGTATTAAGAAATATTTTCATCACAATCAATTCTCGGAAATAGCAAATGAAAACTTAGTTACAAAAACCTCGTATGCATCCTATCAAATTTTTGACGGTGAACAAATTTACCACATAAAAGTGATGAAGCAAAAAAAGTGAGAATATGCACGAAAAGCAAAGCTGACAGATTAAACAATTTCTTCTACAAGATTCCCAAATTGTTTTTTAAAATTGAAAACTCAAATTATTCAAATACGATTATAATTTACTTTTCCATTACGACAGATTTAGGACTTCATTTTTTTTTGAGAATTCACGATTGATGTTTACATATCAAAACTTTCACTCTTACCTTCTCTTGAATGAATATTCAAAAAATTTGCTTCGTTGAGTAACTTTCTGACAAAACAAAATGCGTTCCGTGTTATGGTAAGGAATGGATATGAAAGATTCAAGATTGTTTGTTGAGTTGAGTGCTTTGAGGTTTATGGTTACGACGTTGTCGCCCTTCACCTCTATTGCTCGAGTCTGATTTTGTTTATCAGTAATCAGAAGAGTGGAGTCGTTTAGAATTTGTTCGTAGAGATTAGAAATCGGATTAGTCCTTTAATTGTTGAATAGCCCGTTGTGTTGCTCCAGTGTGACGTTAATTGAAAAATACCAATACCAATACCTTTAATTGTTGCTTTGTTTTCAAATGCTCGGGTCATCAGATTGCAGAAGTTATCAGTATATGCTGTTTGAAGATTTAAGGATTGGAAATATTTTTTTCGTTCTTTATTTTGTGCAATCTAGAAAAACGTGATCAAATGAATCTTCCTTTTCACATGTAGAACATTCCGCTGATTCTTCGAGATTGAATCGGTGTTGCCTCGTCATCTGACCGTGGTTCAAAATTACGTGGTGTTGTCCTCGGATCTTTCCCTTTGGGATTGATCCCGGACCGTCACCAATAGCCCATTGTGTTGCTCCAGTGTGACGTTAATTGAAATACCCAAATACCCAACTCGAGATTGAATCGGAATAATAAGGAGGGTGTGATTGACATTTTAATCCTACATCTTGTTAATGAAACATCTCTTCTGTTTGATCATTTGCAAATATTTGGTAAATCGGAAATATTTCCTAAAATCGAGTGATATTTGTTTGTTATTCATTCTTTAGTTAGTTCTTTATCGATTTCAATTATTTGTCTTGTCAGATCTTCTGGAGATCTTTCCCTTTGGGATTGATCCCGGACCGTCACCAATAGCCCGTTGTGTTGCTCCAGTGTGACGTTAATTGAAAAATACCAATACCAATCTTCGGGAGATATCCAATCTAAAATGGACAGGTGGCATTTCAGGACAATGTTACGCGCTCCCCTCCCAGTTTGGGTGCACGATTTGGCGAGAAAGGATTGAGTAAATTGGAGTAGAGTGATAAATAATTAGAATATGGGTACCATACAAAACGAAATCTCAGTGCACTGTGTAGAGTGAAAATTGATTCTTTGAGTTCGAATCTTTTGAAAGATTGTTCGAGATATTAGCCGTGCGTCCATCTTTCGGTAGGAAAGGAAAAGAAAAATAAAGTCCAAGTTAATTAATTTTCAATAAGGCTGACTTCCATATAAATGTATTTTGGGTGTATTAAGTATTTGGGACGCTTGCTTTTGTTTCTGAAATCTAACATTTTTTTAATAATTCAATTTTATTTGTATTGATACTTTAAAGGGTATTTTTTGCATTTGATAAAGAAAACTAAGTTTTCTGATTTGTTAACTTAGTTCATTTATCAATAGCCAATTGAGTAGCTCCAGTGAGATGTTTTTCAACTATCTACCTACCTAGTTCATTTATAATTTTTTCGTGTTGCTTGCAATGAATTGTGTTTATTATATCTAAAAATGTGTTCCTAAAAAAGGACAGTACCCAGCAGGGACGTAACTAGGCTAGTTTCCATCCGGGGCAAGAACTCGCCTACGTGCCCCCCCCCCACCGACCAACAAACCAAAACCCTCCCCAACAATACCTGATATCGCCACCACACATTAATTCCACTATTCCAAATTTTTTTATTCAACTTAGATGGTAAATGCTTGATTTCAAAGGTAAATAGATTAATTTGCAGTAATTTCATTTTTAGTACAAGTATTTGGTATTTTATTAATATCAAATTATACGTATTTCAATAACTAATATATTTCATTGACAAATAATCTGAGAATAGCATGTTTGGTTTATTCTTTCACACTTATCACTTATCATCGCTGCAAATGAAATGAAAAGGTTTATCAAATGGTATCGGGATATGTGTAGGTAAGAATAGCATTAGTCACTCTAAAAATACATCACGCACAGTTTACTGCCCTATCCATCCTCCCCTTTACTCACATCAAACTCATGCTCATGCAACACTTCACACATTCTGCATTTAGCTCCTTTTATAGTTTTTGTAGTCTGCTAAGGTGTTCCTCTTCTCTTTTATCATACGTTAATATCTATAGTAAAAAATACTCGGCCAGTTTAGGCCCCCCCAATCGGGCGTCCGGGGCACATGCTCCGTCTGGCCCCCCTAGTTACGTCCCTGGCAACACGTGACGGTTTGAACGGGACAGTAGCGTTTTTTATCATGTTTCCCAACCTTCCCGTCGTTTTACTAAAATTATGAATTTTTTGGTCAATTTTAATAAAAACTCTCTTTAATATTGATCAGTTATAATAATCAATAATCGTTTTCATTATCAGACAAACAAATTACCTGAATATCATAGATCACAATAATTCCTGTATGTTAACCAGTGGCTTTGTCATTCAATGCGACGTTTTAAATTTCATTTCTTTAATTCTTGAATCATTTTTAAAGCTTTGGCGAAACTTCAGTTTTAATGTCGATCTCCAGAAAGATTTTTATCGTCTGAATTTTTCATGAATACAGAATAACCCAAGTACCAGATTTTTGTTTCAAGGAATATGGTCTACTATGGCATTTAATACTTTGCAATGAAATCGGAAAGCTAACGATTTTTAATTTCTTTTGTCCCAAATTATACTTTATTCACAGAAGAATGTTTTTGCAAAGTTTTATGACCCTGCACACATTTTAAAAATTATATTTTTCGAATGTTTTTACTAATTAAAGTTTGAAAATTTGCTCACTTCCATCGGTCCCTTACTCCATAAAGACTGTTTAATTTCAAAATTTATCAACTAAACCTTTTAGTGTCGGCTTTTTTGAGGGACAGAGTTTCATCCTCTTACGAAATATTTTTATAGGGAACGACAGAGCTCTGTAGAATTCTATAGATATTTCTATAGAGAAAATAAATTTTGTTTCTAGAAATTTTTTATAGTTCTATAGAGATTTCTAAAGAGTAACCGAATATATAATTATATCGAAATAAATTTCTATGGAATTATATTAAGACTTCTATAGAATCATAGGCGAGCCCACGGGAGGGGCTTAAGCCCCCAAGACCCTATATAGCAAGTATCTCTTGGGGCTTAAGCCCCAAGACCCGAAAAAATATCATTTTAATTCATGAGCGCGCTTTCGGGAGCTAAGGGGGTGACAGGTTTAAGCTCCCTAGACCCGAAAAAAAATTTGTGTCGTTTTTAATTTATGAACGTGACTATGGGGCTTAAGCGCCTTAGACTTGAAATAAGCAAATATATCCTTTTTACTTCATGAGTGAAGGGTTGGAGAACTAAAGCCCCCTGGACCCGAAAAAAGTAAATACATCCTTTCTTTAATGCATGGGTGCAATACGGGGGATTAAGCTCCTTAGACCCAGAGTAAGCAAATTTATCCTTTTTATGTCTATGTACAGGGTTGGTGCTTCAGTCCCCTAGACCCAAAAAAGCAAATAGTATATCCTTTTTTAAGTCATGGGAGCATCTACGGACTGGGAGGCTTAAGCCCCTAGATCCGAAAAAGCAAATATATCCTCTCTTTTTTTAAATTCATGGCTGCACTTAGGGGTCTGGCTTAAGCCCCTCAGATTGTATTTTCTTTAACAAATATTTGTCGAACAATACTTGCAGTCATTTCTGTTCTCAAAACAACTGAGATCTAATAATTTTAATACTGTATGTTTAAGTTTCTTAATTTATTGTCTTTGTAATCAAATATGTAAGTATAAAACAGCGCTCCAAAGGCAACGGTAAAATGAAAAATAAATTTCAATAAATAAATTTTTGAATAATTGTTAATATTATTAATTGTCGTGATAACAATCTCTGAACACGACTATTATAATATCATTCCTGTATTCAGATCTGACGAATACAGGAATAATATTATAATAGTCCTTTTTGAAATAGTCCTTTTGCATTCTGACGAAATGCGTTATTTTTCTATGCCTACAATAATCCCTTACTTTAAAGAAGGAATAAAAGAAATTAAGATAACCTTTTTTTAAAAAATAAATCTAAATCTTCAAAGGCTATAAAAATAAATTTTCTATTTTGCACCCCTTCCGAAAATAATTCCTGACTACTCTTTTGATTTATTAGATGTGAACTGAGAAGTAACAAGCATCACAAAAATGAAGCAATTTATATAAGTTTAAAAAGATTTACCACACAGAGAGACTATCAAGACTATTATATTAAAACTACGCTTTCTTGCCATCAATGCCTCAAATCTATGATTGAGTCTTGTAGGATTTAAGTACATTAAAATTAAAAGTACAGTAAAAACAAACTATCATGAGTGAAAGGAAAGTTAACATCCTCTTGTAAGGTATGCAATGTTTGAAATGTTCTCCAAAATCGAGTTTACAACATTTTAAATCCAAAATGTACAGATATACTTTTCCACAAAATATACTTTGAAATTATACTTTATTCATTAAAGTGATTTCGTTCGGGGTTTGTGGTAAATTTGAATGATCAAGTTTCAGTAATGTTCCCAAAAAATTGGATTCGAAAACACGTTTTTCTAAATGAGATACGTTTTCAATACAGTTTTATAAATCATACCAAAATTTACTAATCGATTCCATTTGAATTGGAGTTTGATTTGTCGCTCTATGGTCATTTTGTTCAATACGGCCTTTTCAACAGGAAACGTTGCTTTCAGTCCCACAAATACCTTTTTTTACAGATATAGCCAATATTTTGGAATGACTAATTCTTTTACTCTCCTGATCACTCTAAATTCTGAGTATTTTAGCTGTGCTGAGTGTTATGAGACCTTCATTTTGACTTAAAATGTAGAAAAACCACAATCCCCATTCATGCTTTCCCGAGAGACCCATCAGAAAATCATCGTCATTTACGAAGAAATTCGTAAATGACATGGCAATAAAACCTTCACTGGTTATCTGCTAAAAATCTGGAAACACAAAAGACTGGGGAGCCTTCCCTTAAATCAGTCGGATACTCATTAAAAGGCACTCTGCGAAGAAATGGATATACGTATGTAGGGGATGTAATGGTATTTTCTTAGAATCCTGACCGAAACTCTCTGGTTGACGGTGGCAGGATCAAAGGGCCCTGGAGTCAATGTCTAGAGCAGTGGTTCAGATTAACGCAGTTTTTTCATTGATATGACAATTTTTAAACCAAATGCTCATTTTTTTTGTAAATAACGTTGCAAAACTTTCAATTCGTCAGAAATCTAGTAGAATGGCAACCAACTGTATGATTTTAATTTGATAATTAATTAATTAACTAAGAATAATTAAACGTACTTAAAAACAGGTTAACAGTTAGGGTTGTGTTAGTTTTTCGAAATGGAGCAATACTGATCAAATTTTAGTATACACGTTAGCCAAATAACAATTTGGATTCAACATCTGAAACAGAAGACAGAATTATCTATAGACTGTGTGTGTCAACAAATTCATCTGTTTCCAGACCTGTTGTGGTTGGTGAAAACTTATACTTTTCAAACCTACACTTTAATATTTAAAGTACACAGATCTAATTTTTAGCCCTCGTGTAGCAAAAAATTATCATAGAACGACAATCCAAATTAAACTTTATTTAAACGAAAATAATGTTTTACTTATTTGCGTGACGTTGTACTACAATGAAATATATTGATACATTTTCATTGTCAAGCCCTTGCGATCTAAAGATGTAATTCGTTTGAATCCTGAAAAATCACGTTCAGAGGAACATAATATCAGGGGAAATTTTCATCTACAATATTTCGATGATTACCCACCGTAGATCGTTTTCCACGATGAACTCTGGAGACATTCTCAATTATTCAATTTGAAGTCAGGGCTTCTTGCTAGGACAGACTCTACCTTCCTGGATACAGCTATGTCAATCAGTCAAGGCACAAGGGATTTCCTTTGCTTATAAGCTAAGTTGCTGCAATACTATCGGTCGCAATTAGCCTAAGCGTGTGTATCATTTCTCTGTTCCACTGTTCTGACAATGTGTGAGAAAATTCCCACATCTAAAATCCCTCAACGTCAGAGGAATTCAATAAAAGACCAATACATTTCTGACTTTGATCCTTTTTGCTCAGTTGCAGTATTACATTTTTATAGACGTTTTCATTGTTTTTTTAATAAACGACGGCATTAGTTTAAATAGCAGCGATTTTACAATGATGTTGCATTGATCTAATTTGCTCATACAGAAATTTGATAAAAATTAACTATGGACATCGTACATAAGAACATTTAGTTCACATTCCTGACTTTTGATTTTCGGTTTTCTAACTCAGCTGTTTCAATGGCTAGACTGAAATTATGATACACATTTTTATACTAACGAAGATTACTTGCATACTGCTGAGTATTTTCCCTTTTACATTAGTTTAGTACATGTAATATTTTCAGGGAAAGAGGATACCTATTCACACAACAAAACTGAACCACCATAGCAATATGCTCTTGCACATAAAATTGTACATTTGGCAATTTGATTTTAAATTTGCATTAGCCCAATTTTATTGATTTATAAATTTTAACAAATTTTATGTTGTGGAGTTTAATTCAGGGATTTTGCAACGACTTAGGATCTTAGTAATCAAAATTACTCAAAATCAAAAGCGAAACGCATTGCTTCTTTGCTTTGTGCTCAACGTATGCACAATCCATGTTTAATTGGACCAATTCTTACTCCCTGTTCATTATTTTCGGTTCCTTCATTCACTGAACAGACCGTCAGATTTGGTCATAGCACTTGTTTGCCATCCAGTAGGTCGCGGGTTCGAATCCCGGTTTGTAAGCGCATGGATGTAAGTGATTGTCCTTGCTAGGGGTAGCAGTAGATAGAAAATGCGGGTTCTAAATCAGTGGTGGAGAAGGTGGAGAAATAGAGTGGAGTTGAGTTGTACCGGAAGTGACGTCACGACCGGAAGTGGAGTTGTACCGGAAGTGACGTCATAAACGGAAGTGGAGTTGAGTTGTACCGGAAGTGACGTCATACCTAGTGGAGTTGAGTTGTTAGTTTCGTTTTCAATTTTGAGTTGAGTTTAGTTGTTTTCTTCCTGCTTCGAGTGGAGTTGAGTTGTTAGTTTCGGATTTCGTCGAATAACACGTGTTTACGTTTTGGACTTGCGAATTTCAGAGGGATTGGATTTAAGGCGAATTTCAGAGCGGTTGGATTTAAGAGCTGATTTTTCTGTAACTCGTAGCGCCATCTATTAGTACTTTTTGAGTAAAAAAATAATAAAATCTTTAAAACATATTTTTAAAACTAAAAGATGTGATATTTTTTGCTGGGATCGAACTGACTACCAAAAAGTACTCGTAGTCGAGTGTTAGTTGGATGAGAATATAACCATTCGGCCACGAATACCTGGTTACTTACCGAAATATAATCAATTTAAATCTGAATACATTAAGTGCGTAATTGGCTGTTAAAATAGTATAGATTGCTCCACCACATCAATAAGTTCGATCAGTTTTTATCTGCGTTTCTGACATAGAAAGGTGAATGTGGTGGAGAATGACGTCATTCCAACGTGTTCAAACGTGGAATCAAACACGTGGTGGAGAATGACGTCAATCTAACGTGTTCAAACGTGGAATCAAACATGTGGTGGAGAATGACGTCAATCTAACGTGTTCAAACGTGGAATCAAACATGTGGTGGAGAATGTGGTGGAGAATGACGTCATTCCAACGTGTTCAAACGTGGAATCAAACACGTGGTGGAGAATGTGGTGGAGAATGACGTCAATCTAACGTGTTCAAACGTGGAATCAAACATGTGGTGGAGAATGTGGTGGAGAATGACGTCAATCTAACGTGTTCAAACGTGGAATCAAACATGTGGTGGAGAATGACGTCAATCTAACGTGTTCAAACGTGAAATCAAACACATGTGGTAGGCAATGAAGTCACTCGAGAGTAGAGTAGAGTTGAGTAGTAAGTTTACCTCCGCGTTTCTGACATGAAAACGTGAATGTGGAGAAGAAAAGTTTTAGTACCGAATCTGGCAATGGTATGTAATAAGGTTATTTGTGGACTCGCAGAATGGCAACACCTGGACCCATTCTAACAGGTCTGACCAGTAAGATTCTTTTGACTGCAAAATATCCCAGAGGAGGACGTGTCGCTGCCCTGAAATCTTGGAAGTGATATCACTTGTATCTTCAAACGTGTTCATTCCTGTTCCTTAGTGCTTTTAGTGGAAAAACATGAAGCGATCATTTCCTTTTGGATATACTTTACCCTTTACAGATCAAAAAGTGGATATGCATTCTGGGGCCGATGTACTTTCATCTCAAGTATCTGATTCATCAATGAATGAAGTAGGTCCAAATAGCTTCCATTTGGGTGATACCAAATTTGCTGTTGTCTCTTGCTTCAAGGGAATTATCCGCGTGCATATTCGTCATTATTACAGAGATCAGCAGGGAGTGCTGCAGCCTTCCAGAGAGGGAGTTTCTTTGCTTCCTAAAGTCTGGAAAGCCTTCTACGAAGCAATTCCTAGCTTTCGCTCAAAGAACGCTAGCGATGTTATTATCGTTTCAAGAAGCCTTTTACTCTCCAAAGAAATTCGGGGAAACGAGAAATGTGTGAGTTTTCAAAATATGTTTCAAAAGAAAGACTGTGCTTTTCAACTAACTGCAACGCGCATTCTTCTCTCTGTGAAACAATTGGATCGACTGGAAGCTGTATCGAAGGAAATTACTGAAGCCATTAATGAAGGATTTGTTAATGAATCCCTCGATTATTTTGTGAAAGAAGAATTCGTGAAACGTGGAGCAGGAACCGATGAGAAATATTACGGCGATCCTGATAGATCTGAGAAAGTGAGCGAACTTACCGACAGAGTGGCTAAACATCTAAAAGTACTCATTTCGGAAAAAATAAAGAAAATGATGAATTGTTTTGGATGTGAAAACAACTTTGAAAATCAACTTGGGCATGAATGTATGACTATGAGTTTAAGTGAACGTTACGATAGGTATTTCCTAAACGCTTTATATGAAATCGACTGGAATAGATTCGGAGAAACTTTAACTTCGGAGAATATGTCCTTGAGGTATTTATTCTTTGATTTTGACGTTCTACGTTTTGTAAATACAACAACTCTGTACGAAACAGTACGGAGGCTTTATGTTAATGATAAATCTGATAGTTTTACATGTTAAAGAATATAAATATGTTTTTTATATATATATATGTATAATCAATAAATTCTTTGTTTATCTTTTTCAAATGTGTCTCTCTTTATTTTAAAATGTATAAGTACTTATTTTATTACTTTTCTTTTTTTTGTATTTGTATACATACTTTTACTTACTGCAGTGTCATTTGACACATTTAGAATTGTATATTATACAGTCTGTTATTAGAACTAAAAAAAAAATGACAAACAAGTAACATATTTCTGTAAAAGACAAGTTTATTCAAACACAGACATGTACACAAAATAAACATTCCCTTACAAGCTTCCGTGTATTTAACATTTAATAGATTGCAAGTTCACAAATTGAATAGATTTGTAACATTGACATTTTTTTCTCTTTCAAAGATTTTCTGAAAAACTTTCTAGAGATCTTTGACGCGGCTGTTTCTGTTTTGGAGAATGAATTGTAATTTTTCTTTCTCCAGGTAGATGTAATTCCATTGTATCATTACACATATTTAAAGAGTAATCATCTATGATTCCATCACTATCACAAATTGTTACATAACCTTTATCGAGTATCATTGTAAGGCCAAATATGAATGCTGAGATTCCCATGAAAATAAGAACAGAAAATGCTCTTCTCTGGATGAGTTCCATTGCTTGAAATGAGACATAGACCTTGATTATAATCAATATATACTGCTTGAAACTTGAAAGCCTCATCTACTTATGGGTTTTTATAGCGGGGAAATAACTGATGATTTACAGAGGAAGCCAATTACAGACTCGTTTTGGGGTTGGGGTAGGCATCACTTCTTTCATTACCCTCACTGCCTTACCGAGTTGTTGAGGTATAGCAAATTTATTTTTTACAAAGGAACTGGGGAAGTTAATTTCCTTAAGTGCATCTTTAAACTGTTCTTGTCCATTCACGTACTTATCCATCTTTCTTTTTCGCACTAAACGGTCTATCAGGTCAACAATATTAGAACTTTTCACTATTTTACCTTTATACACAAATTCTCCATTAGGCATCCAAGAAACAACCTCTTTATTGCGTTTTAAATAAAGAATAATATTTGTAGTTAATCCAATTAAGTTTTTGGGAACGGTCTTGAGCACCATCTCCTCCACATTTAACGTTCTTTCTTTCTCATTCGCAATATCTGTTTCCTTCTCTGGATTATCTGACAGTTCTGAATTAATTGATACAGATGGTGGATTCAATACATTCACGTTAATCCTCCTCTGCAATACTTGATTGTATAACTTAATTTTTTCATCATCATCCATTTTATTAACTAAAATACTTTTCATCTCACAATCTAATTCACTCAGCTGTTCGTCTGAAGGTATATGTCTTGATAATCTCTCCTCTGGAACTAAAATCATTTTCCTTGCATATTGCATGTTTTTACTTGTTAAGTAGAGTAGTCAAGACAGTGAGTGCTGCGGGTATTAAGATATTTAAAAACCCTCCTTTTTGAATAATAATTTTTCGCTTTTTAGTGAGGGTTACTTTTTTATCTGCTAGGTCTCTAAGCGTATGCTTATGACGAGAAAGTTTTTTCTTCTGTTCATCTGTTAAAGGAACATTCCCTTTTAAAGTGTTCAAACAACATTCAGCTATGCAATGGATGCTAGATTTCGGAAGATTTTTTAAAAAGGCTTTCCGACATTTTGTGGGGCATACAGTTAAAAGTCTCATCCGTTGCACGTCTCCTTCTGTTAAAGGCATGATGAACAATGAATTATTTGCAAGTTGGGAGTTTATTTATTTTAACTGATAAACACAAGTTTCTTCTCCTGGAAGGATTTTTGTACGCAGTCGCATACTCTCTTCTGTTTCAGATTTCAAATCTACAAGTAAATAGCTGAAAGGCTTTTTCGTGGCGTCCTCAAACACTTCAAGAAAAAAATGTAAATTTCGAGGGTAGAGTTGCCGACCGAGGTGTATAATTTGACTTACATCACGTCGCGATTTAAATAAAAACATGTAATGACAGTTTAATGAAATTTCTCTGAATTCTTTTCCTTTATGAAACAAATTTTGCGTTACAGTCATCACAGATAAATTCATATGATGAGATCCTTTTGTATACAAGTTTGTTATTCTTTTATCACTGCCACATTCAGAAATTAAATCGTCATATATAAAAAGTGTATTATATCCTAAATATTGCTTAAAGTTTTCGGGTATTCCTTCTACAAAGATGATATTCGGCATCTCATCGTATAACTTTTGATAGATTCCATAAAACCACACTATTTTATCAAGGATAGGATGAATTATATCTGTGTGGCTGTTTATCAATTTTTTCAAAAAATGCGACTTGCCTGATGATGTAGGTCCACAGACAAGAGCAGTGAAAGGATGCTTTAAAGCGAATGAATTCATGGTTACAAATGACAGAAGTAAAGACTAGGGCGATTACTTATACTTTTTTTATTGAAATAAAGGTACATGTATATTCGAAATTTTTTTCACAAAGTTATACACACGTATATCATTATTTGTAGACTGTCTATCAAATAATTTAACAGTAAATTCCATAGATCTACTTCTAGATCTTTGATACAAAAAGTATACACAATATTGTCCACAAACAGCAGTTTTAACACTTTGAAGAGGTATGTCGTTGTAGACCACATGCGGAACTTTTTTGAAGTAGTCATGTATGTAGCCCAAAAAATACGAAGGTGGTTGACCGAACGAATCGAAAAACTCTACACTTGTTGGTGATTTCATATAAACAGCTAACCAATGAGTCCCTGGTTTGTGATGAGGATCGGTGTTTAAAATAAATGCAGCCGGAAAACTCTTAAAATTCTTGGGAATTCGATCACTTGGGAAAACTCCAACAAAATATAAACGTGTGTATGCATCACTTCGTAAAATGTTATTCAATTGTACCACATTCATATCGAAAAATCACACAAAATATTTCTAGACTTCGTAATTTCGATCACGTTTTGAAATTCTGCATATACCAGCACTGAAACAGTTTTCGGTAAAGCGTTTGCAAACTTTATTTCAATGCGAAGATTTCCTTGATGAATTAAATTTAAATGGTTGCCATCACCCAAGTCTGGTGTTAAGTCAAAGGCATATAGCGTGTACCCTTCGGAAAACTCATCTCTGTTAATATAGATACCTTTATTGGATGAGAGTTTTTCACTTCCTAGGAGCAAACTATTGTAAGCACGAATAAATTGGCCGTCGGCATAATTAGGATCCAAGGGTTTGTAGCTGATAGGATTTCCATCTACGTAAACGCCTATGAAATTTACATGGTTATGCTTGAGGTAAAATGGGTTTGTTGGGTAAGTGCCACTAAATGAATCATGATCGACACATGTTACAACTATCCGTTTCGGGAGTTGCCCAGAAAATATGTTATCCTGTGAAAATGAGAAAGAACCTTTCGATACTGAATATAGCTTACACAAAACTCGATCCATTGGATATTTTGCAGATGATTTTTCTAAGGCTTTGGCATGTCCAATTAAAACACCTGGACTGACTTTCACTTTCCGGATGAAAAGGGATGCATGTTCAATAACAACGTCATAATTTGCTTTTTGAGGAGCAATGAGACAAAACTCCGGTTTGCTGCGTATTAACTTTAACTTTAAGTCTACCAAGTTGAGTAATAGACGATCTTGATAAAACAAGTCGCAATGTAAATTTCCAATCATATCTAAAACTTTACTCTTTTCAATCATAGAAGCCCGTTTCTTCAACCCTGCATTTTCACTTGAAGGATCGGTTTCATCAAAGTGTCCTGCTGTATCTTTGTAGAAGCATTCTGAAGTTAGGAAGCTTTTCTTATAATCAGAGCCGTAATTGAGCAAAGTCTCAATGTAAGCTCGGTAAGGGTAAGTGTTACTGGATGATGAAATTAGACGCTCATTCAAACTCACATCGACTTGGGAAAATAACGAGTGAAGAAATAAGTTACATGGAGCAACTTTTTCATTTTCTGGTAAAACTGCATTGTCCTTTACAACTTTAACTTTTACATAGAGTTGGGTTGCTGATAAATCGATGTATTCCTCACCACTACCAGATATGTTGAATTCGATAGGTCCACCATCACGAATATTAGCTATGGGATAAAATTCAGACCACTGCCCTTTTTCAATAGCTGTTTGAGTCGGTGGCATAAGAAATAAGTCCAGTTCAGATTTCACAGAGGGTAGGGAATCATTTCGTATTAAGGCCATGCTAAAGATTATGAGAATATGTCAGGTGCACACAGCTTGCGATACTTCTTTCGAATGATGCGTTTCTTATTTGTGCGTTTCCTTTTATTTCCTCCAACCATTGATTTCACTCGAGTGGATACTTTATCGGTTAAAGTTTTCGTTGCTTCTTTAGCTCGGTCTTTGATAGCTGACTTTACATCTTTACCTTGCAAGCAATCATTTGCAATATCCACCCCAGATCGAAGTGCTTGCTTTCCCAATGCTTTCGCACCTGATTTAAATAAAGGAAAAACCATCCTAAACATGCTTCGAAAAATTCCACCCAAGCCACTTCCTTTCTGCAGAGAGATGCCTTTGTAATATGACAAGCCATTACCTGCTTGCTGAGTATAATAGTCTTCAAATGTTTTGGTGCAACAACGATAAGGTTGATACATTTTGTTCTAGAGATTACAAATGTCTCAAGCGAAAATGTAGTTTCACTATCAACTTCCCGCGTTCAAATGAGACGTAACGACCAGTGTGTGTCCTTATAACGATTTCAATCGAGTCAAAATTTTTTCTGGAAACTGATAAATAATGAGGTCTCTCAAATTGTTCTTGAATCATGTCACCATCTCTTCCCTTCACTGTCAGAGTTCGTAAAAGAGGAGCTAAGACCCCACCAACAAATTCAGGCTGAATGATATCGGTGTAAACGTACAGCAAATGTAAATCAACATTAGGATCCGCAACAAAAGGACTCTCAGTGATTACTGTATCTATGCCTCCATTTCCTGGAATAATATTTTCTCCAATCACTTTATTAGGTTCAAAACCTAAGTTTTCAGCTAATCCCTTGGATAATCGCAGCTTTGCTCCGTTAGTGAGCTGCAACACCACCTTTTTTGTGTGTTTGTTATATTTCATTTGAATTTTTATGTGCTTCGGAAATGCATTTAAAATGTCAATCGGAGAATCATAAAATCCGCACGCTATTTTTCCATTCGTTTTTACTCCGTTTCCTAAATCATATTCGAAAGAATTTTCACCATCAATAATGTTATTCCACATTCTGGGATAAATTATTTCAACTAATCCAACTTCCCATTCACCTGAGAGTTCTAGACGTTTGGGGAGTTTCGTGTAGAAGTGAGACATTGTGTTGCCAGGATAAAACTCGATAGAGCTGTCGCTGGGCAGTGTGACGTAGAAACTCATTGTGGGTTATGGAAGCGAAACAAATTTAATGAGCAGACTCAATTTATCGAAAATAAGTCTTTGGAATGAATCCAGGCGTTAAATTTGCGAGGATAACCTCTAAACTTGACAAAGTATTCCAAACGTTTCTTAACTACTCTCTTCTTTAAAATTTTCTCAACATGAAAAGAATGCGATTTTTTAACTTTCTGCAGTTCTTCTGAGTAAAATGTACCAGTGATTATTTCTCCCATTAAATCTTTTATCTTATATACTGGTAGCTTTCTACGTATACAACGCTGAATCGTAAATATTTCCTCGGACCAATTATTTTCATATCCTTTCTCAAATGTTAATTTAGTCTTTGCAACCCTAACGAAGTCTCCAACCTGAAATTTGAATGGAATCTCCTTAACATTAGTTTTATTTACATCTCCATATAAGGTATTCCACACTTGTTTTTGATTTTCAACTGTTACATTAATAGGTTCTTTTTTTATGCTGCGATGGAGTGTATGATTATAACTGTGTACGAGTTGGTCTAAGACATCTATAAATCGATAGGTGTTTTTATTGGTAAAGTATTTCCACATTTTCGTTTTCAAAGTACGATTGAATCTTTCAACAACACTAGCTTTGGTTTCATTATTTGTCGTGAAAAACTTTACTTGGACAGATTTTAAATAAGATTGAAATGATTTATTTGTAAATTCAGTTCCTTGATCTGTTTGTAATTTTTTCGGTTTTCTTTCCTTGAAAATTGACTTAAATGCATTTACAATGCTAGATCCATTTTTCCGTTTCAAAGGTATGACCCATGCATATTTAGAAAAAATATCTATACATGTTAACAGATATCGATAACCATCGTTGTATTTTACAACACTTAACATGTCTACTAAATCCGATTGCCATTGAAAATCGATTCCCCCAACAATAACTCTGTTTCGCAGAAAGTTGCGACGAACGCTTTTATGTAGGGTGTATGCATTCTGACTCTCCAACCATTCTTTGATAGTCTTTTTTGGAACTTTCCCTTTCATTGCTTGATACAAGGCATTTATTCCACCAAAGCTCCCTGGTAAGCTAGGGTCTTCATAATACTGAGCTAACTCGTCTTTACCCATTCAGTCCAGTTACAGAGATGCAACTTCTGTTACTTTACTGATATTTCTACTAGAAATAGTAAAAAAACTCAAACTATACTTCCTTAATTTCATCTACTTTCTATCAAAAAATATATATAAATCTTGTCCAATGGTAGATTATATATATACATGCTTTCAAAATAGTGGTAGAGAAATCAGTTTTCTAATGCAATAACTTTTTCATAACAAATTGCAGATTGTAACCATAACATGAGAAAAATACTTGTTTGTAAGTTTAAATAAAGAGAGAAACATTTTTTTTAAAGAAAAAAAAATCGTTTATTAAATAATCATAATCAGAGCATGTATGTAAACAATAATGTACCCCTCAATAGTAAACTGACCCATATGGCCAAGTCATTAATACTTCTTTTTTCTTTTTTTTTTATAAGCATAATTCCATGTTCCTTGACAAAACACAATGAATTTCTGGGGTAAAGTTAGGGAAAATATTTTTAACATCTAGTATAGTAACACATAGAATTTATATATATATATATATATATATATATATATATATATATATATATATATATAATACATCTCATATTAATTTTTTTAAATCAAATACAAAAGCAATCAGTACAGCAAAATACGAAAGCATTCAGTACAGCAAAATACGAAAGCGTTCAGTATAGCGCAATACGAAAGAATTTAGAGCAAATATACATATATACATTACATCAGACAAGCGAGTAATGCCCCCAAGGTAGCGTATAAATACCATCATCGAGAACGTATCGTTTGGAATCAGTGGAGGAGAGGGCAAGTCTATTTTGGGTTATTGAATACAAAGTATGATGCTTGGATTTGATTAGATTCATCTTTGCATGCTTATTTCGTTTATGTAATAGGCATTTTAGATAGTCATCAAAGTTAATGCTTTGTTCAATTGACTGTTTTTTGATGCCTTTCAGTTTCTTAACTACCTTCCTACCTTCGACTTTGTACGAGTACATTTTTGACCTTAACCCTACGAATTCGGTCATAATACTACCACTATTCTCGTCCTTCATTTTACCTACTATTTTCTTATTTAATTTGGGAATATCATATTTATTGTTTTCTGGAAAATCTGAAGTGTCATAAAGGTCCAAATTTTTTTTAATATCTTCGAAAAAATCATTTGTGCGAATATGATAAATAAAAGAGTCCGTATCAGTATATAATAGTTTTGCTTTTACGTCATATTCATTTTTTATCACATTATAGTGAAAATCAGTCATTAAAGTTTTGGATATGTCCAGTATTGACATACCAATACAGATGGGTTTGTTAAAAATTAGTTTAGTTTTTTGCATATGAATGGCTACTAAATTTTCTGAAAAAATTGTCCTGCGATTAAAATTAGGTTTAGCTATCAATTTTGAAGCGGACTTTTCGTTTGAGCATAACCGAATGTCAACTCTTCGTCGAATATTTTCGATGGTTTTTCCAAATATAGAGTTGTTCATGAGTTTAAAAAAATCTTTTTCAAAAGAGTTTTTAGCTAATGCTCTCATATTTGTATTCAGTTCTATATAAGTTTTTAACCAATCTGTTTCTATAAATTTTATAGCTCTGTTAATTTTTTTTAATTTTAGACCTAAATCCAAATAATGCAAAAGAGATTTATGATGAATAACATACCTCTCCTTGTGAGTGAGCGTTAGTAGTAAGCGATTTTCCTTATACCCAGGAGGAACGGCATTTAGGGCAGCTAATGGATAATCACTATGTAGATCATGGAGTTCCTGTGGATACTCCAAGTCCACATCTAAAATGTATCCATTTTGGTCATCATTACGCAGTGTATCTATATCAATAATGTTGCAAATCCTTTGAGAGGTAGTTTCTGGGACATCGCCCAACCATACAAATTATTGGCGTCTAGGTAGAGAAGGTAGCTGGAGGGCTGAGAATCATCATAATTAGACATATATTTATTATTTGCTTTAGCATGTCGATGAGAACATTGAGAAACTCCTCCCCTGATTCCTTGTTCGACAAACATAAGCATGTCATAATCTGTTAAAAGTTCTATTTTCACTCCGGTACTCTTCAACATGGCATCCCAAGATAGTCCTGGAGCGGTATAATACCATGCAGGATCTAGCTTGTAGGATGCCATGCATAGTTTTCGAAAATTTTCGAAAACGTCGCAGAGCAGTAAAACATCAGTTTTAACATATAAGTCCGAATATTCTCCGAGGGTTTTAATGTTGAAAGATTTCCACACATTTTTTGCATGAGCGTAATCACTATCCGTAGTTGCTGTTTTATTTAACACATTATAAAATTTTTCTTGAGATGGAAGTTGTGTTTCGGAAAATTTATCCATGGAATCCATGTAATCATACGGGTACACACCCTTTCTTATCATAAGTTTCCAATTTGAAGGAAAATGATTCTTCGTATGGTGAAATTCATGTTGTAGGAGATTATTCGCGAGGGTATCTAAACTACTGGCCATGAATTTCATTGTGTCCAAAAACCTCAAATTAAATTTATTCCCGGTTTTTTTGCTAATCGAGATGTATCTTTCTTCTGTATTCGGAATCACGGTTATGTTTTTAGAGTCCTCCGCTAATTCCCGAATAAAAAGATGCGAGTCATAACCTGCGAGGTTATGGAGAAAAACCGGGATAAAATTTGGCAGTTTGTAGTTGAAATTACATGACGCATGTGCCGGTCCTCGGTAATTCCCAGTCACATGGTCATGATCCCTCACTTTTATGTCTCCAGCTGAGATTGGCTTCTGACAGATGAAGCACACATTTGATTCATGGAGTTTTTTCTGCGACTCATTCAATTCCTTCATCGGCACAAAGTTTGTGTACTTTGACTCGATGATCTGCGCCTCCATCTGAAGGCATTCTATGAATTTCCGCGAAGCATCTTCTCCTCTATAAACTACCGGAGGTTTGGTTTCTCCTCGACCGACTACGTAATAGCAGAAGCTTACAGGCTTGTGCTTTTCGTACACGTTAGTGTATGAGCAATCATCATCAAAAGGAGCACAGGTGGATACTTTTTCAGTCAATGTTTCAAAATCAGCATAAATAACGTAAGGCACGTATTGAGAATGCTTGAAATTATTAAAAAAAACCCACTTCTTCTCTTCAGAAGGCATCTCTATTTTGCAAGGAACATTCATTTTGCAAAGCTCAGAGTGTAAAGTTAAACTATCGTTTGAACTAAAAAAGCTTAAACATCGTCTACAAATGAAATGTCTTCGCTTTCCTTTGGTTAATTGACTTGAAACAAGACGTGAAAGACTAGTAATTGTACAATAATGAGATTTTTCTTTCTCTTTAATAAATAAAAGATCAACGTGTTTATTTTTAATTTTGGGTGTGACTACTAATGGAAAAATCATCATATCTTTACAAAAAGAGTAAACGTTAATAGAAATATCATTATTGTTTTTTTCAAATATTTTTATTTCTTCTGGTTTTGTAGGGAAACTTATCCCAGAAAAGTTAAAAGCATCCTTAAAGTTGACATAGTTTGAAACTCTGGATGTATTTTGATCTGCTGGAAATAATGCAGCTAAAATGGCCCAACGAAAACATTCATTGTCTGAATTTCTAACATTTACAACCGCACGTTTTAATTTTATTTCATTTGGTAACTCTATAAAACTAGTTCCTCGTAAAGGTAAATATTTATTACATCGTATTTCCAATTTAACAATAGATTTAAGGGCCCAACCTGAATCCTTCATTTCAAATTCTTCGCTTTCTTTTAAAATTTTTTCTGAAGCAATACTGAAAGCGTAGTCAATTTCATTTATAGATAATAATGCAACATTTTTAGTTTTAAAAGAACACTCTTTGAAAAGTGAGCCTTCCGAGAAACGTTCATAGATACATATAAGTAGAAAATTTACCTTTACTGCATTCTGCTGATGAACAATTTCTGTAATTAGTTCCACAGCTGCGCTCCTCTTTGCCTCCATAAACTCGGAGACATCTAGTATGCCTTGCGGGTTCGAAAGAGTCCAAGTAGAGAGACGATTTCCAAACGCACTCTCTTTCCGTCGCACAGTTCGAGAAGAAGCTCCACTCGTTGATGTCGATGCTTCAGGATTCACTCCACCCGCTGATGTTGATGGTCCAGGATTCACTCCACCCGTTGATGGTCCAGGATTCACATTATTACCCCCTTGAAAGTTTTCACTGCGTCTGGGCCGCTTGCTTTTCTCAGGGTTAGCCTCGCCGGGTTTTTTTCTTTTTGGAGGTTGTTGATGGAGGCTTTTTTATGTCGCGTAAGTGCGTCAAGTCTTGAAAATGCCTTATTGCACACATCACAACGGAAATCATTGTTTTCGTGTACACTGGCTACGTGTCGCTGAAGGGTTGATTTTCTATTAAAGTTTCGCTCACATAATATGCACGGAAATGACTCCTCGTTATGCACGGAAGAAACATGACGTTCCAAATTAAACTTGGAGCTGTAGGTGTTGCTGCAGTCCACAAACGTGTGTATTCATTACATATGGTATACTGGCTTGCAAAGTTCTATGAGAAAAATGAGAATGCGTCCCTCTCACACAGGTTAAGTATAAGAGGCAGGAAAATGAGAAAGCGCTACACACGCTCACAGGATAGAATGAGAATGCGAAACGACTACACGTACTATCTTGAAATACAGGTAGGGGCCAATCCCTTGGAATGCAGGACAAGTACGTACAATGCTTTGGAATGCAGGAGGGTAGATAACAAAAGGCTAGTTTCTGACATGAAAGAGGGGTGTACTCAATGCCTTGGAGTTCAGGAGGGTAGATGACAAAAGGACTGGTTTCAGGACGAATCGGCCTCAGAAAGTATATCCACTTTTTGATCTGTAAAGGGTAAAGTATATCCAAAAGGAAATGATCGCTTCATGTTTTTCCACTAAAAGCACTAAGGAACAGGAATGAACACGTTTGAAGATACAAGTGATATCACTTCCAAGATTTCAGGGCAGCGACACGTCCTCCTCTGGGATATTTTGCAGTCAAAAGAATCTTACTGGTCAGACCTGTTAGAATGGGTCCAGGTGTTGCCATTCTGCGAGTCCACAAATAACCTTATTACATACCATTGCCAGATTCGGTACTAAAACTTTTCTTCTCCACATTCACGTTTTCATGTCAGAAACGCGGAGGTAAACTTACTACTCAACTCTACTCTACTCTCGAGTGACTTCATTGCCTACCACATGTGTTTGATTTCACGTTTGAACACGTTAGATTGACGTCATTCTCCACCACATGTTTGATTCCACGTTTGAACACGTTAGATTGACGTCATTCTCCACCACATTCTCCACCACATGTTTGATTCCACGTTTGAACACGTTAGATTGACGTCATTCTCCACCACATTCTCCACCACGTGTTTGATTCCACGTTTGAACACGTTGGAATGACGTCATTCTCCACCACATTCTCCACCACATGTTTGATTCCACGTTTGAACACGTTAGATTGACGTCATTCTCCACCACATGTTTGATTCCACGTTTGAACACGTTAGATTGACGTCATTCTCCACCACGTGTTTGATTCCACGTTTGAACACGTTGGAATGACGTCATTCTCCACCACATTCACCTTTCTATGTCAGAAACGCAGATAAAAACTGATCGAACTTATTGATGTGGTGGAGCAATCTATACTATTTTAACAGCCAATTACGCACTTAATGTATTCAGATTTAAATTGATTATATTTCGGTAAGTAACCAGGTATTCGTGGCCGAATGGTTATATTCTCATCCAACTAACACTCGACTACGAGTACTTTTTGGTAGTCAGTTCGATCCCAGCAAAAAATATCACATCTTTTAGTTTTAAAAATATGTTTTAAAGATTTTATTATTTTTTTACTCAAAAAGTACTAATAGATGGCGCTACGAGTTACAGAAAAATCAGCTCTTAAATCCAACCGCTCTGAAATTCGCCTTAAATCCAATCCCTCTGAAATTCGCAAGTCCAAAACGTAAACACGTGTTATTCGACGAAATCCGAAACTAACAACTCAACTCCACTCGAAGCAGGAAGAAAACAACTAAACTCAACTCAAAATTGAAAACGAAACTAACAACTCAACTCCACTAGGTATGACGTCACTTCCGGTACAGATCAACTCCACTTCCGGTTATGACGTCACTTCCGGTACAACTCCACTTCCGGTTATGACGTCACTTCCGGTCGTGACGTCACTTCCGGTGCAACTCAACTCCACTCGATTTCTCCACCACTGATTTAGAACCCGCATTTTCTATCTACTGGTAGCGACGGCTCACCCATTGCATGCTCCTTCACAAGCAGCCGTTATTTCTCCCCTTGTAGTGTTATCTTTTTGCCCAATTCAGATCAAGATAATTGCTTGAAACAAGTGCTTTTGATCTTCCATTTCTAAAGGAATTGATCAGAATTTCCAGTTTTCAGAAACCGAAAATTCATCAAGGGACCAGTAAAAAAGAACAATACAATCGAATGCACGATATATTGGGGAGTATTAAAACAAGATGTTAATATATTATATGTGTAATTATAGTATTATCTATATTTTTGATGCTGATTTAAAAAATGTCAAAAGAACGATCATATAACTTCATTTAACAGCTTAAATGAACAATTTTCTATTTCCGTATGTAGTGCATAAAGATCTTAAAGTTCAGTTTACTGAAGACTTCCTCTGAGGTATGAAAGTAATAAGGTTCGCCCCTTGACTCCACTGAGTCATATAAACTCAATCGTTTAAAGTTGGGACCGTCGTGGTTGTGCCCACTGCGCTAGCACTCGTCGAGTTGTAGGCGGCGCAGGTTCAATTCCTGGTGTATTTAGCAGGGCGGAGTAGCCATTCCTCCCTGAGTGTATTTCTCTCTTCTGTGTCAGTAAAAGCTTTTATTGTGTGTGTATGTTTATTACTTGATTGCGTCTTGAGCATGGCCAAATACGGCCCTTGTGCCATAAAAACCCAAAAACACCCATCAATCACATAACATGTATTATGATTGTACCCTAACCATTGGAAATGAAAAATAAAAGCTTTGGATTGATAATTTAATTGTTAAATTTTGTTTTTAAACTATCGCAGAAAGGGTGAAGCAGTAACAAATATTGTTAAAGTTTGCGAAAACGAGGTACTCACCTGTAATGAGTGTTTATATACACTTCTGGAATGTCAGATTTTTTAAAGCTAATATATTATTTTTTATTTATTTTTAAGGTAGAGAATTCTCATAGCTTTTCTTATAAGATCTGTAAGAAAAGGGGATTTGTTACCTTCCGTTTCTGACGATATGGATTCTACGGAAGTTAAGAGTACCTAGTATATTACACAATTTAAAATATATCCACTTCTTGCAAGCTTGGGAAAAATAACTATACCATCAGTAGTAAAATTCTTATATCTTAAATACAGATTTTTAGCACTGTGCTTTTAGAATTCTGAACTTTTGCTATCAAAATGATAATTGCCTTCAAAATTTTATGGAAAAAATTCACCTTCAAATTCTTGACCAAGACAAATATGTAAAAACGGATTGAAAATAGCATGATATAGAACCCTGAATGAATTGTGAGCTATGATTCTCTGTAATTGGTAACTGACGGAGATTTTGTTTTTACTGTAGTTGACTTAGTATTTACTGTACTTTTAGTAGCAAGAAGATACCACCATTGGTTACCGGATAAGACTCAGCTTTATTTGAATAAAAAAATATTCAAAATGCATTTTAAGAAATTAACTGAGAAAAGTTATTTTTTAGGTTCCTTAGGTTGTTTTGTCCTAGGTTCTTTAGATCATTAAAGGTATTTTTAGGTCCTAAACCCCGAATTAGGTATTTTTAGGTGCTATAAAATTTGCATATTTTATTCAGGATATCTCAAATCGCCAAAACGTAAAAACAGGTTTGAAATAAAGGGCATAGAACTAAATAGGTAAAAAAAAACCAGAATCCTGAGCTTATATGTAACACACCAGGAGAAGACCACGACTAATTAGAAGATCCCACTGCAAGCGAAAAATCGATTTTAAACCTATAAGAATTATTTCTAATCTATTCTAAAGGTTAATCAACATTCATACACTTGGTCAAAATTGACTCGAGAGAATCCAGTTACTCTGACAGAACTGGATACGAGTGTGTGAAGGTTAATCTTTATGTTGATTACTTTTTTTTGTTTTTTGGACTGGGATTTTTTGGGGTTGATTTTTCTTTCTGGACTTGTAACGGTTGTGAGCGTTTGAGAATAATCTTTAGATTGCGTGTTTCCTTGGATGATCGTTTGGATCAATGATTTGCCGAATTCGTTCAAGGTTTCGATGAATTGCGCTTGTTCTTTTAATGCTTTAGTTAGGACCTGTTTTGAAATTTTCTAGTTTCTTGAATTACTTTTTTATATTCTAAGTTAGTTGGTTTGTTTTCTTGATTATTTTGTAAAATTTGTGATATTATTGGTTTATATGTTCTTGCTTCAGTTAATAAAAGGTGATTATATGCTTTCAATTCCAGAAATTTGCGTTCTCCATGGCGTTTCGGGCAATTTGGGTAGTCTGCTGGATGGTCTTGTTGGCAATTTCAGCATTATATTGGATTGTTACAGTTCGGGTTCTCATGGTTTTGATCGCATTTTGCGTCGTTTCATTTTTTGTTGTGATCCAATTTAAAACATTTTTGACATTGTCTTGGTTTATAGATGAAAATTGATCTTTTGAATGTGTACCACATTTTAATTTCAGGAGGTATTTTCGTTCCAGTGAAGTGGGGATAGGTACTCTGTTGTTTCCTATTTTTTAAACCTTCTAATTTCTAGTACTTTTAAGTCGTTTTCTGTTTCTAGTTCTATTTCTTCTGCTGGGGCATCAATCGGAATATCAAATAGGAGAAATCGTGTTGTAACATTTTCTGTTTTTACTTCTGTCGTATTAGGGATGTTCAGTATTTCTTCAAAGTTGGTTATTTCAGAGGCACATTTTCCGTCTTTACTTCTAATAATGATTTTGTTGTGGGTGTGAAGGAAAGGAAGTAAATAATTCATTTTATTTATTGATGAGAAACGTTGAGTTGTCGCATTCTTGATCGTAAAATCTTATAATGGAAATATAGCTAAAATTAATGCCTAAAAAATAAAACTTATTTAAGTCGATTTGTTGGTTGTCGAATTTTACGTCCCAATAGAACAGCATAGCGGTCTATTAGCGACGGTCCTGATCCTGAAGGGGAAAGATCCGAGGACAACATCTCGTAATTTGAAGCACGGTCAGATGAAGATGTCAACATACATCCACATTACTCCAATGTAATATCATTTGATGCCATGACAGATCTCATTAGCTCCAGCTCTACGTTCACGACGATCTTTGATTTGATCGTTTCAAACTCGTAAGTATCCGTTTGCTAATCCAGCCCGTTGTGTTGCTCCAGTGTGACGTTAATTGAAAAATACCAATACCAATACCGTTTGCTAACCCACGGCTCGCGAGTTGTATCGGAGCAGGTCCGATTCCTCCATGGGTGTAATTCTCACTTCTCTGTTAGTAAAACGTTTCTTGTGTGTGTATGTCCATTAATTGACATATTCTGTCTTCTGTTTGGCGAAGCATGGTCAAATAAGGCCTTTGGATCACAAGAAATCCCCTCGTGACTCTACCAACTGGATACCGCGGGCCCCTATCATGAAGGTAGTTTTTTAATTAATGTCGCACTGGAGCAACACATCGGGATATTAGCGACGGTCAGGGATCAAACTCAAAGGGAAAGATCCGAGAACAACACCACGTAACTTTGAACCACGGTCAGATGACGAGGTCACACCTGAGCTGGCACCCACTCTCCAAACTTCCACACCGCCAACGTGAGGACATTTGATACCACGACAGATCTAATGTTCACCAACGCTCCTTCTATGCGACGATCTTTGGTTGGATTCAACCGAAGGGTTGCGAGTTCGAACCCAGCCAAACATCGTCGTGTACAAAGGGACTGGTGCACGTTAAATCTGTCGTGGTCTCAAATGTCCTTACGTTGGCGTGGTGTGGAAGTTTGGAGGGGGATGCCAGCTCAGGTGTTGCCTCGTTATCTGACCGTGGTTCAAAATTACGTGGTGTTGTCCTCGATCTTTCCCCTTGGGATTAATCTCGGACAGCCATCAATAGCCCGTTGTGTTGCTCGAGTGACGTTAATTGGAATACCTACCTACCTTTGGTTGTTTCTGAGAGATTTTTCATTGTAAACAACAAACCAGAAGTTCAGCGGAGATTTTACTTCTGTTATCTAAATGCTATCGAATGATCCATACTGGGGTACTTTAAATTTAGTTTATCGCTGTTTTTTTCTGTCGACGTTTGGCGTTTAATGTAATTAGCGTTGACCAATCAACTATCATCAGTCAAAATTTGTTTGACCACCTCTGGTGCTGATATAAGCAATTAGCAGGCGTGGCATGGATTCGTGATGTTCACAGATGGTGGCTTTCCTGATTTCTTGCCATATGGTGTTCTATTGGCGGAATAATTCGTCCACATTATGCGACAGACGTAGGCGACGTCCCATCATATCCCTAATGTGCTTGATAGGGAACAGGTCTGGTGATCTGGATGGACAAGGAAATGTGTCCAAAGCAGAAATGTAATTACTGGAGATGAGATGCCTTTCGAAATCGGAAAAGGACGTGTGAGAACACGTCCTTTTCCGATTTCGTTATCAACCTTCTAATGCTCAATGGAGCTCAGTGAACAGCGGAAAAGCTGTAGTAAATGCAGTAGTAGTAGCGGGACATCTTAATAGTTTGGCCAAGAGATAGAAACATAAACAATGTATTTGTGATATCTTTAGTGCTATTGCATACAGCACGTGGCATAAAAGATGTGATAAAGACATAATTATAGGTATATTTCTGTTACCACGATGTGTATGACACAACTTCTCCTTTTTGCGAAGGAAAACCTCCTCTTGTGCTAATTGGGTCATTCTATTCATTCCATCGACGTTCTAATGAAATAGATCATGTGGGCGGAGTCGCTGTCCTGAAAGGTAAATCACGTGGGCTTACGAACAGACTTAGCCGATTGGCTATCGAAGCACAGACTAGTGCTTTTGATCACGGTGAATAATCACTTTAACCAATCAATAATTTAGGATACATGCTTTTACCCCCAACTACGTGACAGATCTTCAAACAGAGCGACCGGTAGAAATAACATGAAACTGTGCGCACATGCTCCATTTCATTAGAAGGTTGATGAATCATTCAGTGGCTACAAAAATTTTATCATTTGCGTCCTTGGCAGGGAGGAATTTGCATAAAAATTTTCGTCGCGATCAGATTATTTTTTCGGGGTGCTTCGATATTTCGTCAAAAGTGTATTTGGAAAACACAACTTAAAATGATTTATCTAGTATCAATTGAGATGTGTCACCTTTTATATGCTGACATTAATTAGCTATAATTAGTCTGGCGATCAAATATAAGATGAACTTTCAACAAAACTCTTACTTATAAGGTCTATATCTGACAAATAAATGATACTTTTAACGTTAATCCCTCCGAGCTATTGGCATGGGCTCTGATCACAAATCCCTTCTTCAAGGATTGGTTATGAATGCTAAGATTGGTAATATTCTAATAAAGAACGTTTTAAATCATATCAATATTGTAAAATGCTGGTGAAAATTTCTCCATTTACCCTGTAATTTATTTTAATCAAAAACTCATGTACGATAGGAAAGAAGTCAACTTTTTTCACTCGCAACTTAAAAGTATTTTCTAAAATGTAGTTTCTTTTCTCATTAAAATTGAATTATATCTTATCTCAAGCGTGGCTCAAATTATGTTTGTTTTTCAAGAATGGGACCCCGCCATTATCGTCTCGCATTGTTCTGATAAGATTTTAGTTTTTTTCGTGTGCATGGGTATCGGCATTCAGGTATTAGCTATGAAAACTATTTACACTATCATTTTGGCAACACATCTGCAGGTTTGGGGGCTCCCACAGTGTAATTAGTGATTTTTGTTATGCGAATACTGGGGCTATTGTTTTTGTCGGAATGGTGTTGGGTACTTTTCAATCCCTTTTCGCCAGATAATATCATTCCTTTTGAAAAGCGATAATAATATCTAATTACACATTTTTAGGAATTTTTCTTTTAAATGTTTTATGAATTTTACCTTAAAAAATAAGGAATGTAAAAAATTTAGGTTTATAGTTGTACACATTTGTTTAATTCAAATATTGACGCAAATCTGACTAAATATTTAAGCGCCCGCTTTTCTTCTACAGTGATGCGTTGCACTCCTTCGAAATATTTATAGCTGAATTCAGGAACACATATTTTTACAAGTTTAAAACTGATTATGAAAAGCATTTTCTATCTACCTAATGTAGGTGTGTTGAAGTAGTGTTTCTGCGGTGGTACGTATTTGTGTGTGTGTGTGGAACTTGACGTCAGTTGGTTTGTTTTTAGAATACTTCAACATTTAAAAATTACAAAGAATAAATTTCGAATTGTATGTGATTGGTCAACATCAGATTAAACACTAAAGGTTGCCAAAGCGCCTATGAATTACATTTTTAAGTAAACCTGATATGTAGCATGGAAAAGTATTAGGTTGTTTGTTTGGATAGCGCCATATTTGGTCAAGCTACACCAAACAACGCGAGTGCATTTTGATTTAAGTAAAATCTTCACAGATCAGCATCTCGTTTGTTTATACTGAAAATAACTTATACAAAAAAATTCATTAAACAAGACGAAAATATTTACTCTTTTATTTCCTAAAGAGGGCGTATAAAGTATTTGAATAAAAATTTCATTCTAATGTATATTAATAAAAGATTATTTTACGTTAGGCACAAATTCATAAATAAATTTGACAAAAAGTTTCAAAACATCTTTACACAAAGTAAACTTTCTAAGTTTTAAAAAATTTAAAAAATAATTTTGCAAATGAACTTTAAAAAATACTTTCAAATTATAAACTAAAAAGGTAAATCTGTCTTGAATCTCGAACTAGTTTCATAAAAGAATGTAGATAGCAGAATATGAAAATTTTATAAATATACTGTACGCATCTGCTCCCCAAATGAAAAAAAAATTCCGAAGCAATTATGGGAAAAATTCAACACTGCTGGCCGTCAAAAATGCAACACAATGGAAAAGGAACCCAGTAGCTTTGGGGGCATAGTAGGAAAAATAGCAGATTAACAACCGGAGGGTTGCGAGTTTGAAAATAGATCCAACCAAAGATCGTCGTGTACGTGGTGGCTGGGCACGTTAAATCTGTCTGTCCTCAAATGTCTTCACGTTGGCGTGGCGTGGAAATTTGGAGAGTGGGGTGCCAGCTCAGGTTCTGATCTCGTCTTCTGACCGCGATTCAAAATTATCAGGTGTCCTCGGATCTTTCCCTTTGGGAATGAGCTCGGAACTTCGCCAACAGCCCTTTGTATTGCTCCAGTGCGACGTTAACTCAACTAACTACCTTGAAATTTGCACGATGGATTGGATGATTGATCATGGAAGGATATGCAAATGTTAGTACATGAAAATCATGTGCGTAGTATAAAATGGGAGAACAGAGAGCCGGTTTTAAGTATTTGAATTGTTTTCTCACTGTTCCTGTGTACAGGAAGCTTAATTACGTCTTGTCGAAAAATATGGCAGTCATACAAGTACGTTTCTGAGTTTGATACAGGATGCATTGTGTATTGAGACTGCGATTATCCTTCCGAGAAATCGGGGCTTGTATTGAAAAAAAATGACAATGATGTATGGAATCGGTGGGTGCAGAAGGAACGAACTGACTGTCTTGAACGATTGCAGCAGCCTCGTCCACACCACTGAATGCGGGAACAGGCATCTTGTGCGCATGACTATTATTATGGATCGCACTGCAACGTCAAGAATCCTGGCTCAAGAATCAGTGTATATTGCACACAATTCGACAACTGCAGCAGCGGGGAAATTTTTCAAGGCGTCCATGTGCTGCGACTATTTTTGACAGTTCACCACAAGCATCTGTGTCTACAATTGTACTTAACGCCGCACATGGACAAACTAATAACATGACATCGTATTTTCTGACGAATCTCGATTCTGCCTACGATGGTCCATCCTAGTTTGGCGGCGGCGCCACGCCAGACTGCATGATTCTTTTATTATGAATCTTCCGGTCCGTCACCTGGCGTTATGGTATGGGGCGCCATTGGATTCTACTCCCGCACCCGCTTTAGCCACATCTCTGAAGTTTTGGTGCCTATTGTCCTTTCTTATCTTCAGGGCTTGTCTACTACCAGTTTCCAACAGGACGATGCGCTACCGTACATGGCACGCAATTCCTCAATGTCCACCAGGTTTCACTTGTTCCTTGACAGCCGGTTCACCAGATTTGTCGCCCATCGAACACGTCTGGTCGATAATCACCCAATCACTGGCACACCGTAGACCACCCGCGACTAAGCCAGATGAACGTTGGCAACGTGGAAGCAGTATGGGCTGACACATCAAACATCTAAAGCATATTTCTTTCAATGCCTAAACGAGGAGTTATTGATAACGGCAACACAATTTTCTGATTTCTTCGGCTTTCCGCAAGTCGAATGGAGCTATACTTTTTTCATTTCACCCGTGCCTTGTCATTTCTGTAAAAAATATGGCTTTCATATCTTTTCTTTCATTTTACTGCATTTTCGATGGCCAGCAGTGCAGCATTTAGTGCTTTTTGTTTGCAGTAAAGATACCATTTGTCACACGCAACATTATATTCTGAAATAGTTTGGAAAAAGTACAATCATGATCAATGACTTTATAGCAGTTGAATATTGAAGGGGAAAATATATAAATTATTTAGATTTGTATTTAAATCCTATAATTTTTAGTACTCTTGTTTTCTTTACTATATCTTTTTATACTATATTGTAAAATCTTCAATGGCAAAATCATTAAAAATATGTTGATTCAATGTAAAGTTGTTACAGATATATTTTTCTATAAGATTTAACAGCCAATAAGTATTTGATCGTGTAGGTGACTGGGGGGGGGAATTTCAATTAACGTCACACTGGAGCAACACAATGGGCTATTGATGACGGTCCGGGATCACTCCCAAAGGGAAAGATCCGAGGCCAACACCACGTAATTTTGAACCACGGTCAGATGACGAGGCAACACCTGAGCTGGCACCCCACTCTCCAAACTTCCACACCACGCCAACGTGAGGACATTTGAGGCCACGACAGATTTAACGTGCACCAGCCCCCTTTGTACACGACGGTGTTTGGCTGGATTCGAACTCGCAACCCTTCGGTTGCAAGTCCGTTACTCTTCCAACCGGGCCACCGCGGCCCGTAGGTGACTGGGAAAATTAAATTCAATGTCAAATCACTATTGCCATGTTAATAAATTTTTCAATGGTACGATATCTGTATGGAACGTAATGACAAAACTATATGAATCTCAATGCATAGAATGGATAAAGCACCTAAAATTTCTTTATAATTCTTAAAACAAATATTTCATAAAAATTTTTACACCTTTTTAATATTCATGATATGGAAGCCCAAAGAGGACTCCAAATTATAAAGCCATAAACCAGTCTCGATCAAGCATAAGTAAACAGTATAACTGAAGTGTTAGTACAATCAAAATATCTTTCCACCCAAACAAGATTATAGTGAAAGGTTTTAATAATGAATTTTATGTAAGTAAAAAGTAAATCTGGAATAATAAACAAAAGTTCTTATCATTGCTATGCTGTTAACGTAATTATACTTCCAATACAAACAATCCTTTTTAACAGAGGGATACATTTAATTGGGACGCATTTAAAACAAACTATTTTTTAATACCAAGACTTAAATAAGTGATTCAATTTAAAGTTTCATAATTATAGGACACGGACCAGAAAAAAGCTTAAAATCTGAAGACAGATATTTTCGCATACCAAATTCAAGTTATGAAGAATTCCAGAAGTATCGGTAAAATACTCAGAAAATACATTAGAAGGTAATAGGTAATTGGATTAATAATAGAGGTCTAGAGCCTGGTTCTAATAAAGAATGGACTCAAACAATTTTTAAAGCAACATATCGGCTCACTTTTGTTGGTCAAATATGACCAATCAGTGTTAGTTCGGCAAAGGTGGACAAACGAAAAAATATTTAGAAGTAAAAAGCAACTTTTTAGAGATGAATTTCAAAATTGATTGTTATTTTCTATAAATAAAATAAAGAGTTTTCACAATATGCTTATTCTAATCAAGCGTTATTCTCAAAATCTAAGGGATTCCAGTAGTATACAAACACATCAAACGGATGACAGAGTTAGGTTAGGTAGTTAATTAATGTCGCACTGAAGCAACACACGGGCTATTGGCGACGGTCCGGGATCAATCCCGAAGGGAAAGAGCCAAGGCCAACGCATCGTAATTTGAATCACGGTCAGATGAAGTCAACACCTGAGCTGGCACCCCACTCTCCAAATTTCCACACCACGCCAACGTGAGGATATTTGAGGCCACGACAGATTTAACATGCACCAATCCCCGTGTACACGACGGTCTTTGGCTGGACCGAAGGAAGACGGGGATTTTATTTCCCGTAACTCAAATATTTTCGCATAACACATATCGGGGTTACTTTAAATCAGTTTCCCAAATTTGTCGCTTCCGCCCATGTGGGCACTGAAGGAATCTTGGCAATAGGGCCCCAGAGGAAATAGAGCGTGTTGAGAAGCAAGAGTGGGAAATGATACTAGAAAAATTGGTCGCTTAAAATGTTTTACGCATACTTATCCACTTGACCATACACACTTCAGCGACGCATTGTCATTGATTCTTGTGATCAACATCGATTCAACAGTTAATTCCCAAGGAAATCACTATCGTGGAAATGACGCAATCCGATGTGGAGTAACGGTCTATGTGGGAACAACCGGCTTCCCGGTTGTCTCGCGCTTGTTTGGTCTTCTAATTATTTTCTTCAACCGTTGCTCAACCCTTCAATTGTTGAAACGCTCGTTGTCGCCGAATTATATTATTTTACCTCAGAGAATCGAGGAAAATATATTAATACTTGCTGAATCGTTCATTGCCGCTGTTCATTATCTTGTTGGTTCCCTCTCTAAAATCCTGGTAGCTCGTCTCATGATGCAATTCACAACACTCATGTCTGATGATGAAACGAAAACTTTACAATGCCTCTCACAGTGTGAAAGTTTTGAATCGAGTTCCAGGCACTTCACATTTTGCAGTTTCGATTCCAGCCTCTCGAACTGTTTTTGGCGAAAATGAATTTCATCGAGAATTCGTTGCCTTTTCTCTATGCTCAACAGTTTCTTTTTCTTGAATTCCTTTTCGGCGCGCAATAAATTAGCAGCAAGAAAAGCCTGTTCTCTGGGTACTTTGAAGCACAGTACACGGGTTAATTTAGAAGAATATGAACCTAAATCAGACTGTGGAAGATTCATATCTGATCAATCTTTTCCAATACCTTTAGAGCAGACATCATACCAGATATTTTAGCGAATACATTTCCTTCCCGTGGCTGATTGAATAACGAGTATAAAACATGCAATAAGAAAAGAAGTACTTGATCGAACTAAGACTAGTTGATGTGTACACTTGAGAAAGCATATATGGAATGAAAATATTTCCAGAAAAATGACTGAAATATCGCAGGATGAGTAAAATACCTCACAGATAATTATAATTCTAACCATGTTCAGAGAAATTATCGAAGTGTATGACAAGGGAAAATACGATGAATTATTCGTATTTTTAGAATATTGATTTCTCTTGCGATCATTCAAGGGTAGGTTCGTGACCAAGTCGGTGTAAGAAGATCCCGGAAATATTTCATTCGTCACAAAAATCCCGACATTTTTGTTAAAAAAATAGAAATATATATAAAAGTACCAAACCTTTTTTCATAAAAAACAGGATTGTTAAATGTAAAAAGCTTTACAATCAATTAAATAAATTTTAAATTGGAAAAAACTGAAATAAAATTAAAATATTCAGTTGTATAAAATACTGCTCATATATTTTATATTTAAGGTATCTGTACACTTTAAAGCACCATTTTCATCCAAATTTCACATTCTTCAAATTTTAAATATTATACAACTCTTTCGCTCTTCAAATCACTTCGGATTTTACTTCTACGACCATAAGAACTGGAGAAATAAAATTTAAAAAGTATTGGCATCTATATTTGACACATGGGGTTTAAGTTTTTAGGTTTTTCTCAAAATGCAATTTTCGCTAAGCGTTACTCTCCGCAAAACAGAATATCTCAAAATACATCAATTAAATTCTTTTGCAATTTTTATATTGTTCTGAAGATTATAAAGCAGGATTTGAACTGCTATTATTAAGAAATATGCATTAAAAAAATTGAGCATGAAGTAAACATGAATATTTTTTGCATTTTGCTCTTTTTTCAGGGATGTCTGACAATGAAAGTCCACAATTAATTTAAATATAACATAAATGATTGTAGCTCAATACCTGAATCAATGTTTTAGAAGTTGCACTTTGCAAACTGGAAAAATGTTAACTATTTTTTTTAAATATGTTTTGCGAAAATGGTATTTTTGGCTCTGTTCTTTTTACTCCATTTTTATAAAAAATACATTTTAAACAATATTTTCCGTCATAAAATGCTTTTTCTAGTAAAAATCAATAACAAAATCTATAAAAAAGTTTCATTTTTTCAAACTGTACTTGTCTTCAATAAAGACTTATTCTCTTATTTTACACTTCGTAATCTTAATAGAAACAGGACACATTTAATATTGCTAAACATATTATTAATTAATAAACATAAAAATTAAAAATATTTTTAATTAATTTAATGTAATGCATTCATCCCCTGCACCATGTAAAAAAACGATCTTTTTACATGGTGCAGGGGATCAATAAAACATTTTTTGGGACACGTTTTGAAAACGATATTTTCAGAGTATGCTTGTCAATATACTTTTTAAAAAATGTTATACAAAAAAAAATTTTGACATGAGTAATGCTACCGCAGAGTATTTTCATGCTTCTAATTCTGATCAGTTTTCAATGGAATTTATTCCATTGAAACCTGACACGTACCTTACAAAGTCTTTGAGGAATATGTAAATTATGTTAATGTTGTAAATTGTATATAGTAACGTAGCCCGCATTTCATTTCGGACTTAATGGTTCCGTGTAATAAGTGTAATGATTATACCAAAGATTTAGACTTCCCTAGATTTATAAAAGTTTCGCTACAAGTCTGCATCATATTTAGTTCAAATAGCTTTAAACAAAAATTCAAATTTTGCTTCTAGAAATTGTCTTTATTTTCTTGTCATTTTTCAAAAATGTAGTTGATGCGATATGAATAAAAGATAGAAATATCAATCAGTCAGATTAATTGAGGACTATTAGCAGTTCATTTAATAATTGTTATTTAAAAATTATCTTAAAAAGACCCGGTGCATTCATATTTTATTTTAGATAAAAAAAAGACATCGACACTCTTTCAGGTGGGGCTTGCTCTAGCTCTGGCCACGCACCTGATATGTAATCACTATGAAATGTTCTTCTGGTTCCTATGGCCAATGTCTATGGTTCAGCTCATCATTTTGTCTCTAGTATCCAATAGAGCTTGCAAAAGTTCTGGGCCTGTTGTAGGGAAGTCCAGACCCGGGAAGTTTAGGTAGGTTATTAATTAACATCGCACTGGAGCAACACAACGGGCTATTGGCGACGGTCCGGGATCAATCCCGAAGGGAGAACCAAGGCCAACGTCTCGTAATTTTGAACCACGATCAGATGACGAGAACACCTGAGTTGTCACCCCTCTCCAAACTTCCACGGCACGCCAACGTGGACATTTGAGGCAACGGCAGATTTAACATGCACCAGACCCCGTGTACACGATGGGCTTTGGCTGGACCGAGTTTCGAACTTGCAACCCTCAGGTTGTTAAACCGTTACTCTTCCAACTAGGCAGTTTAGGAGGTGATCCTCATCCATACTGGAATTGAAAGTACTGCCTATTATACATTTCCTGGAGGAATATATTCCAATTCTCTTCAGGCGTACAGCAAGGCAATGACATCCAGTTCTAATTTTGAAGCGTTACTGAGTCTTTCCTTAGTTTGTCACATTTTTTGCATATTGTGGCATTTTTTGCTTTTTGAGTGGCTGACCAATGAAATGTTTCGGTGATTTTGGTTTTCGAATAAATCTCCATTAAAAGGGGTAAATAAATATCCCACAAGAAAATTGTCCTCAGGATTTTAGACTTGAAACTAAAATCCCATGTGAAGAACTTGAAGCAGTTAGCGTAGGAAGATAATTTCGATCTATCTATATATCAAACTCCATATTAAATATATCTTACTGTGCCTTAAAAATGCTACAGTAGTGAATTTTAATTATTGTAGTGGTTGGTTAATTCCCCACGTAGTCACCTTTTAAAATTTGGATACTGAATTTTATTAATGTCACCATTAGTTGCTTGATTACGTTAACATAAAATTGTAAGGGCTTGCAATAAAATCAAGCATGGTCATTTCAAGGGGGGATTGCTTGTGTTTTTACACTGCTATGAAAAAATTTTTTTACTTGTTTTGTAAATTCAAATGCTTTGTCGATGTTTGTGTTGATCAAGAAAATTGAGATTCAAGTTGAGGATTGTTTATAAAAAGCAACAGAAAATAGAATATGGTTACCATGTGCAGTATCAGCAATCGATTTGAAAGCATGTGACTTTCTATCATTATGGTACCTATGCATTTAGAATATATATGAATCAGTGCATTGTAAAAGTACAATACTAATATTGGTCTATTATGTTATAAGCAAGATATACAAGGAATTTTGAAAGATTACATAGGCTAGGATTTTTTTTAGTTTATGTACTCTGATGATCAACATTAATTCCATTAATATTCAAGAAAGCTATCTTCAAAAAGTGAAGCAAATAACATAAATAACTCTGTACAGGTCAAGAACGATATAAAATGTATCTTCCCTATGCAACATTGATTAACACAAATTCATTATTGGTGCACATGTTTCCATTGGGTTATGGCATATTATTGTTTAATTTGATTTTGGTGCAACTATTTTTCAAAATCAGAAATGGTAGACTTAGAAGGAAAAGGCTAACAAATTCTGATCTTAGTGAATGTACAAGAGATTCTTCCCAATCAAAGATCAAATGTAGAACTTTTGGGTCAAATAAATTATCCCATCTTTTTTAAATTCCTGGTGCTTGATAGGACTTATTTTTTCATTATGAGCTTTCTATACAAATACAAAACTGGATTTATTTATATTGCAAATATAAAACAAAATTTAAGGTGTTTTAAAAACATTCTATTTTGATATAAGCTTCTTGGAACCAAAAATCTTGGAAATTGTAATCTAATACATTTATGATTCCCGAAATAAAATATAAGTTAACAAAAATTATACATACCTGTTTTTCAAATTTGCACAAATACAAAAACTATTTTTCCAACATTTACGAAAGAGGGATTGCTCTCGGTTTCATTTCCCAGGATTTTGAATCATTTAGTTTTTCAGATATTTCCTAGCATGGGTTTCTAGTTTACAAACTAGTCGAATCTGGCACATACATATTATGGAGAATTTTCCCACTTTTCTTACATGGACCTCCATCCCAAGGTATTTTAAATGAACACCAAATAAATGTACAACAGCAGTCAATGATGCTCAGATTTATATAAATTCAAATGCAATACATTTTCATTATGTGCATGTGTTTTAATTTTTGCTGAAAAGGATGGGTAGGACAAAAACAATAAGAAACAAGATTTTTAAAGTCAACATTTGTCTACTTCAATAATTTCTTTTTCACGCAATAAATGAACACTTGATGAGTAATATACATATGAGATGTGAAGAATTAAAAATGTAACTCCAATTTATATCAAGACATATTTACAAGGAATGAGCACATTTTTCTTAAGCAGTTTTATCTTTCTTTAGAAGGGAAAGAGTTATGGATTTTAGGAATTGATACCCCTAAATACGGCACATTATTTAGATTGCACTGCTTTCTGTTGTAGATTTTATACTAAAATTGTAAAATCTTTCAAAATAAACATTAAAAACTGACTTTAAATACAAAAAAAATTATAAATGTACACAAAGTATTATCTTAACAAACCCCATTGGGTTTTAATGATTTTAGTGCTTGCACTGTTAATAAAGTGGGAATTTAGGACATGAAAAGCAGACACAAAAAGAGCATTGGTTTCAAATTAAGAAACATTTGGATATGAAGATAATACACATGGCCATCAGTTTCTTCAGAATAGATTTCCCTCTTATGTCTTATAAGATGGAAATATGTAAAACCTCAAATTTTCATGGGAAAATTATTTTTTTCGAATATTTAACAAAAATTAGAGAACTTTGATTTTTAAAAATTTGTTTACAAATAGGTGATCAACAATTATGTGATATCATTGAAACATATTGCTAGGCATTCACGAGAACAAAAAAGTATTGAAGCAAAACATCGAGTAAAAGATAATAAAACAAAAGAGTAGATAAAATAGAACTGTGAAGCATTATATTCATTGCAAATAAATAACAAAGATGCTGTATTATAAGTACAATACTTTCAGGTAATGGTATTTATGAGTTGAAAGCAATAATGTGCAAATGTTAAAAATTTCTAGAAAAGTAGAAAAAAGTTCTTTAGTTGATTTTTATACAATATGAAAATAACAATCATAAAGTCCCAGAGACCCTTTGAAAATTGATTGCTGATGCATGCAAAATGAAAGCAATCTTCATAAATAGGTATAAACTTTAAAAAAAAAGTAAAAAACTTTGTAATGAAAATGGTACATATGTTTATGAATAATATTAGTTTTTCCTTCTTTTCCGTTGCACTTTAGGTGGTCTAAGATACGGATTATCCATTATATCATTATCTGCAGCAGGATCTTTTGGATTTTCAGAATCTTCATGAACATCTGGAAATATAAATAGGAATTAATTTGCTGCTTTTAAAATTTTCATAAATAATGAATATCCTTACATTTATGATGTATCAAAATGTGGTATATTGAAACAAATAAAGAATAAATTTACAGTTCAACTCACATTAATGTCCACAATTTAAATTTAACTTTTCCCCCTGATGTCCAGTCAACTGAACTTCATTCATCATTGCACTACAAGGGCAGAATTGTGAACTACTTGGCATTATCCTGGTGCACCATGGGGGTGGGGTCATGTTGCACCTCACATATGAACCATATACAGAGGCTACACATTTACTCCAGGTGGACAAGCATCCAAACCTTACCCCGGATTCGTACCAGGAACTTTTTGATCCAGAAGCCAGCACCCTGGCCACCAGACAGATTAGTCTGGTGAACAGATATTTAAATTTGACGACATAAAGATTTCCCTTAATGTTAAGTTGTTAAAATGTTATGCTGACTCTACTATATCTGTGGAACCAATGCCATAGCCACATAATTGAAATTAAAGAGATACCGTTTGTTTAAATATGAAGACATGAAGTACTTTCAAGGGTAAATGAAAATACCAGGGAAATGTATGCTTTTTAATTGATCAAATCATTTGTTAAAAACATTTGGTTGCACGTTTGACAATTAAAACTTATAAACTCCTTCAATTTGGGGCAGTTAAAATGATTAAAATCCACGCAAATCTGTAGATTTAATTCTATGCATATTTTTTAGAATTAGAGTTTATGTGTATAGTAATGAATAAATAAATATAAACCAAAAGAAAAGTGCAAGGGTATTTGAATGTATTTTTATTCAAAATTTTTCTAGACATGCTCCTACAAATACTTAAGCTTTTGATTCTGAATCAATATTTGCGAAGAAAGCTGCTTTTCAGTGACTGTTTAATCGATAATGTTATTGATTAATTACATATTGAATTTAAAAACAAAAGAATAAGTTTGTCACCTAAGTACCATAGCCATCAAGAGACCAACTTTTTCTACCATTTGAAACATTAATAGAGATAGATATAAACATGGAAGTTCTATTTTGCCTTCAGTATTAGAAAAGGGTTTTACAGCTCAGATAGTTTTTTTAAATAACTTTTCAAAGTACATAAATAATTTATAAGTGATGTGAAAATCAATTTAATGGGAAGTGATGTATATAACATAATAAATTAATATTTTTAAAAGGTACTGATGAAAATGCATTTAAGTTTCTCACACTTCTCTAAAACATAACAAATTAGTTTCAATATAGCTTCTTCACAAAATAAAAACACATATATTTAAAACAGATAATTGTATAAGATATGGCTTTGTTTGTCAATCTAAACAAATTTTTTGTTACACAAGGGCTAATTACAGCAGGACCTATGGTTGAAAGTGGATACCAAACTATATCTATGCCATAATCAGGATTTGAACCAGAGACTGTTGAACAGAGGGCCAGAGCATTAACCAATTGGCCACCAGGTCAGCATGAGTTGAATTAATATGAATAATATATATGAATAATCTAATTTATTCAATTATTTAAAATTAAATATTTAGTTAATAATGAATATTCAGCCAATATTTTTAAGGAACACTTACAAGGAGGAGTTGAACTCTTATTTGTACTATCAGCATCTTCTTGATCAAATAATTGATCTGTAAACAGCAGTGCAGAAAAGAACGGACTTGGATTTGGTTTACTTGCAATTACTGAAACAAAAACAAACTTTTAAAAAGAAATAAAAGCAAAAAATTTCAACTTGAACAAATTTGTGGTTGAATAAAATAGATTTTCATTTCATAAATCCAAGAAAAATTGAGGGTTAAGGTTTTAACATCAAAAGCCACATTCTCTCTTTAAATAGTGAAATGGAATATGAATATACAAGAAGCTATATTGGAACTTACAAGGAAAAAGTGAAGCATCATCAGGATACAAGGAATGCGTTGAACCAGTTTTTGCAATGAACCTTGTGAGAGCTCTTTCAGTGTCCCTTTTTTGAGTTGCGGCCTTTTCTCTGATGCATTCATACTCTGTGATAGGTTGACGATGAGTCTAAAAATGTGGAATTTTGAAAAGTTAAAAATATTTAATTAAAATTTATTTGAAAAAATTAAAAAAGTTTTTTCATTTCTAGTGCCTGACCACACTTCTTTGGCACTAAAAGGGGAATTGATGGCTACTTGGGAAGGAGCAACCAGTGAATGAGTCTGAGCTACTCCTAACAGGGACAATTACCTATGACCATGCACTTACAAACAGGGATTTGAACCTGGGACCTACTGGGTGGCAAACAGCATGACCACTATACCAGTTACATGGCTCAACATAAAATAGTCTCATAAAGAGAGGAAGATCTTTTTGGTAAAATTATGTATTCCTGAATACAAACAATTCAGCCAGAATTTCAAGTAATTTGCAACACTTATTAACAGAGATACCAACCTTTGTTTCAGGAAACAGTGATGTGCTTTTAGGAATATTTCAGTAATTATGTATTTTACAAAATTCTTTCAATACAAATTGTTGTAAACAATATTTCAATACATATTAATGATGCATAGCAACTATATAAACAATAAAAAGTTAAATTTTTTAATTCTGTTGATTCTTGGCTGCATATATTTTACAACACAAAAATATTTATAGCATGATTTATTTTTCTATAAATTCCAATACACATTTACTACTTTAAGGTTTTGCAATCATAAACATCCATATTGTTTCAATTTAAATACACTGTAAAATAGATGTTTTCATTTTTGTCTCTGCAAAATAACTAAGTCTTTAGGCATTGTAAAATTATATACATTTAATGATATAGAAACAGTGAGAAATTGACTAGACTGTCTGTGTTGACTTTAAATGAGTCATTCAACAGTATAGAATAAGTTGTTAGGGTTTACACAAGTCCTTAACTTAAGTAACAAAAATAAGGCAAAATTTGGTTTGATACATTGCAATGGAAATGAAATATAGTAACTGGAAAATACTTATTTCTAAAATAGAATTGAAAAAGACAGTAAATTAATCTACCAAGAATTTCCTTAATAATTTCACAATTCACTGTAATGAAAGGTGAAAAGGTTCAGAGGGTTACAGTTCTGAGTGTGGTGTGAAATTGTAAGAGCAGGTTTTGACTGTACAACAAATTAGCTCATTTATGTTTTGAACTGGTTGAGAAAAGTGACAGATGATTTATTCTGAGGAAATTTTTTTTCAGGTGACCTATTGTAATTCAGCATCCCTATCTCTTTGCTACTTGAAATTTTAGAACATATTTGATGTGATAATTGATCCTTGTTAAGTAGAGATATAATCCAGTAAATGTGAAATATCTACAGCATTAGCTAGATGGTTACCAGTAAATCAGCATAGCTGTATATTTAAGGCAAATTCTGAAAAACAATGTATCAAATTCCTCATAATTGAAACAGTTGCTCAAATCAGTGTACTTTCTAGATAGTTTTGATTTATGTAAAACAGTTATATTTATGATGAATATTATTGCATTATATATATATCATACATGAATAAAATGTAAAGAATTTTTTGCATTATATGAGCGAGTTGGCTGCCAAGTGTATATGCCAAGTATAAGTCCAAAATTGCAATTTTTCAGGAGAGCGAATTGAAAGTTTTCAACTGTCTATAAATTCAACGTATTGTAACATTTAACGCATCTTGTGGCCAAACTATTGAAACAGGACCCATACCACTTGGCAATTTGATACATCTAGCTGCCTAGTATTGGAAAATGGTGTAAGTCCGTTTTCGGATTTTTGGGACTTTACCACTTGGCAGCCAACCCAACCACATATTTATCATATACGAATAAAATACAGACAATTTTTTTAGTTATTTATATAAAGTAATTTATTGGGTAAAGCCTTGTTTTTGAGAAAAATCATGTCACTAGTAGAAAATAAAATAAAAGAAATTCTTGCATCAAAATCCATGAAAAAATTCCTACTTCTCATAATTATTTAGCTAGCAAAAAGTACTTATTTGTGGAAAAACGTAATTTGAAAATAAATAGTAAAAAATGAGACATGAAAATGTACACAAATTGAAATCAAATATGCTTATTTTTCATATTTTTTGAGCATTGATATGTATTTCAAAGTTATATTCCAAGCACACACAAAAAGAGTTTATAAATAACACACAAGAAACTGAAGCTTTTCTCTATGAACAGCATAAAATGAGTAATACCATTCCCTCAGAACATGCTACTTGAGTGGAGTTTTGAACTTGCAACAAAAATTCATTATTGCAATCTCTATAATCATTAAAATAGCTTTCTGCTTCAATCCATATTCTATTTTGTGTTAACATACTCAATTAACAGGTGAGCAAATTAAATTTTACATTCCAAATTTCAATTCCATAAATACAGAAGAGTTATGCTGGCAGTGTAAAGAATTCCTAGGGATCAATGCATAAATTTTTCGAATTAAATTAAATAAAAATTAACTAAAAAATTACACAAAACAAAATGAAAATATTAAAATTCCAAATTATAAAAATTTATGTGCAAAATTGGAATGCTTTTGTGATACTGCAGAAAACTTTTTCATGGTGACTTTATTTTTTCATTAACAAACTACAATACTAAATAAATAACTAGAACATCTTAAAAAAGAATGCAAGTTGCCACAATTTTAGTAACTTGAGCGAGTTTATTTCAAGCATCTTCACCCATCACATGGGGAAGGGCAGTTGAAAATTGGCCATGTTTAAAATAACCCAAGCTGATGAACAGGCTTGTGAGTGACGCCTGATGGTCAATGCCTCAAGATGGAAATACATACGTGTCTGGTAATTATTCCAAACAAATACTGTTATTTAGTATCTTTAAAGGGAGGATGATTATCAGTATAATTTTGGGGGTGAAATAAGTGCAAGTAAAGTTCTTATTTGAATAAAATAACATGCATCTTGTTCAGTTATTCCATTTTCAATATTACTAAACTTAATACAGAAAGGAAAATAAAATTCAAAATTTTGATATAAATCAATGATTCTTTAAAAATAAAAATCAATTGATTTAAATTGGCATACCCTGAAAAAAGTAATCAAAAGACGATGAAGAACTGATTGTCTTTTGACACACACACAATCACTATTGTTAATCCACAATAGTGAAATGGATCGAGTATTGCTCCTTTTGATTTTTAAATAGCTTAAATGCAAAGACACAACAAAAATAAGTACTCACAGGAGTTCTGATGTAAGTATGAGGGTCTGGAAAAGGTGGATAATGCTCTGGTATATAGCTAGGCAAAGATCGCTTTTCACCAGCTTGAAGAATACGGGAAATGGAGGATCTGGGCAATGAGGTAGCTAAAAATACAAACAGCATTAAGCATTTAACTCATTTTTTGAACTTCAACATTGCTTTTGACTTCAAATGAAATCGAAACACAAATTTAGAAAATGATAATTTGGAAAGTAAAATTACCCCATGAAATAGCTAAACGATAAAATGAAACTAAAAAATTTACATTATAAAGCATGTTTTACTGAAAATGAACATTATTGAGTGCCAAAATTTAATTAATTGCCCTTAGGATAGAAATTATAAATATAGTTACACGCCAAAGGCACGAATCTGAATTTTGGCGATTTTCACCTAACTGCATTTTTTGAGTCACCATTTCATGTTTTATCCTGACAAAGCCACGAATTATCTTGATTCTTAGTGGACATGCCGATTTTCATGAGAAAACAACCTTTGAGTCGTAACTCGATTTTTCAAGAAGCATCAAAACTCTGAACGCGTTTTTGTAGAAACGTCAATTTTGCAGATTCGTGCCTTTGGCGTGGTGGTGAAGATATAATTGTTACTCATTCAATTGTCGGAACATTTATAACTCAAATATGGTGCTGGCATTTCTAATAATTAAAAATAGGTCCAGAAGCTCGAAAAGCAAAATTTTAGAAAGGCTTTGGCTCTTCTGTGCCACTTAAGAATAAAAAAAATTCTTTTAAAATTTTTAACTACTGCCTAATTATGCACTCTTAAAAGTAGTAAAAATAACATTAAAATCTATTTTTCAAAACATCTTAAGTATGTATAAAAATAAAATAATACCAAATTTTTTTTGGTTGATGTGATATTTTTTACCTTTCTGTTTAAATTTCTTTGTTTAATTTACATCTTACTTACACAGATTTTATGAACGGACACAAACATTTCATTGGTCATTGACAAAACGTACAATTCATATAGCACTCTTTTATCCTTTGAAATTCAAAATTGACGATTTACACTTTAAGAGTAAATCATGAATTAATAATATTTGGCTTGATATCAGACATTTTATTGGGGATAGAACTTATTTTTAAATTAATAAACTATTTATTAATTAAGCTAAATATATTTTAATAGACGTTTTCAATAAATTAATTTTATGCAACTCAATGCATTGTAATGGATTATTATTTGGACTGTGAAAAATCGGAATTAAAAGGATTGAATAAAAAAACATGTGTTCATTACAAAAGCAAAAATACATAGAAAAATACTTACGTGTTGGTAATGTAATCCGGTTAGGACGTTTAGCATATGGAATAAGTGACTCAATGCTCATACCTTTTAAAAAAGAATGAAATTATTAATGAAATATTTATAACATTTAAAAAATTGTTTCGCCAAAAAAAATTTAGATACTAGATACTCTACTTTGCACTCAATTTGTAAAATTAGATTCCTAACATGAGCATATGCCTCATAGGGGTAATATGAACGTATGGGTGCAGTTGAACAGCAATTTGAAGTGGAACTAAAGTACCAAGAACTCTTAATGGAAACAAAACATCTTAATGAACAAAAAACTTAAATGAAAACTATATAAAAAGATAAAAGGAATCATGATGCGGCTTTGTAATGAGACTAAATACTTAAATCAAACTGGTTTAGCAAGAGCTTCTGTTACCACTCTTGTCTTTAGATTTGGTTGATTGTTGTTTTAGTGCTGTCTTACAGCAGATAAAAATAAACCAATATGATATCACAACACAACGGACTATTGGTGACGGTTCGGGATCAATCCCCAAGGGAAAGATCTGAGGACAACACATTTGAACCAAGGCCAAAATTACGTGTAGGTGTTGACCTCTTCGATGAAGATTTAAGAGGTTTGTATTAGAGGTGGATCGAATTTTCAACTTTAAATTACATAAAAAACTCAGTACGTGAATAACATTTGAAAAGAAATAAGAGTAAACTTACCCATTTCAATAAGGGCAATAATGACATCACTTACAATGGCGTCCGAACGACCACTGAGTTCACAAAACGAGCGACTGCTTCGAGACAACTCGAACATGTCTAAAAAAGAATAATAAATATAAATAAAGAATTTAAAAAAAGGATTTATCTAAAGTCAAAATTTGTAAAGGCATGTTCACAAATCCCAAATTTTATACATCATTTTGAATAAAATCATGTTTGAGTAACTATTTGCTACCGATCAATTTTCAGCATGTTTTCATGCTGAAAAACGAGCATAAAAACATGATGTAGTTTTGCTAAGAGAAAAACTACATCATGCTTTCAAGCTCAAGATGTGCTGGATTTCATGCTCAATGATGTAGTTTTTACCATCGCTCTCTCGAAGATTCGGTTACTAAACTGAGGTTAACTAAGAGCACATATAATAAATAACATTCGATCCCTGATTTAGAAAATAAATTTACGAGTTATAGAAATCAGTTTTATCTTCTATTAAAGAGAACCAGTATCCCAAATTTAATTTTAAAATTAGATTTGTTTGTACATGGTTTTCTGAAAAGATAACTAGTTATACAACGATGTATTGCAAGAAAAAAGATTATGAGCTCAGAAATTTATTAAAAATAAAATGTATACAAAAACTATTTAATTGTAAACAATTAAATATTGAAATGAATTTAATTATGTGCAACTGAAACTTGATGTATGCATATAAATACGCGAATCTTAGGATTTTTTGCTGAGAGTGTCTCAAAAGCTTTTCAATGTTTCAAACATTTTAAAGTTTTCTCATAAAAGTATACATATTTTTCTCAAAATCTATTTTTTAACACATATACATACAATGTATTCGTACAAAGAGAAGGGGCAAATAGATGTCTCACTTAAAATTCAGTAAAAATGGGCCGTTTTATAAAATAAAATTATGAAATACATATTAAAATGTGTAATTTTTCGAACAAATCTTGACAAATGCTCTCGTAAAATGTAAAGTTGATAAAAATGAATAGTTGATAAAATTTTGTTAATAGCTTTTTGAAAAATGTACCTAAAAAGCAATTTTACCATGGAGTCAGTCCAATGGAAACCACTATAAAACCACCAATAAAAAAATTGCAAAAAACAGTCGAAATTCTGATATAATAATATGGTAACGAGTATATCAAAAGAATTATTCACATACTGGATAAGACAAAATCAGAGGCCCATATTCAGGACGCATCAGCTTAAGAGTACTAACATTAATCATATTTTTGGAGGGTAGGCATAGATTCTTTTTCGAGCTTGGTTTAAGCCTTGAAAATGTAAGTTCATGGATGGGTAAGATTAACACAAATAAAACCAAGCAATTGCATTCAATAGAGAAAATGTGAAATTGCTAGAAAACCTAACTAAAAGTAGCCGAGTATATAGAGAAACTATATTCGAAAAGAGCTTGGAAAGAATTTTATGTATTTACAGAACATAACACTCGTAAAATGGTATAGTTAGTATATTTTATGGAAAAAAAACCACAATTAGACATAATTAAATCCTATATTGAAATATCACCCAACAATGAATTATTTTTATTAATATTACTTAAAAGATAATAAGGATAGATAAATATTATTTTTATCCTTCTTGAAGCGTTTTGATTTCATTTTTTACTTCAAGAAATGAGATTCCTTTTGAAAAATGGAAGCATTAAAATCTTAAAAAGTATTCGTACGTACATCAAGTTATGTAGTAACATCGATATTGCTTCAAAATTTTCCTTATAAAATATATTGGAGACACTTCTCGGTAAATCAAATTAAATTCTGTTTAATTCTCATACACTTTGACAAGAATTTCTTTTATATAAATTGGATATTATCTACAGGGGATTAACAATTCATTCATTTTATGACTTCATTAGCCTTAAAATCTTCAAAGGTTTTCAGAAATATTTTTCTGTTATTACGCTCCTCCCATAATAGTTCAAACGGATTGAGATCTGACGACTATGGGGACCAAGTATTCCCCTCCTTGATTAATCTACTCAAATGCTTATTGGTTTTTTAGCAATTTTCTCGACTGGCATGATTCGATCAACTACCACTCTAAACGACTTACACTTTTTACAACATGGTTCCATACATTCCGATATTTTTTGCCCAGAATTCAGATACAAGGCCCATTTGAGTGTACGTTTCATTTAAGAATAAATTCAGTCATATTAATGCATCAAACGAAATTAATCGGGCATACCTCACTTCCGATGCAAGAGTGTCAGAAGTTAATAATTGTTTTTTTTCCAATAAAAGAGTTAACAAATTTGTGTATAGGAAAATACAGCGAGTGAAAGACTATTGTTCGCCGTAGATTCGTTATTTTACGGCAATTAGTTACAGTAACAGCAATTTTACAGGAGGTAATTTAGGAAAGGGCATTCATAAATAACGCCAAAACCTAAAATCGACTTTTTTTGAGTTAGCCTTTTGCTATGTTTAAAAGATATTCAAATTTACTAGTATTAATTGAGAAAAATTAATTTAATGAAGGGTTAGAAATTAGGTGCAGAAAGTCAGGCGTCAATGGCACCTAGACATTTCCCCATCAAGTGCTAAAATCTTTTATAATCCGCTACGCGATATACTACATGAGAAGGCAAGTCGAGTCACGTGTCTATTCAAATCGGAGACTGGTGGAAATGTAAACAAAGTGTTTTCAAAATTGACATCTTCGCGCCGATTCTGATTCGAAGATTGCCGTTCGGTGCCGAAAGCGATAGCACGAATTGACAGGGGGAGAAACATCCACGGTGATGGCCATTTATGCTTTTACACATTTTCCTAACCTTTTATACATATTCAAAAATCGACTGCCTTTTCGTCGGAGCCGCACTATACTCGAGCAATTTTATTTTGTTTACGTATATGTGTACAAGAACAGCGTAATGACCAGGGCCTGTTACCATTTGCACTTTTGAATCTTTTTCATGAAAAGGACAAGGTTTAATAAAAGTCTGGAGCGTCGATTACGGTAAACGTTACCATGATTACAGAATGGGTAGGGTAAAGGAGCATATGACATTGGTGGATCTACTCAGAAGTCAGGGAGTAGACTGTTACATGGAAGATTAATCGGATCGTTAGGAATTCACGTCATATAACCCAAAAAGTTTTGAAAAATTAGACGTCAAAACCCTGATTTCCAACCGATTAAATGTGTAAAACGATGCATTAAGGATAATGCATCGTTTTTTTTATTTCGTCTGTTGCATGTTCGTTACTTTTGATCTTATTTCGCTGCCCTGTAATTGGAACAATCTGTTCGAGTTTGCATATAAATAAATAAATAAATAAATATTAAACGGAAAATTATAATTTGTTCTCTAGTATATCCGATATCAACCTTATAAAATACACAGGACTTAATATCCCAAATCAACCAACTGTTACATTCCGGAAGTTAAATATACCGAAAGAGCACAGCTCATTACGCATAAATACTTGGTCCCTTTCACAAAGACAACCTCCCGACACGACAAATTACCGCACGCACGTTTTTCATCAGTCCCACCGCAATGATTCCTCCGTTTCCAAGGAAACGCTGGTCTCACGATACCGTTTTTATGAGAGCCCAGAAGGAAAGTGCGAGACCCTTTTCAAAATGGAATGTCCCTGTGGCCTTCCCAAGAGAATTGCCACACACAGGGAAGTAAGGAGGCGGGTAAGCAAAAATCGAGAGCAAAGAGCAAGTGAAAGTATTGAGGCCAACGGAGGCCCCCTCAAAACGCCTCTCTCCAAGTAGGATCCCACGATCTATGGAGGCCACCGGGGCCCGAATCTGTGGAGGTGAGGCCCAAAGGAGGCCAAAGGAGTCACCAATTGACCTTCTTCCAGGCGATGTTGGCCTTGGTGGATCTCATCCTGTCCTTCGGATGCTGTGCATGACCTTAGCATCTTCCAATTTGCCCTTGATGGGTGGATATTAGGGAGGCAAGGAGTAAGAACTCTTTCTCTCCTTTCGCGAAAGGGAGATAGCCGGGTGATTGACAGCGATAGGGAGACGGTACGCGGAGTAATGGAGTTCTATTCTTCCTGTCGTTCGTTTTAGAGTGGATTTTGCTTTTAAGATGCGTTGTGATGAACAGTTCGGTCCATTGTAATAAAAACTGTTTGTTATTCGAAGGAAAATATTTTTCGTTTTGAATTAAAATGGGTTTATTACAATAAAACTAATCCAAGAATTGTCGCCTTTTGAAATTGTACTGAGATTATGTTGTTTTAAAGTTATGAGTATTTCATTTTTAAACGCGTTTTTACTTGCACACGCCACTTTTTCACAAATCTTGACAAAATTTAAAATATTTTCATAATTAAATGAAAAGAGAAAAAACAAAATTAAATTCCTTTCTTTTTTAATGTAACAAAATACTAATTAAAAATAAGTTTATATTATTTTATTTATTTTTCTTTCTGAATTTCTAACTTACTAATTATGTTTTTACAGAAAAATAGCTTTATAAATACACGCATTTTAGTTTTCACAAGCTCCTATGAGATGGTTTCTCTGTACAGCTTAATGTAAATGACGGTGGATATAAGTAGTTCCTTGTTTAATAACTTGTGACGTAATTTGAAATGTTACTAGAATGCAATTTCGGCATGCTAAAATAATGAATCAGAAATTATTTCCAAACGGCGATAAATCAAATTAATTCTTAACCGGAAATATTTTTTCCGTCTTCCTTGGTAAAAACTGAAAAAACTCAAATTTATGTTTTACACAACAGTGTTATGATCACTGTTCCTTTTTACGATTATTTGAAAATATAAACAGTACATTTTGAATTTGAAACACTCATCAGCGAATACGAAAACACTCGCTTTTTGCGTTTTCCCTACACATACACCTCGCATAAGGAAAAACAAACATTCAGATTCCATAAAGAAATTGGTTCGAAATTCGAACACGGAATATCTTTATTTAATTTTACTTGCGTCGGATATAGAACTGTGTCATAAAAAAAATCAGACTAACAATATACCACGCATTCATCTTACAAACCATTTCCTAACCTAAGGGAAAACAAGCATTCAGATTTCACAAAGAAATAGTGGTGTGGTTCGAACACAAATATCTTTGATTTGATTTGTGTCTGATTTAGAACTGCGAATGTAAAAGTAAATAAACAAATACACCGCACCCCAACAATACACCGCGCATCCGTTTAACAAACCATAAAGGTGAGTGAAAATGCATGCTAATAACGGGACTACAATCTACGTTATTTTAAGGTATTTTTATAACATGAAATTTACCCGTAGATTATTGGTAATTGAAATAACACATTACTCTCTTATCAACGGTTTGTCTCCTAACATATTTTGCAATTATGATTTTCTTAGCATATTAGCATTATAATATTCGGGAAAATACAATTTGATTTCGTAGGTCACAAAAACATTTTCACAGTAAATCCGAGCAAAATTAAACCAAAGCAGAAAATAAAAAAAATACGGTTTAACCGTAGACGTAATTGAAGAGAGAAATATTTTAAATAAATTTAATAATCTGGTATAAAATTGGAATACTAAATTCAATAAACGCGTATAGGTTTCGATGGAATCTTGAACACTGATTCTAGATGCAATTCAAATATAAACTTATTTCCTAAATAAACTCTTACGTGATACTGAAAAAATGTAGACGCGATGTAAATGCATTTATAAAATTTGCATTTTAAAAAATCTGTGCGTAAAATTGATTCGTATCACTTTTATGGAATTAGGTTGTTTAAGTCTGCTAAGGTTGGCAAACACTGAAATGTATGCTGAAAATATCACACAAAAATTTCAGCAAAATGAAATTCGTCGGTCATTTTATCTAATCCTTAGAGATAAATTTGATAATCATCAGACATGACAATTTAGTTACAATTTAATTTTACAAAAAGGTGTCATCACTGGCTGAGGCCAGCACGACCAAAAAATATTAAATGACTCCTACGTTAAGTTAACACATAGTTTTTTGTATTTCAAAAACTGATAGAAAATCTTCCTAAATTTGATTATCTGAACAGAAAAAAAACAATAAATGTAAACATATAACAAAAAAAGAGGTCTTCGAACTTTTTAAAACGTATACAAAATTCATAATCCGTACTTAAAAGGAAATCCTCTACCAAACTTCCCGAGAGTATCAAATTGAAAACTTAATACATTTAAAATGTCAACTTTCCACTGAAATATAAATTTAAAACCCATTCTAGGCACTCATTTTGGAACAATGTAGGCATTATTCGGCACTTCCCGAAATTCAGAATTTTCAAGTGTTTTTCGAAGTTTTTCAGGTTCTAACCATGTATGAATCGTGTCGAGCACGGTTTGCGCGTGTGATAACTATTGGAAGCCCCATGCTTAATTTTCTCCCCATCGTTTAAATCCGTGAATAACATTTTTCGATAACCTTAACAAATACACAATGTAGGAAATAAAAATCGTGCACACCCTGATTGTAACAGACACGCTATCACGAGCCATTCGTGATGACAACGCATGCATTTACACACATTCTAAACTACGATCATGCAAATAAAAGTGTTCTCCAGATTTTCGTTTCTCAGCAGATACATGACATTGGGTACATCTACTTGACCTTCTGGGCAAGGAAAAATTTGAAGCGAAAGGCGAAAAAAGGGCATTGTTTGCATACGGCGACAGATGATATAAAAATCGGAGAAGGCTGATGATGCAAAAGTCTGGAGAAGAGACCTTGGTAGTCATGGTTGCGGCAATGACGTACAAGGATAGCAGCAAGGTGAAACCATCGTGAACACTTTTTGTACATTAAACATTTCCTCTTCTCCTTTCGATAGCTTACTCAGTTTAAGGGGGGCGGCAGACATTGAAAACCTTTTTGAAAATATTTTGACAAAATTTTAGATACTTGAAACACACATTCAAATGCTTAGCAAAAAATGTCCAATAGATTTTAATTTTTTTTGTCACATTATTTAAAAAATTTAAAGTGCTCTTCGAAGATTTGTTTTTTAATTAGAAAATTGATATTGGTTTCACGACATTCTGACATGCCATACCAACTTGGTATCATTTTATAAAATTACTTGGGTAATTAAAAGGGAAAAAATAATAATGCAAATAATTCTCTTCCTTTTTCTTCTAGATTTCATGATTTTAGGAAAATTTTAATTAGAAAATAGGCGCGCATATGGATGGTTTTATAGAAAGGTATCAAAACGGAAAAATGCTATTCATAAAAATATGCATATAATAAATCTGGTACTATTCTTAAAAAATTATTTTTATTAAACTATCGAGACATATTTTGATCAACGCTGGGAACAATCACGGAGAAATACCTTAATGGAATTGCCTATGGCCTTAAAATGACTTCATCCGCCCACTGATGTTACTACCCAAACAAAACTCCGTAAAACACTTTTTTAACTTAATTTTAAGTTTTAATACTAATTATGAAATTAGTATTTGAAAACAATTGACTAGCAAAGCAATCTTCATATATTTGCATGAATATTGATTTATGACTTTTTGTCAGCAAAACTTAATTTTAGTAACTGAAACATATTTAATAATCCCTATTTTAGTATTTTTAGCTCTTTTTTTGCACAAAGATATGAACCAGGACGAAAGAGCTGAATATTAGTCATATTAAATGTTCTTCCATTCATTTCAATCAAAACATTTCAAGATTGAGATTTAAATTGTTTATGAATATTAATTACATTAATATTACATACAATTAATTTACGATTATTTTATAATTGATCATTAATGGTTTAATAGTTCGTTTAGTGAAAATTAATGTGAGCTTTTTAAAATAATATCTAAATATGTTTTCGCCAGCTAATCTCAAAGTAATTATAATCGACCACGCTTTTTAAGCCTTTTTTTTTGCACAAAAGTCTACTAGGAGAAAAAAGATGAATATTGCAGTCAAATTAAATGTTTTTCTTCCATTCATTTCCAAAATATATCAAAGCTGGTATTCAAATTGTTCTTGAATAAAAAACCATCATAATATTAATGCCGCATACAATCAGATTTAGAAACATTAATTTCTGTAAAATTGATCATCAAAAAGATTTATAATTTGTAACAAAAGAATTTTGCGGTTTTTTTTTTTAAATTTCTAGATATGTTTTTGTCAGCGAATCTGAAACTAATCATGGCCAATAAATTTTAAAAGACCTGCACTTAGGGCTTTAAAATGACTTATCTACCGCTACATACTTATAAAACAAAGCATCTGGGGTCTTACTCCCCCCTTTCCCCAAGTTCGCCGCCAATGCAGCTTATTTTTGCATAATTAGATCATTAACATCAATGAAATGGGAGAGGAGCAGTTCTGATCTGTAACAGCCAGATCCTCTTCCAAAAAACGAAGGACGATGCAAATGAGTTTCCCGTGTAAGTTAAAAACCTCGAGAGCGGCCCTGAATATACCTAACCTTCGCGCGAACCGCGGATCGCGGGAGGAGAGGGCAGATACGAAAAGATAACTGGAAGGAAAGGAGAGCTCTCGTTGTCCGACAGTTGAACTTGAATTTACCTTGAACCAACCTGGGGTGACCTTCGCTGGCAACTGATGACCTAGATAGAGAGCCGTTTGACTTTCGTTAGTCAGTAGTCTACCATAATGTGCCAAGGGCGAAAATCATTTTCCGAAGCGACTCTTTTAGGAATCGACTCGACCCTGACGTTCAGTTATCAATCGTCGCACGTCAGGAATGGGGACGTCATTCATTTCTCGCCGCAATTGCACGGGTAACGTACGACACTGTACGTGCTGAAGCGAATACTCGTACGTTCTAAACTGATGCTTGTTTTGGCATAATTAGCGACGCGGTGTTGGCTTAAGGAGGGGGGGGGGCAGTACTTTTAAACAGATCAAGTTTTAGTGAAAAGAGGCAGAAGCTTTTAAGTTCTGAAAAAATGTAATTTATCGGGGATTCTTTTCAAATTTAGAACTTGTATAGTATGGATGCTATATTTTAAAAAGGAAATCACGAAAAAGCATCTATCATTTGAATTTTTATGTTTGTGAACAAAACTAAGAACCAATTTTGGACAAGTGTTCGCAAGATAACTCAAAAACAAATTTTCTATATGAATGAAACTTAGCCCACTTATTATAGGACTCATTACCTATAAAATGACCTATTCTCAAAATTTTAACTAAAATATTTTTTATCTCTTTCGCAATACTATTCTGATGGGGGGTTCATGGCGTAAGATTTAAATCTCTCTAAATCCATAAAACAAATAATTGTGAACCGATCATTTTAATTATAGATAATTTTATAGGTAATTGGGGTTCTATAATAAGTGTTCAAATTTTCATTACTATAGAGCAGGGGTGTCAAACTCAATTAAAACACGGGCCATTTAATGCAACTGGTAAGATTCACGCGGGCCACATCACATTTACAAATTTTCTTAAAATTATATTTTGAAGTGAGGATTCAGGAATATGGATAGGATAATTAAAACACATTATGTAATTAAGTGAATTTAGGGTAATAATTTATAATATTGCTATATAATTGCTTTTATTTAATTTAATGTATTTATAAAACTAAAATTATTTTTTTTTTACCGGAAACTTGCCAGCGCTTTCCTCCTACTAGTTTTTCAATATCTGGATTCAAAGACTGAGAACAGACAATCTTCATTATGGCAGATAGATGTTTATCAGTTAATCTTGATCTGTAGGCCGTTTTATTTAATTTCATGGACGAAAATAGTTGCTCACACATTTAACATGACGAAATTGTGTGTACGGTATTGCCTCGATCTCCCCAAGTGATAATTTCTTCATAACATATTGTCCTGTTTTCGTTTTATTTCAGAGCATCGAGGGCCACAAAAAATTACCTTGGGTCCACATGCGGCCCGCCAGTTTGACACCCCTGTTATAGAGTAATCAATTTTTGAAATATCTTGCGGAGCAAAACACTTGGCCCAAATTGGTTCTATATCTATTATAAGTATACAAGTTTAAATGTGATAGAAGCTTTAAATTTATTTCCTTCTTAAATATAATATAAATTTTTAAAAGTTGTAAATTTGAAAATAATTCATCAAGGAATAATTTTCAACAGAACTGAAACTTCTACCTCTTTTCACTGAAACTTGACCATTTCAAGGTACTGTTACCCTTTCAAAGCCCAGATTTTATACTGCGTGGTTTACATCTAAGTATATTTATCAATTCATAATTCATTTATAAGCTTGCACCGAATTTTAATTTGGCTTTTATCTCCCGGAAATAGTTCAAATGATAAGAATTGTGATGAGGAAATTCAAATAATTTTTGAAAAATTCAAAATTTCATGGAAATACACAAATTACAAATGGTTTCACATCTCTTAAAAAAGGAACAAAATTGACAAACTGACTACAATCCTACAAAAATAACTTCATGTTGATAAATTTAATATGTAACATTAAAAATAATTATAAATGTAACTAAAACGACATTTTCTAATAAGCATTCCAGAGTGTTAACCACTATGAATAATCAGAGGAATTCTAATGAACAATATGCTTTTTACTTTGATCCTTTTGCTCAGTTACTAGACGTTGTCAGACGAAAGATTTTGAGTTTCACAAGCGGCGATGTTGTTTTCATTAACCGAGATTTTACAATGATAGTGCAGTGATTTGAATTCCCTTCACTACGTTGCATTAAGTGGTTGATTTGATCAAGCGGGCACTGTATCAACGTTTTACTCCACTGCCAACAAATAAAAAAATTCTATATTCACCCACCTTAATAAGAAAATTTGTAATAATCACACAGCTCATGATTGACATTCAAAGTCGCGATTTAAAACTGCGCCATATTTAAACCCACATAGTACCAGAAAAACAGAACACGAATTTCTATAAATCTGTTGCATTAATAATACAACATATCGATAAAAGATAGATACTTCTAATTACAAATAACTGTTTTGCACGGTATAAATATGGGCTCTTACAACAGTATATTGGATTACTTTCTTTATGAAAACTGCCGCTGGCACACACCCTGGAAATATCTAGGGCACGATGAAAATTAAACTATCCAGATATTAACTTACCCTTTCGACCCCTGGACTGATGCAATGGAAACTCTTTGAACAATTCACTTACCTTCTGGGAGCTCCAGCGACCGCCTCGAGTGTTTTATTTATTTTTATTACTTTTAATTTTATTGGACCCTGTTGGTCTTTTATCTATGGCCCTGTTGGCCTGAACAAAATTCTCCGTACCTCTGTACGTCGAGCCCGTTCCATACACTTCTTTCTGTCGGGACTTTTTCTGTGTGATATTGCTATTTTAGATTTCAATAAACTGACCGGCCATGCGCGTGTTCGCACTGAGGGAAGCTTGCCCTGTCCGATTGGCGGGCTGCTCGGTTCCTCCGACGTGCGATGGGGTTGAAAACCCTTAAACCCCGACCCCCGCCCAAAAAGCTCGAAACCTCGCGGTGAGCTGGGGTACTCGAGGGTCTTGAAACTATCCAGATAAAAAACCACTTTCTTCAAGATATCACATAAGTTCGGGCCAGCTTCCCCAGTCCTTCAGTAAGGCTGTCCCCCCAGTTCATGGTGGGTTCAATGTGGCAGCACCTTCCATGGTTCTCCGGGGTAAAGCAGAGACTAAAACGTTCTCGCCAATTGGTACTTCATCCTCTTAGGGGTTCACATGGTTCTGCAACCTGCATTCTTCCCTACATGACTTCTAATGAGTTTTGAACTTCTTCACCAATAGTCTTACCTAAGATTATTCAAACTAATATATAGATGTGGTTATTTATTCAGTAAATGTGATGCAAACTAAAAGCAATACTACAATACTCAGAAATCTAGTGAAGCTCAGAGGGTTAAAGGACCATACGATTCCCAAGTTGGCATTGGCAAAAAAAATTAAAACCCCTCAATCCCTTCGGATTTTGAGCAGGAATCTGGACAGGGTTACGAATCCATCATCCAGACATGTGATGACGGGTTTGATTTGGTTTGTCGCTCTACCGCCATTTTTTTTTTGCCACACGAGGGTTAATCAGATCACAGGTGATGGAAGGAATTCGAGCTCGATAAAAGTGGGGCTAAAGAGGATAAATTCGGCAAAATGCGGAAACCAGCGATCGCGGGAACGGTTTCTGGGACAAGGCGGAACGGCGCTGGGCAACGAGGCGGCGGCTGACCCGACGGATCTCTCGACGTTCGGATGACCCTTTCTGTTGGGTTTCCGGCCGGCCCGATAATGAGAACGGATCTTTTGTCTCCGTCCTGTGAACGCGACGGCGGCGGTTCCGATTTTGACGGGAAAATGGGTTTCGGGAGCGCGAGCAGGCAGAACACCAGAAACTTGGGAGAAATATAGGTCTGGAAATTAAGAAATCGGAGTAAGATAGGTGTAGCTCGACCCGCTTCCCTGCCTTGTTCTCAATGCGGATGTGTTTCCAAGCATTCCGATACCAATCCTATGCAATCCCGAAGTCTGATTTGATACTTTCAAATACAAGCCTGTTTGTGAGTACTAAAAAGGGAAAATCGAAGGGAGTATTGTTTCAAAATAAATAGAATGATGATTAATATGTACTTTATATTTTAGAACAACTAATTATTCGCACTTTCTACTACCGATAACAAGTAATAGTGAATAACATGAACTAATATTGTCGACAGAAGAAAATTAAAAACATTGTTCATTCTCCAAATGAGTTGATTGTTTTGGGGTTTATATCGCAAATTTGGTCAAACTGCGCCAAATACAAGACAACAACGAGGGAGGAAAAAAAGCAAAAAGCAGAAGGGTAGGCGAGGATAAAACAGAGAAAGTCTGATTGAGTGTGCGGAAATTATATTACAAATTTAAAAAATATAATAATTTTTTACGTTTAATAACAATTATATAATAAACTTTAAAAATGAAAAAATTTCAGCTTTTAGGCAGGAGGATAAAACACTGTTTACCAACGCGGCAGTTCTTGGTCTTAGTAATATATGTTAATAAAAGTTACTATAGGTGGTTATGGTAATATAATTATATTCTAATATTAATGTGGTATTCCGAGTTTTCTAGAAGTGACCCTTACGTTTCCATGGGGCTAATAAACACGGGGGCGCGTTCCCGGGATACCCAAGCGATCTTTTCCTGCTATCATCCCACTACTCTGTTCCTCGATCAATCTTTTTTACTTTCCCATTTTTTACTTGCGCCTTTTGTTTGGAGCAGATTGGCCAAACCTAACCCTTGCATAAAACCCCAAAACAACCAACCAACGAGTTTTCTAGCGAGTTTTAAAATATTGCAGATGTTAGAAAACTAATTTAGTTAAATTATAAATTTAAAAAAAATGTCCGCACTTTTACCCGAAATTTGTTTTTGGGCAAAAATGTTTTTTTTAAAAAATGCCATTAACATTCGAAAACGCGTAAACCTTTAAAAAATCAAAGTTGTTATGCTTTGTCAAGTTGTTTTAATGTAAAGAGAGAAAGTTCCTCACGCAAAGAAAACATTTGAGGAAAAGTAAGTCACTCGAACGTACGAAACACGTGATCGAAATAAAAATAAAACAAATAATACGTTTCGAGAAGATTCACTTTTCCTTTCTCCTCAAAATAACGGGGTCAACCCCCTAAAGTAGCCTCTGGGGTGAAGCTTCTTGCCCTCATTCCACACCCTGTACCTTACAGACGTTCGAAGGGGGATAGGAACACGCACTCTAAATATTTCTGTCAACACAGTTCACATAAAAGGTAGATGCTGAGCATGGCTGACCTCTCAGGTATCGTATGAGGAACTGAAGATGCTACTGGAGGACGGGCGAGTTCGAACTCGGTCGCGGGCCATCCAAAGTAGGCCAGGTTTACCCGCGTCAAGGCCGAATAATTCCAAGATCTGGGCCACTATCAAAATCCTGCAGCCCCTCACAGGCCAGCTATGGACTAGTCCATGCCCTTGATTTAGATTCGGAAAATAATGGAAGCAGGCAAAGTGGACTCTTCCAGACACTGATATGGTACAAGGAGGGCAGGTCTGAAGCTGTTAGGCGACAACGGATAGGAATTCCAAACGTGTAGGAACGTCTCACGATAACATTTTTCTTGTTTGTATTGGATTTGCCATTCAACATAATAAAAAATCTTAAGTTATAAATTACGGCAGTGTACTTTCTGAACCAATGGTTTGTATTGCTAACAGTGAAACATAAAAGTGTTTACATGATCAAAGCAAAACAATTACGTTGGTTACTATGTGTGATTGGAGTTGACGTTTTGTTTAGGAGAATGAATAAACAAATTTAAATAATACTTCGTATAGTTTTAAGTAGTGCTTTGGAATAGTCACCCGATGACTACATTTCTCATATTTCTTCAAAAAATTAAGATTTTGCCGATCTGATATTGATCTTACTATTCAAAATTATGTGTGAACGAAAATTGGAACAAATAAATTTCAAAATAGAAATTGAAGTGACATTTTCGATAAACGAATAAGATTTATTGCATCACTGTATCATGAGTATATCATTTTATGAAACGTTGATTTTTTTACCAAAAACCTAACTTATTCTTTCAAGCCCGATAAAAAAATCACCTAAATGCAGGGTTAGAAATCAGAAATATAAAGTCTGGCGTCAATGGCATCTTAACATTTTCTATCAGTTGCCAAAACTCTTCTACTTGGGCGATTTTAAATTTATTTTGTGGATACGCATAAATAGTGTCTAGGGCCTGGACATTAGGCTGATGTGTCTATTTAAAGGCTTTTTTAATGATCGACCACTGACCTTTTACGGACTTCAGTACTCTAAGGGGCGAACTGACAGTTATCTGAGAGGCAATACTGGGAGCCAGACAAACACTATGACTACACCTGGTCAGGTTGGCTGGTTTTAGGTTTTATGGTCAAAGAGCTCATAATTGGCTAAGCTGCGTCAAACACAAGACAGACATCATAAAGTAATGGACATACACACACAAGGAAAGTTTTAATAATACACATGAGAGGAATATACCCACGGAGGTATCGAACCTGCGCCGCCAACTCGCAGGTTGCTAGCGCAGAGGACATACCCACTGAGCCACAATGGTCTCTTATACCAGGTCAAGTAGCCTATTTAAAAGTAATACATTGTTGGAAGAGAATACATTGTTGGAAGAATAAATGATTGACGAATCGGAATTTTTGAGCCAAACGAGCGAAAAAATTCAGAAATTGGACGTCAAAAAAGACGACTGTATCCAAAAACTCAGTCTTCAAAATGATATTTATATGAATATGATCACCGACCGCTAATCTCGAATTCTGTTTCAGTGTGTGGAAAAATAAACCCTTTCTCCCTTTTGAGGAAATTAAGCAAACTACCAATTCCACTTTACAGTTCCTGTAAAACCAGACTAGTTTCATTTTGTAGCAAACTTTATCCCCCGAAATTTAAATCGAATGTCGAGCCGACCTGACCCAAACAGCGTTGATTCATATTTTTCGAAAACATTGTTGCCAAATTCCCCAAGTCCAAACATTTCCCCTCAAAACGCAAACCAGATGTCGGTTGCGCTCACCTTGAATACTGCCACTGACCCAAACAGTGCAGACCTTGAACGAGACGAGCGACGTTTCAGGTCAGTGATCGTGGGCAAACAGAGGGGCGAGCCCTTGACCTACTCCAGTATACCACCCCTGCGTCCGGTTGCCCTCGTGTTCTCGGACTGTGAAGATCACCTTGCCTGGCCCACATAGCGCCTACCGCGGCCCCTGAGTAACCTCCAAAATCGAACGGTCGACCTGCACCCTGGTCCTCTTACCTCAAGTGACACCGTTTTGAGGCCCGATCCGAATATTTGAAACGCGACTCTGAAAATCAAGGCAAGTCGCACATCCGCTCCCAATTCGTGTTATCAGACCCAGGAGATAGTTGCACTTTTATTTTCAGGCTTTGTTTTGAGTACAAAGTCGTTTCATACACTGAAGGTATATTACTAGTAAAATGCCTTCAAATGTAAAATTAAAAAGGAATATATTTTACCAAACGATATTTATTCAAAAGTAAAAATTACGATACATATTTTAAGATAATGATTATTAATTTAAAAGTGCAAATTTAATGTATGTAGTGCAAACGATTTTTATTAATTTTTTAATTTTCTTATTTTTAGAATTAAATTTATATATTTTTCTTTACTGATATTCTTTAGTTATGTGGCAACACAAATCAATAAAAGTTACAAAAAATTGACGGTACGGAAAAATTCTTGGAATTTGTTAATGGGATACTAATGTTTATACAAATTAACTTTTATCACACTTTGTTTTATTGCCAACGAGAATATATGCATGCAAGAACCTAGTCGTTTCACAGTATTTTGATGAACCAACAGAAGAACTTTTGTGAGAAAACAAACGTTTAAGCCTCTTGCTGGGCCTGAAAAATGCGATGAGTTTGAAAAATCCGAATGAGCCAAACATCGACTGGGTGATTTATTAAGGTTTCGTACCTCTCGCATCCTGAAACAATAGAGTTGATTTTCACTCTCCCCGTATACAATGTCATTTGTATTAGTATTCGCTACAAGTGGAATATTTTGAGCCTAATCTTTTAATCGAACAAGATCAAAACACTCAAATTTCAGTGTTTTGATATAAAATATAATTTGAATTTCATTTGAAGCTATTGAGATAATTATAAAATAATACGAATAAAATGAGTTACATAAATTTTTTTCACTTAGTCTAAATTATCATAGCTGAATATGAAAGGTAGACAAATAATGCTGATATGAACACACGATTATTGATGAACAAACATTTAAATTGTTCGAATGTCATTTAAAACTTTTTTGGTAATTAATTTGAATTGCATAAAACTAATGGTAAAGTTTGGGGAACACTGCATTATCCTTGTTCAGGTTTTTTCACTTCTATACAAGAAATAAAATTTATGTACAACGTTAAAAGCTTACATATTAATAAATTAACATAATGTGCAGTATTCCCTGGAAAGCATTATAAGAAATCTAATAAATGTTTGACCGTCTTTCTGCTCTACTTCGTTACGATGTCCCCAAAAAAGTCACCGCATAACCCCAAACCTCCAACTCAGGGTGGCCCCATCCACACAATCGAACCTACAAATCCGATTCCCATTTTCCTGTGACCTCCCCATTCCATCGTTCCCTTAACATGGTTTTTATCCAGCCTTCCGCTTTCCCATCTATTGCATTCTGACCCGATCGCTTAACCTCGCGGTGGCCCTCTTTTTGTCCCTTGGTTTCTTTCCAAGATCTAGATGTCGCAGGAACGCGGAAAAAGAAACCCAAACTAGCAATGACGACGAGCGGAGAAATGGGAATTGCGGGTGGTGGAACAAGTGAAATCAATCTCACTTTCCTCGGCTGGATTTTCCGGTTTCTGCTCTCTCAAATCAAACCAAAGGAAGAAATGGGTGTTGGGAGATGCATAGAAAAAGAAAAGAAACATCAAAACAACAGATGTTAACTGAACGGAAAAGATATCATTAAATGTTGGTAAACATTTAATGATATCTTTCGGCTCGATACAGTGCCGAATTTCAAATCAGGCTGAATAGGTTTCAGTCTATAGCGGCAAAATTTTGGAATTTTTTTGCAACGAAATAAAGGTATTTTCAAATATTAATTTGAAACATTTGTAAATATACATAAATTTAAACAAGTCAATTGAAATAACGTCTTATAAAAGCAAGAGCACAATAAGTAATTTAACAGACAAACACGACATGTGCTCAGATCTGAAATAAAAATTAGTTTAGGTTAGCCTACAAGTGGGGAAAAACATTTACTTCGATACCCTTTTAATTAAAACATTTAACCCCATGACCTATTTATTTTTTTAATCAATGCCAATTATTGTTTAGGTCGTTTTTTCCATTACAGTTAAGGCAAGTAAGCGACGCTTGCAATGATTAGTTTAGAAATACAAGGACATCAGATATCATCAAGAAATAGCGAATTTATAAAAAAAGAATTGGCATCATTGGTTTAAAAAAACACAATCCCTATTCTCACACACGTAACTGATCTTGGATTTCATAACTAACATTTTTCTTATGGAATGTTTTGATACTTTTACCGATGCAAAAAATATAATTTCGTTAGATTGACTTGGTGTTTTATAAATAACACGCGTGAACACATTAAAAGGTGAGGCAAGGAATATATCGAAACACAAGAGATAGGGCTGTTTTCCCACATAATATTAAAAACTACCCTAAACCCCCATTATAATCAATTACTAAAACCTTATAGGAACTGACACGGCATCTAATGCAAAACAGAGTTCAGTGAATCCATAGATCGAGGGCAGAAATGTCACCAGACGTTGATCACAAAACGTTTTCTCAACAAACATTTATCAGGAATGTTTTTCCATCCGCCCTTGACCTGCGTCGGGGGAGATTCGTACAAAACACTCACCCGGACTGACTATGTAGGTCGTTCGGGGACTATGAAGGTCACGCGGGGCTTCTGTGGAGGACATGAGAATTAGTTCGGGTAAATTCCAAGGTGAGATTACCAAAAGACACGGTCAGGGGATCTAGATCTCGGCAACGAGGGTAGGAGGTCGCATTGCCAACCTACAGAGGACCGACGCAAGAGTTCGTCTTTCCTACGAAAGGGAAAATTGCGATATAATATGGGACACCACGTAAGAATGGGGTACTAAACTAGTTGAAGTGATGGGCATTAGGTTACAACATGTTCCTCTTAAGACCCATCGCATTGATATAGTTCTAGCAAGGTCATGTGGCCTGATCTTCAGGTTCAGAGGATCTTCAATTCACAAATTATGTTAAGAAACATTTCCACATCAATTTAACTTAGGAAGGTAGTTGAATTTACACCACAATGGAACACAACGGGCTCCATTTCGGGATCAATCCTGAAGGTAAAGATCCGAAGACAACATCTCGTAATTTTGACCCACGCTCAGATGACGAGGTCAACACTTGAACTGGCACCCCACTCTCCAAACTGCCACACCACGAGGACATTTGAGGTCACGACAGATTTAACGTGCACCAGCCCAGATGCACATGACATAATTTATGTAGGAAATAGCATAAGCGATGATCAATAATTAATAATTCCGGCATTGCAAGGAAAGCGACAATAGTTGAAGGGCTTCGGGTAACAGTAATAAACCACTTTTCAGGAAGCAATTTTCAAGTTTGAAAAAAATTCCAAAATTATAATGGTTTATCCACTGTTTAAGAGGTCATGTCTTAAACTTTCAAGTTTTGGGCACTCATTCAACCAATCATAAATTCTTGATTCTCGAATACTTTGTTTTTTATTACGGAATTTTCATTTAGTGGCTATTAACTATGTTGACCGTAGACTTTAATTTGAAGCAGGTGCACATTAAAAACCGAGTGAATTTAAAAAAGAAACAATCAGTTATATTTTTAAAATATAATATATAAATGTTTTAGACACAAGAGAAATGGCTAATTTTGATGTGTCACAAATCCAGTGCATTCCTAGAAATGTAAATATTTCATTGTTCTCACTGCTATGTTAATTGATATAGAAAAAGTTTACAAAACTAATTTTTCAGTACTGAAGTCTAAGTAACCAAGACTTCGGTTAGCCCCCTTGTTTTCTATTATCAATACATAAACACTTTATGTTTATTGTATTTTCATGCCGATAAGATACAAATATCGATACAGTTCTTAAATACATTAATCAAGTAATGAGTTAACGAAAAATGTTTGACAACACAGGAAAACATTTTCTGTGCAAATTTCTCTTATAGATCAGTCAAGAGTTTCTTCACCTTTGAGTCAAAAATTAGGACTTGTAAATTCATCTAAGAACCCAACACAGAATAATTCCAATCGTACAACTTGAGAGAATTATCAATGCTTTGATATTTTTAGCATGTGAGGCAAATAATCATAGTTACAAGAGACGTGTCTGTTAATATTATTAGCAGAAAACATATTTAGTATTCTGTTCAATAAGAGCATTTATAACCCGAAAGTTTTTTAATTAATATACCAATAAAATTTGCTGCAGAAATGGAAAAACGAAGAATACAATTTTTCCTTCCAACAGATGGCAGCAGCAACAATTGAAGGACTAGATTAGGGGTGGGGAACCTGTGGCCTTCTAAGTCCTTAAGTGCGGTCTTTTGACTGAATCCAAATTTTACAGAATAAATCTTTAATTTTTATAAATACATTTTTATTCAATAAAAAAAATTGGAAGCCATAAGGGCTTCATTGATGGCTGTAACGCTTATGATTTAGTTCTAATGCCACTCTAAAATGTCCGATACCATCCCCCACCTGACTGGCATACTATGAAGTACACTTGTCTTCAAATAGATGGCAGCAGCAACAATTGGAAAAAATATCCTTCAGCATTTAGATTGGCATAACATGTTCTGTTTTGTCGCTTGAATGGAGCTTAGATTATTTTTCAAAATGCTGCTGCAAAAGCATTGCATAGAATGATACATATTGAATACAGCGATAAATTAATCACGATCTAGAGAAGTCTAGAAGAGATGCGAGAATTTAGGAGATGAATCAAGAATAAAATTTACAATATTATTTAATACGCAGTACTTTCCTACGCTCTAGACACTACCATGTGATTATTACATTTCAAGTTGTTCAAATCAAAGTAAAACAAATATTCGTAAGTAGGCGTAAAAATTACAAATACTTTAAATTGATTGTATAAAATTAAAATATTAATAAAAAAAGTCAGTAAAAAATAATCCGATAAGTTTTGGAATAAAGAAAGCAGTCGTTCACATATTGTTTTGATTAGTCACTATAGATAAATGATTCTCAAACCATGGGTCCCAGTGTTACTAAATTGGATTGCCATTTTGCCATGCCTATCTAAATAATTTATTTTTTATGTATTACTCTTCATACTTTGTTCGGTGCATGAGGATATGAAATTACGATTTTACAAAATTTCATTAAATTCCGCCCAGGTATAGAATAAATTTTAATTTCTGTTAAAGAAACTTTCTATTTCCCAAAATCCTTTTCAACAAGGTTGCCCACTGCCATTAGCCAAATTTCGGAAATTCACAGTGGACCAAGTAAGACCCCAAGTACGGACAACATGGGATTAATACATCAGTAAAAAAAAGAATTCAGATTTTGTCAAATTTATTCCATCGCTTCATTTTACTACTTTCAGATATATGTACTTTTGCAATACTTGTTGACTTTTGGGATAATCCGGACCTTAAGCAAAAATTATTAGGGGTGGGAAGTTCTAACAGTTGGCACCCCTGAAAACTGAACTTTGTGACACATCAAGGCCTTGGGTCCAATTTCCAAAATTAATCTTAACGCTGTTTTTACGATTTTTGGAAATTTTAATTTGCACATGTTTTTTATATAATTACTTTTATTTTCTTTTTTACCTTTATGGTATTACTGAAGCATTTTTCTTATATAACTATTATATTCCTTTTTTCTGAATTATTACATTGTTTTCGCTTTGTTTCCATTAATTCTCTATTAATATATGGTTCGTACGTATAGTTGGTAAGCCTTCTAGTATACGTTGTGAAACACATATTTTGGTTACCTCAATAAATAAACGGTTTTCAGTGATAAATTGCTGGAAGCAAAAGAATAGACTATCGGAAAACCACTTATTCCCATTCAAACGCACTACTCAAAAACAGAGTCACGATCCACATTCGTCACCAATCTACCGACGACGCCCAACGGGAAATGCGGAAGCCGAAGGAACGAACCATAAAGGATCCTCATTTTTCTCGTATCATAAATTCGTAAACGGGACTTTTTAGTAGGGTACGTTCACCAGCGAGGAAGCTGAGTCTTTGGATAGGGGAGAAAATCGGCATTACGCGGAAGATGAGGATCAAAATGGGTCAACGGGGAGCTGTGAAAGGTCGGCAGGGGCATGAAATGGAGCTAGTAGGTTGGTCTCCTTGTACTCCTACTGCTCGGAGGAGGATGTTCTGGATCTAAATATCGGGCAGCCTACCCCGACACCAAATGGACTCGGTCGATTTTCAATGGATAGGGAAAGTGACGTTGCACGCCTCAGATAAAAACAGAAGAGTTCATTATTGAGAAGTAGGAGACACGTCTCCCTTCTATGAATCTTTGTTTATACGTGGATGGAAACCGATAGTGCAAAAAAGAGGAAAACTGAGGCTATTTTTAATTGCACTCAAATTGATAAACCGGTTTAATAAAAGTTTCTAAAATTAATTGATATATTACTTTTTAATTATCCTACGTGCACATTAATTACCATATTAATGATTTGAAATACCGTTTGAAGCAATTATTTCACAATTTACAACAAACAAGCAAATAAAGTGGCGACCATTTTGCTAACTTGCAAGTGTAACGAATTCCACAACATACGTTTTGTCAATTCAGAGCAGATTAAAATTAATTTTGACCAAATTTTGATGGATATGAAGTATTTTTACATAAACCAAAATTAAGTTCCAAATTTTGATGGATATGAAGTATTGTTACATAAACCAAAATTAAGTACCAAATTTTGATGGATATGAAGTATTTTTACATAAACCAAAATTAAGTTCCATACTTCCATGCATACAAGTAAACCCAAGTCTCACATCTCGATGGTTAATGCAACTCATTAACGATACATAGAGATTTTCGTTTTGACTATTAGAAAATACGAAAGCCCTCCCCACCAGACGTCAAGTGAAATAGAAACTTTCGATAAAAGTAGAAATGAAACATTAAATACAAAAAGTGGAAAGTTTCAAGTGACGCCAACTTCGAAATTGGCGTTTCTAAATAAAGAAAAATCCGGATAACCAAGTTTTTGTGGGAAGGGCTTCCGGAAAAGTTGGCAGGTATGAGACACTCTTACTGGGATTAGTATGAATTATGCAGATGTGTAAAATATGCTATAGTGCGGCTCCACGACGAGAAGGCAGTCGACCTTGGGTCCATAGATATTTAAAAAGGTATGAAGGCATATTGGGGAAGGCTGCCATACGCAAAAGCATGAAATGACCGCTGTTATAGTTTCTTCCCAGCCGTTATATCTGCAATCGCTTTCGGCACCGAACGATAAACTTGAGTCCGAATCCGAGCTAAACTCGCCAGTAGCAGAATAGCTTTATTTATGTTATCACTAGTCCCCTAAATTAACTAATATACTCGTCGAAAACCACGTGACTCGACTGCCAAACTACAAGAAAACGCGATTCGTTTAGAACAGTGGTTCTTAACCTTTTTAGCAATCGGCACCTCCTTGAATCTAAAAATAAGTTCTCGCACCCCCTTGAAAAATGTGTTTCTATTTCCTTATTTAGGAAATTACACATCTATTGTAAGATAATTTATTGAACATTTATTTATCTCAGTGGCTGAGGCAAAGGTAGAGAGGGGGTTCCAAAAGTCGACGAAGCGTTCGCTAGTTTCTCACAGGCGATAGTTTCCATCGAAAATTTAGAAACTTCTCTCGCACTCCTGGAAATGCTTTCTCGCACCCCCAGGGGTGCACACACCCCAGGTTAAGAACCACTGGTTTAGAATGAAGAAAGGGAGGCAGTAAAAAATGCTGCTCTTTGCCTTCAATGCGGATTGCTGGATCCATCAAGATAAACTTTGAACTGTGCGCACTCACAAACTACATATTTAAAATTACACTCACATTAAATAGTATTTAGAGCTATTGAATAGTTATATTGAAATGATTTGGGTGAAGATTTTGGGTGTGAACGAAAGAATGTATCATATCGTTACTTGAATACCAGAGCTATTTAAGTCAATCTTTTGGTTTTTGAGATAAAGGAAAATAGTTTGCCGCCAATCCCAGTTGCATTTACATTTTTCATTTGCCGATAGTATAGAGCTTAAGTGTTCAAAAAGTTACCTAGTGCTTGTATTAATTAAATTCTGTATGTATGATCTCAGCTTTACTAATTTAAAATTAGCTCAAATTGTACCATTTTTCGAGTTACCTAGTTCTGGCATTCAGGCGACGATATCTGCACATCCCGAGCGAAAACTTAAAAAATAAATTATAATTTATGTTCTGAACAAATTAAAGTATACACATTTACATAGATAAAACCCCGAAATTAAATGACACTAAAATTTAAAATTAGGTAGCATAAAAACATGAAATTTTGTCGTGAAATATTCTTTAATGAGGTGCTTGTTCTAAAAATAAAGATACACCGGAAACCGGAATAAGTAACAGAAATCTAATGAAAAATAAAATTATGAACTCAATTTTTATTCGCAAATTACAATGGAATTAATTTTGCAATTTCCATGACATTAAGTATTTCTTTAGTGGGTCGAATCAATAGATGAATTTTCATAAATATCTGAGAAAAAACCAGCAGTTTTGAAATTATTTCAGTAGTCAATAATATATTTCATTAAACAATAAAATTACATATATCACATTATAGTCACTATAACAGTGACTTACCGACGGGCAGTGATACCTTGTTTTATAAAATAGTTGCAAAATGCAAAAGATTAACATAAACAATCGATCGTGCAAAAATGATAAAGATGGGTCTATTTTTGCAAAACAGTTGGGGGAAGGTGGAAATTGATTTTGAAAATGGAAAGTTTATTTTCTTTGGAATTTACTTCTTCCGAAGTTTCGAGTATCAAACGTTTTCGGTAGAAACTACGGAGAATCTGTAGTTGGCATCTCTGAATATATCATGTACATTCCCACGTTTTCGAGACGTTTATCTAAACAGAAAGGCGAGCCCATTATCGGGTAGAGGGTAGGGAAGGACTCCCGTTTCAATCGTGTAACCTTGACATTCTGTCGACCGAGATCTAGATCCTTTGACCGTGTCATCCGCATCCTTCTCTCTTCGATCTTAATGTACGGCAAAATCCAAGGAACACAGACCTACAATCGCCCTACCTTGTCCTTTCTTGGCCTTCAAAGCTCTGTACCGACCCGCCTCGACCTATAATGTTTGCAAGCTAGGTCCACCCTCTCTCACATTGTCCAAAATTGTTTTCCCCATCCTCGTTGATAAAAAAAAGAAAATGCGTCTGCTTCGAAAATAAAACGCCACATACCGACATTGTAAGTAATAGGCTGGAGTCCCTTTATTATAACCTTGAAGTATACAAAATAAGTTTCGGTTGTACATTTCATTCAAATCTCGACATGATTACGAATATTTACGTATTTAGGTGCATATTGAGAGATCAGCAGCAGAACTTTCTTTGTATTTAATTTTTCTGTAATATGATAGTCAACCAATATTAATTGTGAGTGTGAGCCTTTTGTGATACGTATATAATTAATAAACATTGAATGTACAAAAGAAAGACTAAAAGTGCTTAAGAATTCAGAGATTCAAAAACATCCGAAGAAAGTTAGAAATATTGTCCGGAGTTAAAAGATAAAAGTTTTATATTCAGGAAGGAGTTGAATCCCCTCGCTCCTCTTTCTACGCCATTGTTCAGCACGAAAAAGCACATGACAAACACCCGAGTTCTTAAATGTTGGCTTAACCTCCTCACCCACTGAGGCTAATAAAATTAATTAGCAAACTGCACTAGAGATAAGTGATTTTCAACTGGTGTGCCGTAAGAATGGCATACAGATGGTTAAACGGCTTAGATTGTGTATATTTTATTTTAATGGTTTAGTTTTGAGCATTTGACAAGTGTGTTCACAAATAATTTAAGTAATAAAAAATAGAAATATAATTATATAACAAAGTATAAAAGTATTTTAAACAGAATTAAAAAAAAGCCACTTTGGAGCAGGGGTAGGCAAATATTTTTTGTACATCAATCAAAATTAAACCTATTTTTGTCAATCGGCAAAAAATATAATAGTATTCGGGCTACATTATATTATATTTTTGGGTGGGTTGCAGAATTTTAGTAATAAGTTTGTGTGCCATGAGATAAAAAATTTGAAAATCGCTGCATTAGAATAGTTATATATTGATAAAATGAGGAAAAGGCTCTTTGCATGTTAAATGCCAAATGATGCCTGGGTGCTAAGTCAGTAACATGTTTTTTGAAACATCACTCATATTTCACGACCGATCTCATCTGGGTTCGATCCATTTTTTAAACGAGGGTAGGAAAGAAATTCAGCGAGGCGACTAAGCTCTAAGATTAGTAGGTCGATTCGAGGCACTTTTGACGACCACATGAGATCTCTTAATTTCCTGTTCAATCATGAAATGATGACAAAGGAGATTTTTTTGCGTCGTTTCACTTCGTACAAGTCCAGGTTTTTATGTCACGAATCTGCTCCACTGAGACGAATAGCGTTCCTGGTTGTTCCATTTTGCGGGATATAGACCTAAATCAGAGGTCTCATCTTCGCTGGGCGTCACCATTTGTGGCACATCGGAAGTGAAACGCGCGTTACATCTACCGCGTACGAACTCTCTAACCTCGTTCCCTATATTGAAGGAGCCGACTTCCCGAATCCTTTACCTAAAATCTCTAATGTGGAAGTCAATAAAAGTAGGGTGCCTTACTTTCCAAACGGTTAGGAAATCAGAGAACGTGGTGTCGTTTCACTTTCACTTTACTTTTAAAAGGAATCGACGAATCTACATTTTAAATTTAATTTTATTTGGTGTCTTGAAGAGCAAAATGAACAAGACACTGAAATTTGTAGAAATGAAGAAGTTTACATTGAAAAAACGAACGAAACACACACATTTATTTGTAAATAAAATATAATAAAAAAATTATAAACCATAAAATAATTTGTAAATCAAATAATTTTTATACGCCGATCCAATAATTTATAATTCAAAATCAATTTTTATAAGCCAATGCGATATTTGTAAAAAACATAAACAAATTTTATACACCAACTAGCGGTGTTGCTCGGGTTGAATTGGTTAAATGTTGATTCTATTTCATAGAAAAATGCTAGCATCATTTAATGTACAGAAAATTTTTTTAACATCATTTTAACTTTTTCATAGCTTCTACAATTTACTTCGGACGAAAATATGTATATATAATATATCCATCCATATAATCCATTTCATATTCATCACACTCTTGCTGTGACAAACTACAAGCTTTTTCTGAGATGACTTCTTCAGAAGTTGATTTTGAGTTTTGGAATGATTACGAATGCCAACTAAATTCATTTTCAGTAAAAATGAGGAACTTTCAGAGTAGTCTTGCACACAGTTTTCCAATCAATATTTACTATTTGTGGTAACCTTGCACCATGGATTCGATGTTTTCGAAATACATTATCATTGTGAGAAGATGGCAAATTAAACCGTTACGGCATTCGTGGTTAATTTATTTTGAAGCACACATTTTTTTCTTGAAAATTCTATTCAGACGCACGTGGAATAATGGAGCTTGTTTTTAAAACAAATGTCATCAGTGTAGACAAAGCAAACTCAATTGATTACACTTTTTACAAAATCACTGCTTTCAATGAATGTTTCACAGGTACCTAAGTTGTATAAGAACAGTTTCAACTTCAAGTAAGCAACCTCGACCTTCTGCCACTTAAGACAAAAAAAAATAATATTTTTCAACAGTCCTAGTTTACATACTTCCTTACCATATTATTACAAGATAAGCAAAGTCGTATTTAAAATTCACTTTCCTCCAACAGAAAAAATTAGTTTTAAATCGAATCCTTAATGGATTTTTTTCAAATGAGAGACTCAGTTTCTCTATGGAAATCACGTACCTATTTAGAATGATAGATGGAATTACTTGACTATGGAGTGCTGCTTTCAATAATACCCATGAAACATGAAAAACAAAAGCAAATTAAATTGATTTTAATCATCTTGTAATGAATATATGTCAAAATTTAGAAATATCTTGAACCAAAACGTATGGCTACTTGTTTTGATTTAACGTAACATCTTTATTTTAACTTTACCAGTCATTTTAAAATAAGAAGTTATACACCTTACTTAAAAAGGTTTCCATTTATTTTTATGAAACAGAATTCTACAAACTATAACGTATTTAACCAAAGACTTAAGGAAAGTTCGTCGAAATATACATATACCACCAAGAAATTACCACATAAAAATGGATGTGTGTGTGTATGTATGTTCCAGCATAACTCTGGAACACCTATTTCAACCAAACTTGGTACACATATGACTTACTATCTGGAAAAAATGCTGTGGGGGTAAGACACCCCTAGGGGTGGGAAGGGGTGACATGTAAAAATAATCGAAAACGACCGATATTAGTGTCGAATCCATAGTTTTCGGGGTCGCTGAGATGAAAAGTGACACTCCCGATGCTGTTTAAGTCCAAGTTCAGCCCCCATCGGCATAGGGGTAAGGGGTGAAAAATAAAATGCACAAAATGATCGAAATTAGTGTCGAATCCATATAGTTTTCGGGGTCGCTAGGCTGATTGGAGACAGTCCCGATGACATTTAAGCCCAAGTTTAGACGAATAGAACTCTGTAGAACCTTCTGGAAATTTTTAGAAATGAATAGAACTCTATAAGAAATTCGTAAAAGACGATTGAAAAATATTGATAGACAATAATGAATTATTTACAAAAGAACACAAATTTACAAAACTTAGAAATGCTCAAATATGACCGCAACATTTCGATGTCAACTCAAATACAGAATTCTAAATCAAATTATATAAAAAAATTAAACCTTAATTCTGGCATTGCCAGATACCAAGTAGCAAAATTACGCTTTATGATCAATGAGCTTTTCGTTTCGGCTTTTCGTGTTCCATTACAAAATGTAAGTTATGCAAAATTAAGTATTTTAAATATCCTTATATCATCAATCAAACATTCATAAATTATTTATATCATGGGAAGAAATAAAGTCAGTTCAAACATAAATATTATAATTTAATTTGTTTTGGAAAAAATTGTTTTTCGAGCATTACTCGTAAAACAATTTTATTGGAAGTTATTTTTCAATCAATACTGGTAAAACACACTGAACTGCGTACAGCAATCGTTTTATACTTAATATTATTACTATGACGATTTGGAATTGTTTTAGCCCCTTCTGCACACCTAGGACAAATAGAACGGGGGTTAATATGTAGCCTAGGTTGCTTTCAGAGTTCTAAAGTATAAGTGTACCTACTTTGGCGCTGATTGGTCAAACGGTGTACATTTGTATGGAGACCATACCAACCCCACACACATCCATTTATATATATATATATATATATATATATATATATATATATATATTCAATAATTCCAATGAAACAAGTCTAAATGTGTATGTTTACTCCGAATTCCATTCGAAGATTCATGCTTTCCTGTTTACAACAAAATACGGAGCATCAACAATATTAGAGGGCTGTTACAGATCGAGAGGCCCCCTGCACTCCGGGCCTTGATAGAAGGTTAAATTACGAACCCTTCATAAAATAATATGTAACTAGTGGTCACCCAGTGGTCGAAATTCGACCATAATTCATTGAATTTTTAAGTTTGAACGTTAATAAGGTTCTTTTGTCAAAGAGTATACCTCTATATTCATTGCATATAATTTTTTTGAATTTTGTTCTATTACGTAAGCTGCGAGCATGTACAAATACGTCATAGGAAAAATGCGGTATAGCTTGGTTGAGCCATATCTAAAAAACAATAACGCGTTGTTTGACATTTTCTTGGGTTTTTTTATTGCTATACTGACCACAGGTTTCGCCAAGGCTACACAGTTAATTTGCCTATCTTTTTCAAATTATATAAAATTTAAATAAAAATTAAATCCAAAAAAAGAAAAATGAAATAAGGAATACGTGCTTCGTATTTTTATATATATTTTTTATTGAAACAAAAAACCGTGTGGTTAAAAAAATAAATGTTGTCCATTGAACTTGAAATAGTTCGACAATGAATTTAATGATTCAAAACTTCTGTGTAGACGATGTTTTTGGTAAAAACTCTCATCGTTTTTGTCTGCCCTTGACCGTTATATTCGGAAATATAAAATCTCAAACCATCGAATGATCGAACTCTACTTGCTGCGACATGTGTAAAAACTGGCTGCCTCAATAAAATTCCAATTTTTTCGAATGTTTGTCCTTGAGACTTATTTATTGTCATCGCAAATGCAGGTATAATTGGAAATTGAGTTCTTTGAAAGTTAAATGGTAAAATAGTTCCGGAATATGTTAAATTTATACGTGGAATCAAAATTCTATTATTGCGTGCGGTTCCAGTTAAAACTTCGCAATCAATAGTATTACGATGCATAACTTTGATGCGCATTCTTGTTCCATTGACTAATGCTTCCTTTGTATTTAAGTTTCTGATCAGCAAAACGATGCAATTAACTTTCAATACTAACTTATGTGGTGGCAAATTATGCCAAATCTCATACTCCTCCGTGCGCGCAATGTGCTTAAAAAGGGGTACAAAGTTTTTCTTCACGTATTAATATATAGATTACAGTATATGAACGTAAACAATGAATGCTTTATTTTGTTTAATTTAATATATTTGTAACGCATATTATATATTAATTTTATCTTTCTGCACTCCTTCTCCATATGAACTTTAATTATGCCAAATCTCATACTCCTCCGTGCGCGCAATGTGCTTAAAAAGGAGTACAAAATTTTTTCGTCACGTATTAATATATAGATATACAAGAAAATTTTCCACAGTTCATGGGACTCGGTATAGGAGATTCCGCCATGTGGGCCGTAAAGAAGAAAAGTTGGTCTCAAAAATATATTTCCAGATTAAATTACGATTCAGCTTTTACGGTATAAGAATGTTATGAAACCATGTGCAAATTACTTTTTAATTGAGTTCAATGTTTCCAAAATATACAATAAAAAGCAGTCAAGGGCGGACTGTTTATATGGGGTGTGTGGGAATTTCCATATGTGCCGGTATACGTCAGGGCGGACCTAGTTGAGAGTTGTCTGAAGATTTATAATTTTTCCCATTATTTTATTAAAAGAAATTTATTTTCTGTAATAAAAACACATAAAATAAAGATTTTGAACTTAAAATACATTATAATGATCATTACTAAAATAATTATGAATATCACATGAGAAACAAAAGAAAATTCTCAACGAAACATTTATGTCAATGCTAAGATATGGTTCCAAATTTTCCGCAGTACATTTTGGAAGCCAGGTCAACCCTCTTTTTGTGTGGAGGAGGTTACGAATGATACGCGGGAAAATGCAACAAAGTTCAGCCGTTCAAAGACCACAGATGTAAACAAGAAGGCCACAATGTTTCGGAGAATAACCCCCAGTAAGAGCGAATGTTTACAGTGACCTTCAGCCATCGCTGCCGGAGTGGCAATCGAGGAGGGGTCAAAGACTTCCCTTTCTCTTCGGAAGTTCAGCCCGGGTCATCAGCCGGTGAAGGCTACATGGGGCAAGGATGTCCCCGAAAATCGACGAATGCCCTTCTCGCGTCCTATTTGTGACCTCCGTGCGCTCCTTTAACCTTCAAAAAGTGACCGCAGCGAAAGTTTAATGTCACTGATACCGAGGTGCGGATCAGGAAGTGTCACGTAGGAACTAAGCACGAAGAGAGAGAAAGCAAACAATGTTTCAAAATGAGTGCGTTGGGTGTTGCAAGCAATCCTTAAAATAAAGAGGAAAGAAATGAGAGCGATTTGTCAGGTTTCGCGGCTTTAAAAATCCTTCTCATTCTTTTATGTTTTATTTACCTGAGGATTCTAGGTCATTTCACGTGAACTATTACGAACTCAACAAATCAAATGTAAATTAAAATAAGCAACATTTTTCACAATTTGAAATTCTCAATTTATTTGCCTTTTCTTAATTATTTTTCTGCTTTTTGGCTAAAAACTTTTTTTATCACTGAGCTTTTTGAAATAATTAGCTATTCTTTTTTTTACAAAGTTTTTTCTCGAAGTACGAATTCTTGCAGCTTAACAGTTTATAAATAAAGCGCTCTCGAGGTTTGCAAATTGTTATAGTAGAAGCTTAAAGAAGGATTTTTAAAATACGAAAATTAACGATTTTAAAATAAATTTAGTACATTAATTTCAAAATAATAAGACGCAATGTAAAGATAAGACTAAGCTAATTGTATGAAAATATGCAATGCAGATGTGAAAATGAGCGACCGATGGCAAATTCAGTTTATAAGGGTAAAGGGGCACTTGCAAAAAGTCGGTAGCCTTATTACCTGAATAGCATATGGGGCACAACGGAGTAAGGGAAGACCCCAAAAACCAACACAATGCGCTCAATCGGGTCATTCAAGTTCAAACCGTTATACATCTAGGTTTCGAATACACATAAAGGTCGAAGACAGAGCTGTGACATAAAAACCAATAAATTTGGATCTGAATCTTGGGCTATATGAAACATCGCAATCTATGCTGAGATTAATAATCTATACTGTAATTCTAAATGAACAAACCAAATAATCTATTTACCTACTACCGACGAGTAAAGGCAATAGAGCCAATCATAATTTTGCAAGTACTAGCAAAATTATAGATATTTCAAATCAGTTAAATGAAAATATGTATAACTAACTAAAAAAGAGAGTTAACCGACATTTTTATATCTTTACAGCGGACACAAAAATAATACAAAGTTGAACAGTATTGGAATTCTGTTTAAACTTCAACTGAAATAAAGTGCATTTTGACTTCCTTTAATAAACTAAACTATAAATATGATTTTAAGAGCACGAGAAATAAGCTATGAAACGACAAAGCTTTTGAATAAATAATTAATAAAATAACATAAATTCGTATCTAAAAGTGCTTTTTTTGGAAAAGTGTTCACCTTTCACTCTTCAATTTGCAATACAATGACCATTTTACCAGCAATTCAACACTTTGGAGCAGCCTCAAACATTTGCACTTTGGGCCTCAGATGACGGGCCGAACGTGAAATAAAAATTTGTATCACAAGCGCTCTATGTATAAAATTGTAATGCATGTCATAAATGTATAAAATTTTCTCTTTTTCCTTTGACCGTGTACAACTACTTGTAACTACAATGAAAAGATTTCTACCCTTTTGAACTCAGAAAACAGACTACAATTACAGTACAAAAGCACCTACTCCTCCCCACAGTTCTCGGGCCCCAGTTATCATGGTATACATACCTCATGTGGAGTCCTGTGTTTCACAATACAACTATGAATGATAATTCCTTGGGTTGTTGGGGGCCGTCGTGGCTCAGTGGGTATGCCCACTGCGCTAGCAAACTTCGAGTTGTAGGCTGCGCAGGTTCGATTCCTGCCAGGTGCATTCCTCCCTGGGTGTTTCTTCTGTGTAAGCAAAGCTTTCACTTTGTGTGTCAATTACTTGATATTGTATGTCTTGTGTCAATTACTTGATTTTGTATTGTGTCTGGCGCAGCATGGCCAAATATGGCCCTTGCGCAGTAAATCCCCCAAAACCAACTAACCAACCTTGGGTTGTTGTTTTGAAGGTTTTATGGCACAAGGGCCACATTTGGCAAGCTGTGTCAAGCAAAACAATGAGGGAGGAATAAAAAGCAAAAAGCAGATGGGATAATTTCTTGGGTGTAACTGTTAGTTATGTTCAGGCGTGCACATGTAGCCAGGACCGAAAGATTTCTAACTTTCCTGAACTAGAAAAACAGACCGCACATTACAATACAAAAATATCACCCCAAGCTCTCGTGGCCTGGTACCATGGTATGGGTTGATCTCACTCATGTGGGGTTCCTGTATTTCGCAATGAGACGATAAATGAAAATTTCTTTGGTGAAAATGTGTTAGGGACGTTCACAAGTAGCCATGACACCAACCAAAAGGCTTTTGAGGTCGCCTTCGAAGGTACGAAATGAACCCAAGATCAGGCGGAGGCTATGCTGGGGCGTATCGGAAACAGAATCTAAGGGAACACGGAAGGCCATGTTCTAAGTAGACCTCCAAGGTGTAAAATAGGGTCATATAAGTTCAGCACAGTGCGATTTGGGCTCTGATTTCGATAGACGGTCTCATTGCAAAGTGGGCCATTCCTCCACAACAAAAAGAGGTTCCCTTTGTCCTGCTAAACTGTTTTTTCGGCCGACCTGACAGCGAAATCCAGCGGAGCGAAGAGAAAGCTCTGACCGCATGCATCAAAGTGGGCCGATTCAATCTCGCTTTCTGATACAAACCTTATTTCCTAGATTTGAGGGAATTTTTCTCCCCAAACTAGAAGACATTTCTTTTTGGGGTTTTAGGTCGGTGAACTAAATGGAAGACCTGGTGGAGTTAAAAAAAAAGAGTCCAAGTGGTGTTGAGAACGGTGAAGGGCCAAGGAAAACCACGGAAGAGAGGAATCTAAGTCGTTCTATTCGGGACAAGAAATTAAAAGTAAAGAAAACAAACTTTCGCCTAGTTTAACAATGAAAGTGGAATGCGTAACTGATTATTATCGTAAACGGATTGCGTTGAAGCAGAAATGCGCTCAAAACAGTAATAATTGTAATACAGTTGGATGTTCTACTTCTTTTTTACGACACATCGTGGTTAAAAAGTATTCAGCTGTTTTCTCGCACATAACTTCTTTCTTATCCCATGTTTACATGGGTAGAATGCGTCTGCTATTGATCCTAAGATCTGGGAACCACCTCTGTAGCAGTCGATTTAGCCATTTGACATACGATGTCAAGTAGACACACACAATGAAAGTTTTTAGTGACACAGAGAGAGAAATACAACCAGAGAGGAATGCACTTGACAGGAATCGAACTTGCGCCACCTACAACTCGAAGGTTGCTAGCCCAGTGGACATACATACCCACTGAGCCACACGGCCCCAACTTAACTACTTATAATACATAATGACACATAACTTAAAATCTGGATTGCATATCATATATATTTACAAAAAAAATGTCTCTACGCATAAGATTCTTCATAAGTATACGTGTATTATCTATAATACATATAACATTATTTAAATTGAAGGGCTCCGGGCAACATAGTGACGAGCCACAGAATGAAAATTCTGTAATAAAAAACAAATACGATAAAAATTCAAATAAACAAATTATTCAAGATGATCAAAATAATTTATGATTGTTTGAATGAGTGAGTAAGTTTAAGGTAACATGACCTCTTGAATAGTGGATAAAATTTTGAAACTTTTTAAAACTTTAAAGCCTGAAATTTTTGAAAAGTGGCTTATCACTATGCCCAGAGGTCTTAATATAATGTCTATAGCAATGCTTGCAATTTAAGAATTTTTTTGGAATATTTCATTGCATTTGTTCAAACTCAACAGAGAATCTTACACTACGTCCCGCAGTTAAGTGATTCATTCGAATGCAGAAGAGGAATTTTTTCCCCCATTGGTGTACTGTAAAAAATTCTTTATTCTAAGGCGAAAAGATAAAAACACGTGTTGTCAATTCGTAAATGCAAGGTAATACGAATAGAAATCAAGTAGGTAGAGGACAGCTAAACAGACATTCAGTGATATCACATACCTACAACTGCTCCTCAAAAAATGTCAAAATAGTTCTTTTACATGCAAGAAAACATGCTTCAAGCGGTTTTTTGGTTAATCAGCTTAGTTTCTTTTGACACACTGAAAGTATTCACACTTCAATGTTGAACTTTTGACGATGCTATGCATAGTGCGTGATCCGTAAACTATTTTAAGCCATGCTAAAGCTATAAAGATGGTAGGATAAAGGTAGAGAATGTTTTACCCCAGCGAAAAAGGTCATTATCCTATAACCGGACCCAAGTCTTTAAAAATCACCTAAAATAGAAGGGGAGGACACCAAGCATTTTAAGTTCATTTACTGCTCACTCCCAAAGGTAGGTGCGGTGAATCATTGGCGCCGCGGCACATCCTATGAAGGGGAGCATGCCAAGTCGCCACGACTGGCTGGTGATGTCTAAGTTTATTTTCCTAAGCTAGACTAAGTTTTCTTCAACTTGTGCTTGTCGGGACTGACTGTGAACTTCTTGTAGTTGGTTCTTTTGGGGGTTTATGACGCAATGCTTATTTGGCCAAGCTGCGTCAAACACAAGACGTCAAGTAAAAAATGTCGTGAAAGGAAAAAAAGAAGGGTTGGGGAACAGAGAAGAGGGATGAAAACAGGAAAAGATTGCTTGATTTACTAAAGACAGTAAACCCCAAGGAAAAAAGATTACTAGAATACCCTGGGTCCATGAAGCCCGTAAACACCTAACGGAGAAGTGCCCTGAGGGCGAACTCCTCCAAATATCCAGTGACCTTAAATTATCGGAGCGGAGGGACTACGCCTTCACTTGAAGTAAATGATCCGCCACTGTCTATACTAATTATTGTAAGCAAATAATTTGTTATCATATGCTTTACATTTTCAACGTGCTTTCATATAAATTGTTTAAAGCCCCTGAGTATATTCCAAAATAAAGGTGGAGATGGTATTCGTGATGGCATCAGTGCCTCCCCCAAAGAACAGTTTGGGAGGACCTGCCCTCCTTTCGGGGTGATATCCCAGAGACCTCCAATGCCCTCCTAACCTTGACACCGCGTTTGCAGCACTGTTCACGCATCGGGTGAACGAGCGGTCACGAGTGTACCGTCCTCAACCATGCCGCCCCACAATGCTTCCTCCACGGTCACCCGATGGCAGAATCTAGGGCTTCCCGGGACAAAATGGATCGTTCGAGGACCCCCTTAGACGTGAGAATGGCTTTCTGGGGCAGTCGGCGGCCCGAAAAGGACGATGCGGGAGAGAGGTTGGCCTGTCCTATTAAACGGGCGAGATCAAGGAGAAAAATGTCGTGTAATGTGAGAAATTTGAGTCAATGTTTCGCCGGTTCTTTGTTCTGAGAAAGGAAATTTCGTAAAGAGGGCAAGGGAAGTAATAACATGGAAAGTGTTTGAATTTTGAGGTCAGAATCTTAAGTGGTGACTCGCTCCCACATAAGTAGTGGTGAATGTCATTCTATCTCATGTACTATAACGGAAAAATAACAGGGAGGAATGATAGAAGTCCATCAATGTATAAGTGGAATTTATGTCATAAAAAACATTTCTAACATTAAGTTTAATTTCAGTCAAAAACACTGCCTTCAAGTGAGGTATTTATCCGTACAGTACCAATTTTTGGAATAAATAATTGATAGTAAAATGACAATTTTACGAACCCCCACTCTTCAAGCAAAAAAACCCGGCCTCAGGCAATTATTGATTTTAAGGCCACATTTCACAGATTGCAATGCATTAACCCGCGAGTGCACATGTAAAGAAACTTTCATAAATGACAAGTTAGGGTCTCATGAACCCAGTTTCAAAAACATAAATTTTTAGCTTAACTATAAACATTATTCCGTCGATTTTTGATGACACTTGACGATTACCATTGACCATGGTTTTTGAATACAGGTGAAAATATACAATGTTTTTGTAAAAACTAAGACTTTAAATTTTTTTAAGTTTTAGCAACTATTTAGGTTTGTTTAAGGGGGTTTAAGAAATAAAATAAAAATTAAGGCTTCCTTAATCTCCACGGGAATCCTAATCTCGCTATAGTTATAATAAAAACTAGGCAAAACGAATTTAAGTTAAAAATTTCCCTGTGATTTTTTTTGTTAGTGTATCACCAGTATCCCTCATTTTTGTTTTGGAACATCAATAGCAAACAACATTTACTTCCACCAGACACAAAAATAACCTTGTTTTATTGTCGATCATATGTGTCTTTTACTAAACATATTTTACGGTTCTTTTTCCACACAAACTTTTCATGCTAATGCAGAATACTAAATCCGACTCAAAGCCCGGCCACACACTGGAGCAGTATGTGACAACACCCGATATGAGCATGCGTAGTCCATTTCTATACCAAAAACATGTCGGTATGCATGTGTATTTCAGTCAATTTAGTGTCGCGGGACTGATGTTAGACCAGTGTGTGGCTTGTCCAATACGTTAAGGAAGTAGTTTGAAAATTTAAAACACTGCTTCGAAGCTAAGCAGACCGATAAGCAGCCTTTTGTGTGTAAGTGTGCTAGCCTCAGATATATTCAAAAGTTATCTAAGAGAATTGCTGTAAAATGAACTTGATATTACTTTTAACCTAGATATGAAGTTTGTCTTGACACTTGCGCTCTCAATTGAGACATTACGATAAAATAAAGTAGCGACATTGACGTCGTTCTCGATAAATTATGTACACCCGATTCAGACATTACGCCACTTTCGAAGACAGTACGGATTCAGTCCGATCTACTGGCCTTGTTTCATCGTGTTCAGAAGCATATCAATCGTACTACAAAATACGCGTTATGAATAAATTCTGCTTAAGGAAATAACAGAAGGGCTGTAATTAAGCAAGTATTGAACATGTTTAGTGAAAGTACTCTACCAGGAATGAACGAAAATATAATTATTATTTTTTCATTAAAACCAGAGATGAACTCGCTAGGCAAAAGAACAATCTTTACATATTCATATAAAATTTTATTTTAGTTGAACTGTATTAAGAATTTATAAACTGAATTGAGAACTATATAACAAAAGAGCACAATATTTAAGATTGAGTGGTACATACCAAAGGGAGTCGATGAGTAAGCCAATTAAATTAGTTAAATTTTGTATAGTTACAGAAGAGTAATTTGGTTCTGACTCAAACACATATAGCGATCTAAATATTACAGGTGTCTTCCCTTCTCTTGATATCACGAATAATATAAGGGAATAGAGGCGATTTTAAAGTGTTTCGACAAAAATTTACGCACATTCTTTTCTACAAGCCTTTTCCTAAGCAAGAATTGCCTACTATAATTTTTTTAAATCTCAAAATCGACACATCATCCGGGTTTTAAGAACGCCAATTTTCGATTCACAGTATCAAAGGCAATTTAAATATTTTTGATGTGGTAGTTGAAATATGACATCTCACATTCTAAACAAAGTGATCTCTGAGAACACATGCAAACTGAAAGAACAATATACATTAATGCAGTCAACGCTGCTGTTTACGAACTCCAAGAGAAAGAAAAAAGTTTAAAAGTGGCAAATTTATCAAAAGAGAATTAAGCATTATTCTGTGATTTTAAATGCGATTTGAAAGTTCGTAAAATCGGAAAGGTCGAATGTACATCACTTGAGAAAATTTTGAGACCATAATCAGACAAAGCCGACAGAAGGGTACATTATGAATTGAACTTGCGAACCACTGAGATTTAATCAGAGATTTACCTTTATACGGAAGAGTAAGAATTAGTTGTTACAGAATAAAAATAAATAAGAATAATTTTTAAAATAAAAATATATAATTAATAGCGCAAAGTTCTTGTCCGACACGCAACAAAAAATTCAGAACCAAACAATTCTATTATGGTAAACTGCTGCAAATGTATGCAATCCCAATCGCAAATAGCTAATATCAAGAGAATAATAAAAGTTTTCTGAAGAGCTTCAAAATTGGAGGAGCGTTCGAAAACATTCTGTGCAAAAACAGAAATTCACGCTTTCAACAATGCAACGCGAAATTACGAAGTTAGGGCAAATAAGTAGAGTAAAACCGAAACGATGTAATGTAAAACGAGCACAAATATATTCCCGCCACTGATTTTATTCCACTCATTCCAGTTCAACTGCGGTGCCACCAACGCATTCAAAAGCGAAAGTACTCTGCGAGCCAAAAAAAGAAAGTGATAGCGAAGAGGGAGATGGGGAACGCATCCAGCATCTTACGACCTAAAAAAGGGTCAATAACCAGTTGAGTAGAGTCAAGGCCGAATAGTGAAAGTTGCGGAGCAGCAGCGAGAAACAGTGGGCGGTCTGAAACTATTTCGCAGTCTCTGGCGATACAAATTGGCAGCACTGGTGGAATATTAAGAGGCCTGAAATGGATTCGCTGGGGTAATAGAAAACAATAATCTTTCTCGGACTTGGATGTTCTACTAGAACACTGTAAAAACACGTCTCTCTAAATTCAATGTGATTATCACTATCTAAGAATATAAAGACGGCGCTCTTTTTAATGAAACCCCTTTTTACGAACTTTAAAATCTCGCCTAGATTTCATAGAACTAATGGTAATTTTCATTAATTTTCCCAACAAACAAGTGAAACATTCATTAGAAATTATACAGAAATGTTACACTAGAAAATTATTCATTCAGAAATGTTCTATTAAAATTATTCATTAGAAATTATTAAAACATTTTTTCTATGAACCAAAGGGAAGGAAAAAATATGTACATGAAAGAGGACATAATTTCTATCTTTTCATGCTGATTAGAAGTCCGGTGTTCCACCTCTTTGGAATGAAGGCAAGTATAAAAATATAATAGGTATACAAAGGCTGCTAAGGTATATAAATATACTCTCATTTCATATTCTGATGTCTAGGAGTGTTCTAGACGAGTAATGAGACATAAAAGGGGTGGGGGCTCAAACGTTAACTAAATTTTTAAATGTGCAAAATACATTCATATAAGGTGAGAGGTCTTCATCCTCCTTAAAGTTTCCGCTTCAAAAAACTTTAACATAGTACCATGCATAGGATTAACAGTACGCTCTAAAAAGATTTTGTCTACCGGGAAGAGAAACCAAGAAAATGAGGAAGAGACGAAACCTTTGATTTTTGTACCCCTTGAAATAATAACACGTTTTTCACAACATTTATCGAACACAGAACGAGTACGGCGGCGCAAGTAAAGAAATCAAACCTAAACCTTAAAATAAAACAATTTTTTAAGGAGGATAAAACGTAAAAGGAAAACAATCTTATTAATGTCTGCAACATTTTATGAGGGGTAATACATTAAGATTAATTTATGACATAAAAGAAATCTACATTATTTTTGTAAGTTTGTCAACCATAACCAGCAGTTTGGGAAGCAGGAAAATCAATGATGGTTTCATTGTGACATGAGTTATTCAAGAAATATTAAAACTTAATTATGCATGTTACTAATATAAAAAACGATCTGAACCTTGTGGTTTTAAATATTAGTACACAAATAAAAAATATTGCCGCACGATTTTAATTTGTTTTTCGAAACATGCCCATTCGCATAATCAAATCTTTCTAAACCTTGACGAGCTTTTGGGTCATTTCATGGAAAATGAGCAAATCGGCCGCGGCTGAATTATCACGTTTTGATGAAAATGTTTTAAGTAGGTTATACATACTAATGAGCAATGCAAAAAGTTTTCGGAAATGTGTATTTTCTTTTTAATTGACATTAAAAGATATCGATTTTCTTTGCACTAATAGTGCCTTTTCGTAACCCTAAATTTCATAAGTCATGACATAAATTTTAAATCGTTTCTTCTTCAGAAAAATGTCCCTTAGGAATCAAGTCAAAATAAAATTTAACAGCCTTTATTTGTGAAGCTGAGAGACTAACAAAAAATAGAAATTTTGCCAATTTACTTTAAATTTCAACTCTGGTGTCTCTAGAAATGGAAAGGCAGAAATGTGTGTCAATATAATTCCTAATAAACGAAGAGCTCTTTATAACTAATATTGTGGTCCAATTTAGTGATGCGTTTCCATTCCCTAGAAAACAAAGAAAATATTTTTAAAAAATCTATAAAAATGCGATTTTTCAAAGTTTTTGAAACACATATTTAGATCAGAAGGAAAATTCCAAAAATATCTAAATGTTTCAAAATAAAAGATAAAGATGTCTGTTATGTGCCTTGAAATTTTCTTTATCGCCTTAGCTTATTTTGTCAGGAATATTTTTAACTAGAGGGAATTGAACCGCAGTTTATAATGAAAGTTGATGGGGGCACGAAATTTTACATGAAATTATTGTTCGCCTTGTTTTTCCTTCATTAATCCAATAAGTATTCTGTCAGTAAAATAATCATTTTAATTTCCTACCTACCATTAATTTCCTTCCAACGTACTAAATGATTTTATCTAATCACTAGGTAGAAGTTCATTTTGTCAAAGAAGTTTTTTTTTGTCAGTTTAAGCTTTCTGTTATATATTCATTTTGCCATACCTAGCACTGAAATTGGCATGGATTTCAACGAAGCTTTTAAATTACTGACGCATAACAATGTTTAAATTAGGTGAAAATTCGTTTTTTCATTTGAGATTAAATATGAGGTTCAAAAACTTTTATTTCCAAATAGATTAAAAGAAAAAAATTCCGAGAAAAATATAAAATATTTTAGTCTACGTAAAGTAGTGTTTGAGAACCAGAATTTCGAAAATGCATAATTAAGCGATTACACAACTACACTCATGTCCAAAATTATCTTTACATGCGTAAATCAAGGATTTCTCATAAACTGTGAACTATAATTTTATGAATTTGTGTGAAATGATACATAACATCATAACACAAGTACAAAGGAAAAAATTTAAGAGCACTGCATGACATAAAACTAGGATGAAACAATAAAAATGGCAATAATATGTGACAAGGAGAGTTCAGAAGAAAAGAATAACTCAGAAAAAAATTAAGGCTTGCGAATTTAATGTGGAATTTGTTCTCCCCTGACGTATACACACATATCACAAATTGTTTTAATGCTGGCAATAATGTTAACCACAGTTTGGGGAATTAAGTTCCACTCCTCCAGCAATGCGGTCTTCAGGGAATTTATATATCTAGGAGGAGGATGTCTCCGTGCAACTGCTTTTCCAAGGTAGTCCCATAAGTTCTCTATCGGGTTCAGATCAGGAGATTTTGCTGGTCACGGTATTCGCTCAATGACTTCACTTTCAAGGAATTCGTCAACGAGGTTTGCTCGATGTGGACGAGCATTATCGTCCATAAATAAAAAGTCAGATCCATATGCACTTCTGAAAAGTCTTGCATAAGGTTCTAAGACCTCATCCCGATATCTCTGGCCCCGGTCACAGATCCGCTGTTGAAAACGTGTAGGGCCATACATCCATTGATCATTATTCCTCCCCATACCATCACACCTGCACTACCGAAACGGTCACGTTCAATAATGTTCGTAGGAAGATTTCGCGTTCCTGACTCCCTCCAGATGTAAACACGTTTAGAATCATGTTAAACTAAACCTCGACTCATCAGTAAAGAGAACATGGGTCAATTGGTGTTCACTCCAGTTCTGATGTTCTTTGCACCAATTAAAGCGATCCCTCTTTTGTTGTGAAGACAGTGAAACACATACCCTTGGCTTTCTGGTATAAAGGCCTTTTTCAATAAGACTTCTGTATACAGTTTTCCGTGATACAACAGTTCCAGTGGAGGCTGCAACCTCTAAACTTAACTGCCGAGCAGTAGACTTCCTATTACGACGGGCAGTTATTACTAGATATCGATCTTGAGAAGCAGTTGCTATTCGTTTACGACCTTGTCCAGACCTCTTTACAACAGTTAGATAGTTCTGAAATTGTTTCCATAGCGTAGAGATTGTCTGTCTTGAAATATTCACACATCTCGCTGCTTCCATGATTGTCTGTCCTGCTTCTAAACTGCCGATAATTCGCCACTTCACAGATTCTTCCAAATGATACTTCGGAGCCATAACAAACCGTTTTGAGTCCTTACACACTGAAATCAAACGCTGCATTGCAGAAATTCACTCAGATATTCACTTTGCGCAAAGCGCTTGATTCACCGTCGGATGACGTAACGCCTTGATTTGCATATCAGAAACCTTTTGATTGGATAATGCTAATTAGGCTTGTCTTTCACACATTCCTGCAAAATCCATTACATCGATTGGATATTTCATGGAATATCATTATTTTTAGGTATATAAAGATAAATTTGGACATGAGTATTATTTGAGCTTGTATCTAAAGTTACAAGCCTTTTAAACGCCTGACATAACCGAAATATTTTATTTGAGGCAAGACATTTTGGATATCTTTATTTATGCATAAACTGAAATACACCAAACTATATAAATTCGTCACCATGCGCTGTTTTTTTGTTTTCCTTCATTCTAAGCGGAATGCCCCTAACATGTTTTTTACTCCCAACGCGTTTCTATTTCTAAAATATGTTTAGACACATGTAAAAATTATGATTTCGAGAAAAAACGATAAACATAAAACGCTTAATTTGAAGTTTTAATAAACATTTAACTAAACATAAATGTATTTAAAGTATTAACAAAAATAAATTTTCATTTGACACGAGTAAGTATTTGAAAGGTGAAATAAATGTAAATGAAACATGAACACCCCTAATATTCTTACCTTCTATTTTACAGCCAAGCCAAAACAGAATTTTCATTGAAACTAAGAAACCAAAAATTAACAAACGCATTACTCAAAACAAAACGAAAGAATTGAAATCGTAAACTTCTAAGATTCATGCTCGAACATAAATTGCCTGGTGAGATACTGCAGAAACCCACATGTGACTGTGCCTTCTTTCGCTGAACACATGAGAGGGACTTTTAGTGTAAAAAGTGAAGATTTTACTTCTGCTACTCAAATGCTCTTGCATGATATATATTGGGAGTTACCTTAAAATGCAGTTTTATTTGAGGCAAGACATTTTGGATATCTTTATTTATGCATAAATTGAAATACACCAAACTATATAAATTCCTTAGTATTAAACTATTAAACTAATTAAACTATTAAACCAACTAATTAAACTATATAAAATGTAGTTTACCTTAAAATGTAGTAGGAACTTTTAGTGTAAAAAAAGTGAAGATTTTACTTCTGCTACTCAAATGCTCTTGCATGATATATATCGGGAGTTACCTTAAAATGTAGTTTATCGACGTTTGGCGCTTAATCTAATTGGTGTTGACCAATGAAGTATACATCAATTCGGAATTCATTCTTTGGAAATTTTATTGGCGAAGTGCTGAAATCATATTCGAAAAATAAGCCAAATGACGTCGCGCACGTACAGGAAACACGTATCGCTGCAGAAATGCTACCGCCACCTACATTTAGCTCGGCAGAATATGCCTCAAATAGTAAAATTAAACTAATGAAATTGAAAAATAAAAAGAATGAGCAAATAAGATTGCCCTTAGACAGCAAGTATTTTTTCCGCAATGCACTCTTAAGGCCCAAGACGAAGGAAAACAACCAACTTCAGGGAGGATAGGATGTCGAGTGGAAACGGGTTTCCGCTAAATGTGTTTTTACCTTTCACTTCCTCACAATGCGGGTAAGCAAAAAGAGGATATACAACAGACAAATTTGGTATGGAAGAAAAGTTCTGTTAAGCATTCTGTATATATAAAGATCACAGGAAAATACGCAACGAACAAAAAAGTGAACGCGAGAACATATATTTGCATGACAAAAAGCTATACCAAACATTCCAAAAATCAAATATATAGAATACTGTCACCCGAATAGGTAAATCGAAAATGGGTATTTTGAGTTGCACTTAAATTAGTAAAGCTGATATTATGCAGAATTTAACGCAAGAACTAGGTAACTATTTTTGACCACTTCAACTCATCTATCGGATAGTAAAATGTAAGTGTATATGATACATGCATGGACGTGGAAACTGTTTCACCCTTTATCTTAAAAACCAAAAACAAATTGAGTTACCTAGTTCGTGCATTCAGGTGACGATGTATTAATTCGGTAGACATGTTATAGGTTGATTGGGTTCACAGAGTTAATTTAATTTAAGATGAACCAATTTAATTCAATCTAAATACTTTTTCTCTCCATTCGCTACCTTGTAATCGAATAAAAAAGTAATAGTCGAAAATACATTAGGTTTTGACATTGTATTTATTAAAATTTAATATTAAGGGGTCAAATCATTCGCTATTAACAAGTGGTTCTCAACTAGGGTTGCTTTCAGGGAATCTGAGGAACGAACTTTGTTGGTGATATTGTGGAAATATTGCATTTACATTTTGATTTTTAATATTTGTATTTAAATTTTTCCTCATTACAAAATGTTTTGACTAGCCAATTAAATAGTTGATTATGAAAATAATGAACTGATTTTATTGAAGTTTCTTAAATTCCTCAACATTTTCTATGGTTATCGAACATGTGAGAAATTTTTTCAAATAAAAATTATCGAGAATACGGACTAATAAAATATTCGTACACAAATCTTTACTCATTTCCTGTTACTTCAGTTTTAAATTATCTCATCATATTCAAAAAATAAACTTTAAAACTAATCTTTAATAACTTTTCCACAATGGTAAAAATCCACAATTCCTCAATGTACTTCCCTTATAAAAAACGTAACTATGACGCCAGATATATTTTGTACATCGTCATATTTTTAGTTTAATTACTATTATCTATGTGAAATTAAACACATTTTTAAGTTGGTTGGATTGAGTTTTATGACGCAAGAGACATATTTGGCCAAGCTGCGCCGAACGTCTCTTAAATGGACATACACACAAGGAAAGTTTACTGACAGAAGAGAGAAATACACCCAGGTGGAATCGCACCTGCGCCGCTTACAACCGCAGTAAACACCTTTACCTCATATAACCGATATGACAAAACATATTGAGCTTACATTACTTAAACGAACTTCATCTCACGCGTTTTCTGAACCGCAAATTTGACCGTAGAGCGAAAAACCAAACCAAACTTCAAGCAGTTACTGAGTTCCAGGTACTTTCACTTTTATGTCACTACCATTCACTGTACAGCAATTATAATTACAAAACATGCTCAACTAGAGTAAAACGCATTTCATCTCATAAATTTCCCGGATTAATATTCCTTCGTGCAGCAAAAAGGTGACCAGAGTGAAAAACCAAACTTCACCCAGTCCCAGAATACACCCATTCCAAGTACTTTCACTTTTGAGTCACTAAATTCACAGCATGTGCATTATAATTACAAAACCATGCTCAGCTACATAGCAAAACAAATGTCATCTCTTACGTTTCCTGTACTTATTTTTCTGTAAGGTAGCAAAAAGTGACCGAAGAGCGAAAAACCAAACCTCACGCATTCGTTCAGTACACCTAGTATTTTCACTACTGCGTCACCACATTCACCAGTTATAGCAACACCCTCTGACGTGTGCACCGATAAAGCACCAGCTATATCTTATTTCCCCGTATTGTTGCAAAAAGTGACCGAGAAGCGAAAAAGCAAACCAAACCTCGCGCATTTGCTCAGTATACCTAATACTTTCCCTATCGCGTCACCACATCCACCAGTTATAGCAACACCCTCTGACGTGTGCACCGATAAAGCACCAGCTCTCTCCCGGAAGACACCGGATCCGTTACGCATGTCCGCAGGGGTTACGTATCCACATCCAGGGTACGAGTGCGAGGGGGCGTTTCTCCAGTTTCAAATGAATTCGTCCTCCAGACCTCCAAGTGGGTCGTTGGTGGCGGTTTGAAGGTCGACGACGTCTTCCGTCCCAAGGTGAAGGCCGCGGAGGACGATCAGGTAAGCGTCCAAGGTCGGCCGAGCGCAGGGTCGGGCAGATGAGCAAACTCCGATGGCCAAAGACGCGGGAGGCTCCGCCTTCCAAAGGGGGCTTCTGACCCTGAACGCATCCTTGAAGGAAATCACGCGCTGAGGACGATCGAGACGGAGATGTGGATGCGCGCCAGGAGGAGCTGTCACGAACGTGTTGCTATATAAACTTTTTATTACAAGATAGATTATAGGACACGGGCGCATACGTGTGCCGTGGTACATGCGGAAAAAGAGACGCTTTTAAGAGGAATTCAGAAAACAGTTCTAGAGAAAATTAAAAAATAATTACACTAACAAATCTAATTTTTGAATTCTAATTAATAAATATATCAATAATTCATGATAACTACATAAGAATAAGTTTAAAATTTAATTTAAAATTTTCATTTGTGAGAACAAGCAAAATGATTCTATCAACAAAGTACGAAAAAATTACGTAAACTTAAATGAGATTTTTAATTCAATATTTTAAATGTGAAAACACAAACGTTTAGGCATTTCCCAAATTTAAAGAAAGCTGCAACTATAACGTTTCATAAAATGTGTTTCTAATAAATTAAATCTCAGGCCGTGGCTCAGTGAGTTTGCCCCCTGTGCTAGCAACCTGAGAGTTGTATGCGGTGCAGGTTCGATTCCTGTAATTTATCCTGGTTGTATTTCTCTTCTCTGTCACTAAAAATTTCCGCGTGTGTATGTTTATTACTTGATATCCTTTGCCTAGTGTTCGAAGCACCTTGGCTGAATGAGCCTTGTGCCATGAAAAATTCAACCAATCAACAACGCTTGTAGCTGGGAATGCTTTTCTTTGTTATGAGGCTTTACTAAAAGAAACTACTTGTTCCTGTACACAAAATACTTAAGTACAACCATCATATACAACTATATCGGTCAACAAGTTTGGGGACTCCCTTATATTTTGCTTCACTAATATCAAGTTTCAGCATAACTCGCAATACGTTTCACAAAACATTATATTAGTTTATAGTTATTAGATATTAATTTTAGAGTGATATTAAAAAAAAAACCTAATAAATGATCGCATTTAAGCCCATTTAAGATTACACAATGAGAAAAATACATCTGCGTTTGATACTAATTCTATGTAAGTTTTAATAACTTTCAGACGAATAATTCAATGAAATTTTTTACCAACTAAATTAAGTGAAAAATAAAGCAAGGATATTTTCTTGTGCGTGCATGGCAAGATACTATTTAACATTTTTAATAAACTTATTACATAGTTTTGTTTCAGACGCATTATCTTAAGGACCCATTTTTTAAGATACACAAGTAATTAAAAGTTCCAAAAGTCAAAATCATTTCTGGATCTCAGGGGCATAGCTCCTTTAGGTGTATACGGGCTTCACGGCCCCGTGTAAGTGATCTTTTCTTTTCCCATGAAGTTTACTGTCTAGCAAACATGGGTGTCGCGCTCCAGGGATACTCAAGCCATCTTTTTCTGCTTTCATCCCATTATTCTATATCCCAATCCCTCTTTTTTCCCCTTTCACGACATTTTTTATTTGAAGTCCGTCTCGTATTTGGCGCAGCTTAGTAAAATGTGGCCCTTGCGTCATAAAACCCAAAATCAATCAATTAAAATAATTTCTGTGTATGCGTGAAACGTTTTTAGTTGTTTCAAAAAGCGACCAATCCAATTCTTTTAAACAATCAGGAATGCCAGAAAAACGCACATAGGCTTTGGTTCGTACTATTAAAGATAAATAATACAGAAATTTTTCGCAAACAAAATTTAGTGAAAAATACGGAAGTTTATTTTCTTAGTGTTGCAAACTTATTCAACATTTTAAATTAACTCATTCTTTCAGACACATAACCCCATTTTTTACAAAACACACGACAAAAAGTTCTGTCATTACAATCATTTCTGCGCGTATACATTAGACGTTTTTAGTCCTATTTCAAAACGCGACCAATCCAATTCCTTTTAACAATCGGGAATGAGTGAAAAACAATTGTTCTGTGGTTTGTACAATTTAAGACGAATAATATTCGAACGGAAATTTTCCACAAATAAAATTTAATGAAAAAAGGCACGGTAATTTTCCTTTGTGTTGTTGCAAGACTATTCAACATTTCAAATTAACTATTCTTTCAGACCAATTAAATATCAAGTTTTTAGGATGCACCTTTAAAAGTCCAAAAACATCAATATAATTTTAAGTCCTCATTTTCCTTTGTGTGCGGCAAAACTATTCAACGTTTTAAATTAACTTATTCGTTCAGACGTATTAACTCGTTACCACCGAGAGATTATCTCGGTGGTAACGATTAACTCCTTTTTTACGATACACACCTTAAAAAGTTCTATCATTAAAATAATTTCTGTGCGTATAAGTGAGACGCTTTTCGTCCTCTTTCAAAACACGCCGAATCCAATTCTTTTACAACATAAAAAAACGAACAAAGGAGACACGAAAACAAAAAAGTCGTCTTATCCGACTGAATGCATAACCACTTCCGCACACAAACGCACCAACAAAGTGGGGGTAATCGATACTTAACCTTACTCAACCACGCCACCCAGAGGTTTTGGAGAGCAAAAGATACGAACTTTTTGGCTCGTCCTCGTGCAGTTTGTGTCAGTGGGTCGGGAGGGAGCGAATGTAGGTCAATGGCTGAAAGGATTGATAGGCCAAATGGAACTCGGCAGATAGTCAAGGGTAGCGGAGATGCGGTCAAGGCCAGCGCCTCAAAGCAAAGGTACACCATCCGCACTTTGGAATCTTCCATTCGGAAACTGCGACTTGTTGCTCCGCCTCCTCCCTTGTTGGGAATGGGACGGACCCAGTGCTCTTGAGATAGTATTGCTCGGGTTTCGGTATCGGAACATTTGGAATGATTAGTTCCTCCTTACCGGAGGAGAGTAGGTTGCTCTTTCAATTCAAACGTCACGCTCAGTTGCGCTCGCGTTACATCGCTCTTCAAATCACAAAGAAAAGCAACTCAAAATGGAATTTTGGTGTTCTAAACAAAGAGTTGGTTAAACTAATCAGGAAATTTGCTACACATTTCCAAGAGCTCTGACGGAATTCTATTTCAGGAAGTAAAATATGAGTGAAGATTTTGAATCTTATTTCGGCTTTCCTTTCCTGCAAAACATAATTTTTGGGGTAGTGTCACTTTTCTCAAAGTGTGAAAAGATGATGAGAATGCCATCGTAGATCCTTCATAACTTAAGAATAGAGATTATAAAATTTGCTATTTGTTGCTTGTGTTTTATGGAGCAAGGGCTATATTTGGCCAAGCTGCGCCAAACACGAGACGAACAGCGTCAAGTAAGTCACGAAATACAACGAAAGTTTTACTGACACAAAAGAGAGAAATACACCCAGGTTAAGCTAAACCCAGGGGAATCGAACCTACGCCGCCTACAAATCGCAAATTGCTGGCGCAGTGGGCAAATCCCACCGAGCCCGATGGTCCCGAAAATTGCTTTAGGAGTAAAAAAGTTACACGGTTCAAGTTTAATTTGTTCATTATGCGGTTGCTTTGCTACATAAGGATATTTAGAACGAAACACACGTCTTAATGTAAATCTTAATTACAGAGGAATTCGAACTCAGAACCCAATACCAGTACTGAAATGACTGATCTACAATACTCGTTGATAACGGATCTTATTAGTTTATTGCTCTATGCTCATTTTTTCTACACATGGGCTAGACCAGTGCAATGCAGAGAATGTGGAAGTTGAACTCGTTGGTTCGAAAATTAAATTAGTATGTCTGTTACAAATTTAATCGGGTCTCATATTAATAAAAAAATCTTTTTGGCGCCATCTAGGAAGCACATTTTAAACAAATTGTTTCATTTCAGTATGTTTTGTCCTAAAATAGGTTGTAAAATTAATTTGGAAATTCAAATAAATAATTTTCTTTTAATATAAATAATCAGAATTTAAACTAAAAAATCAAGGAGAGTTTTTCAATTATCTTGAAAAATATATTACAATTCCAAGCGTTTTCAAGGATTTCCAAGAGGTGTACGAATCATGTTTAATTATCGAGTTTATTCTTGAGATAGAGAATTTTTCATACACCAAGTATGTATGAAAATTTTTCATACATACTTGGTTAAGTCCACCAAGTCCTTTTTTCTTTGCATGAAGGTTGAGAAACATAAACAAATAAATAAATGTTCTTTAGTTATAATTTTATTAATAAGTGTCTGTAGGTGATTAATAGGTGTGATTATGTGTCATCAATACATCATCATAATGTAAGTACTCTTCCCAGAATAACTGATACAAAAATAAGCGATAAAATTACAATTTTTGTATTCCTTGAAAATTAGAATTTCCCCTTTCGTTTACTCAGAACTGTTTTTTTTTTTACTTAAGTAGTGTTTTACTTGTAAGCCGACGATATAAAAAATTGTGTAACGTAACTTTCCAGCATAGCATGTAAATCATTTTTTTTTCTTTTTACCAAAGAATGAACAAATAATGTTTGTAATTCCGATAATCATCATGTTATGAGCTGATGTTGTGCTTAGCAGTGTTGCTATCAGTAATGAGAATGAAAATGAGACTGGAATAAAAAATAAATCAACAATCAAAGTAATAGCTCTGAAAAATTACATATTTTTCTAATAAAAGGAAAGTTTAAAAAAAAGAATGAAAAACCTTTTAGTACAGTATTCAATGCATCAAATCAACTGGAATGGGCAAATGTTAGTCAGAAATACAACATTAAAAAATATAATTCTTGTAATAAGGTTCATAAGCAAGGTTCATGAAATTAAAATACCAAAAACGTGAGAAACAAGGGTAAATTCGACAGCTATTTTGTTAAAAGCTTCCACCGAATGTCACTTTTAAGACATTGAAAAATATCCTGTTTTAAACAATATTTCTTTCATCTTAGAGAACATCACCGTAAAACGAATGGAGCACGGTACAGAATGATTTCAATTCCAGAGAATACTGAATCTTGAATAAGAAATTTGAACACAAATTTCTCACATTAGAAAGTGGCTGCAGATATGCAAGCAAAACTTTCCACATGACAACAGTTGCCGAGAAAACCTCAACGACAAAATGAGTGAAGCTCATCACATACTTATTGAGTGAACAACGGTTCACAGCCGCCAAGAGGGCAATTAAGACCTTGTATAAATCTGTCAGTTCATTCAGGCCAAGGCAAAGTAAGGGTACAAAATAGTGCAATGTAAAACTTCTCAGAGTGCCAGATACTTCCTTTTCCTTGACCCACTGAAAAAGCAAGGTTTTACTGTGCAGGTGTTATCGAATGTCCCCCAAAAATACATAAGGACACACGTAATGAGTTAAATGATTTAACGACAAGGAAAACGCATTTTAAGGACGTTGAGAGAAAGGCCAATACATGAAAAAGAATGTTGGGTGAAAGCAATTATTTTCAAATGTATGAATGAATCATTCATATATACTAATTCAGTTGAATAGTTTTTAACCAATAAACAAGTACCTCAAACTACGATGGTAAAAATAATTAGAACTGAACATGAAAGAAACGACGATACCGCATTAAAGTGGTGTATTTTACGTCATTCAAATTTGGGAGTGCGTGTAAGCGCTTCGTGAATTTAATTTCTATTGCAAGGGTGCAACTGCTACTAACGTACTTGTAAATCCTCATCGTACTGCTATTTACGTACTGTGTCCTCATCATAGTTATTATGCACGCATAAACTGATATTGTGAATGCATTTTTCAATTATGAACGTGAAAATTGTAATCGTGATGTTTTAGAAAATGAAAATTCTGTCATTTTCAAAATATATTTCAGAATATGGAAAATGCACGAAATATGAAACATATTTCATATTGCACGTAGTTGAGGCGTTCCACATTAAGTATACTATGTACTTCTACGGAAATGTTACACTTCGCCCCTTTTAAACAAAATAAGCTTATCAGAAAACTAGTATTGAGCATTTCACAAGCAAACATATTTTTAAATAAATCACACAATAAAAATATTCTTGAGCTCTTACACTATTCTTAATAATTATCTTTTATAATCTCTTAAATGATGGCTTTTTATGAGCCTCTAAAATATATTCAGCATCTCGAGATACAAAAATGCTTCTATTCAAGAAACAGGTTCCGACTGACACTCAAAACAGAACAATGCCGCTTCTAACACAAAATCATTTTGTGCAAATTACGACAGATTTTGATAATTACCTGTCAAGATACTGGGGGTTCTGTATTGCGTGCACTTACCAGACATTGTAATATCCTAATAAATGTGTACATCCGCTATTTTTGCTTTACACTGGTAGTTATTTCGTAATTGAGTAGTAATAATAAAATTGTTGCATCTAGTCCTTTAGATATTTTATATATGTTCTTCTTAAATCTGCTTATCCGTACTCCATATGTGACCAAGAGACAACGAATAACTTAGGAAAAATCGATTCCGCATTTTGATTTTCACAAATGAACAGATTAGAATTATAGTAACATTTTACACATATCTACTTTTGAAACATAAAATACAAATAATTGCATCATTTGATACATATTAACTTTTTGCCCGTGCATTGTTTATCTTAACAGTCTATTCTCTAAGGAAGGAAGGCACTTCAAAGACCCAAAATACTACTCAGTTTAAAGGGGAAATCTCAAATGAAAGGTAAAAGAACATTAGAATAAATATCAAAGACAATAGATCAATTTAAATTGATTTTTATAACGGATTCTGCACTAAGGAACCGCTGCATCATAACAGGGCCGACAGATCAGTTTTCTACCTTCGGTACCAAATAAGTATAAAGCATCTCCCCCTACTTCGCATGACTTATTTACAGAAAAACACTTGAGCAAGTGCTTCATTTGAATAAAAAAAAATGGTGTATTTGACCTCAAAACCGATTGGTTTCAAAAACTTCTGTCCTACAGGGACCTATTTCTATGATGCTTGGCCCACTTAGCGTCGCCGAGACCTCCAAGTGCAGATTCGCGACCAGTAACGACCCGGTAGCAAGCGAACACCCTTAGCAAGCGAAGCAGTGATCGCATTGTCCTCATCTGATTCCCCCACATAAAAGGCCTAGATACCCATTACGTTTAAGTAACCTCAAATTTCGTCGTTTGTATTAAAGAGGGCGAACTTATTCGATTCAAACTGAGAGGGAAATCGAAGCATTTGTGAAGGTTGAGAGCGCTGTGATTTAGGTAAGCACAATAGAAAAAGATAACTTCAAAAGAAAAAGAAATAAAAAAAATAGAATAATCTAATTTTTGACAGTGATTAAGCGGTAATCGGCGCACATCATTCTGAACGGTATAAACTTAACTCAACTTGAAATTCAAATATTTCGAGTATAAAAATTAAATAACGCATTGAAATAATCTTATTTTATGTATAAAAAAGTAACAAATCGCATTTCTCAAGAGAAATGAGACAACTAGAAAGAAAAAAATGTGAAAGAAAAATCTTTAAAAATTGAGAATTTAAGAATATTTTCCATCTCATTTGAAAAGTGCAGAAATCGTTCATACTCTTAATAAAAAATGTAGCTTATTTCTTAATTTGCGTTACGTAGTTTGTTCGAGTTTGATATAGAAACGTTTATCGGTTAAACGTTTTAAGTTAAAAAAAACTTATTTTCAGTTGCGTTATTTGTCTCAAAAGTTGTGAAATATTAATAGACGAAGTCGTAAATGTTTTTTAACGAGAAAATTGTATTGCTAAAGGAAAGATTAGAATCAGTAATCATTACGGAATGGTTGGTATATCTACAACGTTATAACACTTAGATATGAGCGTGGCAAGAAAAAATACGAAAATTGAGTGACAAAGTTCCAAATTACGTATTCCCAGTTAAAATCACATGTTGCAACATGTAATTTCACGATCGTTGGGAAGAAATTCGAAATACTCAAGGCCCTCACATAGTGGCGTTGGCGATACCAAGATATCGGGACCCAAAAAATGGAAATAGTTTTTGTTTTAGCAGTCTGTTTTCGAGGTTCAAAGAGCACAAATATTCCTATTGCGTTTATAATAACAAATGTGAATAATGTGACTCCGATGATAAGGCAGACGACCTTGGGTCAGCCGAGTTTTGAAAAGTCGTGGCTGGTTTTCCCCTGCCAATGAGTTACCATTGCTGTCGCTTTCAGCACCGAGAACGATTAGCTTGGAACCAGAATCTGAATTAAAGACACCAATCATTACATTACCACCAATCCCCTAATTTAACTAATAGACTTGTTAAAAACCACGTGACTCAAATGGACTGTGCAACAACAGTACAAATGAAACAACGAAAAAAATCTATACATTCGAATAAGTTAAACATTGAGTATTAGACACGCATACTTTTATTTCAAGAGTGGCCCGTCATCTAACTTGGTACTGGCGCCTGGAGTGCAAATGAGAAAGACCTTAACCCTCCTGGTGGTTTTCTCGACGAGGTATCTCGTCATTAGCAAAACTGACCAGATCTTGATGGGCGGGATATTAGAAGAAAACTGACCAGATCTCAATCGTCGTCATAAAAAAAATCGGCAATATCTTCATGACGAGATTCTCGTCATTAGCAAAATTGGTCAGATCTTGATGGACGAGATATCTCGTCGAAAGCACTTGGAGGGTTAAGGGAAGCATATACCACCAATAGAATGGAGTATTAAACATAACTAAATCAACTCATTTCTAAAGAAACATCGACCTAATGTCAGGCGCCATCACAACAGTTCCGTTCCAAAAAGAAGCAAAAGCCTTTTCGAAATTGGAAGTTCATTCACAAGAGATATGCAAATTACTCCAGACACAACAAAACATTTAACAGGCATAAAGGTATGAATGAAAGTCAATAAACCATTAAGTAACAAGAAACGCTATCTCAAAAAGAAAACAAATAAACGTTGAAGTCAGACCACATCAAAGAATAACATCAACACAACCACAGCTTTCACCGCTGGAGCTGTGAAAGCGAAAACAAAACCGGTTTGAGTGAAGAGAAATCTAAATATTACGCTACTGATGACGGCCCGAAAGGGGAATTATGTACGCAAATAAGAGTAGGGGGGACAGTTACCTGCCTCGCGGCATGTGGATCACTAGAGTTTGTACGGTCAAGGTCAGTCGGTAAAGAAGTTACTGTGTTTCTAAGTCTTGGAGTTCCGGATTTCGTCACAGGCCAACGGCAACGGGTCATAAAAATTCAATAATGAGCCAAGTTTATGGTCGATTTTGATAAACAGATCATGCATGTGATCTATCATTTGGATTATGCGGGAAAACTCAAATCTTGTGGCTTTTGGGGAACATATGTGAGGCATATCATTCCGGATTTAAGTCAATTTCATTTACTTCTTGTACTAATAACCTTGGACTTGTTACCCAGAAATCATCGGTCCTCTTTCGTTAATAATTGACCCAAGAAAAACCAAACATAATTCAACACGAAACTTTTCGCGAATGCAGTTAAAAAACGATCAAAACGTACTGAACTCACGAAATCAGCGGAAATGTTTTTGTTACAAATGAATATTACAAGGATCAGCATTTCTTAAATCATTAGCGTATATCCCTGGAAGTAGATGCAAGCGATTTACGGGACATACATGATTGCATTTACGAGTCTTATAAAAATAATATTAATATCAATAGTATTTTTAAGTATAATTAACAATTTTCATTTCATAAGAGTGCAAATTTGTAAAAAAAAGCACGGTAAATTGCAAAATTCGCATTTCAAATAAAGACAATTTTTTTCGAGGAATTAATGCGTCACTCAAGCATTTAGCTTTGCATAACTACGAATTAGTTTAAAATCTAGAAAAGTAACAAGAGTTCATCGAGATTTGAATGTATACGTAAGGCAGGGGGGCTGTCTGTACCATACTTAGCTGCTTTTTGTACCTGTCTGCTTTTTGTACTTTATGTTCTCTCTGTAAGCTTTACTTTAATCTTTTCTTATCTGTAATTTTCTTTTCCACAATTGTTATACACTTTGCTACTAATATAGGTGTGCAACAATTGTATAAAGGATATCACAGTAGAACATATTGAATAGAAAACAACAGTGAAAATGCTTTCAATTCAATAGCATACCTCAACCTCAAAGATGATAAAAGAAATAGAAGAAACGCATTAAAAAGAAAAAGAGGACACGAGGAAAGAAAGTACACAGAAACGCAGAAGCATGAAACAAGAGCACGAAAAAAATCAATATCTCCTTACACCGACACCTCGGAATAAGTACGATGCTCGGTCAAAGTCGTTCCCTTGGCATGGTTTCAAATTTCAGCGTTCATTTTGCAGGTCAGAACGGAGAACGACCCCGTTCTTGGGATCAAAACTTTCGATTTCCTCAACGATGTCCCAGTAAAACACTTTTGGGGAGTACAAGTGGCCCACATTGGCAGCTGAGACCTAGGCGGTCAACTCAGTTGACACATATAACCCTCTAAATGCAGTTCACTTGCAAAAGTAGAGGGCACGATCGCAACAATCTGATCTAATTCAATTGTTCGGGTTTTCCTTTCGATTGAGGATAGTGTTCCGCAATAAAGCGCGGGCACTTTTTTGGCGAGTGTGACGGAATAAGTTCAAGAACAGTCAGTTCGGTGTTAACAAATTTTCCAGTCAACCGCATCGCGGGACACTGGAAAAACGAATGATCATGAAAAAAATAACAATCGATCTCTTAAAAATAAATAGTTGAACGATTAAAATCGATATTTGTTCCCTAAATCAAAGCTGAGAGGTTACAGAAGTATTTGAAAACTTTGGATACTGGAACAGTAAACATAACGGGCAATTGGCGACAATTCGGGATCAATCCCGAAGGAAAAGATCCGAGGACACCTTATAATTTTCAACTAGTCAGATGACGAGGTCAACACCTGAACTGGAATCCTACTCTCCATATTTCCCAACCACGCCAACGTGAAGACATTTGAGGCCACGACAGATTTAACGTGCATCAGCCCCCACGTATACGACGGTCTTTGGTTGGATCACGTTTCGAACTCGAAACCTTCTGGTTACTAAGATTGCTTGAAGATTAGAATGAATTAGAATTGATAGGAATGTGCGTCACACAAACGAAAATCAAGTGAAAAATCATCATTGGGTTCTAACAACTCGGTCGTCGAAACAAAATTTAAAGGTGTAAAAAGAAATTAATGACTGCTAATTTTGAATCCTGCTTGAAGCGATGGATGCTATTTTTAGATTTTGCTCTTCCGTTAGACTAATTGTTTTATTCCATTTCTGTATTGTAGAGAAGAGAACTAAAACAATAAAATCACAAGGCAATCTGTCATAACTACTATATTGCACTGCCTAAAGAAACATTACTGATAAACATAGGATATAGCTGTAAATGCGTTTCTTTCCCACATGCTAAAGAAGTGTGCAGTGTACAAATTACAACCCCGATCGCGCGTATTTCTTCTGTGCTAAAACCTCATTTAGAATTCAGGGTTTATCACTGATAAACGAGGCAATTTACCAATTCATCGATCGATTTCATGACACCTAATTTTGCAAATAGAAAAACATGAAACTATTCATACGCAATAACGTTGCCAAAATCGCATTGCAAAATCGTATTAAGACGAATTCCAAAATAATTTAAATAATTTTGATTTGAAGCATGACTAATTCGTTGGACATAAACAGTTTCAAAACTTTTTTATTCCAGTGTAGATATCGTAAGAAAAATTGACAGTAAAAACTCTTCTTGAAAGTGAACATGGAAATTAAAAAATACTATTTTTCAAGAGGATAAAAAATATCCTGGCCACACGTTACAAAACTACAATTTAAAAAGCACTTGATCGAGAGAAAGAACATATTTCATATCATATCGAGCTTTATAAACTTTATTGAAGCAAATTCATCGCTTTATTAGATACAAAATTCACCTACCCTTTCTCGTTGGATAAAAAAACCCATACCCAATACCTATTTTTACTGCAAAAAGAAAGTTGATAAGAGTAAGAAATTCGCATCCCTTTCATTGTTATCCCAAAAACTTATTTTTACTGATTTCGGTACTTCGTTAATGCTAATCTTTCGTAGCTGTATTTGTAGAGATGGAGAACTCTTGGAAAGTACACCCAACCTGTAGCCTGCAAAGGAAACAAAGTGAAACACGCATGCGCCAAACTTTATTACGTCACTACCACAAGCAACAGTCATTGGATGCACATTGACAATCAGCCCTCGCGTTACCATGGAAGCGGTAAATGACGTCAATGCCGCCTCTTTTCCGTTTCATCCCTGACCCACATCGCATTAAGGGATACATTACCCTTGAATTTATATAACAGAACTCATTCAAAATTTCTCATTTGGCACCTTTTCGCCTTTTTTCACGTGCAACGAACATTCGAAAATTGTTTGACGATGGAACAGTCTACTTTTTGAAAGCAATGTTTACAAAAAGCAAATTGGAAAAAAAAATCATTCTGACATTAAAAAGTCAATTAATTGAGGTTCAGCATATCAACACAATCTCTTGACTAGCTTTTAAATTGACAAGTATGTAACTATAACAGAGCACATGAAGAAATATCATTATTTGAGTGAAAATTTACCATTATATTTTTATACATGAAAGCACATGATTCATAATTAAACGAAAACCGCAACATTTATTCGTATAAGAATTGCAAGTCCAGAGAGATTTGTGTTTTTCAGTGTCCTCTACATTCGATACACATACTATCGATTCATAACCGGTACCCTAAAGAAAAATGCTTTCACCACAACAGTATGTCGCTTTCATTAATACAAGCATAATTTAACAAACTGCACTCAATATTGTCTTAACACAAGTACAAAAACTGCCTTTACACTTCCATCAGGTATAACTATAATTCATGGCTGTAAGTCTTATTTACATGCCTGACTTAACCACAGAACTGAACCACTGTCTCGAACATTTACAGACAAAATTCATAATAGGCTAAATCCAAACTTTCTCTTTTTGGGAATGAAGAAAAGTTATTCTGCTACCAAATCCAGGGGCGGTCGGAGTAAACATTACATCAAACACAAGAGCAAAAACCTAACTTACCTGCCCAAAGAAAGGAATAAAATGCATACTCTAAAATGTGATAAGAAAATATTGGGATATTGGCGACGGTCCAGGATGAAACCCAAAGGGAAAGATCCGAGGACAACATCACGTGATTTTGAACCACGGTCAGATGACGAGGTCACACCTGAACTGGCACCCCACTCTCCAAACTTCCACACCACGCCAACGTGAAGACATTTGAGGCCACGACAGATTTAACATGCACCATCCCCCTGTGTACACGACGGTCTTTGGTTGGATTCGAACTCGCAACCCTCCAGTTGCTAGTCCGTTACTATTCCAACCGGACTACCGCGGTCCTGCAAATTATGTATGACACTATTTATGTCTAATTTGACACACACTAATGATATTTTCAATTAGAATTGAGGAAAGATTTCCAGGCTTGAAAATTCACGATCTAGGAGCAACTTTATCGAATCGTGAAAATAATCGCGCTCAGCAAACTATCAATACATGTAATGTAATTTAACTGTGTAAAATTGGTTAAAACAGCTTGAATGAATCGAAATCATTGCATGGAAACGCTCCAGCAGTGTTTACACATCAGGTTGCCCTTGTGTCAACCTAACTAGTTAAGCATGTTTGATTAGGTTTTACATCGTAGTATCTCCTTGTTATGTAACTGATTAGACCCGTCCTCTTTTATTTAAATTATCAGTTCGGAAAAACAAATATATATGGCCCTTACATGCCTTCCACAAAAAAATATTGTTTCCAAATACTTAAGAATTTATTACACAACCATATTAACTGTAAGACGCCTTAATGAGATAAATATTCCAGTGCCTTTCTATAATACAAGTGAAAATCCTTTTAAAGAAACATTTTATACCTTATTTTAAAGATTTTACTTAAAAAATCACTTATTAATTTACCTAAAAAATCATCCAATTTATGAAGATTATAAATAATTTACCAAGCCTTGACATTTTTTGACGGTTCTGGAGTTTAAAATTTTTTTATCATTGACTTTCAAAAATCAAAATTTTTATTTTTTGAATTATATTGATTATATCTTTCATTTCGTGGAGTACCTTTACACATGCTTTGAGCTTATTTGTTTTTCTGTGTTTGTGTTTGCCTTCTGTTCTTTTCCCACTCTCAAGTGAATGGAATTTTTCAATATCGAATATCAATAAATAAAAAAAAGCATTTACAAAACTTAGCGATGGATAAACTTCCGTAGAAATATCAGAGCACTATCCATTTCAACACAAAACCGGTAGCTTAAGCTTAATCGTTCCGTTCATCGGACGATTCCATTTTGAGTTTTAGAAGAGCAGTCCATTTTCGCGAGGGGGCTGACCCACATGGAAATTAACTCTTCCGCATCACAGATGTGGCAAGTAGGGGCAAAAAATAAAGAAACAGCAGCGCACCTTGGCGACATCTAATAAGGCCGCAAATCTCGGTAACCCTGGAGGCACCGCCTCCCACTCTGACCTTCGCGGCGGAGCGCTCTCACCTTCCTCGGGTCTCACCTGCCGAAAGGTAGGGTGCTGCCCACCCCGCCCAGTGTAAATTTTCGCATGGACTGTCCCGCCGACCTATCTGGGCCCTCTGCTGGCCTTGACCGCGTCTGGGCTGACATTGCGAGGCGCGGAACGACCTCGATGTGTCCCGGGTTGACCCGGAGACGAGCGTTTGCGGCGATGAAGGGGTAAGAGCGAGTTGCGAAAGGGATGAACGCCTGTTGCGTTGCCATGAGGATGCGGAGGAGCAGCTTCTTCCTCCCTCTCTAGTGGGATGGAGCTCGGGGAATGACCGCACAACTTTTACGATGGTATTTTCGCGGTAGTGATTTGGAAAATGACTGCTGCTTATGTTGTAGTGATTTAATTGGTTCCGGTTTTATGGTTTAAGCCCAAAGACGGACAAGCTGCGCCAAACGCAAGATAATGTAAACCAGGAAAAAATTAAATAATCAAAACAGTCTAATCAACAATAAAAATTACAGTTAAAATTATTTTTTTACTGTACAGATATGCAGTTTAGATTATATAAAAATGTAATGCATAAATGCAAATAGGTCACTCTTGGTAAAACAAATTATGAAAATTAAAAATACGACTGGAGAAAATTGTGACAAGATGGGGTAACCCAATCTTAGTCGACTATAAAAACTTTAATATGAAACAAAATTTGAATTATTATTATTAAATTAAATTATATTAAATATAATAAAATTAAATTTTAATTATATTTAATATTAAAAAATGATGAATTATAACAAGGATAAAATTCAGCAGTGACGTAAAAGTGATGCATGTGGAGGATGACTCAAGTCTGACAAAATATGCAGCGATTTGGAAAATGACTTACTTTTGTTGTAGTGTTTTGGAAAATGACTATTGTTGTAGTAATGAAAACAGTTAATTACGCAAGTTAAAAAAAATAATGACATCTAAGGGGAATTAGGATGCACCCAATGAGGAATGTTGACCAGGAGGAACCACTTGTTCTTCCCTTTGGAAGAAAGTAGGGGTGCTCGTGGGAGTGTCATCCGGGGATTAGACGGATGAATTTCGGAAAGGAGAAAAAGGGAGAAACAGGGAAATGGAGAGACGGACATGAGGGCGACAGATAGGCAGGTATTTTAATTAACGTCACACTGGAGCAACACAACGGGCTATTATGAGGGCGACAGGACATTGCGGAGACGAGTTTCTTATTTGACTTGCAATGGAATTGTATATAGCATGTAGATAAAACTGATACTCGGAAATTAATAAAGTGCATTAAATAATACACTGTACCAGCATCATTCGAAAGGAATGATCGAACTAGATTTTCACGATTTTTAGAGGTTTTGATTTTCAATGACACATAATTTTTCAAACACAATATAGCTTTATATTTATAAATAAAACCATAAAAGAAAATTAAATAAACTCAACTTTTGTACTTCAAACTCGCGATTTTCCCGAAATAAAAATGCTTAGCTTCAAGGTACCTTTTTTTAAGAAACCACTTTAACTGAGTAAATAAAACTTTCACAAAACGTTATACAAACATTATATATTATACTGAAGAGACCGTTCGGTTAAACATAGAGTACTTATCTTTTGCAAATTTTTTTAGAAAAATATTGTGATTTTCTAGTTTATTTTATATGAATATTTTAAAATGTGTTATGCATTATAACACTAAATTCTCAGCTCAGTATATAGGTATGTCTATTGGGTCTACCTAACTAGATGTTGCGGAAACTCAGATATACAAGTTTTTTTTAGCTCTATATGAAATAACATGTTAGAAAGGATCAATCAATATGTTTTACCTCCGAAAAACCATTTTGGTGGTAAGTTTCGAATATTTTTTCATATAAAATTAAAAACCTTATTTTGTATTGTGTTTGCTTGCCTATACGAACATTATTAAACACTTTATATTTTTAAGTAAAGTTATACAAAAATTGTACTTGACGAACAATTTACTTTTAGTACATCAAGTACAAAAATATGCAGAAAATGTTGAAAGAAAATTAATTGTAATGGAAAATAATTTTCCTCGTGACAAAATGATTCCAGCATTTTTGGCTGGAATAATTTTGCTAAAATTTGATATTTTATGGTTGATTGGTTGGATTTTATGGTGCAAGGGCCATATTTGGTCAAGTTGCACCAAACAACGTCCAGTAAACGGACACACACACGAAAGGAAAGCTTTTGACACAGAAGAGAGCTATACACAGAGGGAGGAATAGAACTTGCACCGGCTACAACTCGCAGGTTGCTAGCGCAGTCGGCAAACCCATTGAGCCAGATTATTTTTTATGAAAATTTGAAGAAAAAGTAAATCTAATGAAAATTAAAAAGTCCTGATCTAACCAGATCAGATACAAAAACAAAACACCAGGAAACAGTGCAACTCCAGTGTAATCAATCCAACAATGCCCTCCTATTCCAGTTCCCTTTGTCTGCTCACCTTCTAAAACAGACAGTCACGCGAGCAGAAAGCGAAAGTTGACCAGAATCGACGTTCTGACCATGAACTGGGTCACCCTCTTCCGGGCACCTGAGCGAGGCGGAAGTTCGCGAGGGTATTGGGGTCAGAGAGGACGCTGCAAAGACAAAGAAGGGCCGTCGGAGTTTGCGCACAGGGTCTATGTGGGCCAGAGGAACCGGGCCACAGCTTCGCAGGGGGCCGAAAGTGGGGCACTCGCCCCCGTTTCCGCAAAAAGGGCCTTTTGCATGACATCTTCCAGCGACCTCGTATCCGAGTGGAAGATGAAGAAATTGGAGTAACGAGTCTTCAGGTTGCGATTTACAACTGATCAGAAGGTTGGTTGGTTTAATTTTAATGGCGCAAGGTCCAGTAATGAACAAGCTGCGCCAATTAATGGTCAGTCTTATGTAAACCTCATTTTCGAAAAGAATCGCGAATTTTGGACCAGTTCTCTACCTGAACTCAACTCACAACACAGAATCCTATACTATTCTAGAAACTTAAACCGAAAAATTCCTGTATTTTCCAGAGATTGATATTTCTAAATCCCAGCTGTCAATATAGATAACGAGACATTCATTAATTCTGATACAATTTCATGCGTCAAAAGATTGATCATAAGGAGGTTAGAACAGAACGAACGATAAGGAGGTTAGAACAGAACGAAGAAAACGAATTTGTTCCATGGAATCTGAGTTATTTATTAGCATTTTCAAATAAAAAAAATTGTCTTACTATGTATTACATAAAAATATCCACAAGAGTTCCTTTGACATTTCTTACGTTTTGAAAAATACAGATAAAAAAATTCTTCCCTCAATATATAATAGGCAAAAATTCAAGACATCGTTTGGCAATGCTTTCGTGATTTATCGATATTAATACCCTTAAACGACTTGCAATTAAGTGCAGACAATTTTTTCCAATTTCATCAAAATTAAAAACTAAGCCTCATTACTGTATGCTTAGTAAAGGCACTACGCATACCTTACATATTACGAGTACATTCCTATAAAGACATGAGAGCAAAGTCAATTGTATGATAAATTTCCGAAATAGGTTCTGAAAAAGTAGATCTGGAGATATTAATAACCTTAAATGACATCCAATTAATAGTAATAGGACAACTTTCTCATATTTTCATCAGCGAACTCATGAAAAAACAAAGCCTTACTGCTTTATGCTTATGTATTTATTCGGAAAACGACAAAATGTACTGCACAAGTTCATTTTTCTCACTTGAAAAACCTGTGACCCAACAGCTATCTGACCTTACTACGACCGTGTGGCCAAACACGCGGTTTCGTGAACTTGATTTGATCGGATCGACCTCTACTGAGTCTGGTATCGCCAGACGGCGAGGTCTTTTAACACAACAATAAAGGAGTAGCGGATGAAGCGAAGGTCAATCATCAAGGAACAACCCAATCTCCAAAGTCACAGCCGTGATATATCATGACCCTGGGTGTTAGATTGTATGAGGTTGTCCTCAAACCTCGGTTACACAGCAACCCTTTGTTAATGAATCCGAGAGAACACAAGGTGACAGGACGAAAGAAACAAGTTGATATTGGATTTATTGGCGGTTAAATCGAGGAAATTCATCAAAACTATCCCGTCTGGTTTGGTACGGAAAGGTCGATTAATCACAACGGTTGGTATTGTACTTCACGAGTAGTTCTTAATGTTTGTCTTTTGGGGACCATTTTAGTAAGACAAATTATTATGCGAGTCGTGAAAATTTATATAGAAAATAATTATTTTATTGCATAAATGTTATTACATATTATATTTAATAATATGTAATAACATTTATGTAATAAAATATTATAATGTTATTACATAATATTTTATTACATATTTCCTCAAAGGGTTAATTTTTTTTGTTCACTAACAATTAAACTTATTTAATCACATAAGAAGTGTGCGCAGAAAAATAAATCATAAATCGTTGCATCGTCGTATCCGTAGGTTCTGGTCTAATGTCTTTGAATAACAAAAAACGACATAAGAGCGACAAACCAAGTATCGTCGTTGTCATCAGGCCGCATGTACGTGTAAAATGTTTTGATTTTTCACCCATATTTTACATAATTTTAAACAAAGGTGCAATGCTAGGTAATGGTAATTAAGGTCGCACTGGAGCAACACAATGGGCTATTGGAGACGATCGCCAAGGGAAAGATACGAGGTCAACACGTAATTTTGAACCACGGTCAGAAGACGAGGTCAACACCTATAAGCTGGCACCCCACTCTCTAAATTTCCACACCACACCAACGTGGGGACATTTGAGGCCACGACAGATTTAACTTGCATCAGCCCCTGTGTACACGATGGTCTTTGATTGAACCGGATTCGAACTAGCAACCCTCTGATTAGTAATCCGTTACTCTTCTAACCGGGTTACCGCGGCCCGGTGAGCTAGAGGTAGAATGTATAAATTGACTTTTCACCTAGATTTACTTGTACTATCACGATTGCACTTTTGGCATACGGTCTTTTTCTCAAACTGTGCAATAAAGCGACCACTGGAAAATCGGAAATTTACATTCCCTTTGGAGCGCACCCAATATACATTAGGGTCTTATACTTTTATATAAATTTATAATTTAAGAATTAAATTTTTTTAATTAAAAGAAATTTATTTATAAACCAGATTCTCGTAACTCGCAATCTGCAATATTTGCGAAGATGCGAACAAAAAATAAAAATAGTTTTAAAATGAAATTCGTGTAAAATCATTTTCAGAGCAACACCATTGCAAAAACTAATATTCCAGATATTACAAGTTTGATTTGAGAACGATGTTACTCATTGAATGATTAGTTGTATAAGTAATAAAGGAACCATTGAAAGAGAGGTCGTTTGTTATGAAGGATATCGCAAGGTCTTTACAACAACGGAAATTCTTCCTACCTTTAACGAACAATGAAGGTGCCCTGTGTCCTTACATCTACCTACAAAGCCTTGAATTCGAGGCCTCTACTTTTCGACAAATACAGGTGCCTAGCAATGACGTGGGGAGCGATGTAGATAAGCATGTTGCTGAAGAGAAGGACGATTTGATTGAGTTTGAAATCTTTATTGCAACAAAAATACTCGACATTCAAAACGAATTCTATAATCATTAGCACATGACTATCACCACACTACCAAATAACTGATTTTCAATACTGTTACAAAGATATTAGAGAATGGTAAAACGGTTAATTTTTTTCAGTTCAGTTCAATCCATTTTTTGGAAAGGGGAAAAACGTTTCTGATAAAGAAAGCAATTATCAGTATGTATCACAACACATATGAATGAAATTATTTGAAATGATGAGGACGTGTGTTCGTGGGAGTACTATTAACTTCGAAAAATTCAGAATTATTGCTAGAATGTAGATAGATATTATGGTATTTTAGTATTGTTCATCCATAAAATTTATCTACGAGCTGTTGATGACGCTGGTTCGATTCCTATAACTTACCCTGGGTGTATCTGTCTCTATTGTGTCAATAAAACTTTCCTTGTGTGTGTATGTCCATTACTTGAAGTTGTCTAACTTGTGTTTGGAGTAGAAAATCAAATATGACCCTAGCGTCAAAAAACCCAACCAACCATAAAATTTAGCTCTATCAATGTTTTATTCCGTTTTTCTAAATTTTTCAACATTTTTGTAAGTCCTTAATGAGAAATTTGACTCAGGCCAGGTCTCCATACATGTTCTGAAACTTTTTAATGTATTTGCAGTAAAAAATTTATTTTTTACTGTAAATACGAATTTAAATAATAAAATTATGAATTAATTAATTTATTTGTTGAATTTAAATGAAAGAAAAATTTATATGTAACCCAACGGGGTAGGACAATTTTCTTTCCAATAGCTTGACGAGATGGTTCAAGAAGAAACCTACTTCAGATAAGGACATTACAAGTGAATCTCAAATCCTTTCCAATGTGAGATTATGAGAATTGAGCCCCCGCTTTTGATGAACGAGTGGAAAGTTCAGGTTCCCCGCTTATTGGTTTATTTAGCGACGTCGCACTTGAGCAACACAACAGGCAATATGCGATAGGAAATACAAGGCTGCGCTGAAAACCAAGGGTGGGTTTAAATCAATCGCGACTATCAAACTATTTTCAATTCCTAATTTCAGAATATCATTAGGGACGAGTCCTGAAAGTCGCCGATGCCATGGTACCGTAAAAATATGTGGCGGTTTTTTGTACTGTGATGTGCAATTTGCTATCCAAGTCTAAAATGTTCAATTTATAATAAAACTATAAAAGTGTGCAAAAGGAAAAAACAATATTTGCATCAGTGCTAGTTAAACAGATTATTTGGAATACTCCTTTCTAATTTAATGAGGGACTCGTCATCTAACCTAGTACTGGGTCACGTCATCTAATATGGTGCTAGGGCATATGTCGGTTGTTTTGGGGTTTTATGGGCGCAAGGGTCATATTTAGCAAAGCTGAACCAAACAACGTCAAGTAAATGGGCACATACACAAGGAAAGTTTTACTGAGAGAAATTCACATAGGATGAATAGAACCTCCGCAGCCTACAACTCGTAAGTTGCTAGCGCAGTGAGTAAACCCACTGAGCCACGGCGGTGCCCCGCCAAGTAATTACACACACACAAAAAAAAGTTTTACTGACACAGAAGAGAAATGTACCTATGTTAAGTTACAGGAATCAAACCTGCGCCGCCTACAATTCGCAGGTTGGTAGCACAGTGAGCAAACCCACTGAGCCACGGCAGCCCCTGCAGATGTGGGAGCCAGCATTAGGGCATGTTCATGTCTTATAATTACAACTATGCCGACAGTAAAATAGTCTTTAGAAAGGACCTTTACCCGTAGTGAGAAACGAGAGAAAATTCCCACATCCCAAACTGTCATGACGTTCTCAACTTCCTACCACCGTCTTATAAGCTAGCTTTGCTACTTTTTTACTCAAGTCACCCGTTTAATATCTCTTCCGCAACCGCATCAGCCCCTCCCCATAAATCAAATAAGAGAGACGGTCGTAATACGAAATTTCAGAGCGCGTGTTTACAAACATCCGCACCTCCGAAGGGCAGTCTCCGTCCTCTTAGAGGACAAGTAAATGTCAGAAGGCACCTATATGGAGCATTCAATGTGGGACAAGGCCGGAGTCACGCTTTATTGGGAAGTCGGAGCGGACCTGAGGAGGCCAGCCAAGGTTAGGCGAGCCTGCCGCTTTCCAGAAATGAGGCTCCAGCCAGGAAAAGGCTTAATTCCAGTGCCTCTCGCAAGGTCAGAGCAATGCACACTTTCAATGCCGCGACACCCAATGAGAGCGACGCTGACGCACATTTTTAGTCTCCAAAGCAACCCCTATCGAAAATGTAGCCCAATGACAAACCAGTGGCCTTCGCCCGCCTCTGCAAGAAAAACACAAAGCAGGTGGTTGCTATTTACGGGAAAAGTTTGCTACCATGACGACCGATCAGAGGAAATTCATTCTTTCGGGAAAGCTCCCCCACACCCTCGTCAGTTAAATTAAACATCCCATGGGACGATTGTAGAAAACAGAAATGCGTGGGATGTGGGAGAGTGCATTTCGGAATTTAAGGGAAAAAGAGGGGTGCTCGACGCACATGGATCCATCAATAAAAAATGAAAATTTAAAATAGAAAATTGCAATGATAAATTTAAAGAGTTGATTTTTCCTAAAGCACAAGACTGAGGTTTCGGTCAACTGAATGAAGGATGGCTGAACATTATTTATTGAAAATTGTATTTTTCAATAAACATGATGGCATCATGAAATGTCGAAAATCAAGCGATCAAAGGGGAAAGAACGAATGCTCCAAAACAAATAATTTCTTGCTGTCAACGGAGACATTTAAAGAAAAGAATTCATGTTTCAAATCTGTGTTATCAAATGTGAAGATCATCTAGAGTTTTCAAACAAATCAAAACTCTTATTAAATACACGAATTTTAAATAAATTCATACAAAACCACTTTTAGTCGATAAATGTTAAGACATACTACTAAAAATGGAACAAAAAAAAACCCTCAATAAATTGAATTATTGATACAATGTATATTAATGCTGAGATGCGATGGTGGCTCTTTTTGGAACAATAAAAAACTTTAAAGTAATGTTTGATTTGTAATATAATTTGAACAAATCCAATCGGTACAGAAATAATTTTGCACAGAACGAAATCTAACACTTAAAAATATTTTATTGCGTTTGCATAGTGTCGTTTTAATTTTAATGTTAGTTGGATATTCTTAAACAAAACAATAATTAGTTTTTACACATAAATAACTGAAATATATGTAGTCTTTTGAATCGATTGAAAATTGCAAGTTTGCGTTTATCTCCAAGAAGTGACAAAATATATGGAAATTTTAAACCTCTCTTTCACTACTAACATAATATTATTTATCGCTTGCGAAAATATACCTTTCTTTTCTCCTATTACTTGAAGATATATTTGAGTCTATTTTTAATTAAATCACGAAAACCAAATAGAAAAAAAAATTATCAAACGAAAATCACGTTTAAGATAGAAGTAAAAATTGAGTAGCGAAATTGAATAACGGATGAAATTCAAAACCCCACAACTTTCTATAAATTATGTGGCTCAATTTTGATTTTTAAACACAAATCTCGAAAATCTCGTGCTGCCATCTTGTGTTTTGAAATAACATGCATTCTTTCTACAAATATACCAAGTACAAGACCAAAAGTAATTTGAAATGTTTAGAATGTAGACAATGGTTGTAACTTTTGTGTAAACAAAATTCGAGTAAATATTTTGTTTTTCAATTAATAAATGAATTTATTAAATTCGAACTATGGAAATCAAATAAAAACATGTTAACAAAATTTACTAGACACAGACGAATTCTAGAAATTTCAAATTAGAATGTAAAATATGCCTGAATTTCAATATTCTTTCGACTGTCCTGTAAAATTTAATTTGTGTTTCACTGCTTTTCTAGCAATATATTATGCTAAAAGAACACATGGCACCTATAACGGAATGGAAGGATTATCGGCTGATAGAAAAAATTCGCTAAATTGGATTTTTTAAAATCAATGTGTGATTTGCGTTTAAAATAAACTAAATTTGTTATATGTTCATATTTTAAGAATGAGAGAAATCATTTTTAGGTCAGAAATACGAGGAACGATCTAGTTAACGGCATACCTACCAACGTTTCCATTCAGGAAGCTTACATGTTTTACAGGATCGTGACATTGAATAGACCGGCGAAATGTGTAACATACATTTCAAAGCACCCATATATATAGTCCCCCAAATACTGATTATTCTGCATTTTATTAATTTTACGTGTTTAAAATGGCTGATAATGTTTCAGAGATAAGCATTTCTTGATTCAAATTCAGCAAACATAATCAGGAATCTTGTTTGTAAATTTAGAGGGGTGGGCTGAAATTGCCCGGGGCGGTTCGGTGTATTGATTTGAATAATACAATAGCTGTATTATTTTGTGTCGTCAAGGAGATTCATTTTGTTTAATATTTGGTTTCTTATTCTTAGTTCTTCGCTATCTAGCACTAATTAGATCTAGACTTAGTTTTATATTAACCAATTGAAGAACACAACCCTATCGAAATAGGTCTAGGCTTCTTGTTAGACACATCGTCAGAAAACACCCCAACTGTATGACGGAAGGCCGATTTTGTAATAAAGCAAAAATGAATTTTGAAATGGAAAATTTATTTTCCGTTCTTGAATTTACGTTTTTCTTAGTACGGATTGTTTTTACTGGAAGCTGGAGAATTCTGAAAAATTTGAGATTTATTTGTAAATTTCGCGAAAAACCGCACAATTTCCTGTACAAATCGTATATATGTCCGTATAATCGTACAATTAAGCCAAAATATGCACATTCGACGGCCAAACCATACACGTTGGCATGTATGTCACGTATAACATCTTCAATAACTAAAACTCCGAGATGAACTGATAGAATCAATGTATATTGAAAAAAACTCATTGAATCGAAATAGTTGTTTATATGTATTTAGGGAAATACTATAACTTTCAAAACGGAAATTTTCTGAATTTTCCAGATTCTGATGAGTGTATAATGCAATAAAAATATCAATTTATAAAATAAAAGTATATGGACACATGAGTTAATTATAGAAAATTTAGGAACATTTTCCAGATTTTCGAAATTAAATTAAAAATCCCATTTCCTAATATCTTTACTTTGTATCATTACAATAATGGGTTAAAAGCACGGCAAGTAACAAAAAATCTCTTCGCAGCAATAAATAAATAAAATATAAAAAATAAAAACATATTTAATATGCATTTTATACTTGCTCTTGTAAACAAGATCTATTTTCTTGCTAAATGCTTATCTAAAACATTTTAAAACACACTTGTTTCCAATAATCGAAATTAGAATAATATCATGGCAATCAACTGAATGAAAAACAAAATATAACCAGTACACCATTGTAACATTAAAAGTACAAACGCGATTGTAAAGATAAGAACAATCCAACTCTAAAATTGTAGCTAGCTGTTAATACATACCAATACGCGTATTTTGATACATTATTCTGCAAAAACTCATTAATTCAGACATCACAACTAAAACAATAATTTAACTAAACTTTACACGCTATGAAAAACTGTTTTAAACGCTGACAGATGGCAGCACCACACCTTTGCTCTTGAAGACTGAACGGTGAACCGTGAGAACGAGAACCACATATTATGCCGTCATTTGGGACAGTCAAACCACTAAGTAAAGACATCGTTCTACGGGGAGAAACTATCATCAATTATTCGTCAAATTCAAGATAACAATTGCTTTCTTTTGGAGAAAACATCATTTTGAAGGAAACACGTTAAAAAAAGAAATATGCACTTCAATGACATTTTAAATTTCAGTTCTATTTACGGTCTCGATATAAGGTTAAATCAGAAAGTTATTGTAAAATATTCTTGAATTATGTACCGCATAGCACTCAAGCAGCGATGGAAACTTGAAATAAAAGTGTCAACATACCATCCCCTGAAGAATTTGATTTAAAATGATGAAGGTGGAGGTAAGTGAAAAATATTTCATAAATATTCGTTTCCTTTTGCGTTTGTATAATTTAAAATGTAATGGATATAATATAACAAAATATTTAATCAGATTTAGCAATATTTCAACATCAAAATTCATAATTTAGACATAATTAAATGAAGGAACGAAAGGAAATCACATAAACAGAGTTCGTTTTAAAAGCATGGAACGAATAGCGTCACTGAAGATGAAGTAGAGTAAGGAAAATTACATTTCAGTAACCATACCAAATCGAATTGTAGGTAATTTTAAGTTTCTGGATACAGTATACGAACACTGAAGTATGTCAGTTTACATGATAAATGTTCAATATCGAAACTAAAATACAAGATTCGAAAATATCGTTAGAAACAAATTTATTCCTGGTTTTGAAGCTTTTTCGACTAAAAGGAGTTTTTCTCGAAGATTTAGTATTTAAAATTTTTTTTACCAAAATCAAATTAATTTTTTTAAATAAGAATTTATGAAGCATATACATATATCGTTCCATTTCCGTTTATATAGTTACATTTATATACGGATTATATACTACCAGAATAGCAGAAGGTAGAAAGTATTTGTCATATTGTTATGAAATATTATTAAACGTTTAAGAAACAAATTTAATTATAAAGTAGAACATTCATTAGCCTGAAAAGTGCCATTCTAGATTTTCTATACATTTAAAACTTATTTGATAGCTAGAATAAATTAAGTCAAACAATGCATTTTAAAAGTCGTTTTTATTCGGTTGAGTAAATTTATTTAATCGTTATTGACAAGTCATAAAGACAATATCTTTCCAGAATTATGTTAAACAGTCAAATTAAATAATAATCTTTAATATTAACTAATAAGTAATCTGGAAACTAATTACAATATTATAGAATCAAACATTTAATGTACACCGAATGTAAACTAGTTAAAAAAGCATTTATGATAAATGAATAGCGAACATATGAGAGCAATTTGGTTGTAATGTTTATATTTACCAGATTATACTACGATACCATGAAAAAGCCGCGCATAATAAGCAAATAATATTCCCATAAATTAAGAAAAACATCTTTCATTTTCTTTATTTTATGATTAAATAGAATGAATACTTGAAAACGAATAGCTGAATTTTATGGATGGTTAGTTAAAGTAAGGTATTAACAATAAGAGTGAAATTATACTTAAACTATCTGAATATTCTTTAAATAATTATATTGGGTATTAATTTTTAATAAATATATTTAAAGTGTATGTAAAATGTATTTTATAGTGGGTTCATGGGCTAATATCTTGAAAAATTATTACGTCAAGAGAAACTAGTATGTTTAGTCTAAAAATCTGAGTGTTTTAATTCAAATTAATAAAAAATTTGTTCACATATCTTACACTGACACCGTCATCTGACCGTGGTTGAAAATAACGTGATATCCTCGGATTTTATCTCGGACAGTCGCCAATAGCCCGTTGTGTTGCTCCAGTGCGACGTTAATTAAGATACCTACCTAACACTAACACACCACATCAGATGAAAGTACGAATTTCTATCAAATTTTTTTACAAGACAAAAACATGTCCGTTTAGTTTATCCTTCAATTTTATAATATTGAGGAAAAGAAACTTACAATTTGGTTTTGGTGGAACACACCTACAAATAGCATAATTGAGAAGATCAATCTGCTAAACAGTTAATTATGAGAGCACGTAAACATACACTAGAGGGCAGCACGAGTAAATAATACTAATTTAATTTGCCTTAGGTACACTATATATGTGCAAAACTGTTGTATAACACTGCTAACGGTAAATGCTAATTTGATTAGCCATCTTTATAGACAATTTCGTCAAAAGTTAATTCTACAAAAATTAGCAGATAAACTTGAGTTAATAACAAAAAAAGTGACGTAAACGGTTAATTTTTAACTACGTAATTTTTTAAAGCCTTCATTAAATTATTTCAAACGTACAAAAATTTCAACTATTTTCAATTTTATTTTTTAAATTTAATTCATTTCTTTTTCTGATGGTATGGTCATTTTAATCTTTTGAGGACCAGTGGTGCCATATGGCACTATGACTGTCACAATTTTTTAAACAACCACATTGCATCCTATTGCTTCTATTTGGAAACATTCAAAAGATAGTTTTTAACTATTTACTAGTATTTTTTTTTATTTTTATCAGTAGAACGTAAAAGTAAACTGTCACTATTTTTAAAATTTAAAGTCACAAGTACTGGCATACTCATGACTTTAAAATAAAAAAGCAACAGTGTACTTTAACTTTCTAATTTTTTGCGCTCTGTTTGAAGGCTTTGGTTGGAAGTTGAAATATCTTAGCAGTCACTACTTCTTTAAACAGTTCATCCAAATTTATAGCAGTTACCATTGATTCCATTACTTTTTCTACGCACACTTCGATTTGGGTCAAATAGCATCTCTTACTTATACAAGATTCTATTCCGAAAATATTTTTCCACATCTCAATGTATGAAGGAAGATATCATTTATCAATAATAAAAAATAAAATTTTCATTAGCATCTGGGAACACCGACTTAAATCAAGTGATTTTTAAACTACTACTTGAAATTCACTGAAATAGTCAAAAGTTTTGCTTTTATTCACTGTTTTAGCAGAAAATATTACCCCAACATAATATCTTTTCTATAAGAAAATCAATAATTATGATCACAAAATTTGATTTCTTAAAAACGTGTAAAATTCAGCATTTGCAAATTGCCAAGTTCCATTTAGAATGATAGATATACATTGTTCCGTTAAGTTAAAACTTTGGTTCAAAGAACTTAGGTATTAATTTTGATAAAACTAACAATTTATTAAATGAACAATTCACTATAAAATATAGAAGTAGAAAGAAAATTAATCTGATTATCTCATCTCACTTAGTTGCATATGTATTGTATTAACATTTCAAGAGACAAAAAGAAAAAAAGTGAGTTTCGAGAAACATAATTAGAATATTTGCAAAATGATGATTCTATCATTACAAATATTTGGTGAATGCAAACCACTGTAAAGTGATTTCTGTATTCATTTCAACTGAGATGCATTTTTATGATGAATTGTTTTTGATTAATTTTTGCTTGTAGAATACCATTCTACAAGCAAAAGAAAAATTAGGACCTTTTTAAGGCTTATTTTTAATATTTCAAGGCGGCATTTAACAAAGAAAATGTGGAAGACTAGTAGAACAATCAATGGAAAACAAGGAGTTCATAGCTATGACAAGTCAGGGTTAAGTTTTGTGGTGTAGGGCCAATTTTGGCCATGCTGCGCCAGACACAAGACAGACAACATTGAGTAATAGACATATACACACAAGGAAAGTTTTAATGACACAGAAGAAGGTAGGTAGGTAAGTAGTTTAATTAATGTCACACTGGAGCAACACAACAGGCTATTGCCGACGGTCTGGGATGAATCCCTATGAGAAAGATCCCCAAGGATAACGCCTCAGAATTTTGAACCACTGTCAGATGATGAGAACAACACCTGTGTGTGAACTGGCACCCCACTCTTCAAACTTTCACACCATGCTAATATGAGAACATTTGAGGCCACGACAGATTTGAAGTGCATCAGCCCCCATGTACACGGCGGTCTTTGGCTGGACTGAGCACCGAACTCGCAACCTTTCGATTGCTAATCCATTGCTCTTACAACAGGGTTATTGCGGCCAGACACAGAAGAAATACACCCAGGGAAGAATCAAATCTGTGCCATCTACAACTAGCAGGTTACTAGTGTAGTGGGCATGTGCACTGAGTCAGGAGAGCAATACTTTGGTCATGTGTTGCTAAATCCACCAGTTACGACCAAAATATGACGATAAGCCTTTTATAGGGAACATCATTGTTTTCAGAAGTTATACTGAAGTTTTATAACACTACATTAAAATTGTGTCGTACTAGTGTTACTACAATTCTAAGGTCAAAATAGTGCTTCAATTTAATTCTTGTGTGGGTAAAGGGGCTCTGCGACATAATGAAGATCCCTGAATTTTTTTGTGAGCGCAATGGGAGAAACCAATTTCTTGCTGCACAAATTAAAATTTTTGTTTTCCTAATAGCATTTCAACACACTATTTTGATGTTTGTCAAGGTGTGTTCATAACAGTAAATAACTCGAAACGATGTTAAAAGATGAGATTTAAAAAATATGTTTTCGTGTTTTTCGACTATTTAACCCTCCAAGCGACAAGTCTTACACAGTTCAGAAAATTCAGTTTGAATATGGGCAAGAAAAATTGCCACATTACAAGGGGCAGACTCAAAATATTCAGACATATCACTCCGGACCCAGGACACATTTCGCTCCTCAAAATATTTCGAGTCTACTGCCCACCACACAGAAATTCCTCTGAACCGTATTCTGGCATGCTGCTTGGAGGGTTAAAGGTTAAATAAAGGGCGCTTGGCTATGATGGAAATTACCGACATTTTTTGTTGCATGAGGGTTTCATTTTTCAACTATTTCACCTTATTTCAGTGCCTGTTTTTTGAAAATTGTGTCTAAAATTAATATATTTTTATTTTCAATTTTTTTTGCAAGGACAGAGGGTCCCAGCCATGCACAAACGTAGATCAATGAAATTTTTTGTATTGTATAAGGGTTCACTCTTCAACTATTTCACTCTATTTCTAGTTATTATTAATTCAATATCGTTTTTTAAAATGAAATCATTATTTTTTATTTTTATCATGACTAGAAGGGCCCAGCTAGATATTTTAAAAAATTGTTGAAATTTTGTGTTAGATTTGTGTGACCTAATAGCCAATCTTTCCACACTAGGATAAAAGTTTAACTAACACTAGAAACTTAACACTAGAAAAGTGGTTTTGGCCCACTATAATGTGTGGGGTTATCCCAAAGGGAAGAAATAAACATTACAAGTATGAGTGGGCTGTTTAAAACCAGGCTCAGCAAGTATTAGCTGTATGAAAAAGTTCAGAATGTTAGCTTGAAGTGGTGCTAACATGCATTGGAGCTGAACCAGACTGAAGCAATGAGAGAAAAATAAAATGGTAGTGAATTTAGGTTTAGAAACAAATATTAATAAGTGAAAAGAGTAAAAAAGGCAGATTTTGGGGTATGTTTCGGGATTTATCTGTGGTCAATAATGTTAGGTTAAATTTAATAATGTTTCTTTATATACAATAAGAGCTCTGTTTGGACTGTACCCATCAAATATGCCATCAGTGCTCCGAGGAAGTTGGAAAAATCTGGTTACTTTATGGTGTTTTATTTCGATATATAAGATGAGAATAATAAAGTTCACATTTCAAAAGGCTCTGTGGTACTCAACTGTCAATCTCAGACCTGAACTCTAAGGGTAAAGGATCTATGTATGGAATGATTCATCAGTCTTGAACTCACTTTTTGGAAAGGGTGTCAGTGAAGCAGACTGAAACGTAAACTGTGTATGAGCACACATACTGGAAAGTTTGAAGTATTTCTCATTTTGTTCTTGCACAAAGCATCTTAAAATCTAGCCTTCTGAAGTGTTAATGAAAGCAATTACTGAATAAGACTTTTTTGTAGTGTATATGGATTTTAATTAACTTTTGCAAAGAAAATAGTACTATTTGTTCTGAAACTCATTTCGTCGGAATAAAAAAAATTAAATGTCAATTACTACTTCACAATAAGATCGTTCAGCTCATTATAGTTCCATGTTCTTTAATTTTTGTGGAAAAGCAATTCAAGAAAGATGCTGTTGCCCCTAGTATTATATATGCACGAAATTTATAACTTTTGTAATACTAATATGTTTATGTGTTGGCAGTTAAAAAGCAAAGATATAATTCTACAAAAATAGCCTTCCACAATCGAAATTTATGGGTTAAAAACTTAATAAAGTATGTGCAGATGTATTAAAAACAATAGAAGTGGAAACAAATTAAATGAAACAAAATCAATACACTGAAAGCGAATGACAAAATACTAAAATGGAAACACAAATTAAACTAAAGAAAATTATATGCTGAAATGGAAACACAAATTAAATGAAACAAACTTATATACTGAAATGAAAAAACAATTAAAACGAAGCAAAATTATATACTGAAATGGAAACACAAATTAAAAGAAAGAAAATGCAACGTTTTAAGCCTCTCCCATAAACGCATGTTACACCTATTGCATGAAAATAAACTCATCCACTTTTTAGAGTACATGTGCACTACGCAGCTCCCATAGTTACAGAATGTGTTTTGAAGTCCTCTCCGTGGTAGGAACTATTGGTTAGAATGACTTCAAATGTTGCATGAATACTCTTGGAGCAATGGAATTTTTTTGGCAAAGGAAAAAATGTTCTAAGATGTGTCACTAATGCAGTGATGCACACTGCTGTTTTCAAAAATGCAAATTGAGCATTCTTGTCATGTGACTTCAAAAACATTTGCGATAAAGACAAACAGCTTAATGCATTTAAAACTGTATGTGAGAAATCAAGGTTGTCACATTGTAATGACTATTACCAAAACATTTATGCTCTTCATGTAAAGTTGTTTTATTAGAATAACAGCTCTAAGTTCAGAATGTTAAAGGGCTAAAGATCTGGTCCAATGTCCATAAACAACACGTAAAATGATTTTCAAATTTGAAGAGACTGGTTCTTTGGATGTCAAACATGGTAGAGGTCAGAAACCAGTCAATAGTCAGACAGTAGAAGATGTGGCTAAAGGATGTTGTAGGAAACAGTTGTGCATGTAGAATTAAGTAGCAAATAATGGTAGTAGGAAACATGGAATTCTCCAATCATTAGACATGGCTATCAGCAGTCCGTAAAGTTTGGAAGAAAGAAACGAAAAAACATTCATGTTTATTGTGTTCATTTCTATTTCTTGCTCAGATGGAAATTGAAGACGGCCATAGAACATTTTGTAAACTTACAAAGCCCATTTCCAACTCCAAGGTGCTGTTAACATGCAAAATTGTCAACCAAACATGAATGCACACTACAAAAGATACCTGTTCATTCCCTAAAAGTGACTGAGTGGTGCTGCCTTACAGTGGCATTTGGTGTGCCATGCTGCCACTCCTTTTACCTGTTGTGTCAATGGCCAGTTATATAAATCTCTTGAGAAATCACGTGATTTCAATGCTTCAACAGTGTCAGTGTCTCTATACGATAATTTTAATGCAAGATGAGACTCCTCTGCACATGTCAATACCAGTAAGCAACTGCTTGGGACTCATTTTGACAACAAAACACTAATCAGCAATCATTTTCCAATAAAATGGTCAGCATGTTCACTGCACCAGAACAGCAGTGATTTTAGGCTTTGGGTAACTTAGAGAGCATTCTGTTTAGAGAACACATCACAAACATGGTGGTATTGGAAGCAAGCATTAGAAATTATACCCACAGCATCCCCATAGAAACACTCAGATCTGTTGTACATGCTATTTTACAATTTCAGCTCATCGCACAAAAGCAAGATTAGCATATCAAAGCATTCATTTAAGTTTTGTAAGCATTATAAATATTGTTTTATAAAGTGATATAATTTCAAAGAATGTTGTCAATTGACTTCCGAAACTCAACATGGGTAAACAATATATGCTACCTAGTTTAAATGATAACGATCAAAACTTGTCATCAATCCCCCTTAGGTAATGCTCAAATACACATCTTAACAATCATTGTATAACATCATACCAAGTATGAATAAAAAGTAATAGTGAAAGATAAATTAATACATACAGCTCTGTAGCATCTCGGTTAAAGTTTCTAATGCAGATCTTTCAGAAGTTGTAAACCCAGATTCATAACAAGCAGAACTTACAGCTGCAAATAAGACTTTTCTTCTCGCAGAAGAAACGACTAAATCCCCCGTAGACATGATCGATTAAAAAGTTCAGATTTTTATTTATTTTTTAAATCACCCTTAGTAACAAAGTTTTTCAAACAAGTATTATAAAATTTTCTAAGATAACCTTTTCCTCTTAGAGCATTTTTAGATATCAAAAACAGTCCATGGGCGCCGCCATGTTTAACCTTGACAACATAACACAAGCGGATGGACACAGCAAGAATCCTAATGTTAAAACTTGGACGAATTTTCGAAGGTTCGCACATGCGCATTGGTTCCGTTAGTCGTAGGGAAAAGTTTAAGCGGGTTTGAAAAAATCCCTAAAATAATGGCGGTTGTTGATATGCATGTTATTTCATTTAACATAATCTTTTAATCGAGATCAAGGATTATGTGAATTTCTGAGGGTTGAAAAATGCAAGTTCACTTGCCCAAAAAAGTACTCGTTCACAAGGTTGGATATAACTTAAAGGTAAGCAAGCACAATCTATTTTAATTTTGAAACTTTATTTTCGATTTCGTAGATATGAAAACACTGCATAAAATTATGGAAAAAATTCATCATTGCGCTTTTCATGTGAGAAATATTGATCAGTTTCCGCTTTGATTTTTGATTGTTAGTGTTTTTCTAAAGCGCCTTAAATAATGTTTTCGATGGATTTTGAAAATGAGGTTTTGATGTTACTACTGTTTGATGTGTGATCAGCATTTTCAGCGAATGATCTAGAATTGAAAGAAGGCATCCAATGAAAAAATATGTTGTTTTATTAGATGACCTTTTACACTATTATGAACAGATTTTATATTATTTCTCGATAATTCTTTTACATTTTGTTTAACGTGTTCGTGGTATAATTAGATATTGTAATCTGCAAAATTTAGGGAAGTTCAATTTGGAATATGCTTTGAAAAGAAGCGTATCTAATCAAAAGTTTGGGGAGAGGTGCATAGTCGGATATTCACTTTTTCAAAAGCATGTTGACACCAGAAAAATCAACTCTGGGTACAGGTTTTTGTGCCCTGAGAAGTGCAAACCATGTTCCTTGTTCTTGCAGCATAGGTCATTAATATTAAAGCTAGCAGACTCAGATATATTGACGTTACATCGTTAAGGTATTCCTGAAGATGACTGTCACTTTTTGTTCAGTCTATCTGATTTGGGCTTTTGAGTCCTACTGACTGGAAGGTGATTTAGCAAAGGTACCATGTGTGTATAGTAAATTTTGGAATGTTTTATTGTCACATATTTGAATTAGAGAAAGAGTTAAAGATTAAACGCTGATGTTTGTATCAAACTTCATGAATCGAGAACTTAAATCTCAGCAAGATGGAAATTTAAAAGGGATTCATTAAAAATAAGTTAAAATTTTTACATCTAGAAAATATGCAATGATAGATTTCAAACAGATATTGGAAGTGAAAAGCACCCTCACACCTTTGTCATGAGATCCATTGGACATTATCCCTTACTTATACATCGTTATTTGTTTAACTCAAAAATAGACACGACAAAAACATTTGTTTAATGAAGAGGAAACTTAAAAAAGCTGAAAATTTAAGAAGAAAGTTTTGTAAATGCACTAGACAAATTAAAGTGACAGCTTTCAAAATTTCTGTGCTTAAAAGTACTTTGAGATCTCTAAGACTTCAAGTACATTTAAAAACTCCATTATGGCAAAATTCTAAATTTAAGGGATTGAAATCTTTTTGAAAGTAGATAACTTCACTTCTCGAGCAACATTTATCCCCCACTATCAACATATTTCAGCAACAAGTTCAAACGCACTTAACAACACATTCGCACCTCATGTATATACAAATCTTTATATGTAAAATAAAAAATTTAAAACATTTTGATAGGATATTAATCTTTTAATTGTGTTAATACTAGAAAGTTGTCATATACCTAGATAGATGGTGGGAAGCAAGTGACCCCATGGTGGATAAAAATCTTTGTACTCTGAATTTTGATTTTTTCTGATCTCTTATATGCCTGCATCACAATCTTTGTATTAACTGCATTATTAATTCTAAATGCCATATAAGGAGTGCAAATTCTCATAGCAACAGAATTAAATATCACAACTAAGTTTCTGCTTCCCTGTCACTTTGTATAAAATCCAAGTATTTACCACAGATATATCTAAAATATTATCACCAACAAATTCTTTTTCTTGATTGGGTAGTAAACAAGCGTATCATTTGGCCTACAATGTCCATGCCATACTTTATCTAGTTATCATCGGATATGTCTGATGCACCAAGTCTACAACTTCATGGTTTATTCGTAGATAAAAGAGGTTGAGATCTAGTTTTAGCTTATCGGCAAAGATACTGTCACCATTTCCATTATCTATTTCATCCAATCTTGGAAATCTTTTCAAAATATCTTCCTAAATGAGACCTCATCTTCAAGCCATCTTCTCTATTTATCAGAAAAGAAAGTGGCCATCATGTTCCTTAATTGTTCACGTAAGGTGTCAGACTTGGAAACATTTAGAAAGAAAATTACTGGTCAGTTGACAGTCTCATTAAAACAGTGTCTACAGTTGGGGAGGGGAGCAACACTTGTAAACAAAATGTAAAAGGGAAAACAAGGTGAAACTGCTTTGAATGTGATTGACAAGGAAAATTTCATAGTATTCCAAAATACCATCTTCGTAGGTATAGCGTAAGATATTCCTTGTTCTAATTCCAACCAGGCCAGAATGTTTAAATACACAATAAGTATTGACCAAACAATTAAGTCATTAAATAGCATATTTAATTGGTTAGGGCGTTATAAGTGGCACACAGTGTGAGGGCCCCATACGTCTTTCTCGTGTTAAAAGAAATAGCATGTTTAATATAATTAACTTAGAAAACAAAACGTACTTAGGAGGAAACATACCCAAATTTTTATAAAATTTACGAATGATTCTTTCCTATATTACTCTAACCCACTTTATTTTCAACACGTTATGTGCCAATAAGTTCAATTTAGCTTAGGGGCTGTCGTGGCTCAGTGGGTTTGCTCACTGCACTAGTGACCTAAGCTGTAGATGGCACAGGTTCGAGTCCTGTGACTACCCTGAGTGTATTTCTCTTTTTTGTATCAAACTTTCCTTGTATGTGTTATTACATTCAGTTGACACAAAAAGGTATGTGATCTTATTTGAATTGTTCTCTTTTTTGATGTACTCTTTATATTTTTAGGTTCCTCGTTCATCAGATTCCTGACTGGCCGTTTGTGATGCAATGTGTTTATGTAATTTCTATTTTCAAAATGCTTGCTTCAATATGGTTTTGTTTTTATTTCTTGAGGCAGGTGTTATTTCGATAGCAGTTTATATAAGTTATTGCAAATCAGTTACCGGCTATATTGAAAAATTAACAGAAAACGACTGGTGTTTTCCCAAAGGTGTGAAAATTGTTGAACAAATCAAGTATATTTATCATGAAAAAACAGTTTGCCCTTCTGTCGGTTTACAAATGGGTTGTTATTTTTGTAGCTGTTAAATTACGTGTTATTTTAGCAACTGTTATCGAAAATATTACCAGTTATCACCAATGTTAAGTAATTTTTAAAATGACCAAACTTTTACAAAAATAAATAGTCCCTTTAATTTTTGAAAAATGAATTTTTTTTAAGATATCAAGAAAATAAGAGTAGAAGTTTCTAGATTAAAAAAATCATTTAATGGTCAAGTTTTGCCATGCAAAATTTTCTCCTTGAGTTTTGGGGCCGCGGTGGCCCGGTTGGAAGAGTAACGGACTAGGAACCGAAGGGTTGCGAGTTCGAATCCAGCCAAACACCATCGTGTACAAAGGGGGATGGTGCATGTTAAATCTGTTGTGGTCTCAAATGTCCTCACGTTGGCGTGGTGTGGAAGTTCGGAGAGTGGGGTGCCAGCTTAGGTGTTGCCTCGTCATCTGACTGGTACAAAATTACGTGGTGCTGTCCGAGGACAGCATATTTAATTCAATGGTAAGGGAGTTATAAATACATCTTTCCCTTGGGGATTGATCCTGGACCGTCACCAATAGCCCGTTGTGTTGCTCCAGTGTGACGTTAATTGAAATACCCCCCTTGAGTTTTGGAATAATTTTTAAAAATTAATCATATTAAAGAAAAATACATTTTTGCACAGTATGACTGAATTTTATATTTCAAGTTACATTGTATGTTTGATTGAAAATAAAGTTTTTATGTACCAATTCTTTCTTTGTTTTTCTTGTATAAATGAATTGAAGTATTCACTGTAACTGTAACATTTGTTTTTGTTTACCTTCATGTGTGTGTACATAAACATCTATTACAATGTAAGAATAGTCAATGTCAGTCCCAAAACAATCTTATAAAAATAGTAAATGTTGCTGCTTACAATTTGCATTAAAAGATTTATCTTGATGTTTTTAGTATACTCAATTTCATAATTGTTCAAGTTTACCAATGCTGTCTATGGTACAAGTATTGTTAAAATCAAGAGTTGTTAACTTCCAAGTAATTTTTCTGGATTGAAATGTATTTTAAATAGAATTTTGTTTACTGAACTTATTTAATGACAGATCAAGTGACTGCATGGATAAAGAGGTGATTTAGATTTTCTTGCAGTTGTATTAATTGGTGTATGTAAAGATCAAAATCTTTCCCATACTGTGTTCGGAGAAAGCCTACTTGTGTACGACATCAACAGAGGTCCCTCGATTTTTCAATAACACTTTATCATACAGTATCAATGTTTTTGTGTTTGCTTTGAAGGCACGTGATGCAATCTAAAGGAATTTTATAATTTTCTTGGAGTCCATCATAGACAATGCATTTTGATAAAATGTTTTAACTACTGAAGCTTCAAACTCGCCATCCAGAATCATCAGCTTCTTAAATAAATGACAATCAAATCCACTAAATGCTTTAGAGGAAAATGGTCCGAAGAAATCATGTGGTCGAGACTGAATTTGCAGCCTGCCAGTCATTTGGCCGATGTCATATTTTATGAATGCCATTAATTGAGTAAACAAAATGAAATTAGAAATGTTTTATTTAAAAGTTATTCCAAGACAAAATGGTGTCCTTACATAAACATTCTGCATAACTGAGGAAATTGAAAACCAATTTTTAGTTTGGTAAATATCTAAGTCACAAAATTTTCTGTAGCTGCAATCTGATGGGATAATTCTTGTAACTTTAGAAACATTTAGTAATATTGGCTTTGGTCAGATTTGCATTCAAAGCTAATCTAGTTTCTCTTCAGCACTATTTAAAAGAAAATAAATTTAAATAAGCTTATTCAGATGTATATATTTAAAATTGAAGCTTTAGTTGGAAATTGAGTTTTTTTCACTATATAAATAAATAACTCTAGTAATATGTTAATTAAATTTGTATACTATCATAACATTCTAAACTTGTTTAAAGTAGGACTTGTGTGAAACATTACATACTGTGCTTGAGCTATCTCCATACATGTAACTCACTCAACCCGTGTCTTATCGAAAACATTAAAATTTTGAATGACAAAATAATTTTGTAATTTGTATCAGAATTTTGAATTGCCCTTTTTGAAATACTTAATTTAGAAATAAATTAAATTTGCATAATACTTCTTAGTTAATTAAACCCCATTTAAAGTGAGACATTGTCCAGATACATATCCTATCTGTTTTCTGAGAAAATGACAGTAACAATCTCAAGATACCGTAATTTTCATTAAAATCAAAGCTTAATGATTTTCGAACAGAAGGTGAAAAAGTTTTCCTCTCGTTCTTTTTTTCCATTCATAACTAGGTAAGGTCATTAGATAAACCATGTTTCATCAAAATCTGAGGTCATGGACTAATCAGTAACATGGAATGACTAGTGAAAAGTCTTGTGAATAAATTATTGCACACTTAGTAATTAATTAAATGAATAAGAATTACTCAGATTAATATTTTGTCATTTTATTATAAAACAAATATTTTTCATTTGTTCATAGTAAGAAAAATTACATCAGCAAGATACCTTACCTCAGCAATGAAAAATGATATATTTAATTATTAATTATGCATTTTTTTGGCATATAGAACTGGCACCTGATGCAACTCCTATAGAAATACACCCTAATAGTACAATTAATAAAATCTCAATTTGCTCATCTCTTGATCAGCATAAGATAAATAACTATTTTGTTTTTGCGAATGCAGGGACATTTGGAAACCAATGTAGTTTTTGGACTTATAAGACACAATTGTGAGTTAAGAGATGAATGGTTCTAAATGAGCTCTAATGTAATCAAGAATTGTGATGGGTATGCCATTTGCTATTTTCAAAGCAATACCTCCTTGCCAATGTTCATTCTATTCAAGTCATCATGACCAACATAGTTTTACACATACAAATCACTGCTATTCTGTGATTTTCATCGGATATGTACAATTACTTTTGTTGGAACCTTTCAGCTCAATACTTCTTTCCCATTCTGTAGAAAATTGATCACTGCAATAACACTAAAAATAAGGGATGCAGATCCCATTTTTGCTGTTCCTCTGCTCTTTACAAACCTGAAAAATATTTCTTTCTCAGTCACTTTTCCAAGTCATTAATTTTTTGATGGAAAAAAATTCTTCAGTTTTCCAAGTGAAGTCATTTAGATTTAGTGAGATAGAAGCACAAGAAATCTGTTTTTGAAAGGAAGGGGGGGGGGGTAATTAATTGTCAAACTTTTTAATTTATACAAGTTTCACGAAATTAGATCGAATTATGAATTGCTTTAATTATATTAGAAAAATAGTTAAATTATGAAATACAATGAACGAAATTTTATATCTTGAAAAAGATAAAAATTAAACTTACGGATTCGCGAACAAGAAAATATGGCAGAACAGGAAATGCAAAACGCAACGTAATGTTATAAAAGAAATAACATTTAAAATCCAAAATTACGAACCAAAGAATGCTGAAATACTCGAATGAATGTGATGAAAAATAAACTAAATACCGCGCGAGATTAGCCAGAGCAGGAATCCTAATGTAATAAAACTTCGTAATGAAACAAAGTAGAAAAACACAGATGAAGACTATTTAAAACGGATCAAAGTAAAACGATTAAGAAAATATGTTTCGAATCGCCTAGTAATGGAACGTGACACCGAAAAATCCAAGAAACTAATGGAATTATGAAACCCAGATTAGACACAGCAAGAATCCTAATGTTAAACTTATGCATGCCGAGATTTTCCCCATTTTCACGAATATCCTTCCTTCAAATATTTTTCCCCATACAAAATCACAACTAATGCGCATGCGCTATCCTTCGAAAATTCGTCTAAGATTTAACATTAGGATTCTTGCTGTGTCCATCCGCTTGTCAACATAACAAATAACAACTTCAGTGACGTAAAGCACAAATCAAATAATTTGCAATCTAAACCTTAACTTTTTATAAATAAATAAACACGAAAAATATGTCCTAAATTTAAATTCATGATAAACGCATGATTTTAGCTTTCAATTGAATCTTACGCCTATTTATTTTAATTTGTTTTAATTAAAGGGTCTATTAATGGATAATGTAACTGCAACCGTCGGCAAATGTTAAACCTTGTTTTGTTTTGGTTTTTGTAGAATTTAATTGGTAATAAAAGGAGGCGGGGTTAAGAGTCCTGTCCTATGTTATCAAATTTATCTCTTCGTAGCCTCCCGCCGGCATATTACCTCTACAACCTGTTTTTCAAGCTGTCTGCTAAGCACCAAGGTGGCTTGCTGTCATAACGCTAGAACCCGGAAAAGTTTCAAAATTATTCCGAGAAATCCATAATTAAGGACCTGTGCTAGTTGTTGTCGCACGAAATTGGGATTTTGAGGGATACAATTTTCTAAATCCTATCTACGTGCCTTAATAAAAAAAAGATGTCAAAAATACAATGTAAGTTTTAGTTTTGTATTTGATTGTAATGTTTTGTATTTAGTTTTAAAATATTTCAAAAGTTTTCCTTGATTGGGTCCCTTGTATTCATTTATTTATATTTTAAGGGAAATGTTTTGAATTCTTCGAAATGTTTTTTCTTTGAATCTAACTTCGTGACCAAGTGATATTTGTTGATAAGTATTTCCTAAATTTTAGTTAAGAATTCAATAAAAAGAACAGATAATGAACAAAACTATTCATGTTGCATCTCCAGTTTGAATTGGGCAGTTGATTTAAATTTGTCTTTCTTAAGGTTTCGTTAATCAATGGAAAACTAAATCTTTTCCTTTGTTGCTGTTGAATTTTAAGAAAACTACTGATTTATAAATCTAAATATTAAACTATTTTTACTGTATCTTACAGAAATTAATTTTCTTAATAAAACCTTCAATTAAGTAATTCTATATTTCTTATACATAAAATAAAACATTTTAGGTGAATCTTAGAAATTGAAATAGCATTGAAAATATAACTTTCAGTAGCATTGTTATTTCCAGAAAATATAATTTCTCCATACTCAATATTGATTTCTAAACTATTTACTATACAAATTTATTGTATTTTATGGCTGTTGATTTTTATAGGTGGACCTGTTGTGGAAGTTCAAGGAGATGAAATGACAAGGTAAGTAAATATTTTAATCTGCTAATAGTTTCTTGTTGAAATTGTGGACCCCTTTTAATTTAAAAATATTGAAAAATATATAAAGTAATTCTGGTATCTGTTCAGAAAAAAGATTGAGAATTGGCTCAATGTACTCTATTAGATTTCTATCCCATTCAAATTGCCATAATGCCATCTGAGCATTTTATTTTCTGGTTTCCCACCTACTTTCAGGTTTCTTTCCATACATGATTCCAAACTTCAATTTACAATGAAAACTACAACACTTATTGTTTGTAAAGATTGTTTTAAGCACCTGAAAGTAACGAATTTTTGCTTGCAAAAAATACTTTCAAATATTAAAGTAAAAAAAATTATTTAAAATTAAATATTTTTAAAAGTAGCTAATTAACTTTTTACAAAATTACAAATGAATCCAGCCTAACACAAATGCATGATTCATATTCAGTAGTACCAACTGGGAAATTGTTGCAGGAGAAGCTCAGCACTCCAATCTGCAGTTACTTTATAATAGTACATAAATATGGTTTGCCTGGCCCCTAGGAAAGAAATATTAAAAGGATAGCGATTGCAGGGCCCTAGCCCCTGCAATATTTCTTTTTATCTGATCAGAATAGAGATGGCAAATTTTAAGTCTAGCTTTGAGTCAGTAATGGAATATATCTTTTCCCTTTTGATTTCAGAAATTTATTTTGTCCAATTCCAGTAAATATTGAAGCTCACAAGAAATTAAATTTTTATTTATGCTTTCAGAACTTACTAAAATATTGTTGTAATATCATTTGCTTCATTTTTACAGGATTATCTGGGATCTTATAAAAGAAAAACTTATATTTCCTTTCTTGGATGTAGAGCTCCACGTGTTTGATTTGGGAATTGAAAACAGAGATGTTACTAATGATCAAGGTCTGAATCTACCAAACAGTCGTATAAAACTAATGCATTGATTTTTTTTGTTTGCTTTAAATTTTTTTTTTAAGATATTTTCTTTATTCGAAGTTAATGCTTTACCAAAGATTTATAGGAATATATTTCAATACTTTTTTACTTACTTTAGAATACTTACTGCAAGCTTGGTCCAAAATACTGTAATTTTTATAGCACTTAAAAAATCAAGTTCTGATCAATATGTATAATAAGTAAAATTCCAAGAAACATGTAAAACAGTCACATTTATTGAAATTAGGATTTCAGTCTGAGGAAATATTTTGTCATACTAGACTTTGAATGGACGCAGCAGATTTTTGATTATGGATGCAATTTTAATTTGATAATAAAGTATAACACTTTAAAGTAATTCACTTTAGAATTCAATAACAGTGTCATAAGTCACAGTAATTTGGAATATCACATACTGTTTTTATAAATAAAGTTACATTTAATGTGTTGAAATTTGATAAATCTTGAACTTAATAATTTTTCCTTACAGTTACAATTGACTGTGCTAATGCTATAAAGAAGTACAATGTTGGAGTGAAATGTGCAACTATCACTCCAGATGAAAATCGTGTGGTTGGTAAGTAACTTATATGTCCTTATTTCTTGAAAAACCATGTCTTTACTGTAAAGCTTTATTAATTTAAATTTGTATATATTTTTATCGCTTTTATGAGTACTATAGCAATAATCTCTGCATTTTAATATATAGTATAGTAGATTATAGTGTAGCATTTAGTAATTAATTTGAATGCATGAGCAATGGGTGTCAAAAGCCATTTCACAGTTAAATTTATGTGTATAGAACTATGGCTTTACTTTGATAACTTGTGTAAGATTAACATATTTTTAAGCTGTTGAATAATTTTATTTGAAGAATAAATAATGCATGCTAATTCCATTCTGAGTTCCATGTTGAACTTTTTTCTAGAATTCAATTTAAAGCAAATGTGGAAATCACCAAATGGAACTATCAGAAACATTCTTGGAGGTACAGTTTTTAGAGAAGCCATCATTTGTAAAAATATTCCTCGTCTTGTTACTGGCTGGACTAAACCCATTATAATAGGACGTCATGCATATGGGGATCAAGTGAGCAGTGTTAAAATTTATTTTTGTCAGGAATTTGTCTTAATGTTCTGAAAACATTTGTCATGTGTATAAAATTAATCTTATTATCACTAACAATAAAGTTTATCTGAAACAGGTCTCAAACAGTTTTGTTTCCAAGCAATCTTTTTATGCTATTAAATGGGGGAGTATAATATACAATGGACTATGAACATATGTTCTTTGAGCATTATTTGTTAAAATTAATGCAGGTCCTCATTCGGTAACAAATTATAATTTCATTGCGTTATTTTTTATTTATATTTTGTTATACTTTTGAACTGTAACAGAAAAAAAATTCACTTCTTAACACCTGAATTTAACCTGACAAAATCTAGATATCCCAATATACAATATCCAGTACCTCCACAGTAATTCTTAGACCAAAATTTGTTATAGGTTTAAAAAAGATTTTATGACAATCAAACATTTTAAGTAGCAAGTAGTTTTTAAACATTTTGAGTAGCAATGTATTTTAATTCGCCAATTGTTGATTATCCAGCATCTTGAATACAACATCACATAATATGTTAACTTTTTGTGCTATAGTATCGAGCTACAGATTTTGTTGTACCTGGACCTGGTAAAGTAGAAGTTAAGTACACACCAGCTGATGGAACAACTCCTGTTAATTACACAGTATTTGACTTCAAAGATGGTGGAGGTGTTTCTTTGTCTATGTATAATACAGATAAGGTAATTTAAAACTTGTCTTTTTATGAGTATTACTTCATAATATATTTTGCTTTTTAACTGCTCTATTCAAAAAATTGTAATTTAGATTATCATTTAGATGTCTATCTAAAAGTATTGAGAAATTTTTAATCATCTTAATGAATAATCTATTTCAAGATTTTTCATCTTTTAAAATGTATATTAATTCTGTTTCTGTTTAATTTCCTACAGCTAAGTCTCATAAAATAGTTTTTGATGAAACCTTTGCTTTATGTCTAAAATGAATAGTCCCTTCTCTTTTAATTGGGATTTGATGAGTAGAGGCTAAATGAAGGAAAGATAAACTTTGCAAATTTCCTCAATGATCCACATAATTAGAGGAAAACATGCTTATTTCTCTCTTCCTGTACTGCTGGTATAGTACGGAATCTATTCTTAATAAGTAGGGTGATTCATTTAATGGGTTGACACATGTAAAGTTATATAACTTTTTTATAGACTAATGATGTTCCTAAATTCAACTGTATATTCTGTACTTTCTATTTTATTTTATCATGATCTATATTTTATTTAAATATATTTTTAATAACTTTTTAAGCTTGTAAGGATGGAATTTTGCATTATAATATCAAAGTGTTGCATAATTAAAGATGGCAATAAAGAAAATCAATTGTCCAATATCTAAATGCTTTTATAAAAATGCAGTGTTGAGTTCAAAAATAGAATCAGTTATCCATTCATCATATGTTACTAATAAAGAAGACAAAGAATATATTGTTAGCTTAGAAGTAAAACACTGTCATAAAAACAATTCTGAGAACACAAAGAGGAAAAAATTCTCACTAAAGCTTAAATTCCCTAAATGTGTTCCTAAGAAATCTAACCTTCATGCAAATAAAAAATGACTCAGTGAGCTTTACCAATGTAAAGATCACATTCCAATCGACAAAAGCTAAAAGAACCTCCTTGAAAATTTTGACTTAGTGTATTTTTCTTTTAAGTCGACGATATGCTTAAAGTAATTTTTGTGAACTAACACTATTCCAAGTTCAAAAAGGTATTGCTCATGGCAAAGTTTAGTTTTTATAGGGTATTTGAAAATTATATTTAACTAAAATAATTTTTAAATGCTCGTGGTATAACCAATTTTAATTTAGAGATTTTTGGAGGCTATGGAAATAGTTTACAAATTATTTTTACATCCATAATTATAATGTAACTTTTAACCTATATGAATTTTTGCATGTCTTAACTTAAATTCATGGGCTTAAATTATATTTATATATGTATGAATAGACTATGTTGTGTTTATTGGTTTGTGTTCTCCTTTTAGTCTATTACAGATTTTGCTCACAGCTCATTTCAGTATGCTTTGCAAGCTAACTATCCGTTATACTTGAGGTGAATATTTTTTATATTTATTATTGCGTTATTGTTTATCATTTATTTAGTTCAAAATTGAAGTATTTGTGTAATAATTTATCTATTTATTGACTATTAATTCTTTATTTAAAGAACCATATTCAATTTTTTACCATTAAGATTATAATACAAAATATTTAAAATACTACTCTAAATTCATGTTTCAGTTTAGCATTACTTTAACTGTACATTAGACTTGTATTTTATATGAAGTGTCATTGTGAGGAACATTTGTATATTTGTACCTCTATACATGCTTCATAGATGTGGTAGGATATTTCTTTTATCTGAAAAAATATATTTACTTTTTAGTACAAAAAATACCATTTTGAAGAAATATGATGGACGCTTCAAAGATATTTTCCAAGACATATATGACAGGTATACAAAATTTGTCATATTCAAACTTTTTATTAAAATATTTATGTGGGGACTATAAAATATTTGCCAATCATTATATTTCTCAAGTGTAACTTGTTGATAAGATATTGTTATCATAAGAGTTTTGAATCTCTTAAATGTCTTTCAACGTGCCATTGATCTTCGGTATGTTATCTTTTTTTAGCTTTCAACATGCTTTTCATTTTTCCTAATCTTATCGATGCTTTTGATTTAGTGATGTCATACACAATATGATGATATGTTCCTGAAAACGTGTTTTGTAATATTTCTAATGTTTTTATCACAATTCTTCTTCAGATATTAGATAAGGGTGGTAAAACAACGGAGGACTTGTTATTCAAGATAAATTGAATTTAAGTATTTGAAAAGATGTGGCTATTACAACTACAAAAACTAAAATTTTAAATCACGAAAATATTTATTTATAAATCACACTGAATACTATTATTGAAAGCATGTGTTATATATTACATAAATAAAATAAAATTTGTCTCAATAGTTGAAACTGAGTCCCCCATATTGCATATGAAAGATCAGATACTTTATGCAAAATGAAAGAATTATAAAAATAGAAATGTTTAAACCTGCAAAATATGTTAGTGAATTCCCAAATTGTTCTGGAATTTTTTTATATGTAGGTTTGGTTTGTTACTCTGCATTTATTCTTTTGCTAAACAAAGATCAATTATTCTAGGATATACCATTTAAAGCACATAATGAAATGGGTTTAAAAATTTTTAGTTCCGAATTCCTAGGAAAATCCAATGCCTCCTTAAAAATTAACTTTCATGAAATAGTTTTTCAAATTTAACATTTTATTTCCAATTTCTAATCTGTCTTTTGAAAAACATATAAAAAGTCAGGAGTTGCTATAGTCTAAACAAATTGTAGTTACTATAGAACAATGAAAATTTTTAATTACTTTTACAACCATTTACTTCAAACTTACATGAACTATAACTATGATAGAATTGCATGAATATACTGAAAAACTTTTTTAATGGCCGATGGACATACTTATTTGTTGCCATAAAGGGAACCCCCAAATATGAAAGTAATCAAATAATGAATTTATTTTTTATACAATGAATTTAATGAATGAAATTTATACAATGAATTTCATATAAGAAAATTGACATTACAGGGAAATAAGAATTTTTTAAGAATAATTTTTATCTAATCTCAAATATAACTTGAAGAGTGTTGACTGATCTGTATTCAACTATGTTATTCTATAATTGTTTTCAGTCTTACAATTTCAAAGAAAAAGAAACGTAGAAGAATCCTGTATTGTAAATATTTAAGTTTTATTTTAGTTTCTGGAAAACTTGTCATTGCTTACAATTTTATATAATTATCCTTCGTATAATTTTCAACTAATTGCATTTACACTGACTGAAAAAAAAAATATTTTTACCTGTGTTACTAGCGAATATAAGTCGAAATATGAAGCTCAAGGAATATGGTATGAGCACAGACTCATTGATGATATGGTTGCACAAGCTCTTAAGTCGGAAGGTGGATTTGTATGGGCTTGCAAAAATTATGATGGGGATGTGCAATCGGACTCAGTTGCCCAAGGTAATTATTTAGTATTTTTTTACCTCTTGATTACTAAATAATTAACATGCATTCATAAGAGAAAATATTGGATTCCATTTTTTGTTAAATATTACATTGTACCTGATTAAAAACTATCTTAAATTTTTGTGTTCTCTAACATAATTGCAATTTAACTCATAACAGTCATGTATATCACCACATGTCATTGCACCATTGAAGTACATGCAAAAAAATACTTAAATGAACTGTTTATTTTTCCTATAGAAAACAGGTTGATCAGATCAGCTACCTCAAACTTGTACTTGTTTCTGAAGACAGTTATTTAAGATTTTTGTATAATATTGTTAATATTCTGTTACATTAAGAATTTTTATTAAAATTAAAGCTTTACTGATGATTTTATCTTCCTTTTTCTAATAGCATTGTGGTATTTGTGAAATAGAATTTTTAAACTTATTTTACTTTTATGCTAAATTGCCACTTTTGAAGGAAGGAATTATATCAGATGTTTAAGAATAAGCAGACATTTTGTTATTAATATTGTGAACTGAATTACTTACTGCTTATTTGCTACTTGTTTCTGCACTGTTTTGTAAAACATTGCATAGAACATTTATGAATTTTAATTTGATATTTTCCCCTTATAGGCTATGGGTCTTTAGGCTTGATGACTAGTGTTTTAATCTGTCCCGATGGTAAAACTGTTGAGGCTGAAGCAGCCCATGGAACTGTTACCAGACACTATAGAATGCATCAAAAAGGACAAGAAACTTCTACAAACCCCATAGGTGATAAAACAATTTGAAAGTTCTGTTTACATTTTACTGAGTTTGCATATTATATAGTGTCCATTTAGAATAAATAACCTTTCAAAACCATTATTGTAAATTATTGCTTTTTATGATAGTCTGATTTAAAATATTAAAATTTTATATTTACTTGTATATTGAAGGTAAGTCAATTTTGAAATGCTATAACAGGGTTTACTTTCTTGTTTTATTGCAACCTTTATATTAAATTAAAACGAAAAACTTTTAAAATCATCCCATTTGAATTCCAAAACTAAAAATTAGTTTACAATATGTGTGCTAAGGCCAAATTGCCCAGATTTTGCTGGCTAATTTGTGACTGCACAATCTAGACTACAATTGCAGTTCTAAATAATCTGAATCTGTTAAGGTATGTTTTAAGTAATTTTGAAACAAATGTTATTACCTGATGAATGTATGATTTATTATAGATCCAAACTGATCACTTCTGAGTAGTTTAGTATTGACATGTTTACTAATACATTTACCATTAACAAAATAGGCCTTGTTAGATTATGCCATCTTCATAGGCTGAGATTCTCTATCATTTTAGTTAATAGCTACATTGTTTTTGTAATTTGATCATAATCAAATTTAATCTCAATATCCAAGTTATTTGAAATTCAGAATTTAAGTAAAAGTTATATTAAAAACACACACACATAAGTTAAGTACTTGAATCCCAAAATTAGAAATTAAAGTTGTACAGAGGATTGCTATTTCTTGATAAATTATTATAATTCATAATCTCTAATTATAGTATAAGAATCTTATGGCATTTATTGCAACCTAGGACTTGATTTAGAAAAGAGGAAATAGTTAAGTGTTACATTTGAACCTCATTCCACTAAGATCATAATCATTGTTTAGCTAGATATTGTGTCACTAATTGTTTTAGCTGAATTGATGATTTAACATCTTTCATTTTAAATCCTTGTAGCATCTATATTTGCCTGGACTAGAGGTTTAGCTCATCGTGCCAAACTTGACAACAATAAAAAATTAGCTGAATTTTCAAAAACTTTGGAACAAGTTTGTATTGATACCATAGAAGCTGGTTTTATGACTAAAGATCTTGCAATTTGTATCAAAGGAATGAAAAGGTAAGTGCTTTATTTTGTAGAAAAGCTGCTTTTCAGAGGTCTTAAATTTTGAAGCATAACTTCTGTATTTGAAATCTAGGTTTCTTTTTTATATCTTTTGGAGCCATCGTGTCTCAGTGGGTCTGCCCACTGCACTAGCAACCCATGAGTTGGTGTTAGATTCCTCCCTGGGTGTATTTTCTGTCTTGTGTTTGACACAGCATGGCCCTTATGCCATAAAACAGCACCAACCAACCTTTACACATCTTTCAACATTTTTGAAATACTTGTTTCTTTACACTTGACTTTATATTTACCTTTGTTTAGAAATGTATTCTGTTGGTGCAAATATTTTTAATAACTCAGACTATTTTTGATTGTTTATTTACTTTAATTGTAAACAGTTCAGAAAATGTTTCAAAATATACTGATTTCAGGTTGTTTTGTACATAAATTTAAATGCATTCATTGTTTCCTAACAAGTTTCATAAGTTCAATGCAAATTAATTTTTATTTTTTGTTTTCTAAAACTACCAAAATAAGATATTAAAATAACATTTTTTACTGACAATTTCACAAAACATGCTTCTTAAATAAAAAGAATAGAACCTTAATATCAGAATTTAAAATAAATTGCATGATTCAGTCCATGTAACACATTGATCAACAATCTTTAATTGGCTGCCATAATGAAGCAAAATATTAAATAACAAAAATCAATTTAAAATTTACTTTTGAAAATTTAACTGCATAGTGATGGGCAGAATCGAGTACTTTCAAGTATCGAGTAAGTATTTGCATATACAAAAACGATAAATTGATAGTAAGAATCAGAGAACTACGATATATCGTAGTGTTATTTAAAATAACACCTAGCAATCGTATCCTCCTTGGCATAGTGGTTAGAGCACTGGATTTGTAACATACTGGTTCATGGTTTGAATCCGCTACAAGAGAAATTTGATGGATTGTTCTTTTTATGCGAATGATAATTTTTGACAAGACAATCTATTTTTAAAATTTTTTTGACAAAAAAAATATTTTTTCTTTATAAATATTTTGATCACACTGTGCTTATAAAAGGAATTTATTTTTCACAAAACTAAATTTTAAATCTAAATTATATTTAAAATTATTTCCTTTTCCAAATAATGTCAAATAAATTTTTAAAAATTTATTTAAGTGATAACTACTAATCTATTCGAACTGTAGACAAATTGTATTTTGAAGAACAAAAATTAATTCCATGTACAAATTGCTGAATTTTCTGGTCACGCATATATTCTCTGCAATTATAAATGTGTCAAGTATTTTTATCTTGATTTTACAAATCATGATTTCTAAATTTTGGTTTTTGTATTGTTAAGATTTGATTTTCAACCATATTTTGAGGAAATTGTTAATCACTTTTAAGAGGGAACGTAACCAGAATTTTATTTTGGAGGGAGCGCCAAAGATAAGAATGAAAGTTTTTATACAAAACTCTTTAAAACAGTTTGTATGAATGTAAAACATTGTTACTTTTAATACCAGGATCTGAAACTCCGAAATTATTTCTGTAAATTTATCATAAAAAGTGACACATCTCGGTTGATCTAAGTACAAGAATGGTTCCGTAAATATTTACACATTAAATAATCAAATCTTGTTCCTGGAAATTCACTTTATTTTTGCAACCACTGTTTGGAGTATGAAGATGTGCAGTCAAAGCAGAAAAAATATTCATAATCATTTTACTATCGTAATAAAGATTTTGTCAGATATTTTAAAGAAAATAACAGCTATCTTAAGAATGAAATAACGTTATTTTACTTGAAGAAAGGCATATCAAGCATTATGTATCTCATTTGCAGAAATAAAAAGCTTGAAAATTAAATTAAATTTTAAAAAATTAATAAAACTAGTATAAATAAAATATAGTTAAAATTAAAATGCTAAAGAAACTTCCAACTTGATTTTCAAAAATAAAAGGCAAACCATATGTGTAATTTACTTATAATTAAACCTGCCTGTTCGGGAAATTGCTTCCAGAAAATTTCAAATCCAATCTCTTAATCGATGGAATTTTTCAACACTTTATCATGTGCATTTTCAAGACTTTGAAAAAGCAAAATCAAGACAACATAACACTAATGAGAACCATGAATGCCCATACAATGTGACACTGCTACTTAAGATGAATACTCTGGTATTCAAATACAGAGTACTTTTGGCATTTGAGTACCTTGGATGATTACTCTTGTATTTCAATACCTTGGATTCGAGTACTTTGGTATTCAAATATTTTGGAAAAGAATCGAGTACTTTTGTATTCGAATACTCTCATCACTAACTATGCATCATTCTTTTTTAGTGTTACAAGGGCTGATTATTTGAATACTTTTGAATTTTTGGATAAGTTGGCTGAAAATTTGAAGAAAAGACTGCAATGACTAAACAAGAGAAGCAGCAAGCTATGAATGTTTGAACGTTAATAAAAAACAATCTTTATAATTATTTTATATTTTATAGATTTATTTTTTCTCTTTAAGAAATTTTGAGTTTCTTTTAATGATTTGTATGAATTTACCAGATTAAAGTATATTTTTTCCACAAGCTGAAAGTAATTAATATTTTAAGAAAAATAATTATGCTCATCATAAACTATGTGAATTTCTTAAATTGTATGATTCAACAAAACACAAGTGTTCATAAACATTTTTGCTGCACTTATTAATTTCACACTTTACACTCAGATTTACTCACATTTTAACGATAGTATTACATTGCTTACTGTCACTTGATGCAAAAACTGAAATATAATCTTACTTTCGACCTTACACAATGTTTGAAAAATTCCATTAAAGTTAGTAAATATATGTACTAAACTTTACAAAAGTATTACATCCACAGAACATTAAAATTTAAAATATTTCAAAAAGTAGTTAAAAATAAATTACGTTTATTTTGACTGATGGCATTGTATACAAGTTCAAAAATGGCAACTTGCATTTGTTTCGCCTATTAATTTTTAAGCTCGTTATTTTTCATATCACATGCTCCTCTTTGGACATCAAAAATGTAAGCATTTAAATATTGGTCATAAGAGTAATTTCAAGGGGAGCCATGAATGAAGATTCCTCCTGTTTACACAAATTTTCCTCTATATTTGACTGATTCAGGTACTCACTTATGTTCAAAAATGGTGTACCAAAGTACAAATAATACACAAAACGACTATTAAGGAGATGATGTAGGACCTTGCTGTGGCAGTGAAAATGACAAATATATGCTGTATATCTAAAATTAAATTCACACATATAATGGGAAGAACTCGTTATTATATAATATTTAGTAAGCAACGTGGCTTCAGTGCCTCAATCAAAGGCTTTTAAAGTTTTAATCAAATTTTGAAATAGTGGTTTTTCTTACCACCAAAAACTAAATGTCCTCTAACATTAGAAAAGTTTATTAAAATAATTCAAATATTTAAAATTTCATATAAAATTTAAAATGCTGCAATGAGGTGCCTTAACTTCCATCGCCATGTTCTAAATGATTATATTGTAATTTGAAAATTCTCTACCACTTATACATGCTTAGAGAATAAATACTTCTACACTTTGAAATGCCATTGGCATCTTGATCAAATCTTATCCAGCTTTAAAATAAAAATCATTTTTATTAATAATTATGTTCTCACAATCCAATAGAACATATAAAATAATGTTATGATATTGTGATTTTTTTGCTGGACTTTCAATCTAGGATAGCGTAGGGCAGTGTTTCTAAACCTTTGAGACTGCAGCCAAGTAAATTCCTTTTTAACAAGATGAGGGCCAATCGTAGAGTAATTAATACATTTATGTATATGGTGTGGCATGTTGACATATAAAGTTGCATTTAAATTAGCTATCAATCACTGGGCTAATGAAATCTTGTAGTGTACTGTAGTTTCCTCAGGCCAACATTAAATTATTGGGTCGGTGCGAATGAAATGTCCAGAAAATGACCATCGCACTTCGATGGCGATAACTGAAAAATAAAGTACCTGACCTACTCGAAATAATCTCCCTCTGAATTGACACGCTGTTGCCACTTGTCTGAAAAGGCCATGATCCCGGAACGAAAAAAGTTGTGGCTGGATGCGAAGAAGTCATCAACTGCATGGTGAACCTCCGTATCTTGGGTGAACAGTTTGCCAATCAGAAAGCGATCCAGGCGACGAAACGGATGAAAATCTGTAGGTGACAAGTCGGGATGAGGCATCGCTTCATAGCCCAACTCGCGTAGTGTCAGCATCATCCGTTGTGCGACATGAGGGCGGGCATTATCTTGCTAGAGAACGCCATGCCTGTTTACCAAAGCCGGTTGTTTCGCCAATTTCCAGGTCATCTCGTAATTCATCACAGTATCGTTCTGAAGTGATGGTTTGGCCACTTGGCAGGAAACCGATGAATTATTCCAGCTCTAGACCACCAAACAAGCATCTTCCTGGGCTGTGCTTTGCTCTACCTTTATACAGATCGTTTCCGATTGTCATAAAGGACCCATTTCTCGTCACAGGTAATGATTAGTTGCAGTAGATTCATTCCTGGAAAGGAGCAATGCAGACTTCCAAATGTCTCATCTTGTTGGCAATTGTCAATTCATGAGGCACATTAGAATCTATCTTTTTGACCTTACACAGTGCAGCCAGACGGCGAACAATTGTAGTGTGGTGGACACCTAGCTCGGCCGCTATCTCATGTTTTCCGCGGTTCAGCTTCAACCACACTTAGCAGAACATCGTCAGAAACTGCAACTTCTCGGTGACCATGTGGTTCATTTTTCAAGTCCATATCTCCACTTCACAAACCATCGCCGAATGGTTCGTTCATTCATGGGAGTTGCCAGCACCAAATTATTGGGGATGACTCAATAGATTGGGTATATATTACCAGGGGTCCCTCTGAAAAAATTAGACTAAAAACACTTTTATAAGTGGATTTACATTTACCGATGCATTAGTAAAACCAGCACAACATTATTTTATTGCAGCTTTTAATATTTGTAATAGTTAAGTTTGATTAAATTCGTTAAATGGCATCATTTTTTGTCAACTAGAACTCAAAAAATTAAAATTGTTTTTCAAAAACTATTTGCAGTGATGCATGTGCATGCAATGCAAGCTACGTGCAAAAACTATTTGCAGTAGAGAGCATTGGCTGTATTCTCCCTGAATGCTGTGCTAATGTTTCGAGCAACAGAATGACTCAGTTTAAATTCATCAAGGTAGGTATTTTAATTAACGTCACACTGGAGCAACAATTTAAATTCTTAAAGGAAGATGACTGAAATCTGAGTTTTCCATGTCAAATTTGGAAGCACCTTACGCCCAAATTAAATCTGGAACTTGTACTTCACACATGTGATAACTATTTATAGTAGCTGTGATGTAAGATGCCGGAAGCTTGTAGGTAATTACTTTTAGCTGTATGGTGGTCATTCCCACAGCTCATCGGACATTTCATTCGCACCGACCCAATAATTATTGTTGATTTTTATTGACCCATCTCATTCTTATCAAAAATTTATGTGTTGTGTCCCAAACACCTTTAATATAAAATTTAACTTTTAAAAAATCAAGTCACTCTAGCTTCAAAACTGCCATGTTTGGAAGAAACAGTATTCAGTATTAACAGATTTGAGAACCAGTTAAACTTGATTTTCAGTTGAAATTTTTTCTTTTTACTTGCAGATTAGTTACTGACATTTGCTACACATCAAATTCAAACATTCTGGGTTTGAGTTTGGCACATTTGAATATACAGCTCGAAATATTTTCACTACAAAATATTCATAAAAATGCCTAAAAAGTAATAAATTCCAGAACATCTCGTGAGCCAGTATAATTTGATAACTGGGCCGTGTGGTTGAGAAACTAGTTTAGAGGAATAAAGTGACTGCATATTAGATTTTTTACTGTAATAAGAATACGTTTGTCAACATTTCACCTACAGACCATAAGTTTAAAATGAATAGTGGTATAGGCAGTCAATACAAGGAAGGCTCCCAAAATCAGAATGAACTGGGTTTAGTTTATTGCACAATGGTAATTTTGCTACATGAGGACTAACTAGACTGATGAGATGTATGGGACAGTAAGTTATTTATTACAACTTCCCACGACTTACCCAAAGGAGGCACAGGGTAGGTAGTCAATTAAATACACACTGGAGCAACACAATGAGCTATTGAGGGTCGAGGATAAATCCCAAAGGGAAAGGTCCGAGAACACCTCATAATTTTGAACCACGGTCAGATGACGAGGTCAACACATGAGCTAACACTCCACTCCAAATTATGCCAATGTGAGGCCATAACAGATTTAACATGCACCAGTCCCCATGTACAGGACAGTTTTTGACTGGGCCGAGTGGAGACAGGGAAGTTAATTCGAATAAACTAATAGGAACACATTTTTGGAAGGCCTTTCTTAGCCAAAAAGTGCAATGTACTTTCGGGCATATTAACCACTGGTCTTGAAAAATGAGCTGTACCAATGTTGTAGATTTCTGATATAAAGTATTTTTTGCTTCATCTAGTGAATTGATTTTAATGTACAATTGCAAAGTACTTTGAACAGTTCACTTTTCAAATGCAACCAATAGAAATCAGCTTTGGTAAAGGGAATTTGTATTTCATGTTAAATACCTGAGAGTTCAAAGTTATGCATAGGTATAGATGAGAAAGCTATTAAATAGATGTTAGGTTTATGAAGACTCAACTGTATCTTTCGTTTTACTCTCAGGTCGAAATTGGCTTAATCCCACATAGCTCATTGCAACATTTTCCAGATTTTATTAAGCAAAATATAAGCTATTCCATGATAGCCAAGATATTGTAAAACAATTATTTTTCTAGGTTTCTTTCCTTTTCTTTATAGAACTTGGAACTACTGAAAATATTAGGTCAAACTTGTATTGCTGTAAAACAATCAATTCTACTTTGATTCATGATTCACTTGTCCTATTTTTCAGTCTTTACCTCAATTGGTAAAACAATTAATGGTATAATTGTTAAAGCATAAGTTATACATGATTTCAATTACATCTATTTCATAATTTTCTCAAATTTTTAATTTACAAATAAACCTAAATATTTAGCAACATTTTAGGTACTTATTTCCCTAATTTCCAAAACTTTAAAATTAATAAATGGCGAGTCAAAATGTTTTTTAAATTCTAAATTTTCTTGTGTAATAGTCACAGTAATAAAATAAGTTGGGTTTGGCGACAGTATCTACTGACTAAAGTAGACAAAGTAATTTGAGTTTTGAATAGTTGCAGGAATGTTAATTGCTAAGGTATGATTCGGAGCAGTTATTTTGACAACTTGGAGCAAGAGTAATTAGTATTGGAGCAAGCAGTCTAAGTACTTTGGAGTAGATCCATGAAAAGTTTTAAAACAAGCATTTAACATATAAAGTTCTAAGAACGGTAATTTTTAGGGTAATAAAGTATGAGTTTAATTCACTTTTAATCTGGAAGTCAAATTACCGTAAAGACATGTTTCACAAATGTTTATTTTTCAAAAGATATTCAGTAACCAAAACCTTTCATAACTACCAATATGGCAGATATATCACAAGATAAAAATAAGTCATTTATTTTACCATTAGGATTAATATGAAAATAACTAATTTAACTATTAATAAATATTAAATATAACTATTAATAAATATCAAATATAACTATTAATAAATATTTATTTTACAAAACATTTCACTCATAACAATCCAATACTTGTTCATGTAACTTAATTAAGAGATCCATTTTTCTCTCAGTTCTTTTCATAATTGTTTTAAGTTCTTTAAGCTCATGAGTCAACTTATTTTTGCAGAGTTCAAGCAGTTTTTTATTTACACCACTCCTTTTTGATGTGGATGGATCTAAATGAGAGAATTACATATTTTATTGACATCAATAAATATAACGTTGGATCTCCATACATCGAAATTCGCTAAAAATGGAAGGCTTGGTGGGTGTGAATCACTACATAAATTTTTTTATACATTGAAAAAATATATATATATATAGAATTGCTTTCAAAACAAATATGAATTTGTTCCTGTTGTATAAATTTCTCATGAAGCAAGAACGCAAATATAAGATGAATACAACACTACTTTCAAATTATGTTCAACAGATCTTTTTTCACCTTGAAACTCATTTTTAATTTCTTTTTAACAAAAGTTTGCACAAAATGCAATTCATATTCTCTTGTTATTTTAAAGTTGTTCAGATTTTAGAAATAAGAAATAGTACCATTTTTAATAAAATATATTACACATCCCACAAGTAAAAAATTATTTCAAAATGCCAAAGTTTCCATTCTTAGAATATTTTATATGAAATCATCAACTTCGATATATGGAGGTCTAAGCCTGTATAAATAAGTTAATATTTATTTTACAGCACATTTTTAACAAAACATGTCTATCTAGAGGAAAAAATTATTTGAAACCAAACATTATTACATATTCCGCATGTTATCTGTCATTACATAAATTGATGGATTCGAAAAATGCAATGAAAATATCAATCAATATTACATCTGCTTTATAAAAATGTTCCTCAAGGAATATACTTTCACTTTTTACAAACTGAATGTTAAGAAACAGCTTGACAAGGCATTATGAAAGTGGCCCATCTCTAAGTTCCCTTACTTAGAAGAAAAATGTCCAGATGGTGGATGGGTAGAAAACGTCTGGGGTTCCTTCAAAAGGCACCCAAGACTAAATATTATTTTAATTTTGAGTTTCCATTTTATATTTTCAGTTTCTTGACAGCACAGCATCTAGGTATTACACATTTATACAAATGCCCTTGACTAATGGTAGAACTCGTAAATTGTTGCATTTTTCCTAAACTGACACTCCTAAGCCTATGACAATAAACATTGAGAGGTAGAAACTACACTCCATTACTTTTTAATAATTTTCAAAAAAGGCTGTGCTCCCTCATTCTCCCCCTATCCTATTCTGTAGCCAAAGATTCGCCTGATGCTCTAGAAGCACCGCACTTATTTACCCACTTTAGCTAAAACTAACAATTAATTTTGTTGAGGTTTAAGGCGTGGAATCCAAACATGAGACAAGAAAAGTGGGCTCAACTTTTAGACTGGATGATACCATGGTAGTAGAGGGAAGAGAAAATGTGTCCATGAGATGTCTATTTAGAAGTAATAAACTATGAGAGGCTAGTGTAGACTTTCTAGTTCTCCCTTAACTGAATACTTTTCTGACACATAACTGAGACATTTTTCTTGCCATTTCAGGAAAAGCTGAGTAGTTGCTTTCATAATGGGTCTCAACTGATTTCCTGGATTACAACTTCATAGATTCACACATTTAATCAAAAAATATAGAACAAATCGAGTGTTAATAAGTTATACCAAAATCATGAATCTGAAAAATTGTTGCTTGAGAAAAATGATTTTTGAATGAAAATTTAGGTGCCAATTTAAGGTCGTTTGAACTAGGAACTCATGACTGACATAATAAGCATACAATAGTTAAAAAATGAATTGAGGTGAATGCAGCCAAACATGAAGATTTGTGGATTTGGTGATGCTGATACAAAAAAGTATTTTAAACAGAAAATTCAGACAGCATGTTTATTTTAGAACACAAAATATTCAATTTTTTTACCTGGAGTATATGCTTCTGCTTGACTTTGATATTTCTTACGTTTTGATTGCTGAGTTGATTTTTTTCGAAATTGTTCAGATGACCCATTGGTGGATAAATGAATTTTAGTATCTGATGTATCTAGCAAAATCTGTAAAAAAATATTAACTTGCATAATAAATCATTGATATTGAATACGAAATTAATTCTCAAAATGCATTTTAACTTAAATCTTTTCTACTCCAATAAGAAATAAAAATATTCTGTATAGTAATGAAAGGATTTATTGTTACTTTCTTACTATGTAAAACAAAGGAAATTTAGACATACTCATAAACATTGAAAATTTCAGTGGAACTTGCATTGAACCATTCTATTACCCAATGTTTTGCATAGAAGATTGCATTTACTCTGCATGGAAATCTCCCCTACCCATTTTATTTTTATATTTCTTAGGCAGCCATATGTGGCTATAACTGATTAATACTATTTGGGCTAGTCCACATTTCAAATTCAGTGAACAGTCGGATGGAATTTTGTGAGTAAATGCAATTTGCCACTAATGAACAATATCAGAGTTAGTCAGATACACATGACACACTGTGGCCGATGGAACTTAATCATATCGCATGAAATTCTGTAACTGAATTTCTTTTCTATACAAAGTACATTGTGACATTACAATAAAAAGGGTCTAATTTGAGTGGCAGATGACTTTTATTCCTTATTTTTATTAAGTGTTGGTATGATTTATCATAGATGTCTCAATTAAATGCCATTTTGACATTTACTCATTTCCCTCTTTTGAATTATATTTTTTTATCACTTTCGCCAATTCTAATAAATCGCCAAGTTCTAATGTATGATAAACTAGCAAATGCATAAATGATACTCTTGTAAGAGAGATGAATCTGTGAGATCACTTTGACAGAAGAAATAGACTATTTGAAATATTGTTTAGATAATTTTTAATTAAGAATTATACACTTCAGTACATCTGCCCCATCTTAGAGTACTTTTAAATACATTACTTTTATTATAATTTAAACTTTAAAGCTCAAATTAACTAAACAAATTCCACCTAAACCAAGTCCTCAGAAATAACTTTTTTATTATATCAAAATTTTAACACTTAACCAACCCTCCAAGTGGTTTAGATCTGGTCAGATTTTGTTAATGACAAGACACCTCTTCGATACAACCACCAGGAGGGTTAAAGAGAAATATTGTTGCAATACAGTTAATGTTATAAATTTACTTACATTAGATGATTCCGTAGATTTCATCCCATTTAAATCTGAAAAGAAATTCGCCAAACATTAGTCATCTTGATTTAAACTGCATATTATCACAAATCTGATCAATTAATGCAAATTCTAAAGACAAAACACGAGATATATTAGATCTTTTAAGTTAAAAGGGTTAGAGTAACTAGAATAAATAAGAAAATACTAGTTTCCATATATTGCCAAAAAATTAGGATAATTAATCAAAATTATTTGTAACAAACATGGTGAAAACTTGAATAAGTAATGAATAACAGGAGTTTTCAGAAAGTTTTTCTTAGCACATGTCATAACAAAAGGCTATAATAAACACAGTATCTCATTAAGGGCTCATGATCCCCTTGGCCACAATACAATCTTTACAATGTCTGACGAATGATTTTGTCTATGGGTGCAATTCGGAATAATAACAGTTCTTTTAAAGCAGCCTCATTTTACGTTGCAGTTTGTATTAGTTCTTCATTTCTACAAACCTTGAAATCTGGGGCTAAAATGTATCAGAGTAACAAAAAGAAAAACTCTTTTAAACAGGGTTAGAAATTAGGAGCAGAAAGTCAGGCATGAAGAGCACCTAAACATTTTCCCTCAATTGCCAAAATGCTCTACTTGGGTGTAATTTCAAATAAATGTGCGGATATGTAAAAGCACACTATTATAATAACAAGAGCAGGGTAAGGCCACTAGCACTTTTAATCATTTTTTAACAAAAGGGGCAATATTTTGTTTTTCATTTTTTGATAAAAAGTTATGCAAGTTCACTGAATAATAAAAGTTTGGTCTGTCCATCACAGTAAGTGTTACTATGGTTACAGAGTAGGGTAGGGTGAAGAAGCTTGTTACTAATGATGGGCAGAATCGAATACTTTTGAGAATTAAATACTTGGTATTTGAGTACTTTTAAGTATCAAATACATATACAAAAATGATTAATCGATAGTAAAAATCAGAGAACTACGATATATGGTACTTATTTAAAAATAACAGCTAGTTCAAGTGTCGTTCTTGGTATAGTGGTTAGAGCACTGGATTTGTAACATACCAGTTCACAGTTCAAATCCGCTACAAGAGGAATTTGATGGATTGTTGTTTTAATGTGAATGATAATTTTTCTCAAGACAATCAAATTTATTCTATTCTTTTTAATATTTTAATCAAGCTGTGATTTAAAAAGGAATTTATTTTTCACAAAACTCAAATTTTGTTCTGAATTATATATTTTTTCCTTTCCGAATTATTTATATAATTAAAAAAAAAGATTTAAGAATGATACCTACTATTGTCAATCTATTTGAACTAGACAAATTGTATTTTGAAGAACAAAAATTAATCCCATGTACAAATTGCTGAATTTTCTGGTCACACATATTTTCTGGGTAAAGATATAGAATCAGAAGCATGTTTGTCGCCAAATCAAGATGGCGTCCAAAGCCAGTATGTTCGTAAAAAAAACGGGGACTTTCCTACGCGAAAAACCTTTTGCATAGGGTTGCCATAAAGCTGGATCAAAACACCAAGGTTACCATGTTTGGCGATAAATCGCTAGTGCCTCGAATTCGACATCTCCACCATTTTCTGCAATTATAAATATGTGTCAAATATTTTTATCTTGATTTTACAACTTTAGTTTTCATATTGGAAAGATTTGATTTTCTACCATATTTTGAGGAAATCGTTAACAATCACTTTTAATAGGGAACGTAGCCAGAATTTTATTTTGGAGGGAGCCCCGAAAATAAGAATGGAACTTTTAATACAAAACTCTTTAAAGGCACTTTTAAAAAGTTTGTATAAATGTAAAAAATATTTTGTTTCTTTTGATGCCAGGATCTGAAATTTCAAAATTATTTCTCTAAATGTATCATAAAAGTGACACATCTCGATTGATCTAAGTACAAGAATGGTTCCGTAAATACTTACAAAATAAATTACATTAAATAATCAAATCTTGTTCCTGGATATTTACTTTTTATTTTTGCAACCACTGTTTAGAGTATGAAGATGTGAGAAGAGGTATAGTCAAAGCAGAAAAAAATATTCATAATAATTTTAATTTTACTATTGTAATAAAGATTTTGTCAGCTATTTTTAAAGAGAATTTTAGTTATTGTCAGATATTTTAAAGAAAATAACAGCTATCTTCAGAATGAAATAACATTATTTTACTTGAAGAAAAAGAAAGGCATATCAAGCATTATGTATCTCATTTGCAGATATATTTTAAATGTCAGAAATAAAAAAGCTTGAAAATTAAATTACATTTTAAAAAATTAAGTGTAAATAATTAAATTTTAAAAACTTCCAGCTTGATTTACAAAAATAAAAGGCAAACCATTGTGTAATTTACTGATAATTAAGCCTGCCTGTTCGGGAAATTGCTTCCAGAAAATTTCAAATCCGATCTCTTAATCGATGGAATTTTTCAACATTTCATCACGTGCATTTTCAGGACATGTAAAAAGCAAAATCGAGATAAGAAACATAACACTAATGAGAACCATGGATACCCATGCAATGTGACACTGCTACTATGACGAATACTCTGGTATTAGAATACCTTGGATCCGAGTACAGGCAGCCCTCGACTTTCGCACAATTTGCTATTTCGCACATTTTAAAAATTCAATTTTTTAAAGATTTTTGTTGATAATGCAAAAATTGTTCGCTTCCATGCAGTCACTCCCATGAGCGCAGTAGCTCGTGCTCACTCACACATTGCTGCCTAGAGTAGCGGACTTCTCGAAATCATTGTGACGTCACTAGGGCTCCAAGTTGCTGTGGCAGGTGCCGAATGTCAAATACATACAATGTATTAAACAGGTTTAGTCATGCGTTAGAGCACGTGTCGATACGTTGTGTGTTTTCCCAATTTATTTGTTTATGTTTAAATATTTCGCCCTTATAAATTTATAAACATGAGTGAGAAATGGAGAAACTGCAGTGTTGATACGAACAAAAAGAAATTAAGGACTCGTAAACTTCATACGATCGAGATAAAGATGGAAATTAGACGTTCTGAAAGCGGTGAATCTTTTGCTTCAATCGGCTGTTCGTACGACATAAACAGGTCTACGATATGTTCAAATTTGGAAAACAAGAATAAAATTAAGGAATACATTCAAAATTGTGGAAATATATCTTCAAAGATTGTTTCCAAAAGACACGGCATAGTGATGGATGAAATGGAAAGATCTTTGTCATTATGGATTGATGATCAACATCAAAATGATGTTCCTCTGAGTTTTTCCATTATTCAAGTTATGGCTCTTAGTTTGCATGAAGATTGGAAGACTAGATAAAAAGAAGATTCTAATATGGTGTTTCAAGCAAGTAATGACTGGTTTGACACATTTAAAATGAGGTATTCTTTCCATAATATTAAATTCACTGGAGAATCGGCTGATGCAGATAAAGAGGCTGCAAAATAATTTATTTCTTCATTGTCCAAAATTATTGTAGATGGAGAATATTCTCCTAGCCAAATATTCAATGTAGACGAGACGAGTTTATTTTGGGAAAAAATGCCTAATCGTACATTCTAAAAACCGATTGACATTGCTTCTTGGTGATTGAGAATGTCACAGCATGTTATAGAAGTCTTTATCAAGAAAAGAAAAAAAGGGTGGTATTCAACTAACTCTTGACAAGTTTATAAAGAAAACACCTGAAAGCACTTAAACACACCTCGCTAACTTAATTATGTATATTGATAAATAAATATTTTTAATATATTATTGATAAATAAATATTATTATTCATAAATAAATATTTTAAAATAGAATTTTTGATGGTTTTTTACATCCCTCTACTTTCGAACATTCAACATTCGCACACCTTTTCAGGAACCAATTATGTGCGAAAGTCGAGGGCCGCCTGTACTTTGGTATTAGAGTACTTTGAAAAAGAATCGAGTACAACGATTACTTTCATATCGTAATCGAACGTACTGAGTACATAAGTACTTTAGTATTCAATACTCCCATCACTACTTGTTACCTTAGTGCAGTGGTCAAACTTTTTCACTTGAGGGCCAGATTGAAAAATCCTGGAAGTCAGGCGGGCCAACAACACACATAAATAAATATATATATATGCACATATGTATGTATATATATATACGCTGCATTGGCCAGGTTTCTGCGGGCTGGGTCTGACCAGCGGGCCGTAGTTTGGAGACCCCTGCCTTAGTGCATCTATTTAAAATTGTGAGAATTGACAGTTGATCAGCCAGGTACAGCTGTAGTCTCTGCCGCGCGCGGTGGCAACGCGTTTTTTTTTTTTGGCGCCGTGTTTGGCGCACTTTTTATGTCGCCACGGAAATCTTCCAACATCGAATATATACTGCATACGTATGGATGAAATATGTAAATCTGAATGAAACAACATTTGAATAAAAAAACACTGCAAATATGGATGAAATGTATGGAATTTTGGCGTAGTTATAAGCGACTCATGCTGGTGAGGGTAACCCATTTGTTCTCGGATTTCCAACAGTGAATCGATATCATTCTCCACATATGAATGAAATGAATAAAAAAAAATGTACATTAGTAGAATATAAGTTATTCTAATATTTTAACAGATTTCACTGTAAATGAGAACTGGACGCCGGCAAGGTTGCCATAAAAATAGGTTAACCCTAACCAGGAGAAAATTCGAGAAAAAAATGGGTTACCATCAGCCTGCATGAGTCGCTTATAACTACGCCAAAACGCGTTGCCACCGCGCGCGGCAGAGACTACAGCTGTACCATCAGCCAGATAGTTTGGTCTTCAAACGAAATAAAAAGGTGCAAAATATGACTAATGACTACTAATTTCAAACACTGCTTTTAAATATTATTAATCTAAATATATTTTAAAATATACTCAAATTACTTTATGATTCAATAATGTCGAATAAAACAGGAGACCTAACATGTTTAGTAATTTAGCAGATGAACAAGGGACAATTCAAAATTCTAGGTTATCCTATCAGCAGCAAAAGGATTGTTCAGCCCAGTTTAGGAAAAAACTATCTTGGAAGTTTGCCAGAATAGGGACATTGTTTAGGGATACCATCAGTATTTTGCAGCCAATTAACTTTGGTTTGCGTAAAGGGCACAATGATGACATTAATGATAAAGTTATGACATATTCAGGAACTTCCTTTCGACTTTCTCTTACTGCATATAAAATAAACTCGGTACAGCTGCAGTCTCTGCCGCGCGGGGTGGCAACGCGTTTTGGCGTAGTTTTAAGCGACTCATGCCGGCTGATGGTAACCCATTTTTTTCTCGAATTTTCACATGGTTAGGGTTAACCTGTTTTTATGGCAACCTTGCCGGCGTCCAGTTATGTCCAGCATTAATTGTTCTTTTTAGTTTGGACACAGTGGAGAGCGGTTATTTTTTTTCAGGCTATTGCATCAGGTTGTATTTCCATATGTGGAGAATGAACAGTATAGATTCACTGTTGGAAATTCGAGAAAAAAATGGGTTACCCTCACCGGCATGAGTCGCTTATAACTATGCCAAAAGTCCATATATTTAATCCATATTTGCAGTGTTTTTCTAGTCAAATGTTGTTTCATTCAGATTTACATATTTCATCCATACGTATGCAGTATATATTCAATGTTGGCAGATTTCCGTGGCGACATAAAAAGTGCGCCAAAAAAAACGCGTTGCCACCCCGCGCGGCAGAGACTGCAGCTGTACCGGATCCCACTAACAGCATGTTATAATAAATTTTTGCATAAAATTAATGAAATACATATAAAATATTTTATGCTTCAACAATTGCATTCAATACTTTGTAAATCAGCATCAGGGATGTTAACTATGCTTTGGTGCATTGTTCAAAGCACTTCCTCTTGTGAATAAAGCAGCATGCCTTTTACTGCACACGGATTTCAGTCAAAATTAGTTTTGAAAATCGTCAATTTCTCAGTATAGAAATCGCAATGAGATAGTTTTTTACAGAACTCTTATAAAAAAATTAGGAAGAAAGTATGGAATCATGTTTGTGATTAATTGAGAAAGAAAAATGTTAACTTTAAGAAAAATACAAAACCCTTGTTTAGAACAAACTGAATAGTAGCAATGGCAACTGGTTTGTTTAAGGCATTTATACCATTACCACCATTTCAATGTCCTTTCTGAGTTCATAAAAAGCTAAAGGTTTTCAAAAAAGATCTTTAATTTTAATCAATGCACAACCTAAGATCTTTTAAGCAGAAAAAAGATGCTAAGACTGACCACACCACATCTTTAATCACATTCAGGACATTATCATCAAGGATTGTTTCCATATCTGAGAAACAATTTTAATTGACCGCAACTAAAACAAAGCAAGCTTAAATTTTCCTTTTGTAATGACAAAATTCTATTGATTTTTTAAATGACCATGTTTCAGTTTGTGCGGAAGAATCTGGACTTTTAATATTTTCTTTTACAGGATCACATACAAAATAATTTTTATCTAGGAATTGATATAAATTCTTACCTGAAATTCGCCGTTTCACCTTTCGTTTATTAGCTGTTTTAACAAGTTCATTTCTTGAATCCTCAGACTGGTCTGAGAATGAAAACAATTTTGGGGTTTTATCTATTTTTTTGTCATCCCAATCTTTCAGATCTTCACAATCAAGATCTGAAAGTTCACTCCAATCAGAGAGCAAACTACAATGATTTGGAGTATTTGAAAAATTAAAAATAGTCTTTTCATTATTAATGAAATCACACCTAGTTAAAACAATATGACATGGTTTTGTCAGTAAAGAATAATCCAATTGCACTCCTGGTTGATCTAATATGCTGCCAATCAAATTACAACTACTTGCATCAGAAAGTTCATTTTTATGTTCTTTATCAGCATAATTAGCCTTATTCTTTTCTTTTTGTTCAACAGACATGGATTTTTTATGTGATTGAAATTTTAAATTATTCAGTTCATGCTCTGTTCTTTTAATACTTACTGAAATTTGTGTATTTAAGGTTTCGAAAACATCTTTAGTTTTCATGCATTCGTGTGTTTTAAAGTTTTCTTTTGAAGTATTGCAATCACTATCAATTTCTGAATCATCACTCTTGTTTAACTGTTGGTCATGATCTTTTAACATCTTACTTCTATATTTGTTTGTTAGTAAATTTTTCTCAGAAGTTTCAGATATATTAAAATGCAATCTATTATCATTCTTTGTACACTCTTCTTGTGCGTCATTTGTTTTAAAATTTTTATTGGATGTTATGGTGGCATCCTTAATTTCCAGAGTATCCCTCATGTCGAACTTCCTTTTTTTCTGGTTTCTTATTCCTTTTTTTAGTTTCGTCCTTTTTTTGTTTGTTTTAAAATTTTCTTCGTAACTTTCAAAATTGGAAGTATTAGGCATTTGTGCAATTGAATGTTCCGAGATTTCCTTTGTTTGATTTATGTCTTTCTTTTTAACTTTTACTTTATTTCTGCAACTATATTTGTTTATAATATTCAAATAGCCCTTTACCTTTGATTTTTTACTAATTGCAGTATCATCAATATCACTCTCTAAATTATCATTTTGTAATGGGCTTTTAATTTTTGGTCTCTTTTTACTTTTATTATTTGTATTTAAAACATCCTGTGTAACATCAACTATATCAGAAGCATCACTTACACTCAGATCTAATTCAGAAGTACCTCCCTCCATAACATTTTCATCTCTTTTATTTACATTACATTTGATCTTGGTCTTATTTCCAAAAAAAATCTCTGAATCATCATAATCAGTGAAGTTTAAATGTTCCTCCTTTCTCTTTACTTTCTTAGTATCTGATGTTTCCTGGTGAGGTTCTGCATCATCATCATCAATGTCGCTATAACTCGTGTGGCTTTTTTTTAAATTTCTTTCCCTAGTTTTTAATTTCAGATCTTTTGAAATGCTTTCATTTACTTTTTCTGTGTTACTTATATTCAACAGTGCATCCATTTCCAGAAGAGATGCTGGACAGCAAGTAGGATGTTCCATACTTGTAAAACATTCTTTCTCATGAGAATCACACCTTTGTAAAACAACAAAACATGATTTAACCAATGGTAAAGAGTCTATTTTGAAATCTGATTTACAGATATCACTTTCAGCAAATGAAGAACATGAATTGGAAAACACTGGTAAGCATGGGTTATGAATATCACCATTAGTTTCAGTTTCCAATTCACAATGTGTTGTCAAGTTGCAAGATGAATTTTTTACATTGTTATTTTCTTGCATGTCATTACTTTCCTCTTCAAGATCCCTGCTCAGATTTTTACTAGATTCTGAGAACTCTTCTTGATGGCTTTTCAGCAAAGTTTCAATATCAATGATATTTGATAATTCAGGTATACTGTATACTTCTCCCAGGGTTTCATTAGATTCACGAATAGGATTTATCACCAATTTATCAGCATCACAGTTATCTAATTTAAGAGATTGATTAACCCCGAAGTTTTCAAAAGGATCATAATCATGTTGTAGAGGATCACTTGAATTCAATTTTTCCGTTTGACTGCAATCTTGCAATTCATATGCTTTTTCTAAATATGTCTTCGAAACCTCGAAATTTTCCACCCTGTTTTCATTTAAATTTTCAGACGGAGTATTGTTAATATCTTGATTTAATGCAATCATTTGATCTCGATCAGCAAGATGTTGAGTTGCGTTGTTTTCCAATGAAATTACCGAAGATTTACAAGGGCTTGTTAAATCTGCAGGGTTTGATTCATTTTTTTTTCCGAAACAGTTTTCATCGCCCGATGTTGTAATGGTAGTATCGACAACGGCCAATAACTCTTCGATAGTTACTCTTGCAGGAGAATCTTTACTTCGATGGTCAGAACTGCTAATTACAAAGAATTCCTCTTCCTCCGACGTTTTAATGTCAAAACTGTCTGCGAGCTCCATGTTACAATAACGATACTCGAACTTACCACACAGAAAATTCGCGCAAAACGTAACCTCAGGTTTAGTATTTTCTCACTGGTGATACATCTCGATATTGGTTTTGTTTTTAAATCACGAAATTGCACAGAAAACGGTCGACAAAAGTTCTGGTTAGGTAGCTAAATTGACGTTGCACTACCCTCAAACAAGCGCATTAGGCCAAGTTTATAGTTTTAGTGTATGCGTTGCGTCGAACCAATGAGCGACGATAACAACGTGATTGACAGATGGGCGGGATTACACAAGCCTTTGCGTTGCGTTAAAAAGAGAGTTGAGAGAAATCCAACTTTCGAGGCATACGCGAGCGTCACATAACCTACTTTGACGAATCAATATGCAACGTCGGTACAGCTGCAGTCTCTGCCGCGCGGAGTGGCAACGCGTTTTGGCGCGGCTTTTGGCGTAGTTATAAGCGACTCCTGCCGGCTGATGGTAACCCATTTTTTTCTCGAATTTTCTCCTGGTTAGGGTTAACCTGTTTTTATGGCAACCTTGCCGGCATCCAGTTCTGTCCAGCATTGGTTGTTTTTTTTAGTTTGGACACGGTGGAGAGCGGGTATTTTTCTTTTTTCAGGGTATTGCATCAGGTTGTATTTTTCAGGTATTTTTTTTTGGTATTTTTCAATTAACGTCACACTGGAGCAACACAACGGGCTATTGGTGACGGTCCGGGATCAGTCCCAGAGGGAAAGATCCGAGGACAACACCACGAAATTTTGAACCACAGTCAGATGACGAGGCAACACCTGAGCTGGCACCCCATTCTCCAAACTTCCACACCACGCCAACGTGAGGACATTTGAGGTCACGACAGATTTAACGTGCACCAGCCCCCTGTGTACACGACGGTGTTTGGCTGGATTCGAACTCGCAACCCTTCGGTTGCTAGTCCGTTACTCTTCCAACCGGGCCACGTCATCTGACCGTGGTTCAAAATTACGTGGTGTTGTCCTCGGATCTTTCCCCTTGGGATTGATCCCGGACCGTCACCAATAGCCCGTTGTGTTGCTCCAGTGTGACGTTAATTGAAATACCCCTCCCCCCCCCTCCAACCGGGCCACCGCGGCCAGTATGTATTTTTCAGTCTATTGCATCAGGTTGTATTTTTTCCGAGAACAAATGGGTTACCCTCACCGGCATGAGTCGCTTATAACTACGCCAAAATTCCATACATTTAATCCATATTTGCAGTGTTTTTCTAGTCAAAATGTTGTTTCATTCAGATTTACATATTTCATCCATACGTATGCAATATATATTCAATGTTGGAAGATTTCCGTAGCGACATAAAAAGTGCGCCAAAAAAACGCGTTGCCACCCCGCGCGGCAGAGACTGCAGCTGTACCAACCCTTGGCTAGCAATTTCCAATACTATTAATTACTGGTGAGTACATGTCTTTCACTATTATAATCTATGTATTGCGTGTTTGTATTCTATCTTTGTATTTGTATATTTACTTCGGGTCCAACGATAATGTTCTCTAGGGATTAGAAACGAAAACATGTATTTACTGTTGGTAAACTTTTTAAAGCAATCGAATTCATATTGTGCACCGCTGATTTCAACGATTCTGAGACAGAATTTCCGTTTGTTTTCAAAATCAAAGTTCGTCCGTTTATTATTGGTGTGCATTTATAGGCACTTTATTACCAAGTTCTGAATGTATGCATTACGGTCTAATGCACTCGTTGCACATAAGAAAATCCCTTTTGGAACAGCTGCAGTATAGACCCCCCCCCTCCATTTGGCGACTTTATACGTCGCCAACCCTCGATTGCAATTGATGTTTTTGGTAACCCCTCACTTTTTTCCACTCCATTCTAGCAACCCTACAGGTTGTACTGTTTCAATCTTATTGGAATTTCATCTTATATTTAGTTAGTATTTTTATTTGTTAGTCATGTCCGTTCAAACTACTGTTTCAAGAGTTAGTTGGGAGTAAATTTACTAATATTAGACATACTTTTGGTAGGCCTAGCTAATCGAATTTTTCTTATACATTTGTGCCAGGAAAAAAAATGGTGTTGGATTTTTGGATGGAGGCGCGCTTGATTGCTAATAGGATGATTTGTTCCAAGTGCAATTCTGAAATGAAGCTTAAACCGATATTCAACTTTTTTATATACATTTTTTTGTAATACGTCTGTTAAAAAATGTCGCCAAGTAACGTCAAGGTTGGCGACAAAAAAAAGTCGCCAAATGGAGGGGGGTCTATACTGCAGCTGTTCCCCATGGCTCTAATACTTTTGCATAAGTCCACTACAGCCTTTAATTGATTGCTGAGTGCTTACTGAAAATGTGAACACATGCAGTGTTCACATCCAACTGATCAGCATTGAAAACAATTTGTCTGGAGTCACATAAAACAACAGAAGGGAGAGAGAATCAGTCAAGCCAATCTAAAAGATTGGCAGATGAACAGTTATGGATGTTAAGTCTCGAAAAATCCAAGTAATTTATCTTTGAATCATTAATCTTCTGTTATGCATACACAAAACGAGAAGACACTTGAGGTCTATTTAGTACATTAATTGGCCTGTACAATAACTGTATTTTTTCAACAATTCAATTAACAAATTTTTCAAAGATAATGTCATTGAAGGATTTCATAGTGAAGTAAAATTTATTTCCCACCAAAAAACTTCTGGCTTCACCGAAGTGATATTGGTACTTCTAGATCCACTGAGAGAAAGCATGGTTAACGGAATGCCAGTTGTTAGTGTACGCCAAATGTGGTAACTTGTTTATTTTACGTGACTTAAATTGTGCGTCAAATATTGACATGAAATTTAACTAGACAAGAATGATAGGAATGGCAACCTTAACAATATAAACAGCTTCATGAAAAGAATGGCTATTTTATTAAAATGGTGGTGCCGTGCTGACGTTTATTCCCTTTCAACTGTTTGCATATGCCATCCAATACCAGGATCAATAAAGTTGTATTTATGATTAGCTTACAGGTGTTCGTATCTGACATTTCCTATTTCATCCACTTTTCAACAGTCAAAGTAAATTATACTTCCTTCTGCCATGTTTTCTTTTATGACTGCAACCAAAGTTTTCACTCAACAGTCTGGCACAGCCACTGAAAGCATTCTTTCAATTCACAGCAAATACCCACTGCGGTGGAAGAATACGACCATAACGAATATAAACAAGTTACCACATTTGGAAGCTTTGGCACACAATTACGACTGGTTCCCCTTTAACCGAAAAGTACTGTTTGAGTTAAACATATTATTGTTTTTCTTGTGGCAGATTTGTATCAGTAAAAATGGTGACAACAGGGATTTTCTTTGTCAGAATTAATAAAATCCAACAAAATGATAACTGCAAACTACCAAAGGCCATGGGCTCACTTCAAATGTGCTACCTTTAGAAGGCTAAGAAAGTACATTTGTAACCTTAAAAAATTTCAAAATTCTGAATTTTATTTCCTGTGTCAACTAATTGGTTGTAATTTTTTGCAGAACAATATCCAACTTCATTTAAGTGATGAAAGTCCATCACTTAATAGTCCATCATCAGCATATTTCAGGGACAGATGTTCAGTGGAAATGCAGTATCCCGACAGAAGATGCCGCAACACTGAGTAGTTCTCTTAAAAAAGGTCACTCATTATTTTCATGATTTTCTTAAAATATGGCTTGTTTAAATATTTCTGGTAATGTTTAAAATTTGTCATGGCTCAAACAAAATTTAGTACTGTTTTTTTTTTCATTTTAAAATATTGATTCAAATTGCTGTACTGTCCTAAGTAAACAGGGAATTGCTGTTCTATTCTATGTCCCCAAGTAATTACTGTATATCCTAAGTGCATAAAGAGTGGTTCCTGTGAAGGAATACTGGCAATATTCTATCTTATCAAGAGATTACACTTTCTGAATTGGCAATGTTCTTAGTGTTTTCCAAGAACATGAAAAGTTATGCCAATTAAAGAGTGGAATCAACAACTTATGGAGATATGGGACGCGAACAATAAGTTTTTGAAAGAAGTAATAACACTATGGGTAAAATAATTATTTAAAACCCTTAACATCTTTATAATAGTTATGTTTGTGAATTTAAAACTAGTGTCATTATATTGATGCTAAGTTACAATGCATTTAATGTACATCAGTTGGTGAGAAAACATTTCTATGCTTACAAGATTAATTACTGTAATGCTTCCTTCAATACATTTAATATTTTACCATAGGTGACAAATAGATATTACGAGTATGCAGTATCATAATTTTTCATCTACTCCTGCATGACCTGTGATTATATAATTTGCATTTTGTTTACTTCATTTTATATTTCAGACTTTATTCTCTAAAGAAGATAAGGAAGCCGAACTTCTGGAAGATATCAGTTGCCCAGTCAATGCAATACTTTTCACCCTTCCTAACATTACTAGATTTATAATTAAATAAATTTAATGCAAAGAATTTCTTGTGTGTGTGCATTTTATTGTTCATCATTTTATCAGTACTAGTGTCATGATAAAATTTACATGAAAACTTTCATAAATAAGGTTCTGTTTAATATAATGGAAAGTCAAATGCAGAAAAAGAATGAAAATGTTTTTTGAAAAACTTAAATTAATTTACACTTAAGTGAATTTATTGAATAACTAATTTTCTCTTAATGGTAAATATTTAAAAAAGCACAATATTACATGCATCATTTTACAATTACATTTATTTTAGGGCAACGGTGGCCCAGTTGAAAGAGTAACAAATTAGCTACCGGAGGGTTGCGAGTTCGAATCCAACCAAGGACCATCATGTATAGAGGGGGCTGGTGCACATTAAATCTGTCGTGGACTCAAATGTCCTCATGTTAGCGTGGTGTGGAAGTTTGGAGAGTGGGGTGCCAGCTCAGGTGTTGCCTCGTAATCTGACCGTGATTCAAAATTACTTGGTGGTGTTCTCGGGTCTTTCCCTTTGGGATTGATCCTGAATTGTCACCAATAGCCAGTTGTGTTGCTCCAGTGTGACGTTAATTGAAATACCTACCTACATTTATTTTAAATGAATTATTCTTATCTGTTTTCACTTGTATTTTTTCCACCTATCCATTTTATAAATTTTAATATTTGCTCAGTGAAAGGCATTCAATCCAAGTATTAAACATAGTTACATAAATTTGCTTGGAATATTTTAATAGGAAGTTTCTATGAAACACATTTAGTGGGCATCTGTCGCCATTCTTGTACCTATTATCTTGTATATTTAATTATACCTATATCTTGAAATTGTATGACATTTCTACTATCTCTCTTATAAGTATTGGACAATACTTATAAGACATAATTAAATATACAAGATACAAAAATCATAAAATAAAGGACAGTAGTGATATCTTGATCAAACTAAATCTAAAGGAATGATAAAATAAAAAGGACATAGTTACCATATACATGTGTAATATATAAATGAATTTCTCTAAATATAAAAAGCACTCAAATAGCATTTTTCCTAGTGTAGTGAGTTGACACGAGAAAACAGCTATTCTCAATTTCATGTAAAATTTAAACCCTCAGTACAAAACAACATTTGTGCTGAAAATAAATTAATTATATACCATTGGAAAATTTTAACAAATATTTCGATAACAATAAAAATTCACTACTTCCCAAACAATCAAGGTATGTTTTTGTTCATTGATGAAATTGAAACATTATAACAGAATTTTCCAACAAAAATTCAAAGATGAAAATTAGGTTGCATCAATAGAAAAATAATCACTCGAGTTTAAAAAATCTTTTAGGCCGAAATGGATCATTCCTAGCTACTGATAAGTTGAATTTATTGTACCAAACCAAATGAAAAAATGTGCAGGGTGACTCCAATTCATGAAAGCTTAATTTATTCTATTTAATGTGAAAATAAATGAATATTCAAATTTTTTTCTTCATATACATGCAAGGCAAAATAATTTGACCAAGTGTAGTATTTCACAAAGTTCTGATATAAGTATTTAGTGAAACATTGGTTAGTGGTTGGCTGGATTAAAATGAGTATACATTGGAAATATATTTAGACTTTTTTTAATGCGATAGTTTTGGCGACATAACTTCCGCACGCACAGGGTAGACAGCGGATGGAAATAGCACAAGCGAATGAAAAAGGAAGTGACTCTGGTCGTGCTTTGAATTTGCTGGATAATTCAACTACCAACCAACCATAAGTTGCTACGCTATGGTGAGTCATTAACTTGCTTACATTAACTTGTTTACATTAACTTGTTTTACATATTTATTTTTGACACTTTGTAATTAAAGATGCTCAACTATTTATGCTGGGGCGGTAGAGTAGTTGGTAGAGGCGTGGATTAGCAACTAGAGGGTTGTGAGTTCGAGACTCCTACTAACTAAATACAGTCGTGTACGTGGGGGCTGGAGCACGTTGTACATGCCATGGCCTCAAATATTCTCCCGTTGGCGTGGTGTCGAAGTTTAGAATGTGGGGTTGCAACTTAGGTTTTGAACTCGTCTCATCAGATCATGGATCAAGATTACGAAGTGTCATTGGATCTTTCCCTTCGGAATTGTTCCCGGATCGTCGCCAATAATCCGTTGTATCACTCCAGTGCGACTTAAATTCAGGTACTTATCTATTTAAACGGGTGTTACTTGAAATTATTTGTTTGTAAACACACCTGTCAAAATTTCAAAACTAAACCGTTAAAATGAAATAGGTCTTACGGATTTCAAACCATTTCACCATCCATAAGGCACAGCGGCTGAAAATCTGCTCCAGATAGATTATGAGACATAAAGGGCCTGCTACCCCCAAAGACGTTAAGAAAAATTGAATGTTTGATATACGCAAAATGCTTTCATTTAACCTGATGCACCATACCTTCTTCACCCAGAAATCGTTTTGTTTTTTAAAAAAAAACATTTATTAGAATAATGCCTTTTCAAAAAGGATTAAATGCAATGTGTTGACAAATTGATTTTTTTATGAATCATCAATTTAAACTAAGGTTTCTCTTATGTATATGCATACCAAATACAGTAGAACTTCGATAATCTGAGTCCTGTTATACAAAAATTGACTTTGCTGAAAGTCCTTAAATTGAAACTTATTTTTTTGCATGGAAAATATTGTCCCACATGATTTGTTGACAAAATGTGCAGTTGAAAAATTTTAAGCAAGTTCCACTATAGTAATAAAATATGTGAAATTGTAGTTTTTTGATAAAATAAGTAAACATAAAAGACATACAGAAATAACATGCTGCACTCTTTGTGACCACGGTGTAAACACAAAAGATTTACTTATTTATTTTTTGTAACATTTGTATTGATTTAAATCGTGTGTGTGAGTGAATATTTAATAAATATGTTGTCATGATATATAAAGGTTATATGGACGACATATGGCTGAATCCGAGTTGATAACATTCAATCAGCACCAGACTCCTGGTTGTCATGAAATTCCTATGGAGCTTCTAAAACTGAATACTTTTCTGATAATCGGATTTTTACTGCTTTGTTAATCAGTCACACTTAGGGATGGGGAAAAAAGAGCGAACTGTTCTTTTTCACCTGTTCTTCAAAAAGAACGGGAACAGCCTGTTCCCACTCTTCCCCAAAACCTGTTCTCGGTTCTTTTTGTTAAAAGAAACATTGAAATTTTTTTATACTTCGATTTTAAACAGGTGGGAATTTTCTTTTCTCGAATTTTCTAAGTTCGCAAAAATTTTCGTATATTCTAAATTATGCTAAGTCCGAAACACAGCTGTTCATCCTACATTTCGTGACTCACTGTTTCCTGTTGATTCATTCATCCGTTCTCTGTCTTTAAACCTACTCCCTGCTCTGAGACTACTTCCTATTTGAGAGCAGGAATCAAATTTACGGAAGGAATCGATTCCTGCTCTCGAAACTGATCCGACCCTGTTCTCCGTTCTCGGTGCTGTTTTACTTCCTGTTCGGAAAATGATTCCTGCTCTCAAATTGTTCAGACCCTGTTCTTCGTTCTCAGAGCTGTTCTCCGTTCTCAGAGCAGTTCTCTGTTCTCAGAGCAGTTCTCTGTTCTCGATGAACGGTTCGGTGGGGCTGATATCGATGACTGCTCCAGAAAATGTTCTCGACTGAACCAAGCCCCGACGTCTGATGAATTTGCGAGGAGATTAGCGTAATAATTGTGAAATTTTATAATTGTTAGGCAATGACATAATGATGAATTTTTAGTTTTAAACAAATTAATTTTTTTTAAATATTACTGATCAAGATTTTGTTGTCCAGCTTTCTCTCTGGTGGTGTCGCCTCTACTCGTTCTTAGGATTTGCAATGCTTTTATATAACTTTATTTTAAAACCAAATTTTACAAAATGGAAAACAAAATTTCAAATGTGTGGACATATTTCACTGTGAAAAGGAAATTCGGATTGGGTGTGTCATGCTCTCTATAAGTTGAAAAGGGATCTCATTAAGTCAGGTATTACGATTTTAAAGACATCTCGAAAATAAGAATCCCACCATAAAACTAATGTGTTGAAAAGCGAAAGTGATATTTTGACTTGTATTTTTTGTTTTAAACGTGTTTAGATGGATCATATAATATTAACCTGTTTTTCAAACTAATTTTACTTTCCAAGTGGTAATCCCGGTATGCGTTTTTTGTGTTTATAATCTTTTATAAAGGGCAACTCCCTATTGCATAACGTGATTCAAAATTACCTGGTGTTGTCCTCGGATCTTTCTCTTCGGGATGGATCACGGACCGTCGTTTTATTGACTTAAATGACCATGGTTCGAAAAAATACGGAGTTTTAAAAGACTTTTGATTTTAAAACTAAGGAGTTTTAAGGGCTCTTAGAAATGATGGCTAAAAATAAGGAGTTTCTAAGGAGCGTGGGAACCCTGTATAGTATAGATTAACTAAACTTACCAGGAGTGGGGATTTCAAACAAATGCATTGAATCTTTAAGCACTACTCAATGTGGAATAAAATCTCAAAAACTCAACTTATAGCTCAAGCTCTAGAAAAATTACAAACTTCTTTGTGAGTTTACGTAGCCAAGAACTAAACTCGTGTCGGCGAATGTAGGATCGCAGCCGCATCGGGAAAATCCTTTATCTACGCACGTCTTCTTGGCCCTGGGTTCGAATCACGGTCTGGGAAAGGATATTCTTAATGGTTCGAAACAATAGTGTTGAAAAACAGGTATGAACACTGGAATATAATTATTTCAAGCAAAATGGAGCTAGCTTTCAAATAAATTCTTCGATGGAAAAAAGATAGTCCTAATGCCAATATATTTTGCGTAGTGGTTTTGTTTTCACACTTTCTCACGATCCTTTTAATAGAATGCACGATAATTATGATATACCTTACTTTTCTCACATCTGACTGTCCCCAAACAGAAACAAGCTAAAGGGAAAGATTCGAGGACGATACTTCGTCATTTTGAACCATGGTCAGATGATGAGGCGACACCTGTACCCATTCTCCAAAATTCCACACCACACCAACCTGAGGACATTTGAGACCAAGACAGATTTAACGTGCACCATCCCCCGTACACGATGGTCTTTGATTGGATCGAGTTTCGAACTCGCAACCTTCTGGTTGCTAATCCGATGCTCTCCCAATCGGGCTACCACGGCCCTTGGTGAGAGAATAATATATTTATTGACCGTTAAAATTACTTTGCGGTCAAACTGACCGCTTCCTTAATTCTTCTGTTAATATGTAAAAAGTGCTAACTGTTGCTCCACGATCAAATTTCCTTTTGATTTGAAAATTAAGAATCATTGTGACATAGAATGTTGTGACGAGATTACGTTATTCAAATTGTTATCAAATTTGTTTTTCGTAAAATACTTTCCACTAGACTACATTAGGTGTTCTGTGAAAATTGATAAACCCTTTCATACTTAAAAGCTAATTGTAGAATATTTCATTCAGGTCTAAGGTATTCTTCCTGCGGTTTGGTAGCTCTAGATCAGCGTTTCTCAAACTCTGCTCCGCGGAGCGCTTAGTGCTCCGCAAAACAATTCCCAGTGCTCCGCGAAAAGGTAGGACATGTTTAAAATTAAAAATATTTTTATTAAACATGTTCTAAAGTTTAAAATTAAGAATATCTTTCACGAAAAAAATGGGACAAAAATATTTGAATATTATGACCTTTTGCGCTCTCGGTGTGTAAGAAAAAAAATCGAGTATAAATCATTTATCACGATCAGGTGAAACATTGACTATATAAAAAGGTAGCCGGCATTCAATGCGTCCATTTCTCGTCCGCCAGTCGACAAAACAAATTTACTTCAAAAGGCAACACCAGACAACACGAAGCCAGACAAAGGCTGGACTCACTGTCTCCGCATTTGCAGAAACAATTAGAAGCTTCGACACCTTTCCAGAATCATCGGAAAATTTTTTATTGCATATACCCAACTGGTGGTTTACTCACTTCTCAAATCAGTTGCATTTTAGTCAACATTCAGTCGAGAACGGACAAATTATAAAGTTCATTATATGTAATTTATTATTTTAAAAAATCAATTTTCTGTAGCTTCTCAGATTTTTCGTTTTAATGACAAAATATCTGTCTTGTGGAGGTTTCTTAAAATACTAAATTAGTGATACGGGGAATGATGTCGATTTTCTTTCAATGGATCGCTGGCTGGAGACGGGGTCCTTAAAAACATCAGAACTTTTGCCAAGCCAAATGGAATAGACGTGGAAGCATCAACATCTAAGAGGTATGTACTCGTTTTGGTTTTATTCGATGTTTGAGGGGACACAACAAAAAAAATGTTGATAATTTTTTGTTTATAATTCGTTGTGTTGCTTCTTCTCAAGCATATGAAAACTATTTGCCCTGTCCATTTTCATACACCTAGTCCTGCAATCTGTTGACTCTGTCGTTCCTGTATCAAAATGGTTAAACTCATTACGATATTTTAAAATCTTGAAAAATTAGAATCCCTAAAAATAAAATTTTATTATTCACGTATAAGATTTTGCATTATAGGAATTTTTAAAGTTTTACAGTATTTTCTTTTAAAAAACCCCTCAATGAATCTTTTTAGATGCAATATCTTATTTAAACGTTTTACTGAATTTATGCTGTTGTTATATACAGCTAAAGTACATATTACTTTCTAATTGGGCAGTGCGGAAGAAGATAGAGGTGTTACTGCTGCTGTACAAGCTGGTTTTTCGGATGAATCATTGACTGCGGATGCAACAGAACTTCTTGAACTATCGAACAAGTTGCATAGCTCTACTTCCTCGCATACAAGTTCCACAATTAAAAAAATTTTAAAACGAAAGTATCATGATTCTTATTTGGATATTGGATTCGCTGAGACCACCGATAATAAACCTCAATGCGTAATTTGTGGCAAAGCCTGCCGAACAGTTCAATGTTTCCAGGAAAAATTCGTCGTCATTTTGAGGGGGTCCATCCAGAATGCAAGGATAAACCAACTGATTTTTTTCAGAAGGAAGTATATTGAACTCAGGAAAGTCCAGAAATGTATATCGTATCATTCAAAAACTGTCAACGAAAAGGCTATGATGGCATCTTAGTTACCGAATTGCTCAAGCTGGCGAAGCCCATACTGTTGCTGAAAACCTTATCAAGCCTTGTGTAAAAGACATTATCGAAAGCATGTTTGACTTAAAGGCTGCAAAAATGATCGACACAATTCTTTTGTCAAATGACACAATCTCGCGACGAATCGGGGACTTAGCAGAGAATGTGAAAGCTACTTTAATTTCTCGTATAAAATCCACTAAATTTTCGATTCAAATGGATGAATCAACCGATGTTGCTGGTTTGCCAATTCTTATGGTATTTGTGCGCTATCCATATTTGGACTCTTTTCAAGAGGATTTACTTCTCTGCAAGTCATTACCGATTACCACAAATGGCAGTGAAATATTTAAATTATTAGATGAATTTTTCGCGGAGAATAGCATCCTATGGGATAACTGTGTTGATGTGGTGCACAGATGGAGCGAAAGCTATGACTGGTAGAGTGTCCGATGCAATCGCAAAAATAAAAGAAAAAGCCAAGGGGTGCAGCAGTAGCCACTGCGTACTTCACCGACATGTTCTTGCAATGAAGAAAATGCCACCTTTTATAAAAGAAGTGCTGGATGAAACTGCTAAAATAATAAATTTTATAAAATCACGACCTAAGAATACCAGGTTGTTCAAAACGTTATGTGATAACATGGGGAGTCTGCATACGTTTTTACTTCTTCACACAGAAATAAGGTGGCTCTCCCGTGTTAAAAGTTTAATGCGCCTCTTTGAAATAAGGAATGAAGTCAGAATCTTCATGAGTGACCATGATTTTGCTTTCGGAGAGAAGTTGTGTGATGATCGTTGGCTAATGAAATTGGCGTATTTGGTAGATATTTTTACAAAAGTTAATGATTTGTCTCTCATTTCAAGGAAAAGCAGTAACTGTTTTTGATGCTACTGATAAAGTGGAAGGATTTAAAAAGAAACTGAAATATTGGGTAGAGTCAATAAAAAACGGAAGCCTGGATTGTTTTCCACTAACAAAAGGATTTGGAGAACTCAATTCAGACATTCCTGGGGATATCTTAAACGAGTTTGAAGTTCATCTCTTGCATTTGATTGATACTTTGAACTCTTATTTTACAAAAAGATTGCATGAAAACATAAAAGAAAACGTTTGGGTTGCAACACCATACTCTATATCCAAAAAAAAACCATCCTCTCTGACATCACAGGAATATGAATGCTCGCTTGATTTGACATCAGATACAGCGATAAGATCAAAGTTTGAAACTGAGAAATCAATCTCAGATTTTTGGTGTACGCTAAAAGATGAATTTAATATCCTATCAGATAAAGCGAAACCTATGCTCCTGCCCTTCGCAACCACTTATTTATGGGAAACAGGATTCTCCGCATATGCCGCTACTAAAACAAAATACAGATATCCTGTCTCAATGCAGAGCAAAATGTTCAGTTGCAACTATCCGAAATTCAGTCAGATATAATCTCATTGTGTAAATCAAAACAGCCTCATCCTTCTCATTAAATTTCTGTTTCACGAAACCAAGTAAAAATTTGTAACAAATTTAATAATGCCAAATAGTAAAATAACAAATTGTGGATCTGCAATATTTGCCCTGAATTCATTTTCAAATGTTTTTTCATGTGTGTGTTTTCCGTCTGCAATGGAAAATTAGTGCAGAAAAAAATGAAACGTTGAAATCTAATGTCCTGTAAGCTTAAATGACGAAACTACCTTGTATCGTCAATGCTATTTTGTCGTTCTATTTACTAATACAGTACATAGCTGCGAGATAAAATTTAGTGCTCCGCGTTGAATTTCCAATTTCAAAGATGCTCCGTGACTAAAAAAGTTTGAGAACCTCTGCTCTAGATTTAGTTTTTCATAAAAACTCTAGTTTGGTTCCCCGGTACTCACGCATTTTTCGAACGATAATTTCCAATTTTGTATAATAGTGTCTTATATTCCACAAGGAATCTGTATATGATGAGCAAAAGGTTAACTACCGAAGACCCTGATTTTTAAAAGAATAAATCATCTAAGCAATCATTAGTTACAGATCGGTTATTTTTAAATAAAATAGAATGCACTTAATTGAGTATTAATCGCGTTCAATTGTTCGCGACACATATTTGAGTTTAAATATTACGTTATATATGAGTATGAATATTGAGTATTATAATTCGTTACACATATTTGAGTATGAATTGAATACATACTCAAATATGTGTAAACATAAATAACATCTTTCCTACGCTAATTAAACGCAAGAACTTTCCCCGATCACCGCAAATCCTTTAAGGATAGATGTCTGGGAAAATTGTGAAACGAGGCCCAGAGATTCCAATCCATAGATCCAATGAAACAGCAGGGAGAGTGGTTAATGTCTTGGAGATTTGTTTCATACTTTCCAGCAGCGTTTTTCTCAAAAATGGTATTCATTTCATTAATGAGGCTCCTTGTGTAAATGCTTCATATTATCAGTTATTGAATAAAAGAAAAATCGTCGTTTTGTGAGGTCGGATTCGTTTTCTGCGAGTTTAATAATTCAAGGCGAAATCCGATTCAGTTGTATGGGAAACGTCTAGGCGCCAGGGACTTTCCCGCCAGCACGTCACGATACTACGTAAAACGCGTCAAACTGCAACTCGCTTTTCGGCCAGATGGCTCCCCCTGGACCCTAGATGGGTTGTGGGACCAAACAGGCTCTCAACCAATTGAAATATATAAAAACCAAACTCGGTTTTTCTTTTGCACATACCTATAAAGTATAGATTTTCATACATAATTTGTTTTACTTTTTTCCATTTGTTCCCACGATTTATCTATTAACGAAATACCATTTATTCCCAACGGAAACATGACATAGTAATAGCTTATAAAAAGGTGAGTGAAAATCAAGAGTTAATTTCCAGGAAATCAAGTAAAAATTAAGGTGATTAGTTTTATTTATATTTTTAAAACCCTCAATGTTGGAACAACATGAGCATATAAAAAAACATTAAAGAGACTGTTTAAATCGTTAAATTTTAATGAAATTTCTGTTTTCCATTCCCTTGTTAATAAACCTAAGGAAATAGTATGAAATACTAGATTTAACGCCATCATTAGATGCTTGATCTATCCTGGACAGAAGATCTGATATTCTTCTCAGATACATCAATATTTACTAGATAAAGGTATTTAATCTCATTCTTATGTTCCTAAATACAGTCAATGTGATATTAATTTTGGAACTCAGAATCAAATGTATTTTAAAAATTACTGATAATAATTTTTAAGCATATTGAAACACAAAATTGTAAATGCCATAATTATTGATTTAATTGTAAATTATACTAATCGGATAATGCTATTCATAATTTATTTCTCAATAAAAATCCACTTCATTTTATCTATTAACGTACTACCTTGCTATCCAGTTTTTAATGGCATTCTTTCTATTGTGTACTGGACGAATAAACTATTTTTAAGAGTACACATAAACTATAAATAAACTATATGAACGAAAAAACAAGACTGGATATAAATGCTTAAACAATAATTAATGTTATCCAGTATGAAACTATATAGAAAGTCCAACAATAATGGTATTAATATAATGCGAAATTTATAACTTTTATAGCATACAAAACTTTATTCTTTAAGGAGATTCGTCATAATGATTGACAGATTATTTCTATAGAATTAACAAAAAATGCCTAAAATTACAAAAGCAAAAAATTTTTTAAAAAAGAAACACATGGTACGTAAACTTATCATTTATTGCACATAAAACACAATTACATGAAAGACACCAACAACAGGTTATTTCAAAGTATCGAAAAGCTTTAAACATTACAACAGCACAATTTAAAAGCTTCATGTCAGTTTAATTTTAATTTAATCTTGAATTAAGAATTATGATTAATGGTTGTTTCCAGACATGGTAAATAAGAGAAAACAGTTTTTAAATACATTAAACTTGAACGGTCCACAAAATTCTTCTCTACATTGAATTATCGTAATGAATATGATATATACAATGTGAACAAAATGGTACTCCTTTCTTCTTTTAGCTAATGTAAGCTAACATCATTAAAGCTGTAACAACGATGGTGAGTCCTTCCGGAATACGGTACCGCTCAGGCGATCAGGACTCTGGCTTACAGCAACGGCTAAGCGAACAGGAAATAACTGATGATGCTAAATAGTAGCATGATGGCCATGATAGCCATGTATATGTAGCACTTCTTCCGTGATGATCTCTCCTCAGAATATCTAGAAACAACATAGACTGTCAGGAAAGTCCATTCTACTAAAATATACATGCAATTGAAATTTTTTACGAACAACGAAGTTTTTCCCAAATTCATTTTGTGAGAGAAACACGTGCAATGCTGAGGTGAAGACTTGTGAAACCGAAACGAAAAATGTTTCATTCTGAAGTACTCAAAACACAACTTAAATTATTATAAGAGGAAATAATTTTGTTTCTAAATTAGCATGGTCATTACTGTATTTTAATTTCAGTTAGAGGTACCAAGTAATTATGAATTTAATGTTCTTCCTTTTCATCTCCCACGGACAAAATATTTGTTAGATATCGATCGGGAAAATCTAACTACACAATATTCCTATATATATATTAGTATTGGGTAAGCAAGAATACCACATAATTCTAAAGCACGTGTTACGATAAAGTTTTGAAGGGAGTTGAAATCCAATATTTTGAACTCGATAAAATACTCATATTTTGATCATAAAATCGATTTTTATCAAAATTAACATTTTATATCCTCGAGGCACCTTGTCAAAGGTACTACTTCAGACTGGAAGAAACAACTTCCCAACATGTTCTACAAGATCTGACAATAAAAGAATTTAGGGGATCGAGAACCTACTTAAATATGCCTTGCAAATATTAGAGAATTGAACATTTGGATATTGGCACTTTTACTGTCAATACTTTCATTCATTTAAACTTCATTGACAAAATTACGCGAATTTCGACAGTGATTCTTTTCCTACTAAGGGGTACAGAAATACTTTTCCATCTACTTAAAAATCGATTCCTCTCAAAGTAATTAATTTGATTAATTGAGATTATTTTGAGAAATTTGATAATAAATAAAATTGCACGTAGTGCAAAATATTTCAGTACTCACATTGACTCATCATCAATTACAATGACTTCTGCCGTTGGGATGTATTCTGCAAGCTCAACCTCTTCAACCTGTACTACATGTTGTGGCATCAAGTGAAGGGGAGATATGACAGAAATAATCGGTAGTGGATGATTTATACGGTCAGTATTCTCAGGGACCGTGACTCTAATTGTTGCGGCAGTTACTGGATCCATTGAAATGCTGCAGAAGAAAAATATCATCAATTAATATATCAAAATAGTGAAATATGTTTGTCAAATGAAGAGATTGCATTATTGATAATAGGATTTTTAGAGCTATTAGTACTTTGAGAGATCCATAGAGGTGAAGATAGAAGAAAATATGATATGGCATTCAAAAATCAAGAGTAAAGTACGATCAAATTAATTTGGTAAATAAAGAAATTTTCTTCAATAATGACTTTCGCAAGACGAAAAGAGGTAAGGGCTGCGGGATATCAAAACCTTCACCATCAATGCCAAATTATTATGCACCAAATCTATTTGAAAAGATTTAAAGCCCAATTTTCGATTCCCGGATTTTCGTTTCCATGTCCAACAAACACACCCTAGTATTCCCTTACTTAATCATATCTGCACAAGAACATTTATTCTTATCCCTCATTGTAGCAATAAAAAAGTCGTTAATTTATTCATTAATTTACATTATAAATCTTTATGATGGTCAACCATATGTAATACTTTGACTTTCTCATATTACGAATTATTTTGAGTGTTTGGCTATTAAATTGCTTAAGGTACCCTCTATAATTTTTGAATTCCTAATTCCCTCGAAATAAAATAAAATACTTCCAAGAGGATGGGACCTTCAAGAGGTTATATTCTTTTTCAAATGCTAAAATCGCAACGAGGTTATGGTTTTATCAGTAGAAAAAAATACAACCATGATGAGTCCTCTTTCTAATATGTGCGAACAATTTTTAACTTTAACAACTCTAGTCACTCACTAACGATACGCAAAGTCTAAATCTAGAATAACAGAGGCGAAGGTTAGCAATGCTGTAACCATAAGCCCCAAAGCACTCAACAATCTTAAATTTTGAGCTTCAAGAGGACTAAATTTTCTCAATTCGGTAATGATGAATGGAAATTCTACGCGAACTTAACACATGTGGAAAGGCAGCTTTCCTTTCGCAAATAACTGCAGGTCTATTAAGTAGTCAAAAATGAAATGAAACAATTCCAAATTACTTCTGCGAGATGGTAAGGAGCTACCGCCTAACCTAGGAAAGCAAGAAACGATAGAAACGAGAATTTTGAATCCTGGCATCTGGGAGTCCCATTGACCAATACTAGGGTTGTAACCTTGCTTCGGACAACACCTGTTAATCGTTATAAAGGAATGCAAAAACTGGAATGACTCACTGCGTTGAAAAAATCGAAGAAAACGCTAACCTCTATGGCAGTAGTTCTCAAACTTTTCAGTCCAAGAATCCCCTTGAAAATTAAATAATTTTCATGGATACCTTGAGTTCATAAAATTAAATATTGCATCAACACTTCGTAACCCGGCTGCAATACGACTATAACTAAAAAAGTTAATATCAATGGTTAGTTCAATGTGTGGAAAGACTAAATACAATCGTGTCCGCTGCAAAATTAGCACAACTGCTGACTTCAGCACAGGACAGTTTTGCTCTCTAATGGAGCATGTATTTACAGTTTTAGAATAATTTTTTGAAATGTATTTACACAAAACTGTAAATACACGGCAGGAGCATGCATTTACATTTTTACTACACATTAAACTAGAAAATCACTTTTTAAGTTATGGCGGTAATGCAGCCGGGGTAAGATGTCACGATCATTCATTGGGAAATAATCTCTTAACTGCATGTTCAGTCGTTCAGTTTTGGAATATGTAATGGAAATTTTAATAATCACTTTTCAGAACATTAGAAAATCGTATAAAATAATGGAATATTTAAATTTTACTTGAAAGTTCTCTGCTCGGCTAGTGAAATATTGAATGTTTTTCATTGACCTCCTGAAAACTTGTCGTGGAGCCGTGGAACTAAGTCCACGGACCACTCGTAACCACTGCTCTATGCTATTATAGAATCCGGAGAGAATCCAGACTAACTTTATAGGAATGCCATTAAGACAATGCGATTGAAATGTTAAGCATGCAAGTTCAAAATTGCGTGTCAATTCAAATCATTTACGTATATTTAGTGAAAATCATAGGACTTTAATTTTATTGATACAATAAAAAGGTTAATTTCTACAATCAGTATGATTGTACAGGGTACATACAAAAATTTAACTCATTATTTTTATAGTTATTTCAATTGAGATTCAAAAAGTAAATAAATAAGATAATAAATTAGATTCATATTCTAAGTATCTACAAATGTATAGAAATACTGTTAAAATTTAAAAATAAATTAAAAAATAAATTAAAAAATAAATTAATAAATAAGATAAAAAAATAAATAATAAATTAAAAAATAATATTAAGTAAATTATTATTAAAATAAAAATATTAAGGTATTTTATATCATTATAGTCTCAGAGATTTTCTCACAACAGATACCAGTGCTTGATTATGTTTCAGGAATCCGAAATGTAGTCTTCAGTAATGTACTAACTTTATCAATGATATTTCAAACAATTCTAAGGGTATCAATAGAAACTAGGTAAACAATATGCATCATTATATACTCATCCATTACTGTAAGGTTTTTCAAAGCAAATAGTGTTAAATGTGAACAGAAATGTTTGACATAATTTCTATTTAAATTCTCTATAGATAACTTCATCTTTAAGTAACGCAGACAAAATATTTTAAAGGCACTAAAGAAAAACTGCATGACTAAGTGTATTGGTACATAAAATTGTGAAATTTTCAAGTTATGAAAAATTAGTATTATGTATTGATACATCGGTATTTGTGACGAAATATATCTAGTGCACAGATACTCAATTAAAGAAAATGTAAAGATATAGTATATAATGTAACAGACAGTCAAATTGACTGCCTGTTTCCGTTTAAAAAGTGCGTCATTCAAAATAAAAGAATTTATTTAAAGGTAGGTAAGTAGTTCAATTTACGTCGCTATGGAGCAACATAGGCTATGATGCGGAATCAGTCCCTAAGAGCAAGATCTGAGGACACCACTTCGTAATTTTGAACCACGGTCAGATAAAGAGGTCGAAACCTGACGAATTTTTTTTAATATAAGGAAACTGAAAATATATTATATTGGGTAAAGGATGCAAAGATTATAATGAGCTGAATCAATAAAAAGATTTCAAAACTGGTTTGACTTGAAAAATAAGACATTAAAAGTAGAACAATTACTTAAAAATTCATAAAATTATTAAACGTAAAAGTAATTAAAAAAGGTCTTTAAATTTCGTTCTTTGATACATTCTCTCAACGCCAATTTATTATTATTATTTACAAAATGATCATTTGAGTATAGGGTGCAAATAGAATTGTTTAGTGTTTATTTGTTATTAACGTTGCGAATTTATTACAATGATTTTATTTAGTACTTACGGAATTATCCGGCGTTACTCGGGTTGAATTGCTTAACTAACTTCTGCTTTCGTTAATAAATTGAAATTTCTATTTATAACATGTTACATCTACCACACTCTAATAAATGTACACAATTGTTAACAATTTTACAAATGTAAATAAATGTCTTATTTTACATTTTTGTAGAATTTGAATTTTTAGTAAGAAAGTTTCTAGAGTGCGCCGATGTTACCAAGAATGCATATAATAGTTAAGAATATGTATATAAATGCCTTGTACGGTCATTTAAAAACAGACGCATTTTCCAAAATTATCATACAATGATTAAAAATGTTTTTAAAACTAATTAAATCACTTACTTTGCTTACAGTTATTGAAAGAAACATCAAATTGAAAATTCAGAAATACATCTTAAAGCAGATTAAAAAAGCTTCGATCGAAAAGTAATGAATGGATTTGTTTACTCACTATACAAAATAGATTCTTGGAATATAACAGACACAATTTTAGAAAAGCAAACAATTTAAAAAATACTAAGGTTGCCATATTAGCTACTAGGCCTATTTTAAAAGGTTTTGTTCTGTATAGTTTTATTCTCTTTATCGTTATAATTTTTTTATATTTCGTAAATAAAAAATAAGGCTTGAAATAAATTTAAATTCCGCAAAAATAGTTTTTGAAAAATAATGGATAAAGCAATGGTAAAGCAATTCAGCAATTCAGTGCTCAATATACCTCCCAGCTACTCCAAAATTACCAAATTATGGTTGATTTAAGTATAGTTACTCAGATGTTTAAGCGTGAAACTTGTCTAAGTATATAAGCAAAGGAACGTGAAATAACGTATTCACTAAACTAAAATACCATTTATAGAATATAGAACATTACATTAAAATATGTTGGATAAATTTTATGTGATACCTGCACAAACACAAAATCGAACATAGAAACGGAAGATGGATATACAGACTAACGCAACTGAATTCAGTCACTAAATGAATGTAAGAACTCACAGTATGCAAAGCTTCATGGAAATATATTCAACCGTTTGGACTTAGTATAGGCACACACGTACATACATGCAGACAGACACAAAACCGTAATAGGAGGATACACTGAATTCTTATTTATATAGATATCAACACCTCTCTCTCTCTCTGCATTAAACATTATCATTTGAAACAGAGATGAAGTGAAGTAATAGCTACCAAAGTCCAAAAAATAAAAAAATTGATTGTCATACCTGTTATTAAGAAGCTTGTCAGGAATAGAATATATATAGCTTGTTTGGACACGTTGAATTTCACCAAACTATATCCTTGGTAGGTCGCGGTGAATTTCACCAAAAGGCACTAAAGAGCACGTCTGCTACCACTCCACAAAAATTGAAATGAAAGGGGATACACAAAGGATTGTATTGAAAATTCTGTACTGGGAAAGGGGTCAGCTACAAATGACAGAGATCGACCCATCTCAGTAAAACAGGTTTTGCTAGTTCAAATACCCCACAGATCCCTTAAGATGTCCAAACAAACTCCTGTTTTCCTTTTATAGGTATTCCTCCTTGCAGGTTGGAAATAATGATGGATTTTTAAGATTATTTTTTGTGACTTAAGTAAAACACCACTTGCTTCATTTATACGCGAGTTTCATAACTCTTCTATTATGTTTACATATATCATTACTAGTATTATCGAAATATTTTTAATACCTATTCATGTTGGAGGGGCCTAGAAAAAATACAAAATTAAATAAAATTGTTAGGTTCCAATGGACTCTAGGACTTTGATCCCGTTCTGATAAAGTGACAGTCAGCGAGATCCGAACTCTGCATATTTGGTTACTCATATTACTTATAATATTTATTCTTTATACTTGAGGGTCTTTTGCCCTAATCATAAAATTTTCAAATGGTTCCAAGAGTTTTTCGAACTAACTTTTGTAGATATTTTTAAAAATTTATTTGGAACACATGGGAAATACTTTTTCTATCTCATTTGGCTAAACCTAAACTGTTCGATCCAATAGTATTTGGCAATATTATATACTAGAAACTACATTGTGGTTTGTATGTCTCATTTTCAATAAGTATAAACTTATAGGGAAACAAATGAATTAAAATAATAAAAATCCAATCCAAATAAAAAAAAACTTGTTTTAATAACGATTTTTTTTTCACTCCTGTCTTAAATGCTTTTGAGTAGTAAAAAATTTCATATCTAAAGCAATTTTTAAATTCCTTTTCTAATTAAGTAGCTTGAAATGTTATATTACTTTCTGAATACGTTTGAGTTTGAGATGTCAATAGGGATTCATTGCTTGTGTGGAAATTTCACTTTTTGCATAAAACTGTAAATTCTTGACATAATTATTTACAATCTATTTTATATTTCACTAATATATTTGGCGCAGAAACCAACATTATTTGTATATTGGAGAATGGAAAAGTATACGTATAAACAATATAAAATCGACCGTTAAGGGATTTATTCGGCAATTTCTCCACTTAGTTTATTCATAGTTTATTTAAGCTATTGAGCTGCTTAAAATAGCTAAAAGTGTACGAAATAGCTCACCGCTCTAATGAAGGTCTTCATTAGCATGATTAAGCAAGGCTATGAGAAACCTGGATGATAGAAATCAACACAGAAATAAAAATGTCGTAGAAAAGCAAAAATAGATCTAGACGTAAAAATACCGAATCACCTTCGAACAATTAGATGAGATGCAATTCAAGTGAAGTTCAGAAGCTAATTGTAATAACACCACTTAAATTGTGCACTTATTGCAATGCAGTTATTTGAAATATGCATGAACACCAATAAGTATCAGATGTTACTTTACATTTTTGATTAATTAACTTTCATTTGGAATTAAGAAATGGGATCATTTGGCTGGCCCGTGTTTCGAACTCGCAACTCTCCGGTTGTTAATCCGTTGCTCTTCCAACTCGTCTACCACGGCCCTTGACGGAACTCGGATTTCAATCAAAAATTATTTTAAGAATTATTGTAGAAACGTGATGTTAAAAGAAATAAGAACACTAATCAAAACCGACGACTAAACAGATTTTAGTTTAATCTATGGTAAGAAATTTTTACTGTTGCCACATTTCTGTAAGGTTACAAGAAAGGCTAAAGAAATTTTAGCCGTTAGTATTGGTATTAATTCTTTTAAAATATAACAATAGAAAAATGTTACAGAAAAGAAGTTTGTCGTGCAAAATAATCGGTAGTTTTGGACTATTTATTAAGGAGATAGGTAGTTAATTAACGTCACTCTGGGGCAACAAAACGAGCTATTGGTATCAATTCCCAAGGAGAAGATCCGAGGACAACACCTCGTAATTTTGAACAGATGACGAAGTCAACACCTGAGCTGACACCCTTCTCTCTAAACTTCCACGACGGTCTTTGGTTGGACCGAGTTTCGAACTCGCAACTCTCCTTTTACTAATTTGTTGCTCTCCCATCCGGGCTACCACGACCCCTATTTATCATAGAAAAATCATTAAAAATGTTCGAATATAAGAATGCCATTTCGCTATAATTTTCGGAAATTAGATGACTAGCAATTAATTGTATCAATATGAAATATTTTCTTTTCTTATATTTCATCCGTGGTTGTTTTATATTGTTATATTTCTGTCTCTTAAGAAATCATATTCCCTGTACTTCTCACAAAGTAGAACTCAATGCTAGAAATGAGTAAGTAACGAAAATTCTCATTTGCCATCGGTCAAACTGTAGGAGTGTGCACAGATGTATAAGTTAAGGTCATTGTAACCATTTTGTAACTCGTCTTTCAAAACGCCCTTACCGAGGGGTTAGAACAACTTTCCGCCTCAGGTAATATCTTCCAACCCATGTCAAACTTCGCAGTCGTACCATTTTAAACTCCTCACAATGCAAAGTGACAGAATAGAGAATGATAAAAAATGGTCTAGGGGAAAGAGAAAGGATGGTTCCCAGACTTGAAGGAAGCTATAGATTCTTCTCTTTCACAGCTATTGATATTTAGAAGTTCAGAACTGCAATAGAATTGAAGGATTGGTCGAATTCCTAAACGGAAAGGGGGGTTAACTTTTGACGGCATAGCAGAATGTGTTGTCCTCCGAGCCATCCTTCTCCCCTTGTCACTCAATGGAAAGCTTTGCTGTTCGAGTTACAGTCGGTTAAAAATTACCCGTTAGGGCTTACTAATGTTGTAATTGTGCGGAGTCATTATTTGGTTGAAAGTTCAATTAAAATATAGAAGGCAAATAAAATGCATTAATAAAAATTAAAGGATATCTTCTGCAAAATTTGGATTCAGTCAGAATGTCGATTTCAAGAAAAAGAAAGCCACAGATTCCCCACCCCTACCTAGTCTGGATTAAATATTTAGTTAGCATAGCGGCAATGGCACAATTTATCTGGTACTCAAGCATTCGAACAAAAAGTAAAATGAATAAATTTTATCATATTGCTGAGATAAAAAAACTTATTTTATTAATGTATTCACTTCCTTTAATTAAGTTTTATACCATTTAAGCAAACAAAAATTATATCATATAGCTTTCTTTCTCAATAACTCCGAAACATTCGGATGATAGAAAGTAATTATAGCAGTGATTCGAGTTATTCGAAAGAAATACCTTCATAAGTTTCTTCAAAATAAATTTTTATAGTCACAGGGCATAGTTAAGTTCAATATAAATCTAATTGAAACAACTTTATACTTGACTTTTTAGATGCACATCGTTACAATTAACTGTTTCCAAAAATATCATTAATGCATATCCTTTGTACAGATAAGTAAAGGGGGTTGAAACAAAACAGAGCTAAACAGGAACAGAGTTGTCAGTAAATATTATTACTCTCAAAAATACACAAATATTCTTTTAATCTGATGACACAATATAGTATGTTCAATTTTGAGTCCAAATTTCACAAAAAGGGTATATCCCATTGGAGCAACGTGGTTGGAAGAGTAGCGGATTAGCAACCGCAGGGTTGCGAGTTCGAATCCAACCAAAGACCGTCGTGTACAAAGGGGGGCTGGTGCATTTTAAATCTGTCGTGGCCTCAAATGTCCTCACGTTGGCGTGGTGTGGAAGTTAGGAGAGTGGAGTGTCAGCTCAGGTGTTGCGTCGTCATCTGACTGTGGTTCAAAATTACGTGGTGTTGTCCTCTGATATTTCCTTTTGAGATTGATCCCGGACCGTCACCGATAGCCCGTTGTGCTGCTCCAGTGTGACGTTAATTAAAATACCAATACCATACCCATTTTACTATCTGAGCAAGTCAATGATGTATGGCAATAGTATTAAAAAACAGTCTTTCTAAAGAAAAATTTAATTTATTGCCGCAGTAGAGCTTACGTTTTTGTCCGAGAAGCAATAAAGTAAGAAAAAGTACTCTTAAAAATAAAGGTTCAAATGAGGAAAACTGTCAGTGAAGCTGAACTTGATTAGAAGACTCCCGATATTGTACTAATGGGAAATAGAGTTTGGATAATCCACAAGATAATCCTTTTTGTGTAAAGCAGAATGCTTTGAGGTTCCTAATGTGTTTTTTGTGCTGTTAAAACACATTAAGTTGATAAATCTCAATAATTTAAATCAGTACAAAGGCTTGGATTTAGTTTCAAAAGTACTAATTATTACTGGAATTTTTAGATCAAGTTCTCCTTTACAATATATTTTTATTAATGAAAGCCATCCTTGCATACTTGGGTTTAAATTACTGCTGCCTTAACAACAGTAGGAATATTGGGATGATTGATAAAACAAAATGATCATACCTTCCCATCTCAAATTGAAATGATTAGGATCTTTCTGCACTAATCGTTCCTATCACTATTAGATCCTGAAAGTCCTGAGAAGTTAGATAAATGAAACATAATGTAAAGTTGTCCTTGTTGGAAGATTCCCCCTTACAAATTTCTTTCTCTATTTTCAAAAAAGATCTGAATGATGATGAAAATGGTCTAATGATTCCGACATAAGTAATTAAGACTAATAAAACTTCTCTGAAGTTAAATGAGACCTACAGCATTTTTGTAACAAAAGCAACACTTTAATGTTTCTGAAATGCTGCTCCTTTTGACATTGCTGCACTCATCCTAGCTACACCAGTTTTCAATTATCTCTTGTTATTTCTGTCCCTAAAATCGAACCGTCAAACTAAAAACGTCATTCAACCTGGAATAATACCTACTCCAAAATTTCAAACATAAACACCTACTTTTTAATGTCATTGAAAGATTTTCCATATTCAAACTGGGGCCGTGGTACCCCAGTTGGAAGAGCAATGGATTAGCAACCGGAGGCTTGAGAGTTCGAAAATCGAGCCAGCCAAAGACCGTCGTGTACACGGGGGCTGGTGCAAGTTAAATCTGTCGTTTCCTCAAATGTCCTCACGTTGGTTTTGTGTGGAAGTTTGGAGAGTGGAGTACCAGCTCAGATGTTATCCTCGTCATCTGACCGGGGTTCAAAATTACGAGGCTTTGTCCTTGGATCTTTTCCTTCGAGACTGATCCCGGACCATCGTTAATAGCTCGTTGTGTTGCTCCAGTGCGACTTAATTAACTACCTACCATATTCAAATTACGTTAAATATCAATTTTTGAGCTAATCGCATTATAATTGCTGGAAATATGAAATAAAAACTATTTGGGATGAGTTTCATTTTTTAGAATTTCAAATGGCAATTCACGCATTGTGTTTAAGTATATTTTCAATTAACGCGCAGTAAGAATTATATTTTAAAATGCCTGGATTGAAATTATTTTAAATTATTAGCTAGCTTGCATAATAAATAATCGCCAATTCCCAAAAAGCTAAAAATACTTTATTTTAGTTACACTTATGAAGTAGCAGTGAATGATTTCACACGTTATAAATCAGAGCGTCCTATTAATGCTCATGGTACTTTTAATCGATTTATAGCGTATTTTGCATATCCAAGTTAAATTGACATCTTGTGCACAGAAAAGAATTCTTCAAATAAATTCAAAATTACACGGTATTGTCCTCGAATCTTTCCCTTCGGGGTTGACCCCGGACCGTGCCAATTATCCCGTTGTGCTGCTCCAGTGCGACGTTAATTAAGTACCACAAACTTATAGTGTTTAAGTATATTCTTACGCATAGTGTTTAAGTATATTTCCCAATTTGCACTCGATTCTTCTGTTTCTTGGACTCAGATTTTATTTCCCTTTAAACAAAACCTATTGAGTGGAAGTGACTGAATATCTTAATTTTATTTCTGATTTGAAATTGTGATATATAGAAGGACCTTAGATGAGTTGAGGAACCAAAGATGTTCACAACCAATTAAAATATATAAAAACGAAACTAGGTTTTTCTTTTGCTCTAATACATTCCTATAAAGTAATAGATTTTCATACATAAAGGGTTTTCATAAATAATTTGTTTTACTTTTTCCATTTGTTCTCATGATTTATCTATTAACGAAATACCATTTATATTTTGACAGGCTACCACCATTATGTACTGAAAATTCCTAAAAATGTAATTCTTGAATTTCATTCGCCTAAGATAAACACAATTTTGTTAAACACGTCTTCGGACTAGAAGAAATTTCAGAGCACTATTTGATTTAAAGAGAAAGACCCTAGGGTTTAATAAGTGAGCAATAATATCACTGATTATCAATAAAAAGTGAACAGTCAGAAATGGAAGTTTTAAATATTGTAAAAGATTACTTACAAATCCTACTATAAGTATGGATATGTTTCATTATTTATATAAATAGACTGCAGTGTATTATTATTTTTTAAGCTGTCAAGTTATCAAAAAATTTATTTGTTTAATTAATTTATCCTAAAAATAAGTATTACATAAATCAAGACAATGAATACTATTAAATAGGAAAGTGATCTAAAATATTTTTGGCTACATTTACTTCAATATGAATTTTACAAGAAAGGAAAATATTCCCACTATATAGAGTCTGATATTTCACCTTTTTCATATATTAGCGCTTCCTTTAGGGTCCTTCTATGTATCAGAATTTCAAATCGGAAAATAAAATTAAGATATTCAGAGTCACTTCGACTCAAAATGAATTTTTTGCTACATTACTTAGGCCTAGGTTAGCTGGAGAGCCACGGTAGCCCGGTTGGAAAAGTAATGGATTAGCAACCTGAGTGTTGCGAGGTCGAATTCAACCAAAGACCGTCGTGTACATGGAGGGGGGCTGGTGCACGTTGAATCTGTCATGGCCTCAAATGCCTTCACGTTGGCGTGGTGTGAAAGTTTGGAGAGTGGGGTGCCAGTTCAGGTGGGACCTCATCATCTGAAGGTGGTTCAAAATCACGATACGTAGCACTTTGAGAATACTCCAGGAATCCAACCCTCTCTGGAAGGTTTGAGGATTTCTACAGATTTCAATTAAAAAAATTCAACTATGTATAATCCATAAAAAAAAGTATGTCTCTGCGTTTCAAATTGTATTGCTTTCAGCTTTAATTAAAGTAGAATGCCTTCATGCGTGTAAGTTAGCCATATTAGCTATTAAAATGTCTTCATATTAGAGCTGTTTTTCCAGATGTATTTTTCAAGGAGTTAGATATTTTTATACTTTATTTCATTTTGCCCCATTTATACATCCGGCCAATCGCATTGGGAAATAGATAATGAATATTAAGTTTTTGAAATCCAAAAGTGACCAAGACATCATTATAATAATATTTTAACTTGGAATGAAAATTTTTAAATTGATGTATTCGCCCCTGTCGTATTTGTGACTTTGGACAATGCATTAAAAAGCGCGGAGTCTAGAGGGTTGAGAGTTGCAGTGGTCCGAACGCAAGGCAAGGAGAACCCCTAAGTAACCTTGGTCCGGACGTCTCCTTTGACCCCTCAGGAAAGAAAGTTATTAAAAAGGTTTTGTGGTTTTACTAGGTAAATTTTTTTTTACTGTACACTTTTGTCCGTATTACAGAAGTGTTTCCCAGTGCTATGCCAGGGAAGTGAATGTTTCGTCCATCTTGGAATAAAACGTTTGAACTCAATTATTCCTTTCATTTTTCACTTAAACATTATATTGCTATTCAGAGAACAGGCAGAAGAATGAAATCCTCTTCTCTTAAAAGTCTGATGAGACAGGTAAGACAAAAGAAAACGCGGGCTCTTTTTCTTACTGGAGATAGATTTGACAATTAGCTGTTAATAAAATAGGCTAACTGCTAGATTTCATGCTTAGATAATATTTAATTCCAATCAAATAATAATATTTTCAACAATAAATTAAAATTTCATTTAATGACACCAAAAATTCGTAAGTTTTATCCTAATTATTTAAATCAGTTTACTTTTTAAATTTCAAACATTAAAATTTTGTTGAGGGCTAAGGACTGTATCATCCTCATTTTTCAAAAACATCTAGCTTCGCATCTGAATACGTGAACATAATCAAAATTCAAACACTTCAAGACTAATAATTAATACTAGACTTAAATATTATTTTATTTCGTAGAATTACTGTGTGTCTCAATTTTTAGTTAAAAGAATAAAGCCCCCAAGTGGTTTCCTCGAGATACCTCGTCCAACATATCCAATTTTACTAATCACGAAGTAATTCGTCGAGATAAAAACTGCCCTATTTTGCTAAGTACGCCTCCATGTAGTGAAAACCTACAGGTTTCACTGCGAGGCTAGTCGTTTCATACCCTTTCTAAAATCATCAACCACAAAAGGGGACTGCTGATGAGCCCATTCTCTAAGCAGGTGGCATGTGATTTTCCCTTGAGCCAGAATGGAAGTTATTTCAAAAGGCTTTTTACAACCGCCCCTTCTACAAACCTTGAGCATGACACTGGATTCTCACGCTTCTGAACATTTTTGCATGTGGTTGTCACGTGTTTCGACAATAACGTTTTCTCTGAAAGTCAAAATAAGGCACTCAAAGAATGTTGTGCATCAAACTCCGTCCTACAGGCAAACACCTGGTAGCCTATTGAACTGGCTTGAATAATGATCTTTAATAATACCTTCTTACCATAGGGTTGAAATCTTTTATCCCTTTCCAAACAATATCCACCCTCCATTTTTGTTTCGTGATTGTGAACACTTGGTTTTCGGATACTTTCTCACGCTAAAGGGTTCTATAATTCTAAACAGGGGAAAATGAACAAAAGCTTGACCTTCGTTTCAAGAGTTTCATATACAGTCAAACCTTGAGTTTCAAGGGCCCCTAAAAATTCGCAACCGTAGTTCGTGTTTATTTGAATTAAAAAAAAAAGCATTATTTCAATAATAAAATAAATTACTAATGTATTTACATTGCTTATTGTACAATTCTTGTTTCACAGATAAATGGTATTCGTCATCACAAAGATTACACAGATCAAAATGATTCTTGATTATACAGATAATTCTTAATTGCACAGATAATTCCTGATTATGCAGATATTTCCTGATTACGCAGATGTTTCCTGATTACGCGATTTTTGTCTGTTCTATATCGATATTTGTGGGTTTTTGGTGCCATTCTTTAAGAAAATCTTTGATGTAGTCAGGCTGTTTAATTGAGCAGATGAATGTTCACTGCCAAACAAAAGCGGTGAACGATTTCTAAGCCAGCCACTTCTTTTAAAGAAGGCACGCTTATTCCGGAATCTAATTATTCTTTCTTCACTGTCTTTCACAAATAAATCTTCTACAATTTCGGACAATGTTTCTGATAATACGATTGAAAAGAATCCGTATGCTCTTAAGTTTCGAAAATTTGTGCATCTTAACCGGCGATTGGTGTAATACGAATTGTTAACGTTATTTGAATATACATTTTGATGGGAATTGTGGAATTTAGTTCTTATCAGTAATTTGCACTAAACGAGTTCTTAATAAGGTTTTCACTGTATTTCAGTACTGAGTTTAGATTTAACTTCTCTTGACCCTATTTTGATCAAGGTGTTGCGATCACTAGATCCTCAGATTTTGCATTGAATTCGATTGTATTAGTTTACTGTTTGACAATGGATTCAAATTAAATGACGATAGATTTACTCTCCTCGTCTAGTTCTGAGAGTGAGATAGATTTTTCTTGTGATTCAGATAGTGAATAAGATTATAGATATTTATTTATCTGCTGCTCTTGACTGGTGCAAAATATATTCTGATGCTTGTCCTCCACTCCTACCACGTTGCCCATTTATCGGAACACCTGGAATAACAGTTTCAGTGCAAATGATATTGATTCGTTGATTATTTGATTGAGTTATTTTGAAATGGTTTTTGCGATCGAAGTTATTGAAATTATATAGAAACTAACGCCTACGACAAAAGCTTTATTGAAAAAATATGTTATAGATGTGTTCGAGAACCAAATTCTGGTTTGATACAAACGAAGATGAAAGAGTTTTCATCAGTCTCCAAGGCATTCAGATTCTCCAGGCATTCAGATTCTCCAAGGCATTCTGCACAAACCAAGGAATCTTGGCCCTATAATCGAGACTCCTTTTATTGGAAGGTACATAGTTAATTAGCTTCGCACTGGAACAACACAACGGGCTATTGGCGGCGGTACGGGATCAATCCCTAAGTGAAAGATCCAAGGACAACGCCTCGTAATTTTGAACCACGGTCAGATTACAAGGTCAACGTATATAGCTGGCCACCTTACTCTCCATACTTCCATACCACCCAACGTGAGGACATTTGAGGCTATGACAGATTAAACGTGCACCAACCACCATGTACGCGAAGGTCTTTGGCTGGACCTAGTTTTGAACTCGCAACCATCCGGTCGCTAATCCTTTGCTCTTCCCACTGGTCTACAGTGGCCCTTTTATTGAAAGAGTCTTATGTGAAAGAAGATATCGTATGCGAATGAAGTTTTGTAATTTTAAGGAGAATGAAGCTGATATGTTCAACCACCCAGCTCCAAAATTAAAAAATATTTACAATTTTTTACGGCTCCTGGTAAGCAAATTCGATACTGTTTACATGCCTGAAAGAGACGTTAGTATCGACGAATTTCTGATGCTTTTCAACGGAAGACTGATCTGAAAGCAATACAACGGCTCATAAAAATCACGATTTATAATCATTTGCTCTATGTGAATCATCCAGCGGCTCCATCTGCAATGTAACTTTTTAAACATGAAAAGGCACTAGTTTCCATCCAGAATATCAAAGCTATGGAGTGGTAACGAAAAGTGTCCTCTCTCTGCACCGAGTTGTTAAGAAAAGGACATTGTCTGACAGTAGACAATAATTATATGTCTCCGGAGCTAGCTGAGATTATGATTTCTAAGACCGACGTGTATGGAACGAAAATTTACCTAGTTCTTTGAGTTTTCCAAAGGAGAAATAGCTGGATATCAAAAGGGGAAATTATTAATCTTTATGCAGCGTGACAAAACAACCAGTATCTCGCTGGGGATTGAAGAAACAGAAAGCTGGTTTGGATTATAACGATACTATGGGAGGAGTAGACAAAGCTGTAACCAACGTATGAGCTACTATAAATCGAAAGATAACAGCAGAGAAAATATAAAAATGAATTTAGGCATATCTCTGATGAAGCAGTGTGGAATGTTTTTATTCTTAACGGGAAGGATGGGGGATGAGATGGATCAACTTGAATGTCTATAATACTGTAACTATAATATCTATAATACTACATCGTCTATAATATTACATCGTCTATAATACTGTAACTATAATGTCTATAATACTACATCGTCTATAATATTACATCGTCTATAATACTGTAACTATAATGTCTATAATACTACATCTATGTATAATGTCTATAATACTACATCTATAATGTCTATACTACTACATCTATGTATAATGTCTATAATACTACATCTATAATGTCTATAATATTATGGTTTAGATTTAGTTACAAATGTTTAATCAACACAATATCTTTTAGATCGAATTCACCTTCACAAGGGTAATGCCTTTTCAATGTTTCCTGTAATGACTCGTCCGTTCCGATCCCTACTCGGCCGTAAAGGACCCTCTGGCAAATTAAATAAACGAAACATAATGTAGGTTTCACCCCCCTGTGGACATTTCTTCCAAATTTTCCTAAGAGGAACAATAGACTTGATCCTCTTGTCCAAAGAGGAACAATAGACGTGATCCTCTTGTCCAAAGAGGAACAATAGACGTGTTCCTCTTGTCCAAAGAGGATCAATAGACGTGATTATCTTTGGATCCATTGTGTACAGGGTTTATCACGCTATAATAAACTTACAGCTATAATGAAAATGGCCTATTGATCCCGACATCGGCCATTAGCACTAATAAAACTGCTCTGAAGTCAGAAGATAAGAAACATTTTCGTTTGGAAAACAAGACTAATATTTCTGAAATGCAGCCAGCCCCTTAAGGCATTGGAGCCAAGGCCCGTTGCCCCCCTCGCACCTCCTTATCTACAGGGTTCAAGTCATAAAAGAAATGAAGAATAAATCGTTTTTTCATCATTTTTCTGTTCAGTTCTACCTCATACAAAAGAACAGGCGTCGGGGTTTGTGTAAATTGCAGAAAGGAAGATCGGAAAGATGAAACCTGAGGACTAGGACCACGAGATTCTTAAATGAACAATTAACCCTCCAGGTGGTTGTCTCTGCGAGGTATCTCGTCATTAGCAAAACTGATCAGATCATGATAAACGAGATGTGCCGTGGAAACCACTTGGAGGGTTAGCTAAGAATAGAGGTCAACCCATCTACCCTTAATCAGCCAGTAGCCAAAAGCCTTTGGAGAACATTAGAGTTGCAGGAGTGAATATTGTATACCATGAACTTTAATAAATGTAAAAGAGAGTGTTAATATAAGAGAACTAATTGACTTAATAAATGTAAAAAGTTTTCGGGTCTTAAGGTAGGTAGTTGAATTAACGTCGAACTGTAGCAACACATCGGGCTATTGCGACGGTCCGGGATCAATCCCAAAGGAAAAGATACAAGGATTTTATTAATCGTAATTTAGAACCAATTCAGTTTTTAAAATATTTCTTAAAATGTATTTAAGTAGCAGTAAAGTTCCTCAAAATATTAAGATGCTTCAGTTGCCTTTAGACTCATTAATCCAATTTCACCTTGATAAAAAGTAACTCGTTAATTTAAGCATTATTACTTGTGCCATTCAAAACCAGATATATCTCCTAAAATTATTGTATTACCATTTAATAATTTTTAAATGATAATTTTAAAAAATTAGCATCAAGGAAATCAAACGAATCACTATAAAACATTTAACATAATTTATTCGTGACTTTTTAAATACCCCAAACGACGTTTCGTTATAACAACTTGCCCTCTTCGTGGGTAACTGAAAGAGTAGAATTAATTCAAACCTCAAATCTCCAAAACCTTTTCTGATGAAAAATGTTTGAAATAGAAACAGATGCGCCTATGCAAATTTTTCTTCAACAGATACCATAAGAGCCCAATATTGCCCAACCATAGCAACTCTATGGATGATCCAAACGCTGTCTAAAAGCTTCAGGCAATTTTTTACAAAGGCTGGAGAGTGAAGAGACCATGCGCGAGGATCAACTATGAATATTATCTCGACAAGCAACATACTGAAGTAACTATTTTGTTATATGTTGAGTAATTACACTTTTTACATTTTTTAGGAACCAAAACACGGAATTTTATTTTTGTAGCTTTTATAAAAATAATTTTTTAATAATTTTATGCAATGCAGCACTAATTGTTTTATGCGATCACTTCAAAGGTAAATGTGTTTCGAGAGCACAAAAATCTCAAACTGTTATCTTCTGTACATTTTGAGAAAAGGTTCTTAGAAAGTTAAGTAAATTAACATTGTCGATATTGGACTTTCTAACTTCCATTAAAGATTTCGAGAAAGATAATTATAAATATGAAACGTGTCATGAGAACTCGATCAATATTAAATGCTTTATATAGTTGACAATGTATGCCTTTAATTAAAATAGTCCCATACGTAAATTACATCTATCATACAAAATTATATAGAAAGCTAACACTTTCTCAAAATGAACATTTTATATTTTCAACCAGAAATTATTCTAAACTTTACTTTTACACTTATTGACCAACTTTTCTGTTCATTCTAGATGCATCCATTACGAATTTTAGACGAATTTCGAAGTCTAGTAATGAAAAAAAATGGTCTCACCTCTTTTCTGGCTTGTTCTCCAGTGCAGATTTAGGAACTTTCTCTAAGAACTTTCCACTGTGGAAGGACAACTCTATGGGTCAACTGTAAAGGGTTGGAGATTTGGAGATAACAGATGATGGGTCGACCATTGACTGAGTGAAGGGGAAAGTTGATGTCAGCATCGTTGCTTGCAACAGTCACACGAAGAATTCCAGTCCCTTCAGAGAATAACTGGCCAATACATCTTCAAGCCATCCTTCTCTCTCTCTCTCTCTTTTTTTTTGTTCATGCCCCTCAAATCCAACCAGTCAATCCCAAAAAGGCCATTTGATCTTGGGATTGATCCCGGACCGTCGCCAATATCCCGCTGTGTTGCTGCAATGCGAGGTAAATTCAACTATCTATCTATCAAAAATTCCATTAAACATGGAATGAGTACTTCTTTTGCAAAATGATTCTCATGCATATTTTGACGTTAAAATTTCAAATCGAAGCCGCCATTTTTTGTGTAATCAAAAAACTTCCAACGTTTTAACTACGCTAAATATAAATTGTGCAAATCTGGCAGTTATATCCGGTAATATGTGCAACCATATTTTGGGTACTGAAAATAAAGGGTAGTTTCCGCTTATTGGACACGAAAATATACTATAAAGTAGCTATAAAAATATGCTCTCATAAGTTGAAATTACATTGGCAGATTATGACATTTTAATTATTTCAGCTTAATGTAATTTTGATTTGCATATTTATATCTAAGAGTGAACTGGCTAAAAAAATTTACTGTAAAAAAGTTTTGAACGTCTAGTATCTTAAAATTTACATAAATTTGTAATTCAAAATGTCTTGTATTTTCTATTTGTTTAATAAATCATTTTATTCATTAATCAACATTTCCCCCTATTATATTAATAAATTTATATTAATAAACATCTTGGTTATGTAAACTACACTATTGGCCATTGAGAATGCAACACCATGAAGGAAGCATCCAAAAACCTTGAAATTTACACGATGCATAGATTATGAAAGGATATACACTTATCAAATAATTAGCACTAGTGTGTGTGGAAATTATGTATGGTAGGTGTTTTAATTAACAAATTAACATAGCAATGGAGGAACACAACGGGCTATTGGTGACGGTCCGGGATCAAACCCCAAGGGAAAGATCCGAGGACATCACATAATTGTTAACCACGGTCAGATGACGAGGTAACACCTGAGCTGGCACCCCGCTCTCCAAATTTCCACACCACGCCAACGTGAGGACATTTGAGGCCACGACAGATTTAACGTGCACCAGCCCCCCCCCCCCCTTTGTACACGACGGTTTTTGGGTGGATTCGAACTTGCAACCCTCTGATTGCTATTCAGTTACACTTCCAACCGGGCTACCACGGCCTGGAAATCATGACTCACGAACGAGAGGACAGACATCTTGTGCACTTGGCTATTACGGATTATATTCCAACCTCAAGAATTCAGGTGTTTCACGACAACCTGTGTCAGCACGTACAATTCCACACCGTTTGCACCAGCGGGGTATTTTTTTAAAGGCGTCAATTGCTGAGACTACCTTTAAATCTACACCATTAGCGTCTGCAGCTGCAATGGTGTAGAACTCCGCATATGGACAAACAATTGGCATGACAACTTTTCAGATGAATCTCGATTCTGTTCATGATGGTCGCATGAGTCTCTACGCACCATGGCGAGACTGCATGACTTGCATTGTGCAACAAAATACCTGTCCGTCACCTGGCGTTATGGGAAGAGGGAGCCATTGAACTCCACTCCCTCAACCTGTCCTCCACTCTTACCTCAGGGCTTTCCTGCGAACAGCTTTCATCAGGACAATGCTTGAAGATACGTGGCGTGCAACGTAGTCATTCCTCTTTGTCTACCAGGTCTCACCTCTTTCATGGCCATCCCGTTCAACTGATCTGTCAGTCTGCACTCCTACCTTATTTTCAGGGCCGGGCAGTTTTCAAAGCAAGATCGCACCTGTATGCAATTCATCATTATCCACCAGTAAGTTCCTTCAGGGCCCGCCCGTTCACTTGATGTGGTGCCCATCGAACAAGTCTGGTCGCCAGATCACGGGAACGGGCGCTCATCGAACAAGTCTGGTCGATGGTCGCTCAACTGACATGTGAAAGCAGCATTGATTGACATACCCCAAACTCATTTCTAATATCTTTCTTTGAATGCCGATCCGTGTAGAAGTTCTTGCCATCTATGGCAACACAAAATAGGGATTTATTCGCATTTAGCAAGTCGAATGGAGCTGTAATTGCAATAGCTTAACCCTTTGTGCTTTATATTACTTGAACAATAAATATGGCTTCGATATCTCTAGTTCCTCACGTTGTTTCATTTCCGATGACTAGCAGTGTAATTGTGATTATAATGTAATCAAAAATTTCAATTTTTTTAAAACCAATTTTTGTTTTTATCTAATGAAATAAAAAATATTGGAATTAGCTACATCCATTTTAACTGATTCAATGCTGAAAAGTCGAATAAAATAGAGAGCTTATACGAGGAGTGTATGATAGTGTCTACCCCGCCTTGTACAGAACAAAAACACTGAAAAAAAAAACAGAATCTGGGTGCATGAACTATTTGCGTGGAGAAAAGAACACTGAAAATACGCCTAATCAGTCTAGAAGACAGGGTGTTGGCTTGTAGATCTAAAGGTTCCTGGATCGAATCCGGGTTAAGTCATGAATGCTTGTCCGTCTGAAATGAATTTTTGGCCTACATAAGCGAGTGGTGTCTAGAATGTAGGAGGTGTAACGCGAAATCCCCTTCCCCGTGGTGCACCAGTGTAACGTAAAGTCGTTCACAAATCCGTCATTGTAGTGCCATAATGAACGATGTTTAATTTAATTTTAAAAATAAAAATAATAATACTGATGATTTCATCATGTTTCCTGCTTTGCTGAAACCAGCTCTCCGAGATCAAATTTTTCCTGAACTATCGTATATCCCTAAATACACTGCTGGCCACCCAAATTGCAACACCAAGAAAGACAAGAGATATCACAACAAAATTTATTTTGTAGATAACATGTTGACCAAGTATCAAATGATTAAATTTATAGACTTCTGTGAAGTGTGGTTCCTGCCAAAATCAGTAGCCAGAGTAGCCGCCATTGTTGGAGATCACCGCTGCCACACGCCTCGGCATTGATTCAAAGAGACTTTGGATGTGTTCTTGGGGTACAGCAGACCAAGCAGCTTCCACACGTTGCCAAAGTTGATCTGGTGTGGCAGCTGGGGATGTATTCTGGGTCAATCGTTGAGCAACCATGGACCACATGTTTTCTATCGGCGAAAGATCCGGAGAGCGAGCTGGCCAGGAAAGCAATTCAATCTGGCGATTGACGAAGAACCCTTGGACAATGCGTGCCACGTGTGGTCGCGCATTATCCTGTTGAAATATGGCTGTGGGCAAGCCCTGAAGGTAAGGAAGGACAACTGGCTCCAACACCTCGGAGATGTAGCGCTGGCTGTTTAAAGTACCGGCAATGCGTACTAGAGGAGTGCGAGAGTGATATCCAATACCGCCCCATACCATAATACCCGGTGCAGGACCAGTGTGGCGGTGCATAACGCAGCTGTTCAGCATCCTCTCTCCACGGTGTCTCCAGACTCGAATCCGACCATCGTGGTGTTGCAGACAGAAGCGTGACTCGTCAGTAAAGACAATTTCATTCCATTCTGCCATCCACATCCTTCTTTCATCGCACCATTGGCGGCGGAAACGTCTGTGATTCTGCGTCAAGGTTAGACGAAGCAATGGACGTCTTGCGGACAGACCACTCTGCTGTAAACGGCGTCGAATGGTACGCGCAGACACTGGATGATGCGGTACAGACTGAATGTGCTGTGCTATGGTTCGTGATGTGGCTGAGCGATCCGTCACTGCCATACGCACAATATGCCTGTCATCACGTGAAGTGGTGCACTGAGGTGGATGCGATCGAACACGTCGGTCCGTCGTACCCTCCTGCATCCAACGATCACATATCCGCATTACAGTTGTTTGGTTTCGTCCAACACGACTACCGATTTCCCTGAAAGATAATCCACAATCTCGGTAGGCCACTATCCTTCCTCTGTCGAACTCGGATACTTGATTAAAAGATGATCGCTGTTTTCTACGAGGCATAATTGATCGTTTTTTTGAAAAAACCACAAGAAAAACACAATTGCCGTACTTGAAATCGTCGAAATCTCCAAGCCTTAAATAGCGCTTTGAAGTGGCGCCACAGGCGCGCGTGATGTGCGTCTGCGCTGAAATTCTAATCATTTGCATATCTCACCTCCGCTAATGCATGTTGTAAATTTCATATTATTTGCATGCTTCCTTCAGGGTGTTGCATTTACGATGGCCAGCAGTGTAGTTGTATAAACTACCTAAGGGGTTATATTTTTCAAACAAAATTTCGCATTTTAGAGTGTCTGTCCTGAGCAAAACTGAAAACGAGCAAACTATAAATAAAAGCAGATGTGTGCAATCCTATAGCGATGTCTTTGGTAACATTCCATTGGAGTTGGAACAGCCAAGACTGATTTTATGCTGGTGAAAGGAATCCGGCCTTTACCGAGCTGAGCCAAACCATGCGGACCATTTTTAATGGTTTCTCTCCATGGAAATTCTTTGTAAGAAAATTGGACGAACCATACTGAGCTGAGAAGTACCCAAGGCCGTTCTCGAGAGGTGTGCTAGGCGTGCACTCGTACGTAGTCAGAAAAAAAGGCAGCCCATAGGGTATGCCTCCAACTTTAAAAACGAACATGTCCAGCAATAAAATTTCAGATATTAATTTTAATTTGCGGATTCCTTTTTGCGATTGTAATGGTGTGTAGTTGAATTAACATCGCACTGGAACAACACAACGGGCTATTGGCGACGGTCCAGGATCAATACCCAATGGAAAGTTTCGAGAACACCTCGTAATTTTTAATCACGGTCAGATGACGAAGACAATAGCAGCCGGTACCCCAGTCTCAAAACTTCCACACCACGCCAACAGGAGGACATTTGATACCACGGCAAATTTAACGTGCATTAGCCCCCACGTACACCACGGCCTTTGATTGAATCGATTTGCTAACTCGCAACCCTCTTGCTACTATTCCTTTGCTTTATCAACCGGGTTACCACGACCCTTGCGATTGCAATGAAAGGTAATCTGGCATCTTTGAATGTTCGAAAAGTACTCATTAAGGGCAGGGGCATATTATGAGGGGCAGTCCAAGGGGTCGAACACTGCTCGTTAAACACTTCGGCATTTAGGGTAGGTAAGTAGGTATTTAACTAACGTCTCACTGGTGCAACACACAAGATTCCTTAATGGGTGCATTAAAAGGTATTACAGATTATAAAGGTGAATTCGATCTGAAAGGTACAGTAACGATAATGTTGAGTGATACATGTTAGTGAGATAAAACTACATTATATAATTTTTTAAATAAACGATATAGACATAATTGAAATAAGTAATTCAATTAATTAAAATACTTTTTATCGCAGCCAATATGGTAAATTTTATAATTTTCGCTTTTTCTTATTCGTGATATGCTTGAGCACCATTTAAATACTGCCATTATCACAATACTAACTAAATAATTGCTCTAGACGTTTCCTATTAAGACAGGAAATACAAAAATAAATGTTTTGTCATAAGGAAAATTCCTTCTAGCTCATAAATTTTTACATTACGCTCTGCATTCAATTATTCGATTTAAAAAATGACTAACCGAGTACAATTGATTTCCTATCAAATTCATATCCAAGTTCAATGGTAAATTCTGTATAATTTTTATAGTTCCCTAGAGCGCGTAAATTGTGAGTTTTTGAATAAAATCTGAGTACGTAAAACCAGTTTCCACCATTAACAACATTCACCATAGAAATTTCAATTTAGAAATGAGCTTCATTCGTAAGCGAGTTTTCAGCAGAATCAATCAGGTCTACCGATTGCACGTCATATACTTATTATACTGAATTTCCCTCTTTTTTTAATTTAGTAGAGCAAGAATTAACGCACTAGTCAAAATTACTTTGTGACCAGCTATTTTAAAGTCATGTGAAAGTAAATTCGTTTCATTTACCGATACATTCGTTCGCAAACATAATGTATCGGTAAATAGAAATTGTATTAAAAATAACTAAAGTACAATGTGTGAATTGTAATCGATGATTAGCAATGTGGATAAGAGGATAGGTTAATGAATATTAATGTGGAACTAATTAGGGATTAGAGGAATAAGAAATTAATTTACCTATATTATTTACTATATTATTTTTTTAACATTTTAATACATAAATTGTGTTTCTGATGAGGGGCGGTATCAGCATGATTCTTCCAGGTCTAAAAAAAGTCTAGTTACGCCTCTGGATTTGATGTAGAGCATTCCGATGGAAAATCAAGTATTCTTGAAAAGAGGGCGAACGTTCTGCGTCATCAGAGGCTTGCTGAGGTATGTACGTGGGCAGCTTATCCATCCAGTATTAGCCGTTCGTAATGTATTTCCTGTTTAAAAAGAACTGACTGAGGGGATGCAACAGTGTTGGCTACCAAAATTCTTAAAGTGGATTTACAAAGAACTCTTGAATAAAGCCATGAACAAAATATTTCATGGTGTACAGTGAAGGATTTTAAACAAAAAATATTGCTATGTAGATAATATAAATTTTTCTCATCAAAAGCATTTTTGCAAAAAGAACATTTTTGCCTCCAAAAGAAAAACCTACAGTAACCCTACCCTTTTGTTCGGCCCTGCCCGTGATAAATAAAAAGTTAATTTCAATTCAATAAAAGCAAAATTTATTAGACGTCAAATGTTTTAGAAAACATTTCGGTCAAACATTAGGTGTAGAGTTCTGCATGCAGTAAAGGCCATCTTTTTTCACAATATTATACATACAGCAAAACAGAATCAGCAAAATGACCCCACCACTCACGCTCCCAAGTGCAACTGCTGTATTTGATTTGGGCTTAAAAGCTTGTAAAAAGTAAAATACGCCGAAAGCCAAAACTCCTAAAACCAACAAGAAAAGAATGTGCAAACACTCCTTTGTGTCTGATGTCCGTGACATTCGAAGCGGTGGTGTCTTGGCTCTCCTACAGCTGCAAAAGAAACAAGTGCAATTTATGAGAGGAAACAAAAAGTATTTGAATATGATTAAAATGATAAAAGATCGTAAAAATATCTTTAGAAAACAATCTGTTTTTAATCCAAGAACTATAACGTAGAATTCATTGAGGAAAACAAAGATAAATTGGCAAATTCTACTATTAGAAAAATAAAATTTTGACTCGCTTGACGCTGTGACTAAATTAATTGTAGTCTACTTAAAAACAAATTGAAACAATTGAAAAATCGTGTTTTAGGTGTTACAAAAAGAACTTTTAATGATGCGAGAATCACTCATTATATATTCTCAATGTAAAGCTCAGTGGATAGGAAAATCTCTCAAAGATTTGTTGTCTTTTTCAAGTTTACCGGTGCAAACGCATCACTGAACGCATCTGAACGACACTGTCCTTTAGAGGAGACACAACTGCCTTGCCAACTAGATCGAAATAACTCTAGGATTTTTTTAAATGGAACTTCAATAAAAGCTGTGTGTACAAGAAAAGTTAGTGTTAGACTTTTTAAAACAATGTCGTTGAAGAGGTTGCTCAATTAACGCCTCATGCTGGAAAACATTAGGCAAGAGTTCGAGCATAGCTGTGACATTTGTCAAGCTACAAAAGGAGCCCACATCGAATTTCTCTAACGTTGAAAAAATAAAAACTTGATCTCAGTTACATATAACAAAACATTTTTAAGAAACCTTATGGATGCTGAGATATGTGACCGTATTTTTGGATACCTAGACCCGACACCCTGTTTAAAAATATGTAAACATTTTAATGAATTATAATGATCTCACTGGGAAATTTGAATAAGCAACCGAGTTAATCACTGAATTTACTTAATTATAAAAATATTGAGAGAATTTAAATCTGAACATATTTGTCCCAAAACTTAAATCCAACAAAATATTTGTTTTAATTACAAAGAACTTACCTATTGTAAGAATTAATACTGTGCGGCGCTTTAAATTTGTTCCTTCTATCAAATCTCAATGGTAAATCGCTACTCTTGTTACAAAGCTTAAAATCAGAATTCATGTAAAAAGTTCCTTCATCTCTAAATTTTTTCGGTTTTACTTCTGTAGATTCATCTGACTTCATAGATGGAAGAGTGTGATTCTCATTAAATATACGAACGAAAGGATTTGAAGTATTATGAGTCTCTTCAGGTAATTGAATGCTGGTTTTTTCAGAAAATGTTGGTGAATGTTCGGTTTTGTGATTCTCTATTAATCCTACTCTGGATTCTTGTGGTCTAAAAGGCACAAAAGTAAGATCCTCGTCGCACGCTTGCTTTGTTTCAGCAAAGACAAAAGGTTTTTCTGTGTCATTTCTCCCCACATCTAACGTCAATTCTTGTGGGAACAAAGGAACGGAGGTGTGGATTTCATCAGATATCTGAGTTTCTTCTGTGGTCGGAGAATATTCTTTGCCGTGAATCTCCTGTTTTATTATTACGGATTGTTGTGATATCATTGGTGACATAGTTTGATTCACACTTGATATTTTAAAGAAAGCGATTTCTGTAGGTATTTCAAAACAGTCATCAGAATTCTTGTCTTCCTGTGCGATGTTTGTACTTCCATCATCATTTTGCGTTACACTACTTGGAACAATGTCTAATTCCGACATGTTTTTTCAATGTTACCTGGAAAAAATGCCAAAAAAATCCTATTGTACTTAGAATGTTAAAGTAAAATTCTAAAACTAAGTTTAGAGGTTATTTAAAAATGATCGTCACTGGTATGAGATAATTTTATATTAAAAGTTTACCAGTATCCTCTATTATTGATATCGACAGTTTTGAATGAGAGGTGAGAGAGTTTTATTATAATTAATATATATTTGCTCCTTTTTCGCTTCTCAGTTTCTGAATCGGAGGGAATTCAGGACTCTCACAAGCACTCTAAACAAGACACTTTTAATACTAATGGAAATGAAATAAACCATTAAAATGAATTGCATTGTAAAGTAAAAGTAAAACATATCCGTGTACGTCAGGGCAACATAAAGGGGAGCGGTTCAGCTTAAGCCCCTATCTTTTTCTCTTAGAATAAAAGCACTTTTGCAAAAACATCGGTTTGAAAAATACCAAAAAATGTTTTCTTTAAAATCACTGAATATACACCACAGAAATTATTTTGTTGATAGCTTTATTCATTCTCATTTTCATTATTCTCTTTATTCATTCATAGCTTCTCATCGAAATAAATTATTTGTAAGCTTAAACATTATAGAAAACACTCTCCTTATATAATTGACTAATGCTACTAACCACATCCTCGCCTATTCGGCATTGACTGCAAACATTTATTCTCATTATTGGGAGGCTAGAGATTTTTTGTCATTGTAGTTTTTAATTGATTTTTGTAATTATTATAATGGCCTTATAATAAATGTTCTTTTGTTTCTGCTGTGCCTTCTATTGTGTATTGAAACGTTCCTTGTGTGTATATCGATTACTTAATATTGTTTGCCTTGTGTTTAGCGTAGCTTGTCCATAAAAAAAACAACCATCTATTGTATATTGAGGCTAAAGATGTTTGTCTGTAGCGTCTGCTGTATTGAAATAACAAATGCTTCTCAATCGAGTAGAATTCAATACTATTGTGCGGCTTCGACAAGAAAAAGTCGAAATTAATATTTGGTATCTGTTATTGTTTTAGAAGAATTGAAAAGTAATGGTTGGTTGGCTTTTAGGATGCAATGGCCATATTTGGACCTGCCGTACCCAAACACAAAACTTGAGTAATGGACATTGACACACAAGGAAAGTTTCACTGACACAGAAGAGAGAAATACTCAAAGGGTAAGTTATGGAAATAGAACATACACCACCTACAACTTGCAAGTTGCTAGAGCAGTGATTGGTTTGGGGTTTTATGGCGTAAGGGCCTTATTTGACCAAACTGGCTAGAGCAGTGTGCAAACCAACTGAGCCACAACTGCCTTAGTGCCATAGGAAAGGGTGAGCTCCTTTGGATTCAAGCTTCCCCTTTGGATATTAAAGCTAAAATATTTACGGATATTAAATATTATTCTCAAATATTATATCTGGATATTTAATCTCGCTTATTAAAAATATAAAAATGAATTAGAAAACCCGATAGAAAGTTATTCTGTGCCTGCATTTTCCCCAACCAGTCTGCAGTTTTTACCCCTGTACAACATGGATCATAATAGCTATTTAGAATAAAATGCAAACTCAGAATTAGTGTAACAAAGAAACAAAACGTGTAAACAAATCGTATATAGTAACTAAATACAAATGTTCAGAACACGACATAAGCCCCTTTTGAGCTTTCGAAGTCCGAAAGGAGAAGGTAGGTAGATAAATTTACGTCGCACTGGAACAACACAACGAGTATAAAGCAAGAAGCAATAAGTATAAAGCAAGAAGCTGTCATAGAACGGATTGTGTCTTCTGCCTTTCAGATCAGACTTGCAGACTATACCGCACATGCAGACCAGACCCCCTGAGTAAAGCCCCGTATCTACCCGAAGGGAGAATGACTATTCTTCCAGTTTCTTTCAGGTCGAAAATTGATATATGACTGGTACGAAAGCGGTAGTTATCGCTTTTCAGAGACCAGCCATTTCTCCCTTCTTGCAACTTAATGGTTATCGCATACCCGCATACCTGTAGGAATATGACTCCACATTGCTTTTGCAATGAGTTCTACGCTGAAAATTTTGCAAACTAGTATTTCAATCATCAATAAATCGTAAATTAAAAAATTATTATGCGGCCGAACTGGATTATTAGTAATTGATAACTAACCTTCAATTTTTCAATTTCCTCGATTATCAACTGTTGAGTGTTTTAGTATTGAACTTTATTGAGCTTCGTAAAAAGTTAATTTGTGATAATGTACTTGCGCCATCAAACCCATCAAATTATCTATTCTAACTTTTGAACTGCTACACCTTTGAACTACTTATTTTTCCTTTTAGCATAAACAAATTAATCGTGTCAACAAAGACGGATTGATTTATAGGGCTAACCCTTCTAGATCTGAAAAAATTTAAATATCCATACTTAATTTGTTCTTTAGAAATTGTGCGTAGACATTTTTACACTTTCTATAACAAAGAAATATTTCTACATTTTTGTCTTCACAAAAACATACCAATTACAGGGTTTGGACAAACTAAAAGCAACATTTTGAAGCTCAGGAGTTGCCTCGTCATCTGACCTTGGTTCAAAATTACGTGGTGTTGTCCTCGGTTCTTTCCCTTTTATCCCGGACCGTCACCAATAGCCCGTTGTGTTGCTCCAGTGTGAAATTAATTAAAATACCTACATACCTATGAACAGTTTGAAAATATTTTTATTAAGAGTTGGGTCGACTTTTACCTTCAATACATCTTCAACGAATAGCATTTTCTAAGTTGTTTTGCATTTTGAAGCACTCTTAGGCACTTTAAAAATCGAGAACCCTGAACTTATGATTCACACAATCTATACTATTCTACGCTTTAAAAATCAAGAACCTGTTAGCTCAGAGATCAACGTTTTAATAATCTCAAATTGTACCCCCCCTATATATATATATATATATAATATATATATATATACATATATAATATATATATATATATATACATATATATATATATATATATATATATACATATATATATATATATATACATATATATATATATATATACATATATATATATATATATACATATATATATACATATATATACATATACATATATATATATACATATATATACATATACATATATATATGTATATACATATATATATATACATATATATATACATATATATATATACATATATATATACATATATATATACATATATATATATGTATATACACACATATATATATATACATATATATATATACATATATATATACATATACATACATATATATACATATATATATATATCCTGGGTACTTCAATGCCTATCTGTCAAACATAATCTTATAAACATAATGAACTTGTGAACTCAAATAATTTTAGGTCGTAGATTCGATTCGGGGATTTTATCTTCTAAACTACGCATTTTCTCTCATTTGGGTGTATGCTAAAACAGATACTTAAATTGCAGATAAAGATTGCAAAATATACTAATTTTACATACAAACCTTTTTTTAATCTTGCTTACATTTAAATTTAGATTGTTTCTGGAGATCAACGAGAACAAAAATCCTTGTTAACAATGTGGCCTGGCGTGATTTAAATTTTTTTGTCGCAGTGCTAATGTCCAATGATATTAAAAAGATCGCCAGCAATGCTTGCAGATTCTGGACTGAGATTAGTACACCTTTCATGAATTTTGAAAATTAATCGCACGTTCATGTGAATCAATCGCTTAGTTATATATCGAAATTTTGCGTCGATAAATTCACTGTACTAATAGGAAATCAGAATCTCAAAATCAATACCGTAGCCAGGATTTAGTTTTTGAAGGGCCAAATTTAAAAATACAATTTTTCATGCCTAATGTAGATCTAGACCTTATATTTAAAGATACATTTGGTTTACTGCATCTTTATTTGTATATTAGATTTGGTCAACCACTTAAATTTTAAAGTAAGGGAAAATGTTAAAGTGGCACACATATCACTATTGATGAATAGATGCGGCTTCACAAGATGTTTACAAAAAAGGTCAAGTTTTCGAATATTTGTTTCTGGAAATTTTCTTTTTGCATTTATCAGTATATAGCATGGGGTAAGAGATGGTTGTGCCAAGGAAAACCAAATTCAATCATTTCCACATTTCATAATGAATTCTTAATAAAATTATTTTTGTAAAGGAATATTTAAATTTTTTTATGAACTTATTGTATTTATGAGGATATTTCAAAAATCGAACACTTTCGAACCCCTAGCCTTTGTCAACGCCACTGCTAAAAATGATTTTAAATAATCCTGAAGAAACGAAACCCTGAGTAATATCCTAGTCCTTAGAATAAATCAGTTGAATTGAACTGTGTTTGTATATTTCTTGTGCCTTTAATGCTGCAACTTTTAATCGTGTATTCAATAATACTAGGGCCGCGGTGGCCCGGTTGGAAGAGTAACAGATTAGCAACAGGAGGTTTGCGAGGGATTGATCCCGGACCGTCATTAATAGCCTGTTGTGTTGCTCCAGTGGGACGTTAATAATTCAAAAAGACTAAATGTGGCTCAAAATATATACTATTATAAATAAATCATACCCAAGATCAATGTAGTTACAGCACTGATTTGAAGGTAGCCAGTAATACGCATCTTTGAGCTCAGCATACACGATAATTGGGATTCATTTCAGCTTGTCTCAAACGTTAATCAGAACACCTATCTTAATCATGCACTGGAAATATCAAAGCAGTAGAACCTCGATTATGCCTAACCTTACACAAGAAACTGCTCACAAAATAGTGATTTTCTTATCACTAGCGATTCAATCCCGATACTTTCGAAAGTGTTTCTAAAGGCTTTATATGATTGATTGGAGCAGGGAAAAGAATTGTGATTCAGCAGAACTAATGCTGTTTAAGAAGCTTCGTAATGAAGCTACAAAACAAGGCCTCTAGTTTGGTTTGGGGGTTTTATGGCGCAAGGGCCATATTTGGCCATGCTGCGCCAATATGGCCCTTGATATTGCACAAACAATATCAAGTAATAGACACACACGGCGAAAGTTTTACTGACACAGAACACCCAGGGAGGAATGCACCGAAAGCTTTTAGCAACTGCGTCAAACTAAACCCAATTTTAAACTTTTTTAGTTTTAAAATAATTTAAAGGTTGGTAGGTATTTAATTAACGTCGCACTGGAGCAACACAACGGGCTATTGGCGATGGTCCGGGATCATCCTCGAAGGGAAAGATCCGAAAAATGATTTAAAGAAAATTGAGAAATTATTTCTAAAATAACGTCTTTTTGATTTCTCTTACTATTATAAAAGAATACGATTTGACTCGATACTATAACTGGTGTCAATATTATAACTCTTTGAGAGCCCGATCCTTTTATTTATGAACCGGAGCTACCCCCAACACCACCAAAAAGTGAGCGGTTCGGTTTGTCGCTCTATGGTAATTTGTTGCTACGCAAGGTTTAATTAGACGAGGCTAAAAATGTATACGGCTTAAAATGGATTCCGAATCGCTACGAATATCCATGCCCAGATGAAGATCAATAGTGAGTGATAAAAATTGCAAAATATAAATAATGTGGGTAATGAAATGAATAGATAAAATGGTTTCTGTAAAACGATAAATTAGTTTGAAAGCCCATGAAATTATTGGGGACTTAATTGAGGACTCTCATAGGACTTAAATACTTACTACCAATAATTTTTCTTATTAACATGGTAGTATTAGGGGGGGGGTATTTCCATTAACGTCACACTAGAGCTACACAATGGGCTATTGGTGACGGTCCGGGATCAATCCCAAAGGGAAAGATCCGAGGACAACACCGCGTAATTTTGAACCACGGTCAGATGACGAGGCAACACCTGAGCTGGCACCCCACTCTCCAAACTTCCACACCACGCCAACGTGAGGACATTTGAGGCCACGACAGATTTAACGTGCACCAGCCCCCTTTGTACACGACGGTGTTTGGCTGGATTCGAACTCGCAACCCTTCGGTTGCTAGTCCGTTGCTCTTCCAACCGGGCCACCGCGGCCCCTGGTAGTATTAGAAACTGAAACGTTTTTGTACTGCAATACAAAGTCTGCTTTGTAGTTTAAAAGTTAAATCTTCATTATTTTTTAATAGTTAAATATACAAAGTTTATTCTGTTGCTATGCTGTCAGATTGTTATACGAGAGCTATTTAGAAGGGAATCTGCGGCAAGTGGGTACAAAGGAAAGAATAAAATGTATGCTCATGGTTTTGGGAGGGGTAAAATTTAAACCTTGAATACTTTAATACATATTTGTACTAAATGAGGGGACCGTCAACTAACCTGTTACCATGGTCAAGGTTGCAGATGTGGAGTTTTGAACGCATAAATACAAATACTCATTTATGAATTGTGTAGTTTATTGATTCACATAGTGTTTAGTCCTGCTCTAGGGGTTGTGTTGTTGCTCCAGTAGACGTTAATTACATACCTACCGGCTCCAGACATTTGAATTATGCAGTTTTGAATTGTAGGTAGGTTGTTAAATTTACGTCGCATTGATGCAACACTACGGGCTATTGGTGACTGTCTGGGATCAATCATGAGGTTAGGTATTTTAATTAACGTCACACTGGAGCAACACAACGGACTATTTGTGACGGTCCGGGATCAATCCTAAAAGGAGAGATCCGAGGACAACGACAAGTAATTTTGAATCACGGTCAGATGACGAGCACCCCACTGAGCTGGCACCCCACTCTTCAAACTTCCACACCATGACAACGCGTGGACATTTGAGGCCATGACGGATTTAATGTGCACCAGCCCCCTTTGTACACGACGGTCTTTCCTTGGATTCAAACTAGCAACCCTCCAGTTACTTATCCGTTACTCTTCCAACCGGGCTACCGTGGCCCGGGATCAATAACGTAGGGAAGGAACCGAGGACAACACCTCGTCGTTATGAATCACGGTCGGATGACGAGGTCGACACCTCAGCCGGCTTCCCACTTCCTAAACTTACACACCACGCAAACGTGAGGACATTTGAGGCCACGATAGATTTAACATGCACCAACTCCCACGTACACCAAAGTCTTTGGTCGCATCAAATTTCGAACTTGCAACCCTCCGCTTGCTAGTCCATAACTCTACCAACTGGGCTATCGTGACCCTGGGTCTGAACGAGTCAGTTCTCAAAATTGCGTGGTTGAAACGCTTTTTTTAAGCCTGACCACTGACCTTCAGCACTACAAGAGACGACTAGTGTGAAGGAGCATCCATGTGCTTACAAACCGGGATTCGAACCCCGAGACCGGCTGGATGGCATACACAAGATACGACTACGGCTCCAGTGAGTTGGCAGTCGAGTCACGTGAGTTTGATCGAAATTTTTTTAAAAATTAGTTGATACTTGCGTGCCCGTGCGAGAATTCTCGCATGAACAATTCCACCAAGCCTCCTATCTGTTGTAAGGGTGAAAGATGTAAACGAAATTTTTTTATATCCAAAATATCCAAAAAGTTTATTCAATCACTATTTACACCTTTCCTCCATGAGATCACTGTTAGCGTTATTCCAACCATTTGTGTAAAGCACGTAATTCTTCCGCCAAAAGGCCAAATAAGGTTATCTAACTCCAGAATTCCCAAAAATTGTTAAGTTGTATATTTTCAATTTTTTTTTTTCAAATCTTAACCTCGCGTGGAACATGCGTCGTTTAATATCCTTGTATCATCAAATCACATATTCATAAAATATTGATATATGAAAAGAAACCAAAACCAATTCAATACATAATAAATAATTCGTCGCGTGTAAGAGACGTAAAAGGGATCTATACTATAGAAATAATAATGATGAAAAAATTGTTTTCCGAGTAATACTGGTAAAACAGTTCTATTGAAAAAGTTGTTTTTCCATCAATACTGGTAAAACAAACTGAGTTGCATACCGCAATCGTTTTACACTCAATGTTATTCCTATGGGGATTTCGAATTGTTTTTAGCCCCCCTCCCTCTGCACACCTTGGAGAAATAGAACGGATTCGTCAGTTCTCCAGGAAATTCTCTTTCTTTTGATACCTCACTTGTTAAGATTCGTCGCGTGTAAGAGGCGTAAAAGGGATCTATACTACAGGAATAATATAGACTAGTGGTCGCCCAGTGATCGAAATTCGACCATAATTCATTTAATTTTTAAGTTTGAATGTTAATAAGGTTCTTTTGTCAAAGAGTATATGTCTATATTCATTGCATATAATTTTTTTGAATTTTGTTCTATTACGTAAGCTGCGAGCATGTACAAATACGTCATAGGAAAAATGCGGTATAGCTTGGTTAAGCCATATCTAAAAAACAATAACGCGTTGTTTGACATTTTCTTGGGTTTTTTTTATTGCTAAACTGGCCACAGGTTTCGCCAAGGCTACACAGTTAATTTGCCTATCTTTTTCAAATTATATAAAATTTAAATAAAAAATAAATCCAAAAAATGAAATAAGAAATACGTGCTTCGTATTTTTTTATATATTTTTTATTGAAACAAAAAAAACGGGTGGTTAAAAAAATAAATGTTGTCCATTGAACTTGAAATAGTTCGACAATGAATTTAATGATTCAAAACTTCTGTGTAGACGATGTTTTTTGTAAAAACTCTTTCATCGTTTGCTAAATGCCCTTGACCGTTATATTCGGAAATATAAAATCTCAAACCATCGAATGATCGAACTCTACTTGCTGCGACGTACAATTGACCATGTGTAAAAACTGGCTGCCTCAATAAAATTCCAATTTTTTCGAATGTTTGTCCTTGAGATTTATTTATTGTCATCGCAAATGCAGGTATAATTAGAAATTGAGTTCTTTGAAAGTTAAATGGCAAAATAGTTCCGGAATATGTTAAATTTATACGTGGAATCAAAATTCTCTTATTGCGTGCGGTTCCAGTTAAAACTTCGCAATCAATAGTATTACGATGCATAAATTTGATGCGCATTCTTGTTCCATTGACTAATGCTTCCTTTGTATTTAAGTTTCTGATCAGCAAAACGATGCAATTAACTTTCAATACTAACTTATGTGGTGGCAAATTATGCCAAATCTCATACTCCTCCGTGCGCGCAATGTGCTTAAAAAGGGGTACAAAGTTTTTTCTTCACGTATTAATATATAAATTACAGTATATGAACGCAAACAATGAATGTTTTATTTAGTTTAATTTAATATATTTGTAACGCATATTATACATTAATTTTATCTTTCTGCACTCCTTCTCCATATGAACTTTAATTATGCCAAATCTCATACTCCTCCGTGCGCGCAATGTGCTTAAAAAGGGGCACACAGTTTTTCTTCACGTATTAATATATAGATCACGTATTAATATATAGATGATGCTAGAACGTAAAACACAAAGCTTTTCCACAACTGGGGGCGTCTTTAGCGCGGACTCGGGTTCTAAGTTTGTCGTTCGGTGCAAAAGGGGATAACAGTCAAGGCTAGTAAAGGAAACCCTTAAGTAGCCTAGGATAGCAGTGACAATGAGTTGGGCAGGGATATCTACGACGATCACTATTCATGCTTTTGTAAATGGCAGTCCCCCACCTACGACATTTCACACCTTTTCGAAAATCAACTGTCCTTAGAGCGGCCATGTAAGCGGCTTCGTTGAAACCGAAAGCCATAGCAGTGATTACGAGTTGGCGAAACAAAAAATCACCTCCTATGACGATCACCATACTTAATTTTGCGTGGGACATTCCTTTCCTCTGGGGAACTTATCCGATTTCAACAAAAGACTACCCGCGAACAGCGTTGACAAATACAAAGACGATCTCAGAAAAATAGGGTGTTGTCCCGAAGTGATTATTTTCCCTTTCTATACACACCAATATATAATTGGTCCAGTGCAACGTAAATTAAACTACCTCTTAATTTTATTTTTCATTTCTTAAAGTGTTTTTTTCTAAAACTGCTCACGTTGGCTTGGTATGTAAATTTGGAGAGTGGGGTGCCACAGCTCAGGTGTTCACCTCGTTATCTGTCCGTGGTTCAAAATTACGTGGTGTTGTTCTCGATCTCTCCCTTGGGGATTGATCCAGACCTTCGCTAATAGCCAGTTGTGTTGCTCCAGTGCGGCGTTAATTAAAAAAATACCAATACCCTTGTTGATTGATCCCGAATCGCCGAATTGCCCGTTGTGTTGCTCCAGTGCGACGTTAATTAACTGCCTACCTCCTAAAGCAGCTTCTTTTTTCCAATTGGAAGATAAAAAAACTTTCCATCAAGTTGAAAACGACCAGTCCACAATAAAAAATAAACATACCTTCTGAAATCTGGATTATTTCTTGTTGTGGAGGACAGCATAAAAGTTGTTTGAGTGAGGGTTGTTTTGTGTAGATAGAATACTTTTTTTAGCAGAACCTAAAGAGAAGAAACCGCAGATTGGTATGGTCTTTAATTAAACTGGTTTTGTGAGATCAAGATGTAAGTGAGAACAACTTGTATCAAATACATTGAAAACTTGATTATTTAAACACAAAAGTCTCATATGTAGCTCCGAAAAATACCTAATTTAAATTTATCGTTGAGCGATTTGATCTAGCATCACGGGACTGTAGGCTAATCATATCAGCAGACGGAAAGTAAACAAACCTTTTCGTTAGATTTTAAACGAAACAAATGCAATGAGGGGGTCACTGACTGCTTTAGCTTTTAGCTCTGTGGGTTCTTAAGCCTAGATATCTCCATGTGGATCAGGCTATTTCTGGAAAAATGATCGTATCCATCCCAAGCCCGGAAGTATTCGATTTTGTCTTCAAAATAGTCCTAATTGTATAATCGCGGGAAATGCTTTTCTACACTTATTTTATATTCCTTTTTAGATTGTATTTAAAGAAACAACAATCAAAGTTAGTGTTATTAGGGGGAGAAGATATCTTATGGTTAAAAGAATTTTAAATCATAGATAGGCATTGAATAGATCATTGATTTTGCAAAGGGGTCGTATATTTATGAAAACCCGAATTTTCTTTTTTGTTTTGCAACTATCAAAGAGCTTTCATTTAGAAAATGTTTTCGTTCCTCTGTTTAGTCAAATATCCTTTCAGGATTTGAAATTTTTTTTCTTACGTATTTCTTTTTTGTGTTCATAAATTCTACCAAACTGAAAGGGGGCCCGTCGTAGGCATGTCCACTGAGCTAGCAACCTTCGAGTTGTAGGCGGCGCAGATTCGATTCCTGTCTGGTGCATTTCTCCCTGAGAGTATTTCTTTCTTCTGTGTCAGTAAAACGTTCATTCTGTGTCTGTCTATTACGTACTTGATATTGTTTGTCTTATGTCTGGCGCAGCATGGCCAAATATGGCCCTTGCGCCATTAAACCCCAACCAACCCAAACCGAAAAGTTCAAAAAAACACAAAACCCTACAAATCCTCACGATCGTGAAGATTAAGGTGGGTTTTAAGAAATTTTGCCCATAACACAATTTTAGTGCTTTTAGTTTTTTAACCCTCCAAGTGGTTTCGAGGAGATATCTTGTCCATCAACATCTGATCAATTTTATTAATGAGAAGATATCTCGTCATCAAGATGTTGACAATTTTTTTATGATGACGAGATCAAGATCTGGTCAGTTTTCTTATAATGACGAGATCAAGATCTGGTCAGTTTTCTTATAATGACGAGATCAAGATCTGGTCAGTTTTCTTATAATGACGAGACATCTCTTTCATCAAGATCTGCTAATGGTTTTACTAATGACGAGACATCTCTTTCATCAAGATCTGCTCATGGTTTTGTTAATGACGAGACATCTCTTTCAACAAGATCTGCTAATGGTTTTGCTAATGACGAGACATCTCTTCGAGACAACCACCAGGAGGGTTAAGGGGAGGGGAGGCACCGTATTTCCCTCCGCCCTTTTAAAACACTCCTTGCATATCAAATGAACGAATATTTAAATACTTAGATAAATATATCTAGAATATTTATATAACGCTGACATTAATTAGATGACCATAGGCTGTGGGATATTTAGTGCCCCACCGACCTAAAGATGTTAAAGAGATGTATATTTCTAAAAGCTATTTACTAAGTTATGAATTTTAAAATTTAGCATTCACCACCAATGGGTGAGAAGGAATTTAAAAATGATCTTAGGATATAGTGTTAAGGCAGTTCATTTCACGAGTGGTCTTTGAAGCATCATTGTTTTTCACCAATAAAACAATCCGCAAATGTAAATACAGGTCCTTTCCAGAGGTATGAACAGACCACAAGGAAACCTCATCAAACCTCTTGTCAAAATGCATTCAATTTCCTACAAGAACGCTCTTCATCAAACCGTTACTTGTTGACAATGGTTTTCTGCACGCGTTTCATAAAATAATTTCGTATGCCCAGTCTTCTTTCTTCCAATTCCTTAAATGCTGAAATATTAACCTTCCAAATGGCTTCGACGAAATATCTCGTCCATCAAAATGTGACCAATTTTTCTAATGACGAGATGCCTCGTCATGAAGATACTGCCGAGTTTTTGGTCAATTTTCTGGATCTGGTCAGTTTTTTTCTAATGACAAGATATCTCGTCCATCTAGATCTGGTCAGTTTTGCTAATGACGAGATACCTCTCAAGACAACCACCTCGAGGGTTAAATAAGCATTCTACTTCACATTATCTCTCGACCGTTTTCAGAGTGGTACGTATTCAGATGCATATTTTACCTCTGTGATTTCATCTAATATAACTAGCATCAGTATGCGCTTTTGATTGCTTTTTTAAATTTTAAACTTATTTCGATCCGCGAGTGCTGTCTCCCTGAATACATCAATGCCCTCGATGAGAGCTTTTCGAATATTATAATGCAGAGAACATGATATGCCAGATTCGTGATTATCTCATTGAAATCGTAAAGAGAGCCTGCAAAGAAAAAATAGTAAAATTGATTTCTAGACATATTCATTTAAAGCTAGAGGTATACCTTTCCGGTCACCCCAATGTTTCCTGACTAGGTGCAAGTGCATGCCCAGTATACCTCTCAGGAACAGCCCTCCAAAGATGGCCGACATTACAATTCGAAAATTTGAAATTTAAATAATTTTGTTAATTGTTTCTAGCAAACATTCTTTTATTTTTATTTGACTATGTAGACGTATCCTTATTTAAACTGCCCTGAGGGCTAATCTCCTTTCGGTGTTTACGGGCTTTACGGATCCGAGGTACTCGAGTGATCTTTTTTTCCCCATGGGGTTTCTTTAGTAAGCACGGGGCTCGTGCTCCCGGGATACCCAAGCTATCTTTTTCTGCTTTCATCCCACCTACTCTGTTTCTCAATACCTCTCTTCCCTCTCTCATATTTTTAATTGATACTGTTTCGTGTTTGTCACAGCTTGCCCAAATATGGCCCTTGTGCCATAAAACCCCAAAACAACCGACCAACCTGATTTAAACAAGTTATAATTTAGACAATGAGCCTCTTTGACACAGGAAAAAAATAATCACGGAATTTAATTGTAACAATTTAAATTGTTCCAAATTTTAGCTTGTAAATAAATCATTTTAATTTGTAAATAACTATCTTTAACTTGAATGTTTAGGGTCATTAATGTTTTTTTTTATTTTGAATCCAAACAATTTTCAATGTATTCAGGGAGTTTGTATATGGGAGTGTATTATGTATATGGGAGTTTCGTATTCTTCCCAAATTACCACCGTACTCAATACAGAAAATTGAATCAATTGAAACAGCTCACTTTTATAAAAATGTGTTAAATTTTAATAAATATACTGTTTCATCACAGAATTATTTGAAACTTCCATCTATTTTTTCAGATTGTTCTCCCTTACGGTATTTTTCTTTAAAAATGTAAAGGAATTGTGAAATTTCCATGCTTATATATTATTTATATGCTTTGAGAACTGTAATATGATAATCCGCTTTTGAGGTAGGTTTTTAAGAACACGAAATTGAATAAACTTGATACAATTTCTGAGTTGACAATACTAGAGTCGAAAACGTTAAGTTTAAATCTTTTTTAATAGTTTTATTTAGAATGATAAAGAATTGGGAAAAATGTTTTGATGTACTCTCCCATTTTATTGTATTCCAATGATTTAGTATTTAATAGTTTAAATGCATTCCACAACTTCATAACAAAGATTAATTTAACATGGTTAGTGAAACTTGTAAAACAGCTTTCAATGCTCAATTGAAATTTTCTTCGAAAAGAAATCAAGCAATACATGTCTTACAATCTAATTGGGTCGAGGGTTTTATTTCTTTATACATAGTTTAACCACGTTGAAAACAACAAATTATTAAAAATTTAACACTATTGGGTACAATAATTAACACTACAGTGGATATTTGCTTAGCCTCATCATTCCAACCGGCAGTAAGAGCAAGCGAGCTATAATGTTCTTGGATTGATAAGAGTTAATAATATCCTTGATATATTAAAAACAGCCACACGGGTTTTTTAAATTTCATAATCTATTTCTTAAAACTATTTTTCATTTAAACATATATATCTGATTTACTAGATATTGAACAAATGTTTGCTGTGTTTTTCATTTCCTTAGCATTGTCTGAAATCTATATATATAAAATAGGATGTGTGTATATATGTGTGTGTGTATGTGTGTATATTTTCTATACAAATCTACACCGTTTGACCAATCCACACCAAATTTGGTACACTTATACTTTAGAACACTGCGGTCAGCATAGGCTAACTCTTAACCCCCGTTCTATTGGCCCTGGGGGGCTAAAAACTATTCGAAATCGCCATAGAAATAACATTGAGCATAGATTAATTGCTTTAGGCCGCGATGGTTGCTTTACCACTGTTGATCGAAAAACAATTTTTTCCGAAACAAATTAAATTACAGTATTTATGTTTGAACTGACTTTTTAGTTCTTCCCATGATGTAAATAAATTATAGATATTTTATTGATGAAGGAGGAAAGAATATTTTAAAATATTTATGTTTGCAAGGAAATTCAAGGAAAGGTTTTCAGGAGTTCAAGTATTATTTTCAAGGAAAGTTGGTGTATATTTCGACCAACTTTCCTTAAATAATTTATTAAATACTTAATGATTTGTAGAATTCTGTTTCACGAGGCTTTTTAGGTAAGGCGTGTAACTTATTTTAAAATGTCCGGAATAGATACAGGTGAATCCTCCGTTGAAAGCAGTGATTTTCTTTCTGAAAAATTCTGTAAAATCGACCTTCTGCTTTTTGAAAAAATTTTATCTATTCAGTTTAATTTGTCTACACCGGTTACATTTATTTCTAACCCAAGCACCGTTATTCCGAAAAGCACAAACGAAAAACTCATTGATCATAAAAGCGTAATTTTACTACTCGGTATCTGGCAGCACCAGAATTAATGTTTACTTTTTTTATAAAACTTTGTAGAACTTTCTAGAAAGTTGGGGAAACGGAAACTTCCTTGGACTCATGGTGGAGAACATTCCAGTACTCACTCGATTCTTAGCTGGTCGTATTTAGAGGAAGCTAGCTCGGTAAGTCTTCCAGTTTATCATCTTTCAGTGAATCTGGCAGTTTTATTTCGCTTTTAGTTGATTGTATAAGTGTTTCCTACTTTATTCGACAGTGATAGTGTACATTTTGGATTTATATTTCTAAACTGATGTAAGTACTACATAATTTTAAATTCGTTTTTTCGTTAATTTTAGCTTTGTATTATATTCTACAATAGATTTCATTGCTCATTGAGAGTATGCCTTTTGCTTAATTTTTTAAATAAGTTTAATGGGGGATCAGAATTAATGCTTTTTTTTAAACCAGAATAAAAGTTTATTTTTTAGTATGATTTAGAATTCTGTGTTTGAGTATTTTGATTGACAGCTTTTAAGTAAGGCATTAATATTTTTTATTTGTGTTAAAAATTTGATATTCCTAAACTGATGTAAGTACTTCGCAATTTTAAATTTGTCTTACCATTCAGTTTATATTAGCTTTTTATTTTTATTGTATTCTGTAATCGATTTCATTGCTCAGTGAGAGTGTGCCTTTTGCTTATTTTATGAAATAGCATTTCTTTGTATTCATTGACGGATTTCTTTGCTGTAGCAATGCCTCCAAGGAAGCGGAAGGCGATCGGCCAAGTGCAGTTAACGGCTAAGATGATGAAAGATGAGCGTAGACAAGAAACTTCCGAGGAGAGGAATAGAAGACTTGCGATTGCGAGAGAGCTACAACATCTAGAGCAACAGAGACGGCACAGCAGCGTGAGGCCCGACTACAGGATATGAAAGAGAGCTACTACATCAAGAGCAACAGAGAAGGCACAGCAGCGTGAGTCCCGACTTCAGGATAAGAGGGATAGTGCTACTACATCTAGAGCAACAGAGACGGCAAAGCAACGTGAGGCCCGACTACAGGATAAGAGAGATAGAGCCAAACGATCACGGACTGCGCACCATTTTAGCTTAGCATTGGAAGAATTCCACTACAATTCACATAAAGACTACTCGCTGCATGCAAGTGTTACCATCGGGAAAATGGAAATGGTTTGTAGTTACTGTCAAGCCAAAAAGTTTAAATCAGAGTCTACTGGTATTTGCTGTAAAAATGGAAAAGTTAAACTCTGCCAACTGGAACCACCACCACAAGAACTTTTGACTTACACATCAGGAGATACGTCAGAGTCGAAGCATTTTCTTAGTAACATCAGAAAATACAACTCATGTTTCCAAATGACATCATTCGGCGCCTCATGAGTTGTTGGACAGCCCGTATTTCCGTCGACATTCTAGGTGCAAGGGCATATTTACCATAGAGCGGGATCTTTGCTTCCGCTGCCAGATCAACCACCAAAATTTCTATAACTATATTTTATTCAAAACGAACAAATGGAAACTGATCAGAAGTGCGCCAACATCTCGGGAACAAGACGTCAGATTGTGTTAAACTTACAGAGGATGTTTCATGAGCACAATAATCTTATTAAAACCTTTGAAACAGCATTGGAACGTATGCCAACAGATGAATATAAAGTAGTCATAAGAGCAGACCGAAGACCAGCAGGCGAACACGAGCGGCGCTTTCAACTCTCCTCAAGCAGATGAAGTCGCGGTGGTTATATCAGGAGATGAGTTTCATCAACGGGATATCGTTATTCAACGACGAGGTGAATCATTGCAGCGTGTTTCGGAAACACATCGATCTTATGATGCTCTGCAGTACCCAGTGATATTCCCCCATGGTGAAGATGGATATCATTTTAATCTGAGGCAGATCAACCCAAGAACAGGTGAAACAACCAGCAAGAAAGTTTCAGCGAAGGATTTCAATGCGTACAGATTAATGGTTCGAGATACTGAGCAGAACCACGTATTGAACTGCAGGCAATTGTTTCATCAGTTCATCGTCGATATGTACGCAAAAGTCGAGAGTGAGCGTCTCCTTTACATTCGTCTAAATCAACGTAAACTGAGAGTTGATGAATATATTCACCTGAGAGATTCTGTGGCAAATGACGGGAACGTTGAAAACCTCGGTGCCTTGGTCATACTACCAGCTACATTTACAGGCAGTCCCAGACACATGCACGAATACACGCAAGATGTTATGACGTACGTGAGGACGTACGGGAGACCAGTCTTATTTATCACCTTCACCTGCAATCCGATTTGGACGGAATTCAAGGAGGTACTTACCAATCAATTACCCAGTGAGCGCCACGACTTGATTGCGAGAGTATTTAAACAGTAGTTGAAACTGCACTTTGCGCATCTTTCGTTTTTTAGAATTTTGCATTTTTTCGTCGGAATTTCGTTTCTGTTTGTCTTTATGTCTTAATCTTTTACATATTGCAATATTATGCAATATTATTATATGCAGGAATTAAATGTATGTATTTGCGTCCGAAGTATATTGTAGAAGCTATTAAAAAGTTAAAACGTATTTTCCGTACAACATAAATGATAGCATTTTTCTGTGAAAGAAAAGTGCTTATTCTAATTCAATTTTCAAGCAACATTTAACCATTTCAACCCGAGCAACGCCGGGTAATTCAGCTAGTGTTACATAAAATAATAAAAATTAAAAGTTTGTACTGTGTAATGTGCAGAACTTTTAGCTTCTGCAACGTGGCATTCTTAAATAATTGGTGTTGCCATCTGTAGGTCAGAAAATGCACAATAATGTGTATTCAGCATTTCAATCAAATAAATTTGCTGAAGATTCTGTACTTATTTGTAAAACCATGTGCTTTAATTCAAAAGTAATTGATCTTTTTTATTTATTTTTTTAGTTTTCTTACAGCGTGAAGGTGAACTACCTTTCTCAAAATAATTGATCGCTATTGAAGACTAATTGTTCATTATAATTTTGAATAAATTCGGAACTCGAAATAAGAATTGGTTCCACACGGTAATGAAGTCAGACTCCCAGTACTAGTTTAGATGACAAATTTTTATACTGAATGCTACTTGAACCTGATCTCAGTAAGTAAAAAGTAATTGGGTTCACTAAAATCTCTTATCGTCAGAGAGGGATTAGTTACCAGACGGAATTTTAGAAGGATTGACGTAAACTTAGTAATAACTTATCTAAGTACAGAATTCAAATGGGGCCCTTACGCCATAAAAATCCAACCAACCAGCCGAATTTTCGAATAAAATGTACAATCTGTTCTTATAATGTTTTCCTGAAAGTCTTATTTTGAAAACTAACTTTTCATCTTCATCACTGTATTCGACATTGACGTCATCCTATCTGCAGTTAAAGTGAGGATTGACTGGAAAGGCATTTGACACTAGTCGAGTTCATGCTTGTCAGGAGAAACGGTGTGTTACAGCTACTGTGCTCTCTATCCAATTGGTTTGTTTGTCTCTACTTTAATGTTTTACAATACGAAGGCTAATTTGATGAGATCTACGGCTTAAAATTGATTTCAAACCATAAGTGACGTAGTGCATTTCTATACAGTGGTTCTCTAAAGAAAATGCATGTCTTTCAAACACCAAAATAGTGCGTCCAAATCTGGTCATTAAAACCGAACACCAAAATAAATTCAGAGGGTACAGCTTTTATAAGTACTTTTATATAGACACAGTGAAACAAAAAGTTACTAATTTAAAACATTCATCTCTTCCTTGAATTTAAATTATTCACTTTTCTTTAAAATCAACTCATCCATTCAAGGAGTAAATGATATTAAGCATCGCATATCATATAATTTTCTTTTAAATTTAAGCAATTGTTGATACCTTTAATTACCTCACTTGGATTAAATCACCAACAACAAAAATCTACACATTATCTTTATTTACAAACTTTACATACTTCAAATAAATACATTACACTTGAGATTCGAGCCTGATACTAGTACTCCAAGAATTATTATTGCATAAAGTTTCTTCGTATCTCTCGACATCTCTGAATTTAATCAACACAATAAGTAAGGTAATGCCAATAATTGCGACTGCCAATAACAAGAGCAATACAGCATAACCTTCCACTTCAGTCCATAAGTAATCGCAGCTGTCATGTTGCTTACAACGTATCCCTCCATATGTAACTACCATTGCTAGAAGCACCAGCCATGTCACGATTATACAAGTTCTTAAACTATCCAGTATTGTACACTTCCTTTGGGAATTTTCTTGACTTGATCTTGAAGGCCTGAAAATGCAGTAATGTTAATTCAATATTAGTTATAAGTAACTTAACAATAACTAAACTACTTACAACTAATATGTTTTGGAGACCAAAGTGAAATTTTTTACTTACAAAAGGAAAGAATAGCATAAAACCTGACACAGGTTTTGTGCTATTTCTTTCTGTTTGTAAGTAAAAAGTTTCAGTCTAAGAGTTTATTAGTTCCAATAGACTAATCAACTCTTTTACAAAAGAAAAATAAAGGGCCTTTTCAAGGCTATTTTACCAGGATTTCCCTGTTCAGGTTATGGATATTTCTAAATTTTTCAAATATATTAACCCGTAAGAAATTTTAAGAGCTCTGTTTAAGGGGGTCTCACGCAGTTTTAAAAACATCATTTTTGTGCTGTCATTAAAATATCATGCCATCGATTTTTGATGACACTTGACCTTGAACGAGTATTGCAGACCTTGGGTTTTTTAATGCAAGTGAAATAAGCTATGCAATATTTTTTATAAAATTAAGACACAAGTTTTTAAGGACTAAGGCTTTTTAAGGGCCCTTAAAAACTTAAATGAAAAAATCAGGACTTTTTAAGGCCCGTGGGAACCCTGTTTATGTATTTTTAGGGCTACGTTTAGCGCAAATAGCATTAGATTAACTAGTGAATCACAAGTGAAGAAAATTTCACGGGTGCTATGATTGATTTCAGGCCCATTAATGATACTTGTCCAAGGTCAAGTATCATTGATATTGGTATTAATATGTTTAAGGTAAGATCTGTATAGGATGAGACTTTAAAATTGCTAAATTACTTGTCTACGGTCAAGTGTCATTCATTGTTGCTTTTGAATGCAAGCGAAATTAAATATGTAGAAAGAGCTAACCAGTCTCAAAAGGGTTCTGTATAAAAACTGATTATTTGTACATGGTTTTCCCTTTGGATGTGAGTCTAGAGAAGTAATATTTGAACGCTCCTTAGTGTAAATTGGGTTGACAAACCTTTCATTAGCACTTGTTGATGATTCCATGCTGACTCTGTTAGAATGAAAAAGAGAACTGCTACTGGCCGTGTAAAATATAATGTCCGTAGTCGGTTCAGAATGGTTCTTTGCCGATCCTTTGAAACAGTTGAGGCTGCTCATTACGATATTGAATCGTTTAGAATACTTCACTCGTTTGGGTTGACACTTTGGTAGAAGTATGTTACTTCTCGTTCTTGTAATCTGTGCCAAGTCCAACGGAATGAAAGACTCATTTCGAAAGGCTGACCTTCCAACTACAAAATTATAAGATTTGCGGTTTTTATTTTTTATATTGAATAACATGATATAACAAAAAAGATATGTAATGAAATCAAGAAGTTTGATTTATTTTCGTTATTTTAGTTCACTTGTTAACAAAAGTACTTTTGTTAGCTTTCACCTATTGTTCATCTTATTGGTGTGACTAAAACTTGATATTGTAAATTAGAATTAAATTCTTAAGTAGTGAACAATAAGTTTATCTACGCATATACAACTCCGAAGTATTTTGATTTGTTGCTACCCTGTAGCATGTCATCTGACCGTGGTTCAAAATTACATATCGTCTTTGGATCTTTCCCTTCGGGTTTGATCCCAGACCGTCGCCAATAGCCCGTTGTGTTGCTCCAGTGCGACGTTAATTAAAATACCTACCTACCCCTGTAGCATAGATTAAAATGTAAAGTTCCTAAGTAAATGTAAATATTTTGTTTTAAGAAACCAGCCTTGTGTCTTAGGTATCATTTGGAAACTTATTACGTTTCGCCTTGTGTTGCAAGTGGCAGCTACCTTTTTTTCCTTTGTTAGTCTTAATAACATAAATTGTAATTTCAAAAAGTCGAAAACTTGTCCAACCCTATACAACACGCGCGAATTACAAATATAATAAAACAATATGGAAATTTAAATATATATTACAATGTTAGAATTATTCTATAGAATCAAGTTAAATCTTTTAAGATGAACAGATAAAAGGAATCGTTCTTTTACCCACCGCTAGAAGAAAGTCCAAACCACCGCTGCAATTATTATTTTGTTGGCAGGTTTCACGTTTGTCATGATATCAAATTATCAGACAATATGGGACTAGTGAGGCTAGTAACGAACAAGAACACCGGGAATACGTGAAATTCCAGGGAGAAGGCGGTGCCTGTAAAGGTCGGTAGGTATCCCACAAAGAAAGTGACATGATTCGTTCAAGTCCATTTACCAGACACTATAATGGTTCGTTTTTTCGTCCCCGATAAAGCGATAACTATTATCTGAGTTCCGCCAGTCTCAGTCATTGAATGCCCAAATACCTCTGATTCAAACACCCCCAGGAGGTTTTGACGCGTTTCGCGCAATGCAAGTGAGAGGGAAGTCAGAGTGTAAAGTATTTGTAATTGATTCTATAGCATGATTACTCCTCTATGGACTGAAGCATGTATATCAGTGTGGGAAACAGAATATCGATGATTAAGGCAAAGATAAGCGAGTGAAAGGAGACATCACCAATTTGCATTAACAGGATGCCTTCAGGATGAATTTATTCAGACTAATCGCATGACAATTCGTATTTGAATTTCGAATCGTTGTGCCGCTACAGGGAGAAGGCAATCTGCTTGAACCAGTTGATTTCTGAATAGGTGTGAAAGCTCGTTAGAAGGCAAAAGCATGAGTAGCGATCACAGTGGATGTGTTTTCCCTGCCAACTCGTTATCAATGCTATCGCTTTCGGCACCGAACGATAAAATTAGAACCAGAATGACCAATAGAATCAGCTAAAGACGTCAATTGTGGAAGGGATTTGTTTACGTTACAACCTCTCTCCTAATTTAACTAATCGAGTCGTTGAAAACCACGAGACTCGACTGCTTTTTCCCTGGGGCCGAACTATAGGAGAGTTTCGTGGTCCTTCCACTTTGTTTTGATTTATAGTCGTTAAAGTAATCGAGTCCTCGGTTTAACATGTGTAATAATATGGTTGATTGTGTGAGTTGGTAAGAAATTCTGTGCAAATCTTAACACAAAAATTTTACCTCGCTTTCACACGATTGTGCTTGGTCGTTTTAAAACATATCATCGGCTTAAGACATAAACTCAATAACTGACGAATTTTTTTGGTTGTAGAGCTGTTTAAAGACTTACAATAAGTATGTTGCTAAAAAAAAATAAAAATTATAAGGTTTTGATAATGTTATTTAGTTTTTAAACGGATTACAACATAATAATGCACTACTCTTCATGAAAATAAACATTTAGTGTCTCCGAAAACGTGTCAGTTAATGAATTTCCGCTCTAAGCCGACGGTATGAGAGCGTAATCAGTTAAAGTGCTGGACCAGGGCTCTTTCCTGAGTGGATTGTTGGATTTGCACTTGCACGTAACAACAAGGAGAAAGAGGGGCGGACGACAGACTGCTTCCAACTTTTCATAAACATGCCCCAGGTTGGAAGCGTAACGGACTAGCAACTAGAGGGTCATGAGTTCGAATCTAACCAAAGACCGTCGTGTACTAAGGGGGCTGGTGCACGTTAAATCTGTCGTGGCCTCAAATGTCCTCACGTTGGAGTGGTGTGGAAGCAAGATCATGTTTGACCAAGATGCACCAAACCCAAGACATACAGCTTCAAGTAAATGGATATACACACACAACTAAAACTTTACTGACACAAGAGAAACAAATTAGGATTAGTTACAGAAATCGAATCTGTACCGTCTACAACTCGCAAGTTGCTGAGACAGCCGGAAAAACCCACTGAGCCATGGCAGCCCATAATTATTTTAATCATATCTATTTGTCTTATTCAACACATTTTAATTCACGAAATATCCATATTTTCTGCAATAATACTCATAAAAAGTTTGATAAATATACTATCCGTAGAGTGAATTTAAATTGTATACAGTAAAAATTATGTGATTTGGTATGAAAATTTTTTAATACATTTAGAAAGTCTGTTAATTAAAAACAGAATTATTTTTTGACATTAAATAATGGTAAAAGTAATTAATTAAAGTCGCATTGGAGCAACGCAACGGTGACATTAAATAACGCTATCTGATTTTGTGAAAGATGCCGTTTTGTTTCAGAAATATGTGGACATTGAAAATGTCAGCATTTGAACAATTCGTAATTTTAACATAATTTTATCAATGGGTCTAAGGTGTATTTTTGTAATTATTTAATATTGACACTTACTAATGATTCAATTCAAAACAGATTGAGTAGAGGATGAATAAATTATTTCAATTTCATTGTTCTATTAATTAACTGTTTAAGAGATGGCTGAATTGAAGTCGCACTGGAGCACCACAACGGGCTATTGGCGACGGTCCTGGATCCATCCCGAAGAGAAAGATATGAAGACAACACCTCGTATTTTTGAATAACTGTCAGATGACGAGGTAAACACTTGAGCTGGCACTCTACTCTCTAAACTTTCACACCCCACCAACGTCAGGACATTTGAGGGCAGAACACATTTAACGTACATCAGCCCTCGCAGACACGACGGTCTTTTGTTGGACCGCGTTTCGAACTTGCAACCCTCCAGTTGCGCGGCCCTAACTATTTAAGAAAGTGTAGTTAATTTGAAGTGAAGAATAACAAAATTTATCTTCATAATGTAGAAATTAAATTTTCAAATATTTATGAATTTTGTATTTTAAATATATTTTTTACTCTTCAGGTTAACAAATAATCTTATAACTTAATTTGATGACACAAGGAAATAAAAATCACGGAAGCAGTAATCACCCGCAAGTGTTCTTGTAATAAAGTTTACCGTGTCTCAGTTTTCTTAAAATTTTTATTTTATTGAACATTAATGGAACACTTGTGCTTTTACAATTTTCGGAAACAAATCAAAACTAAGATCTATAACCCCTTTGTGATGTGTGTTTATGCTGTTAAACAGAAATAAACAACTTGTAGTGAAGCTAACTCAGTTCGTTTCTCTGATAGAAAAATGCGTTCTATAGTATACATATCCATTTAAAAGTACTTATCCATTTGCGATGTTTTTGAAGGACTCAAAAAGCTTTTTATTGGATAAGGTTTTCAAATAGAAAATAGTCAGAAATTAGTCGCACAGCAAAAAAATCATTTTCAAAAGGTATCTTAAACAGCGCTATTGTGATTTAAGTTAAGGCTCAGAACCATTATTGTAATTTAAATTAAGGCTCAGAAAATAATGGAATTGAAATAATGAAACCCAAGGAAATCGTTAAGAAAACATCGAAGTTTATAAATTCAGATGATTTGTTAAGATAAATTATCGTGTCATTATAGTTTAACGAAGTCTTGAGAGAAGGACAGTAATGACGGAGGCAATGAAATAAGAAGGCAAATAAGAAAAATACAATCAACAAAAATTCAAAATCCGATGTAGATCATATTACATAAGTCAAAAGTAATAAAGTTCTCTTACCTCCTTCCACCATAACTGTATTATACAAGTAGTAACTGGTTATATTCGTGACTCACACAGACACTAGTAACTGACTGAGACGATAGTAAGGTTACAAAATGATGGCATAGAAATGTTTCGGACGTTTTGCAAGTCCTTGTGGTCTCGTTTGGAAATTTGATTCAAACGAATCTAAACTAAGTGGTTAATCACAGTTCCATTTATGTTGCAAATACCCGTGAAGGGCATCACGGCACAATGGCCAATCCGATTGGGGTGTAAGTGATTATCAACATGCCAATAGCCATGCCAATAAGATAAGACCCCATCAGTCAAAAGAGTGCCCTTTGGCCGTTAGTAATGGTATTGGCTCGACTTGTTGATTACTCTCCCTTCAGCAAAGCTGGGGTTCTCGACTTCTGGCTCTGATTGAGTGAGAGCTTTGAAGACACAATGCAGCTTACTTAAGTTTATATGGTCTCTTCAGTGACGGACAGAACCACCAGAAAATCAGGAAATTCCATAGAGGCTGATGGTTCTAACAGACCGGTTGGCCTTGAAAAGTTTTTAAAAATAATTAAATACTTCTACAATCAAAAATACATTAAAATAGAATGAGTAAATAAGAATCTAATACTACTATAATAAGTAAATACGAATCTAATACTACAATAATAAGTAAATAAGAATCTACATATTCTAATCCTGAATATGAGTATTAGTTGTATGGTATTGATTAATTTATTTGCAAATTAATTGCACTCGAAGCGGATTATTAATTTTATTAAAGAATTAAATAAATGATTCGATTAAGATTTTTAATTATTATTTTTTAAATTTATTATCATGCTCCTCTGTCTAATTGTCTGATATTTTTCTTTAAATGGCATAAGCGTTGCGTCTAATCAAAATTGAAAGTCCGTTGTCATAAGAAAACTAAAAAATTTCTTAATTCCATGAGTAAATATATAAATTATGTTTAGCTTTTTAAAATCCTCGAGGCCGATAGATGGTTAACCGGGTTTCAAAATCCCGTATCGATTTCGCGAGCCAGTTCGTCACCGAGTCTCTCCCTTAGTTTAATTTCCTTTTCATCAAAAAAATTCTGATTGAACGAATTTTTTCTGATGCTTCATTTTTGAGCAGGAAAATTAAATTAAGTTATATAATGGTAACCAGTTTAATGTAAAGTTTTGATTAAGTAGTGCTTCAGTGTTCCAAACTGTATTATTAAATAATGGAAAGTTATACTTCGAATTCACAGGTTATGAAAGTCTATAGTAAAATTTTAAGTTCTAGGGAGCATATACCCTTCAAAACAGTTACGTTATTCCAAAAACCTTATTAAAAATAAACTATTATGATTTAAGTGACAATACTTCTACCACTATTTCCTTCTTTCTTATGTAAGCACATAATTTCGTGCATTAGATTCAAGTGTAGAGTATATATTTTGACTCAAATTGAATGAGTCAGTGAAGGTCTGGCTTGACTATTTGCCCTATAACTGTTACCATCTGCCAGCCTCGTAGAGTGTAGAATTTTGAAATGTTGAAAGTAAAACATGTTATTTAAAATAATGAGGACGATTCCTGATTTCTCATATCACAACAGTAGTCATTTTCTGGGACAGTGCGATGTTAATTGATTACCTACCTACCCTCTTAGACTGCCGCGTTTCAGTAGGTTTGCCCACTGAACTAGCAGCCAGCGAGTTGTAGGTAGAGCTGGTTCGATTCCTGTAACTACCCCGGGTATATTTCTCTCTTCTGCATCAGTAAAACTGTCTCTGTGTATGTGTGTATGTCAATTCACTTGACGGGGAAAACATTGTTTCACCAGATCTGGCTCTTACACCATAAAAATACCTTTTTCGCCTAAGACTTAAAAGGCTACCCTAAGGCTTCTCACTTTGACCACTTATTTCAGCTATCAGCATTGTTACTAAGCACAGCGCAGAATCTCTGTTATTGTCGATTATGATAGAGTTGATTTCTTTAACTCGTTAAACTCTTTATAGTTTGCTAATTGGAATAAGTATTTAAATAACTGTATAAAACAAAATTTCATTGTCTGAAATCACATTTTTTGTGATATTTTTTTATTGAAAGGCCTATAAGGTTGGCCTCCCGGGAATTTTTCAATTTCCTGGTGAGCCTGTCAGTCACTGGAGTACCTTCGATGGTATTGATAAAAATATTTTTGTTTTGAAATGTTGATTTCATAACGAATGAAATAGGAAAACTGAACAATTTTTAATATAAATGATTGGAAAGTACACTGCTCATCCTTCATGAAAATTTTGTCAAGTTGATACCCGTTTGAGAAGATAAGCCCGTTGATGAAGAGAGCCTTGTCCAAAACACAATATATATATATATATATATATATATATATATATATACACATGCAGAAAACACCATATTGTGTTGACTGGGTGAGGCTCCTCCCTGATGACGCCCTGATCCACCAACACTTCCATCATTTTTTTCAAAATTTTCTTAAATTTCTTGATTTTAAAATTTTTGGATTTCTCTTTGTTTTGGTTTGTAATTTTGAATTATATATATATATATATATATATATATATATATATATAATAAAAACAATCAAATTACAGAATATACAAAACATCAAAACGTAAAACAATAGAAATGCAGACCAGCAAAACGCCAAAAGATCAAAAAGTCAAAATATTAGAAATGCAGACCAGCAAAATGCCAAAAGATCAAAAAGCAGATAAGTAAAAAGCCAAAAAACCAAAAAAGTTGGGGGTAAAAAATAGTCAAGCAGAATCCAGAAAGCAGAAGGCAGAAAACAGAACTGTCCATGTATGCGCGCTAAAGCTGCAGACACAACATGGAAAGTAAAATAATTCAAAATTACAAACCAAAACAAAGAGAAATCCAAAAATTTTAAAATCAAGAAATTTAAGAAAATTTTGAAAAAAATGATGGAAGTGTTGGTGGATCAGGGCGTCATCAGGGAGGAGCCTCACCCAGTCAACACAATATGGTGTTTTCTGCATGTGAGCGGCAGTATACCAAAAGTAGCTCACACACCCCTCCAAACACCATAAGAAAATAAATTAGAAAAACAAAAATTAGAAAAACAAAACCAGGGACAACCAAGGACACATACCAAAGATAATATAATACAAAATTAAAATTAAAATTAAAAATGAAATTAAAATTTAAAAGGAGAAAACAAACCTACCCAAATAGATTGACCTAAGATCGACAACAACCCGCCGCAAACTACATGAGGACCGCCAACAAATGCCATTCATAACGCCGTATATCAGAAATCGGAACCGCAATTCCGACACGGAACCCCGACTCGAAATTCCGACTCGGAATTCCGAACCGGAACATCGGAATCGGAAGTCGAAAAAATAGTGTTCAAATCCAGTTTTTTAAAATTGATAGTCAACAGGATAGTCTCCGAAATAAGCTATTAAATAATATTAGTTATCTTAAATCTTTCAAAAATAATCCTATAAAAAGAGTGAGGGTATTTATTATTAAGAAGTGTGTTAATGAGATTATTACATTGCAAAAGAAAATTAAATTGATATATTGGGATTCTAATATTTCTAAAAAAATTTATTACAATACAATCGCTGGTCAACTGATACGTTTCAATAAAATTTGCAACTCTAAATCTAACCTTCTTTTGCAATGTAATAATCTCATTAACACACTTCTTAATAATAAATACCCTCACTCTTTTTATAGGATTATTTTTGAAAGATTTAAGATAACTAATATTATTTAATAGCTTATTTCGGAGACTATCCTGTTGACTATCAATTTTAAAAAACTGGATTTGAACACTATTTTTTCGACTTCCGATTCCGATGTTCCGGTTCGGAATTCCGAGTCGGAATTTCGAGTCGGGGTTCCGTGTCGGAATTGCGGTTCCGATTTCTGATATACGGCGTTATGAATGGCATTTGTTGGCGGTCCTCATGTAGTTTGCGGCGGGTTGTTGTCGATCTTAGGTCAATCTATTTGGGTAGGTTTGTTTTCTCCTTTTAAATTTTAATTTCATTTTTAATTTTAATTTAATTTTAATTTTGTATTATATTATCTTTGGTATGTGTCCTTGGTTGTCCCTGGTTTTGTTTTTCTAATTTTTGTTTTTCTAATTTATTTTCTTATGGTGTTTGGAGGGGTGTGTGAGCTACTTTTGGTATACTGCCGCTCACATGCAGAAAACACCATATTGTGTTGACTGGGTGAGGCTCCTCCCTGATGACGCCCTGATCCACCAACACTTCCATCATTTTTTTCAAAATTTTCTTAAATTTCTTGATTTTAAAATTTTTGGATTTCTCTTTGTTTTGGTTTGTAATTTTGAATTATATATATATATATATATATATATATATAATATACTACTAGTAACAAATAAATATACTAATACTAATGTAAATAAAATAAAATATTCTAGTTAATTACTATATTAATTTTGTAAATAAATTATCGTTGGTAATATTAATTTTTGATTTCAACTAATCATGGACTATGTATACACATTAGCAAAGAGACGGGCTCTGTAAAGGCTTCTGTTAATGAGTCACCAGTGGGAAATAAGAAAAGATGCCTTCTCTGTCTAGCTCTGTGCTCTCCAGACATTTGTTATTATAATGTGCTAAAAATTTGATCATTTTTCTAAAAACGTTTCAATGAATATTTTTTTGAAATGCCGTCTCTTTAGAAATTGGTCCTTGGGGAAAATAGAGCTACCGTCCCAATTTCAACCCCAGCAGCGTCTAACATTTGATAACATTTGTTTACTGTTTGGTAATGCAAAAAAGTCGAAACATTAAACAATTAAAACTTTGTTTTAACCCTATTATCCATTTCGATAACTAATTTATTGTGAATCCAATTCCAATAATGAATTGTTCTATTCTACGAAACGAGTTACTTTATTGGGTTACTACATGGTTCAGAATTATTCATCCAGATAAAAAGACTGACAGGTTCTGTCTATTAACTAGAACTGCCCCCGACATCAAGTCTAGTGGCGGTCGTTATAAAAACAAGACTTGTTCATTTTGAGTAGAAGTGAGTCTCAGTAAATGACTTAATTTTATTTCGTTTTTTGCTAATGTTAGCGGCGAAGAGAGGGACTTTACAAGAATAGATCTGGTCGATAAGTAAAATTTTGAACAAATATATTTCCAATTTGTCAAATTTTTGCTTGAAGAAATATTTCCCACTTGAAAATACTGTTTCATGATTAACATTTGGAAGGTAGGTACAATAGATTGAGTGGAAGAACAGGATGTTTTTAAGGGCACCATTTTGTTTTAGAATACCCCACTTATAAATAAAATATTTTATTAATGTTTTTCACATATTGTTTAATCATGGTAAGTGTGAAATGCTTAGCCACATGGTTCAGAATTATGTATTTTCAACTATTTGCTGCAATTCAGTTGTAGATCAATTTGAAGTCAGTTCCAAGACGCAAATTAAAACAGTAACTCATTAATTCAGTGATAGACATTATTTTCTGCATACGTGCCTGGTTGTTACAAAGACATTTTTAATGAGTCCACTGTTAACTGTTGACTAGCATTTGTTCCTTTACACTTGAAGTAGAAATAGGTAAAAGAGAGAGAGTATAGTACAACCGGAACAGAAATATTTACTTCAATAACTTTGCATCATGCCTAAATTTCAGTTGATTTCTGAATAACTGTGCTTGGTACTCATAATTTTCAGTATTCGTGCTTTACTGATGGCTCATCTTTTAATAAAGAGTACTTGTTTGATAGAGACAGTAATTTTTGTGAAATGAAACAATTTAGTGGAGCTGTATCTAGCCTCATGACTGTATAGACAAAAATTGTAGTCTATTAATGCATCGTATTATTTATAACCTTTTGAAATAGCTATTATAGTTTTCTTTATTTACGCACATTTGCTTTAGATTTAATTAATGTTAACTTAAAATTTAGGTTGAACCATCACTTACATCAGCTGATTCCCTAATGGTACGAGGTAGTCTGATAGCACAATGATACGTCCAGTAGATCCAGAATCTGGTTATTTGTTTTTGGTTTTCATTTAACGTGTTTAAGGGATATTTACCAGCACGATAACGCCCGACCACACATGGCTCACCACTCCCAAGAGTTCCTCCGTGGTATTGAAACTCCTTCATTCACCAGACAGAACCCAGATCTGTTTTATTAACCCTCCTGATGGTTAATTTTAGCGTCGAAAACCGCCTTGTGGTAGCCAGCCTCTGGTGCAAAAATCTGTACCAAACTGTCACCAGTTCTGGGCAAGGGACAATTTGTTTTTTTTTATTTGGATCTTCATTCTTCTTGGAGCAATTGGGCAGTTTTGTCTTCACCAGATATCTCGTCCTTAACAAAAGTGACCAGATCTGAGGTATCTAGTCGAAAGACTTGGAGGGTTAAGCCCTCAATCGCACCATCCCCAGAATATTAGAGATCTGGTAAAGCTGCCGGTAAATGCTTGACATAATTTGATTCAGGAAAATATAAGGGTTTTGTTTGAATCATATCTCTCCGTACTTGGCATGTATCATCACAAGAGCGGACATGATACAGTGCTGGCTTCGGGGTTTTTGGAATTTTTATGACAGAAGGTTTAAATCAACTCCAAATTTGTTCATAAATCTGAAAATATCTGGTACTCAATCAAAACTTTTCAAGTGGTTTTACAAATTGAAATTGAATTCTGAAATTCTACGAAAGTAATAGTGTGTATGGAAGCAAACGTATTAGGTAAAACATTAATGAAAGTGAATTTGTTGTGCTCAAGATATAAATATTTGTATTTGTTTTAAAAATGAGCAAGTAACATTTATTTTAATTAACAGTAGGTAGGTATTTTAATTAACGTCGCACTGGAGCAACACAACTGGCTACTGGCGACGGTCGGAGATCAATCCCCAAGGGAAAGAACCGAAGATAACACCAAGTAATTTTTAATCATGGTCAGATGATGAGGTAACACCTGAGCTGGCACAACCATTCTCCAAATTTCCATACCTCTCTAACGTGAGGACATTTGATGTCACGACAGATTTAACATGCACCAGCCCCCCTTTGTACACGTAGGTCTTTGGTTGGTTTCAAACTCGCAACCCTCCGGTCGCTAATCCGTTACTCTTTATATCGGATAACCGCGGCCCAAGGACACGAGAAAAATGCGTTAAGTTAGAATTTGAACCTGCTCCTCTTACATCGTATAGAAGCTACTAACATAGCACGCAAATAGTAAACGCACCCAATTTTCATTGCTGCTGCACAACTTATCTTGTTGTAGTTTCGCGCTTGTTTTTAATATTGTATTTTCATGCAGACGATTTCAGAGGACTTGAAACTGTTGAATGTAATATTCCCCGTCTTATAGATAAAACATTCTACAAAACTGAAGATGGGCGACCTCGATGATCCTTTATTTGGTATTTATCTAATCTATCTTGAGAATTCTTAACATATGTATATTATTTTTTAAGAGTATGGGAACTTCGCAGGGACATTACAATCAAATAAATGAATTTTGTTTAGAGTGGATACAAAGGACAAGAATAATTTGCCCTTGTGTCGGGATCTGAAATTATGCAAAATTGGAAGTTTGTTATAAACACTTTTCTGCTAATCAATGTTGATCTTCCTCTTGTTTTGATGTCCTCTGTAATAAATATTTTAGCTGTTATTCTTTAACCTATTTTGCTATCGTGTGAAGGTATCAAGGTGAGAATAAATCTTTTATAAACCTTTTTTACTGTTATGGTCATAACAAATTTTGAACCCATTTCTCTGAAGTAACTGGCCGTCGTGGCTCAGTGGGTAGGGCCACTGCCCTAGCAACCTTCGAGTTGTAGGCGGCACAGGTTCGATTCCTGCCAGGTGCATTACTCCCTGGGTGTATATATGTCTTCTGTGTCAGTAAAGCTTTCATTGTGTCAATTACTTGATATTGTATGTCTTGTGTCAATTACTTGATATTGTATTGTGTCTGGCATAGCATGGCCAAATATCGCCATAAAACCCCAAAACCAACCAACCAATCTGAAGTAACTGCTATTCGGAACTCATGGGACAAACTTCAAGGGGTGTTAGAGCACATTCTAAAACAATTATTTTTTGCTTTGTAATGTATGGATGCAAGTGACGCGTTTAGGTGCAAACTGTAGAATTGCACAGGAAATGAAACAAAATGTTTATTTACATCATTATTTTACAACTACTTATTTACCATGTTTTTTTACAATAACTGATCAAAGATGCTGCCACTAACAGTAATACAAGCTTGTCAGCATTGATGCATGAATTGGTGGACTTTTTCATCGCTTGTGTGCACTGTTTGGTTTGGTGCAATTGAACATTATATCATTCCTTTGCTGGAATACAGCAGTTAAAAAGTGAGTTTCACAAGATTGACACTTTGCGAAACTTGCATTAATGTTGGTGGTGGCACTTTTGAGGAGTTATTGTAAAAAAATCATTGTAAATAAGTAATTGTAAAGTAATGATGTTTTTAACATTTTGTTTCTTTACCTGCACAATTCGTGTGTTTGCGCCTAAATGCGTCTCTTGCGACTATATGTTGCAATACAAAAATGATTCTTTAAGTGTGCTCTAACACTGAAATTTGTTCCATCAGTTCCAAATCACCCTGTATAGTTGTAGAAAGTTGACATGACTAAAATTTTAATTTTTTAATGCCTTATGGATTGTTTTCGACAGCTGGTTCATCTAATAACACATGCAATAAAAAATTTAAAAATTCCTTTTCTTAATGTCTAGAATTCTGTTTTGCAACAACTCATGTGACTAAGGATATAAATCTCCAACAATTTTCTAAAATAAAGATAACTTTACTATTATTTGGATTTCATTTTGATGTCTAAATTTTAACAAATGTTCTTTTAATGAGCTATTATATAAATATTTAAAATTGTTTCCCATACCTACATTATGTTGTAAAAGGTCTAGAAAAAGAACAACTTCCTATCTTAATCATGAGGAGCCTTGGTAACCCAGTTGGAAGAGCAATGGTTTAGCAACAGGAGGGTTGTGAGTTTGAAACTCGGTCAAGCCAAAGACCATTGTGTATGCAGAGGCTGGTGCACATTAAATCTGTCATAGCCTCAAATGTCCTCACATTGGGAATTTTGGAGAGTGGTCAGCTTAGGTGTTGATCTGGTAATCTGACTGGTTCAAAATCACTAGGCATTGCCCTTGGATCTTTCCCTTTGGGATTGGTCCTGGACCATTGCCAATTGCCTATTGTGTTGCTCCAGTGCTGCTTTAATTAACTATCTACATCATGAGATACACTTAAGAAAATGTTGTGCCAACTACCTGTTGCCAACCTGACGTTAAGTTGTTAGTGCAACATTTGTAATAGCTTTTCAAAATTTAATTTTTAATGGTTAATTTTTTAAGTAGGTATCATTTGCATTTTATCATTTATTTCACTCCATGAATTGAATTTGAATAGTGAAGTACTTTGCCCAAATAATTTGCTCTATTTGAATTTTTTGTTTTAGATGAACTGAAGATGTATGCTGAGAAGGTTTACGCTGATGAATTGACTGCAATTTTGATGGTTGATGACTCTCGTCAGCATCATTCAATAAATATTGAGTATGTAACAATTTATATATTTTATACTTCAGCAATCTAAATTTCAGTTGGTAAAGCAAACATTGGCAAACTTTTAAATTACAAACATTTTCTCTAAATTTATTAGACAAATATTTAGGAATTAGCTTTAAATGACGTAAGAACAACAGTAAACTATTTTTTACATCACCGGAGACTTTGAATCAGAATATTTAAATAATTTTGAATTCAAATTTTCTGTTTTGTATAAGAAACATCTTTCCTATCCCTTATGTATTAATATAGTTTTGTAAAATTTTATAAATTCATGATTATTGTACAGAAAGACTACACAAAGTTCAAACAATTCAAATTATGGTTTGAAGGTTTGTTCAATAAAAATATATTAATATTCTTACATTGTTTTGTTATAAATCTTATCAATCATTGAATATTTTGTCAGCTAGCAAAGGTCTTTTTCTTAGGTAAATATAATTTTTAAAATCTCATTCCTTATTTTCTTATTTTATTTCATGTTACATTTATCATCGCTTTCCTGTTTTGTAACTGAAATATTTCATTTTAATATTAACAATAATAATAGTCTTTGCTAGGTGAATTTATTTTGGTTACTAAATTTTGTTTTTTTGAACTAAGATTCCATTATATTTAAAAAGAATTAGATTGTTAGTCATATTTAAAATAAAAATTTGAAATTATAAAACATTTTGTTTCTCTACATATCAAGTTATGACTGGTGAGTTTCGTGCATAAAATGTAAATATCTGGCTCTTATGATTTTCCCACATTACAGTTTGAACTTTCATTTCAGCACAATGAGTTTGTTTTCATCCAGTGTATTATTTGCTCATCATCTGTTTGAGTGTCCTGAAAAAGCTTTAAAACTATTGAATAATGCCTTCCAGCAAGCTGCTCTTGACATTCGCAGGATTCATAATCTGAAATCAACTGTGGTAATATTTTATATTGTTAACGACTATTTCCTAAAGTGAAAACAATGTTAATATAAAAAAAATTGCCTGTATGTAATGAATGTGAAGTTATTAAAAATGCATAAATTTATGTCTATAAAATTTAAATCTTATTTCAAAAGTTTGTCGTTGAAACTCTTCCATATCCACAATTATAAAACTAATAACATTTGACCAACTTGGAACTTCAAACCAATACTGTATTGAGAGACATTTTCGTAGTTTACAAAGCATCTTACTACTTAAGATACCTTAAATTCATTCCAACAGTAGTTCTGCTCCTTTATTAGTCACTTTGCATGTCAATGATTGCAAAATTGATTAAATGACTGTCAAACCCCTCTTTGCTTCCTTTAGATTTACTTACTGTTTGGTTTAAAGTTTTTATTTTTATTCAATAAGTTCATTCATTTTCATTTCTTGCTAGCTATAAACAATTAAGTGAATATAGCTTTCTTTATGCATTCTCACTAGCAAAATTACCTGGCATTGCTTGGGTTGAATTGGTTAAAAGTTTATTGAAAAGTAATCAGATTAATCACTTCGTTTTCATAGCAAAATGCAAGCATCATTAAAGTGCACGGAAAATATTTTTTAACATCGTTTCAACTTTTTAATACTTTCTACAATTTACTTTGGATATCAAATATGTATACATGATACATCCATATAATCCATTTCACATTTAACCCAATCCTACTATAAAACAAACTATTAAAGTTTATACTAAGGTGACTATTATACACAAGTCGATTTTCAGTTTTGGAGTAATTAGGAATGCCCTGTAAGTTTATTTTCAGTTAAAATGACAAACTTTCGGTGTATGGTCTCGCACTCAGTTTTCCTATCAATATTTTTTTACTTATGGCACTCTTGCACCAGGGATGCGATGTTTTCAAATTTCATCATCATTATGAGAGGATGACTAATTAATTTTTATGATCTTGATTAAAAAAAAATTATTTTGAAGCAAATACATTTTTTCTTGAAAATTCTATTCAACGGCATGTAACTTGAAAACGGCATGTAACCAAGCTTGAAAAATAAATTCATCAGTGTAGACAAAGCAAAAGATTAATTTATTTTGAAGCAAATACATTTTTCTTAAATTCTATTCAGCAGCATGTGAAACAATGAAGCTTGTTTTAAAAATAAATTCATCAGTGTAGACAAAGCAAGCTCAATCGATTACAATTTTTCAAAGAACAGAAGGTTGATTTTAGTGTTTTTAAAAAAGAAAATCGTTGCTTTTAACTAATGTTGCACTGGTATCTAAGTTGCATAAGAAAAGCTTCAACTTGTAATGTAGGCAACCTCAACCTTTTGTCACTCAAAACAAAATTTCAATTTTTCAACAGTCCTAGTTCAAATGTCTCCTAACTGATTATTCCAAGATCAGCAAAGTCTTATTTAAAATTCGATTTACTCTAACAGACATTCAGTTTTAAATCGAATCCTTATGGCACTTTTTCAATTCAGAGATTCAGTTTCTAAATGGAAACTTGACTATGAAGTATAGCTTTCAATTATATGAATGAAAACAAATGTAAGTTCAATTGATTTTAGTTGTAAACATCTATGTCAAAATTTAAAAACATCTTTGAACTACAACGTATGACTACCCCTTTTAATTTAACGTAATCTATCTTATTTTAAAATAATTTTATTTTAATTTACTGGTCATTCTGAAATAAGAAGTTACACTCCTTATTTAAAAAGGTTTTGTTTGGTATATTTAATTTATTTTTATGAAACAGAATTCTAGAAACCATTACATATTCAATCAGACTTGAGGAAAGTTGGTCGAAATATGTATATATACCACTAAGAAATTACCCATGTCTAGTAATATTTTGCAGAAAATAAAAATAATTAATTAAAATCTAACTCCTAAATAATATATCTACAATATGTAAAATAGTGGAACACATAAATACAAACAGAATGAAATCCCGGTCATCAAAACTATGCAGAACTCTGAAAAACAAAAGATATGAGCAAGAATGTTGAATTTCAACTTCCTGAATATATTCTGAAATAGAGCAATTTGATAAAAGACCTTTGAGCAATATCGATAAAGACAATGATTTATTTGCGAAAAGAGGTACACATATTTATACTAGAAAAAGAATACATATTGATAATACCCCAACATTTCACTGTCTTAACTCAGATAACCATAAATGCAGAATTCTAAATCAAATTAAAAAATAAAACATTAATTCTGGTTTTGCCAGAAGTTATATTCTTTTTTGAATTAGATTTGTCATTTTTACGAAGTGAGGTACAGCAATTCTTCAGGAAATGAACCTTTGAAGGGGCATTCCTTTTCTCATCCCTCCCCAACTCCTCAAAATTGACTTGCAGTAGTTACCTTTCGTAGTTTTTTCATGACATGGGTGCTATGTATGCAAAATTGTTTTTGATTGCATATACATGTTTTCGATTTTGCGTCCAATGTAAGTTGTAAATGTCAAAATTTAAATTATTTCCTGACACTTAAATGTTATTTTTTTCACAAGAGAAAAGCGATTATTCTGGTCATTTTTTCTATCTACAGTTAACCAATTCATCTCTAGTAAGGTTAGATAATTCTGCTAGTATATGATAGGCAAATAAAAATGCTAAAAACAAGAACTTGACACACATATATAGACAATTATAATGCAAGATATCTAAAATTTATTTAAACAGACATGTGGTTCTAAAGTTTGTATTTTTATTAAAATATTTTTAGTTGTTTCAAATAATATATATATGTATTCATCAGTTTAAAACTTTTCCCCATTTGATGTATGGTATTTTTTTCTTTAAATCTTGATTCATTTATATATTTTAGGCTACACAAGGGAATATTCATGGACGCCTGACTGCTCTTCCTAATATACCTGAAATTCATCGGACCAATCTTCCAGATTGTTCTGATATTGGTCAGTTTATGTGCATTAGTGGTAAGGATTAAACAATTTTCTCATTATTAATTTTTAATTGGTGGTTGTATATTTTCTTCAACTGATGTATGTGAGTTTTATTTAAAAGGAACTATTATTCGTGGGACAACTTCAAAAATGCTCGAATACAGAAAGTTGTGGAAATGTAAGAAATGTAAGTATGAATTTACAGTGGATGCTGAAGTAGAGTGTGGATACATTTGCGAAAAACCTATGGTTTGTCCTAATCCTGAATGGTGTAATGGGAAGAATTTCACTCTATTAAGCACAGGTAAATTAGTTTTACTATTGATATGTTTTAATTGCTTATTAAATATTTAATTCAAAGTAGAAAAATTGATTTTTCAAATATATTCTATTTAAAGAACTTTATAACTAAACTCTAGATCCATTCAATGAACCATTTATTGCATGAACATATGTTGAGGTTACTGCATGCAATGTTATCCCTTATGTAAATAATGGCTTCAATATATGCAGCATCTGTTTTGTTCAGTGAACAAAAATGTTTTTTATACACATTTGGAATGATTGGGGCTTATAAATAAAAATGCAAACCTTTTCTCAGTTGATTAGTTTAAGATTTATAGGAAATATATTCATTTGATTTATTTCAAAATAATTGTAAAGCAATTTCAATCTATGATATGCATATATTTCTCTTATATTAGTATTACACCTTTCTATTTGTTATTCAATTTGGAATTAATTTTCTTAATCCTTTTGTATTTTGATATTTTAATAATATAAATTAACCAGAAATGTAATATACAATTCAACCAGTTTGCTTTATATTGAGTAGTTGTCTCACAGCTCAAAATTAACTGGCATTAGTGAATGCATAAAAAATTAAAAATTGTATTATATTTTGATCAAACTTCGCATGAGCCAAATATTTATGTAAAAATTATACATGTATCACTCTTGTTTTGTAAATACGTTTTTACATTAAATCCCAGATCTCCAATGCAGTAAAACTCTTGCTGTCTACTTCTATTATGTAAGCACCCACTCTTGTTTCCTCTGGAACAATTTAAAATGCTTTGACAAAATGCTAATAATAAGTCCCAGTGGTGTTTCAAAGGTTACAAATCTCGGAAATAGTACAAAATTCTCTGGTCTTCTCGGGGCCCTTGTGTATCAAAAAATGAACCTAGAAAGACAAAGCCAACCAGGTTCTCATTTTAAAAAATGACCACAGTTCGAAAAAGTGTCAAGATCTTTATAAATTCAATATTAAGATCTAGTAAAATATTTTAGCTCTGGTTTAAGTTGACTACATGTGATGTTGATGAATCTTGTCACACCTACTCTTTTTCTTGACTACAGATATGAGGATTGTTTACAGCTTTTTGGTTAATAACTCTTGTTAAATGTGTTATCTCTCATCTTTAAATTTTTTACAAAATCAGAATGATCAAGATGCTTATTTGATAAAGGATGAGACAATTATTAAATTCTGCTTTCTACTAGCATATACATTTTACAGTAGAAATAAAATTATATAGGGTGTTTCAAAACTTTTCATACAAGCTTTAAGAGAAGGTAGAGAGCATAAAGTTATATCGTATTTGAAGGATGTATGTTCAGAAGTGCCACCTTGATGTGTTGGACATTTCAGTATAGTGCAAGAATGAGAGGTATTTTTAGACAGACAAAAGTATATTAGCAATATTTTAAGTAATCATAATTTTACTGTTTGATGTACATCAACATACAATTTTTTTGACAACATTCTGTGGAATGTTCCAGTTTCAGTCTAGTGCAAACACTTGGTGATTTGGCACACATTTATCGGGGTATTGTACATGATACAATCTAACAATGTCTTGATCATTTTTGCTAACTGCCCAATACACTAGATGCATATCAGCCATCTCAGCATTCATGAAATGGTACGTTATAGGTACAAAGTCAGCATCTAAAATGACGAAGGAAGTTCTGGCACTAATCTCATTTGCTGACCAATTATGATCTATTTTTAAACACTTGTTTATGAAATCCAAGAAGGGTTAGGTAACACACTTTGAGTTTAAAAGTTGTTTTACACTTTTAAGGTTTTAAATAATTTTTTTTACCGGTATATGTAATATTTTGAATCATTAACATATTACATATTCAAGCTTCTGCAAAAATTTAAACGCGATGTATCAATTTAGATATACATATAAAGTTCCATTTAAAGTATGTTGCTTTCAAAGTTAGAATTTAGTTGCATATTTTTTGTTGTATATAAACTTACCAAACTTATATGTACATTTTTGTTTGAAATTAAAAAATCATACAGTAAAGGACAAAATTAATTTTATCTTGCATACTTATTCCTAAAATATACTCAATTTCTGTCGTAAGACATTATAATCGATTCTTTTATTTTCAAAAGCATGGTTTGTATAGTACGCTTTTGTGTGTAAAGAGAAAATGTAGCTTGATTTCATGTTTTATAATTCAGAATGTATTGTTATAATTGGCTTTAGTGCTTTATACAAATGTACAGGTGATTATGAAAGTAGTCTAAGTGAAAAATTATTTTTTAATTATCCAATTGCAAAACTTTAAATATCTTGAAACGAAAAATATCACTTATATCATCACTGGCACAAATAATTTATTTCATCTATCTCTTAGATGTGGATCCATCATATTGTAAGGATTATCAAGAAGTCAAAATACAAGAACAAGTTTATAACTTGACTGTCGGCTCTGTTCCCAAATCCATGTGGGTTATACTTGAAGATGATCTTGTTGATACTTGCCATCCTGGTAATGATGTTAATGTCAGGTAAGTATTTAAAAAATTAGGGACTATATACATTTTATTATTTACTATGTCTCCAAATTATCCCTTCCAGAAACACAATTGCATGGTATCCTACAAAATTGCACTTTTCTATTTTCAGTGCTATGTATGATATTAAAGTAACAAATTACAAAATTATAGCATCACCGAAATATACAAAAGAATTGATAGATACTACAACATAAATACATTTTATGCTAAGCAGCAAGAATTTTTCATCATTATTAGTCTTGAACCTGTAGAATTCTTTATATTATAAATAAATTTGGATAACATTAGTAAATTTTAAAAAGTACTTATAGTTTCAAAATGATTGTTCACAAATTACAGCAAAATGACATATGAGGAAAGGAGGTTTCTAAGAGAGTCATGGATAGTGTCTGGCTGAATAGTTGAAAGAATTTAAAGATTTCATTTTGCTGTATTCGATGAGATGTAGTTACTCAAGGTAAGAAGACAAGACCTGGTAGCTGAATAATGCAAAACAACTTTTAAATGAAATTTATTTTTGCCATAGATTGAACTGAACAACAAGCAAGTTACTCATTGTAATAAGGCACTAGGAATGAAAAAATCAAAATAGCTCCAAGTCAATAGCCCGTTGTGTTGCTCTAGTACCCCGTTAATTAATTACCATTACCAAATCATTCATCCATCTCATAAAAGATTTTATAAAATGAATTTGAGTATAAAATGAATTTGAGTATAAAATGAATTTGGTCATATTTTACTCAGACATTTTTTACATGAAGAAACTGCTCCACTGTGTTTTAATTGAAATTGTATTTCATCTGTTAAACACTTTTTTCATCACTTGAAAATTTGTCACTTTAAACAAAATATCCTGATTTTATCAACCACAACTTGGTATTGCTCATCCTACTTTACAATACCTGTTGATGGATCTGACTTAGGCTGTTTTATTTATCAGACATTAGTTTTCTAAACTTTATTTAAAATTCATGCTTTGACTTGATTTCAATTCAAAATCATGACTTACTGAATTTTATATTCAATTTTTTTAAAGTTTTAAATTCTTACTGTTTATTATTACATATATACTGTTAGGGTGGAGTTAAAAAATAAACTTTTCTATAATAAATTTGGAATTACTGGGGATAAGCTTCCGGTATTTATTTGAAGAATAAAATCTGGTCAAAACTTTTTAGTTCATGTTTTATGGTGCTAAAGTTTTAAATTTTAGGATTGAATCCAGAATTTTGTTATGTAAACAAAACAATTTGACCATTGAATTTGTTAACAGTATTAATGTATTCTTTAAAAACAATATAAGTTATATTCATATTAATCTTCAAGACTAATCATAAATAGGATTTTACATCCCAGTTTAAAGTATATATCTTTAGATCTGAACTGATTGATAATTTTGTCCTGGTCAAAAGATTGTCCTCGAGTTCTTTTGATAAATCAGCCATTGCAAACCTATGAAACAATTTGTCTTTTACTGCAGTACTGTCAGAGCTGAACTTTTTGAATTACCAGATTTATATTTCTAAATTTTTTCCTCCCTTCTAAACTGTTGCACAGCCTTGTAGGACTGAGGCTGTTGTTTTTATTTTTGAATGAACTATAATTGTATATTTGGTCTGAAATTGAAAGATCTTCAGAAAAAGTCTGGAACTGTTGGTTATTCTGCAATTCATTAAAAGAAAGTTAAATTTTGAGTGAAATTTTTGAGGATTTTGGGGTGTCTTAAACTTTTAATAAAACCTTTAAAAATCAATAATACACTGCAGTGCAAAACTTAAGCAACAATGTAATTTTTAACCAGACAGCCATGAAATTGTACAAAAGGGGCTTGTTGCGTTCAGTACAATGAACACCCAATTCAGTAGAAAGGTGATTTGTATGCAAATATCAGGAACAAGACATCACAGGTGACGTGAGGGCTCGCAAAACGCATGCAGTTAGGGCGCACAGTGCAAGACTACACTAAAAAGAAGGACGAAAGGCACTATTAAAGGCATTCGCTACAAGTTCAAATGAGTTCGTACATGCAATATGGCTACAAGAAACCATCTGGACGACTTTACACGTGGTAGAATGATCAGCAAGCTCGAGGAGGGGCATAGTTCGACGAATGTAGCCCAAGAGTTTAGAATCGACAAAAGTGTCGTTTCATGAGCTTGGAAAGCCTTCCAAACAACTGGTACAGCTCTAAGAAAGGTTGGTGGTGGTCGGCCAAGAGAAACAACGCCAATGGATGACCGATATATCGTCCTGCGGGCGAAAAGAGATCGATACCAGTCAGCGGGCAACCTGGCTCAGCAGCTGCGTGCGGCAACGGGATGACAAGTGTCGCGGTTTACTGTGGCCAGACGCCTTCATAAAGGTGACCTATTCGCCCACCGTCCTGAACGCTGCATCCCATTGACAGCTGCCCATTGGCGGCGCCATTTGGATTGGTGTAAGGAACACAAAGACTGGATATCTCATCAATGGAGTTGCGTCCTCTTTACAGATGAGAGTCATTTCAGTGTCACAAGCGATTCTCAATGCCAGTTGATATGGAGAGAGGTAGAGACACGGTTTTATCCCACTAACATCAGGGAAAGAGACCGTTACGGTGGTTCTGGCGTGCTTGTCTGGGGAGGCATCATGATGAACGGGTGGACTGAGCTCAAGATTTTTGACAGAGGTACTGTTACAGGCGATCGCTATTGTCAGCAAGTGATCCTCCCCCACGTGTGTCTGTTCCGAGGTGCCATTGGTGCAGGCTTCGTTTTTATGGACGATAATGCTAGGCCATGTTGGACTCTTGCTGTTGAGGCAAGAAGCTGTTGAGGTTGCTAGAAAGTGAAGATATCACTAGAATGGATTGGCCAGCGTACTCCCTTGATTTAAATCCCATAGAACATGTGTGGGATGCTTTGGGGACACGCCTTTCGGCACGATTATATCTGCCGGAGAACACCCAGCAACTGAAACAGGTGCTCATTGAGGAATGGGCCCTCTTACTTCAACAACTGTTGGATAATCTGGTGTTGAGTATGGAGAGACAGTGCCAAGCAACCATTGCAGTTAATGGAGATCATATCCCTTACTAAGGGGCATCTGTTTGTTGTTCTTCCTCTTGGGCAGACAATCATTTGTACCAACGATACTCTTTTGATAAAGCCTTTTTCGTTTGATTCCGTACTGTATGCATTCTATTAATTTTTGCGCTAGTATACTTTCTTCATCCATTAAGTACAAAATACTGTCTCTGTATTCTGAATTACATCTCTCCCAGGTGATTTCTTGCCGAGTTACGGCAAAAAAACAATCGTTGCTTGAGTTTTGCACACCAGTGTAAATAATAAAGTTTTAATATTATTAATTATATTAAAATAGTCTCAAATAAACAATTTAGTCACTATTTCAATAAAAGTATCTAACAAACTTAAAATTTAATAATATGCACAGAATACTTAAAGTAAGCTAAAACTTCAAATTCAATGTTCTGGGGACACCTCAGGACATTAATATATTCGTTTAATGTTTTGAACATGTGATAAATGGCCTATAGCCACCTTTTAATGACTATTCCATTTTGAAAAAAAAAATAAATAAATAACTGCATTTTCATTCCATCCTTTTGTACAGTGCAGTTCTTGACTAAGATTTGCCCTTGCACACCATAAGAGAACAATCAACTGACTGATCGAATAACTTATAGAAGGTTAGATGGATGTCGTCTATACATAACACTTTCATTTATCTATGCATTCCCCTATACAGATCCTAAAAGTGAGTGCATTTGGAATGACACTGTCATTCAGTTGGCTGAACTTTCAGAATAAGTTAACATGCATTTTATTATGTGTGAAGATTTGGCAGTGTATTGGGATCGTTGCTTGTTATGCTAAATTGAAACAAACTTGACTATAATGACTATTTAGTTTGAAAATACCACTTACTCATTGTTCAGTCCTCAAACTTTAATGTGGTCTATGGGTTTGTACACTGCACAAGGAACATGTGAGTTGTGGGTGGTGCAGATTTAATTCCTCCATATAGGTGTGTTTGTCGCTTCTGTGTTAGTAAGCCTTTCATTACGTGTTTGTTTTTTGACTTGCTTGTCTTGTATTTGGCGCAACTTGACCAAATATGGCCCTTGCGCTACAAAACTCAATGCAACCAACCTCAAAGTCAATTTTGTGACCACTTATTTCTATTCTTCATGATTTGTTCTTAAGAATGGGAATCATTCTTTCTGGCACCTCTTGAATATCTAGTTTACTGCATGCAAATGCATGCATATCATAGGTTGTAGGTGACACTTAGTATATGATGGTTATACTTGTTCTTATTATTTTTCATCAAATAAATATCTGTTCTTTCCTTCAAGTTTGAAGAAAAGCAAAACAACTGTTGCAAAATTGTACAAATAAGTGTTTTTTACTATTCATATTCAATAATTACATGCTTAAATCTGAAAACCTTCTGGAAACTGAATATTATAGAAATCTCTTGTAGTTTAAATTGAATTTTGTAGGATTTGCATGTTCTAAAGTGTTTATATCTTGTATGTGATAAATAAAATTACTTTTTTCTTGTCAAATCTATAATTTTGTTTTAACATAAATGTTTTTCTTCTAAATTCAGTGGCATACTCATCCAGAGATGGAAGCCCTTGGTCAAAGGAAGGTTTATAGATATCGATCTTATGCTATTTGCCCATAACATTGAGGTGAAAAATAAAATGACTCCTGGTATAGTATCAGAAAATATGGTAAATTTTGTTTATTTATTTTAAGCATTTTTTTCATTTCTCAGTCATATATAAATTGCTGTAATTACGTAATTACATAATTGGTTTTCTAAAGTCAGTGTAATTATGTCATTTATAATCAGTCAATCATTTTCTGAAACAATTTAAATTCTTACAAGTTGTTGCAAATAAAGTCATACAAATAACATTTAAAACTCTTGCTACTATAATCAAACTTCTGGGTAATAACCTTTCTGAAAGATCATGTTTCCTTGGAACAATTTATTCGTCTACATAATAAATTTCTGGTCAGAATGCTAAATTTACTATTATAGAGACCATCAAAAACTACTTAACCTACCAGTGAAACTACATTAATGGAGACTTAGGAAAAGGATTTCACTTTTAACCTCATTTGCCAAATTTTGAGTTGTAGGAAATCACAATATGATTGTTTTAAAAATGTTGTCAGGGGGATTCCACAGGTAACTTCCAATGAGGACCTCTTGCTGTCTGTCTACCACCAGAAATGTCCCAGTCTGCCACTGTCTGTTGATGTAGAAACAGACCTTATCCTATTTTCCATAGGGGATGCTTGAAGAAATATGATCAAGTTTACCACATTGCTGCACCTAATGACAAATTAGAAATATATCTATATTAAAAATTTTACTTGTCACTGAGGAGATCTGTATTAATAAACTACTTCTTTCAACCACAATAATTTGCTGAACACAAAATAAGTTTATGCCCTCTGCCAGAGTCACACCTACTCAAAATGAATGAGCCCTGTTTCTAATGCGACCACCATCACCACCCAGACTTGGTGCCGGAATCAGTTCTTGTGATAAACAGGCAGCACCTGGCTGTGTACTTGTATTTATAGACTTCAATGGTTAATTCCCATTAGAGATGCTCTACTGCGAGATACCTCAGCAGTCTACTATTTGCATTGTCTGCTGATACATCTCAATCTGTTTCTGATTCAATGGTTTTCTCTTGCTATGGGAATGCTGGTTTCAATAGCTTAAATAATTCAGTGTCTTTCTTCTGTGATCAGAACCATAAAGTATTTGTGCTTATTATTTTCACTGAAAAGGGTATAATTTGAAGCCAGCCTTGAAAGCAATCACTTTGACCTTTTTCAGGCAAGTTATAAAAGTGGCTGCAGCTAAAGTCATCTGTATTTTAAGCCAGGTATACTGTATTTTTATTTTAGTTTGTGGTTGTGGATTGTTACCAATTAAGACTTATCACCAGTTCTCCACATCTCCACTGTAGATTCCAGTAACCAACTTTGATGATGGCTCCCTCATGAAATAAAAATATGTATCCCAAGTACTAAATGTTTAATTTACAGATTTATAACTTTTTGAACCAAGGAAAATAGTGCACATTATAGTAGAAAAAGTTTTACATTTCATTGGGCCCTCAGATCTTTGGCACCAGTACCATGGTATCGATGACCTCTTATATGACGTGCTGCTTATAACAGTGCCACTTGGATTCTGTGTGTGTACTAAGACTTCCTTAATATTCTTAAATTTTGTTTGTAAAAATATGATTTGAAAAGTGTATCAAGCATTTGTTTTTAGATTTTACTCAACTTTCCAACTTTCATTGTCATACATTTTTATATCATTTCAGGTTCAGGAATTTGGGCAGTTTTGGATAGATCATAAAAATGATCCCCTAAAAGGCAGAGATATCATTTTGTCATCCATTTGTCCTCAAGTATTTGGGCTTTATATTGTAAAACTAGCAGTTGCCTTGATATTGGCTGGTGGAGTTGAAGTATGTGTAAACAATTTTAGTACCAATTTCTAGTTCATTCAGCAGTTTTCCTTGATTAGTTTTAAATAATATTTTTCTGCTAAATTCTATGCATGAAAACCACATTCTACCATTTTTGTCTGTTTAAAGATATGGATTATATATTTACATCCACCATATTGATCATGTGTTTTAATTGCTGGATTTTTGTATTATGAGTGACAGTGTTTAATTTGAGTTCCAGTAAACACCATCAATTATTTACTGCTATTAGAAAATATGCATTCTGATATGAAATAAGATTTATTAGTGAAGAATATTATCAAGAGATTATTCTTGGAGAATGAGAATATTCTGAGTATTTTATCCAAATATTGAAATTTGGAGAGCATTCAAGAATTTTCTACTTGAAACCTAATGTTTTCAGGAAATTTGTTGATTTCAGGAATTAACCTACAAAGTTTATTTTATGTATCATTCACAATATATAAGCACTGTATTTTATAGAAATTATATGTAATTGCTAATTTTTATTGAAAAACATTTTCTATTTTTATGTCCATAAAAAGGAAGTTTGCTATTTAAATGACATGAAAATCAAGTAAAAGGTTAACTGGCAATGCAAAATTAATATTACAATTTAACGTAATTAACAGCATTATTTTATTTCACTTAATATGCATGTTTTTCATAAATTAGGTAATTTACTAATATTACATGAAATTAATATTAAATTTGTTTAGTTTATTCTCGTTTGGAAGTTTAAACTCAATATAACCATGACAATGTAATCAAAAATAGCTGTTCACATATTGTGAAAGAAGTAAATAATTTGTACTTCAAGCAAAATTGGAAAGCATTAGAAAAGAAATGAATATTTCTCTAAAAATACATGTGAAAACCCAATCAGGATCAACATTTGAGTTTAAAAAGTTTGCTTGATGTTAAGTACACACTTAAAATAACTTTCTGTACAAGAATTAGACAAATATTTGAGTACATGTAGCAGTTGCTTTATTTTAGAAGATTCTGTTTTCTTGCACCGTATTGCCAAAGTCCAAGACTTGCTTGCCCCTATTGTATAATGGATTACAATCCTTGAATCAGAATCCTATGATCAGTGTGGTTGTTTAAGCATTTAGGGAAGAGAGAACATTTACCATCTGTTCCACTTCTAAATGGAGGCAATGGATGAAAAGGCAATTCTTGATATGATAATCAAATGGAAAGATGCAATCTTAAAATCAATCCACTATGTTGCAAACATCTTAGACCCTAAGCTCAGTGAGACAAGTCTTAATAAGGATGAACAAGTGACTGAATCTGAATCATTCTCAGTATGAGATTATTTTTTCGTGGAAGTATCAGTTTTGTCAGTACTGGTAAAATACCAAGCAAAAGAAGGTTTCTTTATGAAATCATGTCCTGAAGTCTGGAGAAAAGATTAATGCTTTACATGATGGAAAGGTACTTTGCACCCACTCTATCTAGGGTAACTCTCAAGATCATAGCAGTCCTGGTCACATTGCAGCTACTGAGCAGTTTCATTACTTATGGGCTAATCCAATCTGCTCAACAGAATATCTGTTGAAAGAAGTGGTTAATAGACTTATGTTACACACAACTTCTGAAAGAAAGAAAGCATAAAACCTATTCAAAATTTTACAGAAGCTGTAGTTAATGAACTACATTTTCAAGTACAGAAAGTGATTATTAGTTGAAAGTATTGTTGAAAAGAGAACAATACAAAAGTGATTGAAATGTTAACTTTTCCTTATTTTTAAAGTTATCCTTATTACCACATTTTGAAACTTAAGATTTTTCATTTGCATATTCATTCATTGATTAAACAATATATTGTTGCATGGCATATTATACTTTTATATCTTTAGAAGAAAATTCTCAATTATTCTCTTGGATAATGTTCCCCAAAAGATTACTACCAAAAGTTTTAAATCTCTATGAAATAGCTGTTAAAGAATTGTTGCTATATTTTACTTCCTTTTTGGTTCTGGCAAAGCTTTAAAAAATAGTCAAACCTCATTAAGACGAACTTGCTCAATACGAATTACCGATAATACAAACTAAATTCTATTCCCCATCAAAATGTATATTCAAGTAATGTTAACTCATTCAGTTAAAAAGAATTCGGGTTGCACTAATATCCAGGTTAAGATGAACAAATTTTCGAAACTTAGGGGCAAATGGATTCTTTTCAATCATATCAGAAACATGAAGTCACTCCGAAATCATAGATTTATTTGTGGAAGAGAGTGGAGAAAGATTAGAGGTAGATTTCGATGAAGATGAAAGAATAAGCATGCCTTCTTTAAAAGAAGCTACTGCTGACTTAGAAATCATTCACCACTTTTTGTTAGGCAGTGAAAATTCATTTGCTCAATTAAACAGTGTTGACCACATTAAAGATTCATCGTGCAGTTGATGACTTTTTTCGTTCCGGGATCATGTCTTTGTCAGACAAGTGGCAACAGTGTATCAATTCAGAGGGAGATTATTTTGGGTAGGTCAGGTACTATATTTTTCAGTTATCGCCATCGAAGTGTGATGGTCATTTTCCGGACATTTCATTTGCACCGACCCAATACATTAATGCTTTTTTCTGAATTCGGATAACAAACTACGTTTAATACATAATGAATTTTACAGTAAAGTAATGTAAATACGTTAATGCTTTTTTCTGAATTCGGATAACACAAGCTAAGTTTAATACAATTTTTTTATGGTTCAGTGAAATTCCTCTTAATGACTCAATATATATTTGACTATAATCTTGTTTGGCTGTTTTTTATACTGAGCAGTTTGGTAAATTGTTTTCCAGTTTTATTTTAATCAGATACCATTTCATATTGTTATCTTTAGAAAAAGGATGCAAATTCTAGAATAAGGGGTGATTCTCATCTTTTGCTTGTTGGTGATCCAGGTAATCACACTTAATCAAATGTACTTTTACATTGAAGATTTGGTTTATTTAATATTTTTTTTTAATTTATTGGTTAAAAATTGAACATTCTCAAGTTATTCCTTCTGTTTTAGGCACTGGAAAGTCCCAGTTTCTGAAGTATGCCACTAAAATGTCAATGAGGAGTGTTATGACATCTGGCATTGGAACAACTAATGCTGGATTGACTGTATCAGCTGTAAAAGTAATTTTCATTTGAAATTCTTTTAGCAATCTAGATTTTTTTATATCATTGAAGTTACATTGAAATATTTAGTACCAGTGATGGATTTTTGAAATCTGCATATTTTATTTCACTTTTGCGACAGCTCTTATTAAAATGCTATTTATTCCACAGATCTGATATGGTTACTGTATCTAAATATACAACATTTGAAAAATATTAATGTTGAGTAAATGACAATTAACCATAAAAATAAACGTTCCTTGGTTTGATTTTGGAGCGCTCTTTTATATGCAAACAATTGATAACATGTTTATCGTCATGATTGTCTGAAAAAGTACAAGTGTATCTAAGAAAATCATTTGAAACATTGGTTGTTTAATGAATAATTTATTTTTTCTATTAAGTATTCCCAATTGTTCAATGTGCTTGAAAACCATTGACATCTTGTTTCAAGTATATATTATATACTATTTTATTTTCCTAATTTTATAAATTATAAAATTTTGCTATTGCAGTGTCATTGTTAATACACCATTAAAAACATTTTTATTGAATAATTAGATTTCTAGCTACATAAAAATAGAATTTGTGTTATTAGGAAGGTGGGAAATGGCAACTTGAAGCTGGTGCCCTTGTTTTAGCTGATGGTGGAATTTGCTGTATTGATGAATTTAGTTGTATAAAAACACATGATAAGACCTGCATACATGAAGCTATGGAGCAGCAAACAATTAGTGTAGCAAAGGTATAGTTAAATGAAAAGAATTGGTTATAATATTTTTGATTAAAAAATTATTTTCTATCTTATAATGCAGTTATAGTATAATTTTTTACGTGTAAAGTATTTAATTACCTATGCTCTTGCATCAGTTGTTAACCACTGTAATATCCTCCTCAAACTGAATTCAATCACAGCTAGAACAAATATATTTCATTGGTATTTCTGCCAAAATTCTGTATATTTTTAGCTGGTAACTTGTAAACTTGTTCAAGTAGACTGAATTTTATATGTAACATTTTCTATTACCTATACTTATTTACTTGATATTTTACCTTATAAATGTGAAAATAATGTCTATTGTATGTGAATTTTTCCTGTGATGCCTTATCCCATAAAATTCAAACAAAATTTTCAAAATAAATTTCATTTTAGGCTAATCATATTTTTCATTTCTTAGTTCCAGTATGTAGAAAAGGGAAAGATTTTTGCTTTTATTAAATGTTAACCTTGTAAATAAAAAAAGAAAGCTGTAACTCAAAAATAACATATTTTGCACTATAATAGCATTTGTACATTGTAACACATTTTTAGCATCTGGCTTATTCCAGATTTTTAATTTTGTCACATTTCTTCCTATAGTTCAGTTCATTGTTATCACAGCAATTTATGTCAGATTTATACCCTACATACAATATCTTACTTTCCTGTACCTTCTCAAAATCTTACTTTCCTGTACCTTCTCAAAATCTTACTTTCCTGTACCTTCTCAAAATCTTACTTTCCTGTACCTTCTCAAAATCTTATGTATATTGTGTTGACCCACATAACTGTGTTAATATTTTTTTTGCAGGCTGGTCTTGTTTGTAGTTTGAGTACTCGATGCTCTATTTTAGCTGCGACAAACCCTAAGGGAAAATACGATGACAGTTTGGTACTTTGCATTTTTATCTTAGTTTTTACATTATCCGTGTTCATATATTTCAAAAGTGTATATTTGGATTTCTTTAAAGGATCTTTTCATTTAAAGGACTACTCCATTCGTTTAATTCTTAAAGGTTATAAACTTTTTCATAAAACGCCTTTTTTATCCTCGTGTACTTGATATTTGACAGTTTAATTCCTCTCAGTCAAAATGTCATTGTTATGTGATTTTCGTTGACTCTGATGAGGGACTATAATTTTATATGAAAATCTTAGTTTTGATTAAAATTGAAATAAAATAAATATAATCTTAATAACTTTTTCAAATTAACACCAGGAAAATTTTATCTTTTTAATACCCTTTCAACACATTACATTTTCATGTGAAAAATTCCATTGTATCATTATTCACTGATAGTTATATTTTTCTCAACTAAATAAAAATTCTTTAGTCCTAGAGATTATATTAGAATTTAGTGTATAAAAGAACAAATCTGGTATTTAACATTAAATATTTACTTAAAATGCTCTTAATATGAATTTTTGTTCAACCTGAATTTAACTATTTAATTGATTTATGCTTATAATAAAATGCTTATAATATTTCCTTGGTGGTGAATTAAATGTATTAAGAATATTGTATTTCTTAAAATGTGTCTAAATTGTCAAGTGATATTAATGGTTTAAACTTTAGGCAGAATTTATTTCTTGACATTAGGGATTGATTACTTTTTCTATATTGTCTAAATCTTGATTATTATAGAGTATATCTGAAAATACTGCTCTTGCCAGTCCATTGCTTAGCCGGTTTGATATAATTCTGGTGCTTTTAGACACCTGCGATGAAAAATGGGATAGACTGGTGTCTTCATATATTTTGGAAGGTCATACTTTATCTGGTAAGTTAATAACTATCTTTAAATAATTCTATTCACTTTAATTTTTATTTGACAATGTTGATCTTAATGAAATTTTTTTATTAGTATTGGAACAATTTTCTATTTTTATTCAAAACATCATTTGAAATCAGTATCATGAAATCATGTTATTTTACCATTATTGGAATAAAAGATTTGAGTTCAAGATCATATACGCTTTACTACTTGGAGTATTATTTGAGTAATGTCAGGTTTTGAAATGAAAGGTATTTTTGACAATTGTAGGTCTTTGTTTTTTAAAATTGCAATTTTATTTTGATTATAGTGAACACTTGTAATGAATTGACATGGTCTTTGGAAAAGATGAGACATTACTTCAGTTTGATTCGATGTATTTCTCCTAAAGTCACTCCATCTTGTGAAAAGTAAGTGAATCAGCTACTGGGGTGATTGATGCTTCCATATTGAAATAGGATAATTAAAATGTACTATTCCAAAAATTTCTTCAGAATTTTACAGGCTTATTACAAAAGGCAACGATGTATGGAATCAAGAAACTTTGCTCGTACTACTCCCAGATTACTTCAAAGTCTCATTAGACTTGCAGAAGGTAATTAAAACAAAAATTCCCATTTATTATAAGGCACATTTAATATTAAAAAAAGCTACCTAGTAAAGAACAATAAACTGCCAGTAGCAGTATTTTTAATTTCATGGTATAATAACTATTTTCCGTGAAAAAATCAGTAAACTGAATCTATCCTAAAGAATAAATGTAAGTATATTCTAACTCTTCAACATATTTGATTTATTGCGAGACAAGAAAAAGACCTTATACAACAAAGGGAAGTGGTTTAGTGAGAGCTGAAAACAATCTACATTAAAAAGTATACATTAACATGCACTTTTTTGTTTTGATAGTATATAAAAATACAAATAAAACAATAGACGGTAAAACATTTCAAAATATTAAATTTAAGAAAATGCAATAAAAATATATCAGGTCGTTAATTATACCTGCTACTAATGTATTTGTTGAATTTTTTAAAGAAATTACCAGATTAATTCATTTAAATTTCAAAGCATAGGAACAACCTGTTCCTTCTTCAAGGGACAAGTAAAAAAGTAGTATAACTGAATTCACTATAACGAATTGGATCCATTTAAAAGCTTTTCCATAAAAATTCTAATTTGAGCATAAGTTTTGTTGTTTATCCCAGTCTGGATTTCTAAAGATGTTTCTAGAATCTTGAAAAATTAAGGTACCCAAAAACTGATATAATTTGATAAATAACTGATGTGGAAAAGCAACAAAATCTTCTAAATGAAGTAATTTTCTTTGGCAACTGATGATAGTGGTGCCTTCAAAATTACCCCAAAGTTATAAGCTACTATAATAAAAATAACAGACTAAGAACAATATTCTTATAGAATCTTCAGTTCTGCATTGTGGTGGCATATACTGTGAGGTTAGAATGTAATGTTTGGTAATGCCAGCATGTCTGGCAATTTCAAATATTACATTTTATAGGAAATGTTCAACCAAATATGGTAGTGAAAGAAGAATTATCCCTTTTCATCCAATAACCTTTTCAAATCTTTTATTCAGGACATGCCAGACTCATGTTCCGTGATCAAGTATTAGTTATAGATGCAGTAATGGCCATTGTTTTGATGGAATCATCGATGTCTGGATCATCTGTTCTAAAAGAATTAACTAGTCTTCATACTTCCTTTCCAGAAAATCCAAAAGATGACTATGATGGCATAGGTACCATATATAATGCAAACTTAAGTTATTATTAGCTAGATTAAAATGCTTTGTTTGAAATAATTTATGCTTAATTTATTACAGAAAAAACAGTATTGAAACTCTTAAACCTGGATACCATTCTCATTGACTCTGCAAACTATGCATTTTCTTACCAAGATTCATATGTAAAGAAACTTCTATCAGAAATGAGTATAGTGTGCAAATCAAGCAAGAAATTAGATTTATTTGGCAATTCTGAATTCGGTGGATCTTTTGGAATTAGTTCAGTTTCTAGATTGACTCAACAATGTGATATTGCAATGGAATCTGCCAGGGATACTGACAAACTTAAAAACTTTGTTGGAAGAGATAAAAATGGATCAAATGGATCTTCTACAACCGATAATTTAACTAATGAAACGGGAGATTTCAGTTCATTCCAAATTCCTAGACTTCCTTGCAATATTACAACAGTTGATACTTTGTTCCAAACTGAAGCACGTGAAGAAATGCAACATGATAGGCCCTCTTTACACAAAGATAACATTAACAGGCTTGAGTTATTGAAAAATGAAGTTTCAACCTTATCAGATGTAAGGAACATTTTCTCTGACAATCTTGTTGAATCAGAAGATATAGGAGAAAGTTATGTGGAAAACATGCTTAAGCAAAAACTCAAGAATAAAAGAAACTTAAATGAATTATTTGAAGTATCATCTAGGAAAGTTTCAAGTGATTTAAGCACTAATCTGAAACATAGTGGTGTACCAGAAACAAATATATCAAAAGAAAGTACTAGTCATATAACTGAAAAAAATATAGTGGATTCACCTCCAACATCAAATTTGAAATCATTGAAAATATTTAGCTTTCAGCAATCAAAACATAACAAAACTGATGCACAAAGTAATTTCAACATAGAAAATTTAAATGCCGCAAACTCAAATGACAATATTAGTTCTGCAACAGTAATTGATATTCCAAATGATTCCATTACTAAGAGTAAATGTTCTGGAATACCCGGACTGATTGAAACTACTAGCAATTATTTTGAAGTTGCGAAAAATGTACCCATATCCACACCAACACAATCTGCAAGACCATATTTTCAGAATGATGTTGCTAATATTATTTCAGATGCAAAATGTGAAAGTTCAACTAGTAGTGGTTGTAGAGGGAAGAAGTCAGCAGGAAACCACTTTCAGAAATTTTCATTTAAGAGTCGTCGATCTAAAAACAAAGATTCACCAGTTTCTGGAAAAAATGTGAGTGATATGCCATCTGTATCCAAGGGTAATTCTGAAGCTTTTGATCAAAATGCAAGATCTTCACTTAATTATTCCCAGGCTTCTCAATCAGTTTTTAAAAGAATTTTTTCCAGTTCTGTTCAAAATATGGACCTGTTGGATTTAGATTTAGATGGTCCTTTGTTTTAAATAAATGTATTTAAAAGATGAATAATTATTTAAAATACCAAAATAAAATACCTATTCAAAGTTCTCATTTTTGTAGATTTATACTTGTGAAATCTAAGCATCCACTGTTCACAATTGTCTGGTCTTTTTCTGACCTTAAACTTTTCCTGTTTGGCAAACCTAAGCTTTGTCAAGACAATCCCCAGGAATTATGGGTACAGGTGGTTACTCTAGACAGGGAGAAAGAAGTGACCGTGCACAATGGCTCCTCTCTTAAAGAGGAACATTTTTCAGAGGGAAATGTTCATAATGCTTAGCACAATGGGGAAAATGTCACTCATGGAATTGAAAAACAAGAGGCATACAAGTACCAGATTACATTAAGGCTAGTGACAGTACTTTAAGATTAATGCAAAAGAATTAGAAGCTGTGGTAGTAACAAATCTACCACAGCTTCTAATCAAGTATAATATTAACTAAATTCTAACGTTCGGTTTTCTATAATGTATAGAAATTCTTTTTGTCTATATGTAATTTTTCAAATAAAAAAATTGTTCTTTTATTTTCTTTTTGATTCAGATTTTTATCTTAACTCTTACAATCACACTTACAGACGTTAAAACTAAGAAAACCAGTTAAAAATGTAAATAAGTTGACTTGTATTCTTATATGGAGAAGCTCACCATTGAGTCAACTCGGTGGACAACTCCAGAGAGATGCATCCCTCTATGTGAGTCACTAGTCATCTCTCTTTAGTTAAAGAAGTGAAAGGCCGTTTAACCAACCTCTTCCATTTACTAATTTTGCCTCAAGGTCCACTTTTCCTCCAAAATTTCCCTTTACTCCTTCCACTTGGATGACTATCACAAGGGGATACCTCTGTATAAGTTCAATTGAGGTCCAAATGGCTTCTGCCAACTGATATTCCTTCATGTATGGTTAAAAACCTTACAAACGCTACCATTTATGTTGAATTTTAACATTCTATGAAGTAATAAAATTGAATTTGTAACCTGAAGTTTAAAGTAAGCACTTTGAATTCAAGGAATTTTATGTATCAAGTGAAAGCTTGGTTTATTATCTGCTTTTTATGATAAAGGGGGTTATATTTTCACAGTAAGTTGATTTCTTATTCTTCCATATCTACAATACAAATATGTAGTTTAGATTTGGAGATTTAAAATGTTTCCTGATTTATCCATTTTATTGTTTTTCAAAATGTTTTGTTTATGTGGGCATATCACCATACATAAAGTAAAAAAATAAGCCTGATACCTGATTGAAATTGGTTTAGCTTGGTTATAAACTCGGAACAACCAAGAATATAGAAACTTTCACGTTAAAGACAATTTATTGCATTTTTTATTGTGAATGCTAGCATTCACAATAACGTAACAATTTATATGTATGGGAAATGAAAAAGAAAACTACATGTTTTGTTTTTCTCAAAATGAAACGTATTGGCAATAGCTTTTTTGTAGCATAGCACACCAGAACTGTTAGTAAATTCCTACACTCAATAGGCAATTCCTGTAGAAATTTTGATTAGTCAAACTCAAAGCTTGAGAAAAAATTCAAGGCTAAAAATATATCAAAGCAAATTAGACATGTTCATTTGAAATAATTTTTTTAAAAACTAATGCATACACAAGAATGGATTTCAATACTTATAGCTCAATATTGAATTCTAAAACAGATTCAGTTAACATTCAAATTCAATATCATTAGTACTTTATAGTTTGGATTGACAAACAGGTTATTTTGTAATGAACATTTATTTTGTGATGTATGTTGATTATTCTGTTATAAAAATCTTCGGAGTAATGTTGCAAAAAGGGTTTCCTTCATGCAATACAATTCTAGTCCTTTTTATGGTAAACATTTTATGAATTTTAATCTAGGTGTATTTGATCAAATGTGTTTTCTTTAATCAAATGTATTTTTCAATGTAAAAATTACTGAATCTGCCTCACTCATTTGAAATTAACCACTCATTTAGACTATAAACAAATATTGAGTGCTAAAGCCCATATAAAAGTACTATTAACTTCAATGAACCTAAGTGCAAATTGATATAATATATATTTACTGTTAAAATATATTTAATGTAGATTCAAACATAAGAAACAATTATTTTATATAAAAATAATTCAAGGCATATATTTGGTTATACGATAATTGACATGTTTTCATGTATATTATATTTCCATTAAAAATCATGTAGTCTTGTATTTTGTGTATTCATATTTTAATGTATATAACATATCTAATAAATTTACTTTATGTTGTATTGAAGTTTCCAATTTGTTAAATTTGAAACAAAGGAGGAACATATTTACATATTTATTGCACTGGAAATAACTGAATTCACAAGCACATACTGAATTCAAGAATTTTAACAGCATTTAGAATCATAGTCAGTATTTAGATTTTGTATACTTATCTTTGCACAAAAGCTGACATTTGATGAGATTGACTTTGGCTGCCATCAAGAAATGTTATTTTTTCAGGTAAGTTAAAAATACTTTGCTTGTAGCTATTTTACCAATGAGTCTTTAAAGATTACTTTTTAAAGAGAATTTTCAAACATACTATTTTATAATACGACTAATTGTCTCCCAAATCAAAATAATGATTGCTGCAATATTGAGTTAATGTCTCAAGTTGAGCAAATAAACCTGAAAAACAACCTATTTTGAGAAGTCAATATTACTTAAAATTCAATGAACCCAATAAAATCTATATTTTCTGAAATCCCAACTAATTTAAACAATTTATTCTAAATTATTTGAATTGTAAAATCTCTTAATATTTCTATCTGATATTACTGCAGATTTTTAAAAATTACTCTGAAATACTCTAGGAATTTCTAATTTAGACAATGAACCTCATAGGAAATATCTTTATTACTCCTTTTAACTGCCAAAACATGATTTTAGCTTGATTGAATTGTTTATCAGATAACGAAGCCTGTCCTTAATTGTCAGTGTTTGACATTATTTAAATAACTCATATTACCCTCTTAGGTAAAATTATTTGTCCAACTAAATTTTTATGAATAAAAATGTTTTAGAAGAAATCCTGATTCAATTTAGAAGCTGCATTTGACATGAATGATTAAATTTGTACCCTCTAATTTTGCAATTACATATGAAATAAATTTAGTTCCATTGTCTCAATAGACTTATATTTTCGATTTTAGTATTTTTTGATATTCAGTATTGGGTTTTATCAATTTCTTAGTGTTACTAGTGTACTTTCTCCTTGAATGACTTAAAACAGGTTTGATCAGTTATTTGTACTTGAATTTTACTGATTGAACAAAATTGCTACTGATTCAGATAACCAGATTCAATTAATTATTTGTTAATTGATTAAAATCAGATGATCCATTAAACATAGTGTTTAAGTCTCTTCCAATTTAAAAATACAAAGTAGGATCAACTTTTGATTTCACTGCTAAATTAATGTTTTCAATTAGATTATAATACTTTCTCAAAGGTTAACATTTGACTGCCTGTTTTTGTTTTTTAAACTTTTAAAATTAAATATGCCTATCTATATTCCATTAATGTTTCTATATTTGTACTACATCAATGAATCATTTTTAATTACTGTATCACAAATATTTATCTTCCCCAAAATCAGATTGACAGAAAAAGTGTAATATACAGAATAAGAAACAAGCAAACAAATTTTAGTTTTCATCCAGAAAACTGGTCTTTTATTTAAGAAATGTATTCCTCAACTTGAGAATATATTTGTGGTTAAAAATAAATAGAAAATATGAAACTGAATACATTTTACGATAGCTAACTCTGGAACATCTAGTAAAAATTATTTCTCAGGTTCATCAAACGAGATCCAACAATAGCAATCTTGGACTTTATTGCATTGTCCCTGATTAACCAGGCATGTTTCTGGTTGATGTGCAGAACAGAATTAGACCATGCATTGCAAAAAGAGAGCAAACTTAATGCAACATAATTTGTACAATAAACTCAACTTCTATGTCTATGTTAATTTGGGAAATGAGAGAAGTGACACTTCGTAGTAGAACTATATTGTTTTAAAATATTTCATTCGCAAACATTTTTTATTATAAAAGCAGTCAAAGGTGGTTTGTGCGCTTATTTTTTATTTCATGCACACTATTAGATGAATGTAAGGGGCATTTTAATTTGCCAATATCCCTTTCTCTGGAGCATTGTTCCATCAGCTGAAGAGGTAAAAATTTTAGAAATGATCTGCATATGTTAATATGTTCAATGTGATAAGCTGCAAAGGATGCTCTCTTCTTTGATGATCTGTCTGTGCTAGCAGGCTGTTTCATTTATTAAATCACACTTGGTTCATTCTTGGGTGTGCAATGTCAGTTATCTGACATTTGTGCAATCACATAATCTTCTAGAAACTTAATAAATCACTGTTATCTGGATAGTTTCTTTTTCTCTGCCGAAAACTGCTTGCCATAACGTCGAGATATATCTCTAACAAATTCTGTTTTCAATACTTTTAAACACCTAGAAGAAAAGAAAATCATAGTTTTGTTTTCAAAATGTTCCACTACATAATGAACTAAAAGTTTAATAAAACAAAAATGTTTTATTTATGTCCTTGACATATTCACATCAAATAACGTATAATATAACAAGTGTTAGGTACAATAAAGCAGTTGGTAAGTAAAGCATACAGGTAAAGCAGCAAGATATAAAGTTATAATTTAAATTATACTTTATATTTGGTAGTATAAATGCACACCAATTGTTATGTTTCCATATAATTGGTGTGCATTTATACTACCAAATATAAAGTATAATTTAAATTAATACATATAAAATCTAATAAATACAAACTTGGAAATTAAAAAAATACTTTAGTCTGCTATGTGCAATTGTGTTCTTGTTTAGTTTTATTAACACTGAATATTTTAATTATTTTTATGGTACAAAACATTCTAATTTAAAATTTATTAATTGCTAAAATATTATTTTAATAGAAATGAAAGAAATTAATTTTTTAATTTGCTTCTGAATTTTTTGTTGTGTATTTAGCCACCGTTACAATAATTAACATAAATACAGTAGTATATAACAGTGTAACATCGCAGTATGAAATAATTTTTGGTAGGCAAAGTTCTACTGTCTTCACATATTCTTGTAATACAGAAAATGCTATAAAAATTACATTAATTGGATTTTCTTTTCCTTTGTTTTATACAAAAATTGATTTTCCTTTATGAATAACAAATTATTGGATTTCACATGATCTCTCTTACACTACTTAAATATTTAATTTATTCACATCTTGAGAAGTGAAATAGCTTAACATGTACTGCACAAGATAAATTCCAGAATCAAATTTGAGGTTCGTAGTAAGTTAAGAATATTGGACACGAACCGACAAATAGACTATTTTCCACCAACTCTTATAATCCGGCAGTCTATAAATTGGTTTTTCATCGGCCAATGCTTGAAATTAATTGTGGTCTATATATCCATTTAATTTGCAAGTGGTAGGTTAATGTTAATATATTCTAGTTCTGGTGCTCTAAAATAAAGTAGTAAAAGTAAAACAGGATTTCTCAAAAAAGGCTTTTAATTTTGTTTTAGCTAAATACAGTAACCCCTTGATACATCTTGCTTGGGAGACAAGAAAAGAGCATGATTTAACAAGAGTCAGAAAATCCTGCTCATTTATAAATTAAGAGGTAAATTATATACAAAATTAATGTTACTTTTATTTAATGTAAGACAAGCTAAAAAATCTGCGATAAAACCCTTTAAAATAATACTAAATATGGTATAACGTTTTTTAAAGTTAATATTTGTTCTCAAACATACTTTTGATCTTTTTTACCAAACCAGTTTAGACTTTTTGTGGGGGCTGGGATATATGTTGTCCCCTAGCCTTACTCAAAATACTTATGGCTCTTGGTGAGTGGTTTAGTATTCAAGAGCTTATCCCTCTATTCAGAGTCAATTATGAACTTAAGAATATCTGTCCTTGACTGATATTCTTAAGTAAAAGTATTCAGCTTTGATTACTTGCTTAACGTGAAATTTATACAGATAGCCACATTTAAAGCAAGTGACTTGATCTCCCAATTCTAAAAAAGGTTGGGACTATTATTTGCAGATAGAAAATTCATCAGACAAGTAAAATATAGCCAAATCAAAATACATTGAGGCTCAATATAACAAGGGATTATTGTATATATTTTGGTAAAAACATTAATGTGATTGTGTTTCAATGTGTTTGCTTTTAGGTTGCCAGGTCACTTTATGTCCATAATGTTCCATCCCAAAATCTGGGAAAGTGGCTTCTTTTAATTTTTGGAGAAAATAAATCTTAACAAAATTAGACTTTACTTACTATTGATTTTAAAACACTGATCTAAGAGTATAAAATGTTAGAAGGTTTATTTCTCTGTAGAGGAAAGTGAGAGGGGAGTTTTCAAAAGTAATTCCTTTGTGATGTAGAAAAATGAAAGGTAGAAGTATACTTTTTTAAACTTACTTTCTATATTGGGAACTTGATCTGAATTTTGCAATATCAAAACTTGGTGCATGAGGCATATGCACAATGAATGCATTTGGAAGCACAACAAACTCATAACTGTAAATGAAGAAAATATCTAATTAAGTAAAAGTATAAGACTGGAAATTATTAGACTAAATACAGTTACATTTTCTCATTTAACATTCAAGTAATCACATTTTTTATAATTTAAAATGCTTCTAACAAATCAATGTACAGAAATCCTGTTAAATTCATTCCCTTAAAGGGTTAGGAATTGATATAGTTATAAAATAAAGATTGAATGGGGGCTTAAATGATTAAAAATTCTATGCACATACATTACATGTTAATATATTTTAACAATTAGTCCACAGTGGATACTTTTTCATGCCCCTATGTTCTGCTTTTAAAATTACAGAAGTATAAGCATGTTTTCTTTATTCTTTAATGTATTGAAAATAAAGCAAAATATCTTTTAATCTAGGTTTATTTTGTATTAATCTACATGTATATTCATAAATGTGAGTATAATATTGATATTGGTTTCGAAAATATTTTCTGCATTAACTTTTTACATTTTTATTTGTTCTATACTTAGTGAAATTAATGCAATGGCATTATATTGAGCATGATACTATGTGGTGAATCACAGGAACTTTTATAAAGAAATTATTTCTATAAATTCACAGCATGATTCAGGAATAAAGGGGAATAAATTTTTTACAAGGTTACAAATAAATGATTATGACAATGTTAAGATTGAAAAGATCTTTTACATATTTGTCAAAAAATATTTCCATTCAAAATTAGTATGAAAGGATTTTTAAATTTCCATTAAGATCATCAAAATTAGCAGAATATAACCTAAGGGGTACACATGCATAATTTCATTTTGCAAACTGCAGTTTTCCTTGCATGACATCTTACCAATTTTGACCTTTAACCAATAGAATCTTTCCAAGGGATTCTATTCCAAGGGAATGAGAAATAAAATCTTTCTAAAGGATTCTACTCTAAGGAAAGAAGCAACAGAATCTCCAAAGGAATCTTTTAAGGAAAGGGCCAATGGAATCTAAAGATTGAAAGAATCTGGATTCGTTAGAAAGATGTGGTTATTTAGTAACCAAATGTGTTGTGGGGTAAAAAAAAGCAATGCTTGCATGCAAATACTTTTTCCTTTAAAAAATTAAAAATCAGTTTTCAAAGAAATGCTTGAGTTAAAAATTGAGAAAACAGGAAACACTTACCCTTGGGCATAAAGTTCCATGATATGCGAGACTTTGTTCCAGCCAAATCCCACAAATCGTCGATCATATTCAGGAACATCTCTACGAACAACAATGTATGGCTCAAAATCCAATTCCCACTGAACTCTATATGGCGTTGTGGCTGTCCTCCACTTGGCATAGTTAGTGGGAGCATGACCTCTGGTCCACACATGATACCTGAGAGTATTCAAAGAAATGAAAATAAAGTGCACATCTATTTAACATGTAATCACATTCTAAGTAATTGGAACATTTATCAATAGCTTATCAACTTTTTTGTAGTGTTTCACAAAAAGCTTAGTAAATAAAAATGTATTAAAATAATTAAAAACTAGCAGACCCACACACAGCACCTTTAGTTTCTTAATTTTTATATCTCATTGTCCATCATTGCTGATACTGACATTTCATCTTATTTAAATGTATTTATAATGAAGGTATGTATTTCGATATGTGCGTTTCATACTTTCAAATGAAATAATATTAAAAAACATTAATGAGCATTTCTTGTACTTATTCTTACAATGAAGTGCATAGCAAAACATGCATACCTCAGTCATGTCACAATTAGCTTCTGAACATCCACTTCGAAAGCATCCCAGTCACCAAGACAATTTGGTATTTTTAATATCTAAACCTATTTTCACATTTACTCATATTTTCTTTCCTTAGCTGATTTCTATCCTCCAGATTTCTCATTGCCTTCAGTAATCAGATTGCTGGAGAATTTCATTAGTAATGTGTTCTTAAAAGTTTTAGCAATAGGCTCCATCAAGCAGCAATCAAGCATATTTAAACTAAGGGGAAAATCCCTATTGGTTGATTTTATATTGTTTATCCATTTGTTATCATTCATCAACATACAAATACTGTCAATTTCTGTGTCACATTGTTAGTAATATATATAGATTCTATTCTCATGTGACCACTAGTTAATAATCAGCTATGATCGTGGCCCTTGTGATGTCAAATAGAGAACTTGAGAAGCATTTAGATTTAAGTTTCTGAAATAAGATTTCAATCACACAATATATTTTAAGAGGCATATCTCGTACACACACATTGCTTTTAATAGAAAAGTTATTTGCTTTGGGTATCCAATCAATAATAAAAGCGTTCTTGAATTTGTTTAATAGTAAATATTTGTCAAATTCAATTCAAGCAAAATCATTCAATTGAATTAACATTTATGTAGGAAAAATATATTCCAACAGTGTAATTTTGGTACAGCTGTAGTCTCTGCCGCGCGCGGTGGCAACGCGTTTTTTTTGGCGCCGTGTTTGGCGCACTTTTTATGTCGCCACGGAAATCTTCCAACATCGAATATATACTGCATACGTATGGATGAAATATGTAAATCTGAATGAAACAACATTTGAATAAAAAAACACTGCAAATATGGATGAAATGTATGGAATTTTGGCGTAGTTATAAGCGACTCATGCCGGTGAGGGTAACCCATTTGTTCTCGGATTTCCAACAGTGAATCGATATCATTCTCCACATATGAATGAAATGAATAAAAAAAATGTACATTAGTTATTCTAATATTTTAACAGATTTCACTGTAAATGATAACTGGACGCCGGCAAGGTTGCCATAAAAATAGGTTAACCCTAACCAGGAGAAAATTCGAGAAAAAAATGGGTTACCATCAGCCTGCATGAGTCGCTTATAACTACGCCAAAAGCCGCGCCAAAACGCGTTGCCACCGCGCGCGGCAGAGACTACAGCTGTACCCTCCAAACAAATTAACATGCAAATAATGGAAAATTTTGAAGGTAGTTTAGGAGCAACAATTTTTTATAATTGGTACATATCTCTAAAAAATAATACTTGTTAGATTTGACTGAAATTATTCGTCAAAACAACCAAGAGATATGTTATGTTTAAATTAGAGTTAATTTAATGCACATTTTCAAATGTTATAAAATTCAAACTTGTAATACCTAAAAGTAAAAAGTGTTCCCATGTCCAGCATGGAAAGAAGTTCAGCTTTTGATTTTGGGAATGTTAGACGATATCTCTGGGTCTCAAAAGCTGGGACTATCAGAGCCTGAAATAATCATTAAAAACAAGTCAAACGCAATATAATATTGAACAACTTTTCAATTGAACTAGATAGAGCTCAGCAACAATTATTTGTGATTAGCCTAAAGCAGCATTTCTCAAACTGCTCCGCGGAGCTCTTAGTGCTCTGCAAAACAATTCCCAGTGCTCCGTGAAAAGGTAGGACATGTTTAAAATTAAAAATATTTTTAGTAAACATATTTTAAAGCTTAAAATTAAAATATCTTTTACGAAAAAATGGGGTAAAAATATTTGAATATTATGACCTTTTGCACACGGTGTGTAAGAAAAAATCGAGTATAAATCATTTATCACCGCAATCGCAAAAATAAAAGAAAAAGCCAAGAGGTGCAGTAGTAGCCACTGCGTACTTCACCGACATGTTCTTGCAATGAAGAAAATGCCACCTTTTATAAAAGTGCTGAATGAAACTTAAAATAATAAATTTTATAAAATCACGACCTAAGAATACCAGGTTGTTCGAAATCTTATGCGATGACATGGGGAGTCAGCATACGTTTTTACTTCACAGAAATAAGGTGTCTCGCCCGTGTTAAAAATTTAATGCGCCTCTTTGAAATAAGGAATGAAGTCAGAATCTTCAAGAGTGACAATGATTTTGCTTTGGGAGAGAAGTTGTGTGATGATCGTTGGCTAATGAAATTGGAGTATTTGGCAGATATTTTTACAAAAGTTAATGATTTATGTCTCTCATTTCAAGGAAAAGCAGTAACTGTTTTTGATGCGACTGATAAAGTGGAAGGATTTAAAAAGAAACTGAAGTATTGGATAGAGTCAATAAAAAACGGAAGCCTGGATTGTTTTCCACTAACAAAAGGATTTGGAGAACTCGAATCAGACATTCCTGGGGATATCTTAAATGAGTTTGAAGTTCATGTCTTGCGTTTGATTGATACTTTGAACTCTTATTTTCCAAAAGGATTGCATGAAAACATAAAAGAAAACGTTTGGGTTGTAACACCATACTCTATATCCAAAAAACCATCCTCTCTGACATCACAGGAATATGAATGCTTGCTTGATTTGACATCAGATACAGCGATAAGATCAAAGTTTGAAACTGAGAAATCATTCTCGGATTTTTGGTGTACGCTAAAAGATGAATTTAATATCCTATCAGATAAAGCGAAACCTATGCTCCTGCCCTTCGCAACCACTTATTTATGGGAAACAGGATTCTTCGCATATGCCGCTACTAAAACAAAATACAGATCACAATGCAGAGCAAAATATTCAGTTGCAACTATCCGAAATTCAGTCAGATATAATCTCATTGTGCAAATCAAAACAGCCTCATCCTTCTCATTAAATTTCTGTTTCACGAAACCAAGTAAAAATTTGTAACAAATGTAATGCCAAATTAATAAAATAACAAATTGTGGATCTGCAATATTTGCCCTGAATTTATTTTCAAATGTTTTTTTCATGTGTTTGTTTTCCGTCTGCAATGGGAAATTAGTGCAGAAAAAAAATTAAACGGTGAAAAATCTAATGTCCTGCAAGCTTAAATGACGAAACTACCTTGTATCGTCAATGCTATTTTGTTGTTTATTTACTAACTACAGTATATAGCTGCAAGATAAAATTTAGTGCTCTGCGTTGAATTTCCAATTTCAAAAATGCTCTGTGACTGAAAAAGTTTGAGAACCTCTGGCCTAAAGTGTCATTTCCGTTAAAAATATCAATGAGATGAATTAGGTTAATGAATACTACTAAACTCTCCACGGAGTAAGTTGATTTTTTCCAAAATATACTTTGCAGTATTTTAGAATGTGTCAAGTTTTTGAAAACTAAGCTAAAAATAAAAGCTTTTTTTTACCCAGATAAATTTTACCCAAATATGTTGCTTTTTTATACATGTAATGAAAATCTAAAACATTTTTATTTTCACTCTATATTTTCTCATTCATTTAATACCATTGCATCCTATCAGAAGCTTGTTTTGTGACATTGAATTTGCTGTATGTGCTATTTCCCATGCTCTGCTTACTGTTTTCCATGTTTTTCTCTTCTGACTAACCTCCATGATGCTCACCAATGTGTTAGTTATCCGATATTTATAATTCATGTTCATAACGTTATATCTTAAAAGTCTAAGGCAAACGACTACTTCATTTTCATGATAATTTAAAAATATTATATTTATTTTATATTCACCTAAAAACTTCAAAATAATGTTGAGGTCTCTGATTAGTAAATTGGAACTATTTTTATGTTTAGAAAAGCAAAACAAGATAATATATTTAATATGGTTATAAATGTACCTTTGTGGAAGACTCCAAACCCATAGAAGCAACTGACTTTTTAAGGTACTCATAGAGCCCATACATGGGAAGGAAATCTATGTCAGTCAGGAACACAAAGGGTGTAGTCACTTGTTGCAAAGCAACATTGCGCAACAAATTGACAGGATAAAATGGCTGAGTAGAAAAGAGAAAAGTTTTAAGTAAACAAAACAGAAATAAACAATGTTTCATATGCATTGAAATAAGGCCCTGCATACCCCATCTCTGTAAACAATATGGTATCCAAGATTTTTCCTACTGCTAAGAATTTCTGAGCTCAGAGTATAGCTAAGAAACTGCTGCACTTCAGAATCAGACATATACAATGCTAAGCTGATAGGACCTATAAGGAAAGGTATTGCTTAGTTATATATTAATAGCTATATTTACTATATGTTATAAAGTATAATTTAATAAGGTAAAACCTTAACTTTTCTAAACATGAAAACTAAATATAACTTGTTAAAAAATTTAATCCATTAAATTGTATTATTATTTTTTTACTTTTAATACTTATGCTGATAATACTTTTCCATAAAGAATGTGATTATATATTTTTAATACTGATTAATTTTTCATTTGATATACATTATTTATTGTATTTACAACAAAATTTTTCAACTATATTTTGTAAAACAATGCAACTAATTTCTACTCAAAGAAAATAATTTTCAACATAAAATATAAAAGAAATAGTAACAGTGAGAATTCAAAACTTTAATCAAGTGAAACAAATATGGTTTCTTATAAATTACATTAATGGTGCTTAATAAGCACATTAATCACACAAAATATAGTTAATTGTTTACTGAAAATGGAAGCATTAACATAATCCAGTCCCAAATGTTAATCAAGTCCTAACGAGTAGATAAAAATTTAACATAAAGTGTTTAGAAAATGCAAATTCATGCTTTTTAGTTTAATTAATGAGAATTAACAATTTACCTTCCCAATGTTTACAAAGAGCTTCAACCATTTGAAGTCTATCCATAGATAGTTGTGCAACTAGAGTGACATCATTGCCTTCAGGTGTCTAAAAACGGGGAAATGTAAGCATTACCATTTTCTTTCGGTATGTATGATAACATGTAAGTAAATTTGAACTTAATACAAACATAAATTTGTAATATCAACATGAAAAGAGATAAGCTGCTAATTATTTCAAACTTACAGGCTCATAATCATATTCAATATAGTATAAATGAGTACGGTGTTTAACAACTCGTGCTCTTCTGAATTCATAACATGAATCATCTTCATCTATGGCATTTAACTAAAGAAACAAGAAACTACATTACTCCCATAGAAATTACTCCAGTTAATTTACATTCACATTATTTATAAAGTAAATGCTTATACTTAGTTCATGATACCAATAAATGATTGTAAAGAAATGTATATATAGTTTTCAAATTATTTACACATGACCTCAAAATGTCAGTTCCGATTATACATTATGTGAGTGGTATATATACATAGTACAATGATGCTACGTTTGATTAATTGGAAAGTAGTATTTTTTCTGCTTATCTTTTGCACTCTGGTTCCCCTCTGGTTTTAACTTTAAAATATTTGAAATGTAAATTTACAAGCCTTAGACAACAATGCATCTAGAATAAAACTAGTGTAAATGTGGGATATGGTTTAAAGAACAAGTAGAACACCTGTCACTCCCTGTGTGTGATCCAGAAAATGAACAAACACTACTAGGTTCAGACAGAATAGCGCCAGTAGATATTCTCAGTGATTCCGGAGAGACAGTTACAGGGATTGACTCCAGAAGAGGATGATGTATGACTATGCCTGATGAACACCAGATGTATCGGTGTTTCACCTGTAAATAAGTTCCCATGTCCCATTGTAAATAAACATCCTTAATTTTGTAAAAATGTCGCTTCCATCCCTTTTACTGCAAATAAGAGTTTTATGTATTCTACATAAATAAGATATTTTCACATCACACTTTTTCTCTTCCAAAAGTCTTCAGAGTATTTTTAAGCTTATACCTTTTTAATGGACAATCTAAAACTGTCTTGAATTATTCATACAGAATAAAAAGCATTAGTTGTGTGTATGAGACAAAAAATTAAATTTTTTTCAATAAATGACCAGCAATTAGTTTTCAATTTAGCATTAACATACAAAAGGGATCGAAATTTCTGATATTTTACTGCAACCATTGGTCTTTTGAAAATGGAAATCAAGTTTGAGCTTGTTCATATGTGTGCACTTGTATAACAAGTAATTTTCATATAATTAAGTCAAGTATGATGATTGAGAAATTAAATAATAGGAAAATGATCTGACTCTACTTATTCTATTCCTATTATTTTCTTTTAATTTTGTTATGATTGAAATATTGGTGACACAATGCGCTTATGTTCTGAGAGCTTCCACTAATGCAGTAAGATTTAAATTACTATATTAAATAGAACAATTAAAAACTTTCTATAAAACTGATTAGAATTACAATTAATTTGCAAAATTTACTATTTCTAAAGATTTTAATTTTTCTAGAGGATAATCTCATTTTGTGCATCTAATTCTTTTGGAACAAAAGCCTATGGTATAGTTTTGAAAATTATAAAATAATTAAATCTATGCAACTACGGCATAATATTAAAATGTATTAAACTATACAACTACAGGAAATGATACAAAGTATTACTATTGGAAACAGAATCTTATTCAAACCTCGGAGTAATACTTAAAAGATTTTATTGTGAATAGAGGTAACAAAGATTGAATTGTAAATTCATATTCAATTTCAATGTATTAAAAATAAAACATTGGTACTTACCGCTTCCTGGACATGAGTCACTTTACTATTATTGCAGCCAATTAATTCCCGCCGTAATAAATTTCCATCATACTCTAAGAACGTCAAATATAAATTTCTGAAGAATTCCACATGCTTGTTTTTAACTTTTAGCTTCTTTGGAGAATTCCAGTGAATGACCTAAAATGTACATTTGGGGCATTTTAAATTTTACAATAGATAACAAAATTATATCTTGAGTAAAAAACAAATGGTTTAAAACGTCACAATTGTTTAAAACTGAAAAGATATAATAAATACATTGAGTTTAAATTTCATAGAATTCATTACCTTAACAATACTTAGTGACAGATCATGCAATAGTGTACAACTGTTATTTTTTATAGGAGGGCCACATTTGTGTAAGAGTTCTATGATATCCATCATGTGAGTTTTTCCAAATTTAATTATCAAACTCATGATTAAAATTGTTGATTTACCTTTCTCATTTTTTAATAAAAAGTTGAAAATTCACTTACAATATCAATTTTTTAGTTTACTTTTAACACAGAGCGAAACACAATAAATTTGTACATAATTTTTAACTGGGACAAGGTGTTGAAACCCTTGTCCCAGTTAAATGCTTGGTTTGCTTCAACTTAAGAAATTTGAATGAAAGCTTTTCCTTGTTTCACTTTATGATTAATTTAATATTCCTAATTATAAATATTTATTGATTAATTATAACAATTTAATTTATATTTTTGTAACAAAAATGTACAAATGTATGAGGGTCAGCAAAGCTGAAAATAACAAAGGAAAAAGGCCTCAAAGTTATTTGCATCCAGGCCCTCAAAACGATTTGATTTGCCACTATCAGTACTTAGAAAAATAAAATAATTTAATCTTAAGTGAATATTTTGATAAAACATCAATTTATAATCACCTTTAAATCTTGGACTTCTGTGTAACAAATCTGAAACAAGAAAAAAGACTCAATAGTAAAATGAAAGATTAAACATAACCTAACATTACCTTAAAACAAATATATTTTACTTTCACAATAAATCCTGAATACATCATTTGTTACAAATTTTGTACTTACTTCACTTAATGTATTATCACTGAGCTGCACATTCCACTGGCATGGAAGTTTATATATGAGGTAGGGATGCTGTTTTAAAACTGCATTAAAAATGTCCTGCAAAGAAAATTTTGCATAAATAAATTTATGCATGTGACAACATGCTATGTAAATAGTAAAGATTAAAATAAGCTAGGTATGTTGTCTGACCAAATACACATAATTTGAATAGCCACTTGTAACATTGTTGACTTACAAGTGAAACACATTAAGTCAAGATTTTTGTGATATAACTTTTTTAGCTTTTCTAATTGAATGTAGTGTTTGCATTGGATGTACCAAAAGTAATTTCCTCTTTGCATGAAGGTTAGATTTCTTCTCAAGAAACAAACTTCGTAAGAATAGCATATAGTGAGGAGTTTTCCTTTTGTTTTCTCAGAACTATGTTTTTGGTGTTTCCTGGTATGCCAACCAATATATTCTCCCCCCAAAAATATGTGAAAGATTTTGTGACAGATAAAATTGTATCGGATCTTACATTTACTTCTGAATAAAATGAAGGTAGATTCTTTATAATGCATATTCATGATTGTTTCAGTTACTTGTTTATAAAGTGAACTGAAGATGAAATTTTCTTATTTATACACACCATGCAGATCAAAATAGAAAAACTTTTTTGTGTGTGCCTTAATTAAATGATGGATGCTATAATATAAATTAAATAGGAGGTACTGTAAACTTAATACTTACTAGGAGTATATTTTAAGATACAAATTTATAAGGAAGTCAAACATTGAAAGAAAATAAAAAGAATCATTTCAATTTCACACTAACTTAAATAACATTTTCAATAAATTTTTAACCACTAAACAATAATCTGCAATGAATCTGAAACTTAGCAAATACTTGTACATATAAATTCAATAAGCAAGTTAGTTTAATAAAAAGATTAATAAAATTTAATCATAATTTTACCTGGTCAGCTAATGAGGTTGATAACATACTGAGTAGTTCTTTCTCAGCAATTAACCGCCACATCTGCATCCAAGAAATATCCCGTAATTTTTTCAAATGAAGAAGTATAACACCAGTATTAAAACCTCGGCCCTATTAAAGAAATCTCATATACTTACTGAAGTAGCAAAATATTTTTTAAATATTCCAATGGCAGTTTCTCTAATGCAAATACTGAATTCTAAAATTACTTAGTTTTTACAGAATTAGTACAAAATAATAACACTTAAGGAACAAAATTAAATAAATGGGATACAATTTTCAGTATACATTTACAAACATTTTATATAAGAAAAAAATCTCACCAATGCAGGCCAAGGCCTGTGATTTTTCCAAAGTTTTCCTAAGTACCAATCGCTTTGATTTTCAACCAGCCCTATAGCCTGAAATAACATTTTGATAGCATTCTTTAATTTCCACTAATTCAATAAATGGTAGTTTTCAATATGTAAAGTCTATTATATAACTGAAAGCATGAATTGCAAAAGTGTAAATTTTAAGAATTAGAGTTGCTGAAATTTAAAAAAAAAATAAAGATTTGTGGGGAAAAGTGGAAGTATTTGATCTTATTCCAGTGTTGTTTTTGAATTGGTTACATTAATGTAAATAAGAATTCTAAATTCCAAGCTACCTGAATCTACTTGTTCAAGCCCCTGATATTAAAATAAATAAAACATACTCTACCTGCTTGGCAGACAACTTTCTGAAAATCCTCCATAGTTCTGCAATGTCAGTAGCAAATGTAACATCTGTATCCAAAACAATTACCTACAAAGATATCAGTTTTGTAAAAAATATCAAAGTTATAAATTCCTTTAACTTATTAAAAATGTCTTGACTTTTCTGATAAATATAAATAAAATACATATAAATATTACATAAATTTATGACACTAGTAAAAAATTGAAATTATATAGTTTTGAATAAATTACTTAAGATGTTACTCAAATTCCTCCAAAAGATTAAAAATACCACAATTCAAAAATTTGAAAACATCAAATTCCATAGGAAAAGCTAATAGTAGATGGGCACACCCAGGACATCAATCTGTAGGGGTTACATTAATATCGTAAGCTCTATTTTCAGGGGGTAAACATTTGGTGATTAAAAAGTCAACGTCAAGTGAGTCAGAAATGTGATGTGCTAGGGTTGTGAGTTTCAATTTTGAAATTTCTTCAAAGTATAGAGTAGTTTAGATTGTATACTATGGAATAGTTTTAGTGACCTCATTCCAAGACAAGTAGAAGTTATATTGAAAAAAAAACGATGTTTAATTCTTTAATATAGAATATAAACTGTTTAAAATGCTTACATTATTTTGTTCCTGTAAATAACTGACAGGACACTTTTGTTCATTGAACCAAGGAGAAAATGTAAAAAGCCATTTTAATCGATTGCATTTAAGTGATATATCAGTTAATTGAATAAGGATATTTATCTTTTTAATTCTTGTGTGTGGGGAACACTCTTGATATATTAGATGTACTGTTAAAAGGTTCACAATCAAACATAGAAATTTGTTCAAAAAGAATTTTACTCAATTTTCAAAGCAGTAAATATCGATACTAAAGAAAGATATTGGTACAATATATTATTTTTTAGGTACAGCTGTAGTCTGTGCAGCGCCGTGTGGCAACGACTCTTGGCGCGTTTTTTGGCGCACTTTTAAGCGACTAATGTCGGCTGATGGTAACCCATTTTTATCTCGAATTTTTCTCTGGTTTTATGGTTAGGGTTCTCGGGTTTTTATGGCAACCTTGCCAGTGTTAACTTAAAATTTAGTTTTTTTGTGGTAGACAAACTTACGGGAGTGAGGGAGTTCCAAATAGTTTATTTTGTTGCGAGTTGTGTCGCGATAAAGAGCTTTTTTTTGGAGTTTTTTAAAGGAATCGGAATTAATTAAATCAGAAATTTCTTGCGATAATGCTAAGGGGAAATGACGTTTTCTGTGAGAAATTCGGTTAGCGATGGTTACAATTGGATTTGTAGGGGGTGTTTAAATTAACATCACACTGAAGCAACACAACGGGCTATTGGCGACGGTCCGGGATCAATCCCAAAGGGAAAGATCCGAGGACAAAACCACGTAATTTTGAACCACGGTCAGATGACGAGGCCTGAGCTGGCATCCCACTTTCCAAACTTCCACACCACGCCAACGTGAGGACATTTGAGGCTATGTCAGATTTAACGTGCACCAGCCCCCTTTGTACACGACGGTGTTTGGCTGGATTCGAACTCTCAACCCTTCGGTTGCTAGTCCGTTACTCATCCAACCGGGCCACCGCGGCCCTTGGATTTGTAGGAATCGTCGGGATAATAAACCATGTCGTATCTACAAATCGATCAGACACGGGTCATGGTTTCGCAACAGCAATTTGATTTATATATTTAATCCAAATTTCCGTTAAAATTTTTTTGGTATATTTAATCCAGTTTTGCAATGTTTCACTAGTCAAGATGTGATTTCCGTTAAAAAAATATTTTTTGTATATTTAATCCAGATTTGCAGTGTTTTACAAGTCAAAAGTTGTTTTATCATGATTTATATATTTAATCCAGATGTATGCAGGAATATATTCAATTTTGGAAGATTTCCTTGGCGACATGAAAAGTGAGCCAAAAAAATTGCGTTGTCACACCGCGCGGCGTAGACTACAGTTGTACCATTCTTATTTCAAAAGCAGTGGCGCCCTAAGGGATATCACATACAAGTACAACACATAAAGAATAGAAATTTTTCCAATGGAAGAATATTATCTGAATAGCAAAAAGATAAGTTTGTATAAAACTCAGATTTCATGTGCAATTTAAATTTAAAAGTAATCGAAATATGGAAATATTTAATTATCTCACAACAATTCTTTACTAAATAAGTTAGTTTAAGTGCAACACGAATATCTTAACAATGAATAGACAGATGGCTTACCTTTTCTAATGTGTCAGGCAATGCCCTAGGAAGGACTAATTTCATAAGGCCATACACTCCTGAATAATGCTTATTAGGAATCCATGATACTTCTGTTTGAAGATTGTCCGCCAAGTAGAAACTGACATCAACTGATAAAATAAAACATGTCGATAAATTGTTAGTCATTGATTCCACACATTAAGAGATAATGTACAGATAAGCGATGTATTAAAATGAGAAAGTTGCATGGTTATTTTAACCATGATCCCATGTACAAAATTCATGTGTAAAATCAAGGCGTTTTACAGGGTCGAGTCACATTATTATGACCACCTGTTAATATCCAGAATAGCCGCCTTTAGCAGCACGGACAGCTGCTAGACTGCGTGGGAGTGAGTCAATAAGATGGGGAAGGTTCTACAGGTATCTGGAGCCATGCAGACTGCAGTACGTCCGACAGCAGCGGCAGGGTGCATGGTGGAGTGTCCATACTGCGAACATGGCGATCGAGATGATCCCAAAGATGCTCGATTGGGGTCAGATCTGGTGAATTTGGGGGCCAGTGGAGCACTTGGAAGTCTTCGTCGTGCTCCTCCAACCAATCGCGGACAATTCTGGACGCATGGCACGTGCCATTGTCCTGCCGAAAGATCCCATCCTTCTGAGGAAAAACAGTCAGCATGTATGGGTGTACATGATCGGCAACAATGGATACATAACCCAATCCATTGAGTGTACCTTCCACAGGTACGAAAGAACCCAGGCAATGCCATGAAAACATTCCCCACACCATAACACTGCAACCACCATATTGTGTTCTTTCAGCAATGGTTGCAGGGTGTTTGTTCTCGGACGTTTCTCGTCTGATACATAAACGTCCATCCGTTCGATAGAGCAGAAAACGTGACTCGTCTGAGAAGGCAACCCTTTGCAATCAGTAGCAGTCCAGTTCTGGTATTGCCGCGCAAATTGAAGCCGTTTTAACCGATGCAACTTCTTCAGCATGGGTGCAGTGACCATCCATCTGCTTCGGAGCCCCATATGTAACTGTTGGGTTCGTTGTACTGTCGTCTTAGACACACGTCTGGAAGTCCCCTGGTTCGTTTGACACGTTAGTTGCTCAACTGTAGCATGTCGGTCAGTCCTCACACACCGTCGTAACCGACGTTCGCCTCTCACATCAATGGCACGTGGTGCACCGCAGTTTCCACGCCGTTTATTTTCAATGGTGCCGTTACTCCAGTCACGGTATATTTTCACCACAGCAGTACGCGAACAATTCACAAACTGTGCAGTTTCCGAAATACTGCCGCCCTTGGCGCGAAAGCCAACGATCATCCCCTTTTGCAAGTCAGATAAATCGCGCGTTTTACCCATCACAGCAACGAAGGATATGTTCCAAGATAACCTACGTTTCCAACTTCTATACCCACCACGCCGGCTGGCGCCACGTGCCGCGTTTCATTGGCTGTGCGCTGTTGACATCTGAGGTAGGGGTGGTCATAATAATGTGACTCGACTCTGTAGATTAGCATTATCTACTTACTTACATTTAATATAAAATACTTTGAGACATTTTAACAAAATGTATAGCTTTACTGTTTAGATTGAGAAAAATTATAAAAGTTAAATATTTCCGTACTTATTTAGACTAGCATGAAAATAAGTTGTCTGAGCTCTTCAATTGCTTAGAGACAAAATAAATCATTTAAGTTTGGAAACTCAAGAGTGGGTCAAGGCTCTCCAGTTTAAACTATTATGAGATTTTTAGTTTGCATTTAATACTAAAAACACAACCACGAATTTCGAAACTGAAATTATTCGAACGTTTTAACATATAAAATATCTCATTCGAACAAAAAGATGCTTTTCAAATCTAATTTGTTTCAGTATAGAAGACAATTTAAAAATATTACGATATTATAATTTATGCTTCATATTTGGTTGTAAAGGTAGTCTATTGTATTGTTGTTTTTATGGCTTAGGGGCCAGATCTGGTCAAGCAATGTTTCCCATCAAGTAAATGGGCATACACTCACAAAGGAGTTTTGCTGACACAAGACAGAAATGCACCCAGGGTGGTGACATGGGGTGATTTGTGAAATATGACCCGGGTTGAGCTTCTTTTCGTCGCGATTTGGCTTACGATCAGGGTGGCACGTTCCGAGCGGTTCAACTGGTTTTCTTTTCTGTCAGGAAGAAATCGCGAACTTGGGTCGCGCTCGTGCATCACCCCACCTAAGAAAACATATTGGCGTGGTGTCGTGACTTGAAAATCACGTCTAAGTAGCCGATGGTCGACCATCCCGCGCGATTTGATAAGCAGCGATACCCCGGTGACAAGACCCGTAAAAATGCATTTATCCACCAGATAGCGAGATCGGGGACGCGTTGCTCAAAACGCCTCGTGTGTCACTCAGCTGAGAGCCGTACATTTACCCACATGATCACAGAAAATATAATAATGCAGTCACTAAACACGAAATCTGAAAAGAGAAATTCAAGGTACGAACAACGCAAAAATTTACACCTTACAAAGTGCAACTTACCCCCAGGTACATTCCAGGTGGACACCAAAGTCTGTAGAATGAGCTGTGCGACAGAGTCTGCAATGAAATGAAAATGCAGGGGATTTTTGCGATAAAAAAGAATGCTTTTGATGAGAGTGACGACGGATCGACTGGAATTGTATCCTGCGCACACTATGGCAATGTGTATTACTTCACACTTGGGCACTTCGGGTTCTTGGTTCAAACAAATAACAGTCTTCTGACTACTTTCCTCCTCTTTTGTGCCGAACGTTTGGGAATCATTTTGGGTCTCAGACATTACACTCAGTAGATGGTTTTGAGAAATGCTGAAAAACAACACGGTATAAGAACTTCCAAATTATTAACAGGCCTTTTAAATACATACATGCCTAAAACTTATACTGAATTCGCACCAAATAAGGTCACCTGATCTCAATCCAATAGAGCATACTTGGAATGATCTATTACAGCCTACACAATTCCAAGGACCGCACGACGTGCTCGAGTGAGCGAATGAGACTGTCTTTGCCACGAGAACTCTTGTTGGATAGCCTTTTGTGGAATGTTTTCTAAGGAGGTATGTCTGCATGTTTTACCATCCTACGGCAGACTTACATATACCCAAAATTAAAGTATGAACAGAATTTGAAGGACTTCTCTGACTCGTGAATAGTACGTTTGTAGTCATTTCGTTGCCTCCCTGGGTAGAACGGGCAGCAAAGACCACTGTTCTCTCCATGCTTCGCAGTGGACACTTGAAGTCAATGAAGATCGAATTGGGATTGCCCTCCAAGCGTTTGCCTCTGTACGATTAGTTCACACCTCACCTGAGCACATCCTTTACCTTCTCGGCTGTTCCTCAGGCCAACTTATTCACCATCCTGAGCTGGTTCTTGAGGGCCTCAAGTTTCAGGGATTAATAGACTTTGTGTAATTTTATTTATGCCAAGTGAAATAAACAACAATACATTTGTAAGCTTAACAGGTGAATTTCGATGAAATAAATAAAAAGAACCCATGAATACTGGTATTTTTGATACTTCGAGCAAAAATATGATGAAATTAGTTATGAGAATGGTGGAAATATTTACCTAAGCTGTCTCCGTAGTAGCTGATTTTGTTCTTCCACTTCTCGGACTCGTTCTGCCAGTTTTGCCTCACGGCGAGTAAAGCCCAAGAAGTTGTCAGCTCCCATTTCTAAAAGCAAAGCGACAATAGTTTAACAGACACAAATTATTATGAACAACCGTCAAAGACAAAGATTAACAAGCAAAGACACAGTAAGCATTTAGTATTATATTTCCATTTGAAAAAAATTTGCTTCAATTTCTACTTAATTTAAACAAAAATTGCCATAAGAAACTCGGACACACGCAGAGGCGAAGCTAGAAGTTTTGCGTTCTATGGCAAATAAGGCGGCCTGATGCCGCCCTGTTAAAAACAAAATTTAAGTTCTTTTATATGAAGATAATTAAGATAATATACTAACGTTCCCAATATTAATTTTTGGTAGTAATTATTGACAATGCAGACTAAAAACACCCGGCTTTTGTTAATGGATCTTCATGACAAAGTAAGAAAAGGAGCCTCCATGGTCATGCTTTGTGCTCTCCAGACATTTGCGAGAAGATAATTTTATTAATTCGTCTTATCACTTTTTCGAATTTTAATACGATTGCAGGGAAACATAAAAATAATGATTTTTAAGCGTTGTGTTCTAAAGACGGAGAGTATGAAAGCAAATTCACTTCACACTCTAGGCACTGGAAAATATTTCTGTATAAAAAGGCATGTGTTTAAATTTATAACCATTTTTTAAAAACATTCTCAAGAAAAACCACTTTGAAATAAATATTTCTGTTGTGCCTTTAGATACTAGTGCTCATCCCTGTCACCCTCCCTTATCTAGGTCACTGGCCACATGTGTCATTTCATCGAGTGAAAAGATTAAGTAACAAGCCAAAGAGGTTTGGTTAGTTTTGGGTATTATGGCGCAAAAGTTATATTTGGCCAAGCAGCGCCAAACACAAGAAAATGTAATGTCAAGTAATTGTGAAAAGAAAGATTGAAGAGGATAAAGAAAGATCCCTTGTACCATTGAGGGTTAATGTTGACTGTATGATTTTTAATTTTAGTTCATTTTTGTCCTTTACAAGCAATGTAAAGTTCCAATTTAAAAAGCAGAGCTGCAAGGCTAAAAAAGGCGTTTGAATATTTAACGAGATAAAAATTTAAACTGTCTTGTAGATTTTAAAATTGATTACCGAATCAAAACTATATTTTATGATAATTAATTTATTAAAAAGTATCTTGCTTTGTTATTCTAGTTCTTTAAAATGGTTCCCATTAAGCTATTTGAAAATAATAAAAACCGATAAAAATTAAAATTTTTTAAATAAATCTGCAGCATGGAGAAATTTTATTCACGTTTCTTATCCAATTTAATTTCTTAATGTAACCTGCACCTTGTTTAGATTTATTCAATTAAAAAACTAAAAAGTAACACCATGATTCACAAACAATTTTCCTAAAGCAAGAATAGTCTTTGTTTTCACCTATACAAAGCAGCTAAATTTCTTTTATTTTGCCCTAAACATGAGATTTTGTTTAGCCAAAGTAAAGGTGCCTATTTGCGATTAGTTTTTAGAGAATACTCTCTCTCCTTTTTTTATTAAAACTTTATTTTATACGCTTTTAATCACCTCCCTTAAGATTTCAAACCGAGTCTTAACTTTTAATTAAAAGCGAAAAGTGTTAGACGATTGAAATTAGATTGAATAAAACATTGAATCGACAACGGAATGTACTTCATTTTCCATTATTTGCACGATTAATTGAATTACGTGAGTAAAATTAGCTTTTCGAGAATATAAAGCTATGCAATTTTTCGATAGAATAATTATCCCAGATTATTCAAACGCATTTAAATAGACTTAACTCGTTTATGTGAAAATGGGTTCCAGATAAAAACGACTGCTGTTTCGATAAGTTTATTATTATTTCCAATAGTATATTCGTAGTTAATTACATACATTTATGAAGGAAAAAATGCATTTTTTTAAATGTGAACTTTTTAATTAAGTATATTGTCATACAATCAAAATATTTATATAATACACTGCAACTTGTCAATGCAACATAAGTGTGTCAAAATCGTTTTCAATCTTCAGCAACAGAATTATTGATCTTAACAAGTGAAGTTAAAGCGAAAAAAAATTACACCCCCGGTTGCAGTCTGGTTTGGACAGTATTTTTTATTTATTTCGTACACTTACTAGGAAGTTTATGGTGAGATGAGATGCTGGCTTTCACTTATTGTTTCATATTTTACAACTACAGAAAATAATACTATAACTGCATGAAATTATAGTTTAAAGCTATATTTGTTTCTTGAAAAATAAAAGAATTAGGCAGTTTTTCTTTTCACTGCTTCAGACAAATATTTATTCAAGTTTACACTTTAATACGTGCAGTCGAAAAGATCACAAACAATATTTTTCTTTGTTTTTATTCGAGTAAAACATTATTCATAGATAATGTTAAGCAACAAAGGTATTCTGACATAGCACATTCCAATTAGAATGTACAGTAACTTCAGCAAAATAAAAAATATATTTGGATATTAATGTTACTTTATTTTTGAAAATTAAGTTTCTGAACACACTTCGTTTTCAAAATGTTTTACTACACTCGTGCGTGTTTGTTTTTCCTTCTGATTCAATGAACCCGAGGTACTCTGTAAAATAAGTTTTTCCCTACTAGTCTTTCTGTTGTAGGAAAGCCAAGAAAATATAGTGAATACCACATTTCCTGCAAAGGGGTACTGAATCATTTACTAAACTAAAATACTCAAATATGTACATTTTCTTTTAAAATGATTTTATAATGAAATGGAACTTCGGAGAATGTTCTCGTATTTTATTGAGAAGAGAAAACTATGCACAAAATATGTTAAAATATTTCACAAACTTGAAACACTGACACATCCAAAATATCTAGTGGATACATTATAAAAATATTTTCTTGGAAACCTTTCAATACTAGCTTTGGCAGCGACTTTTAATTAAAAGTATTTATAAATATTATTTTTTTAACGAGGACAAAACAATGCAACAGGAAATACCATCTTATTTTGTTTCCAAAAATCTATTTAATAATCATGATTGCTTTTAACCAATTAATAATTTTTACTTGATTAAATCAATCAATAGGTTTTGATTTTAGCAGTGAGGTTTACATACAATATACTATGAGCCATTAACTTAACTGATAAATGATATTCTATTTCTGAATTTGCCTTAAGATTAAAGTTACGATAGATTTCATCATTCATTTATAGAATGTACCATATTCAGAATGCAAATATAGCCTTTTTAAAATTTTGAAAGGCATAAAGCAATTAAAAGATATTTGATTATCCCTTTAATTTGATATAGCCATTTCAATGCTTTTGTATAAACCGTACATGTTATGACAAATAAAATTAACGAGTACGAAAAAGATCTCAATTTGAATATTTCATAAAATTATATATACTAAATAAGGAAAACTTGCCTTCATCGGAGGATGCCAGGTAAAGTAGGAATAGGGCGGGGAGGCAGCAAGCGACGGAGAAGACGACCACCCTACGCTTGCGCATCCTGCAAGCAAGTCCTCCCCTAGCTCCCACATGCATCCGAACACCGCATCACTGAAACAAACATATTTCATTAACATTCACACCCGTAACAACATTTTTAACATTTAAATACATTTCAATTTACTTGAAGCATCAATTAAGGTTGGTTTGGTTTCACGGTACACGGTCCAGAAGTACGCCAGTACACAGGTTTTCACAATAAAGCTACAAAACAAATTAACAAGTCAAGAATCTAGGCGGAAAGCGCAAAGCAGCACGGCGTGTACAAATTAGAACATAAGCAGTATGAAACGGTGAAACCTACTTATGCGGAAAACAAATATTTCATGCGAAAAAGTGTATGATTTTATAATTAACCAAATTTCTATATTTAACAATAATAAAAGGCATTGGAAATTATCGTTGTGGCAAGGACAAAGTTGTGCCAAAAATTCTAAAACTACAAGTCACTTTTAAAGAAAATATTAAAAACCCACTTGATCATTGCAATCCAGATTTTGGACGTGATGAAACATTACACAAATTCCGAGATGGCTGACGTGCATCTAACGTATGGGGCGGCCAATGAAAACGGAAGAGTTGCTCAAATATTGTACAGTGAACGCTTCCGCAATAGGCGAGAGCCGAATCGTCAAAAATTTCCGCGTTTGCACAGCTAGCTGTGTGAAGTGGGAACATGCTCCATCATGTGCAATATCCGTGTTGTGAACGTCCAAGTGAAAAAAAGAACAATTTGCAAACGCGTTAACAGGGCCCTCTACTAGCACCTATGCACAACAGATGTGGACACACATTCTTTGACAAAATATGTTTAATTTGGTGTACCCTGGACTCTTTAAAGTTTCGCCAGGAATTTCGAATCACATTATTTAACTCCCTTTAGTAACCCCGTAGTATATCTCCCAAATGAATTTATTAAACCGTTTGAGGGCTATATCGGCAAAAAATAGCTTACACTTTCAATCCAACTGAAGACAACGATTACAATTTACAAATTAAAGAAATATATACTGTTTACTTATAAAACGGAAATATTCAATCAGGTTTTTAATACCATTTTCCAGTATCTAATTATCTGTTATAAACTTTACACTAGAATTCAATATGTTCCATTGAAAAACAGATTTCGATGTTTCGAGAGGACCGGATCTTTAATACCTAAGAGATTACTTTATTAAAATCTAAGCTAAATTAACTCAACATCGATTTTGCATCAACATTTGTGAAGCTTTATCAACCTTTACTCGTCCCACTCGCTAACCATTAGACTTCCAGAGAAATATTCATTGGATGCATATTTCCTTCAAAGGAAACAAAGATAATTGTTACTTTTTACGTTTATTAGAAAAAAGACGGGCTTGTTATTTATTTACTCTTCATAACCTTACCCAAAACAGTGTTTATAAAAACACTTTCTGCACACATTTTCCAAGTCGTTGAATTTGAGATTTATTGAAACTATATGCTAGTAAACGATTTCTAGTATAAAATATGTACAATTGTTTTGGGTTAAAAGTCATATCGGAATTTATGGAACTGAAGTTACTGGTTAATAAATCAACAAATCATTCAAGATTATTGAAAAGCTTACTTTTCCAAGCAGATTAAAACCACCACCAAAAAGAATTAAACATATGACGGAAAAATAGCTAGAACGATAATGAAATAGAAAGATATACTCACAACCTTATCACAAAAAATAATATAACAGATTTTAATACAACAGATTTTTTGCGAAGTACATTTTTGAACAGAAAATACTTTGAAAAACTATAGAACCTCTTAGGACAAAATACTTCAAAAAATCGATAGATACATCAATTATGGAACTGATCCAAGAACAAAAATAGTAGATAATATATCAATCACATGAACTGAATTCAGATTGCTTTTTAAAATAGTACAAACAATTTTAAATCAACCGCTAATTTTGCTGATTCGTTTGAGTGTGCTTGATTCGAGGTAGGAACTGTATAAAATTGATAGAACTGCACGGTAGAGATCTCGCCACTCTAATGAAATTCTCCAGCAGCCTGATTACAGAAGGCAATAAGAAATCTGGAAGATAGATATTCGCGCAGAAAAGAAAATCTGAGTTAAGCCGAAAATAAGTTGAGATAAAAAGATATCGAATCGCCTTTGAAGTGAATGAAGTGCAATTGAAATGGACATGTGGAAGCTAATTGTGGTAAAGTGAAGAGGAATGAACTTTTAACCATGCTCTTTGTTGGAAATCCGTATTCACGCTAGTAAAATGCTTTGAAGATGTGAACAAAATGCTGTTTTCTATTTTTGACTAATTTTATTTGAACATACATTTATTTCACTAAATTTCATTTGAACGTATGAAATGTGCACATAGATACTTATATTCATTATAGATGGATTTAAATAATGAAATGTGAGTAACACTACTGCCATGAATGAATATTACCAATTAAGAAGTTAGCGCAGGTGCTATGCGCTGGACTGCCAGTATCAGTGCATTCCGTATCACCATTATACTCATCACGATTCTATTTAAAAAATACTTTTTATTTTATGGATGAAATTCTCTTTATATATATATTCCATTCCATTCAAGAAAAACTTCAAGGAGTAATTAGTGAGAGACGCTCATAGAAAAATATAAATACAACTCAAATAAAGTTTTTAAAGCGTCAATGAAGTATTAAAGGTTCCGCTGTGATAATTTGTGCATCAAAAATATATTCAGACTAAAGAATCTTCAATAAAGATAGCGTAAAGGTATTTATTAATAGTTAAAAACAAAATAACCTAGACTTCGAAGAGACTTCGTAGACCGTGAAGAGTGATGTTAGTTTTATATTTTTCTACACGTGAGTTTTAGAAAGGCGATTCAAATTTTAAAGAATGTAAATGAGTACAGCTTTTAAAATTACCAACAGCTGAAAAGTATAAAATATGTAGCAAGAGTTCACAGCGCGTGTTATAATCGAAAAAGTCCCTTTGAAAAGTGTATTTCTAGTAACGCTGATTAAGGATTTATAACTTTTCCGGAAATGTTATAGGTTAAGGAAACATTAATTAAGGTACATAAATTTATGCTTAGATTATTAATAAACCAAAAAAGAATCTGTCACTTCAAACGCCATCATTTACGACTGCATAATTGGGCATTTTATCTTGGAATTTATTGGCGTTATTTTAGATATCCCCATTAATTCAGCTGAATTTCCTCATTGGGTTTTTAGATAGACAACACAGATAAAATCTATTAAGCGTTATTAAATTAATAACTAAACGACCCTTTTTCAACCTATGTGGTCAATAACGTATGATGGATGATACAGCGTACATCAATGACTGTGTAAGCCCAGAGGTCAGGCATCCTACGATAAAAAATAAAATTAATGAAGACTGAATTTAATGTAAACCAGATGAAAAAACGACGATCTTTTTAACGTAAATTTGAGTGAGACATCAGATTCTATTTTTGCCATGATTTTCATAGCAAGAAGCCAGGCAGGGAATATTATCGACTGATCATTTCAAATTCTAACGGTTTCTTACTATGATTGGTTAATACCTTCAGCATTGACCCCTTTTCCCCCTGGGGTATACTACCTTTAATAAACACGGGGGTCGAGCTCCCGGGATACCCAAGCGATCTTATTCTGCTTTTATCCCACTATTCTATTCCTTAATCCCTCTTTTTTCCTTTTCAGGGCATTTTCCTTGACGCTGTCTATCTCGTGTTTGGTGCAGGTTGGCCAAATATGGTCCTCCGGTACCATAAAACCTAAGACTAACCTCTCTTCCCCATACCTCCTGATAGATGCATACGCAGTTGGTCCTATCTTTCTCTCCTAATCTTTCTGACTTCGTAAAGGAGTCTCAAGTTTTAAGACAGTGCTTAGATCATCCATACAGAGTTGCTCAGATTGGGCGCCTTTGTGTCTATGGGCTCCTTTTTTAACTTGGGGCTAACAGTAATTTATGTACCATATTAACGTGCAACAACTTTTTCTGGTATATTATCTGAAATCGGACTGGGTGGGTTGATTCGTTTTGGGTTTATGGAGCAAGGATCATATTTGGCCAAGCGGCGCCAAACACAAAACAAAGAAAAAAAAGCAGAAAGGTAGGAGAGGGTAAAAGAGAAGGGAGGATAGGGATCATTTAGGTACCTCGGGGTTGTAATGCCCGTAAACACTCCTGGGGGCGAAATCGAACAGGGATTAGTGATCGAATCTTATTTAAATTATTCACATATAATCATGGACTACAGAGTATTTGTATCCTTAAACTATTATTTTCATGTCTATCGAGCCCTTTGTAACTATTCATACTATATTTTCTTAGAGGAAAAGAAATAAAGGTAGATGGACTTCACCTTAAAAGGTAGTCTAAAACAAAACATTAGGATTTTTTGCTTTCGATCTAATCACAGAATCCCCAGTTATAAACGCTACGATACGCTAAAGTGTAAACCCAAATAAAAAACACGATCAAACACAGCAAGCAAAATACTCAGTACACCCTGTAGAAGGGTAAAGAGCAATCAAAAATTACATTTCCTCTTTTCCTTTTAGAGTGAATCTTCCACTCTTTGCATTTGTCAGCAAGCGTGTTGCAAAAGTTCCTCGTTCAGCTTCCTCAGATGTGTACACAAATAAATCCTAATCTCTTGCAAGACACGCGACAGAAAATGGCGGCGGCTTTGAGGCGGCGCGAGCCAATTGAGATGGATTGAGTAATTAGGCTCCAATTATGCAAATGACTCTGGGGAATCGAAGCCGAGACGATTATTCGATGCTCCTTCTCCGCCAGTGGAAGACTGTAGACAATGTACATAAAGATTAAGATGCGACAGATGGGGAAAAAATTCAAACCCAAGAACAAAATTCCATTGCGCGCTTAGATTTTATGGTACGAAGTTGCAATCCGGAAGATTAACATGAAGAGAAAGTACTTTAATCTCAGAAGGAAGTCAAGAGATACATTTTTTAAGTAGCAAGGGACACCACAGATCATTTTCCTCATTTTAGTAATGGTAGAAATAGGAAACAGGATTAGAAATTTATGGGAACATCTTACTACATCGAATACATTTAGCATGCATCTAGCTAACATCTAATGTTTTTCTTTTATGCAACAAAATGAAAAAGAAGTTGGAATATAATATCAGGACCGCCACAGCCAAAGCACTTGTGAAATAGTAACTTTAGCAGCATAAATTCTTCAAAGCAAAACAAACCTTTTCTTAAAGCTTATTTTAGTAGTTTCAGTTGCTCCCAGCTACCATCCTTGGCGCAGGGTCTTAAAAAATGCCGTGTGTAATAAGCGTTTGGCATAGCTTGGTGCTCAGTCAGCAGTTCACACTTTTAACAGAAAAATACTAGATGCCTCGTTGAAGTTATCAGAATGTTTAGATTTTCCAAACGTATTTGATTTCATTGGAGAGCAGTAGGTGAAAGTGATAAAAACTTTCCCCCAATGCTATAGCATAAGATATGGATTCATGCAAATAGTTAAAAATAGGACTTAATTTTCGTTGTCCTATGGCTCTTGCTTGATTTTCAAAACATCCACCTAGGCGCCAAGCATTAAAAAAATCGCACTAATTTTAAAAATAAGAGCCATTGAGACGATTTTGCTTAAAAAGATACGCCAAGGTTAAACATAGTAGCAAAAGTCACCTTTTAGTTGCATATCGCAGCTATTTAAGAATGAGTGGGCATATCATTCAAATGACGATGAAATGACACAAAATATTTCTGGTCAGGCAAAAGGATTGGATGTTAGGGTTTTATGGGCAAGGTCCAAAAGCGGATAAGTTGCGCCAAACACGAGACAGAATATAACCCAATAAAAGTACAAAACGTTTAAAATTCAAGTCCAAGACAAAGATAAAAAGATAGATTTAAAACATGCAGATGAGAAAAATATTCAAATAGTCAGATGCTATACACAAGACCATTGTCTGCAATGAATATTTTGCAATAATTGAATGCAATAATGAATTTAATTTACATATGCATAAAATGTGGAAGTGTGAAACTTAAAAGATTGAATTGTAAAAGAATTTGGATAAAACAGATTGATGGGGGGAGTCATTTTGAATTTGGAAAAAAATTAGAGATTTAAAAAACCAACTGAACGAAAAATGCGAAAAGGTTTGAATAGGGATTTTCCCCAATCAAATCTCGCAAATTCAAAATTGTGGTTTTAAAAATTTGATACGTTGATGATTAAAAACAGGACAATTAAAATATGATAAACAGAAAAAGGAGTAGAGCATGAATTACAATTGGGGGCGCTCTCTCCTAGTAAGTCAGGCAAATGGAGTTAGGTAAGAGGAGGACCAAAGCGTCAATAAATTGACAGTGTAGACAAGGACTTAGGCACAAAACTAAAAGCTGGAGAACTATTGCCCATAATAGGTCTTTTTTGCAACAAAATTATGATAAAGACGTTGAATATTGAGTCTGAGACAAATGGAGTGTGTCGTGTATAGATGCTTAAATTCATTATAAGTGGAATTAGTTAAGGTATCAGATGCGAGTCTCACTGTGCCATACAGAAATAGCCATAAACAATGTAGAAACAAGGGCAGATGTTATGCGCAGGTCTACAGGTATTGTATATTTAGGAAGTGTTTTTAATATGTTATTTATGAAAAAGAAACCAGAAAGTAATTTCATTATCACTGCTTGTAAAAAATTAAACATATTGAAACATTGTGTATTTAATACTGAGCTAGACCGATTACGATTAAATTTAATCTCTGGAAAATTGTTTTGAAAAACATTTTCACTTCGGAAATTTGTTTACCTTATAATTTTACCTCTAATACCTTCTTTCATGGGGCCGCGGTGGCCCGGTTGGAAGAGTAACGAACTAGCAACCGAAGGGTTGCGAGTTCGAATCCAGCCAAACACCGTCGTGTACAAAGGGGGCTGGTGCACGTTAAATCTGTCGTGGCCTCAAATGTCCTCACGTTGGCGTGGTGTGGAAGTTTGGAGAGTGGGGTGCCAGCTCAGGTGTTGCCTCGTCATCTGACCATGGTTCAAAATTACGTGGTGTTGTCCTCGGATCTTTCCCTTTGGGATTGATCCCGGACCGTCACCAATAGCCCATTGTGTTGCTCCAGTGTGACGTTAATTGAAATACCCCCCTTCTTTCATGGGTGAACAAAATTTCAGCACTTTATCTTACTAGTTTACAAAACAGTCCAAGGTGATATCATGTATGTAAATTTTTTAAGTTTTTCGTGTAGATGGTGCACTTTGTATATTTAATTATCAAGGAACATTTAACTTATAACATTACTATCATAGACATCGAATGCCACTGAAAAACTAGAATATTTTCTTACTTAACATTTAAAAAGTGGTCATAAGAGTTAAAAATATAAATCAAGCACAAACATTGAACAAAATTTCGCAAACTTTCCCCATCAACTAATAAACGACACGATTACTAATATATCTATCTAAAAAAAGGAATTATGGCTAATTTAACAAACTTTTTTTTCTTTTTTTTTCAAGGAAGAAGTATCATTCGAAGAAAATGAGAACCACCCGACTTTCAGTTTTGAGATGAGAAAATGATAAAATTGCTAAAAGTTTTATAAAAAGCAATTCGCGGCGTTCCTGAAACGAATTCACAAAATTAATAACTTTTATGTAAAATGAAGGTTAAAACCAGTGTAATTTTTTCGTATCTTCTCGAATCTATAGCATTTCTAAATTATCAACACACACGAACTTTTACCGATTTCTTACTTTCAAGTACATTGATTTTAAATAAGCACATAAAAAAAGGTTTAACTTTGAGAGAAAGTACTTAAAAAAAACAAGAAAAATGTCATATTTTTAACAACATAGTTACAATATTCGAAACATTTGAAAATATTTTTCTTTTCACATAGTATTTTTACGTTGATGTCACCTGCTTTTAATATTTCTTGAGCATATTTGTAACTTAGTTTCAGCGCATATAATTCAGTTTAACAAAAAACTTGAAAAGTTTCGTTTCTTAAAAGGTTTTAAATGGAATTATGCAGGATTTACTTTCAAAAACTTTTGTAGGTTGTCTTGCATACATATATTTACTTTAGCAATAGAACGACAGGAAAGTGTGATAAAAGTTAATCATTTTTTAACCTTGGTATCATATTAAAACCCTTCCAAGAATCTTTTTATATCGACATTTTAGGTGGAACATTATTGATTTACTTGTTTTTATCTCATTTTGTCACTACATAGCAAAATAATACTACTAAAGGAAAGACAAATTAAATTCTAAAACCAAGGAAATTAAAAACATTGAAAATCGTTTGCAAAACATATAAAATTTGTACTTTTAAATGAATACTATCGTTTAATGGAATATAAATCAGAATTTTTACTTTTGAAAAAATATCGTTTGATAAAATATATTTCTGATATTTTATACTCAGATACATTCAATGGTACTGGCAATCGGAAGTCTCGTTCTAAATTCTGTTACCATAACCTTTTCATCATTTAAGGAATAAAAATTGTGTTTCCAACTCTTGATACTTCATTCTTAAAATTAAGTATAACTTTTGCTCAACACACTTTTGAACATAATTTCGAGCTTCCTCTTAATTCCTAGAAAATTTCTAATCAAACTTACTTACTAATAGAACATACGTTTCTCATAAAGAGAGGTATGCATTTGTTTAAAATATGATGTGCCAGCTTGGAAATATATTTTTGTGTTGAATTGAGGATGAATTAGTATACAGTGCCTCTGTTGTGTTTAAAGTGTTATGAGTTCCCATATTTAACGTGTTAGTCAAGAAAACAATATCTCCAAATTTCGTGTTTAGGATTGACGATTGTTAAAATGGGGTGCATAAAAATATCTGATGCCTCATAACGCTTGAAAATAGAGCACACTGAATCACCAGTTGGTTGAGTGATCATACTGCAATTTAGTGGTATCAAATACCAGTTAAAAAGGTAAGCATAATCATCAGCTCGCAAAGATCAAATATGGATACACATATTTGGTCTTTGCGTATGCTAGGCTTTTATGGCTAGCGAGTCAGGTATGCCATGTCACGACTTAACACAGTTCATCAATTTAAAATTCGCTTTCAATCTATGAGAGGCTTTTTCAGTCAAGATGAATGCAGATGGCGGTAGTGTTTTTGTGGTGGAAAATGCTTGTACTTATTCCGAACGTGACGTCACTATTTTTCAAATACGATTTCAGCACTTCGTCAATAAAATTCCAAAGAATGAAATCCGAATTGATACATGATAGTTGAATGGTCAACTAAACAATGTGCCAGTTAGATTACATGCCAAACGTCGTCAAATCGGCGATAAACTACATTTTAAGATAACCCCGATATGTATTATGCGAGAGCATTTGGGTAGCGGAAGTAAAATCTTCACTTTTCGTCTCGTTTGTTTGATTTCACAGAAAATGCCTCTCATGTTAAAAATTATCGCCAAACATTGTCAAAGCGGTGATAAACCAGATTAGTTCTTAACCGGAAGTACTTTTTCTTCTCCGGTAGTTTGTGTAACACTAAAGAAATCCTTACATAGGTTAGCCAAACACATTGTTTTTTTAAATGTGTTTTATCATTTAAGGAATATTAAAAATTTGTTGACATTCTGAGATGTATCGGATTGGGACTCGCATATTCTAAGGTTAACTCTGATAGATTACACGCGTGTTAAGGGGAAGTTGTATATAAGTAACTGGGTACTTATGAGAAGCTTTTCCCTGTCAAGCTGGTGGGGGATACGTTCCTGCGATGGGAACGTATTTTCTTAGCGTTTTCCGAACGTTACGTCAATTGGTTTGTTTTTGAATGCGATTTCAGCATATCACCAATAAAAATTCAAAAGAATGAAATCCGAATTGATATATGATAGTTAATTGGACGACGCCAGTAATATTAAACACTAAACACCGCCAAAACGGCGATACACTACATTTTAAGGTAACCCCGATATGTGTATCACATGAGAGCATCTGGGAAACAGGAAGTAAAACCCCCGTTCTCCGTCTGATTTATTTGCACTGAAAATCCCTCTTTAAGTTTAAGAGAAAGAAAAAAAAATCCCCTTTTCTATTCCTTTCTAATTATCGACGAAATAAAATACTTCAAGGGACAGTAGCCGTGCTTAATTTTTATTTTCATGCATATAAAAAAGATTTCACTGTAGTATTTTTTAATCACCACCTCTGAACAGCACGAAAAAAGCAAATATATAAATAACACCGTATTAACGTGATATTTCAAGTGTAATGAATTCTACGAAAAAAAAAAAGAATCTACCCAATTATCCAGCAGCACAGAACACCGAAAGAGAGCATACACACCCGAACATCAGCTAGGAGGGATAAACACTGCCTGAACAAGGTAAACCTCCAATTTTCCAAAGCTGCTAATAGTCCTATTTACAGTCCCAATTTGCAAGACGAGCCTGGATAGACGGCGCAAATTGTTTGAAAATAATCATCGAGCAAAGGAATCACGCATTGGAAGCGGAAGAAACGAACGTGCAATCCATCCATCATCTAAAGCAAAGTCGATGAGGACGCTTCCTACCGGGCAGGGCGATAATTAAGAGCTCAGTATATCGGTGCACGAAACAATTACCGCTTAGGTCCATTGGACAACTTAGACTCTACTTTGCGAAGAACGTGCCTACAATCATCGGCTTGGGAGGGGCCGGTGACAAATTAAATAAAATTTCACTGCATTATGAATGGTATTTGAAGAACTCATTTTCAAACGGCATTAATCAATTTTTTCTATTCTCCAAAATAGGCTAATTCAAATCCCTATGTTTTTTTTTTGTTTTCGTTTTTTTTTATTTATTATTTTATTTTATGGAGCAATGGTCATATTTATCCATGCTGCGCCAGACACAAGACATAGTATAATATCAAGTAATAAACATACACACGTATGAAAGTTTATACTGACACAGAAGAAATACACCCAGGTAGGAATGCGCCTGACTGGAATCGAACCTGCGCCGACTACAACTCGAAGGTTGCTAGCGCAGTGGACATACCCACTGAGCCACGACAGCCCCTGGTTGTTTTAGGCTTTTATGGTGTAAGGGCCATATTTGGCCAAGCTGCGCCAATCACAAGACATACAACACAATGAGGGATGAAGTAAAGGCAGAAGGGTAGATGATGGCAAAAATAAAAGGGAGAAAAGGTCACACCTATGGACGTGCCATTGAGGGCTCAAATCCCTATGGAAAGAAGCCTGAATTTTCTCCATCTATTTTCCATCGAAATAAATTTTGTTTGAACTTCTGATACTACAGGACATGTATTATTATACAAGGCAGGTATACCAGCCTTGAAAAGTCGATTTTTGTAATTTTGATTTAATGGCTTAAAAGAAAAAAAAATCACAATTTTAAGCAAATAACAAAACTGCTTATATAGGGTTCACTCTTCAGTTGGGACCTTCTAAGAAAAGTTATTATCTCTTTCAAGGTCCTTTTCAAAGCTATTTTCATTTTTAAAGCTACATTTCGCATAGATCAACCTGTAAGTGTCCAGGAGAAGAAACTTTCACGAGTGCTAGGTTTGGGTTTCGGACAGAATTTTAAAAAATTATGCCAATTTTTTCAACTAACCTGTAAATACTGTACTCGCAATTTTTGACGACTCTTGACCTTCAAGTATGATCTTGGTTTTTGAATTCAGGTGAAATAAAATATGCAATGTTTTTTTTAAAAAACTAAAGCTATTTAAATTTTTTTACGATTTTCAACAAATATTAAGGCGTTTTAAGGGACCCTAAAAACTAAAATGAAAGTGCTGATATTACTAAGGCCCGTGGAACCCTATTATAAAATGGTTAACTGCCTTAAGTGGTCTCTTATCAAGCAGCCACATGAAACGTAATGAATAGTATGGATTTAAACACATTTTAAGTGTAGCTTGGCATTTAGTAAGAAGATTAAAGCGCCAAACAAAAATTTCGGCTGCATGACAAAAAGACCATTTTTGAACTAAGCCTGTGAGTGAAACGGTAAAGTCACGGCTTCAACTTTTTTTTGAAGAATGTCACAATACAAAGTGAAAGGCCGTATTGTTTCCAGAAATAGAAGTGATTAACGGGATAGAGTAGTCATGAATGCCAAACGAATGTTCACCATCACCTGAAAATGATATATTCCCTATTCGAACAGTTGCTCAATTCCTTCAAATTCACTTCCTTTTTTGAAATCATTTTATAAGATTTTAACACCAAATTTTTTAAAAATAAAACGCCATCGAAAAATTCTACTTCTACAACCTTAGTACCATATCCCTTATTCTACCACAAGTGCATCAGAATTATGTTTCTCACACATGCTATCGTAATAAAGCCATCAGCGAGTGTCAACCAATAACAGTAGTATCAGAACGATCAATGGGTGGAATTACCATTACCAAGCTGATTGTTTAAACATTTACCACACGGACTGATTCTGGGATTACGAACAGTACTGTGGGTCTATTCATTCAATTCCTTGAAAGCAACCACTTTTCACCTACGATAGACATCTATATAATTTCTCTTGAATGTCCAATGACTCATTTGGAAGAATAATTTGAGTTTTGCGAAGGGAAATTCAACAAAATCTTTAACTGCCTTTCTCAAATATTCTTCCCTTCTGATTCTTGTTTCATATAATCGCCCATTCAACACCCCTAAACAATATCAGAACTTAGTTTCATGGAGCTATGAACTTAGTTTTATAGGCTATACTACCTAAAATCGCAGGGGCCACGGTAGCCCAGTTGGAAGAGCATCGGATTAGCAACCGGAGGGTCGGAGTTCGAAACTCGGTCCAGCCAAAGACCGTCGTGTACATGGAGGCTGGTGCACGTTAAATCTGCAGTGGCCTCAAATGTCCTTACGTTGGCGTGGTGCGGAAGTTTGGAGAGTGGGGTGCCAACTCAGGTGTTGTTTTCGTCAAATGATCAAGGTTCAAAACTACGAGGCGTTGTCCTTGAATCTTTCTCTCTCTTCGCGATTGGTCCCGGATCGTCGCCATAGCCCGTTGTGTATCTCCAGTGCGAAGAGTTAATCCACTACCTACCTACAAACCTACCTAAAATCATCGTACTGTCGGATGTGCCTGGAGTTGTGCAGTGTTTGAGAGTGGCGGACAGGCATGGAATGGCAGCGTGTGATGTGTATTGATGTGCGAATATCGCTTCTGCCTTGGGATAGATAACGACAGCATTCACGTGTGGAGCAGACCAGGCCAGAGGTACCAATCTAAGTTGCAGTGTAGGGTACTGCAATGTAAACATTAAATTCTAGTGTATTACACTGTAATACACTAGAATGTAATGTGTAACGGTGTGGAGGACCGTCACATACGACAGTCGGCCCGCTCTAGTAATGGTACGAGGTAGTTTGACAGAAAAGCAATACATCCAGCAGATTCTACAACCTGTTTTGTCTTTCATGCAAAGTTCCAAGGACCTAACTACCAGTACCAACACACCCGGCTCGTTTCTCCTAGGAGTGCCTTCATGGCGTTGAAACCCTTCCTTGGGCAAATAGTTCCTCCGTAATATCACTCATTCAGCCATCAATTAAATTACCCCGGAAAATAAGACATCTGGAGTAGCACCTGTATAACGCTAGAAATATTTTGCCACAGGATAGCATAAGGACTGACTTCATGCCAAGCCGTATATCGGCATGCATCGTCACCAAAGGGGGCGTCCAAATTACGAAAAAGTGGCTGATGTAATTATTCTACAAAAAAGAGTTGATTTGATTTTGTGATAATTTCTTTATCTCTTCATGTTCATCACACATGCCGAGTTTTATTACGATCGAATACTGGCTTAGTACCAGATTTTGATTGTTTTTGGCACAGAATGCATATAAAAAATATGTGCATTAAATAAAAATTAGTATATTTGTGTTTGAACCTTAAATAAAATTAGAATTCATATACTTGAAAACACCCACATAACATATAGTATCCAATGCCACAAAAGCTAACAACCTCCAAAGAGTGCAGAAAAATGGGGTTCACACTTTAAACTTGCTAAACATAGTTGCAGTATTCTTCTACTAAAAATAGAAGCTTTAAGGTTTCAGCACAGTAGGCGATCACGGGTGTAAACAGGCTCACAAATTTCAAACATCACTTTTATAATGGCGGAACACATTAAGTTGTCATAACATAATCTTAAAAATTTAAGCTGTTATTTTTGAACCTTCTTACATTGAAAAATGGAGTTCTCAGCCATTTTTATCAAGTGCAGCTGATAAAATATTTGAGAAAAATTTAATGAGAACACAAAGATTACATCGTTATTAAACCATCTTTTTTTCGTCGAAACCTAATTGGCCAGGCGGTTCCGAAAGAAAAGATTGATAATACGAGATTCAGTCAACAAAGCCATGTCCAAGACACTGGGGTACCTCAAAATATTTCCTCACTTAAAACGGCGGAAATGTTGAGTAACGAACAAGGTGGAAAAAGTGTATTATCCCATACTGTACGGCGCAAGCTCAACTTGTATCCGTCCCCTACTGTGTTAAGTTAATTAAGTCATACGAACTAGAAAAGACGTTGTTTTGCAGCAGAAAAGAACATTCTCCATTCGTTCTTTTTCGCGCTCAATGTATTTTTTATTGTTTTACACCTCCCTTTTTTTAATTTAATATTTTACGCACCACCTCATCAACTTCCCATAAAAGCGGCTATTTTTCAAATATTGCGCCAACTTCTCTCAAATTGTAGTTTTTAAAAGGAAAACGTATTAATTTAAAAGCAGCGGGAAAAAACAACCAGGGTAAAAAGAAAAGAAAGCAAAACTCTCGACAACATGGCGGAACAAAAAAGTCGTTTGTTTTAACAGCAACATGGGTGGCTGGCGTTTAGCGGCTAGTTTGTTGATGCCAGATCCTAATTAGATTCAGCAATTCCTTTGCTTTTCGGTGTTTTCTAATTTGGAACGAGTTTCGTTAGATTTGTGTAAAAGTCTAATTAAGAACTCGTGCGAGACGTGATTAGAGAAAAGTAATTACAGAAAAGGCGCACGCAGTGAATGGACGAATAAAAAATACAAAAAGTAGGGGGAAATTAAAGGAAAAAAGAGTGGGAGAAAATTGCTGCCGGTGTTTCAGTTTGTTTCAAAGCTCTCTCAATGACATCAGCGTTACCAAGTTTTCATTACGTGTTAACGCCTAACAGCATACTTTCACTCGTCTGGCGAGAATTAAGAGAAGGGAAACGAAGGAACTCTTGAACCCTTAACAAGTATAAAAATGTTTTTATTTGCAGGAAATTCAATTTCTGCCTCTCTTTAGCTAATGCTCTCACCAAAGCTGGACGGGAAGTTTCTTGATGAAGAATTGAATGGAGGTAGAATTAAAAAGAGAACAAACACACAAGTTAGGAGTTTCTGGGGAACGAAGCAAGGGAATATAGAGTTAAAAGGCGTAATTTTAAATAACTTCGGAAGGCAACAAGGAGAAATTTCATTTGGATATTTATTCGCATCCAATAATTGGATCAAGAGTTCCCTGCTACGATTCGTGGAGAAACTTTCTTTTTGGATTCACGGAGGCTGACACACAACGCGGAATTATAAACATTCTTTTTCTGAATAAACCGAATTTTTGAATTAAACCTAATAGCAGAAATATAAATAGGTGCATGGAAATATTGAATAAATGCTGAATCAGAAAATAAAAACGGTATAGAAATAATTGGAAACTTTATTTTCCAAGAAGCAAAACAAGTTGATGTAAAGTATCTAAGACAGCAAAGTTTGTTTGAAATCTGAGAAGGGTTCCTGTAACTTGAGTGTTATATAAGGATGGGAGAAATGCAAATAAAACTTAGCTGACTTTTAAAACAAAATAAGAGAGCGTGGAAATCGGGTGAGAAAGAAATTTGGTATGCGTAGGAAATGAATTTCACAAAAAGGAATAATTATGAACAAAGTATTTTTAGGTACGGTTTCAATGGAAAACAGATGCTGAATATGAATTTAAAAAATGAATATTAAGAGATATTTTTTCATTCAAAATGGATATTATAATTAGGAGTACAAAATTTTAGTATATATCCAAGCTCGCAATAAAAATATCAAGGTACATTTCAGTTGCCTTATTTATTCCACCGAAGTACTTTCCTGACTTGAGATGAACCAACAATACACATCCTACGCTTGAGTTAGTTTTGAATTATACAGGATGGCTTATTTAAACATGCGGTTGTACAGCTTTCAGTATAGAAAGAATTATTGAACCAAATTCAATAAAATTTAGTGCGCATACTTTTCTGACCTGAGAATTCAATTTCTCAAATAAAAAAAATTACTTGCCTATGAGATATGTAAATCATTAAATTTTTGGGAAGCAAATTATTACGAACACTGCTCCATCAATTTGGATTACAAACAAAGCAAAGTGTTAACATGACCTGGTCCAGCGATCATCATTAAAACTTTATCCAAGCAGCAAGTGAGAGCGGCACTCAAGACTGGTTTGTAAGACCAAATATATCTTAACTCACCAGAGAATTTACTCACATTATTTCCAACTTTTAAAACCTAATCAAGTAATTACAATCCTTGGAAAGTAATGCCCTAAGTCTCAATATCTCACTTAAAAAAGTACACCAACAATGAGAGGCTTCCCATCCAACCTTTTCTACAAGGACGATTCAACCACGTTAAAAGACGTTGTGTCTGATCTCCGAGGTATGAAGTGCTGCCTAGAAAAAGCATCCGCCCTCATATTTCACCGTAGTATTTTCTTGATTTGAAACATGCATACATCTTTCCACAATGGACTTAGTTCATTTATATACACTAAGAAATAGAAGACGCAGGAACCCTCAACCCTCCAACTTGTTAGTAAGCTAGGTCTTAAATCAAACATAGTTAAGACTTACTCTCCCCAAACCTCTCCTAATCCACAATGGGATTTCCTCAAAATGCTGTTTCAGACTTTAAAAACCTAATCGCACTCCCCTAGAAAGTATCGTTTCAATAACCTCCACGAATATAAAAATTCACCATCAGCGTAAAGCAGAAAGCTGCTTCCCATCAAACCCCTTCCACAAGGAGGGTCTGCCAGTCTAAAGACGTCGTGTTGAGTCTCCAAGATATGGAATATTGTCCATAAATAGAAATCAGCATCGTACTCATATTTCACCGTAGTAATTTATAGACTTGAAAGGTTCACGCACATCCTACCACAATGGAGCCAGTTCACTGTTATACTCTAAGACAAATACAAGACTGTATTTGTCTCAGTAATGTTTGTTCCTCAACTCCCAAACATGTCCATAAGCCTGGCTTTAAATCAAACATCGTTAAAAAAACTACTTACTCTTCACAAATTTCAAACCCACCACGGGATTTCCTCTCACCACTGTTTCACACTAAAAACTTCATAACGTAATCGCTACACTTGTGGAAAGTATTGTCCTACGTCAAATAAGAATCCACCAAAGATGAGAAAGCTATTTCCCACCCAAACTTTTCCACAAGGACAGTCTGACCGCATAAAAAGACGTCGTATCTGTGTCTTTGAATTTACTAGAAATTGCTTGGCGCAGCTGGGCCAAATATGACCCTTGCGCTATAAAACCCAAACCCAACCAACCTGAGTCTCCGATGCATGTATTGTCCACAAATAAATATTGTACTCATACTTCACCATAGTACTTTCTTGACTTGAAACATATAAACACATTCTTCCACGATGGAGCTAGATCATTGATATACTCTAAGGCCTCCCGCGCACTGGCAACATTTTTGTTTGGTGATTAAATAGTTCCAATACTAAAAGGTGTCTTACTAAATAGTTGCCATACAGCTCAGTCTTAAAATGGATTTCAAAGAAACTGCATGTGTTTGTGCACTCCTAAAACTAAAAAGTAAACAAAGAAACAAACGATTTTGGGTACATCCAATATTGAAAGAGACTTATTAGTGGACAGTTTTACGAATTGTTTGAGACCTCGAAAAAGTATCCAGACACTTCATCTTGTAATCATATAACTGTGGTATTTTTTCAATTTCATTAATAAAAAATTCTATGTCCATCGACATGATGTTTATTAAGTTTACAATAAGGAAAGGGAGGAAGGAAAACGATACGGTATTCACACGTTGCAGGCACAAGTAGTCTATTAAATAATCACTCGTGCGCGCGAATAGGTCTGAACATGTGCGTTTTATTCCCACAGATGCGATATTAAAACAATTTCGTCACCCTCGAAATAGAACGGGTTGTATTTATTTAGTTACCTCAACTAAATAATCACCAATGCGCGAGTCTAAAACAATGTTTCATTTTCTTCACTAAACAGCTTCTCCACAAAAATCACCAGTGCGTGGGAGGCCTAAGATACATACAAGACGCTGGAATCCTCAACTCCCAAACTTAGTTGGAAATCAAACATGGTTAAAGAGATCTACTCCTCCATACCTCTCCAAACTCACCCAAGGGATTTTCTCTCATAACTTTTTCACACACAAAAAAAAACCTAATCAAGTAATCGTAACACTTGGAAAGTATTGTCCCTAGCTTCCACGAAAATAAAAACCCACTACCAGCGGTAAAGCAGCTTCCTATTCAACCACTTCCACAAGGACTGTCTCAAAAAACGTCGTGTCCGAGAAATGAATCATTGTAAAAACAAAAATTCACATCGTACTCATACTTCATCGTAGTATTTTCTTGACTTGAAACGTGCAAACACATCCTTCCACAACGTAGCTAGTTCGTTGACATACTCTAAGAACAAGACGCCGGGGCCTTCAACTCCCAAACTTAGTTATAAATCAAACATCGTTAAATAGGACTTACACCCCCAAACCTCTCCCAACCCACCACGAGATTTCATGTCACCGCTGTTTCACACTTTAAAAAAAACCTAATCACGTAATCGCAACCCTTGGAAAGTATTGTCCCAAGCCTACACGCAAATAAAAATCCACCACCAGTGGTAAAGCAGAAAGCTGCTTCCCATCCAACCCTTTCCACAAGGACTGCCTAAAAAGACGTCGAGTCTGAGTCTCTGCGGCCATGCAGTACTGTCTCAAAACATAAAAATCCGCATCGTATCCACATTTTACCGTAGTATTTTCTCGACTTGAAACGTGCAAACACATCAAGGAAACAACGGAGCTAGTTCATAGACACACTCTAAGAATAAGACGCCGGAGTCTTCAACTCCCAAACTTAGTTATAAATCAAACATCGTTAAAGAGGACTTACACCCCCCCCAAACCTCTCCCAACCCACCAGGGATTTCATGTCACCGCTGTTTCACACTTTAAAAAAACCTAATCACGTAATCGCAACCCTTGGAAAGTATTGTCCCAAGCCTACACGCAAATAAAAATCCACCACCAGCGGTAAAGCAGAAAGCTGCTTCCCATCCAACCCCTTCCACAAGGACTGCCTAAAAAGACGTCGTGTCTGAGTCTCCCAGGCATGAAGGAGTTGCCGAAAGTTTTGTTATCAGGTGGCACGCTCCAGAAGAAAAGGGGCGGGCGGCGAAACCGGATCGATGCGCCTCGTGTCATTAATCATAAACGAAACTCAAAGCTTCGGAGATTAGTGTCAAGAAGCAAATAGCCCTAACGAGCCACTAAAATGAACGCCAAATTTGTCGCCCTCCAGTGAGATAAGTCAGGATTACCTGGAGCGCGGGGCCCTCGCACCTTCCCTCGAGCCGCGGATGATGCGTTTATAAAAATATGAAATTAGATTTGCTTTGTTTGATAGACAGGGGTTAATGCCTCTGAGGGTGGATCGGCTTGGTGTTTGTTGTTCCCAAATGAGCGGTGTCTAGGGTTCCACAGGCGGGATAAGTGTGGATTTTAGTTTTTGGCTTTCGAGACTTGTTATAAGAATTTACAGTTATGCTTAATCGAGCGCGGCACGAAAACAGGACATCGATTTGGTTTGAAAATGGTTGGTTTTGGGTTTTATGACGCAAGGACCATATTTGGCCAAGGTGCCAAAGACAACGAGGGAGGAAAAATCTTGGGTACATCCAGGTTGTGATGCCAGTACACCCCTGAGGCGGCTTGAAAACGGATAGAATTGTCAAGGTCGATTTGTGAGTTCTGTTTAATATTTGCGTACCTTATAAAATTTACAAAGCATTTCCTGCAGTCTCGGGCAATACGTCTATTTCCATTGTGCTAACCTGGTTGGTTTGGTTTTATGGCACAAGCGCAATATTTGGCCAAACTGCGCCAAACGCAAGACCGATAACATCATGTAATGGACATATACACGCAAGAAAAGTTTTGCTGACAGAGAAGAGAGAAATACACTCAGGGTAAGTTACAGGAATCGAAATTGCGCCGCTTACAACTCACGGGTTATTAGTGCAGTGGGCAAACCTACTGAGCCACGACGGCTCCTGTGTTAACCTGGAACAGCGGAAATATATATATAATTAAACTGAGTTAAAATAGAGAATGACACACGGCATTTACACAAAACTTTTCAAGTTTTTTAAGGAATGTTTACTGCTTCGAAAGTAGTTAATCAGTGCCGATCGACTATCGATCTTTGAAAGGCAGATTCATATTTTTTTGTTATTGAAAAATATAGATTTCGAGATTTTAAAAGATTTTGTTAGTCTATTTTGTGCTCTTTCAGTGTACATTTTTATTTCAACTTCTGTTAAAAGTTTTAAAAACATAAATAAAACTAATAAGCCAAATTTAGAGCTTAAAACTAGATTTTCTCACAATTAACATTTTCTATCTTCGAAGTACCCTTTGAAAGAAATTGTTTCAACCTAGTACAGGACCTAACTTTCTGTTCCAAACTCCTAACAGTATCTTGTGTCATAAAAGAATTTACTGTCGGTAAGAATAAATATTTGGATTCTTGTTTTTAATTTTTACACCCAACAATATCTTCACAGAATGTGAATAAGTGCGGTGCGGTTCATAAAATAATTTTTAAAAACGAAAGAGCACATTTAAGAACCCTCAAAGTGTAAAATTACTTAATCCTTAAGAGATAAAATGCGTATACATTGTTACGCAAGAGGTGAACAAAATAACCGGAACACCTGTGACATGAGATAAAACCTTTATTAGTCTAGGATTGGTCCACCCTTGGCCTGAATTACAATTTGTATTCAACGTGGGATGAACAAGTACAAGTCATGAACATTGTTCAAGGGAATACGCATCCATCCCTCGTGCAAAGCGATCTCTAATTCAGAAAGTGCGGCAGGAGGTGGAAACAGCACGCACTTTGGCTTCCAAAATACCCCCCGACAAAGGTTCAATTATGCTAAGATCAGGAAACCGAGGAAGCCAGACAAGATGTTCCACATCATCCTATTGCTCATCGAACGCTTGGGCACGCAGAGCAGTGTGAATGAGAAGTTGTTATCTTGGATTACACATCGTTCGCCAGAAAACAGTCCGAAGCATAGGATTGAGATGTTCACCCTGAATGCCGAGATATTACGCTGCTTTGATCTTCCCATACAAGATCTTCCCTACAAGTGGTCCCAGACTAAGTCATCGCACCCAACACTATCACAGAGTCCGTTCCATGCTTAACAGCTAGCCGCAATAAATCATTTCAATAAATTTCAATGTTCTAAAATTAACCAAAGCTCTTATGACTATAAACAATAACATTTTACCCATCTCGCTATTCCTGTAAGCTCTCGTATCTTAAACCCTAAAATTATTACCCTAAAACTTCTATCTTAATTTTAACTGAAACTGTACTTGTGTTTTTCCCTTCCCTCCAAGATTTTCCGTTCAGACTGATCAATTCCTCTGGTTGGTAGTCTCCGCCTTCCGGTCAATGGAATACCTGCTTTCAACACCAATTGCACCCTGCTTGAGAGACTCCAAGTTCGTATTTAAACATGTGACAAGACTATGAGAACTCACAAACAGCTATGGCTGAAGACAAAAACGTTCTTCCCGAACACAGAGAGCCTTCCGCCCACATGCTTGAAAGTAGAAAGGAGGCTTTCACCATGAAAGGCTTTTACGGGCGTTCTCCAGACAAATACGCCCGATGGTCTGAAATAATATGTAAATGCAGATTTGTCAGATTAGATCACCTGTCTCAACTGCGGTTGTATCCAGTGTCTGTACTCTCACCATTGTCAGCGTTTTAAAGAATTACGCTGTCACTAATAGTGTGGAACTAGAAGCTCTGCTATGAATGTTCGCAACATGCAGTTTCTGTTGGGTAGGTTTGGTTGATACAGGGACTTGAGAGGGGTGTTCATCTCGGAGGTTATATCGGACACCATTGTCTTGTGCTTCTTGGCCACTATCCGCTTCAACACTCATTTTTCCTTGTCAGTGAGCTTCGATTTTCGCCCACTGTTCTGTTTCGAAGATGCCGTCTTACCATGCGTTATGTAGTAGGTTGTCATAACAGCTGACATAATGCCCTTTGCAACACTCACAAGGTTGGCTGTTTTCGTTACTGATGCTCCAGTGAGGCTCGCTCCAGAGATCATGCCTCTTTAAAGGTCGGATATAACGGCGTTTGACTGCTAGCAGAATGTTCACATATAACACGTATGCTTACTGCTGATACACTGATACTTACGGCCACTAGTGCTAAGTGGTGTGAGTGTACAGCAAGAACTAATTAGGGCCCGTTTTCATATGGATGTTCATATTATTTTGTATACTACCTCCTTTCCATTAGATCCACAGCTTAGTAATTGATTTTTCGCCAAAAGCAGTACAATTTCTTATTACATCTAGTTATTACCCGTTGAGTATATTTTTTGTACAAATTTTTGGAAATGTTCAAATGTAAGTTCAACGAAAAGGTATGTAGGTATTTAATTAACGTCGCACTGGAGCAACACAACGGACTATTGGCGACGGTCCGTGATCAAACCCGAAGGAAAGATTCGAGGACAATACCACGTAATTTTTGAACCACGAGATGAGGTCACATCTGAACTGGCACCCCATTCTCCTAACTTCCACACCACGCCATCGTGAGGACATTTGAGGCCACGACAGATTTAATGTGCACCAGCCCCCATGTGCTCGACGGTCTTTGGTTGGATTCGAACTTGCAACCCTCCGGTTGCTGATCCGTTACACATCCATTACCGCGGCCTCTCAACAAAAAGGATCTCCTCTTTCCCACTATAATTATTGAAAGTAATCGGTGTTAAAATTTATTGTTGGTATAGTCATTGAAAAACTGGCATTAAAATTAATTTAGAGTCATCGTGTGATAAAAAAACTCTTAAGAAATGAAAAATGCCTAATGTCTATGAGAGGATTTTTCTGAAAAGTTAAATGGGGAGGGGGGGGGGGAGATTTCTAGTGTGTTTTGAAATCGCTTTCGTAACATGTGGAGTACCTTAGTATGTTAGCCGAATGCAATCTCAGCAAGTCCTTCACATTAGAATTAACGACCAAACCACCACAACGGCGATAAATTTTAACCACAAGTATTCTTTTTCCTTCGGGAATTTATTTATGCATTTTTTTGCACTAAAAATCTTTCCCATTAATTAAATTATTTCATATTTCTAAATGAAATATTCGCGAGTTATGGTAATTTAAAATTTATGATTTAAAAGATAGATATCACAATAACACTATTTGAACTAAATTCTGAGACTATTTTTCTGTTTGCACAACACGCCTATAACACAAATTCAATCATTATATCAACACAGTTCATACTAAATCGTTCAAACACAATACTGAAAGAAATGGAGAAATGTATACACCAGCCTCCTTCATGAATACTGCATATAAAAAATTGGAGGTCAAAAATAATTCACACTAAAACATAAAAACGAAATGGCGAGTTCACACGTCAGGAGCTGCTGAATTCGAAATGCTCGCAAGTAATTCGATTTAAGAATAAGAATAATTTCCGCCGATCTTTCGAGCAAAATCGTTCCAAAATTTCGGTGGCTTTTAAAGGAATTGAAAGCAACCCCTTCGAAGAGAACGAAAAGTCGGGATCTGGGTGACATTCGAATCTCGTTTTATTTCTTTTTTAAAGCATCACGAAATGGCCAGAATTTTTTCTTTCATTCGACAATAAATCAGACTTAAAAGACATTTTGTAGCCGCTATAAAAAGTGAACATCCAAATGCAACGTTTTTGAATAGAAAAAGATCGTACAGAAAGGACCAGAAAAATATTAAATAGACAAAAAAAGTTACAATCTAACATGATGGAATACTATTGGTAAAGACCTTTTTAAAGAAATACATTATATGGCATTAGGGCTTTTCTTTTGTAAGTCATATTTTGAAGCGGAAATGATAGGAAAAAATCCAAGTGAAGCGCATGAAATTGAAGTAAAATTATTTTTAAAAACAGGAACGTAACATACTTCATGTGCAACTAAATTTATTTAAGGAAAAAGATTAAAAACTACAGCTTTTCTCAGTGAATTAATTCTACTGATTCAGTTGTCAGTAAATGTTTTTTCATTCTTTCGGACTGAATTCGAGTCAAGGAATATTAATCTTTCATGAATAATTAATCTTCCAGACACGCTAAATCTTTAAAACTGAGATTAGTTGCTACCTGAAAGAGTTTTTGAATGGTGTTTTTCTAATATTCGGGAAAAAAGTCTTGATTTATGCCTGTCATATTAAACGTATTGAATTGAAAGTGAAAAAGTAACAACTAAAACTCTACGAAACGATAGATGTGACGACACTTGGGCAGGAATAACTCAGTAAGAGTGTCATTAGTAACTGTCTTAAAGTAACAGGAAAAATTAAAAAAAATCAAGCCCATTACTTTTACAAAAATATATTTTCACAGAATCCCTTGAAATGATTCACTTAACACAACGTTTGAACTGCTGTCTAAAAGATCTCACGAAAACTTGAAGTATTATACTACAGCCCAAATTTCATAACAATTTCAAAAAATAGTTCGATATCTGCATTTTTTTATTTTTACAAATGGTCGTATTCCCTGACACAGTATAAAAATTCTGGATGAAGAAAACAAAAAGCAAGTTTGTTTATTTTCATAAACTGGAGTAACAAACCCCGAACTTTTTCAGTAAACACCCATGACGAATACAAGGCTATAAAGGACCCCGAAACTTCAAGCAATAGAAAAAATTAGGGCCTTTCAAGACCTTTTTTTCATTTTTAAAGCTACATTTATCATAGATCGCTACAGATTAAACCACGAGTGCACTTGCAAAACTCATGAGTGCTGTGCTTGGGTCTCATGGACCCAGTAAAATCTTTTTTAGCGAACCTTATGCCACATCGATTTTCGATGACATTTGACTTTGGAGGTTGGTTTTAGGGTTTTATGGCGCCATAACAAAACACGACAGACAACGTCAAGTAAAAAATATCGTGAAAGGGAAAAAAGAGGGACTGGGGAACAATAGTGTGATGAAAGCAGAAAAAGATAGCTTGAGTGTCCCGGGAGCGCGACATCCGTGTTAACTAAAGACAATAAACCCCATGTGAAAAGTAAAGATCACTCGAGTACCTCGGGTCGGTGAAGACGTACACACCTAAATTTGACTTGAGAGGAGTATCATTGACCTCGGTTTATGAATGCAGGTGCAATAAAATATGCTGTGCTCCTGTAAAAATTAAGGCTTTAAAAATTTTCAGGAAATATTAAGGTTTTTAAGGCTCTTGAACACTAAAATAAAAACCAGGCGTTCTTATGGCTTTTAAAGCTCGTGGGTGCACTGATATAATAAAGCTAATACGTCAAGGGTGTCTGGAGTAGTATTTTTTTACAAACATATTCCCTAGCAGTTTCAAAATTACCCAATTACTTTATTTTACAACCAACACCTTCTCAACTAGGATCGAACCGAGAAGTCCAGATTACAACGTTAGAAGGGAATGCATATCTCTTTAGATCGCGGCTCGCAGGGATACCATACTATGGATTACAAGCCATTCACAAGCCAGTTGGGGTCTAACGACTTAAAATGCACATCATGACAACAGCGGTCCCAGAAGATCAACAGCAAGTTGCCTCATTTTATAACGCATGTCTTCCGACTCATAGGTTCGATTCCTCCGTGGGTGTATATCCCTCTATTCTGTAGTAAAACTTTCCTTGTGTGTGTATGTCTATTACTTGATGTTGCTGTCTTGTGTTTGGCGCAGCATGGCTAAATATAGCTCTTGCGCCATAAGAAACAAACCCGACTCCCCATAAGGTTTAAAGAGGTTTAAGTTGTAATGGCAGAAAAAACAAATGTTTTTCAGTAGATGGACAGAGAAAGAATTTTCATAAATTTAACAGCGAAATCACCGAAAATAGTCAATTATGTTACATGATTCCCATCCTTCAGGCAAAAGAAAAAAATTATGGGCTTTTCTGAGGCATTTTCAAAGTTATTTTTAAGGGTACATTTCATATAGATTGCAATAGATTTACTTGTAAGTGCAAAAGTGGAAGAAACTTTCACGGATGTTACGGTTGGGTCTCGAACCTGATTTTAAAAACATCAATTGTTAGCTAACCTACACACATTATGTCCTTGATTTTTGACGACTAGGACAAGTATTAATGATTTTAGTTTATTAATGTAGGTGATAAAGTATGCAATATTTTTGTAAGACCTGTCAATATCTTTTAGATTTTCAGCAAATATTAAGGCTTTTTAAGATGTCTATTACTTGATGTTGCTGTTTTGTGTTTGGCGCAGCATGGCTAAATATAGCCCTTGCGCCATAAGAAATCAACCCGACTCCCTATAAGGTTTAAAGAGGTTCAAGTTGTAATGACAGAACAACAAATGTTTTGTAGTAGATGGACAGAGAAAGAAATTTCATAAATTTAACAGCGAAATCATCGAAAATAGTCAATTATGTTACAGGATTTCCATTCTTCAGGCAAAAGAAAAAAAATTAGGGGCTTTTCTGAGGCCTTTTCAAAGTTATTTTTAAGGCTACATTTCACATAGATTGCAATAGATTTACTTGTAAGTGCAAAAGTGAAAGAAACTTTCACGGGTGTTACGGTTGGGTCTCGAACCTGATTTTAAAAACATCAATTGTTAGCTAACCTACACACATTATGTCCTCGATTTTTGACGACTAGGACAAGTATTAATGATTTTAGTTTATTAATGTAGGTGAAATAAAGTATGCAATGTTTTTGTAAGACCTTTCAATATCTTTCAGACCTTCAGCAAATATTAGGCTTTTTAAGGGCCTGGAAACCCTGTTCTAACATAAAAATTCATTCCAAATCAAAACCAAATGGAACTATTATACATTTCAAACGCTTTAAAATTAAACGGCCCCATTTACGGTGCACACCTACCTCTGGCAGGTGCATCCACTTAACTTCACCAAACAACCGAATCCGAAGCTGGGAGTCATGAGGATGACAATCCTAATAACCCTCCATCCGTTACGGGATTTTATTTACACAATGAAGTAAACGACTAAATGGATAAAAGCCTTCATCAAACGGAATGCGCGCTGCACTTCCTGTCTCCGTGCGCCCCATCAAGCGGAGGAAAATAGTGCGCGGGCCTACGCCGAGAAGGGGCCTCATCACCCACCTCTGCAAAACAAAATGGCCGTTTGGGTGACTTACGGCTGGGGCGATACGCGAATCGTTACGGTAAAACGAGATTTCTTCCCATTTCAGAACTTCCCCATTTGGGAAGTGGATGCCCGGGTCGTAAATGGGGCCGTTAGCGGGGAAATCTGTTTTACCCGAGAAAGCGATTTTTCACCACATTTACGGCACAACCCCAATATCCCGATGAACGGGAATCAAAGTTTTCAAATTATGGAAACGCGAGACTTAATGAAAAAAAAAGGAACGGTGGAAAAAGAGGAACTGCGTCTCGCCTCGCTCGGCGGTGGGAGAGAATGGAGTAATGGGATTAATTAAAAATAATCGGATGCTTCGGGAAGTTCTTGGAGGTGGAGGTAAACTATAGGTGACATGAAGAATGTCCGATGTTAAATATTCAGTGTCTGATTTACTAAACAGCATATGAATTCGTCGATAATTCTCAAATACTAAAAACGGTAATTGTTTCAGCAGTTCCAACCAGGGTTAGAAATTATGAGCAGGAAGTCAAGCGTCAATGGCACCTACGCAATTTTCCTAGCTGCTAAAGTTGGCGTGGTGTGGAAGTTTGGAGAGTGGGGTGCCAGCTCAGGTGTGACCTCGTCATCTGACCGCGGTTCCAAATTACGTGGTGTTATCCTTCGGGGGTCGATCCCGGACCGTAGCCAATAGCCTTTTCTGTTGCTCCAGTGCGACGTTAATTAACTACCTATCTAGTTGCTAAAATATTTTACTTGAATGCCATTTCAAGCTTATTTTATTTCCATGGATTTAGCGATTTTCAACTGGTGTGCCGCGATACACTGCTGTGCTTTAAGGATGGTAAAACGGTTTGAATTGGTGAGATTTATTTAATTTCAACGGGTTTAGTTTTGACCTTAAGATAAGTGTGTTCGCGAATATTTTCAAGTTAAACCCGTAAAAATAATTTTGAATGTTATTTTTTTGTAATGAAGTATCATAAATCGCTGGCATAGATCATAGATTTTCAAATTAAGTAGACGGACAATATGGGGAATTTACTATTGGCGGATCTTATGAGTGCAGGTCACGACTAGAGATGTGCATTTTCTTGTAATAATCTTTTGGGAATATTCTTGAGAATACTTCCAAGAGAATAATAGAGAATTGTCTACTAAAGACAGTAAAAATTAAAAAATGCCATGCAATATATTTTTAAATGAATGAATGAGTACATAAATGAAAAAAAATTGCAAGTTTAAAAATGTAGGGCTAACACTAGATTTAAAGAAAAGTAAACATTTCAGTCATTTTGTGCTATGCTCTTTTCACTTAAAATGTGAATTACTTCTTTGAATTCACTCAAGAGTTCGTTTGTAATATATCTCCAACCAAAATAAGTTTAATACGCGCATTGTACAACTATATGCAGAAATATGGGGTACGTATTGCTTATTTTATATCTAGACTTCAGCAGCAAAGTCAGAAATATATAAAAAATGTATTATGATTTTCAAGAAAAAAATAAATAATAACTGTAAAAACAGAGCTTATGTATTTTATGAATGATACATAAAATACGCTTCAATAAGAAATTCTCGAATATTCTTCACATTTTAATGTTTGGAGAATATTCTCTGCTAACTCCAGTCACGGCGACTTGCACCTGAAACACATAGAAAATTTTGCGGAGTTGCTCAATTCAAATACTATAGTTCGATGGAATCAGGGGTGAATCAATATACGCAGCTTACTCTTTCCCCCAGTTTTAAACTAGAAATAATTTCTTTAATTAAATTAAATATTTAGATGTTTTTGCAATCATAAAGAAATATTGAATTCTCATTAAAGCAATTTAATAGTCAAATTTTATTATATCTAAATTGTGCTGTTTTGATAAATGACGAATTTTAAATTAACATGTCGTTTCAAAATTAAAGATAACATTTCACTTACATTCCTTTAATCACCTGTTAAGTTATTCTAGAATGTTCTGGTTTGCAATAATAAAATTCAAGAATTCGTAGTTTTGTACATCTCATGGTTGTGTTTCTTACTTTGTTTTAGAAGAATAGATATATATTTCAGTGCCTTACATTCAGAAGTAATGCCGAAGTTTTTTGAATTTAGAGATACAGATGACATTAAAGAAAGTAACAAATTTTGAACAATAAATTATGATAAATTAATGAATTTTTTTAGGAATACTAACCGTATGTGGCTCAAGGAATGAGCTTGTGCTTCTTGGTCCACTCTTGAACAGTAATATTGGAATCAAATTTATATTGTATACGCCAGCTGAAAAAGAAAACACAATATTCAAAATCTTTAGGGAATAAGATTTTAAAGAATATATAAAAATTCTCACTCTAACATTAAATCTGCAAAGAATAAATAGAACAGTACTATTTATTTTACACTATGTTATTTCACAAAATTATTTGTAAAGAAAACTACAAGAATAGTCCTGATTTCGTAAAAATGTTTTATGTTATACGGTAATTAGCATAAACTGAATATGTCAATATCCAATTAAGACTATTCGATATTTGGAAATCTAAAGCTAAACTCATTGATATCTGCAAATTTGAAGGCAGTCAACATAAACTAAATAATTCAATGAATAAGTAAATATCCGATTGATTATGTAACATTTGCGAATCTATAACTAAAATCATACGTATCAACAAATCTTAAAGCAGTCAACATAAACTAAATAATCTGGAGAATATGTCAATATCAATTGGCTAAATTTGCGAAATCAATAGCGAAAATTGCAGATACCAGAAATCTAATGTGGCAATCAACATAAACTAAATCATCTGGTGAAACTGTCAATATCCAATTGGATTTCCTACATTTGCATATCAATACCTAAAATCGTTGATATTAGCAAATCAAAGTGCAATTAACATAAACTAAATAATTCGGTAAATATGTCAATATTCAATTGATTACCGACATTTGCAGATCAATAGCTGAATCGCAGATACTAGCAAATCTTTAAATCTTCCAAAGCTTTTTACTAAACAAAACCATACATACTATTGATTAACTTATAAATGTGAATAAACGATTACGGTGTGGTAGAAGTACTCAAAGTATGATTGAAAACCTTACTGACTTTTTTAACACTTCACTTGACTCCACCTTTCAGACACAATTTGTCTCGCACGCCATCTAACACTCAAGGAGAGTAAAAATTCTGCATGTAAAGACTCAACCCACTAATATTGGAGAGCCAGCAAACCATTAAAATAAACATATCACTTCTCCAGCAACGAATTAAAGGTTCTTATGTTTGCTTTCCATAAAGTGTCTTAACTCAATCAAACCAGCATGTAACGGTGTAGAGATCTGAATCTTAAACACGAACCAAGAAGAGTTGGATACCGTTCAGGTACGGATAAGCAAAAGTTTCCTCCAAGAGAAAGAAGTCCTTAAAGAGTTAAAACTCCCGAAGAAATTATGCCATAGAAAAATGGAAGTTAGTCTTGAAGACGTAGATGAGAGTCGCATAAGGAAGAGGGAAAATAAGATAAAAAAAGCAATTGAAAAAGTCATTTCATTAAATGGTGTACAGTCCATTACGTAAAAGCGAAAGGGATGAGATTCTTTTCAGTCGCTGAATCATCATTTTCCATTGAAAGCCAATCCTTTTCATTAAAAAAAGTCCAAGAAAAATAGTCTCCCGTAAATTTAAAATTAAAAAAAAAAATGGTAAATGCCTCGACTCTTTTCAGCAGTCAGCAACATTGAAAAGATTTTATTTCAATTTGGGAGCTGAAGGGCGGCCCATCGCCCTTCTTTATACGGCAATTTGGAGAAGTTAAGCGGCCACCGGATATCGGTTATTAAGCAGGTAAATTCTCCTTCGGTATTCAATCGCAGCTCGATATTTGACTGAAATTTAGAAAATTGGTTTTCTTGGAAATAGCTGTACGTTTGGCCTGTCCATCGACAGTCGTTTTTAACAACACGAATGCTAATTTGACCACCTACTTTGATACATTTCGGTTGGGTGTCATATGGGGAATTACATAAAAGGTAAATGTCTCGACTTTTCTGCAGTTAGCAAAACTGGTTGGCTGGATTGGGTTTTTATGGCACAAAGGCAATATTTGGCCAAGTCAGCAACACTGAAAAGACTTTATTTCAATTTGGGAGCTGAAGCTCTGTCCATCGTCCTTCTTTATACAGCAACTTGGAGACGTTAAGCGGGCAACGGATATCGGTTATTAAGCAGAAAAATTCTTCGGTATTCAGTCGCAGTTCGATATTTAACTGACATTTGGAAAGATGGGCTTCCTTGGAAATTGCTGTGAGTTTGGGTTGTCCCTCGACAGTTATTTTTAACTACATGAAGGCCAATTTGACCAACAACTTTTCGGCTTTTCGGTGGGGTGTTATATAGGGAATGGCAAAAAAGATAAATGCCTCGACACTTTTCTGAAGGCAGCAACACTGAAAGAACTTTATTTCAATTTGGGAAATGAAGGGAGGCCCACCACCCTTCTTTCTGCTGCAATTTGGAGACGTTAAGTGGTCACCGAATATCGGTTATTAAAGCAGGTAATTTCTCCTTAGGTATTCAGTCGCAGTCCACTATTTAACGGAAAGATGGGTTTTCTTGGAATAAGCAGGTGTTTGGACCGTCTCTAGACTATCGTTTTAAACTACACGAAGACTAATTTGACACCCATCGGCTATCGGTTATTTGGGCGCAAGGTCCGAAAACGGACATGCTGCGCCAAACTCAAGACGAAACACAACCTAGTAAATAATAGATATAATATTCAAAACGATAATCTAACCAGCAATAAAAAATAAATTTAAAAATAAGAAGGTATGTTACTTGAAATATTTAGAACATGAATAAAAATAATGCCAACATTTAAAGATTTAATCGCATGTAAACAAGCAAAATATATTATCGTTGTCGGCAACATAAAAGCAATAAGGCTTTTCGTTTGGTCGTTATATGGGGAATTGCATAGGATTGAAATTAGCAAAGAAATTGAGAATAGCAAAGAAAAGTACGGGAGCCATTATACCGATAGGAATTTCAGCAAACAAAAGAAAGTAGTATAAGATGAGTATAAAGAACATTAATTTAATAGGCCTCTATTTAGAAAATTAATAAACCAAATGAACTTCGAGTAAGAAAGATAAATCGCCTATCTTTATGGAATCTAAGGTTCTAAATTTTATTTGAAGAGTTAACATCTTTGACGTCATAGCACACAAAATACAGTTTATTCAGTTTTATTTGTATTTAGTATTGTATTCATTCGCATGCGCGTATAAAGTTCAGTATTCAAAGAACAATTCTGAAGACAATATTGTCCAAGAGACTAATAATTTGATTATGTGAACCAAATGTGACAGTGTCCTCAACTATCACATTTGGTTCCTTTTTTTTTCATATATATATATAGGCTACTATGAATGACGCTTATTCGGGGTGCTTTTCTATTTATTTATCTTTAAGGGTATCACATTCTATTTACATATTTATATTAACAGCGTTCACATGACCTTCGAAGGGGCATAGCTACGTCCTTCGTGGTCATTGTCCACCACTCGAGTTCCTCTTCTCATCTCCATCGTTCTCCTCACCCGGATGATTGTCCAAGGACACCGACGCTAATGTCCCTCGCGGGCCAAATGGTTCCTTCCGGCCAACATTCCTCAGTGGCTGGCCGGAAAACCTCACAGCAACATTGTCAATTTTACTGAAGACGCGAAACAGGCTGTACCTCAGACCCGATTCGAGACTTCCCTGGACCTGAGTGCGCGCCGGGGGTTCCTCATTTATACAGGCTGAGAAAATATTCCCTTTAAGAAATTTCTTTCCATAAAGGCGATCTTAGTAAGTTCCTCACGGACAAACCTATTGAAGATACAAAACTTTCCCTACAACCTAAGATTGTCAATTTTACTTGGGACTCGAAACAGGCCGAACCTCAGACCCGATTCGAGACTTCCCTGGTGCCGCGTGCGCACCCGGGGTTCCTTATTTATACAGGCTGAGAAAATATTCCCTTTTAGAAATTTCTTTTCATAATGGCGGTCTCGGTAAGTTCCTCACGGACAAAGTGGCAAAGGCGGGAGGCCGATGATAAACGACCGCGTACAAAAGGAACTTATCCAAGGAAAAATGATTATTTATAAGGGTCGCGGGTCTGAAAAAGAAATATGGCATCAAAAAAAGTTATTCAAGGGAGAGATAAATGATTTAGGAAACGAGGCCAAGGAAGTTATGACTTATTTTCACCATTGGGGTAAAAACTTCAACGTCGCTTCCCCGGCGAATTTTTTCCGGGGAACTCTATTCCGCCAACCGATACAATGTGCGGTTTTGATGAGATTTAAACTAGATTATTTTCTTCTTTAAAAATTACTTTTTCTTTTACCCACCGTTTTTCAAAGGAGGCAGATAGGCATTTCCTCGAAATTGATTTTTGATGGTGGACGACCGGTTTTTAATGACCGCTGGATTCAAAACATTCCTTTCTGGAGGGTTTTTTTTAGTTCCTTTCTTTCTGTGGGCTTATAATCAAAACTTAATGATCTTTACTTGCGTTATTGAATGTTAATAAATCACGGCGGGTGAGGTTTAAAAAACAGCGGCGGTGGACTTTGAATTAAGATGAAATAATGCGGTGAGAAGATTTATTAAATCTTCGCGACGTTAACGCTCTTAGAAATCGAGTTAGGAGTATTAAAAAAATATTAACTCCTCTTGTCTTTGTGTGACGAGTCAATAACAGTTTAGATTAATGCTTGGAACGAAAATGAGGGAAATTAATAGGTTGTTAAATGATCAACGCTGTGTACATTGATTTTTTAAAGACTATTTATTCTTACGAATAGTATCTGTATTTTTAAATTTTTTTATTAATCTCTACTTCCATATTTCAATAGTAAATCAAGGGAGTATTGTTTTAGAGGCTTGTTTGAAAAGGTGGGGATCTCTTTTGTGATTTATAGGAACTAAGGTGATTGTTTCATATTAAAAAACTGAATTGATTTAATAAACACTTACAATATTTACTACGTTGGTAAATAACTGTAAATGTGATTTAAGAATGAGGTGGTTGTTTCACATTAGGGAATTGAATTATTTAATACGCTAGTAAATAATTGTAAATGTTATCTAAGAACGAAGACACTTGTTTCACATTAAGGAATTGAATTGATTTAATAAACATTTACAATATTTATTACTATAGTCAATATCCCACATATATTTTAAATATTATCGTTAGGCATAATGTTATTTAAAATGTTCTCTTCCTTTTTCACGATTTATGCTTGGATTTAATTTTACGTGTGTTGTTTCGCCTCATCACTGGCATTGACTGCTTGATGGCACACCTCTTCCCTATCGGTGGCTTACACAGTCCCATCTGTACCCTCTGCGGAAATGATTCCATTATGAAAGGCTACCACATTCTTCGTTGCAGAGCTCTCCATGAGTTTTCATTGGATGTTAAAATTATTAAATTTAAATTAACTAAATTTAAATTAATTAAAATTTAATTTTTATTATTAAAATTAAAATAATTAAATTTAATTATTAAATTAAAAAAAATCTAATTTTCTTAAAAGTTTTCATGACAAAACAGCAACCACAAATTCGATGTTTTTCTTTCACGAATGCCAAAGGCTTGGTGCCAAAACTTTGAACTTGGCGTCCCTTGGAAAAAAAGTCACTAAGAAAAATCCAAAAAATGTGTTTTCCGTTCTCTATTAGTTTTAAAAAGACATCCCTAATCGCCAAGTTTGAAAAATAATTGCAAAAATCGCCTGTATCAGCCCTGAGTTATGAAATTCCCCTTTGAGGAGAAGAGTTTCGCAAAGATCTTTCCACCCTCCAAAATAACCCTACTTTCAGCTGAATTGTCGCAGGAATTCCAAGCAATTACCAATATGCTTTTGACTTTATTCTGGATACTCAATTGCTGTTACTAAACATTGCCGTTGCAAATTGTCTATTTTGAAAGGCGATGGAGCTAATTTAATTATCAGCTTGTTTTACAATAATATTACCGTTGTTAGTAATTTGGTTAATACTAAGAGGCCGTTTTATTAAACGGTGATTATATTAATGGCGTGCAGAGTTATGCAACTTGGAAGGGTCAAAAATCACAAAGGGTAGAAAGATTCCCTTGGGTAATCAATCCTATTTGCACATGTGCAAAATCTTGTCTGATAAACTAGATATTAACATAACACGAAGTCTTTCTCAATATCAAAATAGATTTAAGCAAAAAGTAGCATCCGTCACGGTGGAGACGTCGAGGGTACTGTCGAACATACAATCTTCCATTGTAGCCATTGGACAGCAGAAAACTAGACTGCCCTAAATCTACAAAGGGGGGGGGTATTTCAATTAACGTCACACTGGAGCAACACAATGGGCTATTGGTGACGGTCCGGGATCAATCCCAAAGGGAAAGATCCGAGGACAACACCACGTAATTTTGAACCACGGTCAGATGACGAGGCAACACCTGAGCTGGCACCCCACTCTCCAAACTTCCACACCACGCCAACGTGAGGACATTTGAGGCCACGACAGATTTAACGTGCACCAGCCCTCTTTGTACACGACGGTGTTTGGCTGGATTCGAACTCGCAACCCTTCGGTTGCTAGTTCGTTACTCTTTCAACCGGGCCACCGCGGCCCAAATCTACAAAGGGAAAGCGATGAAGAACCTCATACACCATAAAGAAACCGTATGAACCATGGAGAGAATCATAAACAGCTTTCTACAGATCACATTAGAATCCTCATCCAGCCACTTCAATTCTGATTAAAAATGACTTAAATTTGATTTTAGAAAAGAAAGTAGTAGTAAATAATGCATAAATGTTTTCCTGCATTTTTTCTGATGGCTCGGGTTAAGTAAATAACCCGTTTTCAGAAATTAAAAAAAACATTTGTATTTTCTTACAAGTTACGGATGCAATTTAACGCAAAATGAAAAACTAAGATAAAAAAATCAGTCTTTCAATTAACAACGAACGTAAATACTAGCAGCAACGTAAAGGAGCATGCAGAAATCAAACGCACAATTTAATAATCGATAAATCTCAACGTTTCCAACTAATTACTTTGTGGCATTCTGGGAAGAACGACACAGTTCATCTAATCTTCCAGCTCATTCGATACATTAAGTTAACGGCACGATAATTAACTGAGACATTAACAATTAAACTGTCGGATAAGATTTCGTCTTACCTAATAAGTGTCAGTTAACATTTAAACATATGACGGGTATTTAGAGAATCAATTCTACAAGTGAATACTTTCAATCAATTATAAGGAGAAACATGGAAATTGCAACTTTAGGCACATTTCCAAAGTAATAAACATAACCCAGTTTTGCGAAGGAGGGGCAATTATTCCGAATGGTTACCCATTTGGTACAAGCAAATGCTTGTTCACGTTATAATTTGAATGTTGTTTCATTGATACTTCGGAAGAGTTTACATCTAATTGGGATCAATAGACAGCCGAATCGTGGTTAAATCAGATGCAATTAGTCAATGCTACAAGTGAATACTTTCAATCAATTATAAGGAGAAACATGGCAACTGAAACTTTAGACACCCATTTCCAGAGTAATAAACACAACGCAGTTTTCTGAAGGAGAGCAATCATTCCGAATGCTATCCGTTTGGTACTCAATGCTTGCCCATTTTATAATGTGAATGTTAATTTAATGAATACTTCAGAAGAGTTTACATCTAATTGGGATTAATAGACAGCCGAATCGTGGTTAAATAAGATACAATCGTTTAACCGTTGCACTTCCAACTCGGCCAGAACGTAGAAGGAAAAAAAATATTACATTATTTTCTCCGATTCTTCAATGTTCTAAAATCTAAATTTTGGAATCTAAAAAAATTAGTAGATACGTAGGTAGTTGAATTAACGTCGTTCTGAAGCAATACCGCGGGCTATTGGCAACAAACCGGGAACAATCCCGAAGTGAAAGATTCGCAGACAATACCTCGTAATTTTGAACCACGGACAGATGACGAACAATTAGTACAAGAGAATCCAATATTTATTGATTTGAAATATTTATTGATTTGAAATATACTCGTTCTGAAGTCGAAAATGACTTAATATTCAAATTATCATGAATTAAACCAAACACTGCTGACTTAATTGCTAAAATTTAGGATCACTATGCAAGTCTCATGTGCCTTGTTTAATTTTATAATTATATTATTATTTAAAGGGGTCGGCGAGAATTTTTCATTTTCAAGCTGATCCTTGGTCTGAAAAGTTTAGGAACTACTGCTATATTTGTTTAATTCAAAACTTTTTATTATTACAGTAGCAAACGTTTTATTATTATTTTATCCCATTAAACGAAAAACCATTCAATTGATGCCGTGACCAGAGAAAGATTAGCATTTATACTATTACCGCATTCAAAGCATTATCTCCCCACGCGACGCACAATAAGCTAATTTAATTAAAAATATATTTGAAAAATAAAATGCACGACTTTTTCTTCCCTAGTTACGCGCATTAATCTCTTTTCCCCGATTCCATTCCAAAGTCCTGATAATAAAAAAGAAACAGAAGACACAGAAAACAATGTGTATTAAACCAGACGCAAGACCACACGAAACTCACACAATGTGCGGAAACCGTACCGTGGGTCTTGTTCATTTAACTGATAACTTTTTTACTCGCAGCTTCTTTTGAAAGCGGAGCTGGGTGTTTTTTTTCCTTCCAAATGTGCGCAAACTGTCCATTAATTAGGCGCAGGGCAATTAAAAACGTGTAGTTACGGAAGTTTGGAAAAGGGTCTTTAATGAGTTTTCTCGTCTCATCTGTCGGGTAACAGAGCGCGATCAGTGCGCAGATAAAATACGCCCGATTACACACGCGAAAACCGAGGGGCACGCTACAAATTGCACGGGGAAAGGTTTTCGTGATACGAATCCATGGCTGGGGTTGGTTAGTTTTATGGCGCAAGGCAGTACTTGTGAAATAGTAGCATTACAAAATAGGACGAACGTATCAATTACGGAATACCTAACTCAAATTTATGGTAGGTAGGTAGGTATTTAACGTCACACTGGAGCAACACAAAGGGTTATTGGTGACGGTCTGGTGTCAACTCCCGAAGGGAAAGATCCGAAGACAACACCACGTAATTTTGAACCACGGTCAGATCACGAGGCAACACCTGAACTGGCCCCCCACTAACCAAACTTCCACACCACGCCAACATGAGGACATTTGAGGCCACGACAGATTTAACGCGCACCAGCCCCCTTTGTACAAAACGGTCTTTGGTTGGATTCGAACTTGCAACCCTCAAGTTGCTAGTCCGTTATTCTTCCAACAGGGCTAACGGGGCCCTCAAATTTGTGGAACAATAGAAGAAAAGCCAGCCCTACTGCTGTAGCATAAACTTTAAATGTACATACGAAATAAATAAACACCCAACTTACCTCCACATCATGATTAATAAAAAACTTAATTAGTAAAAGATTGCTATAAAAGAGAGAGAGAGTTAAGAAAGTGTCGTTAAACACTATAATAAAAGGAAGATAGATAAGATAAAGAAAATAATTTAGAGTAATTGATACAATTAGGAGTCCAATTCATGTTCCAAAGGAGCACAGACAATCTGATTCGAAAAAGTGGTGGAAAACGCAAGAGCTATGGAGATAAGTTCAGTGGTTATAAGTATAGCATATATTTCATAACATAGTAGCAAAAAGGTCTGTCTTAAGCCCTATTTTAGCAGCAAATTGAGTTGCTCAGATACAAAATGAATCGGTTAAAGCACAAAATCTGCTAATTAAGTATGGAACACGTTTAAGGTATCGCCAAGAAATTTAAATTTCAAAATTAAAATGCTAAATATTTTCTTAGTAAGGTTTCAAGAGAATCTACCAACTAGATTCCGATGTTTTTCTTTCTTGATTGCCTCGGCTTGGTGCCAAAACTTCGAAATCTTGGCGTCCCTTGGAAAATTATCTCCATAAAGAAAAAATAGAAAAATATTCTTTCCGTCGGCTAAAAGTAAAAAGAGGATAACTTCTGGATTAACCATTGGTGAATTTTCAAAAACATTCGCCAAAATTTCGAAAATAGGAACATTTAAGAGGATTTTGCTCAAAAACTCGCCAAGGTTTAAAAATAGTAGCAAAAAGTTACCCTTTAGTTGCCTGTGACAGCCCTGCGCAAGAGCAAGATCTGGAAAAGCTGTGCCAAACAATGTATATTTAATTCTCAGTGTTTTTTTAAACAGAAGCATAAATCTAAATAATCAAATATAAAAGACAACAAATTAAAGAAGTTGAAAAGAAGACTCAAAGCCTGTAAAAATGCGAGGTAGGTAGTTAATTAACGACGCACTGGAGCAACAAAGCGGCGACATAAAAATGCGAGGATAAAATTGAAAGGAGGATAGATCACAACGGTATCTTTCGAAGCCGGGGAATAACATTTATGTTCTATTTGCATAACTGTGCTAGCCATGAAGGCAGCATAGTAGCCCCAGAATATACACTGACGAGCCAAAACATTATGATCATCCCCACATTTTTCAATGAACTCGTCTGGATGACGTGGAGGACACGTGATTAAGTGAGAATGGTATTTAACAGCTGCTGAAGAAGGTAAGTAATCATTCTTGCACTTACTTTTGCGAGTGATGGGAAAGGCTGCTGATATAAGCGAATTTGATAGAGGGCAGATCGTAATGGTCCGAAGACTCGGAACGAGTATCACCGAAACTGCACGACTGGTAGGGTGTTCACGATCTGCCGTTGTTAGTATTTATGCAAAGTGGATAAATGACGGTGACACCAGCAGTAGAGGCCAAGGTGTTGGTCGTCCACGCGTCATCAAAGAAAAAGGACGTCGAAGACTGTCCCGCTTAGTAAAGCAAAATCGGCGCGAGACAGTGGCTCAGCTGACAGCCAAATACAATGCAGGTCCAAGCGCAAGTGTTTCGGAACACACCTCGGATTGTGTTGGAGTGGTTCGAGGAGCATACTGATGAATTCCACTTAATGTCCTGGCCACTTAACTCGCCGGATATTAATCCGATAGAGCACATTTGGGATGTCATGGAGCGGCAGCTCAGAGCTCAAACACCACCATGTCCGAATATCTCGACTTTGCGTGACCGCTGCTTAGACATTTGGTACAATCTGTCTCCAGTCATGTACCAAGAACTTGTGGCATCTATGCCCAGGCGAGTTGCAGCTGTTTTGCAGGCCAAAGGAGGCGCAACGCGTTATTGAGTAGGTGGTCATAATGTTTTGTCTCTTCAGTGTATATCGCCTTTCTTGGGGACAGGAAAGAATCGCGATATACCGAAGGTCCACAGAAATTCACTTTTTGAGGAAACAAGACTCTCGAGGCTTGGGGAAGGGATCACTGTGGCTCAGTGGATGTGCCCAATGCTCTAGCAACCCTCAAATTGTCGACTGGTCAGGTTCGAGTCCTCTTTGGGCGTATTTCTATCTTCTGTGTTAAGGCAGCACTGAAACCCATCGATACATCGCTCTTCTTGGGGGACAATAAAAGGCTCAATATAGCGAGGCCCAGGAAAAATTTACTTTTTGAGAAAAGAGAGACTTCCAGGGTTGGGGAATAAAATATTTTATATACTCTCAGCATTACCGTGCTAGATAGCTGTAGAGTACCTCTTGATATATCGCTATTTTTGGGGACAGAAAAACACACATTACAAGGGGACACACACATTACAAGATGAAACAAATTTAATTAAAAAAAAGGCTCCGAGCTTTGCGGAATATTAACGCGATATACCTAGGGACTATACTAAACGATATAGCGAGGGCCGAGTAAAATTTACTTTTTCGGGAAACAGGCTCCGAGGCATTAGGATTAACACTCAATTAAAACTTTTTACTCTATCACTCTGCACTTATCTAACACTCTGCACTATTGTACTAATCAAGAAGACATTACAGTAATCCTTCGATACATCGCGTTTCTAGAAGGCCAAGGAGAAACGCGATATATCAAGGGCCAAGAAAAATTTACTTTTTGAGAAAAAAGGTTTCGAGGCATGGAGAATAACACGTACTAATTATTGTGTGTGTGTGCAGCACTACGTTACAGTCAAGATGGTAGCGCAGTAATCCTCGATATATCACCGAGGAGCCTCAATTATTTAACTGCACGATATCTGTAGATGCTCCAACGAAATTTCACATTGTAGCAGGAGAGCTCACGGAAAGATGAGTAAGAGTGATGATGACTGAAAATGAGTAACTGTTAAGAATAAGGTAAATAAGGTCTGCTGTTTGCAAGCCTAAAATTAATCAGAGGACGAGAAAAAAGTAAGCAGCATAATGAGGATTCAGTGCATCGCAAAGTTGGATCTTTAGGGTTAAGGGGCGACAAGAGTTTTAAGTGAGAACGAGTAAAATATTCAATTATGTAAAAATTTATTTTTCAGCGGAATTTTTGAAATTTAGGACTTTTATAGTATCGGTGTCATATTTAAAAATGAAATTTTTAATGCATTTATCATTTCAATGTTTGTGTTTATGGACAAAAATTCTGACAGAATACTAATTTTAATGTTTTACGGGTCCCAAGATAAATCAAATTGTAATACTACAAGATTACTTTTGAATTGTAATTTAAACATCGCCATTTCTGTTAAATAATTTGTTCTCAAAATCTTAAATGATAACCTACGCAGTTTGGTATACACTTCTTCTAATAAACTTCTATTTACAATTAACCAAGTTTGATAACCAGGGCGCGTATTTTGTTGACCTAAAATTGTATAAAAACAACAGAAAAATTGAACAAATGTACTTTTGATTTGCAAAATATTTTCAATCACAGATAAAACTTTGCGCCTCAAGAACGTTCATCTGAATCTACGACACAAATCATTTGAGAGTGGACAGTGACTTAAGATCAAAACTTTGAACCTCAACTTTTTTATAAGAAATTCCATCTCAATTATCTCTGGGCAAGAGTTGCTTAGTTGGTTTAGGATAAATGGCGTACGGTCTAACAATGGATAAGTCTCTACACAAGGATAAAAGTGAAATTATTGATAAAGTTGAAGAAGATGACATTAATCTTTCCACTTGCTGCTACAACATATAAGAAAAATTGACAAAAGAGACTAGAACCACTACCATCGACTTGTGGGTTAACTTTTGAGAAAAGCAAATGTCTCAAACAATACAGCTTGAAGGTCTTTTGTGTGAGTGGTATCAAGGACATCGTCCTGCTGCAATTCTCGAGTTCTCCGGGGACAAGGAAATCAGACCGCCTTTTCAAGATTCAAAATCAGGCATTTAAGGCACATGAGCTTTTCTATGATGTCATTCCTTCGAAAAATGTCCAAAGGATGTCTCGGATCATCATGAATGTCCTCCCACGACACTCTGAAAGTACTCCAGGCAGTACGTGGTCAAGACTAACCATGCTGTTACCCTGATAGTTGTGACAATAAGTCAATCGTTTTTCCTGTCACATATTTCATTGCTTTGATGTGACGAGTTCTAAATCTCCAAAAAGCTGTCTGTTCTTCTCTACATAACTTGAAGTTGGCTATTTCTCCAGGTATTTGTCTTCTTTGTCAATGGTGTTGTGGTGCCATAACCAAGACTTTCTTTAGATAGATAGATCTATCGCAGAAAACTTTCCATACGTGTGTATGTCCACTGAAAACTGTTTGGCGCAGCTTGGCAAAATATGGTCATAGCATTAAAGAAACCCAACCAATTAGAAGCCCGCCCCTGTTCCTCCCGCAATAAGAAATACAGAATGCCAAGAGCTAGAAAACAAAAGGCGCAACCTTCTACCAGGTCCCTGGGTTTAAGCTTTTGGGAAAGTGAAAAGCGGGGAAAACTGGGGAAATATGGCCTTTGACCACAGAAACCTAACTAACAAAATTCCTGGGTTTCAGCGTTTGGAAAGGGAAACGAGGAACAAACTGGAGAATATGAAATTTGGCTACAGAAACCCAAGCCACAAGTACGTCCCCTCAATATAAAATGCAAAATTCCTAGAGCTGGAAAACAAAAGGCGCAACCTTCTACCCGGTCCCTGGGTTTAAGCTTTTCGAAAAGGGAAACGCGGGGCAAACTGAAACTTCGTTTCGGAGATAAACCGCAGTGGGATGATAAAAGCCGTTAATTGCCGACGCCAAATATTGAAACACCCCCTCCCCTTCCCGCATCCCGGGACCAGGAGAGGCGGAAGGGGATAAAAATATTTGGGCAAAGGAATAAGGGAAGGGGTGGAGCGTGTTTCATATCGAAAGCTCCATTTCCGCAGCGAGGATCGAATCGACGAGGGCTGTAATGTATTTTCGGCCGTCTGGGACGTCGTTTTCGCCTCGTGATATCTCTTTTGCCAACTAGACCGATAGTCTAGACTAGAATCCAGCGTCATAGGATCACAGGCTGCATCCCTTGCAGATTCAGAAATTGAATCGATTCAAAATAAGTTTCGGTACTTATTCCGTGATGAACTCAACAGTGTGATATTTCATGTCACATCTCTATTCACCAAAATTCTTGTTTTGGTAGCCTTAAGTATTTTCTCAACAACTCAAGCGATTTTAAAGTCAATAGTTCGTGCAATGGAAAGATTGGTTGGGTTGGTTTTTTATGGTACAAGGGCCATATTCGGCAAGGCTTCGCCAAACAACGTCAAGCAAATGGACACACGCAACGAAAACTTTACTGACACTAAAATGAGAAATACACCCAGGAAGGAATCGAAACTGCAGAGCCTACAAATAGTTGCTTGCGCAGTGAACAAATCCATTAAGCCACGGCGGCTCCGAGTGTGCGAAGGGTCATATTTGGCAAGCTGCGTCAAACAACGTGAAGCAAATGGACATATACAAGTACAAGAAAAACTTTACTGACACTAAAGCGAGAAATACAAACAGGAAGGAATCGAAACTGCGCCACCTACAACTCGTTTACGCAGTGAAAAAACCAGTAAGCCACGGCAGCCCATGTATGGGAAAGGAAGAAAAGGAATGAACGAGTAGTTAGAGCACTTGTTGGATTGGTTGGGTTTTATTGCGCAAGGGCCATATATATCCAAGCTGCGCCAAACACAAGACAGACAACGTCAATAGATATACCCAAAAGGGAAATTTTACTGACACAGAAGAGTAAAGTTGATAAGTTGTCACTCTATGTTCAGCATTTTATTACACCCGAGAGGGGGAAAAGTGAAGAAAACTATAATCCTCCAGGTATAATAGGAAATTTGGTACAAGAGAGAGAGAGAAAAATCCCTCCAAAAAGAGCATGTGTATTTTGTTTAAATGATCTCGGTTCGGAAGAAATACAATACCAGATTTATATTCGCCTTTCACTTACCCTTAGTTCTAATACCCTCTAATATAAATAACTAGTAACAGTTCTAAAATACCATCTATAATCCTCTACCATAAATAACAATCTTAACAATAACAATAATTTTTTCATTACCAAAAGTATGGTTGCGAAATTAAATACCATTGAATTAAATCACATCAATTCATTACCAGGTTCTCTTCCATTACATTTGTAGCCCCGTGGAGGATCAAATGCCCTCAAAATTATATTAATTCTTTCTGTTACCACATGAAGCATGGAGGTTTGAAACGAACTGCTAATGATACTGGGGAGTCGAACCACTCCTTAAAAAGGTTTTGCGAATTGAATAGCCCATTTAAATTCAAATACACAGATTACAAATGAAGAAGTCTAACATCAGTTTGATAATATTGCGAATATTACCTACACCCTCTAAGATGCTTCACAAATGACTACCGATTCAACTTAAAATAATTCAACTCGATTATCGAAGTGACTTACTCAGACATAGCACGGCAGGCATAAAGAAATTCAACACCATTAATAAATCAAAATAGTAAGATACAGAGGATCAGAAAAACTGCAAACCTTCAAAATAACGACCAATGAAGATAAAACTTATGAAAAAGTTGTCAATGGACATTTCGGGGAAGCGAGCAATCTTATTCACCCTCATCAGGACAAAAATGAGCAGAAGAGTAATTGATAGGACTCCCCCCCACAACCCTAATAGAATTAGTCATCCAACACTCCAATTCTTCCAAAGCACACGCTTTTCAAAAACCGCCGTAGAACATAAAATGGCAGGATCCATTTGCAGAAATGAAATCTTTCCCACCAATTCATTCACACATCCTCCATACAAGATCAAATTGTCGATGCTTCCCAGTATTTTATTAAACCTCCAGAGTGGGAAATGTGAAGAATTTCCACTGCATTCATCTAGAAAGTAGGAAAATCGGGAGCAAAGGAAAAAAATATCTACATGTAGAGCATTTGCATTTTAGCTGAAGGATCCCGGCTCAGGAGTCGTTGAACCCTCTAATTCAAATAACAATCTCATCAATGATTATCATTTTTGCATTGCCAAAAAGGAATGGCCTGACATAGACACTTATTGATCGGAGACCCTGCTCCGTTATGATCAACTCGCCATTGTGTTTTTACTGTTCAACACATTTTGACTGAATATAGAGCTTTTAATAACCATAGACAAATCCGATTTGCAGTTTCAAATCCAATCCTAAAAGACCTTTCGGGAAGTCCTTACAATAAAAATGTGTTTTTATTCATCACAAAAAGGTTTTGTGAATTTTATTTAAATTTTATACATTGACCAGTTACAATTCAACAATTGTAAATACATAAATTTTACATCAGTCTTTATTTTGTCTAGTTCTTAGTCTTGTTTCTGGCGCAACTTGGCCATATGTGGTCCTTGAGCAATAAAACCTCAATCTGATTGCCTGACCTCGATTCCCGATGCGATTTATTTTAGCTCAGAGCGACATGCATAAAGAAATTAAAGAACTCTGAAAATCAAAATAGTGAAGTTTAGAAGAGTAATTGACAACCCCTAGTAGAGTTATTCATCCAATTCTTCCAAAGCACTCACGCGTTTCAAAAACCGCTGTTGGACATAAAATGGAAAGAGGGACTATTTGCACAAACGAGATCATTCCCACGAAGCCATTCGCCCACCCTCCACACAAAACGACGCCGCACCCTCAAGGAACAAGTTGTCAATCTTCTCAACATTTTATTGAGCTCAGAGAGTTGGAAAAGTGACGAATCCCAACCGCGTTCCTCCAGGTAATCGGAAAATTGGGAGAGGAAAGAAAAAATATCCCTCCAAAAAGGGCATTTGCATTTCGGCTGAGGGATCCCGGCTCGGGAGAAATACAATATTAGATCTATATTCGGGGAGCCGAAACAAATCCGGAGCTACATAAAAGCCGAAATGGAGTGAGAAAAGCGGATATTTCCCATCCGAATAGCGCAATAACGGTTTGGCACTCTTAAGTTAAAGGGAATTCATTTTGAGGGTATATGCGATTTCTCTTTTTTGCTCCCCGGCCCTTGGAGAAATATTTTCTCTTGCGGAGAGAAACGCGCTTAGCGAGCGAAATTTCAGCACCGAGGTTATCCGAAAGCTATGAATTTGTGTAGGGGATTGTAGCAATCTTTCATCGCTCGTTTTCCATAAAAAAGGCCCGGGTGCCGCTGGAAATTCCCTCGTAAAATCGAATAACTGGAAGCGCCAGTCTGGGCAGCGCTCGCTGGGCTTTTATGTATAATAGCGCACGTTGTAAAGTTTTTGAAAAATGTTATTCTGTATTTAGGGTGCGGCGAATCGTTATGGAGAATGGCGAAATTTGAACCTAATATTTTAATACTAAAAAATGTCATGAATAATCAGGATAGGAAATGCGTTTTCTATTCATAAAAAGGATTATTTAGTTTACCAGGCCATAACTAACTGGAAAAATCTTGTTGTGGCTATCTGAATTTCTTTTCGTCGGCGGGTGTAGTTACGACGATGGCCGCTTGGAGCGCTGTACGCCCATCCACATTTTATTTAAAGTTTTTCTGCATTTAGGGTGCTTGGAATCGTAGACATACACCCAAAAGGAAAGTTTTACTAACGCAGAAGAAAGAAATACACCCTCAAAGGAATCGAATCTGCGCTGCCTGCAACTTGCAGGTTGCTAGGGCAATGGGCATACTCACTGAGTCACGAAGGTCCCAGTTGAATGGAGAATGGCGAAATTTTTACCTTATATTTCAACACGACAAATATCCTGAATTATGAGGATTGGTAGTTGAGATTTTTATTCATCAAGATGATTTAGTTTATAAAGTCACAGCTAACTGGAAAAATCTTTTAATTGCGGCTATCTGAATTTCTATGCACCTGCGGTTATAGTTATCAAGACTGCCGCTTGGAGCGATGTACGTCCACCCTCATTTTATTTACTTAAAGTTTTTCTGTATTTAGGGTGCTTGGAATCGTTTTTAGAGGAATGGAAAATGGCAAAATTTAAATATAATATTTTAACACTAAAAATATCATGAATTATCAGGATGGGTAGTTGCGTTTTTTATTTCTAAAGAGGATTATTTAGTTTATAAAGTTAAAACTAATTGAATTGGGAAAAACTTGTAATAGGGACTATCCGAATTTCAATTCGTCTGCGGTTATAGTTAACGAAGATCGGCGCATGGAGCGCTGTAAGCCGACTCACATTTTATGTATTTATACAAAATATCAGAGAACTTCCCATAAGGACTGAGAAGATGAAGAAAACAGAACATGCAGCATACAAATAAAAAAAACCAGTACAATTATACAAATGAATTACATCATATAAATACAAAACTACTAATTACCCATAATAAAAATTACGACAAAATGGAAAATCACGATCGAAAGATAAGTAGAGAAAACATTTAAAATTTCAGTTTTTAAAACGTTAAAGTTATAAAAATTACTAAAATGTTTTTTTGTCAAAGAAAACATTAAAGGTTGGAGCAAACTATTGATCATTTTGATAAATTGGTCTATTGCGTGATTGCTTCAAATAAATTTTGATGAGAAAAGTTTCCTGAAAAATAATATTTTTGCCATTATTATAAGGATACATGATTACTTATCTCATTGAGTTGGCTGGTAGAAATTATTTTGTTATGTAACAAATTATAAAACAATTTTTAAACACGAAGACAGATTTGTATTCCGGATAGGAATTGTATTTTGATCGCAAAAAAGAATAAGACAGTTAATTTTCATAGAAAGAAATGTCTTAAAAATCTATTTTGAATTTTTCAATACTAAAACTGAGATAATTATAAGATGGACTCCAGACAATGCAGCCATACTCATTTGAAAAAGTATATTTTAGGATTGTCCAAGAAATATAGCCGAAATTTTTCGGTTTCCACTGCGTTTATTTAACTCAAATTATACTACACGTTTACAACGCAACAACCAAACCATATTACAAACATTTATATAATTACTGTTTCCACACGAAAAGACCTTCGAAAAATCGTTTTACTTATTTTTTATAAAGCAAAGCATTTCTCTCGTCAACAAAACGATGGCACTAAATCAAACAAGATACTTAAATAAATATTTACAATGAACTACACGGACCAACTTCAAACACCGTAACTTTCGAAGAATTACACTTAAAAATTCTTCATGAAACGATTCTCTTTTTTCAAGTTCAGTTTCGTTAATTTGTCTCAATTAGAAATTTTGGTAGGCAGATAGATAGTTGAATTTACGTCGCACTGGAGCAACACAACGGGCGCTTCATTTCACCAAGCTGCTCCAAACGCGACAGACAATTTCAAGTAATATAGAAGGAAAATTTTACTGACACAAAACAGAAATACATCCAGGGTAAGATACAGGAATCGAATCTATGCTACCAACAACTAGCAGGTGGCTAGCGCAGTGTGCAAACTCACTTAGGCACGATAAAGCATTTTGGCATATATGTATTGCATTCTTTGAGAATTTAACCGTAAAATTTTGTCTCAAAGGACATAATTTATTTCCAAGAATTTGTTCATTATTTTTATGGTCTTTTTTGTATCAATATTGACGAGCTATTTATTGTTCACTAACAGGGAATGTGGTTTACATTGGTATTTATATTATTACGTTTGCCTATCGTCAACGTGCCATTTAATTTAAAAAATATAATAAATTATGACGATCGCTAGTTGCATTTTTTATTCATAAAGAGGATTATTTAATTCATAACGCAATATACTATATTACAGCACAAGTTTATTGTGAGTTTCTCAAATAAAAAGTCGTCTAGATATAAGCACAGTCAAAATTCACTAACACAATAAATTTTCCATTAATGTTATGCTTTCTTTTTCTTGGTATGGATGAGCTATTTTATCCCCATTTACTTACAGAAGATGATTCGTTTCGTTCAACCAAAAAAGATATAGACCAGTTTTATCATCTTGTTTTTATTATTTTTAGGTTATAGCCTACGAATAGCTAATTCGATAAAATGAATCAAACGAATACGTGGGTAGCAAAAGAAACAAGGCATTAAAATAAATAATTTCATGCCGAAGTAGCATTAAAATATTTCATGCTACAGTTGAGAACATATAATAAAATAAATAACCCATCATCGCCAGGTCACGATGTTTTAAATAAAGTAACACGTTTCAAAAATGAGCAATATAAATACCAAATGTTATCAATACACACTCAAACTTCATTGAGACGACAGAACTACACTATTTTTTAGTTATAAATATCATTTTAGTCAGTCCCGGAAAAAATACCTCTCTTAGCGTATTTAAAATAAAAGATAATACATAATTTTATTTTTACTACGCGCCCAAACGCTTTTTGAAACAAAAATGATTAGGCAAGGGATCATATTCAATACTAAAATCATTTTTCCTAAATTTGTCAAACACATTTTACCTATTCCAGAGAGACGAAAAAAAGGACACAAATAAGGCGTGGGAAGGGATTGAAGTAGGTAGAAAATGATGGCGTACTTTTCCCAAGCGTGTTTTCCCCGCATTAAGCATGATAAGGCAGAAAAAACAGTTTTACATGGGCAAGACGCGTTGAATGGGCCACACATAAATGCTAGACGTGTTTATGATGCTATTCTTTCGCCTATTTCGGAGGATGCTGCACATTACCGAGTCCATTAAGGGGGAGAAGGAACAATAAATGGGGGATGAGCGCATCACATCTGGTCTTTCATAGACGCAAATAAAAGACTGTGTTAAGGGACCCGAAGAATGTTCAGCAGTTTTTCGCCCTTTTAGCATATTTTCCAAAAAATGTAAAATGGAATAAATGAGATATACATGTGTATTCTTTATGACTAGATCTATCAGGTGAATTATCCTATTTTAATTGACATAGCTGATTTTTCAATGATTGAATGATCCAATTGATGTAAATAAGCTCAAAAATACACACTGAAACTATTGTGAAAATAACAACTGCAATCGTCCTAATATTCACTACTACTGGTGGTAAAAATTGCATTTCATTCGTCAGTTTAGAGGATAAGGATAGCATTGTAACTAATTTTTACTTCTTGTAATTTTATTGGAAGTCCAAAAGTTGGGGTCCCTGTGACTTAGTGGTTTTATCCACTGCGCTAGCAACATCCGAGTTGTAGGCGGCGCATTTCACTCTTTTGTGTTAGTAAAGCCTTCCTTTATGTATGCCCATTTACTTCACGTTGCTTGGCCCAGTTAGGAAAAAATATGACCTTTGTGCCACAAAATTCAATCCTATCAACCAACCAAAAATACACTTCATAAAACTATTGTGAAAATAACATTTGTCAATCGTCCTAATATTTATTGTGTAGCTTTCTATATAAGTTAAATTTCATTCGTCAGTTTTGAGAGGATGAGAATAGCTTTATAACTAATTCCTAGTTCGTATAATTTCGTTTGAGGTCCTATTGTTTTATACTAACATTTATATTTTTTGTAGTTATTTTAAATGGATTCCCAACCAGTATGAGGAACCCATGTTATGACAGGCATCCGAACCCAGAGCCTCTTGAACCAAGGGCCAGAGCACTAACCACTTGGATATCAGGCCAACATTTCGAACAAAAATGTAAGTAATAATTCTGCAAAATTATTAACATTTTTCCATTTATGAAGTGCAGAAAAATTTCACCAAAAAGGAACACTGATTAAAATTATTACCTATTTTTTCTCGTTATGATTCACAAATCTTTTTATCTCAAGCCTTTCAATTGATTATGAGAAACTTACATTTTTCAGGGGGATATCTCTATACCATTTCAAGACTTCTGCACGACATATATGCTAAAAATAAGTACACAAACATAACATGTAGCAGAACTAAGCACAAAACCATCTCATTAAATTGAAGAAACATGATAACAAATAATACCCTCCAAGATCAATTTAACGGAACTTTAACCAATCCAAAATAAACAAGCAATCAATGAGGAAACCCATCAGACATGATTAAGCACTGTCGAATCAACTACACAACCAAAACTTCACACCACCTCAGATTAAAGACACAATCCCCTTCAAAAGGAGCTCAGAAATCGCAACACTATCAGGCAGAGAACACGCAAATTAATATTACTTTATAAACTAAACATCACAAGAAAACGAGTCCACATAGAACTGCAATCAAGTTCCCCCATTTTTTCCCCATCTCTCCTCTTCCCTTTCCCATTTAATCCCTTAAGCCTGCAGTAATCAACCGCGCATTGAGGGGGAGTTTTCGATCGTTTCAAATAAATCCAAGACTTTGAAAGCACCCTCTCCAGCACCCCTCTCACCTCTTCCAGTATCCCTCTCACTCCTTCCAGCATACCTCTCACCTTAATGAACAGCCAAAAACGAAGCCCGCGCGCAAGAAATCAAACGCGGACACGCAAAAAACATTGTCTGCGACAGGCCGAGTCGTAAAAGAAGCGGGTCGCCCAACACGGGTTATTCCGTAAAATACAGCCATAAATCTCAATTACGCCCGTTTAATCTCTTAAGCGCCATCTAGCGGCGCTGGCGCGTCCTTCATTATGCTGTCGGAGAAGTGTGAGGTTTCTTTCTTCCCGGAACCTTTCTTTTTTTCCGGGAGAAATGGGGAAAATATACACGTGTCAATTCGCATTCCGAGAGGTCCATTAAGAATGGAGAGAAAGAAAGGGAGAACACAGTTTTAAACGTAGAAAAGAGAGCATAAAAAATGCAAATAGATCTTAAGAAGTAATCGCATTTCTTATCTGGAGTAGGGTAATAAGAAGAGACTTAAAAAGCGAGAGAGAGAGAGAGGTTGGGGTGGTTCCTGCCAGAGACGTAAGTCACATGTCGCGTAATCCGGCGATTTATTATTTTTTAGGGGAAGGAAGAAATAAAGGGGGGGGAGTCATATGTTCCCCTATAATTCATTCGCGGGAAGAGTGCGCAAAATTCCGCAATATTTCACTCGGAGTTAAAATGAAGAAAAAATGTTCAGTCGAATTCGCTGGGTGTTTCTTTTTCAATTTAATCCGAACTACAGGAGTTAGCAAGGAAAAACTGACAGGCGTATTTGATGTTGAATATTTTATAGTGCGTACAAAACAATCATTGTAATGAATCCCAAGAAAAATTGTTTTGAAAAAATAGCAGTGAATTGAGACAGCAACTAATTCGTCAAACTCCGGATTCATAATTGTCGAAAAACTTTTGAAATATTGAGCTTCGTAGGCATTAAAAATTGTTCAGTGGAATTTTGCAGGTTGTTTCCCCCTCAATTTAATCCAAGCTACAGGAATCAGCAGGGGAAAACTGACAAGCGTATTTGATGTCGAATATTTTATATTGTGTTCAAAACAATTGTGGGAGGGGTGGGAGAGCTAATGATTTCAAGAGTCCATATCCTGTTTCAAAAGTCAAGTTGCAAATTTTGCTGTCCAGAGTCAAGATTTATGAATCCAATTTCAATAAATTCACTGAGATTAAAACTTAACAAAAATTTAATAAGGTGACATTTAAAATTACAATACAATTCCGCTTCATAATGCGGCCAAGATATTTAAGCGCGTCTTTACGCTTCCATTGTTACAGTTCAACTGATTGGCGCAAGAGCGCCACCTACCGTCATTACGGAACAACAATCATTGTAATGAATCCCAAGAAAAGCCGTTTTGAAAAAAATAGCAGTGAATTGAGACAGACCAATTCGTCAAACCCATGTTTAATAGAATTGTCAAACACTTTTAAAAGCTTCGTAGCATTATGGATTTGATGTACCAATTTAGGATCATTTCTGAAATAAAAATCAATTAGATAGGTACCTAATGTACATTTAAAACAAGGCACTTGGGGCAAAACAAACCAAAACAATGCACAAAATTGCTATTATTTACACAACTTTAAACAGTTTTGTCGAAAAGAGAATAACACAATTCTCTGAAAGAGAAACCGCAAAATCACTTACTAGTTACTGCTATTCAAAAAGTATCATCTTCCAAGAGAATAAATTTATAAACTATCTTTGAAGTTAGGATCATCATACTTTGAAAATAGTAAAATTCATATCTCGCGAAGAGAGTTTTAATTGTAGATTTTATAATATCTTCCAAAAGAGCCAATTTTTACAGCTATCTTTGAAATTAGGATCATATTTTGAAAATAGTATATTAGTATCTCGACGAGAACTCTAGTTGTCAACTCTATTATATCGTCAAAGAGAAAAAATTATAACTATCTTTGGAACTTGAGCAGTATCCTTTGAAAATAGTAGATTTAGTATCTTGGTAACTTCAGTTGTAAACCTTTTTCATCTTTTGAAAAAATAAATATAAAACTATCTTTAAATTTAGGTAGGTAGTTGAATTAACGTCGCACTGAAGTAACACTAAGGGCTATTGGTGACGGTCCGGGAAGTGTGTATTGAGATACGAGGACGACAACTCATAATTTCGAACCACGGTCAGATGACGAGGTCACACCTCACCTGGCATCCTACTCTCCAAATTTCCACACCACGCCAACGTATTTTAAACTTAGGAGAATAATACTTAAAAAAACTGTAGTTTAGTACCTTGATGAGAGCTCTAACTGTCAACTTTATTACATCTTGAATAAAGAGTAGAAAACAACTATCTTTGGAACTTAGGATCATCCTATTTCAAAAACAGTAGAATCAGTACATCGACGAGAATGATTGTCAACTTTATTATATTAAAAAAATCCTAATTAAAAAAAAATAAAAAACATCGGATTTATTTGATTTAAATCAGATATTTTTATATTTAAATCGGATTTTTATGATTTTAATTAATTCCTTGCCCGTACAAGTTTAAACTTATTGGACATGCTACTCGCAAATTACAGTGTAGTTTCTAGATAGTTTTAAACATTAATATTTTTATATAAAACATTAATGTATTAAGAAATATAGTCATGTAAATTTTTGAACGAAACGCGATATAGAAATTAGCAAAGTAAATCACATGCCAAGCGGCTTAAATTACTTTGAATTTAACCCATAACCAGTGACGTGAATTTTTTGGACCCAGATAAATAAGGTTGCCTGATCCCACGGATACCATATTATGAATTTTTTCATTATATATTTATCATATATTAATACAAGGTTTTTAATTACTTCAATTATTTTGATATAAAAAATTAATTGGTTCAAGACTTGTTTTTGAGAAAAAAGCATGTCATCAATAGAAAATAAAAGAAAAGGAACTTGCATCTTGTAAGTTCCCTACATCTTATTAATTTTTAGCTTGCAAAAGCAACTTATTGGTGGAAAATTTGTTATTGTAAGTTCAGCAAAAAACGAGACATGAAAAATCAAATGTCTATTTTTCAAATTCTTTGAGCATTGACAAGTATTTCATAATAAGTATATTCGAAGCACACAAGTTTATATATAAAACAAAAAAAAATGAATCTTTTCTCTATGAACAGAATAGAACAAGTGTAATAGCATCCCCCAGATAATGCCAATTCAGTGGAATTTTGAGCAATAAAAAATTTATCATTTCCAATACCTTTCTGCTTCAACCCATAATCTCTTCTCAACATGCTCACTCAATTATCAGATGATAGAATTAACTTTTACATTCCAAATTTGAATTCCATAAATATTGAATAGTTATTCTAGCAGGGTAAAGGATTCTAATGGATCAACGCATAAAATTTCCCAATAAATTGAAATAAAAATTAACCAATATATTACACAAAACAAAATGAAACTTAAAATTGCCAATTATAAAGATTTAAGTGCAAAATTGGAATGCTTTATGATACTGAAGAAAATCTTTTCGTTGTAAGCGTCTATATTTTTTATGAATAGATTACAATACTAAACAAATAACTAGAACATCTTAAAAAAGAAAGCAAATTACCGCAATTTTAATAATTTGAGTGAATATATTTCGAGCATCTTCACTCAACACATGGTGAATGGTTTAAAATTGGCCATGTGCGATTTGTAGTCACACGGAATGTTGAAAACAAAACCAACACTGATGAGCAGGTTTGTGAGTGACACCTATTGGTCAAAGGCCCAAGATGAAAATACCTGTCTGGTAATTATGATCCCAATCAGAAAATACTGTTATTTAGTGTCTTCAAAGGGAGGGTGATTTTCAATATAATTTTGGGGTGAACTCAGTACGAGCGAAACTCTCAACTTATTTGAATAAAATAACATCTTGTTCAGTATTTCATTCTCAATATTATTAAACATAACAGAAATAAAAATGAAATATAAAATTTTGATTTAAATCAATGATTTTTTTAATTAAAATCACCTGATTTAAATTGTGATTTAATAACATGCTGATTTAAAGCATACTCCGATTACAATTATTTTGAAACTCACGAGCATCATACTCTGAAAACAGTAGAATTAGTATCTCGACAAGAGCTTTAATCGTCAACTTTATTATCCCGAGACCATCTTTCGAGAGAATGAAATTAGAACTATCTTTGAACATAGGAGCGGCATACTATGGAAATAGTAGAATTAGTATCGCTACGAGAGCTCGAACTGCTATGTTTGTCCAACGTTTACTCGACACACGTAGAAAAAACGCCACTCTCGAAACCTTATCAACTAGTCTACAGCGCTAAGCGAAATGCATGAAAACCTACTCATCACACACCTAGCATCAGTATGTCCCACCGCCTTTTCCAAATCCACGCGTTGGACAAAAAGTCCCCACAAAAAAGAAACAAAACCCCAGAGGAGGTACCGAGTGACAGGGTTTTTTACGCCCCCAAAATAAATCTACTTTTGTATTTAGCAAAAGAAAAAGAGAATTGAAAAGGAGGAGATAGAAAGGGAAAGAGAAAAAAGAAAAGAACAGCACACGCGAAACCTTTTCCAATCAAGTCGTCAGACACGAACACCAGATAAAGATTTGGAGCGCGGAGAGTGGGGAGAGAAAAAAATATTTTATTTATGGGGGTCATTATGGGTGTAGGGGCCAACCGAAAAGGAAAAGTGGTCTCTTAAATCAGGTGGCGAAAGTGGCTCCTTGTTTTAAGAGTGTTTGGGGACCGGATTTACGACACCCTTGAGGAAGCGCCAGCGGAGACGGACTTTCATCAATTAGCCCTTCGTCCTTCAAGGATCTTCTCGAGATCTCGCCTGGCAGTCTTAACTACAGCGCGCGACAAAGGAATACGATGTCTCTATTCACGAAACAATGCCGGCAAAGGCAGCACTCAATGGTACTTGTTACTTTTCAACTGGACTCTCGACAAAAGAAACCAATATCAAAAGAAAACGACTCAAATGAAATATATTGTGCTGTTTCCTTCACTTCTTAGAACAATAAACTTGTCCATTAATTCTTTATTGAGAGCAATTTATGGAACATTATATACATATATTGCACTTCGATATATGGTACACAATTCAAAGTAAATATACCAGTCAACCTCAATCCCCACACACCGTATTCATCACATGTCATGACACAAGGTTCCTAATAAATCCACACAGCCCTATTTTTTTCGGCAAATTTACAAAAGAATAATGTAAAAATATAGTTCTTCCTGTCTCTAAAACTTATTGACTGTCGTTAAGATACATGTAAATGATATGATAAAGATGGAATTGAATTTAATGGCTAAGGGCCCTATTTGGCCAAGCTGCGACAAATAAAATAAGATAAATGTACGTATAAATAATGTACAAATAAAATAAGGTAAAGACGTACACACTAGGATAGTTTTACTGACACGGAAGAGAGAAATTGATAACGATGGAAAGCAATAACTAAAATAGCTAGTTGGAGAAAATAGGCACCGTTTCTTCCCCCCCCCCCCGGCAACTTCAGTGAATAAACTCATAAAGGAAATATAAAAGTAAAGTGAGCGATGGTAACCTTTTATTATGTGCCCAAAACTAGTAGTAACGCTAGCCTTAGACTACTTACGTCTGCCGGGTGAAAGCAAACATTCATCATCTGATTGGTCCACGGGGAGGAAGACGACGACCGTCCATTCATTCATCATCTGATTGGTCCGTGCGACAAGTAGTAAGCTGAATTCAAATAGGAAGCGCATAGCGACACGCGCAAACCAATCAGAGGTGCCGGCGCAAGCGCCGTTCCTCTTCAAGTTGAAATAACTCCAACTGTGATTGGTTTGTGCGTGTCGCTTTGAACCTTGCGCTTCCCATTTGAATTTAGCTGTAGACTGTCGATTTCACCATTTTTGCCATCACTATAGAAATGCGCATTCACACATCTACCTTGTCATAAGATGCTATAGTGCCAACAAGACGATAAGATGCCAAACCGGCCAACCACGTCAATTTTTCAGAGCAGTCAAGTGACTACTAGTCGACAATTTTGCTACAACATTTTCAAGCTCCTCTCAATAGCAATGCTGTCTACTTATATTTCAAGTCTGAATAAGCCAAAAATAACGAAACTGAACAAATAATAAACTTCCACTAGATGCGGCTTCGTACATTTAAATGATGCAATCAGGCGGGGTTTTCTTTTGGAAATTAATTGAATGAACAAAAGATATTGAAAAACGAAACAAAAGTTAACAGAGTACAACAGGTAAAAAAAGGCTTCCAGACACCTAAATCAGAAAACTAAGTTTAAGTACTGCGTCCTGTCCTGCGATGTTCCTAGTCAATCTATCGAATACAGTAGAATTTAAGGACAAAATATACCACGTACGATACCACAAAAGAATGAGTCATGTGACATTTCTTCTGTTGGGGTTCACCGACTCCATCCAAAACCATTGCATGAATTCCATCTCTCACCACCAACAAAGAATTTCCACTAGCAACACCTCCACCCCATCGGCATTCGAATACACAAGCAGGAGCCCACTCCAGGCAAAAAGAGAGTGGACGGCGGAAAGAAGGCTCTCCAAAAAGTTTTCTTCCGCTCGGGAGGCTCCGAGAACCGGTGGAAGCACTTCCCAAGAAACGCACTTGAAGAAAACTGACACTCCATCTACTTACAAACCTTTCGGCTGTCTCCGCCAATGGGAAGGGAAGGGGATAATTTACGACCCTCATTTCCTTAAGACGCTAGGACTCAGTGAAACAAACGAAAGTAGTGGTGGTTTTTGGCTATGAATACGTGATGCAGGTAGGAAGCATACCCGTGGTCTGCTTTTCAAATAAAATTAGATCTGCAGCTCACTTAAGGATGCAATATTCAAATTGACGATTATTGTAACCGATCTTATCTTCCTTTAATGTTTAGAATGATTAGATTTAGACTAATCGATTCTGAAGATTCCTTGAATTTTGTTAAACTTCAGGTTGACGTTACAGCTGTGGCGCGATTTCAATTTTTTGTCGCCAAACCACTTCCAAATGAAAATGGGCAGAAAAGAACGTCACGGTTTGACTGTGCAATCTATCAAATGTAAGTAAAATACGAAATAAAATTTTCGAATTGTCGAGGCGTCAACTTGGCGACCTTTTTTGTTAAATAAAGATGGTAACCTGCCAACCTTTTTTGTAAAATGGATGGTAGTGTTCTAAATAGGTTCTAGTCTTTTGCCATGAATACGTGATGCAGGTATTCATGGCCTCATCACGTATTATGATTTGAATTTTATTTGAAAAATATCCAACTGGCATCGTTTTTCAAATAAAATTCAAACTGTAGTTTACTTAAAGATCAGTATTCAAATTGACGTTTATTGTAACGGGTCTGATCTTCGATGAATATTTATAAATATATTTCGATTCCTTTTAAACCTACATTCTTAAATCTCAAAGTACAATCAAGTGATGAAAGCATGTTTAGATTGCTTTGAAGACTTTTGATATTGGCGCTACATCCGCTTAGTATCTCTAAATCACTAAAAAGTCTAAAATGTTAGCATTGATACGAATGAATAATCAAAGCAACTCATACACTGAGTAATAAAGTATATATATATATATATATATATATATATAATATAATATACATGATAATGCATATATATATATACATGATAATTTCCATTTTCTAAAGTTCGCTAAGATGTATTTAAATGGATACCCTTTTAGATTAAGATACCATTAATTGAATAATTCCACACCAGAATAATATTACACAGATGTAATGCATCCATCATTTGAGATTTTTTTTTCAATTTTGCAAAAGATTAGATAAAGCAATGAAATATACGCATGAAAATATAGCATACATGAACATTTGAAGTGGGAATTAGGATTCAAAAAGTTAGAATATAAAGTGATGAACCATTTGCTGAGGTGTTAATATGCGGTTGACCGTGTGGGGTTTAAGATGATTGATTTTCAGTCATTTTTCAGTAATGTGTACACAGAATTTCAATAATGATTACATTTAAACATAGTTAATAAGTAATTGAGCCTTAAGAGAAATTGTGATAGAGAAATGGCTGACAGAAATATTGTAAAAAAGAAAGGAAAATTATTTACGAAAATCTGCAATCAGTCTTTGTGGCTTATATTTACATTACAACAAATTAAGTAAATACTCGATTTATTTTTACACTGACATAAACACATAATAGTTTCAATTATTCAAGCTTATGTAACCTACATTGCTTCTGGCCATAATCAATATGCAAAAAATGCAATGCAAAGATGTTAACCTTTGAAAGATGTTTCAGGAATCCATAATGCAATTTTCTGGAATGCTTCAGTAATTTCAGCTTTATTAACCTTTTCTATAAATAGTATATAATCACGATTACGTAGCAATATAATCACTACGTAAATAATACGTATAATTATATTTTTATTCTGTTGCTATCTATTAGGCTGCATAAAGTCACCTCTAGAGAACTATTTTCATGAATAATTCAGCGGTAATTAGTTCATAAATTATCAAATAAAATTTTAACAATCTTCCACTACTGTGAGCTTTATTTAACGCAGGTTTTAACTGATACAGTTCTCTTAAGTTAATACAAACAGTAACATCAGCATAGTTAATATTTAAGTAACACATTTAATGAGAAATGTTTCATTATAGCCTCAAATGCATTTTACAATATGGAAAAAGTGAAAAATCGCAGATTAGATGACAAAATTAGTCACTCCCAAAATAGGATGTTCCTTAAAAAAAAATTATAATTTTTTAAACTGGGAAATAATAAGAATAAGAGATGCATAAAAATTGGAATGAAAAGTTTTCGCGATAATATTGTAGTCTCGAAATCTATTTTTTCCCATCTGAACACTGAACCCATCAGCTCTTGTGTGCGCTTTTTAGTTTTCTACTCAATCCCAAAGTTTCCTCTTTTAAGCTTGAATTTCGGTAAAATTCTAGTTGACTTTATGGACTTGGTGCGATTTCAATTTTTTTTCTCGCCAGCCACTGAAAAATGATTATAATGGGCCGAAAAAAACGCCAGTGTAATGTGGATAAAATATGGAATGAATTTTTCCTGATTCCTGAGACTCCAACCTTGGCGATCTTTTTTTGAAAGAAAAGGACGATAGGTTGCTAAATTAGCGACTGCAGTGTTTCGTCATTAAGTTCATTTTCCATAATAATTTTAGTATTCGCTGTGTAATGCCGCACTAAAAGACGAAAATCCGCAATGGTTGGCATCTCTTATCTTCTTACATACTTTAAAATAACATTTTATAAGTTTTCATTCATAGAAAATATGGACTCTGATTGGTTTGGGGGGTTTTATGGCGCAAGGGCAACATTTGTCCAAGCTGAGCCAGTGGACCGTGACTGATCCTTATATTGGAAGTGGGTATGAAGATGAAATTTCGTTTCGATGCTTCACAGCTGAATACAATCATTGTGAATTCTTAAACTTGATATGATTGGCATAAGATTTAAAAGTCAGGGCAAATTTTGTAATTTTATTACTGAAAACATTTAAAATGCTAAAAAACTTACCCAGAAAATGAAAAACAGTTGAAAGTAGTTTAGACGGTTTGCTACAGTTATACAAATTTATCTTTCCTCCTCTTCATATCGCGAAAGATCTATAAAAAAGCAACATTTACACATTTGATGATTTAATATCATGAGCAGATAATGCATAACTTGTACAATATTAATATTGGCAATAAAATGATATTTGCAAAAGAAGAAAAATCAACGTTTTCGAAAAAAAATGTGCTGTAAAATTTTAATTAAAAATAAAGTTAGTAAAATTTTTTAAATAGAGGTTTATGCAAGTATTAAATAAAACAAATGAAAGACATAAACTCCAATATTTTAAACAAGGCACGTTAGATAAAAAAAGCAGCCTGAGCGAAATTGAATATACGTCAGTTCTTTTAGGTTCAAAAGAATATACTAAGTATGAAAGTAGTATGCTCAAAAATGATATCAATAGCTTATCACATTAATACAATTTTTTGGAAGGTTCGTCACTCTACAGTCACTTATTGCTACAGGAAGTCTATACTGCTGGCCATCGAAATGCAACACCATGAAGGACAAGACATATCAAAGCAATATTTATTTTACAAATAACAAGGCACAGGGAGAAATTATTGAAATTACATATCCTAGACTTGCAAAATGCGAAGAAATCAGTGTAGCTTGCATTGACGGCAATAACTCCTGCTACAGGTCATTGAAAGATGCTTTGGATCTGTGTTTGAGGGATGTCAATCCATGTTGCTTCCACACGTTACCAAAGTTCCTTTGGCGTAGTTCGATTCAAAGTTCATTTGGCACAGACGTGTTCGATTGGCGACAGATCTGGTGAATGGGTGAGCAATGAAAGAGCTTACTCGTGGATAGTGAGGAATTGTACGTTGCATGACACGTGCGGTCGCCCATTGCCGGTTTGAAAACTGCCCGCAGTGAGCCCCAAAAATAAGGTAGGACAAAAGGCTCCAAAAATTATAGCGTAGATGTAGGGATGGCTGTTGAGTGTACCGGCAATGTGTGGGAGTCGAATCCAATTTAGCCCCATTCCATAACGCCAGGTGAAGGATCGGTATGGCGATACATAATGCAAGAGTCATGCAGTCAGTCGCTACGGTGACACCGACTCGGATGGGACCTTTGTGGTACTGTAAGCATAATTCAGATTCGTCTAAAAAGACGATGTCATGCCATTCGTTTGTCCATGTGTTGTGTACCATTGCAGCGTCCTTTACTGTGACTCACTTTGACTCTACACTACTAATGGACGCCTTGAAAAATTCTTCTATGCTGCAGATGACATTGAATTGTACGTACTGACAGATTGTTGTGCAACCCACCCTAGTTCTTAAGCTAGATTCTTGACGTTGCAGTATGATCCGTAATAGCCATGTGTTCCTTCGTCCGGTAGTGTGACAAGTCTGCTGTAATCGTTCACATCGGTCAGTTCGTTCCATCTGCATCCACCGATTCCATATTTGCATCACCGTGGCTTGATTTAGTCCAACACGAGTACCGATTTCTTGGAAAGATAATCCGCAGTCTCAACAAGAAACAATACTTCTGTCAAACTCTGAAAAGTGCTCATGACTGCCGTGTTTCTTGGCGAAGCATAAGCATAATTATGCTCTTCCTATAAACAGGAACAGCAAAAAGAATACCAATACTTACAACGGGCTTTCTGTTCTCCCTTTTTATTCTACTAAGATTGGACGCTTCTGGCACACATGATTTGCATATAGGCTACAATTCTAATCATTTGTACATCCTTCCATCGTGCAAATTTCGATTCGCAAAGATCGTGCAAATTTCGTGCTATTGATATACTTCCTTCATGGTGTTGCATTTTCGATGCCCAGCAGCGTATAATCAGTTTAGAATGTACAGCTTTAAGTATTTTTGATTGGAAAGTTAAAATGTAAGATTTATAGAGTATTAGAAAGAGGAATCTCATTAAATAGATTACCATTAATTTTTTAACCATTAATTTTTAGAAATACCATTCATAATACTGAACAAAACTACGCATTGTATAAAATAAAATTTTTAGAGTAAAATACTAAAAAATAAATAAAACTAGAGTTATTGTACAAAAAATAAAACTTTATACATATACGTAAAAATATGACATGGCTCTAAGAAGCGATAAGTGCTGTATGAGAAAAAAAGTATGAAAATTTTATAAAATCTTATTAATACATTTGAATGGTTTATTTCTCAATTGTCAATTGTTGCTCCAGGAGAGTTATAATTAGTTAGCGATCGTAAGTTTAAAGTTGATTAGAAAATCTACAAAGATGCCAATACAATTTGTAATAAAAATTTCACGCACTTCACTTAACACAAGTGATTTCTAAAATTATGATGTGCCATTATGACACATCTCTCTCGGCTTAATTACAAAAGTTATATAGGCAGGGGGAAGGCACGTAGCCGAACTATAGAACTTTTCAAAATAATCTTCGAACGCAATTTGAGGACACTGTCGATGTTCACGTGAAAAGCCCAAAGGAACCAGGTGAATAATTCAAATATGAATGGCGAAGGGTAATGATTGGATTCTATTGACAGAGGATTCTGAATCAATATGCTCACATAAGGATTATTTAGATGAAACCTGTGTGTACATAGTATACTTATTAAATATCGATATATGCATACCTGCCAATATTTGGAGTTTCTTCCTTCGTAGTAAGTCACATGATTTGACGTCACTGCAATTGACATATCGACCTTTTCATGAAATGGACGGAATATGTAGGCAGAGGCGCTGTCGTAAGATCTCAGAAGTGTAGGTCACAGTGAACGTGAGACTTGAGGCGATGGGTTATCGAAGCGCAAACTAGTATTTTCCATCCCGCTCGTCAATTAGTCCATCGGGATTCGTATTTTCTTCCAAAACCACACGAACCTAACCTGGAGATCTTCAAACTGAGCGTAGGAATTGACTGAATTTTTGTGGCGCAAGGACCAGGTTTGGTCAAGCTGTCCGAGCGATGGGTGAAGTGACACGAAGATTACGAGCACATGCTCCGTCTGTTTCATTAGAAGGTCGATGATGTGACACAACCTGGCACCATAACTATGATCATACGCGCATTCCTAAACTGTTCCAAATTACTTCTCAAAGAAAAATATTTGGCTCTGGTTTTTGCCTTTGACAGTACTTAGTGAATAAACATGAGAGACTGAAACCTAGAAAAACTAAACTTCTACATTCATTTTGTCTTCCGACTAGTGCAATGGCGACATCAGTAGTAAAGGCATAAATAGCTGCACCTGTCTCCCATTTTCAAATTGAATAAACACATAAAAAATAGAAATCAATCAAAACCAAAAGACAAAACGATATAAACAGATTTCTACAGTTCCTAGGACCTATCCTCTCAAGCCCTATCTATCTCAAAATGGCGATCCGACATCAATCCCGAAGAGAAAGGTCCGAGGACAACACCTCGTATTTTTGAAGCACGTCAGATGACGAGGTCAACACCTGAGCTGACCCCCACTCTCCAGACTTCCACACCACGCCAACGTGAGGACATTTGAAACAACGACAGATTTAAAGTGCACAAGACCCACCCCGTACACTACGGTCTTTTGGTTGGACCGAGTGTCGAACTCACAACCCTCCGGTTGCCAATCCGCGAGACTATCAACTGGCCCCATAATTCGGCTACCGCTGCCCCCATAATTCGGTAGTCAGCTATTCAAACTTCCTTTTGCTAATGTCCGATCCAATTGAAAATCATTCAGCAAGGCACTACAACGGCGGATTTGTGAACCTCTGTACACTGGTGCACAGAGAGGGGGTGTTCACGTCACACCTCACACATCTCCGTTTCAAGCACAACCTAATTATAGATCACACATTCATTCTAAACAAACCTTAATGCCTCGGATTCGATACAGGAATCTCTCGATCTAGAAGCCCGCACCCTGCCCACTAGACCGATTGGTCGATCTATTCACAAACGTAGCAACTAAGTTTGGTTGAGAATAGCTATAAGTACACCATAGTATTTGGTAAGTATGCGTACGAAGAATTCTGTTTTACCAGTCAACACTTTTAAAATATTGATCGTAAGTGAGAACCATCTGTTGTGTACCCAACAATTGCACAACGTAAGTGCTCTCAACGCGAAAGCAGATGAAGCTATTCAAATTGCAAAACACGGCAGTGCTTCGCAAGATGAGTTCATTACGCCCTATCATAAGAACAAAAGAGCAGGCGACGCCAAGTATGCCGAAATTGGTTTACCACAAACTTATTAACTCGAGAAAAAAGTCGTGAGAACGCTACTGCAAATTAAATTTTCTAGATGCTTAAGAATGAGCGTCTCACTAGAAATTTGCTGAGTAATCTGATTTCGCGAGATAACGTACTTTGCGCCTTTTGTTATTTGAGTATTTTGCTTGCATGGATACAAGTCCTAATTTAAAACAATATTGCTTGTTAGTGTTCTGGTTAGCCTACTCAACGAATCAATCTTGGCAAGTTTAGGGCTGCCACAGCCAAAGCACTCGTGGAAGTAGCATAAATTTTTAAAAATAGTAGCAAAAAATGTCTTCTCTTATACCCTAGCTTAGAAGCAATTTTAGTTGCTCAGATACAAAATGAATCCGCTAAAACATAAAATGTGTTATGAAACATGTTAAAATCTATCCATGAAATTTATTTATTTTGATTTATTTTATTAAATTAAGAAACTAAATTTTTTATAAGGTTTTCAATACAATCTATCAACAGATTCCGATGTTTTTCTTTCATGGTTGGAGCCAAAACTTCGAAATTGACATCCTCTGGAAAAGTCCCCCCCCCCCCAAAAGAAAAAACGGAAAAATATGTTTTCCGTCCGCGAATAGAAAAAAGGGACTAAATTTTCGTTGCCCACTGGTTAATTTTCAAAAACAATCACCGAAATTTTGAAAATGGGTTCTAAGATTTTGCTTAAAAAGTGTAGTTTAATAAACTAGCATATGCGTACAATCTGATAGAGTAAATTAAGAACAGTTGTACAAATTTTAAAATTCAAAATGGAGGGACTTCCCGTTAACGTACAGCGCCAAACACCATATTTGGCCAATGGGCAAACTCACTGAGACACGGAGGCCTCACAGAAGTTTGAACACTGTTTATTTAAGAGTGAGCAAAGGATAAAAAGATCGCATTTAATGAGCCCCAGTACTATGGTAAATGAGACATCCGTGTGGTGGTTGGATTGGGTTTTATGACGCAAAGACCATATTTGGTCAGTGGTGAAAATCATTGGGCCACGGCGCCCCCCCCCCCCCAGAAGCTTGTCTATTTAAGAGTGAGCAAAGGATAAAAATATCGCATTTTATGAGCCCCAAGTACTATAAATGAGACATCCATGTGGCTGGTTGGGTTTTATGACGCAAGGACCATATTTGGCCAGTGGGCAAACCCATCTAGCTACGGTGACTCCGTTATGATGTCCATGTGGAGGGAAGGGGTCTGCACGGTGAAAGATTACTTAATTAAAAAAAAGGTTGTTTCGAGAGAGAGCGCAACATGTACTCTACACTAGTATCACTCACACATTATGAATTAACGTTCAGCAAGCGGATATCTCCGCTTTAATAAAAACACACACATTAACAGCAGGGGTGACCGTGAAGCTTTATCTGTAGCTAGCACGAGCGAAGAAAAAATAGTACCATTTATTTTATTAAAAAGAACAAGGCGGATATTAAAAGAATAAAATACTGAAAAACACTAATGGGAGACATTTAATCGGAGGCTTTTAGACTTATGATGAAGTATCTACCTAACCGTGAGGTAAAAATACATTGATAGATAGCTGTATAGGGCTATGAAATATAATCCCCGACGATAATGATTTAAGTATCGATATAGGATATCCATCAAAATGTCTTAATTCATCTTAAATGATTTAAACAATTTTGAAGAAATAAGCGTAAAATATCGTTGAAATCGAATAGATTTAAAAAAAAATAAAGATTGAGATCGCAATATGCTCTCAAGAAAATTGAAAGATTTACCATATGCAATTGATCGTTGGCCAATAAGTAGCAGGTGTTTGTATCAAATTTTTGTTAGGCATGTATGAAATTTAATTCCTATCGATTCATGTAACAATATCACGTTGGCGTGGAAGTTTGGAGAGTAGGGTGCCAGCTCAGGTGTGACCTCGTCATCTGACTGGTTCAAAATAACGTCCTCGGATTTGACCCCGGACCGCCGCTCATAGCCCGCTGTGTTGCTACAGTGCCGACGTTAATTAAAATACCTACCTACCATGAAACAATAATTCTTGACGGATTGATCTGAAGTTAGAAGTGCACAAACAAGAAATCAAACGTTGCTTTAAATTACTGAATATAAGTATGGAATGTTTTTTCTTCCCCAGTAGATCTTATTTATAATTTAAAATCGAGTGGAAAAAATACTATGAGCTAATCGAAATTCCATCACTACTTGTACTAATCCTGGATTGGTTGGTTCGTTTTGGGTGTTTAGAAGTTGAGAAATATCGTTTGGGTATCCTGGGGTTGCGCCCCCCTGTTTACCAGAGGCAGTAAACCCCATGGGAAAAGAATAGATCACTAGGGTACCTCGGGTTCGTGAAGCCCGTACGCACCTAAAGATGTGCCCCGAGGGGCTTATCCTGGGAAATTATCGCTTTTATTCCAGAGTTTAGAATTTTTTTCTGTATTCTTCGTTCGACGACTATTTGTGGTTCACGGAATTCTTCGATCTGAGTTTCCCATATTCTTATGCATGACAAAAAATTTAAATTTAAAATATCGATAAACTTTACCAAAGAAATTAAAAATTTACAATTGAAGCGTCCGACTAAATGTCTGCAAATTTTTCGAAAATGAAACAATGATCTTTGCAGTGTTAGACACAGATTCCGATAGTTAATTCCCAATGAAATCACTAGATGGTGCTGTGGGTCAGCATCATGAAATCGAGCGCTCGGGTTTGGAACAACGGTCTATGTGGAAATAATCGCCTATCGCCGGACTCTCACTTGTTTACGAAGAAAATTACGGAATTGCTTAAACTCCTGCTTGTTGCGGTTTGGTCCTATAATTCTTTTCTCTACATTAAGATCTATTTCATGACATGAAAGGAGGGGAAAAGGTGAAGCTTTCTCCATGTGGCCCCTATCGCCTTAACCCTCCTGGTGGTTATCTCGACGAGATATCTCGTTATTGAAAAAACCGATCAGATCTTGATCTCGTCATCATAAAAAACATCGGCAATATCTTGATCACCAGATATCACGTCGTTAGCAAAATTGGTCAGATCTTGATGGACGAGATATCTCGTTGAAACCACTTGGAGGGTTAACAAGCTTAGTCAAATTTACAAAACGGTGAATGGAATAAAGGTCCATGGGGCACCCATGTAACACTGATTTCAGAAATATTATTGAGCGATTTTTACGCCTCCTATAAACACACACGGTGCAGTTTTACAAACAGGATTAATTTAGGTTTGGATGAATAATTGTTCAAAACGCTCATGCTACAAATATAAAAGCCCTTTTACGACCATAAAGATATACAAATCGGTAAATTCTCAATATATGTGATGCAATAATGCGAGAAATAAAATTGTAGAATTGTTTAAAAAAGTATAACGCTTCTCAAATTGATCAAGGCATATTTCAGCCATTATAAATGTTTCAGCTAAAACAGAATTATCACTGACGCAAGTCAAGCTCACATACAACGCTCTTGGAACACAGTGATTTATTTTTAATCTTTCAATTTAATTGCAAAAGAGAAAAAAATCCATCTCCTACAGTGCGATTCGCCAGAATTATCCGCCACCCGAAAGAATACAAAACCGATTCCGGACAAATTTGCGTTTTAATAACGCGCCCGCTTCATTATGCTGCCAACGCACGTCAGCAAACAATCGCTCGGAATGCCAGGTAATTCAGGAATGGAAATCAGCCTTTTCATTTTTCTACACAATTACCTTCGCCTCTACGAAACGTTTAAAATCGTTTGCGTTAAAAATTAAACACTCAGGAAATTAGTCGACACGGCGAAGGGGAAGAGGGGTGGGTACGCGATGGCGTGTGACGGCGTGCAAACGATTAAGCCTTGATCACTTTAATTGAGCCGTAGGTGTACGGCCTTACAAGATTCGGCTGGTTTGACAATGAGCCGACATTTATCTTTTAAATAGTATGAGGCTTTTAATGGAATGAGGACGGCGCATGCGCAATAAAAGACGTGTGTAGAAAGATGGAATCGAAGAAACTTTTATTAGGTGATCCCAGTTAAACAAAAAGCAGCAAGTCTCATATTTAAAAATCGGTAATGGTCTTTGACATGCCCACAATTCTCAAAACATCGATTGTGAGGCTTTGCTTTATGGCTCAAGGTCTAGAATACGGGCAAACTGCATTAAACGCAAGATAAAACAAGAAAATATACATCTGCTTGCTACAATCGCTGAAATCTGCTTGCGCAAATTTCAACGAAACTACTTGAAAAACAATGCTATGTTCTGCTTTGCTAATACACTGCTGGCCACCCAAATTGCAACACCAAGAAAGACAAGAGATATCACAACAAAATTTATTTTATAGATAACATGTTGACCAAGTATCAAATGATTAAATTTATAGACTTCTGTGAAGTGTGGTTCCTGCCAAAATCAGTAGCCAGAGTAGCCGCCATTGTTGGAGATCACCGCTGCCACACGCCTCGGCATTGATTCAAAGAGACTTTGGATGTGTTCTTGGGGTACAGCAGACCAAGCAGCTTCCACACGTTGCCAAAGTTGATCTGGTGTGGCAGCTGGGGATGTATTCTGGGTCAATCGTTGAGCAACCATGGACCACATGTTTTCTATCGGCGAAAGATCTGGAGAGCGAGCTGGCCAGGGAAGCAATTCAATCTGGCGATTGACGAAGAACCCTTGGACAATGCGTGCCACGTGTGGTCGCGCATTATCCTGTTGAAATATGGCTATGGGCAAGCCCTGAAGGTAAGGAAGGACAACTGGCTCCAACACCTCGGAGATGTAGCGCTGGCTGTTTAAAGTACCGGCAATGCGTACTAGAGGAGTGCGAGAGTGATATCCAATACCGCCCCATACCATAATACCCGGTGCAGGACCAGTATGGCGGTGCATAACGCAGCTGTTCAGCATCCTCTCTCCACGGTGTCTCCAGACTCGAATCCGACCATCGTGGTGTTGCAGACAGAAGCGTGACTCGTCAGTAAAGACAATTTCATTCCATTCTGCCGTCCACATCCTTCTTTCATCGCACCATTGGCGGCGGAAACGTCTGTGGTTCTGCGTCAAGGGTAGACGAAGCAATGGACGTCTTGCGGACAGACCACTCTGCTGTAAACGGCGTCGAATGGTACGCGCAGACACTGGATGATGCGGTACAGACTGAATGTGCTGTGCTATGGTTCGTGATGTGGCTGAGCGATCCGTCACTGCCATACGCACAATATGCCTGTCATCACGTGAAGTGGTGCACTGAGGTGGATGCGATCGAACACGTCGGTCCGTCGTACCCTCCTGCATCCAACGATCACATATCCGCATTACAGTTGTTTGGTTTCGTCCAACACGACTACCGATTTCCCTGAAAGATAATCCACAATCTCGGTAGGCCACTATCCTTCCTCTGTCGAACTCGGATACTTGATCAAAAGATGATCGCTGTTTTCTACGAGGCATAATTGATCGTTTTTTTGAAAAAACCACAAGAAAAACACAATTGCCGTACTTGAAATCGTCGAAATCTCCAAGCCTTAAATAGCGCTTTGAAGTGGCGCCACAGGCGCGCGTGATGTGCGTCTGCGCTGAAATTCTAATCATTTGCATATCTCACCTCCGCTAATGCATGTTGTAAATTTCATATTATTTGCATGCTTCCTTCAGGGTGTTGCATTTACGGTGGCCAGCAGTGTATTATAAATATTTTTTTATGAATGAGTATCTCTAGCAATAACTGATATAAGTATTTGGTCTGCGGGCCTCATAAAAATATTTGGAGGGGCGTATCTGACCTGCGGGCCGGGTAAAACTTTCCAGAGGGTTGTATCTGGTCTGTGGGCCTGATAAAAATATCTGGGAGGGCCGTATTTGGCCTGCGGGCCGGGTAATTCTGTCCGAACTGCGGGTCGGTTAAACATATCTGGAGGGACATATAGTGTCTTCGGGCCAGATAACTATGTTCGGAGGGTCGTATCTGATCTAGAACCGGGGTAAACGTATTCCCTACAATTTATATATCGTACGTGTACTGTTCTTTCGTGGACGGTATCTGACTCCAAGGATAATAGCAGCTACTTTTGAAATAGCTAGCATCGAAGTCAATGAAAAGATACAACAAAAACCATAACTATAAAAGCGTGTGAAAACCTGAATTATGTAATAAGAGCATTGCTGATTCAAATAATGTACAAATTTCAAGAACAAAGTAATAAAAAATGTAACGGTAAAAAAACATGATCTCTATAAAAACATTATATCCAGTTTAAAAAATCAATAGCAAGTAAAAAGTGGAAGAGATTTGAATGGGAATCGATTGTGAAACCAAGAGACATGGTCTATTTTCTGTTCTTTAAATGATACTTCGTTTTTGTTTCAAATTCTACCAGAAGTTTTAAAAACATCGAAAAAGTCCTAGTAATAAACTCAAATTTTGAATTTAAAACTTCATTTTCTCGAAATGAAATTTTTTTAAGTTTCAGGTGGCCTTTATCAGAAACAATTTGTGTAAGTAAAATTTTTAAACCTGGAGTAAAACTTTTCCCAACATGTTCCATGAGGGATTTTCAGTGCAAACAAATCAGACGGAAGACGAATATTGTACTTCCAGTTAACTAAATGCTCTTGCATGGTACAATGGGATTACCTTAAAATGTGGTTTATCGCCGTTTTGGTGACATTTATTTTTTGAAATTTCTATTGGCAACGTGATGAAATCCTATTCGAAAGACAAGCCAAATGATTTCACGCTCGAAAGCACATTCCATCACAAAAACACTAGCGTCACTTACAGTTAACTTGATAGAAAGTCTCATACACGATATAGGTAATACTGACGTGACAGTGTGGGAAAATGTAAACTAACCACAATTTAAAATTTTTTAAGACAGCCCCCAAAGAAACACTTTTTATTAGTTCATTTCATAAACATTTTTTAATGTGCAGTAGTATATCAAACTTTACTTAAACGAAACGCAAATGTCTCTCGAGTAAACAAAAAGTTCAAACTGGTACCTTCAGTATATTCTCAGAAGATACTAGGGGTGTTCAAATGAAAAGGTACGAAACGACACTGTGGGTATAATTGAAGTCTTTATTCAAAAGTAATCACCAGAGGACTGAGCACAACTATCCTACTGTTTCACGAGCCGAAGGATTCCCTGTTCCCAGAATTCCTGTGGCTGTGACAAGAGCCAGTCCTCCACTGTGTCCTTCAGTTCGTCGTCCGAGTTGAAGCGCTTCCCTTTGAGATGTTTTTTAGAGGACAAAACAGATGGAAGTTGTAGGGCGATATGTCCGGGCTGCAGGGCGGATGCTCAAGCTGCTCCCTCTTGAACTTGGCTAGTACACTTTGTGTGACCCTGGAGACGTGTGGACGCGCGTCATCGTGGAGCAGAATCACTCCCTCCGTGAGCAGCCCAGGCCGTTTGCTCTTGATGGACTTGCGTAGGCTACGGAGTGTCTCACCTACCGGTTTAACACCTTCCGCAATCAGAAATCTGATAACACCTCGCTGCTCCTCAATCGTCGAATTTTGCAATGTGAACGCCATGATGTCCTCACACGCACTGCCGCGTCAATTGGACAGAACACACAACTGTATGCTTCTCTTCTGCGTCATGTGCGGGCGCCCGCGCATGCGCACAACCACGCCGGTACTCGTGCATTCGCTTCCTTAGATGTCTCACTACGTTATCCCAAAGCAGCATATTCAAATTTCAACCGGTTTGGTTTTTACGACGTTTCGTACCTTTTCATTTGAACACTCCTCGTACTTAGAAATTATGAAAATTAACATTATCGGTATTGGAGTTTGGGACTCCCATACAACGTACTCCCGACACAAATTCACAAAATTGAATTATCTTTTGTCTATTTTTTAAATTTTGTAAAAAGCTATATAATTTATGTATATTCCTTTTATCGAAGCTGATGCTATTATTTCGTCGGCACCACGCAACAGGCGCCAATTAGAAAGTATAGATATTTTCACATGAATTCGTTTTCTAGACTATTATTATATTAAGTCAAAGGCACGAGTCCTAATTCGTAGCCTAAGCAGACAAAATTAAAACTTTTCACCATAAAATTATTTTGTCTATTAATTCGAATCTTTAAATGCGTTTTTCGCGAAACAATTTTACACATTTGTGGCTTGGAAGTAGAGCCCACAACATTAACTTTTTAAAGCTATAAAAGAGCCTTCTAAAGAATAATTACGACTCAAAAATTGATTCAGTTAAACTTTTTTTGAAGCACTAAAAGTTCTGTCAGTATGCCAATGTGAACCCCTCCCTCATAAAGCCTGTGAAAACAAATTTCAACTTCATTTTAAATCAAAAACTTACACGAAACCTTATTTTTGACATTTGTGAATCATTTTTTGAGGAAACAATACATATTTCTTCTGAAACTATAAGGGAATATATTAAATTATGAAACAAATATATTTTTATTCATATGTTTATCATGTAATACGATTCATCCTGTTTACGAACTCAAATAACATGAAAAATAACGTAAAGATATATTGTCATCTAATTCAGCTGGAACAGTTTCCATATTTTCTGTCGAATTTAACTTCCTCAACACAATGTATATTTCATATCAAATGGGGATTTAGTAGAATTTCCCCTCAAAACCCTCGGCTTACATATAGTATTTCAATTCCGAACTTCTTTATCTCATCAAAGATCTTAAACTGATGTCAGCTGCAGAAAACTGCTACTGACAACCGATAAATCTGAACATTCAACTGAAAATGTTTAAAATGGTGCAATATAAGAACGTTATGGCTTGGCACTTTGCGGTCACTTTTTGAGACACAATAATAACGATAAGCGAAAACATATAGCAGAATTTAGAAAATATTCCCTTTCAAAAGCCAAGCAAGCATTTCATTTTCATACAATCATTGCAAGTTTAAGAACAATGAAAATCACAATAAAATGTTAGTATAATAGGATACATAATATATAACGCTATAATATATATAATGAGATACTATATATAGAAAGCTATCGTTTGGCTTGTGTCAATTTGCAGTCAATTTTCGTGACACAAAAGTATATAAAAGCATATGACCGAGTTTAAGATATTCTTCTAAAAGTTAAGTGTTAGTATGATAGAAAATGCCATATATAACGCTATACCACAACGCTCTACATATGCTATATATAGAACGTTATGGTCTGGCTTGTCTCTTTGCAGTCATTTTTTTGTGACACAATAATAACAATATAAAGTGAAAACCTTTGGCCGAATTAGAAAATATTCTTCCAAAAGACAAGCAAGCATATAATGCTTATAAAGGACAAGACAAAAGCGTGATACAGTGAAGATCGAAGACAACTGCAGAAAATAGATTATACAGTTAATTACACGCTTATTTTAACTAAAATTATGTAAAACAATAAAATAAATACGTTGGTTGGGTTTCTATTTCGCAAAGGGCATATCTGGTCATACTGCGTTAAACACAAAACAGACAGCAACAAGCAATGGACATACACACTAGGAAAGTTTTATCAACACAAGAGAGAAATACACACAGGGAGGAATCGAACCAGCGCCGCCTACAACTAGCTAACATAGTGGGCATATCACTGAGCCACGGTTAGGCAAATATCCCCATAAAATCGACCGGAAAATAAAATATAGGTTGGTTGGGTTTTATGGCGCAAGCGCCACAATTGGCCAAGGTGCAACAAAATGTGTCAAGTAAATGGACATATACGAACAAGGAAAATTTTACTGACACAAAAGAGAGGAATACACCTAGGGTGGAATCGTACCGATAAAATACAGAATATGGTATAATAATCTTGAAAAAACAAATTTCTCATTCACACTTCTAAGGTACCCGAATTTTTTTTACCAATTTTAGTTTAGAATTATTGTTTGAAGCAAGGGACCTTTAACTCTCAATTCTAAAAAAACAGATTAAGATTACAGGGCGCCCACAGCCAAACACTTGTGAAATAGTAGAATACATTTTTAAACATAGAAGCAAAAAATTTACTCTTAAAACTTATTTAGTAACAATTTTAGTTGATTAGATACAAAATGAATCGGCTAAACCACAAAATGTGCTAATTAAGTATGAAACAGATGTTAAAGATTTCGCCGAGAAATTTAAATTTTAAATTAAAAACTACAAATTTTCTTCGTAAGGCCTTCATGATACACAAATTTTTATGTTTTTATTTCATGGTTTCCACGGTTAGGTAAAAAACGTCGAAATTGGCGTCCCTTGGAAAATTTTCTTCCTAAAGAAAAATATTTCCCGCCCGCTATTTGTCAAGGACTAAATTTTCGATGACTTTTGATGAATTTTCAAAAAGTCACCAAAATTTTGAAAATAGAAGATTTTGAGACGCTTTTGTTTAAAGATACCCCTAGTCACCAAGGTTGAGAAATAGCAAAAAGTCGCTTTTTAGCCGCCTGTGGTAGCGATAAGACTAATCCTGGTGTTCGTAAACCAAAAATTCTTCGGGGAAGAAATAAATAAGACAGATATATCAAATAAACATCTACTATCATTTCAAACTGTATCAAACAGTTAATCAAATTAAATAAAAAATGAATGAATTCAAAAAATGAATTAGAAAAAGATTACACACCATCAGTTTACAAGAGAAACACTAAGTAAAATAAATTAAGTTATGATTTTTTAGCTTTTCTAGACCAGAATATGATCTTTAGACTGGTGAAGTGTGTGTCACTAATTTATTTTTTCTTTGACTGAACATTAGATTTCTTCTTGAGAATCACAATTAGTGAGTAGAATTTTCCCTCTTGTTTAATCAGAAATGTTTTTGACTTAACGTGTTCCACTTGTACTCCGACGACATGCAGTCATGAGTACCTTTTGAGATATTTGGTTCTTCCATTTTACAAACGAAATTATAAAATTATAACTTTTCGAAACGTAAAAAACACTTTTCCCAGTCCTTTTTTACGAAGGCACACAAGTCCTTGTATTTCTCAAACAGAGCAAAAAAGATCTATCGAGTCGAAAGATTATCAAAAATATGCAAAACTTACCTTGAAAACAAAACGTCTGCATATGAAAAAGACCGAAAAAACTGCACCCAAAGGTATTTATAGACAACACAGAATTATCCATCCCTTTATGCATCACGATTAATGACGCGCAATAAGAAACCAAAGAGAAACAGATCACGACAATAGCTAGGATTTCAAAAGCACCGACATCATCAGGGGCAAGACAAGAACCCACCTACCATGCTGCGGCACGACATTTCCTTCAAGACCGTACTTGCAGCACGCAATTCGTGCATTTGTGGGGTCGTCTTCAAAAGGCGCCGACATTAAAGCACCGTTTTACTCAGTGGTAGGGCCAAACGGAAGTTCTCTTACTTAAATTTATATTGCCTGGATTAGAAGTTCCAGAAATTTCCCACAGGACAAGATCCACCAATGGGTAGATATGAAATATCCTAAACATGGAGGTAGTCAGTGGCGTAGTTAAGGTGGAGGGGCTACATGGGTGATGACCCCCAGCGCTAGTATCTGAAGGGACGGTGTTTTGGAAGTATTTATTAAAACATTTTGTGGGATTTCCAAAGAAAAAATGTTGTTTAACTTTAAGCACAATGATGCTTTTCCTGCAATAATTTTTTTGATGACGCTTGACCTTGGACGGGTATCATTGACCTTGGTTTCTGAATGCAGAATAAATAAAAATGCCGAGATACAAGAGCTGGATTTAAATAAAGGGTTTTTATGGGTCCTTAAAACTGAAGAACAATCAGGCTTTCTTAAGCCCCGTGGGAACCCTGAAAGTTCATTTTATACAGTTAAACTCACTGAATCAGCTCAGGCTCAATGCGATAGTCGGGATCAATCCCAAAGGTCAAGATCCGAGGGCAACACCATGTAATTTTGAACCACGGTCAGGTGGCGAGACAACACCTGAGCTGGCAGCCCACTCTCCAAACTCCTACACCACGCCAACGTGAGGACATCTGAGGCCACGACAGATTTAACGTGCACCAGCCCCCGGTATACGACCGAGTCTCGAACTCGCAACCCTCCGGTTGCAAATTCGAGGCTCTTCCAACTGGGCTACCGCGGCCCCGCAAATATGGGAAAGTTGGTTGATTGATTTTCTGGAGCAGGTGCCATACTTGGCCAAGTAGAAGCACACAAAGTCAAGTAAACAAATGTGAGAAGGAGTTGCAGAGTTTGAGGAGCATGGACAAGTTGGATAACTTGACCATGCTCCACAAACCCAGCCTTTAAGATATAGAACAGTTAAACCTCGCTCTTAGGTAAGTTTAACCTAGGCCTAGTTAGATATGGAATAGTTTTCTTCACACCGATTATTGTGGAACAGTTTTAGCCCTAGTTAGACAGGAGGAGTTATTTTTAATTCATACGACTCACGGTATACAAAATATTAAGACATTGTATGGCTACTAAATGTGAAATAATTTTCCTTACTCAAACATAACGATGTACAACGCTGGCATGAATGGAACATCAAATAAAATCGTGTTAACTGTCCAAACTTTTGTCAACTTCTAGATTGGTTGGGGGGGGGGGGGGGTTATGGCGCAAAGGCCATATTTGGACAAGCTGTTCTTACGCTCAATACGAAAAATTATCGCCCAACAATAAAACAGCAATTTCTAAACATCTCAAAAGGTAGTAAATGTCAAAATTATAGGGGCAGCTACAACTATTTCACTTTACGCTCTCAGCCGGTAAAAGCCCTCTCAATCGAGTCAAAAGCAGGCAGTATCAAGTCTCTCCGTTTTTGTAGTGCGTCGTGAACAGGAGACAAATGTCCATTAGGGAAGTATTGACCCAAAGGGTGTCACCATCGTCTCCTTCCCGGGAAAAACTAGGACTGCGTGTGACAGCTGGCAAAGATAGATGAATCAAGGAAATCTCGCGACATAACCGCACTAAGCCTCTTGTGACAGATAGGCGCCAAACATTGGTCACCATTTTCTTGTAATCTCAAAAAGTGCAGCCTAACAATCCCGTCGTTTATATCTGATTTGAAGATGCATCTGCGTGTGAAACTGTTTTTCGTTTTGGAATGAATAGTTGAAAGCCTTTTCCTTGCAAAATGCAGTAGATCCTCATGTAACGAAGTGAAGCGATCTCGTCCAGAGGGTTGTTGGAAGGAAATGCGTTCGATATATTGACAGTGCTTGATTATAATTCAAATAAATATGGAAATTACATTCATAGATAAGATCGAAATAAGGAAAATAAATTTGTTTTGTATTATATATTTAGGCAGTGAATGGTACATTGGAACCAGTGTTGGGAATAATGCATTCACTACCAACGATGCAGGATTCGTTTTACTTATCCTAATAAGCATTGGGATAGTTTATACTATTTGTAGTAAAAGCTCAAAATAACTTGAAATATAGAGACTGAATTTATAACCAAAGGAGAGGACAGTTTATAATTATGTGCTTCACATTGGATACAGTTTCGCATTCCATTTTCAAACTGGAATCAAGTCCCAAACATCAAAAATCATTTTTAAAACACCGAATAGAGTATGTACGAGTTATTTTTCCGACTATATTTGTGCAACCAGGAACTAATTTTTTAATGGATAAACAAAAATCTGAACATACGAGGGTGAGCCAATACTTCGTTCCCCACGGACCAACTGAAAAGTTGGTTATGCTTTATGGCACAGGGGCCATATTTGGCCAAGTTGCGCCAAACACAAGATAGGTAATCGCTAGACATCGCTTCGACTCATCACTGCTGCTCAGATATGTAGTTGCTATGACAGTCCCATTGTCGCGACATTAACCATGGCCATTTTCTTTCCACCTGCACCAAAGATAGTTGGCTGAGTTTGGGTTTTATGGCAGAAGGGGCCATATCTCTGGCCAAGTTCTGCCAAACAACGTCAAGAAATGGACATGCACACAGAAGGAAAGTTTTACTGACATAGAAGAGAAAAATACATACAGGGATGATCGAATCTGTGTTTCCTACTTTTCGCAGGTTGCTAGAGCAGTGGCCAAACTCATTGAGTCACGGAGCACCCAAAAAGAACTGAGTTTAATGATCCGAGTTTTGTGTTCTCAAAGGTGCATCAGGGTCTATCAAAGACTTTCCGCATAGTACGGGAACAGTGTTTAACCTCTAGGAGTGGTTACAAATGGATATAAAAATTAAAAAATGGTCACGCACGAAGAAGCCAGACGACCATCCGCTACGACAACAGCGATTTTTAGTGTAAGTAACATGGTTCTTTTACACACATGAGTGATTATTGTTGAAGTGGCAAATTAGCTCCTGAAGAACTGAAGCTGGTTGATTGTGTTAGGTTTCATGGCTCAAGGGACATAATTGGTCAAGCTGCGCCAAACACAAGGCAAACAACATTAATTAATTTTGAACCAATTCATCTAATTAAGTACGAGAAAAATGTGGAGAAGCGTTTTCAGAAAGTCTGTTTTACGGACGGTAGTAAGATGAACAACAAGGTCGGCCTTGCTTTTCTATTTGGGGACAACCTCGAATGCGGCTTTTATAAACATCGTATCCGGAATGAATGCACTATCTTTCAAGCAGAATTGCTTTGTATTAATCTCGCAGTTAAGTGGTTTAAAGAAAATGGAAATTTCTGTTCAAAGTACCTTATTTGTAGCGATTCTCTTTCCTCTTTACATTTACTGAAGAATGTTGCAAGCACAGAAAAATTGGTTGTTGAAACGCTTTTAACAATTAGTTCTCTTAAAAATAGAGGAACTGAGATTTTATTGCCTATGTGCGTGGACACTGTGGAATTTACGGGAATGAAAGAGCTGATTTTTTAGCCAAAGACGCTTTGAATTTAGCAATTGATGTAAATTGTAACATTCCTAAGTGTTACTTGAAAGGCTCATATTATGAAAAGCTTGTTGCTAAGTGGAACGAAGAGTATGTCTCGTCTGAGAAAGCTGGCCACACCAAAAAATTTTTTCAAAAAATTGTATTAATCTCGCAGTTAAGTGGTTTAAAGAAAATGGAAATTTCTGTTCAAAGTACCTTATTTGTAGCGATTCTCTTTCCTCTTTACATTTACTGAAGAATGTCGCAAGCACAGAAAAATTGGTTGTTGAAACGCTTTTAACAATTAGTTCTCTTAAAAATAGAGGAACTGAGATTTTTTTGCCTATGTGCGTGGACACTGTGGAATTTATGGGAATGAAAGAGCTGATTTTTTAGCCAAAGACGCTTTGAATTTAGCAATTGATGTAAATTGTAACATTCCTAAGTGTTACTTGAAAGGCTCATATTATGAAAAGCTTGTTGCTAAGTGGAACGAAGAGTATGTCTCGTCTGAGAAAGCTGGCCACACCAAAAAATTTTTTCCTACTATTAAGCATAGATTGAACTCATAATTATTTTTCTTCACAAACTTCCAAATTACACAATTTTTATCTGGCCATGGAAATTTTGCTAAATATCTATATAGGTTTCATCTTCGGACTAATGATTTGTGCGAGTGTTTTAAAAAGCAGCCACAAGATGTAGAGCATTTGCTTTTTAGTTGTCCTGCATTTAAAACCAAGAATGTGCCTAAATGATTTTAGAAAATTAGGTGAAACATGGCCAGTGAAACTCAATGTTTTTGTAAAATCTAATCCGCTTTCCTACTCATTTGTCAAGTTCATAAAATCTTGTAATTTCAGTTAAATTGTTTTCCACTGTTTCTTTGTTAAATCAACTTACTTCTGTAAGCCCCGTGTTGTACTTCTGTGGTGCACGGGGAGTTTGCTTTCGTTCAATAAAAAAAAAATACACACAATAAAAGTTTTACTGATACAGAAGAGAAATACACCCAGGGTAAGTTACAGGGAAATAATCTAAACGCGGGATAACTAAAAGAAACCGTGCATACGTGACTGTCACCCGAGAATCTTTTTCCGGTGGCATGAAAATCTTGTGCAAAGATGGAGCAAGTGCGTTGAAAAGCGGAAGGACAGCGAAGATATGTCTTTGCACGTTGTCTATTTTTATTGAAATAAAGTTTAAAGCTGCTCAGCGAATAATTAGACTTAGCCTCGTACATAAAAATACTTACAAACTTAAAAAAATCGAGTGGAAGTGACTTCAATTTTAAATTATTTAACTTTATTCAAAGCATTAAAGGTTGAGTAGTGGTTCAGTGCTTTGATGCTTCATCGACTAATTCCAAATGCTAGAAACCGAGTAAGTTACAAAAGGCTGAAAAATTATTTGAATTCAAACATTAGAGGATGCGATACGCAGGAATTTTAATTTAACATGTTGTTACCAAGGCTACATAACGTTACTCTCCTAGGTGCTAGGGGTAATTGGGCGCGAATGGCTTTATACGGAAATGTAATAGTAACTTTAATTTACATGCAAAGTTATTTCATTAGATTGGTTTAGGGATTTATTAAACCTGGAGTTTATGAAGCTACAGTTTCGTTCACACAATTTTCCTTTTATTAGGAATCGGTTTATTTTAAAATTTAAAATAGGTTTATTTAAAAAATAAATTACTCAAATCCACATGGCAGTGGAATAAAATCAAAAGTACAGAACATGTAACCGACAAATAGAAAAAAAATCGTAAAAATTATACATGAACTACATCATATAAACGCAAAACAAAAATTACATAGAACACTGACATGTTAAAGGAAAATACCGATCGAAAAATAACTACACATCAACTGAGTCCCACAGTTTTCAAATGTTAAAGTAATAAAATACTAAAATGCATTGAATCGTCAAAGAAAATATCGAGGGTTGGGGTAACTTTTGATCGATCTGACAAATTGGGCTATATCAAATATCGGCTGAAAAACTTTTATTGAAAAACAAATCTATTGCGAGTATTATAAGAGGGTACACGAATATTTATTTCATTGTAGTCTTGAACAATTTATTTTATTTATTAGGTAACAAATCATAAAAACATTTGAACACGAATAGTTCTTTTGCATTCTTGAGGACATATTTATCTGAATAGCAAAAAAGACAGTTGACTTTAACAAAACCCCAAGCTTTTTTTAAATATGCCCAAGAAATCCTTCTTCGAAAATTTTCAATATTGCAACTCTGATATATATCAGAGTTGATGAGTATATATAAGAGATGGATTCCAGACTATGCAGGCCATACTCCTAAAATAGGTCTTACTAAAGAATTAAAAAGACAAATACAATGGCGTTTTCAAAATTCTATTATTTGCAGCAGTTGAATGGAATTTGAACTGTGTTAACACCCCTTCACAACAGAAGTCCAAATTTCATTCTACGTAAATATGTACTCTACGAGGTTATTAGGTATAAAAAAACAGAAGTCGAACGAACTTCTTTTACATTATAGTTTCTGGAAACCTTACCATGAACAGAGCACTTCGCGATCTCGGTACGAATAAGACATTAAAAACATCCCCAAACTAATAGAAACGACAAAACACATTGAATAAAAATAAAGTCCCTCTAAACCTTTCAGGAAGGGAAATTAAAACTTAAAATATTCCAAGAAACATGCAAAACAGGAAGCAACTGAGTCGAGGGGAGCGAGAAATGAATAAACAAGAAAAAATAAAGTACGGGCAAAAAAAAGAAGAGATAGAAAAGGGATTTCGATAAAATTCCGCATCATTACTGAACATTGCTCCCCAGAGGATACATCGGAGAGGCAAAGAAGACCAAGTCTCCGCCTGTTTGCCGACTTGTAACACTCGTATCTGAAAGTACGATTACTTAATGGCCAGGGCATAAAAGGATCTTAGTTATTCTTCAGGTCACTTGGGATAGAGTTAGGCAGTGTAAGATCAGAGACTAATAGTATTAACATTGAAATGGTTACAAATTTGTGGTTTCTCCATTGCTGCAACTGTAGTATTGGTTTTGGTTTGCCGCGTTACGGTCATTTTATGCCACGCGAGAATGATACGAATTAGCTTAAACAAATAAAATTGTTCTGCCTTCATCAAAGAATTGGCGCATATCCAGCAAGGTGCGTTTAAAGCCGTATAACCTAGAAGCTTCCAGTCAAATGGTGAATGACTGAAGGCATTGTAATGGTACATTTTTGTGCGAAATTTAATAAATATATTAAGTATTAGATAAAAATAGATCAGTGAGCAACAAATACCTTGAATGAAAATATCTAAAAACTTCAGAAACGTACGTGGCACAGAAATCGACGCTATTCATGTATTGGCGAATGGCAACAAAACGGAGATAAACAATATAAAATCGGCCACAAGATTAATTCGTCAATATTTTTATATTCGTTTTTAGGTTCCAATATACTTTTCTCGTCTTAGTAAATTTGAAGTATACTCAAGTATATTTAGGTTTCATCTGTTGAACTCGGGAAGGTGCATTGTTTGTTTGACCAAGAGGAGACATTGGAACCTATCTTATTTTCCTGTAAGGAGAGAACTTTTGGCGAGATTGTGTACCTCTCCTAGTCGATTGTTACTGTTTTTTTCTTAACCATGTTCTCTTTTAATCTTTTCATTCTCACCAATTTTCTTAATCTATATCTTTCTCATTATTTAATGATCATTGCTTTTAGATTGTATATAGTATACATCAATAAATCGAAACTAATAGATACGGATTCACGTATTAAAGTTGTGTTGAATTGTATCGTATTTGAATTTGATGAATAATATCAAACTATTGAATCAGCGATTCGCAAATTTTTCTGTCCAAGGATCCCCTTGAAAATTTAAAACATTCGCGGACCGAATTAAATTATAAAATTAAATGAGACGCATGAGACCTGCATAAGACCATAGGGATTCTTAATTTCCACTTTAATATTAAGAATAAAATACTTAAATCGATGTTAATAGATAATAAAACGTAAAAACAACACAAGGATTAGTGACGACAGTTTAATGTTCTGAAACACAGGAAAACTACAGTTCTGAAGAAAAATGAACAGTAAATATTATACAACCTCTTATTTATTAATTAAAAATGAATTAAAATCAAAAGGTTTCTTATCTTGTAAACTTGTAATATTAACGACAACAAAATATACACTTTCATCTAAGCTTACAAATTAGTTCAGAAATGTTTGATAATTTCAATATTAAGTCTCTCTCTCTACTTTTAGTTTATTTTAAATCAATAAATACTGGAATATCTACTACAAATTGTTTTGGGTTCTAAAATTTAAGTTTTAGAACAAAAAATCCGAAAACATGATGGAATATTTTATTTTACCTTGGAAGTTCTCAATTTTGGCTAGCGAAATACTGCACGATTTCCGCAGACCACTGAAAACCTTTATGCGGACCCCATTTTAGGAACCACTGTAGTAAATTATTTAAATTTTTTTACTAACCCTCCAAGTGGTTTCGATGAGGTATCTCGCCCATCAAGATCTGACCTATTTTTGTAATGACGCGATATCGTCATCAAAATATTGCCGATTTTTTATGACTATGAGATGAATATCTGGTCAGTTTTTTCTAAAAAAGCTATCTCGTTAATCAAAATCCGGGTAATTTTGCTAACGTCAACTACCAGGAGGATTAAGTCACATTTCCGTTAAAGAATTTCTTGTCACGAAAGTCTATCTTCTGCTTTCCTTAGCAGGAGAAAACTATGCACAAAAACTCCGTTTACCCACTTCAACGATACAAATACTTTAAAAATAAAAGCATCAACAAGCACATTTCTTAACGAGGAGAGATTCGCACGTTCCAGTGCTACGTTTTCCGAGAGATACTGTTCTTCACAAAGAACTACCTTAATAACACAGTATCAAATTCTGCGACTGCGAACGCGAAGAAACCGAGTCCCGCAATTCATCATCCTTTCCTTCCCCCTTTTGGCAGAAAAGCATCACACAGAGACTCTTCTCAAATTCATCAAGTTCACCACGAGTCAACACCCATCAACTAAAGAGCGGACCCCATTTCCGTCTGACGAGCCAACAAGCAGGCGGTTAAGAGCCAATAAAGCATGCATCCAGTAATTATTACCACGCAATACCTAAAGAGTTCCTTCAATCAGCCCTTTGTGGTTATAGATCTTAACTAGGACCCCTTCCTTCGCTTCGTAAACGGCCATCCATCTTCACTAGGGGGAACTAGGACGCTTTTAAAGGCGACTAATTGAATCGCACCGCAAGCAGACAGCGATGCGGCGGAGTTGGAAGTTTATTTTGCATGGAGACGGTTGGGGATTCAGGGGTAATTGTGCCTGGATCAAAGCGTCAGGTACGAGGATTAGGGATTGTTGTCTTGTTTCAGGGAAGAAGGGTTCGTACCCTTAACGTAAAGTGAAATCTCTCGAGTTTTTCGGGAAGATACTGGTGAAATTATAGAGTACAGACGTCATAAAAGTAATGAAATGAATTTAACAAATTACTATTATGACTAAAATATAAATTGGAGTAAAATTATATACAGGAGCTATTCCTAATTTTAGGCTATGGTCCTTTTCGATAACATTTAAAAAAGAAAAGAGGCCATTTTCAGTTCGTTTGAAATGGTTTGTAGCTCTACGATAATTGTTTATGCTCAAGGATTAATTAGACATTTTCCTGTTTAAATATTACCGCTTTAGAATAAAAACTAAATTTTCACCCAATTTTCTGGTCTTTTAGTGTACTTAATTTTCTGAGAATTCAGGAATTTGTTTTGTATGTGACGCGATTTTATTAAGGTTCATATTTGGCCAAGCTGTACCAAACACAAGACAGATAACGTCAAGTAATGGATATACACTCATAAAAAAGTTCTACTGACACAGAAGAGAGAAATACACCCAGGGTAAGTTACATAGAGACCAGGACAAAAGTAGAAAGTAGAGTTTGCGCGATAAAATAACCAAGGAAAACATTCCTCATTCACTCACAAAACCTGATATTCAGGCAAACAATGATAGGTATTTGGATTGGATATCGTAAGAAAACCAAACATGTTAAAGCGAAGCAAATTACAATTCGACAAGAATTTGAAGTGATCAAAAGAGCCAACATTTTTTCATTCTTGTGAAAAATAATGATTATGACGGAAAATTATATTTACTTGAGAAAGAAAAATGTCATGTATCGAATGCAGAGTAGGTTTTATGACAGGAACTGCGCATTTTTTTAATCCAATTCAAATAACTAAACTTGCCTTCCAATCCTTTGTAAATCCAGCAATAGATGGCACCACAATAGACAGCCGGGAAAATCATTCATTTCAAATGTTAAGTTCCAAGATTTTAATGTAGAATAGGAAACAGGAGTACGTACGCGTATGTAGGGGTAAAGTGTCAAATAATTTTGCCTTGAAAATAACATTGGAACTACCATATTAAAGCACAAAAGTTTTTGCTTTGTGCCAGTTATTTATTATTCTGTTAAATACTTGTTTCATTCAAAACTTGTCATCCGACCATGGTTCAAAATTAAGGTGTTGACTTCGGATCTTTCCCTTCGGGATTGATCCCTGACCGTCGCCAATAGCTCGTTGTGTTGCCCCAGTGCGACGCTAATTCAACTACCTACCTCTTTTAAAAACAATTTAGAAAAATGCAACATAAGCAAAATAGAAGTGAAACACGTTGTCCATTGTCGAACGAAGTTATTGATCTTAAACAGACTCTTTAAACTCTATGGACAAAGCATTTTTTACTTATTTATGGTACTGATAGATTAAATGTAATGAACATTGTATATATATATATATATATATATATTACCTTTTCAATGTAAACTAAAACAATATAAGAATAATGTTCACTGGTACTGGGGTTCGTGATCTAAACTGACATTGAGGTCCGTTATCTAAACAGATATCGAGGTCTGTTATTTAAACAGGTTCTGGGGCGTGTCATCTAAGCTGATACCCGATTCCGTCATCTAAACAGGCACTGGGACCCCTCAACTAAACAGGTACTGGGGATTGTCATCTAAGCCCTGATACTAGGGTCCGTCATTTAAACTGGTACTGCGGCCCGTCATTTAAACATTTACTGTGGCCCGTCATTTAAACTTATTATTACTGTGGCCCGATATCTAAGCTGATACTGGGGGCCTGCTATTTAAACCGGTACTGGGGCCCGTCATTTAAACTGGTACTGGGGCTCGTTACCTAAAATGGTACTGGAGCCCGACATTTAAACTGGTATTGTGGCCCTTTATCTAAACGAGTACTGGGTCCGTCTAAACAGGTACTGGAGCTCATTATATAAACGAGTACTGAAGCCCCTTAAATAAACTGATACTGGGATCCCTCAACTAAAATGATACTGGGGTTAATCATCTACACTGATTCTGGGGCTCATCATATAAAATGATTCCTGTTTAGATGTGCGTCCGTCATCTAAACTGATACTGGGACACTCAATCTAAACTCGTACTGGGGTACTCGATCTAAACTGGGTACTGGGGAACTCAATATAAATTGCTACTGGGGAACTCAATCTAAACTGATACTGGGATACTCAATCTAAACTGGTACTGGGGACCAGATTTCAGATGTGAGGAGCTTGAAATCAATATTTAAACTTTTCCCTCAACAAAAATGGAAAAAGAATTTCAACAAAGCAAAAGTCCTCTTCAAGACACCTTCACGAATGAATTTGTTGACTGAAACAAACACAACAGAATATTTATTCAATACGCTCTTTTGAACGTTTCAACGACATCCACAAAACCCCATAAAACTCCACCGAATTTCCTCCATAAAAGCGTTTTTAGACCCCAGGAACGCAAACAATTCAATCAAAGCTACAACACCGCAGGAGCTACCGAGGGAAAAAGTAGATGCAAATACCAGCGCATCGTGAGAGACAAGGACATTTAAATTGAAATTTCATGTAACCGCCAAAGTGGAAGGGTTCCAAGAATTCAGAGGAAAACGGATAGTTTGGATCACCAGTTCTCGGTGCACGGAAGAAAAAAAGAAATACAGGGGCGCCCTTCTAACTGGAATGGCGGTACAGGGCGCAAATAAAAGTCAGCAGCTGTCAACATGCCTTCAATGCGAACGAGTCTGATTTCTTTCCGAAAAGCTTTGCGGTTACATACCTGCAAACATTTGCCATACCTGTGTCGGTGGCATCACCTGACATCAACTCCGCTCCCATTGCCTTGCACAAACCTGGAGTTTTCAAAATTAATTGTCCATTAAAATAATTCACGGAAAATTCAATTAAAAATAACTGTCGATTACAGCGACTTTCAACCGGTGTGCCACGGCATACTAATGTACCGCATGAATGGCACCTTGCGTGCTGTGAAGCGACTTTAAATTATGTAAGATTTATTCCATTTCAAAGGTTTAGTTTTGAATTTTTGATAGGTGTGTTCACAAATAATTTCAATACCTGTATGAATAATATCCATATAAGTAATTTTTTGTTATTATTTTCTTATTAACGAAAAACTCGATCATAATTAAGATTTTTCAAAAATATTCAAAAGAAAAACACTTTCGAGCAAAAAGGGTAGGCAATTACTTTTTTGTAAATGTCTCAAAATTACACCGTTTTCGTCAGATCGGTAATATAGCATATTTTTTGGTGTGCTGCAGAATTTAAGTAATTAGCTTATACGTGTGCTGAGGATGAAAAAGGTTAAAATCTCGGATTAATTTAATTAATTCGAAATTTATTCATTGCAATTTATAAAATTACGCACCATTTTTGCAGCAGAAATATTTGATAGGTTTATGAAGCAATAACATAACAAATCACTTGATTCCAAAAATAATTTTTTAACATTAATTAAGTCCTTATAAGACGAAAATTATGTCTGGACATAATTTTCGCCTTATGAGAAATGAGATAACTTTCCATGTATTATGTGATACATTTTTAATAACATAATAGAATAAAAATAGGTTCTAAGTAAAAAAGGATTATAAGTTCTAAAGATCCCAAACTGTTGTGATGAGTTTTAGACACACTCCTCTTAATAATTTTAAAGTGTAGATTCCTTGGTTATGTTTTCTATTATACACCTCCAAAGAATTAATCCTCTCACATCCTTCCGCATGGATCTAGTCAGAAATCAGTCAAGACATGTACGATCTGTCATTGCACTCGAAAACTTACTGATCTCACTTAATCTCACTAATTTTAGTGACTTTATGAAACACAGTTAAATCATTCTAGTTTCCTTGTCTGGGTATCATCCTTGTCATAACCATACAGAGCAACCTATACACCCTATCATTCAAGTGCATTTCCATAAGAAATAAGTACGATGCACAATGTATTGGCGCAGTCGCTCTTTGTAGGACTGTATGTTACTGAAGCAAATTTTTGTAACAAAAATATTTTAACAACAAAAAATTGAAATAAAAGGAACGGAAGGACCATTTGCTTATTGCTCAGAAAGCTCGATCTTTGGCGTCATGCTAAATTGACATCCACATGCTAACTGAGCGCAGTCTACAATATGCAGACTTAACACTGCATTCTACTAGAAACTTATTTTGTCAGATACATCCAACATTAAACAAGGTTTTAGAGCATTCAAATATTGAGAAGAAAAAGAGCAAATAAAATAAACCTTCCCTGGATATTTTTAATAAATTTCCGGGTTTGTTACCAGAAAATTTATTTTCTGAACTGTCCCTGATACTTAATACGACAATATTTACAACAAAGACACAACTAAAGAGACTGGAACGTTTTGCTAAGGTCTCAGTTGCTACAGGATCTATCGAGGGCTATAGGAGTCGATTGTTTTCGTATTCTCATTGGACACGACTATCCACAAAATCAGTTTTATAGGCTTGTTAGACTTTTCAACCTCTGCGTGGTCTTTGAGACATAACAGGAAGCTAACTCAATAGCTACCCTAAACTTACTGGCAGTAAACTTACATCGCAGTTAATAATATTGCTGATAGTTCATATTTGTTGTCCCACGGGTCCAGAAAATGCTAAATCAGGTCCACAAGATCTTGTCGCCTGAGCAGTAGAGAAGTTGACTTCTTTTGGTCTCCCATCAATGAATCCAAAGAGGAACCGATGCAGTTAAGGACGTGAGAAAGTTGTAAGCGAAGCAGTGCAGAAGCAAGATGGATAAAATTTGTCTATGCGCTCGAAAAACATACTTTCGGTATGCCCACTTCCGAGTCTCGCCTAAGCAGTTTGCTATGATCCACGAAACTGAAGGGAAAGTTCAGCGTACATAGCTAGATACAAATGTTGAGTAGGGGAGTCCGAAATTTCGCATTTTATTTCTATTTAAGGGCTATGTTGGGTTGCCAGACAGATTAATGGTGAAAAGGCCGAGACTTAGCATAGGATAAAAGAAAAATTGATACTTCTATGAAGTTCTAATCAAAAGAACGGGCCATGGTAGGACAGCAGTAAGAGTAACGGAATAGCAACCGGAGGGTTGCGATTTCGAAACCAGGTCCAGCCAAAGACCATCGCTTAAACGGGGGCTTATGCACGCTAAATCTGTGGCGGGCTCAAATGTCCTCACGTTGGTGTGGAAGTTTAGAGAGTGGGATGCCAACTCAGGTGTTGCTTTAGTCATCTCACCGAGGTACAAAACCACGAGACGTTGTCCTAGAATCCGGGATCAATCCCCCTCGGGATTGATCCCGGACCGTCGCCAATAGCCCGTTGTGTTGCTCCAGTGCGACGGTAATTAACTACCTACCTGCCTATTATAAATAAGTATTAATGTCAATACAAACATTTCAAACGAGATCAGTCTTGAAGAACAAATGCGTGCACACAACCTTGACCTGTGAACACCCGTCGTTGTGCCCGGACAGAAAAACTCTGAAACCCCCACACAGAATATTTGTTAAAAATGCAACCACCCGTAAACACCAATCAAAACGATGAAATATTTTAGGAACGTGTCAACCACGCTTCGGAGGACCAATCAAAGTTCCCCAACGATAAGGAAAGAATATTAAAAATGAAAGTAGAGGAAGGCGGGACCGCGAAGATATATTCCCCACGCACGCTGCTTCTACCACGGCATGGTTTCAATTCTGTCCACTGCGGAATGTACGGCATGCCGTAAAGGAGGGTAAAGAATGTTTTCGAAATAAGATTTTCCCCTTTCCCTTCTTGCTACAGTACATGAATACTAAGACTGAAGGGCTCATCTGAATGAGAAGGTATAGCATTATAAAAAATATAAATAGGATATCCAAATAAGACTTTTTTCTTATTATGCATGTGTGTGTACTTTTTTGTGTATTTTCTGGAGCTTAAAAGGGAGGAGGCAACAGCTGAAGCGGAAGATATGGAAGCAGATCCGTCATGCATGATCGCCGGAAGAAAGGAGGCGAAGGAGCCAGGCTACTTATTGCTTTCTTTCGACGATCGCCGGGACCCAAAAAGGGGTCGACCACTTATTGCGACACTCTGGGCACTCCTGCATAAGTTCTATTCAAACCTATTCCCCTTCTATAAACCCCGAGTTCTAGTATGAGGTATTTTCTGTCAAGCTAAATATAAGTGACTGTTTTTCAAATACGATTTCAGTACTTCACCAATAATCATCTATTTTTTCCCTTCGGAGTTTGATCCCGGACCGTCGCCGACATAGCCCGTTGTATTGCTCCAGTGCGACGTTAATTAAAATACCTACCTACCTTCACCAATAAAAATGGAATTGGTTGGTTTGAGGGTTTTATGGCGCAAGGGCCATATTTGCTAAGCCAGACGACATACAATATCAATTAATAGATAGACACACAATGGAAGCTTCACTGACACAGAAGAGAGAAATACACCCAGGGAGGAATGCACCTGACAGGAATCGAACCTGCGCCGCCTACAACTCGAAGGTTGCTTGCGCAGTGGGCATAACCACTGAGCCACGACGGCCCCGAATTTCGAATTGGTAGTTAAATTACTTCGCAATGGAGCAACACAACGGGGTATTGGCGACGGTCCGGTATCAATCATGAAGAGAAAGACCCGAGGACAACACTTCGTAATTTGGAACGGTCAGATGAAGAATTAGGAATTGATAATAAGATAGTAGATTGGTCAAACCTATTTTAGATTAAACGCCAAAAGTCGCATAAACGGCAATAAACTACATTTTAACGTAACCCCGATATGTATCATGCGAGATCATTTGTACACCAGAAGTAAAATATTCGCCGACTGTCTGGTTTGTTTACATTGAAAGTACCTCTAAGATACCTCCCGTTGAGTAGAGTTTGTTTGGGTTCTTATGGCACAAGGGCCATATTTGTAGATGCTGCGCCAGACACAAGAGACATTACAAAGTAATAGACGTACACACACAAGGAAGGTTTTACTGACACAGAGGAGAGAAAAACACCCAGGGAGGAATCGAATCTGCGGCGCCTAGAGCGAAGGCTTCTAGCGCAGTGGGCATACATACCCACCGAGGCACGACGGCCCCTTGCTAAGTTAGGGGACAACAGGTTTCGCCTAAGTAATGCAAGTCTACAATTGTCGTTTTCAGCGTGGTTTGGGGCTCTGAGTTCAAAGCTCTGTGCTTGAAACGATAGCAGTGATCACTAATGGCGAAACAAATTATGAATGACCGTCACCATAAATCATGTTCCGCACGGCAACTTCATCACTGACTCGCACGGGTTCGCAGAGACATGTTCCCCCAACATATAAGATGAGGTACAAAACTTACTTTGGACAGAAGCAGCCTGGCAGACTATTTCCCTGACAAATATGCTATGCTGTCTAGAATTTGTTTTTGTTGTTCTAGCTGACACTGAATTTTGAAGAAAAAAAATTACGGGAAATTAGCTATGGTTTGATCCATCACTCTACTGTCATTTTTGCTACATGAGGGCTAAAATGTATCATAACGAATTGTAGCATAACTGATTATATTTGAATTTGCTGAGATAATGTTTTTTGAATAACATAATTGCATATTAGTGTAATACTCACAGACCGTAGTTTTCTAATACCATTTTATCCACCTTAAGTTGAACTCCTGAGTAAATTTCGATTCACATTTAAAGGTAATCCCGATTTGTAGGACGCGACAACATTTGTGTAGCGGAAAATCTCGTCGCATTCCGTCTGGTTTGTTTAGACTGAAAATCCCCTGTTACATATTTGGAAATCAATTCTCCATGATGTCATTTCTATACTAAAGCCCACAAACCAATCGAGAAATCCCATGGTTAAAATAACAATAAATAGCAAATCGACTCCACAGCAAAACCCGAGAATTATCCCGAATTACAGCGATGTCCCTCACTTCAATCAACGACTCCACTAAAAACAATAGCCATCAAGCGAAACCCAAATAAAACCCCCGCGAACGACCCTTGAGAAAGGGAATCGGTCGATAGCGGTATAATCCCCTTCCCATTAATCCTCAAAAACCTCCATTCCATTCAGTAGATCCCAATCGAAGGGAATAGATAACTCACTCAGTAGCCCGTCCCCCGGCGGAAGAAATGTGGCAAAAACCGATCGACACTGGGAAGAGGGAAAAGAAGACGGTTTTGGATTAACTACCACAAATACACACACTCGACCGGTCTTTGGGGGACCTGTGTATTGACCGGCGAGGAAAACAGACTCGGTCGGCTAGCACGGATATATGATACGGCCAGAACTCTGACCGCGGGTCCGGCAAACAATGAACTTCGCTGCAAATGAACTGGCGATGTATCCATTAGGTTTGGATATGGTCGGTTGAGCTAAAGCGGGGTGTTAATTGATTTCGCGTTTATGGAGAGAGGTGCCGGAAAGCCGTGCTGTGGACATGGGTTGCGTTGTTTGGGGGCATTGGGCTGGCTATTGGTTTCCATGATTGTCAGAAGTAAAGAATGCAAGAGAGGCGATAAGTAATTCAATGTTTCTTGACCTCTCTGACTCGGTGATTTAGGATGAATTATTTCATCCTTTTAGTTGCTTGGTGGTTCCATTTGGTATTGGATTTCAAGATGACTGCTAGTAGCGAAGAATGCGAGAGTGGTGAATTCCGAATAAATAGGAATGTTTTCCTCGTTGTTTGGGGGTATGGGATCGTGGGGTTCCATTCGGGATTGGTTTGAAGCTTTTCCCAAGATGTAGTAATAAGTAATAAAGAATGCGAGAGTGGTGTTAATTGATTCCGGAAATATATAGGATTTTTTTTATTTTTTCAGTGCTTTTGGGGCATTAAGTTAGAGGTTCCATTTTGGATTAGTTTCAAGAGTTTTGAAGATTATAAATAGCAAAGACGAGATTAGCGCTAAGTAATTCCGAATAAGTAGAAATTAATTCCTCATTCTTCGTTGTTTGGAAGTATTGGGCTGGTGGTTCCATTCTGAATTGGTCTTAAGTGTTTTTAAGATGACTGTCAGTAGCAAAGACTGCGAGTGATGCTAATTCGGAATAAGAAGGAAATATTTCTAGTTTTCATTGTTTTGGGATATTGGGCTGATGGTTCCATTCGAGATTAGTTTCAAGTGTTTCACCAAGATGATTGTCAGAAGCAAAGAATGCAGGAGAGGCAGCAATTCAGTGTTTCTCGACTTCACTGACTCAGGGATTGTGCATAAATTATTTCTTTGTTTTCCGTTGTTTAGGGGTATTGGGCTGATGGTTCCATTCGAGATTGGTTTCAATTGTTTCCATGACTGTCAGAAGCAAAGAATGCAGGAGAGGCGATAAGTAATTCAGTGTTTCCAAGCTAGTGTTTCTATTTGGGAATGTGTTTTAAGTGTTTCCGAGATGACTGTCAGTAGCGAGGAATGCGGGAAAATGAAAAGTAATTCGGAATACGTAGGAATTGTTTCTACAGTTATCATTGTTTGGCGCATTGGGCTGATGGTTCCATTGGTTTTAAGCATTTCCCAAAATGATTGTTAGGAGCAAAAAATGCAAGAATCGTTAAGTAATTGAGTGTTTTTCGACCTTATTGACTGATTTAGTATGAATTATTTCTTCATTTTCGTTGCTTTTAGGGCATGGGCTGATGATTCAATTCGGGATTAGTTTCAAGCGTTTCCAAAATGATTGTCATTAGCAAAGAATACGAGATTGGTGCTAAGTAATTCGGTGTTTCTGGTTCTCAGTGATTCGAAAATTATGCACGAATTATTCCTTTAATTTCGTTGTATGGGATGTTGAGAATTGTGGACACGCAATTTAAACAAACGTTATTAATATTAAGACATTTAAACGATAACATAAGGTGAAGGTAATATGAACACAAAATTTTTAAGCAATGGTCAAAAAAAAAGAAATCAAGTTTAATATGTGGTTAACAATATAAGTAACTCGTTAGGTATGATTCACGGTAAAAATATAATTTACATGCTATTTGTCTTACCTATGGACAAAGTTCTTATGTGTAACATAATCCATGCGAGCGTGTCATGCAAGTCTTGTGTTAGAAAATCATGTAGTCATTTGCTTTAAAAAGGTGACACTAGATAACCGAAAAATCTGAAGTGTTATCGGGTCTCCGCGATATTAAAGCATTACGATTTCAAAAACGATTTATGCTATAAGATCAATACTTTACAGCTGATTGAATTATATATATCTAATATATTTAACCTTAAAGATATAATCTTCCGAAATACTTCCAGCATAAGTTCAATCAATAAACTCATACCTACTCAAAAAGGTATTTATACGTCGAACAAACGTGACTAGAAATCTGAATAGCTTATATTTTCTATGGCAGTGACTTATAGTTTAAGAATCACTATTCATAATGAGGCAAACTTTATATATATATATATATATATATATATATATATATATATATATATATCATGTTACGGTTGATACTTTTACTTTACTTTTATTTTTCGAGACTTAATACTTTTAGAGAATAAATCCAGAATACACATTCGGTGTTATTAAAAAAGTAAATTAAAATTTAGTTCACTTAGTAATTCATACTGATTAATATATAACGAAGTAAATCACGTACAAGCATGAGTCAGTTTTCTGAATGGAAGTTAAATTCTATTTTACACTCGCAGTTTTATAACTATTTTACTGTTAAAAATTTTTCTTTGGTAGGCAGTAGTTGAATTTACTTCGCACTGGAGCAACACAATAGGCTATCCGGGATTAATCTTGAAGGGAAAGATCCGAAGGCAATACCTCGTAATTTTGAACAAAATTTCCTTTGACATTGTCTATATTTTGTATACATAATTTATTTAGCCGGTATGATGCAGATACTTAAACAAATTGCACAACTTAACTGTACCCAAAAATACTTTAATTTCACGGTCACTCCCTGCATTAGAATAATGCTGAAAAGCAGGCATTAAGAAATTGATGAATCGCAACTACAAATATTGACTTCCAAAAATTCCATTTTCCTAATATATATTTCAACAATCTTAACACCAACAAAAAAAACATTGGCAAATACCTCCTCCAAATCAGAAGAGCATTGATCTATCCTATGACTCCAAGCCCTACACAGCAACCGAAACAATATCGGCCACAGGTGTGTCACAAAATTCAATCCGGCTCCTCCGCCCTTCGATATTGAAGAGCACCAGACATAAAACAGCCTCCAATCGAAACGAATCATTGCTGCACCTCCCTCCCTGTCCTTTACATACAATCTCCAACCACCCCTCCTCAACGGATTCGAATTTCCATTATGGCAGCGAACAGTGGAACAACACTCGTGAATCTATCTGGAGGCGAAAAGTCCAATATGTCTCCGGTCCTCCGGAGAAATATTATTGTACGGCGGAGCGTCTGGAGCCGGGGCGAAAGGATTGAAAGAGACGGTCTCCAGCGATTACATCGAATGCAATAATGTCACAATACTCACACCATCGATCCGTGTCCGAGGGAAAACAAACGGCCCGAGTCCTTTCTCCGAGGCCAGGTTCTTCTGGGAGGACAGCGGAATGCTCACGGAAAAGGGGAGATGGTGCTCTGAGGGGGAAATTAAGGGGTGAAAAATAAATTGTGGGGATGGATTTGTGTGTGATGGGTCAAGCGTGGTGGCCATGGGAGCAAGAAGCTGGAACGGTTAAAAATTAGGAAGCACTTTCAAACATCCACTGATACTTAAGGGTCGCGGTAGCCCAGTTGGAAGAGCAATGGACTAGCAACAGAAGAAGTGAAAACTCGGTCCAGTCAAAGACCGTCGTGTACATGAGGGCTAGTTCAAGTTAAATCTGTAGTGGTCTCAATTGTCCTCACGTTGGCGTGGTGTGGAAGTTTGGAGAGGGGGTGCCAGCTGTGTTGTTCTCGTCATCTGGCCGTGGTTCAAAATTGTTGGATCTTTATTGTCCTTGCATTTTTTCCTTCGGGATTGATCCCAGACCATCGCCAATAGCCCGTTGTGTTGCTTCAGTGTGACGTTAATTAATAACCTACCAATTGTTAAATAAACATTTTCCCTCGGTTGCTAAAATGTTTTACTTAGATGCAATTTTACAAATTTTATTTTGTTTCGCGGATGTCATAAACACACCAGTAAAGACTGGCCTGCATTAAGATTTGTATTTGGAATCCTTTTTCTCTTAGGGCCGTTTGTTGTTTGGGATCAGTTTAGCATTTTCTGTCCTATTTGAATAAAGTAAATTTTCTTCTGATTGCTTTCAAATTGTAACAATCAAGAAAAGGATCGAGATGACCAAAGTAAAACATTCAATTGTCGCTCGCCAGGGAACATTTCTCTTTGGAACTATTTACTGTTATCCAGAATGATTTTTATAGGGGGATTTTCTTTTCATTTGTCATCTTAGAGCGCATTTTATAAAGCGTCATAGCCCTTTCTTGCAGGCCAGATCGTTTGTTCTTCTGTAAGGACAAAGCAATGCTCACAGAAAAGGGAGATAGTGGGAGCCTTCACTGGGGGTGACCTCCTGGTGGTTGTCTCGACGAAGTATCTCGTCAGTAGCAAAACTGATCAGATCTTGATGGATATCTCGTCATCACAAGAATACAGACCAGATCTCGTCATCATAAAAATATCGACAGTATTTTTATGACGAGATATCTCGTCATTAACAAAATTGGTCAGATCTTGATGGACGAGATATTTCGTCAAAACCACTAGGAAGGTTGAAGAGTGAAAAATAAAATGTGGGGATGTATTCTTGTGGAGATGGTAGGTCAAGTGTGATATCAATAGGAGTAAGACTATGTAGCAGGATTAAAAATTAATAGCACTTCCAGGCATCCATTGCCAACAAAACATTTTTCTTCGATTGCAATTTGAAGTATTATTTTGTCTACGTTGACAGGGGTCCGAATATTTCAACCAAAGGAAAATGAGGGCTTTTCAAGGCTAATTTAGATATATTTTTAAGACTACATTAAACACAGATTGACGTAGATTAACCCGTAAATGAGCAGGTAAAGAAACTTTCACGGGTGCTATGATAGGAATTTACAGACCCAGAAATGATACTTGTCCAAGGGTAAGTATCATTTCTGGGTTGGTTCTGATGTTGGTTTTCAAGTGCACGTAGGTATTTAATTAACATCGCACTGGAGCAACACAACGGGCTATTGGCGACCGTCCGGGATAATTACCCGAAGGGAAAGATCCGAGGACAACACCACGTAATTTTTAATCACGGTCAGATGACAAGGTCACACCTGAGCTAGCACCCCACTCTCCAAACTTCCATACCACGCCAACTTCGTAAGTGTAGGAAAGAACGGTATTGGATGAGACTTCTTAAAATCGTCCAAATAACGTATCTGAGGTACCGTATCATTGATCTTTGCCTTTGAAACCAAGCGAAATGTGTGGTATTGGTATTTTCAATTAACGTCACACTGGAGCAACACAACGGGCTATTGGTGACGGTCCGGAATCAACCCCAAAGGGAAAGATCTAGGACAACACCACGTAATTTTGAACCACGATCAGATGACGAGGCAACACCTGAGCTGGCACCCCACTCTCCAAACTTCCACACCACGCCAACGTGAGGACATTTGATGCCACGACAGATTTAACGTGCACTAGCCCCTTTTGTACACGACGGTGTTTGGCTTGATTCGAACTCACAACACTTCGGTTGCTAGTCCGTTACTCTTCTAACCGGGCCACCGCGGCCCGCGAAATGTGTGATGAGGCGATGTAGTTATTTGTAAAAAATAAGGCTTTTCAAGAAACTAAAAACTAAAATGAAAAATCAAGCCTTTTAAAGGTCAGTAGGAAACCAGATGTATCTGACAAACATACAAATAGATAATAGAGCCAGCATTGCCATTTGAATTTTTAAGACTTTCTACTAAGGGCAATCGTTGTATAGTGTTACTTTTGCATTTCGTGCCATTTTTTAAATACAATTTTCTTTTGATTATGCTATCAAATTGCAACAAGACCAGGATCGACTAAAACATTCAATAGTGGCTTATTCGGGAACATTTATCTTTTGAATACATTTGATGTCATTCAGTTTTGGGAATGAATTTACATTTTCCAGTTTTGAGAATGAATTTATTCTCAGATTTGGGTTCTCCAGTTTTAGGAATGAATTAACACTTTCCAGTTTTGAGAATAAATATACATTCTCCAGTTTTGATTGCAAATTTACCTTATTCAGTTTTGAAAAAGAATTTGTTATCCTGTTTTGAGAAGGAATTCACATTTTCCAGTTTTGGGAATGAATTTAGATTCTTCAGTTTTGGGAATGAATTCAGATTACATTCTCCGGTTTCGGTAATGATCTGTAGGAACATTTTCTGTTGATTACAGATTTTAGAACGTATTCTATAAAGCGTCATGCAAGCAAAAAATTCATATATCTGGCGGTGGGTCTAAATTCGCGATCGCAAAATGAAATTTGCAGGTGCCAAATACGACAAAAAATGAAATTCGAACCCTGCGATAGAACAATGTTTATGGTTCCCTCTAAAGTAGAATTCGCCATGAAATGAAATGATCCTCTCCCTAATATTAAAATATATTAGATCAGGAATGTCGAATGTGACACGCGTGATAATATGTGGCACAACGGTATGAAAGCATTAACTTAAGTTTAAAAAAACTAACTCGGAACGTTAAAAATTTATAAAAAATATATTTTTTAAAACAAAATAAATTATTTGAAAAAGAAACTTCAAGGAATGAAACACTCTGCAAACAGAATGTTGAGACCGTAAAGTAATTTCAGTGCACGATTTCGGAGACGAAATTCACTCAGAATTATTGTTTCACAAATATCGTTGCTCAGGAAGGCGCATAAAATATGTGTAAGAACCGATTTCTGCTCTCTAATTGGACGTAATTTTAAAGTTGGATGGTTTGGTGGTTTTATGGCGCAAGGGCCATATTTGGCCATGCTGCGCAAGACACAATACAAATATCAAGTAATTGACACAAGACATACAATATAAAGTAATTGACACAAACAGTGGAAACTTTACTGACGCAAAAGAGAGAAATACACCAAGGAAGGAATGCACCGCAATTTTAAAGTATATATTCGATTTACGTGGAGTGAAATGAAATTGGTTTTACGGCGCAAGGTCCACAAACTGCGTCTCGATTTACGTGTGTGTTTTAACATAGTGTAATTAATGACTAGGGGCTGGACTTTGATAACAATTAACACTTGGAGGCCTTTTTTTCTTTTAAAGGACATTTTACGTTTTGAGTTATTCTTTCGCATTTATAGCGATTGTTATATTTACAGATAGCCTGGAGCACTACAGATTGTTTGAAGGATAAATAAAAGATTGGTTGGAATTTGCGTCGTACAATGCTTTCAAAAATTTAGTCGTCAAAAATGACGATTGGGTCGAAAAAAAATTTCAATGAGCAAGATATGACCGCCAATTCGAACCCTGCAGCTTGAGATATTTAACTCTCTGAGGAGTTCCCACGAATGTATCAATTCTACCAGCCTTCCCTTCAAAACTTCTAACTATTTTGGACCTCCATACCAATATAATCCTTCCTACGATTCTTTTCAACCAATAGATGTGGTTATTTGGTCATTATGTGTTGTGAGGTAAAAGCAATACTAAGCTACTCTGAAATCTTGTGACGTTCAGAGGGTTAGATAATTTTCCATCTTATTAATAAATATTCCACAAATTATTTTGTTATCTCTATATGCAAAGTAAAAAAACTACAGAAATTCCAAGCATTTTTTATCAGTGTGCCTCAAGAATAGCATTGGTGTGTCTAACGGATGGTGAAGAGGTTTAAATTGTGTAAGATTTATTTCATTCCAACTGTTTATTTTTTTAGATCTTTTGCCTAATAATAAACATAAATAATTCCAAGCAATATTCATATTTTTAATACCATATAAATGGATTGTGAGTTTTCGATTATAAAGTATCACAAATAAATTGCTTTGAAAATATTTTTTTGCCACTTTGGTTGGTTTTGGGAGTTTTATGGCGTAAGGGCCATATTTGGCCCTGCTGCGCCAGGTCATACATTATCAAGTAATAGACATACACACACAATGAAAGTTTTACTGATACAGAAGAGAGAAATACACACAGGTAGGAATGCACCTGACAGCGCATTCGATCCCGCGCCGCCTACAACTCGAAGGTTGCTAGCGCAGTGGACATACCCACTGAGCGACGACGGCCCCTATAGCCACTTTGGAGAAAAAAGTGTAGGTAACTAAGAAAAAATTTTGTTAGCCAATCCTAATTTATTCCTATTTTTTCGTTGAATCGGAAAAAATAAAATATATAGCCGCAGAATTTTGGTAATAAGTTTGTGTCATGAGAAGGGTTGAAAACTGTATAAATGAAAATTTTTAGTAGTATTTTTCTATCATATAAAGTATTCTCAAAAGGATTTTTTTGAAAGCCACTTTTGAAAAGAAAGGATAGGTAATTACGAAACATTTTTGGAAATCAATCGCAACAAACCCAATCTCTTTTGTTGGTTCGGCAAAAAAATAATATTCATATATTTTTGATGTGCAGTAAAATTGTTTTAAATTTAGTTTGCGTGCCACGAGGTGAAAAAGGTTGAAAATCGCTACACTAGAGATTTCGCATATACCATTTTACCACACCGAGGATATAATACATCATCCTTCGCCTCGGCCCATATCACACAGTAAACGTATAAAACCAGTTTCAATTTATTCATTTGACCAACGTGTGAGCCCACACATCCCGCCTACACAAATCAAGAGCCCGAAACGCAGAGGATGAAAGATCAATCCGGACAAAGACCAACGCGTCCAGGAAAACAAGAGACGTTGGCGAATGGAGGAAAGAAACCACGTAACGAAGAAGGAAAAAAATACTCCGCGGGCAGCGAAAAGAAACATTTCTTTTGCTGCAAAACCATTGTGTACAGGGCACGGAAGACAGGTGGCAATTTTCAGGACCTACCGCTACGCGATAAGTGGGGACAGGTATTGATTAGTTTCACCTTGCTTCTTTGCGAGAAGCGTTTCCCACAACTTTGCTGGAAGCAAACCAGATTGATAACACTTTCAAAACCAAATACGGAAAAAGAGGGTTGAATGCAGATAAATGGCGTAGGGAGTTAATATTTAAATGGGCGTCATTGGTGTTAAATAAAGAGAGCGGCAGCAAGCATGAAAAGTTGACAATTTACAACTATTTTTAAAGGATGGTTGGGTTGATTGATTTTTTATGGCACAAGGGCCATATTTAGCCAGCTTGATAACACTTTCAAATCCAAATACGGGCAAATTGGGTTGAATGCAGATAAGTGGTGGGGTTTGATATTTAAATGGGTGTCATTGGTGCTCGAAGAAAAGTGCGTCACCAAGCATGAAAAGTTATTAATTTACGATAACTATTTTAAACAGGTGGTTGGTTGGTTTTTATGGCGCAAGGACCATATTTGGCCAGCTCGATAGCTCTTAGAAAACCTAATACGGCCAAAGAGGGTTGAATGCAGATACGCGGAGTAGGGAGTTAAATATTAATGAAAAGTTAATAATTTAGAAATATTTTCAAAGGGGGGGCTAGTTGTTTTTTTAATGGCGCAATGGCCATATTTAGCAAACGTCAAGTAAATGAGCATACACATAGTGAAATCTATTGACATAGAAGAAATACACCCAAGGAGAAATCGAACCTGAGCCGCTTGCAACTTTTTAACTGATGGACAACGTCTACCTGATAGCAGTAACAAACTAAGGGTCCACGAGGTCTGTTTTAGATAGTGCTGAAGAATGTAGATTGTTTCTGCTTTTCCTCAGTTTTTCACGTATTTTTGTTAGAGAAAGCATATTTCTGTATTTGATATCTATCACATATAAGAAAAGCTTTTGTTGTTAATTACAAGTATCAATGCCATTAGATGATTACAGCTTTGTTATAATGATGCAATATAATTTGTAAGCGCGTGCACTGTGTTGGTGCTTTTTAGTTATAAAACCATAGTATCTAATTTTTTTCGACTAGTTAAAGTTATAGTATGTAAAAATGGTATAAGAGGTTCAGTCGACATCCCGATCAAGTCAGGCAGCTACACACGTTACTAAGAATTTCCAATAAAAAATTCCGGTACATAAAAGTTTGGAGTTAAAAAAAAATGTTTTGAGTTATTTTAAGATTTGAACTTTGACAGATATATGTATTTCCATGTTCCAAATGCAGTCTTTCCTGTATTTTGAACATTGAAATACATGTTTCTCTACGCATCGTTGACATTCTAGTGAATTTTCTAGTTTGGATCAATTTAAGAGGGAGGGGGTGAGATTGACATCTTGGACTCGCATCTTGTTTGAAGAATATCAACTTTTCTATTGTGTGATGGAATTATACTTGTAGATCACGTAGATTTCCGATTTCAGAATACTATTTACATTGTCTGCTCTCTTTTGTGATGTTCGCCTCTTCCATTTTTACTATTTCAGGTTTCCACTCCTATGCATACAAAAATTACAGAACTTTTCAAGGATATTTTAAGAACTTCCTAAAATTTTGCAGGGACTTCATCCACACAAGTTATCTAGAAAAGCATTTATTGCCAAGATACAAAATAAAATTGAAAAGTGGAGATTGGAAAATAAAATATAGCACGGGAAAATATTTATAAATAAATAATTCATTTTCTCAGAGAATAGTAATAATAAAGATTTGCTTCTGAATCATGACGTAACAAAAGGGAACCTGTCAAACTAGCGGCTTTGTGTATTAAAAAATGAAAGCACACAAGAAGGCGTATACATTTAAGTGTTCATCCATTATGTAAATAAAATAAAATTATAATTTTCAAATAAAGTTACACTCATCAATTTGCAACATGCAACAAAAAATAAAGAAAAGATGCAAGAATAACGAAACAGAAACTGCAAAAAGTTTAGATCACAACCAAATTTTGTATAAAGTTCGGGTAAAATTCGAGGATTTTCCAGGAGCCTAATATGGAAAAATAAAATTCAAGGGCTTTCAAGTATCTTGAAGGACGGGGAGTCTTGCATTAGCATAAAATAAAGATTTTACAACATTAAAAGTGGATGAGGAAAAAATTAAAAACAAGCCTATAATTTCAACAGATGGGAAAAACTTTTATCACAAATCATATTTTATAAAATAAGCTACTACACACCAACAGTATTAAATGAAGCGGTTTCAAATCAAGCTATTTTTAAAGGTATTTTGAAACTATTCATCGTATTGGAAATCAAACCAGACATTTTTAAATTTCGAGCATTCAGAATTCGAAACTAAAAATAAATCACTTAACGCGAGCAAAATGAAAAATGAATTTTAATTCCTACAAAAGCGGAACTTTGAACACCAGAACAAAAAATATTAATAACGAAACAAAGTACTGATAAGCACACGAGTTAAAAATAACTTCGCTGGGGATTGCATTATCCCGGTTTAATCGTGATTTATATTAATTGAGGCAGTAAATTTACTGGACAACTCCAAAAAATACATAAAAAGAGGATGAAAAATAAAAACGCGAAATACACATTATTAATACCGCTGTCATTCTTCTGCGAAACTGCTTCGGCAAACAAGCCGTCAGAACTCTCTAGAGTAATAAAACTTCCTTTTAATTTCCATCATTTTAAAGAAAATAATTCAGCGAGTGACATTCAAAAAGAGGAAAAAATGATTAAAACAATCACATAATAGAAGATGGCGATCAATACAGCCGACGGTGTAATGACAATTTAAGGCACAAAAAGAAAGATAACATCGTCATCTCTTTTTATTAAACGTAGCCAGTTTTAGTGTATATCTATCTACTCCAGATTAAAGTACCGCTATGGCCTTCATAGAGAGTACAGGGTTTATGGTGAAGGGTATGCGAGAGATATTGTATGTTTGGAAAGGACTGGCGTGTATATCTCTTGGATTACCATACATCCAGGTTTGAGAGGCGTGTCGAAAGGGTTGGTAGTTTTGTCCAGGTCAAAAGAACAATTTTGTTACTTTTAGCTTTGCTTTTTACGATTTGCCAGTGTTCCCATAAAAGGAAAAAATTGATACGTTTTAAATGTGCTTTGAGTGTAATATTGACTGATTCTTTAGAAGTCGTCTCGGTTTACTGGAATTTTACCGGTTTGGGAGGCGCATCGAGGGGTCCAAGTCGTTCGTTCGCTTTGTCCCGGTCAGTATAAGCATTGAGGCCGCGTTCTTGTATTGGTCAGTGCTTCCCACAATCAGCCCATTTTGAATGTGCTTTGAGTGTAATACTGGCTGATCCTTTGGACGTTGTCCCTGTGTACTGGGATTGTCCCGTTTAGAGACGCACCGAGGGATCCAGACCTGTTGGTAGTTTTGTCCCGGTCAGAAGGTAAACGTTGAGGTCCGTTCTTTTAGTTGTATTGGGTCATTATTTCTCATAACAGGAGGAAATCAACCCATTTTGAATGTGTTTTGAGTGTAATAATGACTGATTCTTTGGAAGTTTTCTCGGTTTAATGGGATTGTCCCGGTTTGAGACGTGTTGAAGAATCCAGGCTTGTTGGTAGTTTAGTCCTGATCAGAAAAACCATTGAAGCTACGTTCTTTTAGTTGTATTGGTCATTGTTTCGCACAATACGAGAAAATTAGCCCGCTTTGAATGTGCTGTGAGTGTAATATTGACTGGTCCTTTGGAGTTGTCTCGGTTTACTGAGATTGTCTCAGTTTAAGAAGCAAGTTGAGGGGTCCGGGACGAAGAAAAATAGAGGCCACGTACTTTTAAATATATTGGTTATTGTTTCCAATGATACGAGAAAACCAGCCCGTTTTGATAACGTTTTGAGCGTAACTCTGACACTGATCAATTGGAAGTACTGCGAAACTTATTTTCGTCCGCAGAATTTTTGTACATCCATCCAAACTGCTGCAGGAGGACCAACGAACAGGGATGAGTGCTGATGTCAGTTTCACTGAACTATTTCTTGTTTCGAAACGCGAAATAGTCAGTTTCACTGCACTATTTCGTTCTGGAGTGAGGTGGGGGAAAGTACGTTCGCGGGATAAGAGCGTCTTATGAATTCGGAATTCATTCTTTGGCATTTCTATTGGTACGTGCTGAAATTGCTTTAAAAAACCACCATCGTGGCGTTGCGTCCGGAATACCTACAGCAAGCAGGATTCCAACAGAAAAACAGTACATGGGGCGGCTTAGGCTTAAAAGGGCTAATAGCAAGCTTCGATTATCCTTTATATAAAAAAAATAACAAATATAAGCATAAAATTTGTGAACAGCTTACTTCAAGGGAGGATAGTCTAAGTTCAAAAAATGTATTGATTAATAAAGAATAAAAGATACAATCTTTTTCGTGACTAAAATTTGTGTGTGCATGTTCCATAAGTGACAGTGAAACGCCTCTCTTTTTGCAGCAAGTGAATGCAGACAAAAGAGCACGATATTGTCTGTATTTATAAAGTACTAAGGCTTTTATCAGATATACTGTTTTGAGAAAGGCTGTTTTGTCAATAGAATCTTATTTTAACCCTTTGGGTATGCACGGCTATAGACACCTCTTCAGTGTTCAAGCAAGAATGGCACTACAACTAGTGACGATATAACGATATACTTCATCTATGTGCTAAATTTCAAGAGGTTTATATAGTTGAGAGAATAGTTCGCTCACTGTAAGATGGGATTTTAATTTTAGCACTGTTTATCTAACAAATATGCAGCGCCTGCTCGAGAGTGAGTTTTTAAGATTTCTTTAAAAGTTTAGTAATTTTCGCAAAATAATATAATTAACAAGTATAAAAACAATACAAATTAACCCAAGACAGTAAATACGAGGGGTGTTCAAATGAAAAGGTACGAAACGACACTGTGGGTATAATTGAAGTCTTTATTCAAAAGTAATCACCAGAGGCCTGAGCAGAACTATCCCACTGTTTCACGAGCCGAAGGATTCCCTGTTCCCAGAATTCCTGTGGCTGTGACAAGAGCCAGTCCTCCACTGTGTCCTTCAGTTCGTCGTCCGAGTTGAAGCGCTTCCCTTTGAGATGTTTTTTAGCGGACAAAACAGATGGAAGTTGCAGGGCGATATGTCCGGGCTGCAGGGCGGATGCTCAAGCTGCTCCCTCTTGAACTTGGCCAGTACACTTTGTGTGACACTGGAGACGTGTGGACGCGCGTTATCGTGGAGCAGAATCACTCCCTCCGTGAGCAGCCCAGGCCGTTTGCTCTTGATGGACTTGCGTAGGCTACGGAGTGTCTCACCTACCGGTTTAACACCTTCCGCAATCAGAAATCTGATAACACCTCGCTGCTCCTCAATCGTCGAACTTTGCAATGTGAACGCCATGATGTCCTCACACGCACTGCCGCGTCAATTGGACGGAACATAAAACTGTCCTGCGTCATGTGCGGGCGCCCGCGCATGCGCACAACCACGCCGGTACTCGTACATTCGCGTCCCTAGATGTCTCACTACGTTATCCCAAAGTGGCATATTCAAATTTCAACCGGTTTGGTTTTTACGACGTTTCGTACCTTTTCATTTGAACACCCCTCGTATTTATGATCTCACTGTTACTACTGCTGCAAAAGAGAAAGATCTTTTAACGAAGTTAAACAGTAACCTACTCAAGAACTACGACACGATACGCAGGGCTACTAAGTTCTTTAACCATGCTTAGTGATAAGAAACACAAGCTTGCCACAGCCAAGCACTTGTGAAATAATTGCATTAGAAGCATAAATATTTAAAAGTAGTAGCAAAAAATATCCTCTTAAACTTTTATTTAGTCCCAATTTTAGTTGCTCAGATACAAAATGAACAGACTTTGATATCACCAAGAAATTTAAATTTTAAAATTAAAAAACTAAATATTTTCTTAATTAGTTTTTCATGAAACAAGCAACCACAGATTTTGATGTTTTCTTACATCACGTTTGGATGTTTTCTGGTTACCACGGCTCGGCGCAAAACTTCGAAATTGACGATGCTTGGGAAAATTTTCTTCCAAAAGAAAAATCAGAAAAATATTTTTTCCTTCTGTTATATCGACGTTAAAAAATTCGGGACTAAATTTTCGTATAACTGGTGAATTTTCAATAAATGTCACCAAAATTTTCGAAAAGTCGCCAAAATGTGGAAATAGGAGCTTTTGAGACGATTTTGCTTTAAGACACCTCTAGTCGCCAAAGTTGAAAACTAGTAGCAAAAAGTTGCCTTTAGTCGCCTGTGGCAGACGAAAAGAAAACAGGAAAGCAAGACCCAGAAATGGTTATGAACATACCGTTCTAGCCATCGAGTTTTTAATTTAAAAGAGCTTTTGTTTTACGCTTATACTTATATTACCTTATTTTTACTTTGCTTTAATTTTATTGTGCCCAAATCTCTCTACGTTCTCTATTGCTTGATGCCAACATAGACTCGGTAATATAACATCAAAGTAATACCATGATTTTAAGTTGCTTTGAAAGCAAACTGAATTTTTAATTAGTTTCGCTTTTTTATGTGCCACTACTCGAATGAGTACTTTAGTTTTTTTTCAAAACACTCAATTTTTGACGCAATATAAACGCAATAAAATTTGCGAATAAGGTTATTATCCATTACACAAACACGAAAATATAGGTTTTTTATAAATTTGTTATCGTCTTGTATACTTGTACTTATATTGTGTTTACTATTCTCTATTTCAATTATATTGAGTCCAAAAATTTCTATTCTTTATGCTCACGTAGACTTGTAAAACAATCAAATATCAAAAATAAAAACAAGCAATATTACATCAAAACACGATGATTTTTAAGTTATTTTGATTTCAAATCAATTATTTCCGCTTTTGTTTATGTGTCAGATAACGCCGTAAGCTTCAGAATCGTGATATCGAAAATTTTAGTTAATGATTAATTTATCTAAATACATGACAAAATAATAATTCGCCGGTGACATGTTACTGTTTTATTGAGATAAAAAGCTACTATTACCTCAGAGATACACTGCTTAATCATGTCACATTTTGTCCAGGCTTTCTGAAAAGTGAAAGGGATACCATAAACTCATTCCGAGCCCATGTCACACCACCTTCTGCAACACAGTCATCACATCCTAAGTTTCAACCTCAAATCACGAGACCAAGGTCGTTGAAGATGAGAAAATGGCACGGGAAGTAAGCTCGGGTTGAGAAGGTCTCAATAAATCACAGCTTATTTCACCAAACGTTCCGAGACTTATTGCCCTTGCTCAACTACTACGAAATTTCAAACATCATAAATCACCGTTCCAAGAATCGCTGGCAAAATATATAAAAAACTAATAACGGAGTGCTAAAAAAAACAGCAATAAAAACTAACCGGGGTTTGAAGTTCTGCCATAAATATTGGAGACAATAACCATTCGTCTATTTTATTTTTGATATTGCGATGGAATAACGGTGCCAGATCAAAATATTAGGTTAAACGTCCCCAACTTTAACACCAGGTATTAAGCAAGAAATCTTACGTTTTGATGTCGCCTGGGCTTGCCTTCTGCGCTAGCAACCTGCGAGTTCTAGGCGGCGCAGGTTCGATTTCTTGTAATTTACCCTGGGTTTTCTGTATCAGTAAAACGTTTTCTTGTGGGTAATTCCATTACTTGACGCTGTCTGTTTTGCGTTTGGGGCAGTTTGGCTAAATATGACTCTAGCATCACAAAAAACAAATGGTTTAACTACTATTCAAGAGGTCATGTTATTTTAAATTTCAAGTATTAAGCACTCATTCAAATAACCTGAAATTCTTTTGATCCTCTTGGATATCTTGTTTTGATATTTTTGTTTACGTACATATATTTCTGTGGCTTATCATTATCTTGCTCGGAGACCTTCAATTTAAGTATCGCATTATATATAACATTTTAAGACAGTCATATTCATCTGTTACTATTGCTAGAAATAAATACCTTTGTTTTTCTTCGAACTGAAATATACCATTAACGAAAGTAGTCACACTAGCAAAAAATGTCCGATTCCATTTGATATCAACGTATTCGTATGCGTACGAAAACCAAAGGCAGAATGTATTCCGATCTTGAGCAGTTTATTCTAAAGCTATTTATCTGCACAGCCTGTCAATGCTAAGAAATATATTTTCGTAAAATGTCAAAAACGCGCTGCATCTTGAAATTTGTTATTAGCTCATTTGTTATTTGGATTATTACTGAATTAATAGTTCGGGTGAATTGGAAACGAAGAACATTGCTCAACCACTCCTTCTCTTCCCGTGTATTCCATCGATATGCGACTAAACTGACTTAAATCGGTCATCCGTCACCTTTCATCGATTTATGGATGAAATTCAGAGTTACGCAAGCCATTTCAAGGCAATTGAAATACTACAAAATGAACGCAAATTAAATCTTCGCAATTAAATTATTTTATAAAAGCTATTATTTGGCTTTAAATTAATCGAGAATTAAAGTAGAGTAATAATGCTTGATGCTACAAATTTATCGACTACATAAGCGGGATGATTGTAAATTTATGCGTACAGTTCTCAACAGACATTGAAACACATTTTAGCAATCATATACTTAGTTGAATAATGTAAGACAGGATCAGATTACCTCATAAATAGTAATACTTATTACAAAATGATGCCGTTTAATTACACAAAATGGAATTCTTCAGCTTCTCTCATCTGACCAGAGTAAATTGGTATGTAAAAATTATGCCTTTCAGTAAACATTTATATTTCATAAGCCAAGTATTAAAATAGCGCGAAATTTAGTATGCCTTGTGTATCACCATAGTTAAACTGCAACGGGAAAACAAACGAGTAATAAAAATAATGTAGAAAATATAATTTCCGACCAGAGGGCCCTTGGTAGACGGGATGTAACTCGCACTCATATTGCATCCTGATATGAATCTTGATATCCGAGTTCCCATTAACCAAGTGACAGTGCCGAATTTGATAGATTTTGTAAGCTTTAAATAAAGCTTCGAACATGAGTGCGCACTTTATCCAAAGAGGCGAGAAAGTTCTACGAAACAGAAGACCGCTTAGGACTTTTTCAAGAGTCTAAAAAGTAACTCACAGCCAGATGTATTCTAAAATTGCCACAAATACATACTGCGACACAAATCCGAATATAGATTATTCTTAATAATTTCAAATCAATCTTTGTGAATCTTAGTAGTAGTAGTAACATGCAGAACAGTAATTTTTTCTGTATTTAGTTTAGACTGTTCTGTGTAACTACGTCCGTATTATCCGAGTTTCTGGTTATCGCAAGTGGCCTCAATCCATATTACTTCGGACAATCAAGGTTCTACTGTACTTTTAATTTTGCTCCCAACAGTAAAAGTGGCCGGGTTAGAAGAGTAGCGCATTAGAAACCGGAGGGTTGTGAGTTCGAAACTCGACCCAACCAAAGACCGTCCTGTATGTGGAGACTGGTTCATGTTAAATCTGTCGTATCCTCAAATGTCCTCACGTTAGTGTGGTGTGGAAGTCTGGAAAGTGGGGTGCTAGCTCCAGGTATAAACCTCGTCATCTGACCGTGGGTCAAAATTACGAGGTGTTGTCCTCGGATTTTTCCCTTCGGGATGGATCACGGATCGTCGCCTAGCCCGTTGTTTTGTTCCAGTGCGACGTTAATTCCACTTCTTACCTACCTACCCAACAGTAATTACAGCAAAAATAAACTGCATTTAGTAAATAAGCCGGCAAATTAAAATTTGAGTAAACCGTGAATCTATCTCTACATACTTTTGCACCAAAACAAAGTAACCAATTTTTCCAAATTTTCTTAAAAATACGAATACAAATAAAGTTTCCTAAGGGAAAACAAGGAAGGGGGAGAGGGTGTTATACCCCAGTCGTCTCAAGAAGGAGTGGGGGTTCTGTCAAGGGCGCGCACCCTCGAAACAGGAGGAGCCGTGGCACCAGGAAGGAGGGGCACCGAAGTGAAAGGAAGCGAAAGGACCGAGAAGTGTAGCTGTCGAAAAGAGCTGAAGTGGTCCTTTTCTCTGGAACGGGACAAAGAAGGAACGGCAAGAAAAGACGCAGCTGGTGCAAAGGGGAGTAAAAATGCGTAGGGATGAAGGTGCCATTTGTTACCAGGAGAAGAGGGGATACGCATCATAGATCGCAGTTAATACCTCCAGAGCCCCACGTGGCTGCTTGACAACGTAAAGCGTATTTTCACAACCACATTCTCACTCCCTCACTAGGCCCTCCTGCGCACGCCATTTTTTAACTCTCCGCGCTCGCTAAGCGTTTTCCTGCGGTATTTAGCTCAGAATCAGTTTGGATTCAGGCACGTTTTCAGAGAGGAGGGGACACCCCGCGAAATGTTCTTGATGGAACAAACGTAAATGCAGAAGTAAGCTTGATCGATTGCATGAAGGGGATTTTCAGTGCAAACGAATCAGATGGAAAATGTAGATTTTATTTCCGCTTCCCAAATGCTCTCATCATGCATACATAAACGTGAAATAATTGTAGACTGAACATTGCTATCGAGAGAAGCTTCAAAAATTGTGATCAACATGTCGACTAGTAGTCATGTGACTGCTTTATGAAAACTTGATTGGCCGATTTGGCATTTTGTAGTCTCGTTTGGCGATGTGCCTCATAACAAGGTAGATCTGTGAATGCGCATTTCTATTGAGTGGCGACAATTATGACAAAATCGCCTAAGTCTACCACGTCGCGCGGACCAGTCAGATGACCAATCGATGGATTGCCGTCTTCTCGTGAAGAAATCAGATGATGAATGTTCGTTTCTTTCAGACGAAAGTAGTCACGTTACTACTAGTCCTGGGCTCATAAAAAGGTTGCCATTACTCGCTCTACTTTTATATCTCCTCTGTGGATGCATATCGGGATTACCTTAAAGTGTTGTTTATCGCCGTTTTGGCGACATTTGGTGTTTAATCTAATCGGTTAATTAATCAAGAATCAAATATCGATTCGGAATTAATTCTCAGGAATTTTTGCTGTCGAAGTACCAAAATGGTATTCGAAAAACAAGTCAATTGACGTCATCTTCAGAATGAGTAAAGGAAACACGTATATCGTCGCAGAAATACTACCGCCTCCAACATTTAATTTCACAGAAAATGCCTCTCATACTGAAATTTTATAAACCCTATAAGTCAAATATCTTTGCTAACGAGCTGCTTATATAGTATTCGGTTGCTAAAGCAAGGGAAAATTCCATTTACGTTCTAGGTGACTCTGAATGAGAAGAGATTGGACAAGAATGGAAAATTAGGACAGAAGTTCTATTCTGATGATAGTGGACGTTCTGCTCCTCCAAAATGGCTATTGACAATTTTATCACCTGTTTCAATCTTTATTTGTCATATTTGGAAGTTTTTAAATTTTTGACTAAGGTTTCATCTGGTATCTACTTTTTTATACTGCCATTTATCTTTATATTATTTTATTTATTTCACTTTATTACCGTTTCTTGGCTTTAAAATAAAACTATGTGGGCCGTCAAAAGTTACATGTCGCTAACAAGATTACATAAAATTACATTTCACTTACATCGACTAACAAGATACGCAGTTTCACAGTACTTACACTACTGATATTAATACGTTTTGCATTTTATCACTCCATTAATTTGAAGCAACTAAAACATTATATTGTGGTCAGCAGAGAAATACCCAGGCACCACACAGGCATAAATGAAGTTACTGCATGCTTGATGCGCATAACTCTCATTAAATTCATTCATTAAGATAAATATTTGTAATTTCTATACCTTATTTGTATACGTAATTTTCTACTCCATACAAGTAATGAACTTCCTTAGGAGAACATTACATTCAAAGACGATACATATCTCATAATTACGAATATTTACACTAGAATTATTACTTTAATTATAAAATAATATGAATACAGACAAAATATTTTCATTAAAATAATCAATAATTAGAGTCTTCAGTTTAAAAAGTAATACATTAAATTGCAAAATAAAAATATTTCTTAGTGGATTAAAAATTAACTTGTCTCATTAATTTCTTTTTATAATCCTTTTCAAATTTCAAAGCATAAATAAATTATTCAGCACTTGCAAAAAAAATCCTTTCTCATTTGATAGGCAAATAGTTTGAATTATTAAAGTTTTAATTATTAAAATTATATACGGATAGTAGAATTTCTGGAAATATGAGCTTTTTAACAAAATCTGGAATATACAATCAACTACACTGCTGGCCACCGTAAATGCAACACCCTGAAGAAAGCATGCAAATAATATGAAATTTACAACATGCATTAGCGGAGGTGAGATATGCAAATGATTAGAATTTCAGCGCAGACGCACATCACGCGCGCCTGTGGCGCCACTTCAAAGCGCTATTTAAGGCTTGGAGATTTCGACGATTTCAAGTACGGCAATTGTGTTTTTCTTGTGGTTTTTTCAAAAAAACGATCAATTATGCCTCGTAGAAAACAGCGATCATCTTTTGATCAAGTATCCGAGTTCGACAGAGGAAGGATAGTGGCCTACCGAGATTGTGGATTATCTTTCAGGGAAATCGGTAGTCGTGTTGGACGAAACCAAACAACTGTAATGCGGATATGTGATCGTTGGATGCAGGAGGGTACGACGGACCGACGTGTTCGATCGCATCCACCTCAGTGCACCACTTCACGTGATGACAGGCATATTGTGCGTATGGCAGTGACGGATCGCTCAGCCACATCACGAACCATAGCACAGCACATTCAGTCTGTACCGCATCATCCAGTGTCAGCGCGTACCATTCGACGCCGTTTACAGCAGAGTGGTCTGTCCGCAAGACGTCCATTGCTTCGTCTACCCTTGACGCAGAACCACAGACGTTTCCGCCGCCAATGGTGCGATGAAAGAAGGATGTGGACGGCAGAATGGAATGAAATTGTCTTTACTGACGAGTCACGCTTCTGTCTGCAACACCACGATGGTCGGATTCGAGTCTGGAGACACCGTGGAGAGAGGATGCTGAACAGCTGCGTTATGCACCGCCACACTGGTCCTGCACCGGGTATTATGGTATGGGGCGGTATTGGATATCACTCTCGCACTCCTCTAGTACGCATTGCCGGTACTTTAAACAGCCAGCGCTACATCTCCGAGGTGTTGGAGCCAGTTGTCCTTCCTTACCTTCAGGGCTTGCCCACAGCCATATTTCAACAGGATAATGCGCGACCACACGTGGCACGCATTGTCCAAGGGTTCTTCGTCAATCGCCAGATTGAATTGCTTCCCTGGCCAGCTCGCTCTCCGGATCTTTCGCCGATAGAAAACATGTGGTCTATGGTTGCTCAACGATTGACCCAGAATACATCCCCAGCTGCCACACCAGATCAAATTTGGCAACGTGTGGAAGCTGCTTGATCTGCTGTACCCCAAGAACACATCCAAAGTCTCTTTGAATCAATGCCGAGGCGTGTGGCAGCGGTGATCTCCAACAATGGCGGCTACTCTGGCTACTGATTTTGGCAGGAACCACACTTCACAGAAGTCTATAAATTTAATCATTTGATATTTGGTCAACATGTTATCTACAAAATAAATTTTGTTGTGATATCTCTTGTCTTTCTTGGTGTTGCAATTTGGGTGGCCAGCAGTGTAACTCAACTTTTGAAATTATTTAAATTTTAAACACCTCCAGTGTTAATAAATAATGATACGAATTACACTTACCTAAAAGTGTAGAGACGAGTAGAAGCTTTCCTGCATCAGTAACAACCCAGAAATTCAATTACATGCAAACAAATGCTGAAATATAAAAACTGACGATTAGAAATTAGAATTGTAAATCAAATTAAAATTATAAATAAATAACACTTTTTTCGAACAAATCAGCATGCCCGCGAAGAATTGCATAATCCAAAGAGAGCAAATTTTTAGTAAGTTACTGAAATGACTTTCAAGAACAACGAGAAACTTTTTTCAAATACCATAGGTTAATAACACTAGAACTTGGGATTCCCAAAAGGAAACAAGCATTAATTTACTTAGTTTAATTTAACCGTTCAAGACAGAAAATCCTTTCGTGAACATAGAAGACTAAATAGAAACATTTTTTCCTACGTCAGGAAAAGTCGTTACCATAATTTCCTACGGATCTAAAACTGCAGTTCGTTTGATACTTTAGCATGACTGGATAGATTTAGACGTTTCGTTAAGGACTACCTTATAATGAGTGAAGTGCTCTACATTCACATTCATTGCTTTGACAGATGGGATGGCTGAAACCATTCTTTAATTTCTCGCGAGATCTGAGCATATATTTAAGAGACAGGATCGTCAACGTTGAATACATACTGTGCCAGAAACATCGAAACACCCCGAAACTATGGTTCGTTCGGAATGAAACTTAGCGTGTGTGATGTTCATTAGGAGATATAAAAGAAATTATCACAAAAATCAAATCTAGAGGACTATTGTAGAATTACAACAGAAGGGTCATAAATTAGTAGGCTGTTATGCCCCCTGGCAGTGATACATGCCAATATATATCGTGGCATGAACTCAAATGGAGTCCTTAAGCTGAAGTGAAATAGGAAGCGCGAGGTGCAAACTGACACGTGCAGATCAATCAAGTTGAAACGATTTCAACTTAAAGAGAAATGGCGCTCGCGCCGGCAGTTCTGATTGGCTGGTGCGTGTCGCTTTGAGCCTTGAACTTTCTATTTGAATTCAGTTTTAAACTATCCTGTGGCTACTATGCCAAGTGTCATGCAGTTTCTGTTCCAGATTACTTACATTTAGGGGTGTGTGTGCAATTGACGGCCCAGCAGGTCACAGACATACTAAATGGGTGACGAGTATGGGGATCTCTCGCCAAGGAAGTTTCAATACCACGGAGGCACTTCTGGGAGAGGCGAGACGAGAGTGATCGGCTGTTATCATACTGTTAAATAGACCCTTAGACACGTGACATGAAAGACGAAACAACAAGTTGTAGGATCGGCTAGACATCGTTGTGCTGTCAAATTACCTCGTAAGACAAATAGAATTTTAATTATCTTTTTAAACCAATATATGCAAGCAGTGTTTATTGTCAGACATAAAGGTTTAAACTGAATCAGTTTAAACATGCAAAGAACTCGCTTTTGAAATAAACTGAACAAAATTCTATGGTGATGCTGAAGGCTTTTAATAAAGTACTAATAGCTATTATGTAAATCGTGTGAATTGGTTAATCAAGACACTCTTGCAAAAGAGTACTTTTGAACACTAATAGAAAGAGGACAATGGCTTCTACCCCTACACGACCCAGTTGAATACAGAATAAATCTTGAATTGAAATGAAAACAATCCGTACCAATGAGAGGGATATTCAATGTGAACAAGTTACCCAAATCCTCTCGCACAACACATTTCAGGGTTATCTTTAAATGCATTACGTCACCGTTCCGTTTTGGCGACGCCTGGCGTTTAATCAAACTGTCGTTGATCAATCAACTATTATATATGAATTCGGAATTCTTTCTTTGAAAGTGCTGAAATAATGTACGAGTAACAAGCCAAATCCGAAAGATGTTACCAAAACATCAGCACACTTCCATATTAGCTTTACATAAAAACCCTCTTGTTCTTGCCCAAGTGATTGGAGAAAATAAAAATTGTTAAATAACAAGAGGAACTAGGAGATTAACTAATTTTTTTGATAAGTTATTATTGATCCTAAAACAAATTGCAAATATTCTATAGATATTTTTCCTTTGGATAAATAGTTTTAACATCTAAACAGTAATTATTCTGCATAATACCATCTAATGATTGATAATTATGATTTTTCTCACAAGAAATGAAAGTTTATTGCTAAACGCATCGAAACGGGGTAAAAGTAAATAATTACTTGTAATGAACACGAAAAGAATAGCTAGTTCTGAATAGGGATGGGAAATAAAAAACACCCGTTAATCTGCCGAAAAAAGTACTAATTACTGAAATTAAAGTGCAGGGTAACTAATTGAGTTGTACGACATACCTTACAGGTAAAACAATTCTTTATTTGATCGAGAATAGAGTACCCTGGAGTAATCATAGAAAGGGAAATTTTCTGTGCTAAATTAAATAATTTATCATTCGCTAATAAGAACTCTTTCGCTTGCGAAATTACGAGAACTGAATCAATATTTAAATACAAGTAATTAACAGAACGATGGAAGTTACGTAAGAATTATGATTTTTAGGGATATATTCTTCGAACTCACACGGTTGAGTAGTTTCTGAAAGTCACCACATAATTCAGTCGAATATGTGTATTCAGAAAAGTCAGAACTTCACACTTGTAGGACCATACCTTAACGTTTGATTCTAGAAACGGAAGTTCTTATGGGACAACGGACTTTCAAAACAAATTTTTTAGTTATCCGATTATAATAAAATTTGCAGATAGTTTTTATTCTACTATAAAACTTATAAAGTTCCAAAAATATTAAGTTGTGCGGAAGTTATTACATGAATATGTGGTCAACAATTTTGATAAATTAGCAAAAATTGATAGGTCTCATGCGAGTTAATATTCAATATATTGTCAATATGGTAATTCACATAATAGATTGTATACATAACATCAAATTAATTCTATACAGTAAATGTATCACTCAATTGCAAAAATATATAGATATTATGTGTTACGATTGATAGAAATTATATGTACGATTGATATATGCATATTAAGATTATTCGAACTAGAAAATACCTTTCGTAAATTCCAATTTAGTTAACTAGTCATTTAACTAACCAGCAACTGCGATTTACAGGTATCATTTCGATAACGATTTATAGGTTTTCCATAACACGATGCTTGAGATGTATTGGTTAAAAAACACTTTCAGAACAATCACAATCATCAATTCATTTCATGATGATATAATGAATTATAGATTTTCGATTAAACAGCCTTTCGAGAAAAGCACTTTTCGGTCAAAGCATCCGTTAATCATAGCGTTATGAGATATAAGAATTGGAGCTATAATTTCAGCTGAAGCATTAGCAACGCCTTTTTGAAAAGAAAAGAAGTTGTAGCATAATAATATTTCTACTCTCCAAACAATATTGGCATAATTTGTTTAAATATGAACAATATATTTCGTCGGCTTGCAAGTGGAACACTTTAAGTCCAAGTGGCATTTCTCATCTTGTGTCAGGCATCATGTCACAATCACATTGAATGATTCCGAAAACTGAATTATGAAAAGATTACACATCGTCAGTATGTAAGTGAAACACTAAGTCTAAATTTTGAATACATTGTTTTTAGCTTTTCTAAACCAGAATGTGAAATCCACTTTACTATTTTTTTTGCATGAAGGTTAGATTTCTTCTCGAAAAACACTTGGTGAGTAAATCATAGGGAGAAGAATATTTCTCCATCGTTTTCACAGAACTGTTCTTTGATGTAGCGTGTTTCACTTGTAAGTCAACGAAATATAAATTATACTAGAACATTATTGTAAAGTAATTAAATAGGATCAACCAGCCAGTGAGACTATGCTTAGAAGATCATTGTACATTTGTTAAATAGTTCGAAAAAAATCGTAGAAAAAGAGTTCACAGGGTTTCTACTATTTCACATCTCAAACTCAAGCAGTTCTCAATAACATGTCAAGAACTTGCAAAAAAAAAAACTTCAATGATCTCAATTTGTTAATGACAAGTAATCAACTTGAAGGGATTAAATAAAGTTGATGCATAAGACTAGGGAATTAAAATTTACTGCATACTTTCAATAAAAAAGTAAATATCGTTGTACACATTTAAATAAAATCAATAAGAAAATAGCAATTAGGAATAAGAAAAAGGAGGAAAGCTAAAATGAAGATACAAGGAAAACTAATGCACAGATTGGTAGTTTTAGGTAGCAGGGTAAATTTTTTAAAAATAATGTCGGGATAAAATTCAAGTACTTTTCAAGGACTAAACGAAATTGCGCAATTTTTCAATTCCTCTGTGTTAGAAAAATAAAATTCAAGTATTCTCTAAGGACCTTCAAGGGCCGAAGGAATCCTGGTTCACTGGTCTTTCAAAGCGTCTAAAATACATGAAGCGAGTTACAAAACATTTTCTGAATTCGCATTTTTAGTGTCGTTTGTAAATACATCTCAAATATTAAACACGAGTAAAAGAATGTTTAGTCATTTTGATTAAAATATTTCTGAGTGGTAAGCTTGTTAAAAAATGTCTCAAAATTGACGACTGGAAATACGGGAATTTAATAACTACTGAGCAATTCCATGGTTGGCTGGTATTGAATTTACGTCGCACTGGAGCAACACAACGGGCTATTGGCAACCAATCCCAAAGGGAAACATACGAAGACAACACCTCGTAATTTCGAACCAAGGTCAGATCTCACCCCCCCCCCACTCTCCAAGCATCCGCAACATCAATAAAAATAAGCACCAAACGTTGCCCAAAAGGGGATAAACTACATTTTAAGGTAACTCCGACGTGTAAAAGAGCATTTGGATAGCGAGAATTGTCTCCCACACATTCACGAAAACGAAATGAAATTTTATCCAAACAGGACATTTTGGCAACTGAGGGAAAATGTTTAAGTGCCACTGAAGCACATGATTTTCTGCTCCTAATTAACCTCTTCATGGCATCAAAAACAAAACACAACGAACGTGTATATGTGTAAGAAATCCATAAAAGCCATCCAATTTTACCTTTCTTTTAAAAATTAAACTCATATAATAGCAGCGTAAAGTGTCCCCCATTATTTACTTTTTCACAGCAAACATCTGTCGCTGTTGTGTAAAAAAACCCATCTTAACACCGTAAAAAATGTTTTAAAAATTACCTATCACTGTCCATTATTTTTTGCCCCTTCCAAAACTGGTACCAATTTTTCCCAAAGAAATTCAATCAATATTCAAACCACGACCATTTCGCGAGAGAATCTATCGAAATTTCGACCGCGTTCAACATTAATTATCCTCAAAATTTGCAAGTCAGCCGCATGATGATCTTTCCACGAAAAAAATATGGCCGAACCCAAGTCCACTCCATGTCGATGAATAATTTAAAATAAAGGAAAAACCCGTGCCTGACCGTCAGTGTCACCAACACGCGCGTCTCGCTTTTCCAAAGTGATTAAACTATGCTCCTCCTATTAATATTTATAGGAGAGGTACCTTTCATAAACGTTCGGGCTCCTATGAATATTTCATTAGGAGTCGGAAATTTCCCTTTTGGTCAAAGAAAATTAAAAAAAAACAACCAAAAAAATTGTAATTAAGTTACGAGGACTCGGTTCATCACTCAAAAAATTTTTTTGTGTGTGAGGTTCGGTCCTCTTCAAGATCGACGTCGTTCCAATTGACGCCACCAATCGGCTGAAAAGGGAACTAAAAGAAGCTTTGAAACATGGGATAACTAATAATAGATATCCAAGATAGGGGAGTACAGATGCTTCTGAGACAATTAAGAAGAGAATTGGAGTAAGGAAGGTGGTACCTTTTGTCGGTGGGTGGGAGTGAATAAATTTAATAGCTGAATGGCCGCTTTTAATGATTCATTACTACAGAAGGACATTTCTTTTTTGGGTGTTCGAAGCAATGCAGCCACAAGCAAAAAAGGAGCACGTATGGGCGGTTTTTTTTTCTTCGTGCTCTCATGTGTCACTTCATTTTGTGGAGTAATAAAATAATTGAACTAACTACAAAAGCGTGGAAGAACTTCATCAAAAGGCTTCCGTTTTGTGCTGTCACACTCGATGGTAAAATGTGTCTAGCCATTTTTTACAATTATTACAAAGTTACGCTTGATGAACAGTGAATGTTATACGAATTTAAACAAGGCAAATGCTTCATATGTTAATTATTCCTTGTATTTCCGATTCGTGTTTCCACACACTGGTGTCTATTCTGCCAGATTGATCCGGTGATTAACAATGAGTACATTTGATGATAACTTGAATTTGTATTTGATAGAATCTTGGACCTACATTCTCAAGTTTTACTCATTGCCATAACTAGTTGCTAACCGAATGCCGATCCAAGAATGACTAGTAGGTAAAATAAACCTGATATGAGTATACCACAAGAAACAAAAATAACATTCTAAAGAACGAAATACAGTATTTTACGTGAAAAATGCATCATACAGATTTTTAATTAAAAGCGAAATTTCTAAGTAATTCATTCAGCAAGCGGAGATTACAGCCGCATGTACGTTTCTTCACTTTTCTCATCAGTTTCTTCAGTTTAGGGAACTATAAAATAATTGAACAGAAAAGGCGTTGAAGAATTTAAAAGGCTTCCGTTCTTTACTCTGTCACAATCGATGGTAAAATGTGTCTAGTCATATTTTACAATTACCATAAATCAAGGATGCTATAAGAATTTAAACAAGCCAAATGCTTCATGTTTTCCGCGCGTCTATGTTAATTATTATTCTTCATAACTTATACCGCTCGTGTTTTCACATCCTGGTGAATCTGGTAACTAACACTTAGTAAATTTCATGGTCATTTGAATATGTATTTGAAAAATCCTGGACTTGCCTTTTCAATGTTTACTTATTACCATTAATTATTTACCGAATACGAGTAGATAAAAAGCTTCTCCGAATTATTACTCCCAACGTAAGATTGACATGTTTATCCTATCAGAAAATACAGGCAACATTCTGTTGTTAGTAATCCCCTTGGTCGAGGTATAACCTAGATTAGGTCCAAAAGACCATGTTGTACAAGTCGTACAACGATCAACTGATAATCCAGCTGTCTCAGGTACACCAATATATAACATTTTAAAGAAAACATGTCATTAAGAGTGAAAAATATCTGAAAAGAACGAATTTCAATTGCAAGCTAACATTCCAAATTATGCAGCTATAAGAGAGACCGCAGCAAGTATGTACGTTACTTCTTTCACGTATCGCTTCATTTGGTGGAAAATAAAATAAGTGAAATAATTACAAAAATGTAGAACTTCATTTGAAGTTTCCATTCTGCGCTGTTACACCCGATGGTAAAATGTGACTAGTCACTTTTTATAATTATTTCAGTGCATACTTGATAAAATGTGGCATGTTAGAAGCATATTTTTACACATTACCATTAACTTGTTTTGATCGTAGTCGAACTTTAAAAGAAAATGTTCTTTTAAACCTTCGCACGGCCTATTAAATCTAAATTGTTTTTTTTTATTTGCAAAAGGTATATCAAGCAATATTTTGAAATTTAAAGACGATTTCATGAAATATATTTATTAAATTATTTTGCCATCTTTCATATGATTAGACCTTGGGCGAATTATTAGACGCATTTAGTATTTCAGATCATTAACTTACGAGAATCAGCATCTTAATATGGCTCAATTATTATTACAGTAAATTGTCTAATTATTCTAAGGAAAACTTTTAAAAAGATCGATGTGCGTCTAATAAGTTGGCCTGAGACTGTATAAACATCTTTCTCGCGTGGCCAATACCAAATGTATGCGCCTTTTCACATCATTCCAAAAAAAAAAAAACCAAGAAAGCAAGGAGTACAACAAAAAAAAAAACGTTAATATTTAATTAACCCAAAAAACTGAATACCAGAGAGTGATTTTACAAACAGAAGCTGTCCCTCGCCGTCTAGGACTCAATACAAATCGATTCCGGGAGACTAAAGGAAGAAAAACGAAAATAACCCAAGTTGTGTAAAAACTCGATAACGCTTTATTTCAATCGTTAAAATAACAATAACAGCCCGAGTCCCAGAAAACCAGCTATCCACACACCAGCTGAAAGCACAAGGGACACGTAAAAAAACACGACTCCACAGTTTTCAATACGCTCGACTGTCTATAGAAGACAACGGCTGTACATAGTCAGACACAGGGCGATCTGCATGCTCAACAAAGGGGCTTGGATAAAATCCAAGAGTCCCCAAGAGTATCTTAGAGGGATGATGAAGCAAGTTTTGGGCTCAAGGAAAGGGATTATCCGAGGCTTGTGGGGGATGACATAAAGAAAAGATGCAGGCAAATAAAAACAAGTTCAGAGATCGTTTCTGAATGTTTTGATGTACGTCGGGGTGGATGGCTCGAGCGATTTCGGAAGGAAGGTTATGAGCGCGATACGGTTTCATGTGTTTTCCTTTTATGGTTTTCCTTATTCAGTGTGTATCCTGACAGAGTACAGAAGTAACTAAAATTTTTCATTTCCAGAAGCATAGTCAGTGGCCATTTCGAATATTAATGTCAGTGGAGAAACAAATGGAAGTAATATTTCATAATATACCTACAAAAGTGTATTTTTTATATCTGAATATAAACCCTTAATGTGCCAATCTCAAGAACTCTTTAAATGTTCTTTGAAAACATAAATTGGGAGTGTTTCTTAAAGTTCTTTCTAGAAGAACCTTTGGGTGTACAACTTCACTGTTAAGTAATGACAGAAAACAATAACAGCAATTTAGTTTCACGCATGCAATCGTATGTTTCAAAATGAACCCTTTTTCGTAATTTAAACAGTGCAGTTAGACTTCAGTGTAGATTTGCCAGGCAAAGTAAAAAATATTTCTGTACGATGTGCATGTATTTCTATCTATAGTAGAACTTTGATTATATAAGCTACGATTATCCGAGTGTCTGTGTTATCTAAGCCAAATTTGATACAATTATTTTAAGCTTTAACCCTCTCGTTGCGCATCCCGCGATTTCCACGGGCAACGTAGAAGTAGCAAAATTTGCGCATCCCGCGATTTCCGCGGGGATGCATTTTTGCCGTCTATTTAACTGTGCAACCCGCTCTTTCCCCATTCATGGTTTCATTTTGGCTTTTCTGTGATGTTTAATTGTTTATTCAAATCTGGGTTAACAGATGAATTTAGATGTCCACATTTCTGCGAAATATACAAGCATTTTTTGCAGCATTTTGCGCGCTCTTTTCAAAGCTCAAAGATGTCTGGCAGGAAGCGTTTCGCGAGTGATAGAACCTACATTCCTGACAATATTTCCGACACTGATAGCAGTTCTGACTCTGATATCAAGTATATTGAAGACAGTTATAGCGAAACTGATGAGAATTTCTCGGATTCCTCTGCGGATAGTGATTTCTAATAATTCTTCATTTCTAATAAATGTTTTGTAAGTATTTTGCATATTTTTGTATGTACGTTTTACCTTTGTATTTCATAAATAAATCATAATTTAACCAAGATTAATTTTCAAAATTTTGCTTTTATGTGATTATTCTTTCAATTTCAATATTCCGACAGCTTTTTTATGATCTAATTCTATATTGAAAAAAAACTCTTTTACAAAAATTTTTTGTATATTTTAACTCTAAAATATATGTAGATTTGAAATATGTAATAACAAAATACGCAATTTTTGAACCTATTTTGATAAAAAAAATTACGCAGCGAGAGGGTTAACCCTCCAAGTGGTTTCGACGAAATATCTTGTCCATCAAGATCCGACCAATTTTGATAATGACGTGATATCATATCTTGTAATTCAAGATCCAACCAATTTTGATAATGACGTGATATCATATCTTGTAATTCAAGATCCGACCAATTTTGATAATGACGTGATATCTCGTTATCAAGATATATATTGCCGATTTTTTTATGATGATGAGATCAAGATCTGGTCAGATTACTTCTAATGACGAGATATTTCGCCTATAAAGGTCCGGTCACTTTTGCTGATGACGAGATATCTCATCGAGAGAGAGAGAGAGAAACAACCACTGGGAGGGTTGAATAAAGCTTCGAGCACGAGTGAGGGTACTTTGGTCAAACAGGCGAGAAAGTGCTGAACAACAAAAGACCGTTCAGAACTTTTATAAGGGAGTTTAAAAGTATGTAACCCATGTCTAGATTTACTGGCAAATTATCATAATAAATGCATACTTTGACATATATCCGAGTGTAGATTATGATGAATCTTTATGTATCAGTAGTAGTAACATGTAGAACAATACCGTTTTTTTGTATTTCCTATTGTATGTTTTGTGTTACTACGTCCGTATTATCCGAGGTGGCCACGATTCACACTACCTCGGATAATCAAGGTTCTACTGTACATACTTGCCAACTGTTATGGATTGCGTGAAGTTTCTACGGAAGATAACTGTCACACAATAATAAAATAATTCCAAAAACTTAACAGAAATGTAATAGTCCACTCGCACTTGCAAATTCGAAAGCACACAAAGAGTAATATTCGAATCACTCCAGCAAGGCGAAATAGCATCAAACAGCTCTGAGCAAGATGAAAATAGGACCTCAAAATCTTCCAATTCAAATTAAACTGGAATCACCCACTTCCACACAATCTCAGTGTCAGGGTAACGCGCGCTCCAATATTAAATCAGAGCCGGGTAATTCTTTTGTCACGAACCTCGTGTCAGCGGCGCTGCATCCCGAATCTTGCCTCAACTGCGTCCTAATCAGCATAATTGCGTCTAAGTGCCAGGGCAGAGCGCGACAAGACTTTTCGCTTCGCGGCCGCATCCTCATGCGGAGATGGATCCCAACCTTTCCAGGCGTCAAATTAGTTCCTCCGTTAAAAAGAGCAGTGACGTGTGACCCTTTTGAGTGTAGTTAAACACCGTGTTTGTGCAAGTCTCCAGAGATGACAGGTCGGATGCCTCATTTATGGCCACGATGAGGAAGACAGCAAAGGTATGCCCAGTTGTCATCTTCTTTCCAAGTGTGGGACTTCTGTTTTTCCCTCTTGGAACCCAACTAAGAGAAGATTTCTCGATTATTGTAACCACAAATTCACATTTGGAAATGTTAGCTCTTCATTTCTTTCTTGTAACCACGAATTCACATTTTGAAAAATATTCATTGAACATTTCTTTATTGTAGCCACTGGTTCATATTTATAAATGTTCATTGGACATTTCTTTATTGTAGCCACTGGTTCATATTTATAAATGTTCATTGAACATTTCTTTATTGTAGCCACTGGTTCATATTTATAAATGTTCATTGAACATTACTTTATTGTAATTGGGCCGCCGGTTAGAAGAGTAACGGGCTAGCGACAGGAGGGTTGGGAGTTCGAATCCAACCAAAAGACCGTCGTGTACAAAGGGGGTTGGTGCACGTTAAATCTGTCGTGGCTTCCAATGTCCTCACGTTGGCGTGGTGTGGAAGTTTGGAGAGTGGGGTGCTAGCTCAGGTGTTGTCTCGTTGTCTGACCGTGGTTCAAAAGTATGTGGTATTGTCCTCGGTTCTTTCCCTTTGGGATTGATCCCGGATCGTCACTAATAGCCCGTTGTGTTGCTCCAGTGTGACGTTAATTAAATACCTACCTACCTTTATTGTAACCACGAATATATATATATATATATATATATATATATATATATATATATATATATATATATATATATATATATATATATATATATATATATATTCTGAAGATGTTCATTCAACATTTCTTTATTGTAACCGCATGTTCAGATTTGAAGATGTTCATTGAGCATTTCGTTACTGTAACCAGGATTCACAATTACAAATGTTCATTCAATATTTCTTTATTGTAACCACGGATTCATTCTCAAATGTTCATTAAAAATTTCTTAATTATAATCAGATTCATACATGTAAATGTATAATTTAAGCATGTGAATCCGTGATTACAATAGAGAAATTTCCCCTTAGTTTAAAGAAAAGACGTCAATGTACGAAATGTTCTTTGAACATATCTGAATTGCAACCATGGATACAAATATGCAAATGTTCTGTGGATGATTGTTTCTGCTTTATGAAAACTAACTCAGGGCAAATTCCTTTTTGTAACCACATTCAGATTTCCAAATGTTTCACTCAGCATTTTTTATTGTAACCGCGGTTTTGCATTTGGAAAATGTGCAATGAACTTTTACGTGTAAAACTGTTGGAATATATAAACAAATTCGTCCTTATATTTGGGTTTCAAAAAGCAAATACAAACATCCAGATGTGGTTATAAGCGGCACTGTATAAGGAAAAAACTAATTTAGACCCATGCCGTAATAAAAACCGTATCTTAAAGACATTTTACCAAATCTACTCGATTTTCAATTGGATCTAAAATGCAACAATATCCTGGGAATAATTTAAACTCATCACTATTAGTAAGTAGGTCGAGGAGGTTCTGATGGAAACTGCTGTTTACACAAGTGATACTATAGCATTGACTGAATTAACTACACTGGTGAAATCAGTTCCTGTAAAACTTACGAAGAAAATGTCAACGAATGGAGTTGTAATATTTATTTCCGGAGATGTGAGAACTTAATTGTCAAAACAATAAAGTGAATGCTAAAATAATGAAGTTTCGGGTGATAGCAGTCGGAATGAGAAATAGGTATTTTCCGGTAAAGAAATCTAAACAGAGGCGGGTAATTTCAGCATTTTAACAAAATAAAAATTTTTCAGTATATATCTCACTAATGTAAGTAGCACAGAAATAATATTTATTTCTGGCGGCAGGTTTATGCGTCAAAAAATAGAGCAGCATTCAACAAGTGAATGGGATACAAATTTGGATGCTCAGAAGCTATACACTTTCGTTTCTTTTCCCTCTGTACGGAAATGCCGAGACATTAAGTTATAAATTTGCACTGATAAAAGTAACAACACCGAGTTACTTTATGGAAACCGAAACTACAATATTGATTGCTGGTAATTCAATACGCTTTCTCTTGCTTTTTATTTTGTATGAAACAAAACTGCAGAGAAACACAAACTATAATTTCAGACTCTCAATCTACCTTAAACATAGTTACTACAATAGTAAGTGAAGTTATTTAATCACAATTCGTAAGTATTCAAGGAAATTATAATTTTACCGATAAAAGAAATTCTTTCTGAGTAACTTTGGGAAACCGAAACTTAACAATAACTTAACAGCTAACAACGCAATACGCTTTTGTTTTTCTCTTTGTAGGAAACGAAATCTCCGGAGACTAATGCCTTTAAACAGTCACTAAGAGAGCTATTCCCATAGCCAATAGCTGACTGGAGAAAGACCAACGAATCTGTCGTTTACAAACCGATCCCATTCTATAAAATACCTTGAATTTTTAAAAGTTAATCGGTAACGTCAGGACCTAGGCTGGTATTAATCAAATCGAAATAGAAAATAAACCTATCTATCTATCTATCTATATATATATATATATATATATATATATCGTAAAATTCTGAACACATCATACAAATGGAAATAACAATGCATTGGTAAACGCAACATTATTTAAGGTGTATGTATACACTAGAAATCACGAAAATTGACCAAAATATCGATATATTTTTTAATAATTCAAAATATTGTCCAACCCCTTAGCTTTCAAACGATACCAAGATCTTGAAAATATTCGAAATAGTTTTCTAGTTATAAGGGTTTGGGATAGGTACTGTCACCTTAGACAAACATGCTTCCAAAAATTTAAACTCGATTTCTGAAGAACTATGTTTTTTCAATACGATGCTTCTTTCGAACAGTGATAACTCAACAATGAATTGATCTATTATAATTACTTTTGTGTCATTATAATCTATATAATACAGTGGATGTTTTGACCCTCAGTCAAAGTTATTGGTTAAGAAATTAATTTTTAGTTGATTTTTAAACTTGAAATTCCTGAAAAAAAACTTGATTTTTTAGACTTTCTTCAGGAAAAAAATTGTAAAATATAACCTATTCCCTCTAGCAACTTGATGGAGGGTCCAAACATGAAGAATAATATTAGGAATAATTTCCAACAGGAATTGTCTTTCTGAACACATTAGAATTTCAGATATCACTGTTCAAGAAACATGCTAATTAGCTAATTATATCTTAATTATATAATTAATGAGTAGCTTAATCAGAATTTTTCACACTGAAATGAGTTTAAACACAAACCAATGACTTATTGTGAAAAAGCTGGATTTTTAAAGTCAAAATTAAAAAAAAATGTTCTAGTGTATACATACACCTTAAAACGAGGATAAAACAAACCGCAATGTGACTCAAATCGGGACATCAAAGGCAACTAGCATGATCAGACGACTCTCGTTAACCTCGAACCCAACGACTCTATACTTTCATAACAACAGCTTGTAATGCAATGGACGGTACAATGATGGCGTCTACACCAAGAGAGCGATTCTCTTAGCCAACAGCTGACTACCAGAAGACCAACAGATCGGTAGTTGTTTACAAAACGGCCCCATTCAACAGCATGCTTTGAACTTTTCAAAAGTTAATCGGAACATCAGGACTTAGGCTGGTATAAATGAAATCCAAACAGAAAAGAATCCCACCTGTTGCAAAAGCATACAAATGGAAATGACAATGCATTGGTGATTGCAACATTATTTAAAACGAGGATAAAACAAACCGCAATGTGACTCAAATCGGGACATCAAAGGCAACTAGCATGATCAGACGACTCTCGTTAACCTCGAACCCAAAGACTCTATACTATTCATAACAACAGCTTGTAATGCAATGGACGGTACAATGATGGCGTCTACACCAAGAGAGCGATTCTCTTAGCCAACAGCTGACTACCAGAAGACCAACAGATCGGTAGTTGTTTACAAAACGGCCCCATTCAACAGCATGCTTTGAACTTTTCAAAAGTTAATCGGAACATCAGGACTTAGGCTGGTATAAATGAAATCCAAACAGAAAAGAATCCCACCTGTTGCAAAAGCATACAAATGGAAATGACAATGCATTGGTGATTGCAACATTATTTAAAACGAGGATAAAACAAACCGCAATGTGACTCAAATCGGGACATCAAAGGCAACTAGCATGATCAGACGACTCTCGTTAACCTCGAACCCAACGACTCTATACTTTCATAACAACAGCTTGTAATGCAATGGACGGTACAATGATGGCGTCTACACCAAGAGAGCGATTCTCTTAGCCAACAGCTGACTACCAGAAGACCAACAGATCGGTAGTTGTTTACAAAACGGCCCCATTCAACAGCATGCTTTGAACTTTTCAAAAGTTAATCGGAACATCAGAACTTAGGCTGGTATAAATGAAATCCAAACAGAAAAGAATCCCACCTGTTGCAAAAGCATACAAATGGAAATGACAATGCATTGGTGATTGCAACATTATTTAAAACGAGGATAAAACAAACCGCAATGTGACTCAAATCGGGACATCAAAGGCAACTAGCATGATCAGACGACTCTCGTTAACCTCGAACCCAACGACTCTATACTTTCATAACAACAGCTTGTAATGCAATGGACGGTACAATGATGGCGTCTACACCAAGAGAGCGATTCTCTTAGCCAACAGCTGACTACCAGATTACCAACAGATCGGTAGTTGTTTACAAAACGGCCCCATTCAACAGCATGCTTTGAACTTTTCAAAAGTTAATCGGAACATCAGGACTTAGGCTGGTATAAATGAAATCCAAACAGAAAAGAATCCCACCTGTCGCAAAAGCATACAAATGGAAATGCATTGGTGATTGCAACATTATTTAAAACGAGGATGAAAACCCAACCGCAATGTAATTAGATGCGAAACAGCCTTATTACAACCAGACGATTTTCGATGACCTCGAATCCGACTTTATACCCACCATAACAACAGCTGGCAATTCGATACGCTTTCTCCTTTTCACGCTGCGCGAAATCGAAACAACCGAACCACGCAATTCGACAATCCCACAGACTAATACCTTTTCTTAGGTCCAATTCCCACGCCACTCCCCTTCACAAAGCACGTAAAAGGATCAAATCGGGACAGAAATGGTGGTGGGTTAATGCACAAGACCGGACTCGGGAACGCATCGCCCGCATGTATATAAGATAGGAGAACTAGGAAACACGGAGATCTCTAATACTCTACGGAATTTTCCACATGAGGGCATCGCCTCGTTACGGTTCACGCTCCCTTCTCTCCCAGCGTCTCCGCCGTTGCCACTGGAATCTAAATGGAAGTGTAACCACACACACACATTTAACATGCGCCTCGACACGACTTGTAATGGAATTGAGAAACCCGGGCGAGGCCTGGGGATTCGCGGAACGTCGTCTGAAGTTGTGTTATTCCGCGATTGTTGGGGTGTGATGTTTGCAAACAGCTTAAGTTCTCGAGCCTAATTTCCAACTGTGCCGAAGACGTGCGTTAAAAATTTCCAGGTGAGATGAGGAAGAGTTCGACTTGTATAAATGAGATGTCGGCAATTTTCCACGGTTTGTGTCTTGGTAATTTAAACCTTAAATCGGTTCAGGACCCTCACATCTGCATTCCGGGTCCCAGTGACAAATGACGGGCCTTGGTACTAAACAAAACGGCAGGTCCCTCATGAAATACAAATGTATTCCAAGTGCCCAAATGTTGATAAGGTTAGCAATTCAAATTACGTGCATAAAAATTGGCTCGAACTTAGTGTATTTTTTAAGCGGAATTTTTAAAATTTTGTACTTAACTGTCAGAATTGTCAACCCCTGAGGGTTATGCGCGCATTATTTCATCATGCAGCCAGCACTTTTCCCTGCATGACTTCTAACGAGTTTTTGACATTTAGACCAGTAGAATCCTTCTAAGAATTTTTTCAACCAATGGATGTGGCTATTTCGTTATTATGTGTATTGTAGGGCAAAAGCAATAGTGTATATACTATTCGAAAGCCTCGCGACGGTCAGAGGGTTAAGCAATGTTTTAAAAATCAAATTGTGATGGAAATTTTGTTTTAGATTAAAAACAGTGAGAAAATTTGTTAAGTTAAAAAACTTTTTTATGAGAGCGTTGATTATTTCAAGTGCAACAATATATTTATTTTTAGATACTAAAGCTATTTTTAGACACTTATTTGATGAAATAAGTTTAGTAAACGTAATCATTCAGCTAACCTTAATCACCTAAGATTCTGAAATCTGAATACATAAGAGACACGTTTCAATTCATTCGTACAGATACTGAAAAGCAATGAACGTTCAAGAAAAGCATTTCAAAAGCTCATTTTATTTTCACAACCCTCAAATGAGTCTTAAGTAAAGAGAAATGTGATTAATTATCATTGATAATAATGATCAAACAAAAGTTTATTCCAAATTGCGATTAACAATTGCTCTATACCATCATTAATGACGAAACCAGAAAAATACTTATTAGCCTCCACATGCATCAAGTAGCACAGAGATTATAAAATCTCATGCGACGCCCACCATAAATCTGATACTTTCCAATTTACGGGTGAAAAAAAACGAATGAGAATTGAAAAATATACGTTAATCTCATGTGCGAAACATAGATTGCAATTAGCCGGTTCGCAAAGAAATCGATGTGGCTTTCTTTCAAGAACCACAGCTCTTCCCTTGGAGAAATAAACACTCGGATTCTTTTTCTCCGCCGAGATTTGTAACAGGTTGGGAGACAATGAAAGAATTCCAACACCCGCCTGCGTAAAAATGCGCGTCTCGTCGTCGTTGCTCTCGATAAATCACCTGACGCGCCTTAAGTAATATAAATGAGAGCTAATTTCCACTTAAAATTCCACAGTTCTAAAAATGAAGAGATCGCACTCTCCGCTAAATAACTCCAGAGAAACATTATGCTAACGAGACCCGAGGCGGTGAGGGGCACAGAGAGGCAAGTCTTCTATGATTCTCAAGTTACTGGCTTTTGTGGTTGTAGGCAATATGTGATGGCGTCATTTAACAAACTGAGGTCTATTAAATTTTTATGAAACTTTTCGGTTCCTATAACCTATATATTTTATCTGTGCTTCTTTTTACTTATCCTATTTGTCCTAATCTGAGATGGACCAGGTCCAAAAGACAGCAATTGAGAGCCAGCACCGGACCTTTTTGAGAAATCCTAGTGACTCCAACCAGGAAAGAAGATACTCCGATAAAGCAGGAGCAGCGGTGTACTGGGTACAAGGTGGAAAATTAATATTTTACCCATATAGTCTTCTAGGATTCATAAGTTTATGGATTCATGGTTGTCGGCAATATGTGATGCGTCGATTCATTTAACAAACAAAACAAACTGAGGCCTTTAAAATTTTTATGGAATTTTTTGGCTATTATTATCTATTTCATCTGTGCTTCTTAGCACATTTAATCTAGTCTGAGATGGACCTGGTTCAAAAGATCGTTCCCCTTGAGTTAAGAGAGCCAGCAACGGACTTTATAAAAAATCCACCCTAGCGGCTCCAGCACAAGAGAGAAGATGTTTAGGTGAAGCAAGAGCGGTGGTGCACTTACTTGGTGCAAAACTCGTTTTTATCCGAATAAAAAACTTCATAGGTCTTTATCTTCAAAGTTAAAACAATTCTCCTAAATTTTTGTACTTTATGCAATTTGGTAATAAAAGTACACACCTAGATGAGAAAAAAAATCTTACACTAGCATTCTAAAATTGAGAATTCTATTTGTAATTACTGTTCAGGTGTACTTTCAAGAACAGAAACTGAACTACAACAAAAATGTTATAAAATGCAACTAAATTTCAATCATTACTTTTTGAGTCTCCCTTCAATACTGAATACTAGAGCAGACAATAAGAATTAAAGTCTCTAGAAATATGTAATTAAGTTTATTACTTTCTGATCAGTGTAATCTGATTAAGTTTTATTCTCCCACACGAACAGCGATGACATCTCTTTTTTATGTACACGATATATCACCATTAAGAAAAGAAATGGCTGTTTTAATAAACTATATTTAGTGTATATTTATTTCTGTTTTAAAGGCGGTCTGTTCAAACATCATTCACATGAGTAATTTCAGCAATCCAGATGGTAAATGTCTTCGGCGATGATAAAAAGTTTTGACGAGTTCCTTAAATTAAATTGTTTTTAAGTTTCATACAGTTCCATCTGATTCAATCGGACTCTTCACAGAAACGATTGCACAAAACGTAACAAGCATTAGAGTGTAAATTGATTGCTTAACAAATACGAGTTTATTCAAACCTTTAATTTCGCTGCCTGTTTGGAAATTACTGTTCGACGAAGTCCAATATTTATTTTCAACGGCTGATAAAAGTACAGAAACAGATCGTTGTATCCATAAAACAATATCTCTATTTTCCCAGTATAATTTTTATAGCCATGAGTACATTCGCCCCAACAGTGATGAATCATTTTCCAATGGAAGCAAATATTTATAAATTCTCTGGATACCATTTTATTCAGTTACTCACATGTTTTTAGGGGGATTAATTTATGTGGCGGTCTTATCTTCATTATTTTGCCACACGTGAGTGCTTTATCGATAATTTATGGCACTACATTACTTTTATCAGTGTATGTAATTTACACACGGGAGAAGGATCTTATCCTGCACAGAATACTCTTAATGGCGTGATCGCAATTTTATTCTTGAAATCCCATATTTTAAACATGACTTTATGTTCAGTACATCTGAAATTGCTTAAGGTTGCTTTCACACAGAAAGTCGTAGACCAGAGACCAATAAATACGAGAATAACAAACAGAATTCTAAATGGACCACCGGGGCTGAGTTAAACTGTTTGGCCCTGCGCCCACATTCAACCGAATTCCTCCACAATGGACGATGGCCAAATGTGCATTTTTGAACTGCGATTTCAAAATGCACTGAAACTACATTTGAAAAGCAGTCCTGAATTCGGAATACCGAATTTCCATATTCCGTTATCGATCAAATTGTGTGCGACGATCAACACTTTATTCAAAGGTTTGTTTCCCAGACTGGTTAGCGCTTAGACTATCGGTGCAGCTGGTAACAGTCCGGATTCGACCCTGTTTGTTTTTGAGGTTTGGGCCAAATTGGTGAGCAGGTAGGTAGTTGAATTAACGTCGCACTGGAGCAACACAACGGGCTTTTGGCGACTGTCCGAGATCAATACCAAAGGAAAAGATTCGAGGACAACACCTCCTAATTTAGAACCACGGTCAGATGACGAGGTAACTCCTCCAGCAGGCATTCCACTCCAAATTTCCACATCACGCCAATGTGAGGACATTTGGACCAAATAGCAAAAGAACCGTAAGCAAACTGAGTTTAAAATAGTTGACTAAATCTATTTTCATGAGACGGCCGCAGTGACTCAGTGGGTTTGCCCACTGTGCTAGTAATCAGCGAATGGTAGACGGGGAAAGTTCGATTTCTCAGTGGGAGTATTTCTGTTTCTTCTGTGTCAGTAAAACTTTCCTTGAGTGTGTATGCCCATAACTTGATGTCGTGTGTCTTGTGCTTGACGTAACTAGACCAAATATGGTTCAACTATCTATTTCCATAAGTTAACCACTTATTATTACCACAACTCAATTTGTAGAACAAAATATTCAAGATCAAAAGAATTTCTGATTGCTTAAATGAGTGCGTATTACATGAAAGTTTAAGATACTATTACTTCTTGAGTAGTGGATAAACCATTATAATTCGGAATTTTAATGACTAATATTGGAATTCGGGACATAATAATGGAATTTGGAACATAAAAATTAAAGGAATCAGAGACAAAAATTTCTATAATTTCGGACAAGAATTTATCCTAAGTTATTCCTTTCTAGGGTTTACTTGTATTGGAGATTGGTGAGAATTAGCTACCGAAACAACATTACCGGTTTCATAGCTACGATATTTCATTATTTTTTGCTTATTTTTAATATACTTCAGTGATCAATTTATACGTTGGCAGCAGTTGCAGATGCCGTTGTAAACCAGTAGTGGTATACAACGGCAGTACTTGCAGATACCGTTGTTGTGGTATACGACGGCATCTGCAACTACTGCCGTCATATATCACTACTGGTATGTTTTTCAATATCAGTGTAGTATGCTTTTCAATATCCAAATATGGCCATCCGTTCAACAAGTTAAGGAATCCCTGGTATAATTGATGTCCGGTAATAGTTTGGTATTAATGTTTTTTTGCACCTGGCGATATAAAACTTCAAATCCAATTCATTCAGTTTTCATTGTTGGACGTAAACGGATAGCTTCGATATTTCAGACGAATTTTTGAAAGGAGACAAATTGAGCAGTAAAGTTTTGCAAATATTTACATATTAACGAAAGGTTGCGTTTTATCGCCTTCGCACCAATGCTTGCTTTCATTTCGGACGGGAAAGCAACAAAAAATCCTGGAACTTAAAACCGATATTGAGATTTATCGGCAATGAAAATGTCGTAATTTGCAAACCCTATTGAAAATTACTTATTCATTTCACCATTTAGGTTTTTGAAGTGTTTTGTTTTGACCTAATTTTAACAAAACACGAATCTTCAATACAAACGCAAAACGTGAGACTCACCACATTTCCAATACATTATTCAAAGGCGCGAAAGATTCCGCACACTGCCGCATCACAGCGAGTTTTTCCATGCAAAATTCACCGAAGCCAAAACAACGCGAACGGCATCAAGTCACGCAAAACGTTCGCCTCACGTGATTCGATCATTTGATTTAAAATACAAACGAGAGTTAGGGAAACATTGTTCCGATTGTCTGAGGGATTGGATGAACTGCCGCCATTGAAAAGAGATGGGAAAACGTACATGGAAGAATGAACTGGGGAGGAAAATTCCTTACGACGGAAGCGAATTCCGGGTAGATTCAAAAGTGGAAGGTAAAACTTTATATTCTGGAACCTTTTTAAACTCGGCACAGTCGGAGAACCGTTTAATTTATCATCCTATGTAACATTAATCCGAAGACAATATGTTCTGACAATACGTTTTCGCAAGGCGGTGGTTGTTTAAGCAGAATACGACAACGAAAATAGTTTGAATACAATTTATTTTTTATCCGAAATGCAACTAAAGAGTCGTCTTTTCGTTTTCAAAAATGTTTGTCGTTAAATTTCGCACGAAAAGTGTTCGATTTAAATACTGCTCGACAGTCGAATGATAGATGATTTAAGTTCGTGGCTCGTTTTTAAGAGCTTGACTGGTAATAACGAAATTGCTCAACTGAAAAACTTGGCTGGAATTGCATAAAACTTCAAATGATGCAGGTAGTCGGTGGACCCAGTTTCAGAGGGAGAAATCAACGACTGATTCCAGAAATTCAGTGACACCTTAGATCTATTTCACTTTATCTTAATTGCCAACGAGGATTACTCGTATATATATGCATATATATATATATATATAATTAAAGTAACGCATGTGGAACAATGTCCAACTTCAGAAAACGATGCAAGGGTTCACATTTAAACTGTTATATATTTGAAACGGTACTTGAGCTGCTAATACTACTGGATATTCCCAAGACAAGAAGCATTACATATTAGAATATTGGGATCACGAGGGCTCCAAAATTAATACTCCCAGTAATTGTTCTTGAACATGTTTCGAAGCCAATAATCGGTTCTAGAACATTACGCAAAGCTATTCCAACCAACCACTCTGAAATGACTCATTTTCTCAAACACGTCCACACCACAAGTGTATAACCATTTGGTTGCAAAAATGTACTTTCAATTGTTTGGTTTCTCTAGAATGTATTATCTATAAAATATTCTTCCTTGAAACTTGAACTATGTTGGAACTGTTATGCAAATAAAAGTTTAGCATTTTTTTAATAATCGATTCATAAAATGAAGAATAAACAGATCTAAATTATTCACAATCTGCGGTCTTACCAAGAAGATACCAAGATAACTTCGATCCTACCAAGAAAGATTTGAGAGTAAATGTTATAGCAGAACACGTTTTGAGCATCGTCATCTCTAGAACATTATGCAAAGCAGTTCCAAATTAGCCACTCTGAAACTGATTTTCTCATTTCCTTGAACACGTCAGTAGTATACCGGCCCGTATATGCGGCGGAAGTGACGTCATACCACGTGACCAGAAGTGGGCGGGGCCATGTGACGTCACAGCGTGACGTCATCCAAAAGCGGAAGTGACGTATTGTTTATTTACATTTGGAATTTTTTTGTCATCGTGCAGGCGTTGAGTTGTTTCAAGATGGCGTCGTTTCGTTGCCATGGTGATGAATCACTCGCAGTGCCATCTGGTGGAGAAATTCGAAACCCTATTATTTTGAATTAAAAAGCAATTTCGTGGATTCGAACCGAGGACCATAGGATCCGAAGTCAAGCGCGCTATCCGTTAGGCTGTAAGAGAGTTAACTTAAGATGGTGAATTAATGTAGTGTTGGATTTTTCTCTCTTTTGGACTTGTATTTTTCTTAGTATTAGGAATGCGTTATTTTTAGAAAATGGTTTGAATAATTGCATAGGGGTTTTAATAAATGCTTTTACAAAAAAGGACTTATGGCGCCATCTGGTGATTTTAAAAGTAATTAATCTAAGGAACGAATTGATTTCTTAATGTTTTTACTTTATTCATGATTAGTGACGTCAGTGTGTTTACGTTTGGGACTTGGATTTTTTTTCCTTCTGAGATTTCGATGTGACGTCACGATTATGTCCATCGAGCAAGTCTGAACTTGAAAAAGTCTACTCACAATTCTTTATGTTATGAGTATGGTAAATTGTTTACAGATCGTGAAGGCTAGGCATATTTCCGTCGATTGGAAAACGAATTAACGTATTAAAAAAAGACGAAATTTAGAAATTTTAGGTCAAAAATATACTGTGCCTTGTCAACTTGTAGCATACGAAGACGAAGGAATAAGCTATACTTTTAGCGGGTCTTCTATTACAGCCAAGCCTTGGTCTCCTAAAGTATTGGAAATAAAGGGAGAAATGGAGCGAATAATTGGTGCAAGATTTAATTTTGAGTTGGTGAAGCGTTATAAAGATGGTAAGGACTGCATAGTTGCGCCAATAAAAACAACGAGAAGGACTTGGAACTTTATGCACCCATAGCGTCTGTTTCATTTGGACAGAAAAGGCAATTTGTGTTTTCTAGAAAGAACTACAATTCTTTAAAAATTGTTCTGGAAAATGGAAGCTTGCTTGAGATGAAGTATCAAACAAACCAATTTTGGTTTCACAGCTTGCCCCGTGCATTATGCCCTAGAATAAATTTAACGTTTCGTAAAATTCTTGTATAAAGCAGCGATAAACCACTTATGTGCCCCCGAACTAGAACTCAGTGTCGTACACTAGACGATATTTGGACAAAGTTGCAATTGATCTTTGCCTTTCAGAATAGTATTTTTATAAATGCTTACATCTCGTTTTTAAATAAATTTTTACCGTGTCTTACCACATATACTGTATTTTGGATTATTTGGTTTTTTTATTACATGGTTTCATAAATTTTCTTTTAAAATGCAAGATCTGAAATGAAATTTTTCTTTGCTATATAGATTTATGTTTTTTTTTAAGTTAGATGTATTTACTCAAAAATTAATTATACATTAGATGCTATAACACCTATTTTATAGCAGAAATTTTGTTTAAAATAATATACACTTAAGTAAGAGTAAAATTTTTGAAACTTTACGAGACAAATACTATGAATATGTTTTCTTGTACATTTGAAGAAGTTATAATAGTATAAAAAAACCTTTTATTCTATAAATCTAAATTAAAATGTTATTTTTTAATTAATCTTTCCTTGCATATTATTTTTACTTTGAATAAATCTTCATAAATTTTAGTGATTTAATTTATATTATATAGATTTACAAACCTGTTTTTGGATGAAATATAAGGATTTAATATTTTAAAAATTAATGTTTTTACTTAAAATTAATTATATATTAAATACTATTACACATATTTTTAATGTTGAAGATTTTTAGAAAACATTTTACAATTGAAACATATACATTAAATATTATGACAAACACTTAAATGCAGATCCATAAGGGAATATTGGAAATCTTTTTAATGCTTACACCTTTTCTATTCTAAATAAACTTTTGCTTGTCTTACCACATACACTGTATTTTGGATTATTTGGTTTTTTTTTTATTACATGGTCTTATAAATTTTCTTTTTAAAATGCAAGATCTGAAATGAAATTTTCGTTGATTTTAAGATTTATGTTTTACTCAAAAATTAATTATACATTAGATGCTATAGCACATATTTTATTGCAGAATTTTTTAATATTATACACATAAGTGAGCGTAAAATTTTTGAAACTTTACAAGACCCATATTATGAACATGTTTCCTTACACATTTGAAGTAGTGAAAAATAGTATTAAAACCCTTTATCCTGTAAAATATAAATTAAATATTATTTTTAATTAATTTTTCCTTCCATATTATTGTTTACTTTAAATAAATTTTCATTCATTTTAGTGATTTTTAGAAAACGTTTAACAATTGAGAGAGAGAAATATATACTTAAATATTATTACAAACATTTAAATGCAATTTGCTTTCTATTTTTTAATTTTACAATTGAGACATTTTTAAAAGTTTGGTTCTTAAAGTGCGTTTTATGCATAGTAAAAAAATTATTATAAAAACCTGTAAGAGTAAAAAGAATTTTATACATTAATTTGAAACTTTACAAGACCCATACCATGTTTCCTTGCACATTTGAAGTAGTGAAATATAGAATTAAAAACCATTTGTCCTTGAAGATCTAAATTAAAAGTTCTTTTTCTTTAATGCTTTTGCAAACCACACATTTTACTAAATATGAACTTCCTTTTATTTATTTGAAATCCTTATGCACATCGTACAATTTAAATTGCACAGCAAAATACCAATACTGTACGAAGCTATGAAGTATTTTACAAGATACTTTGTACTGTTTTCTTAATTTTAAGTGTTCTACATTGCTATATTAAATGGATAGTAAGTGGGTTTTCTGTTTTTGAAAATAATGTGTGCACATCTGTGCTGCTAAGCAAATTAACTTTTGCCCTTTTCTTGATATTAAATGCATAATCTAAATATTTACTCACACCGCTGATAGTTTTACCTATGAGTAAAATTAAATAATAGCTGAAAATTTTAAGTATTAATGTGAATTTTAAAATGAACAAAAATTATTGAAATAATGGATTAAATCTGAATTCTATGTATTCTTAAAACAATCTCTGCAAATCCAGCAGACAATTCTTAAACAGATTGAAGGAAGCTACATGGAAACAAGGTAAATTATAACATTTTTTAATAGTAAAAACATTATGATTAATATTTTTTACAAAAATAATACATTGTAGTAAAAAAAAAGAACTTATTTTTACATACTTGCATTTTTTTAAGAGACACATATTTCCGACAAGCCAATTATTCAATGCCATCACCTCAGCTATGGGGCAATGCAAATTATTTTTGTGATGACCACATTATAGTTTTTGGATATCTTTGTTGCTACTTAGAGCACATAATGCATAGAATTTGGGACACCCATATTGTTCCAAGTTGATATTCGGAATATTCAATGCATCTAAGCGTTTCTTTTCCACACAACCACCTTTGTAAGCAATTAGGTACTGAGTGGCCCTCTTGGTCTGCTCGTACAATTCTAAAAGCTTAGTCTAGACTTTCTAAGGGAGCACAATTTGCTATGTCATGGAAATGAAGTGCACATACGTAATTTTTAACATATCACAGTTGTACGATTTTGGCACTAAGTTTATGCTCAGACGATAAGTGAAAACGAATACTTGAAGCTACTTGCGATTTTTACAGCATTGTATACGTATTTACATACTAAGAAACTTTTCTTGAGTCTGAAATCCATCAAAATCCACAATTGCACAAATATTAAGCATTGCTATTGAAAAGCGTTAGCTGTTCTTGGAAAAATAATTGTAAACTGGAAGCCACGAAGAACTGGACTATATAACACCATACACTTACTAATCATACTAATCAGTAAAGTTAAAATTTATCTTTTGCATTCCATTGTTACTCACAAAAGATAAGACTAAGTGAAGAATGTACATACTCAGAAAACATGTGTTTGTGATAATGCACGAAATAAAATTTTATGTTGTAATACAAGATTTTAACGAAAGGATATACTTAAATGTGCGTGTGATTTTTTTTACTCTACCACGTTTATGCGCTCTGAATGCAATTCAATTCTACGACTAAACTTGAGCAAGAAAAAAAAACATAACCAAATATAATTTATAAGATAAACGTATTTTGACTTTCTTTAAAATGAGAATTTTAAAGTATACTGAATTCTCTTAATTCTGCAGTTTTATTTTTTCTAAAATTACATCAACAAATTGAATTATTTATTTGTGGGCACACACAAGTCTTTGCCTTTGTTGAAAGGAAACTAGTATCTCTGACAAGTATCAGATTTTTAAAAATTGAGTAAAAGAACCTTTTTTCATGGGATTTAACTCAATCTGCTCCATAATTTTATACTTAAAAGTAATAGAGCATAATATAGTTAAGGAAAATGAATAACCATTATGCAAATTTGAAGCCAAAAGTTCCAAGAATGTCTATGCGTCTATCTACGTTTAGAGATTGGCCAACGCACAGACGTTGACATTAGGGACCTAGCCAAAAACGGACTGTATTATACCTGTGTCTTGGACGTACGTGATCAGGTGCTATTGGTATGGCGAAGGGCTTGAAAAATTGGTAAAAAGAAGATGTAGTGAGATACAAACCCAAAGTTTTATCCAAAATGTTTGGTAGCCCATAGATGAAATTGTACAGGTGCTGGATGAAATCAACAATAATATCAATGGTTTTATAAAAAAACGATGTATAGCTTTACCCCTTATACAACGACAAGGACGAACGACTGTAAAATTTGCAAGGAATCGGAAAATGAATGCTACTTTACAGCCTTGCGGTCATCTGGTGACATGCATGAGATGTACGAAGAGTCTTTCAACGTGTCCTATGTGCCGAACCAATATTTTACATAAAATTAAAACGTACATTTGTCACTAAACTGTCTATTTATTAGTACATGTAGTAGATGCAATTTCAAGTGATATACTGAACATGGTGAGGAAGAAAATTCAATTGTAAAAGGGTGGTATTGAGTTGAAAATTGTTAAATTGGCACAAGTGCTTCAGTAAAAAGATTAGTAAGGAAGTTTGAGACTCTAAAACCTTAAGACTCTTTATTAAGGAAAAAAATCGTGTAGGAAAGACTTATACACCTTATAAATATATTGACTATTTTAATTATTAGTCGTTTGTGGATTACATGTTAAACCTATTTACTAAAGAATTTTAAAGAGTGCCTTAAACAGGAGTTACTAAATGCTTTAGGAAAGATGTGTAAATGTACTCTGTAATGCAAGAAAGAATACTTGAATTAAATATTCATTTTGAGTGTTTCTTTCTTTTAGGGGGCTTATTAAAACTTTTGTTAAAAGCATTTTAAAATAATGTTTATTAATTTTTTAAAACTTTCTTACTTTACTGCTTAACTTTTTTTATTGTTACTGTTGAACTATGTTTTACTGCTTAACTTTTTTACAGTTTAACTCTTTCTGTTTAACTTTTTTAGTGTTTAACTTTTTCTCTTTAACATTTTTTATTGTTTAATTTTTTTTCTGTTTAACTTTTTTTTCCTGTTTAACTTTTTTCACTGTTTAACTTTTTTTATTGGTTAATTTTTTCTATTTAACTTTTTTTATTGGTTAATTTTTTCTATTTAAATTTTTTTAATGTTTAACTTTTTCAATTGGTTTTTTACTGCTTAATGTTTTTTTTTTCTACCAAAAAAACAGAAAAAAATTAAACAATAAAAAAAAAGTTAAAGAGAAAAAGTTAAACACTAAAAAAGTTAAACAGAAAGAGTTAAACAGTAAAAAAGTTAAGCAGAAAGAGTTAAACAGTAAAAAAGTTAAGCAGTAAAACATAGTTCAACAGTAACAATAAAAAAAGTTAAGCAGTAAAGTAAGAAAGTTTTAAAAAATTAATAAACATTATTTTAAAATGCTTTTAACAAAAGTTTTAATAAGCCCCCTAAAAGAAAGAAACACTCAAAATGAATATTTAATTCAAGTATTCTTTCTTGCATTACAGAGTACATTTACACATCTTTCCTAAAGCATTTAGTAACTCCTGTTTAAGGCACTCTTTAAAATTCTTTAGTAAATAGGTTTAACATGTAATCCACAAACGACTAATAATTAAAATAGTCAATATATTTATAAGGTGTATAAGTCTTTCCTACACGATTTTTTTCCTTAATAAAGAGTCTTAAGGTTTTAGAGTCTCAAACTTCCTTACTAATCTTTTTACTGAAGCACTTGTGCCAATTTAACAATTTTCAACTCAATACCACCCTTTTACAATTGAATTTTCTTCCTCACCATGTTCAGTATATCACTTGAAATTGCATCTACTACATGTACTAATAAATAGACAGTTTAGTGACAAATGTACGTTTTAATTTTATGTAAAATATTGGTTCGGCACATAGGACACGTTGAAAGACTCTTCGTACATCTCATGCATGTCACCAGATGACCGCAAGGCTGTAAAGTAGCATTCATTTTCCGATTCCTTGCAAATTTTACAGTCGTTCGTCCTTGTCGTTGTATAAGGGGTAAAGCTATACATCGTTTTTTTATAAAACCATTGATATTATTGTTGATTTCATCCAGCACCTGTACAATTTCATCTATGGGCTACCAAACATTTTGGATAAAACTTTGGGTTTGTATCTCACTACATCTTCTTTTTACCAATTTTTCAAGCCCTTCGCCATACCAATAGCACCTGATCACGTACGTCCAAGACACAGGTATAATACAGTCCGTTTTTGGCTAGGTCCCTAATGTCAACGTCTGTGCGTTGGCCAATCTCTAAACGTAGATAGACGCATAGACATTCTTGGAACTTTTGGCTTCAAATTTGCATAATGGTTATTCATTTTCCTTAACTATATTATGCTCTATTACTTTTAAGTATAAAATTATGGAGCAGATTGAGTTAAATCCCATGAAAAAAGGTTCTTTTACTCAATTTTTAAAAATCTGATACTTGTCAGAGATACTAGTTTCCTTTCAACAAAGGCAAAGACTTGTGTGTGCCCACAAATAAATAATTCAATTTGTTGATGTAATTTTAGAAAAAATAAAACTGCAGAATTAAGAGAATTCAGTATACTTTAAAATTCTCATTTTAAAGAAAGTCAAAATACGTTTATCTTATAAATTATATTTGGTTATGTTTTTTTTTCTTGCTCAAGTTTAGTCGTAGAATTGAATTGCATTCAGAGCGCATAAACGTGGTAGAGTAAAAAAAAATCACACGCACATTTAAGTATATCCTTTCGTTAAAATCTTGTATTACAACATAAAATTTTATTTCGTGCATTATCACAAACACATGTTTTCTGAGTATGTACATTCTTCACTTAGTCTTATCTTTTGTGAGTAACAATGGAACGCAAAAGATAAATTTTAACTTTACTGATTAGTATGATTAGTAAGTGTATGGTGTTATATAGTCCAGTTCTTCGTGGCTTCCAGTTTACAATTATTTTTCCAAGAACAGCTAACGCTTTTCAATAGCAATGCTTAATATTTGTGCAATTGTGGATTTTGATGGATTTCAGACTCAAGAAAAGTTTCTTAGTATGTAAATACGTATACAATGCTGTAAAAATCGCAAGTAGCTTCAAGTATTCGTTTTCACTTATCGTCTGAGCATAAACTTAGTGCCAAAATCGTACAACTGTGATATGTTAAAAATTACGTATGTGCACTTCATTTCCATGACATAGCAAATTGTGCTCCCTTAGAAAGTCTAGACTAAGCTTTTAGAATTGTACGAGCAGACCAAGAGGGCCACTCAGTACCTAATTGCTTACAAAGGTGGTTGTGTGGAAAAGAAACGCTTAGATGCATTGAATATTCCGAATATCAACTTGGAACAATATGGGTGTCCCAAATTCTATGCATTATGTGCTCTAAGTAGCAACAAAGATATCCAAAAACTATAATGTGGTCATCACAAAAATAATTTGCATTGCCCCATAGCTGAGGTGATGGCATTGAATAATTGGCTTGTCGGAAATATGTGTCTCTTAAAAAAAATGCAAGTATGTAAAAATAAGTTCCTTTTTTGTACTACAATGTATTATTTTTGTAAAAAATATTAATCATAATGTTTTTACTATTAAAAAGTGTTATAATTTACCTTGTTTCCATGTAGCTTCCTTCAATCTGTTTAAGAATTGTCTGCTGGATTTGCAGAGATTGTTTTAAGAATACATAGAATTCAGATTTAATCCATTATTTCAATAATTTTTGTTCATTTTAAAATTCACATTAATACTTAAAATTTTCAGCTATTATTTAATTTTACTCATAGGTAAAACTATCAGCGGTGTGAGTAAATATTTAGATTATGCATTTAATATCAAGAAAAGGGCAAAAGTTAATTTGCTTAGCAGCACAGATGTGCACACATTATTTTCAAAAACAGAAAACCCACTTACTACCCATTTAATATAGCAATGTAGAACACTTAAAATTAAGAAAACAGTACAAAGTATCTTGTAAAATACTTCATAGCTTCGTACAGTATTGGTATTTTGCTGTGCAATTTAAATTGTACGATGTGCATAAGGATTTCAAATAAATAAAAGGAAGTTCATATTTAGTAAAATGTGTGGTTTGCAAAAGCATTAAAGAAAAAGAACTTTTAATTTAGATCTTCAAGGACAAATGGTTTTTAATTCTATATTTCACTACTTCAAATGTGCAAGGAAACATGGTATGGGTCTTGTAAAGTTTCAAATTAATGTATAAAATTCTTTTTACTCTTACAGGTTTTTTATAATAATTTTTTTTACTATGCATAAAACGCACTTTAAGAACCAAACTTTTAAAAATGTCTCAATTGTAAAATTAAAAAATAGAAAGCAAATTGCATTTAAATGTTTGTAATAATATTTAAAGTATATATTTCTCTCTCTCAATTGTTAAACGTTTTCTAAAAATCACTAAAATGAATGAAAATTTATTTAAAGTAAACAATAATATGGAAGGAAAAATTAATTAAAAATAATATTTAATTTATATTTTACAGGATAAAGGGTTTTAATACTATTTTTCACTACTTCAAATGTGTAAGGAAACATGTTCATAATATGGGTCTTGTAAAGTTTCAAAAATTTTACGCTCACTTATGTGTATAATATTAAAAAATTCTGCAATAAAATATGTGCTATAGCATCTAATGTATAATTAATTTTTGAGTAAAACATAAATCTTAAAATCAACGAAAATTTCATTTCAGATCTTGCATTTTAAAAAGAAAATTTATAAGACCATGTAATAAAAAAAAAACCAAATAATCCAAAATACAGTGTATGTGGTAAGACAAGCAAAAGTTTATTTAGAATAGAAAAGGTGTAAGCATTAAAAAGATTTCCAATATTCCCTTATGGATCTGCATTTAAGTGTTTGTCATAATATTTAATGTATATGTTTCAATTGTAAAATGTTTTCTAAAAATCTTCAACATTAAAAATATGTGTAATAGTATTTAATATATAATTAATTTTAAGTAAAAACATTAATTTTTAAAATATTAAATCCTTATATTTCATCCAAAAACAGGTTTGTAAATCTATATAATATAAATTAAATCACTAAAATTTATGAAGATTTATTCAAAGTAAAAATAATATGCAAGGAAAGATTAATTAAAAAATAACATTTTAATTTAGATTTATAGAATAAAAGGTTTTTTTATACTATTATAACTTCTTCAAATGTACAAGAAAACATATTCATAGTATTTGTCTCGTAAAGTTTCAAAAATTTTACTCTTACTTAAGTGTATATTATTTTAAACAAAATTTCTGCTATAAAATAGGTGTTATAGCATCTAATGTATAATTAATTTTTGAGTAAATACATCTAACTTAAAAAAAAAACATAAATCTATATAGCAAAGAAAAATTTCATTTCAGATCTTGCATTTTAAAAGAAAATTTATGAAACCATGTAATAAAAAAACCAAATAATCCAAAATACAGTATATGTGGTAAGACACGGTAAAAATTTATTTAAAAACGAGATGTAAGCATTTATAAAAATACTATTCTGAAAGGCAAAGATCAATTGCAACTTTGTCCAAATATCGTCTAGTGTACGACACTGAGTTCTAGTTCGGGGGCACATAAGTGGTTTATCGCTGCTTTATACAAGAATTTTACGAAACGTTAAATTTATTCTAGGGCATAATGCACGGGGCAAGCTGTGAAACCAAAATTGGTTTGTTTGATACTTCATCTCAAGCAAGCTTCCATTTTCCAGAACAATTTTTAAAGAATTGTAGTTCTTTCTAGAAAACACAAATTGCCTTTTCTGTCCAAATGAAACAGACGCTATGGGTGCATAAAGTTCCAAGTCCTTCTCGTTGTTTTTATTGGCGCAACTATGCAGTCCTTACCATCTTTATAACGCTTCACCAACTCAAAATTAAATCTTGCACCAATTATTCGCTCCATTTCTCCCTTTATTTCCAATACTTTAGGAGACCAAGGCTTGGCTGTAATAGAAGACCCGCTAAAAGTATAGCTTATTCCTTCGTCTTCGTATGCTACAAGTTGACAAGGCACAGTATATTTTTGACCTAAAATTTCTAAATTTCGTCTTTTTTTAATACGTTAATTCGTTTTCCAATCGACGGAAATATGCCTAGCCTTCACGATCTGTAAACAATTTACCATACTCATAACATAAAGAATTGTGAGTAGACTTTTTCAAGTTCAGACTTGCTCGATGGACATAATCGTGACGTCACATCGAAATCTCAGAAGGAAAAAAAATCCAAGTCCCAAACGTAAACACACTGACGTCACTAATCATGAATAAAGTAAAAACATTAAGAAATCAATTCGTTCCTTAGATTAATTACTTTTAAAATCACCAGATGGCGCCATAAGTCCTTTTTGTAAAAGCATTTATTAAAACCCCTATGCAATTATTCAAACCATTTTCTAAAAATAACGCATTCCTAATACTAAGAAAAATACAAGTCCAAAAGAGAGAAAAATCCAACACTACATTAATTCACCATCTTAAGTTAACTCTCTTACAGCCTAACGGATAGCGCGCTTGACTTCGGATCCTATGGTCCTCGGTTCGAATCCACGAAATTGCTTTTTAATTCAAAATAATAGGGTTTCGAATTTCTCCACCAGATGGCACTGCGAGTGATTCATCACCATGGCAACGAAACGACGCCATCTTGAAACAACTCAACGCCTGCACGATGACAAAAAAATTCCAAATGTAAATAAACAATACGTCACTTCCGCTTTTGGATGACGTCACGCTGTGACGTCACATGGCCCCGCCCACTTCTGGTCACGTGGTATGACGTCACTTCCGCCGCATATACGGGCCGGTATACTACTCACGTCCATACAACAAGTGTAACCATTTGTTTGCAAAATGTAGATTCGATTGTTTGGTTTTCCTAGAATGCGCTACTTATTCTTTCTTGGAAATGGCTTTTTGGTGGAACTATTATGCAAAGAGTAAAACCTTTTTAAATAATCAATTAATAAAAGGGGAATAAACAGGTCTTAATTCATAACTATCTGCGAAAATAAGTTCTTCCATCTCATCACGAAGCGGATTTTATAGTAAACAGTATTAATGAAGAAGCACACATTTTGAGCATCGTTATGTCTGTTATGTCAGAAAGATAAAAATGGATAGTAGTCATCACGTGATGATAACACCACTTGGTGTATTTTCAACAAATAAAGTTCATAAAGTGAACACAAATAACTGGAGAATGGTGATTTAATTTGTTGTGGTTTTGCAATCCAAAAGTCACTCAAATTTGTTTCACCAAAAAGAAACAAAAATTTGTAATAAATTGCGACAAACTTTTAAGGGGACCGGTGCAGTCCTATCTCAGTAATGTTAAAATGGTCATATTTTAAGCAACATTTTCTCAGAATCTTTTATATGTATTGACTTGAATTTTTTTATACAGGTTATGAAGACACTTTTAAACACTTTAACACAGGGATTTTTAAAAAACTCAAAATTTGAAATTTTGAGAATTTTTTTTCTTCGACTCCAATTTTTTTTTTGGAAAATGACCAATTTTCATCCTTTTTAACACTCAAAATAAACTTTTCTGAGCAGATAGAAAAAAATGCCTGTGTTAAAATATGTTATAGGGTATGATACACTTGTAAACCAATTTTTTTTTATATTTGCTTGAATAGATTTTGAAAAAATGTTCCTTTTATGGGAAAAATACACATTTTGAGATATTGAAGTTTAAAGCATAAAATTGACCCTACCTCAAAATTTTCCAGCTCCATAATCTGGATCATCACATATATTATTCATAGAACTCTTATGAGCACTTTTGCATCTTTTTGCAATTGTACTTAAGGTACGAAAGCTTCTTTCGGCGTACATAAGTCGTTCATTGTCACCTTGCTTCATTGCACGACACATGTTCACTCCAGGTTCAATACCCAGTTTTTCTAAAACTTTACACCGACTGATGTTCCCTTCATTAAACGTGCACACAGCATCATATACACCAAATTTTAGGCATGTGATTCCAACAAATACATTTTTTGGAACTCTCGACCAAACAACAGAGTTAAAACTCTCATTACAATTTTGTGTCTTGCCATGAAGACAGCGTTCCAAAAGTTGAGGATCAGATAGATCTCTGTATATTGGTTTAATGTATTCCATTATTGGAGCAGGTAAACTATTTTTGTGTGAATAGGTTTTGCCTTCAGCTTGTGCCTTGTTAAATTTGCACCATGTATTCTCACCTGACGGGCAGAGTCCATGTTGTGGTATATTATCAGTGGACATTTTGTGAAACCAGGTTGCCCATATAGAACGTCTCATTTCTTCGACCGACTGCTTTCCTCTAATTGCCATACCATAATAAGACTGCAGATTATTAATTTCATTATCCGTTAGTCTGTTTTTACCACCTAATGTCTTGCCATCTGAAAGTTTCTTTGAACGTGAGGTTTCTTTCAACCGGCGCAACCTGCTGCCCATTCTTTTATTTACGTGTGCAACACACTCTAACTTTTCAACAACTAGTTCATCACCATAAGGTTTTGCGTCAGTGATAGCTTTGTAACCTTTTGAGTCCCCATCACCTAAGTAATGGCTGTACCTAACGCTTTTAGCTTTGGAACGTTCAAAGATATTCAAGACACCCTGAACTTCCATGCCACCACTTGTTCCACTATAATTTGAAGAACAATCTGGTAAATGTGCATCTTTGTTCGGGCATTTGCAGTACTTTGTGCACACTTCTACATCAATCACCTTACTAGACTCGACACTGAGACAGCTGACTATTCCATTCAAAGATTTGAAACCTCTTTTCTGCCACGAACCATCCAATGCAACAGGGATATTTGCAGCACCATCATTTTTCAAAACGGCTTCTGCAGTAGCACTGGTCATCGAGTCTTCAGCAACTTTTTGTACGGCATCAGCTAATATATCATTATGTTTGAAATAACGAAATGATTGAGACGGCAGATTCATTATTCCGTTGAACACTTTTGCGGACGTCTTGCCTTTTCCAATGCAACGAAACGCATAGGTAAGTCGAGCGTTCACTTCATATAATTTGAAATTCCCTTCGATATTTGTTGTGCACTCCTTGGAATTACAAAATTCAACACTAAATTCACAGTTTGTGCAAAACAGCATAATTATTGATGCGAAACCATGAAGAGTTTTGCTTTTGATTGATAAGCCAACACCACCACAATTTCTACAGCAAACACTTTCACAAAGAACTTTTGAGAGCAATTCTAAATTAATTATTTCATTAGTATGAGTTTCTTGAGAACAAACAGATACTTCTGAATGCGCTGATATATTTAATTTCTTCGCTAACGACGACTGATCATTATGACAAGAGTTAGTTGTCGAATCTCTAGTTACATCAGTATTACTAGAAGTTACAACATTCGCTTTGCCAACACTTCTACGCTTTTTAAACACCTTATTAGTGAAAAGTGGCATATTTCTCGAAATAAACTGTTTAAATTACTTCAAAATAGACAAATGTAGACGGAAATTATACACAGCTAGACAGATTTAGATTATTTGCAAAAGATCAAGAACACCTGCAAACGAGTTTGGATTTCAAATTCAAACAACAAACATTATTCACAAACACAGTCACAGTTATCATTACTGTTGCCAAAGTAGCAAAATAGATACAAAATAAAATAGATAAATTAAATAGTGTGGCTTGGTAAATAAAGTTTTCTAATGGGCTTCTCGTTTTGGGCGTTTGTTCAAGACATGTAAACAAAGATGGAAGCCCTTTAAATGACAAAAACGGACGTACAAGTATTTTTCAAAAAATTATTTAAAATACTTCTCAACGTATTTCCATAAATCATGTATCATTTTAAGCAGAAATGTATAAACATTCATTTAAATTGAAAAAAATAAAATCGAAAATTTGAAAGATTTTTGTGCACTGGTCCCCTTAATATGCCCATTTCTTCAAGCCTCCCCTCTGCAAAATAGGATAAGGTCCGTTTCTACGATAACAGGACAGGGGTATACTTTCTGTAGGGAACAGTTCTTGTAGTATACAGACAGTAAATATATAAACCCCAAAAAGAAAACTGAAGCTTTTTAACTGTGGAATATTTATCCTTTTTTCAAATAAATCAAGAAAAAATAGATAATCACTCTTTCTGGGGGTGGGACGTGACATTTCCTAACAAAAATTGTTGCTCAGATTAGATTCAGGCGGCGTTATTTACCGCTTGCAGTCATTTTTGTCCTATAAATTGATCTTTGAAGCAAGATCAACACATAAAGCAAGCAAATAAGACGAGGCTAAAACAAGAAACTGGTAATGATTCAGCTACTTTAATTCTCCTAAAACTCTGGTTTTCACCGTTTTTTAACCCTTGTTTTGAACACTTAAACAGAAAATCGAAGGAATTCTTTACGCTGCTTCCGAGTTCCTAGCCAATAGAAAGAACAGCATGAGAATATACTGGTCAAAGGAGAAAGCCGCTTAATCTCCAGAAGGCATCAGGTTAGCACTTTATCAGAAACTCGTCGTGTGAGGATTTATGTCCTAAACCATCTCCAAAAAGAAAAGTACGGAAAGGTTAACACAGCAAAAAGTAATCAGGAGTACATCTGCTCCGTCATCTTGCAATTTCAGGGTTGAAGATAATTTGGCTTTGAATGATCATACTTTTATATTGTTTAGTTTTCTACAGTTAAAATAACAGTACATTTCTGAAACAAGGTTGATTGGTTGTTTTGGGGGTTTTTTTTGGCTCAAGGTCCAAAAACGAACAAGCTGAGCCAGGCGCAAGACAAAATACGGTCCAGTATAAAAAAGATAAAATACTCAAGCGAAATTAATCGAAAATAAAAATAAGTTTTAAAACATGTATTACTTGAAATATATAAACCAGGTGAGACCATTCAAACGGTTAATCAGACGAATAAACAGGGAAAATATAACATTACCATCGTCAGCAACATGAAAATAGTGAATAAGTTTAAAAGTTTTGATGGCTTGATCGTATAAAATGGATGAAATGATGCAGTTTAAGAGACATGAAAGATAAAATAACTATATGGGATTTAAACATTTAATGCGATATAAAAAATTTAAATTTGGGTAGGAAATTTCCCCTACCAAATCCTACAAGTTTAAAATGGAATTATTTAAAATTATTTATGGGGATTAAAAAGTGGACGATCACCTACAATATGACAAATAGTAAAAGGAACCACATACGTGTAACACAGTTCTATAACTGGAAAACAATTTTAATGAGTTCCTAAGCTCTTATGAAAAGCTATAACACAAATGACAGATAATACCACAAATAAATCACTTTTCCAAACATTTAAAAAAATCGGTTTCGCAGTAATGTCTTCTTAAAAATTGAATTTCGTATAATTTGTCTTTTCTCTTTTAACAATTGCGTACACCTTTCACACATTAACGGGCACTAGTAAAATACCCGACGTTAGTTGGATTGAATCAAGCCAACATGGATGAAATTTACCAAAGCAAACAATCCAAATTCCAATACACCCATTAGTGTTGAAACAGACAATTTCTCATGATGAATACATTATTATGATTATTTTCTTTGAAAATAATTGGATTGAAACTTATCAATCTCTCAAAAGTAGCCAAAAACTCTAAATAATATTTGTAAATATGTTATTTATTTTGTACAAGTTGCTATTACTTTTCCGGTTTGATTAAGCTATTAAATAAAATTAAAATTAAACCTAAAAGCAAGAAAACTGAAGGACAACATAACAGTTAAATGTTTAACTCTCGAAGCAATCCAAATAACCAAGAAAATAACGACTCATTAGTGATCGTTTATACGTTCTAACTACCCAACACTGATTCACTAGACTTAACACGAATAACAAAGGGAAATAATCAAAAACCATTAAATGAAAGCAATGAAATTCGGAATGTTTGATGGTCTGTTTGTCAATCCGATTTCCATTGTCTACCTACAAGCAAAAACTCTCAATTGATCAGGATCCCCCTGGTCGTTATATACAGTAATGCGTTCAATCTATCCATAGATGCATTCCTGTTTTTTAATGACACTTGTTCTGGGGTTTTTTCTTGTGTAAGATGCGGAAATTCCGAATGCCTGAAAGTTTATGAGAGGGATTTAGTGTAAATAAACTAGGGCCGGATGACGAGGATTTTATTTCCTGTAACATAAATTCTCTCGCCCCGATACCTATCGAGGTTAGCTTAAAATATAGTTTTTGCCATTTCGGTGATGTTTGACGTTTAATCTAATCGTTGACAATCGAACTCGAGCACAATTCAGAATTCATTCTTTGCAACTTCCATTGGAGACGTGTTAAAACCGTATTCGAAAAACAAGCCAAGTGAAGTTACGTCCGGAATACGTACAGGAAGCATGCTCCTTAACAAAAACACTACGGTACATACATTTAGCTTGACAGAAAAAGCTTCAATTTGTTTTATTCTAGATCTCTTTTAAACGTCTTATAATCCCCTGTAAATAGTCCGAGTTGGTGAATTTTTATTATTAAAAGGCATTTTTATTCATTGTAATATAAATATACCTATTATATATTTATAAAATACAGACGGTATATATCGCATTCTTGCTTCACATACCTTGCTAAATTTTTAACAGGTAAACCGCTAGTGTTAATGATAAAGTACATATAACAAGTTTACGTACTCGCTTGCATGATATAATTTCGGCAAATGAATAAAAACAGTAATGCAACATAAAAATTAAACCACCAGCACAGCAGATAATTCTGATGCCAGCTTTTTTTTCACAAAATATTTTAGCCTACGAGCTTCATCATTATTATGATGAATCTACACAGCTATCGCCAGAAACGGCCTGGCTTCTGATATGAAAATAAAGCTTTTTTGATAACAAAAGGCAGCTTCAATAAATCACATCGACAAAAAAGCCTATCACATAGCAGCAAAGACATCCGGAAAAAACCCATCCACAGACCATCCCATGAAGATGAATCTTCGGAAAAAACGAAAGGGACACAAAGAAAAACCTCCCACAGAAACAAAATATTCTTCCATAGCGAGTAGATTAATTATTCAAAGCCTTCTCACACAGTAGGGAAAAAATAGAGTAAGACGAGTGTGTGCGAGAGCAGCGAATTGAAAATAAAAAAACACCTCAACTCCTTCCAAGAAGTCGTCTGTAATTGAGGGAGGCGGATCCTCTGAGTCAAAATTTGTGCCGAAGAACGATCTGTTCATTACAAAAAGAGAAGGGAGGGGAGAAGCGAAGAAAAACGTCTCGCCCGCTAAGAAAAGAACAGGCCTCTTTCGGTGACGTCACGTCCTGAATGGAAGGGCTTGTTTTCCGCCTTTTATTACTGAGGTTTCGACTACCAGGCGCTTGTTAAAATAACGAACTCGGGGGAAAGTAACATACTACCTCCGATCGACTAAAGAGGGCAATTTAAAACTGGCAACAAATGAGGGATGTTTCGTTCTTTTAAAGACTTTTTCATCTGCGACAATATTAGATTTTGTTTTCGTTCGAGGACTCGGATTTGGACGGGGAGGCCAAGGGGTGAAATATCATTAAGCGGTACTTGGGCGTAGATATGCTTTCTGTTCATTGCACTTAACCCAGGATAGAAATGCTTCGGCGAGGGTGACAACTAACATCATTACGCACTCTAGTGCCTGGTGTCAGACACTGCACCAGTTTAAATGAATATGACTTATATGGAAAGAGCATGCCACCGAAGTGGTATGTCTGTCCAGAATTTTCATTTTAATTACATCTATATAAAAATTACATCTGCACATCACACTAAATCGTTAGTTGAATCTAGGAGCAACACAACGGGCAATTGGCGACAGTTCGGGACCAAGGGAAAGATCCAAGGATAACACCTCGTAATTTTGAACCACGGTCAGATGACAAGGTCAACACCTGAGCTGGCAACCCATTTTCTAAACTTCCACACCACGCCAAGGTACATCATGCTCTACTATATACAACATGCAAAAAACAAGTCAATCTCTCTGGATTATCCAGTCAAAACGAGTCTGAATTTCACCATGCCGATAATTTGAACCCTGAGTCATTATTATAAACAATGTTCCTGAGCCATGTGATGTTTAGGTGGCCACCAGGTGTCTTCAAATGCCATAATGTTGTAAGGGGGCAGACTGTGATGTAGTGAAGAGTTGTACCAGTGTCACCACAGTTTTCCGAATTGATTTTTAAACCTCTTCAGGTAGGTTGGAGTGATAACTAAACGTCAATGTGATTTGAAGCATTTTAATCGGAATCAGAATGATAAACTCGAATTAAGGCATGAGATATATGTAGCGTTATTTCAAAAATATATAGCAAAATATATCGAAACCAAACCGAAGGGATCGCAGTGGCTGTGGGTCTGTCCACTGTGCTAGCAACCTGTGAGTTGTAGGGTAGGCAAATTCCATTCTTTCCTGGGTATAATTCCAGGATTGCGAGTAACAGCATTTGTGAAATAGCAGATTAGTAGAATTAATTATTAAAAATAGTGGCAAAAAAGTATCCTCTTAAACTGCTTTAGTAGCAATTATAGTTGTTCAGATACAAAATGAATCGGCTGAAACACAAAATGTGCTATTTAAGTATGAAAACACAGACATTGAAGATCCCACCAAGAAATTAAAATTTTAAAACTTAAAAACTAAATATTTTCGTAACAAGGTTTCAATGAGAATCTAACAACCCCAGATTCCGATGTTTTTCTTACGTGGTTGCCTCGGCTTGGCGTCAAAACTTCGAAATTGCCGTCTCTTGGAAAATTTTTTTTCGTTAGCTAGTAGTTAAATAGACTAGATTTCGTAGACCTTCGGTATATTTTCAAAAAAAGTCGCCCAAATTGTGAAATTTGTAGCTTTTGAGATGATTTTGCTTAAAAAGATACTCAGTCGCCAAGGTTGAAAATAGCAAAAAGTCGCCTGCGACAGTCCTGTAATTTTATCTTTTGTATCAGTAAACATTTTCCCTGTGTGTTCATTTACTTGACGTTGTTTTGCGTAGCTAGGCCAAATATGGCCTTTTGGACATAAAACCCAACTCAACCAAATTTCCCAACTACCTTCCGAACTTTCACATTTTGAGTTCACTGATAAAAAATGGCAATCAGGATGATCTAGCTAATTATCTTTACATAAGCGCTCTCACAAAAGAAACGTCTATCTGGGAGACAAATAAAAAATAATCTACACGCTGTCATGAATAATTTTCCCCACGCATCATTTGATGCTTTGTCCTTTATCGTATGTCTATTCGTTGTCGGCATACAGAGCGCAACAGAATCCAGACGCACCAATCAAATTATGCAGTTACTAAAGACTTCCGATGCATACAGCAATAAAAAGAATTTACGACCGAGGTGGACGAAGTAACTGGTTGCATGACAGAATTGATACAGAAAAGATTTTCCTGGTGGACGAGCTTTCTCGACAGACCGGAAAAATAGATACTGATCTTGTTAACAAACAATAATTTGCCGCTTTTACATCTTCCAGAGAGAAAATTTATGAAATATTCATCGTCTAATGTAATCAAACTAACAACCTTGGTAATTTATTAAATTCTCTTTTTTAGAGATGGTAACTTTTATAGATCTTTTTCAGCATTTATTTACTAAGGTAGATTTATTCACGATATTTTAAGACAACACAAGGAATTAATTCATTGTATTAGGATAAAATTGTTGAAAAGAACATAAGGATCAATTCGGTGAACTTTGGTATTTTCGAAATGGAATGAATATTTCAATATATTAGTATTAACATTGGGAGGTGATCAATGACTAAATGTGAGCAACTATTTGGTTCTCTCACACCAAATTGTTTTCACTCTCTAATCGACGTAAGACTTGCAAGTTTCAAGAGATGCTAGATATACGAGGGTTCAATGAAAAGTAATGCCTCCAAGATAATGACTCGTGGTTAGATGGGTATATTTTAATTAATGAAACACAGAAAGTTTCCTTAGAATGAGCACTCTAATTACATAACTTCATTTTTCAACATAGTCACCACATAACTTAATACACTTCTGCCAACGATGAGCAAGTTTAGTGAAGCAGTCACGGAATAATTGCACCTCCTGTTTCCTGAACCCGAACCCGATCCCGACCGCTGTCTGAATTTCATCATCGATGTGATGATTTCCACGAAGGCCTTCCTTCACTTCAGGGAAAAGATGGAAATCACACGGCGCCAAGTCTGGACTTTATGGTGGAAGCGGTACTGTGTCGAGTTTCAGCTTCCTCAGCTCTTCCATGGTGGCATGAGAAATGTGTCGCCTAGCATTGTCATGTTGCAGCAAAACATTTTGTTTCTCCTTTCGAATTCATCTTAGGTTTTTTTAGAGATCGCCGGTTCTCCCGAAACATTTCGTCCACTCGTTTCTTGTGAAACTCATCGGTTGCTGACAGTGGTCGACCAAATCTTTGTCACACAATTCCAACGCCGTACCGTGCTAACATCAACACATCCATTACCATAAACGACTTGCTTTCTTCGATAAATTTCCACTGGAGAAACACCTTCTATTGACAAGAACTCAATGACAGAATATTGCTTAAAATGCAGTGACGAGTTTCCTTTCCCAAAGTCCCCCCCCAACTTGCCACAATAACAAAACAAACTTTCACTGATAGTTTGCCACAAATTGAGATTGTAGAGGGAACACTACGGTAAGTATTAAAAGCTATTTCCTGACTGTGCAGTCACCTTTTCACGAAAAATGCACATGAAGGCATTACTTTTCATTCAACCCTCGTAGATTTAGCACAAAGGTTTAAGAATTGGGTTGGATTAGTTTGGGGTATTATGGTGCAAGGGCCATATTTAGCTATTAGCCGAACACAGGACAACAACGACAGGGAAAGAAAAAAAAAGCAAAAAACAGAAGGGTAGGCGAGGGTAAAAAAAACAGGGATTCAATGGGGTGCGGTATATATATATATATATCGCACCCCATTGAAATATCACGTCTCAGAAAAGGAATTTTTATGGGTAGAAAGACTAAATACGTGCTTCTGCATGCTGTTAAACTGCCACTACTGTAGATTTCAGTAGAGGACAGTTGCGGCAGTTTTGCAACATAGAGGACCATGTATTTATATTCTTTCAACACAAATTAAAAATTAATTTTTGTTATTGCGGAATCGCAGAGTTGACACATGTAACTGAGATACATGGGTGCTTAAAATAGACACTGAATTGAAGTGTCACTAACAAAAGTCATCATATAAAAACTTATATTTGCATTTATCCATTACTGTGAACTCGAGAAGCGGATCTTTTAGCCTTGCGGTTCGCACTCTGACTCATGGTTCAACAGGATCTGCGTTCGAATCTGGGTGTGGACATGGATTATCGTAATTATTCAAAACATTAGCCTGATAGAAAGAGTATTTTGGAAGATATGAATTCAGATCCGTGAATATAACGTTAAGAATTTAATAATCAGAGATCTTCGAACTTGCCATAATTCAGAAACGGTTGGACCAAATAGCTTGAAACTTGGAAATCTAGATTAATTGCCACATAACTTTAAAAATTAACTATTAATATTGAATTGCATAGGTTATCGATATTGAAATTCTTAAGTTTGTGAGCAATTTGATATGAAGATGGCCACTTATGCAAATTTTTAAGAATGAATTTAGGGAAGATGTTATTCTTTATGGAATTTCAGTGTGAAAGACAGACGTGTGAAAGGCAGTGTAACTTTGTCTAACCAAAAGTACTTGATGGCAGAGATAGTTTGTACAGCTATGTATATTACAGTATTGTAAATTAATTTTTGCAGTGGTGCTAAGTTCACCACAATACTCCTCTTACAGAGTTTTGCAGTGGCTGAATTCGATGCATGATACTACTAGTTGATAGTTTGCCAATTGCGTGAGACAGTAGGAGCTGTATTGAGATCACGGATGTACTTCTCTATACGAGGTCGTGTAACGGATTATTGCGATCAAGGACTGTCTTAGGTTGCCGTTATTAGCCGAGTTGAAGCGCCGTGTAAATATTGTAGAATGCTGAGGGGAAACAAAGAGTAAAGTCGTGATAGGTATAGAAGCAGTGTTTGGCCTTCACATGCCTTCAGACAGCGTTGGAAGTGATTATCATTGCATTGGCAATTCAACTTGACCATCATACGAAATGCGTGCAGATTGCGTACGCCATCTAGTAATTGCCTGAAGTACCACCAAGCTTGACTATGAAAGTGAGCGTGTTCATAATCACGTCCGCCAGTCACCAATTATTAATTAGTCATATTAGGGTGAGTGAAAGACAGTGCAACTTTGTCTATCAAAAAGTACTTCATGATGAAGATGCTTACACAGCTATATATACTCCTATGTTGTACGTTAATTTTTGTAGGTGTGGCCTTACCCTGGGTGCATTTCTCTCTTCTGTGCCAATGAAACTTTCTTTGAGTGTATGCCCACCACTTTATGTTGTCTGTCGTGTTTGGCCCAGCTTGGCCAAATATGGTTCGTGCGCCTTAGAACTACTTGTATATAGTACTATTGTATTCTAAATTATTTTTTGTAGTGGTGACTAAGTTCACCATAGAATGGATCCTTTGAATTAGCTCTACTATGAACGATGCGTTAATAAAGAGAGGGGAGGTTCGTTTGTTTTTCCACACAGGTACAAACGACGAGGGACAAATCTACTAAATGCCGAGTATCAGAAAAATGCCCTAGAGAGCAGAACAGACAACAAAATCATATTCATTCAAACACCGATCTTACCAGTTAAGAATTTTTTAATGAATAGCGAAACTGATTAAATTCACTCACCCGTAGGATTTTTTCTTCCGACATTATGTTCCATTTTTTCAACTCAAGGCGCTTTCAGTCAAAAAAGCAGTAATGGATGCAAAAATAATTGTTTCATTAACATTTTCATTAACGTCGAGGCCCAAATACCATTTTAATTAAAACTGATCAACGAAAGGACGAAAAAAAAAACGTTACCCATTCCTTCAGCTCACATACCTCAAATTTTATGTGCGATAATGTTTTAGACGCACATTTAAAAATAAACACCTTCGCCAAAAAATGCTAATTAATAGCCTCGGATATTTTTTATGAAGCGTCACATAACATTCCATGTTCTGTACCCACGATAATTTAACTGAAAACACGGATATGAATTTATGGCAGACGGCGTAATTACCGATAAAATTAAGCATTTATCAAAACGCAATCTCTTTTGAGATGGCTGCAGCATTTGATGGATGAAGAAACCAATAATACAAATACACACTAAGTGTTCATAACTGAAACTTATTAAGAAGGGTCTAAAGGCTATTTATTGGTTGTTCCTGTGGAAGGAAGCATGATGCGTCACCATGTTCGGCTGACAATGTCAAAGGCTCATTTACATTTGAACGTCTATCAGCTATACGAATCCGAATCAGTCACAACTATGAGCGACGAGAACGATAAGGATTGACAGGTTTAATCACTCCTTTTACGTCATTCGTGGGTCAACAGATCCGAATACAGATAGACCAACAAGTGTGGATGAGCCTAAAAATCTGTTTCCACGCCTATGGAAAGCGAGTTCCGTTAGCACTTGTCAGGATTATCTGCAAAACTCCTTGGAGACTCCTCCTTTATTTGAAGTGGTCGAAGCAGAGGGGTTGTCCCAATTTGAAGTATAAAGAAGTGAACACGATCCGAAAAGGATGGACTGTCGTGAAAAGTGGTGCTCAGATAAGTGAGCGTATTCCATTCAATTCTTCGAATTCAAGTAATTTGTGTTGATCCGATAGGCTTTGTAGCCTTGGTAAGACTCTAAAAGTGATAGTAACTTGATAGACTTTGTAACCTTGGTAAGTATTCTAAAAGTATCGCCAATGTGCGATACTTTTAGAATATGGTTGCTTATGGAATATGGTTGTTTGCTACACGCAAACCTTCAAAGGTGTCCATTATAGCGGCCTATCTAAATAGTCGTTTGGCAATGAAAATTTTTGTCGCCAATTTGGCGAGGAGCCGGTAGAGTATTCTCTCTCTTAAGTTTTGCCGTAGACTTTTTCAAGAAGAGTAGATATGTGCTTAAATATCTCATTTCACTGTTGTATTTGAAAGGTTAAAGTTAAGCCTGAGTCGATGAAAATGAGACTCCGCTCTTCATAGTTTAATATAACTGTAAATAGCCGTCCTTTATTCAAGTACAGTAAATTTTATGTTTCAACTGTTGTTGAAGACCATTTATTACGCTATATCACAGTACAAATAACGAAACTTCTTACTCTCAAGATTGAATCTGAAAGGAATAATTTATATGAAGACGAATTAAATTTTTTTTTCGGCACAGACTTTAGAATCACTCCTCAATTACTACAGACTTCAACATTACTTCATACTTCCCCTTACTTCATAAACAAAAATATTCAGCACTGTATGACTGGGTTCGTTTCAGGAGTAAGAAGTATAGGGCTTGCTCAAGACAAGATGGACTTAAGGACTTGATTAAGACAAAACTGAACCTCTATTAGCTCTTGCACTTCTAACTGCTGGAAGTGCTGTTTCAGAACGATACACTTCAACCTTAACCAAACTCTTACAAGAGGATTCACGCAGAGCTAAAGAAATAATTCCTCATACTCCCCACCAGTTCAGTCACGGTTGATCGTCTATTGCATTTACTTGACGCAATTAGGAGCGTCCCTTCGCCACGCCACTTACCGTTGCAACGCCACTGAAATCCCCCCGCAGATAGTGTCACTCGCCGTGAAACATGAGCACAGCGCTCCCATCACGATACCAGATTGCGTGCGTTCGTTAATTGTTTTTTGTGCTACCTGCTCCCTCAGCAGAGGAAAAGATAGGTATCGATCGGCAGAGTGTGCTCCAATGGGGATGAAACGCTCATTTCCTTTCTTGTTATTTTTGGCAAAGAATTGAAATTAATTTGCCACGTGGTGTGTTGGCTTTGGCTCATATCCGAAGGGGTGGATTGAAATTCGGTGTCCTTAACACGGGCCACTCCTCAGGTATAAGCTGCCCACGTGCAAACCTCATACTTGACCCGCGCCACCTGACACACCGACAAGGGGTGAAGGGGAAGAGACGCATTACAAAAATAGGGGCCAGTAGGTCCCAGTCTAGTATTCATAGGTAGGTAGGTAGGTATTTTAATTAACGTCACACTGGAGCAACACAACGGGCTATTCTAGTATTCATAGGAAAAGGGGAAGATTGCATGATAGATTTACATAGATACGCGAAGATTAGATGATGGTGTTTGCTAATTCTGTAGAAATATTATTGCAGTTTTTAATATTGTGTTTAATATGTATTGTACAAAACAAGGGGTGGCAGGGAAAAGTCGCATTACAAAAACAGGGGCCAATAAGTCCCAGCCAAGAGGGTATTTATAGGAAAAGGGAAGGATTACATGATAGAACTTAGATGATGGCGTCCACAAATTCTAAAGAAATATTGCTGCTTTTAATATTGTATAAAGTTGGATTTCTGCTAACTCTTGTTAGCCATTGTATTTTGTTTGTGATAGTTTACTGAAATGGTACTTGTTAGTTAATTGACACTCAAATAAGTAATGATCCACGTCAGCCTTGATGGCAGTCTATTACGGGCGGGAAATGAGTATGATAGACCATGCTCATGGACCAAAGGCGCATAATATCTCAACTAGATGGTCTAAACCAGAAACATTGGGAGAGGAAAAAAGAGTGCACTGAAAAAACCCACTGCGCATGATAAACAGCATCAGCCAATCATAGTAAGAAACCATCTGAGTTTGAGATGATCGGGCATCTGCATTTCCTGGTTGTCTTTTTGTAGTGAAAATCAAGGACTTCAAAAAGAAACAGTGGAGTTTGGAACATCGGCAGTGGAGTCCACAACAGTGGGACATTGTTATGTTCAGTGATGAGTCCAGATTTAGTCTGCAAACTGATTCTCGTCGTACCACGATCTGGAGAGAACGTGGAACGCGTTTTCACCCGGGAAACATCACGGAAAGACATCGTTTTTCTTCAGAGGGAGTCATGGTCTGGGCAGGCATCATGCTGGACGGCCGCACAGACCTCCACATCTTTGACACGGGGTCTGTTACCGGTCAAAGATACAGAGACGAAGTCCTTGAGCCTACCGTTCGCCTGTTTGAGGTGCTGTCGGTCCTGATTTCATATTCATGGATGATATCCTCACTGCGCAGCCCTGGTCGACGCCTTCCTTCAAAGTGAAGATATCAACCACATGCAGTGGCCTGCCAACTCTCCTGTTCTGAATCCTATAGAGCATGTGTTGGATATGCTCGGGAGACATATTGCAGCCCTCCGCCACCCACCAAGCTCCGTTCCGGAATCGAAAACTGCTCTCCGTGAGTCTTGGAACTCTTTGAGCACACAACTCATCCATACCCTCATCGAAAGTATGGGAAATCGTTGTGCAGCATGCATGGCTACCAGAGGTTCCCACACACCGTATTAAAGTTCAGCATCACGTTGTTTTAATCATTCTGTTTCACTAAAGTTGACACTCGTATTGTGTACCCTTTTCTTTGGATAATAGAAGTCATTATCCTTATTTTCTTCTTCTATAACCCTATTACACCCCCGCATATCCTTCCATTCCAATGTAGATTTTCTGAAACATTCACATAAACAGCAATTATGCTTAACTTTTGGACATGAGTGTGTTATTTCCGAGAAGTTTTAAATTTATTTTCTCTGATTAGCTTTCAGTCAATAGCTTCCAACATGTTCCTCATATGATTTGGGGCAATATAGAATGTCCAATTCCAGTCTGGTCGCTTCATATTAACTTAAAACCAGCAAACACTTGCAACTCGCAATTTCGACATTTTTGTTTAATGGTTTTCTTAACCTTTAGGGCAATATCAAGCAGCAAACATTTAGACTTTACAATTAGGAACGCCAAATTATAAAATTCACTGTTACTGAATATACGAATACCTATACATCTCATTCCTTGCAAGTGAGATGAAACATGTGTAAATATAATGAATAAAAATTATCTTGAAAATATCTTCGTAATTTTTAAATTTATGCAGCCAATTGCAATGAATAGCAAATGAGATGTTTCTATTGTACAGTAGTCAGCTGAATCATTCCGCAAGCTAATAAGACGCTGCGAGTTTTGAATCAGAATATCAATCGTAATTGTATTACTTATTTGGGTAGGTACTTGAGTTAATGTCGCACTGGAGCAATATTAGAGACGGTCCAAGATCAATCCGGATTACTTATTTGGGATTTACGTTCACCTACTTACTCATAATATAAAATCTATCCTTTCAGATGTCAACCCAGAACTTTTTTGGGGGAGGAGTTGAGAAATTAGCCAGCTTCATGCAACTGATCTGACCACATTTGGGGGGGGGGAGACAAACTCTTCCCCCAATTTTCATAATCCATTTCCGGATTCAATAATCCTGCACCAGCTTGGGGTAGAAAGTTGTAAATTTGTATTTGTGAAACTTACTACAAAATTTAAATTTTGAGAAAATACAAAATTTATCAAACATTGATTTGAACAAAATAAATTTTAGTTGAAAATTTTTTGGCAACAGAACATGCAGACACGCAAACAAATTATTTTTTTCAATTTACTACAGAAACATACAAATTTACTATGATCATTCCTCTACACTGATTCCATTTGGAGAATAATTGGCATGCACCTGGCTTTCAGACACGTATTAAAAGTGAGTCGAAAAACATAATCCCAGAATAACTCAAAATATGGTGGATTTTATTCCATCACAAGAATATTCGAAGTACATGACAATCTAATTTTTTTATTGCTTTGGAGGTAGCTGGAACCCATGAGCCACTTCTCTGGGTGTGCCACTGCACCCATTGTCTTCCTATACTTTCTTTCGCTTTTTTGAGCGTTGAATTCCCAGCTAACAAGTTGTTTTCATATTTTTCCATTCCGTGCAACTGATATTTCCCATTTCTTTAGCAACGGCGAATATTTTACTCTTCATTTATACTAGAGTAGATGTTGCGTAACGCCAAATATTCGCCTTCTACAGATGTGATACTTTATAACCGCGTGGGCCTAAAAATTACACTCCATTGATTTTGAAGGAAAGGCAAGGGGCGGATGTGTGTTCATACGCTGATTGAAATCACACTGCGTGGAAAATCGGCCAGCTCGCTGACATTTCGGCGTTATTTTATCTTTTATTTCCCCCGGTCTTGTTTTCTTTTTCCTGCCAGTGAATTATTTTAGTTCAATGATATTTTAAGCAACAAGTTTTATTCGTATCCAATTTTGAATGGCGGATTTGAAATGCATACGTATTGGTAAGAAACTGGATGGTTGCTGTGTCTTCTGGGAAGGCGCATTAGCTAGATTATGACAGACAAAAAGTTCAATACGGCATCTTAAATCTTAGCCTTATATTATTGACAGAACTGTCGAAATATTGTTCTACTCTTGCCAGAATTACCGCACGTGGGCTCTATTTGTTTACAGTGGATACCATCTTTAGTTTTTCGGCGACTATCAAACGGTCCTAATCTAACACCTTTCGTGTTATCTGCAAACAAAGTTCATGAGAATGCGATTGAAGCATCGTACAGAATAAGTTATCGTATTGCTAAAAGCGGTAAAAATCCCACAATCGCTGAAAATTTGATACCTCCTTGTATCAAAGATGCTATTCGTTGTGTGTTCGGTGAAGTCCATGTACGAAATATTAACAATATTCCCTTCTCAAATAATAGTTTCTCGAAGAATTAACGACATGCCTGACAACATTGCATCTACAGTAATTAAAATAATAAAAAACGCCCCTTCTTTTCAAAACAGGTTGATGAAAGCACTGATGTTTCCAATCTGGCAATTTTGCTTGTTATTACAAGATATTTACATGACAACGTGTTTGAAGAAAATCTTTTACTATGCTATCCTCTCATTGCACAGACGAGATTATATTTAATGCCATTCAGGGTTATTTCTGTGAAAAAGGTATTGATTGGACCAATTGCTGTGGAGTTTGCACGGATGGTGGAAAATCTATGTCTGACTATTATACAGGCTTACGCGGTCGCATAAAGAAGTCGCTCCCCATGTAGCTTGGAGCCATTGCTGTATTCACAGACAAAGTCTAGCGTCCAGACCCCTGACATATTCATTGAAGGAAGTGCTCAATCAATCTGTGAAAGTAGTTAATTTTATTAAGGCCAATTTAACAAACTCCAGACTATTCAAATCTTTGTGTGAAGAGATGGACAGCTTCTTCAAAATATTACTTCTGCACAATGAAGTGAGGTGGCTTTCACGAGGAAAAGTACTCATAAGATTGTTTGAATTGAAACATGAAGTTCAACTTTTTTTTTTGAAGTTTTGACCCTTTACAGTTGAGGGGCCGTCGTGACTCAGTGAGTATTCCCACTGCGCTAGCAACCTTCAAGTTGTAAGAGGGCCGCGGTGGCCCGGTTGGAAGAGTAACGAACTAGCAACCGAAGGGTTGCGAGTTCGAATCCAGCCAAACACCGTCGTGTACAAAGGGGGCTGGTGCACGTTAAATCTGTCGTGGCCTCAAATGTCCTCACGTTGGCGTGGTGTGGAAGTTTGGAGAGTGGGGTGCCAGCTCAGGTGTTGCCTCGTCATCTGACAGTGGTTCAAAATTACGTGGTGTTGTCCTCGGATCTTTCCCTTTGGGATTGATCCCGGACCGTCACCAATAGCCCATTGTGTTGCTCCAGTGTGACGTTAATTAAAATACCCAACCCAAATACCCAACTCAAGTTGTAAGCGGAGCAGGTTCGATTCCTGTCAGGTGCATTCCTCCCTGGGTGTATTTCTCTCTTCTGTGTCAGTAAAACTTTCATTGTGTGTGTCTTTACTTGATATTGTATGTCTTGTGCCTGGCGCAGCATGGCCAAATATGGCCCTTGCGCCATAAAACCTAAATACCAACCAACTCTTTTCAGTTGAGCACTAAGTTTCATGAAAGCGAGTAGCTTGCATACTTATCTGATAGTTTTTCAGAAATAAACTCAACTTAGGATTACAGAACAGTTCTATAACCGTTTTTAAGGTGTCTGATAAAATCGAGTCTATGATCAAGAAATTGGATTTGAGGGAATCTTATATCGAAAAAGACCAGTGTGAAGTTTTTGAAACACTTCAGTTTCTCATCTGAAAACGAGCTGAAATTGTCAAAAGTAAAAAGTAGTATACTAGCTCACTTAAAAGGACTTAAGGTGTACTTCAGACAGTTTTTCCCAAAGCGAAATAGTGAAGATAACTGGATTTCAAATCCATTCGACGAATTGTTCTTTCAACAAGCCGAAAAATTATCAATTTCTGAAAAAGAAATGTTGATTAAACTTTCAACTGATTCTTCTTTACAATCTGATTTCAAAATAAAGAAATCTCATTAATTTCTGGGTAGCAGTGAAAGAAGAGTACCAAGAACTCAGCTATAAAGCAATAAAATATTTATTGCCTTTCACGAACACAGAGCTTGTTGAAAGAGCGTTCTTGTCTTACGCGTATATTAAGAATAAATATCGAAATAAGCTTGATGCTGTTCTTGACTTGAGATTATGTCTTCATTTAAACCTGATTTTAAAAAACTTAACTCCATGAAACAAGCTTACGGATCGCATTGAAATTCTTCAAGGCCACGTTTAAAAACTTGCCTATCAAGATGAAAAATTATTGTGAACTTTCATCATAAGTTTATGTAATTGAAAATATCTATAATGCTATTTGTTTTGATGTTAGGCTGCTATTTTAAAAAATTGTAAAATGTAAAATCAAAAATAAAAGCCTATAAGTGTCATCAATTTGAGTCGTTTGATTAATTTGCTAGCTAATCTAAGAACATTACTACCCAACAAAAACACTTTTTTTGCGTAGATTGTAGAGGGATGGGTGAGAAGGGGGTACTCATAAATGAAGAGTTTTATCAAGGGGTACGGGAGAGAAAAGAGCTTGGGACACACTGGTATATAGTCTAAGTTTTTTCTTCCTGACATACAATACAGTAAGTAGAATTCAGTTTAGCTTCGATCGAATTGCCCAAATTCTTTTTCACAAAAGAGACGAAACAAACTAAAGTTAGCTCGCCAGAAAGACAAACCTTTGTTATGTAACCTGACTGTTTTAAAATGTAGAATACAATTTTCGGACACTTTAGAAGTTGGTAGAAACTGAAATTCTAAGTAAATTTAGAAAAGTTAGACCATACCTCATGCATTAGACCTCACCTACCCCCTTTCTGGTATAGTTTAAATGGTTTAGTTCAACTATATGCGGTTAGCCAGATGCCAAGCAGCAGGATTCCGATTGTTTCGGCTAAATCCAAAATTCCTAAGTATACTCGGCAAGTGGTTGGATAGTTCTTTTAAAAAATTTTTCTCAACAAGAGGATATTGCGTGCACTTTAAAGATTATGGACCTACAATAACTGACCCAAATCCTAATTGAAACAAAACCTGGTACAAATTATCTGGTTTGAACAAAACCGTCCTAAAAACAAATCTTTTTTATAATTGAAGTAGGAATTTTACAGTATAGGACAAAGGAGAAATGTTCTGGCACATGTTTATAAAATGGCACACCAGATAAAATACAAAACGTTAAGAAAGGAGACATGATTTTCTGAGGTCATGATTTTGAAATTCAAAATCTACTTCTTTGAAGTATATATCAGTTCTAGAGTGACTAGTCCCTAACGAATAAAAGCTATATTGAAATGCTGGGGAAATGCATCCCAACTCCTCGTTAATAAGGAATCTAAGTGTTTATAGTTTTTCGTTTTTTACTTGTCTCACTGGAGTAATCTGAGTTAGACCAGGTCCCAAAAGAACGTTAGCCCTGAGTTCATTGAAAGCCAGTACTGGAATTTTTAAGAAATCCTCCCTAGCTACTCCAATACAGAAGAAAAGTGTTCAGGAGAAGCCGGAGCGGCCGTGCACTTGGTGCGAACTGGACAGTTATTTACTCTCAGTACAAACTTGATTTAACTCCTGCAAATAAAAATGAGACACTTTTGTGAATGAGGTTCTAAAAATAATAAATATTTACAGGTTGAATGGGAATGTCAAAAGCATCGACATACAGGATTTTTAAAAAGATCAATTAATTAAATACAGATATTTTTATTTTTAAAGGTCCAGCTTGGGTTTAAGTCATACACCCCGGACTTTAAAAAAAAGAAAGGCTTCAGTCCCCACCTCCATTGGTGCTTTAATCGAGAGTATAACATATTCATAAAAATCCGAATTCCTAGCTCGAAAAACATTCCCGGTGTCCATATATTCACGAATTGAATACTGAAAAACCTTCACCTTAGGTAAAATATATTTAGTCAGTTTTGGGATTAAGCTAAAATACATCGCGTAGCAGAACACCAGTGTTTTTCTTCCTTCTCCCCAATCGGAACGAGGAACTGTTTATCAGCTGTTTTCCAAGGACACATGATCCTGTTCTTTAGAGCATGTGACCAGTTTGAATGTGCTAGCGTCTGTTTCTGTTAAGCGAGAGGGCAATCGTTCTGTTGTCCGTTTGTAGATGTGTACCGTTTTCGTTTCTTGTCTAAATAAATGTCTCATCCTGATATTTTATTTTATTTTTATACAGCTGGCCTGATAAATTGCTATAATCATAATTTTAAAGTATATATTACCTTTCGGAAGATAAAATAGATAGTCCTGTAAGTTTGGTGTAAAAATAAATGCTTTGAATTTCTAGTATGATGGTTTCTTCCAAACTGAGACACCCAGCTATATATTACCAAAAATATTATTCTCGAATCGCCATATTTTTCCATGAAAACAAAATTCAAAAGGATGTCAAGAAAAACGACAATAGCAAAACGGTTAATACTCTATTCCCGTTGAACAATATTACAATCCGATTTATAATCATATAGAGTACTTATAAAAACAACATAAAAGCTGCCTGCCGATTGATTAATGTTCGCGGAGGACTCCAAGTGTATGGATATATTAAATGCATAAAGCGTAGTATGTCTGAGCCAAAAAGTTTCCACTACTCCCTCAGGATATATATGGGTTGGAAAAACTATTATTTTCGTTGTTCTAATTATTTTTGTTTGTAAAGATGCATTGTAGGAGACGTTCAATTAGGTTTCTTCTTTTTTGTTTTACAGCCTACGATGTGCCAACCCCTTGGAATTGGAGAAACATTTTTACTTGCCGACAAAACGACCCCATTTGAAAGCAAAGATTTGTGATTATTTTTTTAATGTTATTAATTTGAATAAACATTTAGTTACAAAACTAAAATAGTTCATAGCTAAAGAGGGATAAACAGTAAATAGTTATAAAATGAACAATTTTAAAAAAATTATTCGTAGATTTATCTAAATTTTAAAATATGGGCCTTAAACCAAATTTACGCAGCACATTTTGGAATCCAGTCCGCCCTAGGAGATGATTTCAAGATCATACAGTGAAATTTCGCGTGCAATGGCAACCATGGAAGGTAACGCTCTACTGTAGCGGATTTTCCAACGATTCTTTCCCCAAGTGTCCCGGTCGGTTGACAGAAGCAAGAGCGGTAAAACCGACAAGTAAACATCACTCTTTTTCTTTTCCCCCGAAACCGAATATTTACCTAGGAGTCCCTGTTGCTGTAATATTAATGGCATCGTCACGCAATCGATGGAATTCCCTGGCTCTCGGGCAAATCGATACGCGGGGCCGCCGGCCGATTAAAATTTTATACCTGGCGCGTGCTCAGGCCTTAATTTGTGTCAACATCGGCAGGCCCGCCTAATCGTAGCCGCCAAACCCTCGCGAACGACCGCAGTAATCGACGTCGCCTTGCGTAGGAGTCGTTAATTTTTTCCCACCGGTGTGCACATGCGAGAGTTAGAATTTGTTCTAAAAACTTTTATTTATTTGTTATTATTTTTTGTGAGTTATCGAGATTGAATGCTCCGGGGGAAGTTTAAAGGCGCGAGCAGAAAAAACGCGGGGCGGCCTAACCACCGACTCGATTAAATTGCTATTAATTATACGCGCTTGGGTGAAGCCGGGTTGGCTGTTGGAATCGGGGTGAAGTGACTTTGGAATGTGTACTGTCGGCGTCGCTGGGGTTTCTGAGAGTGGTCTCCATTTGTTTTGCAGTGGAGGAGTTTGTGTGTTGGATAGTTTTCGAAACGACATGTGTTTAGTTTATCGCTCTGTAGCTTTGGAAGAGGTAATGTGCTTGGAGTCTCTTATACGTAGATTTTTCATGACTAAAATGTTTAATATCAGAAATTTGAACTGTATTTTGTATTGCGGTATATTGGAAGAACATAGTTTGATAGAACTTACTTTGGTTGTTTGAAGAACTTTGAACATTATGGGATCTTTCTATTTTACGATCCGCTATTCTCGTCGTTTCATTTTGTGGCAAAATTTGGAATGGTTTGGTATCTATTTTGGATGAAAATTATTTTTGGACTCATTTTAAAATCAACGAGTATTAAAAACACTTCAAATAAGGAAAAAGAATCATTTACTCTTCTTTCAAAGACTGGGGCCACCGTGGCTCAGTGGTAACTTATTATTCAAGTGACTGTGTAACTGATTATTGCTAATCTTCTGATGGAGAGTCGGCTGGGTTTTTATGGCGCAAGAGCCATATTTGGCCAAGCTGCGCCAAACAACGTCAAATAAATGGACATGCACACACAAGAAAAGCTTTACTGACATAGAAGAGAGAAATACACCTAGGGAGGAATCAAAACTGAGCAGCCTACAACTCGGAGGTTGCTGGCATTGATCCCCTAACCGTCATGAGATTTCCGAGTAATATAGCATATTGTGCTTTTCACCACAACACAATACTAAATAACTCCATCTATGAGAGGCTCTTTCTGTCAATCTAAATGAAGGTGCCGGTAGAAGGAAGAAGTCTTTCCTGTAAGTATTCTGAGCGTAATAACAATTAAGCTTTTTTTTGCGAATATGATTTCAGCACTTGGCCAATAAAAATTCCGAAGAATAGATTCGGAGTTGATTTTGATAGTTGATTGATTAATGCCAGTTAGATTAAGCGCCCAAACCACCATAAACTACATTTTAAGGTAACCCCGATATGCATCATGTGAAAGCATTTGTGTAACAGTTGCGCTCACTTTTCGTGTGGTTTGTTTGTTTACACTGAAAATTCCTCTCATTGGTTGAAAGCATCCTGTGAAAGATTCTACTGGTTAAGGTAACGCTAGTCGGAAGTAAGGAAAACTGAAGGTTAACAAACATACGAGGGTGAACCCTTCAGAGGGTAAAAACTAGATTTGAATCGATAGTTTTAATAATATTTGTTAGACATTCATGTGAAAAGAAGTTTCCAATTTTGCTTTTTAAGAAGGGAGACTATCTGTATTGTTAAGTTATAATTCCGAAATTCAACGAAATGTGAATGTCTTTATTCACATAAGCCTTGACCTGACCATGTGCTCAAAAATGAAAACTGAAGCGAATGTTTCCTCGCCAGCACTCAACCCTAGTTATTGGTAGACATCTATCCAATGTTCTAACACGTTAAAATCGAGCTACGGCATTTACGAAACATATTTCGGTTATTTAACTATATATAGTTAATAAATGTCTTATAGCTCAACAACTTCATATAATTCTTGCGATCAAATGACGCTGTTGTACTATAACGATGCTTATTTTTGAAGTCTAATGTGTAGGAAAAGAAATCCAACTGTGGAACCAGGAACAATTTTATGAGCTATAGACATAGCAAAGAAAATAAAAGAAAAGTTTAAAGACTAAAATCATTCGAAACCATCCACTTTAAACCATAGTAATTGCAACTTTTGATAAAGATGTAGTAGAATGCTACTGTAGATATTTCAACACCTAAAATGTGTTGCGCACAATTATATCTATCCCAGAAAATGCTACCAATTGTACATTTTATTCAGTTCTTTGAGCAAAAGCAAAAACATGGCCCAAGCCAGAAAATTAGGAACACCCCATATTGTTCCAAGTTCTTTTAAACAATCCGAACTTTAACAACGAACCCGCCGTAATGTCACCTATTTCATTTTTCGTAGAGGGAAACAGTAGCCCGGTTGGAAGAGTAACGGATTAGCAACCAAAGGGCTGCGAGTTCGAAACTCGATCCAGCCAAACACCATCATGTACGTTGGGGCTAGAACACGCTAAATCAGTAGCGGCATCAAGTGTTCTCACGTTGGCGTGGTGTGGAAGTTTGGAGAGTGGGATGCCAGCTCAGGTGTTTACCTCGTCATATGACGGTGGTTCAAAATTACGAGAGGTTGTCCTCGGAACTTTCTCTTCGGGATTAATCCCGGACCGTCGCCAAAAGCCTATTGTGTTACTTCACTGTGACGTTAATTCAACTACCAACTATCGGGAACTGATTAAATTTCGATCCCGAGGGAAGAAAAAAAACTCAAACTATCTAGCAAAATGGGAGCACCCCACATTGTTCTAAGTTCTTTCAAACAACCTGAACAACAAAAGGAAACCCACCATTATGTCACCAATACATATTTCCATTCCAATTTTCGTAGAGTTAGAACATCATGGAACTCATCCCATTTTGATCCCGCGATAAGAAAAAAAAATTCAAACCATCCAGGCAAATGGGAACACCCCCATATTGTTCCAAGTTCTTTCAAACAACCCAAACATCAAGGAAACCCGCCATGTCATCAATACATATTTCCATTGCAATTTCCCCGTCGATAAATCGTGAAAACAACCCATAAAAGACCCCCACAAATCCCATAACAACCACAACAAAACAAAAGAAACGCCAAATTACACGAGACATCAGCAAGACCAACCCCCACGAAGACGATGTCAAGGCCTGGGAAAAAAAGAGAGAAAAACCGTTGCGCAAAGGGCGTTCTCGCCTTCGTGCGGAGAGAAAACTGCCGTATCAATGACAGCGCGGTGCTGTTGTCGTGGGCGGGAATCGGTCTGAACTTGGGACGGGGTTTGTGTGCCATCGGCGGTCACGACCGGTTTCCGCAGGCGGAAATCGCTGCCGCAAGGTCGGCAGTCCCCGCGCGCCTGCCCCGGTTAACGCTCACGTGACGGCACCTGTTGCCGATGCGAGATGACCGCGGCGTCTCGACAGAGATGATTACACGAGGAATTCAATTTTCGAAACTTCAGCCTCTTGTGTCGGGTGTTTTGTTCTCACGAAATGCAGGTCCAATGGCCACAGCTGTGTAGTAAAAGATCACCAAAAAGCCAAGGGTGGATTAAAATTGCTGAACTTCGTTGAATTTAAAATTTCATCAAATGCCAAAAAATAGGTAAAATAATAATCATAATAAAATTAGATCAAATTAAAGCACGTTTCAGGGTTTTTTCTATTCAGGTTCTGTTGCTTAAAAAATTACAGTACCTCATTCTTCCCAAGCAGCACAGTCACGTATTTAACCCTCCTGGTGGTTTATCTTCGCGTCGAAATTATCCTGTAGTGGCCAGTCTGTGATGCAAAAACCTGTTTCAAATGGAGAACAGTTTTATGCAAGGGAAAATTTGTTTTTTCTACTTGGATCTTCATTTCCCTTCGAGTAATAGGGAAGTTTTGTTTCGACGAGGTTATAACATTAGCAAAACTGACCAGATCTTGATGGATGAGATATCTCGTCATTAGCAAAATCGATCAGATCTTGGACGAGATATCTTGTCAAAACCACTTGGAGGGTTATGTGTTGACGATAATCGCGATAGGTATCACATAAAACTCTTAGATTGTCTCAATGGCATACTACCTTTTGCTCTCTATTATTTTTACGCTGCCTCAATCGCGAATGAGACGAACATTACAATTAGTGGTGGTGTTTTTGCGACGATGCGAAGCGTTTGCAGCATGTGGCGTAAAATATGTGATAAAGACAATTGGTATATTTCTGTTACCACTGTCATTTCTGTCCGTCATTTTGAACCACAGTCAGTTTAGGTCAGTTAAAAATTAAATTTTTTTTCTAGGACCTCTTGAGATTATAACATTAAATAGGTCATAAGATCATAGTTACCTGGATAGACCATTTTATACCTTAATATAGGGAATAAAATATTTAGATATATGCTAAATAGATTATAAAACGTTAAAACTTCATATTAAGCCATGACATTTTGAAGTTCTGAAGCAGAAAAACTAGTTTTGAAATAAAAAAGACAGTAAATATAAAACAAACTCTTATTTATTAATTAAAATGTATTAAAATCAAAAGGCTCTTAACTTGCAAAATTATAATTAGTTTTTAGAGCAAAACAACGTTTTGGGAACATAAAAGAATGGGAGAAAATAATGAAGAATTTCAATTTTTCTTGACAGTTGATTGCGTGTTTCCCAAAGACCGTCTGAAACCTGTATTCCTGGGGGTCCTCAGATCATACTTTGGGAACCACTGACCTAAGTTGTACAATGTTTTGAAGTATATGAAACATATAAATGTTCAAAATCCAAATATGTAGCTGAAATTATTTTTTTTAAATTTGTAACAGCAAATAAGCGAAGAAATTAACAAACACATTCTTAGTCAAGGAAATTTGAAAATTTTACTAATAACACACTTATATTTGTATCACAAATTAAGAAAATATTCCGTTGGTAAGGGAGCATTGTTTTTAAAGATTTTATCAACGATGTTGTTTTGCTAGTGGATATAAGCAAATACTAAGTAAAAAAATTTACTTTAACGTAAAATTTGTCTCCATTCTCAAACTCTTTTGGCCCTCGCTATATCACTACACTCGGTATATTAGGCTACATTCTTATTTTCCATTAATCGATATATCGAGGGCTTTACACTACACTTATTTTATTACCCCTTTTAATGCCGTGGGGACCGTTTCGAATAGTTCAAGAGACTGATAGTGTTTATTGTACCCTTTTCGTGTAATTCTACACTTAGTTTCAAGTCAATAGATAATAGAATATATAGAATATACCAACTGATAATAGAAGTTAGTCACCAGCTTCACCAGTTGGCGTGGTGTGGAAGTTTGGACAGTGGGGTGCCAGTTCAGGTGTAACCTTTTCATCTACCGTGGTTCAAAATTACGTGGTGTTGTCCTCGGTTCTTTCCCTTCGAGTTTGATTCCGGACCATTGCCAATAGCCCGTTGTGTTGCTCCAGTGCGACGTTAATTAAATACCTATCTACCTACACTCCGTGTGCAACGTACCTGCTTGTGAGACACCCCATTTTTAATTCAAAGGTCAGCTAAAGCGAGAAACGGATTTATATACAATGTAAAAGCATAATCCCCTTTCGTTGTGCCGAAGTCAGGTCCCATTTGCGTTAGTCGTTTCGAAACGACTTGATTAAAAGTTACGTGATTCCGTTTGCAAATCAAATCAGCTGACGGAAAGTAAAGAAATCTTTTCACATGATTTTAAGCAAAACAAATGCGTTTGTTCAAATAACAAGGAAGTCCCTTAGTTCTTAAGAATAAATTAGCTTAAAAGCTCAATTAAATTTGATAAAAGTTACTTTTTCTCTTATAGGTTCAACGCTTTTGCGAGCGTCGTTTACAACGGCGAACAGAAAATTTCCCTAGTTCATAATAATATAAAAAAAGAGTACGGCTCTGACTAGAAGAGAGTCGACCTTGGGGTGATAGCTGATTTCTGGATAGGTGTCAAAGATAGGCGTCAGGAGAAATCCACCTTATACAAATGCATGAATGGCGATCGCCGTGGATGTTTTCCCCTTTGCCAACTCGTTATCACTGCTATCCCTTTCGGCACCGAATGATAAACTTATAACCAGAATCCGTGCCAAAGACGCCAGTTGGAATCGCTTTGCGTTACCGCCAGTTCCCTAATTTAACTAATAGCCCGTTGTGTTTGCTCCAGTGTGGCGATAATTAAAATACATACTTACCTACCCTAATTTAACTAATAGACTCGTTGAAAACCACGTGACTCGACTGACATGTGAATCGTCAACTAAGGTGTGATGTTGATGCTGAATTCAGTTACGCTCCAACCATAACTACGTCAATGGCACAATTTACTCCCAAAGGCAGTGACATACTAGCAGTACTCATGTCACTCTCTCTCCAGAAGACGCTAAGACGACGCCAGAAGTGACAATCGCAGGAACATGTTCATTTCCAAGAGTGAATTGCAACTCTGCTAAAACGACAAGCCGTCAAAGATCACGTTGTCACTCATGTGCAACGTCTAACTTTATTGAGCACTTAACATCGCAAGCTGATGGATACTAAATTTCTGTGACGGAAGCCATATAGTATCAACCTCTGCCGTAAAACGAATGGAGATGGTATCATTTCTAACCCGGCAACGTGATCAGCGAAATTAAGATTTACAAATGCGATATTTTCACTTTCACATTAGTTTCTTGTTTTGTTATTGTTTTCGTTGCAATAAAGTAGTCATTTTATTCTAACTGATTGGTTGATGAGAGTGATGTAGAATCATCTATCAAACATTCAGAACACAGAAAAGGGCAAAGGGACGTATGGGCTTTTGATTCCGAACGCTTTGTAAATTAAGGACATCAAAATACCAATCCTGTTTATTTCCCAAAGATAAATTTCTTTTGTTAGAAATGTGGCAACAGTTAAGTTCCTTGTCCACAAATAAATTTTTTAATGATTTGGAGGTGTTTTAATTAATGTCGCATTGGAGCAACACAACGGGCTATTGGCGACGGTCCGGGATCAATCCCGAGGGGAAAGACCGAGGACAACACCAAATAATTTTGAACTACGGTCAGATGACGAGGCAACACCTGAGTTGGCACCCCACTCTCCAAACTTCCACACCACGCCAACGGGAGGACATTTGAGGCCACGAAAAACTTAACGTGCACCAGTCCCCTTTGTACACGACAATCTTTGGTTGGATTCGAACCCGCAACGTTCTGTTGCTAATCCGTTACTCTTCCAACCCGGCTACCGCGGCACTTTAATGATTTGGTTTGTCGTTTTACGATAATGTTTTTGATACACGAGGGCCACTTGGACCAGGACCTACGGATTTTTTTAAATGATATTGTCTCTAAGCAAAATTAGAATTTGGGAGGATGTGTAAATAAGAATGGTAAAAACCTCAAAACAAAGTAAAAATCTGGTATTTTAAGAACCTTTGCCTGAGAATTAGTGTCTCAATCCCTTCTCTATCCGAAAAGAAAAATTTGAAAACGCCAAGTATAACGTTGGTTGAGTTCAACGGCGCAAGGACCATATTTGGCCAAGCTGCACCAAACATCGTCAAGTAAATAGAGATACACGCAAGGAAAGTTTTACTGATATAGAAGAAATACACCCAAGAAAGAATCGAACCTGCACCGCCCACAATTCGTAGGTTGCTAACGCAGTGGACAAACCACTAAGCCACATCATCCACGCGCCGAATATAAACACACTCTCAACTATTTATAAAATGTTGGTAAATAAAGGCACAAAAACAATTATCATTCCATACAATCATTGGTGTTAAAGTTCACAGAGATGCTGTGTTTGAGCTCGAGGTCAGCCTGAATTACAAAAACGCAGATTTCAAAGAATATATTGTTTAAGAACAAACCAAGATTTAAAAATAAAAATATGCTTACGGAAACACATGAAATACGACCTTCTTCAATAGCTTTAGGTAGGAGTTTTATGCAGCAAGCACACTTCCTATGAATATGTAGATTACCCTCTTCTGGACTGCCTTTGAAACAGAAACTTTCTCATAAATAATTCTTATCAAGGAAATCAAATAACTGATGAAAAGTTTGAATTGCAAGTACTATCTAAAAATAGATTCATCGCTATAAAATGCGTGCCCAATTTAAAGAGTGCTTTGGAAGTCCCCTTTTGCGGCATTTTTTTCAGAAATAAAACCAAACCTTCAGCCCTCTCTCGTCAAAGGGCACAGAAGAAAAACCTATGAATGCCAATTCCTTTGAAAGACTGAAATTAGATTTCTTTGAAATAACCGGCAATTTTTTTTTGCACTTTTGATCTCAAATCTCGTTTGTTTTATAGTGATAGAGGGGATGAAACTAATGCGAAAAAATGAATCACGATACGTAGACAAATACTCGACGTCGAAAAACAGCCGTCACGAGATGTCGTATGATGGGTTCCTAAATTACGTTTTCTGCAATCTTTTTTATACCATGCCGTTTGGAATGGCAGTGATGCATGCGATGTCGCACTTAGAGGTATTTTCAACCTTTTCAATAAGTCAGAGATAGTTTGCAGAACGTTCATCTAAAATACCGGATTCTGTCGTTGCTGTTGTGAGCCTTTAAAAGCAAATAGAAACCAGACATGACCAGACCTTTGATATAATTTAATGGTTTTAGAAATAAGGCAATGCTATTAAGTGGTTTAAGGGACATTTTAGATATTTTTATAGAGTTTAAGCATTTTGATATAAAGTTATTTAGAGTTATAAGTGTATTAAGAAGCATCATAGCTTTCATTTTCTCTCATTCGGAAGTTCTCAAATGAAAAGATTTTCTTTTCATTTCATTTCATTTTCTCTCATTCGGAAATTCTCAAATGAAAAGTTTTTCTTACAAAAAATGTAGAAAGCTTAGAAACTCTTATTTACTCCATGTTACATATTTCCTTAATTGAACAGCAACAATTCTACAATGGAAACGAGAGAATCAACTTTTCGAGTACAGTTCTGCCAAAGCACTTGTGAAATACTAGCGTTAGTAGCATAAATTTTTAAAAATAGTAGCAAAAGTCCCCTCTTAAACCCTATTTTAGGAGCAATTTTAGTTGCTAAGATGCAAAATGAATCGGCTTAAACAAAAAATTTGCTAATTAAGTATAAAATATGAAGATATCACCAAGAAATTTAAATTTTAAAATTAATATTTTCTTAATAATAATAGTTTTCAAGACAATTTAGTATCTATAGATTCCGATGTTTTCTTTAATAATTTCCATAACTTGGAGCCAAAACTCTGAAATTGGCGTCCCTTGGAAAATTTCCCCCTAAAGAAAAATAATAATACACAATTCTTTCTTCTATTGTTGAAAAAATGATTAAATTTTCGTTGACCTTTGGTGAATTTTCAAAAAAGGCATAAAAATTCTCGAAAAGGCACAAAAACTTTAAAAATAGGAAATTTTGAAACAATTTTCCTTGAAAAGATACCACTAGTCACCAAGCTTAAAAAATAGTAGCAAAAGTTGCCTTTTAGTCTCCTGTAGCAGCCCTAGGTACAGGTAGGTAGGTATTTTAATTAACGTAGCAATGGAGCAACACAGAGGACTAATGGCGACGGTCCGGGATCAATCCCCCAAAGGTAAGATACGAGGACTACACCACATAATTTTGAACCACGGTCAGATGACGAGATAACACTTGAGCTGGCACTCCACTCTCCAAACTTCCACACCACGCCAACGTGAGGACATTTGAAGCCACGGCAGATTTAATGTGGTGCACAAGTCCCATTTGTACACGACAGTCTGGTTGGATTAGAACTCGTAACCCTCTGGTTGTTAATCCGTTACTCTTCCAACCGGGCTACCGCGGTCCTTGCCCTAGGTACAGAATAAAACCTTGGCGCAGTGGGTTTGCCCATGCGCTACCAGCCTACGAGCAGTAAGAGGTGTAAGTTGGGATTCATGTAACTTACCCTCGGTTATTTCTCTTTTCTATCAAATTGTCCGTGCGCATGTCCATTATTTGACGACGATTTGTAAGAGGATCCTTGAAATCAAACACATAATTCGGAATGTATGTGAACTCAATCAAAATAACCACAAAATCTAATGCATTTCAACAGTCCTACAAGCGATATTTACACACGTAACATTATGTTGTAATTAGATTGTTGGCACATATACTCTGCTCAGACATAATACAGAAAATTTTTCCAAAAAACCCTAGCCCTTACACAAAACTAAATATTTTTAACACGTTACATTAAAAAGGTAGAGTTTGGTGAAACGATCGGTTAACTACATAAGGTTTTTTTCTAATACTAGATTAGTAACCTCTTCGACCTGTGGCTAATAACAAGGGGCGATTTGTGAAGAACCCAGTGTTTAAGCACCGTTACTCCTAACAGGAACAAACACCATGAGTTTACAAGCCAGGATTCGAACCTGGAACCTACTTGGTGGCAGACAAACGTTATGACCACTATGAAAAGGATATTTACAAATCATGAAAAGTGAAGATTTTCCTTCCGCTATCCAATGCTCTCAAATGATACATATCGGGGATACCTTAAAATGTAGTTTATCATCGTTTTGGTATTTAATCGAATTGCCGTCGAGACCAATCAACTATGATATATCAATTTGTAATTTATTCTTAAGAATTTTTATTGGCGGAGAGCTGAAATTGCATTCGGAAAACAAACCAAACGCCCGGAATACGTACAGGAAACATGTGTCGCCACAGAAACACTATCGCCATTAACACTATCTCATAGGCATCTTATGACTAAACCTAAATTATCAGAACGCTTATGGCATAGAAAACAAGTAAATGTCCTCTATTTTGTAAAGATGAATAAACTAAAAATTCATCAAATTTAATAACATTTGGAAGGATATGTTTAAATAAAATACATATCAAGATGTTAAAAACATTGTTGGTAGATACATAAACTTAGAGTCCTGCATTGACAGAAGGTTGAATCGACATCTAATCTTTCAGCCTGAGACAGATGACGTTCGATCAGTCAATGGCCGCTCATCTATCTTGTAGCCGCCCATTAATCAATTACAATGACACTTTCCCTGTCCTGTAACGATTACTTCAATCAAAATATGATCGCACAAAATGTGACAGTCAATAATCAGTAAAGCAACCACGAAGACTTAAATTGAATAAAAACACTTTAAGTTCACATTTAACCCCAATTAACATAAAATGTGTTCAAAGTGATTAATTAAACACGAATTCTGAAAGATTATCGGAAAGAAAGTAAAATATTCAAAGGTTTGAACTAAGCATGTTTTTTGCTATAATTTTGTAGGAAATAATTTGGCAACATTAACCATACATGTGCTAACTTCCAAAAAACAAATCTACAATATTTTAAGACAAAAAGCAACGTCAATGATCAATATTAACAAACAAATCTTTTGTGCTTAAGCAATTGTATGCAATACTATCGGAATGACCTAGGAAGAAAATTATTTTTAAGTAAACATCAGGTGCTGGCTACTGCGACGCTTGAAATGAACCCGTTTACATTTCAATAATTTATTTAACAATTCTTTTAATCAGTTTGAAAATGAAAAATTTCTCAGTTTAGAAAACTTATGAATAAGGTGTCCTTTTTAAATATCTCAAAACATTTATGAAAGTATGAAATATATTAAATTAGAACCCAGAAAGAATACATTTCATTCTTTTGACATAAATACAATACAAAAAAAAAATCCATTTTTCAAAAAGAAAAACTAAAAAATAATATACTGAATAGAAAAAGTGCTTTGTTAAATCGTTCTCGATGTCCTCAGCAAAATTTTTCAAAACCTACATAAAAAAGGGCAACAAATACTTGCATAATATTTATCCAAAACAGTTGCTTCCTAAATAGGTAGTTAGTTGAATTAGCACCGCACTGGAGCAACACAACGAGCTATTGTCCACGTCTCCCAAAATTTAAAACCAACCATTAACCAGCCAGGAAACTTTAATTCCTGTCAAAAAAGATAATGCCTAAAAATAATAATTTTGATAAAAAATATAAAAACAACTTAAAACGGAAAAAGTTACCCTCCATTCTATTGCTGTTATACGCTGGCGGCATTTTTTTCGAACTTGACGCAACCAGTTTGGCAATACTTTAATACAAAATGGCTCCAGACTTAAGCAAAAATCGATGTTAAATGTTTTCTTGAACATTGTTGGCGGGACGCGGAATGTTTTGCCCAATTTGACCCGGATCTATGGCTTGAAGGATCTGCGCTGTAGGATAATGTAAAAACCTGCCTTGTGACATTTTCCATAGGGGTTACTTGAAGAAATGGATTCAAAATGTTCACATTTGATCACTAAATGCAAATTGGAATACTTAATTTTGTTTACTTGTTGGCGAGGAAATCTATATTAAAACTACCGTTTTCAATCCATCCACCAAATAATTGCCAGTCAAGACATCCACCAAAGTCACATTACTCAAAATGAACGGACCTTGTTTCTATAGTGACCGCAGGGTAGCCACAGCCAAAGCACTTGCAAAATAGCATTACTTGCATAAATTTAAAAAAATAGCAACAAAAAAGGCCTCTTAAAACTGAACAATTGAAATTAAAATGCACAAGCCTTTAGGAACACTGAGAAAAAACCGCAGGGTGTCAACAACAGCAAAGTTGGGGAAACAACGTCTTCATCCCACGATATTCTTGAGAAAAGGCTCAGATACAACGCTTACTGCTTATCAGGGAAAGATGAACAAAAATGTTATGTTATTATGTTATTCACCCTACTGTTACCATCGATACTAATGAAAGACACCAGAAGCTGTACATTTTTGTAACCAGATTGCATACGGCGTCGATATTGTAGACCAAATGGTATGCTTGTATATCAGGATCTCGTCGCTGGCCTATGAAAGTATTTTTTAATATTTTAGTCACGTCTGCGGTAAATGCTTTTGGGTTTTGTATAAAGTGACGGGAAAGGAGAAACAGCATTAGAAATTTCATCCTGCAGTTTTGTGAAGAGATTCGTACTCCATATGTGGCATCTAAAATTAATACAGCAAATACTCAGATTCTGGCGCAGGTAGTTATAAAAGAAGACAACCAATAAAAGACTGAAATGCAGAGTGCGGAGATTTTGCATGGGAAACCACACAAAAAATAGCTGCGCGAATTGCAAAAAGGCAGTATGCGGAAAATACTCATCGAGAGAAGTAAAATGAGCTGATTGCTTCAACAAACGAACAAAATAAAATTATAGAAAAAAGGAGGCCAGTGTGATAAATTTTCAATTTGATTACTATTATACATTCTCGATTACTTATTATCTATCATTTGAAATCTAAAAAATAAGCTTATATAATATAATCTAGCGTTCAATAAAAGCCAGGGGTCAAATTGGCCCCTTCCGTCTTTCTAGTGTTAAACCCTATTTTTGTAGCAAATTACAAAATGAATCGGCTAAAACACAAAATATAATGAAACAGACGTTGAACAAATCACCAAGAAATTTAAATTTAAAAATTCAAAAGCAATATTACTTTCTTAATAAGGTTTTCATAATCTAGCTACCAGATTCCGATGTTTTTCTTCCATGGGTGCCACAGCTTGGCGCCAAAACTTTAAAATTGGCGTCCCTTGGAAAATTTTCAAAAGAAAAATCCGAAAAAATCGGGTTTCCGTCAGCTATTAATTAAAAACGGAACTAAATTTTCATTGACTTTTGGTAAATTTTCAAAAAAAATTCGTCAAACTTTTCGAAAAATAGCCACAATTTTGAAAATAGGTACTTTTGAGACTTTTGCTTGAAAAGATATCCGTAGTCATCAAGATTAAAAAAAGTCGCCATCTAGTCGCCTGTGGCAGCCCTGTGACCGCTAACATCTAGATTTAGTGACGAGAACAGTTCTCGTTGTAAACAGACAGTACACACTTGGATTCATCCTAACGTCAACGAAACGTCCTGGTATATGAGACCAATTATAATACTGTTATAAAATTAAGATTAACTTTTATAGTTCATTGGTGGGAGGGGTTGATAAGACAAGAATTCAGCATTTCTTTCAAGTCTGCAAAGCATGGTTAGAAATTAGAAACAGATTCGAGCAATAATGACAACTAAACATTTTCTTTCAGTTGGCAAAATTTTCTAATTGGATGCAATGTCTTGACTAGGGCCTCCAGAAGTCAGCAGTACCACATTTTCCTTGACCTGCTGAGTCGCCCGATTTGTGAATCCCCATCAAATACGTGTGGGATATGATTGTCTGATGCCATCAATCTATATGTCATCACCTGCAGTCAAAACTGAAGAATAGTGGATATGTGTCGAATGTGTGGAAAGACACTTCAGACAGCCATCCAGAATCTTTATCGGTCGATGTCAAGTCGTGTGCAAGTAGTTATAATGCTAAAGATACATACATATTACTGATTTTGGCATGTTTCTTCTAACTTAGTTCTGAAATTTCAAATTATTTATACATTGCACCACATGTCATAGCTCAAATAAATTTCAGCGTTGTAACTAGTCTATTGGCGTTGTATTTGCAATGAACAGTAGAGTAGATATGAAATATTTGACACCAACCAGGGGCCAAATTAGGGGCAAAAAGTCAGGCGTCAATGACCTGAACATTTTCCCTCAGTTGCTAAAATGTTCTACTTGGGTATAATGTTAAATGTATTTTATTTTCGTGAATGTGTACGAAGAAACAGTGTCTAGACTAAACATAGGACTCTGTCGCGTTTATTTAAAAGTAAGAGCATAGCATTATAAGGAACAACAAACGGTTAATGGATTGGAATCAGCGCTACAAAAAGAAATCCTGAAGTTAGAAGCCAAAAATGACAACTGGATCCAAAAACTCAAATCGTAATTTTTGGTGCAAAATACGAATGCTGGTATCGAACCTTGCTGCAAAGAAAAACTTGCGCTTGGCGTCTGTTCTGCTTTTTCCTCCGCGCGCGCGATTAAATTACAATATAAATCCATTTCGACATTAAAATGACACAGCTTCCCCTAAACACTTCATAGCGTTTATTAAATCGAAGATTCACAGATACAAGACTCACCGCATGAGTCAGATAGGTACAGTGCGTCAAAGCGAAGAGCGCAGATGTTAAACGTAGTACTCTCCAAGAGAAGTACACTCATTAAACTGCCTAGCACTCGCATCTGCTCCGTCCTGAACCATAACGCTCAGAACAGGTGATGCCATGGGCGATTAAACAGTCACCATAGCAACCACTTCCTCTCCAGATTCCCACGTGATGCGATAAGAGTGCCCCCATCATCAATAAACAAACATTTTCTCTCATATATCCCCTTCACTCTCACAGCACAAACCTCCCACAATTGATAAGGATCAACCGACAGAAGACCGGGTCGTCACCAGGTGTTTCGATTTCGCCGCTGCTGCCACCGACTACTGTACAAACGTTGACACGATAAAGAAAAGCAGCACCGAGCAGAGCCGGCGGTCGGGAGGGCAAAAAAAGCAAAAATCTCTGGTGTCCGATCAAATATTGAATCCCTGGTTGGTGGTGAAAGGTATTACGCGAGGTTGTCGTTTATTTGAGAAAGGGAAAATGGATACGGAGGTACATCCGCTGAGTAAATGAACTCGGTGAGCTTTTTTTTATTGCGAATGTTTCAATCGGGAATAAAAACTTCGCAAATATAGGGAGGAGAAATGAACATAACAATATAGCTGTCTGGAATCCATTATATTAGATAGAGTATGGAGCAAGAGGAACAATTTGTACAGCGAATTGGTCGCAATGCAGTCACCATCTGAATAAAATCTTTTGGGGAAGTAGGAAAGATTTCTTATATATATATAAACTATATTTCGCTTTAACTATTATTTTTCTTGTGATTCCAAAACTCGGGTAAGTGAATCGGCAAATTAATGATTTTAAGCGTGAAATCAACTTTATACTAAACTTGTGCAAAATAACTTCTAAATTGTATGAATTGAACTTAATTTATTTTTGTTATTTTGTTATATTTTATTTATTTATTTGCATTTCTTTTATTTTATTGGTAATTATCAAGTGAAACTGTGTTCCAACTACCATTTTGTAATAAAGGTTGCTTAATTTTTACTTTGAGGTCATTGTATTCATTATATTTGAATGTTTTTTCATTTATGTTTTTAAATAGTTCTACTTAAAGTTCAATTATGTGTGTTCTCTATTTTATATCTCTGTTTCAGTCCAAAAATATAATCTCACCAGAATATTTTCTTCTTTCCAGTTCTCCAATTGTCACTACTAAGCACCTGCATGAAGAATTTATTAATCCTACGCATTTGTAATTAGTCCAGGGACAAAGAATGCTGACAGTCACGGTGGCGTTTGTTAATTGTGTTCATGCGGTTATGTATTTAAAAATGTAAATGACTCTCATGTCCTTGTTCATCACGCTTGATAAATTGATCTTAGTTCTAAATTTAATTTATGAAGAGCTTAAAGGGAGAGTATGACAATTGAATCTACAACACTCATGCTTGGTAGGTAAGAAACGTAACACCCGGAAAAGTAATATTTGGTCGTAAGATTGGGAATCTAGTTTTAATCGGTTTGAAATTTGAAGTTGTTGATCTATTTTGCCCCTCTTAAGTATGTTTCGACGAACAAGTTTTTAGACCCAATCGTCATTTCAGAGTATTTCGTTTGTAGGACACAAATTCCATAGAATGAACCATTTAATCTTCCTTCAATCTATCAGCACCAATTTATATAACCACCTGTATTGTAAAAAGAATGAACAACTGAATCTCTAACCTGGACAAAGAGCTGCAAGATAACTAGTTTTGAAAACTAGCACTTTATCTTCTGGCCTAAAACATAAATTGAGTATTGTTAGAACAGGATGATTTAAAAGTAAGAATTATAAATTTATCAATTAGAAATTTGTGAAAATATTATTTCGTGTCGAAGACTTTCTTGACGTCTTACCTCCAGTCTGAATATAGAATCTAGATGGCTTTCAGAATAAGGTTAAATGTCACAATTTAGGCGTACTACGTTTGAATGAAGCTAAAGTTTTACATCTGTAAAATTCGGTTAAGTTAATAGCTTCCAACCCTTTTAAACTAACCCATTTAGAAGTTAGAATGAACTAATATCTCCATAACAGAAATATAGCTCTTTTTGTCTTTAAAGCTCAAATGTTTCTTTAAAATATATTAACAAGACAGGGAATATTAAAACAATTCCAGAAATAGTTGCTCACATCGCACTCAAAGTCACTGAAAATACTTGTGATGAGTAGGTACTTGTATCGATTAACCCACCATACGAGAAGCACAAGTTAATAAATAATGATTTTATAAAAATGTTTTTCGAGACTGCATTAGGAAGAAAAGTAATGAGAAAGAAAAGTCTTTTGAACTGAGTAAAAGAATTTAGGGATTATTGAGCACCTTTATATGAAAACAGAAGATTTATTAAACGAACAGTTAAGCCCAGTACACGATCTATTTTTACCATTTTATAGCCTTTATATAAATTGTAAAGCAAGGAAAATTATACGTGAGGAGAATTTCATTATCTTTGCCTCTCTTGGTATCTGTCACGTGGTAATTTATAGATTAAACCTTCTGGTGGTTGTCTCGATGAGTTATCTGATCATCAGCAAAACTGACCAGATCCTGATGGACGATATATCTTGTCATTAGAAGAAAATTGACCAGATCTTGATGAACGATATATCTCGTCATTAGGAGAAAACTGATCAAATCTTGATCTTGTCACTATCAAAAAATTGGTAATACCTTCATAACGAGATATCAAGTCATTAGCAAAATTGGTCTAAGCTTGGTGGACGAGATATGGCGTCGAAACCACTTGGAGGGTTAAAAAGAACATGCTCTCGTCACTCGCTTGAAATGTCTCCTAGCATCCAAACAGTTGTCGAATATTTTATTAAACAAAAATTAGGAATTCAGGAATTATAATTTAATAGATATAGAATGAAATCTATCAATTACACATTTGGGATTTGAAGATACTGATAATTAATCTTGAAAACAGTAAAAGCAGATCCGAGGTGAAACCTATAAAAGTAAATGTCATTACTACGATCTACTGCTTCATCTATTGTAGATAACTTTTTAACAAAATTTTCAAATCTTCCGATCAGCTAAATCAAATTTAACAGAACATCAGGAAATCCAATTATTTCGGAAGCCATACTTTATTAACTTCTTTCTATTTTTTATTTTTATCTGCCACGGATTTCTTATAAGGATTCATTTGGTAGTTGATTACGATTTAGTTCGCAATGAAAGCAATACCGACAGAAAACTTAAAATTGATTTTTCAAATGGATTTGAAATTACTCATCGTATCTACTTCGTTTTAAATTCTTTGAAAGTGTGTTTGTGTATTTTTCATTGACAAATTTGATTTGTGAGCAGAACCGGGTGATGCTTGATCTGGTCTTTGCCATACGACAGACACAAATGAAGCCTTTTTCGCGTTAATTAAGTGAAGCATATAGATACACCAGCAGATCCATGCATAACATCTGCGCTAGTTTCTTAATTGTAAGCTGTATCTATTGGTGACAGTGTAGTTACTCTCATTTTATGTCATTTAAATCCAATTAAAATGAATATATTCCACGATATGCTCGTTTTATACCTCCAAGTGAAATAAAATTAAACAAAAAAAAGCGCCATTTTCTGTACTTCTTAATAATTTTATATATATATTTATTCTTACTTCCAATCAAGTTCGGCCCTCGCAGGCACATCTTTAGGTATGTAAGGGGTTCACGAACCCAGGTACCTTTGTGATCTATTCCTTTCCCATGGGGTTTACTGCCACTGGTAAACAGGGAGGTCGTGAACCCAGGATGCCCAAGCGATCTCTCTCTACGTCTCTCCATCCTTTCTTTTCACAACTACTTGACATTGTCTGCCTTGCGTTTGGCGCAACTTGACCAAATATGGCCTCTGAGCCATAAAATCCAAAACAAGTCAACCAATCAAGTGCGTGGTAAAAAATGCAGTCATGTCGCAACAATTGGCTCCTTGACGTCCACTTCAATTACATCATATTCACCGGGGCGATCAAGTATGTTTAAAAAACTAAACCTGTATTCACGTTCGTTCACGGTTTTTTTCTAAATTCATTTCTATCTTAAAGATTTTTCATTGCCTTCTATTATCAGACTGCTGGATAATTTCATTAGAGCGGCGAGTTATTCGGTAGAGTATTAGCAATGTTGTGCAGCTCTGTAGCTTAGGATATTTAAACTAAGCGGCAAATTCCGTGGTCGTTGACTTTACATGGTTTATATCCGTTTGTTATCAGTCACAAATACTGTCAAATTCTGTGCCACATACGTTAGTGAAATATATATAGAGAGGGAGATATTTTCAATCTTGTTAGTATACATTTTTTAAATTTATCCTATGATTCCAATAAATCCCTTGAAAAGCCTTTACCATTTTAACTTCTCCCCAATATTCCATTTGTCTGGGTCCTACGCTTCTAACTTATCCACCACATAAAGGATTTTAGAAAATCCAAGGGATACATCATGTTTAGTCTCCCTCACACGTTGATCTTTTTCTTCGTAAAAAAAACAAGATATCGGTCGATAAATTCGCGAAGGGAAGTCTCACTTGTCCAGAAGTTGAGAAGCGGACTTGGCGAAATTCCAAATCAAATTAAATAATGCACTGAAAGGGGTCTATCTTAACGTCGAAAGAAGAAATCGCTTTCTTGAGATCGATCCACAGAATACTAAATATCCCATGTCCAATAAACAACGGCAATAACTCATGTTAATTCTAGTTTCTTGTTACTCTCTGCGCCCCCAATAACTTTCCCTGCAATTTAAGTTTATTTGAAAGCAGTTTAAACATGACTCTCCATGTAGTTAGAGAATTTTTTTCAGCGTAGAAATTAAATTAAGCTAATGTACCAAACATATTTACTTTGTTATCATGCAAGACACTACCAACAGAATGTCATTTTCCAAAATATAAAAAAACGCGCTTCATACTTTTAAACTCTCAAAGTTGAATTTTCAATAAGGAATTGAAAACAGGGAATAATTTGAAATGTATTCCAACTTTCATTGATGCACATAAATTGTAACGCAATATGCATTAATAAATGTGGATATACAGACAATTATGGTGGTTATTTATTTTTACAAAAATCATACTCCTACAATCATTCATGATTTCCGCTATATCCATCCTTAAATATATATAGTGTTATAATTTATAAATTATAATTGTATATAAAAATAAAAACATAAAAAATTAATTATAATTTATTTTTGAGTCAAAATAATCACTTTTACTACCATTATTTTACTACCATAATTTATATGCATCAATGAAAATTGGAATATATTAAAATACTATTCCGGTTTTTAACTTTCATGTTTGCGAAAATTATATTATTACTTTTTATTCAATAAATTAGAGTGGAAATTATTTAAATTAGTGGTTTTTTTTATTTTCAAAGGGTTGACCTTGGGTCAGTCAGTTTTGGAAAATGTGTAAAAGATCGTTAGAAGGCTGCATACTCAAAAACAATGACGATCGCAATGAATGGTCCTCCTGTGATAACTCCATATCACTGTTATTGCTTTCGGCACCCAACGGTCCTCGGATCTATCCCTTTGGGATTGATCCCGGACCGACGCCAATAGCCTGTTGTGTTGATCCAGTGCGACGTTAATTGAAATACCTACCATCGGCACCGAACCATAAACTTGGAAGTAGAATCCGAGTTAATGACCCCAGTTATAGAAGCGCTTCGTTTACGATTCAAACTAGCTCCTAATTTAAATAGGGGTTACTGTGACTCAGTGGGTTTATCCTCTATGCTAGCAATCTGCGAGTTGTAGGTAGCGGAAGTTCGATTCCTTCCTAGTTTATTTCCCACTTCTGTGTCAATAAAACTTTCCTTGTGCGTGAATGTTAATTACTCGACGTTGTTTGTGCAACTTGGAAAAATATGGCCCTTGTGCGATAAAACTCAAAACCAGCCAACCTAATTTGAAGATTAGACTCATTCAAAACCAAATGACTCGACTCCCAACTTATGGGATCCAGACTATAGAAGAGTTTATAACGGGTAGAGATTCAGTAACTATGACAAGAAAATAGGGGAGGTATTTCCGAAGAAATGCTTCCATCACTCCACAAGAGCTCTTTAAGTGATGAAAAAAAAAAATTCGAGATTGGATGAGATTTTGAAAACTACCCAAAAGGGGAAAGTACGGCGACAGCGGAAACGTCGAGAAACCGCTCGAGTTTGGGGATTTTAATCAGCAAACTGTTTACATAAAATCCCTGAACCTATTTCAATGTTTAAAACAATGTTTATGGTAAGAATGTTTACTATGTATTACCGTATTTTGAAAAAATAAAAATTTCATGAATTCGTTTCTTATTTATTATTCGTTTCTCATTCATTATTCGTTTCTCATTCATTATTCGTTTCTCATTCATTATTCGTTTCGGTTTAACAACATTTTTACGTCTACAACCAGCGAATTTTCTATGAAATAAAATAAATATTGTCACTAAATAAAAGCATTTAAACTTTGGCATTTTAAATTTAAGTATTCACTTTTGAAAAGGAGGTGCGACGTGTATTAATACAATATATGTACATTTCATTCATTCAGGTTAGGCATCTGTTTCTTTCCACATGTAATACCACAATTATGTTACAGTAAGTTCGAAATACTCTCAGTAATAAATTCTCGTAGCGTCGTAGGAAATAAAATATCCAATGGATTCGTGGAGAGAATTTCACCCTGCTTTAACGATAGTATAGAGCAGACATGTTCAGCCTTTTTCATCTCACGGCACACATAAACTAATTACTAAAATTCTGGGGCACACCAGAAAAATATATTATATTTTTTACCCGTCAGACAAAATAGCAGGGCTACCACAGCCAAAGTACTTGCGAAATAGAAGCATTAGTAGCATATTTTTTAAAATAGAATCAAGTCTTCTTTTAAACCCTACTTTAGTAGCTCAGATACAAAATGGATCGATTAAAATACAAAATGTGCCACTTAAGTATTAAACAGACGTTGAAGATCTCGTCGAGAAATTTAAAATTTAAAACCAAACGTCCGAATCAAATCCCGTTCCACGTTCGAATTAACTAAATTTATAGTTTTTAAACAACGGAGTGTTTTATGGGGATTTTTTTTATCTTTTAAACATAAGGGGACCAGTAGACTTTTAAATTCACCAAAATCAATCAAAAAATCAGTTTTTTTATTTTAGAGTTAAAAATTAATTGATACCAAATTTTGTGGACAGCAAAATATTTTTTCAATTCCGATAATATGACGAAGTTACATTAACACACAACATAAAACCTATAGTTGATATGTATAGTACGTCTGCTCTTTTGCAAACATTTTAGATGTTTTATTATAGAAAATGCATTTTTTCGCATAACAATTGAGTGATAAACTTGCCAAATGGAGTTATTTTTATTTAAATGTAGCTATAAAACTTATTATATGAATTGAAAGTTTGGCAATGAATGGAAAATTAATGAGCATGGGACCTATAAATTTCTGCTAACTTATCAAAATTTTTTACCACATTTTATATTAAAACCACGGCACAACTTAATATATTTAGACCAAACTTAAAATATAGACTTTTTAGTATAAAACAGTCTGCAAATTTTTTAACAATCGGGTAATAAATGCAAAAGTTTGTTTTGAAAGTCCACTGTCCCCTTAGGAACAGTTTTTAAAGACGTTTATAGATCCGGGTCTAGTAATGACTCGTAATGACTCACAGTGAGGACACGCATGACCGTGATTTAAAAGTAATAGAATATAGATCGAGGAGAAAGAACAAAGGGTTGATGGGTCGGAATACGCACAAAACCGAAATGAAGATGGGTTTTAAAATGTGTGTGTAACTGTCAAAACTAATTTTACAAGTGTAAAAATACGACTAACGACAGCATATTTCGAAATTGGGTACAAATTTCGACCACATAGAACAATTACCACCCTGAAATGTATTAGGTTTCAATATGGTTTAATTTCCATAAGTGAGTTGTCTGACTGACAGTTCAAAATGAATTTTAATCCATACAAAAAAATGGTTAAGTTAACGGTCCAGTGAGGATGCTTGCATTAAATCATCAAGCAGAAATGCATGCTACCAGTTTTTCTGCACGAAATCTTCAACCTTAAAATTCAGAAGTAAATGTGCTTAAATATTTTCAGTCTTGCAAAACTTACTTTTTTGAGCCATGTCGCTTGTCACGAAAAGGGAAATCCTTTCGCGTCTCAAAACCTCAAAACTTACTTATTTAGATGAGGATATTAGTACCGACGTTCCCAAACCAGGAACAAACGTTGCCTAATCCGGAGAAAACCAAAATTAAAAGACCAAACAGACACATTCTTTGTTTCCTGCCGCCAACTAATTTCCGCTTCTAAAGCGCTTCAGATTACCACAATCAAGTCCATTAATGATCACGGCGAGTCATTGGCAGGTGTGACGTCACGGCCTCTTCCGACGCCTCATGAATCCGCAATGAGGTCACTTCGCATGTCGTTGCCTATACCTCGACGAGAAAAAACAAGATCCACCTGTTATCTTTCTCAATGAACCGGGAAATTTAGTAATGTACAGGTGCACGCCGGTATATGTGCGATGCCTAATAGAATTAAATGATCAGCAGGAATCATTTACACCGAACTCACGTGGCAATGCTCAATTATTTTCGGCAGACATCGTTTTTCGCAAAATAGGGCTACACGGTTTTGACACTCATATTTTGCGTGGAAAAACAATGAAAACAGTCAAGACGGATTCGTTTTTCCGAGTGATTCGTGATTGCTGTTCTATTTATTCAGAGCCCTTCACAATAGGATGACACCGCGGTCTTTTCATCAAAAACTAAAAGTATTTAAAAAAATAATACGTTTCCGAGAAAGAGAATTTGTTTGTAATTGTTAAACATTCATTGATTCGAATACTTTCCTCGAATAAGGCGCTGGATAAAAATTATAATTGAGTCTGGATATGTATTCATGTCGCTTAGCATTAACCCTCTGAGTGTCACTAGATTTCCGACTAGTACTGCTTTTATCTCCGTCATTTAGTTATTATGTGTGTACACATAACTTGCCGTTTAACTTCGTATAGGGCCCTCAATACGGATGAGTCCTGATTGCATTAAAATACTTAGAAAGATAAATATTTCACGCTAAAGAAATGTGTTTAGTTAAGTTGGTTAATTTGGTTTTTTTTTATGGCGCAAGGGACATATTTGTCCAGTGTTTAGTTAAAGATATATATTATATGTATGTATATATATATATATATATATATATATATATATCTGTGGTGCCCAGACTGCCACTAGAGGGCATCTCCGCGCTGATGTCATCTCCGACCACTGCGCAGCCATTCCGCGCATTGGAGGAACGCAGTCAAAAGTGACACAGACGGAAGACGACGAAGCTACAAGACGGACGTAGCGTTAGACTGTGCAATGTTGACGGGCGCCGATGGAGTTTATGATGTTTGTGCTGTGCACTTAACTTTAATTGTCTAAACCAAATTCATTGTAAATATTCATAAATCTCATTAAATTTAGTTATTCTTTAAAACTTTCGTAATGTTGCCAATCGCCCACAAACCAGCACCCCCACATATATATATATATATATTAAAACTTTAGGGGATACCTAAAAAACGTTTGGACTGATAAAACGCTTTAAATGCCTTAAAAATCGAAATAACAGAAACTAGCCACAATTTTCTTGCGTTAATAGCAACTTAACTCGGCACTATAGAGCACTCACACGCACACACACTGAAATGTATTTCATTAGAAAGGGATTTAGATTCATTTGAAATAAACAGTTGAGAATTGAGACAAAAATCGAAATCCATATTAGGATGAATCTTAAAGAACAAGTGAGAATGTTCACAATACTTAGCTACGTCAATTAAAGACATCTGGACTTCGTTTTTGTAACATGAGCAAAACTAAATTCCAATATGGCGAGTAAAAAGTTCCTATACTTCACGAATGTAAATATTTTAAATACCTTTTGGCAGCTGGGAGAGTAAACAGTTGAAGTATTTAAGAATGCTCTGCATATTTCAAGTGTTTGAACTCGTAGTTTTTACTTTCCAAAAGATTGGTTGGTAGGTTTTGGAGTTTTATAGCGCAAGGGCCATATTTGGCCATGCTGGGCCAGACACAATATCAAAGACATACACATAATGAAAGCTTTACTGACACAGAAGAGAGAAATACACACAGGGAGGAATGCACTTGACAGGAATCGAACCTGCGCCGCCTACCACTCGAAGGACTTTACAAAAGGAAGGCACCATTTATTCTTTTCTTCGTGAAATGTAAACTTAGTAAACCACTTTAGCTTGCCTCTTGAACTTTGAACCTGGTGGTGATTTTGGAAAGAAAAGGGAAATGAATTAAACTTAAATGTACACTGAACAAACGCATCCTATCAGTAGGAAATTCTCTCACTCAATGATATTGCTTACACATGCAACATATTTTTGATTCTGACATGAACTTTGTGGCATTAACAAAACTTCTTCGCTTCCCTTACTATGAATCGTTCTCTTCAAAGAAATTCGAAGGAGTTGCGTAAATCGCACGAGTAAAATATATTCATAGCCCCTAATACACTACGAACTGGATTTGTTGGTTGGTAGGGTTTTATAGGTGCAAGGGTCATATTTGAAACTTAATTCAGTATATATTTAGTTAAATAACAAATATTTTGGACAGAACGTCAAGTGGCACACACACATTGGAAGTTTTAGTGACACAGAATAAGAGAAATACACCTTGGGAGGAATGGAACCTGCGCTAATACAAACTAGAAGTTAAATTATTGCGGACTCCGAAATTACTTTCCGAATACGTGCCTGGACCTCACCACAACCAATAAGTATCATTACAAAAGATAAAAAGAGAACACAAGAATAAAGAACCTAAATATAATAGTTAATCGTGCGATTCTAATCAAACACAACTGGCCTCCAGAATACAATTCAAGAGTTTCCTCGTCCTCACAAACTGAATACCATCTGGAACCGAAATTGGCTTAACAGAAACAGGAAAACAAATAAAACTAACTTATAAGAACTACCTTCTCCTACCAGTATAAAATGTTCTTCAAATGACAGGTTTTACACCATGGGAAACATTTTTGCTTTTAATAAGCAGAACTTATATATATATATGCTGGCATTGATTCAAAACTTCGCGTCCTCTTTACCATGAATCTCCCTAATAAACTATCGAAATTAAGAGGCTTTTCCGATCACGCCAAAACCTTTCATAAATCCAAAAGATAAAAGGAAAACACATAAGCACAGGCCAACCACAAAATCGAAACCATTTATAAGTAAATTACTTGTGCATGACAAAAATCTAATGTTGCAAGCGACATCAGATCTCGTGATTTCATTCAAACATATCTTGGCCTCCAGAAAACAATTCAGGACTTTCACCATCCTCACAAACTGAATATCATCTAAAGCCAAAATTGGGTCAACAGAAACAGGAAAACGAATTTAACAGATATCCAAGACTAACGTCTCCTATCAGTAGAAAATGCTCTGTAAATGACATAGCTTTTACACCAAGGAAAACATTTTTGATTCTAATAAGCAGAACCTACTAGAGCAATAACTCTAAACTTTTCGTGTCCTTTACCATGATTCTCCCTAATAAGCTGTCGAAGAAGTTAAGAGGCTTTTCTGAACACGCGTAAATCTCCTTCATAATCCCGAAAGATAAGAGGAAACACATAAGTAAAAGCCAACCACAAAATCGAAACAGATTAGAAAAAACTTGTGCATGACAAAAATCTGAACTTGCAAGCGATACCAGATTCCGTGACCCAACACTCCAGACAATTTAGGGCTTTCTCCCTTCTTGCAAACTGAATATCATCTGGAGTCAAAATTGGTTTAACAGAAACAGGAAAGTGGATCTCGGATTCCTCTCCATCTGGAGGTCCGTGGACATTAAAGTGGGAGAAACAGCGAGAGCCACTCTCACATGTCACTCACGTACACAAACAGAAAGATCATCCAACGGGGTCTCGGGTGAAAAATGCCTTCTCGAAGATTGAATATAGAGATTTCACTCGCGGTTGCCATCGTCCCCCACCTTCACATAAAAAAAGGGAAGAAAATCACTGTAGCACTTCGATTCCAGGGAAGTATGTAGAGAAATACCATCAGGAGAAACAGTTCACTCTTCAATGCTTGGAAAACTTTTTCATCCTGTCCATATCAAAATTCAATGCACGAGTCGGGGATCCTGAAATGTCCTGCCATCAAATGAGAACGTCTGCGGACTTCAGGGTCCTTTGGTAGGTTAGATCGATAAAAATTGTCAACTACCAATAAGACTCCGGGTCGTAAATCCCTGAAATTGAAAAAATTATTCTTTGTGGTAACTTTGGACATTAAAGATCAGTACCAATAGAATTACGTCCATTGATGGAAAAATATGAGCACTGTTACATACATAACTTCCAATATCTCCCGTTTGTGTGTAAAGTCTCAAATTCCTGATGGACTTGAATTGAATATACCTATGTGGAAGCAGATCACAGTAGAACGTCGATCTAGTTCTAGATGTCAGATAGTAAGGGTACAAATCAAGTATTTATATAACTCTTTCCAACTCTTCCATTATATCACGGGGGACTGGAAGGACTAAAATTTAAAGAATATAACATAAATGGACTAAAATTTGAAAAATAGAGTGGACTCATAACAAAATTCGAAAACGTGAAATAGGGAACTTTTACGAAATATATATGGTGGTCTTTTCCATAGTTTTTCATGATTTCATGTAACAAAAAAAAAATTTCACTAGTATTTCCAGAATAATTGATTTTTCATGAGTTTCCAAAGTTTTCTCTTTATTCTAGGCCATTATTTTTCTCTGATTTCACTGTACGTTCAAAGAAACTCTTTTACGGATTAAAGTGTTCAAGTATAACGTCCAATTTCAGGAGGGGAATTCACAATCGACTGTATGACAGTAGTTCGATCTTCCGTCTAGCGGTTCATGGACACGATTCAATTCCCATGAGTGACTCTTTTCGCGTAATGCAACTTAGTTCACCTCTCCTTTCATCTGATTCCATGTCGAGTTCTCTATCATTTTCCCACCCACACGTGTTCCTTCTGCCATTTCGCCATACGATAAAACTACAAAATTCATAAACATCTTCCCCAGCAGAAATTCCTATTCCATTAAAAAAATAATAAATTGTTTGATACTACAATGTAATCAGCTAGAGGAGAGATTCTCAACAATTCGAGACACATCAAAGAAACAGAAAATACTTTTATCATCATCTTGAAATAATATTTTCATCATTACCATAACGATCCGTTCAAAACATTGCTTTTTAAAAATGTTCTTGAATCTACTACTAGAGTTTGTAACTCCATTAAAATGCTTATGCCTAAACACCAGGTGTCCGGAATTGGTATGATCCCACCGCTGTTACCATTTAATGTCGGAGTAGTGCGTCATTCCACCGCTGTTACCATTAAATGTCTGGAGATAGCGTGGAGATCTAAGTCGGCTCCTAATTCACCTTGAAGATGAACACACTCGTATGATCAGAGTACCAGTAAAATTGCATTAAATAATTGTAGATTAGCTTGAAGCACATGGAGACGAACGCTTGTTAGAAAAAAAATTATACATTTATTAAAAAAACTAAGGACGATACAAAACTCCGAAGAACGGGATAAACACTTCTTTACACTCCTCCAATTCTAAATGGGGCCGTCGTGGCTCAGTGGGTATGCCCACTGCGCTAGCAACTTTCGAGTTGTAGGCGGCGCAGGTTCGATTCCTGTCAGGTGCATTCCTCCCTGGGTGTTTTTCTCTGTTCTGTGTCAGTAAAACTTTCATGTGTCTATTAATGTTGTACGTCTTGTGTCTGGCGCAGCATGGCCAAGTATGGCCCTTGAGCCACAAAACCCCAAACCAACCAACCAATTCTAAATTAATTTTTTATCACATTCCATAGTATGATTACAGTTTGCACATGCATAGTTAAAAATACATTTACTAATATCATAGCTTGCACGTGCTTAATAAATATATCAAGACAATAACGTGTACACATACACTTGTAGCAGTGCAAGTGCGAAATAAAAATTAAATTCAATGGGCGCTTGCACACGTTCACAAAAGGGTTCGAAATAAGTAGTTTCTAGATGAATTTTGCACTATAAACTTCGTTTTGACGACTGAGTTTTGGATCCGGTCGTCATTTTCGATGCATTAAAAATGACGACTGGATCCAAAAACTGAGTCGTCAAAATGAAATTTATAATGCAAAACTTACCTAGAAACTGTTTATTCCAAACCATGCTTAGTTGAGTTTCATGGCGCAAGAGACATATTTGGCCAAGCATGAATGCCCCATTTTATCTGAACTGTTTTGCTTGTTTGGCGCAAACTCCGACCGACCAACCGTTTAATCTTCCGCCTAACAATTTATACTCTTTTAAACAACTGCACCCAAAGTCCAAAGATATCTCAGTCATTATATTGTGCTTTTATACACACCACGAAAACTAAAAAAATTAATGCAACAAAGTAGATTTTGGCAGCTGAGAGAAAATGTTTAAGTGCCATTGACGCCTGACTTTCTGCTCCTAATTTATAATCCTGCTTTATACAAATGTGTAGAGGAATGGAGATACTAACTTTCTAGTACACACTCATTGCATGGAGTGTCCATCGTGCTAGCATTGCCCGCTTCTTATAAATAATATTTTAACTTCGTATACAGGTCTTAGACATTTTTATCAACAACACTTTAATACCTCATCACCTATTTTATCGGATTTATTAGGTCAACCTCCACATCCATCACTTTTTATCGTTTTGCATCCCTGCCTTTTTATCACATTTATAATGAATCGTCTCTTAATTAAATTTGAAATTAAATTTTTAATAGTCAACTAAGACGGGGATACCCCATTTTAATCTAATTTATCTCGACTTATCGTGTTTTCAATCTCCGCAATTTTTTCCAGGGGTGATATACTTGTTTTTATACATTTCATGTTTGGCCATGCACCTTCTATGTTATTTAACCGCATCATATCTGTTTACTTCACTCATAATTTTAAAACTGCTTTTTACTGTTGTGTAAGCTATTTTAATTTGTTTGTAGTTGTATTATGTGTCCATTCTTCGACCTTGTGCCATAAAACCCAAACCAAACAACTATCTTCATTTACAGCAGAAAATAATAGCATAACGAGACACTTTTACACTAAATTTCTTAAGGATTTGCAAATCAAACTTACGAAAGACTTACAGAAGAAAATAAAGGGGGAGAATGTAAGGGAGCTGAATGTCGTAACTACCTTATCAGTCCAATCTGTTAAACTTATATTCTGATTGAAACAAAAATTGAATATAATTTCTCACCGGCTTACATCCAAAACCTTTAAGATTAACTAGTGTACCGCGGCACACAGGTTGATGAACATTGAGATCAGCTAGAAAACTAGTTCTAGCAACAAATTTGTGAACATATCCCTGTTTATACGGCGGCTCCAACGTGCAGATAGTCGACCTTAGGTCAGTCGATTCTTAAAAAGGCATGAAAGCTCGTTATAATGCTACCATACGCAAAAGCATAAATTGCGATCGCCGTGGATGTTTTCCCTCTGTCAACTCGTTATTACTGCCATCGCTTTCGGTACTGAACGATAGACCTCGAGCCAGACTCCGGGTAATTCAGGAGGCGCTTTATTTACATTCTAACCTATCGCTTCATTTAAAGAATAGTTATTCAAAATCACATGAATCAAATGCCAACTCGCCGCAGTCAGACTACACTTGACACATGGCAATATAAATATATCACCAAAGTATTAATTTCACTGCATAAGATCGATAAAACATTAACACGCACAAATACGTTTCCCACTAGAATACTATCAAAAACTACAGTAGAAATTAAACAATCGAGCTGTTGAAGAGCTCATTCCCCTCGGGTCACATAAGGAACGTTCAATCCCTAGTCATTAGTGCCCTTCCACTACTTTAATAACTACTGTGCAAGGCTGAAGACGTCCATCAGTGGCAGTGTCAACTAGGGCTATTTGCCATATCATCAACAGTAACGGCCAACAGGCCGATGTGCTGTCAAGATAACGAAATTTGACACCCTGCGATCCAAGTCTCTATAATTAAGTTGAATGTTCCCTTTCCAATAACATATTTAGCATCAAATTACACGTAACTTAATTGTAACAGTGTGCACACTAAAATATTGCAACATTTTACTTTGTAATTAATCAGTGAGGAATGAGGCTGCTTTTTCAAGCATGATTTGTTGAAGGTACTGAAGATTTAGTCACACCACAGTTACTGTATGATGTGTACAGCGGTTGTTGAGTGACAAAAAGACGTGGAGAAAGTGACAGGTTTAACATTTTGTACACCATTGAAAACATTGCATCAGGATAGAAATATCAGATACGGAAAATAAGTGTAAATGGTACCTAAACACTTTCCCTCAATGGTCTATTTGGGTGCAATTTCAAAATATGTTTTGTTTATTTAGCTGTTTATAAACAGTGTAATGACTAGGTCCTATGACTCCATTTGCATGTTGGGGTATTTTTCTTTAAAGGGACAATATTTGGTTTGAGTCATGAGCCTCTGGACTGTCTAAATGCATTTGAGGCCTTTTCTTAACTTTTTTGGTTTTAGGTCATTGTTTTACATTTACAGTACAGATTGTTTTATAATTAATAGATAGATTAGAGTACAGATTGTTAAAAGGAGGAATAAAAAGTTGATTGGTTGGGCTATAGGTTGAAAATATTAAAACTTACGCGTCAAAAATAACACTGCATCTAGAAACTAGATCGTCAAAAGGTACAAAACTAATGACCGTTAATTTCGAACCTTGTATCGTATTTATTCATATATGACTGAAAAAAGCTGTCTCCTCATGGGAAACAAGGAAAATTGGAAATTCATCATAATTTAGTTCTAGTACAAAATTTCACAAGGGGGTAAGATACGGCAAGCATCATTATTCTTTTCCGAGCAGTTGAGGTTTATAAAGTTCGGTTTGTAGCTCTACTGTCATTTTGTGCACCTGCCTAACAAGACCAGGACTTTCTACTTTAAGGGGATTCCGAATAAATACGATATCTTAGTGGGTTCGCCCATCGCGCTAGCAGCCTGCGAACACTGTAGGCGGGACAGGTTCGATTTCTGTGACTACCCTGAGTACATTTCTCTCTTTAGAGTCAGTAAAACTTTCCTCGTGTGTTTGTCAGTTTACATGACGGAAAAACATTGTTTGGCGCATGGCAGATTGGGCTCTTATATCATAAAAAAACCAACCGAATCACTACAAACCATAATAGAAATATAAAAATAGAGTGCACGATAGTAATCTTTTTATGTGACAGGATCATGTGACCAAAACTAATAGTAATGTGACTCTTAGACTATTTTCGTCTGCCCGGTGGAACTAATATTCATATGATTGGTCCACGGGATGAGAGGAAACACCTATCCATTGATTCGTCATCTGATTGGTCCGCGCGTCATAGATTTCTGCGATTTCACTACTTTTGTCGCCACTCTATAGAAACGTGCATTCATGTGCCTGTTATAAAATGTAATATCGCCAAACGAGACGATAATATGCCAAATCGGCCAACTAATTCAATTTTTCAGAACAGACATGTGACGACTAGTCGACACGACACAACACTTTTTGAAGATCCTCTCAAGCAATGCTCAGTCTACTTATATTTCACGTTTATGCTACAAACATGCCTAGGCCAACAGGATTCGGACTCAGATCTGTTTGCACCGAGTGCGAAGAGTTTAAAAAATCCAGTTATATTTCTAACACGTTTCAAAGTCGCATTTAATAACGAAAAAGAAATGTTTAGTTTTCCTATCTACGTGGATTTTACTGTATACCACACGAAATTTAAAAATTATTACAATCGCATAAACTTACCCTATGGACGAATCTATGAATTACCTAAGACCGGCAAACGGCAGAACGTGTTACATATTATTTATCACCCACAAACTGGTGCTCAAGAGATATTTGCCCACAGATAAGTTTTGTACACAAATGAACCTCACAAAATCATCTTATCTGCCTGAATGAGATAAGGTGGAAAAGTGAAAGATCTTGATAAAGGCATCTAACGGAAAGTAACCGAGTATATCCTACGATATCTTTACTACCTTTGTAAAAGAAGTTTCGGGTCACAAATACTGCCTGTCCTCGAAAGATGAATGGGCATAAATATCTCTCACATTTCATTTTCTGGTCTAAAATCCATCCAAACTTGAGAAATAACTGAAATTACTAAGCTTCAGTATTTATAAAAGTGACAACAAATAAATTAATGGAAAACTTATAAAAAAATCAATGAAAAATACGAGTATTTCAGTGTTATGTTCAGTATCCAATCATAGTGGGTCATGTCGGGCAGAATCTTACAAGGATGTTAAATCAATTTTACCTTTAACAAAGTACTATCACTTATTTGATCAAAAACAGTGTATAACTCCCAAAAAGGTTCAATAAACGTTGCAAAGCAAGAGGCTTTTGTACATCATGTCCCAAGAGTACCGAAGTTACGGAACGAATGAAGCAAGAATTTTTTCTCCTCCTTTTCACACCATTTCTAAGCAACCTTTGAGTGTGAGGCATTTCCAATGTTACTCCAGAAAATGTTCCTTGGGGAGCGAAGAGTTTTAAATTTTTAGGTTGTGAGACCAGGCTCTACAATAGGCTGGCGATGAGGGAAAGTTTGTGCTTTCGAATAGTCTGGCGAGGAAGAAAATGTATTTTCGTGGATAGATCCCTCTTGAGAAATGTTCCTAGAATAAACTCAAAAGAGCACTTTCTCTGTGTTTGTGGTTCTAACTCCGTCCGGTACAGACACAGTAGGTAAGGGGAGTGAATGGGGCCTCTCTTAGAATCATTATTCACCAGTTTTGAGAGTATACTCTAGAAGAGAAATATTTATGAAATTTTATGTAGAAAGCAGACGTTTCACATCCATCGCCATCTATTTGCATATCGTGGTACTAAATGCAGATTCATGTATTCGCTATTTGAGGAGGTCGTCTTTCAATACTGAAATGCGATGATGTTCATTAAAAGTGCAACATCAAGAAAGATGTATTGGCCAGAAATTTTGGCGTACGGGTAGTTTACCACGGCAAATGTAAATGATTAAAATTTCAGCTGAGTATACAAATAAAATGCGGGCACAATACACGTTGAAATAATGACTCGGAATATATAAAATGCATCAAAAAGCAGATATAAGACATTGTGTCTGAATTCGATTGGCATAGATATGCTAGTACTTAACATGCCTCCACGCAAAACGAGATATTATGGACGGTTGACAGAGTTTGAGAGATTAAGAGTTATAGGGGTTGTGAGAAAGTGGTTTGTCAGTACATGATAGAGGTCTTGAACCCAGGACTGTCCGACCCCATGTCGCCTGAATCGTCCAACGATTCTTCTGTAACAGATAACATGATACAGCCTGAAATATGAATCGGAAGATATAAAAGGCCTCAAAAAGCAAATCTCGAACATTGTGTCGGTGAATTGGATTGGTATTGCTGTGCGAAAAGTACCTCCACGAAAAGAGACATTATGGACATTTGACGGAGATTAAGTCATCATTTAACATGGTACTGGTTATATTTAGACCTCGAGTCATAAAACCCAAAATCTATTCCTAATACGAACCGCGGTAGCCCGATCGGGAGAGTAACGGACTAGCAGCCAGAGGGTTGCGAGTTCGAATCCAACAAAAGACCGTCGTGTGAAAAGGGGGCTGGTGCACTTTAAATCTGTCGTGGCCTTAAATGTCCTGGCGTGGTGTGGAAGTTCGGAGAGTGGGATGCCAGCTCAGGTATGACCTAGTCATCTGACCGTGGTTCAAAATTACGAGGTATTGTCCTCGGATCTTTCCCTTCGGGGGTTGATACCGGACTGTCGCTAATAGCCCGTTGTGTTTCTCCAGTGCAACGTTAATTAAAATACCTACCTACCATTCCTAACACGGTGCGGTGTCGAATGTCGAGAGGGGCCTGAACACAAGCTCACATTCCCGCACCTAGTGTCCCAAGAGTACTGAAGTAACGCAACAAATGAAGCAAGACTTCGTCTCCTTTTCACACATTTTCTAAACAGTTACAGTTCTAAACACTTTTCAAGACGTATTAGTAACTCAGTTCAATTATGATCATGACACTGCATAATTGTTTCGTCTCTATCCATAACAAATGACTAAAGTGGGGGCTGGTATATGTTAAATCTGTCGTGGCCACAAATGTCCTCACGTGTGCGTGGTGTGGAAGTTTGCAGACTGGGGTGCCAACTCGGGTATTGCCCTCGTCATCTGACCGTGGTTCGAAATTATGTGAATATGGTTCTAGTAGTTATATACTATAATGGACATATCCGACAATAAATAGTAATTGTATCTATCTCATAATGAAAAAGAACTGACTTTTAAGCATCGTTTGCAGGGCGCAGGATTTGTTATACCAACAGTTTTACAGCCAATTTCCACTCCTTAAATTCAGATCTCAAGACTTTACTTAAAGGCATGAAGCAATACAAATATAATTTTATACATGGGGAAAACAGAACTTTAGAAAGGCCACTACATTTTAAATCAACACTATGAGCTCCAACTCCCCGGCTCAAGTATTAAAGTATCTAAATAATCATCAAATGCAACTGAATTATAAGACAAAGATGATTAAAACATAATTTACGTGTTTATTCTATTTATAGATACAAATATGATCACATGAAAGGGCTATTTAGTCGGTAGTTCAAGGACAACTAGTTTCAGTTCACAACCATTTGTTTTCGGTCTTCACAAAGCCACTTATTCTGAAAAGAGGGTTTGGTTTGTCGCTTTGTGGTCGTTATTTGAAACTCAATTGGGAACCCTTACTTAAATTGATTCCAAATAATTGATGATTATTAATTGCTTAAATTGATTCCAAATAATTACACTAGAACCTTGATTGTCCCAGGTAATGTTAAAGGGATAACCTCTGATAGTACGGACGTAAAAAAACAACCTATGCTAAATACAGAAAAAATTTACTGTACATGTTAGTATTGCTGCTACAGAAAGGTTCATACACCAAGAAATACAAGAATCTCATGTTCTAACAAGTCAAACCAGACCTGATAAAACTAAGTGCGCACACTCGTGATAGAAGCTTTAAAAAAACTCGGTATAAATTTCCGCTCGTATAGCAAGGTTGGTTGTTTTGGGTTTTATGGCGCAAGGTCCACATCTCGCCAAGCTGCGCCAAACCTTAAGTAAGTGGACATACAAACACAAAGAAAGTTTTACTGACACAGAAAAGAAAATACATACTGAGTAGGTCACAACTCGCAGGTTGTATGCGCAGTCGGCGAAGCACTGAGCCATGGGAGCCACTCGGATAATCAAGATTCTAATGTACTTATGTCTATACAAACTTCTAGGTAGCCAGGGAGCCACTCGGATAATCAAGATTCTAATGTACTTATGTCTATACAAACTTCTAGGTAGCCATTGGAGCCACTCGGATAATCAAGATTCTAATGTACTTATATCTATACAAACTTCTAGGTAGGTATGTAGTTGAATTTTCTTCACACTGGAGCACAACACAACGGACTATTCCATGCCCAAACTGAAACTTAAGTTGAAAAGTCCGTACGTAATGGCAGCAGTAGAAAAAAATGCATTTCATTTCTGAAAAGTGGACCGGGAAGAAAATGTATCAGTGGACAATTGATTTTCAGGGCGGTTGTGATGTTACTTAAAACACTAAAGTTTCATCTACTTTATTACTTGACGAAAGATTGTAAGTTTACTTATCGAAGAGCATTTTAGATAAGATTGACCTTCTGAATTCTCTCATGGAGGGTTCGAAGTTAGCCGAAATTCGTATTTCGCCTCTTTAAATTTTGTTGACAGCCGAGGTTTCATGCTCTAGTCGTCAACTTTGACGCCTAAGTTTTCTGAATTTTTTCGCTTGAGTGATGGGAATTCCGAGCAATCAATTCATCCTTCCAACAATGTGTACTCTAATCTATCTATTAATACAGCAATCTGTAAAAGCAAAACAATAACCCCAAACCCAAACAAAAGAAAACAGACCCTCAAATGCAAGCTCTATATATATAATCATAAATTACTAAGTTTATATAATTGCATTCACGAACAAAATGTATTTTAAAATTGCACCCATATAATATTTTAGCTATTAAGGGAAAATGTTTAGGTGCCTGACTTTCTCTTCCTAATTTCTAACCCTCTACGTATGACAAATTTGTTTCTTTTTTATAGCAATCAAATATTCTACAGTATACACATGTGAATTCTTAAATTCGTGAAATAAATCAAATGCATACTAAATTTTGAGGTGAAACATTTTGAGGTGGTCCACAAATAAGCACTGTTAACATCTATTTGTGTCCAATAAGTTTTGAACGAATGGACAACAATCAATATAAAAAAGACTTCGTTTCATATTCCAAAAGCAAAAATATTTTAGTGTTCTTACCCAACACAGTTCATGAACTAAACTGTTAATCACTGCCGAAAGATAAAATAAACATAAAAATCCATCTTCGAAATTCATACAATATCACAAAAACTGGCTAAAATATCTATTCCGAAATAAAAATAATCACCAACCTTTGAAGAAAAAAATTCAATTAGTACATTCGAGAAACGGCCCCTGATATATCGGTGTTTCAAATCTACACACGAATTTGGATAAGCAGTAGTATATTTCAGCAAAAAATGAGCAGGAAGTGCTTAACAACAGATCTGTTTAGAAAAGTATACACGAAGTTTAAAAGTGCGGTGATAAGACAAAATACATTGAACTCGACTGAGAAAATTAAGATATTAGTTTCAATTCATTCCCCGACTAGTCTGATCTGTAGGTCACGGTCATTTATGTTATGTCTTACAGGAAAGTAATTTCTTTCCTCCTTGACTTTAATGACGGCGTTTCACGAATTCAACATGTCTATACCAGTGGAATTCATTTTGATTTTTCACACTGAAATTCAATTACTAGTCAGAAAATAATTTTTTGTTTATTGTGATGAATCTCAAAAATACAACTAAATAAAATATAATCAAGAAACCAGGAAATGTTACTGAAACTACGTCACTGTTGAATGAAACGCCTTTTCATACACAATTCAAATATTTAATTACTCAGTCTTTGCAAGACCGTTATTGTGAAAAATGAAAATAGGTCTAATTTCAATTGCGAAATTATTGGAATTATTTACAAAGACAATCAAATTTGTTGTGGATACAAAAGTTGTTTTGTTGTGAAATGAAATTGAAGATGGCAACATTTGGAAAACTACACAATCTAATTGTTATCAATGCCAACTGCGTCCTTGGAAGATTACTCAACGTAATTACAACACAATTTTCAATCCCCATTAAACCAATTGAATTTGGAAAATTCGTAAAAACATTTAAAACAAAGATCAAAAGAGTAATGTTAGAAAAATATTTCGAAAGAAATCTGCCAATTGATTCTCGTGCAATTTCCTATCCATAAGAATTGATACATTCATAGTTAGTGCCGGCTACGAAATTAATTTTCCCAAAAAGGAAAACAAGAGCATGAAAAATGCCTTTAGTTGAAAAACATTGCATTGGATAGACCCCAAGAAGCATTTAGTAACCGAAAGACGTGTCGATTAGTGACAAATGGATATTCATCTTTCTCGAACCATTGACCACAAAATCCATTTACTAATCTTACATTATCAGGATCATCGAGAACACACAGCTATGCACGGCGAGAAAACCCGCTATTTAATCCCAATTATCAGCGTGTATATACGCTGCAAATAAATCCCACATTTGGCGATCAATCGTCCACTGGCGACGGCGTGACGGGGCCAGTGCGGCCGTTAGCCTCGAAAGCGTTAAGTTCAGACGAATTCCACGTGATACGAAAATAATAAACCAGAGCAACGATACATTCGAAATGGATGGACTTACCGTATTCTGGCCCAGATGGGACTCCAGACTTCTAGTTCCTGGAAGGGTTAAGTCCTGCGATAATCCACAATCGCATTAAGTGTCAGAAAACAGTCCTCTTTTTTGAAGTTTTGTGGCGGCGGGTTTCGCAATTGGACGTGACGTCTGGCTCGCACTGGCAGCTTGCAGTGCACTGGTGATCCCGTCGTCGCTCCGGCAGACCTACTACTCTGGCGGGAGAGGCGATTGCTCAGCTGGAGGGGTGGTGGACTAAGGGCGCCGGAACGGGAGGGGGATGTTTTCTTCCGTCGTGGATGGGGGATGAGGATGTGATGTCCGAGGAGCAGTAAATAATCTCTCCGGGTTTGTTTCTCTATTTTGGCGTCGTCAGTGCGGCGGGGATATATTTTCGCTGATACAGCAAATGGAGACTAAATTTTCTTTGAAAGAATATTTATCATAAAAGTACTTTTTTTAATATTTATAAATTTCGAAAATTCTTATGCATCCTATCACCAAAATTTGAGAAAAGCACTTGTAAATTCTTTTCATTTCACTGACAAAGTAAACGGTACATTTTTTTATTCAAAATGCTTTTCATCAGTTTTAACTGATCCCCTAAAGCATTGTAAAACAAAGTTTGAAAAAGTGGGTTTTGTTATTTACTCACGGAAAATATATTTCATTCTTTCAGAGTAAGGTGCTTAAAAATCACTTTTTGGGCTAGGGAAGGAAAGAAATTTTCATTGTTTAAACAAATTTTGTACTATATCAGTAAGGAAGTAAAAAATCGTTTATCTGTGACTCGGTATCCATATAACATGTCATAATTTTGAATGTTTATATACGTAACTATGAAATCCATAAAAATATTCATTCGGGCGTCTCGCCAAAAATACAGTAAACTCGCTTTATAGCGACCGCCGATTTAACGACTCCGCGATATCAGGAGAAATTGAGAAGGCCCCGGCTATCTATATAATTCTATATAATATCTATATATTCTATACTATATCTATATAATTCAATTTATTTTTTATATAATATTCTATAATGCTATTTTATGATCGATATAACGGTCACCGGAAAGGTAAAGATCTCATCACAGCGACCTCCAGTTGGCGATGTCTCCTGATTCGTTGAAACGATTTAAGTTCCGTTGAGGGTTTCTATATGCGCGATTTTCGGAGGTTTTGGGGTCTATCGTTGACTTAGAATTCTCAACAGATTTTACAGACCACGCAAACAATAGAATTTTTCAAGGAAATCTAGAAAATATGTACTAATATGTACAATCTTTTGCTTTGTTTTATTTCTGCATCGTCGCCATTAAATAGATTTTTTAAATGTTCAGTGTTACACTTTATTAATTCTTCGATTTTTTTTCACTGGTTCATACTTTATTTGATACTGTTATTCATCAAGGATTGTTTCTTACGCGATTGAGTGTTTTTTCTCTGAAATATTGCACAAAAATAAAAGGTGTAAAATTGGCATTCCTTTCTCTCCTCCACCAAAAAAGAGACAGAAGGGGAATGTTCGACATGACGACCATTTGATATAACTTCCGTGGAACGAAAATACCCTCAGGGATGTTATAACGCGACTGTACTACTGTATACCCCATAGTGAGTCTACTGTATAACCCATAGATGTAAAATATAAGTAAAATAAGATCATTGCTATTGAGAGGAACTTCAAAACTGTGACCAACATATCTACTCTACTTGTAGTCACATGACTGGTCTGTGAAAGATTGACTTGGTTGGACGACATGACATTTTATCGCCTCGTTTGGCAACATAACTTCTGATCGGGTAGATGTGTAAATGTGCATTTCTATAGAGTGACGACAAAAATGATGAAATCGACAGTCTGCCACTATGTTGCACGGACCAATCAGATGATGAATCAATGGATGGTCATCTCCCGTCCCGTGGACCAATCAGATGATTGTTGATTTTCTCCGGCAGACGAAAGTAATCTATGGGTCATGTAACTACTAGTTTCGGTCACATGATCTTGGGCTTTATTATTCTCTACTTTTATATATCTTTTTAATAGTATATGGTATAAGTCATCAAATCGAACCCTAAGATAAGAACCGCGATAGCCCGGTTGGGAGAGTAACGGAATAGCAACTGGAGGGTTTCAGGTTCGAATCTAACCAAAGACCGTCGTGTACAAAGGGGCTGGTGCAGGTTAAATCTGCCCCGGTCTCAAAGTCCTCACTTTAGCATGGTGTGGAAGTTTGGAGAGTGGGATGCCAGCTCAGGTGTTGTTCCCGTCATCTGACCATGGTTCAAAATTACAAGGCGTTTTCCCTGGATCTTTCTCTTCGAGAATGATCCCTGACCGTAGCCAATAGCCCGTTGTGTTTAGTATGTGCTCCTACTGCTTTCTCGCGGGAGTTGGATTATATTTGAGTACGCATAATTTCACAGTAGGTCACGAAAAAGTGGCGACCACAAATAGAAATGCGCCTCCAATCAGTATCATGCTTGTTTCTATGGTAGGTATAGGTAGGTATTTTAATTAACGTCGCACTGGAGCAACACAATGGGCTACTGGCCGAAGACAACACCACGTAATTTTGAACCACGGTCAGATGACGAGGTCACACCTGAGCTGGCAGCCCACTCTCCAAACTTCCACACCACGCAAACGTGAGGACATTTGAAGCCACGACAGATTTTAACGTGCACCAGCACCCTTTGTATACCCAATAGCCCGTTGTGTTGCTCCAGTGTGACGTTAATTGAAAAATACCAATACCAATACCCTTTGTATACGACGGTCTTTTGTTGGATTCGAACATGAAACCCTTCGGTTGCTAATCCTTTGCTCTTCCAACTGGACTGTGGTTCAAAATTACGTGGTGTTGTCCTCGCACCTTTCCCTTCGGGGGTTGATCCCGGACTGTCACCTTGTCCTCACGTTGGCGTGGTGTGGAAGTTTGGAGAGTGGGGTGCCAGCTCAGGTGTTGGCTCGTCATCTGACCGTGGTACAAAATTACGTGGTGTTGTCCTCGGATCTTTCCCTTTGGGATTGATCCCGGACCGTCACCAATAGCCCGTTGTGTTGCTCCAGTGTGACGTTAATTGAAATTCCCCCCCCCCGTCACTAATAACACAGAAAACTCAAATCAGCCTTAGTGCACTTTTTGCTCTACACAAGAAAGCGATTTGGCCGTATTCTTCCGCTGCGTTTAAACTTAGAATACGTATGACTTGTCAAGTGTCTATTAGGTCGTGAATAGAATATGCAGCGTGTTGGTAAAGTTGTTTATTTATCGTACTTTTTCAATTCCACGACTAATCCCCTATGTTGACTCGTCATATGACCGTGGTTCAAAGTTACTTGGTGTTGTCCACAATCTTTCCCTTCGGGTTTGATGCCGGACCGTTGCCAAGAACCCGTTGTGTTGCTCCCATGCGGCGTTAATTCAACTACCTACTTACATATCTACCACTATGTTAACATTAATTACATACGAAATCAATGCTCAATCACCTTTCAAGAAGTATGGGAAAAGAAAACAAAATGTATGCTCGTGGCGCCCAGAGCAAAAAATGACCAATCACTTCGACGTGCTTCCATTTATCCGCCTTCTCCACCACTTGTAGTTGTCACCAAATGTCATCTATGCCCTATCAAACGATATTAGCACCGTTGCCACGCCTCTGATAACCCCGGAGTTATTGCTAGTTGAAATCGGTCACCTAATTATGTAGCGTCTACCGCTAATCTGTCATCAACCTTCTAATGAAATCGACAGAGCAAGTGGTTGGTGTTTGTCGCAAGATCTCAGAAGGGTAGGTTAAGTGAGCTTAATAATCGACTTGGACTCATTAGCTACCGAAGATCAGACTAGTGTTTAAATCAAGCTGGATAATCACTTTAACCAATCAATAATTTGCCCCACTTTAGGATTCGTGCTTTATCCCACAACCATGCGACAATTCTTCAAACCAAGCGATCGGAAGAAATAGCATGGAACTGCGCGTACATACTATATATTTCATTAGAGAGTCGATGTTTTCCGTAATTGTATAAGACGCAGTTCTTTGTAAAAGTCTTAATTGTTTCATGAGTGAGATCCTTGAGATTAGTGTTTAATACAAACTTACTACAAAGTTTTGATATCAGACACAAATTTTACAGTTTCAATCTTGAAAAATCCAATATCATACTAATCGTAATCAAACACCCAGTGTCTTTAACTGACAAATGGACACTAAAACGACACAAATTTGAGTCTCGGAAAGTTTTTCTCTCTTCAAAGTAAAATGGAAATTTCACTTAACAGTTCCATTGTCAAATTTCTGAATTGTGATGTGTATGCGTCGTTAAGAAACACCTCTTGTGGAAAATGATATCTAGATCACCTTTGATCTCACACCACTGTGTGAGATCAAAGGAAATATTCTGTTACCTTTACTTTGATTTATAATTGGATTTCGATAGCTTATGAACTGTTGAGCTCTTAATTTGATGGTTTTTAAATACCTTTCCTTACATTGATGGATTATAGACTTCCTTGTCTCTTATTTGATGATTTCGTTTGGCGCATGTTCTGGCGAGCCAGTTAAGAATGTTCTTAACTGCCTCGCTCGGTATTCACGAATATAATTTTTAGGACTTCTCCAAAGAGATTAAATAGACCGTGATTTATATACGGCTTTAAGTGGATTCGGAATCAGTACGAACATCCGTATCTATAACAGGATTGGAATCCCCACCAGGGGTACCAAACCCTTAGCACAGCTTATTTCTACAGTTGCCCCTCACCTAAAACATAAGCTTATTTCCTGATGATTGTCTCGACTAGGTTTTTCGTCCTTAGCAAAACTGACCAGATCTTGGACGAGATATCTCGTCATTAGGAGAAAACGGACCAGACCTTGATCTCGTTATCACTAAAAAATAGGTAATATCTTGATGACGACATATCATTAGAAAAATGGTCTTATCTTGATGGACGAGATATCTCGTCGAAACCATTTGGAGGGTTAACAATTGTAGATATAATGTGGACAACCAAATATGCAGGATCACTCGTCTTTATTGTATGAGTCCTCTATTTATACCTCCTCAACATTTTTATAATTATATATGCAGAGAATATTGATATCAAATACATAAAGGAAATAAATTGTTATGAAAATTATATAAAGCAGCTAGGGACGGAGTTGGGCTCCCCATAACTTCTCTGTCAATGATCCAAATCTATTGTACTGAGTGCCACACAAGCTAACCAAGACAGTTAGATTTCCTGTTAACACAAAGAATGCAGAATAGTCGTTTCTTCAAACAACCATAATTAATCTAGCAGCATTTTTAAATGCAATACAAAGTGCCCGTTTTAACCATAAAAAGAAATGTGCCGTTGAAGACAAATTCAAACCGTCTTTTCATTTCCAAACAGATCGTAAGTTCTAAGAGTTAGTAAGCAGCAGAAGCTGTTAATTGTAAAAGGGACATCGAATTTTATTTTAAAGGTTGAGGGGAATGATTTGAATATTTTTATGACTTCGCTTGTCACCAATAGTGTTGCTGCTAATCTCCACGTCTAGATCGACCTAGACCAAATCCACAAGTCCATCCACCCGCATGAAGTCATACACCAAAAGAAATTCAGAAAACAGGTCGTCTCGGGACAACCCCGGGCACTCAGGAATGTGTGCTGGGGAGGCCTGGTCAGACTGAAATTTAAGGCAAACAGGATGAATCTTGCGACCACAGCAAAATGTGAGACATCTCAGATGGCCACTGAAAAAGGGGGAGAGAGCTGTCTGAATATGTCTGTCGCAATCGAGAGCATGAGATCTTCCGGGGTGATCCCCACGATACCAACAGTACCGGGGGGAACGATCCATGCCTTCTTATCAAGATTTTTTCGAATAGAGTAAAGCTCAAGAAATGTCAATGAGTGGGTATCTGAAAATGGTTCATCGACACCCTCCGAAAAATTATCTGCTACATCGTTTCCCCTGAGATCCACGTGTGAAGGGATCCACTGTAGGTGCACCTCACAGAAGGATGTCCATCCATGTTACGAATATTTAAGTACCTTATGAAGAAACCTTGAAATTTTGAAAAATTTTTAACAAAGTAAACACGATGTTTGAACACGTTCTGTGTAAACTTTAAGAGGAGGCAGGGAACACAAAAGTAAAATCGGATTCACATAAGGATGTATGTCCACACAAGAGTACTTATGCAACTCGATGGATTGAGCTGAATGAACCCTTGCTTGGTCACCAATCATCCGATTTATCTTGCATTGATTTCTTCCTCTGGCGATATCTCAAAGGCATCGTGTACGAGATCTCATCGATTCCGAAGATGACCTCATAGTCGTCAGAGTCACTGTTGCGAGTTGAAAATGCCCGCGAAAGGCCAGGAATTACTGGACATGCAGAGAAATCCTGCATCGCTGCCCAACGTGTATTACTGAAATTTAAATATACAGCTATTGCCAAACTGCAAAATTTGAGTTAACAGAAATGTCGTTCACACACTTGCTGTCTTTCATTTCATCATCTAAATGTACTCTCTAGCATACCCTCTGAAAAACCATGTGAATACGATCTAATTATGTTCCCAACCTCACCTTAATATTTATGCAGGAAGTTTTTAGAGATCTTGGTAGTTTACTTTTACAGGAAAAGTTTAAAGAGCTGTTTCAGAAATCTAAATGTATCAGGACGTTAAAGACAATGTTCTAACAGATTCTAGTATCAACTTTTAAACTTTCAAGACTGAAATTCTGTCCTGAAATGCCAGAACGGAGGAACGTGCTTTCCTGAAGGACTTGGGAGAAGCTTGCCCGCATTTGTGTCGTTTAGCAGCATTACGTGTTGTGCGTTTATCGCAAGAAGCTTTAAGCCATCAAAGCCTCTTCTGCATATACGGGGTTCCTCGTGGTTTAGTGGGTTTACCCACTGTGCTAGCAACCTGAGAGTTGTAGCCGGCGCAGGTTCGCTTCCTATCAGGCTAAATTCCTCCATGGGTGTATTTCTCTCTTCTGTGTCGGGCCGCGATAGACCGGTTGGAAGAGTAACGGATTAGCAACCAGAAGGTTGCGAGTTCGAATCCAACCAAATGACCGCCGTGTGCAAAGGGGGCTGGTGCACGTTAAATCTATCGTGGCCTCAATTGTCCTCACGTTGGCGTGGTGTGGAAATTTGGAGAGTGGGGTCCCAGCTCAGGTGTGACCTCGTCATCTGACCGTGGTTCAAAATTACGTGGTGTTGTCCTTGATCTTTCCCTTTGGGATTGATCCCGGACCGTCGCCAATAGCCCGTTGTGTTGATCCAGTCCCGACGTTTTACTGACTCTTGTGTGTCAGTAAAACTTTCCTTGTGCGTGTAGGTCCATTACTTGAGGTTGTCTGTCTTGTGTTTGGAGCAGCATGGCCAAATATGGCCCTTGCGACATAAAAACCAAACCAACAATCGTAAGGTTCAAATTATATTTTGTATACACGTTATGCGTCCGACAGATGTTTCATGGCTCTATATACGAGTACTAACTGAAGCCACAGACTAATATGATTTTTTCACACATTACGTGCCAACCCTATACAAGACCATTTATGGAAAAAAGATTTCCAAGATTTTCGGACTCTTGGTTTTTGACACTCCCCTATTGAATTATGTTTTGATTGTATCGTTTTCACACATCAATCAGATCAATATGTATCAGGAAGCAAATTTTATTCAAAGCTTTTAGACAACTTTTTACTGGATATGTATTAAATCGTATGAGCTTTTTCATCCAATTTCTCGATCAAGACATTTTTGTAAAAGGGCACTACTGACCGAAAGGGACGAAAGCACGGAGGCCCTTACAGTCCTTAACCTCTCCATGCCCTGAAGATCACTGAACCATTTATCGCAACAAAAAGTTTAAGAGATAAACTTTCCATCGACACAATCAATTTTTTTTTCTCCCTCCAAAATTTTCCCCCTGTGCTAATAGACCTGACAACATCCCTCCTGAGAAATTTCTCGTAGATTAATAATATTAACGATAATTTCTCCGGATCGTTGGGGAGCAGCTATTTAGCCAGGAAAACCCATTTTGCACGCAAAACACGAACAAATTAATAAAAAAGCCTCAACTTTTTAGATAAATGTTGCCGCGGGACATAATTTACCCCTCACCAGAAGAATCACCGCGTAAGCTAATATGGCCACCTGGGACAATTCCTCTTCTGGAAAATTTTCATAATCCGAGCAATTTTATTTTCCTGTTCCGCAGATCACTTGGGTAATAAAGGGTCGATAAGATTCTCCAGTTTTTTCCCCCTGTGGATCGTTCGAATAATCGCAAAGCGAAGTATACTTTTTGTGGAGATATAGCTAGACTGAATATACTTAATGCGTTCGGGAAGTGAGTTTATTACAAGTGACCTTGAACTTTTGTGAGTTAATGTTATCAAACTTCATTACATTTTGTTTTGGGGCATTTAAATAGAGAACGAATTTTAAAAGCATCCTCAAATAAGATTTAAGTCGAACCGAAAGTTTGTATTTTTTCCAAAATTATCGTAGCCATTTTCAACCGGATGGCTTTGGTAGGTAGATAAAATAACGTCGCTCTGAGGCAATACAACGAGAATGGATTAAATTATGTAAGGTTATATTGTATTTCAATGATTTAGTGTTTTGAACTTTTAACAAGTATGTTCACAAATAATTTCAAGTAATGTAAATAATTTCATTACGAAGAGTATTTCACAATTATGGAAGCTTTTTTCTATAGCGCCTGAGTACTGATCAGGGCCTAATTCATCAAGATGCATAAACAGAGACACTTAATAAAGGCAGTATATTTGGTGTAAAATGCACGGAAATCATTGCAATGGTCGGCAAACTCTTCAAGTTTTCTTATAATTCCCTCCATTGTGTCGCGTGTTTGTAAATTTTCCATTAGTTCCATTATATCGAAGATGCTGTATACCATTCTTTGATTTTCCGGGAAACCCACTTTGCACATTAAAGAGTTCATATCTCAAAGAACTTCCATATACGTGTATTAGTACTTACTGCAAGGTTTAATGCGAACCCACGATGCAAAATGCTAAGGCAAAAACACCTGGTAAGTGATCATTTATAAGTAAAGTGGGCTGTTTGCTTTTAATGTTTGAACTTCCCAAAATGTTTCAGAAGGGGAAGAAAAATTTTTCAGAAAATGTTTCAATTTCTACGATTCAAAACTTTTCTTTCAGGTCACTCTAACACTGCCTATGTAAAAAAGAACTTAGCTGGAGTGATTTCTGGTGTTGTCTTGCGGAACTGCCAAAACGCCAGAATCCGAGAAACTCAACATCCAACTACCCTCTTTAGGTGTCTGGGTAGGATCAGGAGAGGGGCTCCATTACTTTGGTGTACTTTATGGAGAAACACTGGAATGAATTGGCATCCTTTTCAATTCCAGAGTGAGCCTAATGACATCCATTACTTCAAAAAAATCCCCAAAGCAGTTGCCACATTTTCTACTAAAGCCAGAATAAGCCACATTGTATCTCAGGCCTATATGAATCGCTTTCACCTGGGCTGACTCCAACAAGTGCCTTATTTGCCTTGATGAAGAAGAGACTTTGGACTATATCTTGTTCGACTGCACCGATGAGAACATTTTAAGAAAAATCTTAAGAGGAAATTGTGATTTATTTCCTACTCTTACTGTTTTTCTGCTGTTCATTTTATGTATATTGCTTCCCTGGTTTATAGAAGGTATCATGAAATTAGCGTTAATATGGCCGGATGAAACAACCAATCACCAATCTCTTCACTAAGGATTTTTTTTATTACGAAAAATTAAGGTAAGAGGTTTATTTGGAGTAGACTACCCAACTTTTTTCACTGTTAGAAGTTATTCCGGCAAATTTTTTTTCGACCCACTCTATGCAGTCTTTCGCGTGTACTTAAATCAACTCAAATGCTACGTAAAAGTAACAAAAAGATCTTTTTAAAATTGTGATAAGACTTTAAATTCTGGTTTCGCTCGCATCCTTTTATTATTCACTGCCCTGTTGTTGACGCAACAGGGCAATAATTAGAGCCATTCGTGAAATTTTGTTTCGCCATATCAGTTTTGTTTCACCATATCAGTTTTGCTTTATTCCACAACTCAATGAGGATTACCCACCCCTGACGAGTACCCAGCACGACCTTAAACACAGAACAGCGGGGATTTAAACAACCCTAACTAGATACGGAACAAGCGTCTGGGGAAGGCAGTGGCAGCGAAGGAGAGAGTCAAGGAGGGAGAAGTCAGAACCAGAGAAGGAAATGAGGTGGAAAACGAAAGTGACAGAGCCAGAGAGTGGCAAGAGCAAACAACAGCTCGTCTGGCAATTCCGAGTTATTTGGTCGCAAGGCTAAACAAACCTGGCGTGAAGAGATCAAGAAATAGCGGAGTGCTTCAACTTCAAATAGCAGATGATAAGCGGTTTTCTTTTCCCACTTTCTGTGGACTTCCTTTCTATTCGGAGTAAACATTTTGATACCGCCACTCTCGCTATCGATGCACTTTGGCGGTTTCGTATGTCTGTGGTTCTTTTTCTCGTCGTGATGTTCCTTTGTGTGAGGAAGTTTCCTAAATAGTTAATATTTTTTATTTTGAATTCTGTTTCAGAGAGCGTTGAAAAAAAAATGTTGGAGTTTGCATCTTCCTTTCCGAAACTTATGAGAGGTTGTTTTTGGTACTGGAGTAGAAACACACCTTCAGGTTTAGAATTAATTTGATTTTTCACCATTTTGCTAATATTTGGCGTTCATTTTTAATATGAGAGGCTTTTTGTGTCAAGCTAAATGTAGCCGATGTTTCTGCGACGGAACGTGTTTTTTGACGTATTTCGAATGTGACGTCACTTGGCTTGCTTTTCGAGTACGATTTCAGCACATCGCCATTAAAAATTAAAAAAAGATTAATTGGTAAATTCAAAACGTCTCTAAAAAGGCGATAAACTTTATTTTAGATAACCCCAATATTTATCATGTCAGAGCATTTGGCTGTGGATGTAAAATCGTATTCTTTCTGGGTTTGTTTGTTTAGACTGAAAATCCCTCTTATAAATTTCTTTCGAGTAATATTCCAAAAAAGTACATAAATTCTCATCATTCCTCCCCCGAGATATTTCTAAACAAATATGTACCTTGGTAGAAAAAATGTCACTATCCAAATTCACTGATTTTTAGATGTCCAACAATCACTTCAAGGTAATGAAAGTTATAACAGAAAAAGTGAAATTGACCACCTGTGTCAATTCTGAAAGAATCAAAATATTGGAGAGTATTTTTTGTACGTGCATTAAGAATTTGAAAAATAAAAATTACTGTATCACCTGTTACCCCAAACTTTCAAAACAGACATTGGCCCTTTTCCCACCAAAGATATCTTTATAATAATAGTTGGAAAATGATCAAAGAAATTTGAACCAACCTATTTATTCACCTCAAATCAAAAATGGTGTTCGGCTCACTGATCAATGTTCCCAACAATTAATTTTTAAAATGGATCGAAACTTCTTCAAAAGTTTTACTTAATAATTTATTTTACAAGTTACTTTCTTAGCGTATATTTTTAAAGCACCCCACAAAAACCATTAATCATGAAAAAGACTAATGTCTCATTTGTGCCTTTCCTGAAGACTCCTTTGGCAATTTCTTAACGTCTTTCGTGACACACGCCATTAAAGACGCGTTAAATAAGGTAAGGTTAGAAAGTCAATTAATCTGTCATGGGAAAAATCAGATAACCGCCTATTAGATAACCTAGATCCTCGTTACTCGATCCATTCCATGCCTCCCTTCTTGTACTTTACGTACTATTTTATACCCCTATGTATCAAATATCTTGCATACCCTTTCCCATCAACCCGTTGGCTTATGTTACACAATTTTACCCTTACAAGTTCATTGCTACCTTTTTCTGTTTCGATCTGAGCGGCTCATCTCAAAGGCAATTAGCCAAGTTATAGATCGCCCGTGTTTCGTTTGATATTAGCGCGTTTTCTAAAATATGTCAAAAGTTTTTTTCAAAAGTTTTCTTAACTACTTTTACAAGTTACTTTATTGGCGTATACCCAGCATTCCTAGTTATTTTAAGGCACTTCCACCAAAAACTATCAATCAAGAAAATGACTAATGTCTCATTCGTGCCTTCACTAGGAGACTCGATTTCTTAACGTCTTTCGTGACACACGCCATTAAAGACGCGTTAAGTAAGGTAACGTTAGAAAGTCAATTAATCTGTCATGGAAAACAGATAGCGCCTATTAGATAACCCAGATGCTCGTTACTCGATCCATTCTATACCTCCCTACGTATCAAATGTCTCGCATACCCCCTATCAACGCGTTGACGTATGAATACAAAATTTTACCCTTGCAAGTTCATTGCTACCTTTTTCTATTTCGGTCTGAACGGCCCATCTTGAAGGCAATCGGCCGAGTTATAGATCGCCCCAGTGTTTCGCTTGATTATAGCGCGTCTGTGTGCACGAGTAGAACTATCCATTACACATGAGGCAGAGGGATCATTCATCAAATGCCGTCAGCTGCCAATCTCCAGTGAAGGGATCCGTGTGGAGGACTGTTTGAAGCGAGTGAAATGATCTCCCTCTCCGAGTGTTCCGTTTCAGAGAGTTTCCCACCGAAAACCTGATCCCTGAGGGACGGCTTTTGTTTTGGGAGACTGAGTGCGATTTCAAGATGGTTTGATTTGTGCCACCGTTCCAGTCCGGGTCGTTCCTGGGTGCTCTTGAGCGTAATCACAAAAATAGGACGCAGTATCGTTCAATTTTAAATATAGGGGCGCCGTGACTCAGTGCATTTTCCCACTGCCCTAGCAACCTTGCGAGTTTGAGTGACCTGTCCATTTATTTGACGTCATCTGATCGTGGTTCAAACTTACGAGGTGTTGTTCTCGGATCTTTCCCTTCCGGATCGATTCCGGACATTCGCCAATAACCCTTTGTGTTGCTCCAGTGCGGTGTTAATCAACTATCTACCTACCATTTACTTGATATTGTTTGGAGCAGATTCGCCAAATATGTCTGTTGCGCAATAAAAAAATCCAACCCAATCAATTTTAAATAAATAAGCCCTGCAATAAATTTTCCGATATCATTAATTTTACATTTATTCGATCATTTCAGATTCTTTTTGCTATTCTAATAAGAGATACTTTTGAGTCGACATAGTTTGTTCTTAACTTACATTAGCATATTCAAATTGCACTCACCCATCAAGGGTAGGGATGGTTTGAGGGGGAGAGACCATGTAACTCGAATCTTCGAAATTATCTTAGAATTAAAAAGCTATCAAAAACTAATGCTGAAGCGAGTGAAATGATTTCCCTCTCCGAGTGTTCCATTTCAGAGGATTTCCCACCGAAAACCTGATCCCCAGGGACGGCTCTTTTTTAGATTGGTTTGATGTGTGCCACCGTTTCAATTTGGACAGTACATGGGTGTTGTGCTGGTCGCGCACTTGTACGCAATCAGAAAAAAAAGGTGGCCAAACGATTGACACTATCCTCCAACTTAAAATAAACTTGACCTGCAATACATTTCGTGGTATTGTTAATTTTGTACCACTTGCACAGAACTCACTTTTGTGTATATTTAAGGCTATTGAACAAAAATATTGTTAAATATTTTGTAAATGAAGAAAATTTGTTCGTACAATTTCATGACCAGGACATTCTCATAAAATATGTAGAAAAATGGTAGAGACTTATCAAATATAACCCTCCTTCTTTGCACTGAGTAGATGCCAATCTGATTAGCCTTCGTGTAGCAAAAAATGACCGTAGAGCTATAAATCCACACGTCCTAGCCTGGCCCTAGTTGGACGTGATTGCATTATCTAGCACAAGTATCGTAACTGAAAAGGCAGGACCGTACCTGAGTAATGTACTGGACGTGCACTTGTACATAGTCGGAAAATAAGGGCCACCAAAAGACATGGGTTTTGTACTTATTCGGTCTTTGTAGGCTCTTTTTGCGATTGTAATAAAATGTACCTTTAAATCTGCATTGTTTTTTCTAATTTACGTTAACATATCCAAAATATATTCATTCATGAAAGGGTTATTCGAGGATGAATTCACGGGGGCTCGAATCCTTCCCAAAATTATCTTGGTATTAAAAAACTATTAGAAACACATGGTGAAGCTAGTTTTATTAAAGAAAATAAGTCTTATCTATCATAGGTAAAATATCTCCATCTTGTCGGGCTGGTGGAACGCGTACAATCTCGAGAGGTATGCCGTCTGTTGTTTACTACAGGTAGGTTCTCCCAATTCGGAAAAGCCTTCGTGTGGTTACTAGACCAAGGAGATATTTAGAAGGTAAACTCTAATTCGACATTTTTTTCGCAGGAAAGACGTCATGGAACTGATCTAATTTCAATACGGGATGAGAAAAGAAACATAAAATACACATCTGATTCGTCAATAATCTAAAAACAGTCGAAGGACTTTTAAATGCTCATTTAACATTAGGTTATTTAGGAAACCGTGGAAAAGAAAACCGGAATAATCAGGTTCTGAATACGTACTAAGGGCGCTCTTCTAGAAAATCTAATGCTTTTGAGAAGAGGAGGCAGCTTGCTAAGATTTGCAAGTGGACAGCTCATACCTCAGGAACAGCTCTGGTTTCAGTTTGTATCTAAATAGGATACAAGAACAAAAATAATTTTAAAAGGAACTGAATGCTACAAGTAGAGAACGTCTATACGAGACGTCGAGAGGTACATAGTACTCTAGAGAGATTTGCGTGACAAATATAGAAAAGCACATTTTATGCTAAGCCAACAGAAAGCATATCTGAAACAGTTAGTTGAGTTTTAATGCCCAAAGTTCAAACTGGACAAGCTGTGTCAAGTAGATAAATATAGAGAATGGAAAGTTAGATATCAAGAACAGGAATACATGTTAAAAGGAACTGAATGGTAAAGGTAGAGATCGCGTAGACAAGACAAGAGGTATGCAGTACTCATACACCTGGTATATAAATGTCAAATCTAGAAAAGCACATTTTAGTCTAAGCCCATAGAAGGCATGTCTGAAACAGTAGGTTAGGAGGGTTTTATTGAGCGTGGTCTAAAAAGGGGACAAGCTGTGTCAAGGCAAGATGTGATGTATCAAGGCTTGATATAACGCTGAATTACTGCATTATAAAGCGTCAGGTCATCTGAGCCTGGAGTGGAGACGTATCTTCATACAGGCTGAGTAAAATGTATGGGTCAACTACTGGACTCCTATACAGATATGGCACGAGATGGAAGCTCCAAATTAACAAGGATTTTCCATATGAACAGGCCCTCCTGTGATACCACAGTGCATCCCTTAGGGTCCACTTTGCAAGTGGTGCCCTTTTCCCTCTTATTAATTTTCTTTATTTTTAATAAAATCACAGGTATGCCTACTAAACTGGTGGATCCTTTTATAGAATATGTGCATGGGTACTCTGGTGTTGTGTATTACAATCGCAAAAATCTCATGAAATTATTAATATAAATCCATTATTTCAAAAATCCAATCTCTGGCTTATTTCGTACGTGTTCGTAAATTACAAAGCATAACTTTATATTTAGCCATAGAGTTAAGAAAATTCATTACATATATAACACTTCGCAGTTCCGAAAAATTTAAGTCCAGAATATAAACACTTAGTCTGCATCTTCTCCCATCAAAATTGTCTAAAAAGTTGATACTGTTATATTTTCCTTTCTCTGTCTTGGAAACTCTCTTCACACTTTCCTCTCTTGTGAGATGACATTTATTTGTTTTTCTCTCGGGGAAGTTTAGGCATCATAAATTTGGAGTCTGTGAGACTTTTAAAGTAGTTTCGCAACGCAAGTGTACTTAGTCGCATTCTTGCTCCAAATTAAAATCATCCGCTGACATGTGCGACGGTAGAAAAGTTGAAACAAAATACAGAAGGATAACAAAAGAAGTACCTTGCATCTGCCAAGCGTATATGAACAAAAAGTTTATCTTGGTAGATTGAGTTTTGTGTAGCTTTCAAAGCTGAAAATTTGGTTATGAACTACGAAATTGAGATTGGCGTTGAAATTTTTAAACTGAATAAGCAGTTTATCCATTTATACAGTAATGTAACCGTAGGAGACCCCTTCCGATACAGTTCAGGATCCTTATTTTTATATCTACAAATCAAATATTACGAATTCATAAAAATTTTGTAATATTTAAAAATAAAATAAAGATTTACGAGAAAGATAACAGTTAATTAACAGTTTATTAACCTTCTGAGTGTCATTTCTGAGTTATGGTCACGGCCAGAAGAATGATATCTTCGCGATATGTCTACAGGGCCAATAATGTAGACGAAGATAGCCTGGAAAAGTATTTATAATTAGCGCTGCGAAAGTATTTATAATTAACGCAATCTGAATTAAGTATAGTTTGTAACAGGTAAACACACACACACTATGAAAGTCGAGAGATTTCCGAGTGAAGTATTGTTTTCCCCCAACATACATAATGTTGAAGGTATTGTACGTAGGTAGGTATTATAATTAACGTCACACTGGTCAACACAACGGGCTATTGGTGACGGTCCGGGATCAAACCCGAAGTGAAAGATTCGAGGACAATACCACGTAATTTTGAACCACGGTCAGATAAGGTCACGCCTTAGCTGCACCCCACTCTCCAAACTTCCACACCAGGCCAACATGAGGTACATAATGTTGAAAGAATCCCAAGGAAGAATTATTGGTCCAAGGTCAAAACTACCAAACCATCCAGGGAAAACTGCAGGTTGCATGTTGGAATAATGCATATGTGAACCTCAAGTAAATCGGGATCGCCGGGTTTGGCCACTGCTTGCAACCTGCGAGTTATAGGAGGTACAAGTACGATTTCTCCCTGGATGGGTGTATTTCTCTCTTCTGTGGCAGCAAAATTTTCCATTTGTGTGTATTTCCATTTTCTTGACTTTGTCACAACTTGGCCAAATATGGCCTTGCGCCATAACTCTTCCTCAAGTTAATTTTCTAAGAAATGTAAAAGTATAAAAACTAATTTGCTTTTCTTCTTATATAATCATATTCGCGTGTTTCATATTTCATCAACGCTTCGAAAGTGTCATAAAGATAGCATCGTAATTTCGATAAATATTATTTGTCATTATTGCCAATAAAATATTTGACGGAAACAACCATTCTAAAGTGATTTTGTTGCTCGGATTATCCGAAATGCGTCACGTTTTATGTTTACAGCCATCCCTTACTTTAAAATATATTCTCGTGAACGTAAGATAAAAGATAGCGTAACTTAAAATGTAATGAGACGATTTAACATAAAAACTGTATCTCTAAGATTAGGCCACTTCCAAAATCAAATCCTGGCAAACTGCATTAAGTTGTTTTAGAATTAAAGCTTTATGCTATCAAATCTATTAGAATTAAAGCTTTATGCTATCAAATCTAAAGAAAACTCTTGAAATTTTTTTATAACCACTTAGATTAAAACTAGTTTTGGCAAACAGTCTAGGGAGAAACAATTTAAACTTGTTTTAATTGAACGTTTAGTTAAAAATAGGTGAAAAAAGGAATAATAGAAAAGTATGATTAGTCAACTAGTTTTAATAGAGATATAATGATCTGAGATACATTTTAAACTTCTATCTGAACAGTCAAAAATAATTCTGGGAGTAATGTAGAAAACGTAGTATTTTTTGCACAAAATACGTATACTATATGAGGACTAGACTTTAAGTGTCCCTGAACATATTTTCGTAAATTCATTTCCACTAGTATCAGAACATGTTTAAGCTTTACTTGTTAATCCCAAAAATATGTTTTTTTGTTTTAAGTACTAGTAAGTTATTCTTTCTCGAATTGTTTGAGGATGATGACAGAAATATACCAACCACTCCGAGAGCATCGGATCAAAGAGCTGATCGGCTTTTAGAATCATATTTTTATATTAGATTGCGCAAAACAATATATTTTATAAGAAATGTAATAATATAAAATGTAGTAACAGTTCAGGTTCTTAGCCCACAGGAAGCGTAGAACAAGGAAGGTTTTAAACATTGTAATCATTCTCGAAACAATCTAATAGAATTTTATGAAAAAAATATGTTAACATTGAAGACGACAAAATCATAAAATATAATCATATATTTCAAATTTCTCTTTAAATATAATTTTTGCTCCCAAATTTTAACAAGAGGTTTCGTTTGGTTTTGGGGGGGTTTATGGCGCAAGGGCCATATTTGGCCATGCTGCGTCATGCACAAGACATACAATATCAAGTAATAGACCGACAAACACAATGAAACTTTTTTACTGACACACAAGAGAGAAATACACCCAGGGAGGAATGCACCTTATAGGAATCTAACCTACGCCGCTTACAACTCGTTGGTTGCTAGCGCAGGACGGCCCCATTTTAACAAGAGTCCAGTTATAACTGAAAACTTAAATAAAATGAGAGAAAGCATTTTTAACTGCTATAGTCTCCAAGTTTGGATAGGGGGCCGTCGGCGATCAGTGGGTATGTCCACTGTGCTAGAAACCTTTGAGTTGTAGGCGGTGCAGGTTCGATTCCTGTCAAGTGCATTCCTCCTTGGGTGTATTTCTCTTTTCTGTGTTAGTAAAACTTTCATTGTGTTTCTATTACTGATGTTGTATGTCCTGTGTCTGGCGCAGCATGGCCAAATATGGCCCATGCGCCATAAAACCCTCAAACCAACTAAGTTTGGGGGTATTTCAATTAACGTCACACTGGAGCAACACAACGGGCTATTGGTAACGGTCCGGGATCAATCCCAAAGGGAAAGATCCGAGGACAACACCACGTAATTTTGAACTACGGTCAGATGACGAGGCAACACCTGAGCTGGCACCCCACTCTCCAAACTTCCACACCACGCCAACGTGAGGACATTTGAGACCACGACAGATTTAACGTGCACCAGCCCCCTTTGTACACGACGGTGTTTGGCTGGATTCGAACTCGCAACCCTCCGATTGCTAGTCCGTTACTCTTCCAACCGGGCCACCGCGGACCCCAACTAAGTTTGGATAACCTGGTTTTTATTGTGACATATTCACATATAATCTTCTAGTATTTGTAATACAAGAAACTTTTATGTTATATAAAACACTGAGTATTAGATGCTAGATTAAGTATAGTTTTTTGAAAATATTGTGTTACTGTCTTTATTTTGGTTAACTTGTTTTTGCATCGATTTGGTTTTGTTTTCATAAAAAAATCTGAAAAGAATTTTCACAAATAGAAAAGAATTTTCACAAATAGAAAAGAATTTTCACAAATAGAAAAGAATTTCCACAAATAGAACACAATTTTCCGAAGAAAATATAGATTTGTTAAATTAAAAATAATCACAAACGCAAATACCTTTCTTTATCTTTTAAAGCAATTTCTTAGTTAAATAAAAATATCATTAGAAAATAACTTTCTGCTAAGTGAAGACTTCCATGTTTATTTTACGATAAAACACAAAATCACTATTTTTATAATGCACGTTAGCTATATTATAAATTTTAAATGCTATTTCTACGAGAAATATTATTTTAAGAAAAGTATTGTGGAGCAAGCACTGAGAAAAAAGTTAACATTTCAGATTGAAGATTAATTGGTTTGGAAATATTCACATATAAAATGTTTCATTCTCACAATCTAAAGACTGCTTTCTAAAGATACGAATAAAAATGTAAGTATACAATTTGTTAACAATTAAACAGCAAAGATTTCATTTTTGTAGCATTAATAGTATCAAAATCACCCAATGTTATGCATTAGTTAACTGATTTTGGAATCGAAAGATAAACACTATTAATCCTCCAAGAGGTTTCGACGAGATAGCTTAAGATCTGGTCACTTTTGCTAATGATGAGATATATTGCCCATCAATATCTGGTCAGTTTTGTTAAGGACGAAGTACTACGTCGAGACAAAACTACCCTTTTACTCCAAGGGGAATGAAGATCCTGGTAGGAAAAACAAATTGTCTCCTGATTAGAACTGGTGACAGTTTGGAGCAGGTTTTTGCATCAGATTGGCCACTACAGGGCAGGTTTCGACGCAAAGATAAACCACCAGGAGGGTTAATGTTTTTTTAATTTTCAACGATCATAGAAAGATACAAACAAAGGAAATACAAAACTACAACACAGACACAAACTATTTCAATACAAAACTATAATACAACACAAATGAGTTCTGCATCAAACATAAAAGAGAAAATACTGAAAAAAGAAATGTAACTACAGCTATATCGCCCTAATAGTTCTCTCGTTTTCCTGTATCGTGAAATCTCAGTCTCCATGAATTGTTTTGCAGGTAAGCAGTGTGGGATTTGACCATAGGGTCAGGCTGTACATTGCGGATGGAAAGACTCGGTGATAATGCCAATTCCATGCATATCGGCAGCAAGACAATCATACTCAGTTATAAGGCAAAAAATGTGTCCGCATCAAGACGTGGTTTGTCAGGTACCTCTTCAAGACACCCACTAGTCAATTGTTTTGTAGATATTTCACCTTGCTGTTTTCGTTGGTAGTTAGGAGTCTCTAGATGTCACAAGAATAGTTTTGCAGAGTGGAAGGAACTCCTAGAACTTGAGTGGTACTAAGGTGGTCCTTTTTTTGACAAGGTTCATTGCCGAAAATATCTCAATGCCCAGCTATCTATTAAAAGACAATATTTTTATTTTTAGACTTTAGAAGTAATGGAACTCCTTGCATTGGTGAACCTCATGAAATTGGAACTCTCATAGACTGGAGGACTGCATTTGAGTCAGGCAGTAGCACTGCAGTCTTAAATTTATAGTGTAGACACAATAATTGTTGAAGAGAAATGCGAATAACTTCTACTTTGCTATCGAAAGCTGTTTTGAATTTTCCTGTGTGTACAGAAGCATAAAAGGAAAATAGATTTGAGAATATCTCTGAGCCTGCATATAAATGGTCGTCAAATTGGAACCGTCTGTATAAAAGCCTTATCCAGTTTTCTGGGAATTTTGTTTCAATAGTCTCCAGTACTAAATATTTCAGAATTTCTAGTGCATTGACGTTTTTGCAAGTAGTTTCACTAAAATCCAGCTTCATATCAATATTTGCTACTGTGAAAGTATTTCTGAGTTAAGAAGAGGTTGGACAGAATTGGTAGCTTTAAATCTTTTCTAATATGCAAAATACTTCGCATGAATCCATTCTGGGTCTTTAGACTTCTGGGTTTTACGTGGCAATCTTTCCATTAACGGTTTCATTTTTTGGAATATATAACACTACCAGCTTTACTCTAATTTGTGGACTGACTCCTGTCCGAGTGTGCCGCCTTTCATGGCAACTGCGCATGCGCGTTTCAACGGATGATTTTGTAACTTGTTCCTATGCTGACACTGTTTTGGTGGCTCTGTATTTTTGCTAATCTGTGCTTCATATGTGACGTCTCTCCACAAACCGTTTGTCTATGAACTGTTCTTTGTATACTTCACCTAAGATTATATAAAATCGAAGCTTTTTCTTCTACAATGGTTTGTGAAGGTTTAGTTTTTGTCAGAAATGACATTGCATCTACTGGTGTGTTCACTACATCAGTGACTAACTTTTAGACTTGGTCCTGTAATTTCTCCAACTTTTCTAATACTTTCTTATAAGCGCTATGAGGTCTTCAAAACAGTACGTTATAAGAGATGTATTTATATGTAGTGTTAAGAATCGAACGGACACAACCCCACGTACTACCTGCTTTCCGTTTCAGTACAGTCAACCTTATAAAGAACAAGTACTCAAGTAGAAGAAAAACATTTAGTATTAAATTTACAACTTAATTTATTATAAACGTTACACCTAATTAAGTAAATTTATCTATTAACAATATTATAAAAACGTGTTCTTTATTTTAAAACTCCATTTCAACTCTTAATAAATGCATTGAATTTAGAGATTCATCTGTAAAAAAGAACGCAATGAACCTTACTGATGAGGTAACGAACAATGAACGCACTACAGTTCTGCATAGTTCTTACAACAAATTCAAAATTTCTCTCAAGTCAACATAGTAAATTATAAGGCTGCATTGCTAAAAAAATTTTCTTAATAAAATATGCTTTATATTCGCGATAAAGATCAGAGGTAAAATATGTATCTTATTCCAAAAGAAGAGACAAGCTTTTTGCTGCAGCATAACAAGTAGTAAGTAGAAACATAAACTAACATTAGAAAATCTCATAGACATATGTGATTCTCATATTAGATTACAATATACACATATGAAATCAAATTTTAACTATCGGTGCGTTTGTTAATATAAAGTGATCGAAATAATTCTGGTTTAAAAATTACATTTCTTCGTGTACAGTGGATTTCAGATACTGTAGAATAAATTATCTGGTTGAATCCCAAAGTTCTAAAGAGATCCTCATTAGTCTTGCAGAAAAAATTAGTGAAATAATAATTCTGGTCTTAATATAATTATTATTTATATATTTTTCTTACTAATTATATATTTTTCGTGTGCAGTGGATTTAAGCTGTCGTAGTGTGGATGATTTGGTTAAATTCTAAGGTTCTAAACAGGTCCTCGTATGGTCTCTAAAGGGTAAATAACCAAAATAATTCTGGTCTAAAAATGACATATTTTGTGGTGTACAGTGGATTTAAGATGTTTTTTGTAGAATTTAAATCCCCCAAATTTAAAGCATCAAATGTTTAACCCAAAGAGCAATCTTATAATCATAAATAAAGGAATGTATTGCTATTTTATTGGTTAAAAATGATAGTTGGGAATTTCATGAAACTCTTAAATTATTCTTCTAACAATCGGCATACAATAATACAGTTGTGCTAATTCAATTAATTTTCGAAATTACTGAACTTCGAAACATTTAAAAATTTATTTGAAAATGATCCGGGGGTAAATATTTAGTTACCATTCTTTCAGCCATAGCATCACAAACGCCAATTGAAATCCTTCGAACTAATTTGAAAGAAATAACAGCTATTTCACAATATACATCAAACAAAAAGAATACTTCGATATTCGGCGTAATATTTCGAAATAACAAGTAGAAATTAAAAAGGTTCATGAAAACCTAGGTAGTTTGGATAACCTTCCGCATATATTGCCTAATTTTTAATATGCTTCTATTTAAATAATCTGGAGGTGAAGACTCGTAGCAGATTATTATTTGAGATATATGAATATGAAATAAAAAAAAAGAGTGGAGTTCTTTCTGGTTTTGGACAGATGTGGTAGTTGAGTTGAGATGACTAGAACAAAGTTTAAACAAGCAAAAGAATTTCATAACAAATGGTTATTTAAGAGCGAAAAAGACATATTTTTTAAACCTGTAAAATATAATTCTAATTTTTTGAAAGAACATTCTTTCAAACTCTTGTGAATATTTTTTACAATTTTCTATGGTTTATTTACTAAATGACAATAAAATAATTTGCTTTACTTTTTAAGATTGAAAATGGGAAAATACAAAATTCCTTAATCGCATTTGTATTATTCACGAAATATAATTCAGTTTTGCTTCACTTTTAAAGAGTAAATAAGAGGGGCATAATTTTAATGACAGTTCAAAAAAAGATTAAATTTTAAAATCAGCCAATTTTAAGATGGGACAATGTTGTCCAAATGAATCGATGTTGTTTTAGAGAAACCATTTCAAAAGTAGTGCCGTTCTGATTTGAACACTGATTCAATAGTGTAATAGCATATACACTATTACGAATAGAAGCGATTTTTAACACCTTTTTACTCTATACTCCCGGGTCTTTTAATCTCAAATAAAGTAGTTTCTAAGGAGGAAAAGATTTTCTCTTACCCAAGTGCCTATCCGAGTACATACATATCGATAACGAAAAAGGTACCAACGATGTAATACATCACCCTAATGACGTTAGTTTCTCTCGTGAGTGCCATTTACCTTTAAATATGCAAAATAGAGCTGATGAAAAAGATATTAACTTTTTCACCACCTCTACGTCTCTTACACGACGAAAAGCGTGTGTCATTTGACTTTATTCTGATAAAACACGTTAAGCCATTATCTAATGCAGCACTTCAAGTGGAAGAATTTCGTTCAAATTTTTGACCTGAATACATCTTTAATATAGGAACAGTACTGGGGGGCATGCATGAAAAGTCTTAGCGTTACGAAAAAACGTTACAACTGTTTTTTCTTTAATTTCAGAACTAGGAGAAGAATCCTGAAATAAATAAATGTATACAGGGTGAGTCTAAATTGTTTTTACAAAATAAGAGGGGTGATAGTACTCATCCATACGAGCAATTATTACCATGGAACATAGGGTCGCATTCCACTCTGAGAGGCAGAAAAGAGTAAAATTAGAATTTCAACATGAACTTACAACAATGTTGGGAAAGCGAATGAACGATACCAAAAGTTGCACAATCTGATTTACTGGTCAGACAAAAACTCACAGCAAGTGCTCAAAGTGGCGGCCATGCGTGTCGTTGCACAGTTCACACCGGAGAAGGAATGACTGGCGCACCCTCTCGAAGATTCCTGGTGTTGTGTTAATTTTGTCTGTGGCAACACCGATTCTCGCTACGAGATCTTCAGCCGAGTCCACAGACGTCTGGTACACTAAAGATTTCATGTGCCCCCAGAAGAAAAAGTCCAGTGGGTTGAGGTCCATTGAGCGAGGAGGCCAAGCCACAGGTCCGCCACGTCCGATCCATCGTGCGGGATATGTGGCATTCAAGATGTGCCGGACCGTGCTGGGAAAGTGTGCTGTGGCTCCGATGACTTTGTTCATGCTCGAAGCGTTTCGACTTTACTCTTTTCTGCCTCTCAGAGTGGAATGCGACCCTATGTTCCATGGTAATAATTGCTCGTCTGGATGGGTACTATCACCCCTCTTATTTTGTAAAAACAATTTAGACTCACCCTGTATATAGTTAAAAGATGACTAAAATCCATAAAGCTTCCCGTAGAACAAAAGGGGAAATCAGGAAAAGCATGCACACCAATGCGGTGTAAGTGTCTTAAAAAGTCGTGTCCAGTTAAAATTCGAAAATTTGCCATAGCAATATGTCGTGGAAAATTAGGTTGGAACAGTTCCAGACAAAAGCTTGCTCCATGTTTTTTTCGTGGCCTTAAGCTTTTGATGATCGCAGACGGAATTTTTTATCTTTCGCTCTACCAACCTAAAAGCCCGGAGGTAAGGGAGAGGGCTGGACGACTGGGGTAGAAGACAACCATTTTTAGCTAGCTTGTCTGCGCGCTCATTGCCTGGTATATCACAACGGTTTAGTATCCATTGGAAGGCATTGATCCAACCAGAGTTCAAGATGTCACTGGCAATTAAACGAGCTCTGGTCAAGCGAACGAAATGAGGTTGTTTATAGAAGCATAAGGCCAAGATTACCGCTTGTGAGTCAACCAGAATGACTGCTTTGTCATAAGAAGTGATGGAAAAAGGTCTAGAAATGGCTTGGGCTAGGGCTTCAATTTCAGCCTGAAAATTTTGACTTGTTGACCAATTGCGACAGAACCCTCGAAACTGCTCTCGCATCGTGTAGACAAAGGATTGGACAAAGGATTGACCTTTATGACCTGACAGACCTTCGAACCGAGTGCGCTGAGCGAGCCTAGGGCCAGTGTAACTTTGGATTGGTTGGAGTGACGACTGTGTAAGTGGTGTCATTCGAAAACTACCAAAGTACGCTAAAATTAACATTGGACGAAAACAACCTCTCAACAATTAATATCCATTTGCGCTTTTTAATCTCATTCAAACTGTAAATTAATTGTTGAATATTCCCAATAAACAATCATTCAAACGTCCTACGTCTGCTTCATTCATTAGACAATCCAACATCAGGCCCAAGTACTCAGTTCTAAACTACGGTTTGTGTTTCCGACAAAACCTACCAATTTATTTTTAATGTTAAGAAAAATTGGATCTTAAATTTGATTATTTATTAGGTAGCATGCGTGTATTAAATAAAATTATTATGTTTGTTTTAGATCTCCACCACTGCGGCATATTTATATCAGGGATTTTCAGAGTAAAAACAAACCAGACGGAAACTGAGATGTATTTTTAATTATGCACGTGAAAACGATCTCTGATATGGAATGTAATGAAAATGAATTTGAAGAAAAAGAATGCAGAGAGGAGTGTAAAAAAAGTTGCTCCGTGTTCCTTATAGTTTTGTATTGCCCTTAATTCATTAATAAATGTCCAAATTTTTCTAACAATTGTTCGTCTCCACGTGTACAGCCAAATACGGTTTTTTGGAAATTGAAAAGCGGACGATTCTCGTATTGCCAATCTACAACTATTTAATGCAATTTTATTGATAACCTGATCTACCAGATAAGTGACTAGAGAGTATCATATTCAGGATAATTATAGGTCGACTTGGGTACCCCAATGGTGGGCTTAGTATTCTATTTTTTGGCATTGCTTTAACGCATTTGTGCATTTTCGGTTTTATGATTTTTGACAAGTTAAAGAGCTGTAACGTTAAATGAAGCGTTTCTGAAGAATTACATGAGGAGTTTTTATAGGTTGCTAGTCTATATAAACAATGTAGTTTAGAGGGTCTATCGTTTTCTCGTGCCATTAAGTTATTTGTAGTAGCACTAATATTATTCAGTACATTAAATGTTTAAGTTTCTGTTAGCCTGGTTGATTCAACTAGGTACAGAAACCTGAGCAATAAAATTGATTTGTGGAAGAATTATTTCAGCTTGAAGAGTGAACGCACTCTTCAAGCTCAAATATTAATCGCATTAAAAAGTATCATATTAATCATGTTCTAAATCCAAGGATATGTTATGTCCAAGAAAAAAGATACAATACTAAAAATGATCATTTTACTCCTAATCCGCAATAATCCGAGCTTTCGAAAAGTTGTAGGGATAACAAAACTACGCTATCCATGTTCATTGTGGAATGTAGAAAAAGAAAAAAGTGATTGGATTTCCCAAAAGTTTTAGTTTTTAAATCGTAAAACCTATCATTTTAGTAAAAATTATCACCTGTATAAATCGTGGGTGATCATAGGTAAATAATATCTGCATCAATCATATACTGCCTTTTAAAGGATCGAAGATATTAATCTTCCTGGTGGCTGTCTCGAAGAGGTATCTCCCCATTGACAAAACTGACCAGACGTTGATGGTTGAGAAATCTCGTAATTAGAAGAAAACAGAACAGATCTGGATCGCATTATCATAAAAAAATCAATATCTTGATGACGAGATATCTTCATAATTATCAAAAACTGGTCAAATCTTGATGGACGAGATATCTCGTCGAAACCACTTGGAGGGTGAAGGCGTTTTTGCTCATTTGTTGGCTTGTCAAAGACTGTACCATCAAATTGAAAGGCACATTTTTTTAACCAGAAAACATTCATGTGGATATTTTATTGCAAGAAGATTTTCTTTGGATGAAGTACAAACCATCATCACTTATCGCATCGTAGTGAAAAATGTTATGTATCACAACATTTTAGGGATAGTTTCATGAATCTTAAATTGAGATAAACAGTTATAAAGCTATTAACACGTTTCAGTTCATTTGTCAACCACTCGAAATCTCAAACCCAGCGTATGGATGAATTGAAACTAAAGATTCATTACCCCTAGTGAAAATATTTATGAGAATGTTTTATTTAAAAAGCATTTTCTCTGGTGGAAGCCACCACAACATGTATCCCTTCCGTAATGCTAAATGTCATGCATTATAACATTTTAATGATATTTTAAATCATTCTCAAAAATTGAAATCTACAATTTTATAGCTATTAATCCGCTTGAATTCAGTTATTAATCAGTCAAAATTAGTGTATGGATAATTGAAACTAAAACACATAATCTAGGAAAAAGGTGAGAATTTTATTGCAGGAGTAGGTTAACCTTTCTGTTTAGGGGAGTGGTACATCTTGCGCCCAGCCTTCTTGAGATGGTTAAGGTTAAGTATATAGACATTCCAGCATTCTAGATATATTATAAGGCTGCTAAGGGGATAAATATTATCTCATTTGATGTTCTGATGTCCATACGTGCTCTGCATAGACTAAGACTTAACGGACCCAGCGACTATTAAGAACTACACTGTTGTCACGAGCAAAATACACTGCTATCATTGGAAATGCAACACCAAGAAAGAGTTGTTGGATTGATGGAAAGCTGGTAGTTATCATAGTAAATTAAAATGATTAAAATCTCAGCTGAGTGTGCAAATAAGATGCGCGCACAGGCTGAAGTATGATTCGGAAAATATAAAAGAAGCATCAGTACATAAATTCCAAACATTGCGACGTTGGATTCGATTGTTATCGCTTTTCTCGTATGTAAACATGCCTCATCGTAAAACGAGACTACATTATGAACAATTGACGGAATTGGAAAGAGAAAGAATTATTGGGTTGAGAGAAGACGCGTTTTGTCGAATCATGATATTGCTACACGCGTTTGAAGAAACGCTATTATAATATGCGTACTTGAAGACAATGGATAGAAAAAAAGTTCGTGCGAGGGATCACCTTGAAGGATCTGGAGCACCTGTCAGGAAGGGAAGATAGGTACTTGCTATCCATGCTATCCATGACGGTGACGAATCGTGCAGGATATCTCTGTGCCAGCACTGTTCAGTCACGAGCTTATAGAGAGGGTTGTATCTCGGCCTCTGTTACTATGACTTCATTTAACACTCAAACTGGTTTCGACGAGATACCTCCTCTATCAAGATCTGACCAATTTCGCTAATGACGAGATATCTCGTCCATCAAGATCTAGTCAGATTTGCTAATGACGAAATACCTCGTCCAGACAACGTCAAGGAGGGTTAAAAAGCTATTTCAATGTCGTGCCTTTCCAATGATTAAAGCTATTAACCTGTTTCAGTTCAATTGTTGACAACTCATAATCAATGCATGATTTAATTAAAATGAACGCGTTATTTAGTAGAAAAAGACGAGAGATTTCTGAGAAATGTGTTGGGCAAGATTCAGGTAGTTTCCGAATATCTTCCACGACGGAAGCCCCCACGCCACGTGGTACAAAATGTCGTCTGCAGGAGGGTCTGCATCTGAATTCTTGTCAGTTTTATCTCTCGGGGCCCATCGACGATTGCTGGTTTCGGATGGCCGCTGTTTCGTTTTAGTGATCTGTTTAGATGCTGTCGTATTCTTCCTCCCCCAATTCTCTTTTTAACTGTTCTTTTCAGAGGGCGGGTGATAAGAGCTTCGAGATCGGGTCACGATCGTTGCCAATTTTTCCGACGAAATTTCTTGATAAACGATCGGGTGCGCGTGATTTTATATCCCCGTGCTGCAGCAGATGCCGCACTTCTTGACAAATTGCGAGGACCCTGCCGGGTTGCTGCTCAAGAAGAAGCGACGCTTTTAGCTGTGCCTTTTAAATCCGTTGAAAGGGGAGCACGGCTTGTATGGACTTTAATCAATTTGCATGGAGCAGCTGTGCCAGAACAATGCTGACTTGCTAGTTTTTGTTTTATTTTGACGTAATATATATCGAGAATTACTTCTTTTCTTTAGTTGAAGTAATTTCAGTAATGTATAATTTTTTATGAGTCAAAGAACTGGTTCGCTGTCTAAGGCTAATGATTTTTTTTCAACGAACTTGAAAAAATTCCTATCTCAAGAGAATAATCGCACAAAAATCTCGACCTCCAAGCTCCTGAATGCGTTAACTCAGCGACTCTCAAGCATTTTAATTCCAAGCCTCCCTTTAAAATCGACAAATACAGCCAACTCCCTTTTAAAGTATTTAATGCATGCTCGTTTTCAGGTTCGTAATCTTATAAAATACATAAAATATAAGTTCCGTAAAATTATAAAATATATAAAATATAAGTTCCGTAAAATTATAAAATATATAAAATATAAGTTCCGTAAAATTATAAAATATAAGTTCCGTAAAATTATAAAATATATAAAATATAAGTTCCGTAAAATGATATATTTCAAGTAAGACTTGCCATAGATAAATGATCAACGAAGTAACTTTTCAAATGTGGAGAGTTTTTCGTCTAATAGCTATCCGCCTAAACATCTAATTCTGGTATGAATATAAAATTTTACATTTCCAACTAGTAGGATTGTTCGGCACTTTTCCACAAAAACGAGATTCATTTGCTCCATTATTTTGAAGTCCAGAATTCTTCTCTGGTCTAATTTGGAAAAATGACCTAAAAGCAACGATTCATCTACCAGGATCTCTTATTGGATACAACCATGCTCATATGCACAAGAGAATCTGTCATCTCTCTCATAAGATTTACCATCGGTCGTCAAAACTTATGACGACCTTAAACTTATGACGTAAGTACAATGAAAAATATCAAATTTACATTTATCCTCCGTTTCTCCATAAATTCAGCTGACGCAGTCACGGGACAATCCCTCTCACTATCACACGATGCAACGAAACTTTACCTTTTCACAATGCATTCATTTTGCAAAACATTAATGCAAACTTTTCGACTTGGGAAAATGCAAAAATTTGATCTAATTTATACAGAAATAAACTGAAATATTTAAAACCAATGCACGTACCTTTAAACACTAGCGTCATTCACATTTTGAAGACGATCGACAAAATACCGGGGTTTGGGAGTCAATTCCAGTAATTCGTCTCTTTATTGTATTGTTAGCTCCCATTCTTAAAATAAGAGTGACAGACAAAACAAGTATAATATTTATCCTTGTCGTTGGGGCTTAGACACGTTATGATGTCATCATTTGTCGTAAGCAGTGAAACCCGTGATTATTGTCTCCAATCTTCCCGTTTACGTCAGTTATTTATAAATAAATAAAATATTAAAAATATAAGAATAACTTTTTGCTTTCCAGTAAAGATTTTTGAGTTTTTTTTGCTTTAGATGTATGTATTCAATTCTAAATATACAGTCGTGCGTGCTTCGTAGTTTATATATACAGTGTATTATTCACTTACCTTACTAAAATCGTACAAAATTCACTTCAAGTCGAAATATCTCGAAAAAGGTATTTTGTAAGTTTCAAAAATCATTTTAAATATTTTTGGTGCTAAAGCCGTATTTGTTTTTTATGTCTGATTTGGGGTCGTAAACTTCAAAATAGGTGATTTTAGATGCTCTAAAACTTGCACTTTTTTAGGATACTTCAAATCGTAAAGATATGTTGTTTGATATAAAATAGTGTGCATAGAACTGAATATGTAAACACCTAAGAATCCGGAGTCAGACAAAAGTTAAGTAATTAATTTAACGTAAGATGCTTTCTTTCAACACCACTTCCAACTGCTACTAGAATTTGAAAAAGAGATTCCAACAAAACTAACAGTTATTCTACTAGCAGAACGAGCACAATATTGAATTTTATGAATGATAAATAAATTACGGTTTCTAGTAAAAATAGTAAAAATAGAAGGAATAGCAGCGAATCAAGTAATGTTTTCTCAAGCTAAAATTCCGAAATTCCCAACAATATCCCTAGTCCCTGAATCAGTATTGAAATTTATATCAATGCTCTATGGTTATTAGTGATTTACAGGAACTCGTTGAATTCGATTACTGAGTTCGTAGAACACATAATTTCTATCCGAAATGGCACATGGATTCATGGATATTCGTGAATGACATGCAGTTTCGGTTATGTTGCAAATTTAAATAGACAAAAGGTCATTGGATGTATGTATGTACCAGAATATACACGTTCACATAATATAATTTAATGATTACTCAAGATCAACCCAAATGAATTTCCTTTCAATATTAACTGAATACCTATGCATGTCCTATGATGTAGGGAATCATTATAAGTTTGAAGATAGTCAAGATAATTTAAAATTATACTGCTGGCCATTGAGAATGCAACACCATAAAGGACAAGAGATATAGAATCCATATTTATTATACGAATAAGGGACAAGGGTGAAAAGATTAAAATTGCAGCTCGATTTACTTGTGAGGCGTTAAGAAATCAGTGTTTTGTGTATCTGACATGGGCGGCAATAACTGCTGCTGTACGTCACAGCATAAATGCTTTGCTCAGAAAGATGCTTTGGCTGCGTGTTTGGAGTAATCAGTCCATTCTGCTTCCACACGTTTCCAAAGTTTATCTGTGGTAGCCAAGAGTGGTGTATGGTGTTTCAGTCGTTAGGCAATCATCGACCAGGCGTGTTCGATGGGTGACAGATCTGGTAAACGGGAGAGTCATGGAAGAAGTGAAACCTGGTGGACATTGAGGAATTGTTGTACGTTGCATGCCACACGTGGTCGTGCATTGTTCTGTTGAATATTGACCATAGGAAAGCCCTGAAGATAAGGGAGGACAACAGGCTCCGAAACTTCAGAGATGTCGAGTGTACCGGCAATGCATACTGGGACTAGAATGTGCTGGTGTAGAATCCATGAATTGTTCGAAAAGACGATGTTATTTCATTCGTTTGTCCATGTGCGTTCTACGTACCATTGCGACCGCAGTGTTGTGTAGAGTCAAAAGTAGTCCCAGAAATTGAATGCCTTGAAAACCTTAATTCTTGAGCTAAGGTTCTTGATGTTGCAGTACGATCCGCAATGACCATGTGCACAAGACGTCTGTCCACTCTTTCGTGAGTGTTATGAGATTACTGCAATCATTCACGTCGGTCAGTTCATCCCTCCTGCACCAATTGATTCCATATTGTGATCAATGTGGCTTGATTTCGTCCAACACGACGTATTTCTCGGAAGGATAATCATCAATCACGATAAGCCACGATTCTTCCTCTGTCAAACTGAGAAACGTGCTCGTATGGCTGCAGTATTTTTCGACGAGATATAATTAAGCTCCCTATAAGCAGGATTTGCAAGAAAATGCAATTCCTATACTTAAAACCTGCTATGCAGGTAGCATGATTAGTTTCTCGTTTTCACTTAAATATGCAACAGATTGCAAGGATTATCTAAAACGGTTTTTGAGAAAATCAAAACAAAATTAATAGGCAGGTAAAAGTTTGAAATCACAAGAACGTCAACAAATATCAATAGGAGGTAGGTAGGTATTTAATTAACGCCGCACTGGAGCAACACGAGCCATTGACGAAGGTACAGGATCAAACCCGAAGGAAAGATCCCAGGACAACACCACGTGATTTTGTACCAAGGACAGATGACGAGGTCGCACTTGAGCTGGCACCCCACTCACCAAAATTTCACACCATGCCAAAGTGAGGACATTTGAGATCCTAAAAGATTTAACGTGCATCAGCCCCCTTTGTACATGACGGTCTTTGGTTGGATTCAAACTCGCAACCAAATATCAATAGGAGAAAAAGTAGGGATTTTGTAATACATCTAGTATACTTTACTACTACATGTTTTGTATTGTCAAACTATGCTATGCTTTTGCAACTCAGTCAAAAATTATCGTAATTGAAAAATTATTTTTGCTATCTGTAGAGTTCGATATCAATTAATTTTTAATCTAAAAATAAAAATATATACATTTTTATTGTTTTTAAAAGTCCACTGTCTGTTTGTTTACAATATAATACAATGTTTAGTGTTCCGAATAGAGATATTTTTATTATACGTATTCAAAAGTAAAATATCGAAATTGGATTTATAGAATCGATTGTTGAACTGCCTATTTTGAGTTTGCACGTATTATTGCGTATTATTGCACGTATTATTTTCTTGAAGAAACCGTTTTTAAATTTAATTGAAGATAACTTATATTCAATGTTCAGTGTTAAATTCATTTCGATGTGTTTGCATTCGTGTGGCATGAAAGAATGACTGAGCGAGTAACTATTCAAGAGATGAATTACCTGTCGATTTATTAGCATAACTATGAATAATTAATTTAGCTGTTCGTTCGCGCTTCATGAATAAGTAGGACACTTCCGATTTCATCCAATGATTAATGAATTTTACGTATTAAACTTTATAACGCAAAGCTTGTTGAACGTAGCTTTAAACGAATCTAACGTAATCTTTAGAAAACAACAGAAATGGCTACGGTTTCTATGTGAGAGATTTTCTGTGATACCCAAAATGGCTTTTTTCTCTCTCATTTCAATATAGTAAAACTGTTTTAAACTTAATTAATTGGATGAATATTATTGCTAATTTTCATCTGTAATGGAAGGTTATATTCCGTTTTATGAAAATATTTCTAAATTTAGAATTTGAACAGATCATATATAAGTATCTTTTTTCCAAACGCAAATATTGCGTTATAAGACATTCTGTACCAGTTTTGAAAATGTATCGGAATCAATAGGGCTACCCTGAATTGCCTGTGCCTTGGTATATTCCACTGGCCAAATGAATGTTAAAATCCAAAGTTTTCTGTTTGAGTCCATATGGGTTTAAGCCAGTAATTTCAAGATAAAACGTAGGGATCATAGTTATACGTATAATTAATTAATACTTGAAACAACGTTAAATGAGTACAAGCTAGTTAATTTGTAGTTATTCTGCAGATCGGTGGGCCCCGATAGCCATTTTGGAAGGGTAACAGATTAGAAATTGGAGGGTTGTGAGTTCGAAACTCAGTCCAACCAAAGACCGTAGTGTACGAGGGGGTTGATGCAAGTTAAATCTGTTGTGACCTACTTACTTACCCACATGCTGAGGGGTACACATTAATTCCATAACTAATGAATGTGATGTGTTGAAAGAAAACTAATATAGCAACTCCGAGTACAGCTTAAGTGTCAGAAATGACGGTAAAACTCTACGTTTACAGAAAATAGTAGCGTTTAATTTCATATTATTATATAAATTATATAGATATTACTAGCAGAATATTATCCGACGTTACTCGGCTTGAATTGGTTAACTCTCTTTCGTTAATGAATTGTAATTCCTATTCATCACATGTAACAATTATCACACTCTAATAAAGATACACAATTCCACAAACGTAAATAAATTCCATATTTAACATTTTATATTTTTGTAGAATTTAAATTTTTAGTAAGACAGAAAAGTCTCTAGAGTGTGCAAATGTTACCCCGAATGCATAAAATAGTTCAGAGTACGCATATAAATGCCTTGTATGTCATTTAAAAACAAAACGTTTCCCAAAATTATCATACAATGATTAAAAATGTTTCTAAAACCAATTAAACCATTACTTACCTTGCTTAGTCAATTAACGAAAAACATCAAATTGAAAATCCAGAAAAACAACTTAAAACAGATTTTAAAAAAGATTCGAACGAAAAGTAATGAATGTATCTGTTTTTTCACTACAAATAGATTCTACAGATAGATTCTTGGAATATAACGGACACAAGTTTAAAAAAAGCAAACGATGAAAAAATACCAAGGTTGTCATATTATCTACCATTGCTATTTTAAAAGGCTTCTTCGTTCTGTATAATTTTATGCTCTTTATCGTCTGCACCAAATATTCAGAATTCTTTATATTTCGTAAAGAGAAAATAAGGCTCGAAATAAATAAACTATTAGAATTTAAATTCCGTAAAAGTAGTTTTGAGAAAAGTAATTGATTTTTCACAGCATTGGTAAAACAATCCAAGTAATTGCAATGCTCAATATACCTTCCAGCTACACCAAAATTACCAAATTATGGTTGATTTAAGTTTAGTTACTCAGTTGTTTTAGCATGAAACTTACCTAAATATGTAAGCAAAGACATTTAAAATAATGCATTTATTAAACTAAAATATGATGTATCAAATATAGAACATTGCATTACAATATGTTAAATATATATGTGATACTTGTACAAACACACAAAAACAAATCGAACATAGAACGAACGGTAAGACGGGCAGACTTACGCAACCAAGTTCAGTCACTAAATGAATGTAAGAATTCACAATACACAAAGTTTCATGAAAACATATTCAATCTTTTGGACGTACGGGAACCGTACGGGCACGTATATACGGACAGATGGACAAACAGACAAATAGACAGACACCAAACGTGCAAGAGACGGATTTTGCATCAGTAGAGCACAAAACGGATAGAAACGAAAATATTCAATGTACAAACACTCCATTCTTATTTATATAGAATAAAAGAAGCTTATTATATTTGATAAGCTAAAGTTTATTAATTATATAAATTAATAGCTTTAGCTTATTAAATATATAAAGCTTTAGCTTATTATATTTAATAAGCTAAAGCTTTCACTAGTTGATTTTTTCTGCTTGACTTCCGTCGATATTTTCTTTCCACGAAACTTTTTGAACACTTAACAGCCTATTTGTGTATTCTACATGTCTACGAGAATCTTCTTTTTTACTTTATTCCAATGAACAATTGTTGCGTTTGGCGAGATAACAAAATTAATCTTGGAGCGATTTTTGGATCAGAAGTAGACGAATAGCTACAGTAATATTAAGAAGTATCAACTTAGTTTCTAGATGGGCTAAAATTTCGTAAGCAGATCTAGGTATGAATACCTGCATATTATTTGAATTAATTTACTATAAGTTATGATGCTAAATTAAATGCCTTGGTGTTTCAGAGATGGCAGAAATATAGCATATCAGGCTGTTAAAATTAAAAGCTTTTATAATGTTTTAGAAACCCCGGAAATTTAGCATAGTATACTTTTGAATTAAACATTTTTTGGTGTTTCAGAGATGACAGAAATTTAGCATACTACAATGCTAAATTAAATGCCTTTATCGTGTTTCAATATGACAGAAGTTGAACCCTCTCATTGAAAAACCTAAACTCTGAAAAGTTTTAATAGTCTTATATGAAATTATTTTAAACATTTAATATATTTTTCTTAGCTAACATGCTTCATATTTCAGATAATTAGAAGCACCTTTTAAATAGACAATATACTTAGCTTATAAAGAATAAAAAACTGTTCAATAAGGGATTTTTGGAAAATTGTACGATAAAAAGCCTTGGATAAAAATTCCTTTGTCTCATAGCCAGGCACCCAAAATATCTCCAAATTTTTTAAAGCTCAAAAAATATTTCGATACTTTGTTCTTTTTCTGATTGAACTATTTTCTTCCCTTCGCCCATGAACCTGAAAATAGACAGTTGTAAAAAAGTTAAAGTGAAATTTAAAAAGAATGTTCTCCAATAACGGGCTCTATTGTAAAACCCACAGCTAACAAACGACCGTTCTGATGAAGATGCCGCTATGTTTATATCGTTTGAGAAGTCGATACTCCTGGTAAAAAAAGTGCTTTTGAGTTGTTTTCATTCTGCTTCGCGAGCCGATGCTTTTTTTCGTTTGTTTATTTGTTTTTATAAGACTATCGGCGGATTCCACCATGATTATCGGGTCATTTGGCAAGAGAGCCGTTTCTTTTTTCCGTTACGGTTTTTCCTCCGCAGATAAGCGGCTTCGGTGGTAGCGCCTATTCTAAGGGAATAACTTTATCGGTGTTGTGTTTGCGTAGAGGCCAGTAGAGGCCTTTTGTGACGTCACAAAGCACTAACGGAATGGAAAAATAAAATAGCGTGGTTTGTTTGAAAAACCCGGAGGGAAAACTCACACCTGAGTGTTTATTCCACCCACGCAAAAATAAAGTTATTCTCTGTGGCAATGATCCTGCGGAGTTGTATTCCGCATAGAATGCTCAAGAATTCAAAGTAACCGGAGTCCTTTCTTTGCTATAGATTAAAATATTTTACTAAGCCGTTCGATCAACCACAAATGCTTTTAAATTGTTTCCACAATGACTCAAAGATTAAATTTCAACTGTTTTATCGTTTTATTGAATTCCTTTTTATTGATATTAAATTTATTGATAATTATATTCTATTGATTTTAAAAACTTTTATTGATTGTATTGATATTAAATTCTTGTTGATATTAAATCTATTGATAAATATATCCTGCTGACATAAAAAAGTTTTCTTGGTGAGAAAGCACCAATTTTAAAGAATTTCAGGACAAAAATTTTAATCACACATTTTTTGTTTCCTTACTTCGAAACGGAAAAGTGACAGTAATGAAAAATATTTATATATTTACAATACTTTTTCTCTCATTACAATACTACTCTTCCTTACTTATCTTTTCTAAAATTCCATTAAATTTTAATGTGTTCTGAGAAATAGTTACTGTCTATCTACCACTATAATTACTTTCTTTCCTCTCTAACTGTACCTTGAATTTTGTTTGTCGCAGTTTAGATAAGAATGGCCCTTGCACAATAAAACTCAATCAACCAACCACTGTAACTCTTCTCGCTGCTAAGTGGTCACTGTAGGAATAAGTAGTCAGCTGAATTTATTTCCCACTTGAGCAACACAACGGGCTATTGGCGATGATCTGGGATCAAACCCGAAGGGAAAGACCTGAGGACGACATCTCGTAAATTTGAACCACGGTCAGATGACGAGGTCAACTTCTGAGCTTGTACCCCATTCTCCAAACTTCCACATCATACCAACATGCTGACATTTAAGGTCACAACAGATTAAGTGCACCAGCTTGCATGTACACGACTGTTTGGTCGGGTCTAGTTTCGAACACTCCTAATAAATATTAGAAATATTCTTCAATAGGTTCATTTCCCGAATTTCTCAACATCAATAAACAAAGCCACTGACATCAGTGAACTGCATTTGGTTATTCTGAACTGGAAAATAAATCCCATTTTAAGAATTATGAAATATGGAACATGTTGATAAGATTGGGATTTTTTATAAGGAACTTTTGGTGAATCATGATTTGAGGTGGGCCTCAGTAACTGCATTTATTTGTCGCTGTATTTACGTATAACTACTTTTATTTCTAATGCCCAACTTTCTCTTCGGCCTTCGGCATTACAAGGCGCAAACTGACAGCTGTTTGTGAAAGACCACCCAGTGGGTAAGAGGCAGTTACTCTTAACAGGAACAATCACCAACATCCATGCGCTTACAAACCGAGATTCGAAGCCGGAGGCTACTAGGTGACAGAAAAATGTTAAGACCACTATACCAGTTAGGTAGCTATTTATGCAGGATAGAAATAATATTTCTTAATTGGTCTTTATCGAAGTTGACTTTTTCAGATTACTTTAATTTCAATTGCACAATCGAATTCTAGATTAGCAAGAAACATTTCTGTGATTTTTTCTATTTTGAAACCATGAGTTTTTGTATGCAATGTTTTTTTAATATTTTATGATACATTATTGGTATTATTGATACGGTATTGTATCATATGAATTAGTTAAATGAAAATTACAATGTTTATAACGTTCATAATAAAAGGCATGGAATATCATTAAACTTAAAACCTAATGAGTTGGACACAACTCCAATCGTTTCGTCTCTCTTTAACTACTATTATACCTTTAAAAGTTGGAATGTTGATAAGATTAGTATTTTATAACGAACTGATGGTAAATTATGGTTTGGGTCTCATTCATCGTATATTTATACCGTCGGTTCTCAAGTAAAATACACCCAGCCAAAAGTTTCCAAATATGCCTCAGCCAAAATATGAATTTTTAAATTTTTCTAGACCAGATTGTGCTTTTCCTGGTCATTTTTAATTTATAGACAGAATGAGACTCTTGAAGTCGTTGTTTTTTCATGAAGGCTAGATTTCTTCTTGAGGAACACAGAAACAAATGACTATAAATGTACATTATTCATTACAATTTCATTAATAAGTTGTTATAGCAATACATGATGAAAGTACCCTTCTCTGAAAAATTAATAAATGTAGTAAATACGAAGTGTAGTAAGTAATAGTTGAAATGATAAAATTTGAATTTTAGCATTGATTAAAGATTAGAAATTTTCCAACATCATTTTCTCAAAACTGTTTTTTCTTATTTGTGCGTTTCGTTTATAAGCCGACGATATTATGCTATTGACACAAGATATAAGTAATATCAATGTTTTATTTGTTATTTATCGAAATCGTTGATATTTTTCAGATAATACTTCGTTTCAAACTGTACATCAAAAGTCAGATTGGCAAGAAACATTTCTGTGTGCGATAAATATCCAGTAGAATTTTTGAATGTAATGTCTTTTTCATCTTATCATGATCTATTTTCTATATACAAAACTTTTTTAAATAAATTAGCTTCATATTATACCACATAAGTAATTAAAGGAATCGTTTGTCTCCATTTTAAGAAGAACGAGATACCACAAACCTAAAAAGCTCCACATAAGCTGATTGAGGCAATTAAATTCTTTTTGTTTCCCTCGACCACTTTAGAATTCCATTCCCAGTTAATCGAATAACTCCCCATAATGTCTAAGAAGTACCCTTTTCTTTTACTCAGGGAGTATTTTATTCAAAACTCGCTGGATTTCGGAGCTAGAAGATATCGATCTTATTTTGCTTTTCCGCAATGAGGGAAAGGACTTCATAATCGAATTTATATCTCAAAGGCAGAAGTGAACAGACCTAAAGGAAAAGAAGGAGACATTGTGGACAGAACCTTGCTTTCTCACTCGCCTCAAAGATATTTCAGCGTTTACAGACTGAGGATTGATTTCCAGTGGAAGAATAACACACATTCTTCAGGCCTCACAATCAATCGACTTTTATTGTCCTCCATAAAGGGATAGGCTTCATTATTTCGCGGCGTCGCCTGAGGATTCTTCGTTTAACGCACAGGTGGTTTCCTACTTATCCAATTTCATGTCCACCATTCATCCTGCTACAGTGCATGGAAGAAGGCGAGCCAGGAATTTAGGGTCGTGATCCTCCCTAGAAAAAACAGGAAGAAACATTGGAAATGACTTTAGGATAATTGATGTGGTGCAGTATTAAATGAGAGTTGTATTTCTCCTTATTCTTATTAACGATTACATTAATATATATTTATGAACAATCGCCACCTACCTGGCGTGAGAGAGATTGTAAGTGTTAACAAACAAACTAAACGGTCTGCGAAGATTTTACTTCTGCTATCCAAAAGCTTTTCATGACACACATTGGGGTGACCTTTAGACGCGGCATAGCAGTATTGACGCCGATTGGTGTTTAATGTAATTGGCTTTGACTATCTCAATTGAAGAACTAGCCCTTCCGCCAAGACTAGCTGAAGCCATTATGGATATAGGGGAAGACCCCTGAAGAGATATGGTAGACATTCCTACGAGGACTCCCGGACAGGGTCACGGGTCAGGAAAACTATATAAATATGGTATAGGGAAGTATAGGGTAAAGGATAACGGATATAGGGAAGCCCCTAAAGGAGATATGGCAGAGGTCCCTAGGAGGATTCCCGGAAGGGATTAACTCTTCAAAGGTTGTGCGAACTATATAGCTATAGGGTATAGATAAGGATAGGATATCGGATAAAGGATATAGGGAAGAACCCAAGGAAGATATGGCAGAGGTCTCTACGAGGAGGAATCCCGGAGGGGATTCACTTTTTACAGGGTGTGAAAACTAAGTTTTTGGACATAACCGTCCGACCATGAAGAATAGCAACGCTTTCCGAATTGGCGTTGACCAAACAACTATCACACATCAGTTCGGAATTTATTCCTTGAAATTTTTATCGGTGAAGTGCTGAAATCGCATTGGAAAAACAAGCCAACACGTCACGTTCAGAATATGTAGAGGAAACAAGTATCACCACAGAAGCATCTACTTGGTAGAAAATATCTTTTATAGCGGTCATAGTGTTTGTCTGCCACCCAGTAGATCCCGCTTCGAATCTTTGTAAGCGCATGAACGTTGGTGATTGTACCTGTTAGGAGCAACGTCGCCTTACCTACTGGAATCCTTCCTCACATATAGCCTTCCAGTTCTCTCCTCCCTTGTAATGCTGAAGGCAGATGAGATCAGTGGTAGGGCATTAAGAAAATTTTTGATGAATGATATAAATTTTAAAGGTTAAATGCACCAGAATAGAGGAATTTGGAATTAAAAACTTATCCATCACGTTAGCTTTTTTAAGTGATATGAGTACATTTTCTCATCTGTTGAATTTTTATCAAATAATTTTCAGTTTCTTTCAGTAAAATAAGCTCTCGGAGACTGTTCATTATTGATTCATATGGTTGTTCAGACATCATATTTTACATTAGGTTGTTTCTTAATATAAAAGTAAGCTCACGAAGCTCAAGGTTGTTCAACGTTGATTTCTATTATTGTTTATGAAAACATTTTTATTGTTCAAACAATTTTTTCTGAAGTGAATTTTGAAGAAACCTGTTTTAACGAAAACTTTTTACAGTTGTCATATCAAGCAGAACTTAAATTATTATTAAATTTTCCTTGAATATCAATCTATGAAAGCAAGGATTTCCCCAAGGTTTGCTTCAATAATTTTTGTTATGTAACAAGATCTGAATTATTTTCGAAGGAAGGGTTTGAGGATAGATTCACATCAACAGTTTAGTAAAATAGTGCAGAGATCTGTCAAATAACATACAATAACAAAAGAAAAAGAACAACTTTCCTTCAATATTCGATCAGAATCTCCCTCTATTCACGATATCTTTGTGTATTTTCGATAACAAGTGTCGACCGACATTACATGCCCATTTCGATTGAAAAAATTCTTTCGTGCCACCAAGGGACCCACTGTTTCATCAAGTGACTATGTCGATGGCAATTTGCAACTAAGTATGCAAAAGTGCCCTCGCTGTCTGCACGCAACAGCAATAATACCAGGTTTCTGTGGGTTCGTAATACCAGAAAAAATTTTCGCTTCGACAAAGGTGAGTAGTACTTCGAAACTTCTAACCTCTACTTAAGCAGTTTAGCACCTTTAACGGAAACTTTATTTTCCAGAATTACACGTACGAATAAACCTTTCGTAACGACATAAGTAAGGGGTAAAAACAAGTATTGGAATACGTATTCCCTGTGCTGGTTTAAGAACAAAAAGTTCTAGAACGCAAGGATTTAGACACTCTAAGAGAAGTACAACGCTTTCTGCGAAGATGAAATATTTGAGTGTTTGAATAATCGAACACGTTCGTCACATGTACAGTTTTTTTTATATCCCTTAAATGTTTATGTAAAACTAATTAACTAATTGACTAATTAGCAGAAACTCATAAACTGACATCTTTTCAGAGGCACTATTTGCATGATTATGAAGAATACATTGTCATTTTGTAATCAGTTTAAAAGATATATAATACCTTTCAAATTGTTTATATTTTTTACCTAAAACTAATTGTTAGTCCTTTAAATAGCCGTTCAGTAAAAAATTTGTTTTGTCAGTTAATGAGTTTCTGTTCAAAGCGGACGATGTGCTTATTGTAGATGGCGACAACGGATAGAAGCAATATTAAATCGACCGCTACTGGATTCATTCTCCAATTTAGGCGACTTGCTTAAATATGTTTGATTTAAGAGCTGCATAATCTGGCTAAAATCATATGGAAGAGGAATCGCCACTCTAATGAAATTCTTCAGCAGTCTGATTACATAAATCAATGAGAAAATAAGAATCAGAACAAACAAGAAAATATAAGCGAAAATAGGTTTAGCGTCGAAAAAGGTCGAATCTTCCTTGGACAAGAGAATGGAATGAAATTGTAGTAACATAATTGAGGTGTGCACTTTTTGCCATGCATTTTTATCTGAAATAAGGTTTAACACAGTAAAAGTAAGCGAAATACTGTTATGTAGTTGTGGATAGTTTATTTCATTTAGAGGTATGAAATCCATTTATGTGAATACGGATGGCTATATTCATTATGATGGATTGAAATAAGTATGAAATGTGAGTAATGACACTTTGCCATCGGTAGATATAAGCAATTGAGAAAGTTTAACGCAGATGTTATTCGCGGGTTTGCTAATATCTTATTTCCCTTACATCGGGCACAAAAATCAACATAATTTGGGGGGTTGTGCTTTATGCCGCATTTGATCAAGCTGTGCGAAACACATGGCAACGTCAAATAAATGGGCATACATACACAGGTAAATTTTCACTGACACAGAGGAGAGAAAAAGGTAAGTTTGCCCAGGGCAAGTTATAAGAATCGAACCTCCGCCTCCTACAACTCGTAGACTGCTAGCACAGTGGCCTATAAAATAAGCGAAGGTGACTCATAAATGATAGTCATTCAAACGAGTTATTTTTTTACAACTATAATCGCATAGAAATTTTCAAATATGAAATAGTTTCATGACGAATCTGTATATTTTCCCATTGCCCACTTGATTCCATATCCATCAAATAAAATTTACTTAGCGGGCAGTAAAGTAAGTTTAAATAAATATCACACACCTCATTTTGCAATTTTAGGCAAGCATTAAAAGAAACTTTTTCCAATATTAAAATTTTGATATTTTTAATGTTTCCAGTAACTGTTATATATGAATCTGCTCTTTATGTATGAATCGTGAATGGATTGATGAAAAAAGGAACTCATGACTTCTTCATTTATTTAAATCTTGATTTTTTTAAAAATACAAATACAGTCATTGTTTGGTTGGTTGTGGTTTTATGGCGCCAGGCCCATATTTGGCCAAGTCATTGTTTGGTGTTGAAAAGAAATCTGTACCTGTTGACTAGATCACAATAGACCGCCCAGGTTTAGTTCGATATAGAAAAGAAACTTCTGCTGCAAGAATATTCTTTCAAACTTGCATAATCAGTTTATCTCATTATAACCAGTGATCTCTTCTACAATATTATATGTTACACATCGTCATGTAATATCTGGCAGTTTTGTATTAGCTTATACCAACTCACAGGTGGTTCTGTCTCTTCAAACATATGCTTCTATTATAGAAATTTGGGGAAAGAGAAATGCTTACTAACTGTGGTTGTTAAAGTAAAAATTATTGGAATGTTTTACAAACAATCAAATGTAAGACAGCAAAATTATTGTGTAAAACTATCATTTTTGTTTGCCGTTTCTTGAGGAAGGACATATTTTAACCCTCTTGGTTGTCTTGACGAGGTATCTCGTCATTAGCAAATCTAATCAGATCTTGATGGACGAGATATCTTGTCATTAGAAAAAACTAGCCAGATCTTGATCTCGTCATCATAAAAAAAAATTGACTATATCTTGCTGACGAGATATTTCGTCATTAGCAAAATGGTCTAATCATGATGGACGATAAATCTAGTCAAAACCACTTGGAGGGTTAAATTGCACCGATTTTTACAGGAGTGGCTATCTGTACATCGCATATTCACATAAAAGTGCCTAAGAACCTAACCGAATTGTAATGGAAAAATTAAATTTGGAGCGGTGGTGTGGTTACTAGTAACGACACTGGTAACTAAACACATCACTCAACTGTCAACTTTTCAATTACTTGATCCCGTGCGTTAGTGAATCAATCGAGATATTTCATTTTGCATACGAAATAGGCTACTAGGAGAGGCCTTTCTATGAGGATGCAGAATTTATTATTCTCTCCTTGGAAAGAGTCAAAGGGCCCAGCCTAGCTTATTTGAGAGAGTAAACAGAAATACAGAACAAGGTCGCCGGGGATCTCGCCATGGGTTTATTGTCTCTAATTTTATCTCAAATTAACGAATTTATAAATTTTAAACATCAGAAAAGTTAGTGTCGGAACAAATGATTGATTCGAATTCCAAACAATGTTGTGGGGTTGTCGTGACAGTTGGTATGCCCATTGCGCAGGAAACCTGTGAACTGTTTGCGGCGCAAGTTCGATTTCTCCCTGGCGTGTTTCTGTTTTCTGTGTTAGTAGGTAGGTAGTTAATTAACGTCGCACTGGAGTAACACAACGGGCTATTGGCGAAGGTCCCGGTCAATCTCGAAGGGATCAATCCAAGGACAACTCTCAATTTTAGACCACAGTCAGAAGACGAGGTTAACGCACTTGAACTGGCATCCTACTCTCCAAACTTCCACACCATGCCGTTTTTGCGAACGTTTGAGACCACGAGAGATTTATCCTGCACCAGTCCTCACGTACATGACGGTCTTTGGTTGGATTGAGTTTCGAATTCACATCCCTCCGGTTGCTAATCAGCTACTTTTCCAATCGGCTACCGTGACCCCTTCATAAGCTAGAAGAGATAAATTTGCGTAGTCTAACTACTGTAATTTATAATTTTACACCTTAGTACTGTTGACACCATTTCTGATTCATTTAAGATCTAAGGACAACACCTCGTAATTTTGAACCAGGGTCAAATAACGAGGTAAACACTTGAGCTGATACCTCACCCTCCAAACATCCACACCAACGTGGCGACATTTGAGATCACGACATATTTCATCAGCTTCCACGTACATGACAGTCTTTGGTTGATTCTAGTTTCGAACACGTAATCCTCCGGTTCTAATCCGTTACTCGTCCAACTGGCCTACCTCGGCCCTTCTGTTTTGTAAAACCTTTCCCTACTTTCCACGACTTGATGCTGTCTGTCTTGTGTTTCGCACAGCATGCATCCTTGCGCCATAAAACCCAACGAACCAAATTAATTTTTTTTTATTTTCATTGGTGAACAGGTTGACAACTGCCCAAACTTCTAAAACGCGCGTATACCATTGAAAAGGGCAGGGACAACATGGTAATGCGTAACAATGAATGTACTCTCTTCTTAGATATTTACCTGCAAGTTGTAGACGGCGCTAGTTTTATTCCTGTTCTTACTGCATGTTCCTGTATTTTCTCTCTTCTGTGTCAGAAAAACTTTCATTGTTCATGTACGTCCGTTACTTAACCTTTTCTGTATTGTGTTTGGCACAGCTTGACCAAATATTGCCCCATTGCCATAAACCCAAAACCCAGTCAACCAACCATCTTAGCTATTTAACAAAAAGTGGGTTATAATTCCAAGTAAACATTGACATAATCACGGAATTCAGCAGCTCCGAAAACTGGTGGTTTAAAACTCTATTTTCTCTAAAATAGTTGGGACTTTAAAATAGGAAAGTATCGGATCAGCAACCAGAGGGTTGCGAGTTGGAAACTCGATCCAACCAAAGACCAACGTGTACGTCGGGGCTGGTGCATGTTGAATCTGTCGTGTCCTCAAATATCCTCAAGTTGGCGTAGTGTGGAAGTTTGGAGAGTAGGGTGCCAGATAAGGTGTTCACCTCGTTATATAACCTTAGTTTAAAATTACGAGGCATTGTCCTCGGATATTTCCCTTCGGGATTGATCCCAAACCGTCACCAATAACCCGTTGTGTTGCTCCAGTGTGACGTTAATTCAACTACCAACCAACCGACCTTTAAAATAGTTCTTGTACGTAATACTTGTTTTAATTCTAAGCAAATATTCCAAGTTCAAATTAACTCAGGTGTGACCTCGTTCATCCGGCCAGTTATCATCGGATCTTTCCCTTCAGGTTTGATCCCGGACCGTCTCCAATAGCCCATTGTGTTGCTCCAGTTCGATATTAATTAAAATACCTGCCTACCTACCAAGTTCAAATTACTACTTCTTGGTACAGATGTAATAGTTAAATGACTTGACAACACTACTACGATGGAAATTTAATGCTTCATCTTCCATTTCACATCCATCTCAGAATTTCAGTCGCAGCAATGAAGAAATTTAATGAGAAATGCAAATGAATGGACCAATGTTGTTTTCATTACCGAGAACTCAAAAAAACTCTAAATTGGATTAAGTTCTTTCATTCACGCTTACATGACCACATTTCAAGTTTGCAACATACAAATTCCTTAAGGGTCATAAATTGAACAACAAATCCACCCTCTTTCTTTGAACTGGGGTGCTTTCCGAGGCTTAGAAGACCAGATTTTTTCGACGATCCCAACTTCCGAATTATTAGTTAATTGTCCTCTTCCCATTTCTTTTTCGTTGTTTGAGCGCTTACTCAAGCTCTTAATAAATCTGCGACGTCTTCGCGAGACGGCGACAATAAAAGAAAATCTCCGGGACCTTCGAGAAGTGAACGGTGGAAGTTGGGTGTAGCTCGAGAAAAACTCCTTCTCGAAGAACCTAATATAGGATCGGGCACGACTTCAAAGTTTAGTGAGCCGTGCTGGGCTTTATTTTATTACACTCCACTTTCGGGGAACATTCGAGAACAAATGGGTCCGATCTGGTGTAAGTCAAGTGACATATTTTCCCTTCGGAGCCGAAACGAAAAAGAATTGTTTTCTAATCCGAGTTTCTTTGTCCCCCGACTCTGGTGAATTGGTTTCGCAAATCTTTGGTTTAAAGGGGCGTTGGGGAGCAGATTTGATCCCATAAAGTTTTAATTTATTCAATGCGGAACGAGACTGTTTGGAATTTCTAATGCCACGCACTAGAACACTTCAATAATTAGATTACGACGGATCTGCGTCTCAAATTGGTGGGTATAAATAGACGAGATATAAAAGTAGAGTGAGTAATGACAACCTTTTAAGGTGCCCAGGATCATGTGACCAAAACTATTTGTAACGTGACCCTTCAACTACTTTCGCCTGCCGGAAGGAAACGAACATTCATCATCTGATTGGTCCACTGGACGGGAGAAGACGATCATCCATTGATTCATCGTCTGATTGGTTCGCGCGACATAGGGACTGACGATTTCACTATTTTTGTCGTCACTGTAGAAATGCGCATTCACATATCTACCCTGTCGTCAGGTGTTATATCGGAAAATACCAAATCGTCTAGACAAGTCAATTTTTCACGGAGCAGTCATGTGATTCCTAGTCAATATGTTGGTCACACTTTTTGAAGTTCTCAAAAACTATGCATTGTCTATTTATATTTAACGTCTCTATGAGTACAACAGTTAGGATGCTCTAAGCAGAGTGCAGAATTTGCGACAACTTATGTTAATGGTAATCAAGAAATGGCGTTAAGTGAGAAAGGCTGATTGGGATTTATGGCACAAGGGCCATATTTGGGCAAGCTGAGCCAAAGAACTTCAAGTAAATGAATATATACACACAAGAAAACCTTTACGTATAAGAAAGAAATGCACTTAGGGAAGAATTGAACCTGCATCGCCTACAACTCTAAAGTTGCTAGTGCAGTGGGCAAAAACACTGAGCTACGGCGAAGCCTAAGAAAGAAAGGAAATATTGAGTCTTTCTCTCACTTGTATATCAAAGTTTTGAAATACGATCAAACGCCTGGTTTAATTTTAAAGACTCCATGAATATAAGATATAACAAAAAGTGTTCGAGACGTCTACAAAATAGTCTGTGTAGGACAAAAAAACCCTATCTTTTGAAGAACCGGCGACTTCTCCTATCTGTGTTGCTACTAGTTGACAATACCTTGGGACAGAAGCTATTTTAATTTCTGCATCTCCAAGTAGGACTTTGTTTTACTTTCTCAAAGCAGTGTTTCTGCGTATGTCCCCTAGTTCGTGCAATTATAAATATCACTCCATAATCTTCCAGTGGAGAATGACTGATTCTATATGCTCATAATATTTTATACGATTGATGTTAATTACTGCTCCTTTGGCAGACGTACTCTTTACAGCTACATATTGCTTTATTAAATTCAATTGTTTTATAAAAATAAAATGGTTTCTCTATTGCCAATGTATTGCTTTAATCCCGATTATTATGAAGTCAATGTAGAACTTCAAAGCAAGCAAAGATGTTTTCCACCATTTTCTATGGTATGTACACATAATTCAGTTGAGAATTTAGAAAATGTTTTACCAAAATTAATTACAAATTTTACTTAGTTTCAATTTCCAAAAAACTAAACCGGTTTCATTTGCCTTTTGGTTAACTTTTCTTTGCTGTTCGAAGCTGTTATTGTGCTTCGTGGGTGGTATTAAGCTTGACTGCTTCCACTGCAATAAATAGATTGAATGTAAAAGGAATTATCTCTTTAAAAAACAACAAAACAACTTTAATTGTATTCATAACCCACGCAGCAATGCCTTTTTCATGTCGTATTACGAACATTTTACTAATCATAAAAATAATGTAGTTATCTTGAGTAAACAATTTTAATATTCGAAACACATCGTTTCCTCTTTACGCTATACGATTACGTATGTCGTCTGTGAAAGTCTTGTTTTCACGAATTGCATGTTGATTAATTTTTCAGCCAACGGTCCTTGTCAGCTAAGTATATTTGCATAGGTAGTTTTGCATATTATTGTAGTTTCGAATGAACCATAGGCTATACAGAGGTAAGACTAAAGAAATTCTGCTTGTTAGGTGAACATTTGACTTTTCCATGACTTAAAAATGGCGTTCTTTGCTCTTTTCGCATCAGAGTAACGTTTATGACACGATAAATAGCTTTCAGTGTTTGCGTAAATGATTGGGGCAGTGTTGAATTTGTTTACTAGAGGTTTCATAATAAACATAATTACATAATTTTTCATAATTCAACAATTATGGTTTAAATTCAGAGACAGTGTGGATAAGAACATAGTCAAATAGGAAGTCAAATTTACGTAGGGGAACTGGGCTAAGCAGACGAATGTCAAATCGATTGAACCTACTATATGCAAGGTAAAATATGGAAGCTCTACTGTCTACAGCTGTTGACATTAAACGAAGTCTATATCTTATTTTGACAATATTAATAACGACTGTTAAACTAAGTGGTCCTAGGGTAGAAAATATCGCATGGAATTGCATAAATAGTCATAGATTGGAATAAATAGAATTTGCTTGTGAACACACACACACACGCATGCTGATAGTTTCTTGTGCATGCGCTCACTAGCAATTTTTATCAAGTGTCTACTTGAAGTAAAACTTGATGTAACAACTTATGATATTTTCCTTCGTGTAGACACAGCTACAATCGTAGATACGCAGTGATGGACTTACTGTCCTTCCATCGTTTTCAAAAGTCTATCCTTCACCTGAAAATATTACGATTGGTTGGGTTTTATGGTTCAAGAGACACATTTGGACAAGTTGCACCAAACACATGACAGATCTGTAGATCTAACGGGAGAGATCATTGAAGACTAAAGAGTCGTACTAGAGGTACATAACATGATGCTTACAATGTCATGTTCAGCAACAGATATATAATTCTAAAGTATATAAAAATACTTCCTTTTTATCTCTTAAGATCTAAAGGCCCTCAGGGTCTAAAAGCCGTCTTTTTTAGGTGTGTACGGGCATCACAACCCCAAGGTACCCGAGTGATCTGTCCCCCCTTATGTCTTACCCTCGCCTATCATTCTGCGCTTTCTGCTTTTTTCCTTCCTCGTTGTCTCGTGTTTGGAGCAGCTTGGCTAAATATGGCCCTTGCGCCATAAAACCGAAACCAACCAACTTAAGATCTAAAAGAATTCTCTTTTCGTTAATAACGTTTGTCAATAAGAAAAAGAGCCAATTGCCGCCACTTCAGCTGCTCTGATGAGGATTAGGGTTTCGAGGATTCCTTCTAAGTCCAAATTGTCTACTCTGTCCATTTCCAGTCATTTCTATTGAACTGGTTCAGTGCCAGGTACTGGGACATGTACCGGTGGTAGTTCAACAACGCAAATATCGGTACGGTATTTTCCTTGCAACGCGGCATGTGAAGCTGTATCTAGCAAGATACAAGGCAGCTTGTGTTGTTTCGGAAGTACCATTGAGTGGCAAAACCCAGGGTATGTCGAGCTGAGGTTAGGAAACACCTCCGATTGGCAGATTGGTTGGGGTGTACGGCGCATGGGCCGTATTTCGCCAAACTGAGCTAAACACTAGCCAGACAACGGCTATTTTGCATGACTGGATTAATGGTAAATTGAATTTCTGGTCAGAAAACATTTCTGCATCATAGGATACAAGATGAGTTAAGCTGCTGGTTAGAAGCACATTATATATAAAATATCCGCTGATAAAATTTGTGTGTCTATTTACCCTGTGGCTAATAAGGATGAATAAAGACAAAAGCATGAGCGCGCGCACACAGGATTTTGCATAAATAGCCTTCTTCACGTAGATAAATTTTTAATTAAGCCATCAGGAAGTAAATTTCGAAGGGGAAAGTGAAAATTCTTCATAGAACATGTATTTTCCGTTTGTTTAAAGTGAGAGTTGATTTAATTGAAATAAATTGCAGCAAAACTTGTTTAGAAAAGATTTCTTAGCAAAACTCAAGACCACAGTACCGGTCTCTCGCCAAATTGGTGACTAAATTCTTTGTCACCAAAAGGCTATTTTGGTAGACCGCCATATTGGGTGCCTTCCACTTGCGTGCAGCAAGTGGAAGTGCATGAAGCAAACCTACAGTAACCGTATTCCAAAATTATCGTCAATCTATAATAATTATGTATAAAATTGGCGATGTTACTGTGTTCGTTAGTATAACCGATTATTCAGAAATATTACTTTATGAATGCAATTTCAACAAACTGAGTGTTTCCTTCCTTTTTGACTATTACTATTGATCCAAGAATGGCTTGACCCTCTCTTTATAGACATATTCTTCCAAAACAAAAACCGTTTTCATTTAGGGTTGATAAACGCACGTTACAGTACTCCAAAACTGTCGCCAATAGACAATAGTTACCATCGCCAATTGATGACGACACTATATTCTTGAATCGAACCGAATTGTTTTTGTCTCTAAAATGCTACCTCATGAATGCAATATCAACAAATTGAGTGTTTCCTTTCTCTTTGTCAGTCACTAATGATCCAAGAATGACTTGACCTTCTCTTTATAAATATATTTTTCCGAAAACAAAACTGTTTTCGGCTCGTACTGATAAACACATTACTATATTCCAAAACTGTCGCCAATTGATAATAATTATCATCGCCAATTGGCGACGTCACTATGTTCTTGAGTCCAACCGAATTGTTTTTGTCTTTGAAGTACTACCTCATGAATACAATATCAATAACTTGAGTGTTTCCTTTCTTTTTTGTCAATTAGTTGTGATCCAAGAATGACTTGACCCTCTCTTCTTTATAAACATTCACCCAAAAGTAAAACTGTTTTCAGTTTGGACTGAAAAACGCACTAAAACAAGGTTTACCATTCGCCTAAATCCTGGGCATCATTAAAACAAACGGATGAGAACAAATTGAAGAAACAAAAAACCAAGGGGAGGGATTGTTACGTTTGAGGCTGAGAAAGGAAAACGCATATATTCCAGCATCTTAATACAGCCGAATGACCGCAGGAAAATTAAATTCGCTTCAGACGGCTTTTATCCCACGCATGTTTAAAAGGCGGGAGGCAATATAAAGTGCAGTGTAACTCTAAGTTAAATAAAAGTCGGTATAAATTCAATTTCTTTTCTCGGGAATTCGGTTAGAAAATCTTTTTGAGCGGGAAGAAGAAAATTAAGCTTACTTGCTGAATAAAGTAAGAGAATCCCTTATGCAGTAGGGGAAAAAATTCTACGCTTCCTTTAAGGTTCTTTTTTCATGATTCATCGTTTGAAATTGAAGTAATGTTTATTTTCATGTTCGAAATATTTATTTAATAACGATGTATTTTTTCGAAATTTTGTTGTTGGATATGAACATAAGAATTGCTGAAATGCGAAAATATGGCGAGAATTCTAAACGTCGAAGGGAAAGGCTTTTGGGTATTTTTATGACGTTTTCCAAGCAGTTTTATTTGTCTTTATTATTATTTTATGGGAAATAAAGAGAATAAAAACGCATACCAGTCTTGGTAAGCTTTGACGATGGAAGACTAGGAACAATACACGATTCGCTTCGGAAATTCAGAAGACATATTTTTAAAGAACGAGAAGGCTTCTTACTGAAAATAAATTAATAGCAAAATTGTTATTTGCCAAGAGCAGAGATATATTAACCAAGACAAAAAGCAAAGACTACTTTAACCTGTAAGATACTTCGTAATTATTGAACTACTGTGAACGAATGAGAAATTTTGCGAAAGTAGAACACAGATTGTTTCTACGAAATACAAATTCCTTTATGCAAATAAAGAATATTACTGGAATGAATAAAGATCAAACGGGACAACTAATTTGATATATGAATCAATTAGCTGTTGATTAGAGCTTTTTTTGTATACTGCAGTGGTTACTAAACTGTGTGCCAAGGCTTTCTTACAGGGGAGTTGCGAAATATTCCAATATTTCCAAACACCCACACTTAACCTACATAGTTTCAACCCTCCAAATGGTTTCGACGAGATATCTCGTCCATCAATGTCTGACCAATTTTGATAATAACGAAGTACTTCGTCTTCAAGATATTGCCGATTTTTTTTATCATGACGAGATAAAGACCTGGTTAGTTTTCTTCCAGTGATGAGATATCTCGTCATCAGGATACTGCCCATTTTTTTATGACAAGATCAAGACGTGATCAGTTTTCATTCAGTTACTAGATGTCTCATCCATCAAGATCTGGTCAGTTTTGATAATGACAAAATAACTCGTCATCAAGATATTACGTATTTTTTGGTGATGACGAGATAAGGATCTGGTCAGTTCTGCTAATGACGAGATATCTCGTCGAGACAACCACCAGGAGGGTTGAAGGTGGACCACCGATGTGTTGATGCGATGATAGAAAGGACATGTGACGGACAAACCACTAACGAAACTTCTTTCTTATCCCAGTGTAAAAAATACACTAAGTCATTGAGTCTGCAAAAATGTTTTTGGGCAATGGCAGATGAGTCCATTGTAATATCCGGAACGCGTTCCTGTTTATCCTGCGCGACAAACGGTAGGTAGGTATTTTAATTAACGTCGCACAGGAGCAACATAACGGGCCATTGACGACGGTCAAACCCGAAGGAAAAGACCCGAGGACAACACCACGTAACTTTGAACCACGATCATATGAGGAGGTCACACTTTGAGCTGGCATCCCACTTTCCAAACTTCCACACCACGCCACCGTGAGGACATTTGAGGCCACGACAGATTTAACGTGCACCATCCCCTTTGTACACGACGGTGTTTGGCTGGATTCGAACTCACAACCCTCCGATTACTAGTCCGTTACTCTTCCATCCGGGCTACTGCGGCCCGCGCGACGAGCGATGCAATATGTGGAGTATGTTTGTCCATGACAGGTAGAGCACGTCTGCTATTAATCATAAGATCTGGGAGCCATCTCAGTAGCAGTCCGACTTAGCCACCCGTTCACCTTCCTACGCTAGACGGATAAAGCAGCACAGCCTTCACGCCTTGGGTGTGTGGAGTATATACTCCTGGTACTTCGCCTGTGCTACCCGTTTCACCTCTCGCCACGATGAGGCCATAGGATAGGGCTTAGAGAGATATAACGAAACTGAATAAGCTGAAGATAAAGTTTGACAGCAAGGAACTGATTTTTGGATATCTGTAAAAAATTAATACTCACGTTTAAGTGGTATAGATCAGCCAACTGTGATAAAGTATAATTGAGAAAATCAAGATGGAACAGGAAATGAGGCTTGCTGTGTTCAGGCGGCTTACCCGTCCCACTAATTATGATTTACTACATATTAATGATAAGTTCATAAATTGGTAGTTAATTTGAATACGTGTCGTTTATTTTTTATCTTAACCAACCTAACCACACTAACTGCTCCATCCAACGGTTAGGGAGGCTTATGTTCCGACTTTGGGAAAATCCTGATAAACCAAGGTCGACTAATAGTTCTGGGGGTCAGAGTGCTCTTCTTGATTGAAAGGTTTTTGGTTCGAATTCAGGGTTAAGCCATGGATGTTTGTTCGTTTGGAATGAATGCGTGACCTCTATAAATGGATTATGTCTAGAATGTGTGGATGTATCTACTGTGTAGATACATCCACACATACCACACATTCTAGTCCTCCTTCCTTGGTGTACCAGAGTAATGCTAAGTGGCGCACTGATCCGCTCTTGTAGTGCCATTATGATTAAATTGGCAGGGCATTGACAAACAAAAAAATTATAAAAAAGTCACCGTGAACCGAAAACGTAGTAAACCACTGGTGTAAAGATATATGTTTAAATGAAGCATTTAAAGTAGTATATCAAGACCCAGAAATAATAAATAGTTAAAAATCTGAACTAAATAATTAGTTCCTTAAATGAAAGAATATCACTCGAAACTAGATGTGAGATACTATTTTTCATAGTGATAATCGATTTATGACTTCATAAAAGTTAATATATTATATTATCGAAAGTGTTAAATGCTTGGACTGCATTTTATTTTGATTAAAATAACTAACGCACCAGTGAAATGAGGATAAATCAGGTAAACAAACTACCTTTTAATTAGTTTTAAGTTTTCTTAAAATAAATAACAGTTTTGACAGTACAACTATAGGTAGCATTAATTCAAAGACAGGTGATATGTAAAATGAGGTTATTTTCTATTTACATTAAATATCTATAGCAAGGATAGTTGTTACTCTTCAAAAAAACTCTTCCCAAAAGTCATTAATTTAACGCGGATGCATATCAAAAATAAAATTATTCAAAACAAAAGTTTCTAGCATAAGATAAATGGTGTTCACAGTATTAAGATGGAAAATTATAAATTACTGCAGCTAAGCTCCTATACCAATTTATCTCTTCTAGCTTGTGGAGGGGTCGCTGTAGCCCGGTTGGAAAAGTATCGGATTAGCAACCGGAGGGTTGTGAATTCGAAACTCTATCCAACCAAAGACCGTCGTGTACGTTAAATCTTTCGTGGTCTCAAATGTTCATACGATGGCTTGGTGTGGATGTTTCGAGAGTAGGATTCCAGGTGTTGACCTTGCCTTCTAACTGTGGTTCAAAATTAAGAGTTGTCCTCGGATTGATTCCTTCGGGAATAATCCCGGACCGCCGGCAACAGCCCGTGGTGTTGTTCCAGTGCGACGTTAATTCAACAACTTACCTACTTAGCTTGTATAGAGTGATTACAATCAGGAGCGGATTGGAAATGCCGAGGATGTGGAAAATTCTGCATGGGACGGTATATTCGATAGTCTGATGGTAGGCATTTGAGAAAATGTGTATCCCAACATAAAAATCTACAGAATTTTTAATTTTCAAATTGCCAGTTTGTTTAAAATTCCTCACCAGTGATCGAGTGGTTAAAGACATCGCTCATAAGGAACTGGTAGACTGAAGTGTTTGGTGACAAGTTCAACTCTCGTATGTGCCGAAGTCGGGTTGGCTGCTCGAAGTTTCCTGGTTTCATCAAGACGATATGTAAATATGATTAAGCTTCCTAAATCCTGAAGGAAGGGATATCTCCCCTTCAATTTATGGTTGGTGTGTCAGCCTCTCCTACGCAGTAGATAGAGGTATCAATGTACTAAACTGTTTAGATTTTTGTCGTATCTCGTAAAATAACCTAATACATTTCTTAAATTCACCTGTTTTAATCACTAAATTATTTTTCTTAACTTGAAAATAGAAGTTATTTTCATTTTATTATTCAAATTTCAGGTATTTCTTATGTTCAATATTATTTTGCATAGTATCCAGCTCGAAATTATTCACTTTGCTTTTATTAGGGTATCGCTAATTTAGGACTTCGATGTAAAAGGATGAAAGTTCCGAAATTCCGTTGCGACGTTAATTAGGTACCTACCTACCAATCGAAATTCCGTTTTTTGGTGAAAAGAGATCGTAGGTTGATCTGTGTGTGTTGGTATGCGTGGAAAATGAAAGAGAAATTTCTTTGTGTTCATAGGAAAGTTCAACAGGTAGTCACTATAATATACTGAATAGCCAGGGAACTCTTAAATTCTCGTACTGAGAAATTTTATTTTTGGTTCTTTTAACTTTTTCTATAATGGGTTCTCTTTCAAATCTGAAGACTGTACAATATTCTTCTAAATCACAAACAAATAAATATTTAGGAATAAAAAAATTAAGGATACACGGATAAAAGAAAATAACACAGTATTTTAAGAATTAAAAATAAAATCACAAAATCTATGTAGCAAGGCACAGCACAAAATGATGTGTCACATTTCACAACGGTAACTGGCTTATAGTTAAAACCCTTGAATCTACTTCTTATCAGATGCGACTAATCTTCTACTGCGAAAACAATTATAACTTCTTTATTTCACAAAAAACGATTTACATATTCCTTGATTTTTGAATAAAAATTAAGTTTAATTTTTATTAGTAATTGCCATTGAGATAACATTGAAAAATCTGTACTAAGTATCCAAATCCTATAAAACAAGTGCCAACAAAAATGACTAGCGATTAATCTTTGAATGTGTATTTTAATTAAATTCTATTTTTCTTCCATTTTAATTTCTTTTATTTAGTTCTCTTAAATAACGTTCGAGTTTCTGTGCATTGTTTTATTGTAAAACTTGTTTACCATATAGCCATTTTTCTATCCCGTCAGACAATGAAATAAAAAATTATGAAAATTTTTAGAATGTAGATGTCTCTTCTCCAAAGAAAGATATTGTAACGAATTATTTTAACAAGGTAGTTATATTTTTCAAAAGGAACTACACACACATTCTTCGCATTTCTAGTTTATCATGGAGATTTTTGAACACTTTCAAGCATGCATTAAAATCGATTTAAATCACCATTATTTAATAAAACTGCATAAAATTCCAGTCATAACATGCAGCCCTTCCTTCTAAAGCTGTTATTGAATTTACTTGAGAGGCACGTGATTAGTTTAATATCCAATATTGTCATTTAAGAGTTTCCAAAGGTTATGATAACGCCGAAAGCAGTTTTTGTTATGTTTATCATGTTAAACAAATTTCTTTGAAAATGCGATGCTAATGGACAGAGTTTTATTATTAACTAGAAGAATTATCCAACCTTCGGATAGAATTGATTAAATGTATATTGAAAAAGTGACCAAAATAATCACTTTTCACTCTCGCAGAAAAATGCCAACATCATTTCAGGAAAATAATTTTTTAACTGCTTTTTGATATTTTTATAATTTTTTTGCTTAATTTGGATTCAAATCAAATAGATGCTTGTCCATTCATATAATACATTTGACATAGATCGTACCCCTGTTGAATGACTAAACTTCGAAAGGTGACTACTAAAAACGTCGGTTTTGAGTTTTTCTTTGGGGGAAGGATAGAGTTCTTTTCCTGTAAAATTGCCGTAGATCAATTCGTAAAAAAACCGAATCTACTATGAATACTCTAGCACTCATAGTTTTCCTACCAATTTTGACTTATTACACTCTTACAACAGGAATATAACATTTCCGAATTTCGCCATCTTTAAGGAATGGATGACAAATCAATTTTATAAAGATATTCATAAGTAATTTTTCTTGAAATCATTTAATTGTAAATATTTAAATATATAGAAAACGACTTTTTTAACACCTTTTAAACGTTTTTACAATTTCTACAACTTACTCTAGACGCAAATCGTATAAACGCCATATCCATCCATATAATAAATTTCACATACATCGCACCACTGTTGTAAGACAAAACTACAATAGGTGATATTAAGGTGACTACTACCAAAGTCCATTTTCAGTTTGGGGTGATTATGAATAACCCTTCTTGAGTTCGTTTCCTACATATAACAATGCTTTCCCAAAAATCGTAAAAATGATGAATCTAACGGCGAATAGCCTTGCCACTCTCGGGTTTTCTACCAATTTATTTTACTTGTGGCACTCTTGCACCAGGTATGCGACCTTTTCGAATATCAGCGTCTTTATATGAAAGATGAACGTTTTATTTGATAAGATAATCAGGACTAATTGTTATAAGCAAATACATTATTTCTTGAAAATTCCATTTAGTGGCACGTGAAATAACAAAGGAACTTGTTTTAAAATTGAAAGTCTTCAGTACAGACAAAACAAAGGTAACAAATTACCATTTTTAAAAAAATGGTAGGTTGATTCGACATCGTACTTTTTCTTTTCCAAAAAGAAAATCACTGTTTACAACAAATTTCTAACAGGTATAGTAAGTTGCTTAAATACAGCTTCAACTCTTAAAATAGGCAACATTGACCTTCTGTCACTACAACGAAGAATTTTTAATACTTCCAAAAGTCCTGATTTGGATTTTTTCAAGCATTGATATTCTTTCAATATTGGCAAAGTTCCATTTCAAATTTGCTTTGCTCTAATTTGCATGTGGCTTTAAATCGAATCCTTTGAAGTGTTTTGTATGTGATGAATAGGAATTATGGTTTATTAAAAAATATTTATTACATTTACCACACAGAAAACAGCGAAATAAAACAAAAGTTGGCAAAAAAAGTCGTTCTGAAGATTTTATTCGTGATTCTTTTTATCTCATAGTTGCAACAACTTAAACCTAAAAATCAAGCAAAATTTAAATATGCAAAATTAATTCTGAGTGAAAAAATCTGAAAATAATATTCCTGCACGTGCTCACCGAACATGAATTATTTTCGTTTCGTTGATCACCTGCCACACCTTAATGCACTTTTTCAATTTAGATTTAGGTGGAATGGAAACGACTTCCCTGTTAATGAGAATGATGATGTTACTTCCTATTGAGTGCAGCTTTTGATAAAACCAAGTAATTTTATTTGAAACATGGAAAAGAAATGTAAGTTTTTATGAGTTTAAAATCGCTTTGTAAAGGAAACCTGTTAGAATTTTCAAATGCTTTGAATAATTTCGATTAACTACCAGTATTGGTTCAAAAGGTTTTGTGTTGAATATAAAATTCAAAAGGTTTTGTGCTTTTAATAAAAAGGAATTCTGCAACCACGTGTGTTAAACCAAGGGCATTTCAGTAAAACTGGTCAAAATATACACATTCGACATAAAATAATTAATTTCTGTCCCCAAGTTCTAACATCCTTATATCATATATCCCAAATTCTGAAATTATTCATATTTCGAAAATAAAAGGTTTAGTTCAGATTTCGCTGGGAGTTTGTTGAGTTGGCTTGTCAATCTACAATCATTTTTTGCCACACTAGATCTAATTAGACAGTCCTACGTTCAAAGAGAGTTTGACAAAATTTTGTTGACATGCTTTCCTGTAAACCTAAGTATGGTGATAAATATGAGGTTGTGGTATATTTTAAATGATGATGTAATATCCATATAATAATGATGTATTAATTATTAACAAATAATGTTAATTAAAATAACCAGCATTTAATGATTTACAGTTTATTTCGTTTAAGGTATTGCAATTCTATTGTACATTAATATATCTCTTTTTAAGTCATGAATACCAGTGTAATTGCAAGTAAAACAGTTAATTTATTATAATTATTTATCCTACAGCCTTCATTTTTCTTATCTTCGGCGTTTATTTTTTTACTGTCGTGCAATTTAATATAATGCTGCATATTTTTATAACCTAGTCTCTAATTCATGTTTGCATTCTGTTATGAGTAATGCGTTGGGTCATTAAATAACTTTTACCCTTGCAAGACTGATTGTTTAACCCCCAACAATTACCAGATGATTTTTTTCTCTTCACGAGGCTCGACATTTTCTTAGCAGTAATTTCTCTCCATAGTTCATTATTCAATAAGCATAACACACTTATAAGCAAGTTCTGTCGAATAAGATTCTTTTTTAAAACGCAATAAGCTTCAAATTATACGAGATTAACAATTCTATTAATCAAACTCAGCTTTCTAATTACAATTTAATGTGGGTATATAATTATTTGCATTATTATCTTGTACGAATGATTCATGGCAGGAATGAATGATGTCTTAATATTATGGCATGTTGAAGGCAGACGTTTCATATCTTAGCTTTACTAAAATAATGGTGAATTAGCTGATCAGCGCCTAGTATCTGAGCTTAACTTTCTTAATTGCTTATATCTATTGACACCAAAGTGTCATTACTCGCATTTTATATCATATTTTAATCCATTTTAACCAATGTGGTATCCACATTCACATAAATGGATATCATACCTCTAAATGAAATGAAACTACCCTAAAGTATACAGAGTCGAGTAACATCATTATGATCCTCGACTGCTTTTGACGTCAGCAGCGCGTAGCCAATGAAATAAGGCACGTGTCGGGAGCTGGCTTGATGTGTATATAAGGTGAGATGTAGACATTCTGAAAACATATCAACCATTGTTGTCATGTGTAAAACGTGCGATTTATCAGACTTTGAAAAGGGGATATCATTGGCTTTCGGGCCAACGGGGGCGATATTTCTGAAGCAGCGCAGTCAGTGGATTTTCTCACGTGCTGCTGTGGTTAATGTGTACAGTGATTGAACAAACGTCACCATTGCGAATAAATGGTGTGGAAACTACAGAGCACCATGTGGAATTGATGTCAGAGGTGAACGTCGAATGCGAATGTGTATGAGGGCAAGCCGACGCGTTACAGTTGAACAACTCACCTTCCTAACGAACCATGGGGCTATCAGACGTGTGTCTAAAACTACACTGCTTGACAATTGCTAAGGAACAGTTGTACTTTTCGGAATAATTCATAATAGACATTGATTGAAGAAATGAAACTTTGTACATATTTAGTAGAGGTAGTGTGCATTTATTATTTATGCAAAATGGTACAGATTTCGCCACATGGAAAAAGAAGAAAACGAAAAAAAAAAGATGCTCTTTGGAGCATTTCCAAACAGCCACGAAAAATGGGTCTTCCTGCCAGAATGAAACAGATATGAGTACCTCAGTAAGATGCGCGACCTCCTCGGACACTAATGCACATTTTGCATCTGTTATTCATGCTGTCTACTAAACTATTGAGGATTCCTTGGGGGATATTGTCCTCTCTCAAGGCGTTTTTCAGTTCTTGCACGGTTCGGGGAGGGCAAGTTCTTTGAGAAACACGTCTGCTAAGAGCATCCCAGGCATGCTCTATAGGATTTAGGTCCGGAGAGTAAGCAGGCCATTGCATACGTTCAATATTTTCACTTTCTAGTGTGTCCGATACTTCAGCGGTCCTGTGTGGGCGCGTATTGTCGTCCATAAACAGAAAGTCTGGACCTACCGCACCCCTAAAAAGACGGACATGATTCAGAATAATCTCTCTGCAATACCGCGTCGATGTAACGATACCTCGCTCAAAGATGTGAAGCAGTGTTCTGCCATTGTGCATAATGCCTGCCCACACCATCACGCCTTCGCCATAGTGAGCACGTTCATGAACATTCTGTTGTGCATAACGTGTTCCTCTCTCTCTCTCCACAGTAAGTGGTGGCCAGAATCACTTGTCACAATGAAACGGGATTCGTCGTAGAACATCACTCTGAACCACTGTTGCTGACCCCAAACAATATGTTCCTTACACCAACGTAATCTTTCTCGACGATGGCGTGGCTGAAGTGGGATGCATTGAACAGGCTTCCGTGCATACAAACCAACCTGATTTAATCGCCTAGAAATGGTTCTGGCAGAGACACGTGTCCGGTAGCGGTTGCAAGGTCTGCAGCTATCTGACTTGGAGTGAGATATCTGTTCCTTTTCGCCACTAGGGATACATATCGATCCTCTTGAAGTGTGGTGTTCCTTCCACGATCACCGGTATGCTTTCGCATAGCATTTCCACCTTCAGCGGCCTTTTTTAATCGCGAGATGACACTTTTTGACTCTCCCATTGCTGTGGCCACAGTAGTGACACTTTGACCTGCTTCAAGCCGTCCAACTGCTCGTCCACGATCGTAAGCACTCAAATGATGTCTTGCAGACATTTTGCACTTAATTATTGCCACACCACACTGATTTTCACAGAAATAAGTTCAACAACGTACGGCGCTATTTTCATCAAAAACCTAACTGCATGAACTTTCGAATGAATAAAGAGCTTTCGTGCACTGCCTTTTATACAGATAACAGGTCCTGCTCTTCTACGCCCTCTGCATTTAATTTTACTGTTATTGGTCGGCTGTCGGGAACGCTACGTTCAAAAATCAGTTGTTCCTTAGCAATTGTCAAGCAGTATACTATTCAACGAACCCTGCTGCGTATGGGGCTCCGCAGCAAGTGGTTGGTCACTGCACCCATACTAAAAAAGGTTCATCGCCATAAACGGACGCAATTTGCACAACAGTACCAAGATTGGACCTTCTGAAAGGGTTGCTTTCTCTGATGAGTCACGTTTTCTGCTTCACAGGATGGACGGACAAAGCGGGCCAGGAGAGAAATCTCCGAGAACGAGCATTCTGCAATCATTGTTGGTAGAACACAAGCTGGTGACCGCAGCGTTATAGTTTGGGAAATGTTTTCTTGGCATTTTGTTAGATACTCTAGCCTCACCTTCCAGAATCTTATTGACTTACTACCATGCCGTCTAGCTGCTGTTAATGCTGCACACCGCGGTTTTTCTGAATATTAGCTGGTGATCGTAGTAATGTGACTCGACTGTGTATAACAGCATTTCGTTTACTTTTACTGGTGTTAGTTCTCAGTTCCAATAAAATGCATGGCAAAAAATGCGCGCCTCAGTTACGTTATCACAATTAGATTCCCTTGTTCAACGGTGATTCGGCATTTTTGACGCTAAACCTATTTTACTCATATTTTCCTTTCCACCCTGATTCATCTCAGATTTGTCAATGCTTTCTGTCATCCGACTCCTGATGAATTTCGTTGGAATGGCGAGCTCTTTCGTGTTTTTTTACAAATGCCATAAAGTTCCATAGCTTACATTAAGCATATTTAAACTAAGATGCGAAATTGGTGAATGAATTTCGTAATGGTCGATCTCATATTGTTTGTATCCGTTGTTGCCATTCGATAATAAACAAATGACGTCGATTTCTGCACCACATTAGTTGTTATAGTTAGAGAAATATATACAGATTGTTTACTAAAGAACCTAATATTGAGTCAAACCGCACAATTCATAACGCTACCTCTTACAATTTTTGAAGACAGTGAATTTATTGCCCAGACAAATTTTAGAAATACTGAAAAATTTTAGCTTGAAATATTTTATTAAAATTCATTTTAAATTTGAAAAATAGGACAATTTTTTAGGGTTCTAGAATTATTAACTCGCGTGTGTATCTGTGGATGTAATTATTCGATCGGATTAAATTAGGGCTTATTTTGTATATAAATGTGCAACTTTTCTAATGATGTATAACATGAACTTCTTAGTGACGTTTCTAGCTTCAAAGTAACCTTGAATTATAAAAAGACATAACTAATATTGTTTGAAAATATGTTAAATGTACGCTAGTTATCTTTGCTTTCTGAAAATTTCAACGTGGGACACGCATTAGTTAATAGGAAAAAATATTCATATAATCAGTAAACAGAAACACCTGTAGCGGTGCACCTGTTGTCTGATAAGGCTTATATAGGGCTTATTTTTCAGATAAAAGTATAATCTTTTCTAACAATGTATTGCAGGACACTTGAAATTTTCAGTTGCATTATAAACAGAAATTGCATTATAAAAGTATATTGCTTAAAGTTAAAAATACATACAAGTATTTTACATTGAGATTTATAAAACTTCATAATTATGTCACATCACGTCTCTCAATTTGTGGCATTTTGAGTTCTTATACGGCACTTTGAGTCAAGCTAAAATGATTTTAAAAATTATTAAAACTGAATGATTACTCAGCTATGATATACAGTAATTTTGGTATATCTACTACAGTAATATTTGGTGCCTATCAGTCTTCATCTCTTCATAGAAGAATGTCAAACTTTGCAAAAAAGTTTCATTGGTATCTTTAAAAGTTTTTGAATTACAAAAGTACCAAGAAAATAATATCTTACCCAACCCATACTACCACATGTGCTACTCAACTAATATCGATGTACCCTTTGTAGGTCGTTCAGTCTCACCAGTTTCTTAAAACAGGACGAAAAAAGGAAGTGAAACAAAACATAGAGGAGGAATGTAAGGAGCATTAATTTCCCAAAGAAGTACTGGCATTCTTTTCTGAAAAAGCAATCAAAGCAGATCGCCCTGCACCACCACGATCTAAAACGGGAGATCCCGGAACAAAAAACAACACACACTCACAGCCGTCATAAATGCATAAGGGGGAAACAGAAGAAAGAGCATTGAATGGAGCCCTATCAGCGTTACTTCTGCGTGTAATATAGATATGGCTGAAAGGAAACCCTATATGACAACAAATCAGTTCCCTTCCTTTTCAGATAGAAAAGGGCCTCATCGGAGGAAACGAGCAACGACGTCGCGAGTGAGAAGCGTAATTCAATGATGAAAATAAAAGGCGTATGGGCTCCAGGGCGGGCGGGCGTTGCAAAGTGCTAATGGGCTAAAGGCGGAAGGAGAAGCGAAATCTCATTGATGCTTTTTCTTCGGCGGCCGACCATTAACTAATATAAAGACTCTTTTCAAGATTAGATCGTCTCGGGCGCAGGCTGCGATGCGCAGCTCTAATCAATGCATTTTTCCCAGCGGAAAACACGAAACTCGGCGGCCTTAAATAACGCCAGGGAGAGATAAGAAGGAAAAAACAATCGCCCTCCAAAAACTCTGTAACGGCCCTTTGCGATGGATCCATCTTTCGTTGCCAGTGATTTAGGGGGTGGAGCGGAGTAAGTCGGAGGCTTTGCAAACAGCGTGTTTATGAGGTAATTCGAAAATAGTTACCTCCAGGAAAGGGGATTGGGAAGGGAGTTCTTCATCAAAGGGAGTAAATTGGAGGTGGATGCATTTTGTTGGGCAATACGAGGGGAATATATCAATATCCTCGCTCTTAACGGTTGGAATGGAGACAGCGAAACTTGTGCTTTGTTGGTGCTGTATGGTTGAAAGAATTAGTGGTGAATGATACTTGGCGTCTCTCCCGAAGAGCATACTGGGCCATCATGGATCAGTTGGTTTGCTAACTGTGCTAGCAACCTGCGAGTTGTTGGCGGCGTAGGTTCGATTCCTCCCTGAGTATATTTATCTTTCCTGTGTCAGTAAAAAAATTTCTTTTTATGTATATGTCCATTGCTTGACTTTATCCGTTCTGTGTTTGGCCCTTGTGCATAAACATCCAATCAGTCAACCAATCCAAAGAGCATACGTTCTTGTGAGTTTATCTTGTGAAATAGAAACAGGACAGTAGTGCTAACATGGAGGAATTATTGGAAGTTGGCGAAATCAGACTTCAGTTACCTCGTAACATATGTGTTGCTGGATTTAATTTGGTTGAATGGTCTTGATTCAATTTTCATTTAATCGAGACCATCATTAGGTAGTGTGCTGTACATGTACTTGCATAGAACCAGGAATAAAATACGAGCGGCTGGCTTAAAATTAAAACTTCCAATCTATATCTATCTATCTATATATTAAGTAGAGTTGGAGTCTGTCTGTTCTATATACAAATCTACCACGTTTGACCAATCAACAACAAATTTGGTACACTTATTCTTTAGAACCTTATGAGTACGTGCTACATATTGACCCCCGTTAAATTTTTCCTGGATGTGCAGAGTGGTCTAAAGACAATTAAAAATCCCCATAGAAATAATATTGGGGATAATTACGATTGCGTTGAAACTCAAGATTGTTTTACCAGTATTGTTGGAAAAGCAACTTTTTTCTAAAAAATTATTTTTACATTACTTAAATTTTAATGCTTTATGCTTGAAATTATTTTTATTTTTTCAAAAATATGAATATTTAATTGACATGTAAGTATTTTTAAAATATTTTATTTTATGTAACCTTCATTTGGAACGAGAAAGTAAGGAAACGAGTCTGTTTAACACTAGAAGCACAAGCGAAAAACCCATTGATTATAAAAGAAAAATTTTGCTATTTGGTATATGGGTAGCATCAGGATTATGGCTACATTTTTAAAATTCGACTTAGAATTCTGGGTTAATGTATCCGAGTTAAGACAACGAATAAGTTCCATTTAGAAACCGAATCTCTGAATTGAAAAAAGTACCACACGGTTTCAATTTAAAACTGTCAGTTGGAGTTAAGCGAATTTTAAATAAGACTGCTGATCTTAATCCTTACGCTATTTTGTTACTAGGTATAATAGAATTAATGCATTTCCAGCAACGTTTATTAAATGTTTAAAAAAAAGATGTTTTCCCTCTAAAAATTAATTACTTAACGTATACCCATTCATTAGAACTCTTGTTTTCTCCCCTAAGGCAATTGATTTCAAGGAAATGATTTTATGGTTTCTGAATTTATACGTTTTCACGCAAACATGGGTTTCAAAATTTCTTGACTTACTTATCAATTGCCTGGTAAATAATTTTACACTAAAACACCCAAGTTGTGCTAATTCATTGTAAAGGACAGCAGTATAAAAGTAATTGAATTATAGAAATGGTGAATATTATTTGTTTTAACTATCCTCATTAAATATTTTAATAAGATTCTTCGTGTACTATGAAAAAAGGTTGTGTCCGTAATTTTTAGATATTGTGTAGGATCTTCGAAGGAAGATTTAAAGCGCTTGAATAGTTCGTAGAATTTTTATGTATAGTATTCACAAAATTTCTAATTATGAACCCTATATTGATTTTGCACTCTATGTGAAAGGTATGATGTAACCTGTGATACATACAGTACTACTGATAAAATATTAAATTTTGATAGTTGTTTCTTTTAGTTTGATCAGAAAACTAAAGACTTTCTTGGTTGTCACTTAAAACACAAATAATTGATTATACGTTAGTTACTTTATAGCATCTGAGAATATTAAAAACAAAGCACATCATAATTGTAGCTTAAAACATGAGTTATTGATTATACGTTAATCATTACTTTTAGTTATAGCGAAAATATTAAAAACAAAACACCTTCATACAAAATTAATAAGAAATTTATTTGTCACATTTTGTAATAGTACTTTCCCACAATTCTGTTCCACAATCCTTTCTAAAGAGGAATTCCAATTCACAAAAACAAAAATCTTTTATTGGATAGAATTGGGAAGAAATTGAGACTTGAATAACCAAATAGTTGGTTGTTTTCGCTCGTCACCGTGAGAATATTCCCTGGTAGGAAATTACTGACCGGTAGAAGAACCGTAAACTTGCTTTCCGCTTCACTTGCTGACTTTAATAGCCTGAGAAAGGGAAATAATTTATTCTCTGGTGATTTTTTTTCATGAAAGATTTAGAGAGTATATATAAGGGACGGAGGGAGTTTCACTTTCATCCGGAAGGTAGCTTATCCTGGGGAACAAAGGTAACTATCATGCGTTTCTCTTGCACTTCAAGGTGTTTCAATGGATATAGTTATGTAGAAAAATGTCTGAGGTGGGATACATGTAAAAATTAAAAAATAACAGTTCTTAGTTTAGGAGGGATAGGATTTAGAATAATAATGTGGATTACGATGTATTAATGTTTATATTTAAGATATATTCTGATTAGAATTTGAAACTTTTTACTTAAATTTTATTTATTTTTAATTTTGACTTTAAAAGTCGTTTTTACAATAGGTCATTGGTTTATGTATGTAAATAATTTCAGTGTGAAAAAGTAAAATTGAGTTAATCATTAATTCTCTAATTTAGATATAATGATCTAATTAGCATGTTTTTTGAACAGTGATATCTCAAATTTTAATTTTTTCATGAAGACGATTGCCAGTTGGAAATTATTCCAAATATCATTTTTCATGTTTTGACCCTCAATCAAGTTGCTAGAGGGAATAAGTTTTTCTACAATTTTCTCACCAAGGTAATATAAAAAAATCAAGATTTTTTTAGGAATTTTAACATTTAAAAATTAACTAAAAGTTCATTTCTTAATTCTGAGAGTCAAAACATCCACTGTATTATACGGATTATCTGAAATAATTATTATAGATCAATTCATTGTTATAAATTATCCAAGTATAATCAACCAAGCATCATTTGCAAAAACAGAGTTCTTCAGAAATTGAGTTTAAGATTTTGGAAACATGTTTGTACATGTTACCTTACCTGTTGTATGTACATGTACATACACCTTAAATTCTCAATTCTTGTAAAATGCAACTCTCCCTAAAATTCTTTCAATTTGTAAGAAGTGAGTAAGATGTTTTCAAGTTCACTAAGGAAATAATCATTTTAGTTTTTAATTTAAAAGATGCAATTGATCACTTTTGGTAAAAATGATATCTATTTCAATTTATATTAGTGCCAAGTTAATATCAACCAATCGATATTTTCGACATTATTTAAAATTTTCTCGATTTTCAGCAGAAATTTCAAGTTTAACTGATATCATGACATATAAGGATTTAATGTGTATTATTTGACAGTAAAACATGCTTTATGGATTGATCAAATATATAGCTGCATACATGATATTTTTAGTATCACTTGGTATATGGTTTTTTGAGGTAGATATAAATGTACAATATTAATAATTATTTAACTGGGTATTGTATATTTAAGCTAAGCAAAACCTCTCGAGTTTAATTTGGACTTTGTACATTATGCAAAAAATAGCTTACTAGATCATTAGGTTCAATAGTTCATTAAGCTCTATTATATATATATATATATGGTGCTTATAGAGAGGAAAATAAATGTTTTTATGAACTCTCAAATATAACTTCTAATGCTCGCTGCTATTTCCTTATATAGGCAACAATACAGAGTTCAGGCTTACTTCGAACTCTAAAAATAATGTTTAGGTAAAATGTAAAATGGTTACTATGAAACTTCATTGATTGTTATGTCTCGTAATATATAAAGATAGTGTTATATAGAGAACTTTAGAAAGACGGCTTTTCTAAAGGACGTTTTTTTGGCAAATATGTATATACAATAAAATTCCAAAAATTGTGTTCTGATCACTCTTTAACAGCAGAAAAATGACTAAAAATTAAAAGATATAGCGCAATCAAAAGTTTTCTCGTTCTGAAGATTTCTGTATTATAAACACCTTACTTTTCTCAACATCATAAAATTTTTTCATAACAAATATACTCGACAAAGAAGAGCTTATATGTTATGATGTTTTGGAAATTCATATTTATTTAAATGTAAAAAGACCAGAAGAAAAAGTAAATCATCTTTTTGATTTTATTAAGCTCGGAACTGATGATTACAATTATTTTACACATCGAAAGTAGATTTATTGAATTAGTACAAAATCCGAATGGGCAAAAATGTTTGCAAATTACATTGATGACTAACAGAAATGTTCCATATCTCATCATTATTATTTTCTTATTATGTATTTTTACATCCCAGATGAATATTACTGCAGTACAAATTTTTGCGGTCGTTTTCCTGGCGTTTGCGATGATCGTCGCAGCACAGCCAGAACCTGAACCAGAAGTAGAGCCAAGGTAAGATGTTATTCTGATAATATTATCTTAATTCTCCCAAGAATTTTTTTAGTCAACATAAAATGAAATAGTTAAATATAATTCTCTATTAAAAATAAACATTTCAAAGAAATTATTGTGCTTTGCATTAATTAACATGCCCTAGTAGTCAATGATGTAAAAACTTTAAAAAATGACAAAACTGGTCGATAGCTAATTGAGTGGAACAAAATAGTGGTCCACCATAGTCTGGACTAAAATAAGAAACATGAGGATAATTCAAGTTTGAATGTTATTTTTGAGTAGTATTGACACAGTCGCTTTTTTAATTAAGCCCTTTCCGTGTAAAGGTGAGGAAGCAGTAGTGTGTGAAATAAAGTAAAGATTTGTTTAGCAGTTTCTCTAATGTTTAACTCAAGAATAGATATTGAACAATTTTCGAGTATTTAAAATCAAACTGATGTGAAAATTAACAAAACTGTTGAGCATTGGCCGTTGAACAGTCACATTAAAATAAAATATATGTATTATAAAATAAAAATGTGTGTATTCGTGGTAGTCGTTATTAGTTAAGCAATCAGTATGCTAGTATTAAATGTCATAAAAGTAGTAAAAGGTATATTTAGGGCAATGAGTTCACAAAAAATCTTGTTGCTGCGTTTGTAATAATCTATAAGTATACTAATACATATTTATTAGCCTTTTAGATTGTAAACTATTTCTAATTGTGGAATAACGAAACTTCAAGATACTTCATGACTTGTTTTGTAAAATTTTTCTCACATACTAGACTCTTATCTGCTACTTAAAAATCATATCTGTTCAAATCTATACTCAAATTATGTGCAAGTTATCACCATTAGTATCTTTTAAAGAATTTATTTTTGTTTTACTTTTATAGACATGAACCAAAGCAGGTGATACTTTTTAAGGACCAAACGGAGCATTTCCACCATCACCATCATCATCACCATCACCATCATAAACATGGACATGATCATAAGCATGACCATGGGCATAAACATGAACACGCACACAAACATGGACACGCACACAAACACGGACACCTCCATAAACATGCACATGCTCATAAGCATGGACATCAACACAAACATGATCATGGCCATAAACATTTACATGGTCATAAGCATGGTCATTTGCATAAGCATGAACATGGCCACAAACATGGACATGCACACAAACACGGGCACAAGCATATGCACGGACATGCACATAAGCATGCCCATGCCCATAAACATGGACATGCACATAAACATGGTCACGAACATAAGCACGGACATGTTCATAAACATGGGCATGATCACAAACATGGCCATCATCATGTTCATGCTCACAAACATGAACATGGACATGCGCATGCTCACGGACATGAACACGCACATGGTCATAAACATGGTCACCTTCACAAACACGGTCATGGTCACAAGCATGAACATGGACACAAACATAGTCATATTCATAAACATGGTCATGGACACAAGCATGGTCATGAACATCTACATAAACATGGTCATAAGCATGGTCACGAACATGGCCATGCCCACAAACATGGGCATGAACATGGTCACAAGCACATACACGGACACAAACACGGTCACGGCCACAAACATGGACACAAACATGGTCATGAGCACAAACACGGCCACGGCCATGAACATGGGCATTTACACAAGCACGGACATGCACATAAACATGGTCATGAGCACAAGCATGGGCACGAACATGGTCACAAACATGGACATCTTCATGCCCACAAATGGACTGGATACATTGTCGGACATGAACTACAAGCCCATCCTCATGGTATCGAGGAGCCCAAAAAGATACTGCATCAAGATGCGGTAGATGAATATTCTGAACAAGAAGTTTTGGAAGTTGAAGCTGAGCCATCAAATGCAGGAGAATCAGACCACAATTCTCACACTGAACCGTACGAAGAGGATGCAGAACTTGCCCCCCTCGACTCCGAAATAAAAATTCAACCGGCGTTATCTGAAGGTAAAGCAGTGATTCATGAATATCGACATTTTGGTAAACCTAGTTATTTACTAGGAAAAGTGGAAGCTGCTAAGGTATAACGCACATGAACTCTTCGAAAACTGTGTTATGAGATCCAGAATTGGAAAACCATACCTTCTATATATTAATCAAATATTTATTAACAAGCTAATTAGCGTACGTGCACAGCCAAAGATAACTTGAGATATTCTTGAGATGTGATAGCTTGAATATACAAGAAGTGAAAAAATGGATTTCTATTCTGACATCACATGAGTGTATTCAAAACACAACGATATTTTCTATGGTGTCAGCTTAGAACATTACTAACTGCGAAACAAGATTTTTCCTATGGAAGAAAAATATTTATACTATAGTTGAATAAATACATTTTACACGTGGAAATCTGTGAATTATTCATTTTTTTGTTTTATGATAGCTGTATTTACATATGAATCTGTATCGGTGTTCTTTTACTTAAACATTGATCATAGTAAAGTTTCTTAGTAAATAATAATAATAAATCCCATCACATTTGATGAGGTTAACGTTTTACAAATGAAATGTTGTGGGTTAACTAAACTATCAAGCATTTGAAAGGAAAAACCAAGCTTAACAGTATTATTTAGAAATGTGCTAAAATCGTAAATGATTAGCATATTTCAGAAATTTTTACCAGAAAAATACGTTTTGGTTGTAAATGACGATCCGGCGATTGAAATTAAAAATTATCTAGACTTGTTACTGAATAGTTTATATTTTTCGTGACTTTATTTAAAATTCTTTTGTGTTTAGCACAGGTTTGCCAAACATAAAACATAACCAATCGACCAATCACCACATCATAAATTTCAGTCAAGATCTGTTGAGTTAGACGAGAGATTGCTAATATTCGTAATAAAAATTCATTATTCTGACTTCAGAAATTTCTAGTCTAAGCTTACGGGAAAAAATGTTGTTAATCACAAATTGGAAAACTGTTTCTTGTTCTTATTAAAAGGTTGGACTTTACTAAATGTTTTTATTGTTTTTATCATAACACTATATTGTCATATCAGTGAGAGACTGATTTCGTAGAAAAAGCATCATATCTTACTTTTCGAATAAAGTGTAATCTCATTTCATTAATGAAATATATATACGCTATTCACTGTAAGCTGTATATTGTAAGCTAAAACATTGTTTTATTTCACTTAAATTTTTTTCAAAAGAATCAAAAAAATTTTTAAAGAAACAATTAAATTTCCTTTTTCTTAGTTTATCTTTTGAAGATCCTGAATATAGCTACTGAAGATGTGAACTTTTCTCATACGTTGGTTATTTGCATAATATATTTAAGTTTTATAAACATTTTTTGGTTATCATTAATCATACTGTAGGAGTACTTGACAAAAAATCTTCTAACACGTGTAGGCGGAAGGAAACATGTTCTTAAAAAAATATTTGTAATCAATTCAGAATCACGTCAAAGAAATAATTTGGAACTTGTCACGGAAAAGGTTTTATCAACTACGAAAAAACATGTAAATAACTGATGTTCAACTAAGAAGATAAAATAGCTGCCTTTGATTATATTCTAAAGATTAAAATTTGTTTCTTATTTCAAATAAGGAACTTTTTTCAGTGTATACCCATTTATTGCACGTACGTATTCGTAGAAATGCATCAATAATAATCAAGTAAAATAAGCATTAAAAATTAAAAACGGATCCGTTAGAAAATCCTGACTTGTTTTTCAAAGAAAGACTTTTTCAAATTTTAATTTGGCAATGAATTGAGGTGTAATGGGATGAAGCATTTGAATTTATTGATGTTTTAAGAAATTAAAGTTTATTGTAGGAACAAGAAATAAAGAAAGTAAAGCAGTGTTCTATGCAAAACGTTATCATTAAAAATTAAAATAAATAATCAGCGTAAGTCATCAATGCTGAGTTTTAATATTATACCGATAGTCTGTTTTATACAATGAATGGCTTTTTAGAGTCTTTGCAGTCAACTATAACGAAAGGAGCATTTTTGACGTTTTCAAGCTTCTATCTTCAAAAGTATTTTGTTATTCATACTAAATTAAAATCAAGTCTCACAAAAGGTTTTGAATTTATTTTACAGATTCCTTTATAATCAAGAAACTTTAAAATAAACATTTTCACATTATACTGAAGTTTTGAAACAAACCGAGACATACGTATTACATTAACATGTTTGTAAAGTTTCGAACACTTATAAATTTATATTAAAAATTCTGTTTTATAAGTGCACCAAAATTGAATGAAAAAGAAATAACTTTAAATGTTAGAACTGCTTCCTGGGATGATTGCTCTTCGATATTGAAAACATTAATTATGTTTTAAAAATTTCTTTCTATTTAAAAATCTTCATAAGCTTGTCCATCCATTTCATTCAAACCACTTTTCCGTTGCTTTTATTTCCTGTTACTCTAAGTTGCTGAACTATTTTCTGTTATTTTCCCTCTTACTTTTATGTAGCAATTCAGCATGGGATAATTAACACCAGAACATGTCCACATACCTAGCACCTAATGGTGCTGAACCTGTAGGATAGTCATGGACGTAAAACATACGAGACATGCATACGAGACATGCATGCATACGAGATAACGGAATTGCATATTAGAATGATGGATCTTTATAATCTAACTGAATAACGTCTCTTTGTTGATAAAGAGACAAAATCCTATTTGAAATAATTAAATGACTATTTCTTCTGCGGTTATAAAAATTGATTAACTCATAAAGGATACCACTGAACCAGTAAATTCTCAATAGACACTGGGTCTGCCTAGGCGGTAGGCCTAACTGAATAGATCATGATCATTCTTTGACCTAGTAGCAATTTAATGAACATCCAGGTGCATACATTGTGCAAATACTATACTCTCCTAATGATATGTTCTTAGTAGTCCAAGTTTTAGAGTTTCGCAAAAGGACAAGATAAAAACAAGATGGTAAAATTTAGATTGAACAGGTTTATAAATATTTCAGTGGGAAAAATGTCCGTCATCATGACCAAAATAACATCAAGTTTAAATATGTTATCTATGTGATGCTTGTTGCAAGTATTTCTACCACTCGCTTTTCTAATTAAGCACTTTTAGACCACGTACAAAGAGCGAAGAATCACTAGTATCATTCACTAGGCATGCCAGATTCCCCTGAAATAGGTTTGGAGAGTGGGAGATGGTTCAAAATTACGTGGTGTTGCCCTCGGATCTTTTCCTTTGAGATTGATCCACGACCGTCACCAATAGCCCGTTGTGTTGTTCCTGTGTGACGTGAATTAAAATACATACATACATACCCGAAATAGCTATGACAGACTTTTTGTGGTGGCAGTAATGTTATTGTGTCAGAACGTGCTTCCTGTACGTATTACGGGCGTGGACTTGGCTTTTGTTTCGAATACAATTTCAACACATAGCCAACAAGAATTCTAAAGAATGAATTCCGAATTTAGTTTTGATAGTTAATTGGCCAACGCTAGTTAGATTAAACGCTAAACGTCGCCCAAACTGGGAAAAACTACATTTTAATGTGACGCCAAAACGTATCATATCAGAGCATTTATGTTGCTGGAAATAAAATAACCTTGTTTCGTCTGGTTTATCTGTTTGCACTGAAAAACACTCATAGACCAGTTTTATCATCTTGTTTTATCATTATTTCAAGCTTTTGGAGTTTGCCTCCCAGTTTGACTAAGGTTTTTATCTTGCACTCTCTTGCATTCCTAGCTTTCCCTTCGGGTTTGATCCCGGACCGCCACCAATAGCCCGATGTGTTGCTCCAGTACGACGTTAATTAAAATACCTACCTATCTACCTGCATTCCAAACTTCAAGGTGAGTAAATACGCGCTATTTAATCATAAATTTCAAATACGGAGAAATCAATCCTATGTTTTCGTTTCAGAGTAAATAACATATTGTGAAACTATTTTTCTCTGCAATCACAGGAGTTTCGTATTGATTGCTTCTCTTCCTTCCTTTTAAACTGACTTCTTTTCTTCCCTTTAAGTAATAAAACGGTGTTTTCCCTCTCGTTATCTAAAGAAAGCTACTGGCCAGCAGGTGTGTCCTCTTTTCCTTTCTAATTTCTTTACGAGTCCACACGGAGAAAGTTTATTATTTTCACTCCCACCTTTCTTGCAGGGGAAACGAATGGGTAGGGCTTCACTCGAAAAACAAGCGTTCAGTTCAATAGAGAGATAAGTCAGCGGGTTCTAAATTACGGTTTATTTCCGGTATGCTAGGAAAGTCTTGGTCTAATTAACTATCACAAAATGATCGTAACTCCACAGACCAAATTAAGTCTATGGTGTAGGAATCTATAGGTTTCTTCACTGGTAGAAAACTGCAGTTAAATCGTCTTAGTAAAGATATGCTTGGGATTTGGATTTAACGCTCCTGGTGGTTGTCTAAGGTTTCTAGTCATTAGCAAAACTGACCAGATTTTGTGGACGAGATATCTCGTACATAAAGATCTCGTCGTCTCTCGTCACTAGAAAAAAATTGACGAGGTCTTGATCTCGTCATCATAAAAAATAGGTAATATGTTCATGACGAAATATCTCGTCAGTAGCAAAATTGGTCATATCTTGATGGACCAGATACCTCGTCGAAACCATCTGAAGGGTTAAGAAGAGGTAATTAATTTTTTGGGGGTGGTTTGGAGATTGATGAGAATCTGCCATTACTGAAACATATTACTGATTTTCTTAACTATGATATTTTATTGTTTATTTTAGCTTTATTTTTAAGATCTTACTTCAGAGATCAGTTTATACAACGATAGTAGTTGTAAATGCCTTCATATGCCAGTAGTGGAATACTGTTTAGTTTTATAAATATGTCTTCATTCGATAAATTTAAGGAACCCCGATTTAATTCACCCTTTTGGTGTCTTCTGATGGAAGCAAAAACTGGTTTCTTCATTATTTTAAATGAATTTTTGGAGTCAATATTTGCGCAGTAAATATTTAGACTTTAACAAGAACTGCGTCTCATAGTCTTCACCACAACGGCGATTGCTGGAAAATAACATTTGGGACATGTGCAGTAATACATCTGCAAAGGAAAACTAGAACTTAAAACCAGTAAAAAAACCGGTAGTTTGAATTTCCATCGATAATTTACCAGTATGTAGATAATTGAATTTACGTAATGCTGGGAGCGACACAACGGGCTAGTGGCGGATCAATCCCAAAGGAAAAGATCCGAGGACAATACCAAGTAATTTTGAACCATGGTCAACATCTGAGCTGGCACCCCACCCTCCAAGCTTCCACACCATCCCAACGTGAGGATGTTTGAGGCCACGACGGATTTAACATGCACAAGCCCCCTTTGTACACGACGGTCTTTGGTTGGATTCGAACTCGAAACCCTCCGGTTGCTAATACGTTACACTTCCAACCGGGCTACCGCGACCGACGTCCCATCTGGAATACTTACTGGAAACATTTTCCTCCCCAGAACTACTAACCAGAAAATGCCTCCTATACATTTACCCAAACAAAATATGCTAATATGGATAGTTGAATTTACGTCGTACTGGAGCAACACAACGAGCTATCCCAAAGGGAAAGATCCGAGAACAACACCACGGAATTTCGAACCGCGGTCAGATGACGAGGTCAATAACTGAGCTGTCACCCGACTCTCCAAAATTTCCCACTCCATGGCCTCAAATGTCCTCACGCGAAACGTGAAACTTTTAAGATTAAATTTTAAAATACTTTCATACTACATACCTTCCATTTCTAATGAGAATAAAATCTGACAGTTCACTATAGAGTGTAATAGAGATAGTGTTTGCTCATTATAGCAGTGAATCTGTAAATTTTGTTGAATAAATGATCTTGCTTATCTTTATCTGGAATCAATAGTACTTTTACTAATGGTATTTTAACTCACAGAAACTGAATGAGTTGAACGTTTCATCTCTTAAAATTAATGCTTTACAATTATGCACACTTTAACTCTTATGAAAATTCGACTGCATACATTTCGAGTCATCTTAAAGTGCACTTCAGGAAATTGAACTGAAAATAAAGCAGTTTTTGTTTTCATGTTTAAAGTTTGAACGCTACACTGTTAAATAAAAGCTATATCATGTTAAAATTAGTATAAAGTATTAGACATACTGAGAATAACTTAATACTTTGTTCTAGAAAACGTTGAAATTGTTTCTAAGTAACATGATAAAAAGTTTCTTTGAAACTATTTTAATGTAATTTTAAATTTGATCAGTTCAACTTAAAACAAGGAAATAATAGGAAATCCACTTAGGCAAATTTCAACGTATCTATTTGCAAAATAACGCTAGGCTTCATTTCCTACTTTTAAAATATTTTTATTTTATGAATGAGCATCCTTTAGGAATATCTGGTATCTGTATCTAGTCTGAGAGCGAGTAGACCTATTCGAAGGGACGTATCTGGCCGGCGGGCCGGGAAGAAGTATTTGGAGGGCCGTATATCGTTTGCGGACCTAATTAAAACATGAGGCCTGTCTGAGGGCCGTATCTGGACTGCGGGACTAATAAAAATATATGGAGTCCGTATCTGGCCACCGTGCAGGGTAAACCTGTCTGGAGGGTGTATTTGGACAACGGGCTGGTTAAACCTATCCGGAGTGTCGTATCTCGTATTTGGATCGGGTAAACCTGTCCGGAGGGCTGTATCTAGCCTGCGGGCCTGAGATCAATCTATCCACTACAACTGATTTATCGTAAGCCTGCGATTTTTCGTGGATGGGCTGCTTAAACCTCATTCCGATGAGAACATTTATTTCCCAAGTAGCTAAAACAGTTTGAGCGATGCAGTCTAATATATGAAACCTCACACTATAAATTGAATGGGCGAACAGAACTGAAATTTATGGAACTCCGATAACGATAAAGCATTGTTAGCATTCTAATAGAATAACTATTATCCTTCGTAACTTGAAACCTAGCAAGTGACTTATGAATACCTCAGAAGATAATTACCCTACAATAATGAAACTTTATAAGTATTGTATGACCTATTATCTATGCATTCACCCATAATCAGAATGAGCAGTTCACTATTATATTTGAGTTATGAACTTAAAAATATTCGAAAAGATAGATAATTTTAAGTTAAGATTTTGAGAACAGCTCATTTATAAAACAGGTTATTTTCGCAAATTGAAATGAAAAGTATTCTAGGCATCATAATTTAATTTACCTTGGGGACCATAAATCAACAAGTATTTATCAGTTTTTTTACTTTATGTTCAAAACTTAAAAATTGATGGAAGCGTTTAAATAATTTCATTGCTAAATAATAATCCAAACTATGAAAGTCCTACATTTGAGCCCTGGGTGTATTTCTTTTTCCTGTGTCAAGAAAACCTTATTTGTCTGTATATCATCGTGTAAAGCATCTTATAAGAGCTGGACCAGATCTGGCCGTTGTGCCATTTCCCATTTTCCTATGGTTCAAAATTACGTTATGTTGTTCTCGGACCCTTCACTTCAGTATTGATCGCGGACCGTCGCCAATAGCCCGTTGTGTTGCTCCAGTTTGACGTTGATTAACTAACTACCTTTCTATTCTTCTTTATGCAAGTGTACCTTCATCATAAATTTGATATTACGCTTTGGAGTATGCCTGCTCCGAAATTAAAGACTTACGCAATTTCATTGGCGACTTCTTTTGGAACCACTTTTACATTATTCAATAGTTATAATAATATGAGGTTAAATTACGTTATTTACTCTGAGTGTATTTCTTCCATCTGCGACAGTAAAAATTTCGTTGTGTGCACGTTCATTTACTTTTTTGCGTTTTACACAGCTTAGGCAAATATGGCTTTTGTTTCATCAAATCCAACCCAACCAACCATTACATTAATCAATGGTCTAAAGCTTCAAAAGTTACTAATAAAGTAGGTAAGAAAAAGATAAAACTAATCTGTGGATAAACTGATGGAAAAAAAGCGTTCACCATCATCAGAAACAAAAAAGGCTGAATAAGTTGGTTAATTGGGTTTTTCTGCAATATGGCCTATTTGGTCAAGCTGCACCAAACGCAAAACAGACAACGTAATAGAATACACACACAAGGAACGTTTTTAATGACACAGAAGATAAAATACTCCCAGGGATAGGTAGGTAGTCAATTAACATGGCATTGGAGCAACACAACAGGCTATCGGCGATCGAAGAGAAAGGTCCGAGGACAACACCTCGTAACTTTGAACCACAGTCAGATGACGAGGTCAAGACCAAAGCTTGCACCCCAATCTCCAAACTTCCACACACCAACATGATGACAGCTGAAGCCACTACAGATTTAATGTGCACCAGCTCGCAAATACACCACGGTCTTTGCTTGGATCGAATTTCAAACTCGTAACCCTCAGGTTGCTAATCCGTTACTCTTCCAACTGGGCTACCATGGCCCCTTATGCTCACAAAGTAAGTGGCAGGAATTGATACCGCGCCGCCTACAACTAGCAGGTATCTAGAGCAGTGAGGAAATCCACTGAAACTCGGAATAAGTAGTCCATTGTTTTCTTTATTAGTCCATTTTGGAGCTTTTAGACTTCTGATTACTTGTTTGTGGATACAAGTTTTACTCTACTTTGTTATTTATATATTTTACCCATTTTAATAACATTAAACCTCGAAGTTCTAATACAGTTTGGAGGGTTTTCTTTGCTGTGGACAACAGATCCCAAAATATTTCAAGGATCGAGATGTCCGAATATTTCGGACATCTCGCTTGCCGTGTGGGGAATTATACCAAGCTGTATTTGTACTTAATTTTTCGAGCCTTGTTAGGTAATTTGTTAACTCTTGGAGAGTTAAACAAATTACCAGTAACCACAAAAACAATACACTAATAAAGACTCAGTCATACTTTGCGCAGTTTCCTGCACGCTTACATATGGTAATCATGCAATAAAAACAGTCGCAAAGTTCGTAAAAATCGTCACTGTTTAACCAACGTGAAAAATTCGTCCACTTTTTAATAATATAAAATGGTTTAGTTGCTTGTCTTCCCACCCACACGTGCTATATGGTAATCTAAGGTAATACTTGTAAACAGATCGATATCGACGGACTCATAAATAGTTCTCTAGTTTCCAGGGAACTATGGCACGCAATTTTGCGATTTTTAGCATATCGAGTGCTCATTGGGGTGTCAGGTAATTTTGAAATTCTCTCGCATGATGGAGTGCATTGATCTGAACCCACTTATCCGGAATTCTTGTCTTTTTCAAGGCCTCAGTTTTGATCGTTCTTAGATTTCCAACGATTTATGTATCGGTGGTGACGATAGCGAACGGAAGGGATTCTTTTCGTAGCAAGAATATTTGTTTGGTGCAGTGATTTATGGGTGTGTTTATTCTGGAATGATCAATGGCACATTTCAAACCAATCGACCACATATTTAGTAAGATTTGCACTTTCATAATTACATTACACTTTCAGATGATTTTCGCAAATGAAAGTAGCAAGTCATGTTTGCGTGTTATTATACATAGTACATAAGTTTTATCCCCTTCAAAATGTTTCCTTAAATAAATTTATTGCTCTATATCACACACACATATAAATATCTACTTCCAGTATGGGATAAAAAATAACGAAAATAACAGTTACTTTATTATGAATGTAGATAATTCAAAATCAGAGTATATTTTAATTTTTATCACACATCACTCCCTCAGGAATTCAAGTTGAAAAAAGATCTGTATTTCTAAATTTGTTTGAAATTGATTATTAGCGAGAATTAAATCGTTGCTTGGGTAAAATTGTTAATGTCTTGTTTGTAAACCAAAATTGATCATACAGTGACAAAACATACCCTCGATTGTCTCGTAGTTACATTTAGACTGATTTATTTACTAATTTCATGTTTCAACTCGGAGACTGCAAAGTGTCTTTAAATAAAGAGTGTTCCGAAACTCCCGGTACAAACTTTAAGCGGAGTTAGGAAACACAAAATTTAGACATATACACATAGTGATGTATTCGTTGTACATAAGCCTCCTGGAATTGTTAGAGGGCGCTGTTCGACAGTGTGGTAGTTGGCCAGTTTGTATGGCAACCCATGAGTCGACACTGTCAGGAGTGCAGTATGTTGGAAGCCACAACTTTATTCTGTAAAACTGTTAGTGTATGGCTACTTCAAACTGTAAAGTTAGACGTAGTAAAAATTATGTTCAAAACTTACTTCCTTTCATTTCTGAACCTAGTGTATCCTCTACCACATTCGAGTACATTTCAGACAACTTCTTTCAAGTAACGGGTATATTTCACGAATGCTGAGATGGTTGATGTACACCTAGCGAGAGTGAACGAGCCACTGTGAGATTGTATCGTGAACGTGCCAAATCACCAATTATTGATTGGTGCCAAATCACCAATTATTAGATGGTTTGCATTGTATGAAACTCGAACATTCCACCTTTCTTTGTCGTGGCCTCAAATGTCCTCACGATAGCGTTGTGTGGAAGCTTCTTGGAGATTGGGGGGCCAGCACAGGTTATGACCTCGTCATCTAACCATGAAACAAAATTACAAGGCGTTGTCCTTTGGAATTGATCCCGGACCGCCGGCAATAGCCCGTTGTGTCGCTGCAGTGCGTCGTCAATTGAACTATCTATCATTGCCTTCTAGGCTAGGGGTATCATTCTCCATGATTTAATTTTTTTCTTTTGACAGTAAATTTCGTATCCATTTAAATATCCATTACCCATTTATTTAATTACATATTCCGATAGGATTGCTTCACATCTTCAAACGTCGATTAATAAATCCTTTCTTTTAACGTTAAAGCGTCTCTTCCTCTCTGAGCTGCACAGGACAGCCTCCACTTCCACTGGAAACGAGACACTATTTGAAAGAGAAACTTCGATAGAAATTGTATACCTTCAAAGAGAGTTCACTTCCGATATAATTAAATAAAAATGTCCAGCATCATTCACTATACCACTGTGGGTATCAGCGACCTCCTTTTGTTTTGCCTTCAAAGCAAAAGCAGGACAGCAATCAAGAAAAGGGAGCACTCCAATTTGTAGAATTCCTTCCCAGAGCTTTATATCTATTCGACTCCAGAGCGTTTCTTTTTTCAGCGTTGGATCGAATTCTTTAAGTTAGATATCGTGCCATTTGAGCATTCTGTCGCAGATATTTTTGTTTTAAAACAGACACCTGTTTAGTATTAGATTGGAAGGGGGTGGGATGTACTGCAGGAAATGGAAAAACGCCACTGTGCTTTTGAGCGGGCTTCAGTTCCACTCTCTGCCGAGTTTCCTCCGTAAATTTCTTTCGCTTCTTTCAAACGGGGTATTCTTTTAAGAGATTAAGGTCCTCCGGATTCGATGGTTGCATGCTGAAGGAAACAAAAAGCGCCTGCTCAGAAAATTACACTTTTTCAAATTGCTTTATAAGAAAGTAATTTAAGCCCGTGAAATTTCCAGATATCTTTTATTACTTTGGGAGAGTAAAAGCCCTTGCTAGAAACGAGAGCAGTTTAGGTTTTCACAAACCGTATCATTTATCTGCGAAGTACGTGCAAATAAATTCAGAAGTACGCGAAAGCGGAGTGCAAGCATAGGAATTCTAAAAGATTTAGATTATTTCCCAGGTACTAAGAACTGTATCTCTGTACTAGGGTTTCAAAACCAGTAGTGAATTACAGCCTTTTTACCGTTTTCAGAGATTGAAGAGAGTTGCATCATCGAAATATCACTGGATTTCTTAGCTGTGATATATGATTATTTTATATTTATTTTTAAGATGTATTTCAGGATCAATTATACGGAAGTAGTTGAAAATGTCATCGTATACCAGTAGTTGCATACTTTTCAATTTTTAAACGTGGCCCTCCGCATTATTTGTTTAGGGTTGATCGATTGGTTAACTCTCTGACCGTCACAAGAGTTTCAAACAATGTAGAGCTGCTTCAACCAACTGCACACATAATTACTAAATTATCACATTTATTGGTTGAACGAATCTCAGGAAAGATTCTATTTGTCAAGGAGGCCATTACTGTTTAGAAGTCATGCAGGGAAGACTGCAGATTGAAGAACAGATATATGCGTGTTAACCCCTCAGATGGTTAACCCTCCTGGTGGTTGTCTCAACGAGATATCTCGTCATTAGAAGAAAAGTGAACAGATCTTGATGGAAGAGATAACTCGTCATTAAGAAGAAAGCTGACAAGATCATCATCAAACAGTCGGCAATATCTTTACGAGATAACTCGACATTAGCAAAATTGGTCTGATCTTGATGGACGAGATATCTCTTCCAAACCACTTGGAGGGTTAAATTCATCATTTGGTATCTTTCATAAAAAGTAAAAGCTGCCTACCTGGTAGAGTTGGTCGTAGCATTTGTTTACTACTCTGTAGGTCCAAGTTTGAATTTCGGGTTACAAGCGCATGGATGTTGGTCATTGTCCATGTTCAGAGTAATGGCGTCTGCTCATTGGGTCACAAATAGTCGCTAGTAAGCCTCTCTTAGTATTGAAGGCCGAAGAGGTCAAAAACTTAAAATATTGCAAGTAAAAACGGCTTGCTTCTTTATTTCAAACGAAATTCTGAAAAAAATTCATTTGCGCAGTAAAATTTTGCAAATATTTGCAAGTCAACAAAAATTGCTTTCACCACAACAGTAATTGATTTCATTTCGGGGAATGTAAATATAAGCAGCTTATTATGGAAGAACACTAGAACTTAAAACTGGTAAAATTTTTACTGAGAATATTTTCGTGGAATAATGAGAATATGTCGTAATTTTAAAATCCTTCTCATATTGTTACACATATGGCTGTGGCTGTAATATGAAATTTCTAGTCGAACGTTTGTTGTCAAAATGGAGCATGATATTCAAATGTTTGTAACGACTATGTTGTTAAATGAATATTTCATTTGAATTACTTCTTGGAAGACGTTATTAATATCTAATAGTTATACTTGAGGATAAGGACTTAATATTGTGTAACAGAAAAGCTTTCAATGGTTGTATATTATTACCTTTAATTTAATTTAATTTAATGGAAAAGGTAGTTTGGGGGGGGGGAATTTCAATTAACGTCACACTGGAGCAACACAATGGGCTATTGGTGACGGTCCGGGATCAATCCCAAAGGGAAAGATCCGAGGACAACACCACGTAATTTTGAACCACGGTCAGATGACGAAAAGGTAGTTTGAATTCTATTAATTAATTATTGTATTAACTAACAAACTAATACAAATTAATAGGCAATTAAAATAAAATTTATTTCAGCATACAAGAGTTTGATCATTACTAAGAATAGTAGCCGTTAAAATGATTATTAAATGCTGCTATTAATTAAATATCAATAACTAGTTGCCTCCATTCCTTGCTCACAAAGTCCCGTAGACTTCTAAGCAATCATCATTTGTTCACTTTGAGAAAAATGTTTTCTCTCTCTTCACACTACCATTAAAATATTTAACAAATACTACATTAAATTGAAAAGTATCAACTAAAAGAGAAGAAACTTATAAATTACATGATAGCATTTAAAGGTACTGACCATATGTGTGATTAAAATCTAGTTGACGCTACTCCTTGAGCTTGGCATTAATTTCTTAGCGGTAGCCGACCTTCATTCTGTTTATCAGCCTAGTAACCGGCAGAAGAGCGGGGTTATCGGAATTGAAAAAGTGAATCAAACAACTAACGCCAAGCTTAAGACCTTACCGTCAACGAGATTTTAACCGATTGCATAGTTTAGAAAATAGTATGACTGAATCCTAGGAGAAACCTGGAGAGGTAATAGTCATTTCGACATTTTATACTCCTTGATACATTACAAATAAATTTTTAATAATTTTCATTTTCTGACCAGCGCTAAATGGAATGTATTTTAACATCAGAAAATACAATTATTACGAAATCACATTCTAAATTAACGTTTTACTATTATTTTTTACCTCTCAGCTATCTTCTAAGGATTCGTTATGCTTTCCTTCATCTTAAAAGTAATACCTGCAGCACAAAGTAAATTAATCTTTATTTCGAATTTGTAATTACTCAGAGCATTTGTTTTGTTTTAAATCCGGTGGTAAGGTTTTTATGTCTTTCCACAGGATTTGATTAGCTAGCAGAATCACATGATTCTCGACCGAGTCATTGCCATTCATTGAATAAAATAAGGCCTCTCTTTTGCGCCACGTAAGAGAAATATCTATCGTAGTTTTACTATCAAAACCTCATAGGTCCAATCTTTTTGATCACGTTGGCGGGGTGTGGAAGTCTGGAGAGTAGGATGCCAGCTCAGGTGAGATCTCGTCATCTGACCGTGGTTCAAAATTACGTGATGCTGTCCTCGGATCTTCCCCTTCAGGCGTTGATTATCGGACCGTTGCCAAAAGTCCGTTGTGTTGCTCCAGTGTGGTGTTAATTAAAGTACTTACCATACCTACCAGGCCTTTTGGTAAATACGATTTTAACATTATTTGATTTCAAATATGCTTAGAAAAATTTGTTTCACAAGTTTTTAAATTGGCATTTAAAGACCCCTATCGGCGAGTTTTTAAATTCGTATCTCATTACTGGCCTACAATTTTGTATCTAGTTTTTTATCATTCCTGAAAAGTTTGGGTTTCAAAACTTACGAGGTTTTGATAGCAAAAAGATTTAGATTATTTATAGTTATATGGGATAACCATATTACTGAAAATGTTAAATTTCAAATACCAAAAATAGTTTCGAAAGCACCTAACGCAACATGAGAGACATTTATGACTTTCAGCGATGAAATAAACCGAAATCCTTCTGCTTCACCCAGTTTATTTAAAATTGAGATATCCCGAAACATCGGCTACCCTCAGACCATCAACGAACAAAATATGTGGTAACGGGCTGTAGCTTATATCTGTCTCACAGTGGGGAGCAGATGCTAAGCCTATCGGCAGTGTGTGGCAAAGGAGTCTGGCGTTAAGGCCAGAATATCCTCGGGGAACTTTGGGACAGATAAGAAGGTGAGGTGAGAGTCTTCCTATCTCACCCGGGAATCCTTTGGGGACTTGGGTCTGTGGTCTTCGTAAACGAAGTTTCGCGAGAACTTTGAAAGCATTATTTTTCTTATATTCTCCGATCGGAGGCCGAAATGTCAAGTCCTCGTCGAAGAGTTACGCTTCCTGTGGGGGATTCCTTTTGGTGTGTGCTGTATAATTCTGAAACTGGATTGCCCTGGGGAATCAGATCTGAACGCAGTTGGCGTCGTATCGGAGAATAATTTAAGAAAAACAGTGAAGGGAATCAGTTTGGAAAAGTTTTCCAATCTTTGAAGCATTTGTTTTCGCAATGGTGAGCGTTCAAGTTGCTGTTACCAGTTTGATTTCCTGCTATAAAGTTCATTTCGATTTATTCATTTATAAAGCACATCGGCAAGTTTACATGGACAATAAAAGCCCTTCTTCGGAAAATGAAAAGGATATCTGTCGATTTAAGCACCGAAGTTCGAATCCAAACTACAGGGGAAGGGAATAAGTTTGAAAAGTAATCTTTTAAGCATTTGTTTTGGCAGAAGTTTGTGTTCCAGTTTTGCAGAGTTTGTTGTTACCAGCTTATTCTCGTGTAAGATTCATTTCAATTTATGTATTTATCATGTGTTTCAGTTTGGTTGAGTTTACTGTTACTAGTTTGGTTGAGTATTCTGTTACCAATTTGTTTTCCTGCTTGCTATAAGGTTCATTTCGATTTATTCATTAATAATGAAAATTAATAATGAAATAATGAAAGGTCATCGGGCAAATTTAAGAGGACAATAAAAGCCTTTATTTGGAAAATGAAAAGAGTATCTGTCAATTTAAGCAACGAATTTCGAGCCCAAACTACTGGAAACGGGAATCAGTTTGAAAAGTTTTCCAATCTCTTAAGCATTTGTTTTGACAGTGGTTTGTGTTCCAGTTATGCCGAGTTTGCTGTTACCAGTTTATTCTCCTGTTATAAGATTCATTTCAATTTATCCATTTACCATACGTCTCAGTACCGTTGAATTTGATGTTACCAGTTTGGTTTGCTGCTATAAAATTCATTTTGGTTTATTCATTTATCAAGCACATCAGTCAAATTCACTAAGACAATTGAAGTCTTTGGAAAATAAAAATAATAACTCCCGAGTTGAGGACAGAAGTCACTCAAAATAATGTATACGCTTCGGTATACCAGTATTGGACAAGAGGAATCTAAATTGAATAATTTATTAGGAAAATTAGTTTGTTGTTCACTGAATCTGAGATTTAGTTCATAACCCAGGCTCGACAACAAAGGGTTCAATGTCTGGTCAAGGGGCAATCGGTCTGACTACCAACCAGGCAATCATGCAATGCATATATTTTTTATAAAATATAATGCTATATAAAAGGATAACCTTATGTTGTAAAAGTTGACGTTACAAAGGAGAGTTTGAGTTTAAAAGCATTCAACTCCAACAGTACTACTCGGAAGGAAAATAGTGTCGTATCTGATAGTTGTGTGACACTTATTCACTATGCTCTTTTAATTTTCAGTGTTTCAAAAACTTCCTGTACATATTTCAAGGGAAATAGGAACACAAAATTAAACTGTATTTGCATAGGGATGTATTCTCGCAAGCTCCACCCGAATGTGCTAGAGAATATACTAAGGTGCAGAAAAGAAACACAGAAAGTATGGGAATAACGTTTTGATAAGGTCTACTTTTACAGTTTGCTAGTAGTTGGATACTTATAGTTTCACATTCGATGCACAAAGTTACGATCATGAAAAGGATTGTGTTATAAGGGCGTACGTACAATGTGTTGTAAATTCAGATATTAACTCATTTAATCATTTGAAATTATGCAGATACATATATCTACAGAAGATTATCACTACATCGAATAACGATGCCGTATACAAATCTTATTTCAATTCCGCACTAATCATACAAGCACTAAGTTCGTGAGTATTTCATGTAGTATGTAGTATTAGTGTGGAGGTAGCATCATGGTTATAGACAAGTATAGTGAGGGGTCAAATATGTATAGATGGGAACTTCAAGAGAATGATACTCACCGACTGGTCTTTGGCATAGAGCTCTGGGTGTCACTGATGCAAGGCACGCTGAGATGACGATGCTAAGGGGCCAGGAATTACTTTTTAAGCTTTCAGTTTAGTTTGTCGAAGAAATCGTCCTTCACACCATCCCATATTCATATTATCAAACTGTGGTTGCTTGACCCCTCCCAATTCCTTATACTGATTATGCTGTAAATGGTTCTGTTTCGTATGGTTTGTCGCTTTTAAGCTTGTAGCACTATGGTGGCAGATTGCCGCAACAAAATGTACTGATTTACATATTCAACATGTTGCTGTACATGTACGTTACCATTTACTGCTAGGTGCATGTCAACCATCTCAGTATCCGTGAAATAATACATGTTACCCGAACGAAGTCAGCGTTTAAAAGGACGATGGCCCAAACTGATTAACACCTCAAATACACTACGAACCGTACTCCTAGCAAATCCTGATGGTGCTTTTTTCGACATACATTTCGTGCAAATTGCATTTTGTGTTCTCTAATTCCTCTTGAAACTTGTATAGAAATTGTGATACCCCTTTGAATGCTTTAATAAAAATGATTAGAAAGACAATGAAGTCTTCTTTCAGTGTGACTAAATTCGATATACAACGTTTGGATTTTAAAGGATCGTTTTAAATAACATAATAGTAAATAGGACATTTGAGTTATACTGAGGTATCCATTATCCAATACATACTGTTATATGAAACTAAATTCGGAATTCCCTTTGGTCAATATTTTCAATAGCAATATATCTAAAGAGTCATTTCAGGGTAGTCCTGGGATTTACAATAATGGGTAATTTAAAAGTTTCAATACAGATTCTCAGAAACAAATATATTTCGTTTCGAGTTTTTCGTTTTTATTGGTTAAATCGAAAGCATATAAATGTTTGAATTTTTTTCCATAAATAACCTATTCACACCGGCTTTGCTTCAAAGCGTATGAAAACTTTTGCACTTCAAAGGATTTATTTAAATAACAAATTGGAGGACGATTCTCTATATAAAGATTGCTAAACATTTTGTACGGAAAATATTAATAATGAGAAATACTGATGTGCGTTGAGAGTAGCGATTATACATTTTCTTACATTATATGTTGTATCTGACTAATTTTCTCGTATGCGATATTGCTTTGAATTTTCCGAAAAGCAAAGTGCATTTTTTAATAGCTCCTCTTCGTGAAACTAGTTTTATATTATTAATGACTGGAGTTTCCTTTTTTATGAAGGAAAAATTGTTTTTAGAAACCTTAACAGAAATTGAATACATCCGAAGTTGAGCTGTTATAAGTAAAATACCGGGAATATACACTACCTGAAATTGAAAATGCAACACCAAGAAGGAGTTGGCAGAAAGTGATGATGATTGGCAAACAGAGAGAGAAAGCAACGAGCAATAAGTGATCTTTATTGCAACATTATACACCTTGCCACTGAGCAGCAAGAACGTCTCATCAGTAGGTTGTAGGACCACCGCGAGCGGCGATACAGGCAGCAACACGTCTAGGTACAGACGCAATGAGCGTGCGGATGGTGTCCTGAGGGATGGCTGCCCATTCCCTGTCAACCATTTGCCAGAGTTCGTCTTCTGAACGTGCCGGTGGCAACGCATGCAAGCGACGTCCCAGAAATGTTCGATAGGTGAGAGATCAGGGGAGACAGCTGGCCAGGGAAGTATCTGGGTACGTTGCAGGGCATGTTGGCTGATGCGTGCCGTGTGCGGCCGGGCGTTATCCTGCTGGAAAATGGCATTGGGCATCCCCTGAAGGAAAGGTAGTGCCACCGGCTGCAACACGTCATCCACGTATCGTTGGGCCGTCATAGTGCCCTGAATACGGACCAGAGGTGACCTGCTATCGTAGGCGATGTTGCCCCAAACCATTATACCGCGTTGTCTCGCGGTATGGCGTTCCACAGATGCGGCCGGATTGGCCCTGTCACCACGTCGGCGCCAGACTCGTACACGGCGACTGTCATTGCTAAAACAGAAGCGTGACTCGTCTGAGAACACCACCCTGTTCCATTCCGTCGTCCACGTGGCTCTATCCCGACACCATTGCAAACGGAGACGTCTGTGCTGTTGGGTCAATGGTAGTCGTCTCAACGGGCGCCATAAGTGCAGGCCGCCAGCGATCAATCGGCGGCTAATGGTCCTGGACGATATGGGAGCATCAAGGGTGTCCTGCACATGCTGCAAAAGGGCGACAGACGTGGCTTGCGGGGCCGCCGATGCTTGCCGGCAGATGCGTCGGTCCACGCGTGCTGACGTCACTCTGGCTGCACCGGAACCCCTCAAACGTGCCACATTCCCTTGGTCCAACCATCTGTGCCACAACCGGTGCACCGTGGACGCGTGTAGGTAGGTATCTGCTGAGATTTGACGTGTGGACCAACCTGCCCTTCTGAGACCACTCACCATACCTCTCGTGAAGTCGTATGTTTGCTGGAACTGTCTTGATTGGCGGCGTCCTGGCATTCTCCGCTACTAGACGTTTCCTCTGAGACACAAAAACAAATTGCAACTTGATTTACCTGGCAAACAGAGCGGCGCGAAACTGACCACTTTTGCAGATTCTTTCCCTGGTTTTTCACTCGCCGTGCGCGGGACAGCTGCGCAGTTTGCATCATTTACATATCTCGGTGAGCTGCGTCTACCCTGTAAATTTCATCCAGTTCTGTGCACTCCTTCTGAGTGTTGCATTTTCAATGTCAGGTAGTGTATTTTACCACAAAATATTTATTCAAAAGTAACAATTCATATTTAATATAACATCAGACGATAATTATTCATTTGAAATTGCAAATCTGATATATATATATTACAAATTATTTTTAATGCTTTAATTTCCCTTGTTTCTGTAGTACATTTATATATTTACAGTGACTCCCAAAATTGAGCACACAGCATAAAGAGATTTCTTCAAAAGCCCAAAACTCTGTAATAAATAATAAATTGAACCTAATATTTATAGGAATGGCAAAGTACACACTTAGAAACGTATTGGGCTGAAACAATTCAATATTCGCAATAATATATTTAAAAATAGGTTTCAAATATCAAATTTATTGCAGCGGGTATACAAATCACCTACGGATGCGGAACAGAAATCGCGCTCGTGTTCTAAGTTAATTAAAATAATGCTGTTCGAAAGAAATTGTTTCTCCACGCTAGTTATGCTTTCTATGTATTGGGATGTTTGCATATTTAATATGCAGTAAATCGAAATAAATATGTCTAGTAAATTCTACTGAATAAAATATCGAATTAAAGGATTGGTAGTATCTTGCCCCATCAACTTAATACCCAGCATTACAAAATTCTATGCCTCAAAATTGAGTATGCACCCAGTACCCCATATTCGTAAAAGAACACATTAAAATCGTAAAATAAAGTTTTATTGCACATATTTTTGCATGTAAAACAGTTTATAAACTGAGGGGCACTGAATTAAGAATTTGTTTTGTTTTTCTGAATAATTTTGACCATTTCTCTCATAGAATTGCTTTTACATTCTGTGACGAATATCGTGATTTTTAATCACTTTTTCCAATCAGGACCATCCCATTTAGGTCCTGAGATTATGCTGGGGTGTATTGTTGCTGTTTAAGATGGTACTAAAATTTAAAATTAGCTATTTTTGCCTTTACCTCTTCTCTCTGTGGATACGTTTATCTATATATACAAAAATGACTATAAATCAAAATTTTGAGCACTTTTAAAATATTATTCAATAGAATTTATTAGAGTTAGTTCAATACAGTTATAATTTCATCAATAAATCCTAAATTTTCAACCTCACCAGCCAGAATATAACACCATACAAGAAGCGAAATACATTCACGCTTTAGAGTGGGTATAGCATTCTGAAGTGGTGATGCATTTTTAGGGTTTTTATAAACACATAATCGGTCATCACCTCCAAAATAATGATGCAGTTTTTAGCTAAAAAAGCAATTCAATGTTTCTCGGGGTGATGGTCAATGATATGTTTGTCAGAACCCTAAAATAGAATAGCTTCCTCAAAATATGCCCTCTACCAAGTACGGATGTGCTTTGTTGTTTGTATGGGTTTCTGAGGTGTCTAGAGAGGTTGGAAATTTAGTTTTATAACCGATAAAATCTATAAAAAGTTAAATACTTAACTCTATTGAAGGACAATTTTTAAAAGTTCTCTGAATATAGATTCAAAGTTAAACTTTTGTGCCTATAAATAACGTCTCCACACAGAGAGAAAAGGTACAGAGCAAAAATATTTAACCTAAAGCTTCTGTACCTCCTCGAATAGCAACTATACACCCTATCAAAATCTAAGGACCTCAACGGGCTGCAAATTTGTGGCCCTAATAAGAAAAAGTTAAAATCACGATATTCATATAACAGAACCTTTAAAAAATATGAGAAAACGGGCAAAAATATCCAGAAAAATAACATAAATTCTTGCAAACAAAATTTTATTTTACTTTTTTATTGAGTTTTTATACGAAATAGACTGGGTGTACACTCAATTTTGTGATAAAAAATTTGTAAATTTTATATTTAAAACCTATCTTAAGAAAACATGAACGAATATGGAATTGTTTTGTTGCTTTTAAACAAGTATTTTACCATTCCAATACAAATTAGATTAAAATTATTTTTTAAAGTTTTGGGCTTTTTCATGATGCATACTCATTTTTGTGATCCACTGTATATTTATTGATATTATTTTGCTACGTGGCAATAATTAGGAAGTAAAAATTATGAATCAAAGGATGTTCTGCACTCAAATGTCTGCACGAAAAGATTCTTTGAAATTGTTAATTTTGTACCAATAAAAATTATTAGTTTTTAAAAATTATTAGTCTATCGCCAAGAATGCATGCGCGCAAGAGCCTACAAAGCCTTAATATTGAATGTTTTATTCAGGGAAAGGATACGCACTTTTGTCATGGCTATTAGTTTATTAATCTAAGTTTTATTATATGATTAGTTGACTTTCTTAAAATGATTGATCTGTTTTTCATTCTATGGCCATTTTCTTCTGTACGAGGTTTGAGACAGAGCTTAAAAAATGCTATTGGTGCTTTCTGAAATAGAGCATACAGATATCAAACTGTAAATGTAATTTCTCTAGTTCCTATGACAAAAATTTTCGAGTTTATTATTTAAAATTATATTCAGTGCTCACTTTTATGTCAGAATATAATAATTAAGCTCTTAAATTTCCTAAGAGAATTTTGTTTATTATACATATTAAAGTAAAATAGAAACATTGAAATAATATACAATGAATAAATAAATAACGCTAATAATGAATGAACTATCTCACAGATATATACATCCATTCAATAAAATGTTTTCTGTCATACAGAAAAAAAGCCTGGCTTTTAAAAATAAACTGTTGATTGCCTCCCACGCTTTCTAGCAATAAAACAGTAATGGCTAATTATCTACTCAACATTTTACTTAGGAAAAAGCCGGCGGATATATTTCGAATGTTTTAATCACGTTCCTTTCCCCCCAAGTGTACAAATTCCATTACCAGTGATTTGGGTACACGTGATTGCCGAAGTCACGCGGGTAAAAAACATAAATTAGAGCAGTATAAGACAGTCATAAATACCATCCTCACAGATTAGTCAAAAAAAGGAGAAAATGCCTTTTTAAAATTCCCCGAGAAAAGAATGCAAAAAGGAAAGAAAACACAAATTAAAAATCTTAATTAGTTGCCGAGCTCTTCTTCACTAATGCCTTTGAAACAAGCCAATAATAAATAATAAGGCATTTTTTCTCCATCCTTTCAGCGCTACTTTGTGAGCGTCTTTCTTCGTCGACTTTGTTCCTTATTGCGTTGGACAAATGCTCTTAATATGTTAAATTAGCTTCAAGCTTTTCAAAGCAATCCAAGTTTTATATGAATGGGTTATTTTTACTCTTGCTTTTCCTTAAAATTTTCGCAATCAAATAGCGAGATCCACTGAAAGGAAAGAAATCGCTTAGCTTTGGTTTTAAAGGAAAGATGCTTTTTTAATTAGCGGTTTTGCTTCCAAGCAATTTGGAATTTCAATAAGTTGCCTTTCTGATAGCAAAGTATAACGGAATTCAAAATAATGTTTTAAAAGCAATGAATAAGATATTTGAGCGTCCTGATGCACACAAATGTATTGAGTTTTAATTCTTTAATGAATACTTCTGAATATTTAGCTACTTGTCTTGGGAATTTAGCCACTATTGCAAGTCTGGTTGGTTAGGTTTTAAGGGACAGGGATCATATTTGGCCAAGCTGAGCCAAACACAAGGTAGACAACATAAAGTGATGGACATACACTCATGGAAATTTGTATTGACACAGAAGAGAGAAATATAATCCAGGGTAAGGTCATCACTAAAATGATCAATTTGCAATATAGTACCATATACAGCAATGTTATCATCTTCACAGTGAAGTGCTTTTTCATTGTCAAAGTAGCACTGTCTTTCGTACGTCTCGCTAAATTGGTGACTGTCGGATGTGATTATGAATATTAGCACTTTCAAAAACAAACTTGTTGTTCCTTCTGATAACTCGCATATGGCACTCACAATTACTCGGTACGCGCTTTTATGGATGGTCCATGATGAACAGTGAATTGCCAATGCAATGGGCTAATCATTTCCAACTGTCTGAAGCCCTGTAATAACAGATCTTCTATTCCTGTTACGGCGTCATTCTTTGTTCCTATTCAGCCTTCTCTTCACATAACCTCTCACTCTCGGCTACTAAAGTCAACATAGTACTGCCCATACAATTGGAAATCTATCAACTAGTAGTAGTATCGATTGAATTCAGCTATTGATAAATTCTCGAGGGGGATTATTGTGGTGTGAATTTAACTACCCCTACAAAAATTAACTGACAATACAGTAGTATACTCAGCCTTATAACCTATCTCCACCATAAGTACTTTTTTGGTAGACAAAGTTGCACTGTCCTTCACTTGTCTAGTTAGTCTTATTATTAATGAGACTATTTTAGAATATGGTTGTGTAATCCGGAGTGTATCGTTTAAGTGCAAAGTTTCAAGTTTAACTAAAAACTTTAAAAAATACAAAATAAATTTCTGCAATGCATTTCTTTCAAATCCCGACGTGATAACGAACTTTTGCAATTTACAGATCACAAAATACCGGATATTTCTATTCATAATTGTTTTTATTATTTATTACACAATCAAATTAATTGTTTATGTCTTCTTAATGAGATTAATATAAATATTCATGTTTCTTCAAATTATAGTACGTGTAAAAATTGTTTTTAAAGAACTATTTTATGTCAAGATTTACTTAAAATTCAACTAATTTATAAAGATCACAAATTGTTTTCCACCGAGTCTAGACATTTTTTAAGTTCCGGAGTTTAAAACAAATTATCATTTACTTAAAAAACTAAAATGAATTTTATTTCATTGTGCGTTAGTACTTTTTCAAGTATATTGTGCTTTAGTTTTTCTGAGGATTTTGCATTGCGCTATATGCTTTGTCTTCTGTTATTTTCAATGCAAATCTGCATTATGATGTAAATGGATTTTTCTGTATGTTAATATGAATGAATGAATAAATAAAACATAATATTCTTAATTAATAAGGTGCATCGGAATAAAGTATTTGAATAGAATGCATGCATAAGTTTGAGGATTTAGTTCCTTCGATTATATATACATTTTACTACACATTCGCATTAATTGCACCTTACCTTAGCGATTTTGCTTCCCAGTGTCTTGTAATAAAAATTTCAAGAACATCAAAATTATTTCAATGAATAACGTTTAAATATTTTGGAAATAGCTTTGCAAAATAAGGTTGTTCCAATAAGTAAGAAGGGTTTCAAATCATTTAATAATTTCCTATCCCGTGAATTGCTAGTTTTGGTCACATGATCCTAGGCACATAAAAAGGTTACCATTGATCACTCTACTTTTATATTTCCTCTATGGTGAAACCGAGTGCCAAAGCGACAATTTAGGATATATTTTCCAAACCAACCAATGAGAAATGAGCTTAATATGTCTGAGAAATTGAGCTTTTATAAAACTTTAAAGCAAGTACTTTCTCTCAATGATCTATAAATTAACAAATTATCAATGCACTTGATAAATACACAAGCACAATGAAGATAGTTGCATTTTCTGACATCCTGTTCTTTATAAAACAATTTTTTCCCCTGAGAATTCTGTAGCTCTAAGTACCAGAATTAAATTAAAATGAGACCTTTATGACGCATTAAGGCACAAAAAAGGCTTCTGAAAATATTACTTTCAAAATCATCGATAGGAGAATCTGTAGTATTGTCTAATATCGCGAAAGTCAGAGATTCTATATAAGTATTTTGAGATATGGCAGTACAATAATGTGAAACTAACTTTTAAAATTGAGAAAAACTTATTTATGAAACAAATGAAATGTCTTCGCTCTATGCTCCCATGCAACAATTCATCTCTATATTTCAGGACATACAGGTTTACATTTGTCTCTGAAATGTAACGTTATTCCATTATGCAAAAACGCCGTATATTCCATTATTCCGTTATTAAGTTTTGGAACTAAATGTTTTTTGAAGAAATCTTTTCCCCCTTCCTGTTTGTCTGAGTATGTTTTATGCGTTTTAGATTGATATATTTTATCTTAAAGATAAAGAAACTAATAGAGATTTGCAGAGTAAAAATGTATAAAATTTAATTTTAAACTGTATTTTGTGTAAGAATAAAAAATAATTATTTTTCGATTTTATCCTCCTCGTGCACAAAAAGCTATCGAACTACTAAGAAAAAAGGCTACAACCCTCTTCAAAAAATCCATTACCATTTTCTATCAGATTAATGATGTCAATTATAAACGATCAGGAATATAAATACCCTTTATCAATCCATACACCATCATTACAAGAACTCTGCATCATTTAACTCATCGATAAAAAATATTCCCTTGTTCCGTACGTTTCCCCAATTCTCTCAAACCCGAAATCCTTTTCCTTATTAAACTATTCTCAACGAGCTTCCTGCTATCTCGAAGTGTATTGAGAAAATATGAGCCTTCCTGTCGTACTTCCACGTATTTAACGTTCAGGTCCTTCCCCTAGAAAATCGATGCTAATTGTAGACTAGGAGATTTAATAGCGAGTTTCCAAGTCCATTATTGGGACTGGATCTCTTGTCTTAGGTCTCTGGGGTCTACTCTTCTTCTACCTTATCTTTGTGTGTGGCGGAGGAGCGTTCGTCGACTGCTTTCTCACTCCATTTTTTACCACAGCTAGAGCTGCAGTCTTATAGGGATGTTACGATACGCTTGGGAAGGTCCGAGGAGAAGGATTCGGGGAGTAGAAAAAATGTTTAAGAAATAGGAAGATACTGCATATCTGACTCCTAGTTTTGCGAAAAACCTTTTCCGGCCTTAAGAAGCGACAGTTGAAGTGTTTGAAATCATGAAAATAACAATCCCAGGGGCCCACGCGCATATATCTTTTCTGCAATCTGCACTCTTGCCTGCATTACTTCTAATTGTTACCTTCTTGACCAATAGTCCCTAGGATTCCTAGGATTTTATTAGTTCATTGTTACTACGGTTGGTGCTGCTGACTTATAGGTGATGTTACAATATGCTTGAAAATGTCCTACGAGAAGGATTCAAGGAGTAGAAAGAATGTTTAAGAAATATGTGGAGATACTGTATATTTGACTTGTAGTTTTACGAAAAACTTTTTCTGGCTTTAAGATGCGACAGTTGAAGTGTTTGAAATCATGAAAAGCTTAACGATTCGAGGGGTGCACACGCATATATCTGTTCTACAACCTGCACTCTTTGCTGCATTACCTATAATTTTTACCTTCTTGACCAATAGAATATTTCCTACGATTTTATTGCTTCATTTTTACCACAATTGGTGCTGCAGACGTATCGAACCCAAATAGTGGAAGTTACGATACGCTTGAGAAGGTCCTAGAAGAAGGATTTAAGAGAAAAATGTATAAGAAATAAGGAGAAACTATATACGAGATCTAGCTTTGCGAAAAAAATTTCCGACGATAGTTGCAGGCGCTTGAAATCACGAAAAGTTTTACCATCTGAGGTGTTCACACGCATATAGGTCATTCCATGTCAAACTGCAAATCACAACCCTACCTCTGATTCTTTTAAACTTGGGGAATTTGTTGTCTTGCCAAATATAAGGAATTCTGGAAAATTTTAGCTTCCTACTTGCAATAGTTTTACTTATATTAATTTTAAATTTGTGATTCTTCAATTACTAATTCGCCCTTATCTCTGGATATAACTGTTCAATCGGACTAAATTAAAGCTTATTTTGAAGATAAATTTACAATCCTTTTAATTATGTATAACATGATTTTCTGGGAGATCTTACTAGTTTCAAGGTCATACAATTTGAATTTCGACTTATAATTACAAAAAAAGTGTAATCTTTATTTTTAACAAAAATATATGTTAAAAGTACATTATTTATCTTTGTTTCTTGAAAGTTTCAAGGTGGGATAAGCAAGGGTTCATAGTAAAAAAATATTAAAAGTAAATGGAATCGTGTTGTACCTATAAAAGTCTACATTATTTGACCTGATTGCTGGATCAAGATGAAAGAGGGCTTATTTTTTACATAAATGCATAACCGCATGACCTTCCTAATGATGCATTACATGACCCTATGAATGATCTTTGAAATTAACTACGATTCCATATCTTTCAAATTAAAGGTAATTAGTTGGACGTAATTCAGTTTTACCTTTTACCCTGACTTTTGAAAACGTATGTTCCAATTTTTCCAAAGCAATCATTGTTATATTTTTAATATTTCATTTTCGTTTGAAAAACAAAAAAAAATGTATCATGTAAAACATCGTTAAAGAGGTTACGCATTTCCTTCCAAAATAAACTATATGTCATCTTGATCCAACAATTAAGACAAACGATACAGGTGTTTATAGGTTTTGTTTGTCGCAACATGAAAATTTCAGGAAGCAAAGATAGATAGTGTACTTTTAACATATGGTTTAAAAAATAATCTTTTTGTATTCAAGGTCAAATGAGAGAGAGGGATAGTCAAATAGAGTGACATTAAGATCGAAAAGGTCATTCCTAGTATGATATGATAAATTATTAGAAATATTATACCTTTATCTACAAAATAAGCTTTATATGAGCCATATAGAACAATTAGGTCAAACGATACAGATGTTTATGTGTATTGGTTACATCATTCTATTTATTTCGAATAATTTTTACTATAAATCCAGGCGTGTCCCACCTTGGAACTTACCAGAAACAAGGATAAATAATGCATCTTTAGCACATATTCTTCAAGAAAAAATAAGAAAGACATTTTTATGCAATTCCAGGTCAAAAGTAACACCAGATTCGAATTATATGACCTTTGAAACTAGAAAGGTCACTCAGAAGGCTGTGTTATACATCATTAAAAAGGTTGAACATTTATCTACAAAATAAGCTCTAATTACGTTCGATAGATTAATAAGATCTCAAGATACGAACGAGTTAATAATTCAAGAATCATTAAAAATTCTTAAATTCAAATTAATTTTAATCATCTTGAATTTTTGAAATTCAAAATTAATATAAATAAAAATCTATTTCAATTCGGAATTTAAAATTTTTCAGAATATTGACTGGGCAACAAATCACCTTGTTTAGAAAAAAGGATATGGTAAGGTTGAAAAAACACTTTTTTGTGCGGTTTGAAATGGAAAGATCCATATAACCGTTTTGCAACCTGCTGTCTTCCCTGCAGACCTTCCTAACCAATAGAATATTTCCTAGAATCTTTCAACCAGTAGATGCAATGATTTAGCCATTACGTTCCGTGGGGAAAAGCAATACTACATTAAGTGGAAATCTCGTGGGGTTAAAAAATTTTTATAATTTCGCATGAATTGAACTGTTCAATGTATCAGAATAGGTTTGGAGTACCTTTCAGTATCAATTTATTTCAAACAAAAATACTTTCTGCCTTTGTTCTTCAATAGAAAGTTCTTACAACAGGCAGTTTTACAACAGAAATGTATACAAAAAATCCAATTGCGAGAACAAAACGATTAAATGAAATTTTATTCATGTATCAAAATTGATACACTGCGTTTGAATTTTTTATAACATAAATGTGTGATTTAAAATGTTACATATTCTATTCGGAAAAAGAATTAAAGCCATCAAAGATAAAAAAACTACTTCCAAGCTGTATAAACGCTGACTAAACTGGTTCGTCAGTTAATCCTAGAAAATCCATTCGTCCTAGAAAATTTCTTCTGCTCAGTTAGAGTAGAATTAAATGTTTTCTATTCGATATACTAGTAGATATATCTTGTGTTTCAAAATTTTTTATACAACGTTGTACGAAGTGCATCAATAATATTTTTGGAAATTTATAGAAGGAATGTCAATATTTGTAATATATTCAAAGTTTCCTTAGTTTCAAAAAAAGGAAAGTTTTAAAGAATTAAACAACTCCCAAATTGTTACATTAAATTAATTACATTTATCAGGATAAAAATTCAGTCGAAATAAACTGCATGTTTTTATCTAGAGAACGTATTAAAAGTATGTTTCTGTATAAAACTTTTAGTGATGGATCAATATGAAGTTTTCGAGTTTACAATAACATTATGTAACTAGCGTACCATAAATTGGAACCAATATTCACCAATAAATACCAATACCCTAATGACTTTTATAAGGAACCAAAGAAAGACCATCACGTTAAATATATCCAACATTGCAATAGTTTCGATGAATTCTTTGACATAGTTTAAGACTAGGACTTGTGAAAGATTTTTCCAATTCTTGCTTGGCTCAAGTGTGTTACATTTGTTGCTAATTAATGTGATGTAATACTGGCTTATGTTATATTAATTTGCGTCACGAGATTTCTCAGTTGTGTAATATTGTTTTTACTCCACAACACACTCCAGGTTTAAATAACCACATCTAATGAGTGAAAGAATCTATGGATTTTTCTAAAGAGAAAAATTCTATTATCCCTTTCTTTAGATTGAATCCCTTGGAATTATTCTACTGCCAATTTTCTTGGAAGTGAATCCTTTGGAAAGATTCCATTGGACCTTTACTTATAATAGAATCCTTCAGAAAGATTCTATTATAAGTAAAGGTCCAATGGAATCTTTCCAAAGGATTCACTTTATATGCGTTAATAAGCGCTTTATATGCAAAGGATTCACTTATTATGCGTTAATAGAATCCTTCAGAAAGATTCTATTAACGCATTTCTCAGAATAGAATCGTTTGGAAACATTCTATTGGTCCACGAAGGTTAAAACTGGTTAGAAGTTATGCAATGAAGACTACAGGTTGTAAGGGGAATTTTGTGTGTGAACTCCTCAGAGGGTTAAATAAACCAATGAAGGTACGTTAAAAACATCGGTATTTTATTGTCAGACCTCCAATCCCACCAATGACTCATGGGCTAAAAAAGGCGTGTTGTATGCTTATCTTTGGTGCATTGCACTCCAGTGAAAAGTCTTTTATTACATAAAGTATTAACAACGAATATATAGAAAAAATTTATAAGCATATTTACTGTGTGTATGAATACGCGATTAGAGATGCCAGGTACCAGCAATGGCTTCAAGTGTCATTGTGTGGAAAACCTTTACATTTGCACCATTCTTTGCAACTGGTTAAAATGTGTGAGTGAACTGAGTTCAGAGGATTTAACAGATGGGAATCAATTTGAATATTTTAAATTCTTAGATTTGATATTAATCTCTTCTGCTCTCAGAAGAGTTATGTTACACCAAATATTTATTACAAGCTTTGAGAAATTAAAGCGGACTCAAAAATCTAATTAAAATAAATAGTGTTTGTCTTGTGTTTTTTATTTCAAATCACATAAAAATGTAAAATATGCTTAAATTAAGGTATTTTTAAAATCCTGAATGAGCGTATAGATGTATGGTGCATCTAATATTAAGATTATGAAAATATTTGTCCATGGAGTTGGGCACCCTTGATATAAATTATTTCAACAATTTTCCACTCCTTGTTTAGCCCCTCCAATGCAGTATAAGTTTGGGATAAAACAACACTTAGGGTAAAGAAATAATCGCCCACGACGAAACCTTAGTACTACTATACTCTCCGCATAGAAAGATCCAATCTCATCTATAAACCATTATATGGCTTGAAACCTTAACCGGCACAATATTAAAAAGGTTTTAGTAAAACTCTATGCCTGAAGATCTTATATGGATTTATTTTGTAGAAATAAATTTTTTTAGATTTTAAGGTATGATGAGACTTGGATATTACTGCTCATTTAGAGCATTCCTAGACTTAAGAATATCAAATAAAAGAATATTTATATACCTTATCAACCGTGATATCTCTAGAGAACTGTATATACATAGCCTTAACCATTAAGGCAGGTTGGACGCCAGACGTCACTTCGTCCCTGAAAGGATTAAAAAACTTCATTATATTATTGTCAAACAGATAATTTCAACAACTTTCTACTGCCTTGTAAAACAAAGCTATAACTCTCAGGTTAAAAGATAAACAAACAACTCTGAGGGTGAAAGAAATAATCACCCACTACCAAACAAATTCTTTTATACCCATATTATTCCTATATCCAATGATCCAATAGCACGCTATAAAACATCACTGCTACCAAATCTATCTCTACCCTCTCGATATACAAAGATCCAATCACAAGATGTTACAAAATGACATAATTTTAATGCGAAATTTACCCCTACTATCTTCCTATTCAAGGGTCCCTATCACAGGACATGTTAAAAAATCACATTATTTTTATGCCAAATGTCTTAATGCATTATTTTATTTGGCCTATCCATGTCCAAAGATAGAATCTTAGTTATACATTAAGGCATGTTGAAAAATACCCTCGTCATTTTATTCGCAAACCTGCGACATACAGAAAATTTCAACAACTTTCCACCCCTTGTAGCACAAATTAAGAGTTAAAGCTCAAGTCAAAAGATAAACAACTTTGGTCAAGAAATAACGGTCCACTATTTAACCATAATATTGCTACTCTCTCCACATTCAAAGGTCCAAACTCATCCATTCATAGCGACATGTCGATGCTCATAAAAAGAAAGAGATGTAAAGCGATAGACAAGAGATTCCGATGTCCCTCTTACTCAAAATCCAATCAGAAGATATTAAAAACCACGTTATTTTATTACCCATATCAAATAATCCAATAACAAATAATCCAATCCTATCTATATATTGAGACATGTTAAAAACCTCGTTATTTTATTGGCAAACCTGCAATGTACAGGAGAAATTTCAACAACTTTCTACTTCTTGTAGCATAAGTTAAGAGATAAAGGCTCAAGTCAAGAGATAAACAAACAACTCTGGTCAAGAAATAATCTCCCCCGACTAAACCTTAATACCGCTACCCTCTCCACATTCGAAGGTCCAATCCCATCCATTCATCGGGACATGTCGGAGTCCCATAAAAAGAAAGAGATGAATAAGCAATAAACAAGAGATTCCGATGTCCCTCTTACTGCCAATGATCTATTCCATGGAACTGATTCCGAAATTAACTTCTTCTCCAGAGTCTTTGCTAAAGAGATTCCAGCCCTGGTGAAGCGCACGACCATGTCTGGGGGGGGGGAGAAAAGGGACCTTTCAGGAGATGTCTCAGGATTATGGGGAGTTTTTCCGGTCACTGCTCACCGGTGCAAAGGCACGAAATAAGGACCTCTTGATCAAGTTCGGAGGACAAAGGAGTCCACCTACTTACTCCGTTCAATGGCATTCTCATAAAGATGATTGAATGGCCATTGGGAGATTAAAGGAAACGCATTCCGCCATTGAAGCAGCCGGGTATTTTATCTGGGAGACGGCATTGAAAATAAAATTTTGGTTTATGTGGGGGAGGCATAATGAGGGTTTCGGGAAGGAGCTTTTAAGGGGGAATAATGCGCTTGTAAAAATGTGCTTGCCTGGCTGCTTTAAAGTCGTGTTGTTGAGTAAAATATTTGATGCGATTTGGGAAAAAAGCATTCTATTCATTAAAGTACAATTTAAGCTTTTTTGGGTAGGGTAAATGAACGCAATTCGTCGTTAAGATGAGGCCATGAGTATTAATTGAAAAGAATTCTCTTCTGGAATACTGTTAATGAATTCCGCCTTGGAAATGATCCAAACACTTTTGGACTATTTCATTCTGCACTGTTCCTAAATTGAAACGCATAGAATGCATTCAATAATTCAAAGATAAATTATGCTATTAGTTAAATGAATACATTGTTAAAGCTTAGTTTTCTTTGAGAAATAAAAAAAATACTTGCTGGAATTAAGCGTATTTGCTAAAAGCAATGTCTAAAAGCAATGAATAAAACATTCACAGATGAATTTAGCTTAATTTGATAGAAAAATTGAAGTGAAATGTAGCGCATGCTCTGAATTCCGGAATCATATTAAAACAATTTTAAGTATTCGTTTGGAAATGATCCAAACACTTTTGGACTATTCCATTGTGAGCTGTTTCTAAATTAAAACTCATACTATACATAGAATGATTCATAGCGAAATTATAGTGAATTAATTAGATGAATATATTATTGTTAGACTTAGTTTTCTTCGAGAAATAAAATATATAACTCTTAATGAAAGTACTTGTCTTTATTATTTGATAGCGTAGTCATAAAAATAATTGTAGGTATTTAAAATTTGTTCGATAAACTGAATTCAACTCAAAATTTGTTCAGTAAAATTTTATGAGATGAAAACACTAACTACTTTATTCAACATTCCATCTCTTGTTATTTATGTAATGAAGTACGTAAAATTTAAGTAAGAAGCTTTCACACAATTACTAAACTCGTATATTCTAATTTTTTACAGATATATAAAAATATTTTAATACGACGTAACGTGTTTAGTAAAAATTGAAAATTAAATATAGTTCTTGCGATACATGTAAAGTGAAGACATCGTAAAGCATTAGATTACATCTCCAGAAAATACTCTATTGTATCTTCGTAACACTTGTTTAAGATTATTGCATACATTTTTTTAGTTGGAACTTTCACAAAAGTTAGTGTTTGGATAAAATGGTTCATTTCTTCAATAATAATCCATATATTCACTATGGGAGAACTAAACGTGTTTATACCAAGGAATAAAGCTGGTGAGCGTTACATGGAAATTTGTATTCATAGTTACAGATGGGCGTTAAAAAGTTGACTGTTTTCTCTCCAATGATACACAAGTGCGCACTTTTTCGAAAAATAACACCTGAATTTTATATTTTGTGCTTCATGTGTTGTGTGCGTACCTGTAAGAGTATTAGTGTTAAAATTAGAATCAGAAATAACTATTTATATCTTATATATAAAACTGTCACCTACATTTAGCTTGGCAAAAAATGCATATATTGTACATACAAATATACTCTCATACGAAAGGTCAAAACCTGTCACGAGTAGAGAAATCGAAAGAGGAAAGAAAACAAGCACGTGAAACGTACAAAGCTTAAAAATCTGTTTGACGACGCAACGAAATTTCAGAGGAAATAGGCATGATTTGGTTTCTGTGAAACAGCAGGAACTCTGGCGAAATCAGGTAGTAAAGCAAATTTAAATATAATCTTTAATGCACTTTAGAATATTCCATTGTTCAGTCATTTAATAAATTATGCTTATAAAACATATTAAATTTATCAAAATTACATTCAATTTAAAATATTGTTTTATTGCATTTCTAAAAATGCATCAAATATGCTGAGGGAAAGGTATTTAAAAATCTCACATCAAGGGTTAAGCTTCTTTTTTCATGAAATTTAACCAACATTTATTGACACAAAATTGTTTACAGGAAAATATTGTGTGGAATCTTCATTAGATATCCAAATAATATTATTATCTATAAATAAAATTATATATCTTTACTGCAAGATTAAAAGTTGCATATAAATCACAAGTAAAAGGGAATATTTTAAATGACCTTCAACACTTTATTTGTTGAAAGTTTAGTTCTTTATCCTTACAACGATGTTAATTCATTCCATAACTAAATTATTGCATTACTATATAGATATTTCTATTGTTAAGCTAAATCACTATTATTTAGTTCATTTATTACTCTAATTCAGCTGTTTTAAACCGGCGTGCAGTAAGAACGACTCTCGTGTGTTTTACGGATGGTGAAGCGGTTTGAATTGTGTAAGATTAATTTTATTTCAACGGTTTTAGTTTTGAACTGTTGAAAACTGCCTTCACAAGTAATTTCAAGTGACACCAAATTTTTAATACCCGAATGAATAATTTATTATTACAAAGTATCATAAATTAATTGTTCCAAAAAGACTTTTTAAAAACCACCTAGGAGCATAAAAAGGGTAATTACTATTTTTTGGATAAATCAATCAAAATTGTAGATTTTTTGTGAAATTGGCAAGAAATGTAATAGTGCATTTTTTTCCAATTTGCAATACAATTTTGCATTGCAATACAATTTTTTGGTGAGCCGTAGAATTTTTTTAGTAATTAGTTTGTGTGCCATGATATGAAAAACGTTGAAAATCGCTGATTAATTTGATGTTGCTTTATCTCTCTGTAAGAAGTACTCCGTTACATTAATACTATTCTAAAGGAAAAGCGACATTTACAGAGAAGATTGTTCGAATAAAGCTGAATTCGAAAGTTGGAATATTTTAGATATCCCTCTCAGTTTGCGCATGTGCATTTAGTGAAATCACAGGTACGTACATAAATGTTTTGATCTTAGAACAAACTGACATAAGACCTCACTTTTTTATACAAGCAACGAATTTTTGATATCTTGATTCTTGAATTCTCAATATTTTCAGAATTCAAGTCGTCCTTATTTCACAGAAATTTGGCATGTTTTTTACAATTTAAGGATAGTTTATGTGCCATCGAAACATTCTGACCACATTTAGACAAAAATATTAACACTATGTACAATTTAATATTGTTTACCATTGGAATTCAGATTATCTTACCAAAAGAAAATTTATATAAAGCGAATTACAAACGATATATTTCTCTATCTATCGTGATGTTTTGTTAACAAGATGGATACGTATCATAAATTCTAAAATAATATTCACTTTCAAAATATACACAGCCTAGGACTTCGAAACAATTATCTTCTAATGCAAAATTTAGTTCTATAAGTATATATCTAAGTCATCAATGGGTTTTTATTTGAAGTAAATTGGCAAGACATTTATAATATTTAATCAGTGCAGTTTACCCTTAAGTTGTTTAATATTTGAGAAAAATTTAAAAGATATCTTTTTCTCAAAGTGAATTAAATTTATGGAAGTGTAAATAATTCTTAGATTTGATTCGTTAAATTAATTTCCGATTAATGATTTATTTTTCTGACTTCCTTTTCCAGCTATAAATATTTACATATTCAATATAATAGTTACAACCAGACAAAACTCAATAATTTTGAGTAAATTGTGTAAAATCTTGCATTGTTAGTTTTCTCTAAGTAAATTATTGCAAAATAAATTCGGAAATAGGCTTTTCTTAATTTCTTTCTCAGTATACTCACAATTGCTCTATTCATGTATAGAGATGCTTATAAAACTGCTTAATCAATCTGCTTAATACAACTTCAAGGGTGGTTGGTCTAATAAAACACTACTGATTACCTCATTCCTGTATATCTTTTTTCAGATTATGATTTCAGATTTTTATGTGCTAAAGATGCCGATACAAAGTTTGCTTTGTATACCCTTTAGACATTTGCCTACATACTGAAATCAGAATTTTGCATTATATTACATAATGTTTGAACAGATATTAATACAAAATTAAGTAAAATTTACAAATTCTTAAAGTTTTTGTTCTTAAAAATTTATAACTATATAATTGCTCAACATGTGATAAAATGGTCACTTCAATATTATCTACGATGCTTGTAAAGTACGTCGGGAAAGCTTTGCTTATCAGATTACAGTAGAAAGGGTACCTAGAAACTAGAAAAGATTCATTTTGAGGTTTGGTTTGTCACTCTATTACGATTTTTTGCAATAAGAGAGCTAATTTGTTTGGGACCTATGATTTAAAAGGGTTTCCAAATCACTACGAACATTCATGCCATGAACTGAATTCAAACCCGGAGTCTGTAGAACCGAGTCAGAGGCGCTGACCATTCGGCTTCAAGGCTGGTAGGTTCATTTTCAGAAAATCGAGTTTAAAATTCGAAATGTGAGCTTAAATGAGTTTATTTTAGTAATATTTTATTTTTAAAACTTCAAACATGAATTGAAACGAAAATGAAATATCACTCATATAAAGCATATCGTCGTCACCTGAATGCAAGAACTTTGTAATTCAATTTCTTGGTTTTTGAGATAAAGGGAAAATCATTTTTCGAGTTACATTCTTGCATTCAGATCACGATGTAGGGAACTCGCCAAATTTCTAAACATCTCAAAATGGATGTTTTTGAAAATTTCGTGTCCCATCTCCTGACACATTTTGCACATTTTAAAGACGACCCCTTTCAGTAAAATACGTGAGAGAATTTCTATCAGGAATTCAAACAAAAACGAAGTATCATGTTGAAAAAACAGAAAATAGACAATTTTCTCTAAACATTTGAAATCTATTTTCTTGAAAATTTCGAGCACCAACTCTTCGCAAAACGGGTAACTTGAATTTTGCAGATGGTCCCCACTACTTAAAGGGGAAGTGGGCAAATTTCTAACATGAATTAAAATAAAACTGAAGTACCATTTTCAAAAACCAGAAAACAGACTATTGCAATCTCTAAAAATCATTATTTCAATCCCTAAAAATTTTTAAATAGATATTTTTCAAAACTTTAGGTTCCATATTCCCTAAACCGATAACTTGATAACACATTTTTCAGACGGTCTCCACTAAAATACGTGAGTAAATTTTCTAACAGGGATTGAGAAGAAACAAAGAATCATTTTGTAAAAGCAGAAAACAGACTATTTCAATCCCTAAAAGTAATTGTTGTTTCAATCCCTAAAAATCTCAAAATCTATGTTTGAAAACTTTATAAACTTTATATATTTTTAACATATTCTCGAAACCGGTAACTTGATCAAACACATTTTCCAGACCGACTCCTCCACTAAAATACTTGAATAAAATTTCTAATAGGAATTAAGAAGGAACGAAGAATCATTTTGAAAAAGCAGAAAACACTATTTTTCTCTAAAAATTGAAAATCTATATATTTGAAAATTTCCAGTCCCAAATCTACAAAACGTATAACTGGAATTTTGCAGATAATCCCAACACTTAAAGGGGAAGTGGGAAATTTCTAACACGATTTCAAATAAAACTATAATATCATTTTTAAAAAGCAGGAAACAGACTATTTCAATCTCTAAAAATCATTGTTATTTCAGGGGCCGGGATAGCCCAGTTGGAAGAGTAACGGATTAGCAACCGATGGGCTGCGAGTTCGAATCCAACCAAAGACCGTCGTGTAAAGGGGACTGATGCATGTTAAATCTGTCGTGGCCTCAAATGTCCTCACGTTGGCATGGTGCGGAAGTTTGGAGAGTGGGGTGCCGTCTCAGGTGTGACCTCGTCATCTGACCGTGTGTCAAAATTAAGTGGTGGTGTCCTCGGATCTTTTCCTTCGAGATTGATCCCAGACCGTCGCCAATAGCCCGTTTTGTTGCTCCAATGCGATGATAATAAAAAACCTACCTATACCATTGTTGTTTCATCTCGAAAAATCTCAAAATCGGCATTTTCGAAAATGTTAGCTTTCAATTTCCCTAAACCGACGACTCGATCAAACGCATTTTGCATACGGTCCCCTCCACTAAAAGGGGAAGTGGGCGAATGTTTGTAGCCGTGTCCATCAGCCGAGGAAATGACCCAGCGCACATTTAGCCAAGTCACCAAAGCCGATACCGCTTTGTCCTCCGTCGGACTTGCGGCCAATATCGGATGCACCGTGTCTAATGGAGACAGAAACAGTGGATCTTGCCCCGACCCTCTCTTTTGCATAACTCACTTCCTCACTCTAATTAACTCCGCACATCACTTTAATTCATCACGTAGCAATTATGGCAACGCAGACCATTCCTCCATCTGACTCCGGCTTTGCATCGCTTCGAGATGCTTAGTGGATCGCCCGTCTTCTTCAGGTTCGTGGACTTTGTACTGAGGAAGTTTGAGCTACTTGAGCAGATTGTTCCCTGGTGATTAAGCAAATGGCCCTGGGAATCGGTATGCCTGCATTCAAAACTTTGAACGCTGCTCCTTGAAACGAAGTACTTATTTAAAACAATGTGTATGCCGTATATCAAGAGATAAAGTATATTTTTAATCCACCGAGGGAGTCATCGACCATTTCTCAAATTAATATGCTGTGTGGTCTCAGTACCATTATATCTGGTGTAATGGTCGTGTGTATACACATTTCGCCAATAATAATATAACGAGCAGGATAGGCTCTAGGAAATCTGTATGCTGTTGGTGCCAGTATTTTCTTTGGTTTTAATTATTTTAAAGTTGTTTAATGGATCCTAGCTTTGCTAAACTAAACAGTTTAATAAAGTTCTTTTAAAAATGTAAAAATAATTTCCCATTTATAGGTAAGACAATGTTTCTTATCGGAAATAACTGTTATGTTAAATTGGTAGTTGTATTTACATAACACTGGAGCAACACAACGGGCTATTGATGACGACCCGGGATCAATCCCAAAGGGAAAGATCCGAGGACGACACATCGTCATATCGAACCGCGGTCAGATGACGAGGTTAACACCTGAGCTGGCACACCACTCTCCAAACTTCCACACCACGCCGAAGTGAGAATATTAGAAGCCACGACAGATTTAAAGTGAACTAATCTAAACGTTCACGATGGCCTTTGGTTGGATCGAGTTTCGAACCCTCGGGTTGCTAATCTGCAACTCTACAAAGTAGGCTACCGGGGCCCCGATAATTGATACGATAATCTTATATATACACTGCTGGCCACCGTAAATGCAACACCCTGAAGGAAGCATGCGAATAATATGAAATTTACAACATGCATTAGCGGAGGTGAGATATGCAAATGATTAGAATTTCAGCGCAGACGCACATCACGCGCGCCTGTGGCGCCACTTCAAAGCGCTATTTAAGGCTTGGAGATTTCGACGATTTCAGGTACGGCAATTGTGTTTTTCTTGTGGTTTTTTCAAAAAAACGATCAATTATGCCTCGTAGAAAACAGCGATCATCTTTTGATCAAGTATCCGAGTTCGACAGAGGAAGGATAGTGGCCTACCGAGATTGTGGATTATCTTTCAGGGAAATCGGTAGTCGTGTTGGACGAAACCAAACAACTGTAATGCGGATATGTGATCGTTGGATGCAGGAGGGTACGACGGACCGACGTGTTCGATCGCATCCACCTCAGTGCACCACTTCACGTGATGACAGGCATATTGTGCGTATGGCAGTGACGGATCGCTCAGCCACATCACGAACCATAGCACAGCACATTCAGTCTGTACCGCATCATCCAGTGTCTGCGCGTACCATTCGACGCCGTTTACAGCAGAGTGGTCTGTCCGCAAGACGTCCATTGCTTCGTCTACCCTTGACGCAGAACCACAGACGTTTCCGCCGCCAATGGTGCGATGAAGGAAGGATGTGGACGGCAGAATGGAATGAAATTGTCTTTACTGACGAGTCACGCTTCTGTCTGCAACACCACGATGGTCGGATTCGAGTCTGCAGACACCGTGGAGAGAGGATGCTGAACAGCTGCGTTATGCACCGCCACACTGGTCCTGCACCGGGTATTATGGTATGGGGCGGTATTGGATATCACTCTCGCACTCCTCTAGTACGCATTGCCGGTACTTTAAACAGCCAGCGCTGCATCTCCGAGGTGTTGGAGCCAGTTGTCCTTCCTTACCTTCAGGGCTTGCCCACAGCCATATTTCAGCAGGATAATGCGCGACCACACGTGGCACGCATTATCCAAGGGTTCTTCGTCAATCGCCAGATTGAATTGCTTCCCTGGCCAGCTCGTTCTCCGGATCTTTCGCCGATAGAAAACATGTGGTCCATGGTTGCTCAACGATTGACCCAGAATACATCCCCAGCTGCCACACCAGATCTGTTGGAATCGGTCTCTTATAAGAGGTGTGGACATTGTAACACTGATCATACATGTCGTACATCTGTTGGTCTAAAAAATTAGATTCATCACTAGAAGTAGATGGCACATTAGAAATATCCACGTTAGGATGTTCAGTTTCTGGCTTAAAATTGAAATTTACAGGATCAAACCTAATCTTATTTTTAGTACAATACTTTTTAATATCATTTAAAGATCTCATTCTCAAATTTTCAGGAGAATAATAGTATACATCTATCCTATTGCTTTTATTTCTAGGTTTTTCGATTCTTCGCCAATTTGAAATGTTAAGACTTTTTAAGTCCTCAGTTTTAACTAAATCTTTAGAATCTAAAACTTGAGTTTCACTTTCCGATTTTACTTTTATATTTTCATTTGATTGATAAATAGGAATATTAGAATTAAGATCGAAAGAAACGTACTCAAAGTTTTTACCAAATAGTACATCAACAGCTTTCTTACTTTCGTCGATATGAACATGGACTGTTTCAACTATTCTCTTCTCGTTTGGGATATATATTCTGTAACCTTTAGTTTTTAAACCATAAGACTTGGCTACGTAATAAAATTTATTTTAATGTATAAAACTCTGTCTTCAATCGATAAAACCCAACAATTGGTTATGGGCCTCAGACCTTAAGCTGAACCTGAATTCTGCCACTACCGGTTTCCAGTATGATGGGTATTCAAGAAATGTCCATGTTTTCCTTCCCGAAGTTATCGGATTTCAACTATGCCACGTGGAAGACGGACATGAAGGTATTGCTAATGGACCGGAACTGCTGGGAATTTATCACTAAAACGGAACCTCTATTATTGGAAGATGCTCCAGAACAAGAAAAAAGAGACTATCGTTATAGGAAGCAGAGGACATATACAACTATCTACCAGGGCATAGACAGAAAATATCAAGTCTTAATTTCATCTACTGAAGACGGTAAGGAAGCTTGGGATATATTAAAGACCAACTTTGAACCAGCATCTAGAGCACGATTGGCAGGCCTTGTGGACGAGTTCTTTTCAATCCGCTACCAGCCGGAGGACGAATCCATTGGACTCTTCTGCAAACGAGTGCATGAGAAGCTGTTACAGATAAAAGAATGTGGATTCGAAATCCCAGACCTCTTAGTTTGCTTTCAACTAATAAGACATTTACCTCACGAATACGATAATCTGGTACAACTGCTATACAGGATGGATGACAAGGAGTTCACGCTAGACAATTTGTCTAAACATTTAATAACAGAATCCAGCCGGATCGAGCTGAAGCGGAAGGACGAAGACACAAAATTAAGTATCGTGGCCGATGCTTATGCTACAAGAAACGGGTCATCTAGATGCAAGGAGACACGAGCGTCTACTCCTGATCACAGCAGATGCGTACTGGACCCTGAATTAATTCCTTCAAGCCCAAGAAAGTCGACAGTTTGTCGTATGGGGCCGCGACCATTCTGCAACTACTGCAAAAAGTCGGGACATTACGAATCGAAGTGCTTCAAGAAATGCAATCGGCAGAAACCTGGTGGTGAATTATTTTATATGGAGGACAATCCAAAAACTGATCTTCAACGTGCCTATGCAGTTTCAAATTTTCCAAATGAAAGACCGAGGGAATTTCTCATTGATTCAGCTGCAACTGCTCACTTCTGTAAAGAACGTGATATGTTTACGACATTCAGAAAACTACCACCACAGAAGATCCTAGTCGGAGACAAGGACAACACCTCGGAAGTATTAGGTATGGGGGATATTCAATTTACAGTTTTAGATAGAAACAGAAATTATGATATAACTTTAAAAGATGTGTTATACTCGCCTAATATGAGAAAAAATTTAATTAGTGGTGCTCGTATTGACCTTGTGGGAAACCAAATTAAATGGGGAAATAACAAAATGATTATTTATAATAGTTATAATAGATATTTGTTTACTGTTCCCAGAATTGGAAAATTGTATATCTTGAAAGAGGTTATCCCAAGATTAAAAATTATACATATGTAACTGGTTTAGATCTAGAAAAAGCCCACCGTAGGTTTTGTCATGTTAACATGCCCTTAATTGAAAATATGAGTAAAATTAATTGTGTAAAAGGAATTGAAAAACTTAATTGTAAGAATATAGATAAAAATTGTAAGATTTGTGCTATTGCTAAATCCACTAGAATATCCTTAAAAAGAAACTATATGTACGAAAGGAAAGCTAAAAATGTTTTGGAAAGGATCCATATGGATTTGTGGGGTCCTGCTCCAGTTAACTCTCTAGGTGGAAACAAATACTTTTTATCTATTATTGATGATTTTTCACGTAAAGTAACTGTTTATATTATTCGAAATAAGAATGAAGTTTTTGATTACTTTAAAAAATACTTGGTTAAAGCTGAAAGACAGCTAAATGTTAAGTTAAAATGTGTCCGAACTGACAATGGTTTAGAATTTTGTCACAAAGAATTTAAAAAGTTTTTAAATGATATAGGAATAAAAATCGAAAGAACTTCAACTTATACCCCTGAACAAAATGGCATTGCAGAAAGGTTCAATAGAACAGCCATGGATTGTGTCAGAGCTATGCTTCAAGACAGTGGTTTACAACCACAATTTTGGTCAGAAGCACTTTTAGCATTTATTCATACTAAAAATAGATGCGAACACAAATTAACTGAGGGTATATCTCCTAACGAAATATGGACTGGTTTCAAACCATCAGTAAAACATTTTAGAATTTTTGGCTCTTTGGCATATGTTCATATTCCTAAAATACAGAGAAATAAATTAAATGGAATACTGCCATGAATGAAGAAATTCAGATAATGAAGGATAGGCAAGTATGGAAATTAGTGGACACACCCCCAAATATAACCATAATTGGAAGTAAGTGGGTGTACAGCATAAAAATGGACGAAAACAATATACCTAAAAGGTATAAAGCTCGTCTTGTTGCTCAAGGTTTTAAGCAAAAACCCGGCATTGATTTTAAAGATATTTTTTCACCAGTTGTGAATTTTTCTATTGTTAGATTATTGTTTGTACTATTGATTTCTATGTTGGGTTGGTATCACTGTCAAGTTGACGTGAAAAGTGCATATTTATATGGACACCTTAAGGATACTATATAAATGAAACAGCCAAAAGGATTTGTGCTGAAAGGATCCGAAAACAAAGTATGTCTATTGGAAAAGGCTATATATGGTCTGCATCAAAGTGGTAGAGAATGGAATTTGGAATTAGACGGTATTTTAACTAAATTAGGATTTTCTCAGTTAAATTGGTGTAATTGTGTCTACAAATTTAAAGATGTAATTTTAATTGTTTATGTAGATGATATGGTTTTGTTTTCAAAAAGGGAACATTTGATAAATGAAGTAATCGAATTATTGGACAAAAAATTGGATCTTACAGTCCTAGGTAAAACTAAATATTTGTTAGGCGTAAACTTTCAAGAAATTGAAAATTCGATTTATTTACATCAAATTACCTACATTGAAAAATTAATGTCAAAATTCAAAGATCTTCCTAAAAGTTTTGTGAATTTACCTTTTAAAATTGGTTGTAACTTACCTGATAAGGTTAAAGAGGAAGAAATAATTGAAAATGATTTAATGAGGAAATTTCCCTATCGTTCCTTAATAGGATGTTTATCGTTTTTGTCAGATAGATCCAGACCAGATATTGCATTTGCTGTTAATATAATGTCTCAGTTTTGTATATTGTGATAATCAATCTGCTATCTATTTTTCAAAAAATAGTCAGGAAAATGTGAAAACTAAACATATTGATATCAAGTACAAATTTATTCGTAAATTAATAAAAGATGAACTATTTAACGTAAATTATATTTCATCGGAAAATAATTTGGCTGACTTTTTAACAAAGCCTTTATTGTTAAATAAATTTAAAAATATTATTAGAAAAATATTTTGTTAGATTTATATATATATATATATATATTGAATTGTAATACATCTGCTGAGGTTTTACAACCAATGGGGCCGCATGTTGGAATCGGTCTCAAACCTCTAATTATAGTGCCGTGTGGGGCACATAAATTTGAAGAATGTAAATCTTTGAATGTATAAAAGTGAAGAAAGATTGGGGATCATGAGCTGATCAGACTTCTTGTTGTTTTCTGAAATTATGTTTTTAAACCATAAGACTTGGTCACGTAATAAAATTTATTTTTTAATGTATAAAACTCTGTCTTCAATCGATAAAACCCAACAAGATCAACTTTGGCAACGTGTGGAAGCTGCTTGGTCTGCTGTACCCCAAGAACACATCCAAAGTCTCTTTGAATCAATGCCGAGGCGTGTGGCAGCGGTGATCTCCAACAATGGCGGCTACTCTGGCTACTGATTTTGGCAGGAGCCACACTTCACAGAAGTCTATAAATTTAATCATTTGATACTTGGTCAACATGTTATGTACAAAATAAATTTTGTTGTGATATCTCTTGTCTTTCTTGGTGTTGCAATTTGGGTGGCCAGCAGTGTAAAATAGAAGTTTTCTTGTCTTAAGAAGCAAGGACACTTGAACGCCGAATTTTAGCGTCATGAAATTCGCACAGGTTTTCTGTGTAGAATTTTTAAGTCAATGAAACTATTTTCAGTTCGCTACTATAGGTAGGACGATGTAAATTCAATATAGAGCATTTCGCAAAATGAGGCCACTTTTCAATCAAAATCGAATCAAAAACCGTCAAAATCTGTCACGATCCAAACAATCGGAAGAGAAAAGAACATAAGCAGCGGACAGAGCATAAACGGACAAAGCTCAAAAAGCTGTTACGAACGAAACCTGAGGGAACAGAGGCTTGACTGTTTGTCTGAAGCAGCAAAAACTCTGTAAGCAAGCCGGTTGATACGTGTGGTGTGGTTTTAGAGTTTTTAAGAGTTACAGATAGTTTATATATCTGTGGTTTTTGAACTGTAGATGGAAGTGAAGGGAGCTTGCCCTTCCTTCTGGGGAATCACGCTTGTTTGACTGCTCTGTGTTCCACGAAATGAGGTGTTTCAGAATATAAAGTCAAGAAAAATATCCTCTTCGAAATTTCGAAATTCAATGTATACATTAATTTATACAGGGTGAGTCTAAATTGTTTATACAAAATAAGAAGGTTGATAGTACCCATCCAGACGAGCAATAATTACCATGGAACATAGGGTCACATTCCACTCTGGGAGGCAGAAAAGAGTAAAGTCGAAACGCGTCAAGCATGATCAAGTCATCGCCTCTGACGTCGGTTTCCAACACGGTCCGGCACTTCTTGAATGCCACATATCCCGCACGATGGATAGGACGTGGCGGACCTGTGGCTTGGTCTACTCGCTCACCGGACCTCAACCCACTGGACTTTTTCTTCTGGGGGCACATGAAATCTTTAGTGTACCAGACGTCTGTGAACTCGGCTGAAGATCTCGTAGCGAGAATCGGTGTTGCCGCAGACAAAATTAACACAACACCAGGAATCTTCGAGAGGGTGCACCAGTCATTCCTTGGACGGTGTGAACTGTGCAACGACACGCGTGGCCGCCACTTTGAGCACTTGCTGTGAGTTTTTCTCTGTTCAATAAATCAGATTGTGCAACTTTTGGTATCGTTCATTCGCTTTCCCAATACTGTTGTAAGTACAGGCATCGGAGAACACCTTGTCCTTTGACAAGGCAAAGCTATTGCCACTCCGCTTGACCGGAAGCATTGGTTATTGGACGTACTAAGCTTACGGATATTCTAATTGATTATTAATCAATTAAGGTAGGTGAACAACAACCTGGTAGTTTGGTGTTCCGTGATCTGTGTTTTGTGCGGATAAATTCCGGAAATTGTGTGTGCGTACGCATCATTGGGAAATTTTTTTTTTTTTTTCTTGGATACGAAAAAATAAATAAATAAAATGATAGGCTAATACCCCACCTAAGTCGGCCCCGGTGAGTATCTCAATCCTGCATCATGGAAATTTTTATTTACTGTCTTCTTGAATACTGTATTTTGATATTGTATATTGTAGTTTGTGTTTTCCGTTGGAAACCAACTGCAGAGTGTTGGACTGCTCGGAAATTAGTTAATTTTATTGTTTTTGTTTTATTATAATGTTATAAATTAGTGCATATTGATATTCTTTAACCGGGAAATATTGAGCATTTTGAATTAGTTCTTATCATTGCTTGCGGTCTTGGGCTAAGGCACGATGTATCATCCTGTTGCTGATCTTTTTTTTTTTTTTTTTGCATATTAATCCATATTGTGTATCCCCATGTCTGTTGTCTTTTTTTTTCTTTCCCTTTCCTCTTTTTCCTTAGTGCTGTCTTGTTTTATTGTTTTTTTTTCCCTTTCTTTTTACTATTCCCTTGTTGGAGATTCTTGGTTACTTATGCACGTCAGCAATACTCAATGCTTCTTCGGAAGTGAGTCCCAAATGTAGTTTTGATGTTCTTATTACCTACACTTAATGTCTAGCTTGGACTGTTCCTTGTCTATGATTTTTATGAAATTTTTTTTTTCCCTTTGGTTTACTGCATATTAGAATTGTTTTCTGCCTTGATGTAAGCCTACTTTTTTTTAGGCCCAACCCTTTTCTTTTCTCAAATTTTTTTTTTTTTTTTTACTTTTTATTTTACTTCTATTTCTCAATTGTGGCTGCAGGCGAATTGGTCACTGGGGTTTATGGGTTCATTCCTTTTGTTTTGAGTCGCGAGAGTGACCGATTGGCCAGTAGCCATACACATGCAACAGCCCTTTGCTGGGAGTAGCGAGCTGAGTCGGAGACCGCGTGTTGAGGATGTAGTGCTAGCGGAATGCTGGGGCCTTTCTAATTTTTTTTTCTTATTTTTTTTTTATTTATCCTGGGTGAGGGAAGTTGTAAATTTTCTCCTTTTTGTCTTCGGAAAGGAAGAGAAGTGCTGGTCTTGTTGGGAGTGGACTGCTCCCATTTGTTGCTTGGTCTGGCATTGCGAATTGAAATTTGGAATCGGGAACTAGGTCAGTGGGTTGTGCTTGTTGACCCGAAAAGACACTGTCATACGCAACCTACCCGGAGATAGCTTGGTGATGCTAGCCAATGCAAGGGCCTGCGTTGTGAGATGGGTTCTAAAATTTCTCATTGTTTTCAACAATTTTTTGAACGCTTAACATGACCATCTTGCCCCGAAAGGGTCACAGGAGAGTCCGAGGGGTGCAATGGCCCGGGAGGAATTCGGTCCCTCCTCCCGAGCCTCACCAGTTCCCCTCCTCCCTCCTCCCGAGTTGGGGGAGGGGAACCCTCCTCTTTCCTAGCGCGCCTCACCCTCCCCTCCTCGTTCCTCGCGCTCCTCACTCAGCGGCGCGGACCGGGGAGAGGGGATGCAAAAGCACATCCCTACAAAGAAAACGTCTAAAACTCTCATGTATTGATATTCATACTCAAACTGTGTATTTTTGTATAGTGTAATTGCTTTACTGTGCTACCGTTTTCTTTTTTTTTCTTATGTGTTATCCATTGTATGATGCAATACAGAGGGATACAAACCGGGGTCGACTTTGCCTATATGATTTATTGAGTTAAACAAAGCTATCCTACTTTAAAACCGTGAGCATTCTAACTGAAATTTCATTCTTACAAATGGGTTCTGAGGTTGAGGATATAATCCTTGAAGACTTTAGTGTGCTAATAACCTTCGCCAAAGATATTGATAGGATCTTTGCCAAGGATAAACGTTCACAGAAGACTACTAGGCAGCAAGTCCTAGACAAACTTAAGGGTCTTGAGGACGTGTACATTAATCAAGTACGAAAAATAGCTTTCCTGGAGGGCAAGCTAGAGAGAACGAGTAAACAAAGAGAGGTGAGCGAAACAATACATAGGGAGGTTAGCGAGACCATACAAAGAGAGGTTGCTGAGATAAAAAACCTCATAAACGCACAACCGACTGTGCCAGTCAGAACATACGCGGGGGCACTCAGTCAAGAGGCCTTGGACAAAAGACTGGGTAAAAAGGACAACCAGACAACCCTCATTATTAAATCTAAAAGCCAGACGTCAGGCCAGGCCCTAAAAGACAAGATTAAGGAGACTCTGGGAGAAAACTCCCAAAATATCCAAATAAAGGGCCTATACGCTGGGAAAAATAATAATTTGATCATCAAAACATCCACAAAAAGGGACTGCGACACACTGAAAACTAGGCTGGAAGCAGACAACACCCTACAAGACATAACAACCAGGATACCCATCCCAAGAAGGAAACCGATCATCGTCCACGGTATCCCGAGGGACACGAATCCTGACCGTTTGATCCAAGCCTTGTGTGAAAAAATAGACGTCCCTATCCCGAAGGAAGTGAAAACAAGGATTTTCACAGACAAAAAGGAGACCACGCACGCAGTGTGCTACTTCGACGCAAGAACATCGAACCAGCTCCTGGCAGTCAAAAACATTGTATTCGCATTCGAACACTGCTCGATTCGAAATTACAACAGCATCGTAAGGTGTTTTAACTGCCAGGGCTTCGGCCACACGGCACACACCTGCAAGGAAGTAGCCTTATGCGGGAATTGTGCTGAGAAACACCCCACACGGCAGTGCATCAGCAACACCAAGACCTGTGTCAATTGCAAAATAAACAACCAGATATACGAAACTGAGTTACCTACCAACCACACAGCATATGATAAAGGGTGCCCTAGCCTCCAAAAACAAAACAGCACAAGGAGCAAGCTGACAGATCAGCCCAGCAACAGAAAATCGAACCCATCCCAGCCCACTAGTCGAAACTCCTCATAAATGGACTCTACTCTTCTGAGACAATATGAAATTCATCCAACAAAATTTACATCACTGCAGGGCATCGACAGTCCTCCTCTCTAAGATTTTAGAAGATGAAGACATAGACGTGGCCCTTCTGCAAGAGCCTTATACATCCAACAAAATATTACCAGGCTTTCCTGTTCACTGGCAGAAAATTCTGTCAGAAACTGGCAAAGCAGCCATAGTCATTAGAAACCCAAACATCATACCAACTCTCATAGCAAACAATAATGACATGATAACCATTAGCGCCAAAATTTGGCTAAACGAGGAAGTTTTAATCTCAGCAACTTATGCCTCTCCTATCCAGTCAATAGAGAACAATCTGAATGATTTAACAAGCATCCTGCGTAACAATAGTGGCAATATAATTATAGGAGGGGATTTTAACGCCCACAGCCGGATATGGGGTTACCAGGACGAGGATGAGAGGGGTAGACAACTCCTCGACTTCATCGCTGGTAACGGACTCACCTTGTGCAACACCCCAGGCGCAGCGCCAACCTTCAGGAGGGGTGAAGCCAAGGGCTGGCCGGACATTACACTTACTGCGGGCGATATAGGCAGCTACTTTTCGAACTGGTCGGTCAAAGATCTAGGGGTGGAGAGCGATCACCTTTCGATCGTTTTCGATCTGGAGACCTCCATACCCATCCCCATTCGCAATAGGTTCAAAACAATATATGGCAACCACGCCAAATTTAAGAATTTAGTGAAGCAAAACGCAGCTAATCTTGACTTCTCCGGTATAATAACCCAGAAGGACCTGGAAAGAAAGACGGAGCACATTATCACAGTCATAAAGGGAGCAATGGCCGAAACTTTTAAAAGGAAAAATAAGCTGAGGCAATCTAAAATTCCATGGTGGACTCCTGCCCTAAATACACAAAGGAAATTGGTGAGAGCACTAAGAAGACGATTCCAAGCTGAAACTGATGAAAACATAAGGGAAGATAGAAAAGTAAAATTTCGAAGAGAGAAAGCCATTATGAAGAAAATGACCAACCAGGCTAAAACTCAAGCTTGGAAAATTTTTTGCACTAACACTAACTCTACATACGGAGCACCTTTCAAGATAGCAACTAACAAATTGATTAAACCTTCCATAATTCACTCAACACTCCGCGACACACCTTTCACCACGGAAACCAATCTTAATAATCTGCTTAAGAGTATCTTTAAACCGGATCTCCCAGAGGAAGACACAGAGGAACAACGTATAACCAGAACCCAACATCACATCAACCCAAACAATTCAGCAACACCTCCATTCACTAAACACGAGTTTGAGCACCTTATGAAGACAGCACCAAAGAAAAAGGCACCGGGGCCAGACGGCATAGATGGTACTATTCTTAGACTGCTCCTTGAAACTATTCCCAATAAGCTACTAGACCTCATGAATGCGTGCCAAAAGCTGGGTAATTTTCCAACCGCCTTCAAAAGGGGAGAGGTAATACTCTTTCCGAAGGAAGGCAAAGACCCAACCAGTACCGACTCATATAGACCTATAAACTTACTGCCTATGCTGGGAAAAATTTTGGAGAGACTGGTGTTGTTAAGGCTGCAAAAATTCTCCCACGACAATAAAATCCTGGAGCCTACACAATTCGGTTTTCGCTCCGGATTGTCCGCCGAACATGCCCTCAATGGTCTTATTAATAACATCAGAAACAACAGAAGGAACGGCCTCCACACTTGCATCATTTCCCTGGACATCCGAGGAGCCTTTGACTCCCTGTGGTGGCCATCTCTAATGAGAAATCTGCATTGCAAGGGATTCCCCCCCAATCTCGTCAAACTTGTTCAGAGCTTCCTGAAGGACAGAGTCGTAGAGTTACATCAAGGGTCGATAGTGGCAACCCACACCATCCAGAAGGGTTGCCCACAGGGGTCGTGCCTAGGTCCATTCCTATGGCTGGTTGTAGCCAATTCGCTACTGGAAATGGACTGGGGACCGCACTGCAAAGCCCAGGCCTTTGCTGACGACATCACCCTGACGGTGGTGGGGGCCTCGAGACGAGAGCTAGAAAATGCAGCCACTGAAGCTCTGGACAGGGTTATCAACTGGTGTACCAGTGAGAAACTATCACTTTCAACTCACAAAACCAAGGCCCTTGTCATAAGCAAGGGCAAGAGATTAGCAAGAAAACCCTTGATCCAGAACGGAAATTGGAAAATATCAGTGGTCAGAAACATGAAGCTGCTGGGGATTACACTCGATGAAAGTTTATCCTTCATTCCACATCTTGCAGAGCTCAGGACAAAGGCCATTCTCATGAGCAACAGAATGTCATCCATGCTGGGAAGAGATTGGGGGGTTAAACCCAGGTACCTCAAGATCTGGTACCAGGCGGTGGCAGTGCGGCAGATATGTTACGGGGCTAGTATCTGGGCCGCAAATTTAACAAGTAGAATTATACGGAAAACGGAAACGATCCAGAGGTACTTCGCTCTACGCATCTGCAGAGCCTACAGAACTGCACCAACCAGTGCCCTGCTAGTGCTCTGTGGCATGGAACCTTTACATCTGGTGGCCCACAGAGAGGGAGCCATCACGAGGCTTCTTAGATTTCGTGAGAACGTTAACTTTTTGGGGGCAACATTCAAGGAAGCGGACTACGAGAGTGAGGTACAAATCTGGGAGGAAAAGACCTGGGAAGAGGACTACTCCCAGATAGGAGCGGAAACTGCCACCCATACCGAACTGGAGGTATTCACCGACGGATCGAAAACGGAGGATGGAGTGGGAGCGGCATTTGTGGCCTATGTAAACAGCTTAGAAGTTCACACCTGGGCTGCTACACTCCATCCCTCTAATTCGGTATTCCAAGCTGAAAAAATAGCCTTACTCTTCGCCATAGACTGGGCCGCCCTTCAGCACAACATCTGCCAAATTTCCACAGATAGCCTCTCAACCATTAAGACAATCCAACGGTTTCAGAATAAAGACAGAATAGTGGACAAAATCAGGAATAAAATTAAATACAACACAGATATAATAAAAATTAAATGGGTTAAGGCCCACACGGGCATCCAAGGTAATGAGAGGGCGGACCAGTTAGCAAAAGCAGCAGCCACAGGCAAGTCATCATTTCAACTCTCATTGAAGTTGCCAAAGAGCCATGCTAAAAGGAAGATGAGAGAACTGTCACTTAGAACCTGGCAGGAAAACTGGGAATCAGTTGAGACTGGGAGAAGGACATTTCAGTTCTTCCCGAAGGTCAACTCAAACAAACAACCATGTGGACCGTTCATGACTCCCTTCTTTACAGGCCATGGTCCCTTCCCCAGTTACCTGCACAGGTTCCACATAACCGAAAGCGACCAGTGCCTATGCGGGGAGATCGGCACCCCCGACCATTATGTCTTTGGGTGCCCGTTAACGTGTAGTAATCACGTACGGGCACCCACCCAAACAAATTATGGAGCCTGGGCCGCGAATACGGCAAAAAACAACACAGTGCAACACAAAATTAAAAAAATAATGCAATTTCTCATGGAAAACATTGACATTATTAAAAGGTAGTAAAGCCCATAAACTAATGAGCCAGTGCATGTAACCCAATAGGGGCGAACAATCCATGAGTGATAGAAGTGAATGTGAACAATACCGCATATAAGATTGTGCTAAGAAAAAAAAAATTGTAAATTATTGTGTTGTGCCTTTGTATACCTGTGCTTGCTACTGGTCTATCTTGTAAATATTTTTGTACAAATTAATCTAAAATTGAAATTTATGTAATTATGCTTTAAGGAATGAAGCCGAGACGTCTGGCCACGGTAGTGACTTCGGTCACAGCCGTGACTGTCGCCTCCCAATAGGTGAATTCAGACTATTTTCCCGTAGGTGACCTAGACACCACTTAAACCTGACTCCTGTTGGGAGGTAAGTGGTCACCTGCGGTGCCCATGCCCATGCCCATGCCCATACTGTTGTAAGTTCATGATGAAATTCTAATTTTACTCTTTTCTGCCTCTCAGAGTGGAATGCGACCCTATGTTCCATGGTAATTATTGCTCCTCTGGATGGGTACTATCACCCCTCTTATTTTGTAAAAACAATTTAGACTCACCCTGTATGTACTCAAAAAATATACAAACTGTCAAAACAGTAACAAAATATTTCTAAAGTGTAGGACGGCCGCGGTAGTCCGGTTAGAAGAGTAGCGGATTAGAAATCAAAGGGTAATGAGTTCGAAACTCGATTCAACGAAGGACCGCCGTAAACATGGGGTCCGATGCATGTTAAATCTGCCCTGGCCTCAAATGTCCTCACGTTGGCTTGGCGTGGAAGTTTGGTGAGTGGGATTCCAGCTCAGGTGTTGATCTCGTTATCTGACAGTAGTTCAAAATTGCTAAGCGTTGTCCACGATCTTTCCCTTCTGAATTGATCCCGGACCATCACCAATAGCCCGGCACGTTGTTCGAGTGTGACCTTAATTCAACTATCTACCTGTCCGCCGAAGGAAGATAATGGCTGAATCGCCATACGGAAACAAGACAAGAGTTGAAGTAGATGGATTTCCATTTTGGTAAAAAAGAAAATAATATTTACCCTTCGAGGAAAAATTAGCCGCGGTTTTGAGGTTTTTCTACTTCAGGAAGTGGTAGTTGATCTGGGTTACATGTGGCTGTAAAATTTATGTCATGTTTATGCATTTCTGAGGACGAAATATTGCTATTTATAATAATTTTTCTTTTTTTTCTCTTTTTGAGATGGTTAACGCTTTCCAATTTTTTGTAAATTAAACCGATAAAAATAATCAAAATACAATTAGTTTAAATATTTGTTTAATACAATTCAGATACAATTCATCATTGAAAGGAGCCCTGTTGAAGTAGAGGGGAAAATTTTGAAGGTTTTTACTGTCTTTTCATTCTCGGTGAATGAAATTGTCTAGAGATATTAGCTCATGAAACGAGTAGAAAAATCTCAGCTAATTTAAAAACCTAAGAGATTCAAACTTACATTTGTACAACTTACTTAGATTTGAAATATACTTATTCACTCAAATTACTGAATTTTGAAAGTGGTAGGGAGTTGAATTAATGTCGCAGTGAATATACACAACGGGCTACTGGTGACGGTCCAGGATCAAGCCCAAGAACTTTTTAGGAAAGGGTAAGTGAAGTCTCCCAGCTTTTCTCAGATTCCCAGAAACAGTCTCTCCATGTTAATTTTACTTTGTTAGCTGTAGGATGGGGAGAATGCATTTGTAATTATCGCTCAAACAATCAATCAATGCTGCTGCATTAACGAAAGAGATAATTATCATTATGAATTTTCAATTCGTAGATTTGTACTTAAAAACTATTGATTATTTTTTCAATAATTAAAATTAATTATAAACATTAGTAAAAAACATTTTAGTCAGTTGTTTACAATAAATAAAATATTCAACTGCTGAGTGTGAAAAATTTTGTGTTGGTATATTTCTTTTATTCTTTACATTGATCCTTTCTGTGTTACGAGATTTCTTTGCAGTGTAGTATTGTTTTTACCTCACAACACACGTAACCAGTAAATAACGACATCAATTAGTGAAAATAATCAAAGATAATATTGCTCAAAATTGTCAAAACTGATCAGATGTGACTCTGATGCAGGGAAGACTTCATGCTGTGGAACGGATGTATGCGAGTGAACCTCGGAGGGTTATAACTAATTCACCTAATGGCAAAGAAATGAACCATAAGCAGCTAGTTACCATGTATCAGCTTTCTAGCTTTCTATCTTCACCATCTTTACTTCTAACTTTAAATAGCACTTTAACGGTTTTGATGACGATATGGCAGCACCTGGAATTAAGCAAAAACCTACTTAACGTGTTTTTATGTACTTTAAATATAAATAACTAGGACTTGTTATTTCATGATAAAATAATAAAGTTAAAACGAATAATTATTCAGAAAAAAACATCAATTGGTTGAAATAATCATAGGGAAGATTCCATTGGTAAAGGTAAAAACTGATTCAAAGTTATGAAGGGAAGACTGCATGTTATAAATGATATATGTGTATAAACCCTTCAGAAGGTTAAAGAACATTCTCAATCTTTCATCAGCGACCTCTTCACTCTATATTTTCTTACAATAAATATTTCTCAGTCCTGGATACATAGCTTTCCTGGTAATAGCCCTTTTATTTTCTTCCAAGAAATTACTATTTCCAAACAACCTACTTAACTGTTTAAACTACAAGAGATAGTTTCGCTATGTATTTATTACATGTGCACAGATATCCTAACCATCAAAGAAGAGTTCTATCTGTAGTTAGTGTAATGAGATTCTCGTAATTCTCCCAAGTGGTTTCGACGAGATACCTCGTGCATGATCTGATTAGTTTTGCTAATGGCGAGTTATCTCGTCCATCAAGATCCGATACGTTTAGCTAATGACGAGATACTTCGTCGAGAAAACCACCAGGAGGTAAACACGGAGCCAAAACAACCATAGAACTAATCTCTAAGGACGGGACAAGTTAAAAGGGGGAAAATATTAGACCACTTTTGCTGCGGTTGGGGACTTCCATTCTACGATTTCTATGGCATTATTATGAGAGGATTAAATGTACGAAGCTGCAATTGTGTCGTTAAGATGATTACCGTGGATTTCCATTTTAAAGGAAGTCGATACTGGTTATTCGCTTTTCTGTAATTTACTACCCAGATCATATTCTGTGGAGAGTTTCGGTTTAATGCAGAACAGAGGCTCAAATTGTCAATAGAAAAGGTTAGATAATATCATGGTTTGGGGGATTGTACTGCGATGAAACAACGGTGTATTTGAAAGGAGATGATGTGGGGATTTCGGCTCATATCTTTGTTAATTATCTTCGAGATGATGGCTTCTTGGTATACTTATATTCTCATGTGAAATGAATACTGAAGGTTCTCATGTTTCTTAATTAATTTTACGTAAGATTATTTAATGAAGTGCGTAGGTTTATGTGGATAGTAACTTGGCATGTATTCTTCATTGGCATAGATGTAATTTTATCAAAATGTTTATGATAAGAGGAATAATTACATTGTGTCGCCGCTACCTCGCTTAAGTCACGAATCTGCGAAACCGTTGTTTCGAGGAAAACACGTTTGAAAGTTCGACGTTGTAAGTAAACTAGTATTGTGGTGAAAGTTTAGTTATCAATATATTCCCTACTGTTCGTGAAAATCGCTACACCACAAAATAGTTGTGCGATTAAAATGAGAATTGTACCACATATTACTGACATGATCGACTTTCTAATGAAATAGACGGATCATGTGCGAGCAGCCTTATGTTATTTCTTCCGGTCAATCGGTTTGAATATATGTTACTTGGTTGTGGGTAAAAACATAAATCCTAAATTATTGATTGGCTAAAGTGATTATCCACCGTGATCAGAAACACTAGTCTGCGCTTCGATATCCAATCGACTTACTTTATTCGTAAGCTCACCTGATTTACCCTTTAGAGGTCTTACGAGCTGCTAAGAGTATCTTACGAGCTCTTACGAGTCCCTAAGAGCCGCTATACGTGATGGCATCGAATCAAATAGACTTTGGATGTGTTCCTGGGGAATCGCCTGCCATGCAGCTTGTATGCGAGTCCATAATTCTTTGGTGCTGGCTGCTGAAGAATTTTAACGGGCTAATTGCCGAGTGACCATATCCTAGACATGTTTAATAGGCGAAGGTGGAGATTAGGGAAAAGGTATCTGCAGTTCCAAGAAAAAGGCTTTAGCATTCTTGGAAACATGTGGTCGGATATTTTCCTGTTGGAAAAAAGCTTCAAAAGTGCTCTGAACGAAGAATATGGCATGACCTCTAAACTTCCCTGATGCAGCAGTTGCTGCTAAAATTTCCCTGAATTCGTAACAGCCGAGATCTTGAATGGAACCCGACTATCACGCCTGCAATTCCGTTATTATGAAGCTCTACAACGCATGCTGGACGATTGTGCTCACCACAATACCTTCTAATGCTTGTGCGACAATCATTGTAGCCTAAGTTGAAGCAGGACGCATTCCAAAACAATACATGCTGCCAGTCAGAACACCATTGTCTATGTTCGCGAGGCAATTGTAGCCAGAAGCGTTCATGGTTTAAGTTAAAGGGAAGCCACAGCATAGAAATGCATGCATTCAGTCCTCTTTGAAGCAGACACCATTGCATTGGAGCAGACAATGTCCAACTTTTGCGGTACTTCACCGATTCATTAGCACTTGAAGTGAAGTTGAAATGTCTGTCTGCCATGCAAAAGAGACGTCTGTCACTCGTGATGTCGTCACATTTCGTGGTACATTGCCAGATGCATCCAATTCTCTTCAATGCCACACTCTTACGTTATCCAAATTTTACGCCATATACCCAACAATCAATCAATTAATCTCACGTTATCCAGACGAAACGTTCATAAACGGCTGTGGCGTACTGGGACAAATGATTTTAGAGAAATAAGCACACAAATGTCAATCAACGCATTTCTGTTACATTTCTTTCGAGATATTGGAATTAAATATAACGTGCAATTTTCTTTTTATGCAGAAATTTGTTGAGAAAGATTGAAATGTTTTAAATATAATTTTAATTCATTTTAACATAACAACAGGTTTCATTACATCTCTCATTCTATATCATTTTCAGGTTATTAAAGTAACTTTTAGAAACGATATATACCGCAGGTTTTATTTCGAGAAATGGTGCGCATTTGTGTAATTACATGTAATAATTAATGGGCGTGAATGACTCTATGTAATAATCGTATATAAAGGGATTCATAATGACATACAATGTAGGGATGTAGTGTTACTCAATTTGTAGTAAAAATTACAAATTTAAACACATATATTTTATTATTCTAAATATTTGTTTTTGGTTCTAGTTTATAGCAGAACAAGAAAATTAGTGACTATCGGACACAAATATTTTAGATTAAGAATTTACTAAAGTTTCAAACGAAAAAATTCTACGAGCTTACAAATACATTACCTTACATCTGGTAAGTAGCAAAGCAATTCAGAATATTCTTATAATCTGATATACTTGTGGTTACAATTCTAATTGAAATACCAGAAGCATGGGTTATACTTTAACCGTAAACTGTTGGCAAGTTGACTCCTTGGAGATTTTCTGGTTTCCCCCTTGTTATGACGAAAATAAAAGATAACTACCCCTTAAAAGACCTACCAGAAGTCAGAGCCTACATCTACCTATACTAACAGTTCTTTAAAAGATGACTTTCAATAGACTCCTAAAATAACGAAGATAATTTCATTAAGGTTTCATTTTGACACGTTTATGTTTCAAAAATTGAAGCCAATATAGGCAGCTTAAGACGTTAATGACTAAAATCTAGTAGGATTACTTATGACAACTTTTCTCCATTTAGGCTAAAAGATTTAAACGTAAACATTATTTGCCTACAGTTTTCGATAAACCAAAGTACACTGTTTCTGATAATTTTGAAAAACCTCAAGCTTCGAATTCAGTATAAAGCTGAGAGAATTCTTAAGTGACTTTTCAAAATAGATTACTGAGATAGGATCAAGTTTGTAAATTTTTCGGAATACTAAAATTGAAAATGGTTCTAAAAGTAGCTAAGTTGAAATAATTGTTTAGTTGAAAAGCCGTGTTTTATGGTTCATTTTTGTTTCTGTACTAGTAAATATCTGACAATTTGCATAATAAATTGAACATTTTGAGAAACAATCGTTATTCGTGAAACGTAAACACTTATTCTTGCAATTTTTCAGATAGAAAACCTCACTGAAATCTAGTACCAAGTTCACGCCAATTTTTGCTAGGTTCTTTCTTTTCATTGATTTCTCCAGAGGGTTGAAAAGAATTAATTTAAATGCGATGCACAGAAGATTTTTTCGAACATAGACTGTGAGTGGCAGCAGATTTTTTTAACAGAACACAAAAAACACTGCTTTGAGAAGTCTCAGTCTTAACAATGAAAAGAACAGCGAAACAAGGGGAAAGAAAATAGTCCCAGAAACATTGTTTTCGCTGGATATTTTTTCAACATTTTTTCCAGTTGCACTTTCCCATTGCTTTCTCCAGTGTTCTTTTCTACCAGTAATTTACTCCATGGGTTTGTTCATGCCGATCACATCATCATCACTGCGCATGCGCCTAGATAATTGAATGACACCCATTAGTCAATTCAAGTTCCGATCTTTCTTTTCTACTGTTTCGGTGGTTTTCTCTCCAGATCTCTTGCAGAACTCTTTTTTTATTCTTCTGGTGATCGCGTGTTCTTTTGTTTTCGCTGAATTTCTTTCTCTGTCTGTTTTTATTTCCTTCTTCCCGCCCATCTCCAACTGCTCTCTTCACTCTCAGGGGTATACTTTTCTTTCTGTTTTTAAAAGAAGTTAACGTCATTTGGAGGCTTCTAAAAGTGTGGATGCAGAATCGCTTCTGTTTCTTTTTTGTGTGCAAAAGTCATTTAGAAATTGCGACCAAAAAGGCTGAGTTGTGGTATAAAGAGAAGAGAAAGTAAATCATCGAAGTACTTGGGAAAATTACACACATTAAATATTGAAATATGTGTTGTTTCTTAAGCCGTCAAATAGGCGATTAGAATTTTTAATTTATATCCAAGGTTGTTTTACAATATTGCTGCTTTATTCGTGGTTTAACAGCAAAGTAATATAGGTTGGTTTTCCCATGCGCAAGGTTCATATCTGATTGTCAATCATTATGTTTTCCTCATCAACGTATATGTTATTATTAAGATACCATGTTTCTATGATATGTTACTTTTTCAAAGACGGTTTATGAACGTGAAGTCCTTTCAAGCATTTAATCCTCGGTGTATGTATTGACGAGGTATCTCGTCATAAACAAAACTGGCCAGATCTTGATGGAAAGGTGTCTCGTCATTAGAAGAAAACTGACCAAATCTTGATGGAAAGGTGTCTCGACATTAGAAGAAAACTGGCCAGATCTTGATGGAAAGGTGTCTCGTCATTAGAAGAAAACTGGCCAAATCTTGATGGAAAGGTGTCTCGTCATTAGAAGAAAACTGACCAGATCTTGAACCTGTCATCGTAAGAAACGGCAGTACCTTGCTGACGAGCAATCTCGTCATTAGCAAAATTGGTCAGAACTTGATGGACGAGATATCTCTCTCGACACCACTTGGAAAAACGTGGCAGAGTCAGTGTTAAGCCAAGGACACCATGGGAGGTGCTGGCGCATAGCATCCATCGTGAAAACAAGCCTCCCTGATGGACTTAGGGGAAGTTTACCCTCATTTACATATCGTTTTGAAGAAACCAGGAAACTTCAACCCAACAGGTACATACGAGATTCACCCTCGCAACCAAGCACTTCCGTCTACGAGTCTTTCAAGAGACGCCTTTAGCCTCTCTGCTGGTGCGGCTCCATACTATGTTATATTTATGTTTAAGATACATTTCAAGATGAATTTACGCAATGGTGGTAGTTGTAAATATCGTTCGAACACCATTGTGTGATTTTAATATCCAATTGTATGCCTTTGCTTAGTAAGTTTAGGGCTGATTGGTTGGTTAAATTCACCATTTGACATTTTCTATTGGGAGTAAAAGCTGATTGCTTTTGTATTTCAAACGAATATTTCGGTTGGTCGTTTTTTTTATGGTGCAAGGGCCACATTTTGCCAAGTTGCTACAATAAATATTACTTTGTCAAGTAGAGGAACATATACACACAAGGAAAGTTTTTGCTGATCATTTTACTGATTGCCCCAAAATAACATAAGAAAACAGCCTATCCAAACATAAAGTTTAACAAGGTTCCATAAATATGTTCATGGAGAATAAAGTTCTCGCATTGTGTGCAATTTATTGTATTTTAAAGAGAAATATAAATTTGTTAATTGCTTATCTTAATTTAATTACTTTAATGGGCATATAGAAAATTATTTCTATTATGCGTGTGATAGGTCATATTACAAGTGGCAAGGCGCAAGTTTGGGATGAAATGCATTGCTATCTTTAAATTCCATTTAATTATTAACTATATAATTTCCTCATAATTTCAATAAAATTTGATAATTTTATCATTTTTAATTGCAGATAATAAATATTTTAATCGACAAAATTGCGTATTAGTTCGAATTGAAAAATTTGATGATTAGTTATTAATAGCACGTGTGGTATTAGTTACTTTAATTCAGATTACATAGATAAATGCGAACAATACTTATAATTTCATTTATAACAAATTTGGAAATTATTCCAAAATTCACCATTTAATCTACTCAAGCTATAAATTCAATAAGGCCACATTATATGTCACGCCTCGATTTACTTAACCTTAAAAATGACAGCATAATAACAAATCAAACCAAAAGAATAGGGGTTAGACTACAGGGGAGATAGCTCCCACTTTGTAAAACTACTATGATCAAAAACTTTAATCGTGTCCTTCTGAGAAGTAAGCACTCCCCAAACAAATAAACAGCGAAATATATAAATATAACGATGCATTATCGTATATCTCATCCATTAAAGCGATTGGTAAATTGAAGATCTCTATCGAAATTCGGAGAGACGAATTTAAAAAGCTAAATTTTACTCTCACTTCTCAGGATAGTGCATTGAAATAAAGAATGGTGGATAATGCATCTACGTGTCAAGCAAACCTATATTTTCTATTAACGAGAGATATCTGTTTCACAGTCTATAATGAACTTCAAATAATTAAATAAAACGTATCAGGAAACACTCACCTACAAACGCCTTCATAAGAAACGAAACTGGGCAAGTTATCTCTGAAATTCCTCTCCGATGAAAGACACCGCGTACAAGAAAGAGAAAATACGAAACGCACCTCAAATTACCTTATGAATAAATGAAAGTTGATTGTTGATTTTTTTGGTCATGAAGCTAGAATTTAGTTTTGCTATAAGAGAGCATATTCGTCGCAGCGTGGTTAATTCTTCTGCGCTAAACATCCATTGTCCTACAAAAATTCACTAATTTCACAAGTAAACAACTGAATAATGCAATTGTTTTCATGCGCTTTTAAAAATCCAGAACAATGCGTGGTTCCCTGGAAGCGTATCAGGAAACACTCACCTCAGATCCCCTCATCGCAAACAAATGAATAAATGCAACATTTTACTAAATTCTCCTCGAAAAAGTATTTCTATGGGAGTTAGAAACTATCGCAAGACTGATGGGGTACACTGACGAATGGTAGTCGGGATAAAAAAGGAAGAGAAGCACAAAAAAGCGGGTTTCTTTTTCTCCGAGAGAAAGCTGAAAAGCGCTAAAAAATTCTCTTCGTAACTTCCGACTTCCAAGGCCTCCGAATGTTTTGGTGCTCTATCTTTTGTTAGTTTATCATTGCCTTTTACCTCCTTTCTTTGTGCGGCAGAGTCGGTATCTTTCCGTCCACACACACCGCATTCTTCACGGCTTTTCTTCGTCGGTTTCTTTTCTTCGTTTCTCGCCATCGATCTACGATTTCTCCCACTCCCGTCTTAACACCATTTTGTGTCCGCGTTGGCGCCCACCAGGAGAAAGACACCACTTGGACAGTGGTCATCCGAATAATCTTCTTTTCAAATTGCTTGACAGATTTCTGAGATTCGGTGCAATTAAAGTCTTGTCAGTGTTGCCGTGTTGGTCAAAAAAGTGGAATCTGCAAGTTAGGTGAAACTTAATTTCTCCCTTCCCTGCCTGAACGCTCGCTTGTGTGTTCTTGTGTATAGGTAGTTGAATTTAAGTCGCACTGGAGCAACACAAAGAGCTGTTGTCGACGGTCCTGGATCATTCTCAAAGGGAAAGATCCTGTGACAGTACCTCGTAATCTTGAACCAAGGTCAGATGACGAGGTTAACACCTGAACCAAACACTTCAAACTTCCACACCACGCCAACGTGAGGACATGTGAGGCCCGACAGATTTAACGTGCACCAACTCTCACGTTCACGATTGTCTGGTTCGATCGATTTTTGAACTCGTAACACTCCGGTTACTAAACCTTGACTCTACCAACTGGGATACTGCTTCCCAGTTAAATTCTAGAGAGAAAGTAAATGTATTTACTCATCCACCACTACCATAAACTTTCAATATGGTGAGTATAAAAAAACTGTAGCAAATATCAACCAGGAAACATTTAGAAGATTGAAGTTGTGCTACCTTATCATGTCTGTCACAGTCAAAATTTAACAACACTAGATAATATGACAACTTTATGATCAACCAGCTGTTGAGAAAATTTACAAACTCTAAAAGTAAATTTTACCGAAGGTCCAAAAGAAAACTAAAAATCTTTAAGCATATTTGAATCTTAAGCCTTTGAATTTGAAAATTTTCAAATTCGTCATATTTTATGAAAAATCCATAGTATACTTTATTTTAAATTTCCATGGTTCACTTAAATTTGCTAGAAAATTTTGTTAATTGAGAAATAAGATATTCATTTTAGTTTTGCCCATTTTCTTTCTCATTTTAATTTTAATATCACGCAAGATGCCATATTTAAATCAAAAAAAGCTGAAAGTACTTAAGTTAAAGATCCAACTTAAGTACATTTTTTATTTAAATATCGTACCAGAAGTAAATACATAAAAAAGTTAACTTAATCGTTACCTCCCACCTTAGACTACTTTAATTCAATCCTTTCCAATTGTAACTCAATGTAGCTGATTCTCTTTTTGAATTCAATATCGCATGAGGGGCCATATTTAAATAAAAAAGATTAACCCTAAGCAACCTAAGTTAAAAACAAACTTAAGTGCCCTTTTTGATTAAAAAATATAGTACAAGGTGAGGGTACTTAAATCAAAAAATGCACTTAAATGTTACCCTCCATTAAGCTACTTTGATTAAATCCTTTCCAATCGTAACGCTACTTCTATGTCACTGTTTCTGATACTTATTTCAATACGCGCGTAAGGTTCCATACTTAAATAAAAAAGCTACACTTAAATTACCCTTAAGTTAAAGCTTAATTTAAGTGAACTTTTTAATTTAAATATCGTACAGAGCGAGTACTTAAATCAAAAAGTGCACTTAAATTCTACCTTTCATTAGGCTACTTTAATTAAATCCTTTCCAGATTGTAGCACGATCTCAGCATTGCTGTTGGATTGGAAACTAGAGAGTGTAATACCCTTCTCACCGCCAATCCTCCACGACAATCCTCCAGCGTTTCTAGTACCTACATAGACTCGGACAAAACAGCCACGGATGTCGGATTAGGGTAATGAATCTGAAATAGGTATGGGAAAGACAAGGGATTAGCCTGGAGCGAGGGCCGGAGTGGTCGCGACCGCAATTATCGGAGATATCGCGCGATGATTGAAATGTTACAGAGATCTCTGGAAGCGATTATGTCAGGATTAAGTCCTGGTGATGTTACATATTGCGGTATGGGAAATTATGCTGTGGTATTTAATACTGTGCCTCTAGTTGGGCTATTTTACACACTGGAGGTTGAAATTATAGAGTTTCTTGTGGTGTGTCATTTGTAAAAGCTAATAATCAGTAATTTCGTAATTGCAGAGTGGTATTTCTATAATTAAGTAAGCTGGACTATGGTGGGTGTTAGTTTGAAGCTAGTTCTGGTTGGAACTGATGTACCATGTACGTCAGCTTACACGCGAAACATTCGAATTCAAAATTTCCAAATACAAGTTTGATAGTTTTTGTGGACCAGAATGTGGTGATCCTTAGATTATGAAGTTCCATTAATTAGTTCATTCTCTGCAAGAAAATTAGATTTCTCCTTGAGAAAAATGATATAATTCTCCTCCCCTTCTTTTTCTCAGAACTATGGTTTTTTATAATTAGTGCTATGCTTTGTAGTATTGGGATAAGAATGTTACTCAAAGTACTGACAAAACAATTAATAAATACAAAGAGACATCGCAACGGACAAGTTAACAACACAATAATAACAACGTAAAGACTCTGAGGCAACTGTTATATGGTATATCCACTCACTGCAAAAAGTTAAGCACGGAGAGGAAAATGTTAATTTCCGGAAGCCAATCTGAATTTGAGAGGCTGCATTTCGCTGCAGAGGTAGATGGAAGTATGCAAATATGTTCTGTAACAGCCAATCGCGGTTTCGTGTCAAGAAATATGCAAAAAAGGCACTCGTATAAGAAGACAGCATTGTGAAGGTTTAGAGGAGTTTCATGTAAGTGCTGATAAAAAGTGTTTAGAACTTTCGTACGATTAGTTTTCAAGACAGACGTGTTTCTATGGCTTCCAGAAGACGAATGGCAGATAATGAGCGCTGGCGTTCTGTGGGACGCCATGAAGCAGGACAATCAATCACAGATGTTGCTCTTTTCATCGGCGTTCATCATTCCGTCCTTTCACGATTATGGAAACAATTCCAAACAAACGAAACAGTTGTCCGAAGACCTGTGGCCGGTCGCCCAAGGGTTACGACCCCCACGGAAGATCGATATATTGCTGTTTTAGCCAAGCGGAATCGAAGAGCGACTTCAACACTTGTGACATCCACGGTTGCAGCGTATCTGCCACTGTTCGCCGAAGGCTACACATGAATGGACTGTACGCCCGGGTACCACGAGTTTGTGTTCCTCTATCCGTCCAATCCAGAGGGGCACGATTAAAGTGATGTCGGCAACATGTGAATTGGACTGTGTTTGATTGGGCCAACGTTATGATCACGGATGAGTCGAGATTTTCCCTGGAGCCAGATGACAAGCGTGTTGGGGTCTGGAGAGAACAAGGCACACGCATTCGGCCCCAGAACGTCATCGAGCATTCCGAGGTAGAAGCATCATGGTGAGGGCAGGGATTTCGTTTGGATATCGCACCGACCTGCATATCTCTAGACGGGATTCTGTGACGGCTGCTCGGTATCGGGATGAAGTCCTAGAACCCATTGTGAGATTGTACGCTGCTGAAGTTGGTCCTGCTTTCATTTTAATGGATGATAATGCGCGTCCCCATCGAGCCAATATCGTCGACGACTACCTTTAGAGTGAGGGGATTGCGCGTATGGATTGGCCGGCGTACTCGCCCGAACTTAATCCCATTGAAAATCTTTGGGATGCCCTCGGCCATGCTGTGTCTGCCCGTTTCCCACCCCCAGTCACTCTCACAGAGTTGCAAACTGCTCTACAGGAGGAATGGCAATTACTTGACTCTGGGGTGGTTGATCACCTCATGGAAAGCATGGTCACACTCTGTAAATTTTGTATGAGGATGAGGGGTGGTCACATATCCTATTAATGTCGATTTTGTCTGTTTGTTTTGGATTTAAACATCATTTTGTTAATGACTCCAATATGACTTCATCTTATAATTTATGATAATTTAATATTGTTTTCATCTTTGTATGTAATTCTTTGTTTTGTTTCATGCATAAACATATTTGCTACTTTTCTGCAGCATTTCGTGTCAATCAAAGCTGTACTTGTAGATTTTTTCGCATTTTACCACTTCGTGCTTAACTTTTAACTGAAGTGAGTGTATATAGACCATCATCAAAATTCTAATAAGAGAACCCAAACAAAATATTTTTTCGTTTCTTGGAAAAATCTATTCTTGGTAGCTTTACTTATTATATATGATATGCATGATATACATGATATATATACAGGGTGTCGCAAAAAATGTTGCCACACTTTTGTTTATAAAGTGTTTATTAAATATCGTACAATTTGATTTCAATGTTTATAACGAACTACATTAACGTATTTTTTGTATTTATTTCATATTTTGAAATTGATGACCATTCCGATCTATACAGCGCTGGCATCGTGAAGCTACGGAATCGCACACATTTAAAAACATTTCATTCGGAATTTCAGCACATTCTCTTTCGATGGCTACTTTCAATTCATCGACGGTTGCAGGTTTTGTACCACAAACTTTATTCTTAAGAAAATTCCACAACAAACCACAGGGTCACTATTTTTTGGAATTCTTACTTCACGAGCAGCCTGGCGAAGCGATGTTCTTGTCAGTAGACGATACATTTCCAACGCTCTTTCTTCCGTGTCTGCGTCAGTCGATGATCTTGGTCTTCCGGAACGTTGTCTCTGAACATTCTGAACAGTTCCATCTGCTTCAAACTGATCAGTAATTCGTCTTATGGTGAGTCTACTAGGTGGATCAGTGTGAAATGTTTTCCGAAATCGTCTTTGCACTTCTACCGCGTTTTCCCACTTCCAGTGGCACTTGAACGCAAACTTTCCTTCTTCGAAACTTAATCTGGTTTGGGCCCATTATTTCTCAACCATTAAATCTGTAACATATATATATATATAATAAACAATCAATCATTCAAACATACAGAACATTAATTCTGCCTTAAATATATTGATGACTTAATTGTTTTTAATGATAGTAATTTTGCTAACCTGTGGAAATCTATTTACCCCGATGAATTATATTTAATAAAAACTAATTCAGATAATAATAAAGCCGTCTTTCTGGACCTAAATATTTGCACTTTGAATGATCGAACTGATATTGGTGTTTATAAGAGAGATGATTTCGGGTTTCCGGTTTTTAAGTTGATATATTGGGATTCTAATATTCCTAAAAAAATTTATTATAATACAATTGCTAGTCAACTGGTGCTTTTTTAATAAAATTTGCAACTCTAAATATCATTTTCTTTTGCAATCTAATAATCTCATTGACATACTTCTTAATAATAAATACCCTCACTCCTTTTATAGGGCTCGTCATCTGACCGTGGTTCAAAATTACGTGGTGTTGTCCTCGGATCTTCCCCTTTGGGATTGATCCCGGACCGTCACCAATAGCCCGTTGTGTTGCTCCAGTGTGACGTTAATTGAAATACCCTCCCTTTTATAGGGTTATTTTTGAAAGATTTAAAAATGGTAATATTGCTTGACTGGGTTTTCGAACACTATCCTTTTGATTTTCGGGTTCGAGATCGGAATTGCGATTCCGACTTCTCAACTCTGATTTTTGGGTGCTATAAATGGCATTTGTTGGCGATTTTCATGTAGTTTGCGCGGTTTATTAATTTGGATAAGAGTTTGTTTTCTCTTCTGTGGTTTTGATTTTCTGGTCCTTATTTTCTATTTTTGCCTTTCTGTTTATGGTGTTTGGAGGGGTATGTGGGCTACTTTTGGTTAATTGCCGCCCACACGCAGAAAACGCCATATTGTGTTGACTGGGTGAGGCTCCTCCCTGATGACGCCCTCATCCACCAACAATTAATTTTTTCGAAGTTTTCTTGGTGTTCTTGTGTTTAAATTTCCTGGATATCTTTTTGATTTGTGATATTGAATTATATATATATATATGTGTGTGTGTGTGTGTGCGTGCGTGCGTGCGCGTGCGTGCGTGTGCGCGTGTTTGTAGAAGAACACCGCAAGTCCAGGAATTTTAGTATCCAAAAAGCACTCGGACTCAATTTTTAACATAAACATATATTGAGATGGACGATTACATTGAACATTTAACATAGAATATAGACATTAATTATTTCATCGTTTAACATTGTCGTCGTTAGTCCTACGTCGTACACAGTCTAACACTGTCTGCTACTCTAGCGTTGTCCAGCAGCATCAGGTCTCGTGGCGGTAGGTTGGCGACTGAAGCGCCACAAACAGCGGGTGTCATAGGCCGGTACCACAACTCGGCCCTCCTGACGGATGACGGTCCTCCGCATCCTAACTTCTAGAAGATTTAACAAACTCTGGAAAAGAAAGAAAACAAGCAGAAAATATCTATTAAAAAAATTTTATAGTCTGTTATCGTCATAATTATTTTTCTAGGACGGCATCGTTGTTTTGTGGTCATCTCGTCGTTGATGTCGCCACAATCGTCGTCATTGGTGATGTTGCCATCCTCGTCGGAAATGAAGTCATCGTCGTTTTCATTATTATGGCCTATTCGTCGTTGTCATCTTTAAAATCAAGACCATGTCGTCCTCGTCTTCTTCAGTATTTCCGTAATTTTCATCGTAAAACAAAAAAATTTTTAACACTTTTTCTGGACAAAATCGGGGTGAAAATTGTCTAATTTGGTATGTGAACATCATGATATTGTTTAAACTTGGTTCCAAGGCTTCATGTAATCGGCAGCTGTAGATGTAAAATTTGGACCTTCATGTTTTCCCACCTTTTCAACATCATAGCGATCTTTGGGTTTGACTTTTGTTATTTTATAGGGACCAAAATATATATTTAGGCTTCAATTTTAGTCCTGTCCCAAATTGAGTTCTTTGAATAGCTACAAGTTGTCCTTCTTTGTATTTTCGCGATTCTTTTCTTTTCCGATTGTAGGTCTTTTTGTTTTCCTCCTGAATTTTTAAAATGTTTTGCTTTGCTTCTTCCCTAAGTTCTTTATTTTTCATGAAACTTTTATCATATTCTTCTAAAATTTCTATTATTCAACGGTCTTCTTTATTTTTCATCCGTACACCAGTCAATAGTTCAAAAGGTGTTACTTTAGTACTTCGTGCGATAGTACTGTTCATTACTCGTTGAACAACGTCAGTGTATTTAAACCATTTTGAAGGATCATTAGAGGATAATTTTGATAATACTGGTATTAGAGTTTCGTGCATTCTTTCAACATGACCGTTTGCTCGCGGAATTCCAGCTGTAATTAATAAATGTTTAATACCTTCGGCCTGGCAATATTCATCAAAATCTTTCGAGGTAAAAGCACTTCCACGATCACTGATAATTCTGGATGGGTTACCAAATGTTGCTTGTTGAACTTTCAGTTTGTCTATAGCATTTGTCGACTTTACCGGGTAAATCCAAATAAATTTTGAAAATGCATCCACTATAGTGAAAATATGTTGGTAATTTTTATTTGTAGATGGTAAAGGTCCGATGAAATCCATGTGATATGTACTTAAAGGTATATTCTTTTTCGGTATAGGGTTTAAGAGTCCTCCTTTTCCTCGCTTCTTATTATACAAAATACAGTCTATACAATTTGCTATAACGCTTTCTATCTTTTTATCCGTCCAGGTATGTAAAAATTTCTCTTAATCAGCTCTTCTGTTTTTGTTACAGCGAAATGACCTTTGTTATGATTTTTCTTAATAATTTCAGTTTGCATGGCTTCAGGGATCACTAATAAATTTCTACCAGCATCATACTTATACAAAACGTTGTTCTTTATAAAATAATTTTCATCTTTCCCATTCTCAACTAGATTTTGCAATACTTTTATGCAATCATCATCTTGTTGGGCAGCTGCTATTTTAGCTGTCACGTAATTTTCGGAATCTATCATCATAACGGGATTTCTGCTCAAGGGGTCAACGTGTCGCATTTGCGTTTCAGACCTATGTTCTATTTCATAGTCGAAATCTTCGAGAAACAGAGCCCATCTAGCAATCCTTGAGCAAATATCTCTTTTGTTCATTGTCATTTTGAATGCATTGCAATCGGTAACAATTTTGAAATGAAGACCTAAAACATACGTTCTGAATTTTTTAAAGCCTCAACAACCGTTAAAGTTTCTAGTTCATAACTTGAAAATTTTTGTTGCTGATCCGTAGTTTTTCTGCTCATAAAATACACTGGGTGGAACTGTTTAGGTCGCGCTGCATTAAAATAGCACCAAAACCAAATTGGCTTGCGTCAGTGTGAATTTCAGTTTCGCTATCTAAATTGAAAATATTTAAAACTGGTTTTTCACAGAGTAATTGTTTCAGTGTGTTAAAAGAATTCCTTTCGTTTTCATCAAATTGAAATTTATTTTCTTTTTTCAACAAATCGCTGAGGGGTTTGGCAATTAAAGCAAAATTGGAAATAAATTTTCGGAAATAACTTGCTAGTCCAAAAAATGAATGAACCTCTTTGAGCGTTTTCGGTTCAGGATAATTAATAACAGCTTTCGTTTTGTGCGGGGAAGGATAGAGTTTTCCGTTTTCTATAATATGTCCCAAATATTCAATTTTACTAAACAAGAATTGACTTTTCTTCCAATTTATATCTAATCCATAGTTTTGAGCAATTTCAAGTACTAACTTAAGACATTTCAATGGCTCATTTTCATTATCTGCTAAAATTATAATATCGTCGATATAAGGCAATACAAAACCTTTATTATTAAATCACGAAATATATCATTTATAAACCTTCGAAAAATTGCAGGTGAATTACATAATCCGAAAGGAGTACGTAAAAATTGATACTGTACATTGTGCGTTACGAATGATGTGTATGGTTTACTCTTTTCTGAAACCTTCACGTGAAAGAAACCATTCTATAAGTCTAATGTGCTAAAAATCCGTGTACACTGAAGCTTATCTAAAATATCTTCAATCAGTGTCAAAGGATACCTATCTTTTATGATAATCTTGTTTAACTTTCTAAAATCGATACAAACACGCGGGGTACCATCTTTTTTCTTAACCACTACAACTTGGCTAGAATATTCCGAAGAACAAGGTTCAATAATATTCATATGTAACCATTCCTGGATTTGATCATCAACTATTTTGCGTTCTGTAAACGGTAATCTTCGAGATCTATGAAATACAGGTTCATCATGTTTGAGAACAATATTCATTTCAATATTTGAGTTTTTGTTTCCAATCGGTTTATAAATTTAACACTAAATTACTTATTTCATTTCTAACTGTTTTACACACATTACTACAAATATTTAATTCGTTACATGTGTCAGAAATGTCTACATTCAAAATTTCGAATTCATCGGAGACCACATCAATTTTCGATTTGGTGACAGTTATACCATTTTTGCTTATCTTAACCTCTGCCTGATTCAAAACAGCCATTCCTATTATAGCTTCGTAAGCCATTACACTATTAGATACTACACATATTTTAGAATCGAAAATCTCATCATCTATTTTTAACGAACCGTGAAAAAAACCTAATGGTTTGATTTTATTCTCTCCTATTCCAGACAAAACAGAAGTAAAAGGTTCAAACTAGGCCTTCTTAACTTATTATAAACATTCTCTCAATCAAAGTCAAAGCACTTCCTGTATAGAAAAGTGCTGTAATCGGCACATCGGAAATGGAAATCTGTTTATGCATAGCCTCCAAAGGGTGTGGAGAACTCAAAGCAGACACATTGGCACCGCTGACTTGACGAAAACTATTTTTGTTATTGACACATTCGTTCGATTTATGACCAAACTGATCACAGCGAAAACATTTAAATCCTTTTTTCTTTATTCAAACAAAAATTACTCTTATGGCCTAGCTCGCCGCAATTGTAGCAACGGATAGTTTTTTTGCAGATAAAAATTTATGACGGGTAGGCAGATGTTGCATTGAATCCTGACTTTTTCGAGCTTTGTTATTGTAACGAGTGGTTTCTTTAAAATTCTGATCCGATTTAATTTTAGCGTAGATTTTTAAGTTTTCTCTGAATTCTTTAATATTCTTACTTCCATATAAAATAGATTTATTGTTAGCAGAATCATTAATACCATTTATTACATAATGCATCAACGAGGGAAAATCTATATTACCCTTATTAGCCAATTCTCGCATAATTAAAAAATATTCATCGAGTGATTCATTATCTCTCATTTTCCGATTCAATAACATTTCGTGAGATTCAGCAGAGTTAAAAATTGAACCAAATTCAGAAATTAACAGTTCTTTAAGTTTAATCCAAGAATTTATACTACTTTCGCTTTGAATGAATAACTTAGCTTTTCCACTTAGGGACCGTTTAGCAAACAATAACTTATGCAAATCACTTAATTGAAATAAATCAGTAACATTTTCAAAATCATCAATCCATTTATCAATATTTTGCCAAGAATCACCATTAAATGGAACAATAGCATTTTCAATATCAGGAAAAACTAATTTTAGGCCTGAATAATTCTTGAACTGGAAGTTGAACGGAACCGTTGTTTTTATTTGGTTTGTTATCTATAGATTGATCATAATCTTCTAAAGAATCAGTATCCCTCAGATCATCAATTTCATTTTCCTCGTCTTCACGAATGATATTTTTATTCAGTAATGTAAAATCGCAAAGATATGCAATAATTCGAGTTACTATTTCACGTTTTGCTCCCTCATCACTTACACACAACAAATTACAAATTGTTATGACGTTATTAAGAGAGAATTCTTTGTCAATAAACACAAATTTCTGTTTATAAGCGGGTTCTTCTGGTTTAATAGCAAAACCATCAAATTCTCTAATACGCTTTCTGTTTTGACGATCGCCTTCTGTTCCAAAAATAATTAAAAGATCAGGTCAAACGTTAAGTCCGTCCCGCGTCTGGCACCATTTTGTAGAAGAACACCGCAAGTCCAGGAATTTTAGTATCCAAAAAGCACTCGGACTCAATTTTTAACACAAACATATATTGAGACGGACGATTACATTGAAAATTTAACATAGAATATAGACATTAATTATTTCATCGTTTAACATTGTCGTCGTTAGTCCTACATCGTACACAGTCTAACACTGTCTGCTACTCTAGCGTTGGCCAGCAGCATCAGGTCTCGTGGCGGTAGGTTGGCGACTGAAGCGCCACAAACAGCGGATGTCATAGGCCGGTACCACACACACACATATATATATATATATATATATATATATATATATATATATATATATATATATATATATATATATATATATATATATATATATAATAAGTAAAGCTACCCTAAGGATCGATTTCGAGAAACAAGATGAAATAAAATAATATGTAAATGTTGAGTGAGCCCACTTACTTTTTCAAGGGGAGCAAAGCCGGGAATTCACTTAAAAAGGGATACTTTGAGTTTTTTCTGTACTTGTGTGAGGCCAGGCCGAAGAGATTAACACAAGTTGCCCCATGAAAACTCAAAGTACTACCAGAGAGAAAAATCATAAAAATGATACCTGTTACCAAGGTTAGGAATCAATAGAACAGCCGAAGTGGTACCTTACCGAATGTTGCCGCGCAAGTCAGGAGAGCAGAAGATTGCCAGATCCGTCCTATCTAGAACAACGGATTTAAAAAAAAAGAGCAAGAGGGTGGCTTGGATATAACGTGAAAGATCTGTACGTTATTTCTTAATTAAATGTTTTACCTATTAAAGAAGTTCTCAGTGTTCTTTAAAACCCTGTTACACACTACCACTGAACTTTCACCTACCTTTCAAGAACACCCATACAGTGGTTTCTCAAAACCTTTTATAAGCATTAGCTTCGAAAGGTTAAGAAACAAGAACAGATGTACAAAATTCTTATGTCCTTCCAAGCGTGTGATAGGATAAGTACTCTGTAGTACCTTATCAAGTTTGTCTAAAAATTTGGTTCTTTTAGATTAAGGGTTGAAACATGCTGGATTTATAAGTACTTAATACCCTATACCGCTTGAAAACAGCAAGAGTATACTACTCAATCAACAGATGATGGCGTGATCACACTGCTACATACGCAGTTGAATTTACGTCGCACTGGAGCAACACAACGAGCTATTGGCGAGGGTCCGGGATCAATCTCGAAGGGAAAGTTCCGAGGAAACCTCATAATTTTGAGCAACGATCAGATGAAGGTCAACACCTGAGATGGCACACCACTCTCCAAACTTCCACGCCAGCGTGAAGACATTTGAAGTCAGGGCAGATTTAACATGCACCATTCCCTCGTTCAGAAGTGCGGAGTTGGAATTGCATTGCACATGGGCATGGGCACCGCAGGTGACCACTTACCTCCCAACATGAATCAGGTTTAAGTGGTGTCTAGGTCACCTACGGGAAATTAGTCTGAATCCAAATATTGGGAGGCGACAGTCACGGTTGTGACCGAAGTCACCACCGTGGCCAGACGTCTCGGCTTCATTCCTTAAAACATAATTACATAAATTTCAATTTTAGATTAATGTACAAAAATATTTACAAGATAAACCATTAGCAAGCACAGGTATACAAAGGCACAACACAATAATTTACAATTTTTTCTTAGCACAATCTTATATGCGGTGTTTGCATTGTTCACATTCACTTCTATCACTCATGGATTGCTCGCCCCTATTGGGTTACATGCACTGGCACATTAGTTTATGTGCTTTACTACCTTTTAATACTGTCAATGTTTTCCGTGAGGAATTGCATTATTTTCTTAATTTTATGTAGCACTGTGTTGTTTTTTGCGTATTCGCGGCACAGACTCCATAATTTGTTTGGGTGGGTGCCCGTACGTGATTACTACACGTTAACGGGCACCCAAAGACATAATGGTCGGGGTGCCGATCTCCCCGCATAGGCACTGGTCGCTTTCGGTTATGTGGAACCTATGCATGTAACTGGGGAAGGGACCATGGCCTGTAAAGAAGGGAGTCATGAACGGTCCACATGGTTGTTTGTTTGAGTTGACCATCGGGAAGAACTGAAATGTCCTTCTCCCAGTCTCAACTGATTCCCAGTTTTCCTGCCAGGTTCTTAGTGACAGTTCTCTCATCTTACTTTTTGCATGGCTCTTTGGCAACTTCAATGAGAGCTGAAATGATGACTTGCCTGTGGCTGCTGCTTTTGCTAACTGGTCCGCCCTCTCATTACCTTGGATGCCCTGTGGGCCTTAACCCATTTAATTTTTATTAGATCTGTATTGTGTTTAATTTTATTCCTGATGTCCACAATTCTGTCTTTATTCTGAAACCGTTGGATTGTCTTAATGGTTGAGAGGCTATCTGTGGAAATTTGGCAGATGTTGTGCTGAAGGGCGGCCCAGTCTATGGCGAAGAGTAAGGTAATTTTTTCAGCCTGGAAGGCCGAATTGGAGGGATGGAGTGTAGCAGCCCAGGTGTGAACTTCTAAGCTGTTGACATAGGCCACAAATGCCGCTCCCACTCCATCCTCTGATTTTGATCCGTCGGTGAATACCTCCAGTTCGGTATGGGTGGCAGTTTCCTCTCCTATCTGGGAGTAGTCCTCTTCCCAGGTCTTTTCCTCCCAGATTTGTACCTCACTCTCGTAGTCCGCCTCCTTGAAGGTTGCCCCAAATAAGTTAACGTTCTCACGAAATCGAAGAAGCCTCGTGATGGCTCCCTCTCTGTGGGCCACCAGATGTAATGGTTCCATGCCACAGAGCACTAGCAGGGCACTGGTTGGTGCAGTCCTGTAGGCTCTGCAGATGCGTAGAGCGAAGTACCTCTGAATCGTTTCCGTTTTCCGTATAATTCTACTTGTTAAATTTGCGGCCCAGATACTAGCCCCGTAACATATCTGCCGCACTGCCACCGCCTGGTACCAGATCTTGAGGTACCTGGGTTTAACCCCCCAATCTCTTCCCAGCATGGACGACATTCTGTTGCTCATGACAATGGCCTTTGTCCTAAGCTCTGCAAGATGTGGAATGAAGGACAAACTTTCATCGAGTGTGATCCCCAGCAGCTTCATGTTTCTGATCACTGATATTTTCCAATTTCCGTTCTGGATCAAGGGTTTTCTTGCTAATCTCTTGCCCTTGCTTATGACAAGGGCCTTCGTTTTGTGAGTTGAAAATGATAGTTTATCATTGGTACACCAGTTGATAACCCTGTCCAGAGCTTCAGTGGCTGCATTTTCTAGCTCTCGTCTCGAGGCCCCCCACCACCGTCAGGGTGACGTCGTCAGCAAAGGCCTGGGCCTTGCAGTGCGGTCCCCAGTCCATTTCCAGTAGCGAATTAGCTACAACCAGCCATAGGAATGGACCTAGGCACGACCCCTGTGGGCAACCCTTCTGGATGGTGAGGGTTGCCACTATCGACCCTTGATGTAACTCTACGACTCTGTCCTTCAGGAAGCTCTGAACAAGTTTGACGAGATTGGGGGAATCCCTTGCAATGCAGATTTCTCATTAGAGATGGCCACCACAGGGAGTCAAAGGCTCCCCGGATGTCCAGGGAAATGATGCAAGTGTGGAGGCCGTTCCTTCTGTTGTTTCTGATGTTATTAATAAGACCATTGAGGGCGTGTTCGGCGGACAATCCGGAGCGAAAGCCGAATTGTTTAGGCTCCAGGATTTTATTATCGTGGGAGAATTTTTGAAGCCTTAGCAACACCAGCCTCTCCAAAAATTTTCCCAGCATAGGCAGTAAGTTTATAGGTCTATATGAGTCGGTACTGGTTGGGTCTTTGCCTTCCTTCGGAAAGAGTATTACCTCTCCCCTTTTGAAGGCGGTTGGAAAATTACCCAGCTTTTGGCACGCATTCATGAGGTCTAGTAGCTTATTGGGAAAAGTTTCAAGGAGCAGTCTAAGAATAGTACCATCTATGCCGTCTGGCCCAGGTGCCTTTTTCTTTGGTGCTGTCTTCATAAGGTGTTCAAACTCGTGCTTAGTGAATGGAGGTGTTGCTGAATTTTTTGGGTTGATGTGATGTTGGGTTCTGGTTATACGTTGTTCCTGTGGGTCTTCCTCTGGGAGGACCGGTTTAAAGATATTCTTAAGCAGATTATTAAGATTGATTTCCTTGGTGAAAGGTGTGTCGCGGAGTGTTGAGTGAATAATGGAAGGTTTAATCAATTTTGCATTGCACATCCATTTAAAAACAGTTATAAAAGCTACTAGAAAAATCAGAAAATTCTTCAGTTTTTGTTACAAATTTTTAAAAATAAATAACGGCCACATTAGTATAATTTAAGATCCTTTTTGGAATGTTTAACCCACAGTGTTAAAGTCTTTATTTCTAAGGCCCGATGCCTGATCTCTTTGGCACGACAAGGGGTGAACTGAAAGAGCACCCAGTGGGTGAGCCGCCACTACCCCTAACAGAGACAATCTCCAATATCCGTGCCCTGCATACCAGGATTCAAACCAAGAATCTACTGGGTGAGTGGCAGATAAACGCTAAGTCCACTATATTAGTTAGGCGGTATAATGTTAAAGTAGCTTAATAGAAGAGGTAGATAGGTATATTTTAATTAACATCGAGGGGATACGAGGACAACACCACGTAATTTTGAACCACGGTCAGATGTCGAGGCACCTGAGCTGGCACCCCATTCTCCAAACTTCCACACACGCCAAAGTGAAGATATTTGAGGCCTCAACAGATATAACGTGCACCAGCTCACTTTGTGCACGACGGTCTTTGGTTGGAATCGAACTCGCAACCCTCCGGTTGCTAACACGTTACTCGTGCAACCGGGCCACAGCGGCCCTTTAATAGAAGAGAAATTAAATATAGAGTGCTCATTTTGAGAAAATAAAGTATAAAGATTAAAATGTAAGCTTTTTTAATGGTGTTTAAATACATTTTATTCATATTTTTAAATAATCTGATCGGAGTTGACACAAACATGAATTTCCTTTTGGAGAAACCTAAAATCGGCTATCCAAATTTGAAATTTTCTGTACCGGTATCTTGAAAAATTACGGATTCCAAATCTTAAACGTTGATAATGGACTACGTGATGAAAGGTAGATAAAAGGAGGTTTTAAAAACTGGAGGTTAACAAGGTTTTAAACAAGGAAGTCATAAAAACTGGTTTTCGTAGGGATCAAAATATTTCTCGGAATATATCAAAACACTGGAGTCCAGGTAAAGTTTTTCGTTCAATCAAATCCGTCTCGATGCCGTATTTCCTTCAAGAGCTGAGTACACATGACATAAAGGGCAAGGGGAAGAAAAAATATTCTTCAAAATCTATCTCGAAAACGTGAAAAGTAACGATGGTGGGAAGGAGAGAAATGTCGGAAGGACAGCAGTGATGCGGAGCCCCTTTGCGAGAGAAAATTTTCTGCTTTTCGGATCAATTTGAAGATCTTCTAGGTTGGGGATGGAACTTTTGCTCTGATGAATCCAGAAAAGGCGGGCCTGGATTACTTTGTATTTTACTTCATTATTTCTCCTTGGACATCCGTTAGCATGAAGAGAAGGATTTATTTGGTTTGATCTGCGGGATCTTTACTTAACGTGCGAGAGTGAAATGGTAAATTTTGACAGTAAAGTAGCGTAACATTTAAAATTGGGGATCCCGAAATTTAACTTGTTTTACTATGAACCTACGTGTAAATAAAAAGGGTATTTCGATTTTTTCCGCAACTGCACACCTAGTCCAAGGAAACCGCTCGTACCATGAGAGAACTGTCACTACGTGTTTTTTGCCCGAAACTCTGAAAGTTTATGAAGGGTGTGTTTTGATTTTATACCTTTTAGTCGTTGTCTCGACGAGGTATCTCTTCAGTTTCAAAACTGGTCAGATCTTGATGGACGACATATCTGGTCATCAGAAGAAAACTGACCAGATCTTCGTGGACGACATATCTCTTCATTAGAAAAAAACTGACCAGATCTCGATCTCGTCATCAAAAAATCGACACTATCTCGATGAAGAGATATGTATTCAATAGTAAAATTGATCGATTGTGATGGACGAGATATCTCGTCATTATCAAAATAAGTCAGATCTGGATGGACGAAATATCTCGTCAAAAACACTCGAAGCAAACAAACGTAGTTCTTTAACAAATAATTGGCGTACAAATCATCATAAATAAATCATCTAATAAATTTTCATCTGGTATCAAAATATTACTCAGTATAAATTTAATACACTAACAAAACATTCGATAAATAAACCACAAGGAATAAAAGAGGCAACCAAATATACAGCAAACGTGAATGGATTTTATCTAAATTTCCAAGCTCAGTAGACAGACCGCATAGATAGTATACAGTCCGCATAGATCATGCTCAAGGACCAACTGCAAATGCCAGCTGAACTGAGAATATAATAGCATAGTATTCATAGAAAAAATGATTATATGATATTAGGATTGTATGAAGGGTGCCTACTACGCATGACAAACACCACTAACGAATAGATACAGCAATCACTGAACGCCAAGCATCAAGGAGGTTGCATACAGTTTCAACGATAGTGCTGGAGAAAGTACACATTCATTTGAAATCCAAACTGGTGTCGCTGAGATTTGCAGTAAAAGTAAACTTTGTTTTTAATATCGTGTTTTCTTCATTCAATCAATGACAAGAATTTTTTCAGCAAGGAATGCCGGGCTTCTGAGCTTCAATGGATGCTACGCTATTGAATTTTTGAGACGAGGTGATATCTTAAGGGGTGAGATCTCACCTTAAGATACCAATTGTGGCGACAAGTAAATTTCAACTTATTAATCGGGCTACCCTCAAAAGCCAATTTTCACAGAAATAAACCAACCAGAGTGCTGATGCCCCATCCTTTCAGCCTTAAATGGTTTCTTACTATGATTGATTAATAGCGTTTGTCATGTGTGCAAAGAGTACCTTTAGCACAAACGCTTCCTCCTTACCCCATGCTTCCATCTGAAGTTAGCCTTTAGTACAGATAATATGCACAGTTGGTCCTTGTGAATTCTCTCCTGTTGTTTCATTTTTCATCCTTTGTAAAAGAGAGCCTCAAGTTCTGAAGCAATGCTTTTCTATTGAGGGTAGCATCCAGTCCACATAATATACACAGCTGGTCCATACGCATTTTCTCCTGTTGTCTCATTTTCCAGCCTTTTTAAAAGACAGCCTCAAGACCTAAGACAACGCTTATCTATTGAGTGTAGCATCCAGTCCCCATAATATGTAAAGTTGGTCCTTGTAAATTCTCTCCTGTTGTTTCATTTCCCAGCCTTTGTAAAAAAAAGCAGCCTCAAGCTCTAAGACAGCACTTCTTTATTGAGGGTAGCATCCAGTCCACATAATATGAGCAGTTAGTTCTTGCGCATTCTCTCCTGTTGTCTCATTTACCAGTCTTTGACAGCCTCAAGCTCTAAAACATCATTTGGATCATCCACTCGGAGATGCCAGTATTGGATGTAATTGTGGCTTTGAGGCTTCTTTTTGAAAGGGATAAAGTTAAGGTATTTTACTTAGGGCTAAAATTATTTGTATTTTACTGTCTTTGAGGAAAACAAACAACGACGATTCTAATTCACCTATACAATAGTCTAAATTTAAGCTTAATTTTTTTTCTCCTGTCAATCTGGCATCACTAATTATCAATATTACACTACAGTACTGGAAATGATCATAATGACAATGCTATAGAATTTTATACATTTGGAAACTCACTTTGTATTTATAATTGTGTAGAGTAAAAAATGTACATCTAGGTGATTTGATATCAAATATGCAAACAGAACAGCAATTAGCTTTACAATGTGTATACGTATAAATTTACTTGAACAAATGAAGAGAAATTGTAGCTTTAAAAATTTCTGAAGAATCTAAAAAGTTATCCTTTTACAACTATTAACCGAATTTAAGAATAAGATTTGCAGTGGTTAATCCACTGAATAAATGGGTAAATGAATCTCAATTTTTGAAAATTGAAGTAATCGTGTTCTCTTACATAATACATTGTATTTTACGTTAAAATAGTAAGATTATAATTGAAAAGTTTTAGAAATACAATAATTTAGATGTAAAGTTTGCCAGAAACTCATTTGCCAGAAATGCACGTTTTCACAGCACTGGGGCTCACAAGCATCTATCTGTTCTGCAACCTTGCTTGTCTTCTAACCAATTTTGACCTTCTGGCCCAATGGAATTATTCCTAGGATTCTTTCAACCAATCGGTGTGGTTATTTAATCACGTGTGTGTTGTGGAGTCAAAGCAATACAGCACTACTCTGAAGTCTCGTTACGCTCAAATGGTTAAAGAGTAGATAAGAATCAGACAAAAATAAACAAATCATTTAGAACACTTGGAAATAAACCATCCACTGAGGTCTTTATTACAAGAAATGAAACATTATCATCTTGACATTTTTGAAACATTGCAGGAAAATAGCATCCAAACGAAAACAAAAGCAATTTATAACAGACTCCATTCCGGTAGTAACGAAGTTATTCTCTTTTATAACATAAAGTATCTCTGTTTATTCTTCGACCCATATAGATATAGATTCCATTCACTACCAATGACTGTTATGTACATATAGTCAACCTAGATACACCAGCCCGTTCCCATTTCGAAAAGAGTTGCTATTACCATATTGACTCCAATTACTGATTGTTTTAATCCATCTAAAGCTCAAGTTCACTTTCTGTCGCTTCTATGTTCAAAACGATGTTTTACTAATTTATGATCATTTTCGTAATTCTTTCCTCCATTATTCGTTTTAATCCTATTTTTTAAATGAAATAATAAGTCTTAGTTATTTATATGCAATTTAAAGTACGTAAAAACGACGTGATAAGTTATTGATGAAAGATAGGTACCGTCACGATATCATCATAAAAACAATTAACAATGCTATTTGAATTTAGAAGTAAAAATAGAAGAATAGTGAGTCTGATTGCTAATAGATTGTAACTAGCTGTTGATGATCCGTTTCCTAGTTATTAGTGACTTGATTTTTACCCTCTGTGGGGTTCATACGCATATTTATTCTGCAACCTGCAGTCTTCCTTGCATGATTTCTAACCAGTTCTGACATTCTTGACCAATAGAATCATTCCTAGGATTTCTTCAACCAGTAGATGTGGTTATATAGTAGTCATTGTGTATATTATATGCAGTGGTGAAAAAGCAATGCTACAATAATCAGAAATCTCTGACGTTCACAGTGTTAAATAATTTCCGAATGCAGAGGTCTGATAAAATCAGTGTTTTAATGAGCTTTAAGTTCTGTACTGCGTGTATTCGTTAAAGTAAAACAATATGGCTTAGTATGATTATTGAATTAAAGGATGTTTAGAGAGTTATAATGCACTAATGTATCAAATAAAGACTACTTACTTTACATGCAATAGTATGTGTGCATATTTTTTGGATTGTTTGCTCAATGCAAATTCTCCTTAAAGAGATAATGCAGTTGAAACAGCGTTGATATGCAAATTTCAAAACAATCTTCTTTTCATTTCTACGTCCATACATTAAACTTGAAGGTGTACTTTAAAATAAAAATACTACAGAGCACATTAGATGCAACTTATAAATACCAACAATACTTATATATGATATACTCTTAAAGTCATCTCGCTGTATAGCATTGAATTGTATTGTTAGTCACTTAAAGTAAGGACAGTAAATTAAAAGATGAATTTTAGGAACTATATTCACATCACTATAAACTGGTAATGGAACATCAAGTCTTAAATATTTATCTGTGATGTAAGGTATACATACGAGAAAGCAATGATGAAATGTAAGTACTTCGTCATCAAAACCGTTAATTGAATAACAAGTCTTAAATCTCTGAGATGCGAAATACATATAATTCAACGTTCAATTAGTTTTGAAATGTATGGCAAATGGAATGATATTGAAATAGAAACTAATTTTAAAAGTGTCAGCGGTTTTTCACCAGTTGATTATATTGCTTGCTGAACTGTGCATACAATAGATACCTGAAAGAAAGGAATAGAGTTCAAGGTTAAAAAATGCCTTTACATTTTAATGGCAGACGATCTTTCCCCTAACTATTTTTCATTTTAATTTAAGCATTTTATTTAATATTTTTTGTAATGGCTTCATAGTACTTTCTAGAAGGTTCTTGTAAATAATCTTAAAGCATAAATGATGTTTGTAATTTTATAGAACGTTAATTAATATTTATTTTTCATTATTTTTCACTTCTATTATGCTTTGCTGTGTTTCTCTTTTCTCCCAAAAAAACCATTGCATTTTCTTCCAAAGGTTTTAATTATTTCTACGCAACAATATTTAAAAGGTGCTATATTGGTATTCTGAGAGAAGAGCAAAGGTACTATGTCAAAAAAATTAAACCATGATTATTATTATAAACGTGTACAAAACATGATTTGAGCCGTATGAAAGGAATAAAAAAGTTTTTTTCCAAAAGAAGTAGTATTACAAAACAACATTTATTAATTTTATATAAAGTAAGAAAGTTTGCTAGGTTTGTTCCTGTTAGAGCTGGAGGAAGAGTGGACGTAATGTCCTCCGTTCTGTATCATGTTAAACCATTTTCGATTCATGTAAATATTGAACAGTGTGTGTTTTTGTACTGTGACGTCCCCGTGTCTACTGTAATAAAGTGTATTAATCTTAAAAAGCTCTCTTTTAATCTGACAACATGAATCATAACAACAAAATTTATAATCCAAGAAAGTTTGTTTTCAATTGTTTTAGTTAATTCTAACAATCAAATAGTTAACTCATGTTTATGAACTTTGAAATTGTATTGAGAAGCTAATTCTAATGAGATTTTAACTAGAAGAAAATCAACTTAACTGGAAGAAAATCATTAAATAATTAGTTGCTCATCTATAAGAATGGATAATTTAATTTAGCGATTAAATGCTCTATTTATTTGTTACGAAAATCAGTTTATAAAATCAAATATAAAAGGTTTCATAAATTCTGAATGCAATAGATAAATTTTTCAAACTGTTTTATTTTTTAGTAGCACAGTGATGTGTTTTATGAATACTTACAGAAATCAGCACTACACAAATTATAATTAAACTCTAATTTTTAAAACAGGGTATGAACTATAAATTTTTAAACACTTTAAATACTCACTATTTCGATTCTAAAAAAAATTCAGAAATGTGATACCATCTCATCGAAATTTCATTGCAAAAGATTGATTGAAACATATGTAATGTAAAACTTCTCAGGCATTTACCTCGTGAATAACAGTTCGACAAGAATGCTTACCCATATTCAGGAGAAATTAAAATTTTAGGACAAGAAAGCAAATTAAAATGACCAAACTAAAATTCAACTAAAGAAGGTTTAACGTTATCAAAAACAATGTTTTAGAAATGAAGGTGGATTCAAATGACCAAAACGAAATTTAAGAAAAGAAGAATTCAAATTATCAAAATTAAGTTTTGAAAAAGAAGAGTTCAAATGATCAAAAAAAGTTTAAGAAAAGAAGGATTCAAATGATCCATTCAAAGTTTAAGAAAAGAACATAATTCACAAATGGCTAATGCAAAGTTTAAGAAAAGAAGAATTCAAATAACCAAAGCAACGCTTAAGAAATAAGTATTCAAATGATTTAAACAAAATTTAGGTAAAGATGGAGAATCCAAATGACCAAATAAAGTGTGAGAAAAGAAATAGGATTCAAATGACCAAATAAATTTAGAGAAAAGTAGGATTCAAGTGACCAAAGCATCGTCTACGAAAAGAAGTATTCAAACGATCAAAAAGAAATTTTAGAAAAGATGGAGGGTTCAAATGACCAAATAGAGTTTAATCTTGGATGGTTCTTGATTATAATCTTAAAACTTATGAATGGTTGCAAAAAGATTGAAAATAAAAGCTCTCAATTTCAACTAAAGAAGGTTTAAAGTTATCAAAAACAATCAACAATTTGGGGTCGGGCCATCGGAAGCGTGTCCGGCATCAGGTCTCTCCTCATCAAATATCTGTCGTGCATCCCGTCCCCATGGTAACGGAGTTTACGGATGGAATATGTCGTTTCCGTTTCACAGTGATGCGCGATTAGTTTTCTATTCGCAACATGCGCATTCTTTGACGACGGGGGATAGAGTCATTTTAATATCACCAGAAAAAGTTTCTCTTCCAGATTAGCCAGAATTAAAATATTGAGCAGATCATGGTTGTTTTAGATGTAGGGAAACTGAAGTGGAATTACTTTGGCTCGTGTTTGAAATTAACGGTCGTTAGTCGCACTTTTATATTTTGTTTTGACGACCAAAGTTTCAATTCGTAACTAAGTTCGTAATTTTGGAGTCTTTTTTTATGTTTTCCCTTGCTTGAAGCACACACATACATACTAACCCGTCAACCCCCCTCCCCCATTTACTTTTCCTTCCAACACTCTATGTACTTTAATCTATTTATAAATATATCCTATAGTGTAGATGTCAACAAACCCTGAAAAATTCCTTAATGAGAAACAAAATGTCATAAAATGAAAAGAAGTCATCAAAGTCCAGGCCCAGGTCATTGAGTATGTGTTTATGAGAGTATTTTTTGTAAACTTAAATGCAGACGGCACTGGTACTTTGGTAAACCTACGAAATTTGCGGTGAACTCTGACGTATTTCTCGAATGCAATTTCAATGTGTCGCTTATATTAAAAATTAATGACAAACTTCGTCAAAAGTGAATTAATTCTATATCGTAAGTATAGTTCTTCTGTTATTTGTTTGTGTCTACACCGAAAAATCCTCTCAAATTCCATGTAAAGAAAATATATTTTGAAATTTATAGAATACTAGTATAAGAATATGAGTTTCTGACAGAAATCGTGTAATAGTTCTCAATGCTATTCCTATGAGGATTTCAAATTGTTTTTAGCCCAAGCCTCTGCACACCTAGGAAGGGGATAATATGTATCCTAGGTTACCTAAAGAGTTCTTAAGGATAAGTGAACCAAATTTGTTATGGATTGATTAAACAGTGTAGATTTGTATAGAGCACAGACAGACGCCAACTCTGCTTTATATAGACAAATTTATTAAATTAGGGAATATTTTCCACATGCCTTGACCTCATAAATTTATCAAAAACTGTTTAAAAACGTTTTGGTAGATACGATACGGCAAAGTGAAAGAAACATATACAAAGAAACAAACTATCAGGACAGGGTCTTAACTTCTACACAACGCTGCAATACATCGCAAACTCACTTCTCAAACAACTTCAACCTAAATCGGTGTACTTTAATAAAGTAAATGCTTTTAAATAATGCCACGCGAAACAAAGGAAACACAAGTAGGAGACACTAGGAAATTATATATAAAGTTCTATGTTTAATAGCCTATCATTAAGGGACGTTATTCCATTGTTCACCAACATTATTCGTCTCAGTTAATTGAAAATAGTGAGGAGGATAAATTAAAATACCCACCTCAAGTATTGTGTATTCATGAACCATTAGTTAAGAAAAATGTATGGGTGAAACTAAAGTGAGAAAGAAGTTTTTCTTTGAATTGTATAAATCATACTGATATATAATGTTAATAATTGATATGAAATTATCCTTTTATGCACACATTAAAAACGAACATAAAAATATTATTAAAATTGTTATTGTGACTAATCCTCTTGGTCAAGGTTTAACTTGGATTATGTTTTACAAATCGCATGGCGACCAACTCCTGTTCGTACAGGAATTGTCCTACAGAGACACCGACAAAATCTCAAATATGGGAAGAAGTTGCTGAGGTTGCGGAGCATGAACAAATTGGCAAGTTCTTAATTTCTCTCATTTTTAAAATTAAATCCTATTATCTAATATCTAACATTAAAAATATTTATTTATTCATTTATACTATTTAATATTTATATATAAAGGAATATTTCCCAACCACAGAAATTTATCAAAAACTGCAAAATGCATCTTGATAAGTATCAAAGAAAACAAGAAAGTAACATTATTGTCGAACTTTAGTTCGAGCATCGAACTATCAGCACCGATCTGACTTCACCACGACATGCCAATAAATTGAAGACATATCTAAAAAGAAACTTCCACCGAATTTGGTGAACTTTGATGGAGTAAATGTCCGTAAATGGCATCTTACGAAATCAGAAAGGAAACTTTAGTTTAATGGTTGAAAGTGAGAGAAACCAGGGAATTATACATAAGTTCTAAATTTTATAACCTTTTATAAGTGACTTCAGTGTATTGTTCACTAGCATTTATAAATTATATCATGTATAAAATTAAAATCTGTGGAATGAAACCAAAATTAGAAGAAAATTTCTTTCTTAGGGTTTTGTAAAATGTACATATCAAATTTTATGCAACGTTGAAACCGAACATTATATATATCGCTGCTTAGAGCAGAATATCATTAAGTGAAAAACGATTTTTTATTGTACAGCTGTTTAAAGACTAGCTATTAGTTTTTAGGTCAAGAAAATAAAATTACAAACATTTTAATAGCGTTCTTTATCTTCTGAACAGATTTCGATATGACAATGAATTTTGAATCATGAATATATAAGCATTTATTGTCTTCTAAAAATATCAGTTAATGAGTTTCTGCTCTAAACCAAAGGACAGACTTAGTCATTAAAATTGAATCATAAAAATAACACATGAAACTAAAAAAATATTTTATTCATTCATTTACACAAATTTAATATACATACATAAGAGAATATTTCCTACACGCTTGACCACAGAAATTTATCAAACACTGCGAAATACCTCTTGATAGGTGTCAAAGAAAAGTCCAAAGAATTATTTTTATCGAGCTAAACTATCAGCAACCGGTCTTGACTTCGTGGACGACATGCCAATACATCGCAGATTCACATCTCAAAAACAACTTCCACCCAACCTGGTGTACTTTGATGAAGTAAATGCCCTTAAATGGCGCCACATGAAGCAGAAAGGAAACCCCAGCTTGGTGATGGAAAGTAAGAGAAACCAGGGAATTCAATGATGGAACCAGATTTCTCAAATCGAAAAATTCGAACGGAGTTTATTCTCCGTAAGAAAACATGTGATAAAGTTTCTGATAAAGTCTTACCGAAAATCCGATAACTTGACGTGACCGCGGCTGCTTTCTTATTCTTCTTTTCTGAACCCAGTTCCTGAGGTGTCCGTGATAGACAAAGCCAGCGACTTAAAGACCTGAAATATCCGATTTCTGCACTCAAACCCCCATCTCAGGGTGCTGAATTATTCATGAGATTATTTGGGAGGATGTTCAGTGGCCATATTTCCAGCATCGCCGTAGTTTACGAGACGGGTTTGTGACAGCAGAAGCCTTTATGGGAGACTTTAGTTAACATAAAATTGCATTAAGCTCCGATCGTCCCAGTATGGGGACTTTGTAAACAGAATTGGACGGTATAAAAACGGTACATTGTTCACATTTTTGGGGGTATGAAAGTGCTTTTGGGGTACGTTCAGTCTTTTCTGTGAAATAAATGATATATTTCGAATGACCACAAGGGGGTTTAAATTCCCATGGTTAACAATGATCATCAATAAAGCTCAATTTTATTAATTTATTATAAAATTTAAGTCATTCTTTGCAGTTGACTTAATATATATTTATACCTGTATCACTTCGTAAATTCCCAGGAAGCATCGGTTTATAATAGACTTGCTAAAATTGCACTAAGATCTCCCTGTATCAGGATTTAGTAAACAGAATTGAACTTTTTATGAGAACTGTGTGTGGTTTAGTTTGAGACATTTTAACCCTCCAAGTAGTTTCGACGAGATATCTCGTTCATCAAGATCTGACCAATCTTGCTAATGGCGAGATATCTCGTCATCAAGATATTACCGATTGTTTTATGGTGACGAGATCAAGATCTGGTTAGTTTTCTTCTAATAACGAGATATCTCGTCCATCAAGATCTTGTAAGTTTTGACCTAATCTAATGAATTACAAGATGCTGGTGACGAGAAACCTTGTCAAGACCACCAGGAAGGTTAAATGATGACAAAATATTTAAATATTAGTGGTTAACACTTATCATAAACAAAGCTAAATTTTAGAAGTAAGTTATAAAATTTAAATAATTTTTGCTCCTTGACTTACTATAGCTGTACATACATCATTGCGGAAGCCGTCACTGAAAGCATCGGTTTATAAGAGAATTATTAAAATTGCATTAAGCTCTCACATCTTGCAAGTACTTTGTTAGTAGAATGGTATATAAAAATGGAATGGAATACAAAAATGGAGTATTGGTACGTTTTGAGATAACAGAGCTTTTTTAGAGTATGTTCAGTCTTTTCTGTGGAAAAAATGCAACATTTCAAATGACAACAAAATATTTTAATCATTGTCTTAACAATAATCATTAACAAAACTAAGCGATTAGCTACAAGTTATAGATCACTGCGGAAATCATCTCATATCTTTAAAGGAGGCTTTAGTTAATATGAAATTTTTTTTATACATTAAGCTCTCATACTCCATATTAACTTAGTAAGCAGAATTGAACTAGATATAAAAAAATGCATTGTCCACATTTATTATGGTGTTACAAACTGTTCTTTCAGGAGGATATTTAGTCTTTCTTTCTGGGGAATAAATGAAACATTTCAAATTATTACAAAATACTTATAAGTTCCCTATAATCTTTAACAATAATAAACTAAATTGTAGCAATACTTATAAAATGTAAATCGTCTTTCCTCCTTGACAGTAATATATATTTACTAGCTCAAGATTGTTGAAATAAGAATACAATAAGGGCTCTATAAATCTCTCAATTACTGATTCCAAATGGAACTGGAAATTAAGCTTGCTACTGCCGTTTCCAGATATAGAAAATAACATACTTAGTAGTACTATCGCTATTTTATCGCTTAGTAACTATCGCATGCGCGTTTTCACTAAATCTTTGTATAACTATTGGTTGCGTTTTCTATTATTTTATCATAAATCTTAGCTGCATTACTAGTTTTCTAACATTTTTATCATGATTTAATATTTATTCATTGAGCTTAAATAATTTCTCGTGAAAATATATAAATATAACTTCAACCAATTGTAGAGCGAGTATAAAAAGTGATCCACGTACGTCATCGCAAGTATGCCTTTTGTAATTCTAGCGTGTTAGAGTCAAAAGTTATGATGTCGAAAAACAAATTTTTCAAGACAGTTTTTATTGAATGTATTTTTTACATATCCATTATAAATTAACTTAATCGTTTTCAACCAGCATTTATATCTCTGTTTTTATTAATAGTTGACTTATACTAATTTTACTAAATTAAAAACATTTTTTACAGGTACTCGTTTACTTTCTCAACTTGAACAATTTTTGACTCATACTGTTTTGCCCAAATACTCTAGACATTATCATAAATATATATATATAATTCCGGAAATAATTATGGAGCGTCGGAGTTTACAAAAGACTAGCTAAAATTGCATCAGGACTTAGTAAACAGTGTTGAAGTTTTCACAAAAATGGTGATTTTATTTTAGGCAAAAATATAACATGACACGAATCACTGACAAAAATCTGACACTCACGTGGAAGCTCTTCTAACATTTGTTTGAATTCCTACTTATAGGAAACTGAACGGCTGTCTGGTCGAGCAAGTGTTGAGTAGTTGAAGCCTTCTACTGTAAAGTGAAAAAATATTGGCAAATAAGAAATTATCTTGAGATACATAGAAAGTTGTAAGTGCTTCAAGAATAGTTTTCTAAAGCTCGCCAGTCTTAAATATGGCATCTACGAAGTACATGCTTCAATGATGACAATTGAAGGGAGACAAAAGGATTTTGTGACAGAAATATCATTCCATTCTAGTTTAAAAATTGCCCTTTTCGTTGTGAGACAAGTGCGTCACCATGCGTTACGTTGCCTTGTAGAACATTCATGTTTATTTTAATTCTACGTATTTATATTTTTAACGTTTTAAACATTCCTGTGATAGAGACGTGCAGACGTTGGAAATTATTTAAAAGAGAAAATTTAGTGAGTTAAAGAAGAAATTTTATTTACTCGTTACAAATTTATATAACATTACTATACTTTTCAATAACATTAAGGAAAATATCGTGCAACAATTTACATTCAAAATAACTCTAAACAGTGATCATTCAAGTATTCTGTTCGAAAACAGTCCATATTACTTATCATTGATTGCGCAATAGAAATGTCATGGAGGTGGATATATGTCATGATATCACCGTACCCCAAGTAGTCTACAATCAAGCATTTTCGATTTAATTTGTGTAGTACTCATTTCTTTAATGGCTATAAATTTAATCATTATCCTTTGTCTGAAACACATATTGGAATTTTCGCTACTTTTAATAATTCATGTGAAACAATCACATGGTCTCATAGCAATAATATTGAACATGGTATATTTTCAATAACTTTATGAAACGTTAAGGCTTTCCACGTAGACTACCAAGATAAAATTAGGATACAAAACTTTTATATCAATACTCGACCTCTTACATATATGCTTATTCATAAGTACAGGGAGTTTCATTGAGTACCGGTAACTTATTTCTTGAATAACTTTATTTCTTCTTAGAGTGAAAAGAAACTGCGTGAGCATAAATCTGAGTCAAACGGAAATTTATAAAAATTTGTTCGAAGTGCTTGCCCTTAGGTAAGTTAGCAAAACTGATATATTCCTAGTTGAAACATTTCGACTGTAATTGATCGAACACCACCTGTCGCTTTGAATGACGTAAATGACCCAAAACTAAATTATTTTCGTTGTCTTGGAGTTGTTTCAAGAACAATATACAATAGAATAGCCGAAACACGAGTGTAAAATTAACTGAAATTATAAATCATATGCGTTGTTGAAATTCACCTGTGCTACGTAGTACAATTTCCCAGCTGCATTACATTAGACTATGAATTATGCTCTACTACGAGGATATATGATCCATTCCATCATTAGTGACTTCTCGGAATTCTCAAAGGGCTTTACTATTCACTGAATAATTCGATAGAGAGTTTAAAGCAGATGTGTATACAAATGCTCACGGAACACGAGATAGACAAACCCTTTCATTTATAGATGACTTATGTGTACGCCTATTACATTTAACAATAGTGTTTGTCCTAAAAGTAGAGATTAATATTAAATACGTAAGCATCCGTAATTATAAATGAAACATCGTTTAATTTTCAATTTTCTGTGGTTACTATTATTCTTCTATTTAACTAGGATATATCGTTGTATACGGGTCAACTCACTGTATTCAGTTTTATATCTGCATTTTATCTTTTTATTTATCTATTTGAGTTTAGTGGTGATTTATTGTGTAATCACGTTTTTAGTAGTTAAGAAATGTCACTGGCCGTAAATTTAACATTTCGTTTGAAATAAAATTCGATTTTGTTGAATACCTTTGATGAAAAACTTCAGTTGAAAGTAAACCTAGAAAACGCCCAAGATCTGTTTGGAAAAATTAATAGAAGCAAATCCAGCTAATGTGGAGATTATTTAGTCTGAAAACTCTCCTTGCAAATATCTCGATAAGGTATGATAAAAATAGTATGAATCTAGTTTTTAATGAGAATAGTATTTTTTATACTTTTAAAAATTTTTTATGCTTTATTATACGGAGCCAAGATGAAATTTCGCAAGTTTGTGTATAAAGGAATAAGACACGTAATAAAAAATGGCTTTATTTGAAATTAAATATTTGAATGAGCTGGAATGTTTTTATAAATTGTGTTCCAAAAGAAATATAAACTATAGAAGGATGATGACTTTTTACATAGTTAATGGAAAACCTCAATTAGATCCCATTTCGCCGAAAAATGTCAATGAAATCTTTTATTTAAACAAAAATCAAATGCAAGTTCACGGAGATTCTAAAAAGAAATCAGTTATTTGTTAATTTGAAAATGTTGTAAAAGGAAGCCTTTTGTACTCCATTGATCAAACATTATGTAAAGATTTGTACAAACAATCAGTGAAGGAAATTTTGTAACGGTTATTTTTCTTGTTAAAAGGACACTTTTAAACTGGACATTTTTTAAGATTGTGAGGTTTAAAATTTGTTTCGATAGATCATTAATTTACTTCATACTGGTATTATATGCTGAATTTGAAATTTGCTAATTGATTTGATTAATCTATATTTTCCTCATTATCAAGCGAATAGTTTTTATATGTATATTAATAGTTAATTTTCATATTTCTCCATAATAAATTTAGTGAAAATAAACTATTATGGGAAAATAGTTAAGTTCAGCATGTTATTCAGTGATGCAATAAAAAATATTTCCGCAGTTTGTTTATACATTATGCAGTAAAGTATATAGAACTAGCATCGCTCTTTGGAAGTAATAATACTGTTTTAAAAGGAATGCAAAAATACGGAAACCGAAATGTTAGTCTAAAAATGTGAAATTTGAATTTTTGAAAATTTTCTTCTAAAAGTAGAATCTAATTTTCTTTTCGCGTTCTGGTAGTTATAAATACACTCATTGCCAAAAGTTAAGCACGAAGCGGTAAAATGCGAAAAAATCGAAAGTACGGCTTTGATTGACACCAAATGCGGCAGGAAAGTAGCAAATATGTTTATGCATAAAACAAAACAAAGAATTACATACAAAGATGAAAACAATATTGAATTTTCATAAATTATAAGATGAAGTCATATTGGAGTCATTAACAAAATGATGCCTAAATCCAAAACAAACAGACAAAACCGACATTAATAGGATATGTGACCACCTCTCATCCTCATACAAAGAGCGTGTGACCATGCTTCCCGTGAGGTGATCAACCACCCCAGAGTCAAGTAATCGCCATTCCTCCTTTAGAGTAGCTTGCAACTCTGTGAGAGTGACTGGGGTGGGAAACGTGCAGACACAGCACGGCCGAGGGCATCCCAAAGATTTTCAATGGGATTAAGGTCGGGCGAGTACGCCGGTCAATCCATACAAGCAATCCCCTCACTCTACAGGTAGTCGTCGACGATGTTGGCTCGATGGGGACGCGCATTATCATCCATTAAAATGAAAGCAGGACCAACTTCAGCAGCGTACAATCTCACAATGGGTTCTAGGACTTCATCCCGATACCGAGCAGCCGTCACAGAATCCCGTCTAGAGATATGCAGGTCGGTGCGATATCCAAACGAAATCCCTGCCCTCACCATGATGCTTCTACCTCGGAATGCTCGATGACGTTCTGGGGCCGAATGCGTGTGCCTTGTTCTCTCCAGACCCCAACACGCTTGTCATCTGGCTCCAGGGAAAATCTCGACTCATCGGTGATCATAACGTTGGCCCAATCAGACACAGTCCAATTCACATGTTGGCGACACCACTTTAATCGTGCCCCTCTGGATTGGACGGATAGAGGAACACAAACTCGTGGTACCCGGGCGTACAGTCCATTCATGTGTAGCCTTCGGCGAACAGTGGCAGATACGCTGCAACCGTGGATGTCACAAGTGTTGAAGTCGCTCTTCGATTCCGCTTGGCTAAAACAGCAATATATCGATCTTCCGTGGGGGTCGTAACCCTTGGGCGACCGGCCACAGGTCTTCGGACAACTGTTTCGTTTGTTTGGAATTGTTTCCATAATCGTGAAAGGACGGAATGATGAACGCCGATGAAAAGAGCAACATCTGTGATTGATTGTCCTGCTTCATGGCGTCCCACAGAACGCCAGCGCTCATTATCTGCCATTCGTCTTCTGGAAGCCATAGAAACACGTTTGTCTTGAAAACTAATCGTACGAAAGTTCTAAACACTTTTATCAGCACTTACATGAAACTCCTCTAACCCTTCACAATGCTGGCTTCTTATACGACTGCCTTTTTTGCACATTTTTCGACACGAAACCGTGATTGGCTGTTACAGAACATATTTACATACTTCCATCTAGCTCTGCAGCGAATGCAGCCTCTCAAATTCAGATTGGCCTCCGGAAATTAACATTTTCCTCTCCGTGCTTAACTTTTGGCATTGAGCGTATATTCATGGGAACATGTACTGAACCTTGGGCAATCTAGGTACAAAGAAGTTTAGTTGTATTACGGGAAATTTAAACGCTTTTAGTTGCGTTGTTTGATGAACAGTTAGCTAAATTGCTTAATGAACAATTATGGAAATCATTGCTACCCTATATAAATAAGATTAACATTAATTTATGAAAAAGGTAAAAGAGTATAAAGACCAATTATTTTTTAGCTTATAACAACCGTAACATTTTACGTTTATTTTATTTAATATCTACATTTATAAAGAATATAATATTTTATAATATGTACTGTTATACAATATTATCTGACGTTTTACAAATACGCAATTAACTATAGTGACTGATTTTGTTTATTACTTTTTGGATCCACCACGGCATACAATCAACTGTATCCAAGGTAACTATGACGTTTTATTAATTGCCACACGAACAAGTTGGTGCCGAAATTTGCTCATCAGATGTAGTTCCTGTCACTCTTAATTTGATTATTACATAGATTTTCGATTAGGTTTAGATCTGCTGCATTTCTAGACTACAAGTAGGTTCGACTACAAACATAATCAGCATCTTACGCACACCCTCTGAGTTCAATATTCTAGGACGGCTACTACGATGTTGACGTCCAACATTCATTGCGATTCAAGGCTTATTGTTACATAAAAGAAGATGCAAGTTACGCGAGATGCAAGATGTCCGTGAATTAAATTTTTATTGTGGGCGTGCAACTGCTACTAGCGTTTTTTTATTTTTCTTATTTGCAAACGTTTTTATTATATTTATTAAGCACATGCTAACTATTATCTTAGTAAATATATTTTTAATTATGCGCGTGCAAATTGTTGAAATGAAATGGAATAAAAATGGAATGATATGGAATGCGTGTAAAAAATTAATTTGTAATTTAGAATTGGAGACGGAGTGATAAAGAGTGGATTGATGTTATTTGTAATTTTGAATGGTCTTTAATTTTTTTTAATAAATGTAAAAATTTTTCTAACAAGCGTTCGTCTCCATGAATACAACCGAAAAGTTTATCTAAAACTATTTAATACGATTGTACTGATATTTTGATCATCCAATAAGTGAATAGATTGACTATTCATCTGCAAGTGAATTAGGAACAGACTGAGATCACCACGGCACTCCTGACAGGTATTGGGGCCGTCTTGGCTCAGTGGGTATGCCCACTGCGCTAGCAACCTTCGAGTTGCAGGCGGCGCAGGTTTGATTCATTTCAGATGCATTCCTCCCTGAGTGTATTTCTGTCTTCTATGTCACTAAAATTTTCATTGTCTGGGTCTATTACTTGATATTGTATGTCTTGTGTCTGAAGCAACAGGGCCAAATATGGCCCTTGCGCCATAAAACCCCCAACCAACCAACCAGACGGATATTATCTTCAATATATCAATTGTTTTATATTGGCCTGTCTAAACAGCAAAATGTTCTTTTAATTACATACTTTCAAATAGAATAAATAATACTACATTATCATTTTAATGATTCCTTATAAAAAGTAGTAATATTTTCTTCTCAAGGGACAAGAACATTATATAGGTTGGTTACTGTGGATTTTATGGCGCAAGATCCAAAAATGAATAAAGGCTGTAGTGGCTCAGTGGTTATGTCCACTGCGCTAGCAACCTGCGAGTATTAGACGGCGCCGGTTTGATTCCCGTCATGGGCGATTCCTCCATGGGTGTATTTCTCTCTTTTGTGTTAGTGAAATTTTCATGTGTGTTTGTCGATTACTTGATATCGTATACCTAATGTATGATGGAACATGGCCAAATACGGCCCGTGTGCCATCATACAAACTCAACCAATCAAAAATGGCTAATCTGTGCCAAACACAAGATAATAAAATTCAATTAAGATAGATTTAAAATAAAAAATCAAAATAATAACCTACCAGCATTAGAAGGGTGAAAATATATTGGTGGGTTGGTTTCGAGGAGACAACCCGTAATACTCGATCCTGATGTTGAATTGTGGAATGAATGAAACAGACATGGGAAGGTTGAACGATTGTTTATCGTAAATATTCAATAATTAACTTACAGTGAACGATTAAAGTGCAGTTTGATATTAATATTGAAGGATAATTTTATTGATTAATGGTCTGTGATTGTAACGTAGTACAGTAACTTTCGAATAACTTCCGCAGTCCTCATTCCATGAATCCAAGGTTACACTTGCCCATAGTTCTCCCAGCACCGTGGAATTTGAACATATTGCCGACCCCCTTCCAGTTCTTAGTGTTCCTGCGCTCTCGGTTCAAAGGTCATGTCAAGTACGGGTTTTGTCTATACGACGCTATATTTATCTTCGGGATGTTTCTTCTATTTCTGAAATCACAAGACGAAACCGTTGTGACTCTCGACTTTTCATGCATGCCTCCAGTAGTGCTCCGATTTAAAGGATATATTCACGTCAAAGTATTTTACTTAGCCCAACTTAAAAACTAAATATAAACTTGAACGTTACATAGGAAGAGAGTAATACTATAATACACCCAACTTATGTTTAATTGAGGATGTAAGCCATATTAAAGCAGTAAGTCAACAATAAGTTAAGAAGTTAAAATTAATTTTCCGTGGTGTTATCTTTAGAGCATTTTCAACAATCAATTTTTTGGTTGCAAAGTTTCTTTTTCTATGATTTTCAATTTGTTTGGTGTGTCTGGTTTGAGTCTAGACGGCAACCGCATTCTCATTTAGTGCAGTCTAATGTTTGTTTTGAAAACTAAGCATATCAGTTTTAACTTCAATATTAATTGTTTAATTTACCACCCCGATTAGCAACAAAAGAGGTTGAGTTTATATTGAATTTTTCTATTTGTTTTGTGAATTTAAAGTTTTAATTAAGTATATGAGCCCCTTTCATTTTCGGTGCGAGAATAGTTTAAAAGTAGGAATAAGTATAAAATATAATTATAATCAGGAATATTAAAAAAGTAAGAGAATTTAACAGTTTTATATCAATTCGTTAAGTTAGATTATCAGATTTTTGAATGCTCTATATGAAAGAACACAATAGGGCAATTTTATCCTGATTCCTTTGACCCTCCAAGTGGTTTGAACGATATATCTCGTCCAACAAGATCTGACCAATTTTGCTAGCAACGAGATATCTGGTAATTAAGATATTTCTAATTTTTGGGTGACGGGATCAAGATCTGGTCAACTTTTCAAATTACGAGATACCTCGTTCATCAAAATCTGGTCAGTTTTTCTAATTACGAGATATCTCGTCCATCAAAATATGATCAGTTTTGCTATTGGCGAGATACCTCGTAGAGGCAACCACCAGCAGGACTAAATGTTTATAATTTTACTAAACATTAAACCTAAATATTTATTTCTATTGACACTTAAAATATTTAATAAACGTCTTACTTTTATTAATTTAGTGAAACTTTTATTAATTTAGATTTTTCAAATTATATTTTAATGAAGATCATCTTTCCAGACGACAAAATGAAGTTTCGTTGTGTCTAAAATTGATGTATTCTCAACTAACAAGTGTGTAACACTGCGACTGGTTTTAATTTTACACATTTCCATCGTAATAATTTCAAATTGTGCTGGTCTATACATTTTAAAATGTTTTGGTAATCGTTATTTGTAATGAGAGGCAACAAGTGTTCTAACCCTCTACATATGACGGGGCAGAAAATCGTTTCCTTCTTTGGTTACGACAGCCGGCCGAAACGGCTTTACAGGCAATTTACTGAACCGGCCGAAGACGGCCTTTACAATGCTTTCCCCCAGGTGGAGAGGAAATGTGTGACGTCCCATTATCACCCAATGTTGCAGTTTCTATTGACGGGTCGTGGGTATGCCTAGGAGGTACAGATACTTCCAGGTTAAACTGAAAGGGCGGAGGTGACTTCAATAGGTATAGTCACTAACACTCGAAGGTAAATTGTCTTCCGCGCCGTTTTTACGGGGACAGATAGAGTACAAAAAGTTTTTCATGATCATTCTTTTAACGCTAACATACCTCTCTTGTACCTTGAAACACTAATTCCTGGTACCACAACATAAAAAAACCTGCTTCCTCACAGCTGAATTCAGCATTCTCGACTCAGTTTATACAAATCAGACAAGCTTTGCCATAGCTCACTACTTTCACAGGTCGTGGTTTCAATACCTATCTAATTCTCTTGATTTTAAATAAAGACTTTTTCAAGACTATTTTCTTTGGTTTACAGTATAAAAATCCTGTGCCGGGGAACCCACCTTGCTGATTGCAAAAGGGGTAATGTATCAATAAACCACACTTCCAAGGTGATGGGGAAATTAGTTTGATACAAAATGCTAGATTACTGATGCGTCATTCTACTGATGCGTCTATGAAATTCTCATAAATTTTAGATGATATTGCACGAATTATATTACAGCCGTTAGCTTTCTAAACTCCAGCTAACGGGATCCGAGTTCTATTTTTAGTATGGCATTAGAAATTAATTTCTTATGGCTTTATTCACGTATACAAAAGTATCCTGATGTATAAAATATTCATTATTTTTAAAGTAAAAAATACATTCTTCATTTTAAAATTAATCTCAGAAATGAAGAAAAGTATAAACTGAATTGAACATGATAAAAAAACAATTTCTTCAATTATTCTTCTAAAGTGGAGAGAATACGAAAATAATTTAAGAAAATAAATTTCGCTCATAAAATCAAACAGTAGTTAATAGGTTGAAACTTTTCCTGGTATAAACCTCATCTGTCCAATTGAAGTCATACAATATAAAAGGTTCGCAAAGTACAGGAAAGGGAGCATTAAATTCTTACAAATTTTAAATATACATGATTACGGTTAATAAAGTGCTCGCAAATTTTGAGGGTGCAAACTTAATTTCAACATAACCGGTAAAATCTTTCTGTTTTTATTTTCAATTTGAAAAAAATATGTACAGATACATATACTTTTTATTTATATCCATCAACAAGTGAAATTGCTAATACATTAACAAATATAATTACTTATCTATACCTTTATGGCCCCGTAAAATTAGAACCCTTTCAGTCAATAAATTTTTTTTAATTGTTCAAGTTATAGGATTTTTAAATTTCCAATTCTATGTTCGCAATATGTTATTGACTATTTTTTTCTATAGATATCTGATTTCTGGACATCGTATTACTTTCCTTACAGAATTTCTTTACAGTTTTTTATACGATTCCTTTATCTCTGTCTTAAGTTTATTACGAAATAATCTACAGATTTCACAAGTTCACTGCAAGACAAGAAATGCTTTTTTGCGTGTTCTACATTAAAACTTCCCTTGATTTTTTTAAGTATATCTTGCAATCTCTTTTCATTTACTCAACCTCTCACAGGCTCTAGATGCTCGAGGAGAAACGATTTGCGAGGCATCCGTTGAGAACCCCAACATCCCTGTCAACGGAGATAAGGCTATTCACGTGCAGGACTCTGCTGCACAGAAAAGAGGGGATGGAAATCGTAATGGACTTCGGCCGATTCTTCAGGAGTTTGAGGTCTAAAAGAATCCGAGTCAGCGGTATCCAGGGTACTAGAATCTCTCGGCCAGTTTCGGCCGGTCCCGAATCCACAGGGTTAGAAGATAGTCTGCTCTTGATATTCATTGAAGAACATATACGAGTTTAACTGTAAATTCTTAGGTTAAATGAACACATTTAAGGTACCTCAAATGTTAAACTTGCATAATTACACTAATTAATGTTTGAAATTTGTAAACCGAACTTTTGTTTACGTTTTTTAATGTTTAGACTTATGTAATGTTTAACTATGTCTATGCTGATGAATAGCGTGAAGGAATCTACTGTATTCGATTACATGGTATTAAGGGGATGTTTTTAATAATTTTAGTAGTTCATTAAAATAGCAACAACTCAAAATAGGAAAGTTCTAAAAAATGCCCAAACATCTTGTTTCTCAAAAAAGGTGTTAAATGTCATGGAATTTGAATTTTGATTTTTTTATAATAATTTTGCAAATAATAAATATCAAAGTTTCATTAAACGAAGTTTTGAAACGAAAACCATCAGCAACTCTGTACAATGCATGAATTGCGTCATTTTCGACCCACAAATAATTGAATTTCAGAAAATAAATTGCGAATGATCACAATATGTTTATACAGTAATCAAACTCTGAAAGCTTAAAAAAAATTACTAATAAAGATGAATACAAGATGATAAAAATGTATGTAGCTATTTCAGTGTACTAAAACGTCCACCATCAACAGGGGCATAGTACTATCAAAAGCCCATATTTAAACTCGAGTTTTTCCTCTTGGTTTTTTTTGGTCATGATGATGGAGGAGGATTTGTTCAATCGAAATAAATACAAACCATGTGTTCAAATCATGTCCGGGGGCACCAGTGAAGTTGTTTTTTTGTTCAAATAACACTTACGAAGTAAGTTCAACTCAGGTTAAAAGAACATATTTATTTTAAGACGAGGCATCAACAACACATTACAAATACAGAGAACATACATCGTAGTTACATCGTGTAAAAACATAGCGCGTGTGCTACATAGTGCGTGTGCTCTGGTTTAACATACTGATCGCTGTCACTTCGAAATATCTCGTCATTAGAAGAAAACTGACCAGATCTTGATCTCGCCATCATCAAAAAATCGACAATGTCTTAATTAAGAGATATCACGTCATAAGCAAAATTGGTCAGATCTTGATGAACGAGATATCTCATCTATACCATTTGGAGTGTTAATCTGCTTTATTTGTTAATGCTTCCAGCCATTAATATTCTCTGTTAAAATTTATGGCATGAAGGATTATGGTCACAAAACAAATCTGCTACTCCAGCTCTAATGGCTTTTAAATTGTTTCATGTATTGATATTCCCTTACCGTTGGTATTTTGTACTAAAACCCTATGGCAGTATTATGTCTGCTTCTAATGGCTTTTAAACTGTTTATTTATTGATATTTCCTTACCGTTGATATTTTGTACTAAAACCCTATGGAAGTATTATGGTCACAAAATATAGATCTATTCCAACTCTAATGGTTTTTAAACTGTTTTATTTGTATTAAGTTTACAACGTTTACATTCTCTACTAAAATTTATGGCGTGAAGGATTATGGTTCTAAGGAAATCTACTACTTCAGCTCTAATGGCTTTTAAATTGTTTTAAATGTTAATACAAATAAAAAAAGGTTAATATTCTCAACAAAAATTAATATTCTCAAACAGCTAGTCCAAAGAAACCGTTCGTATCATGAGATAACTGTCAGTACGTGGTTTTAGCCCGCAACTTTGAAGATTTACGATGGGTGTCTTTTGATTTTAACCCTCCTGGTGTTTGTCTCAACGAGGTATCTCGTTATTTGCAGAACTGACCAGATCTTGATGGTCAAGATACCTCGTCATCAGAAGAAAACTGACCAGATCTTGATCTCGTGATCATAAAAAAATCGGCAAGTTCATGATGACGAGTTATCTAGTCATTAGCATATTTGGTCAAATGTTGATGAACAAGATATCTGGTCGAATCCACTTAGAGGGATAAGGAACAGTAGCGTCTGCGGAAGATCAGTTTATAGTTTCAAACTGATATATGATGATATTGGAGCATTGATACTGAGGCACATTTTTGCCTCAGTATCATCATATTTTCACCTTAATTAGTTTTTAAGTTTTTAGAGTTTGACTACCAGCTGAATAAGATGATCAAAATAGTCTGTAGCTATTTAAATGCAACAATATGTCATTGTAACATCAGGGCCATAGTAGTATCAAAGGATTATATTTAAACTAGCGTTTCTTCTCTTGCTGACTGATCCTGACGATGTTGGACGTTTTTCCACCAAAATAGTTAAACCATTATCATCTTATTTTCATCTTTTATCATATTTGAAGCTTTTAGAGATTGAATATCAGTTTGATGAGGTTCTATCTGTAAGCAGGAGTATTTCAATTTAGTTTTTATCCGTTTAGAGTTCCATTTTAAATGTGATTGTAATAGCCCCGTCTACATTAGTTATACTTCAGTACATTATGCTTGTTTGCAAAGTGAATACTTTATGAGAATATAAATAATTGAAATATTTTATTTAAAAATAAAGTCATTACCTCGGGTAATTAAAAGAACGGAAGGGGAAATTTATTTTCAAGATCAGAGAATCAGTCGTGCATTTACATAAATTTCAACGTTTCCATGAAGAAAACTTTGCACTTTAAGTGCTTTTTGTAATTAGTCGAGTCACGCAAAACTTGAATTACCCGTTTCGTGGAGAAATAATATGCTTAGCGTTCCTTTTACACATAAACCACTATGTACTTCTTCCTCTTACAAAAGTATATTAATTGAATTCCATTAGATAAGAAGTAAATTCAACTTTTCGTGTTTTTAGTTTCAATTTTATGTTTTCTCTTAGAGAAAGATTAATTTAATTCTGTGGAAATGGAAGCATTAAAAAACTTAAAATACACTTTGCGCGCATGAAACTGAAATATTTTAATAGCTTTTTTATTCTATTTTCAGGTGGTTGAAACGCAACCGCGTCTCCTCTTTTCTCAGTTGAGAAAAGAGGAGACGAGGTTTGTTGGTTTTATATCAAAGATGATGCTGTTGAATTCTGTTTTATTATGAAGTGAAAGAGGATCTGTCTTACTAGTGCAAAAGTTACAAAATAGTCGTATAATGTCTGTCTGATAAAGATATTGACAAAAAGTGTAAAATATAAAAAAAATTTCCCTAGCTAAACTAGAAAGTTTATTCCAGTTTACACAACTGAATAGTAAACAACTATAGATTTTCGTTTATTCAACTTATTCTGCTAATCAAAATGAGTTCAAAATTGCAAATGTAATAAAAGAATGTCTTATTCTAAAAAGTTGATAATTTCTACATGTGCCTACTTGTTTCCTTACAGAGCATTCTTTTTTAAAATTACTTGTTTTTCTATTGACGAACAAAAGCTATAATAATAGTCTTTAAAACATTTTTTAAACGCTATTAAACTGTATAATTAATAACCACGAATAGCTTTCTTTTATTCTACTCGTCCACATAATAGTTTAAAAAATTTAACTGTAGAAAAATAATACCACTAGAAAGTTGTTGACAATATTTATTTTTTCCTACAGAACTTTCTGTTTCTTCAGTAACTGTTAATTTTTTATATTATAGATATGAAAAATCTGTAATCATTATTTTAAAAAGGTGTATTAAACATTATTAAACTGTCTAGTAAATAACCATGAATGACTTTTTGTTAATCTTATTTAACTCCTCCGCATTGTTCAAACATTTAACTGCAGAAAAAGAATGTCATCATGCAGCAAAGTTGTTGGCTTTCTATAATGATGCTTTAATTCCAAGAGAAAAACATTCTCTTCAGAACAGCTTATTTTATTAATTGTTACTCAAAGCTACAAACGTTAGTAAAAAGTGTAATAATAGTTATAAACTATGTAAAAAACCATAAATGGCTTCTTTTTCTATTATTCTACTCCTGCACACTTTAGTTAAAATATTTAACTATAGAAAAATAATATCACCATTCAAAAAGGTTGTTTACTTTTATAAAGATACTTTTATTCCTAAAGAACAACATTACTTTCTGCAAAAACTGTTAATTTTCTTATAGGTAGGCACTGTAATCATTATTGAAAAGGTAAAATAAAAGTTATTAAACTCTATGGTAACTACGATAATTCTTTTTTCCTTCTTATTCCTTTCATGTGCACACAATAGTTAAAAAAAATTTAACTGTAGAAAAAGAATATCACCCTCACCCTTCAGAAGGTTATTGACTTTCTATAATGATACTTTTATTCTTATAATGAAATTTGTATCCCTTCAAAATGATACTGTTATTTCTAAAGAACCACATTAATTTTCTTCAGAAACAGTTTATTTTGGATAGTCAAAGATATAACCACTTTTGAAACGTTATTACAAAAGTTTTAAAACTTTAAACTACCATAAATCGCTTTTTCCCCGCCTGCATCGATAGTTAAAAGTTTAATTATAGAAAAATATCACAATTTAAAAAGGTTAATAACATTCTCCAAGTGAGACAAAATTCCCCTTCGTTTAGAAACTGCTTGTTTTTCTACAGATAGACAAAAGCAGTAATCAGTATCTTTTCATACACATGCCCAAACTGCCTTTTTAAATGTTGAACCTTTTTTTACTGAGAAAATACTCGTATATGAAACTACCACTAATAACTTCTTAAATTCAAAAGTTGCTGATTTTCTATAATGCTGCTTTTATTCCTAAGTAACATTTTTTTTGGAAACTGCTTATTTTCTTATACAAATGCAAATTTTTTCCAGATTTTAAACTATTTAGTCAACAACCGCAAATGTTCCTTCTCTTATTCCTCTCATGTTCATGACAGTTTAAAATGTTAAGTAGAAAGATGTCACAAGGTTGTTGACTTTCATTATGGAACTTGTATTCCTTTACAGATAATTTTATTTTCATAAAGAATAACATTTATTTTCTTCAGTAACTGCTTACTTTCTAATAGATAACCAAAGCTATAATCATTATTGAATAGGTGTAATATAAAAGTTATTTAACCCCTGTTAAACTGCGATAAATCGCCTTTTCTCTCTTATTCCCTCCTGGACATGATGTTTAAAAAATTAAACTACCGAAAAAATACCATCTTTTAAAAAAGGTTAACAACTTTCTAGAAAGACACAGACCTCCTTTTCATTTAGAAACTGGTTGTTTTTTCTGCAGACAGACAAAAGCAGTAATCAGTATCTATCCACACACAGGCCCAAACTTCATTTTTAAACATTGATCCTTTTCTGCTGAGAATGCACTCGCACATGAGAATGCCAGTAATCACTTCGTAAATAAATAACGACTGGGTTTAAAGCGATAGTAAAAGTATCGGTGTATCGAATCCTTATTTTCCAGTTTCCCTCCGGAATTCAGAGGAACGATCAATGTATGCCCGCGCTTTCTGTTATCAAAAGGGTGGCTATTCCCCTCTGCATTGTCCCGCGTCTTTTCGAATACGGTCAATTGATCTGACATCAGCGAATTCCTCGATTAAGTTTACGGCCACTTGGCAACCTGAATCGCTGCTCGCTTCGCTTCAGATCGGTGGACTTTTTCTGATGAGATGTTGCCAGATTTAAAGCGAATGTTTATGAAAAAGGAGTTTTCGTTCTTGTTGAGCAAAGTGACAGTGGGAGCTGGGCGAGTTTAATAACGCTGGCCGACGTCCTTTGGAAAAAGTTTGATTTATTGATTTCCACAAGGGTAAAGAATTCCTCATTTAATTCACTGATGGTTGCAAGATTTAGGATAAGTGTTGAGCTGTTTTTAATCTATAACGAGTTCAATAACTAATTAACTGTTCTGCTATGCTAGTCAAGAATGTATGGTGCAGCCCGTAGAGGAAATGTAAAAGTGGAGTTAGCAATGGCAAACTTTTTATGCGTCCAGGATCATGTGACCAAAACTAGTATTAACGTGAACCTTAGACTGCTTTCGTATGCTGGGGGGTGGTAACGAAGATTCATCAGATTGGTCCATTGTACGAGAGGAGGCATCCATCCTTTGGCTCATCATCTGATTGGTCCGTGCTACATAGTTGTACTCGTACACTTTGGCTATTTCACCACTTTTGTCACCACTCCAGAAATGCGCATTCACACACCTATCCTGTCATAAGATGTTATATTGCCAAATGAGGCGATAAGATGCCAAATTGACCAACCAATTCAATTTTTCGCAGAGCTAACGTGACTGTTAATCGACATGTTGGTCATACGTTTTCAAGATCCTCTCAATAGCAATGCTTATTCTACTTATATTTCACGTCTACGGTGCAGCCAGTTCTCTTGTATACTGTGAGTCATACATTATAAGTCTCTCATTGTAAACCGCATATGAAATACTGAATCAGCGTAATCAGCCTTTAACTCGCTTGACAGCCAGTTTCTTCACTCGGACATGCCCAAGATCAAGCATCAATCGGTATGTTTATTCGTTGTCAGCAATTTCGTAGTCTAATATATATAATATAATGCTAGTGCTTTTCTTACTCGAGTAATTTGGCTATGTACTAGGATGGGCCAAAAAATTGAATTTCACCGAAACAAATTCCAATAATGAAAAAAAAAAGCTTTAGTTCATATCAGATGAACATACCTGTTAATTTTTTAGAAATTAAAAAATATCTTAGTGAAGAGACCGTTGGTTAAAGTTTTCGAATGCTAGAGTTTTGTCACTCCTGCAAGACATCGCTGGAAACACTCCAGTCAAGGGTTTTTCACACGATCAGTGCTAAAGTGACATAAAATAATGATTTTCAATCGTAGAAACTTGTAAAACACCTTAGGAAATTCAATTAATGTCAAACATTAAAACAAAACTTAGCCCACTTTTCGTATGAATGATTACATACAATGAGTTTACCTTAAAATGACATAGCAGCATTTATACGCGTTTGTTTAAGTTTTTACCCAATTTTCTTCAAGTTATAGACTCTTACACCCTACTGGAGGTTTATCTTTGCGTCGACAACTGTCCTGTAGTGGCCAGACTGAAGTAAAATCGTGTTCCAAACTGTAATAAGTTCCAGGCAAGAAACAATTTGTTTTGGCTACTTGGATCTTCATCATCCCTTAAAATAATTGAGCAGTTTTGTCTCGACGAAATATCTCGACATTCTCAAAACTTACCAGATCTTGAGAGACGGGGATTTGGGATGGTAGGTGGAATTTTTATGGCGCAAGGGCTATATTTTTTCGTTGCTGCGTCAGACACAAGACACATACAACATCAAGTAATAGACATACACACGCAATGAAAGTTTTACTGACACAGAAGAACCAAATACACCCAGGGAGGACGGGGACTTGGAACTGTTCAAATTTGGGTTTGTCACGATGGCAATATCCCCCCAAAAAAGCTGTATCTCCAAGTTTGTACTAATAAATTTGAATAAATGGTTGTTGCAAGGCTTGTGCTATAAAAGTAGTTGATGCCTTTAATCTCTACTAGCCTACATTCTACTACTCTTTCAATTTCTCTAGTCTTTCTAGTTCTCAAAGTTCTGATCATGCAATGATTCATGTTTTCCAAATATTGTGCTTGTGTTGTTTCGGGATCTTCAATATGCTTTCAACTGTACTATTGCAAAAAAGTCGAATCACGATGTTGTACTGCTGTGCTAGTCAAGAAAGCAAGCATATGTCAAGTTTGAACTTCAGGGTTAGCGATTGTTAAAATGTCGTGTATATACATAGTGCCGCATTACTCTTTGAAACAGCACACTTAGGGATTCACACCAAAAGAATCTGGATGTCAATTCGAATCAGTCTGAATCCAGTAAAAACTAACCAACAAAGATTCGGGAAAGTCGGTTCTATAAGAAAGAGCTTGTTCGTTATCAAACCTTTCACACTGCCTGAATCTGGAGGTTTTCGCTTGAATGCACCCGAATCTAAGTTAGTCAGTTTCTATTGGATTTCAATTGGTACGAATTCTGTTGGTGTGAAGCGGTTCCTAATCAGAAGTCAACATTTGGTGAATAACTCATGCTGTTATCTAGTGTTAAGAATGTGATTCTTATGTACGCAGCATGAAACAATCGCCAACTAGCATAGAGGTTCTGCCTTTCTATCCAGCATACCAGTACTGATTAAATAAGAAATATTATTTTGATAAATGGGGTTAAACCAGGTAATAATCCATCCTAAAAAACTGTTAAGAGATTGTGGATACAGTTAGGGAGTGGTTAATAGTGGACACAGGGAAACAACTTTTCGTATAAATATTGATATTTTTGCTTGAACTGTTACTGAAAGCATCTTTGTAACTGAAAAAATAGCTGATTAGTAAGAGATTCTATTTATACTATTCTTCCAAGATACTGGTAAAAAATTCCTTTTCCAATACTATGCATTTTTAGCTTAAATGGTATTACATGTACAGCACATTCGGATAAAACTCTTTGACGAACTAAATCTCTCTTTTCACTATAGGGAAGTAACTTGAGAGTTATGAGAAAATGCAACTTTCTCTCGCGGCTTCCCCTAAAATCCTTAAGCTTGACAAAAACATCCTTATTGATGGCTAAATCCTCAATAACGAACAATACGAACGCAAAGTAATGACGTGGACATCCCATTCAGCCCTCCAAAGCAACCCCACTAAAGTATTTTGGACTGAGTCACACTCACAAGTACTGGGACAAGTCCAGGCTTACACTGACGGGTCCAAAATGGCTTCAGGAATTAGTAGCAGCATTTTGTTACCACCACTATCACATTAGTGACAAGAAATGGAACTGCCGACTACTGGATGAGTGTAGTGTGTTTCAGGCAATTAGGGAAGCCCTAAAATCACTACAGGCTTTCAGATCAGCCGCACTCAACACTGACAGTCAAGCAGCCATTAAAGCAATAGCTAACAAGACCTACAAAAGTCCCATCATCCGTGAAATCCAGGACATCCTCTTAAACATATCTTCCATTTCTTTCTTCTGGATTAAAGCCCGTACCGGACAGGAGGGAAACGAAGAAACAGACTCCCTTGCAAAAGCCGCAGCGAACGACCCCTCTGTTCCCATTCCATTCCACCTCTCAAAACCGACCAGCCACCTTAAAGCATTTTTGAGGGAGCGCATACGTGTGAACTGTAGAGATATATGGGAACTGGGGGATTCTGGACGATCCCTTTTCGAAGTCCTTCCCGTAGTATCCTACCACACTGTGATCCGAGACAAGAGGCTTATCACGTTTTTTTTACTGACCATGGCCCTTTTCAGCAGTACCTTTTCCGTTTCAGACAAAGCGAAACAGATCTATGTGCTTGTGGGTCGGTAGAATCCCCTCTCCATTATGCTCTACCCGATGTCCCCTCACGACCCAATTTCATGTGCGCTGTCGCGAAAGTGGATCGGACAGCGCTTGGAGAAAAATTGCCTTTGGCCACAGAGAGCAAAGAAGAAAATCTGTGGACTAATATATTTTCTGCTGAAGTATGGACACAAAATGGCAGAGTAACTTAGTATTTAATTACAACCTCTTTATTTTTCTCTTCCACTTGTTTTGTTTATGGACATATTATTTTTATTGTAAACTTGTTCCAGTGGGCAATCCCTTCTGCAAAAGGGATTGTAATACCACAGTGGGGATTTTCTTTTTAAAAATTCCCACTCTGTAATTCTTTTTGCTTTTAATAATGTACCCAGGAGTGCCCATCAAACTGTTAAGTCCCTTAAAAGGACAGGCTTGGGGGCTCTCCTGGTGGTTATCTGATTACCATTGTATAAAAGGAAGGAACAATGCATCGAACGAAATTTAAAAAGTCACTGCCAATTGAGCTTAAGCGAGCCGGCAACGTCGCTAAAATGTCCCACGTATGGTTCGTTATCGCGTTGCTGCGCGTCTCTATAAATGTCACCACGTTTGAATCACATGTCATAGCAATGGCATCAGAGCCTCAGTTCGTAGCTAAAAAGCTGCGCTTACGGAAGTGTATTTTAAGAGAGAAAACCCAAGTTTAGACCAATGTAAGGGGAATCACCGACATAAAAATTTCAGATTCCTATGAAATACAACGCAAGGTACTATTGCGATCGAAGAGCTACACTTAGTGTGCAAACCGAGGCCTCTCGGATTCCAAAGACACCAGACAAGATACCGGCTGAGCGAAAACGCGAGTAACGTGCCCAGGAGAAGTCGGCATGTCTTACTGAAAAATCAACTTACGTGGCCTCGGAGCCGCAACCATCGACTTCTCGTATACTCAACATAGTCAGGTAGGACTAGCACATGGACATGAATGCAGCAGCCACCGATCCGACACGTGGGCCAAATGAGTCGGAGCAGTAGGACAAACCGAAACAAAGTATATCAGGTGCACTGAGTACGAGGCTTACTACAAGTTACACTGATGACACATTTCGCTAGACTTTCAGCTATATCTTATGACCTAGCGGCTATGCAACAGGAGACGGGCACTTATATGATAATTGGGCAAGTAATCATGTCTGTTGATGTTGACACCACGGTGAAGCAGCTGCCTTGTCAGATGGACGAAAATTACGAAAATGGAATCATAAGGAAGCACTCGGTATTTCTCATACCATCTCCCAACTATGCTTGCCGTGTAGGATTCCATGCAATCTGCAGTTCCGTGAATGATGATTACATAAACAGCCTCGTTTCATTTCTCGCACCCCTACACTTAGTTATGCGTAAAGATATGCAGCATGGTAAATTGATACACCTGTCAAGTTTTTGTTTTAAGGTAAGAAAATTATATTTTCTTTCACACCTCATACTAGAAAAAATCCACTTCAACTTACCTTTAACTAGATAAACTCATTAACAAAGTAGATACACTCTGCAGATATAATTTTACAGAATCCTGTCTTAATTATTATAAGAGCGCCGTGGCTCATTGGGTTTGTCCACTGCGCTTGCAAGTTGTGAACTGTAGGCGGCTCAGATTCAATTCCTCCCTGAGTGTTTTCTCTCATCTGTGTCAGAGAAACTTTCATTGCTTGTGTTTGTCCATTACTTGACACGATCTCTCTTGTGTTTCACGAGGCTTGGTCAAATGTGGCCCTTGCGCGATAAAACGTAATGCCATCCACCAACCAATGAACTTAATTATTATACGTTTTAAGATCCATCCAAATATATGAATGTGAATCGTATTCCGTACAAGTTAATGCAAGATAACATCCAAGATAAACACAACAGATTGTGTAAAGTCATTCTAATTAAACTTTAATCCTTTTAAATTAGGAAACATTTCCAAGAAAAATAAAATTAAAATGGAAACTAATGACTGCTTAAGAAAGCGTTGTCAGACAACCTGTCAAGTGACGGGTACTTAATGTAGCATGCTTTGGTAAGATTAATTAAAATTTCAAGCTACACTTTCTCTTTGAAGGTTTTCTTCTCCATAACTTCATCATAACAATCAACCGTAATTGATAAATCTTTTATTAGATTAAAAAGCGAGTTAATTATCCGATTCCATCATCTTGTCTTGTATGCAAGATTTTTCTTTAGTTGAGTGTTTCGCCTTTCTAAATTCATACACAATGCGACTAAACTATGAATCACCTTACATTTGATTTTTAATTATAAAACTTAACAACAAATTTCATGATGTGATTAAATTCTTAGACTTAGGGAAGTTTCAATTGTTTTATTAAAGAGCATTATACCCCAACCTTTCTTTTAGAAGTATAATTTTCCCAAGCTCTCGATATCTTAAGTATCCATAATTCTAAATGCAACCAAGGGAGAACATTTTCCAAATGCAGAATAACACAATGACCAATTATTTATATGAGCAGATATAAATTATACATGCACACAAGAAATTTGCATTAAATGATCTTATAAGATCAGAGAAAATAGCACCAGACAATAAGATCGGTGTAAATAAATACTTATTATACAATCAATTTTATAACGTACCACTGGCTGTAATGTAGGCATACCTTTTTTTATCTGAAGCCTGTTTAAGAAACCCGAAATGTGAATTATATTTTGTGGTATTTTAATAGCGGTAATCTATACCAAACAATCCTGAATTTAGAAATGAATTTTGTTCCATATCTCTTAAATTGAACTTTTATGTAATAGGATGTGACTACAAAGGTGGTCCAAATTTACTCAATGTTCAATACTGAAAACTTCAAACTCTCCATAGTCAATCTAAGTGAAGAACAGTTTCTTAAGTATTTATCTACACGCTTACAAAACGTTAACTTTTGTAAAAGTAACCTTCCCATTCGAGGTTACTGAAGCAAAATGAGACGCATATTATTTTAAATGATAATAGTTGGATATTAGAATTTTCGCAATTAAAAATAGCTATTAGAAGACGAAAACAAGACTGCTTTGTCTGCAAATAATTGAGGTAGTTGCACTGTTTGATACAAGAGAAGTAACAATTCTGAACTAAGCTAATAAGAGTTGTTGAGAGTTCTGGGATGGAAATTCCGAATAAATTAAGATAATGAGGATAAACTTATTAAAATAATAATGGGTATGATGGTTCTAAAATTCTAAAAATTGTATCAATACTGGATGATGTGACTTTCAATAGATGATTTTTAATTTTATATTTACATTTGTCATCAAATATCTTGTTAAATTTAAATGTATAAGTTGTTTCAGACATTTGAATGTGTGTCTGCATTTACTATTACATTCTTTTCATGGTATGTAGTGAATGTTTACATTTATCTTTGCAAATGCTTACTGCTTTTATTGAATGCAGGCTTTTCTGTTCTTCATTTTTGTAATAACTATGCCTATGGCAAATATAAATAAGTCATCAAGTTATCTAAACAACCAACTCGTAAATAATTGTATGTCTGCTATATTAATTCATATAATCTGTTCCACATATATTTAAAATTATAAAGAGCTAAATCATCATCTTCGAAAACAATTGAACTACTAAAAACTACTTGAAACCTGACATTCATTATTTTAAGTGAAGTATGCATTTCAAAGCTAACAAAATAATTTAAGCATATTTCTTTGAAATCTACCTGGTGTAATTGCACTTTAATAAAATATTCAACCAAAAAATTAAATGCTGTTTCGAAAAAGTATTATTTACTTCCATTTTTCCTAACCCCAGATACCTGGCCTTGCCTCTTAAATATAAAGCCACTTAGACCTTTGTACGCCAAATCAATGTCAATCAGAATCAATAATAAGCCAACACCAGTTTCATTCAGTATAATACCACTAAAACAACCCGGCATGCATTACCATTACTTTTAGTGAAGTTTGAGTTTTAGCTTTAATTTAAAAATTACCTGTCTTCGAAAACTACTGAACTACCAAAAAAGTTACTTAAAACCTGACATTCATTAATTTAATTGAAGTATACATTTTAGCACTAACAAACGAAAGAATTAGAGCATCATCTTTCGCTGAAAACTGCCTGATGTAATTGTTATTTAATAAAAAATAGCCACACAAGATTTATATGATATTTCGAAAAAGCGTTTACTTCGATCCTTTCTAACCCCAAGTCCCTTTTGCTTGCCTTTTAAATATAAACCAAGACCCTTGTATGCCAAATCAATATCGATCAGAATCCATAAGAATCCAACAGTTTCAAGACAGAAATCATTCAGTATAATACCACAAAACAACCTGGCATTCATTACTTTAATTAAAGTATGAGTTTTAGCTTTACCGAATGAAAGGACTAAAGCATCATCTTTGAAATCTACTGAACTAATAAAAAACTACTTGGGGGAACCTGGCATTCATTATTTTAAATGAAGTATGCATTTAACACTAACGAACTAAAGTATTAAAGCATCTTTCTTTGAAATATACCTGGTGTAATTGCACTTCAATAAAATACCCACCCAAAAATATTAAAATGCTGTTTCGAAAAAGTATTATTTACTTCGATCTTTCCTAATCCCAGATCTCTTTTGCTTGCATTTTAAATATGAAACCAATCAGACCTTGTACGCCAAATCAATATCGACCAGAATCCATAAGAAGCCAACACCAGTTCCAGCACACGTAAGAAACCAACATGATTTAAAAACAGCATACTTTTTGTTCGCCAAGAGTAACTTATTAAAGCACTTTTTTTTCTTCAACCGAGGCAGGTGCGCTGGAGACGGACTTCAAAGACATGTTTCTGAAGAAGTTGCGGAGGATATTGGAAGGAAATTGGTGGTTCAAAGCGATAGGGGAGAGATTTGTGAGGGGAAATTGCGTTTCCACTAGACTCCTCACTTTGCATAATGTCAAATCCAGCAACAAAATAACATTGAGATTTCGGTGACGGGAGAAGCTCGATTCACCGTCTGAGCTTTAGAGAGCTCTATTATTTTTGGACATTTTTTCTCGTTTTATGTGGTCTTATCTTTTCTGTAGTTCAGAGAAATACGAACCTCTATTCGAGGACAGGTTCGCTAAGGATGGTTGAATTGGTGGTTTTATTTCTGGGAATTTTAAAATGAAGTTTTGCATATACACGTAAAAATTTATTTCTCCGATAAAACTTAAACAAGGTATTAGAATTTTGAGCTTTCATTTATAATAAAACTACTCGATACTTTCTTTCTTCCTGGTAACTACATCTTGTATATTTAAAAAATAATATATTTATTTTTACCGTTTATCATATTTTCCATAAACAGGGTTTCTCAAAAACATGTGCAGGATACAGACTAATTTGCAAAACAAATTAATAGATTTCGAAACCCTTTTTTAAATTATCTGTTAAGTTACAATATTGAAAATTTTAACTATTTCTGAAATACAATGACAGCGAGATGATAGCATGATCTAAATAATAAAACATCGTACCTTTCTTTACTTTAAACTATCTCTAACTTGTGTAAAGAATCAAAGAAATTTAGTAACAGTTACAAAACTAATTAGAAAAAGTGTTTTTCTAGCCAATAGAGGGTCATTAAATATTCCGTTTACGTGTCATTGTTTCTCACATTCTGTTACAGGATATAGTGTATATGGGTACACTCCCAAAAGTAAACCTTTTATAATTTTTTATTAACCAGGGATCAAATGAAAATAATATTTTCAATCTAGTGTACTTTCTGGGAATCAAAATATTACCTAGATCAGAATGTGATAGCATTTTAATTCATTTGAAATGTACAACTTATCAAACATTTCAATAACTTGATATTTAAATAAGATGTAAGATTCGGTTACATAAGTATTAGTCTTGGTATTGTTTTAAGTTGATAATGCATACGAATAGTACTAGTTTTCAACAATTGAATTTTTTGTAGACCCTAGTACATCGGTACCCTGGGTGTATTTCTCTCTTCTATGACGGTAAAAATTTCCTTGTGTGTTTATGTCCATTACTTGACGCTGTCTGTCTTGTATTTGACGCCGTTTGGCCAAACACAGCCCTTGCTCCACAACACAGAATAAACCAATCTGTAGACATCAGCTTCTAAAACTTTTAAAATTAGTTAAAAACCTATCTGAAAACCTTTTTAAAACCTATATTGTTGTATTTAATTAATAAACAGTTCATATTTTATTACGTGCACTTCTATTTAATAAGAACGAATACGATCATTTGAGAATTATGTTGGTGTTTCTTAAAAGTGATCAGATCATTTACCAAGAAAACCGACAATTTAGAACTTGACCTAAAGTATAAATTTAAGTCATCTAGGAAAAACCGTTCATCCTTTTCAAATTTAAAACATGGTTTAAATCATTTTGTTGTTGCTCTAGAAGACCAGAAATTATACAAAAGACTCAACTGAAAATCCCCCTTTGATATATATGAGTAACCATTGTGCATGAAGGCTCTATTTCATGCCTAGTATATAGAGCACATAATATTCCAAAATGCCCTTTCAGTTATAAACTGGTTGAAAGTTGCCGTCTGAAAGGCGCCATTTGCATCAGAAGCCACTTGCATTATTTCCGTCGGGGTAGAAGAAAAAGATTACAACTGGGTAGTAAATGGGGAAGAAAGAAGCTGCAAGAATGGTGCCTAATCATTACCGAGGCTGGTGATCAGTGATATTACTTTATTGAGGGTGCTTGACATATATATATATATATATATATATTTCTGGTACAAACACGCAAATGTTTAGGTGCCTCAGCACGCTTCTGTCGGGGTGATACAATATCACAGTGGCTCGTTTTTTCGTTAAGTGCCCCACATGCTTGGTGCATATCAGACATCTCGGCATTCTTGAAATCTACTTTGAACGAAGTCAGCATCTGGAAAGACAATGGCCCCAACTGATCAATCGCTGCGCCGTTGATTAGCTACCTCAGGCAAATCCACAAATAGCTCTTGCTGACATACCTCCCTTTGAGAATATGGTTTGGTTTTGTGTTCCTACTTCGCCTTAAGGTTTGAACAAGGAGCTTAGAAATACCCCGAATAACAAAGAATATATTCTATTAAAATATGTAAGAAATTCGAAATAATATGTGTTTGCTAATAACAAAAGTAAAGCAATAAAAAATTAGTTCTATAAAAATATCTACGTATATACGCTGATATGAGATTCTCTACATTTTACAAACTATGTGCAAAATGCGTTTCATATAATGGCAATTATTGCATTCCATGAAATGATAATTAGTATAGTCCATTAAATGATAATTATTACATTCCATTAAATGGTAATTATTGCATGATTAAAAGGGTTCCATATCCTAAAATAAGTTTTCAGTATACGTTACCCAACAGACAATTCAATTCAGTTCATTAAGGGATAGTTCGAAATTTAATAAATATATTGTAGAGGCAGCAGGAAGGAATAAAGCGAACTAATAATCTCATTTCCCAGTATTTAAGCTGAACGTGGATTTCCTAGCAGCAGTAGAGATTAATTTCGTATTGCATTTGTATTTGATTGCTACTCATTATGTTATAGTGTTATTAAACTTTGATATTTTTTTACTCAAATTATCAAGGGCTTTATTCATACTACGGATAGTTGCAACAAATCTATGTAGCTTAATGCGTCTTTGAAATTCTACAACATAGTCAAAAAGGGTAAAATAATTATCTTATTTGAGACTTTATAACTGTCTACACACTGAGTAAATTGACATAACAAAATTAGACATAATAAACATAACTGGCTACATGTAAGGAACACGAGAATATTAAGTGTGCCAGTCCCTGCATTTTGTCCAAAGAAATATTTTGTTTCATTTAGTACTTTCTAGATTTATAGCAATTCTTCATCAAGGATATCAGTCTGAGGAATTTACTCTAAGCAAATAATGGCTCAGGTCCTAAATTGGAAAAATATATCAACTCAAACTTCATCTACTGAAAATCTCAGTTCAAATTACATTTGGTTTCCGATTTTCGCTTGATATTGTTACTCTATCCAAGGACGACTGACATCCCCATAGTTAATAAATTAAAATATTGAAATTTCTAAAAAGAATTCAAGAAAAAAATTTAAAACCGCCATTATTTTTTATTCTTTGACATGATATTTCGTCAACCGAAATGCCACGACATATAGTTAAAACTGAGATGCTTGAATCTCACGACAAAAAAAATGGTAGACAAGTGTTAGCACACTGGCCCTTAGTTTGACATTCCAGGATCAAATCCCAGCTGGGTATGAATGTTCATAGTGGTTTGGAATACCTTTTGTGCCATACGAAACGGTCTAATTAACTCTCGTGCAGAAAAGATGACCACAGAGCGATAAACCAACATAACATCTCAGTTTTTTCAATTTTGATGTGGCCAATTTTAAAAAATTGTCTTGAATTTATTTGCATATTTTTATTTCTCAGAGACAGTTTCACAAATCAAAAAAAGAAAAACACTTGACAGAAAGAGAAAAAGATAATTGTTAAAGTAATTAAGTAATGCATCTACTTCTCTCTTTGCGCTTAGCTCTTGATTTTATTGGTGCTCCTTGATTGATTTGTCACTATACGACCATTTTTTGTAACCAGAGGGCTAATTACACCAGGACCCTCTCCATTCAGTTATTGTGCATCCTCTTGTCCTTCGAAACCATAGAACATTAGGAAGTTCAGCGATTCCATTACCCTAATAAAATTAATTCTACTATCGACATGGTTTGGTTTGTTGCTCTATGGTCACTGTTTTGCTACACGAGGTATAATTAAATCATTATCGATAACTTGAATAGGACCGCTCGTTATTGAAGGTTAAATTCTTGACAGTCAATACACAGAATAATTTCTCCCCATGCCCTCTGAGGGCTTCAAACGCATAAATCCACCCAGCAACCTGCACTTTTTCCTGCGTGAATTATAACAAATTTTGGCCTTCTCAACCAACAGAATTTTCCCAAAGGATTCTATTATAAGGGATGTGCCAGTACAATATTTCCAAAGGATTCTAAAAGGAAAGGATCGATAAAATATTTCCAAACATTGAAAGGATCTAATGAATAAAACCAATAGACTGTGTTTGGGAGAGTTGTTTAATCTTTATATATCTTGTTGGGTAAAAGCAATATTGTGCTACTCAAAAATATAGTGACGCCAGAGGGTAGTGTCTTTCCCCTTGCTTATGAAAATGTTCCGTTATATTATTTGCAAATGTAGGTGACTTTCATGAATCAGCCATGCTGTGCAACCACCTGTCCCCCCTGGGTCGTCGTGACTCAATGGAACTTTCCGCTACGCTAGCAACCTACGAGATATAGGCGACGCAAGTTCGATTCTTCCCTAGATGTATTTCTCCCCTTTGTGTCACTGAAACTGCCCATGTACAGCATCCTTTCGGTAACTGTTCTCATCTTGTCCCCACGAATCACTGAGCATAAGGCAGCCCAGTTATTCGTTACTTCAATCCCATCAATCCTAAATTATCCATTAGCGATGACTAGAATATGACCCTCCATTACTCAAGGTTAAGTTTCAGCCCATCACCCTGAAGAATTCATCCGCTGGTCTTCCCGATGCCTATAAAAGCTTTCGTTTATTTCAGTTGTATTGTTTGTAAATATAGATGGCTCGAATAAATCAAACCATGCCCCCTATTTTCGGTTGCTGCTCAAATATGGCCCCGCGCTATAAAAACCAACAAACCTTTCTGTAACTGCTCATCTTGTCCACCGGAATTACAGAATATTAGGCATCCCAGCCATTGCGCTGCCACAATCCAATCAATCCTAACTATTAGCGATATGACTCGAATATGACCTTTCATTATTCAAGGTTAAGTTTCAGCCATCACCCTGAAGAATTCCTCTGCGTGCCTTAATGTCATTCCCCGTGCTTAATCACTTGACGAGATGTCTGGTAACCCAACCATCACCGCGACATCCAACGCATATCGACCTCTACAGGGAAGGGAGGGAGAGTCACGCCGTTTCAATCACGGACTGTGCGTCCCAATTCCCATAGAGAAAACGCTGTCCGGCGTCTTCCAATAATGCTTTCGCAGGGACGGGGAATCCTTGGCTAACGGATTGAAAGCCATGGCAAATATGGCCTGCCCGACTAATGCATGTTTAAGCGGGCATTACGAGACCAAAGCAATTATTTCTCTCGCAATCAATAAACATTAACGAGGGAGAACCAAATGAGTTCCGCACCGGTGGTAATTGGGGGATGGGCTGGAAAGGGTAACGGGGTACATTGTCACTTCGTAACAACCCAAAGTTCCCCGCGCACCCCTCGCAATTACTTAGCAATGCCGCGATAACGGTGGTCATTGTAAGGCGCTGGGAGACGCTCTTTTACGAGATTATTTTCTCGTGTTCCGTAATGTGCTCGTGCTCCGTTATGGAGTTATAGAGGAGAGAGAGGGTGTTGGGTGCAGATGATTACGTGGGAATGAGGTTTCATCACATGGGAAGATCGGATGATGAGATGCAAGTATCAAGTTCGAAAGCTTTGTGTGATGGAAGAGGTAAGGTAGGTAGAAAGGTAAGGTAGGTAGATGTGTAGAGTAGGTAGAATAGGTAGATAGGTAGATAGGTAGATGGGTAGAGTAGGTAGAATAGGTAGAATAGGTAGAGTAGGTAGATAGGTAGAGTAGGTAGATAGGTAGAGTAGATAGATAGGTAGGTAGACAGGTAGAGTAGGTAGATAGGTAGAGTAGATAGATAGGTAGGTAGACAGGTAGAGTAGGTAGATAGGTAGAGTAAATAGATAGGTAGAGTAGGTAGATAGGTAGAGTAGATAGGTAGGTAGATAGGTAGTTAATTAAGGTCACGCTGGAGCAACATAGGTCATAACAACATAGGAGCAACATAGAGGTCTATTGGCAACGATCTGGGATCAACCCCGAAGGGAAAGATCTTAGGATAAGGCCTCGTAATTTTGAACAACTGTCAAATGACGAGATCAGCATGTGAAGCTGGCACCCCTCTCTCCCAACTTTCACACCACACCAAATTGAGGATATTTTGTGTCACAATAGATTTAAAGTGCACCAGCCTCTCAGTACGCGACGTAGTTTTGGTTGGAACCAGTCTCGAATTCGGAATCCACCGTTTGCAAATCCGCATATCTACCAACTGGACTCACCATTTTTTTTACCAAAGTAGGAAATTACAGGAATCATAGCGGTTCCAGGTCAAGTGAGGATTGTGACACCGCAAACTTAAAATATATCTCTACTATTAATATAAGTAGATCACAAGTTTAAGATCGAGGTATCCGAGGATTTTCTGTTAAGCTAAATGTAGATGGCGCTAATGTCTTTTGGTAGCACGTATTTCCTGTACGTATTCCAGAAATGAAGTCACTTGGCTACATTTTAAGGAAACTCCATTATCTACCGAGCGAAAGCATAATCGGAATAACAATCCTAGTCTTTCGGTGAGTTGTTTACACTGAAAATCCCTCTCTACGACACACAATGTTTACTCACTAGATCACTATCTGTTTCCGAAATGTATTATCCATTAATGAACAATTTCGAATGCCTAAGTGTCTAAGATATAAATCAAAGTTTAAAAGTATAAACCAAGATACTTTAATTTTTGACCAAACATTTTTGTTTCACAACATAACGTTAATAAGTTGCAAATTTAGAAACTTTAGTAGTTTTGCTTTTGTCTAAAATAACACGAATTTCTTTCATATAAGATACATTTTTAATATGACTTAATAGTTTTTTATTTTCATTTCATCGCATTACTTTTACATCTCTTAACAAAATAGATAAATGGATGACAATATATTCTGTATTTAATTTAAGAAAAAGTAATTGGATTTAAAGCTAGTCGTCTCTCAAAACATTTGTTGTGTGGTTGTTCAGTGACATTTTGCTAATTTCAGTCTTTTATATATTAAGCATTGAGGAAATGTACGGAATATCCAATTATTAAGGAACTGCTATCGATTACAAAAGGAATGCATTTAATCCTGAAGGATAAATTATACTAACAATTTATTCCATTGAAATAAATACTAGTGGTTTGATGTAATGAGAAAATTTAATTCCCTCTGAGTATTTTTAAATGTATCGGGAACTTATTAAACTCACAAATCTAATGTATCTCTTATTTGAATTCAAACTCCGTTTGTCGTTATTTCTTCTTTTGTTGAGTGGTATATTCACCGTTTTAATTTGAAATTTAAATAATATATGTTCATTTCCTCAGCTTCATGGAATTAAATTTCATAAGGACAACAGCACTTAATGAAGAATACATTTCATAAGATAACTAAAGCTGAGAGAAATTTCGTTGACGAAAAGGTATGTCTATATATTTAGATTTTTAAATTAACGCTTTTTACTGTTCAATTATTCCTTTAAATTGTAAAATTTAATACGTTTTTTTTCTCATTTGAAGTTTCCCTAGCAAAAGTTATTTGCTATATATTTATAGTTCAGGTTCGAAAATCATTTCGAAGTTGATTTCATAAACACTTTTAATAAATATTCCTATGTAAAAGCTTTAAAATTTAGAAAAACAATGTGTGTTTACTTTCGATTCCGTCAGTTTTATTTGGATTTAAAAGTAATGGGCCATAAAAAAATAAAGAGTAAAAAATTAGGCCTGAAAAAATACACATCGAGATACAGTACTAAGGTTTAAAAAGTATAAATTTGGTAGGCAGTTGAATTAACGTCGCATTGAAGCAATACAACGTACTATTGGTGAAGGTCCGGGATCAATCCCGAAGGGAAACATACGAAGACAACACCTCGTAATTTTTTGAACCACTGTCAGATAACAGGGTCAAGTCTGAGCTGGCACCCCACTCTTCAAACTTTCACACTATGCCATCTGAGGACATTTGAGGCCACGATCGATTTAGAGTGCACCAGTTACTAAATACACGAGGTCTTTGGTTGGATCAAGTTGCCCTGCATATCATAGAACATTTAAAAACAATCCAATTCGTTACAAAAACACTATCTTCAAACAAGCCCGAAAAAAATTATTAAATTCACAGTAATTATTCAAAACTCAAAATAATAAACGAAAGAGCCAGTGAATAGTCGATTTACCTATAGTAAAGTCTATAGTCTTTTCCTTGGAACATTCATCCACTGTCTTTTGATACTGAAAATAAACACGAGATAAATTTGCATAAGATAAGATTCATTTATGGAGGAATATAGATTCCCGAGTAAAATAAAGTGTAAAGGTGGAACACGTTTCTAATAGCACTGGCGTCAAAGTAGGTAAGCGTTAGACGTCTCAATATTTAATTTAAATATGGTTTGTTAAAATCGTTTAATCTTACAAACAAAATTCCATCTGCATATGAGATGTTTTTTCTGTCAAGCTAAATGTAGGCTTCTGTGGGAGAACGTGTTTCTTCTAAGAATACAGATCGATCTTTCAATGAAATAGATGGAATATGTGAGTGCAGCTCCACGCTATTTCTTCCTGTTGCTCGGTTTAAAGGTTTGTCACGTAGGTAGGAAAAGCATGAATCCTAATGTGGGACTGATTCGTTAAATTCTTTGTCCAGCGTGATTAAAAACACTAGTCTGCGCTTCGATAGCCAATCGGCCCAAGCGATTCGTAACCCCACATGACTTACCTTTCTGAGATCTTGCGACAACGACTCCAAGCACATGCTCTGTCGATTTCATTAGAAGGTCGCTGGTATTCAGAACGTGACGTCACTTGGCTTGTTTTTCTAACACGATTTCAGCCCTTTTCCGATAAATATTCTAAAGAATAAATTCCGAATTGACTCAAAATGATAGTGCATTGGTCAACGCCAATTAGATTAAACTTCAAACGTTGCCAGTTCGGCGATAAGCTGCATTTTAAGATAACCCCGATATATATCGTGCGAAAGCATTAGGGCGGGGGGGGGGGGCTTGTTTTGAGTTTTGGAACACAAAAATATTATTAAAAACGCAGAGCTCACCACTTGAATGAAACTTGAGAAGTCTGGTGGCAAATGGACAATGATAAATTCGACAACAAAAATGATAAAAAGTAGAAATCGGCGAGGACGGAAATGTGAAGGAAACGCAAAATTCACTAAATTTCAAAAGGCGTTAAAAAACAGTAGTCTTCGAACAAGTAAAAAGGATGCCACAGAGTTGGATATTTAGGAGTACAGTTGCAAAATCAGGATTGAGTTCTATCCATGTTGTCATACTTCATGAAAATACATGAATTAAACACGATCAAAAATACACAAAATACTATTTTCTATTTTTGACCAATTTTTTTCATTGGGAAATAGAAATGCAAAGTAAGAATTAAGTGTATGCACAATAAAAGGATTTATAATTAGAATTTAAATTGTACTCAATTATCTATACGAGTATAGAATTAATTCTCTTATGCTTATTTTACCAACTATTTGGTAGGATTTTCAATTTGCCATATGATTTGTAACACGAATCTAGATAAGTTTTATGTCAGAATTCGTCTCCAAATAACAGAAAATCGTTGAACTGTAATTCTCTAACGCGTATCCTGTAATGATGCATTAAGTTGCATAGAAAATATTTTTATTTTATTTGGTCGTTTAATGTGCCATTTAGTACAACACTGTTCACACAGGTTATTTGCATTTTACTCATCATCATTAAATATCCTCAATTGTAGAAATTGTCATACATAAAGGATGGATACCAGAATATTTTAGGTGGTACAATACTTTTCCTAGTACTGTATAAGGAAATAACACCTTTATGAAACTTTTGCAAAACATAAAACGGTATAAAATTGGTACTTTAAATCAAACAGCTTCATATTATGTAACATAATATATGTATAAAAGTAATTTCTAAATTTTTTCTTTAATTTTATAATATCGTTACTTTTATTATTGAGCGTGGAAAATCAAAACATGGAAGAAGGTAAATGAAAATAATCATAACTCCAACTTTAAATACAAATTAACTGCTATTTTAAAACAAACAATAACATGTGCATATTTCCATGAAAGAACACGAATTTCTACTTATAAGACACACATCACTTAAATTCGGCCTTAGGGGGGGGGAATTTCAATTAACGTCACACTGGAGCAACACAATGGGCTATTAAATTCGGCCTTAGATTTCGAAAAGAAAATTTGTTTTTCCAGGGTAGATAGTATTAAATTAAGAACATTATAATTTGGAGACTGACAAATATATATTTATTGGAGAAATAGACACACTATCTTTTTAAAACATGAAGACAACTTATTTGAAAGGACAAAAAATAAAAAAAATGCAGTTCTCTAGAACACTGTATCAAACTGCAACTAGTATATAAAAATGATGATGTATGTTCATACGATGAAAAATCGGTTTTATATCCGTATTTTGCAATACGTAACAGGAGACATACACTCTTCCGCACAGAGGATTTGAAATATCATAAAACGTTTATTTGAAATTTTACGAAAGAAAAAGGCTCGCGGGTGGTTCTGGGTTTTTATGAGATTCTACCGGAGGAAAAAAAATTAAAACACTTTTGAAGAGTGGGCAGGTGATAAACAAAATGAAACAGTTGTCTAGAATATAAACGAGTTTTGGAATATAACTCACAAAATAGCCGCTGAAAAATCCAGCTGTTGAGGTAGGCAGGTGAATTTGCTTGCACTGGAGCAGCACAACGGGCTACTGCTGACGATCCGGTATCAATCCCAAAGGGAAAGACCCGAAGACAACACCCTCGTAATTTTGAACCACAGTCAGACGACGAGGTCAACATCTGAGCTGGACCTGCACTCTCTAAACTTCCACAGTACACCAACATGAGGACTCTACAGATTTAATGAGCACTAGCCCCTGCGTGAACAACGGTCTTTGTTTGGATCGAGTTTAGGAAACGCAACTTTCCGATTGCAAATCCGCGACTCAACCAACTGGACTTCCGCGGTCCACCGGCTGTAAGGAAGTATAAATATGCATATTTTAAAGGAAACATGTTGCATTAAAAAAAATGAAAATAGTAAATGTTACCTTGTATATAAAGAGCAGAAATTCATTTCTAAAACACTAACAAGAACAATGAACTAAACATACAGACCCGTGCATAACATCTATGCTGAAGTTATTTAATAGCTTATGTTTTTAATACTAATCGTTTGAATCTATTATCCGAAATTGCTTATACTCGTATTGTTATATCTACTGTTAATCAGTGGTGCTGTAACTGGATTCGAGTGCCACTGATTAAATAAATATTGTACATGCATTTATGGCAATGGTCCTTATAGTCACTTTTCATACCTTATTTATATACATTTATAACAAATATTGATACGCTCATTTCATGCCTCCAAATGGAATAAAATTAGTCAAAACTACAAAACAGCATTTAGTGCTTACTGTTGTTAATTCTCATTTCCAATACAGTGCATGGCAAGCAATTCACACCTCAGTCAAGCTACTACAATTAGATTGTGTACGGTCTACTTCAATTGCAACCTCCTATTTACTCGAGACTCGGTACGTTTTAATGTTTAAATCTATTTTCGTATTTGTTCACATTTTCGTTTCTCTATTGATTTCTATTTTCCAGATTTCGCATTGCCTTCCATAATCAGACTGTTGAGGAGTTTCCTTAGAACTCTTCATGTAGTATTAGCAATAATGCATCTTTTGCAAAAATCAAGTATGCTTAAACTAAGCGGTTGTAGAGGTAGATTTTATATTAGTTATATTCGTTTGGTGCCAGTATGTTAATAATATCGATTTCTGTGCCGCATATGTTAGTGAAATATATATAGATATAGGTATTCCTTCTAATTATTTCAAACTAATATATAGACATAACTTAATTAAGTACCTTCTAAGTTTCATTTATAAAATCTTATATGAGATTCTTGACGTCTATACGCTACAAATTTACTGACTTTACATGCAAATCTACAAAATATAGATTAGACAGTAAGGGAAAGCAATTTATGTATATCAGACACGACTATCCCAGTTAGAATTTTCTCTTGTAAAAGTATCAATCTTTATATCTTCTCTACCACTTTCCCATTCTTACATGTAGATCGACAAAAGATAGGTTCGAGAGTAAGAAACATTTATGCACATTAGAGATGTCACTTGCAATGTTATTAGAAACATCGTAATTGCAGAGAGATGCTTCAATTATCTAATTTAGCTTAAGACATTTAAATTTTAAATGTTTTGTAGGATGCTATCTGTTTTCCAGTAAAGCCTTTACACAAACTCCCAAAGAAAGTTTGAAGATGTAAATTTAAGTGGAATTTAATTAGGATAGGACTTTGAGATGTTAGAGATTTGTATTAGAAACTATTGCCAGGAAAAGTTAGGATTCGATCAGCAATTAATGGAGAAAAGATCCCCTAATTTGTTGTCAATTAGTCTAATGGTGAATTATTTTAAATTAGGATAGAGATTAGGAAATTAGTTTACTGCCTTCGTGGTTCCCATCCATTATTTCTCTGTATTCTAATTGAGGAGTTTATTCAACAAGTAGTTGTTCTTGTACCAAAGGCCGCGGTGGCCCAGTTGTTAGTCGTAGATTAGCAACCGGAGGGTTGCGAGTTTGAAACTCGATCCGACCGAGGACTGTCGTATACGGGGGGCTGGTGCACGTTAAATCTGTCTCCACTTTGGCGTCGTATGGAAGTTCGGAGAGTGGGGTGAAAACTCAGGTGTTGACATCGTCATCTGACCTGGGTTCGAAATTACGAGGTGTCCCCGGATCGGGATTGATCCCGGTTCGTCCCCAATAGCCCGTCGTGTTACTCCAGTGTGATGTAAATTCAACTACCTACCTACCTGTTCTCGTACTCAATTCTTCAGTTATAATGTTGCATTGTTTTTGAAGTTTACGCTATTTAATTGTGTTAGTCATTCGATGTTATCACGGCGAGGTTACTTAGCTTAAAACGTACTTTCATCCAGTGGCGTAGGGGCTGACAAAGAAGAGGATCCAAGTATCAAAAACCTAAAGAAGCGGCATTAAAAAAATATTTATTACAGATTTTGTAGTTTTATTGGGAAAACTATTTTACAATCTCTATATAATTGTATCCTTATCACAGCATTTTACTGTACTATGCTTGTAAAATGAATGTTTACATGCCCTCCATCCTTAAATTACAACACTTAAAAACCGATTTTTAACTTCATCTAGTCTTTTGCAATCGCATTAGTAATTAGAAAACAAAAAAGAGACAAATCAATAAAATTTTCTTCTCACAAACGTCTGGAGAGCTAAAAAAGACATGGGAGATTTATCCTGACGATCGGTTAACAGGATCCCCATTAAAAAGCTCGGCTTTTTGATAGTTTATATGCATGCATAGTAAGCATTTAATTGCAATCAAAAATAATATTGCGAACAATAATTTAACGACAAAAGTAACATGGTACTAATTAGTATATTTTATTCTAACCATTTAAAAAGTATTTTATCTCAATTTGAAGTAAGTAATTTTTGTTTTGGACCCCCCCTGATGGCTGCATGAGTTTCTTTTACACTGGTGTCCAAAAATTCTAATTCCACCTCAACTTTTATCAAAACTCATGATTAAACCACTTTGATAAACCATATTAATCCCCCCTAATAATTCCTGCTACTTACTGTATTTAACTACTTTACGAATATTAATTTCGTTTTTAATCCTTGAATATGAATACGCAAACATGACCAGGTGTTCTACTAAGCACCCTGACAGTATAGTATGTCACACATTGTATTAATACTGTAGATACTGAAGCGGGTTAGACGTTGATACTTCCCCACTGCTCCTAAGCTCTACACTGCTTCACTTCACAATACATTTCGCTACATAGGAGTACGTGCACTTAATGTGGGGTCCCAGGATATTTCTACAAGTAATTATCAGATTCTCTGTATTTATAGTCGAGGTGCTGAAAATGTTTTGAGGATGATAAAAGTAAATTTGTTTAGACAAGATTGAGTTGAAAAATATTTTTATTATGGGATTTATCATCAAATAAAATTAAGAATATTCAATAATAGTAGTTTGTTGTTGACCTTGTTATTTTGTTAGACTGTGCAACTTTTCAGTCGTAGTACGAGCGTATACAAAATGGAACTTGTTTCATATTGCATATTACGCAATATTGATGAATTATTGAGATTGGATTATTAAGAAGCAATAATTCCAACCCTACACTGTGTAAAGAAAGCTAAATTTATTAGAATCTTTTACTGTATAGCTAAATACATCGACCTTCTAATAAAACATAAAACCAAACAACCAATCTAAATAGACGAAGTATGCGCTAGCAGCTTCATGCAATTTCTTCCCGTCGTTTGGTTTGAAGATCTCATACGGTTGTAGGAAAAAGGATGAATCCTAATGTGGGACACATTGATTGGTTAAAGTGATTATCAAGCACGATTAAAATTTATAGTAATTTATAGCTTCGATAGCCAGTCGGCCTAATTCTATTCGTAAACCCACGTAGCTTACTATGATTTGAGATCTTACTACAGAGATTCCGTCTAGTGTCTATTTCATTAGAAGGTCAAAATATAGATGAAACTATTGCTTTTGTGGTACAACGTACTTCCTGTACGTGTATTCCGTATTGGATAAGTTCTCGTCCGGAAGTAAAATCCACGTCTTCCGGTGTTTGCTTACACTGAATATAATAGTCACATTGTATGAAACAAGACAACTTTCTTTTTTTCTCACTATCAATAGTTCGAAAATTGCATTTTCAATATTATGTAACTTTCACGGCTTGCTTTTACGATCTTTCCCATCGGGATTGACCTTAGACAGCCGTCAATAGCCTGTTGTGTTGCTCAAGTACGACATAAATTCAATTACCATCCACAGCTTGTTTTATTTTTAATCTCTCACTTGTCTTTAAATAAAATGTTTAAGAACTTTTTAAATGCGCAATCGCACATTATACTCTTGGCAAAGCAGAAAAAATGCATGTTTTTAAATATTAAACGAGATCTTTTTGAAGTAGAAAATTAAAAAGAAAGCACTCACAAATAAAAACTAAAATGGTTAAAATTATGATTAAAAATATTTGAATAATGCATAAACAAAGTTTATGCAGAGGATTTTTAATGTAAGAGCAGCACCATTTTGTCCGAATAGCTATTAAACGAAGCTTTTCGTTAAATTTTTTTACATACTGTTTACTCAGGTAATGATAATTTGTAGAATATAATATCAGCCACTTGACCGCCTATTGCCGCACTGCAAATGTGGGATTTTTGGCTACAATTTCCATTACGTTTGAGCACATTTTCGGGATTATTTGTTGAATTTCTTGTGAATGGTTTGCTTAAACTGTTGACTAGTTCTCGGCTTGTTAGCATAGAATCGCTCCTTTAAAAAGTCTCGTAGAGAACCTTTTGTCGATCAATTTCAATCAGAAAGAAATTTTGCACCATCGCACAGCATCGTTCACAATAGGTAGAATAGGTAGTAGCCTTGTAGACGTTCTTGTTCAGTGAAGAATAAAATGGAACTTCAGCTTTTATATAAAAATATATATTTAGACTGGAAAACAACGATACAAGTACAAAAAATCGTCTCTTTTTAAACTGTCATGTGTTACTATCTCTTTTCTCTACTCCAAAGTCAAGCATTAGAATGTTTATTCTTATTCTGCTTTTTGTATTTTCATATTCTACAGTTCGGGCTCTCCTCTCCCCCCCCCCATTGGGGATCTCTGGTGGACCAAAATATCGTGCAAACCAGAACATCGCATCCAGAATATGCACGCGCGCATGTTTCTGCTCATATCTATCTTGTACCAAATGTCATCAAGTTCTTGTTCTGATTCAGATCAGATCAACTGTACAAATTTTTGTAATTCCATATCAGAAAATCTGTTCCCAACAACCTTGAGCCGTATAACCTCATTAGCATCCTTGAAAAGAAATGGTCCAATAATATCTCCACTCCCGATTACACACCAAACAGTTGCTCTACGGGGATGAAGAAGTTGTTCATGAATTAACTTTGTATTTTCTGATACCCAATAACGGCTGTTTTGTGAAATTACTTATCCACTGATGCCGAAATGAAGAGCAAAGAACTTAAACAAATCTCTTTGTTGAAAGAGCCCGTATTTGCAGCGAGACTATAGGCTTCTTGACCATTGTCACATTCCATAAACTGTCAATTAGTTGAGAAAATAGTGCGTACAAAAATTAATGAAAAATGCTTTATTTAAAAGTTATTCCAAAACAAAATGGTCTTCGAGATTGATCCCGCACCGTTGCCAATATCCCGATGTGTTGTACCGCTGTGATTTAACTCAACTACCAATCAACCAAACAAAACAGAATGGTGGCTTTACATAAAAAATACCTAGGAAACATAATCAAAACGGTATATTTCTTTTACTTTAGTACATTTGAAAATATCATTTTCTCATAGACTAAGATCCAAAACTCACTACAATTTCAACCTACCAATTTAGTAAATACAAACAACTGACTGCCAGACAAGGTAAATGTATGATTTATGTAATAAGCAGTCCAAAGGGAAGTCTTATTGGCTGGTCCTTAAAATGCGTTAATCAATGACACTAAGTGATACCGTCATGCTTGTCCTCCAAGCGCTCTCTTAAAACCATTACACTCGACTTAATCACTAATCCAATACATACATCAATGATTCTAATGGCAAGAGAATAACGAAATTTACTTAATTGGCCTAATATGGAAGCAGGTTTGCCAGAAGTAACTCGATTAGGGAGCAAGGGAAAAAAGTGGAACGGTTCAAACTGAATTTTCCGTTAAAGGAAAAAATATCATGGGTTCTACGATTAATTGCACCTGCAGAAATTATCGTATTCGCTCGACTGTAAAGTTATTGAATTAATCATTGAGTTTGTTCGGTGGTGGAATAAAAAAAATGGCGCAGTTTGGATTCTCGTCTAAGTTTGAAATAACTGAGAAATATGATTAATTTTTTTAGAAAGATCAACATTTATTATTTTTTTCATCATTACTTCATTGTTTTTATAATTTCTGCAAAGAGAACCGGTTTGTGATTTTTACGGTATGGAATATAATTTTAATTTTTTTTCACAAACGATTTTTTGGTAATATTGGAAGTATGGATTTTGCTAAAGCTTAATGAGGTGGCATAAACCTATAAAATGTTAACTTGAATCTACATTTCTCCAAACGTATGCACCAGCATAAGCCAAACAGGAATAATTTAATCATTCAAAACCCATTTAACTGTATTTGACACTTTTCTGACTCGAGACAACTCATCGGTATCACGCCCACAGACACGGATGCATAAAATAATTGCGAAAAAATACATTTAAAGATTCGATTTTGTTGGAAATATAGTATTACTAGCAAAATTATCCGGCGTTGCTTGAGTTCAATTAATTAAATGTAGATTGAAAAGTGATCAGACTAATCACTTCTCTTTCATAAAAGGATGCAAGCATCATTTAAGTGTACAGAAAATAATTTTTAACATCGTTTTACCTTTTTAATAGCTTCTACAATTTACTTCGGACGCAAATATGTATACATGATATATCCATACATATAATCCAATTCATATTCATCGCAGTTCTGCTGTAAGACAAACAAAAAAATTTTCTAAGGTGACTACAACAGAAGTTTATTTTGAATTTTGGAGTGATTACGAATATCCCCATACGTTATGTTCAGTAAAAATGGCGAATTTTCGACGTAGTCTTGCGTTTAGTTTTCCTATGAATATGTTTCTCTTGTGGCATTATTGCACCTGGTATGCGATGTTTTCGAATTTCATCATCAATATGAGAGGATGATAAATTAAATTGTTACGGCATTCGTAATTAATGTATTTTGAAGCAAACACATTTTTTTCTTGAAAATTCCAATGAATGACATCAGTGTAGACAAAGCAAACTCAATCGATTACAATTAAAAAAACAGGTTGATTTTACAGCGTTTAAAAAGAGAAAATCACTGCTTTCAACGAATGTTTCACATACATCTAAGTTGCGTAAGAACAGCTTCAATTTATGGAATAAGCAAACTCGATCTTCTGTCATTTAAGACAAAAAGAATTTTAATTTTAATTCCTAACTATAATATTTTTCCTAGATCAGTAAAGTCTTATTTAAAATTCCCTTTACTCCAACAGACATTCAGTTTTAAATAGAAGCCTTATGATACTTTTTAAATTCAGATATTCGGTTTCTAAATGGAAACGACGTACCTATTTAAAATAATATATATACAGTGGATAAAAAGTTTCCGTACGGAAACGAAAACGTTATAAATTACTATAATTTCTAAAGAAATCTCACCAAAGATTTAGAAACTGCAGAAGAAACTTATTTCATACTAGAGAATGTGTTCGTTAACGAAAGTTCCTTAATTTTCACAAATAAAAAAAGTAATCAATTAATTAAAACTTTGAGAAAAACATACGAAATGAAATGCAAAAAATGTTTCGGTATGCACTATGAAAATTAATTAGAACGTACAGTCCAGCTGTCCCACATTCAATTATCATAACTATCGAATCAAAAGGAACTTCAGTATTGTGTAAGTAATCATTTCAAACGGTTTTTATACCATTGGAGCGCCTAAAATGGGAATATCAAAAGCTATTCGCGTGTTGATGATAAAGTTGAGAAATAACGGTTTATCAATAAGGAAAATATTGGCGAAATCGCAAACAAATCCAAATCTACGGTAAAAATCATTGAAAGATATAAGGTAGAAACTGGAAATTAGGAACCGAACCGTAAGGCCTCATAAATTCAACCACATACACCACGAATATTCTGCGAAAAGTTCGCGATAATACACGAATTAGGCACCACAACTTGCATTCTTGTTGAAAACTGATTACAATTTTGAAATATAACCTCAGACTAAAATTAATAATAAAAACGGTTTGCTACAATGGACATAATGCACATAAGAAGCCATTCATATTCATTAGCAAACTTAACCAAAGGAAGCGTCTCGAGTTTGCAAAAAAAGCATGTAGGACCTTAACTGTTTGGGATTCAGTACTTTTCAGGGATGAATCAAAATTTTGTCGTCTCTATAGTTCAGATGGACGAGTGATGTCATGGAGAAAACGAAAACATCAAATGCAAACAAAAGCTTATGTAGGACTGTAAAACACGGTTGAGGAAATGTAAAGGTGTGGTGTTGCATGAGTTCTTCTGGTGTGTATAATTTAAGTGTTGTTGAATGTAACATACTAGATAGCTATGTGTACCTAACATTTTGAAACAAGGTATCCTTGCTAGTGCTACGAAACTATCTCTTGGAAGACCATTTATCTTCCAATAGGGCAACGATTCAAAACACACAGTAACGTTCTGTAAAGAATAAAGCCTTTACCATATGTCGCAGTTACTTCACACACCACCAGTCTCCTGATTTAAACTCCATGGAACACTTAATGGGAGAAATCGGTCGTGAACTGAAAAATTATGATACCAGTAGCAAAGATAATCTGAAAAGTGCCATTCTGGACGTCAACAAAATTACTCCAGAAACAACAAAAAACTTGTGGGAATCATACCTAAACTTCTGAGAGGTCATTAAAGCAAAAGCAGGCTCAACTTACCATTAAATGATGAAACATGGGGTAATAACATTTAATGAAATATTTTTCACCGTACGAAAACTTTTTTTGCTTCACATTTGCCACATTTTTGTGCTATTGTGAATCATGCGTTAAATTATATTTATATTTGTGTTCAAATGTAATAGAAACTTTCTATACAATTATGTTAATCTGTTTTTCTATTTTTATTTCTTCAATATTTATATTATGGAAATAATAAAGCAATTTACTTCAAATAGTAAGGGTGTAGGAAATTTTTTTACTTACTGTATGTAGTTACTTGACTATGGAGTACAGCTTTCAATAACACCCATAAAACATGAAAAACAAATGCAAATTTAATTGATTTTAATCGTCTTGTAACCATGTCTACTGATTTTTTACAGAAAATGAAAATAATTAATTTAAATTTAGCGCCTAAATAATATATCTTCATTATATAAAATACTGGAAAACATAAATACAAACAGAAAAGAAATTCCGATCCTTGAAAAAATACGGAATTCTGAAAAAGAAAGATATGTTGTGCTAACGTGTCGAATTTCAACTTCCTGAATGTATTATGAATAGAACAATTCGACAAAAGGCTTTTAAGCAATAATGGTAGACAATAATGACTTTTTTTACAAAAAGAACACATTTATAATACTTGGAAATGCACAAATATGACCTCAACATTTCGCTGTCAACTCAAGTACACAAACACAGAATTCTAAATCCAATTGAAAAATTAAACATTAATCCTGGAGTTGAAAAATACTGAATAGAAGCTCTGAATTTCTACTGCTCATAACTCATTTTAGACTACACTAAACTTAATACATTTTATATGAACCCTGGTTATTTCGATTCAGAAAATCATAACCTGGTAAGATAACATACTTTAAAGTATCCTTTTAAAAAATCGAAATTGATCCAAATTTTAATGTGACGACGGACCTTTACTTAAATAAAATGCACATTTATTTCTACTAGACATTATTCCAAGTCTAATAACACTTTTGGTATGTTTGCGCGATTCCAAGGACGGGAAAACAAGAGGTGTTTGGATACTGTTTTGACTGAAAGCCTGGACATACCTGAAACGATATCTGCTTAGAAGAGTCAGATTTTAATCCTGTCATCTCAATTGCAATTGCCTGAATTCCTCAATTGCTCAATTGCAAAACCCTGCTTCAATTCTCAATTCTGAATTGCAATATTTAGCTCATAATTTCAACACAATGTAATTAGAAATTGGGTTTTTTTTTTAAGAAATTGACTCGACTCGGTGAATTAGGTGGCTGCTCTAGCAACCTGTAAGTTGTAAGTGGCGCAGGTTCGATTTGATCCTGGGTGTATTTCTATATTCTGTACCAGTAAAACTCTCCTCGTGTGTGAATGCTTATTTACTTGACTTTACTTCGTGCAGCATAGCCAAATATGGCCCTTACGCCATTAAATCTAACCATCATTTCTTCAAAAAAATTTTCATATCTTGTTTTGTGATTTGGTTCGGATTATCACTGTACGGTCGTTTTTAGATATAAGAGGGCTAATTAGATCGTTTTCTGTTGTGACAACATAACGCTAGGGGTACTATATTACTTTGCCTCGTAAAATACTAGTGACCTAAAACTTACTGTAAATCACAGCTTCCCAAGGATTTTTAATCCTCTGTGCGTCACAAGATTTCCGAGTAGTTTAGTACTGCTTTTACCCACCAACCGCCTAATGAGTAAATAGCCACATAAATTGCTTGGACAAATTAGTATTCACTAGAAAAGATTCTATTATTGAAGAAAAAGATGAGAACTGGTTATAAGAGAGTTATGTTGGGGAAGAATGCAGATTGCACAACGAATATATGCATATGAGACATGTATATATCCGTTGGGTCACACAAGGTTAAATCAGAGAACACTGGAAACTAAGTAAACACATATCGGCGGTTTAGAAAATAAATTCACAAACTGACAATTTTTTGGAGATACTGACTGCTTACTTTAACGATGATGATAATTAAAAGATACACAATGCTATATCAAAATGCTTGTAATATCTGGGGTCTTTATAAGAAAACTAAGCTAGTTTTTAAATAGCTGAACAATAAAATTTTTGTTTTGTCAGTTAATGAGTTTCTCTTCTAAACAGGTCGGATATAAAATATCCTACCTTCGGGCAGAAAAATAAGATTACTTTACACATTTCGTTCAAACTCAGTCCCCTTCAAATTATTCAAGCAATAATAAGTTATTTTAAAGTCACTTAGAGAGACCTTCAGATTCATCTTCACATTTTTCTCTATTTCTGCTGTTGTCTTAAACGTTGTCTTTTAAGTGTCTTTTAAGTCTTCAGCATGAGAATTGGCCTAAAATCGCATAGAACTGGGAAGTAGGACTGCCAAACTTGTGTACGATATGCATTTCTGCCAAGTTAAATGTAGGTTGGGTAATGTTTCTGTGGTGAAACGTGTTTCAAATACATATTCAAAACTTGACGTCACTTGGCTTGTTTTTCAAATAAAATTTCAGGATTTCGCGAATAAAAATTCCAAAGGATGAATTCTGGATTAATAGGTCAATGCCAATTATATTAAATGCCAAAACGGAGATAAATAGATTTTAAGGTAATTAATTGTGATATGCATCATGTGAGAGCATTTGGATAGGGAAAGTAAATTCTTCCTATTCCGTCTAGTTTTGCTCTGAAAATCCCTCTCATAGTCGTATTTTTCTTTGAAAATTCTGGTCGGGACTGAAGAATTCTGGGGAGGAATCTTCCAATCGCCACTCTCTGAATTGCGCCCTTTTTCATGAAAAGCAATTTATAGTAGACTATGGAAAACAGTCAGGTAATATTCTTTCTCGACAGTTTATCCCTAAGGTACGTACTCGTAAGAATGCCTGGAATTTCTAAATGAAATTTCTGTTCCTTTGTTTGACCCTTCAAGTTGTTTCCACGAGATACCTCTTACAAAATCTGGTCACTTTTTCTAATCATATCTCGTCTATCAAGATCTGGTCGGTTCTGCGAATGACCAGATATCTCGTCGAGGTATAAAACTACCTTATTACTCCAAGGGGAATGAAGGTCCAAGTAGCCAAAACAATTTGCTCCTTGCCTAGAACCGGTGAGTTTGGAACAGATGTTTATATCAGAGATCGGCCATTACAGACTAGTTTTCGATATGTAGATTAATCACCGGAAAGGTTAAGGGTGAAACATAGATCTTAACCCATAAATCCGATCAAGATTTTGTCATGAAATCAGAATCAACACTGGCGTATTCCAGCACGTTTTGTGTTAGATCATGTTAGGTAGAAGCAAATATTCTACGAACAAAGAATACCTGTGCAACTATGTCTTGCTACCTCATTGACTTGGTCATGCTTCTTTGCAGCGACTGGTGAATTGCACGATCTAAAAAAGCAACCACGCATGCAACGTTAGGGTCGTAGCTTGCATGTACCAAAGTCCTGTCTCAGAACTGCAGTTAGTTTACGCAATGAAAAGTTAGGTCGGATACTTTTTAATTAGACCCCACAAGTGTCCGAGACTCTAAAGGCGTCAATCTTAACTCTCCAAGTGGTTTCGACGAGATATCTCGTCTATCAAGATCTGGCTAATTTTGATAATGATGAGGTATCTCGTTATCAATATATTGCCCATTTTTTGTGATGACTAGATCAAGATCTGGTCAGTTTTCTTCTAATGACGAGATATTTCGTCCGTCAAGCTGTGGTTAGTTTTGCTAATGATAAGATACCTCATCAAGACAGCCACCAGGAGGGTTAAGACACTGGTAGGCTGAGGTACTTGGTTATGTAGGTTGTTAGATATTTTAATTAACGTCACACTGGGGGGAGCAACACAACGGGCTGTTGGCGATGGTCCGGGATCAAATCAGAAGGGGACGTAATTTTGAACCAAGGTCAGATGACGACGTCACACCTGAGCTGACACCTTACTCTCCAAATATCAACGTGAGGACATTTGAGGTCCCGAGAGATTTAAAGTGCACCAGCCCCTTTGTACACGACGGTCTTTGGTTTGATTCGAAGTGGCAACCCTCCGGTTGGTAGTCCGTTTCTCTTCCAACCGGGCTACCACGGCCTTGGTTATGAGTTTGAATCTCGTGATGTGCCGAAATTAAGGTTTGCATGCCTTAAAGCTTCCCGGTTTTCTCCAGATGATACATAAATGTTGTCAAACTTCTCCCGAATCCTACATGAAGGTATGTCTTCCCCCAGTTCACGATGAGTGTGATGTAAAAGCATCGTGTCCCGGATTATATTGAGGCAGTCAATTTCTCGCAAAAGGAATGATTGAAGGACTATATGCTCATAAGCTGCAATTATAGAAAATAAACTCTTTGACAGACCTCGTACATTGTGCTTCGACTAATTCGCATTAGTATAGCTTATTAGACACGCCCGATGAATAATGTGAACTTGTAGAAAAGTCCTCAAACCCTCTACCAAACTTTGCGATTTGTCAAAGTTTTTAAACGAGTTAGCACATCAGAACTCTAGCTCAGCTCCCAGCACCTTCTGAGGTTTATTCGGGCCGTTATTGCACTCAGTCTATTTCGCGGGGCTTTTAAGTTCCGAGGCCCTCCTGCGAAAACTGTCTCTGTCTATTACGCGGAAGACGACGAAACGGGAAATTGGTGGAGACAAATCACTTTCGCAGTCACTATGGAAAATCGGAAGATCGAATTGCGCCGTCGAAGCCCCGACATTCCCAGACAACTCATAAACCTCTTTAGAGCCAGAATTCGACATTTCGGTATTATTTTTCGGTTGACGTAAGAATGTCGTGATTTCTTATGGTCATGTGACTGGACGTTTTTTCATTTCTTTTCCGAAGAAGGAATATTGTGCGAGATTTTTATTATTATTCCCAGGACTTTGTTTCGAGGTGTTCCAAAATTCCGTAGATTTTTCAAAAATTCATGAAAACAGGAAACATGGGTATAAAAGGAAGTGCGGGTTAGTTCGCATTAAACACGCGAAGGAGATCCAATCTCCGTGATCGATTACCAGGTTAAACATTAGAGAAGATTTATCAATTTTTACCTTTTCTGACACATTAGTGAATATACTAGTTCCCCGCGTCTCTCTCTCTCTTTACACCTAGAAGGGCTTTATTGGAAAAACGAGTGTGGCAATTCCGTTTCAAAGTTAATATACTTAACCCTCCATTAGTCACGCTTTTTTTAACAAATGAGATCGTAATGCATCTGTAAGATGCTCGACGTTTTCTTTTCTAAGTACACACACATTAGTCGTTCATTAAAAAAATTAAATTGGCAGTATATTTTAGGACCTGCACAAATAAATAACTGTAAAAAATGTAATCGTTAAATTTATGAATAATGCATATCCTAGTTATTTTTTTCATTGCATAACATTGAAAAGCATTGAGAAAAGTCTCCTTATACCAGTCAGAACCAGTTCGACAAACAGGGTTAAACTAATTTCCTCTTGTTTATTTCGGTCCTGATGATGATGGACATTTGGTTCCACAGAAATTACCCCAAATCATTATTGACATCTTTTTTTAATCTTAAAAAGTCCTTTGTGACATTTCCAGATTTTTTGCTACTAGTTTGTCTCAGTGTTTTTATCTTACATCTCCGTGTATAACAACTGCGCTAAATTTTCTAGACTGCATATATCTATTGGTGGCAAAGTGTATGGATTCACACTTAATATCTTATTTAAATCCATTTATAATAAACACAGCAAAATTAGGGATATTATGAATTGGTAATTTGAACACTGCGAATAGACCTTTATAAATTTTCTAGCTATAAGATTTTTTATGAGAGGAATTAGTTTGATTTGTCACTCTATGATCACCGTTTGCTAAACGAAGGCAAATTAGATCAGGACCCATGTCTTAACCGCTACTAACATCCATGGCAAGATCTGGATTCGATTTGTTTTGTCACTCTAAGGTCATTATTTTGCTAAACTCAACCTATGATAAATTATACCAGCATTAGAACCCAGGGCCTATTGAATAAGGTTGAGAGTTTATAAGAGGAACTTTTATCCCTTAGTTCATAATGCTTTAACATTTCACAACAACTCACATTTTTTAACGCTAATCACTATAAAATGTAAGATATATGTTAAAATGCACAAACATTGGTTTTTCAGTGATAAATTAATTTTAACGTAACCCAGATATGTATCATGATAGAGCATTTAGATAACACGAAGTAAAATTTCCGTTCTGACTTGTTGATTCTGAAAGTCCCTCTTATAAGGTCAAATCTTCCTAACGAGCAGATAGTCATTTTTTATTTCATGAGCCTTAACGAATGACAAAATGTTTAAATGTAATTCTAATATATATTCTACCAGACAGAGGATAAAACATAATAAAATTGTTTTATTTGTTTTATAATTGTAATTAATGTGTATTTGTTCCTTATTCGCCAGTTAATAAAAATGAAAGGTTTATCTTAATCTTTTAAAAACACTTTTTCTCACATATCTCTTGCAAGTTCAAGGATTTTAATGTAAGTGAAGTATACCCTCACGCCATGAGAGTCTATAACATTTTTATGAGAGGAGTCTTCAGTGTAAACAAACCAGACGAGAAGACAGATTTTACTTCCCGTTACAGAAATGATCTCTCATGATGAATGATGTGATTACCGTTTTGACGACATTTGGCGTTTAATCTAATTGGAGCTGACCAATCAACTACCACATATCAATTTGGAATTCATTATTTGGAATTTCAAGTGGCGACGTGTTGAAATCATATCCAAAAATCAAGCCATGTGACGTCACGAATGGAAGACGTACAGTAAGCACCGCGTTCCGCAACAAAAACTCTACCACCACCTACATCTAGCTTTACAAAAAGCCTCTCATAGATTACAATTCTCTGATTTTTAATCTATCGGTTCTTGAAATTCTTATGCAATCTGAGCTTGAAGTAATTTTTTCAGACCGGACTCCTGTCTTTTAGAGTTTCTGTGGAAAAATCAAATCTTGAGTAGAAACTCACTTCTTCGAACTTTTTACAAGGCAAAAACGTAAGTCTTATCATGGAGTGTTTTTTAAGTCAAAAGATGCAGTACGTGAAAAAAAGCGAAATTTTTACAAAAACATTCAAATTACCTAGAAAAAGGAGCACCATTCTCTTTTGTTACTTCTGTACGAAAACTAATTTTACAGCGACTGTGAAAAGAGAGACAAGGTAAAAAAGGAGCGGGAAAAAAATAGAACTAGAATACTTTCTGTGTTAGTTGAATTAAAACAAATGGAAAAGGATTTCTTTAAAAGCTCCTGCCTCACTGATCTTTGACTCGAGTTTGAGACTTGCATTCTTTTTTCCATGGCTCCTTCTCACGGATCTTTTCGAGCACGTTCCTAGAAAACATTCCTTTTCGATGAATTGGTGAACATTAGAGCGAAGCGCTCTTTGTTCTATCTTCGTCCATTGTAGTTAGTAAAAAATGGCGCTGTTTCGAAAGGTTTCATCCTCCTTTCGAAGGCGAAAATAAATTTTCTAGAACCGAAGAATTGGTCGATCCCGAGAGAGTACAATAGATATAGAAAGTAGAAAATAAATATTTAAAATGAGAAAAGGAAGAGTTCTCTCTAGTTTGGAAGCTCAGAACTTCCTGTATTTACAAAGTGATTATTTGAAATAAGAACAGACGAAACAAGGAATGGGATGGAACGATTTACTATGGGGATGAAGTTATGTATGTTACATTTTACCTATATTAATAAAGCAAAGTTGTGTGGTGTCTATCATTGGCTTTACAGATAACCTACGCAACTTCGAAACATGAAATGTTTTCTCAAAAGTAGCTTATAGTGTATATCGTAAATGTCATCTCGGGCTTAGATTTTTAAATTTGTGAATTTTAGATTTGAAAAGAAATGGGAAAATCTGAGAAACGAATGCCTTCTTGTGTACATTGGCAACAGAAAAGAGTGGATTTTGCAAGAGCATGAGACACCATTCAAACTCAGATTGCTTTGTCAGCATTTTTAGAGAAACAATTTTTTCCAGAAATTACTTTTGCGGAATCTAAATTCGAATTCTTTTCGTTTGAACTTTTCTTTTATTTCTTTCCAAAACATGAACAGTTTCCGAACATTTGAAGGATAATATAAAAGAATCAAAAACCTTTAATTTAAAAAATTTCATAGTGATGGAAATTAATTTTAAGTATCAAATTTTACCACAATTACAACTACTTTAACTTTCATTTTGTAGGAAACGAATGTATTTAGTAAGAAAAGCGCAAGAGGAAAACTCACTGATAAAAATTTAATTATGCTTCTAGATGTTTGGCATTTCCAGAATCAGTGTTTTATTTTAAATTACAGATAAAATTCTGTGTTCATGCACTTGAGTTAAGGCAATAAAATGCGTTATTATTTGATCATTTCTAGGTGATGAATGAATGTGTTCTGTTTGTAAATAAATCATTCTTTTTAAAGGTATTTTGTTCTGAGTACTTTTGGAAATACTCTATTCCAAAGAAGATTATATTCCTCCCAGGGTGTATTTCTCCCTTTTGTGTCTAAAACATTCCTTGTCCGTGTTCGTCCATTACTTGACTTTGTCTATTTTGTGTTTGGGCGCAGCTTGGCCAAATATGGCCCTGGCTCCGTAAAACTCAATACAACCAATATACGTAAGTAAATTCAAAGTTGAAATCCAATGCGTTTGCTCATATCTTTCGGTTTTCAGAATTGTACATTGTTTGAATGACTGAAATCTCACTTCTGTTTGTGTTAAGCTGCTGATACTACATTCATGGGATCAATTAGTTCCATGTGTTCCACATATATTGCCAATTTTTTCCTGATAACGAAATCCAGATCTGGTCAATTTTCTTCTAATGATGAGATATTTAGTCCATCAAGATCCGGTCAGTTTTGTTAATGACGAGGCACTTCTTCGATACAGCCACCAAGAGAATTAAATGGGGGATAATGTTCTGCTCCGGGGCATTGAAACCATCCTGATTCTCTCCATATTGAGATATGCTTCAATTTCGTAACTCATTTTTCCTTGGAAGTTGATTTTCCAAGGAAAAATGAGTTACGAAAGGTTGGGACGAGTTGATTATACAAGTTGATTTTCGTATTTAAGAAAGAATTATATTTTGTAATTAAAATTTACATTATTAAGGTATTACACTCTTGAGAAATAAAGTTTAATGATTGTGATGAAGTGTATTTCAATTCAATTTCTTCAATGCTTGCTTAATTTTGCAGAATATGTTTAGTACTTCCTAAAAAATGTCTCTTTTTTTCAAATTTTGTGATACTTGTAATGAGTATAAATGTACACATCTCATTGTATGTATTAAAATTAATTATAACAATAAAGACAACAGGAACTCGATTAAAAAGTTTTGCAGCATAATCTATCAAATTTGAATTCGTAAGTTTCTTTTGAGAAATACTAAAAGTATTAAAATAATATTATATGATTATTGTGCAGTGAAACAGTAAAATGATTAAACTTTCTGGTGGTTGTCTCGACCAGTTATCACGTCATTCATTAGATTAGGTCAAAACTGACAAGATCTTGCTGGAGATATTTAGTCATTTACAAAATTGGTCAAATCTTGATAAACAAGATATCTCGTCAAAACCACTTGAATGCTTAAAAACATGCTTTATGATATCTAGAGATTTATTCCAATATTAAACTAACATCAGAATGACTTCAGAACAAAATGTACTAGTAGTGTATTTATTTTAAGAAGTATATCTCCCTATCGATATGACACGAATATCCATTTTAAGGGAACGAAATTCCAAGATGTTTTGTCTTCGTAGAAACGAAATGGAAAAGGCAGATTCTTGATTATTTTCAATACTTCAATATGACCGACATAGTAAATCGCTGTTTTAGTTTTGGATTTCATAAGAATGAAGTTATCTTGTAGAGAATGAATAGAGCTGGATTGAAATCTCGAGGAAATAATTGTTATAGTATGCGATGTTATATCCATGTTACTTCATTTACTGAAGAAGTATCGTATTCTCTTTGTGCTTTCATCAAAAATATCTGCTATTTTTATTTTAATAATGCCTTTCTTTAACATTTATTTTATATCGATGGGTTTCTCTGTAAAACTAGGGCGCTAATATTTTCGTAACCTATTCCGTAGCATGTGGCTCAATTAGGCAGTTACTCAATACAATTTCAGCATGTCTTAAAAATTTATATCCAAGCATCGTCAACACGAAAAACAATCAGTTTTTAACTAGAAAGATATTTCTTCTGTTACTTTGGTTATGTTTACACTGAAAAACTTGTTTACACAGACAGAAAGCGAAGATTTTACATCTTACACCCAAATACTCTCGCATGATACATAGCTCTGAATTACCTAAAAATGTAGTTTACGCCGTTTGGAATTTAATAAGATTGGTGTTGCTCAATCAACATCATATATCAATTCGGGATTCATTCTTTGGAATTTTATTGGCTAAAGTGCATGAATAGGGAAGAAATCGCATTCGAAAAACAAACCAAGTAACATCACCTGAGGAATACATGCAGGAAACCCGTTCGGCCACATTAACACTGCAGCCACCTACCCATTTAGCTTGACAGAAAAAGCCTCTCATATGTAGCAACTAGTCTTGGTAGTATATAGATTCTCTGAACACGATGTATATTTTATATGTTAAAGAAATCGGTCAAATTGTTGCTCGAACGCTAAATAACAGATGCGACTGAATTTCAGATTTATTTTTATTCATATTTATTTAAGACGCAACAGCCTGTTAGAAACACAAACAGCATCAATTGCTTTGTGCTTTCGGGCTTAAAAAGTATTCTCCAAAGGCGATATATTTTCTTAAGACAAATCTAAGGTGAGTTTACTCTAGAAAAGCAATCTAGACAAAGCATCATGTGATAAATGTTTAAAGAAAATCTTAAATGCCTCTTTTCCCTATTCTGTTTATAAACACCCTTTCTGAAGAACGCTTGTCTACTTTTATGCTCCCTTTAAAAGAAGTCTTGCGATTGGGGAATGATAGATGGCTGCACGCTTTTTCTCACATCTCTGCAACAATGTAAGCTGCTCCTCCGCGAGTGCTCTTTTTTGCTGCTTCGGCTATTGAAAAAGAAAAGAAGTATGAAGATGAATCATAAATACATGAGTTATTTTGCCGGCACTCAAGTTGTTTCTTTATGCAAAATATTCCCTTATAGTTTATTCAAAATCATTTCTGAAGGACGTACTTAACTGATGCGTACGGCTAAGGAAAATCCATTACTAAACACTTGTTATATCGGATCTTTTCAAAGCAAGTTTTCTCTCTCGCGGAAGGTTTCATAAGTTGAGAAGAAGAAATTTTTTGGAGCCAAACGTAATCAGTTGTGTAAAACTATCAAGAAGTGACAAATAAGGAAGATGAAAATCAGATCACAAAACTGGTCTATAACTTTTTCGTTTAATCAAAACGTTCACCATCGTCAGGATCAAAATTTACCCTATGATATTTAGGCATTTTTTAATTAACGTCGCACTGGAGCAACACAGAGGGCTATTGAAGACGGTCTGGGATCGATCCCCAAGAGGAAAGATCCGAGGACAACACCACGTAATTTGAAGATCACGAGGTCACACCTGAGCTGGCACCTCACTTTCCAAACTTCCTCACCACGCCACCGTGAGGACATTTGAGGCCACGACAGATTAACGTGCACCAGCCCCCTTTGTACACGACTGTCTTTGCCTGGATTCGAACTCGCAACCCTCCGGTTGCTGTTCTGTTACTCTTCCAACCGTGTTACCGCGTCCCAATTTTCCCTCTGAGAGGTTCTGCAACCTGCAGTCTTCTCTAGTTTTAACCTTCTTGACCAATGGAATCTTTCTGGAATTCTTTTAACCAATATATGTGGTTATTTATTCATTATGTATATTGTAGCGAAAAACGTACTACACTATTCGAAATTTCGTAGCCCTCAGTAGGTTAACAAGTAGAAAATCTCGTGTTTAAATGTCTGCTAAATGTCTAAAAATCTTTTAATCTAATTTAATACGTTCGCTGTTATAGAAGAAAATTATTTTTAATATTATGAAACAAAAGAATGGAACAAGCTAGTATTTTAAACTTTATTTACTCTTCTTCATTAAGAACTTTCAATTTTCATTATTGCATCCATATAAGATGAAACTGCTTTTATAAGCAAACGAAATTAATATTTTAGTGATTCGCAAAAACGTTAGAATCGATCCATTCTATGTATTCAAAATACTCTTAAGAAACGCCCACGATTCATGGTGTTTACTGATGTTTTGAATTAGTTTACTTAGATTATTGCAAGAAGGATATGGACGGAACCGCATTTCTATTCTTTGAAAATAAAGATTATTTTCAGTTTTTTATTAGTGCCATACCAATTTTGTTACTTCCATTGCATTCCATACTTAGGATAGCAAAAAATGTTTTTATCACATTTATTTGAAACCCAACTATTTATAGTGTTTCATTCCTAATAAAAAAACTGTAATCCAATTAATGTCTATAATAGTAGAATACTTAAGAATTCGCAACTCAACAGTTGAACTCAAACACATCTTATAACATTATATAGCAAATGTTTGATGGTTCAGTAAGACATGTGAAAGACAGTGCAACTTTTTCTACTAAAAATTACATGATGATGGAGATCGGTTACACTGCTATATATGCTATAGTATTGTAAGGTATTTTTTGTAGTAATTTCATCATAAATGAAATAGAAATAATTCTTACTTTTTATTAGTACAATACCACTTTTGTTAGTTACATTGAATTCCATTCTTAGGGCAACTAAAAATCTTTTACTCTGGGCGTTGTTTTGATACTCAACTTCACAAAAATTAAGGATATAACAAATCGAACTACTAGCGCCTTTGAAAGTGAACTGAACTATTTGCGCGTTACAGCCAACTACGCCATAAACTCTCAACCCCTTCTTGGCCCGTTGCCAATTGCGTCATCGAACTGATAACCTTTTTCCTCCTTGTAAAAAGAAGAAAAGTTCTGTCGATTCCTTCCAGGCCCACAACTACGCTGTGATTCTATCTTATTAAATGTTTTCTCGTAATTTGCACGTAATATGTAAATAAATTGTGTTAATTTTACACCGAGATGCTTTCTCCACAAAACTCCACTCACCCACCTGTTTCAAGGATAATACCATCCGAGATGAATCCTGGGTCAAGTACCTGCTCCGATGTACTACAAATGACAAATGAATATTCCACAAGCTATGTGAAATCAAATATGAACAACCACATGCCTCGTGATGCTACTAGGTACTATAGAAATGAAATAATGCTTAGCTGAACTCATTATAGGTTCCAGATATTGCGAAAAATATATTTTGCTCTGTTAAAAGCAACATAATAAAGAATGTGTTGGTCTCTGACCTCCTAATACAGCCCTCGCAAAGAGTAGATATGCTTTCTACAAGGCTATACTAGAGTTCCTAAGACAAGAAGTCCCATTCGCTCACTAGATGCAATGCAAGTCTACATTGCTTCTCATTGAATGCAAGTCTGTTCTTGTGGTGTCTTGGATGATGTTGCGAAGGCTGCAATGTGACGTCCGAGAGCATTCCAAACATGCTCTATTGGATTAAAAACAAGTGACCGTGATTGATAAAAATTCGATAGTATTCTTAATTTTTGGATATGTGTGCATTTGTTGTGCTTTGTTCCCAACAAAAAAGCTGATTAATAACCATTATCGTAATATAGAAGGCTTGTAAAGTTACTACATACAGAACTGGAAAAGTGTCGGCTTATCTTCTTACGTTGCCGAACTGCAGTCACTCATGTATTTGCAATATTTCAATGCAAAGATTTGAACGGCGGCATTTCTTTGAAGCTGTCAAAACTCATGTTTCCATTTTCAAAGGAAATTTCAAAGGAAATCGGAAGCTTATGTCCATGCATGTCGATTCGGAGAAAGTCTTTAACTTACTTCGTGTAGTTCCGAAGAGTCCAAACTAGGAAATGGACGCATAAAAGCTTTTCAGGAAATTGAAATTCACTTTTCCTGGTTGAGTTATGAAACACGAAACATTTTCCCGAATATGAGAGAAGAAAAATACAAACGGGACACGCATTTGTATACAAAACCCTCTTGCATATATGAATAAATACAACCGCCGCTTGCGCAGATTTAGTACCGAAAGTGCACAATGAATCTAAATATATTTTTGTGGAAAAACTGTTTTATAAATTTTTCCCTGGGCAAATGGAAATGCATATCAGCTTTTGAACGCATAATTTGAATGCAACTATAGATTTTAAAGCACTTCTTCGGATTGGAAATACCTCTGGCACTATTTTCTGTGAGCGCAAAACACTTCTTAGTTTTATTCATTCCGATTACATTCATTATTAAAAAATAGTTATTCTCAAATAAAGGATGTTTTTTAAACATTTTCATATAAAAAAGACTTTAAAAGCATTTGAATTTTTATAAAATGAAAGTTTAGGATGCATTGCATTAGTTCACCTGAAGCTGATTGAAAAACATTTTGCATAAGAGTTTTTCCTCGAATATTTATTGTGCGCAAACTGGATAGAAAATTCTTTTTGAGTTATTTTCGTACGACCTGTGAATATGAAATACTTTTCACAAAATGAATGGATTCTGAGAAGGAGGTGTCATAACATTTTGTACTGTTTACGAAAGATTGTTTTTCATTCTGCGAAATTTTCTTCACATTAACAATTTTATCCGGAAAATATGTCTCAAAAGGCTATGGGTGGTTTCCAAGCTTATCTATCTTATCTCCATCTTGCCACATCTTAACCATCCTAAACAGATGGCCATTGAAAAAAGAGATTTCCAAATTAGATTTATTAGTTTTATGCTAATTAAAAACTTGAAGATTAAAGACATTAATATTAAAATACTTATTCTCATTTCGATAAATATGCTTCCCTCATCATTTGATTTGTGTAGGGGGTAGTTCGTGTATTTTGGAACACGTAACTTTAAAAAATCAATTGAGTTATAGTAGCTTCAACCTTTTAAACAATATTTTTCCAGGGAATACAGGAATTTTGTACAGCAGACAAATTATGAGTTATACATTTCATTAATCCATGAAAACGTGCAAGAAAATAATAAAACCGCAAAATGTATATACGTGCAATTTCAATCTTATGCGTGTATTTTGGGCTCGTTGGTCCTGTAATTGGTACCAAAATAATTAGTTATTAAGTCTAAATGTATTGAAAACACGCCTAAAAACCTTAATGTATAAACCCTCTGAGCGTGACGAAATTTCAGAATTCACTATTGCGTTTCCTCACAACACACATAACGGTTAAACATCCGCATCTATCGATTGAAAGAATCCTAGAAAAGGTATTGGTCAAGAAAATTAAAACTAGTTAGATGTCATACAGGGAAGGATCTGAACTGATAAATACGTGTGAACTCATCAGAGGGTTAAAGTAAGGAATGTGAGATCTTTACTGCGAATATTGAATCTAATAATAAAAATTGTTTTTATTCTGAATTAGTAAATTTGATTCTAAATTCTTGTAGACCCTATCTATTCGTAGAGGATTATCCCTCTATATAAATACTCATTTATATAGAGGGATAATCCTCATTTTATAAACGTAGAGGATTATACCTCTATATAAATACTCATTGGAAACTGAATTGTTTAAGATATAATTTTTCTGTCCTCGCCCTCTAAACTGGTATTCATAGTAAACACACTATCCATTCCTAGAAGATTATCCCTCTTTGTAAATACTCATTGGAATCTGAATTGTTTAAGGTATAATATTTTTATATCTTATTTTCTAAGCTAACCTCTAAAGATTCTCTGGATCTTAGGTACCGGAACTCTAACTTGCTTCGACAAAGTTTTCATGAGACAATCATTAGTATTTTTCACTTTGAATACAGTCTTCCTGATGCATTCCTGAGGTTCCATTTGATTCTGAAGTTTCCATCATTTTCTTATGAGGAATTTCAATCAGAACTTGTCCAGACATTACGACGCTTTTAAAATTTTCGCCTCAAACCATTCGTATCTATGAAGGTTTTTCGTTTGGGGTTTATTACTCTAAGGTAATTTTTCAGATACACAATGGGCCTAATTAGACCATTCAAGGGAGGAATGGGGCTGATTAAGCCAGCTGGAATTTAACCTGGTTGGTTGGTTAGTTTGAGGGTTTTATGGCGCAAGTACCATCCTTGGCCATGCTGCGCCAGACACAAGACATACAATATAAAGTAATAGACACACAATGAAAGTTTTACTGACACAGAAGAGAGAAATACACCCAGGTAGGAATGCACCTGGCAGGAATCGAACCTGCGCCGCCTACAACTCGAAGGTTGCTAGCGCAGTGGGCATACCCACTGAGCCACGACGGTCCCGGAACATAACCTGGAGTCGTCTTGGAATGCATGTGAAGAACAAAGTTAAGACTACAGTTACAGCATATAATGTGCCCCAAGCCAGACTAATCTATGACAACTGTTGAAGCAGTGTCTGAATCAGTATTGACACAGGTGGCACGCCATTAGGTTACGTTGCTTCGTTTGGTGTACCTTTTGTGTCGTCTTGGCATTTGAATCATAGGGTTTTGAGAGGGTCAACCTGTTCTTTAAATTAAGAGGCAGGCTGAAACGTAAGCAAAGCGCTTCCACAACTGACATCTTTAGAGCGGATTCTAGTTCCAAGATTTTTATTCGGTGCCGAAAGCTATAGCAAAGATAACAAGTTGACAGGGGTAAGGACCATCAACGGTGATCGCTATTCATGCTTTTGCGTTTAGCAGCTTGTTTCTACCTCAAGGTCGACTGTCTTCTCGTTGGAGCATCACTATATATTGTACCTTCTGGATGAATCATTGGCTCCGACACAATTCTTCAAAACTGCCAGTCACTTTCAAATTCTAATTGTTTCATTTACCACATACGCCAACTTCTTTAGTTGCATTTGTAAAACGTAGATTAATTCAGTATTAATTTAGCTGAGTTGGTTTAGTTTGTCTTTTTACAATCATTTTTATTACACCGAAGCTAATGATGACATTATTATACATATAAAAAATTATAGAATTTGGGGTAGAAAAAAAGATGAATTTCAGTCTCTAAATTAAGCATATTTTACGCGCATTTTGCATTCATAACAAACGAAATTATGAGTTTAATGCGTGTTTCGTTTTATTTTCAAACACTAGGACGTGATCTATCGATATTATTTTACTATTGAAATAAAAAATGGACAAAGATAGAAAGCAAAATATTTTAACGCATTTCAGTAAAAAGATTTCATATCTTATTTCTTTCGTATAATTATCTACTAATACCAACAAATTTTCAGTAGCATTTGTATTTGCGGACTGAGGCATTATATTAAGTTGGTGTGAGCGATGAATTTAATAATCAGAACTTACCCATTATTTCTAATTGCTTAGGGTAGCATCATACTTAAAGTTACAATTCCACATACACCCAATGCTCTTAGATTATTATTCAACATATTTAATGGCAAATATCAAATCTCAGATGGTGAAGTGAAACAATTTTAACAAGCTATTGAACATTTTTATTTTCTTTAAACATCAAGATGTTAAATCTTTGTCTTTAGAAATGCACATATTTAAGGTAACGTAATTTTATTAATCTCAAAACAGTTTCGTCGCTACTTACTGTTCAATTATTTTTTGCAATAAGCTAATTTGGTATACTTTACAAGTATTGAACCTGACTGTTCTTCAAATTTACTATGGTGACTAATGATAAGACGTATTTTATATTTTGGAAAAAAATAATTTAAAGTATTGCAGTAAAAAAATCCAAAAATCAGCGTAATATTAAGAGACTTTTTGATCGAAACATTGCTTTACTTGCATCTATAATATTAAGTACTTTAATGAAAAAAGGCGTTACATAAACGAGAAAATTTTCAACTTTTAGTATTGAAAACCATCTTTACAAAAGTATGGAAAAACAAAGTTTGGGGAAAATGAAAAAAATTAGTTGATTCATAAAATGTCATATATTGAGAGGTCATGTAATTTTTCACCTATGTGATTTTTATAATTACCTATGTAATTTTACATTTTTAAAGAATTCTATTTTTATCTAATTTGAACAAATGTAAGAGCTTGCACATTTGAATCATTTTATGCATTATCCGTTCTTTACACCATCTTGTTGACTTTCAGAAAATCAATACTACTTCTCTAACGAAAATTAATAGCTTATCTCCATACCACATAGTATACCCCTAAATTAATAACAAATGATGGTTCTTCACGATATTTGACATGAGATGTTTTGCTTTTTAGGTAGAAAGCAATATTTTCTCGTATCTCCTCTGATATTTAATAGCATTTTTAAGACAGCAACAACTCTGATATTATTTCATTTTAGTTATACATGAATCTTAACAGTTAAACGTCCATTAATCCATAAATTAAATGAGCAGTTTTTATAAAAGCAGAACTACTGCTCCTAAAACAATCCAACTTTTTAAAACTCACGAATTAATTACTTTCGAGTGTCCAATATCACAAAGAAAAATTGAGTTTCGTCAAGAAATTTCTGTTATGCCACAAATTTTTCTCAGAACATCTATCAAACCAATATCCTTATGTATCTCGTCAATTTCGAGATGTATAGACAAGCGAAAAATATCCAGTCGCATTCTATAAAAAATTCTGAAGGGACTCGCCAAATACCCTTTAATCATTTTCTTTTATGTTTTTAAGAAAGTAGTCCAGAATGATGTTACGAAATCTTTTGTATATCATCTCATGACCAGTTAAAGATGGTTGACAGGTTAAAATATGCAGTGACAGACAAGGGTTAATAGAAATTATTTCTAGGCTAGCCTTTATAAGAGTTTTTTTAAAGCATGAGTAAAGCTAAACTCAGAGGGCGCTAGTATTTCGTAATCTTTTTCGGAACTCTTGACGTAACTTGGCATGATAATCGAATGCAATTTCAGCATATCACTTATGAGAGATTTTTTCTATTAAACTATGTGTAGTGGCGGTAACATTTCTACTGTGGAAAGTATTTCCTGTATGAATGTGACATCATTTGGTTTGTTTTTCAAATGCGATTTCAGCACTTAGCCAATAAAATTTCCAAAGAATGAATTCCGAATTCATAAATGATAATTTGAGTAACTAATTCATCGATCTACGCCAGTTAAATTAAAGCTAAAGATCACCGAAACGGCGATAAACTACATTTCAAGGTAACCCCAATACACGAAAGCATTTGGTAGCGAAAGTAAAATCTCGGTCTGGTTTGTTTACACTTAAAATCCCTCTCATAACAAAAACTAACACCAAGTATCGTCAAAACAGCGATTGATCGAATTATATCTTACCTAGATGTACTTTTTCTTAGCATGTGTGTTTGTATAATGAAAATTCCTCTCATAGAACCAAATATCATGATCTTGTGTCAATACATTGTATGCAGTTATGTTTATTGTTAGATTCTTCAAGAGCTTTTCCCAAGATTAATGTACTCATTACAATTTATTAAATGTCAAGTTATTTAGAGAACAATTATTTTAATAAAATATTGGCATACGTATTCATCATTTATAGAATATACACTGAACAACCTTCATCGTTTTGTTGCCTTTTACTGATTGATACTGACTGAACTTTCTTAATTTTTTAAAATTTAATTCTTTCTATTTAAACATCGGAACATATCAATCTTTAACTAAATAATCGTGATTATTACTATAAACTAGCTATTTAAGTTTGGAAGGTATGAATTAAAACTAAAAGAATTTAAAAATGCAGATATTTTAAATAGAATAATTTTTAATTATTGCTAAGTTTGAAACTGAATTTAATCTGCATATCATTTGTCTTTGTACCATGAAGTTTGATCAAGTTTCGATTTGACAAAGGATATTAGGTCTATAATAAAATAATGACAATCTTATGTATACATTTTGGACAATTGAACTTCGTAGTCAACACACAGCAGTATACCATTGTTTATAATTATTCAATATATTTATTCTCATTTAAGGCCCCAACACAAATAAAATACAAAACTTTCGTTCCAGGATTTCATTCGTTTGAAATGAAGATTATCGTATCCAAGTTTATACAAGCGTTACTGCAACTCAAATAATTTCCTATGTGTAATTGATATGCATGATCCAATAGTGTGAGAGCAAACAACATAACACCTTTATCACCTTTGTCAAGAACCATTTTCCCAATTTTAAGTCATCTTCGTCAGATTTTTAATATCATTCGGAACATTATGATCTTTCGACGTTTAAATTGATTTCAATATTTTTCCACGGTGGCCATTATTTTGGGAGAAATAATGTTTGGAATACCGATAACTAACTCTCTCATTGCAATAAGTACTGGAACAAATGCCTCACGATTTTAAGTGGGACGTAAAGTGTGTGGAGAAAGAATAACTGTTATAGCAAATAAATCCTCGAATATTTTCTTCTACATAATACTGGAGATATGTTAATTGGAATACATTTCAGTAGTAATTTTATCCTATCAATTGAGTTTATTCATTATGTGTATATTTTTCGTTATTATACATTGTAGTTCAAAATTAATTAATGGGATATATGTCTCACTACTTTAATTAAGACATAAAGAGGGTTTGAAAATAATTGTTAAAGCAAAGAATAATTGTTAAAGCAAATTAATCCTCGAATATTTTCTTATTAATAACACTGAGCATGAAGTATATTAGAAAAATGATAAATTGAAATAAATTTTATTTGTAATTTTATCCTATGAACAGAATTTGTCCATTTTATGTATATTTATTATTAATATACATTTACCGAGCATCAATGTATTTATTATTAATATGCATTGAAGCTCGATATGAATTCCATTGTGTTATATTTATAACTAGCTGAATAACCCTGCGTTGCTCGGGTTGAAATGGTTAAATGTTGCTTGAAAAGTGAATTTGAATAAGCACTTTTCTTTCACAGAAAAATGCAATCATTTAAGCTGTACGGAAAATACGTTTTAACTTTTTCATAGTTTCTACAATATACTTCGGACGCAAATATTTAATTCCTGAATATATTGCAATATGTAAAAGGTTAAGACATAAAGACAAACAGAAACGAAATTCCGACGAAAAAATGCAGAATTCTAAAAAACGAAAGATGCGCAAAGTGCAGTTTCAACTGCTTCTGTTTAAATACTGTCGCAATCAAGTCGTGGCGCTCACTGGGTAATTGACCATTGGTAAGAACCTCTTTGATCTCCGTCCAAGACGGATTGCAGGTGAAGGTGATAAATAAGTCTGGTCTCCCGTACGTCCTCACGTACGTCATAGCATTTTGCGTGTATTCGTGCATGTGTCTGGGACTGCCTGTAAATGTAGCTGGTAGTACGACTAAGGCACCGAGGTTTTCAACGTTCCCGTCATTTGACACAGCATCTCTCAGGTGAATATATCAACTTTCAGTTTACGTTGATTTAGACGAATGTAAAGGAGACGCTCACTCTCGACTTTTGCGTACATATCGACGATGAACTGGTGAAACAATTGCCTGCAGTTCAATACGTGGTACTGCTCAGTATCTCGAACCATTAATCTGTACGCATAGAAATCCATCGCTGAAACTTTCTTGCTGGTTGTTTCACCTGTTCTTGGGTTGATCTGCCTCAGATTAAAATGATATCCATCTTCACCATGAGGAAATATCACTGCAGACCATCATAAGATCGATGTGTTCCGAAATGCGCTGCAATGATTCACCACGTCGTTGAATAACGATATCCCGTTAATGAAACTCATCTCCTGATATAACCCCCGCGACTTGATCTGCTTGAGGAGAGTTAAAGCGCCGCTCATGTGTGTTCGCCTGCTGGTCTTCGGTCTGCTCTTATATTCATACTTTATATTCATCTGTTGGCATACGTTCCAATGCTGTTTCAAACGTTTTAATAAGATTATTGTGCTCATGAAACATCCTCTGTAAGTTTAAACCAATCTGACGTCTTGTTCCCGAGATGTAGGCACACCTCTGATCAGTTTCCATTTGTTCGTTTTGAATAAAATATAGTTATAGAAATTTTGGTGGTTGATCTGACAGCGGAAGCAACGATCCCGCTCTATGGCAAATCTGCCCTTGCAACTTGAATGTCCACGGAAATCGGGGCTGTCCAACAACTGATGTGGCGCCGAATGATGTCATTTGGAATCATGAGTTGTATTTTCTGATGCTACAAAGAAAATGCTTCGACTCCGTGACGTATCTCCTGATGTGTAAGTCAAAAGTTCTTGTGGTGGTGATTCCATTTGGCAGAGTTTAACTTTTCCATTTTTACAACAAATACCAGTAGACTCTGATTTAAAGTTTTTGGCTTGATAATAACTACAAACCATTTCCATTTTCTCGATGGTAACACTTGCATGCAGCGAGTAGTCTTTATGTGAATCGTAGTGGAATTCTACCAACGCTACCAATGCGCTGTCCGTGATCGTTTGGCTCTATCTCTCTTATCTTGTAGTCGGGTCTCACGCTGCTGTGCCGTCTCTGTTGCTCTAGATGTTGTAGCTCTCTCGCAATCGCAAGTCTTGTATTCCTCTCCTCGGAAGTTTCTCGACTACGCTCATCTTTCATCATCTTAGCAGTTGACAGCACTTGGCCGATCGCCTTCCGCTTCCTTGGAGGCATTGCTACAGCAAAGAAATCTGTAAAAGAATACAAAGAAATGCTATTTCATAAAATAAGCAAAAGGCACACTCTTACTGAGCAATGAAATCTATTATAGAATACAATAAAAAGCTATTTCATAAAATAAGCAAAAGGCACACTCTCACTAAGCAATGAAATCTATTATAGAATACATTAAAAATAAAAAGCTAATATAAACTGAATGGTAAAACAAATTTAAAATTGCGAAGTACTTACACCAGTTTAGGAATATATATCAAACCTTTAACACAAATAAAAAATATTAATGCCTTACTTAAAAGCTGTCAATCACAAAATACTCAAACACAGAATTTTAAATCATGCTAAAAAATAAACTTTTATTCTGGTGTAATAAAAAAGCATTAATTCTGATCCCATTAATGCTTAAAAAATTAAGCAAAAGGCACACTCTCACTGAGCAATGAAATCTATTATAGAACACAATAAAAAGCTAAAATTAACGAAAAAAAACGAATATAAAATTATGTAGTACTTACATCCGTTTAGAAATATAAATCCAAAATGTACACTATCACTGTCGAATAAAGTAGGAAACACTTATACAATCAACTAAAAGAGCGAAATAAAACTGCCAGATTCACTGAAAGATGATAAACTGGAAGACTTACCGAGTTAGCTTCCTTTAAATTCGACCAGCTAAGAATCGAGTGGGTGCTGGAATGTTCTCCACCATGAGTCCAAGGAAGTTTCCGTTTCCCCAACTTTCTAGAAAGTTCTACAAAGTTTTATAAAAAAAGTAAACATTAATTCTGGTGCTGCCAGATACCGAGTAGCAAAATTACGCTTTTATGATCAATGAGTTTTTCGTTTGTGCTTTTCGGAATAACGGTGCTTGGGTTAGAAATAAATATAATCGGTGTAGACAAATTAAACTGAATAGATAAAATTTTTTCAAAAAGCAGAAAGTCGATTTTACAGAATTTTTCAGAAAGAAAATCACTGCTTTCAACGGATGATTCACATGTATCTATTCCGGACATTTTAAAATAAGTTACACGCCTTACCTAAAAAGCCTCGTGAAACAGAATTCTACAAATCATTACGTATTTAATAAATTATTTAAGGAAAGTTGGTCGAAATATACACCAACTTTCCTTGAAAATAATCCTTGAACTCCTGAAAACCTTTCCTTGAATTTCCTTGCAAACATAAATATTTTAAAATATTCTTTCCTTCATCAATAAAATATCTATAATTTATTTACATCATGGGAAGAACTAAAAAGTCAGTTCAAACATAAATGCTGTAATTTAATTTGTTTCGGAAAAAATTGTTTTTCGATCAACACTGGTAAAGCAACCATCGCTGCCTAAAGCAATCAATCTATGCTCAATGTTATTTCTATTGCGATTTCGAATAGTTTTTAGCCCCCAGGGCCAATAGAATGGGGGTTAAGAGTTAGCCTATGCTGACCGCAGTGTTCTAAAGTATAAGTGTACCAAATTTGGTGTGGATTGGTCAAACGGTGTAGATTTGTATAGAAAATATACACACATACATACACACATACATACACACATACCCACACACATACACACACACATCCTATTTTATATATATAGATAAGTTACACACGTTATCTATATATTAATACGTGAAGAAAAAGCTTTGTACCCCTTTTTAAGCACATTGCGCGCACGGAGGATTATGAGAGGGCATAATTAGAGTTCATATGGAGAAGGAGTGCAGAAAGATAAAATTAATGTATAATATGCGTTACAAATATATTAAATTAAACAAAATAAAACATTCATTGTTTACGTTCATATACTTAATCTATATATTAATACGTGAAGAAAAAACTTTCTACCCCTTTTTAAGCACATTGCGCGCACGGAGGAGTATGAGATTTGGTATAATTAGAGTTCATATGGAGAAGGAGTGCAGAAAGATAAAATTAATGTATAATATGCGTTACAAATATATTAAATTAAACAAAATAAAACATTCATTGTTTACGTTCATATACTGTAATCTATATAATATTAATACGTGAAGAAAAAGCTTTGTACCCCTTTTTAAGTACATTGCGCGCACGGAGGTGTATGAGATTTGGCATAATTAAAGTTCATATGGAGAAGGAGTGCAGAAAGATGAAATTTATATATAATATGCGTTACAAATATATTAAATTAAACAACATAACGTTCATATAGAAATATATACACCAACTTTCCTTGAAAATCATCCTTGAACTCCTGAAAATTTGTCTCTATATATTAATACGTGAAGAAAAACTTTGTACCCCTTTTGAAGCACATTACGCGCACGGAAGACTATGAGATTTGGCATAATTAAAGTTCATATGGAGAAGGAGTGCAGAAAGATAAAATTTATGTATAATATGCGTTACAAATGTATTAAATTAAACTAAATAAAACATTCATTGTTTACGTTCATATACTGTAATCTATATATTAATACGTGAAGAAAAAACTTTGTACCCCTTTTTAAGCACATTGCGCGCACGGAGGACTATGAGATTTGGCATAATTAAAGTTCATATGGAGAAGGAGTGCAGAAAGCTAAAATATATGTATAATATGCGTTACAAATGTATTAAATTAAACTAAATAAAACATTCATTGTTTACGTTCATATACTGTAATCTATATAATATTAATACGTGAAGAAAAAGCTTTGTACCCCTTTTTAAGTACATTGCGCGCACGGAGGTGTATGAGATTTGGCATAATTAAAGTTCATATGGAGAAGGAGTGCAGAAAGATAAAATTTATGTAAAATATGCGTTACAAATGTATTAAATTAAACTAAATAAAACATTCATTGTTTACGTTCATATACTGTAATCTATATATTAATACGTGAAGAAAAAGATTTGTACCCCTTTTTAAGCACATTGCGCGCACGGAGGACTATGAGATTTGGCATAATTAAAGTTCATATGGAGAAGGAGTGCAGAAAGATAAAATTTATGTATAATATGCGTTACAAATGTATTAAATTAAACTAAATAAAACATTCATTGTTTACGTTCATATACTGTAATCTATATATTAATACGTGAAGAAAAAGCTTTGTACCCCTTTTTAAGCACATTACGCGCACGGAGGACTATGAGATTTGGCATAATTAAAGTTCATATGGAGAAGGAGTGCAGAAAGATAAAATTTATGTATAATATGCGTTACAAATGTATTAAATTAAACTAAATAAAACATTCATTGTTTACGTTCATATACTGTAATCTATATATTAATACGTGAAGAAAAAGCTTTGTACCCCTTTTTAAGCACATTGCGCGCACGGAGGACTATGAGATTTGGCATAATTAAAGTTCATATGGAGAAGGAGTGCAGAAAGATAAAATTTATGTATAATATGCGTTACAAATGTATTAAATTAAACAAAATAAAACATTCATTGTTTACGTTCATATACTGTAATCTATATATTAATACGTGAAGAAAAAGCTTTCTACCCCTTTTTAAGCACATTGCGCGCACGGAGAACTATGAGATTTGGCATAATTAAAGTTCATATGGAGAAGGAGTGCAGAAAGATAAAATTTATGTAAAATATGCGTTACAAATGTATTAAATTAAACTAAATAAAACATTCATTGTTTACGTTCATATACTGTAATCTATATATTAATACGTGAAGAAAAAGCTTTGTACCCCTTTTTAAGCACATTGCGCGCACGGAGGACTATGAGATTTGGCATAATTAAAGTTCATATGGAGAAGGAGTGCAGAAAGATAAAATTTATGTATAATATGCGTTACAAATGTATTAAATTAAACTAAATAAAACATTCATTGTTTACGTTCATATACTGTAATCTATATATTAATACGTGAAGAAAAAGCTTTGTACCCCTTTTTAAGCACATTACGCGCACGGAGGACTATGAGATTTGGCATAATTAAAGTTCATATGGAGAAGGAGTGCAGAAAGATAAAATTTATGTATAATATGCGTTACAAATGTATTAAATGAAACTAAATAAAACATTCATTGTTTACGTTCATATACTGTAATCTATATATTAATACGTGAAGAAAAAACTTTGTACCCCTTTTTAAGCACATTGCGCGCACGGAGGACTATGAGATTTGGCATAATTAAAGTTCATATGGAGAAGGAGTGCAGAAAGATAAAATTTATGTATAATATGCGTTACAAATGTATTAAATTAAACTAAATAAAACATTCATTGTTTACGTTCATATACTGTAATCTATATATTAATACGTGAAGAAAAAGCTTTGTACCCCTTTTTAAGCACATTGCGCGCACGGAGGACTATGAGATTTGGCATAATTAAAGTTCATATGGAGAAGGAGTGCAGAAAGATAAAATTTATGTATAATATGCGTTACAAATGTATTAAATTAAACTAAATAAAACATTCATTGTTTACGTTCATATACTGTAATCTATATATTAATACGTGAAGAAAAAGCTTTGTACCCCTTTTTAAGCACATTGCGCGCACGGAGGACTATGAGATTTGGCATAATTAAAGTTCATATGGAGAAGGAGTGCAGAAAGATAAAATTTATGTATAATATGCGTTACAGATGTATTAAATTAAACTAAATAAAACATTCATTGTTTACGTTCATATACTGTAATCTATATATTAATACGTGAAGAAAAAGCTTTGTACCCCTTTTTAAGCACATTACGCGCACGGAGGACTATGAGATTTGGCATAATTAAAGTTCATATGGAGAAGGAGTGCAGAAAGATAAAATTTATGTATAATATGCGTTACAAATGTATTAAATTAAACTAAATAAAACATTCATTGTTTACGTTCATATACTGTAATCTATATATTAATACGTGAAGAAAAAGCTTTGTACCCCTTTTTAAGCACATTGCGCGCACGGAGGACTATGAGATTTGGCATAATTAAAGTTCATATGGAGAAGGAGTGCAGAAAGATAAAATTTATGTATAATATGCGTTACAAATGTATTAAATTAAACAAAATAAAACATTCATTGTTTACGTTCATATACTGTAATCTATATATTAATACGTGAAGAAAAAGCTTTCTACCCCTTTTTAAGCACATTGCGCGCACGGAGAACTATGAGATTTGGCATAATTAAAGTTCATATGGAGAAGGAGTGCAGAAAGATAAAATTTATGTAAAATATGCGTTACAAATGTATTAAATTAAACTAAATAAAACATTCATTGTTTACGTTCATATACTGTAATCTATATATTAATACGTGAAGAAAAAGCTTTGTACCCCTTTTTAAGCACATTGCGCGCACGGAGGACTATGAGATTTGGCATAATTAAAGTTCATATGGAGAAGGAGTGCAGAAAGATAAAATTTATGTATAATATGCGTTACAAATGTATTAAATTAAACTAAATAAAACATTCATTGTTTACGTTCATATACTGTAATCTATATATTAATACGTGAAGAAAAAGCTTTGTACCCCTTTTTAAGCACATTGCGCGCACGGAGGACTATGAGATTTGGCATAATTAAAGTTCATATGGAGATGGAGTGCAGAAAGATAAAATTTATGTATAATATGCGTTACAAATGTATTAAATTAAACTAAATAAAACATTCATTGTTTACGTTCATATACTGTAATCTATATATTAATACGTGAAGAAAAAGCTTTGTACCCCTTTTTAAGCACATTACGCGCACGGAGGACTATGAGATTTGGCATAATTAAAGTTCATATGGAGAAGGAGTGCAGAAAGATAAAATTTATGTATAATATGCGTTACAAATGTATTAAATTAAACAAAATAAAACATTCATTGTTTACGTTCATATAGAAATATATACACCATCTTTTCTTGAAAATCATCCTTGAACTCAGGAAAATTTTTCTTGAATTTCCTTGTAAAAATAAGTATTTTAAAATATTCTGTTTTGATCAATAAATATCTATAATTTATTTACATCATGGGAAGAACTAAAAAGTCAATTCAAACATAAATATTGTAATTTAATTTGTTTAGGAAAAAGTTGTTTTTCGATCAACACTGGTAAAGCAACCATAGCTGTCTAAAGCAATCAATCTATGCTCAATGTTATTTCGATGGCGATTTCGAATAGTTTTTAGCCCCCTAGGGCCAATAGAACGGGGGTTAAGAGTTAGCCTATGCTGACCGCAGTGTTCTAAAGTATAAGTGTACCAAATTTGGTGTGGATTGGTCAAACGGCGAAGATTTGTATAGAAAATATACACACATACATACACACACACATCCTATTTTATATATATAGATATGCGTTACAAATATATTAAATTAAACAAAATAAAACATTCATTGTTTACGTTTATATACTGTAAAAAATTTAGCGGAGTAAATGCGAAGTGGATGATTTGTAATTGATTTAATCCCCCCGCAGTGAAATCCACTCCCAAGAGGGAGTTTATTTAGATTATTTATAAAAAAAACTCTTCGGAGTGAAATACAAAATGCGGATAATTTAAATCTGTCAATGTCAAATACATATTAGCCTGTGGCAACAGTCGCACTTATTTATTATTGGTGGTTTCAAAAAAGTGAGTACATTTTATTATTTTTAAATTAAACTCTGTCTAATCTTGGTCATTAAATGTTTTTTTTTACATCCAGTTATTCGCACCTATTTCCATTATGCCTCGACATAGAACATTGACGGATCGGAGTGAGAGACAAAGAAGAAGGGATATATATATTCGCGTACACATAATAATAGACCAAATGCAAATTTAAATAGTGTAAATAGTATACAAAATGATGAATTTATTTTGAGAGATACATTTAAATGCGCACTGAATGTCATTCCAAGAACTTTTAATACTTTTGATTGTGGATTGATGGATTTACAATGCAGGTTTTGCAATGCAAAACATTTCGAATCTGAAGTCACTTTAGGTGAAAGGACTGCATTCACTTCATGTTGTCATAAGGGTAAAGCAATATTACCGGCCTTAAGTCAAAATGAATATTTTAAATCATTGTATGATGGACTTACTTCAAATGAACCTTCAATAAAAAGTAAGTCAAAAAATTATTTTGAAAACATTCGTAAATACAATTCATCATTTGCTATGGTTAGCTCAGAAGCTAAAATTTCGGATACAGTTACGAAAGGAGTGTATCATTTCAAAATACATGATGTTTTTTATCACAGATCAGGTCCAATGACTGCTGGATATGGTCGCTCACCATGTTATGCGCAATTATATTTTTATGATGTTGACACTGCTATCAATTATAGATTACGTGAACACTTTAACCGAACATGCAATAACAATATAATGCGCGAAATCTCTCTTGAATTGGAACGCATTAATCCTTTCGTTCGGTCATTCATTGCAATGAAAGATCATTGTCAGAGAGTTGAAAATCAAAATAAAGAAATTTGTATGCTCATTAAAGTAAATCGTGATTTAGATCTACGCCGTTACAACGATGCAGTTCAAACTGATGTAGCAGTAATATTTAGTACAGTTGATGGTGAGCCACCTTTTGAACGGAATATGATTTCATTTTCAAAAGTTAATGGTACCATTAAAAATATCTCTGTTTTGGATTCATCATTAGACCCTTTAGCGTATCCATTACTTTTTCCAAATGGTGATACTGGGTGGCATATCAATATTTCTCATAATGTACCAACTACATCTAATTCAAGAGCGCCCAGAAATAAATTAACCATGCTTCAATATGCAGCCTATCGAATTGCAATTAGAGAAGATTTTAGCATGTTGCACCATTCAAAAAAATTATTTCTGCAGTGGATAGTTGATATATATGTGAGAATAGAAGGCACAAGGTTATATTTCATTCGACAAAATCAAACAATTCTTAGGTCTGAAGCTTATAACAATTTAACAGATTATTTAGAATCGAACATCAATGCCAGTAATTTTGGCCGTAGAGTAATTTTACCATCTTCATTCAATGGATCTCCAAGAAATATGTATCAAAATTATTTAGATGCAATGTCAATTGTACAACATTTAGGAAAGCCTTCTTTGTTTATTACAATGACTTGCAATCCAAGTTGGCCTGAAATAGTTAGCAATATTGGTGTAGGTGAGTCTGCTAATTTTCGGCCTGATATTATTGTGCGTGTATTCAAGTCCAAACTGAAAGCATTAATTGAGGGCCTTACACTAAAAAATATCTTCGGTAAAGTTGAAGCACTCATTTATGCAATTGAGTTTCAAAAGAGAGGATTGCCTCATGCTCACATTTTACTCTCTTTAAATGAGCAAGATAAAATTGTTAACGCTACCGATATTGATAAAGTTGTATCTGCGGAGATTCCTAACATTCAAACGCATCCTACATTACATGAATATGTTGTAAAACACATGATGCATGGTCCATGCGGTGTACTTAATCCAAATTCTGTATGTATGAGAGATGGAAAATGCACAAAAGATTATCCAAAACGATTTAATGAATTTACATGTGAATCATTAAATGGATATCCATTATACAGGAGGCGTGATAATGGTATTCATGCAGAAGTTTGCGGTAGTTGCCTTGACAATCGTTATGTTGTACCATACAATCCTTATTTACTTGCCAAATTTAATTGCCATATAAATGTTGAAGTATGCACTACAGTTAAAAGTGTTAAATACATTTATAAATACGTGTATAAAGGCTATGACAGTGCATCTGTTGAATTAGGTTCAGGGCGAAATGAACAAGGTCAAGAAATACAAATTGATGAAGTTACAAATTTTTTAACAGGTCGTTATGTTGGATCAACTGAAGCTGTATGGCGCATCTATGAATTACCAATGCATTTTCAGTCACATGGTAATTCATGGTCACTCGATAAATGAATATCAGACTTGATATTCATTTACCGAGTAGACAGAATGTTTACTTTCGAGAAGGGCAAGAACGTCAAACAATTGAAAATGTAAGACAAACAAAATTATTAGCATTTTTTGAATTGAATCGATCAGATCCATCATCACGTGAATATAAGTATATTGAAATTCCTCTGCATTATGTGTGGGAAGATTCCCAAAACAAATGGAAGAAGAGAAGGCGTGGAGGTGATAAAATCATTGCACGCATGTATGTAGTATCACCAAAAGACATCGAACTTTTCCATTTACGATTGCTTTTATTACATGTCTGTAGTCCAAAATCATTTGAGGATGTTAGAACATACAATGGAATTATACACACTTCTTTTGTTGAAGCGTGCCATGCTCGCGGCATTGCTTCAAATGATAATGAATGGCGCGAATGTTTAAATGAAGCAAAAGAATTACATTCACCAAAACAAATGCGAAATTTATTTGGTTACATTTGTGCATTAAATGTGCCAACCAATGCATTGGCGTTATGGAATGAATTTAAAGTATATCTTAGTGAAGATTTTCTGAGAGTTTACAACGAAGAAGCATCCTTTAATAGAGCTCTATTAGAAATTGAAGATATTTTGAATGTTCATAATTTGTCATGTCAAATACTTGGTTTACCAGTTCCCACATATTCGCAGAGAATAGAAGAAGCAAATACTATTGATCCAATAGAACAAGAGTTCCTGTTTTGTGAGCATTATGAAACTGCAAATATTGAACAGCGTAATCTCATTGATCATGTGATTCGTGAAGTTTTGCATCATGATACTGGATCTAATGTTTTTTGTTTAACCGCTCATGCAGGTTGTGGCAAAACATTCACACAAACAGCAATCATTCACAAATTAAATTCGCTTAATCTTCGTTGTATTGCAACAGCGTTCAGTGGCATAGCTTCAACTCTATTACTTGGAGGTAGAACTTTACACAATGTGTTTAAATTGCCTATACCCATTTTGGAAAATTCTGTAGCGAATATTACCGCAAATAGTAGCTATGGTCGTTACATAAATTCATCATCATTGATAATTATTGATGAAGTTTCTATGTGCCCACTGCAAGTGTTGAAAATCATAGATAGATTATTGCGGGATCTATGCGATGAAAATGATAAACATAAAACATTTGGAGGGAAAACGATACTTCTGTGCGGTGATTTTCGGCAAATCTTACCAGTTATCCCACATGGATCACGTGTAACTTTAATTGAAAATTGTGTTACGAGTTGGCATAAATTTGTTTATTTTCATAAACTTACGTTTACTCAAAATATGAGAGCCTTACCAAGTGAAATAGAATTTGTCGAATTCTTGAAAAAAATTGGTAATGATGAAGCCCTACAATTTCCTCAGTTTGGTGAAAATATTATTGAAATACCTCAGCAATTAATAGGAGATGAAAATAATATTATTAATGAGGTGTATGGAAATATTTCCGAAAACATACTCTCAGATAACATATTGAACTCAGTTATTTTAGCACCTAAAAATGATGATTGTACTTTGATTAATACTGATATACTTAATCAAATACCTGGTGAACAGAGAATATATCATAGCTACGATAAAATAATTTGTGATGATGACAATGACATCAATAACTATCCAGTAGAGTTTTTGAATTCTTTGACTATTAGTGGTTTGCCACCACATAAGTTAGTATTGAAAGTTAATTGCATCGTTTTGCTGATCAGAAACTTAAATACAAAGGAAGCATTAGTCAATGGAACAAGAATGCGCATCAAATTTATGTATCGTAATGCTATTGATTGCAAAGTTTTAACTGGAACCGCACGCAATAAGAGAATTTTGATTCCACGTATAAATTTAACATATTCCGGAACTATTTTACCATTTAACTTCCAAAGAACTCAATTTCCAATTATACCTGCATTTGCGATGACAATAAATAAGTCTCAAGGACAAACATTCGAAAAAATTGGAATTTTATTGAGGCAGCCAGTTTTTACACATGGTCAATTGTACGTCGCAGCAAGTAGAGTTCGATCATTCGATGGTTTGAGATTTTATATTTCAGAATATTACGGTCAAGGGCATTTAGCAAACGATGAAAGAATTTTTACAAAAAACATCGTCTACACAGAAGTTTTGAATCATTAAATTAGTTGTCGAACTATTTCAAGTTCAATGGACAACATTTATTTTTTTAACCACCAGGTTTTTTTTGTTTCAATAAAAAATATATAAAAAATACGAAGCACGTATTCCTTATTTCCTTTTTTGGATTTATTTTTATTTCAATTTTATATAATTTGGAAAAAATAGGCAGATTAACTGTGTAGCCTCGGCGAAACCTGTGGCCAGTATAGCAATAAAAAAACCCAAGAAAATGTCAAAAAACGCGTTATTCTTTTCTAGATATGGCTTAACCAAGCTATACCGTATTTTTCCTGTGACGTATTTGTACATGCTCGCAGCTTACGTAATAGAACAAAATTCAAAAAAATTATATGCAATGAATATAGATGTATACTCTTTGACAAAAGAACCTTATTAACGTTCAAACATAAAAATTAAATGAATTATGGTCGAATTTCGACCACTGGGCGACCTCTAGTCTATATATTAATACGTGAAGAAAAAACTGTGTACCCCTTTTTAAGCACATTGAGCGCACGGAGGAGTATGAGATTTGGCATAATTAGAGTTCATATGGAGAAGGAGTGCAGAAAGATAAAATTAATATATAATATGCGTAACAAATATATTAAATTGAACAAAATAAAACATTCATTGTTTACGTTCATATACTGTAATCTATATATTAATACGTGAAGAAAAAGCTTTGTACCCCTTTTTAAGCACATTGCACGCACGGAGGAGTATGAGATTTGGCATAATTTGCCACCACATAAGTTAGTATTGAAAGTTAATTGCATCGTTTTGCTGATCAGAAACTTAAATACAAAGGAAGCGTTAGTCAATGGACAAGAATGCGCATCAAATTTATGCATCGTAATACTATTGATTGCGAAGTTTTAACTGGAACCGCTCGCATTAAGAGAATTTTGATTCCACGTATAAATTTAACATATTCCGGAACTATTTTACCATTTAACTTAACTTTCAAAGAACTCAATTTCTAATTATACCTGCATTTGGATGACAATAAATAAGTCTCAAGGACAAACATTCGAAAAAATTGGAATTTTATTGAGGCAGCCAGTTTTTAAACATGGTCAATTGTACGTCGCAGCAAGTAGAGTTCGATCATTCGATGGTTTGAGATTTTATATTTCAGAATATAACGGTCAAGGGCATTTAGCAAACGATGAAAGAGTTTTTACAAAAACATCGTCAACACAGAAGTTTTGAATTATTAAATTCATTGTCGATCTATTTCAAGTTCAATTGACAACATTTATTTTTTTAACCACCTGGTTTTTTTGTTTCAATAAAAATATATAAAAAAGTACGAAGCACGTTTTCCTTATTTCATTTTTCATATTTATTTTTTATTTAAACTTTATATAATTTGAAAAAGATAGGCAAATTAACTGTGTAGCCTTGGCGAAACCTGTGGCCAGTATAGCAATAAAAAAAACCCAAGAAAATGTCAAACAGCGCGTTATAGTTTTTTAAATATGGCTTAACCAAGTTATACCGCATTTTTCCTATGACGTATTTGTACATGCTCGCAGCTTACGTAATAGAACAGAATTCAAAAAATTATATGCAATGAATATAGAGGTATACTCTTTGACAAAAGAACCTTATTAACGTTCAAACTTAAAAATTAAATGAATTATATGGTCGAATTTCTACCACTGGGCGACCACTAGTATTTATAAATTGCGTTATTTCAAATATAACGGATTGCAGCATGAATTATTTTATTACGTAAAATTATCCTTCTTTGATTCGATCTATTTTTTCTGTTTCGCAGTCAGCATTTTAATGTGTTTTCATAAACCAATCTTTTAAAATCGCACGAAACTGACAAAACACTTGGTGGCTATAACTATTTCATATGTTCTGAGGGCATTAAGGAAATAATTGTTTTACTTATTTAATCATTTTTTACAATAATTTAAAAGGTATTTATTTAATGAGCGTTACACTTAGTACAGTTTAGTAGTTAGCAATAGCGAAGAGCCCTTGATAAAAAATATTAAAGTTTGAACAAAATTCTCTGTCAAAATGAAATTTCAAAAATCAGTAAATTCTGAAGTAAAACCGACAATTTTTGTTTATTTGAGTGAGTCGTTACTTTCAATTTAAACGCCCTTGATTTTCACCGCAAGAAGCCAACCAGAGAATGAGGACGTCCGATCATTTCAGCTACAAATGGTTTTTTACTATGATTGATTAAGAATTTTGTTATGCGCAATGGGTACCTGTAGATCAGATTTTCCCTTTTCACTACCATTCTGATTGAAGATAGTATCCAATCGAGATAATATGCGCAGTGGGTTCTTGCGCATGGTCTATTATCCCCTTACCATTCTTGCCTCATGCTCTAAAGCAGCGTTTGGATCATCCAGATAGAGTTTCTCAGATTAGGTGCAATATCGCATTGTTAACTAAGGGCTAAAATGATTAGTATCGTCTTTCCAGAACAACTACAATGGCGAATGGCTTATGAACTTGTCTAAGGTTAAGCATAAGATCTGTTGTTGATGTGAATACGTCATTAAAATAGGAAGAGCACTGGAAAGCATACATGAAAAGTCTAGCGTTACAAAAACGTTTTACAACTGTTTTGTCTTATGATTTCAGAACTAGGAGAAAATCCAGAAGATAAATATCGAGTCGTATAGACGAATGATGTCCGTACCTGTCTTGACTTTCGGACCGAGTATGCAGGCGCACTAGCCCGGAGAGGGGTCCTCAATATGTAGAAATTATACTGTAATGGGCGAGCTTTCAGCCAGTGTAACTTTGGAGTGCGAGTAGTGAGGACTCCGTAAGTGGTATCATTCGAAAGTAATCATGGCGCAGCTTGTCAGCTTTTGAACCTTGCGCCATAAAACCCCAACATGTAATCCAATCCAACCGAAAGCTACTAAATTGAGCTACAATTAATGTTGGACAACAACAATTAATATCAAACTGCACTTTAATCTTTCAAACTTTTCTCACTCTCTTTCCCTCAGTGATAGTAAACTGTACCAATCCTACTTTAATGAAATCCATTGCAATCATGAATATTATATTCATGCCAATCGGTGAACAAACATGTTGACTGAATAAATTTGCATGAATCAATAAGGGAATGATGAACTAAATGAATAAAAGTGTTCAAACAAAAGTTCAAAAATAATGCTTATGATTTTCATAGACTTGCAAATATTCATGGACTAATCAGGTTTTCAAGAAAATTCTCAAAGCTCAATGAGCATTACTCTCTGCAACTACGATTATATGATGTGTTTATATAGATTTTTTTCTTCTGATGCCTGGCCATTGACCTTTTCTGGCTTCGGCAGTATATGGGGTGAGCTGACCGCTATTTAAAGGATTATCCAATTGGTAAGCCCCCGTTACATGTAACAGGGGGCAATCACCAACATCCGAGCACTTACAAAACGGGATTCGAAACCGCTCTTGCCTCTGACAAATATATTTGACGTTTAATCAAATTGGAATTCATCAATCAGCTATCATATATCAATCAGTAATTCATTTTTTTTTTTAAATTTTTATTGGGAAAGTGCTTAAATCGTGCTTGAAGAACAATGCAAGTGAAGTTACGTACGGAATATTTACAGTAAGTATGTTCTCCCACAGAAACATCAGAAATAGCCACTTACCATTTAGCTTGACAGAAAAATACTCTCATAGATATTGAATACAGTTCTGTAGTAGATACTATTGCATCAAAAGATAATTAAAAGAGCTGCTTAAAAATGTTTCTAAACAGAGGGGTTCTTCGAAAAATATTTTTTAAGAAGCGAAACTACATATACTCGTTATTTATTCAATGTAAAATTAATTCAAACCAAGAAAACTCTAATATTTTTTACTGCAATGCAACTTGGAAATATATAACAGTAAACACGAAAAACATAAAGAATACGTAAGAATCATAGCTTCATTAATTTTTCTATTAATTTCCATTCTTCATACAAAACCCTAGGGTTCCGTCAAATGTAAATTCTTCGTGCAAGTTTACATTTGATTATTCCTGAAATCTTCTGGCATTATGAACGATGAACAACTTTTAAAAATCCATTAACTGCAATTCGGCGATTCTCAAGCAGCCTGCATTTGAAAACCTCACTTTTAAATAATTTATCAGGAGCCAATACGTTGGGAATTTGACAGCACGCTACAGAACTGTTACCAGGTGTTCCATTAAATTAGCTCTAATTCCCTTGATGTGAAAGATTAAGGAAATTCAAACGACGCTGCGTAATTTTCTGCCAAACTCAATATTGCCCGCAACATGCTCCAAGAAATTCGTAACTTTCTTTTACATGCCGGAGAACTAATCAGTATGCGATCACTCTCTAATTACTCCAGAGAAAGTCAAAGTCAAAGAATGTTTTCAGTGCGAGTTAAGTGAATTACCGTCACTTGAAGCGTTCTCATACTCAAGGCGAGTCTTCGCCGAGTTCAAGCCAAATGAGCATTAAAGCGTTTCTGGAAGACGCTTAAGCCATTACAATTGGTGAATTTGAAGCTTTTAACAAAATGGCGTGCGTCTTTCCCTATCTGCTTCGCTTGTTTTATTCCTTTGTTGAATTAGAGATAAATCAGAGGTAAATCCCATCATGGTAGAGTTCAAGCGCTGTTTTTACCTACAAGTAGAAATGTAGCTAAGCTATACAAAAACTTATAAGTGCAACATAAATTATTAAAGAATGGTAGAAATTTAATATACATAATAATCTAAACTGAGCATAGGGAATGTCTACAAGTGTTCAAGCTTTTGCCTTTTTTCTCTTCTGATCAAAAGCGCCTTTTTCTAGAATGTATTGGGAATGAATGGATGAATAGATGCATTTATAAATTATTAAAAATAAAACAAGATATTTTATAAATCGTAAACTGTTTCGTTGAATTCAATGATCAATACATTATTATTGAGTTTGAGACTATGTCCTTGAACCCTTATACTATACGGTCCTGATTATTACAGAGGCTGTTCGGATATTTTTTGAACGATTTTAATGGACTGAAGCTCAATTTTTTACGTGAAATTTTTGTGTTTTAAATGTTCCATTTGATAGCCCTTATTGTTAACTGTCTTTCTACACCTTAATTTCCATGATAATAATGACTTTTGTATCGACAATGGTATTTTGTCCCATTCTTGCTCCACAGTTTTCCAGTCCTTGAATGGTTTTCGGTCGACGTTTCAATAATGCCCTTTTTAAAAGTCCAAAAGCATAAAATTCCATGGGTGAAACATCGAGATTTAACAGGAATATCAGTAAAGGGTATTGACTTGATACCAGTTTCTTCTTCCATTTTTTCCAAGAATTTAATAGTCGATTTAGATGTGTGGCTGCTTGCTTTACCCTGATGCAGTTCTACTGATTGTTGGCGCTGTGGGTAAAAATATGACATTTCTTTTTTGAATATTGGGGATAAAATATGGTCTTGATAATATGTGGGAGTTGATTTTTACATTTTTCCCATCTTTTACTTTTAATTTATATTATATGCAAAACCGGCAACACTCATAAATCTCTTAGGGAAAGTTCTCACGTTCACTTTGCTATAGTCCTTTGACTTGGCGGATTCTGTTTTAAAATTAAAGATCTTACCTTACAAATATTCTCAGAAATTTTTTCTTTTTTGGATACTTTTTTGGAAATATTTTTCCACTTTTACCTTTTTTCCTTTCTCATTAATAATATTACTTATCGTACCCTTAGATATCGAAAAACCATGACTTTAACAGCGTTTTTGAATAATTGAATAAGCATAATTCTCTTCGAAAAGAGAGGAAACAGCCTTCCATCCATTTCTTATTTAAAAGCGCTATTTTGAAAGTAAACAAAACTCTGAGTTAGCAGACGATAAGTTATACTTTAACTATTTAACTGGCTGTGAAAATAAAATTCTTTCGTAGCATACAATTTTTTACAGTTCATCAAAATCGTTCAAAAAATGTCCGAACAGCCTCTGTATATAAGTTAAATTTCGGCATTCGTGAGGTTGCCGCGACTCAGTAGGTTTGCTGATTGCACCAGCTACGTTCGAGTTATAGGTGGCAAAGGTACGACTCGTGTAACTTACCCTAGGTGTATTATTTCTCTTTTATCTGTCAATAAAACTTTCATTTCGTGAGCATGTCCATTACTTGGCGTTGATCATAGAATTCGATGAAGCATTTTACATGTAAATATCGAACAAAATATCGAAGAAAATTTTTTTGTTTAAGTTTTCGATAAGTATCAAAGAAGTATTTTGTTCATGGTCCATTCCCATATTGACGACAAGCCTTCGCTTTCAAGTCATTAACCTTCTGAGGGGTTCACACGCATTCCATCTTGAAACCTACAATCTTACCGTCATGACTTCTTACCAATTTTGACCTATGAAATCTTTTCAAGCGATTCTAAGGTAAGGACCAATATAATCTCTACAAAAAATTCTATTTCAAGTAAATGACCAATAGAATCAATCCAAAGGATTCTATTCTAAGGAAAGGACTAATAGAATATTTCTAAAGGTTGAAATAATCCATGGATTCTGTAGAAAGATGTGGTCATTTATTCATTAAGTTGTGGTGTAAAAGCAACACTACATTGCTCAGAATCTCGTGACGCTCAGAGGGTTAAAGTGTTTCCTGAAGACGTTTCCACTGGTAAACGCAATCAGCGGATTTTAAAAATGGCGTGCGTCTCTGTCCATTTACATTGCTTGTTTTATCCTACAATTGAAATAGAAAAAAATTTAAGGTATAGCTCCCTCCATGGGTAGAGGGGTAGAGTTCAAGTATCATTTATACCAGGAATCCTCCACGTCGGCAATGTATCAAAGGATAGAAGAACATATTGTTAAATGCAACCAATTAATGGAAGAAATTTATACAACAGTGAGATTTCTGTCACTTACCTAATTTTCTTACGTGGCTCCGAAGAAAGGCCACATTTGTGTATGTGTACTTTTTATGTGTGACAACGTGTATGTGACGTATTTGTGTATGTGACAACGACGATAAAAAATCACTTGATTCCTCTAACAAGTAAAACCTTGGGACTGGAAATAAAATTTCCATTGAATTTTATTTCAAACAAATCTGATAAGCGGTTTTAAATATTTATTGAAAAACTATTAATCAGCTACTATAAACATAGGGTGCGTAGGTAGTTGAATTTACGTTGCACTGGAGCAGCACAACGGGCTATTGGCGACTGTCTGGGATCAAATACATCACCCCTGCCACGCCTGAGACCTGATTTCAATAAAATAATATGTATGTATTTGAAAAGCAGATTCGGAACTCCTGATTTTGTTTCTTATAGGTTACGTTTTTAGTACGTGTGGAATGCGTCCATAAAATAATTCGTGAATCTTTAATCATCTCAAAAATTAAAACCAGTTTTTCAACCCCTGTACATAACCATCTTTCTATACACGGGGCTTGATTATCCCTTGCTCCTCAACTTTCACAAAATCATTTTCTTATTAGCTCCACAAACTTCAAGTCAACTTCGACGATGGATCAAGAAAATCTTCCACACATCATAACGTCTGAATGCTTGTAAATGGACCGAAGTTTCCAGTAGGGAATGGACTAATTACGGGAGAAGTAATATGCTCCTTTATAGAACTGGGAATGGAATCCATAAGCTCTTATCTTAAGAAACACTCGCCTTTGATTCATAATAGGGAGTCTAATCAAAAGCTAAGCCGATTTTCCCCCGAGAATACTCCGTGTTTTGCAGATCAGGACTTTCAAAGGTGACTCGCTATTCAGAAAGGGACATGAACCGATTGTTTCAAATGACTGAAGAAAATGTCTCCAAGGATCGTTGCACAATCGATTCATCTTCTGTAAAATGTTTAATGAAATGTTTGGTAGGTGGTTTCGTCCTTTAATCGTCAAAGAAAGGAATGCTCTCAAAATTTAAGGATGATGCCAAAATATGAATTTGAAAGTGCTGCACAAGTGGATTTATAAGTCCATTAGCGTTTCCTTTAGAGTGAAAAATATGGGACAACACTTGATAGAAATAGTCTGGCTTTTATTCCAAAACAGTATGCACGTTTGAAAGTATGAGCACATCATGACTGTTGGCTTATAGTGCTTAAGTAAATTGACGGAAACTCACGAGAAGGTTTTCTGATGCACATCGTAAGTTACTAAAAACGCTATCATAATACAAATAATTTTGATTTACATTGGTGCATGTAGTTACAAACATGTATAATTATTTATTTGGTTCGATTTTATAATTTAAGAGATGATATGTTGTTAGCAATGTTAATTAATTAGGATTTTAAGATACATTCTGCTATCTTTCTTGCCATTACTATTGAAAAAGTTTTTAATTCGTAAACATTACTAATAACTGATGCTTTTCACGTATAAAACATCCAATACCTCTGCTCACAATAAATGCACTATACTTTAAACTAATCGAAATACCATGAAGCCAGTGCTCGATCAGAATTAAACTTAGTATGAGTGATATACATGAAGATATAAAGAAATAATCACGATATCAAATATAGAGAATTTATTGTTGTAGAATTATGTAAAAAGGTCAGGAATAAATTGTTAAGTCCTCCTCTGGCTGTCCGGTGTATCCCTCCCTGGGTGTATTCTCTCTTCTGTGTCAGTAAAACCTTCATTGTGTGTGTATGTTACTTGATATTGTATGTCGTGTCTGGGGCAGCATGGCCAAGTATGGCCCTTGCTCCATAAAAACCCCAAAACCAACCAACCTCCTCGGGTGCCAGTACATGCCAATATATGGCATGGAGTCAAATGGAGTCCTGATGCTGTACTGTGAAAAATTAGTTCGAGCATTCTGCAGATGCTGCAGAATGCCTAATCTCATATTCTAGAAGTGAAGATATTCACGATCAAGCATATTCCATACCTGCTCAATGGGAGACATCTGGGGATCTTTGTGGCAAAGGAAAAGTTTCTCCACATAGTCTCGGGAGAAGTGACAGTAAACTGAGAAAAGTTACCGAACATCGTCGACTGGGTCGGGAGTGGTGTCTTGCACGAAAGATGTAGACAAGCATGAAACGGCAGCGTATCATGTTTGCTGACGAATCCCCCTTCTGCCTTGGGTCAGACAGCATTACCATTCTCAATTTAGTGTCTAGGGGTTCACCGCTGTACCTAGTAGTGTAATGCCGTGATGAGCCATCATTTAAGGCAGCCAGTCTCCGTCTAGTAATGGGACAATGTAGTTTGACCGATCAGCAATACGTCCAGTATGTTCTGTAACATGTTGTTTCGATTTTCCTGTCACGTGTTAAAGTGCTATTTACCAGCATGCTTTTACCAGTAATATCTTCGTGATGTTGAATTCCTTGTACCACAGAGAACCCTAGACCTGCCTTCCATCGAGCATACCTGGAATATGATATGCCGTCAATAGCACCACCCCCTATATATAGTTTGTCACAGGATAGCATAAGGGCTCTATTTCCCCCATACCACACCATATATTGGAATGCATCGCCAACAGAGAGGATTTTACAACTTACTAGTTTATGACTTTTCTGATATAATTCTACAATAGCAGTCTTTTAGATTTGATATTGTGGTAATTTTTTCTCTTTTTTTGTATATATATTATACATGCTAAGTTTCATTCCAAACGAACACTTGTTTTGAGGAGTTTTGGATTTCTCCATACAGAATATCTGTTTACCCAATAAAGGCACTTTTTATCAAAATAACACACTTTTTGTTTAGAAATAGTTTCTTTGTACTCGTTACAAATTTAACAGCGCACAAAATAGCCCCAACAAATTGTTTGATTAATTGGGGGTTTGTATCAAAAATGGTAGTTTATATCAAATAAAGAGCGCTAAAAGATATACTTTTTCATTTCCCTATATTGTCGAGAAAATCTGTCACTTGGATTTCTTTACGCACTCTTAAAGGGGAAATTATTCTAATTATTAGGTTCTAACTAACAGGGAAATAAGCTTTACGTGAATAATATTTATTATCGCTGAACACAGTCGAAGATGTTGAGAACAAGAATATTCCATTCGGATACTAGGAAAACAAATCCTGTATTGACAAATAGGACAAACTGAATCACGGTTAAAATGACTAATAGCTGTATTAAATATAATTGGCTAACAATCCAGGTATAGAACAAGTGATTTCTGACTTATAAAGTCCAATCAAAATATAGAAGGGTGACTTAAATTTCCATTTCTACTTGATGAGCAGATGTAGGGTAATGTTTTCAACTAAAAAACTGATGAAGATGACATCTTTGCAAAATGTAAAGAGTACGATTACTGTAAAAACGAATTGTTTCAATTTGGATGAATGTCAAGTATGAAACTTGAACTTTTACTACCTAAATCTTTTATTGCATTAAATTGCATTTGAAATTATACATTTTATTACATTAAAAATGTATTATTTTTTGAAATTATATCAATAATATCTTTTATCTTTTTATTTATGATCTGACAACTGCAACTGAACGTCATCAAGACCGTTGTTGCTTCAATGACAATTGCCTTCAATGCTGTTTTCAATGACCGACAATTACGAACTTTTTCAACTGTGAATATCTATAACTTAATAAAAAAATTATTTCTTTTTATCAATTGTATCAACTATATATTTATCCTTTTATTAATGATCAAACAACTGCAGCTAACGTCACCAGGATCGTTGTTGCTTTAAAAATAATCTGGAATTCAATTTCTGGTTGGAAAAAGCTCATACAGACAAGTACCAATGCTTTCTGTTGATGCTCTAAAGCTCAGATTCAAGCACAAATAAGATTGTCAAATTATCGCCTCCATTACAGATACCGGCACTATCAAACATCAAAACCAGCCCAAATCTCCAGACAAAGCACGGTGACCAACGTTCTCTTATGTACCCAAAATGCGATTAGGTGACAAACAATTCACCCTCATTTCATTAAGGTCACAGCACTTTCGACATGCCCAGTGACAAAATTAAAGGACTTCAAATAACTATAACGTTTTCAAAAGAATTCCTTGCTGATGGTGGTAAAGAACTTCATTTAATTTCTTTCCATTTGATCCAGAGAACGCATTCTATACCACTCCATGGATCGATTCTGCGGAACGTGACTTTGGAACGGTGTTCTGGAGCAACAATGGCTCCCATTTCTGGATGTAAGGCAACTGATTGAACAAAGTGATGCACGTTGCCTGAAGGGATCATTAATTCGTGTGTGGTTCAAAAGTGACTTACTTATTCTAGAAGTTCCAGCGTAGTTGGAGGGGATGGAAGGCTCCTGTGAATTGCTGAGAAATAAGCATAATTAGTATTAAATTGCATTTACTTTCAGTCATGGAAATGGAATGAGAATTTGAAGTGGTGAAATTGGAGTGGCTGTCTTATTCTTCTTTTGAGTTGAGGAATTTTTTCCTCATTTATTCGTGGGAGAATAACGAGAAGAATTTATTCCAAAGTCAATGATAAGTCTAATTTCGGATTTATAAAAGAATTTTACTGAATGGAAGTTTTTTGTCACTCGCTGGGTGAATTCAAAAATGCGGTGTTACAGTTTTTATTTAATGATTTCTGAATGATCGGTACAAATTTTTAATACGAAGCAACAGCAAATATTTCTTTACTTTATATTTTATCACTTATCCTTTTAGTAATTTTTTATCGAAAATGAACAATATATTTTATCCTCATTGAACTTTTTACATTTAAATACAGTCAGGAAAGCAAACGCAAAAAGTGGGCGACAGAAATTATCGAAGATTCCGTTATAAAGACAAACCTTTCTAATTTTTTATTGGAGGTTACCAAAATATTTTTTGTTTGAGGTAAGCCTAAAATCACTGGAATAATAGTGAAAAGGAAGATATGCTAAAAACCTGATCCTAAAAGTTAATTCAATTGTTTAACTGATTTTTCAGTTAACCACATCATCACGTCATATGATAATTGTTAGTTGAGTTAAAGTTGCACTGGAGCAATACAATGGGCTATTGGTGACGGTCCGCGATCAATCCTGATAGGAAAGATCGAGGACAACACCTCGTAATTTTGATCGATAATCGGCGACTCTACCAACAAATCGCATGTAGCGCTTAGACGTATCAATCTATAAACTCCAATTTTAGAAATACTCAAGAACAAAAATAATAGAAAACGTATCAAACTTATACATCAGCTAATGCAGAATGTTTTTGACAATAGTGGCTAGTGATTTTTCTCTCATTTTCTGTTATGTTTATATGTACAATTCTTGAAAAAAATATATTTTAAATCCAAAACAGGGTTTTGAAATTTAAAAAATATCACGTTTCACAATATATATATATCACGAAGCTTGTGTCCAAATCACACAGTAGATACAAGTATGCAAATCTCTAAGAGCCAAAATATTTCCCAAAAGCGTACTACTACTTTTTCTATTCAGCAGACAAAATGATCAAACAGATCTACTGGTTGAAAAAATCGTACGAAACATTGCATTGTTCAAGAAGTTTGAAACTGATTAAAAACCATGCAAGAAAAACTGCAGGCTGCATGGTGGAACAATGGGTACATGACTCTCAAAGGGATATAAACAGCGCAAAAATAATACACCAATTCTAAAAAAAGAAAAATATAAATTACACAAAAACCTGTAAAAAAGTAAATAGGATTAGTTATGATTGAGTCGTCAGTTTGGAGAGTGGGATAACGACATTCTAAGATATTGCGGTATATTCAAGTGTCCACCGGTTCACAAAAAAAGCAATTTTTCAAATGTTCAGATCAAACAGTTGCTTAAAGTTCTTTGTATATTTGAATATAGCTTTAAAACAATCCCACACAGAGTCATGTTGCACTCACGGTTGCCGACATAGAGTGTTTTAACTCGACGGAATACCCAGAAATATTGCATCATTCCTCCCACCAACGAGGGAACGTCGAGAGCACCATGTATTGCGCAGTATACGAATTGGAGTCCAAGCTGTTTAGGAATATGCTAATATTATTACTGATCAACACGCTATAAAGCGAATTCAATTGGAACCTATTTTTGTCACAACCCTCCCCCCCCCCCTAGCCGGCCGTCACTTGCCCCATGTTACTTGAGGGATTTCGCGTAGTCCTATGTCAAAAGGAGGTAGTGATATAAGTATTCAAAAGTAATACTATAAGAAACATGAAATTCAAAATTTCCAAAAATCCTAAAACTGTTGAATTTAGCCCTCCAAATAGTTTGGACGTCTCTCGTCCATCAAGATCTGACCAATTTTGCTATTGACGAGATACCTGGTCATCAAGATATTACCAATTTTATCATAGTGACGTGATCGAGATCAGGTTGGTTTTCTTCTAATGACGAGAGATCTTGACCACTAAGATCTGGTTAGTGTTGCTAATGATTTCGTTTTTGATGACATTGGTGAGACAATCTCCAAGAGGGTTAAGACTTGTGAAACGAAGCAACGTTGCATGTTATATCTTATTAAAGACTGCATACTTGTATGAAATTGATCAAAATAAAAAAATCCGCTTCAAGGCTTCAAGCATGCCTTTATCCACGAATGCGTCTCAACGTTTCGTGAGAAGCATATATTTCGCCTCTCTGCCGAAGAGAGGCTTGAGACAACACTTCGCTTATCGCTCTTGAGCGTGCTGAGAAAGCTTCACAGCATACAATGAAATTGTATCGTTCATAAGAAACTACATGACTTATATATCAAGCGAATCAACTGATCATAACCTCTTGCTTCATTTGGAATTGAATGGTATGAATTCAAAACTAAGCTTTACAGAGCAATATTATTTCAAGAAAGCAAGAATTAGGCTTAAGAGCTTTGCAGAAAATCCGAAACACGTGCGTCAAATAGCTTTTGCACTAAATCCAAAATACTTATCTTTTAAGTCGGCTCAAATTAATATTTTGCAGATAATCTCAAAGATTTGATTTAAACTAAGACACCTGTGCACAGCATCTCAATTATTCTTTATGTCTTATTTCTATTGATGGCAGTGTGTTTATACCGTATTTAAATCCATTTATAATGGTTTTGGAATCAGTATGCATTCTTCTAAATGGAATAAAATTGATCGAAATGTTAAATAGCATTTTGTGAGGGGGTGTTAATTCTTATTAATTATTCCAATAAAGTACAATGACAAAATGTATACACTTCAGTCATATTTATACACAATTAGCTTATGAACGTTCACTTCAGTTACATCATATTTATTAGTTCAAAGGCGATTCGGCACATGTTGATGGTTAAGCCTTTTATCGTATTGAGGACAATCTTCGTTATGAATGGGTTTTATAGTCAACCATATTGACGTATACATTTATAGTCAAATATAAGATTTATAGTCAATCATTGATCCAATATCAATAATATTAAGACACTTTCTATACTAATAGAAGACTAAACTTTTCAATTTGGTAGGACTACTCATAAACCTATATGTCATACACTTTATATTATATGCATAATATTGCTATATAAATGGTGCAACTTGGACAAACATGGACCTTGCGCCATAAAATCTCATTGCAACCAACCAGCCTACTATATAAAATTCAAACTTATGACAATCACATTTTATCTTCCATCATGGTTAAAGTTTAACAAAATATTTAAATACTCTCTCAAGAAATTTCTCTCGCATAATAAATAAATATTATATCATGACATAGATGTTAGGAAACGAATAACCCAAGTTATAATATTTACGATAAAATAGTAGAAAATGCAAGATTGTTTAAACAGAAATTTAAGGAAAGCGACCATTTGATAGTAAGTTATTCATATGTAATTGTCTGTATTTGGCAACGTCAGAGTAATATCGTCGACTTAGAGCAAAAACTCATCAACTGACAAAAAATTAAATTTTACAGCACAGCCCATGAAAGTACGTTTTTAGGTCAAAACAAAAATTATAAACATTTTATAGTATATTTCCTTTCAAACCAAATACAATATGACAATTTATTTCTCATCAACGTGAAGGTTATCATTTAGTGACAAAACATGCCTTTCCTAAATGGCAGTTAAAGTGTTTCTGCTCTAAGCTGGCGATATGTTCGATTTTTCATTAAAAATTTTTTGTCATTTGAAATTATTAATTGAGATATAGCTTTGCTGTAAGTTTAATTCTTGAGTTATTAGTGAATTACTGAGTTTTGTAAGATTATTACTGAGACAGATGCATTTTTAGATTGTGAAATTTATTAATTGGCTTAATATTCTGAGTTGTAAATATTCATGAACAATGCATATCAAGTGAAGCATATCAAGGTTATGTTTCAAATAAGTATTCATTATTTAATTACTCCGCAAAAAATAATAAGTACTTAAATAGCAATAAGTTATTTCTAGAGCCCGTTGTATTTTTATTTCGACAGACCTTACAGACCTTACAATAAATACACTATCACTATACACTACTATAGTAAATTACATCAAGTTTAGCAAGTTTTATGAGTGCAAAAGTAATTTTTATTAAGTGGATACTCAAGTATCATTCAAAAATGTAAGTCAACATAGCCATCTGAAAGTTCATGGCCTGTTCTAGTTTAATGTATTAGTATATTTTCAAGAACATTGTTAAGCTCTTATTTAAAGCGCTGTAATGAATAGCATTTGCATTATTTTCGCAAAATGCTTTCATTTATAAATTGTTTGTATTATTTCACAACGTAGTAAGTTGTATTTCAATTTCAAAGAAATTCGCACATTTTTGTTCAATTCACATCGTCACTTGAAAACGACGGTGCTTTTACTTGTAAGAATTTAAATGAAAATAAAATTCAACTTCAGTTAAAAATACATTTCGGCGCTTTTGAATTATATCTTAAAGCATGCAGATCGAGTAGCTTTTGAATGCGATTCCATGGAGAAATCATTAGTTATTTGACGCTTGGAAAATACACAAACTCCCAACAGAATTCAAAGCAAATAAGTAAAAGAACCCTTTTCCCTAGGCTTCAAAATAAAATAAAAATGCAAGAAAAAGTATATCTGGATACTGAAAAAGTTTTTATAGATTTTTTCTTTACAAAGGCAACGAAGAATAAAAGAGAAACTCGGCTTTATAGAAAGAAGAATCTCTTTTTCTAATTCTTCAAAAGTATAAGCGAAAAACTTTCTCAATAGTCTTGTCGATTATCAAGATCATTTTTCATTTTTCAGAGAACTACTCTCTTTGTGAACATTCTTGTTGGCTTGTAAGAGCGATCGAAATGCAAATTTCGAGACAACAGTTTCCTCACTTTCTTATCTGAGATTTTACACTAGAATGGAATGTTCGCGAACAAATTATAAGTCCTGAATTGGTTACATTATTTTGATCTTTGTAACATATGCTATTGTATTAAAAAATTTTGAACGTTAAACCTTTTGTTAATTGTTGTACAAGCTCTTTTGAACCTGCAATTGTTATGGTGATGAGTTTGGTTGGTTAGATTTATAGTGATAGATCCATATTTGGCCAGGATCCGCAAGAATCAAGTTAAGGAACATGCACACAAGAAAAGTTTAACAGACACTGCGAGGAGGAATACACCCTATGAAGAGTTGAACCTGTGCCACCTACAACTCGCAGGTTCCTAAGGTAGATAATTAACGCCACACTGGAGCAATACAACGAGATATTGGCGAAGATCCGGGATCAATCTCGAACTTTAACCATGGTCAGATGACGAGGTCAACACCTGAGCTGGGACACCACTCTCCCAACTTCCACACCACGCCAACGTGAGGACATTTGAAGCCACGACAGATTTAACGCATGCCAGCCCCAGTGTACACGACGATCTTTGTCTGGACAGACTTTAGACCTCGCAATCCTCAGGTTGCAAATCCGTTGCTCTTCCAATTGGACGATCACGATCCATTAAGAATCTGATATATTATTTACTTAGAGTGAATGCCTCAGATTGATATCCTTGATGAAAAATTCTTATAAATCTATAAAAGTACTTAATAAAACAAACTATTTCTTTAAAAAAATGCAGGGATTGGCACACTCAATGTCTGGTGAGATATAGGTTGAATGAGGTTTTTAAAATGACCAATATTCTCAATACAGCTAATATACTGACGGGATTCTCAATATCGAATTTTCTTTTACGTTTTTCGGTAGCTCAAAGCATTCACTTGGCGTGATTATAGGACTTAAATAGAGTTCTACAACCAATGCAGGTTCGAGTCCTGTAAATACCCTGGATGCATTTACCTCTTATGTGTCAGTAAAAAGTTTCCTTGTTTGTGTATGTCCATTTTACTTGACGGAAAAAACATTGCTTGGGCAAATCCGACTCTTGCCCCACGTGTCCAAATATGGCCCTTCCGCCATAAAACCCAATCAACCTATATCTATTCTCTTTATCTTATCAATAACTTTTAGAATATGTTGAGGATAACTATTTGAAGTTATATTTATACTCGATTCACATATCTGAAGTATTGAGTATTATATTGCAATATAAAAAATGTTTATAAGACATTAAGTAGAATAGATCTATTGTGCTGCTAGAGGTAAAATGATGTACTGAGTATCTACATTTGCCAAAGGACCAACCACATTAATTAGAAATTTGCTTCTTTTTTCCTTAACGATTTGTTAAAAAGTGATTATTCTGCACATAATAAAGGATTACGTCAGTACAATCTATTATGTATGTAGAAAAGGTTCCTAAAAGACAGAAAATGTTCATTTTGAGAAAATCGAATTTGAAGCTCAAAATTTGAGTTTATTTTGTTTGTTATTTGTTTTGTTAAAACTTTTAAACCTAACAAGAATTGAAACAAAAATGAAGCATTGGAGGCGTTTCTGTCAAGATAAATATACACGATATTGTTTCTACGGGGATGCGTAAATCCGGTACATATTCTGAACACGACGACTTGGAAATACGATTTCAATAATTCACCAATAAAATTTCCGAATTGATGTATGATAGTTGATTGGAAAATACTAATTAGACTAAATTCCAAACGTTGCCAAAATGACAATAAACTCCATTTAAGGTATCCTCGATATGTATCAGGTGAGAGCACTTGGACAGAAATAAAATCTTCGCGGACCGTCTGGTTTGTTTGTTTACACTGAAGATCTCTCATAATCTATGATGTTTGTAGAACATGTTGTGTTGGTTGAAAGTGGGTAGTTAAATTTACATCGCTCTAGATCAACATAACGATCTATTAAAACGGGTTGAAATGGTTTTGCTTATTAGGTTAATCCTCCCTAGTGGTTGCCTTGACGAGGTATCTCTTCATTAGCAAAACTAACCAGGTCTTGATGAACAAGATATCTCGTCATTAGAAGAAAACTGGTCAGAGATCTTTATCTCGTCATCACAAAAATATCAGCAATATCTGGATGGCGAGATATCTGGTCATTAGCAAAGTCAATCAGATGTTGATGGACGAGATATCTTGTCGAAACCATTCGTAGGGTTAAAATAATCAACATCTTTTTTAGCAGCATGCTCGTATTCATCGGGAAAAATCAATGGAAAAGTCTGCAATATTGAAGAATAGGGAAAGCCTACTGACAAATTTCTTACTGGCTGCTTTAGTTTAATTAGCTCACTATCAATAATCCTTAAATCATGCAGTTCTTCATCACCAATAATAGATTAAGTTATTATGAAAGGTGGCCTTGAAGACAAAAAATATCCGTTTTCAGAAAATCAAGTTTAAAGTTCAAAATTTGAGCTTATTTTATTTATTATTTGTTTTATTTGTACTTTTAAGACTCCTGATAAACAAAAATGAAGTATAGTTTGAAAGTGTATGTAATAAATTATCGAAATCTAACAATAGATATTTAAAAAAATTGGAATTTTAAGTGTCCTCAACATTTTTACCGAAAAGAAATCCTAAAAATGAAACATTCAACAAGGGGACAATCCCCAATCAGACTTTTCCAAGGACATGCTATCTGCATAACCTTATGCCTTATGATCTGTTGACCCATCTCCAGTCTTCCGATTGAATGAAATATTTTCCTTTCCGCCTTATGCTGCTTTTTTAAATTGCAATACAACACTCTTGCACGCGAGAGCCCATCTTTCGAATATATTTGCGGAGAAATGGAAAATTCTTGAAACCCTGCAAACGATTTCAAATGGTTGCGATCGATAATTCCATAAAACTAGTTACAAATGAAATGTAATAATAAAGTAAAGAATCAAATAAATATTGATATTTTTAAAACCTATTCTTGGAATCCACTTAACTAGATTTATACTTTAAAATGGATCCATCAGTCCAAAGATATACAGTTCTTGGAAAGCTACGAATTCATCACAGAACAGATAATTGTTAAATAAAATTTTGAATACATTTTGTAATTTTGACTGTTTAGTTTAAAATTAGATTCACTTTATTGTTTTTATTTAATATTATTATTTCGTTTTACTGGATGTAAGTCATAGTTTCTTCAAAGAATAAATATGCCGGCAGAGCCAGAACCTCTTAAATAAAAGGGACTGTTTTATTTTTATTTTATAACAACCCTAGAGAAGGGAAAAAGTCTCGGAGAGAAAAATCTGGAAACATTTCCCGATTTATTTCAACCGGTTGATTGGTTAAGAGTGCTGCTCGTTCATGAGTGGTAGAACATAGAAGCAGTTCATTGGCTTGATGTGGGATGGTACAGTTTCATAGAATAACAGGCGGGAAGACGGAAAACTAACCTAAATAATTGAAATTAATTTCATGGACGATTTTTTCTGTCAATGAGAGGGATTTTCAGTGTAAACAAACAAACCAGTGAAGATTTTATTTCCGTTATTCAAATGCTCTCGTATGTTCCATAGTAGAGTTATCTTGAAATTAGTTTGTCAACGTTTGATGTTTAATCTAATTGATGTTGACCATTTCACTGTCATATCAATACGAAATTCATTTATTGAAATTTTGCTGGTAAATGCTGAAATCATATTTGAAAAGTCAAGTGGCGCCATTCTCAGAGTACTTACAAGAAACACGTTCCGCGTAGAAACACTACCGCAACCTACATTTAGCTTGATAGAAAAGTCTCCCATAAGAATGCTGACTCATAATTAGTGCCCGTTGTGTTGCTCCAGTGCGAAATAAATTCAAATAACCACCCCAACTAACCCATATATAAATTTTATAAATAAATATATAAATTTTCAAACGTATTAGTTCTTCAGCCAATCGGGTTGCAGTCAAAAGATTTTATTTGATTGCTTTGCAGAAAAGTTTCCAGTTTTATCGGATGTTCGTATAATATCGGAATTTTTACATCCAATCACATTCCGTTTGCAATCTTGAATTCATTTGCATTTAATTAAAATAAACACATCGAATTTGGAATTTAAGAGATAATTATGCCAAATATGACAACCCGATAGCTATGCTCTCTCTCGCTGCATCCCATTTATGCTGTTGAAACGTTTAACCTATAAGTAGGTATTTAGCCAAATAAATTCAATTGACCTCAATTTTTTTTATAGAATTAATCATATAGAATTAGTTTAAATATAATAACTGTAAAATAAATTTTATTTTTATTCATATCAATACAATGAATATCAAATATCCTAAATAAATAATATTTTTTTAATCAACAGATATCTATATTATGTACTGTCTAGGTTATGATTTGAAAACAAATAGATCCGTGATCATAACGTGTAATTTAAATTGCAAAAAAATTCAGGGAATAACCTCATAAGATTAGCATTCACAAATATTTTATTAAGTACTTTTATTTTGCTATTTTATTACAGTCCATAGAACCAAAAACAATTTTAAACCTTTCAGAATATAATAACAGAAAAGCTCACAAAGAGATAAAAAGAGGTTTTTCAGAATGTTCAAGATGAAGACATATAGATTAAAATTAAGATTTCTCCACAAGCTTATGTAATATCAGAAGGATGCATATTTTTATTCATTAGTTTATTTGTACAAGACATTGCTACGATTACGAGATTAAGTATAACTTTTTACTTGGAGAATCTAATTCAAACAACTCTTAGATTCTATTCAATGTTTAAACATTTTAACGTTTTGAGCTACACAAAACCGAAAATTAAATTTATCGTTTGAAGTTTCCTCAATGAGCTATAACTAAACTTTTTCATTTTGAAATATTTCATTCGAGTGGTAGAAGCAATTAAACTGTAAACAATTGCATTTGGAAGTAAAGTAAATGTTTGAATTGCTCTAAAAATACAATACATTTTTATAAACATATAAGTAGGTTATTAAAGGCAGGTATCTTGAATGTTAATTATGATATGTTCTCCTAGATTAACCGACATGAAATGGTATTATAAATTAACAATCATACTAAAGCTTAATACACCTAATTTGGTTCTGCTTTAATCGTTAAATATTTGTGCCCATGCAAATGAAAACTATCATTCTCTGATTTAAAAAATGAAACATAACATCAATACATATTTTCATTGTAATGCAGAAAATGTGAAATACTAAGCAATTAAGGAATTCAATTAGTGAACGAACTTAAATGTAATGAAAGATTCAATTCAGAATTAACATTCGTTGCCAATTGTCAATTTTTATTTACCCAATGACTATGGGGCTAAAGTACCGAGTTAATAGGTTTAGGAAAATAATCAGACATGTTACTCCCCATTTAATCACCTTTTACAGTTTTGAATTAATCAGACGAGAAAGCTACACCAGTAGAAATTATTTAATGTATGAAAACATGTATTTTAAGTTATCCAATACGAATACTTTTCATGCTATAGATTGACTGAAGTTTTACAATCAGTTATTAGTTTGAATACATCTGATTGCAAAATTATTGTAACCGCTTGAAATTATACTTCTAAATATGATACGATGTGCATTCCATTAGAATAGTTCATCTCTATTACAATTAATATGAAGTTTTGGTAAAACATTAATGATAAAAATATGCTATTGAAAGTCAAAATATTTTTTTACTTTTCAAATCAAAATCTCGATAGTTATGTAAACAAATTATAGAAAAAATGCAAGAAATTTTCTTATACCGCAATATTGTCTTCCTAAGTTACGATAAACTATAGAGATAGTAGACCTTTGATTATCTTAGACAGAGACCACCTCGAATAAGTAGAAACATAGATAATAAGGATGAAGTAAAACATAAGATCTTATACGAAATACAGAAAAGATTTATTACACTACATGTTACCGCTGCAGCCACTGAGATTCATAAAGCTAGGACTAAGAATAATCTTTATTAGGGTTTATGTCACACAGTATATATTTATTGTGATAATTTTACAGTAAATCTGGAAGTTAGTTACGTACTTTATAATCTCTTGAAAAATCCTTTTAACGGTCTTTTGTTTCGCAGAACTTTCACACAAGCAAACTGGATAATTTCATCTTCCACATCAATGCATTTTTAACTTTGTCATGTTTTTTGGCGATGATATGCTTTTTTATCTATTTGCTTTCTCCATACTTTTGAAGTGTTTATCTTGTTTACTTGAATATTTTATCATGCGTTTAATATTCGTCTAGTTGCTAGTATATATTTGTAAATATTTTTTTGGATTTTATATATTTATGTTTGGAGCACATTATCTATTTTGGATCTTGTGCTACACAACCTAACCAACCAACTATATCCCGCTAAACCAGACCGGTTAAGGACAAATAACGCATACTCCTGCTCGAAGTTTTATTCAAAGCTTAAAAAAACGCTGTAGCAAATTGAGCTTGGATAACACCGATACTTGGTTTATCAGAGATCGGATAATCAAGGTTCTACTCTATTATATTAACTTTTCTATGATATAGGCGTTTCACAAGATTTTTAGATCAATCTATGTTTTTAACCAGAGGATTTAACCCAGAATATTTGCATTTATTCTCGATTATATACAAATATCCTATGTTGTGTGATTGATATATCCATTGCATTTAAAGGATTCCTTTTTGGTGCTTCGTCTGCCTAGTTATTTTCAACCGTTACAGTTAGGCTTGCCTTACCTTAGGATAAATTAATTCTTTTAAAGTAAGCATTCAGTTCGAGATTCGAAGGTTATTCGGTAATTTGTGTATGGTCCCCATGCAGAGATTGCAAATCTTTGAGCAGAGGTCGAAGATGAAATTTGCATCGGCTTTTTCAAATCCCAAAAACCGATTTGGGGAGAGTTTTAATTTCCACTTCTAGGCCCTCGGTATTGGAAATTCGAGATATTCGAAATAGACTTCCACAAGAAGTCGCTTCATGATAAGTTGATGGAGGAAAATTCTGAATTAAAATCTCCCCTGATTTTTTTTCACCGAACCAGCAAGTTGCTTTCGGCCGCCATTTTGGAACCGTTACACACGCTAGCTACTGAATGCGTTAAACTTCGTCACTTTTATAATTTAATACTAGAGATGGGCTGTTATTCTGATAACTGATTAAACAACAGTGTTATTTCAAAATAACAGTTAGCAACTGTTATCGAAAATATTAACAGTTATTTAGATAAATGGTTATCGGAATAGCAGTGAAGCAGTTTGAAATTTATAGATATTTGATAAAAAAAGTTCGTTGCTAATTTTTTAAAAATTCCTTAATAACTAGTTAAAGTGTTAATAACTCTAAAAATTAACCGTTGGTATTAGTTTCTAACTTTTAATAAATCGCTAAATTTAGTTGCTAACTGTTATTTTAATCACTAACTGAAAACAAAAACGTTAAAATAACAGTTCTTAATATCGCTCTTAGTACTGCAAATTAGCAATAGCAGTTAACACTGTTGCAAAATAACAGCTTCGTCAATCTAATTAATACTAAAAAATTGTTCAAGTTATAAGATGAAGAAATATGAATTGTTTAAATTCATATTTCCTAAATACCATGCAAATTCATTTTTCAGCTGAAAATGCATAAAAATGCTGAAAAGCTACAAGCACTGAAATACACCGAGAAAGAAGAAAACCTAATCATCAAAAATAAGAATGTTCTGAGCAGAAGAGTATTTATCCTTCAAGGAGTATAAAAGTAAGTTTGCTGGTGATCAGATCACAATAACAAACGATTTAACCAACCACTTGAATTTTTAAGAGACTATCTTTTATAAGCTTTAATTTTTATAGGTTTAAGAATATGATGTATTCTTAAACTTCTATAAAAATTAAAACTAAAATCATATTTTCTTAGACATTCGTGTAGTTGTATGCAGTTCAAAGTTTTTGATCTAGTTAATAATAAATTGGTTATGAGGTAACTTTTAAGTGTAAACGCAAACAAACGGTAAGAAGAAAAAATACTTTCTTTTGGGAACTAAATTGATGTATCGCCGTTCTAAGATATTTGGTGTTAATTTCCTCTGAAAATAAATTATTTGTGGGGAATAATCAGAGCTAGATTAACTTGTCGAGTTACGTCACCTCCAGAATAAAACAGGATACACACACAAAAATGCTCTATTTGATTTTAAAAACACATTTCATAACCTATATTATACTTTAAATATATTTATATGTTATTTATTTAATTTGTAAAACTGATACATTACTATTATTAATTCAGAGATCTTTATAAACGGCGGAAAAACAGGGAAAGACGTTGATATAATTAATTCTCATCCCCTTTTTAGAAAGTGTATTTATTTACATAAAGTTGCCTTTATGTAATTATTTATAACTTTATTATAAATTTATCTACTATTATAACGACTACTTTAAATACTATCTTGTCATATTATGTTATAAAAATGTAATTTTTCTCGTCACAACGTTTCGGCAGTCAATCATTTTAAGATTGCCAGATTTTGAACACTCTTATACCCACCTTAACAGAAGGCCGCAGTAGCCCGGTTGGAAGTGATGGAGTAGCAACCGGAGGGTTGCGAGTTCAAATCCAATCAAAAACCGACGTGTACAAAGGGAACTGGTGCACTTTAAATCTGCCGTGGCCTCAAATGTCTTCAACTTGGCGTAGTGAGGAAGTTTGGAGAGTGGGGTGCCAGCTCAGGTGTTGCCTCGTCATTTGACCGTGGTTCAAAATTACGTGGTATTGTCCTCGGTTCTTTCCCTTCTGGATTGATCCTGGACTGTCGCCAATAGCCCGTTGTGTTGCTCCAGTGCGACGTTAATTAAAATACCTACCCACCTAAGAAGTAAATCTAATGAGTTAAGTAAACGCCTTTTATATTTTATGGACACTTTCGAAACTTTACGTGGTGCTACCAAGACAAGAATTATTTATCTATAATCATACAGTATTTTTATTTTATGAGTAAGTCATCGGCAATTGGATTCGCAAATAATACCTTTGTCTTGCTCAGTGTTTTGATAACTAGATAGGACTGTGGCTTCAAAATATGCATATATTATAGCATGTAAATCAATCAAATCAACAGTGTTATTATTTTGAAATGTTCATGCTGCTCTCTATTCAATGGATTACAAGGCAAGCCCCATATCTGAAAACACAGAATCAAACAAATAACAAATGCACAAAACAAAATAAATTACGCTGAAAACAATACATAGTACTTTATTGCAATCCTTTTTACTATTTTAAATACGTAATTTTGCTAAATGCTGATGAATCCTCATTCAGTTTTGTACTAAATTCTGTATGATTCTAGTTTTTATATAAACATTGGAAGAGATTTTTTTCATTTAGAATTTCCAAATTTAAGCACTCAATCAACTCAATTTGACTACACCGTCTATGTGGTTTAATTTATGTATAAACACTGAAAAGAATTTTTTCATTTAGAAGAATTTTTACTCTTAAAATGCGATAGATGCTGATAATTACTCTTTAAGTTGTGATTATTTCAAATTTAATTCTAATGTGGTATAAACGTAAAATAAATATTTTAGATGAAGGTATTTGCTGATAAAATGCATAAATTTAATTAGTTCATTACAGTTAACACTTAATTTGATGGAACTTGTTATGTGCTTGATAATTCATATAAAAAACACACATCATATATACGAATACTGGTGTTAAAATATGTGCAATTTCTTTTAAAAATTAAATCTAAATCATTCAGAGGAGTGGGTCAATCATTCTCGTACCCTCTACGAATCAAAGAAATATTGCAATACACTTTTACTATACTTTTACGTCATTCTTTTGAAGTATTGCAAAACATTAAATGCATTTCACAAGTACGGAAATTTAAAAACATCTAAGATAAAATAAAATATTTTCAACTGTCACTTAAAATATATTTCCCAACATGAGGGCAAAATATATTGTCTAAAATCATAGAAATTTATAGATAATTAAATTGAACATGTAATCAAATGTTGACGTTATCCAAATAAATAATTTAATTAATTACATTTAGATTTTAATTATTCACACAAGCAATATCATACAATTCTAATTATTGACTAGCAGAATTATCCGACCTTACTCGGGTTGAATTGGTAAACTGTAGATTTAAAAAGGGACCAGAATAATCATTTTTCTTTTTAAAAAATGCAAACATCATTTAAATATCTAGAAAATAATTTTTAACACCTCTTCGACATTTTTATAATTTCTACAACTTACTCTGGACTCAAACCATATGGATTCATATCCATCCATATAATCTATTTCGCATGCATCGCACCCCTGTTGTAAGATAAAGCTACAAAATGTGATACTAAAGTGAGTGCTACATAAGTCGATTTTGAGTTTTGGGAATGATTATGATTGACCCTTTTTTAGTACCTTTCCTATAAAATTGTAGTAACAAAAGTAACAAGAAAATAAAATGAAAAAATTTCGCAAAATTTCAAAGCAGCTATATGCGAAAAAACAACAATGCGCCTTACTTGGCTACTTTAATCTTTGTATTTGAATAGCTTCCCTATAAATACAACGCCATCAACAATCGCAGATAAATTCTACCGTTGGATTATTGATATAATACAGATCACTCTCTCATTCACTGTCATTGATCTGGACCACAAGCTAACTCAGCGTCTTCAGACGGAAGACACAAGCCCTAAATTCTGTTTTTTTCCCCACGGCATTAAAAGCTTACGTTACATTTTAAAATATTGTTTGAAAACTTTTAATAAATATTCGATTATTTTGATGCGATTTGAAATAGAAAGACAGTTTCATGGAGGAAATTTTTAAATCATTTTTAACTACATCCTTATAAAATTCAAGAAAATATTAAGAAACGTGAAGTGAACGAATACTTTTGTGACCTACAATATGTTTCTCTGATTAAGTTACTCTTATACGTCTCCCCATTACCAATTTTTTTCGAATGCAGTAAATCTAAATATATTTGATCTCTGTTTTAAAAACCCCTCGGGATTGTGATAAAAGTTCGTAAAGAAGTCTCGTAAAAGGTTATTAAAGGAAATATTTCAAAAATATAATATATTTCCTCTTATCACTCTCTTGTATTGCGTTGATGTCACAATCCTTCGTACTATTATTTCTTATACCCTTACAATTTGTTCTTGACAATGCACTCAATAGATCACAAGGACTTTTGTGTCGCAGAAGCTGACTCTTTCCCTTAGGTATTTATTTTCGAATAAATACCTAAATAACGGAAGGTAATTTTTTTCCTTCCATTTGGTAAGTAAAGAAGAAAATTCAAATATTTATTCGAACAATCTAATGAAATTTGATATTAGTTTTATGGTATATGGACGTAAAATCGTGTTAGTTCATTTCGAAATCGTGATTACACTAATTTTACCATAATATAGGGGGGATGCAATCGCACAACGTGTGCGAAATTAATTGCAATAACAGTCGAACCAAAAATGGAGCGTAATATCATGTGTTCGCTGAGCTCGATAGCAAACCATATCGAGTCACCCATCCTTTTGTTTAGATTTTAAATCTTAGTTTGGCTTAGCAAAAATTCTTTAAAACGAGGACTGGACAAATAATTTTGTTTGGTAAAAGGTTTAAATTGGGAATTTTGAGAAAACAGTGGTACTTTTGTTGTACTGCTTCTTTTGAAATTTTATTTCTAGACATCTATACATATAAAGCGGAGTTATATGTATAGATATAACTCCGCTTATATTGATACTATATATTGATAGACCATAATGCAAATAATTCATTATGGTCTATCAATATTTTTCAAGCGTCTTTTTTTTTAATTTCTCTATTTCAGAATACTCTCATGACGTCGAAATTGCTCAGATCTTTCGTTTTTCAGAATTCTACATTTTCAATGACCAGAACTTCGTTTCTGTTTGTATTTATGTGTCCCATTGTTTTCCATATTACAGATATATTATTTAGTAATTAAATTGTAATGAATTATTTGTATTTTCTATCAAATACCACTAGACATGGGTAATTTCTTGGTATATGTATATTTCGACGAACTTTCGTTAAGTCTTTTGTAAAATATTTTATAGTTTGTAGAATTCTGTTTCATAAAAATAAATGGAAACCTTTTTAAGTAAGGTGTATAACTTCTTATTTTAAGATGACTGGTAAAGTTAAAATAAAGTTATTTTAAAAAAAGATATGTTACGTTAAATCAAAACGGGTAGTCATGCGTTGTAGTTCAAAGATATTTCTAAATTTTGACATATTTTCATAACAAAACGATTAAAATCAATTTAATTTACATTTGTTCCTCACGTTTCATGGGTATTATTGACTGTACTCCATAGTCAAGTAATTACATCTATCATTCTAAATATGTACGTAGTTTCCATATAGAAATCGAGTCTCAATTGAAAAAGTACCTTAAGGATTCAATTTAAAATTAAATTTTTCTGTTGGAGGAAAGCGAATTTTAAATAAGACTTTGCTGATCTTGGAATAATATCATAGTAAGCAGGTATGTAAACTTGGACTGTTGAAAATTAGAATTTTTTTGTCTTAAGTGGCAGAAGGCCGAGGTTGCTTACTTGAAGTTGAAACTGTTCGTATACAACTTAGGTACCTGTGAAACATTCATTGAAAGCAGTGATTTTGTAAAAAGTGTAATCGATTCAGTTTGCTTTGTCTACACTGATGACATTTGTTTTAAACAAGCTCCGTTATTTTACGTTATTTTTGAATAGAATTTTCAAGAAAAAAAGGTGTGCTTTAAAATAAATTAACCACGAATGCCGTAACAGTTTAATTTACCATCCTCTCACAATGATAATATAATTCGAAAACACCGAATCCATGGTGCAATGGTACCACAAATAATAAATATTGATTGGAAAACTGAGTGCAAAACTACGCTGAAAGTTCCCCATTTTTACTGAAAATGAACTTAATTGGCATTCGTAATCTCTCCAAAACTCAAAATCGACTTCTGAAGAAGTCATCTCAGAAAAAGCTTTTTTAGTTTATCTTACAGCAAGAGTGTGATGAATATGAAATGGATTATATGGATGGATATATTATATACATATTTGCGTCCGAAGTAAATTGTAGAAGCTATGAAAAAGTTAAAACGATGTTAAAAAATATTTTCTGTATACTTAAATGATGCTTCATTTTCATATGAAATAGAATCAACATTTAACCAATTCAACCCTAGCATCAGGTATTGGTATAAAAATGAGTAATCGAACATTTTATAATGATTTTAAAAACATTTTGTACCACGTAAATTCATTTTTATTTTGCCTCGTAGAGAGCGTTCTTTGTCAATTAATTTTCAAAGCTCAATACATTAAAATTAAGAAAGATAATGATATGAACCTTTGAAAAAATGTATAAATATGAATCTGGGCTTTTATATTCCTTTGCTGGCTGCGGTTTCCCAGTTGGAAGAGTAACGGTTTAGCAACTGGAGGGTTGCGACTTCGAATCCAACCAAAGACCGTCGTGTTCAAAGGGGGCTGGTGCACGTTAAATATGTCGTGGCCTCAAATGTTCTCACGTTGGCGTGGTGTGGAAGTTTGGAGAGTGTAGTGCCAGCTCATGTGTTGCCTCGTCATCTCACCGTGGTTCAAAATTACGTGGTGTTGTCCTCGATCTTTCTCTTTGGGATTGATCCCGGACCGTCACCAATAGCCCGTTGTGTTGCTCCAGTGTGACGTTAATTGAAATGTCAAATATTCCTTTGTATTGTATAGTGCGGCTCCGACGACAAGACAGTCTAACTTGGATCCTTAGAGGAAATTAAAAGGGAAAACGTTTCATGGGCGCAGGATCATGCGACCAAAACTAATAGTAACTAGACCCTTATATTGCTTTCGCCTGCCGAGTGGAAACGAACATTCAACATCTAATTGGTCCACGGGATGGGAGAAGACGTTCATCCATTGATTGATCATCTGATAGGTTCACGTGACATAGAGTTTGACTTTGGCGATTTCACCATTTTTGTCGCCACTCTTTAGAAACGCTCGTTCACTCATCTTTCCTAACATAAAATGTTATATCGCCAAACTAGGCGATAAGATGCCAAATTGGCCAACTAAATCCCTTTCTCACAGATTAGTCAGGTGAATACTAGTCGACATGTTGGTCACACTTTTCGAAGTTCCTCTCAATACCAATGTTCAGTCTACTTAAATATCACGTCTATGCTTGGGTCATTCGATTTTTTAATAGGTATGAGGCTCGTTAGGAGAAAATCTGCCATACCAAAAGCATGAATAGTGATCCTTACAGATGGTTTTCCCCAAGCCAATTCCTTATCCACTGAAACGGTTTGTTTGTGTTCTAACCTATCACCTAATTTAAAGTAGGGATTCATCCCGGACCGTTGCCAAAAACCCGTTGTGCTGCTCCAATTAATTAACTACGTACTTACCTAATTTAAGGAATAGACTTTCAAAACTACCCTACTCGACTTCCTTCTCGTGGGAACCGAAATATTTATGTTTATACCATATTATTTCCGTGACGCGTGTAATATACCTTTTTTGAAAATTTTTCCATATAAGTAGCTACAACTAAAAAAGTAAAAATAAACTTCTGCAATACATTCGCTTTAATCCAGACATGATAACGAATATTTACCTGCTTATATAAAGATATCATTACACAGCATGCCCCCTTTGCAACAACTTTCTTCGCAATTAAACTATTTAATAATTTATTACATGAACATAATTATTAATATCTCAATACTTTTTAATAAGATAAATATTCTCATTACCTTCATATAATACATATAATGAAATAATTTTTAACGAAACATTTTACATGAAGCGTTATTTAAAAAATTAATCTTTAAATTTATGAAAATCGCAAATAGTTTACCACCAAACATGAACATTTTATCATAGAGTTTTGGAGTTTATAAAATTTTTTATTGACTTTAGAGACTAAAATTGTTTTTTATTTTAATTTATTGATTGTATTTTCATTCCTTGGTACCTCTCCAGTGTTTTGTGCTTATTCGTTTATATGTGGGAGGATGTACTGTGTATGTCTTCTATTATTTTTGAGCATTATTTTCACCTTTATGTAAATGGAATTTTTCTGTCTGGCATCATGAATAAATACATAAATGATTACTGTTTTACACCAGCTTCTTTCAACACGTTTAAATGCAAGTTCGGTAATGCAGAATTACTCCAAATTGCAAAACTTGCATTTTGTAAAAAACTTAAGTACATACAAAATCATAAGTACATTGAGGCATAGTAGTCCTAAATTAAGGAGATACACATTAAGATAAAGCAGGCTATCATATAAATACAAAAAATAATGATCGAAAAAGGAAATATAGTCTGCTTTTCAAGCAAAACTTGATAAATAAAAATAGTTCTGAGAAAACGGAGAGAAAGAACTACAATTTTCAAAGGAGATACAAAAATTGCAATTTATCATTTTAACAATACATTATTGCACTTTGTATTTACTCAATTTATCTACTATTCAGAGAAGAGTACTTTTATTATGATTATGTATTACTATAGCAATTTATTAATAAAATTATAGTTAATAGTGTACACATATTCATTTGTTTATGTGCTTCTCAAGAAGAAATCTAACCAAGCATAGAAAATTACTCTGTGGAGTTAATCAGATTAAAGATGATCCAACTCTGATCTAGAAAAACTAAAAAACTCATAGTTGAAAATTTTGGCTTAGTGTGTTTCACTTGAAATCCGACGATATTAGACATTTGGCCACATTGACTGATGTGGTCATAAATCACATCAGATGCAAAAACTTCTATGAAAATATAAAAAAAGCCAAAAAATCATCATTCTGTGTTCCTACTCCAAAACTTTGGATCCGGGTTTGAAGAATCGTTCGAATGATAAAAGGACACGGTCAGTTTACTCTAAAAACAGTCTCGAAACAAGATAGCGGATATTTACTCAAATCTGAGAATCCGAACATTTTAGCGACGCATGTACCATATTTGAATGTATGAGTAGCTCTTTACCATTTCTAGAAAACTCACCAAAAAATATTTAAATCAAGCTAAGAAAGAGTAGGATGGAAAGAAATTCAGAAAGACGAGAATTCCGAGTCTTTGAAAGATAGGAACTTAAAATTTGGCATATCATTCGTATGGGTCCCAACGGATAAAAAAGGAATAAAACATGAAACGACGAATGGAAACGCATGGAGGATGGTTAGAGATTCTGGAAGACTTCACGTGTCTTGTATAAGGATTGGATTGCCTAGAAGTTTGGTGGGGGAATCCATCTCGAATGCCAAAAATAAAATTCCAACGGCGCGGAGGAAATAATGTTTGTTTAAATCTTATTCTTTATAATTAGGTATCAACACTGCTCTGTTATGATTCTATTGCTGTATATATTAACCAGGTTATCGTTCATACAAGATGGTATTACATGTACAGGTATGATTTTTATTTCGCTATAAATATAATTTTATGAGAGTTTTTTTGTATAAAAACAAACTCCTGGACGAAGAAAAACTATTTCTTGTTTCGGATTAATTTGTTTTATCGCCATTTTGACTATGCTTGGTACAAATTTTTAACACACATAAGCAATAAGATGAAATTACTTTCGAGTTTCATAAGTTACGAAAGTGATTGGACCAGGTGTCACCCTCAATTTCTAGCTTTACAGAAAAATCTCAAACATTAATATTTGAAAATACTTTTGATTCGGATGTGTTGATGACTAAAATCTTTTAATATCCTTTAAATTCTTAAAAAGAGCTCTCAAAAAGACAAAAGGGACCTTTGAAGAAAAATTCCCCAAAATGGTTTACATTATATTTTTTCAAAATTCTAAATAAAATATTTATTCTAATAATCAATGAATTAGTATTTTAGCCTTTTAATAAATTATTTCGTTACAAAACCTAGGAAAGGCGAGAAGAACCTCGAAAAAAATAACTTTCAAAACTGAATAATGGAGATTTTATTCAGTGAAACCGTATTTGGCCTAAATCTGATCCAACTGCAATCTGGACAAACCGCAGCAGTGGCCGGGTGATAATAGCACTCGTTTAAAAACATTAGACATAATACTAATTAGACATAATGCATAATATAAAAACATTAGACATAATACATTATACTACTTGACATAATACTAATAATAATAGGTTTTGAGTTTCATCCTTTCATAGATCTTAGAGTTCCCTGGTTTTCCAAAGTCGATATGTAATTGTTTGTCGGATTCCCCTTTACATTTGTAATCCTTATATTTCGATAAGGATAGACCAGCTCAAATTGACCCAATCAACATAACGGAGCGAATTGACACATGTTGTAATGTATCCCCCTATATATTCGCCGGTAAAGATATCTCATTTCTTATGCCATATTTTAACTTGTGTTGTTCCTATGGTAAATGTAAAGGCTCGGTTCATCATTGTGTCTCTGGCATCCCAATAGTGCTTGAAGAAGTTCCAGGTGTGCTGCAAGGCAGCTTTAAGTCTGAAAAGAGCCACTGTTTCTTTTCTTGGTTTGCTTTTGCTGTCCTGTCACATTTTTTGTACAATGTATCTACACACTACAATGTATCTATTATAGAAACAGCAATTCCCTACAGGGGTGAAATGAGGATAAACCCAAGTCCTTCGCTCAATGAAATGTCTATACTTAGGGTGATTAAAAGAAGCGCAACCACTTTTATGAAAACGACGACACTACGCAGATAGAACTAGGCAAAAGAAACGGCAATCAAGCCTCAGGAGCCGCTTAATGATGTGGTTACAAGAGAAACCTTTAATGTTTATCGAGAACTAGCGAGAAAATTAAATCGCAGCATTTCGCAAACATTAACATCTTTTTTTCACCCAGGGCACAAATATCCTGTCGTGATCAGTACCGGGAGTTGCTGTTCCTTCAACTGCATTTTAACTTCTAGATATCTCAGACATCCTAATGACCTCTGAGAAGCATTTAATTGGTTACTAACTTAAACATATATAGATAAATGAGTTTTTAAAATAGTTAATCATAAAAATAATACTTTTTGAACCTAATTATGCTTGATGACTTCTCTCAATGATTTTAACACACTATTGGTTCCATTTGCCCTCTTGTGAAAGGAGTTATTCTCAGTGTCAATTTTTACAGCCGTCTCTACTCTTAGCTACGAAAATCACGAGCATTAATGCGCGTACAAACCGGGACCTACTGTGTGGCAGACGAACGATATGACCATTATATAGTGCGGCTCTCGGAACCACTATTCCCGTTAGGTGGCTTCAATTTATATATAAGTAGTCTTACAAATAACACATCTTTCCTATTTCTGTGAGACACGAAGGATATTTCTAACAAAAGGAGAGTCCATTACCCCCTCTATTCCAGATTAATACTATATGGACGATATTAACACTCAGGAGGTTCACACGCAAAGACCCATTCTGCAACTCCCATGACTTCTAACCAGTTTCAATATTTTTAACCAACAGAATAATTTTCAGGATTCTTTCAAGCAATAGATTTTGTTATTTAGTCATAATTTGCTTGCTGAGGGCCAAAATCAATGCTACACTACTTGTAAATCTCGTAACACTCATAAGGTTAGATTAGGCCAATCAAACCATATATATTCAAACTGATAATCCTAATACGGCCCAGATACGGATGTGAGCTGGTGATAAGATAATCTGGATACATATTCGTACGAGTATGCCTACTTTCTTAAGACTTAGCTTCCACTAGCGTTAACAAAATAAAATTTCCAAATATAAAGTCACGTTTCCGTCGGCACTGTTCCCTTTACTCGGCTCCATATCCGCATGTGTCCTCATCTCTGTAGAAATGCAACCGCCACACACTCGAAAAAGAAATTCAATTTTATTCTGCCCTCTCGACTCTAGTGCGGAATATTTTCATTTTGCAAGGAGTGGAGGCGATGCAATTTCATCGCATGGCCAGCTGTTAGCTGCCATATTAAACCCGCGTTCCACGCTCGTGCTATTTTTTAGATAGGCACCATCCTCTACCCAAGGTCAACTATCTCGCAGCACACAAAATGATTTTCAATACGAAAAAAAGAACAGTCGTCGCCAAGTTTCGAATAGAAGTATTCCACCAGCTCAATAGAAAAATCATTGGATACTCTGACCCCGCTATAGCAACCTCAAGTTTCGTTTTGCAAGTGATCTGTAGAATCGTATCCCGTTTCAACTGTCTCAGCTTTTTCGTTTCCTGTTTTGGGTTTTCTCTTTCGTAGCAAGTTAAGAATAAAAATAAACTACTTGTAACCATTCTTTGATTCTCTTTATTCTAGTACGTCAACATTTCAATTAGAAATATTCCACTAGCTCAACAGAAAGTCATTGGATACTCTGACCCTGCTATACAACCTCAGATTCTATTCTCAAGTTTTGTTTTGCAAGTGATTTGTAAAAGCGCATCCGTCTCCAATTCTGTTTTAGGTTTTTCGTTTCCTGTTTCAGTTTTTCTGTTTTCTTGCAATTGAGGTACACAAATAAACTATTTGTAATCATTCGTTTTTGACATTATCTCTTGCTATTTATTTCTAAATTAATGCTAATAAAAAGAGACTACATCAATATTTCAATTAAAATTATTCTATCCGCTCAATAGAATATCATTAGATATTTTGACCCTGCTATGCAACCTAAAGTTTCGTTTTGCAAATTATCTGTAGAATCGGATCCTGTTTCAACTGTCTTTGTTTTTTCGATTCTTGTTTTTCTATTTATCGTTCTTAGCAAGTCAGACATAAAAATAAACCATTTATAACCATTCTTTGTTGCCATTTCTGATGCCATTATCTGTTGCTATATTTTCCTAAATTAATGCCAGTAAAAAGAAACCAGTACGTCAACACTTCATTTAGCATTCTATCCGCTAAATAGAAATCACTGGATACTCTGACCCTGCTATGCAAACTCAAGTTTGTTTTGCAAATGATCTGTAGAAACGGATCCCTTTTCAATTCTATCTTAACTTTTCCGTTTCCCGTTTCGTTATTCTTAAATTAATGCCAGTAAAGACATCAGCAGGCCAAAATTTTATAAAGTATTCCTCATGTTCAAAAGAAACTCGCTTGGGAGTCATACTTCTGTGTAACTTTAAGCTTCGTTTTCTATTGATCTATATCAAAGGATCCTTTCATAGTTCTGTTTTAGCTTTTTCGTTTCCTGCACTTGTTTTTCTAGGTCCTGGAGGTAAACAATCGACATTTTAATGTAAACATAAAAGGAAATAATTTTAATCATTCTCTATTATTTGTATTGATGTGTTTATTTCTAAATTAGTGCCAGTAAAAAGAACATTAGACTCTAGGTTTCCGAAATATATATTTAAACGCTTAATAGAACAGCATATCTAACCCAGTAATGATATGCAACCTTTGTCTTTCAATTGAGGCTATATATTTCTAACTCTAGCTTTTTCGTTTCTTTCTTGGGATCTTTCCGGTTCGTAAACGGAAGTGGAAAATTGAGATTTAAGCAGACAAGTTAACAATGTTCAACTATTCTCTATTGCACTTGAGTATGCGTCTATTTATAAATTGTAGCAATAAAAAAAGAATGCTTAGCTGCAAATTTTAAATGGGGATATTTCATCCACACAACAGAAAATGCTTACGTATGTGTGATTCAGCTATGTAATCTGATATTTGTTTTGCAGTCGTTATCTAATTTTCTGTTTTCTCAGCATAAAAGTATCCACTTTTAATCCTTCTGTTGCTCTTCAAATGATGTCTTCAAATAGACTCACAGAGTTGTGCTTTGAGTAGAATTTATGACACTAAAAACTATAACACCAAATAATGTAATTGTTAATGGTTTGATAACCACCTTATAGTTCCTCTTTTTCATTTATAAAACAGATTTTACTATAGATATTTAATTGCTTTGTCACCATCAGGATATACCTTAAGGTTCTTTTAATTGGTTGAAATTTTTCCTGCTGGTCACAAATACTAAACAATCCTAAAAGAGTAAGAATGAATATTAAAGTGAATATTTATTATTTTAAAAGAGAGTCTTATGTTTAAAAACTACTCACACATTGTAATGATTTTTTAAATCAACTTTAAGAAGTTAAATACATAAACAAGACAATTTAGACACTTTTGACATAATTGGTAATGAAAAATGGCAGAACAATTCAACATAGACTCCGAATATTTGATTTATAAAAATATGGTTTATCAAACCATTAAAGTTGAAAAAATATCATGTAATAAATCTTGAAGCTATTAATATTAATAGTTTGAATCAAAAATGCACTGAAGTGACAGAAAAACTGGTACACCAGTCGAACACCTGATAGATCTCAAACGGAAAAATAGAAATACGACAGAGCATGGACTCCATGAGCTTGTGGATATATTTTATAGTCATTGAGCACCATACTTCCTGCAGAGCGGTCCACAATTCTGTTGTATTTCGAAGTGTAAGGTTTTTGTGTTCCACAGCACGTTGCATTGGCATCCCAGATGTGTTCGATAACGTTGAGATCTGGTGATTTAGGTGGAAATGGAAAGACTCCAAACTCAGATGAGTGTTCCTCTAACCATAATGTGGCGTGTCTAGATTTGTGTGTCTGCGCATTGTCCAGATGGAAGAGGGCAAACCCATCGGAAGGGCCGCATGACATGAATGGATGCTCGGCAGAAAGGATGCACCCATAACATTCATCTATTAGTGACGTTTATAGACGCACTATTGAATTTCACCTAAACCAACGCCATACCATAACCAAGCCACCAGCCTGTATAAATTCCCTGTTAATATATGGCATCTATGGGGTTCATTGGGTTATCCACACATAGATCCTTCCCCCTGACTGAAACAGTTGGAAACGCTACTTGTCAGGGTAAGTTGCTCGTTTCCAGTCATCAAGTGTCGAGTGGTGGTATTCCTGAACCCAGGCGAGGCGCATAGCTGTGTGTCGAATATTCATTCATAAAGGGTACTCGAATCCTAAAAGGTCGTTGTCTCCTAAAGCCCATACCTTTGAGGGAATATTGCACAGTCCTCACTGATGTTTTTTGGAGCTATTCATTGAATTCTGATGTTATTTGAGGCAGTGTTATATGCCTATCACATGAAATTATTCTTGCCAGCCGACACTGGTCACGTTCACCCAGAATCTTTTGACGGCCAAACTGTTGTCCAAAGTTACAGGTTTTTCAGAGTTCTTGTAGTCATGGTACGCCCTTGAAATGGTAGTACGTGAAAATCCAAACGTCTCTACCTTGGAAATACTATGACCCATAGTATTTACTCGAACTATTAAATCACAGTGAAAATCGCTTAATAATCGCTCCTGACAACTTACCATTCTCACCGCAAAAATCTCTAGATGCTTCAACACGTGTCTATCGTTGTATATATGCACCAACAGACGTAACCAATGACGCTTATAGGTGGTGATATTATGTATTTTGCATAGGCTCATCTGTACCAGTTTTTCTGATACTTCAGTGCATACTAATGTGGTTAAAAATTTCCGTTTATCGACCTCAATGTCTGTGATTTCTTTCATTATTTATAATTTTACTTCATTTTAAGGAGACAAAAAATTCAGCCAACAAAAATATACCTCCAGAAACACATAAAAATTATCTGCAAATAATTCTTGAACTTTATGGTAAGTAAAAAAGATGAAAAACATCAAGTTATTGAACATAGTATAAATAATTATTATACTTTATAAAAATATAAGAATTGGGTAAAAACTAAAATGAGGCCATTTTTATGATGACAAACACAAAAACATCCTTATAAAGCATTCTACCAGAGAAAAGTTTTTTGGAAAATGCTACACAAGAAAAGAAATTTGTATATATGCAAATTTGTACTTAAAGTTTTATTCTAATAATAAAAAGGAAAAGAATCATTCAATTTCAAAATACAACGGTGACAAAAGGAATTTATTCTCGATCCTTTTATAGAAATACATGACTTTGTTTAATAAAATATATTTTAAATACCCATTGCATAGTTAAAATCGTACATATCTTTTTAGAAACATTTGTACCGAATAAAGTTTACATAATATCTTCTAATTTAATATTATGCAAAAGAAAATGTAATTTTCAAAGTATATTACTTATTATTTTTATTCAAAGTAGTATTATTCAATGAGTACATTAATTTTATTCTTAGACAGTCTTTCCTATAAAGAACCTTTATTGGAACCTAGTATTATTTAATATAATTTGGCATAGTTTGAGGAGAAAAACAGAATTTTCTTATTGTGAAATAAATATTTTACCTTAGAGGCTTTAAATGAATTTCTAATTTTTCCCAAACAGGTCAAACTTAAATAGCCTTTTTCACACATTCAGAGGTATATTTTTGCGCTAGATGAGCAGACCTAGGTTTAAAGTGCATTACAGAACGGCCCATCTGCTGGCAATCTAGTGGAGTAAAATAGCTTAGTGAAATTAGCTTTATAGTTTTAAAACATTGTTTATCATTATAAGGGGGGTCATCTGAATATCACAATTAAAATTCATTGGTTGAACATGTTGCATTTTCATGCAAAGTCTGGTGAAAACACGTAAACGCTTTGTAACTTTACTTGGATTATAGGAGATGTAGACTTTTTGCTGGAGAGAATCATCACAAAAGTTTCTCTCCGATGTTTTCCCCTCGAAATTAAATTCTAAATTCTGGAAATTGGGAAATTTATCTAAATGTATCCATGAAATATATTAGAAAAATACTGTGTTGGAAAATCATATCCATTTATCGGTAAAAAGGTACCCTGAAATCAGTAATGAAAGCAAATTCATGGAATATCTAGTTGTTACTTATCTCACTTGGCATCAGTAAAAAGATTACACCAAGTCTATTAGCCCGACTTGAAGCTCTCAAGAACAAGTTCAGGATGGTGAATAATCTGGCCTGGAATCTCTTGAGCAAATAGTAGTAGTAAACTGAAATTAGAAGCTTACAAAAAGTAAATATGTTGTAAGTTGATCAAGATATTAACTCAGCACACGTAAGTGAGGTACTGTTCACAAAACAATCTCAGAGCTTCTTGTCCGTTTAGCCTCCTTATATGTGTATACTAGGTTCATGTCATCCACACACATATCAGCCGAATACATGTTACAAGTCATCGTCAGCGTTTAAAGTCATGATGTCCCAGACTGGTCAAACATCATCCATAAGAAAATCTAGATGATGTTTGTGTACATTCATCCATTCGTGAATATGTGGCTTAATTTAGTGTTCGCCTTAAGCCTTTGTACGTCACAAGATTCCGTAGTATTGATTTTTCCCCACAATACACATAATGACTAAAGAACCACATTCATTTGTTGAAAGAATTCCTGTAAAGATTCTATAGATCAAAAAGGTCAAAGCTGGTTAGAGTCCATGTAGGAAAGACTCCAGATAGCGGGACAGATTTATACATTTGAACCCCTCAGAGGGTTAAGATATGTACAGGAAATTTTGCAAACGCCCTGTAATTTGAGAAACAATGCTGTAATTGTTATGGAATCGGTCAGGTCCCATTGCTGACATGAAACGGTGCGCTATGGCGGCTGCATCCAGAAAATGGAATAAAATAAATCCATACACGAGCAATGTCACCGTCGCGTGATATGATCTGTCGTTTCCCGATTCAGCACTTTCAATGGAAGCGCCCGGAAATGCTAAAGACCGAAGAAGGCGAACATTAATTTCGTTCTCCCAGTATGAAGGAATGGGGACATATCCCGGCAGCGATAAGGAGGAGTGACAGTCCACTGATTACTGGACAATAGACTACGTCCAGAGACTGATTACTACACAAGAAAAATTCCTTGTCAATGAAAGCCAAAGGGAGAATCACATGATTTCTTCTTGTTTGTTTAGGAAGAGGAACACATTCAATGGCAAATATTTCTGGTGCTGGAAGTGCTTTCCGTTTTAGTTAGAGACACCAATTAACCGTTTTAGAATGTTTTGGGGAGAAAATTTCCTGAAAATCAGGAATATTTTGTAAAATACACGATTGCATCACTGTTAGAGAAAACTTCAGTTTTTAACGTCTTGGAATTCAGCGAGTTTCGAGTTTACTTAAATGCTCTGTTCTATACCGATCTCTTCCATTTATCATTGCTTTTAAATTTATCGTTGCACTTCTTTCACCAAATTGCTGAAGAGTTCAATTAAAATTGTAATCCTTATGTATTTTAATAATAATAGTTTTCTGTTCTGCAACACTGACAATGAATCGCGCAGTGGTTGATTTAATTTGTTTATAAGCAATTGTTTCTAATATGTAAATATTATCTATATATTAATACGTGAAGAAAAAGCTTTGTACCCCTTTTTAAGCACATTGCGCGCACGGAGGTGTATGAGATTTGGCATAATTAAAGTTCATATGGAGAAGGAGTGCAGAAAGATAAAATTTATGTATAATATGCGTTACAAATATATTAAATTAAAGAACATAACGTTCATCTAGAAATATGTACACCAACTTTCCTTGAAAATCATACTTGAACTCCTGAAAATTTTTCTCTATATATTAATACGTGAAGAAAAAACTTTGTACCCCTTTTTAAGCACATTGCGCGCACGGAGGACTATGAGATTTGGCATAATTGAAGTTCATATGGAGAAGGAGTACAGAAAGATAAAATGTATGTATAATATGCGTTACAAATATATTAAATTAAACAAAATAAAACATTCATTGTTTACGTTCATATAGAAATATATGCACCAACTTTCCTTGAAAATCATCCTTGAACTCCTGAAAATTTTTCTTGAATTTCCTTGTAAAAATAAGTATTTTAAAATATTCTTTTTTCATCAATAAATATCTATAATTTATTTACCTCATGGTAAGAACTAAAAAGTCAATTCAAACATAAATATTGTAATTTAATTTGTTTAGGAAAAAGTTGTTTTTCGATCAACACTGGTAAAGCAACCATAGCTGTCTAAAGCAATCAATCTATGCTCAATGTTATTTCGATGGCGATTTCGAATAGTTTTTAGCCCCCTAGGGCCAATAGAACGGGGGTTAAGAGTTAGCCTATGCTGACCGCAGTGTTCTAAAGTATAAGTGTACCAAATTTGATGTGGATTGGTCAAACGGCGTAGATTTGTATAGAAAATATACACACATACACACACACATCCTATTTTATATATATAGATATGCGTTACAAATATATTAAATTAAGCAAAATAAAACATTCATTGTTTACGTTTATATACTGTAAAAAATTTAGCGGAGTAAATGCGAAGTGGATGATTTGTAATTGATTTAATCCCCCCGCAGTGAAATCCACTCCAAGAGGGAGTTTATTTAGATTATTTATAAAAAAAACTCTTCGGAGTGAAATACAAAATGCGGATAATTTAAATCTGTCAATGTCAAATACATATTAGCCTGTGGCAACAGTCGCACTTATTTATTATTGGTGGTTTCAAAAAAGTGAGTACATTTTATTATTTTTAAATTAAACTCTGTCTAATCTTGGTCATTAAATGTTTTTTTTACATCCAGTTATTCGCACCTATTTCCATTATGCCTCGACATAGAACACTGACGGGTCGGAGTGAGAGACAAAGAAGAAGGGATATATATTCGCGTACACATAATAATAGACCAAATGCAAATTTAAATAGTGTAAATAGTATACAAAATGATGAATTTATTTTGAGAGATACATTTAAATGCGCACTGAATGTCATTCCAAGAACTTTTAATACTTTTGATTGTGGATTGATGGATTTACAATGCAGGTTTTGCAATGCAAAACATTTCGAATCTGAAGTCACTTTAGGTGAAAGGACTGCATTCACTTCATGTTGTCATAAGGGTAAAGCAATATTACCGGCCTTAAGTCAAAATGAATATTTTAAATCATTGTATGATGGACTTACTTCAAATGAACCTTCAATAAAAAGTAAGTCAAAAAATTATTTTGAAAACATTCGTAAATACAATTCATCATTTGCTATGGTTAGCTCAGAAGCTAAAATTTCGGATACAGTTACGAAAGGAGTGTATCATTTCAAAATACATGATGTTTTTTATCACAGATCAGGTCCAATGACTGCTGGATATGGTCGCTCACCATGTTATGCGCAATTATATTTTTATGATGTTGACACTGCTATCAATTATAGATTACGTGAACACTTTAACCGAACATGCAATAACAATATAATGCGCGAAATCTCTCTTGAATTGGAACGCATTAATCCTTTCGTTCGGTCATTCATTGCAATGAAAGATCATTGTCAGAGAGTTGAAAATCAAAATAAAGAAATTTGTATGCTCATTAAAGTAAATCGTGATTTAGATCTACGCCGTTACAACGATGCAGTTCAAACTGATGTAGCAGTAATATTTAGTACAGTTGATGGTGAGCCACCTTTTGAACGGAATATGATTTCATTTTCAAAAGTTAATGGTACCATTAAAAATATCTCTGTTTTGGATTCATCATTAGACCCTTTAGCGTATCCATTACTTTTTCCAAATGGTGATACTGGGTGGCATATCAATATTTCTCATAATGTACCAACTACATCTAATTCAAGAGCGCCCAGAAATAAATTAACCATGCTTCAATATGCAGCCTATCGAATTGCAATTAGAGAAGATTTTAGCATGTTGCACCATTCAAAAAAATTATTTCTGCAGTGGATAGTTGATATATATGTGAGAATAGAAGGCACAAGGTTATATTTCATTCGACAAAATCAAACAATTCTTAGGTCTGAAGCTTATAACAATTTAACAGATTATTTAGAATCGAACATCAATGCCAGTAATTTTGGCCGTAGAGTAATTTTACCATCTTCATTCAATGGATCTCCAAGAAATATGTATCAAAATTATTTAGATGCAATGTCAATTGTACAACATTTAGGAAAGCCTTCTTTGTTTATTACAATGACTTGCAATCCAAGTTGGCCTGAAATAGTTAGCAATATTGGTGTAGGTGAGTCTGCTAATTTTCGGCCTGATATTATTGTGCGTGTATTCAAGTCCAAACTGAAAGCATTAATTGAGGGCCTTACACTAAAAAATATCTTCGGTAAAGTTGAAGCACTCATTTATGCAATTGAGTTTCAAAAGAGAGGATTGCCTCATGCTCACATTTTACTCTCTTTAAATGAGCAAGATAAAATTGTTAACGCTACCGATATTGATAAAGTTGTATCTGCGGAGATTCCTAACATTCAAACGCATCCTACATTACATGAATATGTTGTAAAACACATGATGCATGGTCCATGTGGTGTACTTAATCCAAATTCTGTATGTATGAGAGATGGAAAATGCACAAAAGATTATCCAAAACGATTTAATGAATTTACATGTGAATCATTAAATGGATATCCATTATACAGGAGGCGTGATAATGGTATTCATGCAGAAGTTCGCGGTAGTTGCCTTGACAATCGTTATGTTGTACCATACAATCCTTATTTACTTGCCAAATTTAATTGCCATATAAATGTTGAAGTATGCACTACAGTTAAAAGTGTTAAATACATTTATAAATACGTGTATAAAGGCTATGACAGTGCATCTGTTGAATTAGGTTCAGGGCGAAATGAACAAGGTCAAGAAATACAAATTGATGAAGTTACAAATTTTTTAACAGGTCGTTATGTTGGATCAACTGAAGCTGTATGGCGCACCAATGCATTTTCAGTCACATGGTAATTCATGGTCACTCGGTAAATGAATATCAGACTTGATATTCATTTACCGAGTAGACAGAATGTTTACTTTCGAGAAGGGCAAGAACGTCAAACAATTGAAAATGTAAGACAAACAAAATTATTAGCATTTTTTGAATTGAATCGATCAGATCCATCAGCACGTGAATATAAGTATATTGAAATTCCTCTGCATTATGTGTGGGAAGATTCCCAAAACAAATGGAAGAAGAGAAGGCGTGGAGGTGATAAAATCATTGCACGCATGTATGTAGTATCACCAAAAGACATCGAACTTTTCCATTTACGATTGCTTTTATTACATGTCTGTAGTCCAAAATCATTTGAGGATGTTAGAACATACAATGGAATTATACACACTTCTTTTGTTGAAGCGTGCCATGCTCGCGGCATTGCTTCAAATGATAATGAATGGCGCGAATGTTTAAATGAAGCAAAAGAATTACATTCACCAAAACAAATGCGAAATTTATTTGGTTACATTTGTGCATTAAATGTGCCAACCAATGCATTGGCGTTATGGAATGAATTTAAAGTATATCTTAGTGAAGATTTTCTGAGAGTTTACAACGAAGAAGCATCCTTTAATAGAGCTCTATTAGAAATTGAAGATATTTTGAATGTTCATAATTTGTCATGTCAAATACTTGGTTTACCAGTTCCCACATATTCGCAGAGAATAGAAGAAGCAAATACTATTGATCCAATAGAACAAGAGTTCCTGTTTTGTGAGCATTATGAAACTGCAAATATTGAACAGCGTAATCTCATTGATCATGTGATTCGTGAAGTTTTGCATCATGATACTGGATCTAATGTTTTTTGTTTAACCGCTCATGCAGGTTGTGGCAAAACATTCACACAAACAGCAATCATTCACAAATTAAATTCGCTTAATCTTCGTTGTATTGCAACAGCGTTCAGTGGCATAGCTTCAACTCTATTACTTGGAGGTAGAACTTTACACAATGTGTTTAAATTGCCTATACCCATTTTGGAAAATTCTGTAGCGAATATTACCGCAAATAGTAGCTATGGTCGTTACATAAATTCATCATCATTGATAATTATTGATGAAGTTTCTATGTGCCCACTGCAAGTGTTGAAAATCATAGATAGATTATTGCGGGATCTATGCGATGAAAATGATAAACATAAAACATTTGGAGGGAAAACGATACTTCTGTGCGGTGATTTTCGGCAAATCTTACCAGTTATCCCACATGGATCACGTGTAACTTTAATTGAAAATTGTGTTACGAGTTGGCATAAATTTGTTTATTTTCATAAACTTACGTTTACTCAAAATATGAGAGCCTTACCAAGTGAAATAGAATTTGTCGAATTCTTGAAAAAAATTGGTAATGATGAAGCCCTACAATTTCCTCAGTTTGGTGAAAATATTATTGAAATACCTCAGCAATTAATAGGAGATGAAAATAATATTATTAATGAGGTGTATGGAAATATTTCCGAAAACATACTCTCAGATAACATATTGAACTCAGTTATTTTAGCACCTAAAAATGATGATTGTACTTTGATTAATACTGATATACTTAATCAAATACCTGGTGAACAGAGAATATATCATAGCTACGATAAAATAATTTGTGATGATGACAATGACATCAATAACTATCCAGTAGAGTTTTTGAATTCTTTGACTATTAGTGGTTTGCCACCACATAAGTTAGTATTGAAAGTTAATTGCATCGTTTTGCTGATCAGAAACTTAAATACAAAGGAAGCATTAGTCAATGGAACAAGAATGCGCATCAAATTTATGTATCGTAATGCTATTGATTGCAAAGTTTTAACTGGAACCGCACGCAATAAGAGAATTTTGATTCCACGTATAAATTTAACATATTCCGGAACTATTTTACCATTTAACTTCCAAAGAACTCAATTTCCAATTATACCTGCATTTGCGATGACAATAAATAAGTCTCAAGGACAAACATTCGAAAAAATTGGAATTTTATTGAGGCAGCCAGTTTTTACACATGGTCAATTGTACGTCGCAGCAAGTAGAGTTCGATCATTCGATGGTTTGAGATTTTATATTTCCGAATATAACGGTCAAGGGCATTTAGCAAACGATGAAAGAGTTTTTACAAAAAACATCGTCTACACAGAAGTTTTGAATCATTAAATTAGTTGTCGAACTATTTCAAGTTCAATGGACAACATTTATTTTTTTAACCACCAGGTTTTTTTTGTTTCAATAAAAAATATATAAAAAATACGAAGCACGTATTCCTTATTTCCTTTTTTGGATTTATTTTTATTTCAATTTTATATAATTTGGAAAAAATAGGCAGATTAACTGTGTAGCCTCGGCGAAACCTGTGGCCAGTATAGCAATAAAAAAACCCAAGAAAATGTCAAAAAACGCGTTATTCTTTTCTAGATATGGCTTAACCAAGCTATACCGTATTTTTCCTGTGACGTATTTGTACATGCTCGCAGCTTACGTAATAGAACAAAATTCAGAAAAATTATATGCAATGAATATAGAGGTATACTCTTTGACAAAAGAACCTTACTAACGTTCAAACTGAAAAATTGAATGAATTATGGTCGAATTTCGACCCCTGGACGACCACTAGTACAATATATAATACAAATGCTGCCTATTTTGGTGCCATGTACGCTACTGAAATAAATATAAAAACCTATTCACAATTACAAACAACTTGTAGAAATTATTCCACCGATATCGTATTTATTCAATAAAACTGAAGATTCAAATATTTTCGGAATGATAATCCCCTTATTTAAAGCATTCTGAAAAATGTCGAAATATTTCGTGGGTATATAATAAATATACTTTTTGGTGGAGAAAATCATCACAAAAGTTTTTGCCCGATATGTTTTCCTCTCTAAACCAAATACTAAGTTATAGAAATTGGGAAATTTCTCGAAATTTATCCATGGAATATGTTTGAAAAATGTTAGAAAATCATATTCATTCATGGGTAAAGACCCTGAAACCAGTGATGAAAGCAAATTTATTGAATTTCTTGTCACTTTTCTCACTGGCATAAATAAAAAGATTTCACGAGTCTATTAGCCTGTGAGACTCGAGGCCCGAAAGAACCAGTTCAGATGCCGAATAAGCTGTCCTGAGAATTGGCCTGGAATCTCTTAAGCAAATAGTCGGAGTAACAAGTGAATTTAGAAACTTACGAAAAGTAAATATGCTGTAAGTTGGATAAGACTCATTTCGACAGTGTGTCAGACATATCTTATCAAAACTACAGATGTGTGACATAGGGCAGACTAACAAGTATGGTACTTTTAATTTAATAAGACATATGATGCAGTTAAATAAATGATAAGTAGCTTTCTTATAATTTACATCATACTTCCAGTTGTCGTTCGTCTGCAGTTCAAATAAACAGTCTTCAAAACAGTGATATAAGCAACGAAATAGTTTCAGAATCATTCTTTTGATTGAAAAAGTAAATATATAAATTGAACAAGTCATTAATTCTGACGATGTGCTAAAGGCATTTTATCGAAGCGAAGCTACAGATGTGTGACATAAGACAGACTAATAAGCATGGTACTTTTAATTCAATAAGACACATAGTATAATTAAATAAATGATAAGTAGCATACTTATAACTCGACACATTACTTTCAGCCGTCTTTTGTCTGCAGTTCAGATAACCTATCTTCAAAACAGTGCTATGAGTAACGAAATTGTTACAGAATCCTATTCTTTTGATTCTTGGGAAGACAAGGGTTGGTGGGGAAGGGAACGCCATTCAATTTTCTGGGTAGGATCGAGGTATCCAGGATGGGGGAGCTATGTCGTTTCCGATAATGATTGGTCATCGTCACCGGTGTCATTACGACAGAATGAGGAAATGTGTCGTTTGTCATTTCTCCCCACCCCACAGTTTCCGTACCCCTTGGGGAGCTGATTCTCCAATGGAGGGAAATATGTATAATGTCGATGTCTCTTCAGCAAGAAGCTTCGTGATGATTAGGGGAGAGAGAAAGGCCCTCCCTTTGCAGTTATATATATTTTTTCCTTTAAAAGAGAAGTATTTTTTATTGGTTATGAAATCACTATCATTTTGTGAAACATCCATTTTCGCGTTAGCTGATGATGACAACGGCTGTCGGGTGCTGAGAAAGTAACTATGTTCAACTTAAATAATTAAATCAATACGTTCATCTCCAATTAGTTGGGCATGTAATTAAATTTAATAGAAGTTTGGCGAATGTCAATATTTGTATTTTTTTATGGTTGCTAAATCTTTTGTCTCCCCAAGTTGCTGGTAGAGCGAATTCGGATCATATTAAAAGCACGTACCAAGTATGGAAGTTTTTCAAGGAAATAATTTTGAGTTCCTGTGTTTTCTTTATATTTTTTATATTTTGTGCTAATTTCTCCGGCGCTAAATTATTTATATCGAGCGATAAGAAGCAGACATTATACAGCAGTCATCTGCAATGCTTATATATAAAAGTCTGATGCATGTTTCCTTGTAAATAAAAAAGAAAACTAATAAATTTTTAAATGTATGATTAATTCTTTTAGAGGGGATCTTTCCCTTTGGGTTTGATCCCGGACCGTCGCCAGTAGACCGCTGTGTTGCCCCAGAGCGACCTTAATTAAATACCTACCTCTTACCTTTTTGAGAGATTTTCAGTGTAAACAAACCTCAGTAAGACGAGTATTTTACTTCCGGTTGTTCAATGCTCTAGCGTTCTGTAAGTAATGGTGTTACTTTAAAATGTAGCCCTCAAGTGGCAACACTTCCAGAATACATACAAGACGCACGCTCTTCAAAAAATCCTAGCGCCATCTACATTAGCTATACAAAAAGCATCTCATAAGCGACTTGTTGAAATGGCCTTCCAGTAAATCATGCCAAATTGAGTCATTTTCAAAACAAAATAGGAAGTATCTACTACCACAAAATATCTGCAACTGGGGTGAACTTATCTACCACTACAAAAATTAGCTTACGACACAATAGTATGTATAGAAGTGTAACTTATCAGTAGTATGCATAGAAGATTAGCCTATCAATAGTATATATGGAAAATGTAACCCATCAGTATTATATATAGTATAACCTATCAGTAGTATATAGAAGTGTAACCTATCAGTAGTATATATAGAAGTGTAACCTATCAGTAACATGTATAGAAGTGTAACCATGAGGTACTTTTCGGTGGACAAAATTGCACAGTCTTGGTAGGTAGATAGAAAGTTAATCAACATCGCACTGGAGCAACACGGCGATTGGCGACGGTCTGGGATCAATCCCGAAAGGAAAGACCCGAGGACAACACCTAGTAAATTTGAACCACGGTCCGATGACGAGTGCACTGTCTTGACAAGTCTTGCTAAACAACCACTTCTATCAATTAATGACGTTTAGAACTGTAAAATATGTTTGTGCAATATTTCATTTTTAAAATACACTCATGTCCAAAATTATCTTTACATGCATAAAATCACAGATTTCTCAGAAACTGTGAACTATAATTTTATGAATTTGTGTGAAATGATACGTAACATCATAACACATAAATACAAAGGAAAAAATTTAAGAGCACTGCATATGATATACAACTGTAGCATGAAACAATAAAAATGGCAATAATATGTGACAAGGAGAGTTCAGAAAATAAAGAATAACACAGAAAAAAATTAATGCTTGTGAATTTAATATGGAATGTGATCTCCCCTGACGTGTACACACATATCACAACATGTTTTAATGCTGGCAATAATGTTGTTAACCACAGTTTGGGGAATTACGTTCCACTCCTCCAGCAATGTCTGACGATGTGGTCTTCAGGGCATTTATATCTCTAGGAGGAGGATGTCTCCGTGCAACTGCTCTTCCAAGGTAGTCCCATAAGTTCTCTCTCGGGTTCAGATCAGGAGATTTTGCTGACCACGGTATTCGCTCAATGGCTTCACTTTCAAGTAATTCGTCAACGAGGTTTGCTCGATGGGGACGAGCATTATCGTCCATAAATAGAAAGATACATATGCACCTCTGAAAATTCTTACATAAGGTTCTAAGACCTCATCCCGATATCTCTGGCCGGTCACAGATCCGCTGTTGAATTATCATTATTCCTCCCTATACCATCACACCTGCACTACCGAAACGGTCATGTTCCATAATGTTCAAAGGAAGATTTCGCGTTCCTGACTCCTTCCAGATGTAAACACATTAGAATCAAATGTTAAACTAAACTTCGACTCGTCAGTAAAGAGAACATGGGTTCATTTGTATTCAATCCAGTTCTGATGCTCTTTGCACCAATTAAAGCGATCCCTCTTTGGTTGTGAAGACAGTGAAACACATACCCTTGGCTTTCTGACATAAAGGCCTTTTTCATTAAGCCTTCTGTATACAGTTTGCCGTGATACAACAGTTCCAGTGGCGGCTGCAATCTCTGAACTTAACTGCCGAGCAGTAGACTTCCTGTTGCGACGGGCAGTTATTGCCAGATATCGATCTTGAGAAGCAGTTGTTATTCGTTTACGACCTTGTAAAGCCCTCCTTAATAACCTTATGTAACCTTATGTAAGAATTTTCAGAGGTGCATATGTATCTTTCTATTTATGGACGATAATTCCAGAGTTCTGAAATTGTTTCCATAGCGTAGAGGCTGTCTATCTTGAAATATTCACACATCTCGCTGCTTCCATGATTGTCTGCCCTGCTTCTAAACGGTCGATAATTCGCCACTTCGCAGATTCTTCCAAATGATACTTCGGAGCCATAACAAACCGTTTTGAGTCCTTACTCACTGAAATCAAACGCTGTATTGCAGAAATTCACTCAGATATTCACTTAGCGCAAAGCGCTTGATTCAACGTCGGATGACGTAACGCCTTGATTTGCATATCAGAAACCGTTTGATTACTTTTGATTGGATAATGCTAATTAGGCTTGTCTTTCACACATTCCCTGCAAAAATAGATTACATCGATTGGATATTTCATGGAATATCATTATTTTTGTGTATGTAAAGATATATTTGGACATGAGTGTAATTTTTGATTTCATTTCACGTCCACAATACATTTCTTTCTCAACTATTTCTACAAAAATGTTCCTTTAGAAAATCAACGGATTCGGCGCATCGTACCAGTAAAAACAAAGCAAGAAAAGGAATTTTTGATGAAGGAAGATATGAATGAAAGTGCAAAGAGGACCTTATAGTTCTATCTATTGCCTCCGAATGCTATATTTTAGCCCTGAAGTACCTTTGGAAGCATGGAACTTGTTTGGGTTAATGCGGCTGAATGAAGATTTTCACTACCCGCCTCAGGCAGAAGTCTTTCTGTCTTAAGAATTTCTGTTTCTAGTGCATCGCGGCCCAAAGTCTCTGAAAGAGAGCATTTCCGGAAATGCTCAATTGTCCGTCAATTGATGAGACCAGGGAAACGAAACATTTCTTTCGAGAAAGAACGGAAGTACACTCCTGGATGGAATTGTAGGATGTCCATTCGTTCTACTTTTACTTCGCTTTATTTCACAAAAAATACCCCTAGGAAATATGAGTTCGGAAAAGTATGGAGTGGCTTTATTATCGATAGATGTTTTCAGAGGAAGTATGGTTTAATTTTAAAAAATGACGGCCACACCGCTACCGCGCTATAAAGAATCATAAAAGGAAGTACTGTCGAGAAGAGGACTAAATGTGATCTATATAAGATTAAGCTTAGAATACTTAAAAATACATTGCAACAAAAAGTCGTTGGAATATTTCTCAGAAAATAAAGATCAAAATAAAGAAAATATTGGATGTAGTAAATGTACTAAAAACCAGTTTTTCTATCTGAATTTTCTTTATTAGACTTAACAAACTTAATTTGACATGTTTTTCTTTGATGTTTCATAAATATTTTAAAAGGTTTTCTTCGTCATTAATTTTTAAATAGTTTTTCTTTTTTCTGCTGATTTTATTCTCGTAAGATTGAGTTTTTTCTGTATCAATCGAACTTAAAAGTATATCCATTAAAAGTTGTATTTTACGTTTTTGAATTCTTAGTGGTTTTATGTACATTACAGTGTTAAAGGTTTTTTGTGCCAGTTTAAAAGCAGAGACGTAAGTTCTAAATTGAATGTACGTAAAAGTAAATTTAGTATAATCCTTAAAACTCTACACATAGACTTTTAAGGATGTAAGAGAATACTTTATTGAGTCCAATCAGCACTTTAGCGATAACGATAAAATATATACGCTACGCTTTTTTAAGCATTGCTACTGTAGAGTGATGCGTAGAGAATAGACATTCTGAATAATGCAAAGGGAAGATATAGCATTTAACTGCTTCTGCATTTGGTACAGGCTTAGCATCATTAATCCATCAAGTCCAGTTTGACACAGAATACTAATTTTCATTGCTTAGTAACAGTAATGACAATCATTATCATTACTGTTAATAACTGTTTGTAGTTCGTGAAGAGCAGTTGGACGATATAGGTGACCATAAACAGCCATTATGAATGCGTTCCAAAGGTTCTCATCATGATTGATGTGCTGGGATATTTCATCCGTTCAATATCTTCGCTTTAAAGACATTGAACTGTTTCGCTTGGTTCTCTGTGAAAGATCGCTGTCATCTATTCAAAAAACTTCAGATTGATTACATTTACAGTACGAGTGACAAAACTAAATTTTACTTGGTTATATACCTAAGATAAACTTTTGTTATCAATCTAAACTAAATTCTAGAAATGTTTTTGCGATGGAACTTACTTTCTGTACACACATATTCAGAGCTTGATGTCACTTGATTTGTTTTTCGAATAAGATTTCAGCACGTCAACAATAGAAATTCCGAATTGATTTATGATAGTTAATTGGACTATTAACTGACATTAATTGCAACTAGGTAGGTAGGCGTTTTAATTAACGTCACACTGGAGCAACACAAAGGGCTATTGGTGACGGTCCGGGATCAATCCCAACTGCAACTAGGTTAAACTCGATGTGTATCGTGCGAGAGCAATTGTAACAGGAAGTAAAATTTTCATCTTTGTCTGGTTTGTTGTTTACACTGAAAATCCCTATCATACATTGTCACTGTTCTGTATGAGCTTTATTGATAGAAGGATATAAAAACTCTGCAGTGACCTTCTTTCTAGCTTATCCAGTGTCATTATATTTTATACCCACGTGAGATGGTATCCATCTAACATTAATATCATTGTGAGCATTCCTTAAGCTTGTTTATGGTGTGTCTATTCTGTTTTATAGTCTATTTTCCTCCAATTCTTTAGGTGTTGAGTAGAACTACAGCCGTCTGAAAGTAACCAAGTATTTTAACGGCGATTGAGACAAATGTAGCTTAGTGCTTCTCGTCAATAGTTATTAGTTCAGAACTAAAGACTGAACAGAAGCCTGTTTAGCATGCTACCTGAAGAAGCATTTTGCTTGTTTAGAGTTCTGTTTACATACGAAAAATAACAACAAATAGCTCTTGATAAATGCACCTATCAAAATCGATCCACCGCGTTATAAATCATCAATACGTATTTTCTGACCTTTGATGAAGAAGAATGGTACAGAAGATAGCTGTTATAGTTGCAATAAAAATCTTAAGGCACATAAATATTATTTAATATCCAAACGAAGATACAAGAGTCTGGAGAGAAGCAAATTTCTATTCAATCAGGATTCACAGAAAGTCACTTTTATAATCTGGTCTAATAGAAAAGACAGGAGTCATTTAATTGTGAGTAGTTTGATCTAAATAGATTTTTATCTGTGTTATTCCTGTAAATTGAGGTATCAATTTTTTTACAGAATGCTAAACAATACATAAATGTTTTTATTTCTATTGATATCAAGCTAAGAATGCTGCAACTATTCTGATATAGGTAAAGGGTTCGTTGCATTGACTCAACTGAAAATACAAATTAACTTAAGGAAGATAACACAGAGTTTTCAACACCATTCCATTGCTTTCACTGTTAAAATGAATAATGCGTGATGTACGTTTCTGTCAGAATCGATTATCATAGGCACTGTATTTTTACTACAGATTTATATGGATAGTTGTAGATATTTTAACCAACTACTTTATTAATAACTTTTTCTTATGATAAAAATTAAACATGCGATGCCAATGTTTAAAGCACATTTTTAAGTTTTCAATTTTATATAGATATTTAAATCCCCTTAAAAGTTGAGGTTAAAATGTGTATTATAGTTCCAAGATTACTTGCGTCATGTTTACGTTTGGTTGATTTTTATCCTTCGTTCAGGGTCTAAGGCATTTACAACTTGCCTAAAATATAACACTGAATAAGTCTCCCCAATCCATCACCTGGTCTGGGTCGAAAGAGGTCTATGGAAGTCCTTATGTAATATTGAATTTTTGAGCGTTTTCGGACTCATGGATTTGGTCTATTTATCTAGTCCTTAAAGAATAAGTAATAACTACAAAAAATTTGTCGATGCAGTCACTTTCGATAAGTCATTACAGAAAATTATAAAGGCTCCAGATCGGCATGTTTACTTTAAAATATTTTTGAATACTTTCCAAACAGCTGAATGAGTAAAGTTTTGATCTTGACAATTGAATTTTTCCCATCATACTTTCAACCAATACATGTGGTTATTGAGCCATTATGTGTGTTGTGAGGAGAAGCAATACTACACTCGGAAATCTCGTGACTCTCAGAGGGGTAAAGCCTGCTGCAAACTATACTTAATTCAAATAGTGCTAATTGTATAAACTTTCGGAGGCTCTTTTCCTCTACAGTCTCATCCCTATGTGGACATATCGTGAAGATATCATTCCTCTGGCTGTGACTATCATCATCCAGACCTCAGGCCTGGACAATGATGTAAATATACATATAACATTTAATAACGTGGTAATGACTACCCGACAAGAATTAACCGAGGTTGAATGTGGAATGATAGTTGGAGCTTGACGCATGGGGTATAGCATTTCGGAAGTTGGTAAGATTCCTCGTACCACAGTATCAAGGGTGTATCGAGAATGCCCCATGGAAGGCATTACCTTCCACAAGGAACAGCGCAGTGACCGGCCACGTCAGCTGAATAATCGAGAGCAGCTATGTATGAGCAGAAGCGTGCGTGCTAACAGACGAACGACACTGCGTGAACTGACTGTCACATTTAATGAGGGGATAGGATGCACTAGAGAAATGTGTGTGAGGTCAGTGCAGCGAAATTTGCCGTTGATGGGGCATGGCAGAGAAGACCGATTTGAGTGCCTTTACTCAGAGCACATCATAAGCTTCAACACCGCACCTGGACTCACGAACACATGCATTGGTCACTTGATGACTGTATGAAGGTAGCGTGTCCGATGAGTCACGTTCCCTGTTAGTACGAGCTAATGGTCGAGTTCTGGTGTGGCACAAACCCCATGAGGCTATGGATCCAACTTCTCAATGAGGCATTGTGCAAGCTGGTGGTGGTTCGTTAATGGTGTGGGGAATGTTTACTTGGCATGAATGGGGTCCCTCTGGTTAAATGGAAATGGCCATTGACAGACAATCGTGCTATGTTCAACTGCTTGGTGGCCATTTGCAGCCCTTTATAGACTTCATTTACCTCGATAACGGTGGAATGTTCCAGGATGATAATGCTCCGTTTCACTGGGCCCATTTTGTTCGTGTTCGGTTCGAGGAGTATTCTGGACAATTCCAGCACATGATTTGGCCACCTACATTGCCAGGCATGAACGCCGTAGATCATATCTGGGATATGAACGAAAGAGCCGTTCGTGACAAGACCACGCACCCACAACCACGCAACTATGGGCGACTATCGAGACAGTATGGCTGAATATCTCTCCTTGCGACTTCCTCTGGGAGAGAGCATGGACTAGCTGAGTCCATGCCACTTCGAGTTTCTGCATTTCGTCGAGAAAAAGGAGGCTCCAGACGATATTTGAGAGATATCCCGTGACTTTTGACACTACATATATAGTGTCAAAAGTCACGATATCTCTCTCTGTATGTCTGTGGACGTGTGCGTGTGTCAGAAGTTGGATAGAACAGGAACAGTTGATTGACAGGAAGAGTTCTACTTTTTACTAACACAGAACATTTATTACAAAAATATTTAATTTAGCATTGATGTTCGGGAGGAGTCCACATTCAGAAGTAACAATTTTTATCCACCGAGGATTAATATGGAGCCACTAAGGTCTCCCGTTCTTAAGATGCACGATCAGCCGCACAGGTCTTGCGCCATTTCACTCTCGCTGCCAACTCCATACGAAAATTTCAATGTTCTCAAGTTAGAATGAATTATTTTCCCGCTCTGCTTTGAACGTTTCCATCGCGACCAGAACGCACGGAACTCCAAGCAATCGGAGCATAGTGACGAGAACGCATGGAGCTCCAACCAATTAGAAGATCGCTCTCGGAATGCGAATATGATTGAGTGTTCTAAGACGAATGGGGAAAGGCGAACTAAAAAACTGAAGACTCTCCGCCGCCGGCTGGTAAAGAGGTCCATGGCCTTTCGGTGGTAGCCTTTCGGAAACGATTCAGTCTTCCAGTCTTGACATATATATATATATATATATAGCAGTTGGAAATAAAGAAGGAAACAGATTACAAAAGTTGCTATTCAGGAAGGGAATAAAGTAAATTAAGGCATGCATGTAATTCCAAAAGGAAACCAATACACGAGATGGGTATTTTTTAACTGGAGAAAAATTATTTTCATTAATTAATGATTTCTTTTGTAACAGGAATAAATTATATTAGATACTTGGTTAATCGAATAAATTATATTAGATACTTTGGTTGATCGAATAAATTTTATTAGATATTTGGATTGATTGTTTTGTAGCGCAGGGGCCATATTTAGCCAAGCTACTCCAAACACAAGATAGACAAAATTAAGTAATCGACAAATACATGCAATGAAAGCTTTACTAAAAGAGAAGAAATACACCGAAAGATGAAAAAATCTGACAGGAATCGGAATCTCCGCCTACATCAGAGGTTAGCGCAGCGGGCTAATCCAGAGCCATTTTGGATATTTTGGAAACTGAAATATAGTGCATTATTGTCTCTTTGGTGGTGGAAGAAAAACAATACAAGAAATAAGTATGATGTTAAAAGTTTGTGGAAAGGAGATACTTTAATAAGTTAATAAAAATATAAATTATATATAAGGAAAAAAGTTTTAGAGAACTGTTTGGAAATATTATTCTGGAGGGAGGTTCTTAGTTTTACGAGTTGTTTGTGATAATTAATTTGATCGCGGCAAATATAATTTATTCTATGCATTTGATTACAGATAAAGTTTCTGTAAATACTGATTGAACCCTAGGATATTTAATTGTGTAAATAATTTCTTTTATCATATATAGCAATAATTAATTTAGTACTTGCATAGTTATGAATGTTAAGGAAGTTGGTAGAGAAAGTTGAACTATTTGTTTTCTAATGGTTAATGTTATAGGATAAATGTCTTTATCCTATAGCATTAACCCTTATAAAAATACTAAAAGCAGAAAAATAATAAGATGCAACTTGCATAACATTCGAGCCATGCCAAAGTAGTGGAAAGTAATCACTTTTTGGGTCGGGAACATTATTAATACTAAAACATTTCAGGAACTATCTGTGATTCTAATTTGCATTTCCGCGCTGTGGAGCATTCAATCTTCCGAAATAGATTACAAACATTGCCAAACATTAACCACGCTACTTAACAAATGACTCCACACCGAATCCTTCCGCAAACTACGAATAAATCACACTCCGGGATTTTAGAGAGCGCGATAAATCATGAGGCATGGATGAATTGTAAATGAGGCAAAGTCTCCATTGCACAGCAACAGAGAACTGATGAATGCGTTTTACGTGCCAACCAAAGTCAGGACCGAGATATACGAAGAAGCAGCTTCATAGTGGGCTCTTAATGTAAGACCATAGAAGTATCTTCTCATTATACCGCTTGCTTCACAGAAAAAGTTTGACTATTTTCATTAAAAACAGTAGATCAAATTGCATAATACTCAGCTTAAGTTTTTTTAATTATTTTTATCTCTTGATGGTAGTATCATATTATTTACTTTTGATACTACCATCTAATGAATGTCTAATTCTATCCATATCTAATGAATATGAGAGGCATTTTCTGTCACCCTAATTTGGGTGACGCTAGTGTTTCTGCGAAGGAACATATTTTCCGTGTGTATTCTGGGAGTGACGTCATTCGGCTTGTTTTTCGAATACGATTTCAGCACTTCGACAATAAAAATTTCAAAAAATAAATTCCGAATTGATGTATGATAATTAATTGGTCAACACTAATTAGATAAATGTATGTGAGATAGCCTAGGCACTTTAGGATGAGTTTGCATACAGGATCTCTACTTTGGCAAAAGGGATATTTAACAATTAAAGATGTTTATTCACAAATAAAGAGGGGGAATATTTACAGATTAAAAATAGTTAACAATTTCACTTCATCGGTTATTCGTTAGAAATGGCCGTACGCCATCCTCGTCTCGCGTCAACGTTCTACAACTGTCTCTGGAATCTCTGGAAAAATCGTCCTAAGCCAGTCCGTCTAGACTTGGCGGCGCTTCTTCATTTCCTGTATTACACACAGGGAGTGGCAGATGGAATGCTGATCTTTAAAATATAACCCACACTCGTCCATCTCGACATAGCCAGGTCCTCCGGCTATTCACGAAATGAGAATATAACATCATCACTACCTGAAAAATATAAAAGGAAAAGAGAAAGAAAGCGAAAGAAAAATGTCAGAGTTGAGCTTGTTTGAGATGCTCTTGCACATTTTTTCACAATGCAACACTTTTGTACAACGGTGGGTTGATTTCAGCGTCTTCGTGCAGCATTCTGTTGAAAAGCATCGTTTCGTCGTGTGCAGTGGTAAACATCGTTACTGCGGGTATTCTTCGTGTGGCAGTCTTGAGTAGAAGCTGCATTCGTCGTTGTCTTCAATCATGTACGTCGTGGAGTTCTGCATCGTAAAAATCGATAACACAAAAATGCAAGTTTGAAAAAAATATATATAAATTTACAGTTCAGTTTTGTGAATGTGGTGCAGTGTTTTTAATTGAACCAGGCTTTCATGTGGTCGGCTGCAGTTGAAGTTTGGTTGGGTCCATCGTGTTGACCAATTTTCTTGACTTCATACGGGTCTTTTGGGAGAGCTTTAACAATTTGGTATGGACCATAAAATTTTGGACGGAGTTTGAGGCCAGTTCCAAACTGTGTTCGTTGGATGGCTACTTTGCCGCCGATGCTGTATAAATGTGCTGGTTTTCTTCGTTTGTTGTACTGTCGTGTATTTTCTGCTTGAATTTTTAAGATGTTATGTTTGGCTTCATCGCGAAGAATGAGTTTATCGTTCATCGTGGCTTGTAGGTATTCATCTTCTAATATTTGTTTGATTTCGATGTCATCTTTAGTTTTCATTTGTACGCCAACTAGGAGTTCAAAAGGTGTAAATGTAGCGCTTCTGGATGTGGTACTGTTGATTATGCGTTGTACTGTTGCGACGTGTTTGAACCATTTAGTGGGTTCGTTTATGGACAATTTTGTCAAAACTGGGATAAGAGTTTTGTGATAACGTTCAACTTGGTTGGCCGTTGCCTGTGGGTACTCCGATTGTTATTAGCAAATGTTCGATATCTTTTCTTTACAATGAGTTTCGAATTCTTTGGAGGTAAAAGCACTACCTCTGTCAGAAATTATTCGAATGGGTTTCCGAAAACGGTTTGCTGAAGTTTGAGCTTGTCGAGAGCATCATTTTCTGAAGTTGATTTAACGGGGTAGATCCAAGGAAATTTGATAAAAGCATCAATAACTGTAAATAAATGCTTGTAATTTTTGTTGGTGGAAGGAAGGGATCCTAAGAAATCGATGTGGTAAGTGTGTAGAGGCACATCACCTTTAGGGATGGGATGTAGCAGACCAGGTTTACCCGTTTTTCGAGATGAAAGGATACATGGGATACAATTGGTAAGAATTTCCTGTACAATTTTCTTAAGATTGGGGATATAACAATCTTGCGAAACAATTGGTTAGGTTTGCTACCAGCAAAATGATCTTTAGCATGCGCATTGGTTACAATTTCTTTTTTGCATGGAAGCAGGTACAACTAATAGTTCTTTATCTTGAATTATTTTGTACAGAATATTGTTTTTTAATGAAAATCATTTAATGGAGAAGAGTCCAAGTGTGTACAGATTTCGACAATGAATTCGTCTTGTTTCTGAGCATCAATAATTTTCAGTGTTAGAGTACACGTGTAACAAACATTACGGGATAGCTACTAAGAGCGTCAACATGTTTCATTAACTTTCCTGGTCTGTGAACAATTTCGTAGTCAAAGTCTTGTAGAACGAGAGCCCATCGTGCGATTTTAGGTGTCCTTATTTTGCATGGTTTTTTTGAAAAGCAGAGCAATCGGTCAATACTTTAAATTTGGAACCAAGTAGATAATTGCGAAACTTTTTTAGGGCTTCAATGACAGCGAGAACTTCAAGTTCGTAACTGCTATATTTCTCTTGTTGAGGAGTCGTCTTTTTGCTCATGAAATGAATGGGATGCATATTGCCGTCATCTTTTTGTAAAAGACATGCACCAAATCTATGGCAACTGGCGTCGGTGTGTAGTTCCATAATAGAGTTTTGTTTGAATAAATGTAGGACAGGAGTAGACAATAAAGTCTTAAGTGTTTCAAAAGCTTCTTTTTGTTCTCGTTCAAAACTGAATTTAATATTATTGCGCAGTAGGACACTTAAAGGTTTAGCAATCTGTGAATAGTTCTGGATAAATTTCCGGAAATAACCTGTGAATCAGAGGAAAATCTGCACTTGTTTTGCGGTTTTGGATTCAGGAAAATTTTGTACTGCGGTAGTTTTAATTGGAGATGGTTTGATTGTTCCATTTGTTAGTTCGTATCCTAAAAATTGAATTCGTCTTTGTAAAAAATGACACTTCTTGAGATTTAATTCGAGTCCGTACTTTTTTCATCGTCAAAAACGCGCTGTAACTTTTGAATTCCCTCTTTTTCGTCGTGAGATGGGATTATAATGTCGTCGAGATAAATTTCTACTGTGTGATCATTTAAAAGGTCTCTGAACACGTGGTATACATATAGCTGGAAGACATTGGGGCTGGTAGACAAGCCAAATGGAACACTTAGGAATTCGTACTGAACCTCATGGGTCACAAAGGCGGTATATTTCGTGCACTTTTCGTCAACGTCAACGTGAAAAAACCGTTCTTAAGATCTAGAGTGGTAAACACTTGAACGTTTCCGAGATTGTCAAGGACATCTTCGATTAAAGGGAGAGAAAAGCGATCCTTAATGATTTTTTGATTTAACTTTCTGTAGCCAATACAAAGTCTATAATTTCCATCTTTTTTCTTACACAACACAATTGGGGCTGCATACTATGCAGCCTCAATTGTGTTGTGAAAGAAGTTGTTCTGACTATGCAGTGCATAGTCAGAACAACTTCTTTTAATTATTCCAGCATCTAGCCATTCGCGAATTTGATTTTCAACGATTAATTTTTCATAGGAAGATAGCCGACGAGGACGTTGGTAGATGGGAATTTCGTCGTTTAGAATTATGTTCATTTTTAAATCTGTCGTTTCTGTTTTGTTTGGTTTGTAATTACAAACTAATTCTGCGATATGGCGTCTGTTCTTGATCTTTGATGTGGGAGACCTCTATTGGGTCCAAATTAACTGCATGGGCCATCTAGATCAAGGTGTTGAAATCTGAATCGGTGTTTTCTCGAGGTTTTGTTTCGTTTCTGCAAATTTGAACAGTTTTTGCACATAATATTTTGTTATGTACTCTTATGGTACCGTTTGTAAAATTAAAATTTACTTGATCGAGAATGTCCATTCCAATCACAAAATTATTGCATGTCTGTAAAAACGTAAACATTTGTCGATATAATTACATCATCAATACGAATTTGGGCATTGAAATATCCAATAGGAGTAATTTTATCACCACTTATACCCATTAATGATATATTGTCTACAATCAATGTAGTGTTTTCTAGCGTCTAGTATAATACTTTGTTGATCATGGTCACCTCGCTACCTGTGTCAATTAAGGCAACGTGTTCTGAATCGTTGAGGATAACATTCTTTTGAAGTTTTCGGGAATCCGCAATTACAATAGTCTTTACTTCACGTGTTTTGGGACAGTCTCTTGCAATGTGTCCATTAAAAGAATTACATTTAAAACATTTCTTGCCTTTTAACTTATCGGGCAATCAAAAGATTTGTGTTCCGTTTTCCCACAATTGTAACATCTATTTTCATTTGTCGTAGGTCGTAGACGTGCATTCTTGTGCGAGTGTTCTATTTTCCACGAATTATTTTTTGGTTCGTTTAAAGCGAGGCTTCGGAGTATCGAAATATCGTGGTTGAATGTTTTGAAAGGTGTTTGGTCTTTTTCCATGAACAGAAATTTTCTCATATATCTTTAATTCTTCTTTAAATTTCCAAAAGTTTTTTTGGCACCATACAAAAGCAATTTGTCATTATTTTCAGGAATACCGACAATTATATATTCGATGAGGGAGGCTTCATCAATATTTGAAAGACTAGCAATTTGTGTCATTGCAATTAAATACTCAGAAAGTGACTCAGAAATTTTAAGTTTACGGGAACTTAAAATTTTATGAATGTCAATCGATACCTGAGAACTAAATTCCAAAAGTAATTGTTCTTTGAATTTATCAAAAGTAAAAATTTGTTTCAAAGTTGATACCTACAGTTTGGCAGGATCAGCTAATGCTTTCTTAGCAAACAAAATTGTTTGTTTTACAGAGGTGCTATTATAAAAAGTAAACATTTCTATCTCATCCAAAAATAATTCAATAGAATATGTATCTCTTCCGTTAAATACGCGAACAGTTTCAATAATATCTTTCAATGAAAAAAACATTCCACCCTGAGTAGGCATAGCAAACACTCTTGAAAGGATTTGTAGCAACAGCAAATGGAATACTTTTTCGCGGAGCGTGAATCACAGGTACGTTCGATTAAGCATGGGATGGGGTAAGCCAGAATTACTGATGTTTGGATTAACGGGTTGTTAATATATAATAGTTCCGTTTTTGAATATATCATCATGAGAAACTTTCAGCCGTTGCGTTGGGACGAGAATTTGTTTCGTCTTCGCTTTCGTCAGCGTCAGAATTGGATTGCACACTTTGATCTAAGTCTAAATGAGATAATCCAAACAAGATTCGATCAGTTAATTCGTCAATATCAGCTGTTACCTCAAGGCGTAGAATATTGGCAAAGAGAATTTTTCAAGAACTGTTTGTTTTTTCAACGTTAGATCACAATCGGATGGAAGGCCAGAAAATTTTCTCAAATCGGATCTGTTGAGTCTTCCATTGTCTGTTTCAAATACCAAAGAATGAAAAAGTTTGATATTTTTGGTAGAGGCTGATTTTATGCTTTCGCGCATCCTGGGGATATCACCAAGAGTTTTTGCCATAATCAAGGATAACAAAACAATTTTCTCAAAAAAGAAATTTCGTACTCACAGTTTAGACGGTCTCGCTGCTAGGTAATCCAATCGGGTTTTGTCACAGTGTAGACGATTTCGCAGCGATGTAATCCAATCAGGTTGCTTTCGGTTTCAAACACACATCAGTTATGTAAGATAATTCATCACTCGAAGTCTGCTTAATTAACGTCGTGGTCACTTCTGTTTTCTGTCACTTCTGGTATTCTTTGCGGCGGGTGTGTCTAGGGAGGGGTTCCGCTTGGAAAAGAACGGGCCGAGCCCTCATGTGGGATAGCCTAGACACTTTAGATGAGTTTGCATACAGAATCTCTACTGTAGCAAAAGGGATAAAAGCGATATAATTAACAATTAAAGATGTTTATTTACAAATAAAGGGGGAATATTTACAGATTAAAAATAGTTAACAATTTCACTTCATCGGTTATTCGTTAGACATGGCCGTACGCCATCCTCGTCTAGCGTCATCGTTCTGCAACTGTCTCTGGACTCTGGGAAAATCGTCCTAAGCCAATCAATCCGGCTAGACTTGGCGGCGCTTCTTCATTTCCTGTATTACACACAGGGAGCGGCAGATGGATTGCTGATCTTTAAGATATAACCCACATGTATGTGTGTGCAATAGATAAAAATTTCCTTATGTTTTAAATTCTATATGCACGTAAATTATTCTTCCTTATTATTTCAGTTATTTTAAGTTTTCAGGTATATACGAGATCGGCTATTCTCAAGTTCCTCACTCATCTTCAAAGAAATTATATCACTAGTACTTAAGCTGCTCAAGAACGTAAAATGTAAGGAATATTATTAAAGTAACACACGTATATTAAGTATCGTTCAAATAGTAATGCACTAGACTGTTTCGTTTCATTAAATTATCTCTATATACACACAGTTGAATGGTCCTAAATTAAAATTAAAGCGGAACGTATATTGCACTTAATTATGAAAACACAATTGTATCCTTAAATACCAAAAATTATTATTCCTTCAGCTCTATGCAGTTCAGTAACTTTTATCAATTGCCAATCAAAACACTCGATAACCTGATAAGTAATTTAATCAATCGCATTTTCTGTATTCAGTTGAATAATCAATGAATGATCTTTCATTTACCTCTCACCTTTTCAAACCAGAAGATCAACATTTATTCACACCCATTGAGCAAACAACCGTGATGAAACTCAGATTGGAATTATACCTCGGGATCGTTTTTCCTGTTCGATGCGCCATCGCAATAAAGGGGGAGTTGTCGATAATGATCTTCCCTGAGGCTAAACGGGCAGATAAGTTCCCTCATTCTCTGTGGGCAAGTTATATTAAATGATCCATGTCTTACAAATGAAACGACTCTCTCGATTCTTTTAGCGCTGTAGGGCGATTGGAAGATGAGTGAAGCTGGATGAGAAAGTCTTCCTTTTTTGCTTTTGTAGCTCCTGCCAATATAATTATGATTTTTCTCTTTCAACCTTCATGTTACTCATACATTTAATGCTGAAAATGAAGCATTTCTATATTTTAGATGGCGAACACGTCGACATTAGTAAGAAGTGAGTGCTAGTAAGAAGACAATATCTCTGAGTTTGGAGTTTAGTGGCATCTAAATTGGATCGACATTTATGACATACTACGGATGAGAGGAATTTACAGCGGGTATATAAATTTTATTCCAGTGTATATCAATTTTTTCCAGTGTATATTTCCAGCCAATATAAATATGATTATTGTCTTCAAATATTAGTGTTACTGCATACATTTAATGGTGTATAAGAAACATTTCTATATTTTAGATGGCAAGCATTAAAGGTAATAGCTCTAGGTTTGGTTGGCATCTAAATTGGGTTGGCTCACATACTACGGAAGTGAGGGATTTCCATTGTAAGCAAACCAGACCTTCAGAGGAAATTTTACTTCCGCTACCTCTCGCATCATACATATAGATAGGTAGGTAGGTATTTTAAATAACGTCGCACTGGAGCTACACAGCGGGCTATTGGCGACGGTCCGGGATCAAACCCAAAGGGAAAGATCCAAGGACGACACCACTTAATTTTGAACCACGGTCAGATGATGAGACAACATCTGAGCTATCCCCCACTCTTCAAACTTCCACACCACGCCAACGTGAGGAAATTTGAGGCAACGACAGGTTTAACGTGCACCGGGCCCCTTTGTACACGGCGGTCTTTGGTTGGATTCGAACTTGCACCCTCCGGTTGTTAATCCGTTACTCTTCCAACCGGGCTACCTCGGCCTTTATACATATAGGAGTTACCTTAAGAGGTAGTTTATCGCAGTTCTGGTGACGTTTGGTACTTAAATCTAATTGGTGTTGACTAATCACCTATCCTATATCAGTTCGGGATTTGTATTTTTATCACCGAAGTGTTCAAATTGCATAGGAAAAACAAGTCAAGGGATATCACGTTAGGAATATGTTCAAGAAACACGTTCCGCCTCTGAAACGCTACAGCAAAACTTACATTTAGCCTAACACAAAAAAAGCTTCATATGTAAGTCTACGTTAGTATACATAAATTTACTACATAAAAATACATAATCTGATGGCTACCTATGCTACATAACAATAAAATCTTCCAACTGTTGATTGAGACTTTAAATGTTTTCTAGCACTATGATTACACGCAAATCCATATTATTAGATACTTACACATGGGGTCTCAAAACTTCCAGTATAAACTTTAAGGAGAGAGAGAGGGACCCAAACTTAAGCCATTTGTATTTTGAAATGTGTCCGTAAGGGGATCGTTAGGGTACGTTTAAGACTCCCTGGATTGCCCTGGAAAAATTCATCGCTTGGCCACCACGATCACCCGATTTATCAGGCGTTGATTTATTCCTATGGGGATGTCTCAAAAGGAACTTGTACGAAACCCCCATTGACTCTGAATCTGACAGTATTCCAAGTCGCTCTTGTGGTTATTAGTGTCCACGGAAGGCCAGGAATTTTGATCATGATGGTAATCTATGTGTTCATGCTATCAGACGTACATTTACTGTTGATGGCCACAACTTTGAGCACTTACCATGACACTGTGAGTGTATAATTACTGCCATATGACTAGATGTAACTATTAAAAATGTTGTTCATATACTTACTTGTAGATATAGTACATCCTTTTTTAAGTATGGTTCCATTTTGTGTTAGCTACATGCCCAAAATTTTGTACAAGGTGTATGGAAAGAGCCTGTATTCACACAGCATGTAACAAATGTCATCATAAAATCAACGAACGCGTGGGAGATATTGTCTTCTTGACGAGTACATGACTCATATGATTCCTTGTTTTACAGAAATGGGGAAAGATGAACTCATTACGTAAGTCAGAACAAAAATTCATTTTACTTTTGTCAGTTTCTATGTTGTTGCTTTAATTCAAACCAAATATATTTCATTGCTACAGAAGAAAAAATGATTAAAATAGTACTACGTGACACTTTAAAAACTGAAAATTGACAATTCTTACTATCTGGTTTGGATTATATGATCTCGTCGAAAATACTTGGACGGTTAAAGAAGGAGGCGGTGTAGAGTAAAGAAGCAACTAGCAACAATTCATTTTTATGAGGAATTATTTATTAAAAAGGTCATTGTGACAGATTTTTCCTGTACAGGTTTTGTAATTGGGAGTTAATCCTGTTGTGGAAATCAAGATACATATGCATTCCCTGTATTCTTTTTAAATTTGCCTTAATTTACTCGTATTTTGGTTCATAATTGAAAAGCTTGATCACACACATATGCTTCCAAACAATTCCTAACGTTTCCTGGGCAGTTGCTATCAAATTTTAAAATTACCAATTTCAATGCTTTTGTAGAAATCAATAGAGCACAAGTCGGTAAATTTTGACATATATGTCATTGAACATTGAAGATATATTATCTTCAGTTGGAAGTTGGTACATACCTGGTCCAAGAAACGCTAGTCCTTTAGCATTCTATGGAAAAGAAAATTGTCTTTCTCCCACATATAATGTAGTGCCCTGACCTTATTATTCAACTTTTCATCTTATACCATCGAAATAATTATACCTGTCTTAGAAAACTGAGCCCCCTAAATTAAAAAAGAACTGATTAAAATAATTTTCTCGTCTAATTCAGTATTAACAGATGTAAGAACTTTGTGGTTTCTATGTTGTGCTCTAGTGCTCATAAAATCATTTTTCTAGCTTAAATACACAATTGCTGACACCTTACTTTGGTCATTAAAGTAGTAGCCATTGTTCTCCTTCTATCCAGTTAATTCTGTATGATCATTGTTTTGATGATACTGATGTAGAAGCGCCTATTAAATCAATCAATAACAGAAATATTATTCATTACTTTTCTGACTAATTACGAAACAATGATCTATTAGGATAATACTATTATAAATATATCATAAACTACTATTGATACTTAAATGGTGATTCTAATTTTCTCAACAAGATCAATCCTAAACGTTTATGGTATATTAGCAATTACTTGTTTAACGACAGTCGGTTTTTATTAATATAAAATATTGTCCGAAAACTCAAAATTTCAGTGATCTAACCGCTTACGGAAGCTAATTATAAAATCAAGTTTAGAGAAGTTGGAATTGATCGAAACACATTACAGCTTCAGCTTCAGGAATGTCTAATCACTCTGAACAGTTTTTATCTGAAGGCCTTAATTCCCTTTCTGAATCAATAAATTCCCGATCACTGAAAAGTCGATTTTTAGTAAAACTATTCGTCAAAAGAAAATGCATGAAACAAAATTATAAAAAAGAGCAATTGAATTAATTCCTTACTGAAACTTTATTACTTTCTCGAATATCCTTCTGGTATTTAAGAGTTTCTTATTACTAACATGATATTTTCTTTTAAAGTAATCCAATAAAATAATTCCTTTCATTAGAAAATGTATTATTAACTCCTGGCAGTCGTCCGTAGCTTGCATTCAATTCGATCACATTAAAGTAATTTTGTGTATTTTTTCCTAATGTTTTGCAAAGGAAAAATCTAAGGCAAATTAAGTGCCTCGAGATAATGTATAGCTAAATATCTATCTAACATAACGTCCTTTTATGAAAAATTTTTTTGTCTTGAAAAGACTGATTTAGTTCCAAGTGAAAAATTACGATCATAAAGTATTAAGTGCGAGAAGCTCTTTTACGTTTTAACAATCAATTTTAAAATCTTTTTAAAATGCATTTTTAGAATGTGTTTGTCACAGAGCGATTACAGTTAATTACTTATATCTTGGTAATAATCTAACTTTTTGTGTGTTCCTCGAATGCCCTGAGGTGTAATTTTAAAATACATTTGATCATTTCTGTATGTTCAAATCTATTGGGATTAGCGTTCATTAATATGCAAAACAAATAGTTTGTGAAATGGTATATTTTATTGTAAGAGAGAAGTACATTTTTAAATTTGTGATAATCTGTAAGGAATTTTTTTTTCGGTGTGCACTCTTTAATTTGTATGAAATTGTGATTCATTTTTCAAAGCTTGGGGAAGATTTTGGGAATCGCATATACAAAGAAGTTATTTTTAAAAACTATTCGCACAACATTATTCTGGTTTGTATTAAATTCTCTGAAAATATCATCTTTCCGCCTAAAATATGAATACTAATGAATTTCAAGCATAATGTTTATATGTAAGAAAAAAAATAAAACATTCCTTTTCATTACCTGTGGGATAATTACCCACATACGTTAAGAAGCCAGTGGACTTTCAATACAAGCTTTTGTAGTCATCCGATTGTTATGAAATTTGCTAAGACTATTTATTTAATTCTGAAAAGCATATATATAAAGTGTGGTCTAAAAATATTAGTCATTATTACATAAAACGTGGTCAAAAATTTTGATAAATTAGAAAAATTTGGTAAGTCTCATATACACTGCTGGCCACCGTAAATGCAACACCCTGAAGGAAGCATGCAAATAATACGAAATTTACAACATGCATTAGCGGAGGTGAGATATGCAAATGATTAGAATTTCAGCGCAGACGCACATCACGCGCGCCTGTGGCGCCACTTCAAAGCGCTATTTAAGGCTTGGAGATTTCGACGATTTCAAGTACGGCAATTGTGTTTTTCTTGTGGTTTTTTCAAAAAAACGATCAATTATGCCTCGTAGAAAACAGCGATCATCTTTTGATCAAGTATCCGAGTTCGACAGAGGAAGGATAGTGGCCTACCGAGATTGTGGATTATCTTTCAGGGAAATCGGTAGTCGTGTTGGACGAAACCAAACAACTGTAATGCGGATATGTGATCGTTGGATGCAGGAGGGTACGACGGACCGACGTGTTCGATCGCATCCACCTCAGTGCACCACTTCACGTGATGACAGGCATATTGTGCGTATGGCAGTGACGGATCGCTCAGCCACATCACGAACCATAGCACAGCACATTCAGTCTGTACCGCATCATCCAGTGTCTGCGCGTACCATTCGACGCCGTTTACAGCAGAGTGGTCTGTCCGCAAGACGTCCATTGCTTCGTCTACCCTTGACGCAGAACCACAGACGTTTCCGCCGCCAATGGTGCGATGAAAGAAGGATGTGGACGGGAGAATGGAATGAAATTGTCTTTACTGACGAGTCACGCTTCTGTCTGCAACACCACGATGGTCGGATTCGAGTCTGGAGACACCGTGGAGAGAGGATGCTGAACAGCTGCGTTATGCACCGCCACACTGGTCCTGCACCGGGTATTATGGTATGGGGCGGTATTGGATATCACTCTCGCACTCCTCTAGTACGCATTGCCGGTACTTTAAACAGCCAGCGCTACATCTCCGAGGTGTTGGAGCCAGTTGTCCTTCCTTACCTTCAGGGCTTGCCCACAGCAATATTTCAACAGGATAATGCGCGACCACACGTGGCACGCATTGTCCAAGGGTTCTTCTTCAATCGCCAGATTGAATTGCTTCCCTGGCCATCTCGCTCTCCGGATCTTTCGCCGATAGAAAACATGTGGTCCATGGTTGCTCAACGATTGACCCAGAATACATCCCCAGCTGCCACACCAGATCAACTTTGGCAACGTGTGGAAGCTGCTTGGTCTGCTGTACCCCAAGAACACATCCAAAGTCTCTTTGAATCAATGCCGAGGCGTGTGGCAGCGGTGATCTCCAACAATGGCGGCTACTCTGGCTACTGATTTTGGCAGGAACCACACTTCACAGAAGTCTATAAATTTAATCATTTGATACTTGGTCAACATGTTATCTACAAAATAAATTTTGTTGTGATATCTCTTGTCTTTCTTGGTGTTGCAATTTGGGTGGCCAGCAGTGTATAAGTATAAATTTTCTATGCACTGTCAAACTTTTAATTCGCACAATAGTTTGTATTCATATCAATCAAATTAATTCAATTTGTAAATGTATCACTCAATTGCAAAACCAAATACAAATTGTACTAAAATATTCCAAAAAAAGTTAAACAACGTTTTTAACTAAAATTTTAAAATTTGGAGCATGATGAATTTTTCTTTTCGCACTTAGATGTATACAACAGATTTCAAAGATTTCCTAAAAAGTTCGATTCAATCAATTAGAACCAGACATTTTGAAAAATCAAAAGAATGTCAAAAAATCTCAATCAGAGAAAAACGCGCTTTTCCACTAGATCTTTGACGTTATTGTATTTGGTGTTGACTCGCCAAAAAATAATAAAATAAAAAATAAAGCATTTAAATGTAATATAAGTATTCCATATTTTCAAAATTGCATACAAAATTTTATTACGCATTCATTTTCTCTGAGATAAATTCTTAGAACATATTTTTGTGGTTGAAGGATTCACTTAGTATAAATACGTGATCCAATTAAGTTGAATTGGAGTATATACTTTTAAAAGATATAAATCATAATAAAAATCATGGGCGTACTTCTTATTTTCTTTTTTTTTTCAAGAAATATAAAAAAAATATCTAAACGATTTTAGAAATTAACTGTGCTCTTTTGTATTATTAGTTAACATTATATGAAGAGTTAAATAAGTAACATTAAATTCGTTATTTTCCAATTACTTTAAATTGTATGAACCTTGCCATCATGTGTTTGAATCATTACTGTCGTGTGATATGATAAAATTGTATGTACCCAACATTATATAATTGTATAGTATATATAATCTATGTAACTATAATGAGGCTGCTTAAGAAGGGTGGTCTGAACATTTGTATCTGATGTGAGTTGTATTCCAAAATAATAAAAAATATGTTTATTTGAAGAATGTATGTTTGATTAAAATTGTCTTAGAGTTTGGTTTCCTTTGAAGTTAATATATAACCTAAAAGAATTTTTACAACTGAAAATTTCAATTGCAATCTGATTGCATATTTAAAAATATTACAGATGAATACATGCTCAAAAGCACGATTGTGTGTATGCACTGAAAATGATGAGTCACGATTTTTAGAACAATAATCGATGCAATATCAGAAAATAACATTACAACATTAAAATTCAACTGATGTTGATTGCCACATACTGGCAAATCAAATTGTCGGTAACTCCATATTGGCAGAGGTTTAATTAGTCCTCGTGTAGGAAGAAAAGACATTAGAGCGAGAAACCAAACCACAGATGAATGCATGCATGAAACCCGATTGTGGGAAATAGTATGCACTGAAAATAAGTCACATAATATGAGGTCAGTAATATAGATCTGAAAGCTGGTAAAAAAAGATGTTATCCCTCAACAAACAGAAACACCGATTGGTCGACGCTCAATAGATTTGTTGCTCTAAGAAGCCAAAGATGGGGGCAGCTAAAACGAGTAGCCTATCTTTCATCGGGAAAAAAGAAAGTGCCAAAGATCGCGTGGAAAGGGGGGCGAGCGGAATAAATGATAATTGGCTATGAAAACATTGACCCAAGCGAGAAACCAATTTCACGTAGGAGGCACAATCGGGGCAAAAACAGCAAGAGCGAATCGCTTTCTCAACCCTGAAAGGCAAGGGGTCACAGTTCACAAATAACTTTCTTATCGCTGTCAATGTCCATAGAAGAAATCATTTTTTCTCCCTTCTGCTGTTGGTGATGTTGTTATCCACTTTTCTGGGATGAAGGGAGGTAAAAATAAGAGCTCCAGGGAAGAAAAGTCCTATTTTCGTTAGAACACCATCTCCTCCTTTTTTTCGTTCCGTCGAAACGGAAATGAAATCCTGGACTTTTCGTAGTTAGGAACAAAAACGAATTGAATTCGGTGCTCCCGCTATCTTTTTTCGTACGGAGTGCTAGCCATTAGGCTGTCTTCTGCCTGGACTGCTACTAATCCATGATGTGGGTCACGCGATTAGTTCCTCTGGCGCAGAAATCCCCGAATCGGCGATGTTTTTCAAAGAAATGATTCTGTATCTGTTTGGAAAAGTCATAGTTTCATAAGAGGAAAATGAGTGAGCCTCCAGAAAAGAATCCGCGACGTGATGAAAAGGAATCTAGCCTGATATTCATGGTAAAACTTAATCGATTCTGCAAGGATTATTAAACTATACTCAAATTATATTACCATATACATTTTTGACGTATTGCTCCACTTTCTACATTATTATCTGCTTTACCACATCCATCAATTTCGATTTGAAGTCAATAAATAGATCCAAGTCCAAATAAAAGGAATAGGATAAGATGGTTGGTTGAGTTTTGTGTCAAACAGAAGACAGATAACACCTAGTAATGGATATACACACACAAGGAAAATTTTACTGACACAGAAGAGAGAAATAAACCCAGGATGTGTTACAGGAATCGAGCATGCGTCACAAATAGGATAGTAATTGATATTCTAGATAAACGTATTGTCAGTGCTCCGTAAAATACATTTACAATGGATTCCTTCTCATGTGGAAATCAAAAAATGAAAAGGCGGATAGCTTGGCAAAGGAGGACATCTCTGAGTCATTGCAATCAAATACTTCTCTTACTTATTACAAAACAATATCTCTTGGAAAATTCTTCCCCTCAGTAGGTGGTACCGGAGAAAACATCGCGGAGGTATCCTCAAATTTGAGGGTGATAGAGGTCAGCAGACTTCCACCTCTAGACTGGCCACTGAGAACCTGAGATCAATTTCATTTGATCATGGTTTTATGGTTTTCCCTACCTTTTGACATGCAATATAAAGCGAGCCTCTCCTGGACCTCCTTACTTGGATGACACTGTCTAGGGAGGATCTTTATTTAAATCTAATGCTCATCTTGGACTTTTTAAAGGTGCATAAACTCACGGACTCGGTCTAAGTTGTCTAGACAAGTGAGATACGAACAGCATACAAGTCCAAATAAAATCTTAAGCACGAGTTTAAAAACTGTTGTCAAAGAAAATCTTGCTCTATGAAATCTGTACACAATACCAAGATGAGCTTTGTTGATACTGTACATCCTTGCCAGGTCACCTTGTTCTCGCTGTCTATAGAAACCACATGCACCTATAATTATTGGTGAGAAGGTGTCTCGATTTGAGACAGGGTTGCGATCACCAAAGGACAGTGAACGGTCCGAAACGAGAGAAGTGACCGGTCGATCTTCTAAAAGAGTGGTGGGTGCTCAAGGAAGCTTGCATTATCCACTATATTTTTTCGGATTTAAGAAATCTGTGGATCCGATATTGACGCGACAGGATTTTTAACCGTTTTTAACCCTCTTGATGGTTGTCTCAACGCGGTATCTCATCATTGGCAAAACTGACCAGATCTTGATGGATGGGATATATCGTCCTTATAAAAAAAGCTGATCCAGACTTTGGTCTCGTCATGATCAAAAATTGGCTATATCCTGATGACGAGATATTTCGTCATTGGACAACTCGCAAACTTTGTCAGATCTTTATTGATAAAATATCTGTCTAAAACACATTAGAGTGTTCAGGGAACAGATGCTCTGCTAGCATACATCATGCCATTGTTGTATCTGAATCGTTTGGAGTATTGAACCTGAGTCGATATTATGAGTTTAACCATCCAAATAGGACTTGGTTTTTCATCATTGCATAGAACTGTAAATAGTCGTTCCATATTAAAGTATAGGAAATTTTATATTAAGAGTGTTTTATTTTTTGCCAAAGACCATTTGCCACGCCATTACGTCACGGTACCAATATGGTAATGCATATTACCGCAAAGCAAGATTAAATTCAAAATGGTTTGAAGTTAATGCATCCTATTTCGACTGGACCTTACAGAGACCAGACTTCAACCCCCTTGACTACCTAAAGAATGAATTAGAACGTAGAATGCGAAGTTTTGAACATAAGCATGCACATCAAAATTTCGTGGTGGCTTTGCTGATAGTACTGAAATATACTCCTTTCATATTTTCCAAAATCTGATTGAAAGCAAACTTTGGAGGATCAATGCGTGTGGAAGTTAAAGGCAAATAGGCTTGTGTATTTCGATATAAGTTGTGATTTTTTTACTTAAGTCTCCTGTGACTTTTAACAATATAATGCAAATCAGTCTGATCTATAGCAAAATTGTACGTCTTGTAACAAAAAAGACCTTAGAGTGACAAAATAAACTATTGAATTTCAGGTGCATTTGCTACGGTTGATAACTTTCAAAAGGGAATTTGAATAAAGATCATTTACTTCAATGCATATTGTTCCATATATGTCTGAATCAGAAACATTTTATAAAATTTTTAAAAAATTTTCAAGTTTCTTAATTTGATTATTCTCATACTGCACCCTTCTCAAACATATGAATTTTCATGAGAAAACTAAATTATAATGAATGTGAACTGTAATGTGTCTGAATTGAATTGTGAACTGGCTATTGTAATTTAAAATTGTTGACCTTTCTCCATGTAAAGAGACTTGTTACACAATACCGCCAAGTAGATATCGTGTTGGGTATACCTTTTGTTGATTTACCTTAAAATGGGCGTTTTTGAATTGAGATGCTAGTTTAGGAGCCTAATGTATGAAAAGATATAGTTAATTGTATTTCCATAATTTAAATGCACACATAGCTTGTTCTACTTGCGCTATATATTAAATCCAAATTCCTTAATTTAAAATTCACCTTTCATTGGTTATTTTAAAGTTTGCAATGAATCCTTTTTTGGAGGAGCAATAGTGCTGCTCCTGCGAGAAGACGGTCGACCTTGGGTCAATTGATTCCTGAATAAATGTGAAAGGCTGTCTCGGATAAGTGCTGCCATAAGCGGAAACCAAAGAAACATGTACTGCGATCGCCATAGATGATTTATTCCTTACCATCTTTGGAATCGAACAGTAAACCAGAATCTAAAAACGCTCAAAACGCCAATTGAGGAAGGAATTTGTTTACGTTTCCACCAATCCCCCAACTCGACTAATAGACTCGTTCAAAACCACGTGGCCCAGCTGTCTTCTGAGGGAGCCGGACTATACTTTCGAAGAAAAGCCTGATTTTAACCTGCGAAAACTCTGCATAGTTTTAAACTATTGTGACAACTATTCGATTTACAAATTGAAACAATTATACCGTCAGCCTGGTCATAAACGCATTAACTGATATTTTTCAGACACAAAATGCTTAGTTTCATTAGAAATACAGTGAAATATTGTAATTTGTTTAAAGATGTATACTCAATAATTTTGCTACAAATGGATTTTTTCTCGGAGGTCGACGGGCCGCGGTAGTCTGGTTGGAAGACTAACGGATTAGCAACCGGAGGGTTGCGAGTTCGAATCCATCCAAAAGACCGTCGTGTACAAAGGGGGCTGGTTCACGTTAAATCTGTCGTGGCGTCAAATGTCCTCTTGTTGGCGTGGTGTAGAAGTTTGGAGAGTGGGCTGCCAGCTGAGGTGTGAGTTCATCATCTGACAGTGGTTCAAAATTTAGGTTTGATCCCGGACCGTCACTAATAGCCGGTTGTGTTGCTCCATTGTGATGTTAATTAAAATACCTACCTCGGAGGTCGATATGTTTTTCAATGATTTTAATTTTATAAGTAATCTGCTTCAATGAAGATTGTCTTGTTTTTTCTCTGAACTAACTGTATTTGTGAATGTCTTTTTTCTTGCTTTTTTTAATCTTACAACGTCGGCTTAGAGCGGAAACTCATTAACTGACATTTTTTTGGAGACATTAAATGCTTATTTTCGTAAGGATAAGAAATACATTTTCATGTTGTAATCTGTTCAATAGATATATAACACTCAAAATGCTTGTAATATATATTTTTTACCTAAAAGCGAATAGTTATTCTTTAAACAGATGTATAACAAAAAATTATTTTTTCAAGTTAATGAGTTTTTGCTTTAAGCCAACGATAAGTTCTCTGTAATTGGATATTTTTCTGTAACGAAAAAACAATTAAATAAATTGAAAATGCTTACAATTTTCTTTTTTGACCAAAAAACTTATAGTTAGTCTTTAAGTACCAGTATATTAAAAAATTGTCAGTTAATGAGTATCTTCTATAAACCGACGATATGGGTACTCTATCTTTTATAGCTTCTAACGTATTCTTCACACCAAATGCATTTAAAATTCTATTTCATTTCTGATCTCTAGGTATCCAGTGAATTACACCCCGAATTCGTCTCCTTTATACTACTGAGTACACAAACTCTATCTTGACTAGAGAAAGGGCTTGATTTTTGTCCTTATTACAGATATTTCCTTCTGTTCCCGAACCTGAAATAGATCTCGCACTGAACAAAAAGATCACGGAAGTACAAATATCTCAAAGGTAATCATTCTGAATTCTAAAACAGAAGTACGAAAACAATCTTTTGCAGGATCGAAATCAAAGTCCGCCTACGTTCAAATAAGTGCACGCTCGTTTCTCTGAAAGCGAAAAGCAACTCAAGAGTTACCTTAAAAGGTTTCAATGAAATAAATAATGTATCCATCGTTTCCAGTACAAATGAATTCTTGATGGAAAGGAGAAGACTAACTTACAACTACATTTGTTGCATTAAAACAACAAAGCTCGAAACGCCAATATTTGACTTTGTTCTCTAGTTTCAAGACTTTATTCAGTCCAATTGAGAAATGTAATCACAATAAAAGTGAAAAGGCTATAAAAATAGAATCATAAAGCTACCTTTCGGGGTAATAGATTTACTTATTTATTCATATTTTTTACTTGTACAGATTTCAAGAATTTTAACTGACAAAGGAAACTATAGTATTCATCTTTGAGTATTGTATTACTCCTATATATTTGACTTGGGGTATCTTATGTTAAGACACATTTAGAAATGTAACAATGTAAGCAAAAAGGTTTATAAAATGTCATAATACAATTTCGGGAATAAATTTACTAATTCATTAATATTCTTTTTACTTGTACAGATTTCAAGAATTTTGATCTACAAAGGAAGTTAAAATATTCAATTTGGATTCCAAAATTCCTTTACCTTGATGTGTTAGCTGAATGATTAGTTTCCAGCCCTAGGTTCAACAGCTTTGTATTCAAATCCCAGTCAAGGTATGGATGTTCATGGTGGCTCGGAATTCACTTTAAGTGCCTGGGTTCCGATATAAGTTACCTTCTTGAGCAATCAATGTCCGAAGAGAGACTAACCAATCAACCCTCACTTATTGCAAATTACACTGGTTTCCATAAATTAAGGGACAAACGGGGGAAATCGTTATAACACAAAGCCTATTCTGCCGATTTGAATGAAATTTGGGGAAAATCTTCATCATATCTTATGCTACAGAAAACAAGAACATATAAGACGCCTTATATGTTTGGTTTGGGGAATAAATTAGTCATAAACTTGTATAAATGAAATAGGAAAACAAAACTCAATAAGAGTGTTGTTTCCCCCGCACCCCGCATATATGTCAAGAAATCAAGTCCCGTGCTGTTAAGGTTGTGTATGAGGTCAGTAAGCAACAACTCCCACTGTTCCCGTAAGGCATTTAGAAGCCCCTAAAGGTGATGAGGTGGATTGACAACATGTCTCCCAAAAGCGCGCCATATACGCTCAATGGGATTCAGTTTAGGAGACTAAGTAGACCATTTTATACTAAAGATAATCTCATTTTCTAGGAGGAAAAAGCTTGTTGTGTGTGAACGAGCATTTTGGGCTTGCAAAATAAATGCACAGCAGATTGAACTTGCATACAGACGAACAATGATGTCCAGAACCTCATCTCTGTAGCGGTGAGCATTCATGGCTCCTCCCGAAGTACACAGAAGTTAATTCGTCCACCTAAAAACATGCCTTCCCAAACAAGTATATTACCACTACCATATATGCCCCTTTCGTAGACATGAGAGGGGTCCCAGAATCTCTCCAGGTACAAACGTGTCGAGAACCACTATGTAAAGAAAATATGCTTATACGTGAATACAGACCTCCATTGATTTTCACTCCAGTTGACATCATTCGTGTCCAATTTAAACTATCCCTCCTGTGATGGAAGGAAGGAGAATGCACACAACCTGTCGCCTAGAGTAAAGTCCTCATTCGTGTATTCTTCCGAGTACCATAGACAATGATGTCAGCCTCCCTGTTCCTGCAGTAAGCAGAGATCTCTTATGGTTATGGAGTCCTGTTCCTTGGCGCAGATAAGCACACGTATTGGTAATCAGACTGTCGTTTTCCTCGATTCCCCTCGGCTGATTGATTGAATTTTTATGGCACAAGCGCCAGGTGTGACCAAGCTGCGCCAAACTAATGGTCACCTCGGCTGAATCGTCGAGATTCTCACTCCATTGCTTGAAAATGATTCCACAGCCTGTGGATCGTCATACTGCCTGCATTTAGCCATCTTGCAACGTCATCCTGGCTTCGACATACCTCGAGTCTGCCGATAGCTCTGTATCGTAAGTCTAGTCAAATGTTGCCACGGAGGTCATATTTATAAAATAACTATTTCGACTTTCGTTACTTGTTTTTACTGGGCGAAATATCTTTCCTTCCAATCGTGCGTTTAATATTGATGCTGAAGTCATATAATAGCAATAGTCCTTTAACACACACGGTTGTAAAATTCCGTTTCATGAAACGAATTAAAACGTACAGCACAAAACCTTTTGAGCCAAGACTGGTAGCTAATCTAATTTCTTCAAACTGTTTTAAAGTTTTGACATAGATTTTTATTACGTAACATTAAAACTTTCATTTATTTTCATGTTTCAACTATAATTACTTGGTTTTATTGAAAGCTGTACTCAGTAGGTAACACCAACAAGTAACACCATCATTCTTATTCTAAACAGGTGCGTGGTTTCCATTCTAAACTAAATACCTTAATATAAAAAGTACTTTAAAGTTAAACGTGCTCAACGAAACAGAAAATCGTGTACGTTGACCAAGTGCAGTAATGTAATTTTTTTTATTTTTTTCGCTCGGAAGGAATTTTTCATTTTAAAATTTTGTTCTATTTTTAGTTGTAAGTTTTTGTGACTATGCGAAATCACGAGACAAGAAAATCATGAATTAATATCTTTAGAACAACTTTTTTCCCGCCGAATATGCTTTAATTTTTTTACGCTCTGATTTCTGTGGTTATAAATTTAACAAATATTCCTTTTTATTAAATTATAATCCCTATTCATCACACGCAATAAGAACCCCACAAATGATTCTATTTGAGACTGCATAAGCAAATTTTAAACGGAACTGCTGATATTGAAAGAATACTAATGTTAGAAAAAATCCGAACTAGGACTTTAAAAGTATTAAAAATTCTTTATCTTAGAGATAGGGAAGGTCAAGGTTGCCTACTTTGCGAGTTGAAACTACATTTAAATAACTTATATCTGTTAAAAGCTCAGCGAAAACAGTGATTTTCTTTTAAAACAACTCTATCAAAACGATCTACCATTTTTTGAAAAATGGTAGTCGGTTATCTTTGCTTCGTCTGTACTTTGCCTGAAGATGTTCAATTTTAAAACAAATTCTTTTGTTTTAACTTGCATGAGTCACTAAATGGAATTTGCAAGACAAAACACATTCGCTAAAAAATTAGTCATGAATATCTTATCAAATTAATTCATGATCCTTCCGCTTATGATGGTAAAATTCGAAATGTCACATGCCTGTAAAAGAGAGTCACAAGTCAAAAAATATTTGTCGAAAAACTATGACTGCTAGAGCATTGGCCAAAGATTCGTCATTTTTACGAATTGGGTACGGAAATTTTACCGGAAACGAACTTAAGAAGATGCATTCACAACCACCTTTCACCTTGTCACCTTTAGTAGTTTTGCCATACAACAGGGGTGTGATGATTTTGAAATGTATTATATAGCATGTATACTATTTGCGTCCAAAGTTAGATGTAGAAATCATAAAAATGTCGAAAAAGTGTTAAGCAATTATTTTCCTACACTTAAATGATGTTGGGGTGAGCATTTTGCTACGAAATATAAAAGTGATTAATCTGGTCACATTTTCAATCTACAGTGAATCAATTCAAACCGAATAAGATCGAGTAATTCTGCTAGTACATTATAAATCTTCTTGCGCAAATTTCAACGGTAGTTATTAACGAAATAATGCTAGACTCCGATTTGCTATTTTTTTTAAATATTTACTTTTTATGAATGGATATCTTCTAGGAATATCTGGTATCCGTATCTTGTCTGCGCTCCCGATAAACCTATTCGGAGTACCGCATCTGAACTGCGGACCGGTTAAATCTATCCAGAGGTCCGTATATGGTATACGGGCTGGGTAAATTTGTCCAGAGAGCCGTATATCGACTGAGGGCTGGTTGAACCTATTCGGAGAGGCGAATCTGGCTTGCGGGCCTGAGATTAATCTATTTGCTACAACTTATTTATCTTAGGCGTAAGGTCCTTTATCTTGCGGGTACGGTTTTTGTGGATGGTCTTGTTAAACCTGACCTTTATTAGAACAACAGCTATTCCTCAAATAGCTAAAAATTGCATTGATATATTTAAAAATTTCCAAGTACCCAAATAAAAATTAAGTCTTAGTCTACATTCTTTACAATAAAACCAAACGAACCAAGAAAGTTGTTTTACACAAATTAATATGAAGGAAACCTCATTCCATTACATTAAACGTGAAAACTTAAACTCAGTATACTCATGTTGACCTAAATATTTAAGCCATAAGGCGAAAAAGTGGTTGTACGCAATGTAAAAAAATAACGCAGACATCTCAAGTTCGAAATGCTCCCCACTTTTAGAGTCCAATTTTATATTAAAAGGGGGTAGAAGGAATTCCAAAGAAAAGGGTGTAATCCGGAGAAAATCTCCTCAAAAACGATACCCCAGTCTGTAATCTCCGCTTACGGGAGCGCCATCTGGTGGGAACTATTTATTCATCTTATGGACGATGACCAAATGAAGGCTTTCCTCAATATAAAGCAGGACTGAAAATCTTAGAGGATTACTTGAAAAAACTTTAGCTGCAAACTTTTCTATACCATGTCATTAAAATAAGGTGAAATCCATGCTAGGGGGTATTTTTTTCATACTACTGTTTCTTCGCGTTCGTGGAAATTTGTCAAAAAAATTTAAGGGATTGTAAGAGGGTAGAGATTTTGATTTAAGAATATATTTCAAGGAGTTTCCAGCCAGGATTTAAATTTTTTTGCTTCTGTGCATATAATCCGAATTGGCTTTGTCAGCGGTTTAATCTGATCCCACAGATTTTCCGTCTTTAGATAAATTCTCGAAAGAAGCTGTTTGTTTTTATACTTTAAATCGGAAGGTCTGAAGTGCATATTTTAGAACTAACATTTTAATTCTTTACACTATCTGCATTTATTGAAGATGAAAAATTCCGTTTTTCACACCATGCATGGCATACACACACATAAAAAACACATAATGATACATAAAAACATCATGACGTTTCACATTAAAAGATCCGAAAAAGACTAGAGAAATTTCTTCACTTATCATAGTTATAATCATTGCAATAAAGAAAAATATGCTTCAGTATATTTAGAACAGTACAAATGCCCATTTTGAATTAAAAAGCGAAAAAACTATAAAAATATAAAAGTACTAAAACTAATAAATTAGTTTGCGTCAATGAGTAATAAAACCTTCCAAATATTAATGCACATTTATTTATCTTTTTTATACGATAAAACTGGAAATTAAAGTTTGCGTTCAAGCATTAATTTGACTTACCTGCATTGATATCTCGTCGTATTGAGAAGTGGTAAATCGAAATACGAGTTCTAATCTCAGCTGTCCTGTCGGATAGACATCACTCAAGGCAAGACTCTAAAATCAATGCTGTTAAGCACGAATTCAACACTGTTAACTGGTGGGGCGCCAAATGTGACACCACTACTAAGGCTAGGCATATAAATATTTTAGGAGTAAGACATTAATAATCTCTCATTTTATATTCTGATGTCACGGCGTGCTCTAAATGGACGGGGGATATACAGTGTCCCCCTTCCCCTTGAAAAATTGAAAGTAAAATATTATGTCTAAAATACATTCATATAAAACAATCGGTCAGATCCCATAACGTTTTTTTCCATAAAAAGGTTTTCAGAATCTTGCTATTGCAAAATGTTAAACCAGCATTTTTTTGTAAATAATAAAAACCTAAGATGATGATCAGCTTCTGCTTAACTTGAAATTACAAAACATCTCATATAATTTACTAGATAGTCTAATCTCGATTCAAGAAGCAGGTCATTTGAATCTGTCCACTATTCTTCAAGACTCCCGATTACTTAAGTCCCTTAAAGGTTTACCAACAAAATCGAAACTTTTAAAAATACATAAAGTTAACACATTTATCAAACCAACTGTATGGCTAAATGGATTGCTTACATTCCAATAAGCGTTATATGTATTGATATTCTGTCATAGAATTCAATCGTGGATGCAACGAAATCAATAAACATAATTATTCTTTCAAAGTATTCTATACTTATTATCAAACCCTATGAAATGAGATAACAAAGACAAAAACCAGGAAAGAATTCTCTCTGTGTTTGACTTCCACTAAATTGTAATTTGGCTTGTATTGCAATAAAAACTTCATATGGTGATCCCCTCCTGCTTATCTTGAAATTACAAAACATCCCATTCAATTTACTAAATATTTTTATCTCGATGCAAAAAGCAGGACGCTTAAATCCGTCCACTATTCTTTAATACTTCCAGAGTACTAAAGTCCCTTATAAAGTCCATCAACAAAATCGAAACATTTAAAAATGCACGGTTAAAACATTTACCAAACCGACTGCATGGTCAGATGCATTGTTTACATTCCAATAAGCATTATGTGTATTGATATTCTGTCATAAAATTCAAGCACGGATGCAACGCTATCAATAAACATAATTATTCTTACAAAGCATTCGATACTTATTGTCAGACGCTATGAAATAGGATAGCACAGACAAAACAGAAAAGAATTCCGTCTCTGTATGACTTCCACCAAATTGCAATCTATGTCTTTCGGCGGCATGTTGGAATCCCGATTAATCTAGATGCTCCGTAGAAACATTGAGCCCGGTCCAATAATAACAGAATAATATAAAAGCATTGGGCTGTTTTGTGCTCAGGTGCTTTATGGACCTCACCAATAAATCGATGGGTGCGAGCAAGCGTGATGCCAAACAAAACTCCTATCTCATTTTGGAATCCGATATTTACTCTCACAGATAAGATTCTACAAATCAATGAGAAACTCGTTGAAGGTTTTTCTTGTGTGTATTAGTTCTGTTTTTAGACCTTTCCAGAGAAAACAATGGAACCGCGCTGGGACTTGCTAATCGTGGACCGGTATCGAATTTCTGGATCGTGCCAGTTGGTGCACTGCTTTGACCATCTCGATTATGTTATTTCTGAAGGGACTTTGAGGTTTCGAAACTTATTTTCTTTAAACGTTAGGATAGGGCGAACCAGCCAGTAGTAGACCTATTAATGCACATTATTTTTGAAACAGTTGAACTGGAGATAATTTGTAATTACACTTTGAAGTTTTTTTCTTTGTGTCTGGAAAGGAGAGTAATTCAAATTTACTTTTGTATAATTTTAATACTTGATAGCTGGTATAACTTTTTCTCCTCAGAAGTGATTCGGCAAGTAATTTAAGAATACACATCTAGTTCCAGTTCAATTGATTGGTTAAGTCAAATCGTGTTTATTGGCTGTAAAAATACAAACCAATTGATTATTCACAGATTAGACTCGTTCGCTTTTTTAAATAAGGAATATGGTATAAGGGTATGGTATAATAATGATAGATGGTCAGGGAATGGCAGGTTCACCTTAGTAACTCATTTTATATAGTACGTAATGAGAATGTCTATGAAACATTTTATTTAAATAAACAAATATGGATTTCAATCCTGTAAAACGTTTGCGTAAAGTATGACTAGGGTTTTGTTGTCCTAAAAATTACTAGAAAATGACCATTAAAAATGCACTTATGACCCAAACAAGCTACAAAAATGCTCCAAAAATAACTAGAATGACCTAAAAAATTACTTTTTCCAACTCATTTAAGAACAAAAATTATACCCTAAATATACTCAATACAATACAAAATTATCTTAAAATACAATTTAATTTATTACAGTTTAGAAAATGCCCAGTAAAAATAATCTTGTAAATCTTTTAATAAAAGGAAGATATTAATGGAACAACAGCAAAAATAAAAAATCTAAGCAACCCCTAGACAATGCAAATTTTCTTAAAACACAAATTTTAACTTTTTGCAGTTTAGAAAATGCACAATAAGGAAAGAGTCATGACCCAAAATATCTACAAAAAATGTCCTTAAAAACAGCGAAAATGAGCTAAACATTAAATTGTTTACAAATCAAACAAAAGTAATTGCTGAAACAACAACGATAAAGGAATACAGACATCTCATAAGAAAAACATATTCTTAAATATTCAACTTAATTTGTTATAGTTTCTATGCCATATTAAGTCTATTTTCTTAATGAAAAATAGGTCCATTGCAAAGAAACGTTGAATTTCCTGAAATTTCCCAAAGGGGAAAGTTTTCTCTATCAGAGGTAAAATACGGAGATTTAGGGAACTTCACACAAAAATGCCCTTTATGCATTATGCATCTATGCATTATGCATAATGTATAAAGGGCATTATGCATATTTATGCATTATGCATAAATATGCATGTTAATGACTCAAAAATATTTTTTTAAAGCTTTATCCCTCTGAGGATCATACAAGCATTTTTTCACCATACAAACTGCAGTTTTCCCTGCATAGCTTCAAAACAGTTATAGACTTCTTGACCAACAGAATCTTTTCTAGGATTCTTTTAACCAATAGATATGGAAGTTTAGTCATTAAGAGTGCTGTAGAATAAAATCAATACCTCGTTACTCGGAAATCTCGTGACCCTCAAAGGGATAAAATTAAAAATTATCAAAAAACTAAAAATTGTTCTTCTATTACGAAAAATGCATGAAAATGGCACTTAAATCGACTTAGCTTTTTAAGAAATATTCTTCCTATTTTCTCAAAAGAAATTAGTCTTCACAAAAACAGGCACAAAATCATCAAAATTTCAATCGTTGACATTAGGATGATCAAAATAACATGCATCGTAAATTTTTCAAAAAGTTTCATTTTATGAATATACAGCATCTTACTTTTGAATGGACTATAATTTTTGATGCAGTCTGTCCAAAAATGTTTTTTCATCAGTCCAAATACATTTAAAGGTCTACACATTTGTTGCTTGCATTTTTAATTTCCTTTTCAAAATGGTTTTTTGTGCAAAGTATATTTTTTTCTGGAATGGTCTGAGGTGTCAATAGATCAAAAATAGATTTATTTTCAAAGTAATTATACGTCATTTATTCCAAGTCAAACCTCACAGTTCACAACCCGGGACAATTTGTTGTCTAGCCCCATATAAGAAATTTGGAAAACTTTAGCTTCTTCTCAGAGTAGATTTTATGTACATTTATTTTAAATTTGAAAAATAGGGCAATTTTGGCAGGATTCTAGTATCACTAACTCTCCCATAACTCTAGATCTAATTGTTCAATCGGAATAAATTAGGGCTTATTTTGTAGATACGCATACAACTTTTCTAATGATGTATTACATGATCCTTTTAATGACATTTTTAATTCAAAGATCATTCAATTTTTGAACTTAACCTTGAATTACAAAAAATGTAATCTTTTATTTTTAAATATATTTTAAAGCCCGTTATTTACCTTTGATTTCTAAAAGTTTCATGGTTTAGGTGTTCATAACAAAACACAAATTCTAAGTAAATCGAATGATATAATCAGCACCCATAAACACTTGTATCGTTTGATTAATTCTCAGCTCGAGCTCATATAAAGCTAATTTCGTAGATAAAAAAATGCATAATTTCCAATGATATACCACATGAAATTATTTATTTTGAGGTCACTCAGTTCGACCTTTGACCTTGAATTTTAAAAGGGGATATCTTTTTCATATATGTTAAAGCTACTTTACTTTTCTTCCTTTGTGAAATTTTCAAGTTTGCGCATGCATTGGTTCATAAGTAGGTATTTCGATCAACGTCACACTGGAGCAACACAACGGGCTATTGGTGACGGTCCGGGATCAATCCTAAAGGGAAAGATGCAAGGACAACACCACGTGATTTTGAACCACGGTCAGATGACGAGCATTGGTTCATAGAAAAAATATTTTTAATAAATGGAACCATGTAAAAACAAAATCCATAAACATCTGTATATTTTGATCTAATTCCCCAAACGAGATGAAAACAGGTATAATTTTGTAGATAATTGCGTAACTTTTCTAATGCTATATTGCATGATTTATTTGTATTCGCTTTTAAACAATATATGAAACATTAAATATACAACAATAATTGCTTTAGAAAAATAAAACATACCGGATTTTTTTCTATAGCTATACTTAAAGAAACGAGTCTACCCAAACAACGATTCAACAGCCCTTCCATAAACATTTGTCCAGAAAAAATTGCACAAATACCCTCAAATACGCTCAAGTGTAAAAGAAAATGTGTTACAACGAACCTATATTTTCAGCGTGGCCGAGGAAAGTAATTTGGACTATGTCATATTCCATAAACAATGTCATTAATTGAGCAAAAGAATGAAAAAAATTGAAAGAAACGTTTTTTTTATTTAAAAGTTAAACAAAATAAAATAGTGCGTTTGTATGAAAAACATCCTGAATATGTGCATGAAAAAACCTAATTTAACATGTATTAATGGGAAGCTGTTATTAAACTCTTCATAGATTGCTGTTTAAGGAGTGTACCATGTGTAAATTTGAACATTAACTTTCAATTTAAATACAATGTACTCTATGTATACTATTAAAACTTTGTCATAGGTACTACAAAATATATTGTTAATAGTTGTAAGTAGTTGAATTTACTTCGCACAAAAGTATCACAATGGGCTATTGGCAACAGTCCCGGTTCAATTCCGAAGGGAAAGAAGAACAGCACCTCTGAAATTTTGAACCAAGATCAGAAGATGAGGGCACCTGAGTTAACATCCCATTCTCCAAACTTCCACACCACGCCAACACGAGGACATTTCACACCACGCCATATTTAACATGCACCAGCCCCTCGTACGCGATGCGGTATTTGATTGGATCGAGTTTCGAACTCAAAACCCTCCGTTTGTTAATCCGCGACTCTACCAACTGGGCTACCATGGCCCTTGTTAATAACGATACAACTCGTTTACATCATCTTTATTATTCTAGGTACTTTTATTAAAAGATGTGTTTAATGTATATTTCAGCTATCTACTGTATGATGATTGTTAAAATAAAATCAGATTAATTTCAAAATAATTAATAAAGTTTGCTAGAGTTAATTAAAAGACGTCGCCATTTTTCTGGATGCCTCTTATGTTTGTTTTTATTTCAGCAACGTGTCTCGATTAATTCAGAAATGTTAATTGACTTAATTTACGCAATTTTTCGCTTTATTTTTATTGCTACAAGTAATTAATTTAAATAATTGTTTGAATGAATTCATTTTTTTAAATTCATTTCAACTCATAGAAGCCTTTTAAAAAGACGGTTTAAAGTATGATAAACACTGAATTTTTAAATCAATTATCTGTATAGCTCTTAATAAAGATTTTGTTAGATTAATTATACAGGTATACCAATGTAGAACTAAAATAACTGGAAATTTATGCTTCCCATTTTGTTCCCTGCTAAACATTTGGTTTCACATTTTCGATGGTATGATGATAATACTATTTAATTTATATATAACCCGTTCACTTCAATTTAGGAACAGGAGCAGGATGAAAAATTTGTTTGAAGGAATTTTTTACCAATCTGAAAATTGCATACTTCCAATCCATATTCTCCATCATAATTCGATAAAATTATAAAGTTTTTATAAAGATATAAACAAACATTAGTTGTTATTTCAACCTTTTCGTCAATATGAACCTATTCCTACTCTACCCACATACAATCATTTTAAAGCCGGTATGAAAAGGAGTAATAATAATTTATTTATTTAATTCATTACTGTTTTTCTACAGAAAATTATCCAATTACAGAGAACAAAAAATATGTGATCCAAAATATGCAAAGAAAAAAACATACACAAATATAATTAAATGAGAGATAAAGGTAGGCAATGAATTAACGTCGCATTTTAGCAATACAACGGACTATAGGTGACAGTCCGGGATCAATCCCGAAGGACAACAACCTCGAAATTTCGAACCAAGGTCAGATGACAAAGTCACACCTGAGCTGGCACCCCATTCTCCAAACTTCCACACCACACAAACGTGAGGCCAAGACAAATGTAACGTGTACCAGCCCCCACATACACGACGATCTTTGATCATATTGAGTTTTGAACTCGCAACCCTCCAGTTGCTAATCCGCTAAGCTTTGAACCGGGCTATCGTGGCACTAAATAAGAGATAAACAAAAAACGTCATCATGTGATAACACAATGGTGAAATGGTAGAGTTTTTCAGTGCAAACTTAGGTAATCTATCAGGAAAAGAAAAAATACTTCCGTTATAGAAGAAATTTGATTTATTGCCAATTTGTTGATGTTTGGCTTTGATTTTCATGATTAATTCTATAGGCTACATGGTGAAATTACATTCGATAAACATGCGAAGTTACGGAAAAGGAACCACGTACACCAACAAAACACTAGAGCCCTCTATATTTAGCTTTACAGGGGTAAAACCTCCAGGCTCGTGGCACAGATGTGGTTTAGTTATTGAATATTTCCCACTGCATTACGCATTTCAAGCAATAGATCTTTTGATTACACGTGTCAACATTTCCAAGATAGAGTTTTTTAGCTTTTCTAGATCAGATTCTGGTGATCCTTGAACTGATGAAGTCCACTAAGAAATGTTTTCTATGCGCGAAGGTTAGATTGCTGTTTTAGAAACACTAAGTGAGTAAAGTTTTTCTCTTCCTTTTCTCAAAATTCTGTTTTTTGACTTAGTATGTTTCAGTCGTAAGCCGAAGAAATATTCTCTCCCGACACTCTACGATTCGTACCAAAAAATTGAAATATCCCGTATGATTTCAAAACTCTTACGTTTTCCAAGCCCCATCAAGACCCTAAACGTCAACCCCTCCTCTCCGGAAGAATCAAAGTATTCCCGATCCTGGAAACGGAAAAACAATTTACCCCCATATAAACCTCGTTACTGGTGTTCTGTACCGAAATACCATGGTGAATTGAAAACGTCAGGTGCATGTTGGAAGGATTTCTTTGAGCTTATAGTGGAAAGTCCAAAATGTTTTCCAAGATGAAGAAATGCTTTATTAGGCTGAAATATTTATTTGCATTCATATTCTCTATATAGCATATAAAGATAAATAAACTGTCGAGCCTTTCAGGGGCATTAGGACGTCTGGCGTCCCACACCTTTGAAATGGTTAAAGCTTGGGATACACACTTTTATGTATATTAAGGCATCTGAGGCATGTATATACTCTCATTTGATATTCTGATGTCTAAGAATGGCGGGTGGTGAGACATAGAAGCCCTACACCTTCTAAAAAACGAAACGTTTGTATGAAATACATCAAGATAAGGTGAAATGCATTAGGAAATACATTCGGATAAGGTTATGAGTCTTTCGTAAATACATTCTGATAAGGTTACTGTCCTTCGGAAATACATTCTGATAAGGTTACGGTCCTTCTGAAAAAGTTCAGATAAGGTTATTGTACTTTATGGGTCTCCATACATGTAGTTTCTTTTCTAAAACAATTTTTAGCAGATTACCGTTTTCAAAGGGTTAATCACATGATGTGCAGCTGCTACGAAGATATAAATATATTTGTTATTTAAACCTTTTCGTCAAAACTTACCTACTTCGCACATGCTGACGTAACATACATATTAACAAAAAAAAAGGTCGATTGGTTTTGGGTTTAATGGCGCAAGATCTGGCCAGGCTTTGCTAAACACGAGACAGAAAACGTCAAGTAATGGATATACATAAGTACGAAAAGTTTTATAAACACAGAAGGTACCCAGGTAGGCAACAATAAAAAGTAATAACAAACAATGATAAAAAAATATTTTGAATAGTTATTTATTAAATATTTTTCATACTAATCAAGAGAGCTCCACCCCGGCTAACAAATACACGAAGATTGAACAGCAATCTCCATTGGCTCTCTGCTTTAACCGTGCTAGATTCATTTGTTCGCACTGCGCTTTAGCATCAAAACATCTGTCAAATATTTTGTTAAATAAAAGTATTAATTTAACAAATATTATTTAATTTGTAGAAAGAGACTTATTAATTACACATTAGGATTTCAAGATAGTGGCCAGAAAATAGAATGTCCGAGAGAATCGTATGGAGGAAAAAGTCATTACGTATTCTATTACTTCATGTACACTAAAGTGCCAAGAAAACTAGTACATATGTTTAATACTTCGTAGGCCTTCCACGGGAGAGTGGAATGGACTCCACAAGCTTGCGGAAGTATTCGGTAGTTATTGAACACCATACTTCTTGAAGAGCCATCCACAATTCTGTGGTATGCCGAGGTGTAAGGTTTCTGTGTTCTACAGAGCGTTGACTGGCATCCCAAATATGTTCGATAACATTGAGGTATGGTGACTTCTTAGGTCAGAATAACAAGACCCCAAACTCAGATAAGTGTATCTCAAGTCTTAATTTAGCGAAACAAGACTTGTGGCGCATTCTCCTGTTGGAAGAGGCCAAACATGTCGGAATGAAATCTGGATATGAACGGGTGTAACCCATTACTAAGGATTCACACGTAGCTTTCATTTGTCAAAGACGTTTTTAGACGTACCAGAAATCCCATTAAATGCCAGCTAAACAAATCGCATACCATTAAGGAGCCACCACTAGCCTGCACAATTCCCTGTTGACATTCGGGATCCATGGTTCCATAGTTTTCTTCACGCACGACTCCTTCTATCTTCCCGAAACAGTTGGAAACGCGACTGGTTAAATCAGGCTATTCTTTTCCAGTCATCAAGTGTCCAGTGTCGGTGTTCCCGAGTCCAGGCTAGGCTGTGTGTCGAGTATTGTTGTTGGGTGTTGGGTGTCTCAAGTTGGGTGTCGGCTCCTAAAGATTTGGAGAAATGTTGCACAGTTCTGACACTGATGTTTGTTGAGGGCCCAAAATTGAATTCTGATGTTACTTGAGGCAGAATTACACGCATATCACGTGAAATGATTCTCTCCTTCCAACGCTGGTCATACTCACCAACAGTTTTTTAGGACCACACTGCTGTCGTAAGTTACAGGTTTTGCCAGAATTTACATCACGGGTACACATCCTTGAAGTGGTGGTAAGTGCAAATCCAAACTTCTCTACCTCCGAAATGCTGACATCACACGAGCTCCAATTATTAAACCGCATTGAAAATCGCTTAAATAATTATAACTTGCCATTCTAACAGTGAAAATGGCTCTGTGGAAGCTCTAGAAGCTTCCACAGATGTCTGCTGTTGTATACACATATGTACACTGGCAGATGCAATCAATGACGTGCACAGGTGTAGCTGCTATGTATTTTGCCTAGGCTCGTCTGTACCAGTCTTTCTGGCATTGTATCTTTAGGGCAGATAACGTTTTAATGATATTTTCAAGTTTTCTGATCAGCTAAATCAAACTTATTAAATCATCAAATTTATCTCATTACTTCTAAAGCATTTACTGAATTTACTTTCCTTGATCTTCCTTTTTACTTTTCGTGGCTTTTTCATTAGGATTCATTTGCTACTTGGTTATGCTTTCGTTCTTTTTGAATGTAAGCTGAACTTAAATTTATTTTTGAAATACAAGCTTAGAATTACTCGTCGCATTGGTTTTTCTTAACCAATGAAAAATTTGTTCATTTTTCATAGCCAGATTTGATTTGTTAGTCTGATGCTTGCTTGATCTAACCGTTGCCAAATAACATGTACAAATGAAATATTTTTTTATGCCACGTAAAAAATATTTGACGTGTGTATATTACTAGTAGACCCGCGGATAGCATCTACGCTAATTTCTGAATTCTTCATGTCGATGACCCAATGAGACTCACATCTGATATACCTTATTTAAATCCAATTATAATGAATATTAACATGTATATGCACATTTCGTATCATCCTAATAAAATAAAATTTATCATTAATATAAAGCAACATTTAACCATAGCCATATTATAACAATTAACTTCTGAATATTCACTTTAATTGCATCCCATTCAAAGGTCATTTGATGTCATTTGACGTTTAGACCTATTTTTTCGTTCGCTGGCATTTTCTTTTTGGCTATCATTTCCATCAGATTTCAGATTTTCCATTGCCTTCTGTGATCAGACTGCTCAGGAGCTGCTTTTAGAGTGGCGAGCTCATCTGTGTTGTTTCAACAAAATTATAGGTGGGTAGTTGAATTAACATCCCATTGGAGCAACACAACGGGCTGTTGGTAACGGTACTGAATCAATCCCGAAGAAAGATGACGAGGTCAACACATGAGCTGGCACCTCTCTTCAAACTTCCACACCACTCCAACGTGAAGACATTTGAGGCCGCGACAAATTTAGCGTGCATCAGTCTCCACGTACCCCACGGTCTTTGGTTGGATCGATTTTGAACTCAAGCCCTCCTTTATTCTTCCAACGGAGGCTATCGAGTCCCAGCAAAATTATGGGCTCCATAACTCAGATAAAACATATTTAAACTAAGTAGCAAATGGAGAGAATAAATCCGGTAGCGGTTGGATTTAAATTGCTTATATTCGTTTGATGCCATTTTCCAGCAAACAAATATTTTATATTTCTGTGCACTTACGTTAGTAAAATATACGTATAGATAGATTACACATTTGAAATAATAAATATTCCCTCTATAAATCATCCACTTTGATGTAATGCGTCCCCCAAAATATTGACATGTCCCAGAGGATTTCAAAACACTTGCAATCTTCCCGGCACCATCAAGCATCGATAAGACCCTAAACGTCAAAACTGGCGACGAATCTAAGTATTCCCGATCCTGGAAACCGGAAAAACAATTCACTCGCCATAAAAACCGCGTTACTGACGCTCGATTCCGAAATGCCCGGGTAAATTGAAAACGACAGGCGCTTGTTGAGGAGGTGTCTCTGGGCATGGAGTGGAAAGTAGGTGTTCCAAGGGGGCCTGTCCCTGACAGCCCCCGATTTAAAGTCCCGCTTTGTTCAGCCCCGGCCATTATGCAAATGATTTATGACAGAAAGATTGCAGCCGTGGGAATGAACGAACTTTTGACGCCCCGCGTTAATTGGATCCGAATGCGGAAGGCATTCTTTAGCATATTCACATATTAATTTCTTTGGGCGCGCGGTCAGAGTCGTGGGGTTGTTGTGAGGTCTTTTATCTCCTGTTCTCCGGTTGGTAATTGGGTTCCCGGATCGGGGAAGGACCTCGATCGAAAACCGAAATCGAATACTTTTGTTTACGTAGTAGTTATCAATATTCATCCCATCGTCCCTCTTTTCGGGTGAATACCAATCAGGTGAGGCTGACAACAGGTTAATAAGTTTCCCGTGTTTCTTGAATTCCGATTAAACTTCGTTGTTAGCATCGTTGTATCTCAATATATTTGGATTGATCCCAAATAGTTCGTTGTGTTGCTCTAGTGCAACGTTAATTCAACTACCTCTATATATTTTATGCGATTTCTACTACTAACAACATTTACTTTATCCATTCACAGTATTTTTCGAAGCATTATAAAAAGGTATTGACAAGGTCTGATACCTACAATATTAATTTACCCAATTTTTCTAAGACCCTTTCTTGGAATATACTGAAGATACTAAATACCAATCAGGTGAGGATGACAACAGATTTAAAACTTTGAATTCTGATTAAACATCGTCATTAATATTGGCGTATTTCTATAGATTTCATACAATTGATACTTTTTCTTACCAGCATTAAAGCTTTATATGGAGGTATTGAAAGGTTCAATAGGGTTTATGTGGTTTGGTGTGGTGAGTGCTGATGAAAGAGGAAATACTCGGAAATAAACCAACATGGAATTTATTCAAACATAACAAATTAGAAGGTGAGCCGGCGTGTCTGGCGAGAGAGGAGAAAAGAGAGAAAGAACAAGTATGCGCTATTATATAATATCATGTGACGTCATACAAACGAGCTGCTAGCAGCGCCGCTCCTCAATCAAGAGGGAGTGAATCACTATAGAGTATCCCTCCAGAGACGAAGGGAACGATACATATTCATAGGAATGTTTACAAAGTGATGACAAAGTAAATGACAATGATACAATAATTGACTATGAAATAAAATTCTTGTACAAGTAATGATAGAAAAAATACAGTAAAATGTTACATGAAAAAAAAATACATCTAATGAAAGAAAATACAATATATATGCTATAAAATTATTAAACATGTGACATGGATTTTTCTTATAGCTATTACATGCGCATAACTAATCTTTTTGGAAAGCGAACATGTCTACCTGATTTTGTAATCCTAGGTTGTATGGCAGGTGCAGAAGCTTTTTGATCTACTGTTTGTTGCTTGGATGGTTTGTTTGTCTGATCTAAATGTGAAGATACTTTCAATGGCTGTAAGTCAGCAGAAAATGTATATGCGGGTTTCAAGCGATCAATAGATACAGTAGTGTTTTTACCATTTAAATTAACAACGAAATTTTTATCCGTACGACTGAGAACTAAATGCGGTCCAGAATAAGGAGGTGTAAGCGGTGGTCGAATTTTGTCAATTCTCAAAAATACATGTGTGCATGTATTCAAAGATGGATGTACATAAAATTTGCTATTGCCGTGTTTAGCAGGAGCAATAGGACTAAGTTTTCTCATCATTGAAATTAAATTTGACACGTAAGTTAGTGTAGCAGGTTGTTTTAGAGAATCAGTCGAAATGAGATCTGATGGTAAACGTAAAGTTGTTCCATAAACTAATTGAGAGGTTGTTGCGTTTAGGTCATTTTTAATGGCTGAGCGTAATCCTAACAATACAATTGGTAAAACCTCAGTCCATTTTACGTTCTCATGAGCAATAATAGCGCCTTTAAGATGCCTGTGAAATCTTTCAATCATACCATTGCTTTGAGGGTGGTATGATGCGGAATGAATTCTATGACTGCCTAACATGTTTGTTAGTTCGCGAAATAGTCCTGATTCAAAATTTCGTCCTTGGTCTGTAGTGATAGTGACTGGTGTTCCGAATCGCGAGATCCATGCATGTAATATAGTTCGTGCTGTTGTCTCTGCTGACATATCCGCTGTAGGAATCACTTCTGGCCATCGAGTATATCTATCTATGATTGTAAGACAGTATTTATAGCCATCGGAAGAAGCAAAAGGTCCAATGTAATCTAGATGGATATGAGAAAAACGAGCATCTGGTTGAGAAAATGTGCTAAGTGGAGCTTTCGTATGATGAAATACTTTTGCTCGCTGACATTTGTCACAAGTGCGAACTTTATTTTTAATATCGTTCCTCATTCCAGGCCAAAAGAATCGTTTAGAAATTATATTAGTTGTGGCTGATATTCCGGGGTGAGAAAGAAAATGCAAGTTTTCAAAAACTAGTTGTCTGAAATTTTTGGGGACGAAAGGTCGAGGATTTTCAACTGATTTGTCACATAACAAGGTAATGTCCTCAAGAGGAAAATAATGTTTGTCCAACTTTAATGTGTTTTGCTGAATTAATTGCTCTAATTCTTCATCGTGAAGTTGAGCTTCAGCAAGTTTCTTATAGTCCAAAGCAAGTGGTTTGGAGACAGCATCAATCTCTATCCTAGATAATGCGTCAGCAATTGTGTTTTGTTTGCCATCGACATGACGTATATCTGTGGAGAACTGGGATATATAATCTAAGTGTCTAAGTTGGCGCGGAGAACATTTATCGGGCTTTTGTTTAAAGGCATATATAAGGGGTTTTTGATCGGTATAGATAGCAAAATTTCTACCTTCAAGCATGTGTCGAAATTTCTTAATGGATGTGTAAATAGCCAGTAATTCACGGTCGTAAGTGGACCAATTCTTTTGACTGTTATTAAGTTTAATTGACAAAAATGCTATAGGTTCCCATTGTTCATTTGCAAATTGCATAAGTGAACTGCCTATAGCAACATCGGATGCATCAGTCCAAAGACTTAATTGAGCACCAGGCACTGGGTGTTTAAGCAAGGTTGACTCAGCAAGTGCCTGTTTTGCGGCAGAAAATGATTTGTCTGTTTCATCAGTCCATACAAGTGATATATCGGTTTTGGAAGACGGACGAGAGGATTTCTTTTTGTTTTTCTGTCCTTCCAAAAATTTTATTAAAGGAGCCAAAATGTGGGCAGCTTTTGGAATAAATCGCCTATAAAAGTTAAACATGCCCAGAAATCTGCGAAGTTGAGTAATAGTTTGTGGTTTGGGAAATTTTTGAATTGCTGCAACACGATCAGGAAGAGGTGCGAGTCCTTCACCACAAACTTTGAAACCTAAAAAGTTTAAATTAGATGCTCCAAAAATACATTTAGAAGGTTTAATTGTGAGACCATAATGATTCAATCTTTCAAAAAGAGCTCGTAAGTGGAGAATATGCTCTTCATGGGTTTTACTAGCAATTAAAATGTCATCAATGAAAGCATAAACACCATCCAGACCTCTAGTGACCTCATCAATAAATCTCTGAAATGTACTGGATGCATTACATAACCCAAATTGCATTCTAGTACTCTCAAAGAGTCCGAAAGGGGTACAAATAGCAGTTTTGTTAATATCTTGTGGAGCAATGGGAATTTGATGAAATGCTTTTACTAAATCAACATGAGAGAAAATTTTGGTGCCATGCAATTCACTTGTGAAATCCACTATGCTAGGAATTGGGTATTTATCCTTGACTGTTTGGGCGTTTAAGGCACGATAATCACCAACTGGACGCCAGTCATCACTATCTTTTTTTGGGACCATGTGTAATGGTGATGCATAGTTACTGCTAGATGGACGTATGTGTCCTAAATCAAGCATGTATTGGAATTCAGTTTTTGCTACTTTTAACCTATCTGGTGCAAGTCGACGAGGCTTAGCAAAAACCGGGGGACCAAAAGTTTCAATATAGTGCATGACATTATGTTTCAAGGGTTGATTGGCACAAGGAGATTTCGTAACATCTGGAAATTCTCCCAATAATTTGCAAAAATCATTGTTATCAGGGACAGTTTTAACAGAAACAATAGTAGAATCATCTAAAATACAATGACAATTTAATTTTGTGCATGAATCAGTCAAACGACGATTACGAATATCTGGTTTTAAATTAAAATAATGCAAAAAATCAGCACCAAGAATAGCAGTTGTAACATTACAAATATAAAATGGAAAAACAAAATTACGTCGTAAGCCTAAATTTAAAGAAAGTAATTTTTTACCATAAACTTCAATAGGTGTTCCATTTGCTGCATTAAAAGTTTGTGAAAGTTTAAGTTTCTTTTCATGTTTATTTGCTGGGATGATAGAACAGTCACTGCCAGTGTCCACAAGGTATTTAATATTGGTGCGTTGATCAATCACAAAAAGGCGACGCGAGGTTGGTGGCGAGGAATATGTCGCCGCTACTCCTGGCCGCTGATGTTTTCCGAAAATGAGCAGGGCTTGGAACACTTATTTGCTTTCGATTGGAACTTACGGTGGTACCAACAGATGTCTTGGGCTTTGGTAGAAGGGCTTCGATGTCGGTAACCGGAATTATTCCGCTTTCGTGAAAAACTCCTTGAACGTCGCAAATTGGCAACTTCTTTTCGAAGATCTTTAATTTCTTGCATCAAGATAGAGTGAATGTTTGAAGCACTGGAACTAGAATTACCAATAGCGGAAACGGCACTTACTTCTGCAGGCGTAACTTCGAGAATGCGGTCAGCTACTTCAGCTGCCTTTTGTGGCGTCAAAGGTTCAATTGAAGCAAGGATTGATTGTACATTAGGTGGTAATTGTTGTAAAAATAATTCCAATAAAAGAACGTCGGTGATGTTATGGCTTTCGGCACGGCGTTGCATAACACGAAGAAGTTCTGTAGGCTTCCGATCTCCTAATTGTTCACCAGCTAACAATCTACGTATTTCTTGCGATTTCGTTTCACCACATCTGGAAATTAGTTGCTCCTTGAGTTGTGCATAAGGATCTGTTGAATCAGGAGATAAAATGATATCTCGAACAATTGAAGCTATTTCTGATGGTAAATGAGCAAGACAATAATTATATTTAGTTTTGTTGTCGGTGATGGGCTTCGGAACAGCCAGTTTAAAAGTAGCCTCAACCATCACAAACCATAAGGCTGGATCATTCGAAATAAAATTGGGAATTTTAACAGCAGCGGTTTCCTCCATTTCGATTCAGAATAAAACGTTCACAAAATAAAAAGATTTCGTGATCAAACTGAACGTGTGATCCAGTAGTATCCAGTCAGGAAACGTTCGAAAAGAAACTAAATACTTGGCGCCATAAGAAAGAAAATGGTGGAGGCCAAATCAACTGTGTATTAGTTTTGAAGCCACATTCAAAAGTTACAACAAGCGAAATAAATTCATACCTCAAAGTCCAGCATCAGGGTCACCATTTATGTGGTTTGGTGTGGTGAGTGCTGATGAAAGAGGAAATACTCGGAAATAAACCAACATGGAATTTATTCAAACATAACAAATTAGAAGGTGAGCCGGCGTGTCTGGCGAGAGAGGAGAAAAGAGAGAAAGAACAAGTATGCGCTATTATATAATATCATGTGACGTCATACAAACGAGCTGCTAGCAGCGCCGCTCCTCAATCAAGAGGGAGTGAATCACTATAGGGTAAATACCTACAATGATAATTTACACGATTTCTCTACGTAGTTTTTCTTACAGTATACTGAAGATACAGGATCCTATCAGGTGATGATGACAGCAGGTTAATAAGTTTCTCATTTCTTGAATTCTGATTGAAAGCTTTTGTTAGTATCGATATATTTCTATATATTTGATACGATTTCTACTTTATAGTAACAGCGTTTACTTTTTCCGCCTTTTGTTATAAGCATTATGAGGAAATTGAGAGGTCTAACACTAAAACGTTAATTTACCCGATTTCTCTTCATACATTTACTTAGAATATACTGAAGATACTGGTTTGTACACAATGTAGGATATTTATTTGTATATAAAGTCTCCTATAAGGCGTCTGTCTGTTCCTTTGAGATATTCTCAAGCACAACTGGACTGATTTTGATTCATTTTTCATCATTCAGTAGAACGTTTGTCGAGAAAGGTTTAGGTGGTTAAAATATTAGTCTATTGCAAAACGAAGATAAGCAGGGTCGAGTTTATTGAAGCAAGTAAAAAATGGCAGTCCAAGAGCTTTCTTGATTAACACTGCTTAAAGCAGGAGAGATGAGATGCGAGACTCATGCGCTGGTATGAGGTAGTTATTTAATTAACGTCACACTGGAGCAACACAACAGGCTATTGGCAACGGTCCGGAATCAAACCCAAAGAGAAAGATCCGACGACAACACCACGTAATTTTGAACCATGGTCAGATGACGAGGTGACACCTGAGATGGCGGCCCCCTCTCCAAACTTCTACACCACGCCAACGTGAGGACATTTGAGGCCACGACAGATGTAGCGTGCACCAGCCCCATTTGTACACTACGGTCTTTGGTTGGATTTAAACTCACAACCCTCGGGTTGCTAATCCGTTACTCTTCTAACCGGGCGCGCTGGTAGGAGAGTAAACACGACCCTCGTCAATAGTAAATGCTTGTGTGTTGGAACAGAATGTTGGAACAACATTTTTGTTTGAGGAGCTTTTTAATTCAAGTTTAAACATTGTATTACCATTATTCGCAGACTGAAAGGGAATATAGGCACATGGTCGGATATTTAACATACAGGTGGTGTACCAAATAATAAGAACACCTGTGGCGCATTTCAAAATCTTTTTAGTCTGCGGTGGGTCCACTCTTGGCCTGAATTACAGCTTGTATCCGACGAAGGATGGACAAATACAAATCCTGCACTGTGTTCAAGGATATACACATCCCTCCCTCGTGCTTCTTTCGTTAGATTTGAAAGTGTGACTGGAGGAGGAAACTTAGCAGCACTTTGGCCTTAATAATTTTTTATAAGAATAATATTCTTTGACATTTAAGCCCTAATTTTGGTGTTTGCTTACATTTCTTTTGAACGTTGATTTCTATCTTCTAAATTTCTCGTCAAGCTACTGATGAGTTCCATTAAATAGTCCTAGAGCTATCTAACGGAACTCATTCATGTTTAGCTATACATATTTAGCAATAACTTTTAACTCTACTTAATACGTTTCTAATTCTACAGCTCAAATCAAGCTTAACGAATCAAACTTAACAGTAAGAATAAAATGAAAATTAACAAATCAAGTAAATAAACCCTTGTCCTCAGTAGCTAAATTTCACCAAGTTTTCGTTCCCGATTCAGTGCCAACACGCACCATTATTTATTACTCAATGAAGCTAAACTACGCAGGAAAAGGAGAGAAAAAGACTTCATTGTTTATTTAAGATAATTTCTTTAATTGAACAATAGACGCAGCCTACAACTTTTACCACTGCTTCTGCACCTAGCGCTTCGTAAAATGCGTGCCTTAACAAAGAAACGGAACAGACTCCTCCTCAAATGTTAAATTAAAACGAACGATGACGTTGGATAGATGGGACTATCTTCCACCCCAGCGGGAGGGGGCGTTCGCACTACACGCCCTTCTAATTAGCCCCATGGGGGAGCCGATAATTGGGAATATATCGCCAGCCGCAATTGTACTCGTTCCATAATAACTTTTATCTCCATGTGATAATTGCACCTACCTCTTTAAGTATGATATTCCAGAAATGTTTCCGACCACTGGTACCGGTAACGTTTTTTTCACTGCGGAACGGCTCTACCAGAGATAGCGCTTTCGATTCGCCAAGATAAGGGAAACTGATCGGGGACAAAGCCAGATACGACTTTGCGGATTTTTTTCATAGGTTTAGGTGCATGAGAATGCGATGGGAAATTTGTTAAGTGATTAAGAGGAGTTGAACCCAACATTTTCAAAAATAGCGTATCTGAAATTTTTAAGGATTTGGATAGTCTTTTTAGGCTCTTTCAAACGAAACTTCATTTTGCCTCAACCTTATTAGAAATTTTAAAAACCTAAATAAAATTGATGATAAACTTAATTAAATAAACAAATCGTTGGTTTAGAGCAGAAAGTCATTAACTGGCGAAAGGAATTTTTAACTTTAGAGCTGTTAAAAGGCTAAGTATAAATTTCAAGGTCTAAAACTAAAAATTATAAGCCTTTTGAACCGTTATATGTCGTTTAAACTTTTTACGAACTGACAATATATTTCTCATAAACATGAAAATGAGCATTTATCGCCTCCGAAATTATGTTAGTTTTCTGGTCTAAAACGACGAAATTTTAAATTTTCAAACTCGATTTTTCTCTAAATGCGGCTACGAGGTACATTTTCTAAAAATCTATTACAACCTAATAAGTTAAACTTTCCCATGTTCTACATCTATCATAAATTATACTAAAATGACCGTTTTGTTAAAGGTATAATAATAATACTTTTAAAGGCTTTTGCTTTATCTATCTGTTACATTCAAATCTTGTGATAGATTTTTAATACGATTCACGATGTTCAATCGACTTGAAGCTTTGCATACTTACATAATCCTGATAATAATACAACATTCAGTAGAAATCAAACTTGAGTTAACTCCATCACCTTCCCCCATTCAATTTTTACAATGTCAGAAAACCTCAGTAATATTGGCACCTATGGCAAGGTCTTTGTGAGTAGAGTTTAGATTTTTGTTGCTGTTTCCTACCCCACTTCAGGATGTGTAATGTGCTGAGAATTGGATAGCATGGTGAGGCGGAAAAAAAGTCATGTCGATAACTTTTCATCACCCAATGTCAAGGTTGTAGTCAACTCTCCGAGGATTGAATGGCAGGGGATTGGTATTTTAATTAACATCGCACTGGAGCAACACAACGGGCTATTGGCGACGGTCCAGGATCAAACCCGAAGGGAAAGATCAGACACAACACGTAATTTTTAACCACAGTCAGATCACGGAACGGCAGGGGAATGTTGAACAATACCACGATTAGCGTTGCACCACTGGGCACCGGAATAATCTCAGTAGCAATTAAGACCCTTATCTCTATATGTGTTTTTAATCTTTGAAAAATTTCATTTTGATGTTAAAAATGTGTTCAACCACTGTTCATGTGTGAAATATTCTATGTCTAACACATGAACTAAACTTGCTGGTTGGACATACTGCTAATATCAAAATGAAAATTTTTTATATTGAAAAGTATAAATTAGATATAATTTAAAAACTATATAAACACGCTTTTTCAAAATGCACTAAAATGTATAAAATAAAATTTTCTTCAGTAGATAAAAAATGTTCATACTCATATGATTCAAAGGAAACGGGTGGGCGCTTTTCACTCGTTTCCTTTAGCTACTAACACCCTTAATTATAGATCCCCATCGTTGGCTTCCAATAATCTTAGAAGTTTTGAAAATTTTAATAATTTTTTGTTCGCAGCAATGGATATTTCATTATGAGTTTCCAAATAATAATATGTTGTTGAAATTAACTCCCACGCTTTTACTCTTAGTCATATGCGTATTAACATTTTTTTATTAGTATTTAAGAAAGTTTTCTTTTTTATTTTTTGCATTTTGAAATAAAATCATATTTTACAAGTTTTTAATATAATTTTATGTTTTCAATTTAATATATTATAATATAATTTTATATTTTCAATTTAATATATTATAATATAATTTGATATTTTCAATTTAATATATTACAATATAATTTTATATTTTCAATTTAATATTATAATATAATTTTATATTTTCAATTTAATACATTGTAATATAATTTTATATTTTCAATTTAATATATTGTAATATAATTTCAGTATTTTTAATATAAATTTTTGTACTTAATTAATTATATGAGTTTTTAATATAAGATAATAATTTAAATACCGATAAAAAACTGTTTTGAAGATTTCTACTCGATTTGTTATGCATCAAGTCTCAAACATGCTGAGCTCCATTACCGACTTCGACTCATTTTAATTAATTGCTGGAGTTTAAGAACCAGCAATAAACTGTCGGTTTTTACTGATTTTGGAGATAGGTAAAAATCACCGTTACCAAAACATCATGACTGGTTTTGAATACGATTAACCAATTTTAATTGTTTTTACCAGAGCTGCAATGAAGTTGGTAGGTAGGTAGGCATTCTAATTAACGTCGCACATAACGAGCAACATAACGGGCTATTGGTGACGATCCAAGATCAAACCCCAAGGAAAATATCCGAGGACAACACCAAGTAATTTTGAACCACGGTCAGATGGCGAGGTCACACCTGAGCTGGCACCCCACTCTCCAAACTTCCACACCACGCCGTGAGGACATTTGAGGCCACTACAGATTTAATGTGCACCAGCCCCCTTTGTACACGACGGTCTTTGGTTGGACTCGAACTCAGCCCTCCGTGCTAATAACTTATTCTTCCAACCAGGCTACCACGACCCGAGCTGCACTGAGAAATGATGCATATATGAACATAATTATCATATTTTCTCGCTTATGAATAGGTGGAAAAATTCTCAAAAGTTTAAAATTGGTATTGTAGTAGGGTTCCAAAACCAGCAATTAAATAGTGATAAAAAAACTATTATGGTGGTTACTACTCAATTTGTTATGCAGCCTAATCAATTTGAGTATCATTACCATTTCAGCCTATTTTTATAATTAATTCTAGAGTTTTTTACAGCTTTTGGAGGTGGGTGATAATCACCGTTACGAAAACGCCATTACCAGTTCTCTTGGCTATATTTTATGATTTTAGCTTTACGTGTTGATGTTTTTAAGACATCATCATCATCAGACATCAATCTATACGGCTACTGGGAGATAATGAAATAATACGCCCAGTATGGGACACAATGTCATCACAAATCTAATATTAGTAATTTTTGCACGAGGTTATTGCTTAAATACATCAGTAAGAAAACGCCGCTTCCACAAGAAAAGGTTTTCTTCTTTTCATGAATTATGTGAGTAAAGGAATACTATTCCAGAGTTAAAAATAACTTTCTGCTGTTTCACATACTTGAAGAAAACCAGTAGACATCGACTGGGTATCGTCGTAAAAAATATCGAAATATTTTGTGCACCTGTAAGCTGTATACAAAAAATTCCTTGATATCTTTTTTTTTCATTGAATGTCATAGTGCGGAACCAGTACCTGATTTAAGTCCTATAATCACGCCTAGTCAGTGCCTCGCACTAAAATCAAAGTAGCACTAAAAACGGGTGATTACTAATTTTTATCGTGCATACCGTGTTACCGGTACAGGAAATGTTGGTAATATTCAGATCCTAATCGAACCACATCCACATCCTAATCCACTTCAAATCCCAATCCACATCAAATCCTAATCCACATAAAAAACTAAAATACTCAAATCAACCTACAGGAATTGCACGCATAAGAATATTTGCTAAAGCATCCAGTACTTTTTTGAAGCATATCATATATCCTGCTAGAAAGGGGTTCTATATTTAGACACCCTACGTATCTTCTCCGAATGTTATTTATTATACATGGTCTTTCCTCATCTTCTATAGGAGGCATGGTATTTCCCAAAGCTTTTCTTACTGAGACCGGGCAGCATAAAAGAGCCGGTGTGCCGAAATATTCCCTAAGTACAATAAGAAATAGGAACATAAATCTGAAGAGAGGAAAATGTCTAGCGTAAATATGAGTATATTTTGCATTTCGCCCTATCTGAAGACGGAGATTTCGACCCCAGTATATACATGTAGACATCTCCCTTACATTAGTTCCGTCTTTGAAATTTCTACTGCGGATTTGTTCACCCAAAGAAAGCGAATCTCGTATTATTTCTCGATGCAATACGTTTGAAACTCGGATAAGTTTCCTAACCTCCTTTCCACCAACTCTTGGAATTGCCATAGGGCAAGTCGCTTTTGGATTGTTTGCTGGTCTCGATCCTATGAGAATATTTCAGTCAAAGCTAAATGTAGGTGGAAGTAGTGTTTCTGTGGTGGAACGTGTTTCCTGAACGTATTCCGAAAGTGACATCACTTCACTCGTTTTTCCAATACGATTTCAGCACTTGGTCAATAACAAATAAGGTTTTCAATTTGATATATGATAGGGTTGATTGGTTAATGTAATTAGATTAAACTCCAAACGTCGCCAAAACGACGATACATTACATTTTAGGGTAACCCCGATATGTGCCATGCAAGAGCATTTGGGTAGCGAAAGAAAAATCTTCACTTTCCCCTCTAGTATGCTCATACATCAGAGTTATATTTAGAGGCAAATTAGTAGTACTAATTCTCATTTTTACTATTACGTCCAAACAGTTAATCTCTTAAATACTTATGGCCCTTGTGTGCTTCAAGACCCAACCAACCCAAATCCATTTTACTTATCTTCCAAATCCATATATATAATCCCTTAGCCTACCGGTCATTTACTTCAATAAGCCAAATTCATTTCCAATAACTCCTATTGGTATGGTACTTTAATGAAATGCATATCACCAGTGAGGTTTTTGATTGGTGTGCTGCAGACTTTAAAAATTACTGAGTTACACAAGTTACCACAAGTTACCGACAGAATTCAAGTGATTTTCACCAGACGAGTTGAAAGTTTTTCTTAAGCACCAGCACTGACAGTACGTGAGTATAGGGTATATCGAATACTAGTTCTGTAACAGGCGATGAAAAATTAAAAAATGGCATGGAAATAGCAAGATAAAGTAAAATCTATTTAGCATGACATATGTATATCTGATTTGTCAAAAAAATTGCTAACTTTTTCAAGTCTAAAAATTTTTAAAATACAATATACTATAAATAAAATTAAATCCTCATATTCATTCCTTAAATTCGCTATTGATCGACATAATCTCGAAGAATTTAAAAGAGGTGAAGATATTCAAATATATAAACCATTCTATGAACACCAAAATCCTACTAAATCTCAAACTTTTGAATTAATTAGGAAAGTATATGCAAGGAGAATAGTAAAGAGAACGACAAAGAGCTTTGAATAGCAAAGAGAATTAAATCAGCCTCTACTAATGTTTTGCCATTTTGTTTTAATTCCTTTAATGTGAATTGCGAGAAACGCTAATTAATCAGAATCCCGTAAAGCAATCATAAAAAATATCCTGACTTTTTCTAATCAAACTCTTCAGTGTTGTACGAAACAATCTATTACGTAATCGCTGTGTGTGAAAGAAAGCTGATTACTTCTAGTCTCTGTTTGAAGTGTGCTCTTCATAGGAGTAAAAGCTTTCTACACAAACATTCTTCGCTAACATCTCCTTTGGGTGCAATCCAAGACCATTGGCATCTCACCAAATGGTTCAGCTGAACGTCCCCCACGTCTTCGTAAAAATCCATCAGTTTTCACATTAAGTATTAAAACGGTCTTTTCTTCCGAGACATCTTTACTAAAACATTTCCTGACGATGACTCTTAAAGACCTTTCCCAGCTGCTCCCTACCAGCAAAAAGGGAAAAAGTTTCGAACTTTGCCATTTTCATCTGTTTCCTTAGAGCTTGAAGCTGGGAATTATACGTGCTCGAAATATCATCGATACGCAATCGATGAATGGAAAATAACAAAACGAATGAACGCAAACGACTGTTTTTAAAATGTGTCTTTGTTTTAGTGGTTTGAAGATTCACTCGCGAAATTGGTTGCCAATTACCTTTTACAGCATCTTTATAACTGTAGTTGTAATAGTCATTTTTAAGTATGGAACTACCGATTATGTTCTGAAATTGACTATTTATTCTTCGATGTTAAAACATGTATATAAATGAAATTATTCACGTCTTAGATGGTATGATATTTAATCACAGGTATTAATTATAACTTAATATTAAAATTTTGTGTAGGACAATTATCATAGCTAACTAATATATAATCCAATATTAGCAGCACCTAATTTCGGAAGCTAACTTTAACAAAACAACTAACAAATACTGAGGGAACTATTAAAATGTATCAAGTAATTGTTGTGCTATTTAGAGTAAATTCTTTGGTTGCAACGTGGTTAGCGCTCTATCCTTCGAATCAACAGACTGGGTTCAGATCTCATATTCAGCAGGAATGTTCCAAATGAATTTACTTTAAGTAGTAGGTTCCAGTCTTTTTTATCCTCGAATAGCAAAAATATGACAGTAGAGCGACAAACTCAATCTATTCAGAGAAACCCATAGTAATAACCGTGTGAGGGTCAATCACGTATTATTCCACCATATAACCTACGGTCTTTTCTGCATGATTTCTAACCAGTATTAGTCTTCTTGATCAATTGAATCTTTTTTGCCCTCGTGTGACAAAAATATGATAAATGAAATCTATATAGCGAAACCGATAGTTTTAACCGTCTTCCTAGGATTCTTTCATCCAATAGATGTGAGTATTTAGCAATTACCTGTATTGTAAGACAAAAGTAATAGTATATAATTCGGAAATCTCGTGGCGTTCAGAGAGTTAATTAGACTAAGTAAATCTTAGCATCGGTTGCAAGATCTACAAAATCTAGATCTAGATTACCTTGTGCTATGTGAGACTAACATCAGCGCAACTTACACAAAATACAGAATAGCATCTTATCTCAGAAATTATAAAAGATATAAATAGAAACAAAATCAGTGGTTTGAGCATACATACAATTGAAGCGTTTGGGTGAATAAAGTTATATGCTGCATATCACTAACATTACAGAAGCTAAAAACGCTAAGAAATATCTCTAATGCCAATGTTACTTAGCTAAGTGCCACAGCCACATGGACCCTTATTCTATTCCCTGTTCTGTAAATTTGAATAAGCCTGTTAAGGCGATTGTCATCACATGGGATTTTCTCCTATCATGAAATATATCTTAATGTAAATAAAATAATTAGATGGGTTTAAACCACAAGCTCGAGGTTAAATGATTCCGTAACCTTCCGTAAATACGAGTTCGAAAGGTTAGGAAGAGGCGGTTATGTCCACAACATAGACCGCTGTTTCCCAACTCCTGCGCGAGATTTCATGGCATTAAACTTCCTGGTGGTTGTCTTGACGAGATATCTCGTCACTACCACAACTGACCAGATATTTAAGGACCAGATACCTCGTTATTTGAAGAAAGTGACCAGATCCTCATAAAAAAAATCGGCGATATCTTGATGACAAGATATCTAATTATTAGCAAAGATGGTCAGATCTTGATGGACGAGATGTCTCGTCGAAATGGCTTGAAGGGTTAAATGCTAACAAATGGACTAACAAAATTATCTAGTGTTTTCCTTATGAATAAACTGTAGAAATCGATATCACACTACATAGACCGTTATTCCATAAGTATCTCATTTCAAAAAATATTGATCGATATTCGACCGCGTGCTTCAATTGCACTCTATAAGATGAACTAAATCATCGGTTTAGAGCAGAAACTCATTAACTGATATTTTTTTGGAGACACTAAATGCTTATTTTCATGATGAGATTTTGTAATCTGTTTAAAAGGTATATAATACCGTCGGAATGCTTATCATTTTCATTTTAAGTTTTTAACTGTTTAGTTTTAGTTTACTAAGGTTGGGTAAGCAGCTGTATAGTTTTAAAAAATCAGTTAATGGGTTTCTGCTGTGAGACCACGAAATATGGCTTCAGTTTAAACAGTTAACACTTAAAGCATTATTTATCGATACTTTGACATCCACAAGATTATTTCTAGCTTAACAAATGTGCGTTGTAACATACTGAGATTTCAGCCAACGAATTCTAGATTTTTGTCAAGACTCAAGTTTGAACTAAAAAATTACTTATGAAACAGATTTTGTGTATGTAAAAGATACATCCAGTTATTATTAAAGTACATTGAGCATATACTATTTTAAGCTTCTTAATTTAAATTCACTGAACATCAAAGGATTATTTATTTAATATCCTAATGATAGTCATTCCCAAATTACTAACATTTTTGTAATCGCATCACCATATAACTAAAAATACGCCGCATAAATCATTATCGATTCTTAAATTTGCACTCATTATAATCATTAAATGACATTTCATGTATGCGACAAAGCATATTCGTAACTATCATACCATTAAATCCGAAACGAAAAATAAATCAAAGTATTCAACTCCACATAATTGAAAACTCAACCTTTTATTGTACACTGCAAATTTATAATGAGATTATAGTTAAAGAGCTGATTGTGAGAATACAAAATAAATAGCCCTGATTGCTGGGGATAACATGAGATGGATATGATTAAATGTTTCGAAACGAAATCTAACTTACGGTTTCGTTGATTGAAAGTGCCTCCTTTCATCTCACAAGAAGTTAATTTTCCTCTCCAATCAAAGTAATTCAAATCTTAAATGCAATTTGAATCTCTAGAGTTTTATTCAGTGTGTTTAATGTTCAGCCGTTTGAGATCTAACTGCTTTCAATCTCGTTAATTAAACGCTTCGGTGATATTTCAGTGCTTCATTTAAGTAATTAAGTTAATTATCCATTAAGTGATGTGAAGAAGATCTGTGACAGTTTATGCATGTCGTTTGCTTTGCTTGTCGAATTCCTGTAATTAAAACATAAAACGAAGAGTTAATGATGCCGAATAGATTCGATTTACAAATTTAAAAAAATCGTCTGCTTTTTACTTTAAGTAAGAAATTCCTTTAAAAATAATTTTGTCTGTGAAAATAAAGATTCTTAAAAAATAAGGTTGATAAAAGAGCAAATTCTTAATGATGTTACGCTTCGAATGGTTAAATATCCGACAACGATTCAGCAAATAAATTAACTCTCCCAGTGGCTTCGACGATATATATCGTCTATCAAGATCAGACCGAAATTGCTACTGACGAGATATCTCGTCATCAATATATTTCCGATTATTTGATGATGACGAGATCCAGATCTGATCAGTTTTACTAATGCCGAGATACCTCGTCGAGACAATCACCAGGAGGATCAATACAGGCATGTTTCATGCGTCTACTGGTATTTAATATAAATGTTTCTTTACTGTCTAGCCATTTTCATGAAAATGTGAATGTGTATATTCACAACACGTCTATGTATATCACTTTTGTTCTTATTAAGTCACAAAGACGTTTATATTTTAAACTGTTATAGCTTGAAAATATTTCAAATGTTATGCCCTGTAAGTTTTTCCAGCAAAATATGTTGCTAAAATATAACTTTGAAACTGTTTCTCTTGCAAAACAACTTCATTTCTAACGTATTGTTTTATGTATTCTGCTCGGTTGTTACTTAATATGACCTAGATTAAGTTTGTGTTTCAGATTGAAGATTGTCCACTCACATTTTACGATTCTTCAAAACAGACAAACATGAAAACCTGTTAGAAAACTCATAAAACTGTAACTTGTAGCAGACTTATAAAACTTAAAATAGCAATTTCGAACTCAAATCTGCATTTGTTTAAGTTCTCACATTCTATGCCCTTTTGCTTTTTCAGAAAGAGTAGTGCTTGTAAAAAGATGGACCGAGAGAATTCACTTACAAAGGGAATATATGTTTAGTTCAAATAATCTGTTACATTAATAACATATAATAATTATATAAGTGTTCCCATAAATTAACCCACTGAGGAATTCACATGCATACATCCATTTCTGCAACTGGTCAGAATCAAGCAGTTTTTCTGCTTGACTTCTGACCAATTTCGATCTTCTTGACCAATAGAATCTTTCCAAGGATTCTATCAACCAATAGATGTGGTTATATCAATTATATGTGTTGTGGGATAAGAGGAATACTACCCTTCTCGGAAATATCGTGTCGCTCAGAGATTAAGTATGACAAAAAAGTTTGCAATTCAATATTTATTCATAAAATTACCGTCTAGCCAAAAGAGCAGGAGCAAATGGATAGTTTAAATAGTTTATTACTTGGCAGGTAGCAAAGAGTGGTAAATTATAATCAAAACGCTTGGTCTCTGTGAGATGCATTATGAAAAAAGGGGCTATGGGAGGTAATTGGGTAATTGATTAAAGATGGCGTCAGGGAAAAGAAAATACTATATTTCTCTACCATACTAGCTATATAAATAGCAGTATAACTCAAAAAGATGAAGCACTAGTATCAGTACCTTCATATTTGTACTTTGGGCCCGTCATAGAATAAAAATATTGTCCTAAATATTCAATGTATTTAACTTGAACAAACGTATAATTTTTTACTTTCCTTCGAACACATGCAAAACGTTTTGTAGCTAGCAGACCTAGGTACAGCATCTGCGCTTTTTAATTGCTTTTTTCCATTTTGGTGGTAGTGTGCTTGCTCCTATTTTATACTTTATTTAAATCCACTTGTAATGAATATAAACATCGATGTACACATTTTCATACCTCCAAATGAAATAAAGTTTATCAAGGGTGTAAAATAGTATTTCCTGTACTCTCTTACTGGTGTTAATTCTAATATCCATTTTAAAGTGCAAAAAGTGTACACTTCTGTCATGCTGCCACAATTTGCTTCTGTACTGCCATATCAATTCCATCCTATTCACTTGTTCCAAGTCGATTAGGTATCTGTTGTCACCTTAACCAGTTTTCGCCGTTCGCTTACATTTTCTTTTCGAGCTGATTTTTATCTTAGATTTCTTAAAGCCGTGATAATGGATCCGAGCCGTTCCTGAACGGTATGCTGGGTGTTCATGTGTACGTAGTAAGAAAAGACGGAAGAGCATCTTCTCTTCTGACTTCATGGTATGGTAGATGAGTGATCACCATACAGTATGGTTTTATCGGGATTCATTAGGCATTTTGATTATAGCTGTAAATTAATGTAGTAAGTATATGATGCGGATAAGATCACAGCCATCTAGGTAAGAGTTTGAATAGATAAAGAATATTTTTTCAAGCAAAATGCTCACAAGCCCAACCCTCCGAGTTGTGATTAGGGGGATATATCTAAATTATTTCAATCTAAAACGGAAGGTATATGATCGTTTCGTTTTCCAAAGATTCCCACTGTGACCCCAGACAACCAAAGATTCCTACTGTGTTAATGGCTGCATAAATTTACGATCACACAAGTGTTAAGATGATAAACATTAGTAAAAAAAATATATAGTAAAGGGGAATTTGATCTAAAAGGTATAATGAAATGATTATTACATTTGAAGACTAAATATAAATCATTATGGTACTGATTAAGTTATTGAAGTTAATCAATTAATTCGAGCTTTATCAGTACGAAAAACAGACTAGGAACCTCAAAAGATTTCTTCTCACACATGGAATTTTCCCGTCAACTATCACAGCCGATACTCCAATAGTTGAGTACATGTTCGCCTCCTTATATAAACTCGGTTTATATCATATCTGGAATCTATTCTAATCTAGTTCAGTTTCACTGACAGTTATCTTTCAATTGTATATTTCTTTTTTAATAGTTAGAATTTGTTGGTACTCGATTATTTCTCGGGCACTTTAATATATTTCATACTACCATTTAAATACTCTGTTTTATAAGCACCATTTCGCTGTACATCGCTGACGATTAAGTCTGATCAGATATTAAAATATGTTATGCTCATTTTCTTATTAAACTTGATGTGTCCATTCATGTGTGTTTAATTAATATTGTCAATTCTATCATAAAAAGTAACTTATTCTATAAAGTAATAAATAATTGAAATCGATAATTTTCAATGTGAATGATTGATTAATAGAAATTAATGGGGCACTAATTTTGATATTTTATGCATATTATTTTAAGATTTTGTTTTATATTTTAAATACGAAAAATTTAAGACTAAGGGTGGCATCAGGATCTTTTGCTCCTGTCCCCAAAATGTCCGGATTAGACATTAGGCCCACATTATGACTAAGGGGAAGAATCGAAAGAACATACAATATTCTAAAATATGCTGCATATACCATAATATTCCAATAAGAAACTTTTTAGATCTCGTTATTGTAAAATGCTGATAAAAATCTATATTTTTATGATGGAGATACTCCCAAAAAACAACAGGGATGAAAATTATTCTACAGATAATATTGATAATAATCTTCATACAAAAATAATTGTTCCAATAAAACACGCATACATATGAAGTATTAAATTTAATAAAAAATTAAGTTAATATTTTATAGGGACACTTAATATTAGATGCAGACACTTAATACTGAATTGCAGAGAAAAGTTCTAGAATTTTGTAAATGCACATCAACAAGCAGTGAACAATCAGAATTTGAAGTTCTCAAAGATTCTCAAAGATTACTTATAAATGATACTGTAAGAACGAATTTGTTTCATTCTTTATATAAATAGAACTACGATTTATTACTATTGGGTCGGTGCGAATGAAATGTCCGGAAAATGACCATCACACTTCGATGGTGATAACTGAAAAATACAGTACCTGACCTACTCGAAATAATCTCCATCTGAATTGACACACTGTTGCCACTTGTCTGACAGGCCATGATCCCGGAACGAAAAAAGGCTTGTGGATGGGATGCGAAGAAGTGATCAACTGCACGGTGAACCTCCGTATCTTGGGTGAACCGTTTGCCAGACAGAAAGCTTCAGGTGACGAAACAGATGAAAATCTGTAGGTGACAAGTCAGGGGAATAGGGAGATGAGGCATCGCTTCATAACCTAACTCGCGTACTGTCAGCATCGTCCGTTGTGCGACATGAGGATGGGCATTATCTTGCAAGAGGAGAACGCCATGCCTGTTTACCAAAGCCGGTTGTTTCACTATCAATTTTCGGTGCATCTGTCGTAATTCATCACAATGTCGTTCTGAAGTGATGGTTTGGTCACTTGGCTGGAAACTGCGATGCATTATTCCAGCTGTAAATCACCATACAAGAAGTATAACTTTCCTGGGATCTAAGGGTGGCTTGGGATGGCGTCCAGGAAGTCGTGCTTTGCTCCACCATTGTACAGATCGTTTCCGATTGTCATAAAAGATCCATTTCTTGTCGCAGGTAACGATTCGCTGCAGTAGAGGTTCTCTTTCATTCCTGGAAAGGAGCGATGTAGACTTCCAAACGTCTCATCTTGTTGGCAATTGTCAATTCATGAGGCACCCAAGAATTCATTTTTTTTACCTTACCCAGTGCAGCCAGACAACGAACAATTGTAGTGTGGTGGACACCCAGCTCAGCCGCTATCTCACGACATGTTTTCCGCGGTTCAGCTTCAATCACACTTAGCAGAACATAGTCAGGAACTGCAACTTCTCGGTGACCACGTAGTTCGTTTTTCAGGTCCATATCTCCACTTCGAAAGCATCGCCAAATGGTACGTTCATTGGATGTATTCTCCCCAAATGCTGTGTTAATGTTTCGAGCAGCAACTGCAGCAGAATGTCTCAGTTTAAATTCGTAAAGGAAGATGACTTAAATCTGAGTTTTCCATGTCGAATTTGGAAGCACCTTACGCCCAAACAAATTAAATCTGGAACTTTTAACTTCACACGCGTGATAGCTATTTATAGTAGCTCTGTGACGTAAGATGCCGGAAGCTTGTAGGTAATTACTTTAAGCTGCATAAGGGTCATTCCCAAAGCTATTTCTTATCGGACCTTTCATTCGCACCGACCCAATATTTTAAGATGTTATCAAAAGTGATTTCTAAATTGTGATTTATATTTACTTATCCTAAAAATAAGTATTATATAAATCAAGACAGAGAATACGAATAAATAAATAGGGAAGAGTCGATTATACTTTTGGTTACATTTACTTCAATTTGAATTTTGCAAAAAAAGTTAAATATTCTGACTAGTTAAGTTGTCATATAAGCATGAACCATTAAGGTCTTTTAAATTGCTGAATATAAATACTGAATGACTTCTTTAAAATTGCTGCTACTGGTTCTTAAATTCGGCACACTTATTTCTAAAGATCAAAACTGTAATGTAAGGCAATTAAATATTCAATATTTTGACGAATTATATGGTACTGTAACTTCTTACAAAGGGGGAAATCATTCAAAAAGTTAATCCCGGAGTAAAGGAATATTTTTGTATGTGAAAATTAATCCAAAATTAACCAATTTCGAAAGAATAAGCTGTTTTTGTTTCAAATCTTGAAAAACATGGATTGATGGGTTTGCTTGTATCGAGATTTGCCTTTCTGTTTCCGTCAGATCACAGACTTCATGTGCGGATTCTTCCCACCACAGGAACCCATCATCGACCTTCTAATGAAATAGACGTATCATGTGGGCGGAGTCGCTGTTTTAAGATCTCTGAAGGGTAAATCACATTTCAAAGCCGATTGGCTAGGGAAGCGCATACTAGTGTTTTTGATCACGGTGGATAATCACTTTAACCAATCAATAATTTAGGATTCATGCTTTTACTTACAACAACGTGACAGGTCTTCAAACCAAGCAATTGGAAGAAATAACATGAAGCTGAGGGCACATGCTCCGTCTATTTCATTTTAAGGTCGATGGAATCCATGTCGGGACGTGACAGAAGCTGTACGCAGGCCCGTTCGCTTCACGATGACCCCGGTCTAGAGCCCAGCGGTTTAGTTCAATGGGTTCGAGACTTTTCACACATTAGCATCACTGTCCCCTCTCTTTGGCTGCCAAGTTACATCAATCCAGCGCAAACTATTTTCGTTACATTAACAATGGCTGAATATTTTCCAGACAGATCTCGTTTTGACGACACTGAAAAGGTTTATAAATTTTTATTCACAGAAAATGGACTTCAAATTGTACAAAAAGTTTATAGGTTTTGTTGAGACCACAAACCCCGTAGTTTTGGAGTGAAAACTCGGGTCTGATTATTGCGAAATGAATGAAGCAGATATAGGAAGTTTGAGCGATTGCTTATTGTTAAATTCGACAATTAATTTACAGTTTGAACGATTAAAGTGCAGTTTGATATTAATTGCTGTAGAGAAATTGTTGTTGTCTAATAATAATTGTAGCGTAGTTTGGTAGCTTTCGAATGACACCACTTATGCAGTGCTCACTCCAAGCAACCCAAAGTTACATTGGCCCAAAGCTCGTCCCACTCTGTAGAATTTCGACATATTGCGGATCCCCCTCCCTATACTCAGTGCGTCTGTGCACTCGATTCGTAAGTCATATCAGGTACGGATGTATTTTCTATACACGACGCTGTATTTATCTTCTGGATGTTACGTCTAGTTCTGAAATCATAACATAAAACAGTTGTAACACTTTCTGCAACGTAAGACTTTTCATGTATGCTCCCAGTACTGTTCCAATTTTAAAGAAGTATTCACATTTCAAAAAGCTTTTTACATTACCGTGTCTACCACAGTTCCCGGGCTCCGGTACTCTGGAACCGGTGATACATCCCCATGAGTGGAACCTATGGGGCTAAATAACTCAAAAAAGGGGCTCTGAGAGGTTAGATAATTGAATGACGTCAGGGGGAATTAAAAGTATTTTGCTACCTTATTAAGCCATAGAAATGGAAGCAGAACTCGAATTGATGAAGCAGCAGCATTCAACTTAACAAACAACTTAAGTCAGAGCCTATTTATGAAAAAATCCAAATGAAAATCTGAAACAGATTTGATGCGAAAGGGCTTTAGGTATTGAAGAGGAAGCGATTTCGGAAGGACTGCTGAGCTGTGTCTGAACTTTTAATTTCACGTTCCACATGTGTCACTTCCTTTGTTATAACGTAAAACCGAACAGCGGAACTTGAGAAGATGTTGATTAATCCCTTCTTCAGTGCATCGAAACAAGCTTCCATCTTTTCTCGCGTTTATTGAAGAAAGCGAACGGTCTTTTGTTTTAGTGGAATGCTCCAGGACTGGAGACATAATTCAACGATGGTAATCTCGTCCTTAAATGCCCCAATTTAATAAAGTGCTATCGGAAGGCTGGATGAAAGCTAATATCGTGCGTGGTAATTTCGAAGTCTTACATGCGTTATTGAGCCCCTTGTTTAGATTGCTGGATATTCGTAATATAGCCTCGTTTTACGGAGCTAAGAACTAAGTGCATATTGGATCACGGGCACTGCTTCTGTAGATGGAATGATTTTGTTGGAGTTTCATTGTGTTCCTTTTTAGTATATTGACGTTTGCCTCCATTAAAGAGAAAAGTGTTTCCTAAACTTTAGTTGAATTGAAAGTTATATATGCTTCTTTATATGTCTTCCCTGAGATTGACTTAGGTAGATCAATTGATGACAAGAACTTATATATTATACAATAGTTTTATTCTAAAGATAGATCCTTACATTGCATCATAGAAAAAAATACATAACAAGTACAATATTTTTATATGCTTTTTGTCTTCCCTTAGAAGAATTAGGGGAATTGATAAGAATTTGTAACGCAACAGTTTTATTCTCAAGATCCTTATGTTGCAATCAAAAAGAAAATATATCACAAAATATCATCAAATTAGTTATAAGAAACATCTGAGTTGAAATATTTTAAGGTGCTCATAACTGGGTATATTTAACATTTCTTTCAAAATTCATTCTTTATAATCGCACTTTTAATTCTATCATGCAATTGTGTAAGTACATCAAGATATATTTGAACATGAAAGTTTCTGGTTTGATCTGAAGAAGTCGACTTTCTATGTTACGTGCATGCGTATACTTAAATAAGCTGCATTTTAATGCGTTATCTCTATTGGCCCGTAATACAAAGTGTCGTTGAAATGTTTGTAAGAATTTTACTTAATTTATTAATAAGTGTCTAAATTTTTCTAAGAAGTGTTCGTCTTTATGTGTGAAGCCAAAAAGCTAATCTACAACTATTTAACCTAATCTTACTGATAATCTGATCACCCGGAAAGTGATCAGGTAGTCTTCATTTCCAGGTGAATTAGTAGCCGACTCGGATACCACTCACAACTCGATAGTGGTTATTTCAAAAGATATTATATTGATTATTGAAAAACAGAGGTAAAGTTTATCATTAGATGTAACTTCGGAAATAGCTTCTCCAATATCTCATCTCTATCAGATTAAAAGTCCCTTCGAAGAAAAACAGATTTGCTATTTTACTGCACTCGGCAGTAATAGCAACAATGTTGCAGTAAAAGGTAGTTTTATAGAAGCTGCCAGGAATAGTTACACATCCATGACTCTCAAAGAACATGGATAACTGAAACGTGTAAAGCCGCGTTCTCTATTTCAAAATTTAACTTTTCATGGAATCAGTTTCCGATGTCAGCGGTATGTCCACAATGTCCTTGTATCACACCGGAAGCAGTTATATGAAGGAGGCAATTTGACTCCTTCGGCAGTTTAATGTAGTATTGTTGTTTCTTCAAATCCTTTTGTTCAAGATATACCAAGTCAAAAAGACTGTGTAAGAAGTTGCACAGCTACCGACACGTATTCATCCAGGAGCTATCCCACAGAGACAATGATACAGCCTGAAATATAGAAAGGGATTTGTGGGGTCGTAGTGCATAGTGAAATAACAGTGCTATTCATTTTTATTAATTGCTGCTTTTCATTTTTTAATTTAAATTTGTAATTCATTTTTCAGTCCAGGGCGCTTTGCTGGATACCAAGAATCATAGGGAGAAAATTTAGTTTAATTTTAGGGAGGTACCTTAAAGGCTGAAGTTTGACTTAACCTTAGCAGTTAGCATTTAGCAGGGAATATGGGATGGCCTTCGCGCCGAGGGTGAGCGTACCAGGAGAAATCTCCCGACATACTTCACCTAGTCCTCCCTGTGACAGCCCCTTGCTGCAACTAAAATCTCAATTCAACCAACCAATCTAGATAGTCAAGTTGACTGCTCTTTAAATTGGGGCGCCGGACCCTGATTTTGATTAAAAAATTGTCTTGTGCCAAACACAGAACATGCAACCTCAAGTAGTGGACAAATACACACATGATTAAAGTTTTACAGACACAGAAGAGAGAAATACTGACTACCTAGAACCACCGAAGGGGTTAAATGGATATCTTCATACTTTATTTCACTGTTTATTACTTTTCAATCTTGAGACTTTTAACATGGGTAACTTTACTAATAAATGAATTAATTGTGTTAAGTAATTACAAAACTGTTTCATTTTTCAAAAACTCCAACACTGCTTGTCTTCACAGATATTTTTCCTCGTTACTGTCCCTGCACACACTTTTTAAAAATATATATACATTTTTCTTGAACCTTCTTTCTTTTGCATTGTCTCACGTGGTGATGTTTTCTGACTGGACAAACATTTCTATTTTCTCTTCAACGTTTGAAGGATTACGAATGCTTCTTTTATTCATATGTTTTAATTGTTCTGCCGTAGTATTTAGTTATTTTTCCACATTCAATGACAAGTGCGTGCACTAAAAATGTACAGTTTAAATGACTAAGGTGATAAAAATACGCCGGTGATGGTTCTAAGTAGATGAATGAAGTATCTCCTTTAATTTTGAAATGTAAAATGACGAAATTATCGAGGAAGACAGGCAGTTGAATTTACGTCCGCAATGAGCCCGGAAACAGTCTAGGATCACTCACGAAAGGAAGATCCGAGGATAACACCTCGTAATTTTGAAGCACGAAATTATCGAGGAAAGCGTATCTGCATTTTTAGGAATGGCATTGGAAGATTGTAAAATACACGATGATAAATTTCGATTTGAAGTGAAATATCTAACAACCCACAGTTTCTAAAACTATATACAAATTTGAATTATAGTTTGGCATGAACTTAAATAGACGTTATTTTGAGGGAACAGCAGAGGTGATTTATCACTTCTAATTCTCGGATCCTTATAATGCACTACGTGAATAATTGTGCACCCCAAATGAAAACAGTTGTCCTCTTAATGCCTATGATGAATAGCATTGTTCAGTAATTTATCTATTGCGTTAAGAGGAAGGAACATCTAAAGTGGAAAAGCGGGACTTAATGATGAAGACAATTGTATGGATGACAAACTCGACTGTAGTTTCTTCTTAAGTGATCTAAATCCTTCACAAATGTCACCAGGATTAATCGATGTTCAAGATCTATTCGCGAAGGCAGTACAATCCTACTGTTATATCTAATTTATTTATATTGAAATGAGGAATGAGTTAGCGTTGTAGGAAGTTCCAAGCAATTAAATGTTATTAGCGAAATATTGTCCCCTGCAGAGTAAATCAGCGAAGTTTTTTGAGATATACGTAGATTGAAAAAATTTTAATAAGCATAGTTTTAAATATGGCCTTTAAATATAGTTCCCTGAATGTTTCCTTTTTAGCTGCGCGCTCATCGAAAAATTTTCAGACCTAAAAATAAATAAAAAAAGTTTGATTAGAAAACTATCTTTAACAGAAAACCATGTTTTTAATGGATTTTATTGCCATTTGGAATAGATAAAACTAATCAACCAAGACCAAAAATACATATAATTATAGATAAAACTAATCAACCAAGACCAAAAATACATATAATTATAGATAAAACTAATCAACCAAGGCCAAAAATACACATAATTATAGATAAAAACTAATCAACCAAGACCAAAAATACATATAATTCCACATTATATTTGCTACATTTGAAAGGGAAACATTAATAAATAGATTTTTCAAATATCTATCGAGAGGGGAAATGAAATTCTTAACCTATTATATACAAGAAACGAATTAGATTTTTAAAAAATTAAAGTTTGTGTTTAAAATTTTATAACATTTGGGTAGTTGTAGTATAAAGTGGATCGTATATGTATGTGCTTCCACTAAATATGTAACGTGTCTGTTATTAAAGTAGTAGTGGCTACCTGCTGGAAAAGCTTGGAGTCCTATAGATTATTTTCTCTGATAGAGAACTTCGAATTTTCACAGACTGAACAGTATGAATGAAATTATTAGCTCTTGCCTCAATTTCAATACTACACACAATACAATCCATGGTATACACTTGCTCCATCATATGAGGAAAATGTAGCCTCGTGAAACAGCAGTAGAAATTTGTTTTATTATATCAATGGTAAGCTTAAACAAATAAGAATATAAACATACTAATAAACTGTCTGGGAGTGTGCGGTAAAAATATTAAATTTATAAAAGTTACTGGGCCAGAGTAGTAATTGGTTCGGTATGAACTTTGAAGATTTGGGTTCACACTTTCCCCACATTACCTTATACAAACATATTAGGCAGTTATTTTAAGTCCAATTTTTATTTTGTGGTATATTTGTAAATTAAAAATAAATGAAGTATTTTGACATGAAAATTGAGAAGCATCTTCTTTTTACATTAATTAAAAATATATCGTGATCATAATTTTAAAAAATCTTACAATAAATAACCTTAGGTAAAATGTTTAAATTTATAAATGAGAAAATGTTACATTTAAAGGAATATGATCTAGAGATGAAAAAGTGAAAAGCAGTTTCCAACAAATATAAAAAAGAAAAAATATGAAGACATTCCAACTCATAAATATAACAATTAAATTAATGCAACATAAATTGAAATTTTCCATTAACGTGGAAAATAAAAACGCTTTTCAAACTTTTTATTTATTTCTAACTTTTAAAATTCTCTGGAAATACAAAACTAAAAACACAATTGGTATTTCATGACTTTAAAGAAGCTGTGAGCATAAAAAACATCAAAATTCTGAAATAGAAATGACCAATTGAAAAAGAATAATGAATTGATTAACAAATAGAACATCAAGTAAAAACATGATAAATTATCAGAATTCATTCGTGTTTTTCATCAATTACAAAGTGTAACACAAGATGCATATTAATTTTACTGATAGCTTCATTTTTTATTTAACATGGGCTTTTCTTTCTTTCGTAAACGATAATATTTCAAAGTTTTTCAATAAATATGTTATGAACAGTACTACAATACTTAGAAGTTATAAATCATTTAATAAAGGGGAATACAATCAGAAGTTATAAAAATGTGTTTTTGAAATACAATTATATTATCCAAGAAATAATTTGTTTAAATAAAAGATAGCTTTCAATTATGAAATATGTAGCTCTCAAGGGATCTCATATATTTTAAACACTGCAAATTGCAATTAAAACTCATGCTTTGAAGTGCTGTATTTCTTGAAGTATTGTTACAAGATGTATTAGTGAATTGGAAAAGAATATATCAGAGCAATAAAAGTAGGAGAAAATTCACAGATTTTATAATGAATTTCAAAATAGTTACCTGAATTTCACCATAATATCTTTTTCAACATAAGAAACAACTCATCTTTAAAATGACGAAATATTAAAATACTTTTTAAGGCCTAACAACAAATTCACTTTAAAATTTCGAAAAACATTATAATCATTAATTATCATTAACATTGAATTATCAAAAATTAAAATCACTAAATTTTTACAATTAAATTATTGTTCTAGAAATGTAGTACTTAAAACTATGCTTTTCTATTCAATGATTTAATACCTGCGGAATGATTTAATACACGGTGGGTTATTTTGATAACTTTCATTTTGAAAGCTTCTTAGTATATGAGAATCTTGCAATAATTAAATTATTTAGATTCTAATAAAGCCCATATTCTAATGTGCTGCCCTTTTTAACGCTTGATGTGCACTTAACATTTTCTTAAGAGGAATTGGAACCCAAAATTTTCAAAAATATCGATTTCGTGGTGTTTAGTTTTGTATGATCTGTTTGTATGTTTTCAAAATATACTTCATTTTGTTCCAACTCCAGTTAGAAGTTTTAAAAATATTTTTAATTTTTCGAAGTTTAATTTTCAAAAGTAATAATAAACTCAATTCAATGAACTCAAATTTTGAACCTTAAAATTGATTTACCTAAAATTGACATTTTTTATCAACTAAGTATTATAAATACAACTACCTACCAGCCTGCGTCTTTTTCTCATAATTTATACCTGACTCTCCTCTTATTATTTTACTACAAAATAAGATACGAGAGATTGAAAAAGACACTTTAAATACTTTAACAAGATTACTCTCCACAAATGGCTTCAGTAAAGAAAAACTTCGATCTAAGTGCTCGTAGTATGCAAAGTATGCATCGAGCATTCCAGCTGTTTCCTTCAAACTTGATCAAATATCACTCTAAGATAATTGATACATTTAGAAGCACAATTACGGAATTACTTTTTCTATGTCCCATATTATGGGGATACTATTCCCATATATGGGACTCTACACCCATGTATGAGGCTCTGTAGCCCGGTTGGTACAGTAGGGGATTAGCAACCAGTGTTGCTAGTTCGAAACTCGATCCAACCAGAGCATCGTGTACGTGAGGGCTGGGGCACGTTAAATCAGTCGTAGCCTCAAATGTCCTCATGTTGGCGTGGTGTGAAAGTTTGGAGAGTGGGGTGCCAACTCAGGTGGTTACCTCGTCATCTGACCTTGGTTCAAAATTACGAGGTGTTGTTCTCCAATCTTTCCCTTCGGGATCGATCCCGGACCGTCGTCAATATACCGCTGTGTTGCTCCAGTGCAATGTTAATTCAACTACCTACCTGCCCGCCCATATTTAATTCGCTCAGACAGTATTTTCAGTTACCTTTTTGATGTAGAACAGATTATGTTTGAATATAGTTTACTGCAAATGAGTTTAAACTAATATTCTATGTAATAAGCACCAAGGATTCGCCTTGGTTGTAAGGCAATTAGTCTGTTACTGCATCTGCCTTTGACTACCGATCATCGCCGGCTATGTCGATCATCGTCGATTATGTGTCTGGAGTGTTGCCGTGCACCAGATTCGTGGACAGACTTAAAATGTCAGGGTATATTGTTCAGTGACTAATCCCGCTTCTACCTTGAGGCACATAATCACCCCATTCGCAAGTGGTGATGACCCGACTTTCACTACCATTCTCAATTTACTGTCCAAAGGCACACCGCTATAACTCTTAAGCCGTAGTCAAGTAGGAAATGCAAGGCGCAAATCGACACGCGCAGCTCAATTGAGGTGTCGGTGTGAGCGGTGAAAATGCTCTGATTGATCTGCATGTGTCACCTTATGCTTTGCTATTCCTATTTGAATACGACTTTAACCCTCTCGCTGCGTAATTTTTTTATCAAAATAGGTTAAAAAATTGCGTATTTTTTTATTACATATTTCAAATCTACATATATTTTAGAGTTAACATATACAAAAAATTTTTGTAAAAGAGTTTTTTTCAATATAGAATTAGATCATAAAAAAAAGGTTGTCGGAATATTGAAATTGAAGAATAATCATATAAAAGCAAAATTTTGAAAATTAATCTTGGTTAAATTATGATTTATTTTATGAAATACAAAGGTAAAACGTATATATTAATGAAAATATGCAAAATACTTACAAAACATTTATTAGAAATGAAGAATTATTAGAATCCCTATCCGCAGAGGAATCCGAGAAATTATCATCAGTTTCGCTGTAACTATCTTCAATATACTTGATATCAGAGTCAGAAATGCTATCAGTGTCGGAAATATTGTCAGGAATGTAAGTTCTATCACTCGCGAAACGCTTCCTGCCAGACATCTTTGAGCTTTGAAAAGAGCGCGCAAAATGCTGCAAAAAATGCTTGTATATTTCGCAGAAATGTGGACATCTAAAGCCATCTGTTAACCCAGATTTGAATAAACAATTAACAACACATAAAAGCCAAAATGAAACCATGAATGGGGAAAGAGCGGGTTGGCCAGTTAAATAAACGGCAAAAATGCATCCCCGCGGAAATCGCGGTATGCGCAAATTTTGCTACTTCTACGTTGCCCGCGGAAATCGCGGGATGCGCAGCGAGAGGGTTAATGTAATTTTTGGTGAGGGGAGGCATCATTTGCGACAGAGGCTTCCCTCTAGTAGTGGTCACATTTCCAAGGGACTATTTTGGTAAATAGCCCCTTGGACACGTGATCCACTATAATGTCCGGCCACACTCAGCTCGATTTTTCCAAGAGATTCTCCGTTATGTTGAAACCCTTTCCTGGCCAGAGAAATCCCTAGATCTGTCTTTCAGTGAGTATATCTGGGATATGATGAGCCGTCAATCGTACCACTCCGGGAATATAAGGGATCTGGAGCAACAGTTGAAGAATGCTTAGCATAATTTGCCACAGGATAGCATGAGGACTTCATTTAATTTCATGCCATGTATAGATATGTATCGCCACCAGAGTTAGCTCTACCACTTACTACACTCATGTCCAAATTTATCTTTACATACCCAAAAGTAATGATATTCCATGAAATATCCAATCGATGTAATCCATTTTCGCAGGGAATGTGTGAAAGACAAGCCTAATTAGCATTATCCAATCAAAAGTGATCAAACGGTTTCTAATATGCAAATCAAGGCATTACGTCATCCGACGGTGAATCAAGCGCTTTGCGCAAAGTGCATATTTGAGTGAATTTCTGCAATACAGCATTTGATTTCAGTGTGTAAGGACTCAAAACGGCTTGTTATGGCTCCGAAGTATCATTTGGAAGAATCTGTGAAGTGGCGAATTATCGGCCGTTTAGAAGCAGGGCAGACAATCATGGAAGCTGCGAGATGTGTGAATATTTCAAGACAGACAGCCTCTACGCTATGGAAACAATTTCAGAACTCTGGAACTGTTGTAAGGAGGCCTGGAAAAGGTCCTAAACGAATAACAACTGCTTCTCAAGATCGATATCTGGCAATAACTGCCCATAGCAACAGGAAGTCTACTGCTCGGCAGTTAGGTTCAGAGGTTGCAGCCACCACTGGAACTGTTGTATCACGGCAAACTGTATACAGAAGGCTTAATGAAAAAGACCTTTATGCCAGAAAGTCAAGGGTATGTGTTTCACTGTCTTTACAACAATAGAGGGATCTCTTCAATTGGTGCAAAGAGCATCAGAACTGGAGTGAACACCAATGGACCCATGTTCTCATTATTGATGAGTCGAGGTTTAGTTTAACATCTGATTCTAAACGTGTTTACATCTGGAAGGAGTCAGGATGAATGAGCACAATGAATAAGTTAAACTTCGTACAATATTAATTTTAAATAGAAATGCAAAGGGTGTTTCATAAGTTTGTAATAAATTTCATTGTAGATATATGTAAATTTAAAGAGAGTAGAGAACGTTCATCAATCTCAATCTGAGTCAGAAATCTTGAGGTTAAGAAAACAAGACTACCTTAATATTATTGTCTGTCAATCCAGTGAAATCTCCTCATAAATATGAAAGTTATGCATCTACGAAATTTGCATTCGCTACAAAAGGCGCTGAATCCACTTTAATTCTAAGATGCATTATTTGTGAATGAAGCGGAGTTGATATTGAACCTCAATTTTCCTACACACATTCAGACTATTCGTATCTCCGTTTTAATCTTCTATTTCGGAATTGTTATATATCTAAGCTCACTTGATATTAGATAACAGTGCTTTACAATTTTTCCCTTTTACAATACACTAGAATGCCTTGTCTGCGAATTTATTCCAATCTTTCCTTTCTTTTTCATACTTTTATGGGAATTATTAGTCTAATCACCCATTTCGTGTCTTTTTTAAGTTTTTTAAGCTCTTTATCCTATTATTTCATTCATCAAATTTATAATATGCAACATCATGTGACCAGTCTAATCCTATAATCTTTCGGTTTAGTTTGTCGCTCTACGGTAATTTTTTGCTTCAAGGAAACACTAACCAGTTTTGTTAGACTGTATAACATTACGCAAAAAGCATTCAACTTTAATTTAAGATACATTTATCGCTACCATTTACAACTTGTTCTCATCTTAATTTTAAGTTTTCAATATATATTGGCGATAGAAGCTCCTGTGTTTTAATTTAAATAAATCGAGCTCTCTTCAGACATCATATCGTCGGCTTACACATGAAACACACTAACTCAAAATTTATTTTCCGGACATGGGGGGGTTGCGTTTCTAGACCAGAATGTGGTGATCTTTAAATTGGTTAAGTCCACTAACTCATTTTTTCTTTGCATGAAGATTAAATTTCTTCTTGAGAAACGCACTTAGTGAGCAAAGCCTAAGGAATAATATTTCCCCTTCGTTTTCTAAGAACTGTATTTTTTGACTTATTGTGTTTTACTGGTAAGCCGACGATATTCCGAATTCAGAAGTTTTCCATTAAGGTAGTTTTGAAGGCTTCAAAAAACTCTTCTAGTTCTAGTGGTGTCTCCCGGCGCCAGCTCAAGAGGATATGATGGATGAATCACACATTTTCTTAATTTTTGAAGCGTTTCTAGTATCGTATGAGGTCGTACGTTGTCTTGATAAAAATATATGCCCTTTCCTAAGCTATGCAAGTCTTTTTCTATAAATAGCTTGCTTTAGCCTGGTCACTTGTTTACAATACACCTCTTAGAGGTAGTTTGATTTTCAGGATACAGTTTATAATGTATTAACGTTTGATAATCATGATAACGTTTATTTTTTCACTCTTAAATTCGTGAAAAATTAAGATAGCACACAATTATTTACAACATTCTGTAAGTTACAATACATACACATAGTACAATTACGCAGCAACTGCAAAACATTATATCATTCACTTTGATCAATAAGAAAAAAACACATTATATATGGCATGATCCATTAGTATTAAAACAAAGCAGTTATGGGTTCAGGAAAAAAAGGCAATTTATCATAGTGCAACATTATAAACAGGAATTGCGTTTCCCAGGGCTGAGACGCCCAAACTGAACAGATAAGTCGAAAGAGTGAGAAAAGTGTGTGTGGAGACCGAAAAATGCAATGGCATTGGATTAAAGAGTCCGTGCCTATGGAGAAATGGATAGCGAATGCAGAAAAACGCCCAAACTGAACAGATAAGTCGAAAGAGTAAGAAAAGTGTGTGTGGAGACCGCAAAATGCAATGGCATTGGATTAAAGAGTCCGTGCCTATGGAGAAATGGATAGCGAATACAGAAAAACGCCCAAACTGAACAGATAAGTCGAAAGAGTAAGAAAAGTGTGTGTGGAAACCGCAAAATGCAATGGCATTGGATTAAAGAGTCCGTGCCTATGGAGAAATGGATAGCGAATGCAGAAAGTTGAAAAAGTGTTTGGGGAATTTGCTACATATATGAGAAGCATTTTCTGTTTCACCAAATGTAGATGGCGATAGTGTTTCTGCGGCGATCAAATTTCCTGTATATTCTGAAGGTATCGTTACTTGCTTGTTTATCAAACACGATTGCAGCACTTTGGTCATAAAAATTACAAAGAAGGAATTATATGATAGTTTATTGGACAACAGTCACCAAAACGGCGATGAACAACATTTAAAGGTAACCTAATATGTATCGTGAGAAAGCATTTGGTTAATGGAAGTAAATTCTTCACTTTCCGTCTAGTTTGTTTGCTTACACTGAACTGAAAATCCCTCTCATACAATTCAAAAACTTCAAAATTGCTTTGCCAATCTCCTAGAAAGGATCTCACCCAATTCTTCCTATAGAAGTAACCAAAGGCGACATAAAGTGTCGAAGCCAAAGCTGGAATTATTGCTTTCTATCAGAATGAAGGGCTTAGCTTTCGGCAACATGTTAGATTGATTCCCCGATCATATTGATCGGGCATGAAAGCAAGACATTCTAGGGCTTATCTCAATTTCCTGTGATGTGGCGATAGATTCCTCCCATACAAGATCTATATCCTTCAGTCTCGTCATATGCCAACACTTCATAATCCTCTGTATACGAAACTGAGATGTGCATTTCCTGCGGGGAAATGGTAGCTAGAGCTAATGCCTGAAGAAGCTTGCTTTCGGTCAGCCAGAAAGAGAGCAGCTGGGTCAATAAAGCACCACAATACATCTATTCCTATAAACTGTCTCGTAATGATCATTGGTATATTATGTGACTTTCAAAGTATTGTTGATGAACGATTGTCTCATATTGCAGGAAACAATTTTTGCTCGTCATCTTTTATAGAAATTGCAAGAAAACTTGAAAGGATTTATTGTTTACATCGAAGAAATTTTACCGTCACTTCATGATTATGTTGATATTTTGACCGGGAATACTATGCAAAATGTTTCAAACCCTCTAGCACAAACTTCAAGGAGAGTTAAGGTACACAAATCAAACCGTATTCTCATAGGAATATATTTCAGCAAGCGCCAGCTTGATTTGCTAGAGGGCTCCTGTGGGAAAATAGTATCTAGAACTAATGCCTGAATAAGCTTACTTTCGGTAAACCAGGAATAGCAGCCTCATCAATAAACGACCAGATATATTTCTATAAACTGTCTAGTACTGATCGTTGGTATATTACATGACTTTGAAAGATTTGTTGAAGAATGATTGCCTCATTTTGCATAAGACAATTTTCACTCTTTTGAAGACATTTCCAGAGAACCTTAACCCTCTGATGCATATATCCGTTCACGTGCATATATCCATTCTACAACCTGCTCTTCCCTGAATGAATTTTAACCAGTTTTGACCTTCACCAATATAAATTTTTCTAGCATTCTTTTAACTAATCGAAGTAGTTGTGTACACCCCAGAAATATTACCGTCGTTTGGTGTTTATGCAGATATAGTGACTGCATACTATACAGAGTGTTTCAAAACTTCCTTTACAAACTTCAAGGAAAGTTACGGAACACAAATTAAACCGTATACACATAGGGATGTAGGTTCGCCCGATCTTGCATCGAAGCGCTCCTCGAGCTTGCATCTACCTTGCTTCGGCCACAAGATGTTCCTGAGATGACGAACAGTTTAGATCATCGTCATCTTAGACGCTGACTTCGTACTGGTAATATGTTATTTCAGAATACTGAGATGACTGACGTGGAAAGCATATTGGACAGCTAACGGAAAGCGATGAGCCCCTGTGAGACGTATTATCGTGAATGGTACTCTGACAGTTATTCGCCGAACTGCCATTTCATTCCTATAAATACCATAGAGCGAGGGGATTTATTGTAGAATAACTTCCATCCCCGTGACCTCGAGTCTCCATACAATTCCTCTAACAAACAGTAAAATTCTTATAGCAAGCAGTTAAAGTAATATTATACGTGTTATGCGCTTTTGCCACGAATCTTTACAGAATTGTTTCTCAATTGGAGTTCCAAAGAACCCTTGCTCTCCAAAATATTATTGGTTGTTTGTTTAGGGTTTTATGGCGCAAGGGCCATATTTGGTCATGCTGCGCAAGACACTAGACAGACAATGTCAAGTAATGAGCATACACAAGGAAAGTTTTACTGACACAGAAGAGAAAAATACTCCCAGGGAGGAATTGAACCTGACAGATATCACACCTGTGCCACCTACAACTCGTAGGTTGTTAACGCAGTAGACATATTCTCTGAGCCACGACGGCCCCTCCAAAATATGAAGACACAACTGAATCCAAAACCAGTAACTGTATAAATGCCAAATTTTATACACAAATCCATCTGTTTAAAAATAGAAATAATGTAAAATATATCGAAATTAAAAAATAAAACTAATGTCTGATTTTTTTTGTTTAACTTTAATTTATTAAAAAGCAATTGTTCTTCATACATTTTTGTTTCATTTATAAATTATTTATTTTTGTTACAGTCCTTCGAACTTCAACAAAAAAAAACAACTGTTAAGGTTTGAAGTTCCTCCAATTTTTGTCATATCTGGAAAGGTTTAGTGGAAAAATTTATTTGCGAGAAGCTGCTTTAGATGGTATAGAGTGGAGAAAGAAATCCAAAGTCGAGATTCACTTACGTTTTATCATCCTTGTACCAATTCTAGTTCAATAAATAGCCTAAGGCTTGAAACGGCTTCAATTAGCATGGTATCTCAACATGCTTCCCGCCGCTGTACACAAGAGACAAGTCATGAAGAAAAGCACACATGGAACGTTTTACTGACACAGAAGAGATAAATACGCCCAGGGTATGTTACAGGAATCGATCCTCGGGAAAAAATTTGTTATATGGATTTGGTTAACGAGATCAGACCTTATTTGGTAATGGAGGAGTGACAATTATCGCAGTTTACCCTGAGACACTACTATTCAAATGAGTGGATTGAAATGGAGTGAGAAAGTGGAAATGAAAGACGAAAATAGATGCAATACCAAAGGATTTATGCTGATAGAATAGATAGGTCTTAGGCATGGTATATGTTCATATTTTCATGGTAAAGAGAGGAGTCACAGTAATACCCCAGAACGGTAAGCATCGTACAAAAACTACTGACCAGCTACAGAGTTAATGGCGTTCCTGGCCATTTCAAAATCTGGGGATCCATTGCGAAGTATCTTGACTCTAAAGGGGTTCAAGGGTACACACGCATTATTCCACCTTACAACCTGCACCTGCATTCTTTCCTACATGACTTCTAACCAATTTTTACTTTCTCGACCAATATAATTTCCCCTAAATTATTTTATTCTAAGGAAATGAGCAATAGAATCTTTCGAACGGATTCGATTCAAGAGAAAGGACCAATAGAATAGAAAAAAAATCCATGGCTTCTTTCAACCAATACATGTAGCTGCTTAATCATTAAGATCACCTGTCCGTACTTAAAAAGAAATTGCGCATATCATCTCCAGCACTCTTTCATCACTGGTACCTCAGTGGAACACCAGGAGATCTGCTTGCCTTAAATTTGCCCCGGAAAACTTTCTCTATGCTTGCCAGGCTCCGATCTGGCCATTTGAAAAAGATGATATTCATTGATGGCCAGAAATCCTTTCCCACCTGAACAAAGTGCGTCGTATTACCAGCCTCTCCCTTCACACATCCTGAATTGTATTGGAGTCATACATGAAGACATTTTTAAGGATCATCTCCATTACCCAAAAACTTTTTTTGCACAGACCCAATGACTTAGTGTAATTTTCTTTTTTTACACTGGAATAGGAAAGAAGTCATTAAGTGTTTTGTGAGGTAAAAGCAATACTACACTTCTCAGAAATCTAGAGACGCTTTAGTGGGTTCATGAATTTAAAAAAGCATTTTTCAACATCAACGATGAACTAAGTGAAGCCCATTTTAGCAATGACCTTAAGACGGGTGGTCTCTTCATGTTGTCACACATGGTAAATTTTACTGCTAGCCTTGGTGCCAATGAAGTTGATGAGAATGGGTAAGTTGAAAACATCTTATTAGAATTGAAAGACGTAAAAAATAGTTCTAAAATTCAAAGTATAGTGGGACTCAGACGAGAAGGCCGTCGCCCCTGGTCAGTTGATTTTTGAAAAGATGTGAAAGCGAGTTAGGAGAAGGCTGCCATATGCAAAAGCAAGAATTGCTATTAGCATGGATGTTTTCCCCTTACCAACTCTTTATCAATGCTACAGCTTTCAGCACCGAACGGTAAACTTAGAACCAGAATCCATGCTAAAGATGCCAGTTGTGGAAGCGCTTTATTGATATTACCACTAGTCCCCTAATTTAAGTAATAGACTAGTTCAAAACCACGTGACTCGGCTATTAACCCTGGGAGCCGAACTACAGAAATGTTGATACCAATTTGATCTTTGATCTTGTTTTTAAAGTTTCTTGACCCTTTGAAGGGTTTATGTTCATATATTCGCCCAGAAACCTGACAAATACAGGTATATTTGCTAGAATTCTTTCAGGGCCACCGTTGCTTTCTGGGTTTGCCCACTGCGCTAGCAACTGCGAGTTGCAGTCTACGCAAGTCGAATTCACGTAACTTAACTTGGATATATTTCTCTTTTCTGTATCAGGTAAAACTTTCCTTGTATGTCCATTACTTGATGTTGGGGCCGTAGTAGCCCAGTTGGAAGAGCAGCGGATTAGCAACCGGAGGGTTGTGAGTTCGAACGTCTGTCCATCTAAGGATTCGTGTGCACAGGGGCACGTTCTGTCGTGTCTTCAAATGTCCTTACGTTGGCGTGGCGTGGAAGTTTGGAGAGTGGAGTGCCAGCTCAGATGTTGCTCTTCTCATCAGACCATGGTTCAAAATTACGAGGCGTTGTCCTCGGATCTTTCCCTTCGGGATTGATCCCGGACTATCGTCAATGGCCCATGCTCCAGTGCGACGTTAATTAACTACCTATCTACCTGAAGTTATTTGTCGTGTGTTGGCGCAGTTTACTCAAATACAGTCCTTGTGTCATAAAAACAAACCAATCATGTTATGAAGCAATTAATTATCACCAATCGTGATGAAATAGGCAACTCAAGAAAAAATGCAAGGAAGAAATAAATGTTATCTTAAAATAAGCCTACTCGAGCGTAAAAATCGAGATATTTTCTTGGCACGAACTCAAACATTGTCGGATTTCCAAAAGTAAAAGTAACTAAAGACCACCCTACTATGGAACCGATAGATACCTTACAAAGTCTGGCGCGAGTAAGAGAAGAAATAAAAAAATCTCCAACAGAGAGTCAATATGCTTTCCTGGAAAAGAAAAAAGAAAAATAATGATAGGGGATGTTTTGAGAACCTGGAGCCGGACTTCCTTCCATGGAGCTTGCGAGAAATTCTTTTGTGCTGGACCGTGTCTTTTGAGACCCACACAAGTGTCCTCCCCAGTGAAAAAGAAGATCAGGGTCAACCCTTGAAAAGATTTCTTCCTATAATGTTCTTTTAGATGGGACAACATGGTACGAAATGGAAAATGTTCAATGGCACAGCAAACACGAGGGGGGAGAAAATAGTGATATATCTTTCCCTGTTCTTCTGCGACTCTGGAGAAAGATAAGAAAGAGATCTTCGGAGACGCGGATGTATTGTTTCTTGAAGCAGTGCAGTGCTATTGAAACTGAGCAGAAAAGAACCCATATGAAAGTTTATAGAATATGGACCTATAGAAATAAATAAGAATCTGTCAGTACGAAGCGGCCTTTTGAAGTTGATTGGAATATTTTCAAACCCTAATATTACCCTACCCTAATAAAATACTCTCCATGTATTATAAATTACATAATCTAAAAGAGTAAGTGAACACATCAGAAGAAAATACTCTCCATGTATTATAAATTACATAACACTTACTCTTTTAGATTATTTTACTAAACAGGTGTTTCCATCGACCTTCTAATAAAATAGACAGAGTATGTGTGCGTAGTCACTGTCGTAAGATCTCTGAAGTGTAAATCACGTAGATTTGCAAATTGACTTAATCGATTGGTTATTGGAGGGCAGACTAGTGTTTTTGATCACTGGATAATCACTTTAACCTATCAATAATTTAGGATTCGTGCTTTTTCCCACAACCGAGTGACAGATCTTCAAACCGAAGAACAGGAAGAAATAACATAAAGCTGCCGGCACATACTTCGTCTATTATTTAGAAGGTCGATGGGTGTTCCGCCATGACCTCACGTTATCTAATAGTAAATAGAAGGACTTACGAAACGATGCCTATAAAATAGACCTTCTGATAAAATAGACAGAGCATGTGCTAACAGCTTTATGTTATTTCTACCGATTGTTCGGTTTGAAGATCTGTCACGTGGTTGTGGGGAAAAGCATGAATGTGGGACAAATTATTGACTGGCTAAAGTGATTATCCAGCGTGATTAAAAACCCTAGTCTGAGCTTCGATAGCCAGCCGACCCAAGGCGATACGTCAGTCCTTGGGTGACTTGGTCCTACTAACCCTTCTGAGATCTTACGACAGAGACTCTGCCCACATGCACTGTCTATTTCATTAAAAGTTGGATGGCCTATAAGAACTTGAAAGAGTGGACAGAAAGCAACACAATAATGGACAATGGGATGAGTGGACTTGCTGACGTTGGTCAGAGTATTGATTATGAAGCTGGGTTTTATTGGGGTGAAGGCCGGTAGTTGAAACTTTTCGGAAGGACGGTGACAGATCTTGTGAACGCTGGTAGTGTATGACCTGTGATGCAAGTTCTCTTTGATGAACTAAATGTTAGAGCAGCATCTCTTGAGACCCGTAGCATCGTCTTTGGGAAATTGTAGCCTTCGTCAAAGCCACACCAGATTAAGTGCCAGAAACCAAAGTTTTAAGTGAGCACTATGGCAATATAATGGCATTATAATAATATAGCACTAATAGTAATACCAAAGCATGAATTGCGATCGCCGGCGATGGTTTTCTTTCCGCCAACACGTTAGCGTTATCAGCGCTATCGCTTTTGGCAACAAAAGATAAACTTAGAATCAGAATCCGCTCTAAAGACGGCAGTTTTGGATGGATGGTATTTGGTATTTTCATAACGTCACACTGGAGCAACACAACGGGCTATTTTAGTTTTGGATGGAATTTGTGAACGTTACCACTAGTCATCTAATTTAAGATGTGCTAGAATCTTTTGTTTTCAATTTTAACTAAAAATCCAGTTTTTTTACAGTAGGTCATTGGTTTGTACTTAAAATCATTTCAGTGTGAAAAAATTAGATTAAACTAATCATTAATTACTTGATTTAGATATAATTAGATAATTAGTATGTTTTTGAACAGTGATATCTCAAATTCTAATTTGCTCTTAAATGCAATTCTTGGAAATTATTCCTAATATTATTCTTCAGTGTTTTGACTCAATCAAGTTGCTAGAGGGAATAGATGTTTTACAACTTTTTCCACCAAGGAAGTATAGAAAAATCAAGATTTATTCAAGAATTTTAATATTTAAAAAACAACTAAAAATTCATTTCTTAACTAATAAACGATTGAGGGTGAAAACATCCACTGTTTTATGCATATTATCATTGTACCAAACGAATTATAATAGATCGATTCATTGTTGAGTTATCACCGTTTGAACAAAGCATCATTTTGCAAAAACGCAGTTCTTCAGAAATTGCATTTAAAATTTTTGAAACATGTTTGTACATGTTTCCAAAAATCCGGAAAACCCTTGTTACTAGAAAAATATTCCGAATATTTACAAAATCTTGATATCGTTTGAAAGCTAAGGAGTTGGAAAATATTTTGAAGCAATAAAAAATCGATATTCTCGTCAATTTTCGCGATTTCTACTGTATATATATATACAATACTCGTTAAAACCACATGCCTCAACTGCCTTCTCCCCGAAACCGGACAATAGTATGCGTTTACCCCATAATACAGGGGCCGTGGTAGCCAGGTTGGAAGAGTAACGGACTAGCAACCGGAGGGTTGCGAGTTCGAATCCCACCAAAAACCGTCGTGAACAAAGCCGTGGTGCACGTTAAATCTGGCGTGGCCTCAAATGTCTTCACGTTGGCGTGGTGTGGAAGTTTGGAGAGTGGGGTGTCAGCTCAGGTGTGATCTCGTCATCTGACCGTGGTTCAAAATTACGTGGTGTTGTCCTTGGATCTTTTCCTTCGGGTTTGATCCCAGACCAATAGCCTGTTGTGTTGCTCCAATGTGACGTTAATTAAAAATACCATACTGAAAATGCCATACCCAGACCGTCGCCAAAAGCCCGTTGTGTTGCTCCATTGCGACGTTAATTAAATACGTACCTTACCCCATAACACACATGATGAACTAAATAACATCAGTTGGTTGAAAGAATCCTAGTAGATTCTATGGCGAAGAAGGTCAAAATTGCTTGGAAGTCATGCAGGGAAGACTGCAAGTTGCAGAACGGATGTATACATGGGAACCGCTCAGTGAGGTAAAGAAAAGAATCAAATATTTAAATTAAAAAATGAAAGAGCAATTATTAAAAGAACTTAAAGTTGGCAATAGTTGTACACCGGCAACCAACAGTAATGGACGCATTGATTGTCGTACATAGTTCATACGTCTTTGATTTCTGCACCTTGGTGTTCCATGAACCAAATGACCTGCAACTGTGTACTCCTGCTTACATTTTGATGTACACTGCTGGCCACCCAAATTGCAACACCAAGAAAGACAAGAGATATCACAACAAAATTTATTTTGTAGATAACATGTTGACCAAGTATCAAATGATTAAATTTATAGACTTCTGTGAAGTGTGGTTCCTGCCAAAATCAGTAGCCAGAGTAGCCGCCATTGTTGGAGATCACCGCTGCCACACGCCTCGGCATTGATTCAAAGAGACTTTGGATGTGTTTTTGGGGTACAGCAGACCAAGCAGCTTCCACACGTTGCCAAAGTTGATCTGGTGTGGCAGCTGGGGATATATTCTGGGTCAATCGTTGAGCAACCATGGACCACATGTTTTCTATCGGCGAAAGATCCGGAGAGCGAGCTGGCCAGGGAAGCAATTCAATCTGGCGATTGACGAAGAACCCTTGGACAATGCGTGCCACGTGTGGTCGCGCATTATCCTGTTGAAATATGGCTGTGGGCAAGCCCTGAAGGTAAGGAAGGACAACTGGCTCCAACACCTCGGAGATGTAGCGCTGGCTGTTTAAAGTACCGGCAATGCGTACTAGAGGAGTGCGAGAGTGATATCCAATACCGCCCCATACCATAATACCCGGTGCAGGACCAGTGTGGCGGTGCATAACGCAGCTGTTCAGCATCCTCTCTCCACGGTGTCTCCAGACTCGAATCCAATCATCGTGGTGTTGCAGACAGAAGCGTGACTCGTCAGTAAAGACAATTTCATTCCATTCTGCCGTCCACATCCTTCTTTCATCGCACCATTGGCGGCGGAAACGTCTGTGGTTCTGCGTCAAGGGTAGACGAAGCAATGGACGTCTTGCGGACAGACCACTCTGCTGTAAACGGCGTCGAATGGTACGCGCAGACATTGGATGATGCGGTACAGACTGAATGTGCTGTGCTATGGTTCGTGATGTGGCTGAGCGATCCGTCACTGCCATACGCACAATATGCCTGTCATCACGTGAAGTGGTGCACTGAGGTGGATGCGATCGAACACGTCGGTCCGTCGTACCCTCCTGCATCCAACGATCACATATCCGCATTACAGTTGTTTGGTTTCGTCCAACACGACTACCGATTTCCCTGAAAGATAATCCACAATCTCGGTAGGCCACTATCCTTCCTCTGTCGAACTCGGATACTTGATCAAAAGATGATCGCTGTTTTCTACGAGGCATAATTGATCGTTTTTTTGAAAAAACCACAAGAAAAACACAATTGCCGTACTTGAAATCGTCGAAATCTCCAAGCCTTAAATAGCGCTCTGAAGTGGCGCCACAGGCGCGCGTGATGTGCGTCTGCACTGAAATTCTAATCATTTGCATATCTCACCTTTGTTAATGCATGTTGTAAATTTCATATTATTTGCATGCTTCCTTCAGGGTGTTGCATTTACGGTGGCCAGCAGTGTAGATTTGTAATACGATGTCAAAATTTGGTACTGCTATGAAAATGATACAGTCTGCGAGAAATTTGGTATGACGATTAGTTATTTATAGAATACGTTATTTCCTATCAAATGGCACCTTTGAAATTGATCAACTGGTTTTTTTTACAAAGGCCTAGTCAATTTGTTAGAAGTTTTTTAGTCACCATGATATTACAAGAGCGGAAATGTAAACCACTCGAGGTTACTCTGGTGCGCCAAAAAGGGTGGGCTCAGTTTGCGACTCACCAACGTGCTATGCATTCAAACACAATCCGTTTATAGAGAAGTCACTCTTTCACCAGACGGACAAGCATCAATGTCTTACCCCAAATTAGAACTAAGGTCTTTTCGATCTAGAAGCGAGCACCCTGACCGTCAACCCGATTGGTAGGCCATGGACAAGGAACCGATAAAATCTGTATGTTTGTAATTATTCAAAGGGTTTAATAAGGCGAGTCTGTGTTAAATTAAAAATACGAGGAAGTTTTGCGCCATCAGTATTCTAATATATCCTTGAGAGTATTTTTATCAACCCTCCAAGTGTTTCCGACGAGATATCTCGTCGAAGATCTAGTCAATTTTGCTAAGGACGAGATATGTCATCAAGACAAAAGTGCTCTATCATTTCAAGGGAGAATGAAGATACAAGTTGGAAAAACAAACTGTCCCTTGTCCAGATCTGTGACAGTTCGTAACAGGCTTTTGCACCAAAAACTGGTCACTATAGGGCAGTTTTCGATGCGGATATAAACTACCCAGAGGGTTAAAAATTAAAGGTACTACATACACATCCTATGTTAGGAATGAATAAAATCAAAAACTTAAATGAATCAAATCGATGTTCAGTACCGTAAAAAATAAGTTCCGTCACGAAATAAACTGAAAGCCTGATTCAAGGTAATGAATGAATCGCCGTCTTGGTGTTAATCTTCAGAGACACCTTATACAATGAATCATGATTTAGGACGCAAAATTGGTAATTGAATATCCCCGATTTATCCGGCCAAGCGTTGAACTGAAATGAACGTTATTAAACAGAGTGTTTACAGGAGGAAAATTAATAACTTGCCCTCTGAATGTCATTTAACTCTTTCGCGGGGTTTTATCCCAGGAAGGCACACTTTGTTATTTCTAAAACTAAAGGTAATGGTCGGGTAACGGGTGTCGCGACCACCTGTTGCATTTATCGGGTTTAATTAATTGCTCTGTTGATTGGGGGCTGTGCATGCGACAGCAATTGTTTCAGATAAGTGCTAATTAGGCGCTTGCTTGGAACGACTGCAATGAATGCAGAGTAATATTGTGTATATTTATCGTGAATCGTTTGCGCTTGTAGACTTGTGTTGATAATGATGTTTTCATTGGAATGTTTTCATTCATGTTCCTCTAAACGAATTTATTAGGCAGCATTAACTTTAGTAGTTGAAAATTCAATACCAACAGACAAATTTCTATCGGTTTTATTCATTTTTACAGGAGTCAACTTCGATGGCTTTCCGAAGAGATTGCTATAATATGTTTAAACCTAATCCGTAAAATCTACGTATTTTCGATTTATTCTCTAATAACCTTCCAAGTGTTTCGAAGAATATCTCGTCCACGATTTGGTCAATTTTGCTAAGGACGAGATATCTCGTTGAAACAAAACACTGTGACTCCAAGGGGAATAAAAATCCAAATAAAAAACAAATTTTCCCTTTCCCAGAACTGGTGGCAATTTAAAATAGGTTTGGGAAACAAAGGCTGGAAGAAAAATCATCAAGAGGGTTAAAACCTGTTCCAATTGCAGTTTTATTGAAATGAATTCGTGATGATCACCCGAATAAAAGAATAATGTTATTAGAAAATTAGTATTTTTAGTTATATTTAAATTAATAAAGTTGATATCGTACAGAGAGAGAATTTAATGCAAGAACTTTTGACTACTCAAGCTCTATTGTCTAATGAAAAATATAGATACATATGAAACACGCATTGGTGAGGAAACTGTTTTTCCCTTATCTCTAAAAACAAAAAATGGATCTACCTAGTTCATGCACTCAGGTGACAGTATATTTTTCTAACGAACTTTTCCACCTTGGTACATCTTGAGTACGTTCTTGAATTCAACATGTAACAGTAATATATATATATATATATATATATATATATATATATATATATATATATATATATATATATATATATATATATATAATCTTTCTAAATTCCCTAAAGTTACATTAGATTTTAAGTTTTGAAGTAAGTTGAAGAATTCGATGATAGTACAAAGTATGTAGTGTCACCAGTAAATGTTATATAAATTTTTTTTGATATTTTTTAAGCTAAATTTATACCTAGAATTAAATTAAACCTGAAAAATATGACACGTATAAAACATCTTGTATTGATGAAAAGCATGACATATTCCACATTTACGGATTTTTCTGCATTCTGAACAAATGATTCAGAACGCAGCTGTTAAGCATCTAGAAATACTAAAGAGAAGTGCTCTTAATAGATTCTTAAAGATGCCCTTTTTATAGGCTAGTGATACTTAAAGGCGCATCTTTAGATAAAGAGCTAACTAAACATAAAAGAATTTTCCTCAGCAGTTTCTTAACAGAAAACAGCATCTGCTACCACTACCCTTCCATCCTTTCTGGTCTGGGCGGTATTTCCTTTAAACCAATCAATCAATCCCTCATGCAAAAGAACTCCAGATGTCTACAATTTATAATTTCCTTCCTTTTAGAGAAGGAATATTCCCCTTTCAGCTCTGATTTAACTTCCCTATAGGGCAATGAATTCCTCATTACACAAATTCCACCAAATCCTTATTAATTTTCTTTCCGCCACCTGCCGCAGGAATTCTTTCTTTAACACAGGGTCAAAGTTTTCATTGAATTATAGCTTTTATAGGTGAACACATCTTGTATTGATGAAAATAAAATGGCCTATCCCTCATTTTATGGATTCTTCTGCATTCTGAGCAAGTGATCATAAGCACATCTGTTAAAATCTAGGAATAAACAGAAATGCTCTTAACCCTCCTGATGGTTGGTTGGACGAGGTATCTCTTCATTAGAAAAACTGACGAGATCGGGATGGACGAGATATCTCGTCCATCAAAATCTCGTCGTCTCTTGTCATTGGAAGAAAACTGACAGATCTTGATCTCGTCATCACCTAAAAATCGGAAATATCTTGGTGACGAGATATCTGTCATTAGCAAAATTTATCAGACCTTGATTGACTCGAAACCACTTGGAAGGTTAATAGAATTAAATAGAGGTTAAATATCCCTTTTTTATATTGTCTAGTGATACTGAAAGGAGCATCGATAGAGAGTTAACTAAACAGAAAATAAACGTGCTCTATAGCTTCATAACAGAAAAGCGGCATCTACTACCACTACTCATCCATCTTTTCTGGTCTAGACGGTATTTTCTTTAGTTCCATCAATTTATCCCCCATGCAAAATGACTCCAGCAGTCTACAATTCATAATTTCCTTTACTTTAGAGCTGAAATATTCCCCTTTCAGCTCTGATTTTACTTCCTTATAGGACAATGAATTCTTCATTACGCATGAATTTCACCGGATTCTTTATTCTTTTCTTTTCACCGCGCACCATAGAAATTCTTTCTTCAACACGGGTCAATGTTTTCTCATTAAAATATATTTCTTTTTATAAGTGAACACATCTTGTATTGATGATGAAAATAAAGTGGTCTATTCTTCGTTTTATGGATTCTTCTGCATTCTGAACATGTAATCATAAGCACATCTGTTAAAAATCTATGAATACTAAAGACAAGTTCTCTTAACGCACCAAGTGGTTTCAACGAGATACCTCATTCATCAAGATCTGATCAATTTTATTAGTGACGAGATATCTCGTCCATCAATAGCTTATAAGTTTTTACCTAATGACGAGATACCTCGTCGGACAATCACTTAATTAATTGTCAAAGATCCTTTTTATGTAGGCTAGTGGTACTGTAAGGAGCATCGCTAGATAAAGAGTTAACTAAACAGAAAAGAAACTTGCTCAGGAATTTCTTAACAGAGAAGCAGCATCTTTTACCACTATCCATTAATCTTTTCTGGTCTGATTGGCATTTCCTTTACTCCGGTCAATCAATCCCCATGCAAAAGAACTCCAGCAGTCTACAATTTATAATTTCCTTCACTTTAGCGCTGAAATATTCCCCCTTCAGCTCTGATTTTACTTCCCTATAGGGCAATGAATTCGTCATTACGCATGAATTCCACCGAACTCTTATCCGTTCTTTTTTCCGCCGTGCGCCATAGAAAATTCTTTTCTTTGACACAACGTCGAGGAAAGCGGATGCTCTTACGTCGAGCAAACGACTGTTCGCCGTTGCCATCCACATCTAGCAGTTTATAGACCGCTCTTCCGTCCTTCGGCCCCTGGAGCTATAACGAAATGGGAGATCGTCTGCCTTAACTACCTATAACAATGCAAAATAAGTGGCCATTTGGAACATGAGTACACCCTCACAGTGGTATGAGTCCTCCTGCGAAGTGTAGTTGCGGAGTTAGTGATCAGGTCTTTGTGTGTGTGAGGAACGATTTGCCTCGTTTCAAACTTCATAAAACGTTAACTGTAACTGTACCGGACGATACGTATTGATGCCGTCGTTCTTTGTTTTTGGAGTATTGAAAAGAACTACAGATCGATTTGTGCCATTTGGAATTTAATTGGATACACGTTGGAATATTCTTTTTGATTTGTTGCAGTTTTATATCAGATAGAAGATTCGATTAATATTGCTTCAGATTTGTATGTTGTCATTTATTTTCAAGAAGAATATAACCTAGAGCAGAAATTTAATTGGGTTCCCTATACCTCTTGAAAAACACATATTTATGTGTTTTTAGAAAAATTGCTGCCGCTACAGTTGGCATCATAATCGGTGCAGATGCTGTTTTGAGAATACTCATCGAAATAATCTTAACAAGTCAAATCCAAAATATAATAGAAGAATATTTTCTCACCTAAGTGGGGGAAAAGAACCAAATTTACATAAGATGTAATTATAGTTACGTGGATTGAACTAGATTTTGTTGTGCTAAAATACGCTACAATTGATATTAACAGTTTGAAAGATCCAGAATCAGTGATTTATTTAAATTCACTTCTCATTGCATATATAGAAGGTACAACGTAACTTGTTTTTGGACATTTTAAAATTCTAGTTTCAAAAAAAATCTTTCTGTAGCTTAATGAAACTCCTGCAACGAAACAGCAAACAAACTTTATTTACATTAGACAAAATATAAAAGCATCCGAAGAACATATTTTTCAAGATTCAACAAATGACTGTTATAAGATGTAAGTTATAATAATTTAGAATGGGTATGAAGAAATCAGAAATTTTATTTTATTATTTTAAAGGTTTTTAAAGGCAATACTGTAATGTCTATGGCAACAACTTGGGGTCAGGAATCAATACCGGTAGGCCTTCCACACTTACCGTCGATTATAAATCTGTCACCATATCCATCTGGAAGATCTTTGCGTCCAGATGTTTTTAAGAAGTGCTAGATGGCCCCTTTAATTAACTGTCCCTCATTGTCAACAGGAGGTACGAGAAAGAAGATTCGAGCTCTCGAACAGAACGAAGGTTTTCTGCAGTGCTGTTGTCGATCGTTTGGTCGTCCTCATAACATCTGCAATCCCTTTTAAGATTGTCCACAGCAGAAGGACCCAAGTTCCTATGTTCCATAGATCGTAATTTAAAGACAGAAGATTTATCCCAGATGGTAGAGTCGAGGATTAGCAATCGGAAGGTTTCGAGTTCGAAACTCCATCCAACCAAAGACCGTCATGTACTTGGAGGCAGGTGCGTGTTGAATCTCTCGTGAACTCAAATGTCCTCACGTTGTCGTGGTGTGGAAGTTTGGAAACTGGAGTGCCTGCTCAGGTGTTGACCTCGCCATCTGATCGCCTTTCAAGATTACCGTGTTGTGGTCTCGGATCTTTCTCTTCGGTATTAATCGCGGACAGTCGCCAATAACCAGGTGCGTTGTTCCAGTGCGACGTAAATTCAACTACCTATCATCCATTATTTCTAAAATTCCAAATGAGAACAGCGTGAATTTTTTGCATAATAAATAATTTCCTCGATGGTTTTTTTATTGGCTGTGTCGTTCTTCGTAAACCAGTACGTTACAATAGCCTCGTTTTTAACATTTCGAACGCATGGCTGGTTCCTATTTCATGTCGTGTAATACATGCAATTTATCACACTCGTGTAATTTATAAGTGACCAAAAAATTGTATGTAATTTGAAAAAAAAAACAAGCGAATTTCTAAAATTCCCTCACCATCCTAAAGAAAACAACACTGCTGAGACCAATGCATTCACTTATAACATCGACCTTCTAATAAAATAGACGAAGCATGTGCTAACAGCTTCATGTTATTTCTGCCGGTCGTTGGTTTGAAGATCTGCCACGTGGTTGTGCGAAAAAGCATGAATCCTAATTTGGATCAAATTATTGATTGGTTGTGATTATCCAGCATGATTAAAAACATTAGTCTACGCTTCAATAGCCAAGCAATTTTTAACACTGTAAGTGGTTTCGATGAGATATCTCATCCATAAAGATCTGACCAATTTTGCTAATGACGAGATACTAGTCATCAAGATTTTGTCTATATTGTGCTGATAAAGAGAGATCAGGTCAGTTTTCTTCCAATGACGTGATACCTCTTAAATTAAGACGTTCAGTTTTGCTAATGACGAGATACCTAGTCGAATTACAAGGAGGGATAAGCCCACGTGACTTACCCTTTTGATATCTTAGGACAGCAATTCCGCTTACATTCTCTATTTCATTAGAAGGTCGATGACTTGTCGCTTATGACATACTAGACCTTTTCAAATAATTAGTTATTTGTTAAACTGAATGGAATAAATGTGCATGGCTTAATAACCAATAACCATTTTTTGGTAAGAAAACCGATACAGGAATAATTTATAGTATAGGGCTTATGAAAAGTTAAAGGTTAATTTTTATTTATTCATTGCAAAATTATATAAACACTAGCTGTAAGGCCCATTGAAATAAGAATACAACGGGCTCAAGAAATCACTTATTGCTATTAAAGTGTTTATTATTATTATTACGGAGTAATCATAAATAAAGAGTGCAAATTGAAATATATCCTTGATATTCTTCATTGTTCATGCGTAGAATTCGGAAGCGCGTAATACAATTCAAAATACTTACGGAATGTAAGTCAATAAATCTTACTATTCAAAAATACACCTGTCTCAGTAATAATCTAGCAAATACTCAGAATTGTTCACAGTTCAAAACTCAAACATAGCTCTTCTCAATTAATGATTCTAAATAGAAGTACAAAATTAAACATATTACTGGAGTTGGCAAATATAGAAAATTATATATACTTATTAATAATTTAATTACACTGTCTCCTGTGGTTTTCACCAAGTTTCTGTATCAATATTGCTTGCGCTTCTATTTTATCATAAATGTTATCGACGGCATTAATTGTTTGATGATATCTATATCATAATTTAATATTTGTTCATTTGTGGGTGAGTTATTTCTCGTGAAATTATTTAAATATAACTTTGACCAATGTGAGAGCGAGAATAATAAGTGATCCACGTCTTTAATATATTATGTAATTATTATTAAAGTTTCAATAACATTAAGGAAAAATCACTTGTACAGAAAGGTCAAAAATTATCAAAATACCTCTTGTTCCCTGGATCCTGCAATCAAAGCAAAAGTTGTAATAATGTCTGCTACTCGTACCAATAATTGTTTATTTTATTTGCATATGGGTCTGTCTTTATATTAAGTTTGTATCAGCTCAATTTTTTTAACGAGTTACCCTTATTTTTGATTCAAGATTCTGATTTTCTGTATCAAAATATTCAGAAATTACATAAAATACATTTATTTTGGTTAAATCTATTGTTACGACCCCTGTTGACGGAGGACGCTGCACGAGCCCTTGATGTAATCACTTCACCTCTTGTAACTATACCAGCAACCCATGTATGTGGAGCGATCCCGCGATCGCACTCCCAGTGGAGAGAATAAAATTTTTGTTGAGTTTACGTGAAGGTTCGTCGTTCATACACTCCTAACACTACTCACGTTTGAGTAATAAGCTATCGACCCCACATTGTTGGTCAAAGCGAGAGGAGGAACATTTCCCGTAAAAGGAACATTTTCCCGTGAAGATGGTTGAGACCGAATCAACTTCCGTTTCGCAGCAGACTTCTGTTTCTGGACTTGTCTTGCTCAACCGAAAACGAGGTTATATCAAAGAACAAATTACTCGTATAACGAACTTGGTCAAAGGTGACTCTCCACCTAAGGATCCAGGTGAAATTAGGCTAAACTGGGAGCCTTGGAGAAACTGAAAACGAAATTAGACGCCTTGAGTGATGACTGCATGACAACCCGCAAGGATCAAGATCTCCCTGCCTACGAGACGAGTATCGTAGACATGGAAGATGGCATCGAAAAATTAGAGGTCAGTCTCAATCATTTATTGAACTCTAATACAATCAGTCATGTGCAAGAGCAAAATGCGTCACCCTGACTTTAAAGTTAAACTCCCTTCGATACCATTGCCTTCCTTCTCAGGCTTCTATACGGATTGGCTGCCATTTAAACAGCAATTTACCTCCTTAATTGATAAAAATGAAAAACTGTCAGATTCAGAAAAGCTCTTCTACTTAAAATCTACCTTGACAGGCAGTGCTAAACACTTGCAATCCGTCAGTGATTCGTATGCTTCGCTGTTCAAAGCCCTGCAAACGAGGTACGAAAATAAAAGGCTCATTGTCAACGGTCATATTAGTGAACTGTTGAATTTAAAATCCATGAAGTACGAATCCGCTAAGGAACTGCGTCAAGTAGTTGATAATGTGTAGAGTAATCTCCGTGCTCTTAAAGAATTAGAAACCAACGAAATTATGTGAAAACATATTAATGAATATCATAGTTCAAAACTCAGATGACGAGTCGCGCAAGCAGTTCGAAATGACATTAGATCATAATCAACTTCAACACTGGGAAGACTTTATCGAATTTTTAATAAGCGGAGTCAAGCCATAGAAAATACCAACAACAAGGTAGTTCCGTTCAGTGAAACTTTAGTTCATTTCGATAGAAGTTTTTGAGATACGGTACTTTATTCAAAACTGCATCATTTTTATTTAAGGGGCCATCCTGAAACGGAATTTTGAATTGTATTTGGTGAAAAAAATTTCTCTATGCAATTATTTCGTGTTTCTAAATGTCATACATAAAGCAATATTTTAAAATCAAATGTTCTATAAAATGTTTCAAACTTTGTCTCAAACTCATTAAACAAATTCATTCTCAAACATCAGTTTGTGTTGCATGGCAAATAGTTGACCGTGATCAAGGCCTAGTGTGTATGGCTCAGATCATCAAGAAGTCACTTTTATTGAGTTGTAAATCTATATAAATGAGAATAGAGTGTCTGTACATTGAATATTTTCGACCCATTTCGTTTTCTATCCGTTTTGGACCCTTGTGCAAAATCCGTCTCTTGCACGTTTGGTGTCTGTCTGTATGTGTGTGTCCGTGCTACGTCCAAACGGTTGAATATATTTTCATGAAACTTTGCATACTGTGAGTTCTTGCAATCATTTAGTGACTGAACTTGGTTGCATAAGTCTGTCTGTCCGTCTTCCGGTTCTATGTTCGATTTTGTGTTTGTACAAGTATCACAAGATTTATTTAAAACATTTTAATGCAATGTCCTAAATTTGATAAACCATATTTTAGTGTAGTGATTGCATTATTTTTTAAATTCCTTTGCTTACGTATTTAAGCAAGTTTCATGTTAAAACATCAGAGCAACTCTACTTAAATCAACCATAATTTGGTAGTTTTGGACAAGCTGGAATGCATATTGAGCATTACAATTACTTAAATTGTTTTACCGGTACTGCTGAAAAATCAATTATTTTTAAAAAACTATTTTTGCAGAATTTAAATTCAAATATTTTTTTTATTTTGAGCCTTATTTATTTTCTTTGCAAAATATAAACTATTTCCGAACATTTGGGACAAACGATATTTTGCAACAAAACGGAAACTCATGTTCGTTTGCCACGTTCAGTGATATTTCTTTCGCTCCGAATTAATTCGTATTTTTTAATTCTATCTAATTTTTACTTGTAAATTGTGGCAACTGTGCGTGATCAAGAAATAAAAAAAATCATGAATTTATATCTTTAGAACTTTTATTTTGTTTTAATTCTTTTCTGTTTTAAATATCTATTATTTTAATAAATTGTAATTCCTTTTTATCACACGCAACACCGCCTGCAAAGTATTGTTTAAAGCGGCATGTAAGTTAGAACAAAGCAAATTTTTAAGTGGATTTTTGCCATTATTGAAAGAACGCTAATGTTAAAAATATTCGAACTAAGACTTTTGAAATATTAAATTCTTTTAAAACAAACTTAGTGATAAATATCTTATCAAATTAATTTGTTATGTTATCCTTAATCGTAGCGAAATTGAAAAAGAGTGCCACAAATAAAAATTTTGGCAGGTAAATTGTATGCGACAGACTATCCGCAGTAAATTCGTCATTTTGAGCAATTTGAGCAATTTTACAGGAATAGAACTTAAGAAAGGGAATTCCTTATCCTCTCTCAAAATCGTCTTTTGTAGCAGTTATCTCAGTGTCTCACCTTTGGCCAATTTGTACCTTTAGCAGGGGTACGATATATATGAAATGTATTACATGGATGGATTTGCATGTACAGAATTTGCGTCCAAAGTAGGTTGTAGAAATTATAAAAATGTCGAAAAGGTGTTAAAAAATTATTTTACTCATATTTAAATGATTTGGCATTTTTCTACAAAGAGGAAAGTGATTATTTTATGGTCACTTTCAATATATAGTTAACATCAATATAGTCAATCAATTCAGCCCGAGTGAGGTCGGGCAATTTTGCTAGTAATTATATAAAATGAATTAACCAAAATAAATAATTTTAACTGCTTTGTTACTTATTGGTGATGGTGATTAGTTATTTTATGCAATCTGGTTAATAATTTAAAATAATTTCAATCCGGACGTTTAAATAATTCTTAATGTTTAATGAAAAAGGAGGGCGCTGGCTTTACTGAAAATAAAACATTTAAATCCAAGAAATTGAAGAATCGTGCATATATTGAGAAATATACTATATCATTTTATCCGTGATCTGCATTTTAGAATTCTAAATATTGGAGATGACCATAAATTGTTTTTCTTTTGTATTTCCGTTAATTATTGTCCGATTTGCACAAAAATTTCTATCTTACGTAATTTTGATTAAGAGAATTGAACAATCGAACAAGGCGAATCTGTTAATGACATTCAAAAGTGGGTGTTGCTATCTGAAATTTTGGAGCAAATATTCACACGGCTGCCTTAACAGACATCCTTTTTAGAACACGTAAAACCGAGAATCTTTGCTTCTTGCCCTGATCAGAAGCCGTGTGATCTCTCACACGGTTGCCATTTTTAGGAAACAAAATAAGACAAAAATATGCCAATAACTAACATGCAAACGATAATACGAACTACTTTAAACACAAATGGCACGATAACGTCTTTTCAAGCGAATCTCGATTCTGTCTACAGTACCACTATGGTCGCATCCTAGCCTGGAGGCACCGTAGCGACTGATTGCATAACTCCAGTGTATATGTGACCAGCAGTATATATATATATATATACTATTAACCTCGTCACTAAATACTAAATTTTACTTCCTGAGTTAGTATTTAGGTGTTTAAAGTTTTATGGATTTCTGGTGTAATTTTATTGCGTCCAAGTGAGATAAGTAACGACACAAAGTTGTTTAACAAAAACAAATGGCCAGATACCGTTGAAATTTTAATTGACGCAACCCTTTCTATTATTGAATGCTATCTATAGCTAATTCCCAAGTGAGTTTTAATCTGTATAGAACGTGCCCCGTTTTCAGTGTAGATAAATAGCTCTAATATTGGTTCTCAAATCGACTGTTTCCACACGAAGGAACATTGGCTTTCACGATTCTCCTCAGGGAATCTCGTAAGTCTTTCGTTAACAATTTGTGTATTGACAGTATTGTTTTGTTTCAACTTTTCTTTTGATTTTTAAATGTAAGTCAGTGTTGCGTTCAACATTCTTACGGAGATCTCTACTTAAAGCCTATACATCACTACTTAGCACCGGGAATTCTTTCCAAGTATCAGTAATTGAAATCGTAAGAAGCGAAAAGTTTGTATTTTTTGTTAGATTGAAAACCATTCCCATGAAAGAAAGTCTATCTTATGGTCTTCTCAAAAAAGTCTAATCGCTTTAGAACTTTACTGCTTTAAAATATTATAATTTTGTAAACATTTTTATGTGGTTTTCACAATTGGTTTCAGTGAAATTTTGGATATGACGAAATGGGTCTAAACTTTTTTGAGTACAAGTACAGTACCTCCTCTAAAAGTGTCATAATTTTTCGGAATCTTTTCATTTAGTTCTAATGCCCGACCACTGACTTCATATGGTAGGTGTGACAAAGATAGACCCTTTGAAAACAGTCAAATGACGTTTCTAACAAATTTCAGATGGCACTAGACTCAATCAACACGCACTTCCTATGAACATGGAATCACCGATGCGATGCCAATCAACAACTGACTGAATTCTTTGATAACAGACACTGCTTCTACTTTTATCGCGGCTTCTTTACCACTCAGCCTTCTCTTCACACGGTGCACTCGACTGTTCATGGCAACGTAAAATGGTAGCAATCATCCAATGAACAATCACGTATACGGAAGTTAGCACACGATCTTAATACAGTTCTCATGATTTAACGTAATTAACAATGAATCAATTAGTGTTAATCTGGTGAAGGTAATTAGTGCTAAATTCTAGGGGTACATAGTTGAATTAACTTCAGACTCGAGCAACACAACGGGTTACTGGTGACGGTTCGGGATCAATCCCGAAGCGAAAGATCCGAAGACAACATCTCGCAATTTTGAGCCACAGTCAGATGACGAGGACACATGAGAGCTGGCACTCCACTTCCACCCCAACGTGAGATTAAATTCTAGCGGATTACTGCTGGGAGCCTCTACAGTAATTAACTAAAAATATAGTAATATGTATAGCAGTGCAACGAATCTCAACCATAAAGTACTGTCTGTCTTTCACGAAAACTGCTCTGGACAGAAAATCTGCGGCTGTCGTTTACCATAGAAACGAGACTCTGCCCTTTTTCTATAGGGTATTCTTGAAGTACATATTTTAGTTTGCCGCATTGACGCACGTAGCGACAGTTCGCTCTTCAGGTGTTTGTGAGGTGTAAGAGGATACCCGATTGAAAGGACCTTCGTTCAAAACTTCACCAAACCATACATCGCAAAAGCACTCATCCCCACTTAAAATACCTGTTTCCACAAGGATGGCCAGTACTTTGACTGTGTTTCTGGGGAGCATTTTTCCTAATACGCAGACAGTACTTTTTCATGAACTAAAGTTGCACTGTCATGTCACGCTCTGCTACAAATCCAAACCCCCGAAAGTTCGACGTCCCAAAACCGATTAATCATCAAACATTTCATTTCTTGGTTATTTGTTGAACTGATACCTCGCAACTCAAATAAAAATATTTAAACAACGCCTTGCTTAATAAACCAGCCAAACAAATCAATACCATCCCTGATTTTATCCGAAGTGAATTAACGCTAAATGGAAGCGTTCAATTAAAATTACGGGACATCGACATAAAAATCCAAATGGGATATTCACAAAGGAGTGCATTGATGCGACTTAATTCGTAAGCTAAACACTTTAGGCGAAAGTATCGCGAACAAATATTACCTCAACATCGTCCTCTTAACAGCCTGGGGGACAGCTCTTATTATGGAAGGACTTAACTGCTCTGCGAAAGTTTCTCGTGCGCCTTGTCTTCAACCTTGTGGCCCGGGGTGGCAAAAGCAAACACCCACCACACCGAGCCCTGCCTAATGATTATTTGGGCTCAGATCCATTATGGAACATTCACTTCACGTGGCTTCTCATAGATTTCCTGCATTCGATATCTTAACTTTCGATATCGAAATTGGTTGTTTAATTTGTGCAGGTCTTATCGACTTGTTCCTAACACTTCCAGTCCCACAGAGGAAAAAAACAAGTACTCTGTGGGGTTAAGTTTGTGTTTAGATCAACATAAATATATATATATATATATGATAGAAGTTTAGGAATTTAAATTTAATAGATAGACAGATAATGCATTTGCTGGTCTGCATTTATGTTACATTACATTTTAATCTTTGGTATGTTTCATTTTTAATATATATATATATATATATATATATATATATATATATATATATATATATATATATATATATATATATATATATATATATATATATATATATATGCATGCGACAAAGATGCCAACTGAACATGTTTGTGAAGGGTTGAAGTATTAGAATGCCGGAATCCGGTCCATCCTAAACCGAAGCGTCTCGAATTCTAAATGTGCCTCAGTGTGTGATCTCCAGACTGTGGCAGAGATTTCAAACCACTGGAGATGTTACCAGTACCAGGTTGGCCAAGGGTAACAACAGCAGTTTGCATCCCCCGACGTCTTCACAGAAACGCACGCGTTACAACAGTGGGGCAATGTCATATTCAGTGACAAGTCCAGATTTAGTCTGCAAATTGATTCTCGTCGTACCATGATCTGGAGAGAACGTGGAACGCGTTTTCACCCGGTAAACATCACGGAAAGACATCGTTTTCCTTCAGGGGAGTCATGGACTGGGCAGGCATCATGCTGCAAGGTCGCACAGACCTCCACATCTTTGACACGGTGTCTGTTACTGGTCGAACTTCCTTCAGTAGAGTGAAGATATCCACCGCATGCAGTGGCCTGCCTACTCTCTTGATCTGAATCCTATAGAGCTTGTGTGGGAAGTGCTCGGGAGACATATTGCAGCCCTCCGCCACCCTCCAAGCTCCGTTCCGGAATTGAAAACTGCTCTCCGTGACACTTAGAACTCTTTGAGCACACAACTCATCCATACCTTCATCAAAAGTATGGGAAATCGTTGTGCAACATGCGTGGCTGCAGAAGTTCCAACACACCGTATTAAACTTCAGTATCATATTGTTTTAATCATTTTGTTTCACTAAAGTTGACGCTCGTATTGTGAACTTTTCCTTTCGACCCTTTCTTTGGATAATAAAAGTCGTTATTAACCTTGTTTTGCATTGTTTTCTTCTTCTATAACCCTATTACACCCGTCTCCTTCCATTCTGATGTAGATTTTCTGAAATATTCACATAAACAGCAATTATGCTTAACCTTTGTTATATATATATGTGGAATATGTTTTAAAGATCAGCATCCAATCTGCCACTCCCTGTGTGTAATACGTGAAATGAAGAAGCGCCGCCAAGTCTAGACGAACTGTCTTAGAACGATTTTCCCAGTGAGAGACCAGAGACAGTTGCAGAACGATGACGCGAGAAGACGATGGCGTACGGCCATGTCTAACGATACTCGATGAAGTGAATTTGATAACTATCTTTAATCTGTAAATATTCCCCCTTTATTTGTAAATAAACTCTTCAATTGTTAATTATGTCGCTTTTATCCCTTTTGCTAAAGTAGAGACACAACCATAAAGAGGTTAGAGTATCCTACATGAGGGCTCGGCCCGTGCTTTTCCGAGCAGAACCCCTCCCTAGACACACCCGCCGCAAAGAATACCAAAAGTGATCACCACGTTCATTAAGCAGACTTCGAGTGATGAATTATCTTACAGAACTAATGTGGGTGTTTGAAACCGAAAGCAACCTGATTGGATTACATCGTTGTGAAATCGTCTACACTGTGACAAAATCCGATTGGATTACCTAGCTGCGACGCCGTCTAAACTGTGAGTACGAAATTTCTTTTCTAAGAAAATTGTTTTGTTATCCTTGATCATGGAAAAACTCTTGGTGATATCCCCAGGATGCGCGAAAGCATAAAATCAGCCTCTACCAAAAATATCAAACTTTTTCATTCTTTGGTATTTGAAACAGACAATGGAAGACTCAACAGATCCGATTTGAGAAAATTTTCTGGCCTTCCATCCGATTGTGATCTAACGTTGAAAAAACAAACAGTTCTTGAAAAATTCTCTTTGCCAATATTCTACGCCTTGAGGTAACAGCTGATATTTACGAACTCACTGATCGACTCTTGTTTGGTTTATCTAATTTAGACTTTGATCAAAGTGCGCAATCCAATTCTGACGCTGCAGAAAGTGAAGACGAAACATATTCTCGTCCCAACCCAACGGCTGAAATCGTTTCTCATGATGATTCATTCCAAAACGGAACTATTATGTATCAACAACCCGTTAATCAAAACATCAGTAATTCTGTCTTACCCCATCCCATGCTTAAACGAAACGAAGAACAGTCTTTTTCTTCAAACGAATCTCCGCCACAAAATATTCCACTTGCTGTTGCTACAAATCCTTTTCAAGAGTGTTTGCCTATGCCTACTCAAGGTGGAATGTTTTTTTATTGAAAGATATTATTGAAACTGCTCGCGTATTTAACAGAAGAGATACGTATTCTATTGATTTATTTTTGGATGAGATAGAAGAAATGTTTACTTTTTATATCACCTCTGATCAACAAAAAATTTTGTTTACTAAGAAAGCATTAGCTGATCCTGCCAAACTGTATGTATCAACTTCGAAACAAATTTTTGCTTTTGATAAATTGAAAGAACAATTACTTTTGGAATTTAGTTCTCAGGTATCATCGATTGACATACATAAAATTTTAAGTTCCCGTAAACTTAAAATTACTGAGTCACTTTCTGAATATTTAATTGCAATGAGACAAATTGCTAGTCGTTCAAATATTGATGAAGCCTCCCTCATCGAATATATAATTGACGGTATTCCTGAAAATAACAACAAATTGCTTTTGTATGGTGCCAAAAATCTTTTGGAATTTAAAGAAAAATTAAAGACATGAGAAAATTTCTATTCAGAGAAAACGACCAAACACCTTTCAAAACATTCAACCACGATATTTCGATACTCCGAAGCCTCGTTTAAACGAATCAAAAAATAATTCGTTGAAACAAGAACACTCGCACAATAAGAATGCATGTCTCCGGCCCACGACAAATGAAAATAGATGTTACAATTGTGGAAAAACGGAACACAAATCTTTTGATTGCCCGATAAGTTAAAAGGCAAGAAATGTTTTAAATGTAATTCTTTTAATGGACACATTGCAAGAGACTGTCCCAAAACACGTGAAGTAAAGACTATTGTAGTTGCGGATTCCCGAAAACTTCAAAAGAATGTTATCCTCAACGATTTAGAACGCATTGCCTTAATTGACACAGGTAGCGAGGTGACAATGATCAACAAAGAATTATACGACACGCTCGAAAACACTACATTGATTACAGACAATATATCATTAATGGGTATAAGTGATGATAAAATTACTCCTATTGGATATTTCAATGCCCAAATTCGTATTGATGATGTTATTACATCGACAAATGTTTACGTTCTTACAGACATATGCAATAATTTTGTGATTGGAATGGACATTCTCAATCAAGTAAATTTTAGTTTTACAAACGGTACCATAAGAGTACATAACAAAATATTATGTGCTAAAACTGTTCAAATTTGCAGGAACAAAACACAACCTCGAGAAAATTCAGAATCCAATACCTTGATATACATGGCCCATGCAGTTAATTTGGACCCAATAGAGGTCTCCCACATCAAAGATCAAGAACACAGACGCCATATATCGTAGAATTAGTAATTACAAACCAAATAAAACAGAAACGACAGATTTAAAAATGAACATAATTCTAAACGACGAAATTCCCATTTACCAACGTCCTCGTCGGCTATCTTCCCAGGAAAAATTAATCGTCGAAAATCAAATTCTAGAATGGCTAGATGCTGGAATAGTTAAAAGTTGCTCTGACTATGCAGCCCCAATTGTGTTGTGTAAGAAAAAAGATGGAAATTATATAGACTTTGTATTGACTACAGAAAGTTAAATAAAAACATCATTAAGGATCGCTTTCCTCTCCCTTTAATCGAAGATGTCCTTGACAATCTCGGAAACGCTCAGTTGTTTACCACTCTAGATCTTAAGAACGGTTTTTTTCACGTTGACGTTGACGAAAAGTGCACGAAATATACTGCCTTTGTGACCCAAGAGGGTCAGTATGAATTCCTACGTGTTCCATTTGGCTTGTCCACCAGCCCCAATGTCTTCCAGCGATACGTATACCACGTGTTCAGATACTTTTTAAATGATCACACATTAGAAATTTACCTCGACGACATTATAATCCCATCTCACGACGAAAAAGAGGGAATTCAAAAGTTACAGCGCGTTTTTGACGATGAAACAAGTACGGACTCGAATTAAATCTCAAGAAGTGTCATTTTTTACAAAGACAAATACAATTTTTAGGATACGAACTAACAAACGGAACAATCAAACCATCTCCAATTAAAACTACCGCAGTACAAAATTTTCCTTAACCCAAAACCGCAAAACAAGTGCAGTTTCCTCGGACTCAGGTTATTTCCGAAAATTTATCCAGAACTATTCACAGATTGCTAAACCTTTACGTGACCTACTGCGAAATAATGTTAAATTCAGTTTTGAACGAGAACAAAAAGCTTTTGAAACACTTAAGACTTTATTGTCTAATACCCCTGTCCTACATTTATTCAAACAAAACTCTATCATGGAACTCCACACCGACGCCAGTTGCCATGATTTGGTGCATGTCTTTTATACAAAAAGATGATGACTGCAATATGCATCCCATTCATTTCATGAGCAAAAAGACGACTCCTCAACAAGAGAAATATAGCAGTTACGAACTTGAAGTTTTCGTTGTCATTGAAGCCCTAAAAAAGTTTCGCAATTATCTGCTTGGTACAAAATTTAAAGTATTGACCGATTGCTCCGCTTTTCAAAAAATCATGCAAAATAAGGAATTAACACCTAAAATCGCACGATGGGCTCTTTTTCTACAAGACTTTGACTACGAAATTGTTCACCGACCAGGAAAGTTAATGAGACATGTCGACGCTCTTAGTCGCTATCCCGTAATGTTTGTTACACGTGATACTCTAACACAGAAAATTATTGATGCTCAGAAACAAGACGAATTCATTGTCGAAATCTGTACACACTTGGACACTTCTCCATCAAATGATTTTTCATTAAAAAACAATGTTCTGTACAAACTCATTCAAGATAAAGAACTATTAGTTGTAACTGCTTCCATGCAAAAGGAAATTGTAACCAATGCACATGCTAAAGGTCATTTTGCTGCTAACAAAACCGAAGAAATTGTTTCGCAAGATTTTTATATCCCCAATCTTAAGAAAATTGTACAGGAAATTCTTACCAATTGTATCCCATGTATCCTTTCATCACGAAAAACGGGTAAACCTGAAGGTCTTCTGCATCCCATCCCTAAAGGTGATGTGCCTCTACAAACTTACCACATCGATTTCTTAGGACCTCTTCCTTCCACCAACAAAAATTATAAGCATTTATTTACAGATATTGATGTTTTCACCAAATTTCTTTGGATCTACCCCGTTAAATCAACTTCAGCAAATGATGCCCTCGAAAAGCTCAAACTTCAGCAAACCATTTTCAGAAACTCTAGTCGAATAATTTTTGACAGAGGTAGTGCTTTTACCTCCAAAGAATTCGAAACTCATTGTTAAGAAGAAGATATCGAACATTTGATAATAACAACCGGAGTACCCAGAGGCAACAGCCAAGTTGAACGTTATCACAAAACTTTTATCCCAGTTTTAACAAAATGGTCCATACACGAACCCACTAAATGGTCGCAACAGTACAATGACGCATAATCAACAGATCAACAGTAGCACATCCCGAAGTACTAAATTTACACCTTTTGAACTCTTAGTTGGCGTACAAATGGAAACTAAAGATGACATCCAAATCAAACAAATATTAGAAGATGAATATCTACAAGCCACGATGAACGATAAACTCATTCTTCGCGATGAAGCCAAACATGACATCTTACAAATTCAAGCAGAAAATGCACGACAGTACAACAAACGAAGAAAGCCAGCACATTCATACAACATCGGCGACAAAGTAGCCATCAAACGAACACAGTTTGGAACTGGCCTTAAACTCCGTCCAAAATTTTATGATCCATACCAAATTGTTAATGCTCTCCCAAACGACCGGTATGAAGTCAAGAAAATTGGTCAACACGATGGACCCAACCAAACTTCAACTGCAGCCGACCACATGAAAGCCTGGCTCAAATAAAACCATTGAACCACATTCACAAAACTGAACAATTTATATATTTGTTTTTCAAACAACTTGCATTTTTGTGTTATCGATTTTTACGATGCAGAACTCCACGAAGTACATGATTGAAGACAACGACGAATGCAGCTTCTACTCAAGACGGCCACACGAAAAAACCCGCAGTAATGATGTTTACCACTGCACACGACGAAACGATGCTTTTCAACAGAACGCTGCACGAAGACGCTGACATCAACCCACCGTTGTACAAAAGTGCTGCATTGTGAAAAGATGTGCAAGAGCATCCCAAACATGCTCAACTTGACATTTTTGTTTCGCTTTCTTTCTCTTTTCCTTTTATATTTTTCAGGTAGTGATGATGTCCTATTCTCATTTCGTGTATAGCCGGAGGACCTGGCTATGTCAAGATGGACGAGTGTGGAATATGTTTTAAAGATCAGCATCGAATCTGCCACTCCCTGTGTGTAATCCGTGAAATGAAGAAGCGCCGCCAGGTCTAGACGAACTGTCTTAGGACGATTTTCCCAGAGAGTCCAGAGACAGTTGCAGAACGATGACGCGAGAAGACGATGGCGTACGGCCATGTCTAACGATACTCGATTAAGTGAATTTGTTAACTATTCTTAATCTGCAAATATTCCCCCTTTATTTGTAAATAAACTCTTCAATTGTTAATTATGTCGCTTTCATCCATTTGCTAAAGTAGAGACTCAACCATAAAAAGGTTAGAGTACCCTACATATGTAACAACAAAACCAATCAAACTTACAAAACACCAAAACGCAAAACAATAGAAATGCAGACCAGCAAAATGTCAAAAATGCAGACAAGCAAAAAGCCAAAACACTGGGGGTAAAAAGAAGCTAGAAAGCAGAACTGTCCATGTATGCGCGCTGAAGCTGCAGACACAACATGGATAGTAAAATAATTCAATATTACAAAAGAAAAAGAAATTTAAGAATTTAAGAATACCAAGAAAATTTCGAAAAAAATGAAGTGTTGGTGGATCAGGGAGGAGCCTCATCCAGTCAACACAATATGGCGTTTTCTGTGTGTGGGCGGCAATTAACCAAAGGTAGCCCACACACCCCTCCAAACACCATAAGCAGAAAGGCAAAATTAGAAAAACAAAACCAGGGACAACCAAGGACACATGCCAAAGACAAGTACTATACAAAACTAAAGAAAAGAAAATAAACTTGCCCACAATTAATTGACCTCAGCTCGACAACAACAAGCTGCAAACTACATGTGGATAGCCAACAAATGTCATTCATAGCGCCCAAAATCACAGTAGAGAAATCGGAACCGTAATTCCGACCCGGAATTCCGAATCGGTTCATCGGAACCGGTAATCGAAAGATAGCGTTCAAATCCAGTTTTTTAATAAATTAACAGACCTATTCTAATTAGTCAACAGGAAAGTCTCCAAAATAAGCTATTAAGGTAAATCGTCAGTTAAATCATATTAGTATACTTAAATATTTCAAAAATAATCCTATAAAAAGAGTGAAGGTATTTATTATTAACAAGTGTGTTAATGAGATTATTACATTGCAAAAGAAAGTTAGATTTGGAGTTGCAAATTTTATTGAAACGCACCAGCTGACTAGCAATTGTATTATAATAAATTCTTCTAGAAATATTAGAATCTCAATACATTAATTTAAAAACCGGAAATTCAAAATCTCTCTTATACACTGCTGGCCACCCAAATTGCAACACCAAGAAAGACAAGAGATATCACAACAAAATTTATTTTGTAGATAACATGTTGACCAAGTATCAAATGATTAAATTTATAGACTTCTGTGAAGTGTGGTTCCTGCCAAAATCAGTAGCCATAGTAGCCGCCATTGTTGGAGATCACCGCTGCCACACGCTTCGGCATTGATTCAAAGAGACTTTGGATGTGTTCTTGCGGTACAGCAGACCAAGCAGCTTCCACACGTTGCCAAAGTTGATCTGGTGTGGCAGCTGGGGATGTATTCTGGGTCAATCGTTGAGCAACCATGGACCACATGTTTTCTATCGGCGAAAGATCCGGAGAGCGAGCTGGCCAGGGAAGCAATTCAATCTGGCGATTGACGAAGAACCCTTGGACAATGCGTGCCACGTGTGGTCGCGCATTATCCTGTTGAAATATGGCTGTGGGCAAGCCCTGAAGGTAAGGAAGGACAATTGGCTCCAACACCTCGGAGATGTAGCGCTGGCTGTTTAAAGTACAGGCAATGCGTACTAGAGGAGTGCGAGAGTGATATCCAATACCGCCCCATACCATAATACCCGGTGCAGGACCAGTGTGGCGGTGCATAACGCAGCTGTTCAGCATCCTCTCTCCACGGTGTCTCCAGACTCGAATCCGACCATCGTGGTGTTGCAGACAGAAGCGTGACTCGTCAGTAAAGACAATTTCATTCCATTCTGCCGTCCACATCCTTCTTTCATCGCACCATTGGCGGCGGAAACGTCTGTGGTTCTGCGTCAAGGGTAGACGAAGCAATGGACGTCTTGCGGACAGACCACTCTGCTGTAAACGGCGTCGAATGGTACGCGCAGACACTGGATGATGCGGTACAGACTGAATGTGCTGTGCTATGGTTCGTGATGTGGCTGAGCGATCCGTCACTGCCATACGCACAATATGCCTGTCATCACGTGAAGTGGTGCACTGAGGTGGATGCGATCGAACACGTCGGTCCGTCGTACCCTCCTGCATCCAACGATCACATATCCGCATTACAGTTGTTTGGTTTCGTCCAACACGACTACCGACTTCCCTGAAAGATAATCCACAATCTCGGTAGGCCACTATCCTTCCTCTGTCGAACTCGGATACTTGATCAAAAGATGATCGCTGTTTTCTACGAGGCATAATTGATCGTTTTTTTGAAAAAACCACAAGAAAAACACAATTGCCGTACTTGAAATCGTCGAAATCTCCAAGCCTTAAATAGCTCTTTGAAGTGGCGCCACAGGCGCGCGTGATGTGCGTCTGCGCTGAAATTCTAATCATTTGCATATCTCACCTCCGCTAATGCATATTGTAAATTTCATATTATTTGCATGCTTCCTTCAGGGTGTTGCATTTACGGTGGCCAGCAGTGTAAATATTAATATCAGTTTTATGATTTAAAGTGTAAATATTCAAGCCTAGAAAGACGGCTTTATTATTATCTGAATTAGTTTTTAATAAATATAATTCATATGGGTAAATCGATTTCCATAGGTTAGCAAAATTACTATCATTAATATTACCAATTACATACATTTAATAAAATTTGCAACTCTAAATCTAACTTTCTTTTGCACACAATGTAATATTCTCATTAACATACTTCTTAATAATAAATACCCTCACTCTTTTTATAGGATTATTTTTGAAATATTTAAGTATACTAATATGATTTAACTGACGATTTACCTTAATAGCTTATTTTGGAGACTTTCTTGTTGACTAATTATAATAGGTCTGTTAATTTATTAAAAAACTAGATTTGAACACTATCTTTCGATTTCCGGTCCCGATGAACCGAGTCGGAATTACGGGTCCGATTTCTCTACTGTGATTTTGGGCGCTATGAATGACATTTGTTGGCTATCCACATGTAGTTTGCAGCTGGTTGTTGTCGAGCTGAGGTCAATTAATTGTGGGTAAGTTTGTTTTCTTGTCTTTAGTTTTGTATTGTACTTGTCTTTGGCATGTGTCCTTGGTTGTCCCTGGTTTTTATTTTCTAATTTTGCCTTTCTGCTTATGGTGTTTGGAGGGGTGTATGGGCTACCTTTGGTTAATTGCCGCCCACACGCAGAAAACGCCATATTGTGTTGACTAGGTGAGGTTCCTCCCTGATGACGTCCTGATCCACCAACACTTCAATTTTTTTCGAAATTTTCTTGGTATTCTTAAGATTAGATTCTTAATTTTGTTTTGTTTTATAATATTGAATTGTATATATACATATACAATTCAATATATATATATATATATATATATATACACACACAGAGAGATCAGATCAAGATCAGCACGGATATGCATCACAGAAATCCAAGTTATCTGTATATTGACAAATGGCAAGAAACGGATTTAAGAAATACTAGCAGAATGACCCGGCTTTACTCGGGCCCTTAGATGAATGCGGATTGAAAAAGGATCAGAATAATCAATTTTATCTTTCGTAGAAAAATGCCAATATTATTTAAGTCTCAGGAAAAGAATTTTTAACATTTTTAATTTCAACTTACTTTGGACGCACATCTTATACAAGCACATCCATCATGTAATGCATATCGATTCATGTATTTACATTTTACACACATGGCCCCTATTGTATGACGAAACTACAAAAGGTGATATTAAGGTGCTACGACACCTTAGTATCATCTCTTAGTACCACCGACTATATTGAGGGTGTTTTTAAGTGTTATTATGAATCCATTTATGTGATATTTGCACAAACAAGAAAAGTAGACACAAAACGGAAAGACAGACAGACTGACATAATGAAGGTCAGTCACTAAATGAATAAGTATTCCCAGAATGCAGTTTCATGAAAATATATTCAGCCGTTTAGATGTAGTGCAAGTACACATATACTAACAGACACGAAATTTGGAAACCACTAATTTTGATTTAGAATGACCCAAAACGGATAAATAACTTGAAATGGGGAGAAATTATTCAATGTTCAAGCACTCCATTTCTGTTTACATAGATTCTTATTTCATAATTGCTTGTGCAGTGGTTCTCAACCTTTGTGAGACAGCGATGCAGTAAATATTTTTGTAAGACAAGGGCCCGATCCCAAGAAATTTACTCGTAAATTCCATTCAAATTTTAAAGGTTCATATATAGCGTGCATGAGTATTAAATATGACATAATCATAAAGATTATTTCTACACTTAGTGCATAACCTCTTCTGATCACCAAAAATTCATATTAATCAGTGTGATTGATCTTTGTATTTTAAAATAGATTTTATGATGTTATTTAAAAAAAACTGCGGTGCAGTTCAGGTGTTGATCTCGTAATCTGACCTTGGTTCAAAATTACGAGGTGTTGTACTCGGATCTTTCTATTCGGAATGGATCCCGCATCGTCGCCAATAGTAATAGTGCGATGTAAATTCAACTACCTAGCATATCTATAAATGGCAATCGCGATTTATTTATAAATTATAGATTCTATTTTTTTCTGTAATATCCAGTTCATTTAAAAATTATTAAATTCTTAAAAATCGTGCAATAGTTTTTAATGTACTGATACTGGTGGTTATTATTGCAGCGTAAAGAATGGAAAAACAGGAACAATGTATGAAATTAGCAATGTTACAAAGTAACAGAAACAATGCACGATGTGTCCGTAAAACAATGATTGTTAATATTTCTCAGAAACAATTTAATTTGGTGAAAATATTCCATTGTCGCTCTGATATTATTTAACAGAACTCATTGCAATAAAGATTTTCCTCATTCAAATAAAAGTTATCAAAAATCTTGTACGTAATTTGGAAAACTGCTAGAATTATATATTGAAACAACTATTCTTAAGACTTCTAACATCCTATTTTAGGTTCTCTTTTAAAGGGCCAAATCGCCTCATCCAATTCTTGATCATCTCTAATTTCTACTGAGATAAAATAAATGGCTAGCACATCATCGACTGGATTGGTAAAAAGATGCAAGTTCCACTTTACTTGTGCTTCGTTTTCTACTACAAAAATTTATTATATTGCCTTTTCAGAACTTGATTCAATTGGTTCTTTCGGGAAATAATTATTATATTTAATTAAAGTGACGTTTCATACACATAACCCAAATTTCAATAATCAAATCTTGTTCAATATCAAATAACTTTTAGCTTTCAATTATTTAAAGGTAAGTATATGAAAAAGAGAGAAATTAGCTTACAATTGTAGTTTAAAACAAAGTGTTATAAAAATGTATACATTTTTCTTTAAAGCAAACATTCTGCTTTGAAATGCAAGTATGGATATTATAAAATCATCATACCAATGAAATTTGACAAATTTTTTAAAACATTTAAAATTTAACAGAATATGTTTTATCAATTACTTATACATAAAATCAAAAATAAATTTTTGTGTTTTTATGGTATCAATGTATTTTTCCATGCAAACTTCAATGCATATTTTTAATATTATAAAATAATTATTGTAATAATTTTTGTACTTGAATTTTGAATCTTTAACCGACTTTTAATAAATTAGTAAGATAGTGTTTTATCTTTTAGATACAAGTTCAAACAAAAACGAACAAAAAGAAAAGTATGAAAAAGAACGCTAATACAAAATTAAAGAACATCTCTAGGGATTTTATGGCAAAGATTTCGCAGAATGTTATAGACCCGGGTGATATTGATTTTGATGACATTAATCCGAATATCAACTGTTTTGTAGAAAACATGTTCATTAATGGTGGCAAAAAAATTGATACTCAAAATCCACCCTATGAAGATGCTTCACCAAAACAGGTTGAAACAAATGATACATAAAGTGTCTAAAGAGAATCATAGTCGCGATATTTTGGCGATTCTAAAAAATATTTCCAATGGATCTAACTGCGGTCAAATAGAATCAAAGCCAGGAATTTTCAACTCAGAACAACCGAATGATGCTTGGGTAGTTCAAAATCACCGCCATAAAGTCAAAATCACCGAAAAGGAAAGAATTCGAAATGACATGGCTCTGAAATTTATGCTATTAGATAATTTTGTTAACATGCAAAATCCCGGATTACTGAGAAGGGTACCTACCGATCGAAGAACATCCCCAATTCGCACTTGCGACTGTGCGAGCGAGCAGCGAAGTCAGTTTGTATGAAGGTCCCGAAGTGATCATTGCTGCAGATGAAGATTCTTTCATGAAGAAACTGAGTCAAGATTTGGTGAAATCTACCTTTAGTGAAAGAGTTGAAAAATTCAAAATAAATCAAGAGTTAAAAGGCGTGACATGCAATGAGTACGATGCATGGTTATTCGTGGACCGAAGCACTGAAAAGGATCTCTTCAACAATAATACCGAGAAGTCTACAAAAGAAGGCTACCGAACCCAAAATGAGATGGTTGAAAACTTCAAGATATTTGAACACTTTCTGGAAAAATTTGATTCAGATTTCTTCACCCTATAAGGGAGAGATTCATAGACCTAAAATTATGGGTACTGTTGCTTTTTGCCATAGTTTGGGAGTAGAAAAAAGGGATGAACTATTCGAAACTAAAGAAGCTACATTTCTTACATGCGCGGTAAGGGAAATATTTTCTGTTTTTGAATAGTTTTTAAGAATATATATACACAAATATTTTCATTTGAATTTAATAATAGTCATTTAACTTTCATATGTTTGATTCCTTTTTTAGGGAGGAATTCAACGTTCTTTCTCCGCCATGTTTTAAAGTGAGAAAAGGGAAGAAGTTACTTAAGAGAAAAGAATAAAAATATTGCCTGGATCTTATTTTGGCTAGAATGAAAACCAATTTCAGATTACAGAATTTTATGAGGCTTTTATGCGTATATTTTATTATAAAGTTATTCATTCGATCATTTGGCAAACATTTGTGTACTACAATTCAAAATGAGAAATAAAATTATTAACTTGCAAAATATATGTTTAAAAGGCAATAAAAACATTTCAATTTTCCATTATATGTATTCATTTTGACTAATTTACTGTTAGATTTATTTACCTCTACACTAATGTCCAAAAGTTAAGCATAATTGCTGTCTATCTGAATATTTCAGAAAATCTACATCGGAATGGAAGGAAACGCGGTATGTGGGAGTAATAGGGTTATAGCAGAAAAAAACAATGTAAAACAAGGATAATGACTTTTGTTATACAAAGAAAAGGGTTGAAGGAAAAAGGTTCACAATACGATTGTAAACTTTAGTGAAACAGAATGATTAAAACAATGTGATGCTGAAGTTTAATACAGTGTGTGAGTACCTCTGGTAGCCACGCATGCTGCACGATTTCTCATACTTTCGATGAGGGATGAGTTGTGTGCTCAAATAGTTCCAAGTCTCACGGAGAGCAGTTTTCAATTCCGGAACAGAGCTTGGTGGGTGGCGGAGGGCTGCAATATGTCTCTCGAGCACATCCCACACAAACTTTATAGGATTCAGAACAAGATAGTTGGCAGGCCACTGCATGCGGTGGATATCTTCACTCTACTGAAGGAAGGCGTCGACCAGGGCCGCACGGTGAGGAGGCGCATTATCTTCCATAAATATGAAACCAGGACCGACAGCACCTCGAAACAGGCGAATGGTAGGCTCAAGGACTTCTCTGTATTTTTGACCGGTAACAGACCCCGTGTCAAAGATATGGAGGTCTGTGCGACCGTACAGCATGATGCCTGCCCAGACCATGACTCAGACCTGAAGGACAATGTTGTCGTTCCATGATGTTTCCCGTGTGAAAACACGCTCCACGTTCTCTCCAGATCGTGGTACGACGAGAATCAGTTTGCTGACTAAATCTGGACTCGTCACCGAACATTACATTGCCCCACTGTTGTCGACTCCACTGCCGATGCTCCAAACTCCACTGTAAACGCGTGCGTTTCTGTGCAGATGTCAGGGGGATGCAAACTGCTGGTCGTCTGGCATAGAGACCAACGTGTCTGAATCTCCTGTAAACAGTTTGTCTCGAAACTATGACTCCTGTAGTGGCTGTCAGGGCTGAACCCAGTTATCTGGCAAAATGGTTCCTCTGACTTCGCGCAGTTATCGCCAAATATCGGTCTTGCCGAGCGGTTGTTACCCTTGGCCAACCTGGTACTCGTCGTCGGGTAACATCTCCATTGGTTTGAAACCTCTGTCAGTCTGGAGATCATATACTGAGCATTCAGAATTCGAGACGCTACGGTCTGGGATGGACCGGATTCCAGCATTCCAATATTTCATCCCTTCACAAACATTGTTCAGTTGGCATCTTTGTCGCATATTTCGTCTTTATTGATTGTTAACAACGCTCCGTACCACAGTATTTACGAAATTTCTGTCTAAACTGGCCATGCTGCTCAAGGCCGTTTTATACTCCACCGATTCCAACATGCGGCCCCATCGGTTGTAAAACCTCAGCAGATGTATTACAATTCAATATATATATATACATATATATAAATCTAACAAAATATTTTTCTAATAATATTTTTAAATTTATTTAACAATAAAGGCTTTGTTAAAAAGTCAGCCAAATTATTTTCCGATGAAATATAATTTACGTTAAATAGTTCATCTTTTATTAATTTACGAATAAATTTGTACTTGATATCAATATGTTTAGTTTTCTGATTTTCCTGACTATTTTTTGAAAAATAGATAGCAGATTGATTATCACAATATACTTGGGGTCTTATGTAATCACACAAACTTAATTCATTTATAATTCTACTAAACCAAATAACTTCTTTAGTGCAATCGGTTAGTGCAATAAATTCAGATTCCATTGAGCTAAGAGCTATGCACTTTTGTTTAGAAGATTTCCATGATATTGGGATGTTACCAAAATAAATTAAATAGCCACTGCTTGAATGTCTGTTTGTGAGACCACATCCCCAATTTGCATCAGAAAAAGCAATCAAATTTGAACTTTCTACATTGGAAAGATTAATTTTAAAATCCTTTGTAAGAAAAACATAGTTCATAATATCAACAACGTAAGACCAGTGTTTGTAAGTATAACCATTACAAAACTGAGACATTATATTAACAGCAAATGCAATATCTGGTCTGGATCTATCTGACAAAAACGATAAACATCCTATTAAGGAACGATAGGGAAATTTCCTCATTAAATCATTTTCAATTATTTCTTCCTCTTTAACCTTATCAGGTAAGTTACAACCAATTTTAAAAGGTAAATTCACAAAACTTTTAGGAAGATCTTTGAATTTTGACATTAATTTTTCAATGTAGGTAATTTGATGTAAATAAATCGAATTTTCAATCTCTTGAAAGTTTACGCCTAACAAATATTTAGTTTTACCTAGGACTGTAAGATCCAATTTTTTGTCCAATAATTCGATTACGTCATTTATCAAATGTTCCCTTTTTGAAAACAAAACCATATCATCTACATAAACAATTAAAATTACATCTTTAAATTTGTAGACACAATTACACCAATTTAACTGAGAAAATCCTAATTTAGTTAAAATACCGTCTAATTCCAAATTCCATTCTCTACCACTTTGATGCAGACCATATATAGCCTTTTCCAATAGACATACTTTGTTTTCGGATCCTTTCAGCACAAATCCTTTTGGCTGTTTCATGTATATAGTATCCTTAAGGTGTCCATATAAATATGCACTTTTCACGTCAACTTGACAGTGATACCAACCCAACATAGAAATCAATAGTACAAACAATAATCTAACAATAGAAAAATTCACAACTGGTGAAAAAATATCTTTAAAATCAATGCCGGGTTTTTGCTTAAAACCTTGAGCAACAAGACGAGCTTTATACCTTTTAGGTATATTGTTTTCGTCCATTTTTATGCTGTACACCCACTTACTTCCAATTATGGTTGTATTTGGGGGTGTGTCCACTAATTTCCATACTTGCCTATCCTTCATTATCTGAATTTCTTCATTCATGGCAGTATTCCATTTAATTTTATCCTTACTTGCTTGCGTTTCTTCATAACTTTTGGGGATTCCGACATTGTAACACTGATCATACATGTCGTACATCTGTTGGTCTAAAAAATTAGATTCATCACTAGAAGTAGATGGCACATTAGAAATATCCACATTAGGATGTTCAGTTTCTGGCTTAAAATTGAAATTTACAGGATCAAACCTAATCTTATTTTTAGTACAGTACTTTTTAATATCATTTAAAGATCTCATTCTCAAATTTTCAGGAGAATAATAGTATACATCTATCCTATTGCTTTTATTTCTAGGTTTTTCGATTCTTCGCCAATTTGAAATGTTAAGACTTTTTAAGTCCTCAGTTTTAACTAAATCTTTAGAATCTAAAACTTGAGTTTCACTTTCCGATTTTACTTTTATATTTTCATTTGATTGATAAATAAGAATATTAGAATTAAGATCGAAAGAAACGTACTCAAAGTTTTTACCAAATAGTACATCAACAGCTTTCTTACTTTCGTCGATATGAACATGGACTGTTTCAACTATTCTCTTCTCGTTTGGGATATATATTCTGTAACCTTTAGTTTTCAAACCATATCCTGTCAAAATACCAAGTTTTGCTCTGGGTTGTAATTTATTTCTCTGTATTTTAGGAATATGAACATATGCCAAAGAGCCAAAAATTCTAAAATGTTTTACTGATGGTTTGAAACCAGTCCAAATTTCGTTAGGAGATATACCCTCAGTTAATTTGTGTTCGCATCTATTTTTAGTATGAATAAATGTTAAAAGTGCTTCTGACCAAAATTGTGGTTGTAAACCACTGTCTTGAAGCATAGCTCTGACACAATCCATGGCTGTTCTATTGAACCTTTCTGCAATGCCATTTTGTTCAGGGGTATAAGTTGAAGTTCTTTCGATTTTTATTCCTATATCATTTAAAAACTTTTTAAATTCTTTGTGACAAAATTCTAAACCATTGTCAGTTCGGACACATTTTAACTTAACATTTAGCTGTCTTTCAGCTTTAACCAAGTATTTTTTAAAGTAATCAAAAACTTCATTCTTATTTCGAATAATATAAACAGTTACTTTACGTGAAAAATCATCAATAATAGATAAAAAGTATTTGTTTCCACCTAGAGAGTTAACTGGAGCAGGACCCCACAAATCCATATGGATCCTTTCCAAAACATTTTTAGTTTTCCTTTCGTACATATAGTTTCTTTTTAAGGATATTCTAGTGGATTTAGCAATAGCACAAATCTTACAATTTTTATCTATATTCTTACAATTAAGTTTTTCAATTCCTTTTACACAATTAATTTTACTCATATTTTCAATTAAGGGCATGTTAACATGACAAAACCTACGGTGGGCTTTTTCTAGATCTAAACCAGTTACATATGTATAATTTTTAATCTTGGGATAACCTTTTAAGATATACAATTTTCCAATTCTGGGAACAGTAAACAAATATTTATTATAACTATTATAAATAATCATTTTGTTATTTCCCCATTTAATTTGGTTTCCCACAAGGTCAATACGAGCACCACTAATTAAATTTCTTCTCATATTAGGCGAGTATAACACATCTTTTAAAGTTATATCATAATTTCTGTTTCTATCTAAAACTGTAAATTGAATATCACCCATACCTAATACTTCCGAGGTGCTGTCCTTGTCTCCGACTAGGATCTTCTGTGGTGGTAGTTTTCTGAATGTCGTAAACATATCGCGTTCTTTACAGAAGTGAGCAGTTGCAGCAGAATCAATGAGAAATTCCCTCGGTCTTTCATTTGGAAAATTTGAAACTGCATAGGCACGTTGAAGATCAGTTTTTGGATTGTCCTCCATATAAAATAATTCACCACCAGGTTTCTGCCGATTGCATTTCTTGAAGCACTTCGATTCGTAATGTCCCGACTTTTTGCAGTAGTTGCAGAATGGTCGCGGCCCCATACGACAAACTGTCGACTTTCTTGGGCTTGAAGGAATTAATTACGCATCTGCTGTGATCAGGAGTAGACGCCCGTGTCTCCTTGTATCTAGATGACTTGTTTCTTGTAGCATAAGCATCGGCCACGATACTTAATTTTGTGTCTTCGTCCTTCCGCTTCAGCTCGATTCGGCTGGATTCTGTTATTAAATGTTTAGACAAATTGTCTAGCGTGAACTCGTTGTCATCTATCCTGTATAGCAATTGTACCAGATTATCGTATTCGTGAGGCAAATGTCTTATTAGTTGAAAGCAAACTAAAAGGTCTGGGATTTCGAATCCACATTCTTTTATCTGTAACAGCTTCTCATGCACTCGTTTGCAGAAGAGTCCAATGGATTCGTCCTCCGGCTGGTAGCGGATTGAAAAGAACTCGTCCACAAGGCCTGCCAATCGTGCTCTAGATGCTGGTTCAAAGTTGGTCTTTAATATATCCCAGGCTTCCTTACCGTCTTCAGTAGATGAAATTAAGACTTGATATTTTCTGTCTATGCCCTGGTAGATAGTTGTATATGTCCTCTGCTTCCTATAATGATAGTCTCTTTTTTCTTTTTCTGGAGCATCTTCCAATAATAGAGGTTCCGTTTTAGTGATAAAATCCCAGCAGTTCCGGTCAATTAGCAATACCTTCATGTCCGTCTTCCACGTGGCATAGTTGAAATCCGATAACTTCGGGAAGGAAAACATGGACATTTCTTGAATACCCATCATACTGGAAACCGGTAGTGGCAGAATTCAGGTTCAGCTTCAGCTTAAGGTCTGTGGCCCATAACCAATTGTTGGGTTTTATCGATTGAAGACAGAGTTTTTATACATTAAAAGATTTACATTCTTCAAATTTATGTGCCCCACACGGCACTATAATTGGAGGTTTGAGACCGATTCCAACACGTTCCAACGTGCGCCGGTGCTTTGCGCATGTCAACGTCGACTGAACTATTTTGCATATGCACAATGTTTTACCTTCGTCCAACAATTCTCTACAAGTGTTTTTGAACTATTGCATCCATATTTACTCTTACTATCCATATTTACTCTCCATTTTACCATATTTATCTTTTTGCATTTTACAAATTATGCTTAACATGAGTGAACTAGCAGATTTACCCGGCGTTTCTCGGGTTGAATTGGTTAACTAACTTCCTCTTTCGTTAATATAAATTGTAATTCTATTCATCACATGTAACAACTACCACGCTAATATAGATACACAATGTGGAATTGTTAAATATGTAATGTCTTTGTTAAATATGTAATGTCTTTGTTAAATATGTAATATGTATTGTTAAATACACAATTTCACAAATGTAAATAAATGTCATATTTAACATTTTACATTTCTGTAGAATTTAAATTCTTAGAAAGACAGAAAGTCTCTAGAGTGTGCCAATGTTACCCAGAACGCATAGAATAGTTCAGAATATGCATATAAATGCCTTGTGTGTCATTTAAAAACAAAAGCTTACCCAAAATAATCGTGGTTCAAAATTACGTGGTGTTGTCCTCGGATCTTTCCCTTTGGGATTGATCCCGGACCGTCACCAATAGCCCGTTGTGCTGCTCTAGTGTGACGTTAATTGAAATACCCCCAAAAAATAATCATACGATAGTTAAAAGTGTTTTTAAAACTAATTAAACCATTACTTACCTTGATTACAGTTATTGAACGAAAAATATCAAATTTAAAATGCATAAAAACATCTTAAAACAGATTTTGAAGAAGCTTCGAACGAAAACTAATGAACGTATCTGTTTTTTCACTACAAAATAGATTCTTGGAATATTACGGACACAAATTTTAAAAAAGCAAACGATTAAAAAGTACCAGGGTTGCCATATTAGCAACCAATAGTATTTTAAAAGGTCTTGTTCTGTATATTTTATTTATAATGTTTTATTCTCTTTATCGTCTGTCCCAAATATCCAGGTGCATTCCTCCCTGGGTGTGTTTCTCTATTCTGTGTCAGTAAAGCTTTCATTGTGTGTGTCTGTTTACTACTTCATATTGTATGTCTTGTGTCTGGAGCAGCATGGCCAAATATGACCCTTGCGCCATAAAACCCCAAAAAACCGACCAACCCAAATATTCAGTATTCTTTATATTTCGTAAAGAGAAAATAAGGCTCAAAATAACTAAAGTATTAGAATTTAAATTCCGTAAAAGTAGTTTTGGGAAAAGTAATTGATTTTTCACGGCACTGGTAAAACAATCCAAGTAATTGCAATGCTCAATATACCTTCCAGCTACACCAAAACTACCAAATTATGGTTGATTTAAGTATAGTTACTCAGTTGTTTTAACACGGACCTTGCCTAAATATATAAGCAAAGAAATTTAAAATAATGTATTCACTAAACTAAAATATGATGCATCAAATATAGAACATTGGCATTATAATGTGTTAAATAAATATGTGATACTTATACAAACACAAATCGGACATAGAACGATAAGACGGGCAGACAGACTAACACAACCAAGTTCAGTCACTAAATGAAGGTAATTACTCACAGTATGCAAAGTTTCATGAAAATATATGCAACCGTTTGAACGTAGTACGGGCACACACATACAGACACCAAACGAGCAAGAGACGGATTTTGTATCAGAAGAGCCCAAAACGGATATAAAATTTGAAATGGGTCGAAAATATTCAATGTACGAACACACCATTCTTATTAATATAAATAAAATCAACCACAACTGGATTTATTTGCCAATCCTGCTTCTTAGTTGAAATATGCTAGTTTTAACCCTCCTGGTGGTTATTTCAACAAGGTGTCTCGTCATTAACAAAACTGACCAGAACTTGATGGATAAGATATCTCGTCATTAGAAGAAAATTAACCTGATCTTGATCTCGTCATCATTGAAAACAGCACTATCTTCATGATTCTTAATTTAATCGGCATTCTTGATGACGAGGCATCTCGTAATTAGCAAAATTGGTTAGATCTTGATGGACGAGATATCTTGTCGAAACCACTTAGAGGGTTAAGCTCTGGAGCAACATAATATTGATACAAGTAGTGAGATCTCGCCGATGCATAGTGGGAACAAAAACATAAAAACGTGATCAAAATTAGTTTTATAAAGTTTTCATAGAATATGATAAAAGGTTACTGTTTAAATTTGCATTTTGTGTTCAATGAATATGATAAATGGTTACTGTTTAAATCTGCATTTTGTGTTGCAAATGATTTTTAAAAACTGCTATGCCCTAACAGGGTGCAAAATTAGTTTTATAAATTAGTTTTATTTCGTTATTATATTATTTATATATATTAGTTTAGTTTTAAAATTAGTTTTATCAAAATTAGTTTTATAAAGTTTTCATAGAATATGATAAAAGGTTACTGTTTAAATCTGCATTTTGTGTTCCCTTTTAAAACTTCATCAGCAATTTGATTATGTAATTAATTAAATCAGGATTCTGTTTTCGTGCAAATGATTTTAAAAAACCTGCTATGCCATAAGAGGGTGCGAAGTGCTCTTCAAAAATATGTCATCAATTTTTCGCTACCACAATTTTTAGTTCTCTAACCAAGCGAATGATTAAAGGCCTACAGTTTTCTTGTTTATTTTCTTCCATGACAATTTTATAATTTGAAATATCTTTTTACCCCCTTTCACCTACTTTCAGTCTAATTTCTTAACCCTCTCGCTGAGTAATTTTTTTATCAAAATAGGTTCAAAAATTGCGTATTTTTTATTACATATTTCAAATCTACATATATTTTAGAGTTAAAATATACAAAAAAATTTTGTAAAAGAGTTTTTTTTTTTCAATATAGAATTAGATCATAAAAAAAGGTTGTCGGAATATTGAAATTGAAGAATAATCATATAAAAGCAAAATTTTGAAAATTAATCTTGGTTAAATTATGATTTATTTTATGAAATACAAAGGTAAAACGTATATACTTATGAAAATATGCAAAATACTTACAAAACATTTATTAGAAATGAAGAATTATTAGAAATCACTATCCGCAGAGGAATCCGAGAAATTCTCATCAGTTTCGCTATAACTATCTTCAATATACTTGATATCAGAGTCAGAACTGCTATCAGTGTCGGAAATATTTTCAGGAATGTAGATTCTATCACTCACGAAGCGCTTCCTGCCAGACATCTTTGAGCTTTGAAAAGAGCGCGCAAAATGCCGCAAAAAATGCTTGTATATTTCGCAGAAATGTGGACATCTAAAGCCATCTATTAACCCAGATTTGAATAAACAATTAAACATCACAGAAAAGCCGAAATGAAACCATGAACGGGGAAAGAGTGGATTGCACAATTAAATAGACGGCAAAAATGCATCCCCGTGGAAATCGCGGGGATGCAGTAGCAAATTTTGCTACTTCTACATTGCCCGCGGAAATCGCGGGATGCGCAGCGAGAGGGTTAATGCGAGTTTACTACATACCTAAATGGAGTATAATGAAAAAATTAGCTGCTACTCTGCAATTCCTGATTACATTTGAAATATATATACTAAATTATGTTCAAGATTTTACTGCAATCTAGTATGCCTATACTTTTACTATTTAAATAAATTATTTAGATGCTTTTTAAAATATTTGTAAGTATTGTTATAGTGTGTGGGATATTTGAAGGAAATTCTTCCATATCTTGCCCTACAATTGACTGCTGTCGATCACCCTGAATTCAAATGTCGTTACATGTCGTTACAGCATCTGAAAATAAAATAATATTCTAAATAAAAAATGAAAATAGAAGAAATGGGAAATTTTATCAAATGTTTTTGATTTCATGTTTAATTTTTTGAGTAAGTTTTTCGTTTGCTTTAAGTTTTTACAGATAAAAGAAACCAAATTCTTGCTCAACTTTCCGTTTCATGCATTAACAAACATTCTCAAATTATAAGTCGCCATTTCAAGTAAGAAGTAAGCCGTTCTTCTAATGAAAGAGCTATTACTAGATATGAATTGCAGTAATACATGCGGAATTCTGATGCGCAAGTGTGAAGTGCAAACATTCGTAAGATATTGTCTACTCAACGAAACTATACTACTAGGAACTATATTACTAGTACTAGTAGAATTATATTACTACTACGAACTGAGAAACATCAACTTTCAAATAAAAATAAGGACTAAACAAACAACATTGCTATTGCAAGAAGTCGTAAATATATCGAAGTTCAAATATAAGAACTTAAGTCAATTGAACTAGTTATTCAAAACAAGCTCGTAAAGGTTACACATAAAATGCTGCTCACAATGGTTGATGGAAAATTCTGTATTACTGCAAACCCTAAAAGAAAAAAGTTAAAGGACAGAAAATAATTAAAGTCACTCTCAAAAGAGAAATGGCCCTTACAATTAATCAGGTTTATCCAAAAGGCTCAGGTACATCTAATGACGTAAATATTTCGCCTCTTAAGGCTTTACAAAAATTCGGCCAAACTTACAAGAGTTAGTGAAAATCTTATGAAACGTTTTGAAACTATTTTACAGGTCATGGCTTCAGAGTTCAACATACATGTACAGATGTTTCGTACATATATATATATATATATATATATATATATATATATCACTAGTTCTACATGCCGATATCGGTCCATAAGATACTGATGCGCGGATTCTCTATTATATCCCATTCATTATTGCCGATTGGACAATTAATTAAAGCATTTTAGAGAAGTTTTTCCAGAAAAATGTCTAGGGAAGCAATAAATGAGGATTTTATACTTCCTCTTCATATATTCATATCCTATTATTGGCAGTTCACACTTGCCGCTAATAAAAGATACAAATTCCTTTTTTATGAAGTTTGGCAACTGTGTGTGTTGAAAGAGACAAAATTGTAAACTCAATTGAAAGATATTGGTTTTGATATAGAGAATAACGCGCTATCTCCAGTGAAGTACAAAGTGATTATGATGCAACGATAATTAATTAATTTTGGATGAATAATTGTATTTATGGTTAATAAAACATTTGTCATAATGCTTAATAAATTCGTCATAATTTTCAATATATCATGAATAAATTCGATTTTTGAATTTTTATCATGTTTTCGAGGTTTCGACCCACTGTGTGCTTTAATGAAATTCTTCAGTTTTCTGATTATATAAAAAAGACGTCAGAAACTTAATTGTCAAAAAAATATATCCCATCGCCTTTAAATTAGCGAATGGAATGTAAATGAAATGGACGATCAGAGGCTAATTTTCTGGTAACATGACTGAGATGTGAACTTTTTGAGAATGGGGTTAGATTCCAGGACCCGAAGGCCAGATAGGGACTTGTGAAATGTGGAAAATTCGTGTATTGCAATATATGAGACTTTTTCTGTCAAGCTAAATGTAGGTGGAGGTAATGTTTTTGTAGTTGATTCGTGCTTCCTGTACGTATTCCGAACGTACGGCACTTGGAAGTCTTCCTTCTATGACTTCTTACCAGTTTTGACCTTCTTGGCCAATATAGCCTTTCCTACGATTCTTTCAACCAATAGTCAACCTTAGGCATCATGTTTTCTGGAGGAAACAATACACTATTCGGAAATCTTGGGAGGCTAAAAACTAGAATTATTTATAGTTAATAAGCATTGATACTCTTGAAAACAAATGTAAATTGTAGAAAAATCACTAAATTGTAAGGGATATTTTAAGAATTATCTAAGTTAGATTCTATTACACTTAAAAATAATCTGTCATAAGTTCATATTTAAAAAAGCATGGAGAAAAATGTAAGGATGATCAAAAGGTAATCAAAATATTTTTTATTTCAAAAATATTATCAATACTTAAATTAACCAGATTTAAAAGTACAGTTACGGATCAAAAGAAATCATACAAAAATCAATGAAAAGTCAAGAGCATGGATTTATTTCACTAATTTGAAATGACTTCTTTTATTTTATGAAGACTGAACATCTGACAGACTGATTAATGAATAATCATGCATCAAAATTTAGAAGTATGTGTTAACACAAAAAGTTAAGGCAAAACAGGAAACGTTTAAAAGAGAAAATTTGTCCTATAAAAATCAACTTTAAGCTATAAATACTGTCTTTACTAGAAACTGATTTGTGCAAAAGTTTTTCAAAATATTAATGGTTTTAGCGGATTCAACTTTGATAATGTGTCATGAAAAATTATTGAATTAAATAGTGTTTGAGGCATTGATATGCAAATACCCAAACATTTTTGAACGTCCAATCTAATTCTTAGAAAAAAATGGACTCTTTTATTTGATGTAACCTTATGTTTTTATCATTTTAACGTTTCTGTCTTATTGTTTGTCACTTGAAATCTCAAATTTATTGATTTTACTTTTATTTCCAGCAATGGGGAATCAGTTCTTCGAAATTAATATTTTGTTATCATAACACATTCATAATCATAACACTTTTTTCGCAGTCTGAAAAATGCAATACATATCGTCAAATTACAGCATATCTAACCTAATTAATATAATTAAAACTCAAGAACACGTTGCCAGCTGTTCAGCAAATTGGAGAAAAAATTTTGTCACCCAATGGATATTGGAGAGTTCTACGCGGATTATCATATTCCAAAGTTATTGCCAGTTGGCGATAGTGTATTCTCGAGTCTAATCACATTATACTTAAAATTTATAACGGAAATAGTAGGATTAGTAATTTTATAAAGAGATCCAAGTCTTAGTCTTAAAAAAGAGCAACGAAAAATCTACACTGATACCAGTATTAACTTCATCAACATACTGACCATATTTACCTATACTCATCTCGATAGCCTTATTAACGAAATGAGAGAACAAAAGAACAGAGACCCATATCTCTAAATGAAATTACTTCGAACGAAGACAGGGCAATTCCCTTTGGGTTTGATCCCAAACCGTCGCCAATAGTCCGTTGTGCTGCTCCAGTGTGACGTGAATTAAATACTTACCTACCTCGAACCTAAACATAATAAATGCACATTATTCTTGTGTTTTCAGCAACAAAGAAACAACAAAGCAAGCATTTCTTCGGTCATGTTACAGCAATTAAATTTTGAACATCACTTGAATTTCATCCCATTCCCTTGTTAAAATACGAGGCGTTGTTAACCTGACTAATAGCCCGCTGTGTTGCTCCAGTGCGACGTTAATTAATTACCTACCTACCTACTCATTCACTTGTTCAAAGATGACGCTTAACTATTTTCTTTTCTCTATTCCATTGCTATTCTATCTTACATTGCTTTTATAATCAGACTGCTGAAGAATTTCATTCTAGAGAGGCGAGCTCACCGTGTAATTTTAGTAACATTATACAGCTCCATAGCTCAAATCAAGCATATTTAAACTAAACGGCAAAATTGGCTAAAGAATCCCGTAACGGTGGGTTTCATATTGCTTATATGCGTTATTATCATTCGACAATAAACAAATGAGGTCGATTTCTGTGCCATACGTTAGAGAAATATATTTTATAAATATTGCTGTTATTGTTGATATATTGGGTTTGTTCCCTCTCTACTCAAATTTGTATTATATGGCATTCAAAAACTATCCTAACTTATTTTTTATTAAATAAATTAGTTCATCAACCTTTTAATGAGTTAGACCGAGTATGTAAGCGCAGCTTCATGTTATTTCTTCTGATCGCTCGATTTTCTGAGTGGTATTGGAAGAAAGCACGAATCCTAATGGAGGACTAATTGATAAGCAAAGACGGAAACACTAATTTGCTACTGGATAGCCAATCGGTCAAAGTCGTTTCCCAAGCCCACGAGACATACCCTTACGACAGCAATTGCGCCTCTGACAGAACCTAGACACATGAAATATATGACCCTACTGTATTATTATTGATTTTTTCTAGATCTTGCAACTCTTCGATAACTTCGAAGAAACCGCTATACTTGCACAAGTATTATGTATTCGACGTATTTGTTTTTCTAGCTAGCATTACTTTTGCGTAATACATGTTGGAATGGGCAGCCAATCTTGATACAGATTTCATGAAAAAATCATGATCGGAAATACGTCCTGGGTCAATAAATATGTTTTATACTGAAACAAAGACATGGTCATCTCGTTGGGAAACGTCAGTCTTCTCCACATACGAAAAAGGCACGGCAATCAAAAAGCGACCAAAAGATCTAATTAACATTTTATGGAAAACAAGAAGCAATACAGTGACAGAACTTTGGCACATACAATCTAGGACCCTACTGCACGTAAGTTATTTTTTCTATATCCTACAACTCTTCAATCGCTTTGAGGAAGTCGTTATACTTGCGCAAGTATTCTATGTTCGTCGTAATCCTGTTCCCAGTTAGTATGACCATTGCTTAAGACATCCTGGAATGCACTATGTTTATCCAGATTTCGTGAAAAAATTGGATATGAATCATGGGTCAATAGGTCTATGTTTTATACTGAAAAAACGACTATGGTCATCTTGTTGGGAAACACCAGTCTTCATAGACGAAGAATAGAAGACATAATAAAATACTAAAGATACCAGAGTATTAGGGACAGTATTTGCTAGATGTTCCATTTCCAACCTACAAAGAACTTACACTTGAGCAAGCTACGAATAAAGAAATTTTATGTTATTTATTCAAGGCTCCCTCTAGGAAGGAAGGGCTCACACGCATATATCCATTCCTTCTCTACATGACTTCTAGCAAGTTTTGACCTTCTCGATCAATAGAACTGTTACAATGATTCCTTCAACCAATCGATCTGGTTATTCCGTCACCATGCGTGTTGTGCGGGTAAAGCAATCCTACATACTCGGTAATCTCACGACGTGTCACATATGTTGAGGAATGTACCCCTTATAAATACCAGACGCAATCAGCAGATAATACCCATGATGCCCATAACCGAAATTCCACGTTAAAGAGTTATGCGATGCTAACAAATGATCGCGTCAGTGGCTACGCCTTCTTCAGACCCACAACCGTGTTCCCCAATGCTCAGACAATGGCAAAACTAGCTACAGAATACAATGTTATTTCATTCTCCGTATGATAGATCCTGGTACAATAACAATAGCAACAATGTGTTGAGTAAGACTGTTTTCGCAAAAGACAGATGGATCGCAAACGTTCCACAACAAATCTATATGGAACACAGTCAGTGCTGATATTAAGCATTCAAATCAAGGCATTGTTGAAACGTCGGTAACTGTTGATAAAGGTGCTTTGTTAGTCAAACGTTGTTATTAACGCGTTCTGACATTGATCTATGTGCTCCAGTTCTTTTACAATGATTTACAATTAATTCTAATAACGTCTCAAATTTAAATCACAGTTAGGTTTCAACCGTGAAACGTTTTAGAGACCAACCTGATGTACTAAGGTATATAATGAAACCTCTGAATGCATGATATTGAGTAAAAGGATCTAGTCGGTCACAACGTCTTTCCACTTAAGTTTTTTGTCGTGCTTTTTGACAAATCAACAGATCCATTTCTCTTACAAAATGGCAAATATGATACAAAATAGCAAATTAATATTCTATGATTAAACTGATGTTGACGAATCAACTAGTCATTTTCTATTCGGCATGAAATACTACTTGTGTACATAAGAGAGCAAAGTTATGAATTCCAACTTAAGAAGGCGAAATTGTGGTTCAAAATTATGTGGTGGTGTTCTCGGGTCTTTCTCATCGGGATTGATCCCGGACCATCGCCAATATCACGTTGTGTTTCTCCAGTGTGTTGTTAATTAAAATACCTACCAACCCATCATGCGATTCAATCAAAACTATATAACTTGCCTCTTGATTGAAGGATATTGAAACTTCAGAGTAAACAAATGTACAAATAACTTGTTTTTCAAATTTCAATAAAATGCAGCGAATTTCATTATTTTACCTTCCGAACGAGAGCTCTATTATAAAACAAATTGTATTCAGTTCACTCACAAACAAAATGTAATAAATTTTAATTTTAATAAAATATTGTGTGCTTTTTTTAGCAACGCTGTGACTTATAGTTTTAGGAGATTGAGTCATCTATTTAAGAATAGTTGATTCAGACAGTATAATGATGCTAAACAGGAAATATTGAGTGCACGTAATGTAGATATCAAATTAATATGAAAATCTCTCGAAATATGTACTAAAAGCTTCTCTTTAAGTAGAAGTCCCCCATATTCTATTTTGAGTGTCCGCTAAGAACGTGTTGTGAAAATGAGTGTTTATTCGTAAGTCGATGTGCTGGAAATAATTAAGACTGTTTGAAGGAGGCAGTTATTCGAGAAAATATAAGTTTGAAAATACTTTTATTGCGCGATTCATCGTTAAATACGCTTCTTTATGAATGTTGAAATATAGGTTTGTTAAATTTCCTTTCTCTAAGCTCAAAAGTATTTCTCTAAGATTTTCCGTCGAAGCACGTGTGCATACAATATAGAACACCTCGACTGCATTTCCCATACTAAGGAATATATTATAGAATATACCAGAATTTCATGTTATACAATATATTCTCTATGGTAGAAGAGGTTTTTAGGAATACAAAATTAACTACTCAGTATTTTGCTCCGTGTATTGAATTTGAATGAAACACCATTGCTATAGAAATTTCAAAATGCGGTTTCAATAGTTTCTTCTGTGATTCTACCACCATTGCCTTTTATTAACACAAATTCAACCTTATATTAACTTATTGTGAATGTTAGAATGTCGTGTCGTATCAATAAACATTCCAAAGCCTTTTCAATTAGAAAAACAATTTAGAGTAATAAAAGTAAATGTAAAATTATGAAAGGTATTTAATTTCTTTGTACTTTATATACAGCTAAATTGATATACAATTATATTACTTTTTTGTATTTGTTACAAAATCTTTAGGTGTTCCATATCGGATATCAATATTTCAAATTGTCAATTTTCGACTCTTGTTTACTTTTATTTGAAAGCTTTTCGTATACTGATCACAATGAAATGAAAATAAGCTAGTGATGCCATTAAATTCATATATAAAAAATTTATTAATGTATTAACTCTAATGTCATTAACTCTAATTGTAACTGAGAGAACTGGGGCACTATTGCTTACTTATATCTCGGTACATAGATTAAAAGTTATAAGAATTCAATCTCGATTCAATTCCTTGATTCTACAGTGTCCTAAAAGTTCCCGTACACTCCAGCTTTAAAAAATCATTTGACCGTGATTTTTAATTATTGAATTTATCGTCTGTTTATAACTTTATGGATTCTTTAATTTTTATCGTTTGGTTTTCTTCTCTCTCAAGTTGTGCGATAATAAAGTTCCATGTCATTTTGTTCTTCATTGTAAAATGAGTTTATCACGCATTTAGAGAATTGCGCTGCTTGAGGCTTATTTTGAATGTAAATTATATGAAAGATGTAAAGAATTTTGGCGACATAAATATCCAGATGATGCAATACCGAGTAAATATACTCTATATCAACTCGTTCGGCGATTTCGTGAGACAGTTTCGGTGGATGACAAACACAAGAGTGAAAGACCGAAAGTCGTTACACCAGACTTTGCGCAAGAAACTCAACGAAGGATATTGCAATCTCCTCATCAATCCGTGAGGCGTTTGTCGCAACAAATGGGTACATCACGTGGATCGACACATAAGTCTTTAAGAGCTTTGCATTTTGGTGCTTATCGTGTAAAAGTGTTACAGGAGCTAAAGCCACCGGACAATGAGAAGCGGCTTTATTATTGCCGATGGTTCCGGAGATTTATTCGCAATAACATCAACATTTTGAACAAAACATTTTTCTCCGATGAGGCATGGTTTCATTTAAGCGGTTATCTGAACGCGCAAAACTCCCGCATTTGGGCGACGACAAATCCCCATTCATTAATGCAAAAACCTTTACATTCTCAAAAAAATGGCGTTTGGTGTGCCATATCACGCAAAAGAATTGTTGGGCCTGTTTTTCGAGTCAACTGTTGATGGCACTGTATACAGAGAACTTATCAAACAATTTGTTGCATTATTAGAAGTGTATGAACGAGATTCTTGGTTCCAACAAGACGGTGCAACCTGCCATACAAGTTATGAAACCATGGGCATGCTTCAAGATTTTTTTGTCGTTGTGACATCTTAGCGCCTAGGAGTCTAGAATGGCCGGCTGCAGACCCGGAAGTTTCCTGTTAAAGAAGTCCTTCAATACTGCGCTTGCGCATGTGAGGAGAATGAGAAACAGTTAGCTCACGGACTCCGTCTAGTTGAGACGTCTTCGTAGCAATTCGTAAATTTTAATATGAAAATAAGCATTTTTGTTTCGCGCGTCCATTGTAAACCCATTGTTTTGTCTGTGTTAAAATAAATGTTATTTTTTAATGTCCAACAAAAGTTCGGATTAATTCGTCACAGACTAGAGTTTTGGTGTCAGAAGTGGGATGGAAGCAAGAAAGCAGGAAATGCAGGTAGGCCCACCCTTGTATTAAATTAAATTTATTGAGGTTCTGGCTTACCGGAATTAGTGAGGCAAAGAGTCTAAATAGTTTTGGTTAAAAAAAAAAAAAAGAAATGACTACATATCCAATTTTATTTTGTGGTTATTTAAATTTTGTCTTTATGAAAGTTAATAGAAGTTGATGATAAAGTGAATTTGCATGTTCTACTAAGTAGATATTATCAAGTTGATAAAGTCACGGCCAAAAAGTGCCAAATCGAAAGTGAACGAAAATTTAAATTTCGTTTTGATTTTACTGAAATTTTGTGTTTTGTGCATTTAATGATTTGAAAAGAATCAGATAATTTGAATTACATATGGTAATTACACATTAGTAAAAGAAAACAAATATTTAATTGCAACTATATATATTGCATCTTGTGTATTGTATATGCTACGATATAGTTTAAGATTCTGTTATTATATTTGAGAATTGTGTTTGATATTAAATCTTATCTAGTATTTGAAGCATATTTGGCATTGAATATATTTTGTGAATCATATAGTTATTAGAAAATATTGGTAACTATATTTATGATAACAAAATTGGATTGTTTACTAATAAGTTATTCATCGATCATGGCTTTTCTTTCTCGTGGGAGAAAAGAAGACCTCCTCGAACTCGCAGATGAACTTTGTGAAAAAGTATCGCATAATTGTAAACTGGTTGAGATAAGGAAAATAATCCTAAACAGTGAAAACTATGAAGAAGAGGAAGTTAAAATTTCTTTAACTCGTATTATGGAAGATAGGATAAAGAGAGAGAAAGAAACAAAAGAAAAAGAAAAAATTGCCAGACGAGAAGCAAAAGAAAAAGAAGAAATTGCCAGACAAGAAGCAAAAGAAAGGGAAGAACGTAATATTCGAATGGAAGAAATAGCTTTAGAGAAGAAAAAGCTAGAAATGCAAGCTGCAAGTGAGCTAGGACTATCTAATAGAGAACGGATGCCAAATCATAAAATTGAGCTCATCAAAATTACCCCGAAATTTGAGGAAAAGAAAGATGAAATGGGTCTATATTTAATAAATTTTGAAAGAAGAGCTGAGATGGCAGGTGTGCCTAAAGAAGATTGGGTGCCGTATTTACTAGGCGTATTGCCTTCGGAAATTTCGAGCATGATGGCTAGAGAATCGCCTGAAGATGCAAAGAATTACGAATATGTGAAAGATATTATTCTTCAGAGGTATAAAATGAGTTCTGAGAAATTGAAGCAGATGTTTTACCGTCATCAAAAAGTCCCGGATAAAACATGGAGAAGTTACGCTCATGAACTTACAAGCTACTATGATGAATGGGTTTCTGATTTGGAAATCAAAACTTTTAACGAACTCAGAGACTTGCATATCACTGAGCAGATTAAAAGACGAGTGCCGTCTGAAGTAAAAGAACATTTTCTGGAGGAGTGGATGGACTTAAATTCTCCGCTAGAATTAGCTAAAAAAATAGATCAATTTGAAAGCTTGAAGGAGAGTCTTACACCCAGAAATACTAAAGGTTCCCAGAATACAGAGGGTATCAAGAAAACATCCGTTGGTTTTCGTAAGTTTGAGGGAGAAAACAAACCCTTTGGGAAAACAGAAGTAAACAGAGAAGATTACAAAGAGAAAAATTTTGAACAAAGAAAGCAACTTCAATGTTATGAATGCAATTCCTATGATCATCTTAGACCTCAATGTCCTAAGTTGAAGAAAACTGAAATCATAGCTGCTAACGAAATTATGGGAAAGGGAATAATAGATTTGATGTCTCCCTACATTAGTGTCGGAACTGTAAATGGATCTCAGATTTCTATCTTACGAGACACAGGATCCAGCATAGATCTAATTCCTAGGAAGTTTGTTAAGCCACACATGTATACGGGTGAACATGTATGGGTAGCATCTCCTTTAGCGGGTAACCCTATTTGCTTGCCTATAGCGGAAGTAAATTTAGTGTGTGAGTTGGGTCATGTTATAACCAAAGCTGCTGTCAAGGATAACTTCTTAGATAAAGAACGCTACTTACTAAGTAACAAGACCGTTGTACTTATAGAAGATATGAAAAAAGACAAAGGCTCTGATATTGAAGTAAAAGACTCTGCAACGCCCAAGTGCCAAAGTTCTCCATATTTAAATGAAACATCGAAAAACGACTGCCCTTGTAACAGTAACCGTTTTAGTTCTAGCAGTGTTACTCCTAAAGAGACTGGAATCGTTGAAAATTTGTTACGTTCATATGGTTTTATACAATGTTGCGAAAGACAAGCAATATATTTTTTTCACTACAGTCAATTTTCTGGAAATATTGATAATTTAAAACGTGGTGATGCAGTTGAATTTAAAATTACTCATAATCGTCGTACTGGAAAACCAATTGCTAGTTCTGTTTGTAAAATAATGTGTAAAGAGACAGTTTCTGGATTTGAAACCACTGAAAAAAAGGAAAATACTGAAGGTAAAGTTGCTTATGAAAATAATGGCGAACGGCCCTATTCTGCTGAAAATGTTGATTGTAATGTAGATTTTCATCCTCCTAAAAAGATCACTTTTAGTATTCCTATTGACAAAAATACAAGAAACCTTAGACCTTGTAAAATGCGTTTGGAACAGCCCTTACCTGTGAGATACCGTGGTGTTATCTGTGCTCTTAAAGGAACATTTGGTTTTATTAAAAGGGGTGATGTAAAGGATATGTTTTTCCACTCTAGTGAATGTAAAGTGTTTAAAAATCTTAATCTTGGCGATGATGTTGAATTTGGAATACAGACTCGAAACAACAAGGAAGTTGCTGTAAGTGTAACTAAATTGCCCTTAGGGACAGTGATATTTGAGGACGTTGAAACTGAAAGTTTGGTTGGTGAAATAACTGAATGCTTAGACAAATCTAAAAGTCGTTTGAAGAAAGCATAAAAGTTACGAGACAAAGTTGAATTTACTGTGATCCAGGATTACGAGGTAGTCCATAGAAAGGGAAAACAGCATATAACACTGATAATTTAAGTCGTACACCTCACGTACAAAAATAAAGTGCTATTTTTTTGTGTTTGTATTTGTGATATCTTGCATATATAAAAATACTTTATTCCTAGTGTACATTGATACATTTACATTGCAAAAAGTGTTAAATTTGAATTGAAAATCTAAATATTTTGAAATTGAATTTCTTCTTTGATGATTATCACTGAGCAAAATTTTGATTATACTTTGTTAAAATTATATGTTTTTTTTTTTAATTTAGAGTAGGCGGTATACACAGCCAGGATCTTTAGGGTGTATGGTCTACTTGCATATTGCTTTGGGCATGAGTTGTTGCCTTCGCGAAAATTCTGTTGCTGCTGTTTTGTATCTTTTTTGCAGGTGTCTGTCTCTGCAGAAAAAGAATCTTGAGGAGGGAGGAAATAGACTGTGACATCTTAGCGCCTAGGAGTCTAGAATGGCCGGCTGCAGACCCGGAAGTTTCCTGTTAAAGAAGTCCTTCAATACTGCGCTTGCGCATGTGAGGAGAATGAGAAACAGTTAGCTCACGGACTCCGTCTAGTTGAGACGTCTTCGTAGCAATTCGTAAATTTTAATATGAAAATAAGCATTTTTGTTTCGCGCGTCCATTGTAAACCCATTGTTTTGTCTGTGTTAAAATAAATGTTATTTTTTAATGTCCAACAAAAGTTCGGATTAATTCGTCACATCGTCGACTCATCTCAAGAAATCTTTGGCCACCTCGTTCCCCTGATCTGAGCATCCCTGACTTTTTTCTGTGGGGATATTTAAAGTTTATGAAGATAATCCCCAAACAATAGATGATCTGAAAATTGCCATTACTCAAAGGATACAAGAAGTCATTCACAGCATCTTGAAACGCGTTTCTAAAAATATGCGAAAACGACTTCAGCTTTGCCTCCAAGAAAGGGGCGAACATTTTGAACATTTATTATAAATGTGAGTTCAAATTTTTTTCCTACGCTATGTTAAAAGTGCTTTTCACCATCAGCATAAAAATAATTGTTTTAAAGTTTGTTGTTTTTGTATAATAAATTCACGAATCGTCAGTACGGGAACTTTTAGGACACTGTATTTTTTTTCATATTTTGAAAGCTTAAACATAACACCAAATTTATGAAGATACCCTCTTCGCTTTTGGAGTTGTTTTACAGGAACAAATGACTGTAACGAGGCAAACCAAATCCAAACTTTTAAAAGAACAAATAAAACAATTGTATAAAAGAATTTTCCATCGAAATGAGGAAAATAAACTTTCCAAATTTATTCCAATTGTTGACGGGAAAGCGCACTGTACAGATCGTGCTGCCATCTGTGGGATATTATGGCGTTGTCAAATGTATGTGCAGAATTTATGTTAGTTGTCTCACAAATGGGAGTCTAATAAATAACTATATTCTTCGATCAGTTAACAAAAACGCACAGATGTTTGAACTTTTATAACTTCGGTTCCAAACTTCATCTTTTTATTTATTTTCTTCCATATCACAAATGAAAAATATTTGAGTCTACAAAAGCTATAGTTAAAATTCCATTGCAATATTAATATATAGCGTGATACATTTTACAAATCCAAGTTTAGCTTAACATTAAATTCTTAGTACCTCCTAACAGTATGCCAGAATAAATATAGGAACCTCTTGGTGGGAAAAAATTTCCAACAATGAAGTTCAAATCAGTTCCATGAAATATCCAATCGATGTAATCCATTTTAGCAGGGAATGTGTGAAAGACAAGCCTAATTAGCACCATCCAATCAAAAGTGATCAAACTGTTTCTGATATGCAAATCAAGGCGTTACGTCATCCGACGGTGAATCAAATGCTTTGCGCAAAGTGAATATCTGAGTGAATTTCTGCAATTCACTCATATATTCATTTGATTTCAGCGTGTAAGGACTCAAAACTGTTTGTTATGGCTCCAAAGTATCATTTGGAAGAATCTGTGAAGTGGCGAATTATCGACCGTTTAGAAGCAGGGCAGACAATCATGGAAGCAGCGAGATGTGTGAATATTTCAAGACAGACAGTCTCTACGCTATGGAAACAATTTCAGAACTCTGGAACTATTGTAAGGAGGCCTGGACACGGTCGTAAAAGAATAACATCTGCTTCTCAAGATCGATATCTGGCAATAACTGTCCGTCGTAACAGGAAGTCTACTACTCGGCAGTTGAGTTCAGAGGTTGCAGCCGCCACTGGAACTGTTGTATCACGGCAAACTGCTTACAGAAGGCTAATGAAAAAGCCCTTTATGCCAGAAAGCCAAGGGTATGTGTTTCACTGTCTTCACAACAAAAGAGGGATCACTTTAGTTGGTGCAAAGAACATCAGAACTGGAGTGAACACCAATGGACCCATGTTCTCTTTACTGATGAGGCGAGGTTTAGTTTAGCATCTGATTCTAAACGTGTTTACATCTGGAGGGAGTCAGGAACGCGAAATCATCCTTCGAACATTATGGAAAGTGACCGTTTCAGTAGTGCAGGTGAGATGGTATGGGGAGGAATAATGATCGATTGACGTACGCCCCTACACGTTTTCAACAGTGGATCTGTGATCGGCCAGAGATATCGGGATGAGGTCTTAGAACCTTATGTAAGACTTTTCAGAGGTGCATATGTATCTTTCTATTTATGGACGACAATGCTCGTCCCCATCGAGCAAACCTCGTTCCTTGAAAGGGATGCCATTGAGCGAATACCGTGGCCAGCAAAATCTCCTGATCTGAACCCGTTAGAGAACTTATGGGACTACCTTGGAAAAGCAGTTGCACGGAGACATCCTCCTCCTAGAAATATAAATGCCCTGAAGACCGCATTGCTTGAGGAGTGGAACTTAATTCCCCAAACTGTGGTTAACAACATTATTGCCAGCATTAAAACACGTTGTGATATGTGTGTACACGTCAGGGGAGATTACATTCCATATTAAATTCATAAGTCTTAATTGTTTTCTGAGTTATTCTTTTTTTCTGAACTCTTCTTGTCACATACTATTGCTATTTTTATTGTTTCATGCTACAGTTTTATATCATATGCAGTGCTCCTAAACTTTTTCCTTCGTACTTATATGTTATGATGTTATGTATCATTTCACATAAATTCATAAAATTGTAGTGCACAGTTTCTGAGAAATCCGTGATTTTATGCATGTAAAGATAATTTTGGACATGAGTGTATATGTACGTTTACAAAATCCCATTTTTAACATTTTAATAGTTATGGATCCTCAAAATTGAGCATTCAAAACTATTCTGAATACCTGACATACATTCTATTGTCTGGATGGATAAGTTCGTCTGCTTACAAGTGAAACATTAAGTCAAAATTTTCAAATATAGATTTTTTAGTTTTTCTACACCAGATGTGATTATCTTTGAATTGTTGACGCCCACTGTCCTTTTTTCTGCATGAAAATTAGATTTCTTCTCGTGAAACACACATTAGAAAAACATGGACAAATGAATAAATGCACATTATTTATTATAATTTTATTAACAAATTGCTCTAGCAATATATAATCATAATTAAAGTACTCTTACCTGAATAACTGTCAAATTGAGTAAATACAGAGGTGATAAATAATTGTTAAAATGACAAAATTACAATTTTCGCATCGCTTGAAAATTTGAATTTTTTCCCTTCGTTTCTCATATCGACGTTTTATGACATCAGTTTGCTTCACTTGTAAGTCAACGATCCTCACAGCATATCCAACAGGGTAAGTTAGCATTGATTCGAGAATAGATAGGGTTAGACTTAAGGGAACAGCAGACTTTCTCAAAATCACCCAAATCTATTTTTTTATTTTTAGCTTGAACACTTAATTTATACCTAGATCTATATATAGCAAAAAGATTTTTTTCAATTACAATCATTTTTGGCAGAGTTACTTTGACAACTTAAAACATACAAAGGATAAGTATAGTAGGTCTACTACAAAAGAGCATTTTTCTCCGATTGAGATTTTTCAACATTCTTCTAATTCATTTTTTGACATTCTTCTGATATGATAATTTTTGGTGCATTTTGGTATACAACATCAAAGATATAGATAAATATAGTTAGTGTACTACAAAAGTGTGCTTTCCTCCGATTGCGAATTTATGACATTCTGATTTCAAAAAACCCTGTGTATTAGTTTTTCCTAATTTCCTTAAAACATTTTTAGATAATCCTTATATCTGTGTACAAATGAGAACTATAATTCGCGGTTTCCTTATTTTTTTATGTTGAAAATTTATTAAGATAAGACTGAAATTTATAAATCCTAATTTTTTTACCAGATAAGTTTCAACAAGATTAATTTCTGGTGGGGAAGTAGCACGCATGCTTCATAATTATATGTAACAACTAATTGCGAGAACAATTTTAGCAATAATTGTATACAATACAGCGATGCTGTGTAATTGAATTTGAAATAAAAATGCATTACTAAAACTTTTATGACTATTCTCTACAGTATAACATCACCTTAGCATATATCGGATAGTAGACTCAAAATCACCAAAATCGATCGAAAAATATATTTTTTAACTTTAACAACTTTAACTTTCAAAATTATTTTATATCAAGTTCTGTGAATAGCAAACAGTTTTTCAAAAACTATAATTTTTGGTGGAGTTCTATGTACAACAAAATCAAAGATATAGTAGGTAAGTATAGTACAAGAGTACTTTTTCCTCATATTGAGATTTTTTTACATTCTACTGATTTCAAGATGTCTGAATTAATTTTTTCTTGATTTCCTTAAAAGAAGTTTTTGAATAATCCTTATAATCTGTTGTATATATCTAAGAACAAATGAGAAATTCGTCGTCCTTCCTAGATTTGAAATTTTTGTTTAAAATATTGCTTAACGATGCGTTTTTGCAAAAATTTTATGTTTATGTTAATGTTTTATTACTAAATTTTTTAGCTTTGCAATTGAGGGGTACACTTGCCAAATGTTCATTTAATTATAAGCATAAAACTATTATGTTAATGAAAATAATGCCAATACATGGAAAATTAACTCACATGGAACCTATCAATTTTTGCTAATTTATCAAAACATTTTACTACAGATTACGTAATAACTTCTTGATATATTTAAGCCAAACATTTAATAGAACATAACATTTTAATAGATAACATTTAATACATAACATTTGAATTATAACTACATATTACTTTATAACTTCTTGTTACATTTAAGCCATACATAATAGAATATAAACATTTTAATAGAAAAAATAGAATATGTAAATTTTATAACAATCGTATCGTAACTTCAAAAATTTGTTTTAAAAATCCCCTGTCCTCTTAAGACTCCATCTTCAAAGTCTAAAAAGAAAATTAAATTTCTGTTTGCGTAAAGTGCATTGATATACATTTATAGATACAACAATAAAGTTTCTTTTTAACTTTTATAAGTATAGCGCCCTTTAAAGAGTTAAATCTGTAAGTTACTGTTCTGAAAATAATGCCAATACTAGTCCTCTAAATGTGATTGTCTCGTCTTCTCAGCAAGTATTGATTTCCTTTTATATTGAAAAACAAATGTTAATCCACATAGATAGAGGGCAGCTTTGACTAAAAGTCCTAGTGGATGTTTCTTGCATCTTTTCTCCTCCTCTTAAAATCCCCTTCAATCATAAATCCCGACGTGGCCCCATCATTTCATCACAGGAGATAAAACAGCAAAAGAATGAGACAGTTTTCAAGAAATGTGTGGTAGACAGTACAGTAAAAAATCCCACCACACGACCCGCTATACTTTATGGCATATTCCGAGGTGTCACCGGAGACTGTCGCTTAAACTATCCGTGCTTCCATCAAGCAATGGTAAGTCATGCTTAAAAAACGAAATCTCTCTTCACGTCAGCCGACACCTTTGATGTCAAGAAAACGCACCACAGCCTCTTAAGCCCTTTGAAAAACGTCCTACCCCACTGTAACATTTCATATTCGCAGACACTTTTACGCTGTCCACTGTGAATATATCTGGGATGGAAGTTCCCTAAGATCACTTTCTGAAAGGAAGAAAGGAGTACGCTCTGAAAGGGAAGCTGGGGCATATATGGGGACAAATGGGATAAAAGTAGGTTTAAAGGAAAGCTATTACCCACAGTCATCTGCCCGAATGTTACCCGGACCGGAGAAATTCAATCTGTCTGCAGATGATCCCTTTTTAGGACCAAAGAATAAACGACGCATTGCAGTGGTCCAAGTCTTGAGCACGACACATGAGGGTGGAATTTAAATCTTTGTGCCAAGCCGAGCGTTCTAAGAAACTCTTGAATGATATACTCGAACTTAATTCTGAGAATTTATGACTTAAAAAAAATTACTTTGTTTTGAGTTTAGTGGGGGTGTAGTCAGAGGGAGCTCTGGTAACCCAAGTCCTCGCCCCAAACAAAGTGTCGGTTTTTTATTTTTTTTATGTTTTCACAAATAAAATACGCAAAATGCAGAAAATACTTTGATGTTCAAGTAAGAGCAAACTAACAAAAAAATATATGTGTTTCTTTTTATATCTGCCTAATGCTATTTAATTATGAGCAACAGTTTTAGTGAACACAACCATTTGTTTTAAAATAATTTATGTACTAGAATCAAGAGAGATGCGTTGCTTTTATTATTATGTAATCCCTTACTCTCTAAAATTAATCTAATGATAATATACAGGGTGTCTATAATTAAAGCACACCTGTTCTAAGCAGTATACAGCAAAACTACTTATCGGAATGTCGCCAAATTTTAGTACTTAATGAGGCCATGAAAAGACAGGGATAGCAAAATAATAATTGAAAAGTTCACCACCAGTCAGGCATTTGTCGATTTGTATGTTATCAGATATGCAAATTTTCTTCAGCACGTCATTCCTCTTATCACTAGGCCAAACATGGCCCTTGCGCCATAAAATCCCAACAAACCAAACCTCTTATCACTATTTAAACAACATTCTTCATAAGCTTTTTCATTCTCATTTTGTCTTCAACTCAAAATGATGTTAATTTTACGAGAAGGTGCTTTACTAGTGAAATTGTTTTATCCAAAACGCGAATTCAGCATCTTTAACTTTACTGAGATTTAAATTATTGAAAGATCTTTTTTCGAAAAGGTCCAATTTCTGCGAATTTGTTACGAAATATGATCCTAAAATCTGAATAATCAGGGTCGTTGGAAGTAAAACCCGGAAGCAGTACGAAATCCTGTTGTCACGCAGGTGATTGAAGATGTAGCGACTAAAATGGAAGATGGCAGGATCGCCGTCAAATGCCAGATCGCCGTTGTAATGTCCATTGAATTGGTCAAAATAAAAATTGTAAATCTCCACCTTGTGTTGATTGTTTGACCTAATTTTTTTACATGAAATGCTTTTCCATGGCCTCATTGAGACGTACTGCAAATATGACGACATTCCAAAAAGTAGTTTTTACTGAGTCAGACGAGTTGGCATTTGAGTCGCGTGGTTTGACGAGTTTATTCGTCCCATTATGGGGCAGGTTGAACTTAAATACGCTCTCACACTTGGCGCCTGTAGCTTGTATTATGGTTCCTAATTTATTCTTCGCTGCCGAAAGTGATTACGAGTGATCCAAACAATCGCCAATGGTGATCACCACACGTGATTTTGCGCATGGCATCCTTCTCAGTAGATATTCGCTATGGTTTTAATTAACTATCGAATTTTTAAGAGTCAGTACCAAACTGATACAAATCTTGTAATCATAGGCAATAAACGACGAATGAAAACTCAACTCAATTTTGGGTCACAGAACGTTTTTCTTTCATACAAGCTAAAAGTTTTCGTATGGTACTATTTTCAAATTACCCCTTATGTATTCAAATTACCCCTGAAGAGGTATACACCACACTGAGAATCAGGAGTATAAGCTACGTTTGTTTCGATGCGATGTTCAACTTTAAAATAATCTTGGTTTCAGCCTCTTTTATTCAGTCAAGAAAATTATCAAAAGGAGGAAGGTTTCTAGATTTTGAGAATTTTCCCAAACGAACAACATTCAACGTTAACATAATTATGGTTAAGTACGTATTTATATTTTCAAAAATTTTGGTTTCCACTAAGCTTTTTTTCATTTCTCTAGTTCCTACGAGGCATGTCGGTGTTCTTATTCTATTCCAGAAAGCTAGTGAAATATTTATTTGTCATTTGAGATACTTGGCACAGGATTCATCTCGTTTTCTTTAATTTTGGACACGAATGTATTTTTAAAACTTCAAACTTTTCAACCAAAACTCGCTTAAGCTGACTAAAAATTCATAATTTAAACACAGTTCTATGGAAATTGCATTCACTCAGTTCCTAAGATCAAAGAAACAGACTTTTCAATTTCATGTATTTTTTACTAAATTACTTCAAACTTCTAAATCCCAATAAATGCCTGTAAGGTTCACTCTTTTCATTTAAATCCGAATACTAAGATACGCTTAATTGAACAAAATCCATTCAATCTGCACAATAACTAAACGCGCACGCTACAAACTTTCTAAAACCTCTTTGTCTTCTACCATATTTCTCTAACCTAACATTTTAGAAGGTTGTGTAAGAGATAATGAGCTTGCTCGCGTAGGAAGACAAAAGATATGTACATTAAAAAGGAACTATTCATACAGTTAGGAACAGCTCCCCGTCATTTGGAGTGCACAACTGGAACAGAATTGTTCTTCCGACTGCTGAGGATAACATAAAGATCGTTATGTACCCACATTTCTACTTTCATTAAATTGGGTAGATATTTTTCTCTAGTTATGGCTCAACAGAGACCTAATAAGGGTAGGCAAATTAGCTCCATCTTCCAAGTTTTCTTTCATTCGGCTAAGAAGTTTCGAAAGTCTGGGATTGTCATTTACATTGCAAGTTCATAGTCCATTTCGTTAGAGAGTTAAATATTATTTTATCCTATAACTAGTTATAGTTTCTTTCTAGTTATTTCGTCATTGCAAAATTACGTGGTGGTGTCCTTTCCCTTCGGGATTGATCCCGAACCATCGTCAATAGCCCGTTGTGTTACTCTAGTACAACATAAATTAATTACCCTTACCCCCTCTTTCTAGTTATTAAAGTTCCTTCTAAAGACAATATTAGCTCGTGAATGTGCGGTTGGAAACTTTATTAACCTACATGGATTATGCACTCAATTTTTGTTTATTTTGAGGGAAACAAATGAAAAACATGAAAATATCATGGTAAGTGTATTGAAAAACATATTTAACCTAAGATCCAAGTGGTCCAGCATTTAGCCCTCCAAGTGGTTTCGGCAAGATATCTCATCCATCAGGATCTGACCAATTTTGTTAATGACAAGATAACTCGTCATCAAGATATTGCCGATGTTTTAATGATGAGATGAGAATCCGGTCAGTTTTTTCTGATTACAGGACATCTCATCCATCAGGTTATGGTCATTTTTGCTAATGACGAGATATATCATCGAGACAAACACCAGGAGCGTTAAAATAGCACACTGTGACGAATTAATCCGAACTTTTGTTGGACATTAAAAAATAACATTTATTTTAACACAGACAAAACAATGGGTTTACAATGGACGCGCGAAACAAAAATGCTTATTTTCATATTAAAATTTACGAATTGCTACGAAGACGTCTCAACTAGACGGAGTCCGTGAGCTAACTGTTTCTCATTCTCCTCACATGCGCAAGCGCAGTATTGAAGGACTTTTTAACAGGAAACTTCCGGGTCTGCAGCCGGCCATTCTAGACTCTTAGGCGCTAAGATGTCACAGTCTATTTCCTCCCTCCTCAAGATTCTTTTTCTGCAGAGACAGACACCTGCAAAAAAGATACAAAACAGCAGCAACAGAATTTTCGCGAAGGCAACAACTCATGCCCAAAGCAATATGCAAGTAGACCATACACCCTAAAGATCCTGGCTGTGTACCGCCTACTCTAAATTAAAAAAACATATCATAATTTTAACAAAGTATAATCAAAATTTTGCTCAGTGATAATCATCAAAGAAGAAATTCAATTTCAAAATATTTAGATTTTCAATTCAAATTTAACACTTTTTTGCAATTCAAATGTATCAATGTACACTAGGAATAAAATATTTTTATATATGCAAGACATCACAAATACAAACACAAAAAAATAGCACTTTATTTTTGTACGTGAGGTGTACGACTTAAATTGTCAGTGTTATATGCTGTTTTCCCTTTCTATGGACTACCTCGTAATCCTGGATCACAGTAAATTCAACTTTGTCTCGTAACTTTTATGCTTTCTTCAAACGACTTTTAGATTTGTCTAAGCATTCAGTTATTTCACCAACCAAACTTTCAGTTTCAACGTCCTCAAATATCACTGTCCCTAAGGGCAATTTAGTTACACTTACAGCAACTTCCTTGTTGTTTCGAGTCTGTATTCCAAATTCAACATCATCGCCAAGATTAAGATTTTTGAACACTTTGCATTCACTAGAGTGGAAAAACATATCCTTTACATCACCCCTTTTAATAAAACCAAATGTTCCTTTAAGAGCACAGATAACACCACGGTATCTAACAGGTAAGGGCTGTTCCGAACGCATTTTACAAGGTCTAAGGTTTCTTGTATTTTTGTCAATAGGAATACTAAAAGTGATCTTTTTAGGAGGATGAAAATCTACATTACAATCAACATTTTCAGCAGAATAGGGCCGTTCGCCATTATTTTCATAAGCAACTTTACCTTCAGTATTTTCCTTTTTTTCAGTGGTTTCAAATCCAGAAACTGTCTCTTTACACATTATTTTACAAACAGAACTAGCAATTGGTTTTCCAGTACGACGATTATGAGTAATTTTAAATTCAACTGCATCACCACGTTTTAAATTATCAATATTTCCAGAAAATTGACTGTAGTGAAAATAAAATATTGCTTGTCTTTCGCAACATTGTATAAAACCATATGATCGTAACAAATTTTCAACGATTCCAGTCTCTTTAGGAGTAACACTGCTAGAACTAAAACGGTTACTGTTACAAGGGCAGTCGTTTTTCGATGTTTCATTTAAATATGGAGAACTTTGGCACTTGGGCGTTGCAGAGTCTTTTACTTCAATATCAGAGTCTTTGTCTTTTTTCATATCTTCTATAAGTACAACGGTCTTGTTGCTTAGTAAATAGCGTTCTTTATCTAGGAAGTTATCTTTGACAGCAGCTTTGGTTATAACATGACCCAACTCACACTCCAAATTTACTTCCGCTATAGGCAAGCAAATAGGGTTATCCGCTAAAGGAGATGCTACCCATACATGTTCACCCGTATACATGTGTGGCTTAACAAACTTCCTAGGAATTAGATCTATGCTGGATCCTGTGTCTCGTAAGATGGAAATCTGAGACCCATTTACAGTCCCAACACTAGTGTAAGGAGACATCAAATCTATTAATCCCTTTCCCATTATTTCGTTAGCAGCTATGACTTCATTTTTCTTCAACTTAGGACATTGAGGTCTAAGATGATCATAGGAATTGCATTCATAACATTGAAGTTGCTTTCTTTTTTCAAAATTTCTCTCTTTATAATCTTCTCTGTTTACTTCTGTTTTTCCAAAGGGTTTATTTTCTCCCTTAGACTTATGAAAACTAACATATGTTTTCTTGATACTTGTTTTATTCTGGGGACCTTTAGTATTTCTGGGTGTAAGACTCTCCTTTAAGCTTTCAAATTGATCTATTTTTTTAGCTAATTCTAACGGAGAATTTAAGCCCATCCATTCCTCCAGAAAATGTTCTTTTACTTCCGACGGCACTCGTCTCTTCATCTGCTCAGTGATATGCAAGTCTCTGAGTTCTTCAAAAGTTTTGATTTCCAAATCAGAAACCCATTCATCATAGTAGCTTGTAAGTTCATGAGCGTAACTTCTCCATGTTTTATCCGGGACTTTTTGATGACGGTAAAACATCTGCTTCAATTTCTCAGAACTCATTTTATACCTCTGAAGAATAATATCTTTCACATAATCGTAATTCTTTGCATCTTCAGGCGATTCTCTAGCCATCATGCTCGAAATTTCCGAAGGCAATACGCCTAGTAAATACGGCACCCAATCTTCTTTAGGCACACCTGCCATCTCAGCTCTTCTTTCAAAATTTATTAAATATAGACCCATTTCATCTTTCTTTTCCTCAAATTTCGGGGTAATTTTGATGAGCTCAATTTTATGATTTGGCATCCGTTCTCTATTAGATAGTCCTAGCTCACTTGCAGCTTGCATTTCTAGCTTTTTCTTCTCTAAAGCTATTTCTTCCATTCGAATATTACGGTCTTCCCTTTCTTTTGCTTCTTGTCTGGCAATTTTTTCTTTTTCTTTTGCTTCTCGTCTGGCAATTTCTTCTTTTTCTTTTGCTTCTCGTCTGGCAATTTCTTCTTTTTCTTTTGCTTCTCGTCTGGCAATTTCTTCTTTTTCTTTTGCTTCTCGTCTGGCAATTTCTTCTTTTGCTTCTTGTCTGGCAATTTCTTCTTTTGCTTCTTTCTCTCTCTATATCCTATCTTCCATAATACGAGTTAAAGAAATTTTAACTTCCTCTTCTTCATAGTTTTCACTGTTTAGGATTATTTTCCTTATCTCAACCAGTTTACAATGATGCGATACCTTTTCACAAAGTTCATCTGCGAGTTCGAGGAGGTCTTCTTTTCTCCCACGAGAAAGAAAAGCCATGATCGATGAATAACTTATTAGTAAACAATCCAATTTTGTTATCATAAATATAGTTACCAATATTTTCTAATAACTATATGATTCACAAAATATATTCAATGCCAAATATGCTTCAAATACTAGATAAGATTTAATATCAAACACAATTCTCAAATATAATAACAGAATCTTAAACTATATCGTAGCATATACAATACACAAGATGCAATATATATAGTTGCAATTAAATATTTGTTTTCTTATACTAATGTGTAATTACCATATGTAATTCAAATTATCTGATCCTTTTCAAATCATTAAATGCACAAAACACAAAATTTCAGTAAAATCAAAACGAAATTTAAATTTTCGTTCACTTTCGATTTGGCACTTTTTGGCCGTGACTTTATCAACTTGATAATATCTACTTAGTAGAACATGCAAATTCACTTTATCATCAACTTCTATTAACTTTCATAAAGACAAAATTTAAATAACCACAAAATAAAATTGGATATGTAGTCATTTCTTTTTGTTTGTTTTTTTAACCAAAACTATTTAGGCTCTTTGCCTCACTAATTTCGGTAAGCCAGAACCTCAATAAATTTAATTTAATACAAGGGTGGGCCTACCTGCATTTCCTGCTTTCTTGCTTCCATCCCACTTCTGACACCAAATCTCTAGTCTGTGACGAATTAATCCGAACTTTTGTTGGACATTAAAAAATAACATTTATTTTAACACAGACAAAACAATGGGTTTACAATGGACGCGCGAAACAAAAATGCTTATTTTCATATTAAAATTTACGAATTGCTACGAAGACGTCTCAACTAGACGGAGTCCGTGAGCTAACTGTTTCTCATTCTCCTCACATGCGCAAGCGCAGTATTGAAGGACTTTTTAACAGGAAACTTCCGGGTCTGCAGCCGGCCATTCTAGACTCTTAGGCGCTAAGATGTCACAACACCCACGCAGAGCATCTGAACTTTTCTAAATTCTTTATATCTATTGATGACAGTATCGTTATTTATGTTTCATACCTGTTTTAATTAATTTACAGTGAACATTATCATCGATATGCACATTTCATCCCTCCTAATGGAATAAAATTAGTCAAAACTTTAAGGCAGCATTTCGAGTATACATTTTTCCCGTTTTAATTCTCATTTCCAATAAAATGCAAGGCAAGAAGTTTACATCTCAAGTAAGTTATCACAATTGTCTTTTGAGCATCTACCTCAATTACATCCTATTCTCTTGTTCAATACTGATTCGGTATTGTTTGGCAGAATTATCCAACCTTACTAGGAGCTACACCCCTGCTAAAGCTATAAAATAAAGAAAGGTGACGACACTAAAGTAACTACTACAAAAGACGATTTTGAAATCGTTCAACTCAATTCATAAAAATAAGTAATCCAAGGAAAATATACACGCACTCATAGTTTACCTATCAATATTTTTTGACTTGTGGCACTCTTGCACAAAGAATGCGACATTATCGAATTTCGCCATATTCAACGGAAGGAGGACAAATTAATTTGATAAGATATTCATTACTAAGTTTTTAAAGCGAATGAATTTTAGTTGAAAATTCCATTTTGTGGCACGTACAATAATAAAAGAACTTGTTTTAAAATTGAATGTCTTCAGTACAGATAAAGCAAAGGTAACCCATCACCATTTCTTAAAAAAGGTAAATCTATTTGACAGGGTTTTTCTAAATGAAAATCATTGTTTCAACAAACTTTTAACATGCCAATGTACAAACACTCCATTTTTACTTACAAGTATATAGGTATTCCTTTGTTGCCATTCGCCACTTTACAAATAACGTCAATTTTGCGCCACATACATTAGTGAAATGTATAAATGGCTTATATGCATAGTATATATTTAAATAAAGCACATATAGCCTGTATATGGAGTTAATATTTTTTAAATAGCCCATTTTTTCTGTAGATAGTATTTTGTAGATAGTCCCCATGCCATAACACGTGCACTACCGAAACGGTCACATTCCATAATGTTCGAAGGATGATTTCGCGTTCCTGACTCCCTCCAGATGTAAACACGTTTAGAATCAGATGTTAAACTAAACCTCGACTCATCAGTAAAGAGAACATGGGTCCATTGGTGTTCACTCCAGTTCTGATGTTCTTTGCACCAATTAAAGCGATCCCTCTTTTGTTGTAAAGACAGTGAAACACATACCCTTGGCTTTCTGGCACAAAGGCCTTTCTCAATAAGCCTTCTGTATACAGTTTGCCGTGATACAACAGTTCCAGTGGCGGCTGCAACCTCTGAACTTAACTGCCGAGCAGTAGACTTCCTGTTGCGACGGGCAGTTATTGCCAGATATCGATCTTGAGAAGCAGTTGTTATTCGTTTAGGACCTTGTCCAGGTCTCCTTACAACAGTTCCAGAGTTCTGAAATTATTTCCATAGCGTAGAGACTGTCTATCTTAAAATATTCACACATCTCGCTGCTTCCATGATTGTCTGCCCTGCTTCTAAACGGTCGATAATTCGCCACTTCACAGATTCTTACAAATGATACTTCGGTGCCATAACAAACCGTTTTGAGTCCTAACACACAGAAATCAAATGATGTATTGTAGAAATTCACTCAGATATGCACTTTGCGCTAAGCGCTTGATTCACCGTAAGGATAACGTAACGCCTTTATTTGCATATCAGAAACCGTTTGATCACTTTTGATTGGATAATGCTAATTAGGCTTGTCTTTCACACATTCCCTGCAAAAATGGATTACATCGATTGGATATTTCATGGAATATCATTATTTTTGGATATGTAAAGATAAATTTGGACATGAGTGTATTACAAGCAGTCTAGGTTTTAACCTTTAGTTAGGTTGTCAATAAATATGACTTTCAAGTTTTCTACAATCCTATAGCTACGGTCATCTAATTTATTTTTGTAGACAATTAATCAACTATCATAGATAAATTGGGAAATCATTCTGTGGAATTTTTAGAGGAAAGTGCTGAAATGTTCAAAAACCAATCCAAGTGACATCACGTTTGGAATATGTACAGAATACCCGTTCCACAGTAGAAACACTACTGCCACTTACATTTAGCTTGACAGAAAATGCCTCTCATGCATTTAAAAAGGTTTCAAAATTTATTAAATACGTACGCTTGAAGTCTAATAGATTTCACAGAAAGAAAACTTCCAACCGGAATCTTGTTTTACTGTGTGAGACTATCGGTCCCACATAGTAAAATAGAGCAAAAAAAGTTGTAAAAAGCCCACCACACTTTCTCAAAATTTAAGTAGTTAATGAATGCGCTCATATATGAAAGTAAGACACAGAATTGCAACTAGTGCCATTTATGAGAAAACAAAGAAAACGAGTTGGTTTGATGCAGACACAGGTGTAGCCTGGTTGGAAGTGTAACGGGTTAGCAACTGGAGGACTGCTATTTCGAAACTAGTTCCAACCAAAGACCATCGTGTTCGTGGGGGATGGTGCACGTTAAATATGTCGTGTCCAAATGTCCTCACATTGGTGTGGTGTGGAAGTTTGGAGAGCGGGGTACCAGCTCAGGTGTTGATCCCGTCATCTGACCGTGGTTGAAAGTTACGAGGCCTTGTCCTAAGATCTTTCCTTTCGGGGTTGATCCCCCGAACAGTCGTCGATAGCCCGTTGTGTTGCACCAGTACGACGTTAATTAACTACCTACCTATCCTGTTGAAGACACAAGTTAATATATTAAAGGCTAAGTCTCTTTAGGCCATGTGCCATGAACTCCAACAACCAACGAACCAACTGTTATGTTCTTTAGCACACACAAATTCACCATTCCAATAAAATTTTCAGTACTACCTTAAATAGAAACTACACACCCCACCATAATCTCAGAACCTTAATGGGCTTGAAACTTTGGTCCTTGTTGGAAAAGTGGTTAAAAATCATGTTATTTAGAACACAGAACGAAGAACGATTCTATGAGATAAATGGACAAAAATTTTCAGAAAAGCATCACAAATTCTTGTAAATCTCTTGATCTCTCTCTTATCTTCAGTTCCTCTCGTTTAAGACGCTGTTCTACATGCGAAAATATACAAAAATTACTTTGCGTTTTACTGTATTTCTGCACGAAACGTCAAATTTAAAAATTCTATCTAACAATATTATACTAAATATTGAATAGTTTTTATCCTAATATGCTTCTAAATGTGTACTTTATCATTACTATAAGAATTGAATTTAAATTATTATTTATTTCAGAGTTTGGGGCTTTTAAAAATCTCTTCATGGTGTACAGTCGATTTCGGAAGTCACTTTATGCATTCATGCAAAACCAACATGCCTAAATAGACATTCAGTCCATATTTCTTCCACCTTATGCACGAAATAAGAGGTTAGCGCGAAATTAAATTTAACTCCAAAAATTTATATTTTGAATTAACAGTGACTTTTTTTCATTTTTAAATGCTTGACAGGAAAAAAATTCACAGAATAGAATAGAAGAGAAGATTGAACCGGAGAGGGCGTTAAGCGATGAACGATAAATTCCTCACACAATATATCACCACCATCGAGAAAAGTATACTCTTACATTCATTTCAGAGAAACGGCTCTGATTTCACTTTAAAACCCGGTCTTTAAACTTTATTCGCGATCGGGTAAAAGTGATTCTCGTACAGGGGAAAGAGAATCCGGATCTTAAAAGCCTTTTCATCCACAGAAAAATGGCTTGAATAAAATTCGCTATCAAAGAAGAAACTATAACATAAAGGAGTATCTAACTTTTTCGATGGAGAAAAGATTGGGGGACGGGGGAAAGGAGAGGGAAATAACAATTTTAAAAGAGCTCGGAACGGAGTAAATTTTCCAAAAAGTTCGTTCATTTTTATGGTTCCCCGGAGAAACCCAACTTTCCTTGCTTTTTTTCACCGAGTTATAGAATTTTCCCTTCGATGCAGACGATCTCGGCGATAACGATGTGAGTCAGTTTCCTGAATCGATTCTTCTTAATCGCAGAATGAAAATCGTTCGTTGGAATTCATGAAGCTGCATTAATATTCAAGCGGAACCAATTGAATGAAGAAAGATAATAAAAAAATATGTGAGAGAAATGAATTTTCCGCACCATTATTATACGAAGTCATTTAGGATAAAAAATAAAATATCAAAACGAAAGTACCTAACGATGTTTTAAAAGAAGGAATTAAAAATCCATGGCAAAATAATGACTTGGTTAATCGTGCGTTTTTATTTTCATGATCTTCCGAAGAAAGTGTTTTTTAATTTTTTAAGCAACTTCCAATATATATTACTGTATGCGTCAGTGGATGTATCAGTAGACTGTATTTAGATTATTATGTAGACACATGTCGAAATTAAGGATATTAGTGAATCCTTATCAAGCAAAGCCGCCTGATATCAATCAAATAGAACATGCTTGGGATGCTCTCGGACGTTACACTGCAGTCTATGCAACACTACCAAGGACCGCACAACATTAAAGACGTGCTCTAGTGCGTGAATGGGATTCTTTGCCACAAGAACTCCTGGACAGCTTTGTGGAAAACATATCTGCACGTTGTGAGGCATGCATGAGGGTCAGAGGCCAGCATATTCCCTATGAGATTGCTTTTAACAGAGAAACAAATTTTCTTCGCACTAACTTAAACACACAATGTGTTCACCAAAATACTTTTTCTCGTTTCTTTTAATTCCCAGTAGCACCACGAGTTATGTTGGGATTTCTCGTTTTAAGTGTAGAAAGACTACATGCTTCTGCGAAACTGCCTTCTACCTGGAGTCTGCAGTTGTGGCAATTTTGTAGCATGCAGAAGCATGTCTTTCTGCGCATTAAACTAACTAGAAATTCATTTTCTAGTTATAGCTGTATTACAACCGAGGTGAGATACGTGGATGCCAAAATTAATTTTATAATCTCGAGGGGTCTGGCAAAGCATTTTAATTTTCAAGGGATTCTTGAACTGAAAAATTTAGGAAATATTGAACTAGATATTTAATGATTAGACAATCCCAATTATCTACCAAATGAAAAAGCTTAATTGTTCAGAATTTATGTATCTTGGGTTCCTTTATTCAACTGAATGCATTCTATACTGCAAGTAAAAAATTAAGTTAACATTTATACAGCAATCATATGAACCTCCTTCTCAAATCGATGCCATCTTAATGTATTAATAACTTGAAGAAAAGACTACTTTTTGCTATGTTAGTCGAAAAGCCAGACAGCAAATACATATACACAGCCTCTCCAAGTTTGATCTGTAGGGTGAACGGTTGTGTTAAATTCTGTGCATATTAGTGTCTGATGTCTTGTAAGTAGCATTTAACATTTGCGAACAAACATTGTTTGTATGCGCTTGCCGGATAATTATCTTTTGCACAAATGACAAACGATTATCGCTTGCATGCACATTGATATCTTGGATTAAGAATCGTTTGAAGTTTTATTTTTGTTCTTATTCGTTAGAATCTAGTTGTAGCAATATTTATAAATATGTATATCTTTAGAATTTGTGTTCTTGTTATTCAGTACCTATTCGTGTTGAGAATTCTCCGACTAACTATGCCGATTCAACTTTAAACCTTAGTGCAAATTTTGTACTGGCGCTTAGAAGCGCTCCTCGTGAAATCATTTTTGACTTAATTAACGTAAATAAAATTTTTCAAATAAATAATAATTTTAATTTTACAGTCTACTTTATTTTAACCTATAGCATTGCACCGCACACTTATTTTATGATAAATATAGCAATAAAAATATTTTTAAACTTATTTTCTTTTAGATAAATGGCATTTTAAACGAGCCTCTAGAATGTTTTCAGTACCTCGAAGTATAAAAATGCATCTATTTTAAAAAAGGGTAATTGACTGAAGCCCAAAACAGAATTCGGGTGCCTTCAACCGTCACAGAAGTAATATCTCATGAAATTATCTGTCGAGACATTGTGGTGTTCCATATTACGTCATATGAAAAAGCGGGGCTTTATTTGCACACAAATTCCTCCAACTTGGCGCTGCTTAGTTCTATTACTTCTTAACCCTCCTAGTGGTTGTCTCGACTAGGTCTGATGGACTTGATGTACGAAATATCTCGTCACTTGAAGAAAGAACTGACCCGATCTTGATCTCGTAATGATAAAAAAATTGGAAGTACGTTACCAATTATGCTAACGACGAGATATCTCGTCATTAGCATAATTGGTCATACCTTGAACAAGATATCTCGTCAAAACCATTTGGAGGGATAACCCTCTGAGCGTCGAGGGATTTCCGAGTAGTGTAGTATTGCTTTTACCCCACAACACATACTCTCAGGGGCACATCTACAGGTGTGCACAGGCTCAACGAACCCGAGGTACTCTAATTATCTTTCCTTTTCATATGAGATTTACTGCCTTTTGTAAACACGAAGATCGCGCTCCCGGGATACCCAAGCGATCTTTTTCTGCATTCATCCTACTATTCTGTTCCTAAATGTCTCTCTTTTCGCCTTTCACGACATATTTTATATGACGTTGTCTTGTGTTTGGCATATCTTGACCAAATATGATCCTTGCACCATAAAACGCCAAAACAATCAACTCCACAACACACTTAATGACTAAATAACCGCATATATTGGTTTAGATTCTTTCAACATTTAGAAAGATTCTATTGGTTCTTTCCTTAGAATATAATCTTTTGGAACGATTCTATTGCTCCTTTCATTACGATAAAATATTTCTACAGTTTTCCCAAAGGATCAGTTCTTATCTTCTTGATCAATAGAATCTTTCCAAAGGATTCTATTGATAAAGAAGGTAAAAGTCATGCAGAGAAGACTGTAGGTTATAATGTAGAATTATGCGTGTGAACCTCTCAGAGGGGTAAAAACTTACGCTTGCTTATGTTCATTTATATTTTTCGACAAAATGTTTTGCATTTTTCTCATATATGCTCATGGTTTTTTGTCTCGAATGATCTAAGGTGTTCTTAAAACCAGCTTATCATTTCTGATGGAAACAAAAAGAACCATGAATCTGATACTTCGTTACAGCACCGCAGACTAAAAAGTAGTTTCGTGAGTTTATTCGCGGAACATTTCTAAACAATATTTCCATATGTGCGAGCTCTGATTGCCCTGTATGATAGTCATTTTTCAAAACGATAAAAATAAAGGGATAGCGAAATAAAAAGGAAACTTATTCCGCTCGGTCCTCGCTTGTGAACAGTTTCCGTTTTCTGAGCAGAAGTAGTCATTTCAATGGGAGAGTGAAAGAACGAAACCGAGGGAAGTAAAAACGAAAGAATAAAAAGCGAAAAAGCAATCTAGCGAAATGTGCGAATCGAAACAAAGGTGGGAAAGTGCAGCCTGAGGGTGACGGAGTTTTGCAGAAACAATGGAAAAGCCGTTTATAAAGAGAATCTATTAACTAGAATAACGAACAGCTCCAAGTTCGGCAAACTAAAATAAAATAGAAAACGAATGCCCGTTCCCTTTTTTAATGAGTACACGTATACCGGAGGATCGCACTCGAAGAGGGAAGGAAGAATGGCGCATGTCCTAAACCTCCAATGATTTATTAAGGGAATGCATAATCAACAACTTTTGATTTTTCGCGAACACGAATTCGGATTGTATAGCTATAGGGTTCTGATACAGTTTGGCGAAAGATTGATTACACCATCTCCAGGACTTATGTGTACTGTCAAACTACACTTTAACAGTTGGGCTTGCGTTACCCCAATTTTTAAAAATAACGCAAAAGAAAAGTTTAATTTAAAAAAAGGTAAAAGAAACCTTTTGTATTGTAATGTGTATTTCAACAAGTTAACTTTTGCAAAGGTAATAATAGTTTCGCAAGGGCGTCATTGGGGATAGTGTTACTAAGTAACGTAAGGAATTGGTTGGTTCTTTATGGTACAAAGTCCACATCTGGCTAAGCTGAGTTTTTCCCGTTAGGTAAATGGACAGACACTCATGGACAGTTTTACTCACATAGAAGAGAGAAATGTATCCAGTGTAGGGGTTAAGGAATCAAATCTGTGCCCCCTACAACGCGCAGTCTGATAGCGCAATGGGCAAACCTACTGAGCCAGCCACGCTAACGCATGGTGTCCCCGTTTTCATAGACTTGCTCATTTTCTAAGCCAAAGCCATTCAAGTAGATAGGTAGTAATAGAATTTACGTCACACTGGAACAACACAACAGGTTTTTGGCAACGGTCTGGGATCAATCCCGAAGGGAAAGATCCGAGAACATCTCGCAATTTTGAACCACGGTCAAGACCTCATTCTGGCACCCCATTCTCCAAGCTACCACATCATGCCAACATGAGGACATTTAAGACCTCGACAGATTTAACGTGCACCATCACCACCCGGACACGATGTTCTTAGGTTAGATCGAATTTCAAACTCGTAACGCTCCGGTTGCTAATCCACTACTCTATCAACTGAGTTAACAGAGCTATTCTAAGCCATTCAGAACCCTTTCTAATGTTTATTATACTAATATATGGTCACCTTCTATTCTAACTACAGGGCCGCTGTAGCCCGGTTGGAAGAGTAGCGGATTAGCAACCGGAGGGTTGCGAGCTCGAATCCATCCAAAGACCGTCGTATACAAAGGATGTCGGGGCCTCAAATGTCTTCACGTTGGCGTGGTTTGAAAGTTTGGAGAGTGGGGGCAAGCTCAGGTGTGACCTCGTCACCTGACCGTGATTCAAAATTACATGATGTTGTCTTCGGATCTTTCTGGGATTGACCCCGGTCCGTCACCAATAGCCAATAGTGTTGTTCAGTGTGACGTTAATTGAAATACCTACCTACCTACCTCTATTCTAATTACTCACAATTATATTGTTAGTAATTGATGAGTGGAAGAACATCCTTGTTCTAATTACTTTCGGGCCGCCGTAGCCCAGTTGGTAAAATTGGTTGTTTGGTAGGTTGGCTGCACACCAATTGAAAACCGCTGGTCTGGATTGCTGCGCCTAGTTCAAATTGGAACGGCTCTTCTTGGTCGGTCACGAATGGTGCACAAGTCGTTGAAGATCTATATAAAGACCAGTTAAAAAGTGGGTAGGCACGTCCGCACTGTAAAGGTTTGGGTCGGGAATACTTTTGGGCGGAGTACCTGGTAAGTGGGTCGCTTGTGAAATGAAGACGGCGGGTATTTGTTTGACATTTATTTAGTTAGCCAGTTTTGGTGGATACATAACAGTGTGATGTTAGAGTGTGGGCGAAGCTTAGTATTCTAGTGCGATCTTATGGATGATGGATCTGTGATAGCTAAAGTACGAGACAAACGGCCTCAAACCCCAAATGGTCAAACGTATTTTCCTCAAACGCCTTTTCAAACTGCTTTGATACCAGGTTCAAGTGGTTCTGCATGGCTTTACTCCGAACTGCTGGATTGCCTTCTTTACTGGTAACTGGGTTAACAGCAGGTAAGTCGTCATTATCAACGTTCAGCCTGTGGCAGCTCGTTAGATGTTCCAGCGACGTCACAGCGTATGAACGCCTGCTCCTTCTTGCGTCTTCGGTAAGCTCTAGATCTCTCCGCATTTGTCATAGGTTTAGACTTCTTGGTATCATTTTGTTCGTCTTGAACTGCTCTTTCGACCTGTTCACGTTTCCTGTGCCGCAATTGAACTTTAGTGTGATATTTTGGCTTCATAGTGAAATCTACGACAAATCGTCACTTTCCACTGCACACAATTTCCACACAAATGGTTTAAACTATCAACTAGTCAAACGGAATTGTAGAACTCGTCATTCTCTTCAATTTAAGCACGCACTCGCCACGACTCGTCGATTAGAACTGAAGTCACAGCGATTAAACAAGCCAGCTTATGCCCAAAATGTGACTCATTTCCCCCACCACGCGGTAAAAAGGTCAGACGGGGAGTGGATTAGTGGCCAACCTGGTCAACGCGGCCTACCTTCCTCTACACTATGGTAGGTTATTTATCCCCATAGGCAGATTCCTTCTGGAGTTATGGGGCTTTGAGATATCAACATTTTTCGTGACGTGCAAGTTTCTGCCGATGACCCCCATGCATGAGCCTTATACCCCCGGACAGATTTTAAAGACGTATTCACGTCAAAAGAATTTGAAGATAGTTCTCCGATAACCATCTTCCTATAATGTGCAGTTGATGTAACATGCCACAATTGCTGAGCTTTGCATATCTGTTTAGTTCTGATTAAATGCGATTACCTGTTTTTAAGCGTTTTAAGAGGCATCAGATACTTTTATTCGTAGCATTTTAATGATATAGTTAACCTTAAAGCTAAAACTTGAAGATAGTACCTTTTTGGGGACTTGCACTGAAGTCTGTAAGAGCAGGTATAAGGTCAACTCTTTTTCTCCGTTATGTTGAATAGATTTGGAGATGGATGAAAAATCCTTTTATAGAAAATACAAATTATGTTATAAATAAAGATTTATCAGTATTTATATGACTTTATGTTTTGGGAAGGGCTTCAATTTCTGTTCTCCAATGTATTGAAATAATCTGCGCCAAAAAAAATCGAAACAACCTAAAGACAGTGTTCGAGGGGGAAACCAGAGGAGGGTTTACAATTTACTAATTTCTTATCTTTCTTAAGTAACTCTACATTATTAAAGAGTCTTCAAGATTTGATATTGTGATAATTTCTTTCATATACATCTCACATGCTAAGTTTAATTTTGATCGAAAGCAAGCTTCAAGGTATTTTGATTTTTTTTGATAGTGTATTTTGAATCAAGTTAATATTTTTAATCTATTACGAGAGAATTATATTTAAATTTGGGAATTTATTAAAATTTATAGGGAGTACACAAGTAAACTTAACTGATGCATCAGTATCTTTACGTATTGCCTTAAAGGGATTTAATATAAGGGTCAGCAGCACATAATAAATAGTGATTAAATGAATTCAGGTTGATAAAATCATCATTTCTTAAATTGCTGTTACGTATAGATCATAAATTTGGAGTATCTGTATGCCATTACATTTTATGTTAGATTTCAAATTGACAATTTAAATCTTTTTTTTTTATTTTTATAGCACAACTCAGATTTTTTTTATTCTAAAAATTATTAATTCACATGTGGATCAATTAGTTTTGTCTGGATTTGGCATTTAATTCATTCAAAAAACATTTTCAAACCTTAGACAATCTTTTAAAATTCGTGTTCTATATACGTGCCTTTACTCTATAAGTACGTTTTCGATGTTTTTGCTCATACATATCATTACCAATGTTATCAGTATATCTCTCTAATATTTGTCCTTCCTCTTAAAGGGAGAGGGCCCCAACCATAAAGGAGCCCAGGAGTTCGGATCCGTAGGACTATGTATCCCTTCATCTAATAAGGCGGCCAAGCGACCTAATGAATGGGATCGAATCAGTCTGCCTATTTGGTTACTTGTTTTATCTGAGTGTAATTGTAATATCCTTCATGGGCAACCATAAAAATATTAAGAGCCAAGGTGTTTGCATCTTTGCATCCCTTCTCCTTATAAGGCGGCCAAGCGACCTAATGAGAGAGATTGGGTCATTCTCCATATTTGGTTACTTGTATTATCTACATATAATTGTAATATTTATCCTTCATGTTTGAAGTTCCCTGACCCCAACCATAAGCAATATTAGGAGCCAAGGTATCTAGATCCCTAGGCCTTTGTATTCGTTGTCCTGATAAGGCGGCAAAGCAACCTAATGGAAGAGATCGAGTCATTCCATATTTGGTTACTTGTATTAGCTGTGTATTGTAATATTTATCCTTTATGGGAGGTTCCGTACCCCAATCATAAAAATATTAAGGAGCTCTAAGAGGGTTGGTATTTTGGTGCGTTTGGGTTGAATATATTATAATACAATGTATTTGATTACTCATTGGTAATATTTTAATAATTGTATCTGCCGTTTCGGAAACCCAGCTTCCTTCATAAAATCATTGGAGGGGCAAGTGATTTGGGCTCCTGGGAGTTTTAGCCCGTGATAAAAATCAAACAGAAAATGTGAAAAGTAAAGATAGCTAAATTTCGTTTCACATATAAGAACTGGTGAAAGACCGATAGATCTGCTATTGTCTATAGAATGATACCATTCAAAAAAATCATTGTTTATAAAAGTTAATTGGTATGCCAGGACTTAAGCTGGTATTCCTTAATCGAAATAGGAAAGAATTCTCTCTACCATAAAATCATATATGTAAAGGTTATTCGCAATGCATAAATGATTGCACAATTATTTAAACACCGACAAAATGAAAACACAACCACAACGTGATTCAATGCTTGACAGACAAGGCAATTACCATGACCAGAAGACTCGACTTCGATACCGTCCATTCCAAACATACAAAAAAGCATGTCGCAACTTATTTTTATCTTAAAAACAAAAAACACCAGTCATGTTTCTTCGTAAAAAATATCTCGGCAGAATATAAATTTGAAAATTTCTCACCAAGGGGGCCGATTTTATGCAGGTTTATCAAAACATTTATACCCAGAGAAATATTTCTTACATCTGATACGGCATTCCATCATATATAATCCATTCATTCAGTTGAGCCTCCCTCGTTTTTGCATTTACTTCTCGCCATAAGTTTTGCTCTCTCTCTCTCTCTTTCTCTTCACTTCCGATCCCTGAAAAAAGGAGTAACGTTTTTCTTCTCATGTCTTCTCTGATTTATATATTACAGTTCTCGCATGACTTCCTTTCATCCCTACTTTTGAAAGTGGATATTTTTCGCAAAGAATTAAGTTGAAGAGAAGCTTTGGGGCGCAAGTGATTGAAATCTTTCTATTAAGTACTTCTTTTTCACACACACAGCATCAATAGGCAAATATTTGAGAACATAAAAAAGTCAGGATGGATTTACTGAAGAGTTTTTCATCGATTCAAAGGGATCGAACCTGCTAAAGAGGATTTTAATTCAGCTTAACTGTTTTTTCCCTCTCGAAAACTTTAAAGTCTTTCAGGGTGGAAGAAATGCACCGACACAATTCCTCTTTTCCGTTTTTTCTCCACTTCCACCTTCTATTTGTATAGCTTTTCTCGACAAAACTTAAACTGGAACAAATTCAAACTTTTTCGCAGCTTCCGTTTATTTCTTTTTTAACTCGATAATATGTATGATATGTACCTGAAATATGAAAATGAATTTATTTCGTAAACAATTTTTAATGCTAAAAAGTGCCTTAGATTTAGGTGATTCCGGGATATAAATAAAGAACCGGGAGAAAAATAGTAACAATTTTCCGTAATTTCTAGCAGATTTAATAAAATGTTGATGTAATAAGGGGAGATGGAAACCAAAATTTTCTAAAACATCAATTTCGAAATTTTTAGAAATTTGAGGCGTCTATTTATGCCCGTTCCAATGATACTCCATTTTTGTCCAAATTATTATGAGAAGCTTTAAGATATAAATAAAACTAATAAAGTCAATAAAACAAACTCAAGTTCTGAACTTAATGCTCAATTTTTCTCAAAACTGTTTCTACCTCTGTGATATAAAAGTTACTTTCATATAAATATTATTTAAAAGGTTTACTAAATCTTCATTTCTCCATACAAATGTTGGAAAACTTCCTGTACAAACTTTAATGATGGGTAGGCAACACAACGTTATGCCGTATTCACTAATAAATGTATGTTAATGCTACCTGGATTTGCTAGAAAGTACTATTTTGGAAACACAAACAATGGAGCTGGCCAGTCATTCACACTAACTTAATGGGTGATTTGCAACTAGGTGGTTACCTGTTGTGAAATTGCATCGTGAACGGTACCCCGACATACATCTGTAGAATTGCCAAACGTTTTCGCGTTTCCACCAGAGTTTATGTTAAACCCGAATATTTCATGGAATATAGTATGAAATCTACCTTCAAACTGCTAAATTGTGTTTATTACAAAAAACACACTGAGACAAATACATCTACATTCCCCAACGTACCCTACATTAAACAAATACATCCCGTGTATCTCCATGTGTCGCATGAAGTTAGAGCATAGAACAGAAAGAAAAAGGTAGAAAAAAATACGATTCCAGCTTCAAAAGTTCTATTGTCTACCAATAGCGCGCATGAACGCCCGCCTTCGTTAACGCCGAACATTCCAAAAGGTGGTCACAGTCTATGTCAGTCATTTCTCTGCATAGGGCATATTTCGGGCTGCTATAGATGCAGAAACGATGCAAATGTTTGTCCAGACAATCATGTTCTGTCATCTAAAAAACTGTTAAGTAAGAGTAAGTAAAAATGTCGTTCACACATATTTGCTGTCTTTTATTTCTGCACCTCATCCCTCTAGCCTATCTGGGAGGTGCTTGCGGCCATACATCCCATGTGAATACGGTTTAATTTTGTGCTCCCTAACTTTTCTTAAAGTTTGTACAGGAAGTTTCGAAACACCCTGTATAAGTAAATGTTAATAAAGTAAAAAATTTCCTAATTTAATTTATTTTCTGAGAACAGCTACATAGAAACAAAGAAAATTAACAAGTATGGCATCGGAGTTCTGCCTCCAGAACAGTAAAACAAAAGAACTGCTTTCAATGGCAAGAGATTATTGTTCTTTGAAAATGGATACAGTTAATTTTTGGATGAATTTAAGCTGGTTGTCAGAATATTAAATACCGCGTGGATCTTTAAACCTGGGAAACTGTCCAATGTATCCGTGCAGTGTGTAATATAAATATGTGTTCGTAATCTATGAACGCGTTTATCCAAAAATATATAACAGCTTTTCGATTACTTTTCTGGTGTTCTTAATTCGAATCAAAAGCATGGTAAAAAGCAAGCATCAGTCCTGCTACCACAATTAAATTCTGAAAGTCTACTTCAATTTCATCCACTCCTTTGTTCAAAGGCGATTCTACATTTTTAAGGCTATTTTCGCTCATATTTTCTTTTCTGCACAGATTTATTTCTTCCAGATTTCTCATTGCTTTCTGTCATCAAACTACTGAATAATTTCATTAGAGTGTAGAGCTCTTCCCATATAATTTTAGCAATGTTATGCAGCTTCATATCTCAAATCAAGCATATTTAAACAAAGCGGCAAAAGTAACAAATTGAAACCCTTAACAGTCGATTTCATATTGTTTGTATCCGCTGTTGCCATTCGAAAATAAACAAATAACGTCGATTTCAGAGCCACGTACATTAAGGAAATGTATATAAAGATTGTAACACGTATCAAATTAAAACACAAAGCTCTAGAAAAATAGGATCTTCGAATCGACTGAGGACAAAAAAGGAAGTGCTGAAATTTATTCCAGCTGTGTTTACGAATCCAGATAGATTGAAAATGTGTCCTAGTAACTACGACTGCTGTATGCCACCTTGAAAGCAAATGGCCATTCATGCTAAGTAAACAACTGAGCCACGATATCACATTCTTTCAGACATCGTATAGAAAGGGAGAATCCAAGTGAGTGACTGTCAGTGCGGAAGTCCATAACGACACTCCCTGACGCTTGTCCAAATTTAAGGCATTCTGACAAAGATCAAGCCCGTTGTCGTAGCAACCGTTGATCCTCCATGACGGGTTGAAATATTGCTATATAGGTAAAGCACCGTAACCCATACCGAAAATTTTAAGGATACTTCCCCCACTGATTCCTCGTGTCTTTCTCCATTGACATCTTTCCTTTCCAGTGAGAGTAAAATGGAGGATGGCTGATCGTATTCCACATTGCAAAAAAAATTGGATACTTAAGATTTAGAAGGCTTACTGCCTTCTAAAACTTAATTTGTCAAAATATATTGAAATAATTCAAAAATCGGCATTTGATCTATATAAATAAGAATGGAATGTTTGTTTGTGTACATTGAATAATTTCGCCCCATTTAATTATGGCTTAAAACGCTTATGATTTAATTGAAACCATTTTATTTTTCGTTTAATTTCTCGTAGAACTCAACTTAGTTTATTGCAAAACTGCTTTTGCAACACAATAAACCTATATCTTTATATTTATTCCACAGATTTCTCTTCCTTTAGACCAGATATTGTTTACAACTTTTTAACCGGAGTTTGGTTTTAGAGAAAATGTACTTTAAAAATTAGCTGAAGATTGGTGCAAGAAAGTTTTGATCCCTGAAATGATCGAAATTGTTGGTTTTTCGTATATTACTATTTGAAGATCAAAATGCGTTGAGTCACCATTTCAAAGCTTCGTCATAGCAGAATCATCCTCAACTTTGCAGGATCTCTAAAACCCTGCAACAATTTGAATGGACAGGAAAAATTACTATTTTTCTTCCGACCGGGTCAAAATGATCAACTTGCTAGTACCCCAGGACTCATAAGTCTATTTCGAGTGATTTTTAGTGTTAATGTCATCTTACGATTGTTTATTTAGTTCATGTGGTAGCATTGCTTGATTGAGTACACATAATCCTACTTATTCGTGATCTAAAGGGTCCGCTTATAAACAACGGTAGTAAATAGACATACACACAAGGAAAGCTTTTACTGAGACAGAAGAAAGAAAAACACCCAAGGAGGAATGGAACCCGCGCCGCCAATACTAGTAGGTAGCTTGCTCAGTGGACAAACCCAATGAGCCACGGCGGCTCAAGTAATGGACATATACGAAAAGGAAAGCTGACAAGAAATTCGCCTATCATAAGTTACAAGAATCAAACCCGAGGCGCTTATGATAAATTACAAGAATCAAACCTGAGCCGCCTATGCCGTCACCAATAGTCCGTTGTATGTTGCACCAGTGCGACGTCAATTCAACTACCTACTTACCTACCTAATCAGTTACCTACCTAATAGTGTTCCATTCTTTATGCATTTTGTTTATGGGAATTTATTGGGGGGTAAGAGTATTCAGTTGGAGTATGTTGAATTTCTTCTCATTATAAGGCCTAAATGTATTGAATTCTTTTCTTTGCGCCAATTTAAGTGATGTCGAATGCAAAAGACATCTAGACCAGATTTGGGTTTATCGCACTCAGCGACCCACAGATGTCTCATTCCTATGCTTCTAGGCCTTTTGATCCAAGCACAGGTGTGGGCTTTTCTTCCTTCCTTTAATACTTCCTTCTTCAACCAAATCCATATCCATCTTTCCTTCAATATCTCCTTCAATTAAATCCATATCCATCTCTTTTCTTCCTTTCCTTTAATGTCCTTCTACCAAATCTATATCCATCTCTTTTCTTTTTTTCCGTTAATATATATCTCCTTCTTCAACCAAATCCATATCTATCTTTCCTTTATATCTCCTTCACAAATCCATATCTATATCTCCTTCAACCAAATGCATATCCCATCCTTTCTTCCTTTCCTTTAATATTTTCTTCTTTAATCAAGTTCGTATCAATGTTTTCTTCTTTATGACTATTGAAAATCATAACCAACATGAAGTATGCTGTCAAAAGTATAGCAAAAGCAGCATTACCAACTTTAATCAACTGAAAAAGTCCCCAAATCCAAGGACAGAAATAATCTCAGGTTTATTCATATTTAAACTTGTTTTTGAAAGTAAATCGCCAAGAAATCATAATATTGGCAAGTATGAGGAAATGAATTGCTTATATGATAATATTCGTAACAAAATTTAAAAGGTAAATCATTGTTACATGTATATTGTTATAACTTTTATAATATCAGCAGTTAAATTACCAACAATATAAAGCATTCATTTTTATATTTGAGGAACATTGAAGTAAAGATAATTGAAATTTTAATTGTTTGCCCTTTGAAAAGAAAACTTGAATTCAGTATAATCAAGTTTAATGGATTTCTATAAATAATACTCACCACAAAAAATAAACGAAAAATAAAATCAAGAAACAAATATAGAATGAGACTTCAATGTTTGTTATTTTAACGAGCGCAGGTTTCGGTAGCACGATAGGAAGTTTGCAAGTGCCCGAACCTCTGGCACTTAAAGCACCATTGAGGATTCGAGACAAACACACGAACTGGGCAACTAAGATATGCTACTTTAATGGCGTGATGGCAATGTGGGTCGATCGAAAGTTAAGATGAGGTGTTTGGTAGGTAAAATCACCCCATCTCGACGTATTGTTTTGCGTCGAACACCAAACTTGCTCATCGCGGAAGTTCTCTAAGATTTCTTCTTCGGATGAAAATAGCAAATCTGATTCGGATATAACCCCACGTGAAAAATTTAAGGATCTATGTGCACTAACTGAAACTGTAAATGGGCCTATTGTAGTGGTATTAATTAGGAATTCGGCTTGTTTTTCAGTAGACTTCGATTAGCAGGTATCCGGATCGAAGTTTTTTTATAGATTTAACTGATCCAAGGAATGATTCTATTGACTTGTTAATAATGAATGGTGAAACAGAAGTAAATGAAATTTGTGTTTGGTTTGAAATTTGAAGAGAGCTGTTTAATAATTTTACAATGAAGAATCTCGCATTTTTCGATGAAGGTACATAGCTTTGTTGCTCCCTCCTTGAGGGAGAAGATATATTATTTTCTATTATAGAAAAAGAAAGAGTATTCGGTCACCGAGGACCACCCACCACGGAGTCCTACAAGGGGATACAGACACCTGCACCGGTGCTTGTCGGTGACCATACGCGCACGGCGCACCCCTGAAACAGCCTTAGCAAGGTGTCCAGTAAGTGGCCGATTGCTTAGCTCTAGCCGACGACGAAGTCCAATTGACCAGCCGATTGATGCACACAGGACCACTGTACACCTCCCGTTTACCTGAAGCGAGGGCCAAAGCAGTGTGTTGGGTCAGTGTATCGCCCCTCAATTGCCAGGATCTCCTTTTCCAGGGACACGGGACTCCATGCATGGCAAACACGTGGGTGATATAATCCCCAAGAGGAGCTGAAAGCAACAGTGTCGAAAAGCTGCTGAAGGGGAGCCCTCACCTCTGTAGAGGTAACCACAACGAGGGAGGAAGAAAAAAGCAGAAGGGGAGGGGAGAAGAATGAAAAAAGATCACTCAGGTACCCCGGGGTTGTGAAGCCCCGACAAACCTAAAGAAGGTATACCCCTGAGGGCGACAACTTGTCGGAGATCATCGTATGGAACAGGAATATTTATAGGAGTCACGGCATTTTTGGCTGCAGCATCCGCCAGTTCATTTCCAACAATTCCGACGTGTCCCGGTATCCAACTAAAGCGATACCGTAGTCACGTCGGATTAGTTTTTCGTGAATTTTAATTATGGCATCTGCTAGAGGATATTTCCGACACTCTGATTTGAAAGATTCTAAAACAGTTTTCGAATCAGTGTAAATGATAAAATTTCCGAAAGGTAAACTAAAAATATATTTTAAGGCTTTGTATATTGGCTAAAAATTCTGCTGTAAAAATCGAGACAAAGGATGATATTGAGAAACTAAAAGTTATTCCAAAAACAAAAGCTCAACCGGCATAATTAAAAGATTTAGAACCATCAGTGTAAATGGCTGAGTGGTCTCTAAAATGATGTTGGTGAGCGATAAAAAATTGGCGATATATAAGTGAGTTGATGTTGGACTTCCCATAGCCAGTGAATGGTTGTAAAAAGGAGAAGTTTGGAGGTCGCCAGGGTGAAAATGAAAAAAGGTCGTTTAGCGACTGATGTGGATCTAAGAGGGGTGTCCCTCAGGGCATTCCTCATGCGTGACCCGAAAGGTGGAATACAGGATGGTTTTATTCCTGAACAGACGATCATAAGAACTGCCCAGGAGTGAATTGTACAGTGGATGCGTTGGATGGCTCAAGAGACAGTAATATAGTCGTAGCGACAACAAAAGACGTGTCGAGGCCAAAGATGGTTCGTGGCATACAGAGGCTTTTGACGTTTGAAGTGCGAAAAGCTTCGGAACAGATCCTCAGTGCGGTATGATGCACAGCATCGAGCTTTCGTAACAGACTGATGGGCGGAGCCATAAGCTGCACAGCCATAGTCTAGTCTGGAACGAATTAAAGCTCGATAGATATTCAACATGGAGGACCGTTCTGCTCTCCAGGATGTGTTGGAAAGTACTTTCAAAAGATTGATTGGGCTTTTTCTCGCAAGACATCCGCAGCTGCGCGACATGGGGGAGGAAGGTAAATTTCTGGTCGAAAACGATACCGAGAAACCGTATAATATCCACCACTACAATCCTGTTACCATCCAGAAATATTTCTGTGTCAGGATGCAGGTTCCGACAGATGTGAACGCAGGATGTCTTTTGAGTGGAGAAGTTGAAACCGTTTTCGACACTCCACCGCGTCAAGCGAGTAACAGCTGTCCGAAGTTGTCGCTCGACGTACAGCATATCGTTCCCCTGGCAGTGAATGCTCAAGTCATCCACGTACATATTTCTCTACAGATGGAGGTAATTGTTTTAAAATATTGTTAATATTAATAGAAAAAGGGTTACTCCGAGGACACTATCCTGAGGTACACCCTCGTCTTGGATATGAAGGTCCAACAAAATAGAGCCAATACGAACTTGAAATTGACATAGCGCTAGAAAATTTTGTAGGAAAATCGGTAGATGTCCTCGAAATCCAAGAGTATAAATCACGGAGGGTTCCGTATCGCCAGGTGCGATCGTACGCTTTCTCCATGTCAAAGATGGAAACCAGATGTTTCGGCGTAGAAACGCAGAGAGCTTGAGTTTCAAGAGACAAGGTGTTATCTACCGTAAAGCGGGCAACCTTGAAACCGCTTTGAAAAGGTGATAGAGCCTGAGTCGTCTCAAGGATGTAAACGAGACGAGCGTTCACCATCCTTTCAAAAAACTTGCACATGCAGCTTGTGAGTGCAATTGGGCGAGAGTTGGGTAGGTGGGATCTTTTCCTGGTTTTAGAAAGGTTATAACTATGGCACGTCTCCAGGCCAAAGGGAAAGTATGTTCTTCCCATATAGGTTAAAGAGATGTAAAAGGTTAAGGGATTAATGGGAAAGATGTTGAATCGTATAAGAAATGTCGTCAGGACCAGGTGCACTCATCCTGGTCCTTTTAAGGCATCGCATCAATTCCCTTTCCGTAAAACGAGTTATACGCCTGTTCGGATCAAGAATGGAAGTTAAGGCGATGGGTCTCCGCACGTTGTTTTACGCGTTGAAATGTGTCTGGGTAATTGATGGTACTGGAAGCTGCAGAGAAAACAAGTGCGATGGCACTGGCTATCTCGACAGCTTCAGACACATGTTGGCCATTCTCTTCCATGAACGAGATCGAAGGTTCGGAACATAAACCCATCAATTTCTGAACTAGGTCCCACAACTGTTTTGAGGGAGTGGCAGGTGTTATGCCAGATACATACTTTATCTATGATTCCCTTTGGCTCTGACGTCGCACTCGGGGAGCGTTTGCTTTCGCACGCTTGAAGGCAAGTAGATTTTGAGTTATGGGGTATCGGCGAAAAATACCCCACGCCTTCCTTTGGATCTTAATCGTTGAAGTGCATTCAGGAGTCCACCAAGGTTTGCAATGCTTATGAAAGGTGGGAGATTTCTTCGGGTTCGCTGTATCAGCAGCTGTAATTATAACATCGGTGACTGCTACAATTGCATCATCTATGCTGCCTTCTACCATCTGCTGTGATAATGGCCCGAGATGTAAAAGTAGACCAGTCGTCTGCCTCATAAATGTAACGTGATGGGTGGCTAACAGTATCATTTCCACCATTACGACTAACAAATATTGGGAAATGATCACTGTTGCGCACCAATAAAAAATATTGAGAAGGCAAGATAGGTGATCAAATGGCGAGGTCGATTACATGAAAGGTGCGAGATGGTTCGTGGAAGTAGGTAACCTCACCGTTATTGAGCAGACAGCGATCTGTGATCAGCTGTTCTATCTGTCGCCCACGGGAATTGGTATCCCTACTTTCCCAAAGCACATTATGAGCATTAAAAACACCGAGTATAACAAATGGCTATGGTAATTGATCCATTAAGTTCCCAAGGCTCTGTTGTTGGATGGTAACATTGGGTGGTAAATATAGATTTTACAGATGGTAATCATCCGTCGTATTTGCATTTTGACAGCTATGGTTTGTAAAGTGTTGAGTGAAACAACTAGATGGGTATGCATGGGAGGTGAAGAGAGCAACATCTCCCGAAACTCTTCCATCATTGTTGTCATCGCTTCTAGTACAAGTAATAACGGCGGATCTTCGCCGTGTCAGATCACTTCAGGTATGTCTCCTGAAGCGATATAGGTGGTCGCACGATAATTATATTATAAATCCATTATAAATCCTGAAGTGCGACATAGGTGGTCGCACTTCAGGATTTATAATATAATTATCAGGAACCTGCAATCAGGGTTTTAATGTCATCCAATTTATTGCGCATTCCAAGACAGTTCCAGGATATTAAAGTACCTATCACTGATTGATAGGAGAGGCAGATTTTTCATTCTACCCAGGAGACTCATCTCTCATTTCAATGCTATTGTCGTCTTCTGAGATTCCTGACGACGCATAAATATGTAATTCGATGTCTTCAGCTGCATGTAAGAGGACATCTGATGGAGTTTTCTTTAAAAGTTTTGTTACTTTTAGGTCCCTATTTTCACTTGAACTGCGTTAAAGCAATGCTTCCAGTGTTTCATGCAACAGGACATTCCCTTACGCCAAGGCTTGTCAATTATACCTCCAGTATATGGATGTACTTGAGAAGAACATGCCAACTGAGGAATTCCGTAAATTTCCGTACTCGAGACAGCTTTACTATTCGCCGTTCAAATAAGAATTGGTCCGGAGTTTGGTCAGACATGGTGATAAAGCAAAATAAAAGCTCGAAAAGCGTTACACAGAGAAGTTTTTCTGGTAGCGTTCTTAATAGGTGTATTTGTGGCCTGCCATGTTTGTGAGGCAATTGAAAAATTCTGCAACATGCTCATAATTAGCAGCAATCAACATGTTGAATTGAGAAGTGAAAGAATACAAACTAGTGAAATACACTGCAAGAAATTCGAAGCACGGTTGCGACAACACTCGCCTTTTATTGATATACATTTAAGATCTGTTCTCACTGGCATCTGGCTTAGTTGCACAGGATGTCAGCTGCTACAAAGCCGTATCTGTAGAACAATCTCTGCAAAGAATTGTGGAACTGACATTACACAATTTGGCTCTCAAGATGAAAAGAGCTGGCGTGACTGACAATGTCTTCGTCAACCAGTACAGTAATAGTCGAAAAAGACGTCATTGAAGTTGATACAACGCAGCTTTTCCAGAGAATACTGGCCCTCAGGGGTATACCTTCTTTAGTTTTGTACGGGCTTCACAACCCCGGGTACCTGAGTGATCTTCCCTTTTTTTTTCATTCTTCCCCTCCTCCTCTTTTGCTTTTTCTTCCTCCCTCGTTGTTCTTATCTCTTCGGAGGTGAGGGCTTCCCTTGAGAAGCTTTTCGTCGCTCTGTTGCTTTCAGCTCTTCTTGGGATTATATCACCCACGTGTTTGCCATGCGTTGAATCCCGTGTCCCTGGAAAAGGGGATCCTGGCAGTTGAGGGGCGACATACTGACCCAATACACTGCTTCGGCCCCAGCTTCAAGTAAACGGGAGGTGTACATTGGTCCCGTTTGTATCAATCGGCTGGTCGTTTGGACTTTGTCGTCCTCTAGAGATCAAGCGAATGGTCACTTACTGGGCACTGCGTTAAGGGTGGTGGCTGCTTCAAGGGTGATACTCAAGCGTATAGGCCCTGTTAGCACCGGTGCAGTGTCTGCATCCCCTTGTTGGACTCCGTTGTGGGTGGTGCTGCAGGGCCCGAATTCTTTTGTTCATTAACATGAATAATTTATCTTCTACTTCTCCCAGTGAAGAGCAACAAATGATTACGACAAACGAAAAACCAATTGATCAGTTTCCAAATGCTAAATTTTTTATAGTTAAATTGATCAGCTCCACACATACACATACCACAAATCCCATACATTCATCTTTTACCCCCTTCAGTTTCTCCATTTTTAATTAACAAATCGTTTGAATCGTTTTTGGACAGCATTAAATCTTTGAAAAAACTTCGTTCTGGGGACGTAATCATTGAAGTATGATCTGAAAAACAAGCACAGCTTCTACGCAACACAAATGTTCTTGGTTCTTTTACAATTTCTGTTTCACCCCACATGTCCTTAAATACATTACGAGGAGTTATTCCTGAACTGCTACACGTTTCAAGAGAACTAGAAAATTTGTGACGAGAATGTTTGCGAAGTACATCGAATTACAATCCGTAAAGATGGGAAAACCCTGCTTACGAAGTATGTAATCTTGACTTTTGCAAACCCTACATTACCGTCAAGAATAAAGGCTGCATACTTGAGCTGCCCAGTAAGAGCATATATTCAGAGTCCCCGGCGCTGTTTTAGGTGCCAGAGATTCGGACACGGAAAAATTTCCTGTCGTGGCACTGAAACATGCGCTCGTTGAGCAGAACCAGGCCACGACAGTGATTCCTGCACTGCACCACCCCGTTGTGTTAATTGCAACGGGGACCACCCAGCGTATTCAAGATCTTACAGCAAATGGCAGCTCGAAAAGGAAATTCAGTCTGTAAAAGTTCTGCAAAACATCTTTCTTTGAAGCGCGTAAGCAAGTTGAATCCAGAACCCCGAAGGCCGGAAAATCTAACGTAGCAGCCACTAAATCTGTATGCAGTGTGTCCGTTCAAACGGATCCTTCATTCCGAACTTTAAACTAAAACCAAAATACCTAGAAATTAAAGAGAAAACCTCACAAATTCTGTTTCAACATCTCGTGCGCCCTGAGTTGCGAGGCCCATACCTCCGTAATTCCGAAACTATCCTCACGCCCTGCTTTCAAAAGCAAAACCAAGCATAAAAATAAAAAAGTTGGACTCCCTACCAAAAAACGAGACCCACGAAATCCCAACACAAAAGAGAAGAAAATTCCTTGGCAGATTGCCGAGGATCCCATACTTCATTTTCACACCTCGGAACCATCAGAGGACGAAATGAATGCTTTAAGCCGCTCCCGAACCCTCGAGAGCGGCTTAAAGCTGACTCTCACCTTTGTAAATAACTTTTATTTCTTGGAACTGTCGTGGCTGTCGAAATAAGCTGGATGACATTAAAACTGATTGCAGAGTACCATCCCGCCTGTGTCGCACTTCAGGAGACATACCTGAAGTCGACTGACCAGGCGAAGATCCATCGTTATAATTGTATTCGAAGTGATAACATTAGTAATGACGGACGAGAGAGCATCGGGAGGTGTTGCACCCTTCACTTCCCATGCATACCCCTCTTACTATGTCACTAAGCACGCCTCTACAGGCAGTAGCTACCCGAATACAAATAAAACGAATGATTACCTATCAGTACTCTTTACTTACCACCAACTTCTCCCATCCAGCAACAGAGCCTTGAGCACTTAGTGGATCAACTGCCAGAGCCGTTCATCATACTCGGTGACTTTAATGGTCATAGTGTACTTTGGGGAAGTAGGGATACCAATTCCCGCGGGCGACAAATCGATCACTGATCGCTCTCTGCTCAATAACGGCGAGGTTACCTACTTCCACGAACCATCACTCACATTTCATGCTATCGACCTTGCTATTTGCTCCCCATCTTTCTTTGTCGGTAATGACCTACAGAACAGTGATCATTTCCCGATATTCGTCACTAATATCAATGGAAACGATCCTGTTCACTGCCCGTCCAGCTACATTTATGCAGCAGCCGACTGGCCATATTTTACATCTCTGGCCACAATTACAGAGCAGATGGTCGAGAACAATACAGATGAAGCAGTTCAAACAGTCACCGATGTCATGATTAAAGCTGCTGATACTTTAGAATGTACTGCACCGATTAAGATCCAAAAGGAGTGGGGTATTTTCCGCCGAAACACCACAACTCAAAATCTCAACCTTCAAACGAGCAAAAGCCAATGTTCGAAGAGTGCGACGTCAAAGCCAACGGGAATCTTGGCAAAAATGTTTCTGGCATAACATCTGCCACTCCCTCGAAACAGTTATGGAACAGAGTTCGGAAGGCGATAGGGTTATATTCTGAACATTCGATCTCGTTCATAGAAGAGAATGGTCAATGTCTCGGAGGCTGTTGAGATAGCGCGTGCAATGGCATTTGCTTTCTCTTCGGCTTCCTCTTCTAACACCTATCCAGAGGCATTTCAACACAAAACAACGTGCACAATCCCATCGCATTAATTTCCATTCTCGATAGTAGTAATGCATGTTGAAATGAATTACGCCTGAACTAAATATCTAGTCGATAGAAAAGTTGACACTTAAACTTATGGTTAGAAAAGTTAACATTTGACAAAAAGGATGATTGTCCACCTATCATACTAGGAATTGAAGGACTATTGTGAAAAGCAATAATGTATGGGTTGTGGTTGAATAAGCATTGTGGGGTTTCATTTGATAAGATTTACAAGGCACATTGATAGATATTCATGGTCGAGTGGTTTAGATGATTAAATACTCGACCATGAGTATCTTTCGTTGTCTTGAGTTTGAGTCTTCATAAAAAAAAAATTAGGATAACAATGTGATTTAACTTTAAGAAGTTCTCCCTAGGTGTCAGCATGGACATCAGTATACTACAATTTGTGAAAATATTTCCTAAGTTCTTATTCTGTGAAAAGTATTTACATTATGAATGATTCTAAGATATTTTTAGAGTTGAGTTCTTGGTCGTTTTTCATCTGGATAAACAATCATGTGTTTTTTTCGAATGTAATTAATATTAACAGTAACATTTACGATGAACAGAGAAAATCTATTTTTTTTTTAACAAAATACAAGTATAACGTTATATATTTCTACAGTACAAAATTATTTATTCAAATTATTACAGATGAACACAAATTTCTCTGAAGGTTGTAACTATGCTACCAAATGTTTTTCTTACATTTTCAATGAATTTACAATTTCGTCGTTGGTCAAAATTTGAAAATATCCATGTTTAAAGGAAGTATAGTTTGGAGAGGTTATTTCTATCTGCCAAACAGAATCACTCGCAGATTGGATGCACTGTAATATGTTCGAATGTAACATTCGTTCACTTGCATAAAGAGAATCGTTCTTATTTGGAGTCATTAGATGTAAAAAACAAACCCCAAATCTGTATTCTCGATCATCCTCATGGATTAATTGAACAATTTCCTCATTATTCAAAAGTTTGAAGTAATTTGCTTTTCTTTTATTCGTTTGGTCTAATCTCAAGCTCGAAAACACGTCTTGCACACAGTCGAGGATACTGTTAAATAATTTGAAATGAATAATTAAATGTCATAGCTGAGTCTATAACGAGATATCCATATCGCTCCATGATGGACTGCGAAATGAAGAAAATCATATCAGAAAATAGCTATGATATTGATAGAAAACGCATTGCATCATGGTCTAACATGTTGCTTGGTGAGATGATTTAGTTTGTATCGAAATAAAAGTTGTACATATTATTTTACATAATGACAAAAACAAATGAAACACATATTTCTGCTTACAATTCTTTATTATGCATTTTAAAATATACTACACTACACAAATGAAAGAGACTTTCAATTGAATCATTATCATAGAAAATCATTACATTGTCATTTTATAGCAGTGATTAAAAGCTAAACAAAATTCTTCATTAATCAAGTACATTTTATAAAAACTTGACAGACTTGTCTTGATTTGTAAGATAGTAGACACTATGCTTTTTCAATATAATGCTGCATTGTTTATGTTTTGATAGTTTATTTTGTTTAAAGTACTTATATATAATATAACAAACAAATTACTAAGTATAATTCATGTTGTTAGTTATCAAGTTATTTTCTACATATTTCTTTGTTCCTTTAGCAGTTCTTTTGCTATTATTTCCAAAAATGTATGAATACATTTTAGGTCGAAGAGCACAAAATTCTTCTATCGGAATACCTTTAGTTTTATCTTTTAAGCATCCTAATTTACCTTCATGGTGTTTTGAATGCAAGCGATCTTTGTTATAGTTAGAAAAGTCTAATATATTACTGAATTTAGATACAATGTCTAAGTATAAGTCATCAGTAAATACTTGCAGGCACAAGGAATCAGTATCAGTATATAATAAACATTTTTTCATTATAGACTGGCTTAAAAATATCATAATAAAGTTGGTACATGTGTAATTTACCGAGTTCTAAAACCGAAAATCCAACAAATAGATTGATTCAAATAGAGATTAGATTTTTAAATTTTAAACAATGCACTAGATTTATTAAGTATTGAAAAATATTAGAGTCCAGAATGGGCTAAATATTTTTTACATTGTATTTCATCCAAAGCTACTTTAAACGTTTACATGCTTTCTAATATTCAAACACGTTCTCCCAAAAAAAGCATTATTCACGAGTTTAAAAAGTTTTTGTCGAATGGATTTTGTGCAATCTTTCTTTTTGCTCGTTATTAAAAGTTATAAGGTTTCAACCAGGTAGATGGTTTAAAAATTATAGAATTTTTACAATTTAAACAATGTTTAGCATAAAATTGTAAATTTAAATAACGAACTACATTTCTTTTTAGTACGAAACATGTTAAGAAGTTTTATATTTTATCACTATGCTTTAAGTTTAATGATTTTAGAATTTTTTTGGTAAGCAGAAAGCATGTCATATGTAATTGACTGGTGATTTTGAGCCAAAGGAAAATCATTATGATAATCATGAAGCTCTTCAGGATGTTAGGTCTATTTCCAGAATATATCCAATATCAGAATTAGAGGAAATTGCATTTATATCTAAATTTTTAACTTCCATAGATGTCATCCATTTGAAATTAGAATGAGGCAGTTTAAATGAAGCCGTAACTGCTCCATATAGATTATAGACATCAAGTAATACTATAAAACTGGACAGTTCGGATTTGTTAAATTTTTTTTTAGATATTTATTGTTTGCTTTAGCATAATGTTTAGAGACTAACCACCTCATATACCCAATTCCAACATTAAATACATATCTACATCTGTTAATAACTCTAACGTTACTTTTGTAAATTTTAACCCATGTCAAGCTAGGCGCAGTGCAAAAATGAGCAGGATCCAAATTATAGTAACTCATACTTAAATTTCTAAAATTTTCGAAAACATCTGCTAGCAAGACTACATCTACATTAAGTTACAAGCATAAGTAGTCTTTAAAGGTCAAACATTTCAATTTTTTAACACATTTTTGGCAAATTCAAAATCTTTGTCACTAATATGCAAGTTTGTTATATTGTTGAAAAAGTGACTTTTTCTGGCAAGGATTTCTCTTTTAAAACTTTAAACAAATTAAAGTAACTATAAGAAAACACGCCTTTTCTCAGAAGCAACTTTCTATTCTTAGAAGAATTAAAAAATGAATTAAATATTGGGAAAGAAAAAAAAAATCACTTTTTTCAACTAAACTATCTAATTTCGATGGTAGGAATAAGTAACTATCTCAATAAACCTTAAATTATCCAGACTAAAAGTAGTACATTTTTCTGTATTGACTGATATGCGAGCTTTACATTTTTAGTTAATACTAAAAAAAAGATTTCTAGTAATTTAAGTGTGAATCATAACCTCGAAGGTTATGCATTATTACTGGAATAAAAAAGAAAACTTATAATTTAAATTACATGCTTGGCATGCTTTCCACTATGATCATGGTTTATCACTAACATCATTTTTGGAAAATATTTTTCCACATAAATGGCATATGTTGTTTTATCAAAATTGTTCATGGCAATATTCGTGTGTATGTTACTAAATACAGCATTTTTCACTTTTTAAGCTTTTGATAGTCTTCAACAGTCTTTTCCACAATACCAGTGGTACACAATATCTTTCTTATCTACAAGAATAAAAGCATAGCATGCTGGTTCATGAATCTGTTGGCAAGGAAAACGCTTGACATTGGTTTGGCTCAACCGAAGAAATTTGTTTCGTTATATATTCAAAATCAGCGTACATACAGAAAGGGTGAAAGAAAGTTTTCTGCCATGTATGAAAATTTAAGAACTTATAATTTTCGCTTAGTAAAGTAATTTTTCTAGGAGCATTTTTTAGACATCTATTTTCATGTTCATTTAATGTTGATTGTCAAGCAAAACCAACTAAACAATTTTTACAAAACTTATGAATACCATGTTTTTCATGCAGGAGTTTATTAAAATCTTTTATTAAAAAGTAATGGTTTTTGAAAAGTCAGAGATCTCCTTAAAAGTTATGAACTTGCTTCTATAAATAGGGGGGAAAAAAAAATCACATTTTAAAACCCATATACATTAACCCTTAGTTTATTTTTCGTTCAAATTTTGATACGTCGCATACTTTTAACTGAAAAATTTAAAAAAAAAGATGCTTTTTATATTTTTCATAAGTCGATTGCAAACTTTTATATTTTTAAGGAAATAAGCATGCCAAAACAGTGTAGATAAAACACGTTATCAATATTACATTTTATGTTAAGAATGGCTTTTTGTTTTAACTTGTTTGGTAAAGAAACTGAGTTGCAACCTCCTTTTGTTGAGTAATATTTTCCTACATGAACCTCTACAAAATCAATCGTTTTAATTTTCCCCAACCAGAACCATGATTTAAAAAAATCTTCTACACTTATAAGAATTTTATCATATGCAGATTTAATTTGTCTTTTAGTTTATATCTTGATCACAAACATTCAGTTTTAGAGCAAAAATAGAAGTGGATTAATAATTTCATTTCCTTGTAACTTCTCAAGTAATGGCTATACATATTAAAAATCAGTCTGTAGTTTTGTTTTTCTAATATTTGACAAATTTCAAGTTGATATTTTAAGAACAATTAAATAATAAGAATCTATTTAATCTTTTCAATGTTTTAAATAGTTCTTAAAAGCTTGATTTTTTTAAATAAACATTTTAAAAAGCTTACTTTTTTACTTTATGCCATAGTTCTTGGTATCAAATGTTTCTTTTCAAATTTCTTCACATGCTTCTCTAATATTTCTATTGCTTTCTTGACATTTCTTAGTTGGATGAGTGGAATATTAAAACGATTCTTGATTTCCTTGTCCACACTCCTTGAGAAGCAGATGTAATTTACTTTGCAAAAGTTGTGAATCTTGACTCCATATACACTACCCACATAAATGGATAAGCATGGTACCTCCACTTTGCTTTTCCTGTCGTGTGAAATGACCACATCATATTGCTGAGTGTCGGAGGCTTTACTTGGCTATACAGAGTTGATGCTATTTACTTCATCCTTCGAAGTAATGGAGTTGCGTGTCAACATAGATTCTGCATCTGATGACTCTGAAAAAGATAATTAAAATTGTAGATATCAATTGTTAATTTAAACATACATGAGATGTTCTTCATTTTTTACTTTTCATTCATGACTAGTATTTGAGAGAGTTACGACATACCATAATTTATAACGAATGAATATATGTTTATAAATATATTATTAGTACTTAAGTACTTACCATGTTCAAGAAGCTGGGGGTAGTGCTGGAATAATAACCATCGTACATGGTAGAAGCAAAATTATTAAATGACATCCACCATATACAACGTTTACTAGCCCGACACGGAGATTTGTAAGACATGGATACTAATGCTTACCAAAATCAGTCCGATTTTAAAGACAAGGATACTAATGCTCACCTAAGTCGCTTTCACTGTCATCTTTTTTCTTCGTTTACTATCTTTTGTTTTTCGATCATTATCGGCATCTACAGTATAAACATATGTTAAACCTACTATTCAGAAATTTTATTGTAAAGGTTAGATTCATTGGTTATGCGTGAAATTAGATTGCAAATGTGAATTGTATACCTTCATATAAGCACATTAATTTAACCTAACAAATGTTTGTTTTATACTTTCTTAATTCATTTTACTGTATTAAACCTTTTATATCATGCATAAATAAAATTATAATTTAATAATTATTAAAATAATCAATGTAACACAATGCAAGTTTCATGCTTTTATAGCTAGGAGTTAGTATTTTTCTAGATTTAGGTTTCTCACACTAATTCTTCACTAATAATATATCAACATTTTAGATTTTCATTTACAAAAGAAATCAGATGTTCTTTAAAACACTTACCATTATTATTCAGCTTCTTTTTTTTAGGATATGGATCAAGAACTAAAAATTATGAAACTAAATTTTATGTGCGAGTCTTTAAATATCCTTCATTTCAATTTGAAATTTTTAAGTTATAATTAACTTGATAAAGACATTTTCCCTTGATTAATTTGAGGAGTATCAAGTTTGATATTTTTAAGGTTCTGAAAATTAAAATAAAATGTATCACATGAACAATATTTCTCTGAATCAGTATATATAAAACAGTTTAGAAAATTGAGCACTTAAGACATCGTCAATAAAATAAGTTACAAGGAAAGCAAATTAGCAGTCTTAGGTATAGAAAATTTAACATATTACAAAAGAAACATTTTCATAACAGTAAGAAACATAAGCATTCAAAGCGTTTCTATCATTCACATACTACAAGTAAATGTAACATTAACTGTGAACACACATTTAAAAACTTTAAAGGTAACACAAGAATCATCATAGAAGGAAAGAGACAGAACAATCTTAATAAAACATTACTTTAAAGGCTGTCCCTTCGCGTTTGAGTAGATTTAACTAATTAATGACAATATTACCTCTCAACTTAATCCTAAAATTAATCTTAAGTTATGTTTTGTATTCTGTCAATGTTTGTAATCATTCTTGCAAGTTCATATAGCCCTGCTTATGCCACTTGAAATTTATTACACCATTTCATACAAAATATTTTATTTTGAATAGCAAAATTTAGCTTTCTTAAAATACATACAATGCTCCAAAATACAGGATAACTCTTAATGACTGAACAGAGTTCAGATGAGCATAATTGTATACCAAAGAACCATGTATAAAAGTATTACATTTTAACTTTCTAATTCATTAAATTTACCAGCAAATGAAAATATAAATTTAAATAACCATAGCATTTTGTACATACTCAATTTTGAAAGATAGTATAGTCAAATTGATCTACGAATTGAGGAATGTATGGTTCAGAACTAAATAGGTTGGCTGTTTTCGGGTTTTATGGCATAAGGGCCATATTTGGCCAAGCTGCACCAAATACATTGAGGGAGGAAGAAAAAGCAGAATGGTAGGCGAGAGTAAAAATGAAAGATCACTCGGGTATCTGAGTTGTGATGCCGTACACACCTAAAATTGTGCCCTAGAGTTCAGAACCAAATAGATTTATGCTTACAAGAAGAATAGCTACACAAATGTATAATTAATGTCTCAATGAACATATAGATGTGCATATGTTTGAGTATGCATACACAAATCACACCTTAAAAGAAAGCAAAAATTTGAACTTACCTGTAAGAACAACTTTACCAGACACAAAAATCAACAAAATGATTCTGGGTTTCACCATTCGATAAATAAGACCAGAGAAAAGCTCAGGTTCATAGCTGAAATTATTTGAAGCATTTTAGAAATATTAAACTTTTAAGCTTATTTACTAACATAATCAAAATTAATATTGTCGCTGAAAATACAGCTGAATTTAATACTTAAAAAAATTTTGAACTTTGTTAAATACAAGCTTGCTTCATTAAGATGCCAATATTTAATTTTTATTCTATCATTTAAAAATAGTTTTGATTAGATAGTAAAAAGCATCATTAAAACATACATCATAAAAGAACAGTAAAATAGAAACATTACTCTAAATAGAATAGCTAGACTACATAAAAAGCATATACGATATTTCTTACCTAGAAAATTGACGGTGTGTTAAAATTAACCCTTCTAACCTTATAGGAAATTTTACATCAGCTTCCTACCATATTCTGTATTTTAAAGTCAAGAAATTTGGCCTAAGGAAAAAATAATAGCAAGAATTATCTAGTGATAATAAATACAACACTGAAATATACTATAACTTAAAATATTATAATGCTCAAATGAAGAAATTACCAAGCAGAACTTCATGAATTATTTAGTATACTTTACTTTTTAAAAAGCCGTTAATTTTTTTAAGACAAATGTACAATACAATACATTGTCAAATTAAAATTTAAAAGTATCCTCAAATTTTACAAACTTAAATTGATGTCGAAACATTAATTAATATGCAAAATTTCTCTACGAATAAACACAATTTCATCATTTTCAGGATCTTTTTAAGTTTCCAAATTATTTTTCTTGAATCTGATAATGAAAATATTTTCTTATATGAATAGGCAGATGTATATAAAGACTCAAAACCAAGTTTCCTAGACACCAATTTTCAGTTTTTCAAATGAAATACTGAATAAATTTTGCCTTACCTCAAAACCTAGCTTTTGAACAATCCTAGCATACTTTCTTGCTGCTAATCTAGATTGTTCCTCACTGAAATAAAAGCAATTTATACATTACAATTACATTTTATTCCTTTTTTCATCACAATATTTCAGAATTTCAAATTGTTAGTGAATGTTATTTTTACTTTCATGAGGATACATTTATATTCATTTTTCTTTTAACCAAAGGTGATAAATACAATCATTAACTTCGAGGGTTCAAAATTAGCAGTTCTTAGTGGCATTTTGCCTCTTTAAATTGTGTTCCATCAACCCAATTTTTTTACTCCCAGTTGCCATTTTTGAACATTAAGTTTTCTGAATATCTTTGCTTGACAAATTCCAATCAACTGTTTATTCTCCCTTCTAACAATCTACTCTGAACTATCTGTAAATAGAATAATCTGTACTTAAAATCAGACACAATTATCCAAAACAAAGTCCTTCAAGAGAAAAAACTTAAGTAAGACTTCCTTATTTGCATTTTAAGTTCAAAACAAACACAATAAATTGAAGTTTTATAAAATCGAATTTACAAGAATAAAATGACACATTCTTGCTTTTTTCTTCCTCGATATGCATGAAATCCCTGTTTTCCAATATCAACTTCCCCAAAGACAATTTTTCTGACAACCCACCAACTGATTCCAATGGTTCTTCAATTTTGGAAATAAAATTGCACCTATCACCCTTTCTTTCATAAATATCTTTTTTCCATAATATGCATGAAATTCCCTTTTCTAAAAGATAATTTGCCTAAAGCACATTTTTTCGGGCAACTTATCAACTCAATTTCAATATGGTTCCTTCATGGATAGCCATGAGGTACCCAGAAACCAAATTTAGCATCATATGAAAATTTCCCACATAAAAGAAAAATTCTGAATGTATTTTTTCCATCTGGAAGACAGTAAGAGTTTTCTAAAACACTTCTGGAAAATCTAAAAGTTAGCAGGTATGCACAAAAGTAGAGCATTTTGGCAATCAAGGAAAAATTTAAGGTGTTATGGATGCCAGACTCTTCTAATTTCTAACTCTAGGTTCAACACTAAGTGATGGAAGAATTCAGATAAGCATTGCTCAATTATACATGCATGAATTTATAACAAATTTAATAAAAATATCACCTTTTAGCTCCTGTGCATACCATTTTATCAGAACTAAATATCAGGGCTGTGGTTCTTGGCTCTCTGATACGCATGATTACGGCAGCAAAACACTTTGGATTAACTCGGCATTTCTTGCATGAAGAGCTATCTTTTTAAGTCTAGTTTGCATCCAAGGTTATCAGTAGACACAATGTTCCTACAATAAAAATTAAACATGTTTATGAAGTGATTCTATCTAAATCACTGTTGGAAGAAATATTTATACCCGACAGATTAAACCAATGATTATTTGATATTTTCCAGTCACTTATCCCAAAAATAATCGAATTGGTTGCAATAAGGTTGAAAACTGAATTTTGAATGTGACAAATAAAGTAACCCCTTGATGTATCACAGTTGGCTATATCGCTCTTTCTTACTTGTCTCCCTGTGATGAATTTTCAGTTAGGAAATAACAGAGATCATAATCTTTCTTTAGAATTTAGAGCTCAAAGGTCCCTAGCTTCAACTGTTGCTATTAATGTAAATTATAGGTTAAACCTATAGATGAACAGAGTCAAAGCCTGAGAGCTAAGTTGGATTTTATAACACATGGGCCATATTTATCCAAGCTGCAGCAAACATCAAGTTAACCTTTACGATACAGCGGTCAAATTTCATTAACGCCTCGTAGAACGACATATTTCGCTTAACTTCCTTCCCCTACAGAACTTGGGCGAGATAGTCTTGAATGACTTTTACAACTGACCATCTTGCGCGCTTCCCTTTCAGTGTTGTCCCAATGCCACTCAATGGAAATTGGGGGAATGATTGTTTGAAAACCTCTCGGGTTCCCACTTTTCACTATAAGCACTCTTTTCTACCTCACTTGATTCTTCGTACTAGGAGCTGTATGAGCTTCGAATTAAAAATCGTTTAAGGAAGTTAGGACAATAGCAAATGCATACTCCATTTGTTTTACTTATATTAGTATTTCAATGACTGATTGTGATAAGCACAATCATGGTTTCACCTAAAATATTGAATGTTTAGGTACAATTAAAACGAAAAAATAAATTATTGGAACAGTTCGAATAATTTTTGGCTAATAAAAAACATGGTCACATTCTACCATTATGTTAAGGTCATGAAAAGTGGATTCTTCTTTTACTTTAAAATAACGCCCTCACGCCCACATCTTATTTAAGTGTGTACAGGCATCACAACCCCGAGATAACCAAGTGATCTTTCCTCCCTTTCATTTTTACCCTAGTCTACCCTTCTGCTTTTTCTTCCTCCCTCATTGTGTTGTCTGTCTTGTGTTTGGCGCAGTTTAACCAAATATGGCCCTTACGCAATAAAACCCGAAACCAACCAACATTAAAATAACATAAATGCTGCAGTTTTGATACTTAGTAAACTTGTAAACTTAGAAATTTAAAATTTTCTGATACTTCTATACTTTTGTGCAAATCAAGTAAAAATCAACCAATTCAAAATTGACAATTTGTAAAGTAAAATATTTAAAATTAGTGGAAAATTTCCTTCTCTATGTGGCCCATGAGTAGAACTAATCCTAAAAATTTCTGCATTTCTGAAGCAGTCGTGGGCTTCCAATCCGATGAGTGTTTTCACTTTGAAGAGTTTGCACGTATTTTCAAAATTTGTACTGTATACTTGTTAGTTTCTTCAACTAAAATTCGTAAAACATCCGAATTGAACATCAGGGGGAAATAATCAAGCTCTTGTATCAGTTCTAATGGTTGGAGGTTTGAGAAAAGCCCAACATTTCCACTGAAGTCATAAACAGTTACTCCATCTGATGGTTTGGGAAATTTACAATTTATACTTGGGAATTCTGTAGATGAGCTATCAACTGCAAAAGTATCTTATTCGGACACAAGATCCAAAGTATCAATTTTGCATTCTGAATCGCTATCTGCAAAATTTTCTTCGTTGAATTACTTCAACCTCTTTTTCATTATAGGATTTGAATATAAACAAACTACCGCGTAATATATAGTATTGAAAGCAAGCTGATTTCGGTCATGGTCATATATTGCAATATAAGGGCTAATTAGACCGACTGAAAGAGGAAGATTGAAAATAATGCTAACATTCGAAATGTTTAAAATCCAAGTGCTGTACAACCGTTCTGTCATGAGTGATGTTTGACAATATAAAGAAAAGACACTTCGATGGTCACCGTGAAAACCATTTGTGCTCCCGAGTCAGATTGCTGTCAGTACGTTTTAAGCCATTCTATCTATGTGATAAAGGAAGGTATGACATGTTATTTCTGCATTTAGAGCGACGATAGACAGAATCAAGAATAACATCGCTAATGCTAAAGGAACTGTGCATTTGATTGTGCTTAAGATTGAGGAGAGGAAGATTCCCCGCGGGATTTCGTGAAACCAAACAAGAATAGCCGTTCTCTAAAATCCGAAGATAAACCTTCTAAAAAGCCTAACAACCAGTGATTGCACTGACTCCCCCAGAAATTGAAACTTGTAATCATTTTGAAGTTTTGAGTGACATGCCCAACGAAGATGATACACCAACTCCCCTCAAACTTCTAAAATCCCCCAGTTATGGTGCCCGACTGGAGACTACAAAACTTTTTTTTACGAACATTAAATCAAACCTTAGGAATCCTGGTAGTTGGGAAGCTATCAGGTGAATTCCTTAAGCTCTTCATAAACTCCCCTGATGATCACCGAAAGCTAACCCAATACCCTTTAATAACAATAACTATTTTTTCCGGTCTAAAAAGATGAAAAACACTAAAAGCCATAATTAAGGGCCTCCCAATTAACACCCCTTGCCATGAAATTACAAACAAACTAAATGAACTGGGATTCAAAGTTACCAAAATAAATCAACTTAAACGTTTTAGAACCAAAAAACTTCTACCTATCTTCATGTTGCGCCTTCCTCCTGGCGAGAAATCAAAGCAAATCTTTGATCTACAGCAGTTTATGTGCTTGATTATTCAGGTTGAACGCTACAGAAATAACAGGGGATTCCCAATGTTATAACTGTCAGCATTTCAATCATTCGAGCGAGAATTGCCGAATGCCCCCAGATGTGTCAGGGCCACAAAGCTGCAGACTGTCTAAATAAAAAAAACTGCCACCTTAGTGCGCAAATTGCTCAGAACACATGGCAAATTAGTGGTTGTATTAACTACCCTAAACCAAGGACTTTTACTGAGAAACTGACCTAGCCAGAAATTAGCTATGTAACTATGTTAGCCACCCCAAAAAGCACTTCCACTCCTGAAGCTCAAAACTTAACAAAAACACCTGCTAATCCGAATAATCGAACGGCTCAGATCACTACTAGCCTTCCTTCCTGTAATGACCTTAGTGTAATCATGAATTTATTTTAAGAAATTTAACTTATATTTAAAAATATCAACGTGAGGAATCTTGTCCAGGACTTGCAGAAATGCAATAGTCCTGCTGACAAGCTCTTCTTGTTAGTCAATGCCCTTAATAATTCAAGCTCCACCACTCCATAATGGTCCCAACCTAGTCTGCACTGTTATTACATAAAACTTAAATTTAATTACATGACCTTTAATTTTCTAATTTAAACTTTTACATAGCAACCTTCCCTAATACCTTTTAACCTTTGATATCTTATTATTGTTGCCTCCTTTCTCTCCAAGTTCATTCGTTCAGTGCCTTGGCCACACCTCATCACCATCTCAAGCCACACCCCTCACCTGCTCGACTCCAAGTCTCTATAGTTCTCACCATTCAAACATCTGGACGCAAATAAGCAAGTTCTGTTGAAACCCAAGTATGCCGACCCGGAGACTGAGGGCCTTCGGCCCATGAGCTCCACTCATACCAACCTCCTTCCAGCATACAAGTGTCATCAGTTAACAAGGAATGTAATGGTCATTGTGATGGTTCAAGTAAAGACATGTGATACTCGCACTCCTGTAAAAATGCCTTTGTACTTCTTGGCGTATTCTTTGGCGTGAGAGATCACCTGCGCCACTTTCTATCTTACCAAAGAGTTCAAACAATGATAGATAAGGGAGGCACAGAACAAAAGGAAGGTCCCTCTTAAAGGCCAGTCGCTGACAGCTCGTAAATCGTGATCAATGTCCGTGGTCACTTAAGAGAAGGAAAAATTTCTACTAGTCCCAAGCCGCTCAAGGAAGAAAACTCCTGATGGGACTCATTTGTCCCAGTCGTAGTATAAACGTTAATGAATATACACGCACAAGGAAAGCTATACTGACACAAAAGAGAAATACACATAGGAAGAAATCGAATACAACTCCCAGATTGTTAAAACAGTGGGCAACTGCCTGAGCTGGGGAAACTCCTTTGAGGACTAGGAGGCTTATTCTTAAATGAACAATTGACTCTGAATAGGTTGGTTGGTTGGTTTTTAATGGCACAAGGGCCAGATTTGGCCATGCTGCGCCAAACAATAGCTAGTTCATAACTGGTATTTAATTAGAGCGAGTCAGAAAGCCACGCAATAAAATTCAGTACAGTTGTGTATGTTGCAGTCGATTATAAAATCTAAATAAAGTTTACGAAACCAATGTCAGTAAGGAATAAAAATAAGTTTTTATGATGTGGTTCCATCAACAAGTCTGTTAAGGTAATAGGGGAGATACCAAATCGGTTTAGTCTATGAGGATTAAAATTCCGGCATTCCGTCAATATGTGCTTTATGGAAAAAATACTATTGCATGATGAGCATAAAGGAGCTGGTTCTCCCAGCAGTAAATGTCTGTGGGTAAAAAAGGAATGTCCGATTCGGAGCCTTGTCAGTTTTACATGATGACTTCTATTTAAGTTTGTTTTGCTGAATCCCTTTATATATGGTTGAATATCATGAAGTTTGTTATGGTTTTCCAAATCCCAAGCGGATTGCCAGGATGAATTTATGGCTTGGGTTAAAACACTATTAATGTCGTGAATCGGGACATTGGAGTTTATAATCAGTGTTGCGTTTTTGGCTGCCAAATCTGCTTTCTCATTGCCCCGGATTCCCACATGCCCAGGAATCCAACAAAAGAATATCCGAAAATCATTTTCTGTTAATGTTAGGAGCAAATTCATTGCTTTTAAAACCAAGGAATGACTTTTATGTGTATAGTTTAATAGGGATTCGATACTGCTTTTAGAGTCGGTATACAAGATCCAGTTTTTATTAGTGTGTGTAGAAATCGTTTTTAAGGCTAAAATTATTGCGTAGATCTCTGAAGTGAAGACACTGCAGCACCCATGCAGTTTTCTAGCAATGGTTGTATTATCAAAAACGGCCGCGGCACCAACATTTGTCCCGTTCTTAGATCCGTCAGTAAAAACTGTTTTAAAAGATGAATATTTGTTTCTATGGGAATGGAATAATTGTAAATAAATGGTATCGGGGGTTGATGATTTGTTGAAATGTGAAAAGTCATTGATGGTAAGTAGATTTTTATCATTCCAAGGTGGAGGTTCGTTTTCTCTAGGAAATATTCCCGGATTGTCAACATTTAATGAATTCATTATGGTACGGACTCTAAAACCAAGTGATGGAATGAATGAAGGTTTTAATGAGTAATGACTTCCAAATTTAGGGTTAGTTACTCTATTATGCAATGGGTGAGAAGGGTTGGCTTTAATCTTAAAATAGTATTTTAGGGTAAGTTTCTCACGTCGATGTCTTAAATCCGGCTCGCCTGTCATTATATATAAACTCTGGACTGGCGAAGTGCGGAAAGCTCCGAGGGATAATCGGAGGCCTTGGTGATGAATAGTATCCAGGGCTTGAAGAACAGACTTAGCAGAAGATCCATATATTACACTCCCATAATCGAGTTTCGATCGGACAACAGCTTTGTAAATTTTTAAAATTGAAATAAAATCAGCTCCCCAAGTTGTGTTACATAAAACCTTTAAAATATTCAATGATTGGTTGCATTTTCGTTTCAATACTTTGATATGAGATCGAAAAGATAACTTCGAGTCAAAAATAATACCCAAAAATTTTATTTCTGGAACTACTGGAATAACAGTTCCGTCGAGTAAAAGTTCTGGATCAGGAAAAAGTCCACGTCTTCTAGTAAAATGTACACATACAGTCTTTTGCGAAGAAAAAACAAAACCATTTTCGTTTGCCCACTTACTTACAATTCTAATAGCCGTTTGGAGTTGTCTTTCAATAAAAGGTACATTGATTCCAGAACAGAATATTTGGAAATCGTCTACAAAAAGAGTTCCGTGCACATATGGAGGAAGTTGTTTAATAATACCGTTGATTTTAATTATAAAAAGTATCACGCTTAGAACGCTTCCTTGGGGAACACCCTCGTCCTGTGAAAAGTCATCTGATAAAATATTATTAATGCGAACGCTAAAGGTCCTTGTCAATAAAAAGTTTTGAATAAATAGTGGGAGATTTCCCAGAAAGCCCATCTCGTATAAGTCTCGCATTATGCCATATCGCCATGTCCTGTCGTAAGCTTTCTCCATATCGAAGAAGACAGCTACCAAATGCTTCTTTGTGACGAATGTATCTCTGATAGAGGATTCCAGCATTAAGGCATTGTCGTAGGTGCTTCGTCCAAAACGGAATCCGCTTTGAAACTCCGATAGATGTTTTTCAGACTCAAGGACATGTATCAACCGAGCATTCACCATTCTTTCCATGACTTTGCAGATACAGCTTGTCAAGGCAATGGGTCGATAGTTATTAGGGTCTTGAGGATCCTTCCCAGGTTTCGGAATTGGAATAATAATAGCTCTGTGCCAGGTTGTCGGAAAATCTTGCTCTGTCCAAATTCTATTATAAAGAAGTAAAATATTTTGTAATGAATCTTCATTGAGATGGGTCAACATGTCTAGATGAATATGATCGGGGCCCGGTGAAGTCGGGTGTGATTTCCTTAATGCATTTTTCAGTTCGAATATGGTAAACTTACGATTGTAAGTTTTATGAGCGGATGGCTGAAAGTTTAACGTCTTGCGTTCTTCACGTCGCTTATAATTAATAAAATCTTGGGGGTAAGAGCTCTCATGAGATACCTTAGAAAAAGATTCTCCCAAGGTGTCAGCAATTGTCTTAACGTCTGAAACGACTTGTCCATTTTGAAGTAAAAACGATATATTTGGATTACGATATTTGCCGGTAATTTTTCGGATTTTTCCCCATAGCTGTTTTGATGATATTCGACATTCGATTGTATTTACGTATTCTTGCCAGGATTCTTTTTGTCGCTGTCTCCTTAATTTTCGAGCTTCTGCTTTAGCCCGCTTGAAAACTATCAAATTCGAAGTGGTGGGATAACGTCTGAAGGTGTTCCATGCTTTTTTTTGGAATTTATGGGCTTGAGAGCATGCTTCATTCCACCAAGGCTTCCATAATTTAGGCATTTTACCCGATGTTTTGGGGATAGCCACATCTGCCGCCTTAATCAAGGTGTTCGTTATCATTTCAACGGCATCATTTATGCTAGGCATCATAACCATGTTGTTGGAAATGTTTGATTCCACCTGATATCGAGTCCAATCCGCTTTCTCAAATATATATCGCACAGGTCGTCTGGGTAGTAAAACGTCATTGCAGTTATATGTTAAAATGATTGGAAAGTGATCGCTATTGTGCAGATCATTGTCAATTTTAAAGTCCCAAAATGAAAGCAAAGTAGGGGAGCATATTGCAAGGTCCAGGGTGTGAAAGGTTTGGGTCGGAGTATGGAAGTATGTATGACTGGAATCATTTAAAAGGCAGAGACAATGATCATCCATCAATTTTTCAATTTGTTGTCCTTTTGTGTTAAAATCATTACTTCCCCAAAGAGGGTTGTGTCCGTTAAAATCCCCTATGATGAAGTATGGAGACGGAAGTTGAGTTATTAAATCATTTAGTTCCTGCTGACTAACGCTTTCATTTGGGGGTAGATATATGCAGCAGATTGTTATTAAAAATTTAATATGAAGTTGTATGGCTATTGCTTGAATGCTCGTATTTAATGAAATTCTTCTTGATGGGAAATTCTGCAAGGTCATTATAGCCACGCCGCCCGAAGCGCGTGCACCGTGGATGTAATCATTTCTTATTAAATTATAATTTTTAACATTAATTGAGTTATTAGGCGTGAAGTATGTTTCTTGAAGGGCTAGGCAAACAGGGTTAAAATTATTTATTAGAGATTTGATATCGTCGATATGTGTACGAAAACCATGACAGTTCCAAGTTAAGAGATTAATAGTCATTTATTCTTTAAAAATTTAGAGCCCTTTTCAATCTCTTCTGAAATAAAGGTTGGGTGGTTTTATTTGGAAGGTTTTTTGTAAAATCTAGAACCTTTTCTAAAAAATGCAGCGTTCTCGTCAATACCGTCCTCTCCAAACTCCATGTCTGAGTCTGTGGAAGGGTGTAAATCTATTTCGGTATCCGGTAATTTTGAGGTGTCTTTAGAGTTCCGGGGAGGTTTGTCTTTCTTACTTTGCTTTTTTTTATTTTGTTCTATTGACGTTGTTGGGTTCGGCTTGAAGATTTTTGTTGCTGGTGTGGTTCTCTGTTGCGGCAGGTTTGAGGGTTTACTTGTAACTTTGTCAATTGATTTTGGGCTTAAGCTATGGGATTGATGGTTTGATTTGGTTGGTTGATATTTATAAAGAGTAGATTTTAATTGCGTTTCTGCAATTACTTTATTAGGTGTAAAGTCTGAATTATATGTTTGGGTGCTTATTGTTTTGCTGGTTTTAATGACGGATGCATATGAGGTGTTAGGACGAGGTGTACGGGATTCTATCAATTTTCTAGCTTCGGGAAAGGATAGGTTTTTGGTGACTCTTAATGTTTGGATTTCTTTTTCTTGAATCCAGCGTGGACAAGTCTTGGAATACGCAGCGTGATCACCCTGGCAATTGATGCAATGTTCGGTTTCAGAGCATGAGGAACTGTCGTGACCGGGCTTTGCGCAACGTGCACAGATGGTTGCTGATGCTCGACATGCTGTTTTAGCATGTCCAAATCTCTGGCATAAAAAGCATCGCAGTGGGCTTGGAATGAAAGGCCTCACGTCGCAGCACAAGTAACCGGCTTTTATTTTTGTTGGCATAACAGGAGAATCGAAGGTCAGAACAACATTTCTTGATGGAATGAAATTAGAATCTCGCCTCATCATGATTCTTCTGGCTGCTATAACTTTTTGGTCTTTTAGTTCAGCGACAAATTCTTCGTCGGACACCATTGCGAGTTCTTGGGATGAGATAACTCCTCGGGTATAGTTAAGGGTTTTGTGCGGAAAGACTTGAATTTCGACGTCCCCAAAGTTTTTAATGTTTAATAGTTTTATTGATTGTATTTCTGATTTGGATTCAATTAAAAGGTCTCCGGATTTCAATTTTTTAACATTATTTACTTCTCCAGCTGCATTTTTTATATATTTTTCTATTAGAAATGGTGACATTTTTGTTAATTTACCGGATTCATTGTGTACAATAAGAAATTTAGGAACAGATTTTTTTGTTTTAGGAATTGCGGAAATGACAGGTGTAACCGTTACTTTACATGATTCATTAATATAATTTTCATTTACTTGGTTAGTGGTGTTTGACGGATCTAAGCCTCCGTCAGGGCAAGAAGTTTTAGGTTTCATGAATATTAGAAAATAAAATTCATCCTGGTGTGCCCCCGCCCACCATGGAGCCCAACCAGGGGAAGCAGTATCCGGCAGTTGTCTAGCAACAGATCTCGGAACCGCTTCAGGAGTAACAACCAGAATATAGTGCCGTAGTGTCGGAATGTGGATCCGCCAGTTCGCCCAGGGCATCCCTAGCTACAGCACTAACCCTAAATACCCAATATCATTGGAGTCCAACACGACAGAGGGACCAAGCGCTCTGACGTGGTGAACCCCAGAGGAATTAGGTGAGCCGATTGACCAGAGCGGGCTCACTCCAGCCACCCGTCTACGCAGAAGCATGGACCAAAGGGCACGCATCAGGTACCCCAGGACTCCACTTTCCCCCGATACGGGACGCCGCACACGGCAAACATGCGGGTCAGAAAAACGTACTGACGTCTTTTAAAGGAATCATAAAAAGGAATAAATGATAATTTAGAAGCAAATAGAACTTAACACAACTAAAAAGGTATTCTATGATACGTAATAACATAGGTGATTAACATAGTTTTTAAATAACAAAAGAGTGAATTTAAGGTGTTTTTTAATGTAAAGAAATTTTAATGGTTTCCGAATCGCAAGACGTGAAATGGAGAAAAAGGAGGGGTGGGGAATAGAGTAGTGGGATGAAGGTAGAGAAAGATCGCTTAGGTATCCCGGGAGCGCGACCCCCGTGTTCACCAAAGACAGCAAACCCCTGGGAAAGAAAAAGATCACTCAGGTACCCCGGGGTTGTGAAGCCCGTACAAACCTAAAGAAGGATTGCCCCTGGGGGCAACTCTGAATAGATAAGCATGTCTTCTAGAATACAAACCACCCCCACCGATAACCAAAAATATTGATCCTTTGGTGGAAATGCTTAATTTAATATATAATTAGTGCCTTTTTATAACAAAGCAAGTTTTTCTCAGCCCTCACTATACCATTTCTATTGATATATCATACTTTTTCTTGTCTGCTAAGAAGCACAATATATTGAGCTGTTACAATAGTCAAAAACTTATAAGGAATGCTGTCAAAAAATGATTCCTGAAATATTTCATAAGTGGTTCATCCTCATTACTTACATTTATTAACTTTACATTACATTTTTTCCAGTAATAAATTCATCAAGTATAAAATCTAAATTTACTGTTTCTAAATTAAGATACATTCAATAACAAAATATATAGCAATGACAAATTCTCAGCATGAATTTCTACCTTGGGACACATAAGTAGACATATTTAGTCATTTTAAACATCATTTTGTGCAATAAATGAACAAAGCTATTTAAATTTTCTAACACTATGTTTGCACTTAATTTAATAAATAGAACTTATAAAACTAAGCAGAGAATTATACTTACTGAAGTTGAGGTAAATGCCAGAATCAGCAGTTATGGGGGTCATAGGTGTCATGGGGCCCCAGGAGTACCAGGAATAATTACATCCGAGCCACCTGGCGTCATGGCAATATTACCACTACTTGAGCCAGATAGTAAAGATGACACAAGAGGCTATAAATGTAAATAAAAATTAAACAAGTTTTAAAAAACAGTATTAGATATGAATTATAGTCACTAGAGGAATTATATTATCACTAGGAGAATATAATACTATATATATAGCTAGCTGGACAAGAACAAATCATTTTTTAAAATTAAACTTATCAAATGTTCTGTAAAAATTATAATTTTAAAAGCTTTTTATTGTTGTTTCTTATGCTAAACACTTTTGTACTTAAAAAGTTTACTTATGAGCAGATTACTAACACATTAGGAAGCAGTATTGAGGATTTGTAAATCATTACAAAAACGGATTCTGCTTCAGTTAAGTTGAAATTAATCATGATTTTCATGGGTTTACATGGGATGGGACAGGGCATCATGATTTTTTAAAAAATTGGATTTCTTTTACTTAAAAAGATTTTTCAAAAATTTAAATTGGATTTTTATGATTTTAATTAATTCCTTGCCCATACAAGTTTGAACTTGTTGGACAAGTGTCAAGAATTCAGTGTAGTTTCTAGATACTTTTGATTTGTGTTTAACATTAAAATAATAATGTATAACATTAATGCATTTGGAAATATAACTCGGTAAATTTTTGAAAGATTAAAATGCAACATACGAATAAGTAAAGTAAATCGTATGATAAAGTAAATAGAAAAGCGAACAGAAAAGCCAAGCATAAGCAATGTTTTCCTATCCAGTTCTCAAGTGGTTTAGATTTTAACCCATAACCAGTGATGTGAAATTTTTGGACCAGATAAATAAGGTTGCACAGGTACCATATTATAAATTTTTTCATGAAATTATTCAAAAATCAACTAATATCAGGATTTATTTTTTGCATTATATATTTATTATTTATGAATAAAATGCATAGAATTTCTTTAATTATTTTTATATATAATTAATTGGTTCGAGACTTGCTTTTGAGAAAAAATCATGTCACCAATAAAAAAATAGGAACTTACATCATGAAAATTTCCTACTTCTCATTAATAAATTAGCTAGCAAAAATTACTTCTAACAATTTTTTCACAAATAAGTTAACAGTAAAAAATGTGACAAGACATAAAAATACTTAAAATGAAATCAAATATGCTTATTTTCAAATTCTAAGCACTGGCAAGTATTTCATAGGTACAATCCTATCCTCTCTCTGAAAGGGTTTTCACACAACATACAAGAAAATGAAGCTTTTCTCTGTGAACAGCATAAAGCAAGTTAATATCACCCCAAGAACATGTCAATTCAGAGGAATTTTAAGCTTGTAAAATTCATCATTGCAACCATCATAATCATTCAAACAGCTTGCCGCTTCAATCCTTAATCTATTTTCTCAACACTCAATCACCAGATGAGTGAATTAACTCTTTTATATTCCAATATTTAATTCCATATATACAGAATAGTTATGCTAGTATGTAAAAAATTCCTAGGAATCACTGCATAAAATCTAACAAAATTGCCAATTATAAAGATTTGTGTAAAATTAGAAAGCTATTGTTCAGGTTTCATGTTTGACCTCTGTATTTCACTCCAGAGCTTTACTATTTGTCCCTTACATGATTGGATTTTAGACTTGTTTGGAATTTGATCATTCTTAATTAACTGTTGTTCCTGGTTATGCAAAATTAGGGTTAATTGCATTCCCGCCAACTTCCAAGATTCGACATAAAAAGCAATGCACAACTGCCAAAGAGGAGAAAAATGTCTCAAAATAATTCAAAACACCAATTTGGGCTTTATGAAAGCAATTTAAAACAGAAAAAGTAACCCTGCTCTCTGACAGTTATGATTGGCGGCAGTTCAAAGTCAGCATAATTGATTTGGTGATAATTTACACATGATGCCAAATAAGTGACAAAATGAGTGATTAAACATTTTTTGTGTTTTAGAGGTATATTTATAGGTTTTTCTTGAAAATTAGTGCCAAAGGTTTTTATGACAATCGAGCAACCACTGATTTTAATGTTTTTGCTTTCATGATTGCTAGTCTGGAATCAAAGCTTCGAAATTAGAAAAATTTCTCCCTAAAAACAGGAAAATATTATCACCATCCAGAAGACTTCCAGAAAAGTCGGCAGGTATGTATTTGGATAAAGGCACATATTCAGGTAATGACAAAATGGGACTAATCTTTCTTTCCTGTTTTCTATTAAAATCAAATGCCGATAATACTAAATACATTAACGTTCACCGATTTTTCGATATCTTAATGAACTTTACCTGTGCAATAAACGAAACTTCGATTCATGCTGATTAAGTTAGTTTCAGTGTGTATTACAATTTTTTTTATTATAAAATATTTCACGGAGGACTCGACATCGGTCCTTACTCTACATAGATGCTTGGTCACTCATGTCTAGGTGAATAGATTAATGACTTTTCATCTTGTTTAATAATAATCCTATCCTATTAAAACAACCACCTAGCACAGATTTATTCCTATTGCATTAGGAATCAAATACTAATTGAGCATTTAATTCACAAATATATTTACTTGACTATTATCACACCTGTCCAGGATTTTTTACTTATGGGCTGAATAAAACTGTATCAATTAAGCTAGCTTCAACATTTATTTTTGTCAATCCCAAAGGGAAAGGTCAGAGGACAGCACCACGTAATTTTCAATCATGGTCAGATGACGAGGCAATACCCTATTTGGCACCCTACTCTCCAAACTTCCACACCATGCCAATGTGAGGACATTTGAGGCCACGACAGATTTAATGTGCACCAGCCCCCTTTGTACACGACGGTCTTTTGGCCAAATCGCAACCCTCTGGTTGCAAGTCATTTACTCTTCCAACCAGACCACCGCAGCTCACTAAATATTGGAGGTTTCATAAACAATTTTGTTTCCGACAATCAGCAGTCATCATCTGACCGTGGTTCAAAATTACGTGGTGTTGTGTGTTCTCGGATCTTTCCTTTGGGATTTATCCCAGACCACCCCTGGGAACCATTTTTAAACTGCCCCCATGCGTGACCTGTTTAACTATACTGAAGTCTGGGCTTATTAGGAAGTAAAGGGGTGGGCCACTTACCTTGACTTAGAGGATATGAAGGAGGAAGGTATTTTGATATTTTTAATTAACGTCACACTGGAGGAACACATTGGGCTATTGGTGACAGTCCGGGATCATCTGACTATCACCTTTTGCTTCAGCTGATGTACCTGCAATTCTATGTACATCGTGCTCCTGTCGTCACAAATGGAAATTCTTGTCATAAGTTTTGTCTCAACATGAACACTTATTTTACCAATTTTAATCTACTTTTGAACCTGATCTGGATGACTCAGTTTCAAATGTCTCTTGAGAGATTTGATATTCATACACACGATTACATTCAGAACAGGGAAACATTTTGTAAACAATTTCAATGAATTCAAATGCAAGAAACACAATATACAAATGATAAAGATAAAGCACTTTAAACTAATTCAAAATTTTTACTGAATTATACTAGATATCAGATAATTAAATTTTAGAAACACTAATTTTAAACAAAATTAAAACAAACAAGAAATGAAACAAAAGTTAATAATCACCATGTAACTTTGTTAAGAAAGACCAATACTATCACTTAAGAGTAAAAGTAGTAATTCAGAAATGAAAGAAATGTAATACTTAAGTGATTTTCCACCGACTGCAAAATTGCTCTTATGGAAAGCTCTTTCGCTGACTAAAAGGAAGCGTTTATAAGTCTTCAGAAAAAAAATCCGCTGTTCTTCAGATTCCAAAATTTCTCAATGCTAGCTAACTAGAAAACATAAAAGAAAATACTACGGCGACTTCTCCAGAACTAACCCTTATAAACGCTGGAAATTTTCCCGCTCTTGCTTTTATACTCATATACTCTCGAAATCAGATAAGCCTCGCTTTCCATACACAAGCGTATGAACAGGGCAAGAATCCTAATGAGACATATGCAGCTCCTATTTGAGGTGCCGCAGCCAAGACAAACCTAAATAAAATTGAAACTCTCCAAAACACTACCCTAAGAACCATCGTGAAGGCCCGATGGTTCTACAGAAACCCCAAAGATATTCTCTCCTCAACCAAAATCATATCTACGTAAATTCATAGCATACCTATCCACAATTTCTTTCAATCTCTTAATAACCACAGTAATCGCACTATAGCCGAAATTTAAATCTATGATCCCACCCTTCCCAAAAACAAATCTAGGCCAAAAGCGTCAATGTTAATTGGAAATTAATTGAAATCCCGAATAATTCACTCGGTAAAGATGTAGAATCAAGATGGCATCCAACACCAGTATGGCGGCCAACTTGCCGATTCGATTCGTTACATCAGCAAGTAAAAATGAGGAATGCACAAATAAGCAATAAAAAGTAAAGAAAAATAAAACTTATTTTCCAATTTAATTAGGTTTCTCAGGGTTAAAAATTTTAACAAAAATTAATTAAAAATTAAATTTTTTTTACAAAATATATACAATTTTTTACAAAAATTTAACAGCGCACACTTTTCTACAAAAATTAAACCAATGAGTCATCGTATGGGTCGCCACATCCATTTCATTCATAACACATTTAATTGGCGTTTCATTCACCCAGTACCACGTAATCAAAAGAATCTTACACATACGCAATTTACAACACAATTGCCATACCCAATCAAGGGTAAGTGAGCGGCTTTCGTTAAAGATTCATCATACATTTTCCCAAAAAAACCCGCATTTATACGTCCAGTCAAACCATCCATTGCCATACCTAATCAAGGATAAGTGAGTGGCTTTCGCTAAAGATTCATCATACATTTTCCCAAAAAAACCCGCATTTATACGTCCAGTCAAACCATCCATTGCCATACCTAATCAAGTATAAGTGAGTGGCTTTCGCTAAAGATTCATCATACATTTTCCCCAAAAACCCGCATTTATACGTTCAGTCAAACCATCCATTGCCATACCTAATCAAGGATAAGTGAGTGGCTTTCGCTAAAGATTCATCATACATTTTCCCCAAAAAACGCATTTATTCGTCCAGTCTAATTAATGAATTGAATTTCTAATTAAAAATTTAAAAAAAAAACAAAAAATCAATAGAAATTTGCCACTTACTTGAAAAAATGGTATTCCAAATTTTGAAAATCCAAAGGAAAGCACAAAATCTAAATCCGTTGTGACCTTTGCTAACTCCGTTTAAGCGGTAAGCAATTAAAATCATTCTCAAAAGCTAAGCAATCAGAGAGCGCAAAAAAAAAATCCAAACTTTAAACCGCTAACCAATCATAGAACGCAATACATCCGAATTTCCTTATAAGGAGCGAACTTCCCAACGAAAAAAAATCACCTCATAGGGTTGCCTTAAAGCTCGAACAAAACAACAAGGTTACCATGTTTGGCGAGAAATCGCCAGTGCCCCGGATCCGACATCTCCACCTAAAAAACCCTCAAAAATATCAATAGAAATGTGCCACTTACTTTTAAAGATAGAAATTGCAATTTCGGGAACCCAACGGCAAGTACGGAAGTTTAAGATGCACTAATATATTCCGTTGCGACCCGGTTAAGCGGTAACCAATTACAATCATTCTTAAAAGCTAAAACATCAACGAACACAAAAAGAATTCAAATTTTAAAACGGTACCAATCATAGATCGCAATACATCGATATTTTGCTAAAAAAAATGCATTCGTTAAAAAAAAAACCGCTCTTTACTTCCGAAAAACCAACCTTTTCCATAGGGTTGCCATAAATTTGGAACAAAACTGCAAGGTTACCATACTTGGCGATAAATCGCCACTGTCTCGGATTCGACATCTTAAAATCTCTTCAATCCAGCTAAATTCACCCACCAAATTCCCTGCATTTCTCATTGGCCGTACGAACTACTGGACTGGATAAAAAGTTACTGAACACCCGCTGCGCAGCAGCTCATCTCCTCATCGAAGCAGAAAAGAGTTAGAAATTAGTTTGCATAAACTTATATAGAAATGGTTGAGTGGGCTGGACATCTTAAAGGTCAGCGGAGCCAAGGATAATGAAGAGATGGCACCACGTGACACGAGGCGGAGAAGACCCCATCCGGAGTCACGTGATGAGGATTAAGAGTTCTCATTGGAAGTCGAGTGGTTTGACACCGCTGCTACTCTTGCATAAGCAAGTTACGATTTAAAGAAAGTTTAGGGGGCACAGAAAAGAGCAAAGGTAGAAGGAAAAATTTTAAATTTAACAGATAGACCTGTGGGATAATTAGGGGTCCAGTCGAGTCCTTAAACCAAGCTTAAAGGTGTCATAACGCGGACTGGCACCTACCACTGTAGTTAACCTCGAACCCATGGATTGTGTACCATCCAATCCTGGTTACAGTTCGAATAATTTATTTTCTTTTTCAATAAAATGCTTGCCTTCAGTTTTTGCATGACTCCAAAATTTATTTAAGTAATTTTGAGATCAAATAGTAAAGTATATTCATAAATACAAATTCAACAATCGAACAGTCTGGAAGCTATTTTTCAAATAATTTGAGCTCTGTAATCAGAACATCTCAACCCACATGTTGATCTAAATCATAATATTTCGGATATTTCAGTCCGTGTTTATGTCAAATTATGAATTTGAACTCACAGATTATATGAAAAATGTGAAGTAATATTTCTTATACTTCGTAGTCATCGAATAGAAAGTAAGACAAATATATGTTTACTATTCAGCTCTTGTGCATTTGCCGCATAATTGCGTTCTAAGATTGACTGTTATTCTTTTGCAGATTGCAACATTTTACTTGTCATCTGAGTGAAGTTTAAAACAAAACTAATTTCCCACATATATCTTCATTGTTATGAATCTTTTATTTCTGGAAAGATTGATTGTTTTCAATTTTTTAAGTATTTTATGGAAACGCGTCTCGACTCTTGATAGGTGTAGTCAACAATAAAATCTCATTAGAATCACCTAGATTTAAACGATAATTAATCATTTTCCCATGGAAGTATCTACAAGTTTTGTCTGTTACACAATTGGAAAATGCTGTGTACACAAATACCTCAAATTGAAGTCAGTAACAGTATGATCACTTAATCAACAAGCATATTTGTAGCATTTTTACAAACTAAACTTGGAGATACTGTCTTGACGAGCACAAGTTTACACGACCCGTCTAAATATAGATGTTTGTTGTGGTTTGAAATCCACTTTAATTTAAAAGTCATTGTCTAATTACCCCTCATGTAATAAAAATAACCAAAGCAATCCAAAATATTGGAAAACAAAATTATTCTATAGCAGATTTCCCTCAAAGGAATAGTATGCCTTTACTCATAAGCAATCACATTAGTTTAACAGCTAACTATTTAAAACATTAGTGGGGCTGCCAGGGCTCAGTGAGTATGCTTACTATGCTAACAATGTGCATGAGTCTACCGCCCTGTTGCAAACAAAACTTGTATATTTAAAATGAAGACAAATAAAATGTTTTAATTTTTTGTATTTCATTAATTTTGTTTATGTGTTAAGTTCCTAAGATTAATTTTCACTGCATTTAGTGATTAATTATGCATAAAAATTATCAAAGATTTGTCAATAGCTGCAGTTTACGTCCTGTCTTCAAGACGAAGTAAGAAAAGGCATCATCTGCCTTATTTTGTGCTCTCCAGATGTTAGTAAGATAGAAAAATTTATCTTTCCAAAGAACAATGTTGCTGGGATATATGAAAAGAACTATTGACAAGTTTTGTTTTCTAAAGATGAAGCACATTCACTTATGCATGGCCCTGGAAAATACTGTCACAAAGTTGTGCTTCCCAAGAAAAAATGCTGATCAATAATTATTTCTGAAATCCAGGACATGGAAAAATCATGATTTTATTTTAATTTGTTTCCTTATATGATCTAACTTAGTTGACATGATACATGAAATCAATGTAGTTTCTAGATGGAGTGGAACGATTATATCTGTATCTTGGTAGAAAAAGGGCCTATGTCCACCTTTCAAGTTTTCGATAACACCAGATTTAGATATTTCTAATACAACATACAAAACACTTTCCAATGTTTTGATTCTTTCATAATGTAATTAATGACAAATAGGCATTTACACTTTTTCTTTGATAGCTTTTCTTTACCTTAAAATGATTTAAACTGAACTCAAAATCAGTGAATTTGGACATTTGCCTTGTTTCTACCAAGGTATATATATCATTACAAATTTTGGAACGATTTAAACAATTAAAAATTCTATTGGGCCCTAATTTTGATTTTACTCTTTATTTAAATTCTACTTCATGATACAAATCCAAAGTACTCAAAATTTTAACATAATAAAAACCAACATTGTGATAAGGAAAGAAAAATTTTCTCCTACATTTTGTGTTTCCTTAAAAATTCTAATTAAATTTGAATTTTATAGCCTTTAGTTAAACAACTTGTTTCAAGTGTGACTTTATGGATGGCTTGTTGTCTTCTATACTAAGACTGAAATCTAAATGAGTGCATACTCTTCCCATGTAAAGATTGAATCTACTTGAACTAATGTCCTTTTAAGAGGGAATTTACTGTTTTGGGAGGTAAGGGAAACGGCAATGTTTAACATTTGTTTTTGGTATATGTTGCAAATGAGTATTGGTTTAGTACCTCACTTCCTAGCTCATTTAATAAACCCTTTTGAAGAAAATCAACTGACCTTAAACAGAAAGAACCTCCTGATATTTCCAAAAACAAAATATTCATCTGTTATCATGCTCATACTTATGAAAATTCAAGTGAAAGATTTTCATGCCTGTGCATATATTGTATCCCAGATATTTCATTGGGAATGAAGGAACCAAATTATTTGAACACACTCTGCAATGGACAAGCCACATACGTATAACATTCAGCCTCTGCTGATCAAAAGATTTGTGAGTGACATTTGTTTTCAGTGATTGAAAATTGAATTGAAATACTTGATCAGTTGTCATTTCAACACTCATGCCAACTCCTAGAGGCCCAAACCCCTTGTGTCCCCCAAATACGAGGTCAATATTTCCAATGAGTTATTTAAAAAACATCTAAACCAAGCATGCCATAAGAGTCTTGGAACCCTTTAAAAATTGTATGCTAGGTCTCGGAATCCCCAAACATAAGGGATAAATATTACTAATATGTGTAACCAAATGAGCAGAGTGATTGAATTTCAGGTCACTTTATCAAAAAGGGTGCAAAGTTCTAGGAACTCGAAATCCTTGGATCCTAATATTTTTATGGTTGGGATCTAACCCTCCTTGAACATAAGAGCTAAGTATTATAAATATATAAATTATATTAGTAATGATTTTTAAAAATAAAGAGTTCTGGAACACTTAAATATGAAGTAGGACGAGTTTTACTTAAACCTCCAATTTTTAATTTCAAGATCATGCCACTGCACCCCAATCAATTTTATTATCTATAGTGTCTATTATATTATCAACCTATTTTCATTTTAAAAGAAAAGGGCATTCCTTGGGTGCTAATGGGTAGTGGAAAATGTTGAACTTTCTTTTATATAAAATTCTGTCCCAGGTTTCATTTTTAATATCATTTTAAACTTTAAGAAAAAGAAAACTTCAAGTTAGATTTAAATTATAATTTTTTCAACAAAAATCAGTTGATTTAAATGAGCATACCCTGATGAAATCCCACCCCTTTAGACACTGGTGCTTGGGGCCACTGCACCTGTCACCCCCTAGCTACACTGCTGGTTGTAGGCTGCACAAGTTTGATTCCTGTAACTTTTGGGTGTATTTCTCTCAACTGTTTCATTAAAACTTTCCTTATGTTTGTAAATAACTTGGCATTTGCCTTGCGTTTGGCACAGCTTGTCCAAATATGGCCCTTACGCCATGAAACCAAAACTAACCAAAATTTAAAACATTAGTTCTAAAAGCCTACTTTGATTCCCTTTGAGAATTAATAACTAATCTTATTTCTATTTTAGTTCACTTTACATATTATTAGCAGCTGTGGAAAACTGCATAGCTATCAAGTTGTAATTAAATTTCTGTTCTTAGCTTGCCTTTTAAATTTCCAAATTTATCAAGTCAGTCAATTTCTTTGTTCATAAAACTATCTTTGCATCTTTCAAGTTATTTTAAAGCATCATTAAATCGTTGAATAAATTTTTTCATTAAATATTACCAAAACCATTTTTAAGAGATTCAAAGCACAAATCATCGATATCAAAAGTTTTTCAAATTATGGATGATATATTGACTGCAGTACGAATGATAATTCTCGTGGCTATGGTCCAAAGAAGTGAATGCATCATTTTCAAGCAAGTGCTTGCAATTGTCTGTAAAATCCTAGTTCACGGTATGGTCTTGGCATGATTTCAATTTTTTGTAGCTAATGGGATGATTAGTGTTGCTGATATGACACAAAGCTTGGTGGCTGGACTGTATTATCTTAATGAAAGATAATATCTCTTCAGTTAACAAGAGATGGTCCTATGCTGTCTTTAGTTGCTATAGCTCATTACACATCAACCGCAAAAAATTTTATAATTGATACTGTACATTTAGTATTAAAGTTCTAAAATATTCTTTCTTCATTGCAGATCATGAGTGAACATCGAAATAAAGAGTTAGGACCACCACCTAGATGGTTACATTGCCCTAGAAAGGGAAGTTTAATTGTTGGTATGTTTATCTCAATCTCTCTCTCTCTCTCTTCCCTATTGTGTGTGTGTGAGTTTCAATTATATTATCTATTGCATCATCCCAAAAGGCAATGTGGTTTTTTAGTGTATAGCTGAATTTAAACCAGATGTACAAAGAGCACAGGCTTAAGATATTTTTGTGCCCGTCTGGATTCAGACTGATAGCACAAAATAATCATCAGTGCCTCATTTTGTTTCTTGATCTGGTCACTAGGAGCAGCTCTGTTTATAGTTTTTACTGAACTCACTGCTCAGTTCTTTTACATGGCCGCTGTTTGCTTAGTATTGTAAACTTTTAATTTTTGTAAAAGTGTATGTTTATAATATTTAACAAAATTAAGGACACATCAAGATTTTTTTAGAAGTACTTAAAAATACCACCAACATTAGGAAAATTGAATTTATAAAGCACCCTTTTAAATGTGTACATACTCCTACCCCTCACTTTTGTTAACAAGTCATTAAATTTGAATGATAAATGGCAGAGCTCATGGTCTTGAAGGGTCTTTTAAGTGGTGTTAATTGAAATTCGTATTTCTATGAATTTGTGAAAACAATAGCTAATTTAAAAAACATGATTTTTATAAATATGATAGCAGAATTGATAGCACTTTTCTCTTCCCTAGAAAATGAAAGTATAGAAAAAATACTTGAATAAAAATTATTTTTTAAACTTCATTTTGATATTTTTATAACTTTACAATTTCTTTAGACGAAATATGTATCCTTGCTTTATCCATCCAAATAATCCATTTCATGTACATCGCACTATAGTGTAAAACAAAACTACAAAAGTTGTTAGTTAGATGACTATTACAGAAGTCAATTTTGAGTTTTAGAGTGATTTTTATGACCTTCAAATTCATTTCCTGTAAAAATAACAAACTTGCAGCATATTATTCCAGCCAGTTTTCCTATCAATATTTTTTGACTTGCAGCAGGAATGCAATATTTCTGAATTCCACCATCATTACATCATTATGAAATGCTAACAAATCATTGATATGATATTTATGATCAATTTCTTTTCAAGCAAATAGATTTTTTTCTTGAAAATTCCATTCCGCTTGTGAAAATAACAGCTTGTTTTAAAATTGAATATCTTCAGTACAAAAGAAACAAAATTAATTGCATACAATTCTTGAAAAAAAATGGAATGTCAATTTTACTGTTTTTTTCTAAACAAAATCAATGTTTTCCCACAAAGGTTATTTGAGATAGCAAAGTTACATAAGAACAAAGTTAATAAGTAAACAACCATGATTTTCTATCACTTAAGACAAAATCTTTCCTAAGTCCTTGTTAGAATATTTTATGACATGATATTATTCCGAGATCAGCGAAGTTTTATTTAAAATTTGCTTTACTCCAACTGGCATGCAGTTTTAAATCAATTCTTTGTGGCATTTTTTCGCCAATTCAGAGATCCAGTGAAAACTATGTACCTATTTAAAATGATAGATGTTCTTGACTATATTGAGTACAGTTTTCAATACAATCCAATAATATAATGTGGAACTTGAAAAACAAATGTAAGTTTTACGGATTTTAATTGTCATTGGAATTACCGGCAATGCACTTGCTGACACTTCCTCAAAGAATGCTGTGGTAAACATTTTGAGTCTGTTCCCTATGATGATCAATGACAAAATGTGAGAAACATATTGAATGATTGGAAGAATAAATGGAGTATGCAAAGTGGAAACAAATTCCACAGAATTAAACTTTTCATCTCTTTTACCCTCTTTATGTCCTCGCCATATTGATGTAATTTTAACTAAGCTCTGCATCAGCCGCTCCAGAATTACCTATCAATACTTGCTGGCTGGAGAAAGTTCTTTGTGCCACTGCTGTGATGGAGATCTTACAATCTTGCATTTTTTAACTTCCTGAGCATAATGAAACTTTATTACTTACAGGATTAACAATGTAAATGAGATCCAGCAGTGAACAATTTGAAAATTATCAATCTAGAGTGAAAATTATCAATCTATTTATATCAAAACAAATGTCTAGATTCTAGGCATGTTTTGATTTAAAATTTGAATAGTTTAGAATATGTATTTTTGTTATAATTCTCTTACCTTTTCTTCCAAATCCTTATATTATGTCTTGCATTTGGTGCAGTGTGTCCATTTTTGGACCTTTGCCATTAAACCCAAATCAACCAACCTTTTTTTACAGAAAAATTTATAGCTTTCAAGACTCCTTTAGATGAAAGCTATGATTCCCAAGTTCCTGAAGAATGTACTTTCAATCCTGCAATGCTTATTATTTCATTAACAGGTCAAAAGGTATTTAAATCATATTTTAGTAAACAAACTTCATAAAAGCTTCATAGTATCATGATTGAACTGCATAATGAATTGAACATTAAATAAAAGTATCAATTGATGTATCATTAAAATTTATATCTTTATAGTAGAATTTTTCTTGTTTTTATTTCAAAAATAGGCTTACAATAAAAACAATTCTTATTGGTGTAGCACTGTTTCATGCTGTTGTTTGTTAGATGCAATGAATAATTAATATTTTTATTTATCTAAAAACTTCATTTCTTAAAAATTGTCATAAACAAGTGTGAGTTCAAGTACTTGTTAGTAATTTTTTTCCAATAGGTAGCATATAGTTAAAAATTATTTCATTGATTGTAATAGTTATATTGTTTAAACACAGTGAGCAAAATTGAATAACATAACAAATGCAAATAAACATTGTCACCTTGCAACTATTAAATGAATAACATTTTTATCAGTCCTATATTAAAGTAACCAGTTCTAAATATGATAAAATATTTCATGAATAGAAAACCTTGTATCCTATTTCATAAGGAAGCCACGCAACTACTGCTTTTACAATTTTGATTTGATCATCAGTTCAACATGCTCTTCAGGGTTCAAGGCTTCATCTTGACATGAATGTTCGTAGTGACCCAGCAATCTACTTTAAGTCACAGGTCCCAGTCTAATTAGCTCTCATGTAACAAAAAAATGCTGTAAAACATGAGCCAATACTATTTTGCCCATTCCTTATAATTAATTGATCAGTTCGGTTCCCAACGGATGCGGTACCGCCCCCAGTGGGCGCTGGAGTCTTCCATGGAGCGATAGCGGGTCCACAGGCAAATGGGGGCGTTAAGGCAGTCAAGGGGGCGGCCGTGGATAAAATACTTTGAAAATACTATCTTCATGAAAAAATATTTTACCTATCTCTAAAATTTTCATCTTATTGTTATCGCATAAATAAGCATTAAAAAATTAAATTAGCATTAGGTATACGTATACCTAATTCGGTTTTAGTATTGTCGGTGACAAGTCTTTACAAGTTGGTAAGCAACGATGCGATTTACACAATCAAGCATGTTTCGACGAAAAGATGGGAGCTTATTATTACTTGTTTACCGAGCAACTGCACCGCATCGCAAACAAGCGAATGAGTTGATGCGTGCACGACATGAAATTTATAAAAGACATGGATAGCTAGGAATGTCTCCTTATTTATGTGTGCTTCGCCAATAATCCTTATTTGTGAGTGATAAGTGATAGAAGTCATTAGCCATTATATTATATCTATAAATCTGTTGAAAAGTTCATTTATTGAACAGTGGCAAGTTATCTCTTCCAACATGTCTAAGAAGAAATGCCGGCAGTACAGTATTGAGTAGTATTTGAAATATGGATTTACGCACTCTCCTACGAACCAATCATTACCTGTGTTTAATTTGCCAAAAAGTTTTTTGAAATGAATCCTAGGCTACAAGAGCATTTGAATAAAATGCATGCTGATAAAAAGGAAAAAGAATTATCCTATTTTCAAGGACTGGAAAAGAAATATTTAAAAAGTCAACTATATTAAACCTTGTTGCGTCGTCTTCTAAACAAGATGAACTACAAGCTTCATATAGTATTTCATTGTTAATCGCAAAAGCGGGAAAACCAGACACAATTGGCGAGGAATTAATCCTGCCGGCAGTCAAAGTAATAAAAACTGTTCATCATAAGACACCATCAGATATCATCAGGAAAATACCTCTGAGTAATAATCCAGCGCAAAGAAGAGTAGATGAAATAGCTAAAGACGTTGAAATATCATTATGCGATTACTTGAAGACTTGCAAATTTTCAATTCAACTATATGAATCAACTCTACCAAATAACGAAGCACTACTCTTATATGTACGATTCATAAAAGAAGAAAAAATTTGTCAAGAGTTATATGTTAGAAAATTGGAAACCGATACAAAGGGAGAATCGATATGTAAATACCATGAACAAGTTTTTTCAAGAGAAAAAATTCCTTTTCGTAATATTTTATCAGCTGTTACTGATGGTGCTCCAGCAATGACGGGGCGCCATAAGGGTTTCATAGCACATTTGAAACAAGCAGTATCAAATATACTCGCTGTACATTGTGTTATTCATTGTCAGCATTTGGTTGCAAAAAATCTGAATGAACACCTGCATACGTCGCTTGATTACGTTATTAGAGAAGTCAATAAGATTAGAAGCAATTCATTGAGTGGCAGACTATTTGGCCAACTTTGTAGTGAAAATGATGAAGATTATTATCGCCTACTGCTGCACACAGAAGTTCGTTGGCTCTCAAAAGGTACTTGTCTGAATCGTTTTTACAATCTATTTGACTCAGTACTAGATTTCCTTGAAAACAGAGATGAAAAACTGCGCGCAAATCTGATTACATCCAAAAATGACATCACTTATTCGACAGACCTGTTTAAAATATTTAATGAAGTACATTTACAACTGCAAGGTGATGAGTTGAATTTAATTAAAACAAAAAAACGTTACAGCTGCTTTTGTGGGGAAACTTCTGTTGAAACGAAATTTAGGTAGAGGTGAATGCATCCTCTTTCCCACGTTATCAGCAATCTCTGCAAAACAGGAAGATTTACTTACTGCCAACACTTGGTCATTCTTCATGCTGATTTTAAGGAGCGATTCCAGGATATTTTAGGCATGAATATACCGAGTTGGGTTTTAGATCCTTTCGCAAATGCAGATACAGCAGAATCATCAAATTTAGAAGAGGAATTCGTAAAACTCACAACTAACGAAGAACTAAAAGTAAAATTCAGAAATGGATGCCAAGAGTTCTGGCTTCAAAAATCAATACCAGCACTCTATCCTGGATTCTGGGAAATAGTACAGAAATTTTTAATTGCATTTCCTTCATCGTATTTGGCTGAGCGTGGGTTCAGTGCATTAGCAAATTTACTTTCTAAGAAAAGGAACAGACTGCAGATCATTGAGCGTGGCGATTGATGTTGACAAAATTGGAACCCGACATTAACAAATTGATAAAACTCAACCATCTCATTAATTTTTTTATTACTATTTTTGTGTTAATTTTTTAAAAACAATTTTCTACTTTTGATGGTCTTTTTAATTTTTACTTTGTGATTTTTAATAGATAGATAATGTGCAACAATATTTTAATATTTGGTATAACTATTATGGGAGAGGGGACGTTGAAAAATGTTTTTCTTGTAAAGGGGCAGTGGTCCAGAAAAGGTTGGGAACCTCTTGAGTTAGTTTATTCAAATGAACTTAATCAAGGTTGAAAGTAAATTGGACTAAAATTATTTGTAAATTTTTTTGTTTTATGAACGTGAATTCTGTAAGTAGATTTTGTAATAAAAGAATATTAAAATAATTTCTTTCATACAGTGAATTTTTAAATTGAGGTAAAAACCAGTTTGGTGAAGTATTTTGTATTTACTGAGATACTAAGGCTAAGTGATTTTCTAGGATACTTGAATTTTCCCCTTATATTATTTTCTCTCAAATTTTATTTTTCATTTTATTATTTTAAATAACGAATACTCACAATCTACTTTCACTCCCTTTGAATACAGTATAATAGGTAGGATTAATTATATTTTTATATTATATATTTTTTCATACTTTTAAAATTTTCATTTCAGATGAATTTAGGTCTGTGGATTGATTTGACTAACACCACACGATTTTACAAAAAGTCAGAAATTGAAGGCCGTAACATAAAATATATTAAACTTCAATGTCGTGGGTAAGTTTTTACATGCTTTTTATCAATTTAAAATTTCGTGACTCAGATTATTTAGATGTTGTGTGAATGAATTCAAGCACCATCTATTATCCTTGTAAGCTTACGTTGTTCTTTATAGTTTTTGGCTGCAAAGCACACTCAAGGTCACAATTGATACTTGTATTGTCTACTTTCAAATAACAATTCTAGATACCAGTGGCATTGCATCCATGCATGCCCAGAAACTGCATAACCCGATAAAAAATTGGAAAAATTCAGTAGCAAACAAATTTGATAAAACCTGAAGCAAAAACAAGAGGTTTATAACATAAAATTGTGCTTTGAATTAGATATTGCTGTGAAAATAGACAATGTGCTTCTTTTTTCACCACAAATAACCAACTAAAGAATGGGGTCCTATTATTTTAGCTTCAAATGGTCTCTTACTATGATTGGTTGACACTAGAAAGACAGATAGGTCCTATGTGGCCCTTGGGCTCTTTGCCAGCCTGTTAATTCCTTACTAATGAATTGAATAGGCTGTTATTTTATGATTTGTAATTATTTTGTCGACATTTATTGCATATTTAGTCACTTTGACTTGTGTGACCATAGAACTGGATATATAGGACCTTATACCTAAAAAGAAGTGAGGGGCCCCTGTGGCATTTCATAATGATACCACAAAATTCTCCCTATTTGGCTGTTATCACCTTGCAAGGACATTCAAAATGCTTTTATCTTTTTTCCCTTTTCCTTATATTTACTAATATTTTGTCCTTCAGCTGTGAACACTGTTTTTCCGACAGACTGTCGCCTGACAACTAATTCTGTTTCTAAATGTTTGGAATGTCTGATACCTTACCCATGTGATACATGGAATAGGACATATAGTTAGTTTCTTTTCTGATGTAGAATAGAGAAGATAGCTTGAAGACACTCTCACTCACGAAAATATTTTGAAAGGATTGCAAAGATTGGATCAAATAGTAAAAGTAGTTTTCTGAAAATGAATATATATTTTCCATCTGATGTAATAGCAGTAAATAGTAGCAGCAATCTGAAAAGTAGCAGTTCTAATGATAAGCTGAAAATAACCTCTTTCATTTATGAATAATCCACAAAACTGGACATGCGTGCACAAGAGGTGGTCAGAGACCCAAAGATAGACACAGTATGGCTTCAACATTGTAAATGAAATGATACACCTGTGTACTACTAAATCAAGAAAAAGACCTCATTGGCTTATACATATATTTTTACAATATGTTATATACAACTGGTAAATGCTTGGGTTTTATATAAAGAAGTGATGGGGAACCAGAAATTTAGCCATATAAATTTTATCCTCCCACTTTGTGAAGAGCTTCTTACTCAATATCTGGCATCTAGCTATGCAGGTAACACAAAGTATTCAACACAGACACTGTTAAAGAGATCATCAAAAAAGGTCAAATGCTAAGATCGTGCAAACAAAACATAGATACCCAAATTGCATAAAAGCAGTCTGCATCTTATGAGAAGTAATGATTGCTTCAACAAATGTAAAAACTAAAATTAAATATAAAAGAAACCAGGTTAATGGGACATACATTACATATTTGAATAATAATCTATCACATCTGTTACCTAAAATAATCTAATTTGATCCAGCATTATAAGAAAATGGATCCTTCTGTCTTTCTAGGGAAAGGCAACTTCTCGTCTTTCTAGTGTTAATTGTGTTTGTCATGTGCAGTGAGCTTCAGTACAAACCTTTTCCCCTTCTCCAAGCTTCCGATTGAGGCTAGCATCTAGTTGAGTTAAAATGCTCAGTCTTTCTTTCCTCATCTGTAAAAGACTGCCATCATGCTCTAAGGCTGCATTTGGATTATCCATACAGAATTGCTTAGGACTTGACTTACAAAGTTGTCTATAATTATAGCCTCAGTTATCAAGTATGCTATGTACCTCTATACCTTATAAAAATGCATATTTGTTACACTGGCGGGAAAAATTAAAGGAACAATTATAAAAACTCATGTAACTTGAATGAATTTGCAGCTAAGAACATGGAACTTACACAGGATCTTTATTTTGTCATGCCTGACATATCTTCAAAAATCAGAATAGCCTATTTCTGCAAAAAAATAAATTTAAATAAGAACATAGGAAATGTGATATGAAGTAGGGTTGGGAAAAGTTGGTGTTACAACTTTTTTGAGGTACATATAGAAAAAATTAATAAGGTGTGTGGTCACCCCTGACCAAAATGAGTTTTACAGCGATTTTTCATGCTGTGTATTAGATTGTCCAGGAGTTCCTGCAGTAACAAAGTATATCCACGATGAATAGCGCTTTGAAGCTCCCGAAGAGTGCTAGGTGGGGGCTGCAGTGATGCAAGTCGGCGTTCTAGTGCATCCCACACATGTTCTGTCGGATTTAAATCCAGAGAATATGCGGGCCACTCCATCCGCTGGATTCCTTTGCCCTCAAGATAATCGGTCACTAGTGCAACGCGATGGGGACGATCATTGTCATCCATTAGGAGGAAGTTATTACCAATTGCACCTCTAAACAACTTGACATAGGGATCAAGAACCTCATCTGTATTTTTCAGCATTCATAGTTACACTGGTAAAAATGTGTAGGTCAGTGTGGCCTTTCAAAATTATGCCCGCCCATACCATGATTCCACTACCTTTGTACCGATGCCTTTCACGGATGTTTTCAGGCTTATTGCATGTGTTTTGCTCCCTCCAGATTGTATGACGTCTGGAATCACTCTCCAAACAAAAACGAGACTCATCAGTGAAGAGAACTCGGCTCCAGTCCGTGGTACTCCAATCACGATGATCTCTGCAACTGGGCGTGTTTTGCAGCTCGAGTTAGTGGGACACACAAATCGTGGGTTTCCTTGCATACAGCCCTCTTTTATGCAGCCTGTCACTCACAGTATATCTAGTTAGTCGAGTTCCTGTAGCTGCAGTGAACTCCCTTCAAATCTGGACTGACGTCAGTTGCCTATTTCTTTTAGCAATCGTTGCCGAATAACGGTCCTGAGAGTGTTGTGGCACGTTTTTGACCTTGACCTGGTTGCCTGCATACATCACCAGTGCAGTGATGGTAATGCTGCTCCAATTGCGCCAGCATGCGCCATAGCGTATTGCCTGCTCCAAAACGCCCATTTTTGCTAAGATTGTGCCAGAGCTGCTCCAAATCGTGTTCGAGTAATAAAATTCACTCTTGAGGTCTTTTCCCCCGCTCTAAGAATTACTTTCTTGCCTTCATCCCATGAAGCGAACTGAAGAAAAATCTTTTAGCTCTTTGAAGTTTTTAGCAGCATCTTTTCCATTTATTGTAAAACCAAGTGAAGGATCTGCTCTATCATATGAATGGATCAAATATCAATGTGAAACTATTGATAGCTTTCATTTTCCAGAAGTTTCAACATGTAGTCGTATAGACCATTATTGGAGGAATAAATATATTTAATAAAAGAGAATCATCTGACAAGTTTAAGTTTGAGATTTTGCCTATTTTTGTCAAGTCTCTTATCGCATGGAAACTGATGTAGAAAGAGGCTTCAGTGAGAACAATCGCATGTTGGAAAATAGGAGTAATCTGACTATACAGTATAAATGGTATAAGGCAAATTAAGTCGCATTTTACTAATACAGAAAGCATAAAGAACTTTCAAGTTACTACGGCTTTGATTAAATCAGTTCGAAATTCCTGGAGGCGGTACCATGACAGATTGCTGTTAGCATCAGAACAAAAAAAGAGAAAAGTAGAAAATATTTGCCATAATGAGGAAGATTTAAAATTAAAGTCGAAACAAATTGAATTGCAAAAGGAACTTTCTCAAAAACTATTAAATCATGCTGAAAGCAAGATTTCGTAAGGTATTGCAGACATAGATATGAGTGCTGTTGAAAACGGACAGATTCTTTTTAAAGAAGGTAAAGATAGAATGTCCAAAACGATATGTGACTTAGAAGAAAACAGAAAGGCGCAGTTGGAATGTAACAAACATAAGAAAAGAAAATATTTTTTTGTTTAATAAAATGTTTATTAGTCATGTAAATGTCAAAGTTATTTCTTACCTTGCACATAACTTTATGGAAATGGAAAACACTTGGTAAGTTTTATGTATGTTTTTCTTATTCATTATATATATTTCATCAATTTTAGTAAGTATTTAAAATGAATTTTGTAATAGTTTACAGTTATGTTAATTGTTTATCATTCATACAGTCATGTTTCAAGTTTAAAAACCTGAATTTTATTAGTTTCATTATTAAAATATCTTCCACTGCTCCTTTGATGTGCTGCTTCAAAAGACAGCCTGGCTGTTCCAAAATTTTAATTTACCTGCTCCAAGATCTGCTCCAAAACACTTTGTAGCAATTACCATCACTGCCAGTGTCTTTAAGCCATTTACAGATTCAAAACATGATACTTTTGGCTACGTTTAGGTCTTTACAGACCTGTGTCTGTGTCTATCCTTCCATTCTCCCTATTAAATGCCATTTCTCACAATCCGTCAAACACCTTCGCAACGACATGTTTCACCTTCCACATGTGAAAACTTTATCCAACTACTCATACAATCCTTGACAGAATTTTAAGCAACCTCTTGCACTCCTTTCCACACGTTCCGAAAGAATGGGCGCAAAAATTTGCATACTTCTGTGTAGCGAAGGTGAATCCCATTGGACGTCGTGATAACGTTGACCTTGAGTTACCAACCAACTACCTTTCATTGGACTTTACTTAATAGAATTAACGTAAAGTACCGTTTTATAGTTCCTTCAATTTTTCCCGCCAGTGTATAATTCAATTATAAGCGGAATTTTTAGGTTGTGTAAGAAAATTTCATAACATTTTGATCAAATATTATTACTACACAAACAAGCTTAAGTGAAATTAATACAAAATTGAACCTTCACAAGTGAATTGTAAAGTATTGAATGAAGTCTTAAATGTTTTTCCATATTGCATTTCAATTCTCAAACTTATTGCAAATCTTACTTACCCTTCTCCAGAAAATAATTGTAAGAGTAACTTTTTTCCCAAAAAAGTTTCTTTTCGGGACTTCTATGCAAAAAATTACTTTTGAAATGGTGATTTCGATTGTTTTGATATCTAGCTTTGTAAACTAATTTCTTTTTCTGTCTTGTATAAGGTGGCGGACGTTTTACTGGCTTTGAGTGGTTTGTTAACTATCCAATCCTTGTATACTAAAACCAAATGGCAGAAGTTATATTTAAGAAATTTGTTAGTTTCTGACTGTTTTTAATTTTTCTAGACATGGGGAATGTCCATCTATTGATCAAACTAATACATTCATTGAAATATGCCAAAGATTTATTTCAAAGAATCCCTTAGAAGTAATTGGTAAGTGGCTTGATCTTTAATTTGATATTTGTCAAATTATGTACTTCTAAAAAGTTATTAAGATAATATAACAAAATTAGAGTATTTTTTAACAAAATCTTTATGAATAAACTATTTGTATAAAAATCAATGACATGGCTTACAGTTGGATTCAGAGTGAGAAATTGTAAGAGGTTTTAAAAATAGTAAGTGTCAAAGATGTCTAATGTATCAGTTTCAAATAAATTTTTAGTCTTAAATTTTTGTGTTTGAATACAACTATTTTTCAAATTTACTTTTAATTTAAAATACAGTGTAGAAATTTCAAATAATGCTTAATACTAATTAAGAAATGAAATTATTAAAATTATTTTACTTTGCAGTTGTTATCAGTATATAAATTTTTTATACAGATGTAAATTACTTATTTTTATATATTGATAAGAAACAAAACTACTTGAAGTATAAATTATTCTAATTCAGTGATTACCAAAGTAGGGTCAGCGGAACCCTAGGGGTCCATGACAAGGTTTCAAGAGTCCTTGGAAAATATGTAATATATATATTTCACTAGCTAAACTAGAGAACTCCAAAGAAAAAAGTAAAACATTACATTATTTTCTCCCATTCTTTTGTGTTCTAAAATCTAAATTTAAAATCAAAAACAATTTGTTGTAGATTCCAGTATTCCATTTTTTATTGACAATCGTATTTTTTAATTAAAATCATAAAAATCAGATTTGAATTTTAAAAAAATCTGATTTTTATGATTTTCTATACCTTGATTTGAGAGGTAATACTGTAAACATTTTTATTCATAATTTATCCTTCTTTACAAACAGGAGTTCATTGCACCCATGGTTTCAATCGAACTGGTTTCTTAATTATTGCTTACTTGATTGAAAGCCTGTCATGGAGGTGGGTTTTTATTTTGTATATCTAATTTTTTTTATCTGTATTAAGTGTATTTTCCTTTTTAATAAATAAGGATTTGTATGGTTTATGCTAAATCAACTTTTATATCTATTATGAGATATTTGGTGATTCAAAACATTAAATACTGTATATATATGAAAAGCAAAATGGTGCTGTCTTATTTGTATCAGTTGCTTAAAAAGTGACTGACAAAAGTAATGCCTGTCTGACAGCATTGCTATGTTGATTGCCATACATATTTCAGATTCCTAGCATTTTGAAGTACAAATTTTGTTAGTCTTTCAAAGCCTTAACAATGTCTGATTTTTCAATTTAGATTTTAGGGACCCTTTAAAAGTCTTTAATATTTGCTTTAATAAAGCCTTAAAACATTTTTAAAAGATATTTTTTTACCAATGCTCTTGGCACTATAGTAACACTTGCATGTTTTATTTCGCATTCAAAAACAAGATTAATTCTCAAGATCAAATGTCTTTGATTTTGGTTTTAATGGGTGTAATGAAAGATGTGTAGAAAATGAGTCAATTACAAACAAGTCTGTATAAAAGTTCTGCTGCTAGAAGCATATATTTATATTCCTGTTGCTACAAAAGGACAGCAACATGCAGTTCATGCAACTCAGTTGTGGTTAGACTTAGAAGGCCAGAAAGCGGTCGCTCTTCAGAAGGAGTTGTAACTGATTATTATTCATGGACTGGTCATCTTAAAACTAGGTTTGCTGGACATAGGGTATTTCATAAAAATGTTTTTATCTACATTGGTATTTGTTAAATGTACCCTTAAAATGAAAAAAAAAATTAAAAGGGCCTCAGTATTTTGTGTATACTGTTATAGTTTTGTGTATAGTATAGACTGTTGCAATAGCAGAGATGCCAATCATTATTGATTTTGCCTTTAATTACGGCAAATAGTGAAATTATTATAGGGAAAATCCCGCTTGATGATAAAATGGTGTTGTCACCGAAAACCGCATAGTGTATCCTTTTCTCTACCACAATGTCTGTTAAGACATTGCATATATATAACTATGTTTAAACTTAATCGTTACTAATCTGAGAGTATTTTTGCTTATATTAAAATTTTTAGCTTTAGTGTGAAAATGTGACTGATTATTAATCCACAAAAATTTTGAGGTATTTAAATATATATATGTCAAAAGATTCATGTATATATTAGTCAATATCTTTTGGGGTTTTATCTTTGAAAAAATAGACTTATTTGCATTATTTCCTTTTCAGTGTTGAAGCTGCTATTCATTGCTTCAGACAGGTATGTTAGGTTTTCTGAAATTGCATACATTTTAGATAAAGTGTAATGTTTTGAGACGTTTCCATTTTAGATTTGTTAAATCATAGGTTCCTCAATTTGTTTCACTCAACACCCCTTTTAAAAGACCTTGTTCAACATTCCCCCTCTGGAAAACTATCTCAGCTAATAATAAATTATAAGTGTAGTTGTGCATATAATTTTTGAAGTGATTTAAGTCTTCTCACCCATTGTATTGTACAGTAAACTTGGAGGCATACACAAATTCCTGCTGCTGGACTTGCTAAAAACCAGCATAAGTCAAAAGTGTGCATAAATACATACATGCTAATGCTGGCTTGTTACAACCTGTTGTCATGTTTTTCTATCAGTCTATCGTAGCTTGCATTTTACAATATATAATTCTTGTGAAAATGCATCACTGTTGCGTGTTTGTACAGTCAAGTGGGTAAATTTTCCTTGAAACGTTTTTAGGTAGCAATTTTTTTAGCATCTTATTGCCCCACTCTTTCTCCTCAATGTCCCCCTATTTCCCCTGGTGCTGCCAGCATTGCTGCACATGATTTCTTCAGTGCTCACAAGGGGGACTTTGGAAAACTGCTTTAAATGCTATTTACACTATCTATTTTATGAGAAAACAAAGAAATGATTTTCATCGTGGGATAATAAATCCAGGCAATTCAGCTCAAATCAATTTCAGTTATGTGTTCTCAATTTCAGGCCCGTCCTCCTGGTATATATAAAAAAGATTATATTGAAGAATTATTTAGAAGATATGGAGATATTAATGATGTGGTATCAGCTCCACCCTTACCTGATTGGTGTAATGGTAAGCATATTATTCCTGATAGCGTTTAATGTATTCAGCAATACATTAAATATGTTATCATATAATTATAAGACATAATGTATGTGTATACGTTAAATTATGTGTCTTTCCAATTAAGGATTCTTCATAGAAGTCAATATAGAGTAGCTTTGTTACAAATGAGGGGAACCATAACATGAAGCTTGCTTGTGGACCATTCTAACCTCCACCCTTGAAAAAAACTCATTAATAACCATATAAAAAAAACCATTCAGTACTGATGGAATGTCAAGCTTGGCATGTTATTGCCCAGTGGCTACAAAACTAAAGATAAAACTTGAGTGTAAAATTTTTGTATACAATTTCGATAGTCTATATAAATAAAAATGTAATGTTCGTTTGTTCCTAACGCAAAATCTCCCAAACTTTTTCACCGATTGCCTCGAAATTTTGCCACAACGTTGCATTCGAATATGCGCATGTTTTAGTCTACTTAGCGATATAAATAAAAATGTAACGCCAGGAGGAACTGGTAAAACTTTCCTAATTTAATTGATTCTGGCTGCAATCAGATCCCAAAATCACGTTGCCTTAGCACTTGCGTCGTCCGGAACAGCTGCGACTTTGATACCAGATGGAAGAACTGCTCATTCCGCTTTGAAATTGCCATTTGACATGCAATTCATTGAATCCCCCACATGTAGCATTTCCAAAGCATCCAGCATGGGAAAAGTATTGCAAAAATGCAAACTTATCGTTTGTGATGAATGCACAATGGCAATCTTTCTTTAAATTAACCAGATCTTTCTTTAAATTAACTTTTCAATTTAACCAGATGAGCCACAGCAACGCGTGGCCCGGTACAGCAAGTAATTAATAAAATTGTTATTTTAATTTACAAATTGAGATCTCTAACTTCAACTGCATATTGAAATTTTTTCTTTGTTCAGTTTAACACTTAATTTTGCTAATGTAAAGAAATATTGTATTATCTAAAAAGCATGTTTAATGTACTATATTATTTGCAAACATTGAACTTCAAAATTGCTAAAGGTAGTATACAGGGTGTTTCCAAACTTTCTGTACAAATTTTAAGAGGTAGGGAACACAAAATTTAACTTATGTTCACAAACTCAAGCTGGATTTACTAAGCAAGTACAACAAAAATGAAGGCCAGAAAGTATGTGAACATTTTTACTAGCCCTAATTTTACAATTTGATTTTAGTTGTACACTTAAAGTTTCACAATAGGTGCTCAAAGTTGTGACCATGAAGAGTAATGCATGCCTCACATCATGTACCCATGGATTTCAGTGTACACTGGCTTATGCCAAACAGTGCCCTCTTGAAAATCCAGATGTTGCTTGCAGACATACATCCTCGTGTTAATACGACATTTTGTGTTTCCTACCTCCCTTAAAAGTTCTTTGCATTCTTTGCTGTGTGGTTGTAAATTACTGGTTTTTTTTATTTTGAATATCTTCAATAGAAAATTCTAGATAAAATTATTTAATATAATTGTGTTACAAAACTGAATGTTAGTAATCAAGAGGGGGTTGAGTACTTTATAATATTCAATATCATTGTTCTATCCCTAGATCTGTCACACTGCTAGAAGTACTACTAGCAGTGTGACAGGACTAAGAGTGTTGAGTTAGATACTTCCCCTACTTGGATCGTGTTGGTTGGATAGGATTTTTCTATTTTTTCCCTAACAATTCACAAATGTGGGCAGCTTCTGTAAAACCAACTTTTTCTGGAACGTTCCAACGTTTTCAAAGTCTTCTGGAGAAAAAATATCTTCCGAATATTTCTTTTAGGAAATTTTCAAATGACGTCAAATTCGGCATTTGATTGCATGTCATGGCAATCCATGAAGGAAAGATAACTCAGGTTTGCAAGTTTGCCTGAAAAATTTGCTTTCTGAAATGAATTTCACACATATTGTCAAATATGGGCTGATTTTCGTCATTTATTTTTAACCATGAAATCACAACATTGGAATCAGATTAGTTGGGGCCAGAAAATATGCTTCAGGCAAGTCGACTTTGAGAAATGGATTTCATGCAGATTGTGAAGGCAGGAATGTCATTTTATTTTCTATTGCAGTGCTGAAATCCATAAGTTCAACTTTTCTAGTATTAACATAAGTGCGACTTGATATATTTATGGAATTTTTCATGGAAAATTATTTCAAAACTAGTTAATGAAATTTTGTCATTCATGTTTTTTTTCTATGTCCATTTGACCTCTTAAAAATAATTTTCCTGTTCCTTTCTTTTAACTAAAACAATTTTTTCTGAATCCTTTTTTAACTAAAAATCTTCCAAGTTTCTTTTCTTGGAGGTTGTCAGGTATGCAGCAATCGGTCTTTATGTCAGATTACTTAACAGGAATGCCCATTTAACCAGATAAGATCTTCATAGTATAAGTATAGTTTTCTAAATTAAAGGGCCTGCTTTGTTGGAGCATTGGTGCTTATTCAGTTATCACTAACCAATCTTTCTCCCCAACCAAAATTTAAATTCACTATACTTAATACTTCATCCTCCAAGTTGACAGTTGTATGCTAAAACACAAGAGCCCTTTCTTTTTCCTACCCCTGATCATTATTCTGATTAGAAAAAAGGGGAAAATTTTTTGTGAGAATTGTATTAGTATACTGAATTTTTATTTAGAACCAGACACTGTTGATGATGATGGTACTGTTTTGGGAGATGATGGGAATGAAGCTTCTGATTCAAGGCCCCCTTTGAAAAAAAGAAAGGAATTTCATAAAAAGGTAATCCCTTATATCTTTTATACTGTCATTACCTAATAGTCTGTTTTAATTTTTTAATATATATTGGGATGTTGAATAAATTCTCGCTGTTTTTTTGTGAAAATTAATGTTTTATTTTAAAAAATCATTAAAAAACATGTTACTGAAAGTATTGTCCATCGCTAGCCACTACTTTTCCCCATCTTTCTGGCAGCATTTGAATTCCACTTCGGAAAAACGACACGTCTTTTGAGGCTATCCAAGAGTCGACCCAATTTTTGGCATCTTCATAAGAACGGAAGTGCTGCTCAGCCAGGCCATGCGTCATCGACCGGAACAAGTGGTAGTCGGAAGGGGCAATGTCTGGTGAATACGGCGGGTGGGGTAGGACTTCCCACTTAAGCGTTTCCAAGTAGGTTTTTACCGGTTTTGCAACATGTGGCCGAGCGTTGTCATGCTGCAAAATGACCTTGTCGTGTCTCTGCTCGTATAGTGGCCGTTTTTCCTTCAATGCTCGGCTTAATCGCATCAATTGTAGTCTGTAGCGATCTCCCGTGATGGTTTCATTTGGTTTGAGCAGCTCATAATAAACTATACCCAGCTGATCCCACCAAATGCAGAGCAGAAGCTTGGAACCATGGATATTCGGCTTTGCTGAAGATGTTGATGGATGGCCGGGTTTACCCCACGATTTTCTACGCTTAGGGTTATCGTAGTGTATCCATTTTTCATCGCCAGTTACGATACGATGCAAAAATCCTTTCCTTTTCTGCCGTTGAAGCAGTTGTTCACAGGTGAAAAGACGCCGTTCGACATCTCTCGGCTTCAACTCGTACGGCATCCAATGACCTTGCTTTTGAATCATTCCTAATGCTTTCAAACGTTTCGAAACTGTTGTGTGATCAACTTCTAATGATTCTGCAAGTTCATCTAGCGTTTGACATGAGTCTTCATGAAGTAATGCTTCCAATTGTTCGTCTTCAAACTTCTTCGGTGCGCCAGAGCGTTCTTTATCTTCAAGATCAAAATCATTATTTTTAAAGCATCTAAACCAATCTCTACAAGTTGTTTCAGACAGAGCATGGTCGCCGTAAGTCTCAACAAGAATTCTGTGAGCTTCAACTGCAGATTTTTTTTGAATAAAATAGTGCAGTAAAATTCCCCGCAAATACTCTTTTTTTGGCACGAAATTTGACATATTTAACGCAATGAAAAATAAAGTTGTTTACACTTCCGAGAAATAACATACACTGGATTTCAAGCTTGCTTATAGTACTTGTAAATAGATGCGTCACTATCATAAACTAACGCAACCAGTTCCGGTAACGCCATTTGTTGGAAAACAGCGAGAACTTATTCAACATCCCAATATTTACATTGATCACTTTGCTGCTAAATGACCTATTCATTTTGAATTATATCATTTTGTTAAGTAACCAATGACTTTTTTTTTTATATAAATAAATTTTCTAGAATATTTCAATAAAGAAAATTTCATTTTTAGAATCCTATTTTTATGGAAGGTGTACCAGGGGTTTCTCCTGTTTCTGATTCCAATGTTATCTCTATAATACAGAGAAAATGTCAGGACATGTGTAATTGGAAAGGGTAAATATGCTTTGCATCTTTTATTTTTCTCCATCTGAAGTTGTAAAAATGCTTTTAGAATAGTATAGACGTTTGTCACAACTAATTTTTTAAAATTTCAGCTATATTAATTTAGTTATATTTCATATAACCGTGCAAGGCATGGTTTTTAAACTGATGGAGTCACTTAGATTGTCAGCCAATCCAAATCTCAGTTATTTACAATTTCCTTTTTATCTATTTTATGTTTTAATCATCTTTCCACAATATGTGGTGAAATCCTGAAGACTTTCATACACTTGATTATCAATAAAATGTCATATTAATCATCATTATGCAATGTGATCAAAAAACATGCTGTCAGATTAATTTTATTCTGTTGTATGAAACTCCAGTGCTGTTTTGAATTTTAAAAAGTATTATGTTTGAAGACAAGTTTTCCTATCAGTTTTTTTTTTAATTTATTTTATACATGTTTCACAAACAAGTGTGGCACAGAAATCTGTTATTTGTTTATTATCAAATGGCAACTGTGGATATAAACAATATAAAATCAACCATTATAGATTTAATTTGTTGTGTTTAATTTAAATCTGTTTGAATTGAGCAGTGGAGCTGCATAATATTGCTAAAACTACTTAAAAAATCAGCACTCTAATAAAATTCTTCGACAGTCTGATGACAGAAAGCAATGAAAAACCTGGAAGATAGATATCAGCGGAGAAAAGAAAATATGAACGATAATAGGTTTAGCATAAAAAAATGCTGAATCATCTTTTAACAAGGGAATGGGGTGACATTGAAGTAGGCATTCAGAATCTAATTGCGGTAACATGACTGAGATGTGCTTTTTGATATGCATTTTATTGGAAATAGGAATTAACATCAATAAAAGTGAATGAAATGATGTTATACATTTTTGGATAATTTTATTTCATTTGGAGGTATGATATCATTTTTGTGAATATGTATACTGTATTCATTATAAATGGATTGAAATAATATATGAAATGTCAATAATGATACTCTGCCGTCAATAGATATAAGCAATTAAGAAAAATTAGCACAGATGCTATGTTTGGGTCTGCTAGTTTTGTTTAAATTGTTTTATATATATATTTACTATTATACAATTGACTTTTATTGCCTTCACCATTTGGTAACGTTTCTTAATTTTTGAATTTATTTAACTGAAGGGCTAACTTTCTTTTTACTGTAAGCTCAAATATTTTTTACTTTCAAGAGTATAAATCATTGAAAAGTATTACATTTTTGGCAAGTATGCATTATTACTGTGACTTTTAAAGTTCTTGTAAACATTGCAGATCTGGATTTCCTGGTTTACAACCTGTATCCATGGACATCCATAACATAAAATTCTTGCAAGCAAAACCCTACAAAGTCAGTTGGAAAGCAGATGGCACAAGGTATTTCTTAACCTTTAGAATTTGTATTTATTTGGTTAAACTACAATTTTACAGTACATGTCTTTCAAATCATACAAAACTGATTTTGTGGTACATTCTGCATCATGCTAACTCTCAATGATCATTAATCTGACTACAGCAGTAACAGCAAGACCCCAGGCTGATCTTGAATGCCTGGATGCTGTAACAGGCATTCAAGTTATCCATGTTATTGCAACTTGAGATATTTTGTTTCACGTGCTTTCTCTAAAAATGGTTAATATTCTGTAATGTTTCATCCATTTGACACTTTAATTTTAGTTCGTATTTATTCTAACTTGGAAAATGGTTCTCTAGATTAGTTCAGTCAGGCAAAAATATTCTTTCATGTGTTATTCAGTTCCTTTCCAGAGACTGGTGCAATGCTTGTTTCCCTCGCAGAACACATCTTGTGTCGTGAAAATCATCAACCAACATACCCTCGCAGGACACATACTCAGACAACAATATTCTAACAATTTTTGGCAATATTTATGCCTCTGCTGTAAGTCCTATCAAGTCAGCGTTTTAGGCCTTCATTTTGCCATTCTGTTTCATAACATTTCTAGCTTTATGCATCTAAAGTTTAATTTTGTAATGAAAAATAACTTTCATTCGTCAGTTAACTGTTTAATGAATGTTTCAATCATTTCAAAAACTACATAATCAATTAATGCTGTTAATCTTGATTTTTAGATATATGATGCTGATAGATGGTGAAGACAAAGTCTATTTTATTGATCGAGACAATTCTGTATTTAAAGTTGATGGAATAAGATTTCCTCGACGAAAAGAACCAGACCAACACATTAGCCGCACTCTATTGGATGGGGTAATTCATTTGACTTGTATATTGTCCACTAAGAAAAACAATTCCACTAATTTTACTTACATGTTATGTTTTATATCTTTTTATTTTGCTTTAAACATCTTAATTCAAGTTCAAAATTTGCCCTCTATTAATTACTCTTACCATAAAAAATCATGCTTTTGTCATCAAAAAATCATTAAAACAATTCATATTTGGATCTTGGATTTGATTAAATTATATTGTTTCTTCTTATATGTTTCTTCCATGTAAATACTTTTTCCATTCATTCCTATAAATTTATGTGTGCAGCTTGGTCAAATCAATTTGGGTTATAAATCAGAATTCATGATTTCTGCATGTTATAAAACATCAAATAATAGTTTGGAAAATCCTGGTAGGCATTCAATTTGTCAAGAAAGTAGAAACTATCAGGAACCAGAATTGCAGAGTAATTTAAAAGCTTCAATTTTAAGTTATAACAAATGCAAAAAACGATGTCTTAATTACTTATATTTGTTTATAATTATTGTGAAAAATAGTTTTACAAGATTGATTTTGCAGACTCATAAGATGGGTTTGAAACTCTTGTTCTCTGAACTCAAAAAATCCATATATTCTGATATAAACAAAAAACTCTTTAACTTGGTAAAAGGTATATTGTTTTACTGCGACTGTTCCAATCATTTATACTAAAAAGCAACATGTAAACATTATTTGTAATCATTGGAAGTCAAATTCGTTTTTTTTCTGCAGCTTCTGATGGCAGTCGCTGTAGGAACGGAGTCATTCCTTTTGAGTTGAGGTTATTCTGGTGGATTACTCAATTTTATTTTGACTTTAACTGCTTCCTTTATTTTGTTTTGATGACAGAAAAGGTAGTTTACTATATAGATATTCTTAAAAATTAAAATAACGAATGTTTTCATTTTGTCATTAAGTACACCAGTGTTACAAACTTGAATATATTTCTTCAAACATTTCCTATGGAAAATGGGATACAGTTCAATTTTATGGCTACAGTCACAGACTTTGCAGCGGGAGCAGTATCTGTTTATATGCTTGACACGATCTGTTTTTAAAATTTCCTTACCACAAATTATTAAAGTTTGTGATCTAAAAAATTTGTTAAGACATTGATTGGGTTGTATCACAAAACTACATTTTGAATCAATTTTATGAATCGATCTTCTTAAATGTTAAAATTAAAATGTCTACATATCTATTCAATTTGTTAAAAGATATTTTACCATTTCATTGTTTGTGTTCCTGTTATATTGCAATTTTTCTGTTTTCTCACTGAAGCAATCTCCTTTTAGGAAATGATTATCGATAAAGTAAATGGCCAAAATGTTCCAAGATACTTAGCATATGATATAATTAAATTTGAGGTGAGTACCTGAAGGCAAACATTTTTATTTCCTTAAAATATGATGTTAACTGGTTTTGTACCCTTATACGTAGTTCAAGAATATTTTATTTCTAAATACAGTGCAACTTGGATAAAACGAACATCTCTAATTCGAAATCGTCGTTAATTTGAAGATTTCTCTTAGTCCCTTGAACTTTTCATTAAATCAATGTTAAAAAATCGTGGATAATTCGTTCAACTTCCTTAATTCGAAGTTTTTTATAAAAACTTTCGAACCATAACGACTTTTCGGCCTTTCATCGTTAAGAAATCATCATCGGAATACCCCACCTGTTCGACACGTGAAAACTGAAATCCCCTTCCTGCCACCTGTTTAACACGTAACAGCTGAGACCCCCTTTCCGCCACCTGTTACGTAAGCTAGAGTACATGTAATATGTACTGTAGCTTACGTAATGTAAATCTTATTTTGTTTACATACATATAATGTTTAAGTCTCCTACCATGATCTTTCTGAATAAATATTTACTTATTGACAGAATAATCTTTTCAAGCATTCAGTGGACCTGAAATTAAAGTTAAAAGATGTAACTTTTTTAATTTGAAGTTTTGGGTAATTCGAATTTTTTTAGTGGTCCCTTCAGCTTCGAATTATCCAAGTTGCACTGTATTAGCATAATCTATAAAAAAAATAACTTTTTCTGTTAATTTCATTATTATGTGTTATAGCTAAGTATTAAGTATAATATATTTAATAAATATGCATATAATTTTAAGACCTAAAAGTAGAATTGAAAACCTGAAATTAGTTCTGCTGGCAACACCCCAACTCTATTGTAAACTGTTGTGCTTGAACTTTTGTAACAGTCAGTTAATGAATTTTACCAGAGATAAAATGTTTACTTGCTTTTTAATTTAATTCTATATGAACTTATAAAATACGTTTTACAAGCCATTGTGTTGTGTTTAATTAAATTTAAATCTAAGAATTTTTAATTTTTATCTTTATATTTTATCAAATTTTGGTTTTTATGTGGGTATTATTGGGTTTTTAACTTTTAACCATTCATGTTTTATGTAATAGTGAATTATTTCAATTTTTAAACTATCTTACAAAGTTACATCTTAAGATACTATGTAACCACAATTATATAAATATAGGTTATGTAATAAAAGACTTAGTTAACTTAGTTAACCACATATTTTGATAAAATGTATAACCATTGTATTAAAAATGTCACATTTCAAAGTAGGTTGCAAAATCTAATTTGCCATTTCTTTTAAGAATATTGATGTTGGCCAAACTGACTTTGATCGTCGTTTACTATGCATTCATAAGGAAATAGATATGCCACGAAGAGAGGCAATGAAAACTGGCAGGATTGATCGTATGAAGGAGCCTTTCAGCATTCGAAAAAAGGACTTTTGGGATCTTACAATGGCGAAACAGGTACTGCAATTACATTTTGTGTTCTTAAAATGCATTAGGATTGAAAACGAGGATTTATAATGGGAGAAAGTCTAACCTTCCTGACAAATGTATTCAACATGATTTACCTAGAGCTGTAAGGGTCACTTATTTTAGGGTCCTAACTGCACATGACTATCTACAAGTTCATTTATTTTGAGTTGAACATCCTGAATTAAACATGACAGGCACACATCTTTTTGTCTGCTCGTCTCTGCAGTATATTCATTCTTTTGTTAATTTCTAGATCTCCCCCACTCCAGTATATTTATATTTCATTATTGTATTGACTGCAAGTTGCCTCATATTAGAAATAAAAATCATGTTTTGAGAATGCATCTCGCTTCCATTAATCATAATTTTCTTCATTAATATATTTACAAAGTAAAGACTATTCAAAAGTCTGAAATACTTAAATATTGTGTAGAGTTTTTTAATACTTGTCAACCCATGCAAAGCATCTGCGTTAACCTTCCAAGCTGCACGCCCAGAAAATTCAGTTCGAATACAACCCCATAAATTTCCCACACGGCAAATCGGCAGACATGAAATATTCAGACGTATCGTACGGACCCCCAGACATCTTGTTCCTTGAAATATTTTGGGTATGCCGCCCACTACGATGAAATCTCACTGAACTGTACTCGGGCATGCCGCCACTAGTGTTAAAGGGTCTATTGCTTTTATCTACTGGTGAGAATTATTTTAAGCATATTTCATCTCTTATATAGTCATTTTTAGATTTAGTTAAGTGGGTCATGGAAATCAATAACTTCTGACTATTGTTATCATTTTGTTTTATCATGTAGTAAAATGTCTTTTAAGAACAATTTTTAATTAATTATTTTTAAACTGAAACAACTTTTCATAATTTGGAGACTGCCATTAAAGTGATAAAATACAATTGGATTCATAGCTTAACATCATATGAGAAATAACAAAACATTCGCCAAACCCAAATAGTAGGTAAAACGAGCATTAGAGGAACAAAATTAAATTTGCACATAGCAAGTTTTAGGCACAGGTTCAATTCCTCCGCTTCAGTGTTAGTAAAACTTTCCTTTTGTGTGTTCACGTTGGCGTGGTGTGAAAGTTTGGAGAGTGGGGTGTCAGCTCATATGTGACCTTATCATCTGACCGTGGTTCAAAATTACGTGGTGTTCTTGGGTCTTTCCCTTCGAGTTTGATCCTGGACTGTCGCCAATAGCCCGTTGTGTTGCTCCAGTGCAAGGTTAATTAAAATACCTACCTTGTGTGTGTATATCAATAACTTGATGTCTGTCTTGTGTTTGGCACAGCATGGCTAAATGTGGCTTTTGTGCCATAAAACTCGACCTCACCAATTAACCATTTATCATAGATTCAAGTGTGTTTTTATTTTGCATTTCATATTTTCTCCAGAAATAAAATTATTAAAAGATAGAAAACAGCATTTTGTAAATTTTTAGTCATGTTTAATTGATGTTTTTTGTGAAGTATAACAAAATGTATACAACTCATGTAATGTAATGTTTTCACAATTATGCTCCTGAATGTCCACCTAATTGCATCACATTCGCTTGTTCTTCAACATTTGAAATTCAGTGAATTTCATGGTCAGTTAAACTTTCTCTTCTATGCCGATCTCTCTTGATTTGAGACTATTGCTGCCTTTCTTTCACCATACAACTGAAGTGTTTCTTTAAAACGTTGAGCTGCCTGCGTTTTTAATAACTTTTTATTCCATAATCAGGCCATACACCCATACCTCGCTTTACGGCCTAGATACGTTCCGGAAAAGTTGGCAGTAAAGCGAAAAGCCGTATAACGAATCAATTATTTTGATACAAACCCATACAAATTCAATTGGATCTGTTCACATTTTTTATAAAATAATATAGTTTTTAGTTCATAAAGCATTTTTTTCTTTTTATTTCCTATAAAAATGCTTACATAAAAATAAAAGTACAAAACAATGTAATAATAAACAGAAATTAAAAAAAATAAACATAAATTAAAAAACAAAATAAAATGCTTAAAAACTGTTTTAATCTGATGACAAACATTAACATGAAGAATCAATAAGCTATAATATGCTGCCTTCATCACTTTCCGCTGTTGTAGATTGACCCAGTTTAAAATATTGGTCCAACGTTGTCTGCTTCGCCTTGCTTTCTGCTTCTTTTTGCATTGTTTTGTAACAGGTAATGGCTGAGTTTACTCCTCGAGACACTTTAGCGCTGCTTTCTTCGTCAGGATCATTTTGAAGAAGGATGTTCATTCCCTTCTCGAAATAAGAAAGCGCATTTGACAAGTTTTTTGCTGTTAGCTGTTGGCATATAGCTGGCTCTGGCTCCTCAAGTGCTCGTTCTGTTTCTAACTGGATCAGTTCCTCATATGAAAGAGGTTCTCTGTCAGCATATAGAAAATCAATCAAATCACCTTCCAAATCCTCAAAACCAAGATTGTTTCTAAGTTAATTATGTTTTCTCCAATTTCAGAAAGAATTAACTTTAGGCTCATTAGTTTTTATGCATTCTGGACATATTTTTTTCCCAAACATGGTTCATTGTGGTTGGTTTTAATTCCTTCCTCGATTCGCTAATGTTGTCTACGGCATCTCTGATGCTGTAGTTTTTCCAAAACAGTATTATCGAAGATTCATCGGTTTCGTGAATAAGTTTACGAAAAGTTCTGCGTAATAAGCCTTAAAAGTGGCTATTGCACCCTGATCCATTGGCTGGATCAGAGCTGTTGTATTTTTGGGAAGATACTCAATCTCCACATCTTCAGATAATTAGGATAAATTAACCTGTTGCCCTGGAGCATTATCCAAAATGAGCAATGCCTTGTTGCTCAAGTTATTGTCCTTCAAATATTTTTTTACTTCTGGGCAAAAGTAATTTTTAAACCAGTCTTCAAAGAGAATCTTGGTCATCCAACCTTTCTTGTTGGATCTCCAAATGACAGCAATTGTTTCTTGTTCAGCCCTTTAAAACACCTTGGATTTTCGGAAAGATATACTAAAAGTGGTTTTAGCTTAAAATCCCCTGCAGCATTAGCACCAAGGAGCAAAGTTAATCATTCTTTTGACACCTTATATCCAGATGCAGACTTTTCATATTTTGAAATGTAAGTTCTTTCGGGCATTCGCTTCCAATAGAGTCCTGTCTCGTCTACATTGAAAACTTGTTCAGGTCGGTATCCGCCTCTTATAATAATTCTTTTCAAAATGTTGGGATATTCTTTAACTGCATCATCGGCACTAGCTCTTTCACCTTTCATTTTTAAGTTGTGCAAATTGTGGCGATTTTTGAATTTTTCAAACCAATCTCGGCTTCCTTGGAAAGTTACATCTTTCACAGATTCATCAGTATCCTCCCTGTTTAAATTTTCGAAAATACTTTTAGCCTTTTCTTGGATAGTCATTTGGCATCCTTCATTGATTATTGTCTTCAATCCACATATCTAATAATTTTTCCATAATGCTGCTTCTTTGGCGAGTTAATTTTGAGACACTTAAAGGTACAGCAGATAGCGAATGTGTTTTAATTTCTTCTTTTCTATCGCGAATAGTTTGAACGGTAGACTTCGCCAGTCCCATTGAACAATTTTCTCACCAGCTTCAATATGCCGTAAAACTTCTAGTTTGGTCTCTAGCGTGACAAATTTTCGGCTTCTCTTTTTATTTTTATAGGTATCAATCTCCAAATTCAATGAACGTTTCAGTGGCATTTTTTCCTAAAAAGGGACGATTATATTTAAAAGAATTAATGAATTAATTAAATATGTAACGAAAATACAGTCTTTCTAATACATACGTACCAAATATGTTTACATTTCACCAATGAATACAAACAGAAACAAAAGCCAACCAGAAAACAAACAAGAATAAGCACATCTAACTACACTAAAGCGACAACACAGTGAAATGATGACAATGTTGTGCCAAACGTTCCTCATATTTTCGTGAGGCAACAAGTAGCAGTGCCGCCTAAAGGGAGAAGCTGAAACTAAACAGAAGGTCGCTAACAGTACAGCATTTTTTTTTTTGCCCTAAAACAAAACATTGTGGGCCGTAAATCGAAAAAGTGCAGTAATTAAAAAAGGCCGTTATAGCGAAATGCCGTGTAAAGAGCGGCCGTATAGCGAGGTGGTATAGGTGTATTTGATTGAAGCAGCAAAACTGGCAATGAATCTCATAGCAGTTAATGTTATTGGTTTATAAATGTTTATTGCCTTGTGCCAATAAACAAATAATGCAATTTCTGTACCACATACCATATATGTTAGTTAAATATATGTAGATTGATCTTTCGAAGCATTGCAATATTTGCTTATACTTATTCTGATTTTAGCCATAGTGAGTTTCAATCTTGTATGGGGATAAAGAAACTGGGAGAACTTATGTCAACATTTAAGACCTGATTGGTCTTGGTTAACAAATGAAAAGCCTCTAACTTTTTACTTGCATAAAGCATCTGGCCCAAAACTTGGGAGCACCCAATCCCAGTGTGCAACTTATTAGAACTGATAAAGGTACATTTTGGAAACAAAAAGAATTGCTAATAAGCTTCAAAGGAAGACAAGATATGAACAAATCTTTTGAATATTCTGTAACTGTTTATTTGCATTGTTGAATGGAGAGAACTTCCTTATGTAATGTAAGTTAATATCTAAAATTTTCATTGGTTAAAATGGTTTTTATATTAGTATTGCTATCTATTCTGTCAAAATCAAGATATTTTTTCTTTTCCAGATATTGGGGGATAAGTTCCGAAAAGAAATGTCTCATGAAGTTGATGGTCTTGTGTTTCAACCAGTCCCTGATGTGAGTTTGTAATTTAGTCACTAAAGTAGTATTTTTCACTCATTTATTGATTTTAGTAATTTGCATAAAGCACTGAAGATAATTTACCATATTTTCTATTTCATTAAAACAATGCAAACTGAAATATTCTTAAATTTGTTTCAAGTACAAATCAACTTTTAATCAACGAGGGGTATTCCAAAAGTAAGGGCCGTTTGGTCATTAAATAAAAAATGCTTTCTAAATCACCTTGGTTTTCATGAGTCTTTTATTGAACCTTTGTTTACTTTTCTACATAATCGCCGTTCAATTCCAAGCACTTGGTGTATCTGGGTAGGAGCTTTCTTGTTCCCTCTATGTAAAAGTCCGCCACCTGGGAGTTGCACCATTTCTTCACCACCATTTTCTGACTTTCGCTATTGTCGAATTGTTGTCCACCAAGCCAATTTTTCAAGTGCATGAACTTGTCACTGGGTGAGAGGTTAGGACTGTAGGGAGGGTGGTCGAAAAGTTCCCAGCCGTATTCTTGAATGCTTTCAATAGTGCGGGCAGCCGTGTGAGGGTGCGCTTTGTCATGAAGGACGATTCTGGAAGACAGCATCCCATGCTGGCGGTTTTGAATGGCAGATTTGAGCTTCGTGAGTGTTTCACAATACACAGCTGCTGTGATTGTTGTACCTGGTTCCATGAAATCCACGAGAAGAACGCCTTTTTGATCCCAAAAGACAGTTGCAATAATTTTTCGATTTGAGAACGTTCGTTTAAACTTTGGTTTGGGGAACCCGTATGAAGCCACTGCATGGACTGTTGTTTTGATTCTTCACTGTCAATGAACCCACGTTTCATCGCCAGTCACCACATGTGAAAAGAATCCATCTCGTCGATAATGGTCCAAAATGGCTTGTCAAGGTGCCATCCACTTGTTTTTGTGTTCGTTGGTCAGCATTTTCGGCACCCCCATCTGGCACAAACTTTGTGATAACCCAACTTTTCCGTGACAACTCTGAACACGGTAGTTTGAGAAACGTTGGGAAATTCTTCGTCAAGACTGCTGATCAGGAAGCGTCGATCAGCCCGGACTTTTCATTCACTTGTTGAATGAGATCATCCGTCTGAACACTGGGTCTTCCATTTTGCTCTTCGTCGTACACGTTTGTACGGCCCCTTTTGAATTCTCAACATCAATCTCTTGTATTATGTGATAATTTCTCTTAATATAAATAAGAATTTTCCTTTTTACTTTTAAGATTTTAGTTTCTTTGGGGGTGAAGACTCAGTTTCAAAAGTTTTCTTATTTACATGCCAACCAAAGTGATAAGAAAAAAGCGTGATATTTCAGGAGCAATATAGCAAGGATAAAGAAAGCGCTCATAGAAATAAAAGGGTTAATTATGCATTCAAATAAGAGTTTTTAGTGCTATTATACAAAACTTCATGATAAAATTTCAAAAATAATGTGAATCAGCCCTTTTAAATGGGGGCGTTTGATTTTCTTGCATTCTGTTCAGCATCATGGTTTTTGAGTGCCTCTTTGAAAGAAGCATCTGAGAATTCTTCTGTTTCCACAAACCAAATATTTGTTGGATGACAAGAAGAAAAGAGCAATATATTCGAATGTGCGATATATCAAGACAATATTGTGGGGGTTATTGTTCTCTTCAAACTAAGATTAGAATATATTATGTTTTTATAAAATGCAAAAATGTATTCGGGGGCCGAATGTTGCATGTCTTCTCTTTAATGTTATGAAACTAAAATTGTTTATATTTGCAAAAAAATTCATAAATTAATGGATTTACTGCAAATAATCTGGCTCTAAAGACAGAAAATATTGTTTCATAAATAGAAATATTTAGTTTCAAAATTTTGGAGGCTCTAATTTCCATATTTCCTTATTTAATGCCATCAAATAGAGGATTCGGGATTCTTTTTTGTAAACTGCATGCAATAAAAAGTTGCACTGCCTTCATCCCTCCCTCTAGATTTTAATTTTAAATCATTGATAGCTACTTATCCTTTCAGAAATATGTTAGTGGGCGTTGCCCAGAAGTTTTAAAGTGGAAACCTGCGAATTTAAATTCTGTTGATTTCAAATTGGTGATACAAAAACGTACTGGATTAGGGTAAGTGATTATAAACTGTATCTATAAATTACTTTAAAATAAAATATTGTATGTCTTGAAAAAATATGGATTTCTATAACTCCTCTCAACCATTACATTTCATCATATTGAGACCAATAAATTGCTCAATACGTTTACTAAGCTCATAATTTCACATGAAAAATGTTTTCTGTCTGATTATTTAGACTTCTTCCTACCAATGTTGGTCTACTATATGTTGGAGGTATGAATGAACCATTTTCTGAAATTAAGGTAAGTTCCTTTTTCTTTAAGTTACCTGTATCTTCAAAAGTTTGAAGGTAGATGGTATATGCTTTCTTTGAAGCTTCCACATTACCAACTTGTTAAAAAACATGTTAGAAAATATTTTAAAGGGGATGTTAAATGGTTTTTATGTTAGTTCAAATGTATGTCTTTTTAGAAATTATTTTGGATTAATTATAAAAATTATTATAGAACTTTAAAGTTGCAATATTAGTTAAAATTTCGAAATTTAGATGTTAAAACTTTTCAAGTAAAGTAGTTTTACAGCAAAACCACACTTGAAAATTCCTAGGCTAATTGTATTGTATTTTTTCATGTAACCACATTCCTGTACCTCTTGTCAATATTTTTGAAAGAATATGGATAGAAACAATTCAGATATTCGATTTAACACTTAAAATTAAGTTAATATTAGCATAATTTTCCATGTCTAAATTTCTAAAATCTATTTTTAAAATAGTGTTTAGTTCTACGACTTGTGTTGATCACAATATGAAAATGAATTAGCTTAGGCTATATTTTGTCATTTCAAACTGTATGATAATATCCACGTTTTCCAAAGATTGGAAGGTCACACAAAATGATGCAAGTATGTGTCATCATTTTGTGTGACTGTTGACCCTATGTGTGACTTGTCTAAGTGAATTCATTAAAAATAGTCAATGAGTTATTCCTATAAAACAGTATTTTAAAACTTGGCATGTCCATTAAATATTATTTATTTCAGATTACTAGACAATACAAGAATTTGGACAAGAAAATAATAGAATGTAAATATGAAAATAATCAGTGGGTGTTTATGCGAGAAAGGACAGACAAATCCTTCCCAAATGGATATAAAACTGCGATGGGTAAGTAACAGAAAACTAATAGCTCAGTCAAATTAGGGTTTGGTGTCAACATCCTAACAAAACTGGACTAATGGAAAAGTGTTCAGGGGACCTTCCAGAATGTCCTCAATAGAATCCCCCAAAATCTTGTGGGTTTATCAGTATTTTTAAATTTGTCTATCACTCCACTATCTTGGATTTTACACTTTCACAAGAATTATTATTATGCTCCAAATTTTTAACTTAGAGACTATTTTTTGTTGAGTATTCCTTTTTAAAAGGGGTTTCATGTAAATGCAATTGTACAACATTTTAATGTAAAATTTTGAATTTATAATCTTGAAAGTAAAACATTTTGTATGGAACAAAATTTTGAATGCTTTTTCAATTTTATAGTCTTAAAATAGCAAATCTAGATGCAATATAATATGTTCAAGGGACCCTTTGTGAATGCTTCCAGAAGTCTACATCTAATATGTGTTCCTCAGTGAAGAATAACCAATAGAACAGCAAACAAAATAAATCTCTTAGTCAAGATAAAATTACAGGCATTGGATTTTTCAAATTGATACATCACAAAGAGCAGTTTCATCGTTCCTTCCATTAATTTTTCAAAACGATATGTATATATGGGTGCTGTAAAATGTATTATAGATTTCATGGGTCTATCAGCTCATTGGGACGAGATTTCAAAAATTGACATGTTGGCAAGGATAAAATAGGTATGGAAAAGATCTTATCAAAACAGCAGAAATTATCCTAAAACTGAACTCACCCTGAACACATTTTCACATGCTTGACCATTCTGACAACTTTGCAAACTGTGGATGAAATTCCTCAGGAAAAGCTTTATTCTGATGGGATTCTGCAAACATCTAATATTGTATTTGCTCATATTTTAATTTGATTCTATATGGACACAATAGAATTAAGATAAATGGTGAAATAACTACCCACCCAAAAAATCATAATCTATTTTTCAACCTTAGTGATTAGGGGTATCTTTAAGCAAAATCATCTCAAAAGCTCCTAATTTCAAATTTTCGGCGACTTTTATTTAAAGTTCACCAAAGGTCAATGAAAATTTAGTCCCTTTTTTAACTATTAGTGGTCTTTGAAAATATTTCAGAAAAAATCGGATTTTTCTGTAAGGAGAAAATTTACCAAGGGTCACTAATTTTGAAGTTTTGGCACCAAGCAGTGGCAACCAAAGAAAACCATCAGTATCTCTGGTTGTTATATTGTCATGGAAACCTAATTAAGAAAATACTATATAGTTTTTAAAATTGAAATTTCTTGGTGATATCTTCAATGTCTGTTTCAGAATTAACACATTTTGTTTTGTAGCCAATTCATTTTGTATTTGAGCACCTTAGAGATAAGGTTTAAGAGACTTTGGTACTATTTTTAAAAATTTATGCCTCTAATGCTACTATTACACTAGTGCCATGTCTGTGGCAGCCCTGTAATTGACATGCAGAAGCAAAATGTATGGCATTGAATCTATTTATGGCACCTTGAGAGGAATTTGAATAGGATAAAAAGTTCTTTTTAAAACATAGTTATCACTCCATTTTCTCTGTGCTCATTAATTAATACATCCTATTTTTCTGGGGCTGCAGTAGCCTGGTTAGAAGAGTAACCGACTAGCAACCGGAGGGTTGCAAGTTCTAATTCAACCAAAGACCGTTGTGTATTAAGGGGTCTGGTGCATGCTAAATCTGTTGTGTCCTCACGTTGGCGTGGAAGATTGGAGAGTGGGATGCCAGCTCAGATGTGACCTGGTCACCTGATCTTGGTTCAAAATTACGTGGTGTTGTCCTTAGATCTTTCCCTTCGGGAGTTGATCCCAGACCGTCGCCAATAGCCTGTTGTGTTGCTTCAGTGTGGCGTTAAATAAAGTACCTACCTATTTTTCTGATGTATTTTTCCATTCTGCTAAATATTCAACTAAGTGCTTATCCATGCAATTATACGGCAGTCTAGTTTACTTGAGAATATTTTTGTACTATGAAATTTTATATAGATTGATATAGTATTCATAATATGGACTCCAATATTTTATTTACATATCTGTTTCTTGTGCCTTTTAGGTGTATGTGAATCTATTCGAAACCCTGTGACTACTGAATTGCTTTTTAATTTTATTGATATTCACAGATGGCAGCCAACTAAAAAATAACTTTTTCAATGCACAGTACATTTGAACCTGAACTGAAGCTTTTGCAATGTATTGTTTTCTATTTACAATTCAATATGTTTGTTATTGATATTTCTAAATTGCCTCAACTTTCTACTGAATTAAATTTGTGAATAACTTTCACAGCTTCATTATTTGCAACAAAAACTTTTAAAGCAGTAAACAATTTGTTTTTTAATTTTATGCAAGTTGTGCATTTTATAACTATATTTGTGGTATTTGAATATACTATAAAGCATTGCATTGTGGAATTTTACTTTTCTGGTTTGCTTAACAAGATTTGGAAAATAGTTCTGATGTGTACAAAGTACATGTTTTGATTTTTTAATTGTTTATTGAATTGATTATATGCCTCTCTGACTTGAAATATTTATTTTTTATGTGCAAATTTTATTGAAACTTAAATTCAAATGTAAGCAGAAACTGATCCTGACATTATACTTTAAAGTTTTGTTTCTATATCATTGTTTGGTACATAAAATCCTTCTGTAACTTAAAATTTAGACAAAACAAGTCACTCTTTTAATGTTTCTGTACACCGCTATGTTAGATGGTTCACTTATGAACCATTATTGGTTAAGCAGATTTGAAGATGTATAATCGATAAATGTTTCATTGTGTAAAGTTGTACATAATCACTCTCATTGTGAATGTAGAAATAAGTTTGGAAACTCATTTGCTGATAGTTTTTGTAGAATGTCTGGAAAATTGTAGACTCATCTCATATTTCATTCTCAAGTATGTATTTTAAATAAAATATATCTTCTAACTTTGTGCTATTCTTCTGGATTTTTACAAATTTCTTAAAAGTCTCATTTTTGAGCATTTTAACGCTTTTTAAAAGATTTATTTGAAGTTATTTGCTTATTTTTATTTGTTATGAGATGTTTTCACTAAACGTTTTTGCCTCAATGCCTTCTTTTCAAATACAGTTTTTTGGCACCCCTCGTGGAAGATTATAAATTATGTGTTGCTGTACATATAATTTTAGAATTTCAAAAAGCTAGTTTGGAAATAAAATAATTTGGAACTGAAATTATGAAGTATTTATTGAAATGAAAATAACAAAATATAAATTGCACATAAACACTAGATTGCTCACTATTATTGTTAATATCAATGAAATCAGTAAAGTTAAAAATAATCACTCATAAGAAGGATGAGCCTATTGTGCTACCAATTGGTCTATATTATTCGTCAGCAGCATCCTTACTCACAGTCAACTATTTGCAGTGAGTTCTTTTTAGATAAAAGAATCAATGACAATGTATCACTGTTGTGTGTCTACATGTTCAAGTGGATAAGTGTTTGCTTAAACCTTTTAAGGTGACGATTTTTTAGCATCGTATTGCCTACTCTTGTTCCTCAATGCCCTTCTATTTCCCCTGGGTTCAACATTGCCTCAAGACTTCTTCCACACCCACAGGGGCAGTAGCACCCACTTTGGGAAACCCATCCAAGCAGTCAATTTATGTTAGATTTTCAATTCTTTAAACAATTGCTTCTGGTACAACTTTGTCTTTAATCTTTCGATTGATGTATTTGCAAAGAACGTTGAACAGTCAGCTCCAAGAACAGATCTCCAGATGGCAGTGACTTATCCATCATGTCAAGCATTCTGCAGCTGCTGCTCCAGATCCCTTTTATTCTGGGGAGTTACTGTTGATTGCCCAACATATCCCAGACATGTTCAATGTGAGACAGATCTGGGGGTATTGCTGGCCAAGAAAGGGTTTCCATTCCCTAGAGACATCTGGGAGAGGTGGGCGTTATTGTGCTGTTAAATAGCTCCTTGGACACATGACAGAAAAAGCAAAACAGGTAGAATTTGCTGGACATATCACTGCTGTTAAACTGCCTCATACCACAATAGACCCCTCCGTCATTGCTCCTAATAGGGACATTGGTGGAAGTTTGGAGAGTGGCTCATGTTGGCCAGATATTCAAAATTACGAGATGTCTTGGGATCTGTACCTTTGGCATTATATTGGCACCAATAGCCTGCTATGCTGCTCCAGTGCCACGTAAATTCAACTTTCTAACAGGGACAATTGCCCACATCCATGCGCTTAGAAACTGGGATTCGAACCTTGGAACTGGATGGCAGACAAACACTATTAGTAACATCACTAGTTTCAGCTTGTCTCACTATTAGCCTATCCTCTCTCATTTGTCCTTCTGACTTGACCAGGCCTTTGACGTGCATGTGTAACTTTACTGACCCACTACTGCCAGTGTCTCACCACAGTAGTTAGTGTACGTCCCAGGTGACAGATAATTTATCGACAAGATCAACCTGCTTCCCAAAGTCCCACAACGTGACACCTTGCAAAGACGTTCAGTTGCTTAAACGGTATTCAAGTGTATCATCTAGACCAGTAGTTCTCAACTTTTTCGAGACTAGCCCAGTAAATTCTTTTTAAGATGAGGGGCTGGTTCCAACATGTTTTCTCGCAAATACCTCTTTCCAATTTTTTAAAGTTCATATATTAAACTCATTAAGGGTATTGCAAAATCATAAAGAGTATTTATACACCTAATGTATACAGTGTGACAAGTTGGCCAATTTAAAATTACATTCAATTAGTTATCAATCAAGTGGACTAATAAAATCTTGTAGTTTTCTCAGATCAACATCATTAAAATAATTTGTTATTTTTATTGACATCTCATCCTGTTCACCAAAACTTTATATTTATTGATTCATAATCACTTTCAATTCGAGATTTCTCAACAGCAAGATTAAACTAAGTCCCTTGTCTCTTTATTTTCAAATTTAAATCTGTAGGCCTAGTACTTTTCAAATGTCATGGCACTTGGGTTTCAAACAGATTGAAGTGCAAACTCGCAAAGAAACGATATTCAGTATTATATTGGAGAATCGTATACAGACTGTCTTCACTTCGAGTGGGGAAAGAAAATTCTTTATACTTCCTTGCTAATTGATCTCCCGACAGTTTCAACATGGATTTTATTTATACTTTCTGGGTCTAAGCATTTTTCGACACATTCACAAATATTATTCGCAGAGCATTTGTCTATCAAAATATTTAATAAAAAATGCTTTGAAATCTCAAAAGAATCTCTCACGACCCAGGTGTAATTGATGTCAAGACCTGGTATCGGGCTATGCCAGGCGGTTGAGAAACACTGGTCTTGGTATTCTCGGTTGCAACTGATGGCAATTCAACTGCAACACCAAACCAGATTATTCACAGCGAGCCTTTGTCACCTTTTCAATAAACCTCAGAATGTACATTTCCCAGATGTTCATTGGCTCACAAACTAATCATTTGCATGTCTAATAGAGATTTTTGCATACCAAAAACTGAAATTGGATATGCGGAGGATTTTGCATACTAAATTTTGTAGTTATTGATTGATGTTTCTGAGTTTTTCGATATTTTTTGCTCTAAGTATTTCCCACAAGCAATGCTGCATAAATTTGCATTGCAAATACAAACCATGAAATTTTATGATAGCCCATTGTGTTGCTCCAGTGCGATGTTAATTAGCTACCTATTTACCATCACTTGCATTTCTTTCCCTTTGGGATTGATCCCGGACCGTCACCAATAGCACGTTGTGTTGCTCCAGTGTGAGGTTAATTAAATACCTCCCTCCATGCAAACGAATTGTTTGTTAGCTAATAATTCTTCCACGTAATTCGATCTTGTTTAGAGCAGCTGGCCGACCCAACATTATTTTCTGGAACCCACCCAATCACAAATGCCACGAAAAAAGTAATAAAATTCAGGTTGGTAGGTATTTTAACGTCACTGGAGCAAAACAACGGGCTATTGGTGATGGTCTGGGATCAATCCCAAAGGAAAAGACCGAGAACACCACGTAATTTTGAACCACGGTCAGATGATGAAATAAATTCAGATATAAATGTAATTAGAGCTACTGTATCAAATCACTTACCATTATAGATCACAGGAACAGAAACAACTCGCAAACTAAACAGTTTTATTTTGAAACTTATTCGATATACTACCATGGTATAAGCACAACAGAAATATTAGTACTAATAGTTATATTTTAAATGGTGTTTTGCTAGTTTGTGTAAAATTATTGCTTTGGAAACGAAATTTAGAGATCGGAGGGAATGTTTCCATTGTTCTAAATTTGCTAGGATTTTGGCTCTTCACTTTTCAAAATGAATTAAGAAGGTTGTTCTAGGTAACGCGACTGTTATTGAAGTAAGATCTAGAAATTGGAAGTTGGCTAAGAAAGACAAACATCTCACCAGGGCTGTTTCTGTGTGGTGTGCTGGGCATGCACTTAAAATAGTCGGAAAATAGGGTCGAACAAAAGAAGGCACAGTATGCCTCCAGCTTTAAATAAACTCATTCAGCGATTAAATTTTTAATACTTATACTTATTCTTTTTTTGTAGGTTCTTTTGGCGATTATAAGATACCTTTGAATCGGTATACGTATTGCGTTCTTTACTTTAAAATATTCCAAAAACACGGATCGAAAATGGAAAAAGCCCACGTGACTCGAATCCTTTCCGAAATGATTTTGCTGAAGCAAGTTATCAGAAAATTGCAATTACGTAATTCCCGAATTTAAGATTTCGTCAAATCTCTGAAATCATTGTATTTAGGGAACTGGGAGAAAGAAAACGTGCGAGATTATTTTCTGAATGTGTTGGATGCTGGGCATTCTTAAAAAAACTAATGTTTTTGAAAAGAGGGGTAGCATACTGAAGTTTGCACGGGGCAACTCGTACCTCAGAACATCCCTTTATCTGATTGAAATTTATACAAGATGAGTTAATGAAATAATTTGTGTTTTATTTTTTAAACTATTTTATGTGGCCAGCGGGAAAATTATGAGATTTTCTATTAACCTGGTAACTATTTACAAGGTTAATGTTCCCTTAACCTTGGTCCGAGTGACCCGTGCAACCATTTACGTTGACCAAGCTGGTGTGGGGGGGGGGGGGTTAAGGGATGCCTCTACTCTCTCTGCCAACAGTTTCTCCATTTCCTTCTCTGACTTCAAGTGTTCCTCCAAAATCAGAGGTTCCTTCTTTATAAGTCCCACGAGATAGGAGTACTGTTGAAGTCTACTGATTTTGGTCGTTTCATAAGTGGGAATTATCTCCCTGCACAAATAATCGGAGAATGAAAATTCGGTGGTCTCACTCTCTGGTTTCATGAAAATCAAAGTCCTGGAGCTGCATCGTTCCTTTGGGTGATGAAAATCGATTCTATAAGAGTTTATATCAAACATAAACCAAACGTTTCGAATGGAATTCTCAAGAGAATATGATGAATCTTTTGAGTAACCATGCTTGATCCATAGAATGCGTTTGCCAGCTAGATTTTCAGCTTCTGGAAATTTTTTGAGTCTACTATCTAAAAGTTTCATACCTTCCACTTGAATGATTTCCTCATTTGCGTCGTCGATGTATTTCTTTTCCAAATCTCCAATCTCGTGGAATTCTTGTAAATCTGAGACATCTGAAATGTTCATCTTTTCTTTTAAATCTAGGTTGAAAATAAGAGCATTTGCATGACGACTTTTGTGTTCTTTGGCATTTTCTTCCGATTTTCTTTTGTATATTCGAATAGAAGGCGTGCCCAGTTCTTTTCTTTGAATAAATCTAATATTAGCACGCCTTTTCCTAATAATTTTTTTCTTTTTACGAAGAATTTCTTTCCTTTGCATATCTTTTCGAATATTAAATTCTTCCTCCATGTAAAACAGGTTCGTCTGCTTTGTGCTGTAGTACATTTCCCACAATTCCTTCAAGAAAATTTGATAATCTATTTCTAATTCCTCGTCTGATAGAGCATCGAAATTTATATCATCATAAATTTCAAGATCTTCCTCAACTTCGCTTTCTTTGTCAGTAGTTCTGTCTTCTTCACTATCTTCTGTAGCCTCATTCATCTCATAATCTTCATCTGAGTTTTTGTTTTGTTTATTACGGTTCTCTTCATCAGTCTCCTGAGTTTTGTTGTCCTCGTTATCATCTGGGGCTCTATTCTTTTCATTATCTTTTTCAGAAGCTTTATTTTCTTTGTCATTTTCATCTGAAGTTCTGTACTCATCAGGTTCTGCAGCCATGTGCCATGAAGCATCTACAATTATGTTCTTTTCGTCACCTATCCTATTTTCTACTTTTTTCTCAAAATTTATTTCCCAATTTTGTTTCTCTTCACGCCCTTCGTGTGTATCTGAATCTGCTTGCTCAATTTTTTCTAGATTTGTCCATGATACTTCTGTTGTTCTTGTTCTAACTTCTGCTGTATAAACTTCTTTGCTTGTTTCTTTCCGACTTCGCTCTTTGTCGTCTGAGTCTGATTCAGACGTGGCATATCTTTCTGCAGGATCGAGGCATTCCAAGAAGTTATGAAAACTCCAGCTGGAAACGTCTTCCATTTCAAATATGGGATCAACATTATCGAAATCCGCTGGCCCGATGTACCATTCTCTTGTGGCATTTTTTGATTTATTTTCATCCTCTTTTCGTTCTAGGTTTTCTTCATGGAAATTATTTTCAATCTTCAATTCCTGAATATCGTCTTTTTCAATGCTTTTAGATTTTACCTTGGTGATACTTTCATCAATATTTCCATCGAAAACATTTTGATCGCTTTCAAATGGAGTTTTAGTCTTATATACAACTTCCCTCGTGCAAAGCAAATCGGAGCGATTAATGTAGCTATCTTTGGTCATAGTTTCTGTCCACTCTTTAATAGAAAGACCGTCCTTTCTTATGTGAGAGTAAAATTTCATCCTTTGAACAAACGATGGATCTTTATCTAAATGGTACGTATACTCTTTCAGGGCATCTTCCCTACCAAGTGCAAACATTTCACTCGTAATGCTTTCTTTAAAATTAGTTATCCGATACTCCAAATTGTCTTCTCTTCCGGTATAGAAAGCATGGCCTTTCAAGGCTCTGTCCCGTTCAACTGCATCGTAATAAATAACTCTGAACACCAATCCGTCTTCCATTATACCTGGATTATACTTGTCAATTTGGGCTGTTTTGTAGCGTATGTGCTTACCTTCCGGGTGAAACCTGTCCACTTCTTGAGTAAATTCAATGTCTTTTATCCATGTATCTGGCATACGAATCTGCTTTTCTTTCATCTCTTCCGCGTTGTGTATGCTGTACTCTGGCAAAAATGCTTCCCATTTATCACTATCATCAAACTGGAATGATAAACTTTTGCAGGATGAAACACGCTCCTGGTTGTTACACCAAAAGTTTTTATCATTCCATACAAATTCTATTCCTAAATATTTGGGACTGTCCAATTGTATAGTTTCACCTGTTGTTGCCTCCTGAAAAGTTGCGTAGGATGCACCATTTTCTGTTTCAAGTAATAAAACCCAGAAGTGAACTCTCTTCCCAAATAAAAAATCCTCCTCCTCTTTTGTTACATCCACCTGTTTCCTCAATTCCTCCGGCGTTTCTTCAACTTTGCCCTCCACCCAAAATTGTTTTGCTTTTAAAAAATCTATATAATATTTACCTTTGTTTCTCGTGGCTTCGTTTGATTCCAGGTTTTCATGAAACAACGCTTCGTAACATCTGAATTTCTGAGGTAAAGTAAAAGATGGGTCTTCCTTTTCCCTCTCGACTTTTTCAGTTACATCTCTAGTTGCATATCCTTGCACGACGTAAGCATCGTAGCCGGATGATAGTAAGAATGTGCACAGGACCATGCTTAATTCTAGACTATTGCCTCGACGCTTTCTGAGGATATCGTCGAGTGACGAAAGATGCTTTGGGTATTCTTTTGGAAATTCAAGTGGGATATATTCAAAGAAATCGGATACAAAACAAGCACAATCCTTCCTTTCTACTAATTTCGTTGCTTTTGTTACTCTGGATGGACACAGAAACGTACTAACGAGTTTTTTCACTTTGCATTCATTTTCCAAGTAGAGGAGAGGTATTGGTCTCTGTGGATAAAGATATCGAAACTGACGCTGAAAATTTTCAGCGAGAACCAGTAATTCATTTTCGCTTTGACTGTTGATAATATAAGAACTTGGTTTATTGTGTTCCATCAACTTTAAAGTAAACTTGTATATCCTCGGTGACAAAGTTATACACTTCTCATCTATGAACTTAATTCAATAAATTTTTCATTTTATATTTATTATTTAAAATATTCATTTTAATTCAAAATTTCTGTATAATTCATTAACTACAATTTCTTTTTTTATTTGGTCGTTTTATTTCCATAACATTCATCAGTTGAATGTTGGTCAATAATGCTAGCATGTAGCTCTAGCTTTACAGCATGGTTTTCATCAGTCTTGTTTCATTTAAAAATACATAACTTACTGTTTATTCGAATCATATGCAAAGTAGATTTCATTCCTGGATGGTTTTAAGAATTTGTATCTACTTGAAGTACTTTTAAGTTTTACTACTACTAAGAATTTTGTAGTTGAAAATAAACAACGGTACCTGAAGAGAATTCACTCGACGCATGATACCTCCTACCTCACGCACTTTACTTTTCGACTCATCCCACTGTCCTTGCTGCTGTTCAGAAAAGATGGTGGAATTTAAATGCTCCAGAAACGGGGTAGATTGTCTCTACACCATAATATACATTTTCTATATACCCAAACATCTACGAAAATCGAAAAGAAAACGTTTGTATAACTATTGTAATGTGTCTTAAATTAAAGTTACTCATAAATATAAAATTTCATTGCAGATTTGTGGAGAATTTTTCGTAAATTTAATAAACACCCGATTGATGTTTTCCACTCGATGAAAACAATTCCTTTACTTTGGGGGTGGCTAAAACCCATCAGTCACCCCTCTGGTAACGCCACTGATTTCTTGGTAGTTCTGTGAATAATCTCGTGTAACTAACTCTTCCAACCTTATCCCTCATCTCATCTTAAAACTATCCCTGCAATTTCTTAAACAACTCTAAGATTGTGTAAAAACAGATTTAAAATATATTGATTTTTTTAGATTTATTCTATTTTTTAGTATTTCTCTTGTCTGGTAACCTTTCACGACTTAATCCTTTATATCATCGTCCGGCGTGAAACGGTCGGATCTTTCTCTTCGGGTGTTGATCCCGGATCGTCGCCAATAGCCCGTTGTGTGCTCCAATGGGACGTTAATTAAATACCTTCCTACGGAGGGAAACGGTGTCCTTTCAATGCTCTAAAAGGCTCAAAAGTTGTGTGCAAAAACAAAGATTTCAAGTATACGAATTTTTTTCATTGATTCTTTTTCCAGGGTATATATTGCATTGAGAGTGAGTCCTGAGGTGCAGATATTTTAAACTGTGGAACCTTAAAGAAATGTTTACCTATCACGTTTCGAACTAATTTAATTCGGCACGTGTCAATGGAAGGCAAATTTTTAATTATTTCATTAACATTTCAAATTTAATACAAAATTCTTTTAATGCAGCACTTTCTAATTTTATGAATATGACGTCTTGAACACTTTCTTTTATTGATGTCTCATGATGAGAGTACGTCCATCATAAAACAATTGTACTTAATTTTATCCATATTTCTATTTTCCTCGATTCTTTCCCAATTGATTTGAATCTGAAAAGAATAGTGTCAAGAAAAATGAAATTTTGAACTATATATTAAATAAAGAAAATATCCATACTAAAATGTATGTTTTCATGATACAATTATATTGCATTGCCCCGATGAATATTAGTTAAGATATACAGTGTGTTTTTTCTGTGAGGGCACATTTTGTTTTTGAAAAAAAACTTTTAAATAAAACATTTTTAGTTTAATTTTTTGCGTACTGTTTACTCAATTAACGACAATAGGCAATTTGGAGTGGAGGCATTATTGGACCATTTCTTTTTTCGAAGATGCTAATGAAAATGCGGTTACTGTGAATTATAAACGATACTGTGCGATGTTTCAAAATTTCTTTATGACTGAAATTAATCAACAAGGGGCTTACAGCACACTCGTTTTCAACAGGAGCAACATGTTATGCAACTCGTGCAACAATCTGAATTCTAAAGGACGCATTTCCGGGCCGATTAAAAGTAGTGATGTCGATTGGTCCCCTCGTCAGGGATGTAACTAGGCTAGTTTCCACCCGGGGTAAGAACTCGCCTTGCCCCCCCCCACCGACCAACCAAACCAAAACTCTCAACAAAACCTGATATCGCCACTACACATTAATTCCACTATTCCAAATTTTTTTTTATCCAACTTAGATGGTAAATGGTTGATTTCAAAGGTAAATGGATTAATTTGCAGTAATTTTATTTTTAGTACAAGATAAAATACCAAATTATAAGTATTTCAATAACTAAGATATTTCATTGACAAATAATCTGAGAATAGCATGTTTGGTGTATTCTTTCACACTTATCATAATCACTGCAAATGAAATGAAAAGGTTTATCAAATGATATCGGGATATGTGTAGGTAAGAATAGCATTAGTCACTCTAAAAATACATTCACGCACAGTGTACTGCGCTATCCATCCTCCTCTTCTTTACTCACATCAAACTCGTACTCATGCAACACTTCACACATTCTGCATTTAGCTCCTTTTATAGTTTTTGTAGTCTACTAAGTTTTTTCTCTTCTTCATTTTTTATCATACGTTAATATCTATAGTAAAAAAAATACTCGGCCAGTTTAGCGCCCCCCCCCCAATCCGGGGCACATGCTCCGTCTGACCCCCCCTAGTTACGTCCATGCCCCTCGTTCTCCTGATTTGACTACGCCGGATTGTTTCTATGGAGCTACTTAAAGAAATGAGTCTACATTAACAAGCCAACAACGATTCAATGGTTTAATTTTAAACATTCGCGAAGGAACAAATCACCCCGGAAAAGTGCTCAAGCATAACGGAAAATGTGGTCGAAAGAGACGGTATTTTCAGGGCGGCCAGAGGCAATCATTTGGCCGATGTTCAAATACGGGCAATTCCATAAAGAATTTTATTAATTGAATAATCAAAAAAATTATATTTTATTTAATTTAAAAGTCATTTCGAAACAAAATAGTGACCTTACATAAAACACCTTGTGCTTATAAAATAATATAATGAGGGCGAACGTAAGTAATTTATGGATTCTGCACAATCGAAAAGTTAGAACAATAACAGCGAATGCGATACTATTTTTTGTAAATTATTAATGTTCAATTATTTTCTAACAATAAGACTTTATTTCGATTGTATAGATTAAATAAATATAACTTGTCGTGACTAAGTGTCTGATCAAGTAAAACAGACACTCAGTCACGACAAAAAGATAGATAAAAACCTTAGTCGAAATTCATAGTAAAAATTTGAAAAACTCTCAAAGTCATGACTAATTAAGATTTAAAAGCTTCGCCAATGTAAAAGATTGTCAATGGCCTCAAACACCTTTACCCGTGGATTAGTTAAAAAAGTGAGTTTTGACCAACACTATTTCTAAACGAACAATATTTAAACTCGCGTTTGTTGTGACTTACTACGGTTCTAGTTATGGAGGACGTTTTGCTGCACCAAAAGGGCCTTTTACATTGACAAAGCTTTTAAATCGTAATTATTTATTGTTTTTAAGATTTTACAACAAAAAGAGTACTGTAATATTGGTAAGGCATTCCACTTAGCGCATAAAAGTTGGCTATTGTAAATTTTTAATTTTGTTTTGCGGGAAATGTTAATTTTTAGCTTTCATCCGAAAGTATTTGTGTTTACGCTATTTCTGCTCATCCATTCGTCACACGATATAAGATCATAGCTTTAGATAAAACTCCACTAGCCCTTGATGGATCGGCAACTTTTAGACTATCTACATCATACCAGTCTTGGAATGGCAAAACGCATGTAAATTTTTCTATACAACTTTTTCGTGTAAAAACTGTATTTTGACAGGCTATTTTTGAACGTGTGTTAATTCTGCACTTGAATTGCAGTGGATTTTGTATCATACTTACAGCATGAGGCTCTCGTTTATCAAATTCTGCCGGATGATTTATCCAGTCCAGCGCTTCTACAAGACAAGAATACTGTATCTTGTTTTCAATTTTAGGAAACCTGAAAAAGTTTTTGGAATTTTGAATTATTTTTTATTTTAAAACTGGAGAAACATAAATATATTTGAAGCAAATAACTCAATCAATGGCAATTTATAGATATATATAAAGCAGAATTGGCATCTGTCTATACAAATATACACCAATTCAGACTAAATTTGGTGCACTTATTCTTTAGAACCCTGCGGAAAACGTAGTCTGCACCCTTGTTCGATTTGTCCTGGATGTGCAGAGGAGACTAAAAACTGTTTAAAATCCCCATAGGAAATATTGTTATGATTGCGGTTGAATCTTAGGTTCTTTTACCAATATTGCTAGAAATTAATTTTTTTCAAAAAACATTATATTTACAGAATTTAAATTCTAATATTCATGTTTGAACTTGTTATTTATTTCCACAATTCATGAACATATGATTAATGATGTAAAGCGGTTTAAAGTATTTAATTTATATAACTTATATTTTGTAAGGAAAGGATATTGCGAAAAGCGCAATCGAAAAACTATTGTTAATACAATTGTAATTTCGCTAGTAGTTATCTGGCAATGCCAGAATTAATATTTCCTTTTTCAAATTCGATTTAGAAATTGAGTTCGAGAAGGCATAGAATTGAGAATCTGAGAAGGCAACGAAATATTGCGGTGGCACACACATTGGAGCCTAAGTATTATTCAAATGTGTTCTTTTTAAAAACTAATTTTTATTGTCTATCAATATTGTATCCAAAACATTTCGAATTGTTCTTTTCATGAGTAGATGCGAAGGCGAAATCCGACACGTTTGCTCACATCTTTCATTTGTAAGAATTCTACATTTTTTCAATGATGTAAATTTTATTTCTGTTTGTTAAGCTTCCACTACTGTATTCATGTATTCCATTATTTTATATATTGTAAATAAATTAATATATAATAAATTAATTAATATTGTAATATTCAGAAATTAGATTTTAATGAATTTTTTTGTTCGAAAAATCGCAGACATGGGTTCATTTCTTGGCAGTATGTGTATATTTTGAACTTTCCTTAAAAATTCTTGGTTCAATACATAATAATTTTAACAATTATATTTCATAAAAATATATAAAACAAACCAAATGGGACGGATAACATTAAAATAAAAACACTTTTAAATAAGTCAGGTAACACATTAAAATAGTCTTATTTTATTTTTAAATAAGACGGGAAACCACATACGCTGCAATTCAAAGATTTGGTTTTTAATTTTGACATAGGTTCTCATTACAAGACGATTAAAATCGGTTAAACTTCTATTTGTTTTCATGTTTAAAATTATATTGCTGCGTTTTAATGAAAGCTGTATTAAATTGCCAAGTAACTACATCTATCATTCTAATTAGGTACGTGGTTTCCATTAAGGAACCAAATCTCTGAATTGAGAGAAAAAGTGCCATAAAGATTCGATTTAAAACTAGTTAGCGTAAAGCAAATTTTAAATAAAATTCTGCCGATCTTGTATATCATGATTAGAAAATATTCATACTAAGAGTTTTGCTAAACTGAAAATTTTTTGTCATTAGTGACAGTAAAATACGAATCAGGTTGCTTATTTTTTAATTTAAAGCTATTCTTATACAATTTAGATACCTATGAAATATTTGTTGAAACCAGTGATTTTCTTTTTTCAAGGCTGAAATCGACCTTCCATTTTTGAAAAGTTGTAATCGATTCCCTTTGCTTTGCCTGTACTCAATGCATTTAATTTTAAAACAAACTCTACAATTTCATGTACCATTTAATGGAATTTTCAAGGAAACAATATATTTGCATCAAAAGAAATTAATAATGAATATCGAATCGAGTTAATTTGTCATCATTTCATAACAATGGTGAAATTCAGAAATATCTCATCCCTGTTGCAATAATGCCACAAGTCAAAAAGTATTGATAGGAAAACTGAGTGCACGACTGTTCGCCGGTAGGTTCGCCATTTTTACAGGAGATGAACTTTAAGGACATTCATTATTACTCCAAAACTCAAAATCGATTTATTTAATAGCCACCTTAGAATCAGCAGGGATGCGATGTTTGTGAAATGAATTATATGGATGAATTAACATATATTCGTTTTTGCGTCCAAAATTAATCTTAGAAGCTATAATAATGTCAAAACGGTTTTAAAAAAACTATTTTCCTTACACTTAAATTATACCTGCATTTTCTATGAAAACTGGTTATTTGATCACTTTTTCAATCTATATTTAATCATATTCAACCCGAACAACGCCGGGTAATTCTGCTAGTTAAAGATAGAAAACACGGAATATGAAATTATAATTAATTTAAATATCAGGCATGCATGTCAGCTATGTATATGACGATATAAGACAATAAAATGTAAAAAAGAGTCATTCACAACAAAACTGCTCAAGCATGCGCATTGCATATACTTCAGAACTTTATACTAACATACTAACAAGTATTTGCAACCCAATAAGTTTAGAACAAAGAATAATGAAAACACTTATTAAATTAACTAATTAACGAATAACTACACATTTTATGTAAATTTTATTTTGAAATGAAACTTATTATTTACTTACTTGTAAATGAAGCTTTTCAGTAAATCTCGACTGAGAGGTATGGATGTAGTTCTTAATACATAGTAGATACGATCTGGATCTAGAAAACCTTTCCTGGTAACAAAGAACAATTAATATTTAATATGAACCTGATGCGTACCTTCAAACCTAAAGAACGTTAAGATTGCACTGTAGCGGTAAAACCTGAAACGCCTCAAAAATTTTTAATTGAAAATCTTAGATTATTGTTAGAAATATAGAATACTTGAAATATTCACTTGAGTCCAAAAGTTCATTCTAATACAATTGGGCTCAAGAAAACATCGGTATTATCCTTAAATATTAGAGGACCAACGACGTCTAAAAGTTTAACAATATATTTCATTATTTCGTCTGTACCTTTCAACATTAACAGTACTTTTGTCATTTTGATTTTTATTTAATTGTATAATTCTGAAGTGAGCAACTGTATACTAAGCGAATACTCCTTAGTGAAATTATAGGGTAAGGGGACTCACTTTTCACTGTCCTGTATTTTAAAAGCAAGTCTTAAGTCTTCGAAATCATAGAACTTTTTCCTGTAAAGTTCTGTCTGTACCTCACTGACGAGGTCATCAAACCGAAGTCCGATGTAATCCAAGTCTGCGTAATATCTTGCAACTGTCTTTATTGCATGTTCTGGATAACACTTTCGAAGCTCCTCCGGCATTTCAGCGTATAGCGAGGCTCTAAAGGCAAAAAACATAACTTTATACCAAGTTTTCAGGTATTAGGTATTTTAATTAACGCCGCACTGGAGCACATAAAACTTAGTCGGTGCGGATGCGTATTTCAGTCAATTTAGTGCCAGGCAAGCCACAAGAACTACTTCGAAGTCTGGTGGTCTATAATAAATAATGTGGATGCCGATGTCAATAAAAATTTACAAGATCATACTCCTGGGTCATCCTTAATGTCTGCTGTGAAAGATTCATAAGAATTAACATCCTCCAACATCTGCTCAAAGTTCATTCGATAAGAATGCAACAACGAAATCCAGTCATCTTTCAAGGAAAGGTGGACCCCAGGATTGGATTGGCTAATGCACTATTCATTTTCATACTTTGCTGATGTAAAACCGCAATATCTCCTTGCTATGATAAACGCAACTATTAAAAAATTAAAATAATTTAATTTAATTAGTTTGCTGAGTTGATTGGCAGTTTCATCAGATTTGATGTAGTAACGAATCTCTCGTACACTAAAGTGATGAATGTTTCATTTTCATTCTTAGTTGAGTTGCTTTACTACGAAATTGATTGGTTGGAATGGATTTTAAGGCGCATGGGCAATATTTGGCCAAATCGCTTCAAACACAAGACAAAGTCAAGTAATAGACACACAGGGAAAGTTTTTTACTGGAAAGAATAGAGAAATACACCCAAAGATAAATCAAACCGACTACGAAATCGGATTGAAAAGACGAACTAGCCAATTATAATTTTTTAATTATAATTGAGGTCGCTCAATTGACTAGCCCCGATAATTATTCATGCATATTAACAAATCAATACTTAAAATTTCTACATTTGCGTATTGTATTCAATTGATTGGTTGTTTTTTGTGTGTGATGGAACCAATATAAAATAATTTGAAACCTATTCACACGTGAAACTTGGTAACATATATACTACAAAAATAAATACTATGGCTACAAAAGGTATTTGGCGCACCATGGTTGGTTTCTTATGGCGCAAGAGCCAGATTTGGCCAAACTTCTCCAAGCAATGTTTTTTATCAAGTTAATGGACATGCATACAAAAGGAAAGTTTTACCGATGCAGGAAGAGAGCAATACACTCAAAATACTTACAAAGTCGAACCTGCTTTGCCTAGTTTGAATTGGCATTGAAATTTAATATGAATTGAGAAAAAGATAAACATTTGGAGCAAACAAAGTATTTGCACACTTCGTAAATGTCAACCAAATCGTCGGGTTACTGCAAAAACAAGATAACTTCATTTCTTCTTTTCTGAGTTTATACTTTCACACATATAATAAGGTATTGTAAGCTATTTCTGCTGCGCATGTACTTGATAAGTTCCAAGTAGAGTTCTTGTTTTCGCAGAACATACTGTGTGATAGTGTACTTGACTCAAAAATGAAAAAATAGAATCGTCTTGTTTTTGAAGTAACTCGACCAAATCTTAATTTCAATTCATTTTATAAACTAATCAGAAATTCAAATTAATCTAAGAATTTTAAATAGTGTACGAGTAGAGTTTTAGACAGAAATCTCGGGTGTTCTGTTTGATACATCCAGAAAAGCACGACCTCCTATTTCGAAGATAGATAAGATATTTTTTCAATTTTTGGAATTTTTATAAGGGAAAATGCAAACAATTAACTAGAGCAACACAACGGGATATTGACGACGGTCCGGGATCAACTTCCGAAGGGAAAGGTCCGAAGACAATACCACGTAATTTTGAACTACGGTCAGATGACGAGGCAGCACCTGAGCTGGCACCCCACTTTCCAAACTTCCACGCCATGCCAACGTGAGGACATTTGAGGCCACGACGGATTTAACGTGTACCATCCCCCTTTGTACATGAAGGTCTTTTTGTTTGGATTCGAATTCGCAACCCTCCGGTTGCTAGTCCGTTACTCTTCCAACTGGGCTACCGCAGCTTCCTAAAAAGTAAGAGCGGTAAATCACGACGTGTAAACCTTATCCTAGGCATTGTATATAAATAGATGGCAGGTGATATTTTGTCTACTAATTAGACCAACTGACAAATGAATTTAAAATAATATGCTTGTACTCTCTCTACTTGTTACCTTTTCCTTTCTGTTTAAAAAAAGTACCTGAAATCGTCATAACATATATGTCCTGTCTTCTCGCAGTCTGTACTTTCAAATCTGGATTTTAATGCTCCACATTTTGAAGTGATCCAATCTTTGAATCCCAACAATATTTTTCTGACGTTTGAGTAGGGAAACTGAAAGAACATTTCTATAATATACTTTTTTAATTGATCTGTCGAAGAGTAGTTCTGATAGCATATTTGTAATCTTCATATTGAACACATGCATTCGTTTATTCATGTCTAACTAAAGCACAACTGTGTTGTCTTTTATAGGAATAACACTTACTATGTTACTGTTCTCCATGTAATCGTACGTGTACTCATCTGCTTCGAGCAGCACGAAAGCTCTGCCTCTGACACATATAACATTTCCCACATACATGTCAGTGGGCTGGTAGAAACATCTTCCCGCATTTTCATGCGAAGAGTGGGGCTTTACCACTCTCATCCTATTGAAGTGGGCATGCTCCATTGTACCTACAACAAAAATGCGTTAGTAATGTCTCAAAAGCATTTTGATATACTTACTCTTTCGACCAGAGACGTATCCAAAGTGGCCGATTATCCCCTCCGGAAAGTGTAGGTTGCTGATTTTTATTTTAAAATATTTACTAAATAAATACTATGGAATGAAAACCTTTTTTCTTCATAAAATAATTGTGTTTATATTCTTAAAATAAATATTGCTTTATGAAGTAATATTTAATTCATCAAATCGTTGGTACCATGTTAAATAAATGTGAAAAATTGCTTTTTTTCATATTCACTACCTTACTGTTGCACTGGACAAGATATAACCTGTGGAAAATCTTCGAATTTGTAACCGGCTTAGAAGTTCGGAAATGGTTATGGCAAAGTTTCGAACACACACTGCACGCTTTCCAATTCCCAATTAAAACGGCTTTTTTCTCTCTCCTCAGTTGCTATTTTCACATTATATATAATAGTTTAGCACAGTAACAACGACATTTTTATAAATTTAATGATAGTATTTTCTTATGAAAGCAAGATTGGATATTGCTTTTTAGCGTTTTGACTCAACCATCTTCTCATATATTTATATATCTTGTATGTATGGCATCAATCCTCCAACAGTAAAACAAAAGTAAAAGGTCAATTTTCAGAAACAAGGTCCGCTTAATGTTGTTTAAAATAGTTTATTTTAGATTCAACCGCAATGTGATAATTTTATATGCGTACATTACTTATATATACAGTAATCCTTTCAAGTCCATAGCCGGATAACTGAAAAAATACAAAAAGACCTTTTTAAAATTGTGGTTAAATACTTAACTTCGCATCCAAACTTAAAATCCTGGCTACGTTACGTGTTTCTACACTACTGTTTGTGAAAATTGCAACTCCATGAAGGAATCATGCTAATTGAACGAAACTTGCAGGAAATGCAAAACAGGTTAGGATATGCAAATGATTAGAATTACAAAGCGATCACGCATGTGTGGGCCGAGAAACACCCTCTAAACTTCCAAGTGAGCCGTGTATAAAAAGCATTGTAAAAGTGCGTTAAAATGTGTGTATCGTCGTTTGACTGCTGTAAATGATTGATTCGAAGTCAATATGCCTCGCCAAAAACGCAAAGTGCCATAATAGCAACTAACGGAGTTAGAACGGGGCCGCATGATCGGCCTTCCGTGAGAGTGGACTTTCGTATCGTGAAATCGCCACTCGCACGGGGCGTAATGCCACAACAGTGATGCATGTGTGGAAGAGATGGACCATGGAAAGTCGAAACTCCGGCAGTGGGTCACGCAATATGATGTCACCACGGGACGACAGACACCTCATCCGCATGGCAGTGACGGACCGTACAGCGTCTTCTCGTGCGTTGGCACAACATTGGAGCTCGTCTACAGGTGTGTCACTGTCTGCCCCCACGGTTCGTCGACGTCTGCTGCGCCATGGGCTACGTGCAAGGATTCCCCTGCGCAGGATTCCCTTGACGCATTTCCATGGGCTACGTGCAAGGATCCCCTACGCCTCCGGCTGCAATGGGCTCACCAACACAGCCAATGGCGTGCCGATTGGCAACAAGTCGTTTTCTCAGATGAGTCCCGCTACAATCTGGACTATAACGATGGACGCGTACTCGTCAGGCGCTACAGAGGTGAACGCCTTCACCCGGAGTGTCTGGCGTTATGGTCTTGGGCACTAATGAATATCATGGGCGATCCCGCCTACTCCAAATTGTGGGGACCCTGAACAGCGGGTGCTACATCAGAGAAGTTGTGGATCCCGAGGTCTTACCCCTCCTGCAGCGCATTCCCGGAGCTGTATTTCAGCAAGACAATGCCCGTCCACATGTTGCTCGGAATGTACAAGCCTTCTTCAGTGCACGACAGGTTCCGCTTCTTCCATGGCCTGCACGTTCCCCGGATATGTCGCCCATTGAGCATGTCTGGACATCGGACGGCGACTCGCTCGTACCACTCGTCGGGCAGAGAGTACGGCTGATTTTTGGCATCAGATACAGGCCATCTGGAATGCCATTCCTCAGCATAACATTCAGAATCTGTATGATTCGATGCCACGACATGTACAGGCTCTCATCGCTGCGCGTGGAGGCTGCACAAAATATTGATTTTCGGCATTATTTTTTTTTCTCTGTAAATTTGATCGTTTATTTAAACCACTATAAGTAATACGTGGAATAAATTTCATTTATTTCTAATGATTCTTTCATAGTTGCAATTTTCACAAACAGTAGTATATGTAATTGCTTTTGACTATAGAAACTACCTCTTTTGAATTGTAAACATATTTGTCTCTTCAATACATTCAGAAACAGCCGTATACACGAGAAATTTGATTTTGATCAAACAGGGATTTAATTTAAAATAAAATAGGACAACTTACAAGCTTTCTCCTGATCGAAATCCAAACCTCGAATCGTCATTGTATCATCTTCTAACATCCAACAAACAGTGTAGTAACGCAGTTTCTCCACGGGATCTTCAGTTATCACGCGCGCAAGAAATTTCAACTCTTGTACATCATATCCATACCTGGTACCATTTAAAAATACATGATTAGGCACGTTTTCTTTGAAGGTAGAAAAATGGAGCACAACTAAATTTTCTTAGCAATCGAAACTTGGTTAGAATGTGTGTCATCGGCCATCTCTTGACTGATTACATCCCAATGTTTTGGTTTTTAACATTTGTTCTCAACAGTACTTTCAGCTTGAAGAAATTCCATGGTTCTAGAAATTACATTTTAGAAGAAATTATGGTTCTCGAATGCCTTTAACAAAAACTCTAATCGATTTTTCGAATGAATTTAATTAATAGGTTCATTTATATTAGTTTCGTTGTTTTTCTCGTAGCTTTTAATTTAGCTGTCCAAATCCATAAAATTCATTATCTATTTAATTAGCTCCTTTTTTAAAGGGTTCTTTCATAAAATATGGTATAAAATTAAATTTAAAAAATGTACGAGCAATGTATTAAAATCTAGTTATTTTATTCTTTAGATGCAACCAAACATCTTTGCCCAATACATATTAATATATGCGAAATTATATGATAGATAAGCACATTTCAGAAGATTTCTAACTGGTCACAACTGTCTCCGGGCCCATTTCCACTAAATCGAATTTGCTGATTCCTCAGACTAGTGAGTTCGACCCAGGACAGGCTGTCTGGTGAAGGTTTGGATGAGTGTCCTGCACTAGTGATTTCTAATTGTACCAGGAAAAATAGTGAATAGCACATGGTCTAGCATCCAAACGACGGGCATTTGTCCACAGCATAATCTTGATTTCTACCTAAGTACAGGCAACATGTCTGGAGTCATTCAATAAGCCCTTTAGTTTCAATTAAAAATATTTTACTGCAACTGGAGTTTTCAAGAGATTTTCGGTTTTCTGCCTTAAGGTCTGAAAACGGGCATGCTGCACCTAAACACGGGATTATAAAATTAAACTATTGAAAGCAACGTAAAGCCAAAGGTTTAAAATGAAAAATCGGGACGAATCAGATGAAGAAACATAATTGAATCTATACTAAAAAAGCACGATGAGCTGTGTTAAATTTTATCATGTTTGCATACTTTAAACGATTGTTAACTGAAACCTATCCCAACATTTTAGCCAAAGTATTCTAATTCAAGAAATGATGGAAGATGAATCTGAGAAACTGAAAATCTTTTAAACAAATTAAACTTTTGGTTCAAAGCATCACGCAGGAAAACGAGGGACATCAGATTGGTTGGAGTTTTAAGGCGCAAGGGCCATATTTGATCAAACTGGGCCAAATGTTGTCAAATAAATATACACATAAGAAAAGTTTTGCTGACGCAGAAGAGAGAAATGGAACCTGTACTGCCTATAATTCGCAGGTTGCTAAAGCAGTGGGCAATCCCCCTGAGTCACGTTGACTGCGGGGCATCAGGACGCACAGAAAACCACGTATAGACGCAGAAACACTACCCCCACCGACATTTAGCTTGACAGAAAATGGCCTCTTATAGAGAGCACTAGTGTTTCTAAGGTATAAAATGGTTTCTACTTGTATTATTCCTGAAGTTAAGGTACTTAGATTTTTTTTAGAATACGATTTCATCATGTCGCTTGTAGAATTCATCATACATTTTTAATTTTTAAATTTCCCTTCTCATTTAACTGAAAAATGTCCAATGCATCTATTGCAAACCACACAGCTCCATGTATTCTGGCTCTAATTTCTTAACCCAAATAATTTAGTGTCGTAGGAAAATAACGCCAAATATTCCCTAGAACAGTGATAAATCAAATTTGTTCTTATCCGAAAGTATTTTCTTCGTCTTCCGGTGGTTTATGTTTGTAAACAGAAAAATTCTCTTATTAAATGTAATACTACATTTGAAAAGTACTTGCAATAATACTTAACTGCCATGCTTGAAAAATTTTAGAAGATCCACTTTGTCTGCTTTCGGTGTGAAAGGATCATTCGTACGGAGCGTTTCCTCGGGTGCGCCGAATTCTTCGTGTTTGTAAACCAACTTATGTGTGTGGAATACATCTTCAGCAGGTTGAGGCAAAGGTACTAGCTCTGAGACATGAATCAATAAAAATTGGATTAATTTCATTGACACAGATATCTGAAACACCTGAGAATGATGTGGAAATTTGAAAAATAATTAATCTTCTGTTAATTATTATGTGGTTAGTATGGAAGTCTTTTCCTCTGAATAACCTGCTAATATGTAATTTTGGTAAAATTGATATAAATTTCTTTAAGCCACGTATGACAACTGCTATAAGAGTTTAAGAGATTCTGCTATAAATGTTGAGATTCAGGAAAAACAAACAAACCAGACAGAAAGTATATATTTTACTTCCACTATAGTGCTGCTCCCGGATAAAGGCAGTTGAGTCACGGTTTTTTTAAATAAGTCTATTACTTGAATTAAGGGACTGTTGGTAACATAGACAAATCCCTTCTACAATTGGCGTCTTTAGCGTGGATTCTGATTGATCGTTCAATGCCAAAAGCGATAGCATTGATATCGAGTTGTGAGGAAAACATCCACGGCGATCGCCATTCATCCTTTTGCGTGTGGCAGCCTTCTAAAGCGCGCCTATTCAGAATTGATACAAGGTCGACTGCCTTCTCCTTCGAGCCGCACTATACTCAAATGCTCTCATAATACATATCGGGGTTACCTTAAAGTGCTTTTTATCACTGTTTAGCGATGATTGGTGTTTAATCTAATTGGTGTTGACTCAATCAACTAACATATAACAATTCGAAATTTTTTCTTGGCGAAGGGCTGAAATCGTATTCGAAAAACAAGTCTAATGACATCACATTCAGAAAGTGTACAGGAAACACGTATTGCACCAGAAACATCACCACTACCTAGCCTACAGTTTGATAGAAAATCCCTCCCATTAAACATGTTTCCATGGGTTGTTTTTTCAGTGTAAACATACACAAACTACCAAACGAGAAAAAAATACTTCCGGTTGAGAAGTAATTTGATTTTGGCGATGTCTGTAATTTTTTATTTTGACGATGTCTGTAATTAAATTTTAATATAAGCGACACGCCGAAATAGCATTCGAGTAAAATGCACAAGTTACGAAAGCTGTTATCAAAACACAGCGTCCCATTTGTATTCAGGTTTACAAATAAAACCCCTCTCAGACAGAGGCGAATGAACACGTGTTTTTAAATTCTGTTATAAAATCGTTAGATTAGATACAGCCTGAAAAAATAAATACGCGTTAAAGGTCGCTGGTCTTAATATTGATTGTAGAAAAAAGAAAAACATAAAACAAAAATTCTGATGCTTACGAAAATGCAAGATTGCAATGCTTATGGCCAGATATTAAAAATTATTACAATGGATTAATATTTATCTTTCCTATTAATATTTATTGTAAAGACGAAAACCAAAATGTATATTTGATAAGGTTCTAAGGAAAAAATAAATAGTGTTTCTCTTCTTTAATACACTTCTTACAATTAAGTGATACAGCATAAGAACTCTCTTTGTTTCGTTTGAATAGATACAAATTTCGAATTAACTACAGTACTTGTTTCACATGCAAAGATCTCAGACGAAATGCACTTATGTAACCCAAAACTAATTAAATAAAATTGAATGAAACTATTTCATTAATGTTCTTAAATATACAGATCATGTCTAAAGAAATGTCTAATATAAATTAAAAGTATTCAAAAAGGTACACACATAAGGGACGCACCAGGATTTCGTTCTGGAAGAACTAGCCAAATATCGTTCGCTCTTTCTTTTAGGGGATCAATTGAAATAATTAAAATTATTTTTAAACAAAAATGTTAAGTTTTATCCTAATTAGTGCTTCATTAAATAACAGTTCACAAAAATTTATGTTTAATGATAATTTTTGATTATACCATAAGGAAGTCCGAGAGGTCGTTAAACATGTAGGTCGTTAAGTAAGGAGTACCTGTACTAGAGACACTCAACTCATCAGAATATTACCTTTGTTGTAAGTTGAGCGGTAATAATTCTTTGTGAATTCATCACAGTCATACGGTAAGACTTTGAAGCCAAATACGTTAAGTGGTATTCCTAGATCTATATCTGTGTCCTTGATGTAGTCAACATCCTTCTTCCTGCCTTGAAGCTTTAAAAATTTAGCAAATACACACGATGAGCAAATAGTCACTTTCAATATGGATATATACTTTTTATAGAACCTAAATTTAAAGGATCCTAACACTCACATAATAGAACCAGATAAATTATTTAGCCTAATGTCCGTTCTCTTATGCTGCCTAGAATAACTCCAAGTTGCAAGCATTTGTATGTTACAAGAAATACTAATCTTTTATTCAAAATTATACACTCCATTCTTAGAATTCAACTCATTTTCCATATTCATATTTCATCAAAATGGTGTTTTTAAACATGTACACTTAAACTTATCCATTTTTTTCGATTCCAAACCAACTTTCAAATTTTTTTGTACAACGAGAGGAGAAAAAGACAGCACATGAAAAGTGTGGGTAAAACTGAAGAGAGGACAGATCACTAGGATACCTTGGGGTGAACTTACATGGTGAAGATCACTAGTTCATACATACCTTTTGTACGAATAAATATTGATAGAATTCACAAACACATTCCTATGATTTTGTGTGTACAATATATGTAATTCTTTTAAAATTATATTTTGTGTATTATTTTTTTGTAAAAATGAACATAATTTGTTTTCTTGCTTTCAGACTTCTATCACTTCTAAATATAAAAAGCATACTTACGGGATTTGAATCTGCCAGAATGGAAGTAGGGTTTTGAATTTTGAAGTATTTCTCACCAATGAGAACATTTTGAACATCATGTGCCAGATTCAACAAAGTGGGATTACACATTTCGCCAGGAGGAAGAGAAGGTTCCAATCTCTGTGAAATAGAAAAACACTTTGGATGAAAATATTAATATGCACCTTGTTCACTGTTGTAAATTTCCTAAAAGCGTTGATATAAAAGCAGAGAATAGAAATCTTTTTAAATAATAAATTATAGAAAGTAATAGTTACTAGTTTACGATACTTAGGAGGAAATATCTTTTACCATCTTTACAGCAAGTGAAGCGAGTGAATTTTAGAAGTTTAAAATGTACACAAACCACAGGGAAGACGAGGATTTTACTTCCAGTTACCCATTACGAATACCTACACTACAAAAACACCAACGCTATCTACATTTAACTTTAGAGGAAAACATCTCACAGTTATGACCACAAACGATTCTCTTCTCCAGTTTTTTCCTTCAACTTTTTTCTCATTTACATTTTTGTAAAAACTGATACGTGTGTGCACTACTCGCAGTTCTTTTGCGATCCAGCATTCATCGTTTTTTTGTATTCTAAATTGTACCTTTATAGATCGTTGATTGTCAAAAGCGACTGTAAGAAATCAAGACAGTATTTTCTACAGCTTTTTTAAGTAAATAAAAGGTAAAGGATTGAAAGAATATAGCTGCGAGAGCGAGTAGTTTACAACATTAAACAATTCATAGGCAGAATTATTAGGTCCAACTTTTCTCTTGAAACGACAGGAGAACCTTTTACCAAATGTATCTTTGCTTCCTTTGCTCATTTTGTTCTCGTGTTCATAGCCTCGCCATTTCTTATCCGATTTAGAAATTCGAACCCTTCTTTTAGATTTTCAAAGTTGACATTTTAAGTTCTGAAAAATATCAAAAACTTACAAATTTGTAGCAACAGACGATAAATCCGGGCAATCAACAACCAAAAAATGCAAGATAGAACATTGAGAAAATCAATGAACTATAAGCAAAAGACCTTCGAGTAGTATAAAAATCGAAGTTTCAATGCAATCTAAAACACAACAAAATTCACAGGCCTGCTAATCTAATTACATAACATTTTTCAGTTCGCTAGTTAGTAGACAGTTTTAGATTCGGTTCTGCAGAAAATCATGAAACTTACCTTTGGTACTAGTGTTGGTCGCAGAATAACCCGAGACGCTCCATCAATCTCGTTGTTGCATCGCTCTTCAACAAGTTTGATGGTTCCATCAGAGAGGTCATAGTACAGAGTTGCTTGTTTCTCAACCTCAAACAGATTCTTATCTTCCCCGTAACGTGCATAAAATCTCAATCGCTTAGGGTGGTTCTTGTAAAATGAGGCAAGCTTGTGATCCTTTACATACGGTTTTCTGTACGAACGAAGTTTATTCGCCTGTGAATAGAGAAAATTACTTACAATACTGTGGATTTTCAAGAAATTTCCGCGTAGTGCTGCTTTTACCCCATAACACTCATAATGACGGATTCTTTTAACTTTTAGAAAAATGTTATTGTTAGTTTGCTTAGGATAGAATCCTTTGGAAATATTCGATAGGTCCTTTCCTTAGAATAGAATCCTTTGGAAAGATTCTCTATTGGTCAATAGGTCAAAACTGATTAGAAGTCATGGGCGACTTTTAAGCACATACCTCATTCCTATCTTCAGTTATCGGATCATAGACGTCTGGTTGAGGCGATCTCATTCTGTAACCCATTTCTGTCATGAATCTTCGTGTGAACTTGTCGCAATTTATCAACTTGTATTCCCTGCCGTTCAAAATTAAACTTTCCCCGATATTGAGATCATCTATGGTGTAGAAACCTCCTTCAGGCTTTTTAAACTTTCCTTTACTTATAATGCAACCTGGTCGAACATTAAACAAATTCGAAGTTAGTACAATGTCCTAATATTAACTTGTAAAACATATTAAATAATTATTGTTGCAGTACTTCATTCGCAAATACCGCTATTTGTTTAAAACTTAATAATGAAAAAATTTGAATGTTCTAATAGAAACAATATTTTACTGCTGTTTTATCTAAGTGCATGACTCAATATTTAGTAGTAATTTTGCATACGTTCATCTCTTTTTCAATAGGTATTTTTTTAATTCCGATAGAACTTTGAGTAAATATTGATAACACGTTTCAGAAAATATATTTTACAGAATTTAGAGCGAAATTGTATTTTGAAAATGACGTTTAAATAAATTTTCATAGCTCGCAATAAGTGAACCACGGAAATTTTAAGATAGCAATATTATATTTCAGTTTTGTAGCATGTGCTGCTTTTCAGATACAGTTTTTTTATTTCTTAGCGCTTAAAGTATGTTAAAGCTTATTTCAAGACTTAAATATAGTATTTTGTGCATTTACAATGACACGTTTTAAATGCATTTAAAAATGGTTACATATGTTTGTATAATTTAATGTGTATAATTCAGACTCTCATAACATACTTTTAGAGGGATATCTAGAAAATCGCATACCTTGAGTCAAACCGCTATTTTTTTGTATTGGCTCGTAAACTTTTATGTCATCATCATCCAGGTAATATAACACATTGCATTTTCTAAACCTTGTGGTCACTTTGTCACCATCTCCTAAATTGTCGAGGTAATACGCTCCAAACGTTAAAACCTGAGGTAGTAAATAAATAAAATAACGATTTATTCAAGCTTTTCATCCAGTGACAGTCGATTTTACAATCAGACAAACAGCTATCAGATTCCCACCAGAAAATCTGTCAATAGTTATCCACTACTGCTTAAAAAATAAAAACTCTTCAACGACTACGTCAAATAACGTAACAAATTGAACAAAACATTTTAACAACAAAAGCATATTGTGTTTAGTTCTTCAAATTGCTCTGTGAGTATTCAGTTGAAAGTAGGATTATTTCAGATATTACATATTTAAAAAACCTGGACACTTACAGAATGATTGTTGGTTTGGAAAAACTAATCAAAATGTTAAGAAAAGAAATTTCGATACTACAAAGCGTGCACGGAACTCTAACAACTACCGAAATTAGCGTGAACAAGTTTCTGAGGAGGAGCCTAAACTTGTTAAAGAATTAGCTATGACAATAATTGAAAAAGCGAATGGTGATAAGGAACTGACAGAATGGCATTTGGACTCTGCCTGTACATCACACATGACTCCAAACGATACTTGGATGGAAAATATAAAAGAGGAGAACAAAACTGTCAGTGTTGCAGAAGAAGGTAGAAACATCGAATCGACCTACCGAGGAGAGATTAGAGCAACTACTACTGAAGGAGATACAAGAGCTATCAGATTAAAGAATGTCTTGTGTGTTCCAAAACTCAGAGGTAATTTAATGTCTGTTCCGAATATTGTTAAACATGGAAATGAAGTAGTGCTTAATTCAAAAGGAGCATACATTTATGACGAAAATGGTCAATTGGTGTGTGAAGGTAAATTAAGAGACAATATATTTATTGTGAAACTGATACCTCGAAAGACAAAAACAGAAGTTGAAACATGTCTCCAAACACAAGTAAATTCCTATGAAATGTGGCACAGAAGACTTGGCCATCTAAATCATGAATACCTTAAAATGATGTTGGCAAATAAAATGGTACGAGGACTAGAAAAATCGGAAGAGAAATCAAAACTTGTGATTCACGTAAAAGAGGGAAAATGGCACGCTGTTCATACGTCACCACCTATTGAGAAACATCAGAAAAACCCCTTGAAGCCTTACATATAGATCTGTGTGGCCCATTTAGAGTGGCAACTTTAAGAGGAAAGAAATATATGATGACAGTGGTCGATCAGTTTTCAAGAAGATACTTTGTTGAGTTTTTGAAATCAAAAAATGAAGCAAGAGAAGTTATACAAGTCTTGATAAGAAGAAAACGAGAAAATGAACTGAACACAAAAGTTAAAAGAATAAGAACAGATAATGGAACAGAATTTATCAATGAAGAAATGTGTCAGTATTTGGATCAGAAGGGCATAAAGCATGAAAAGACTACATTCTATTCACCGAGAAGTAATGAAGTGGCCGAAAGAGCAAATAGAACACTACTTGATAAAGCACGAACTTTACTAATAGATTGTCAATTACCCCTTGAATTTTGGGAAGCTGTAGCTACTGCGGAGTATATGCACAATATAAAGAAACATTAGTGCAACGACATCTGACGACAAAGATCAGTGGACACGTGCAATGGATGAAGAAATTAATTCTATAGAAATGCATGAAGTATGCGAACCAGTGGAAAGACCAAGTACAAGAAAGTTATCAAAAGTCGTTAGATATACGAGATCAAGAATTGTGATGATGGGAAAAATTATAAAGCAAGATTAGTAGCAGTTGGTTATGGACAAAAAAAGGTGTATATTTTGAAGAAAGTTTTAGTCCTGTGGTGAAATGGGACTCATTGAGAACACTTCTGACACTTGCAGCTTCATATAATTCAATAGTAAAGTTCTATGATGTAAAAACCGCCTAATAAAATGGAATATTAGATGAAGAAATATACATGGAACCTCCAAAAGGTTATCAATTACCAAACGATAAAGTATATTTGATCAAACGCAGCATTTATGGATTACCAGTCAGGAAGATGCTGGTACAACAGATTTTCTAAAATATTAGAGCAAGCAGACATGAAGAAATTAAAATCAGATAAATCTGTGTACACTAAGAGGAAAGGCGAAGAATAGATTCACATTAGAATTTATGTGGATGATTTTTTAATTGTGGCAAGTTCAAATGAAATTATCAATGAAGTAATAGAAAGGATTGAAAAGAATATTGAAATTAAGGAAACAACAGATTCAAATGTTTTTAGGAGTACAAATCAAGCAAGGAAGAAATTAAATAACCTTATTCCAAAAGAATTACATAATCAAAGTTTTAGAAAATTCAAGATGCTGGATTGTAATCCAATGAAAACTTCAGCAAACGTAGCAGGGGACAAGGAATTGAATGATTTCAAAGAATCTGAACATTTTTCACCACAAAAATATCAAGAAGCGATAGGCTCCATGATGTATTTGGCAACTGGAACTCGACCTGATATAGCTTGTATTGTAAGTAAATTGCCTCAATACAATCAAGATCCTAGACAGATACATTGAACTGTAGTCAAGCGAGTCTTTCGATATCTGAAAGTCCCTTTCAGATATCGAAAATGATATTCGATATGGATTTTTGCCTAACACTTAAAGCTGCAAATGGAAAACTTAATGCAAGTACTGATGGCAAGCTGGAACACAACAGCAGATGGAAAATCCTGCAGTGGATATTTATTGAAAATGGGAAGTCGCTCGTTGGATGGAAAAGTGGGAAACAGAAGCTAGTTGCATTATCAATGATAGAATCCGAATTAATTGCAGCATGTGATAGTGTTTGCGCAGTGAAGTGGCTAAAATATTTACTAGAAGAATTAGAAGAGAACTCTGTTATACTCAAACCCATCAATGTGAAAACGGATGGCAAGGGATTAATGGACCAAATTAATAAGTAATTGTACACGCCGTATAAATAGGAAGTGACACTTTATTAAAGACGACAAGGATTGTGGAGAAATTCAATTCTTACATCAAAATGCGAAGGAATTAGATGCAGATATGATGACAAAGCACCTTCCTAGTCCACCTTCCTTAAACCAATATATGGCTTGATTAGGATTAGGGCCAATAACAGCTACCATTGGATGCAAGTGATTGTGGACTGTGAAATTGGACTGTTACCAAACTAATTAAAAAGCATAACATAAATAAGGACTGTAAGTGATAAAAATGTAGGGAGAATTGTGGATATTTTTATCTGATGCTAAAGCATACTTACAACTCAACTTGTGATGTTTCTTTTAGATGATTTTTTTACGTTTATGTTCTAGCTCATGATGAGATGCTGTAGGAACCTGCTTTTCTTTTTGTACTTAATTATACCTTAAATTAGTCTAAATAAATTATTTGTTTTGTTAAAATTCTTCCTCATCAATCCATGGCTTCATAATGTTTATATCTGTTGTTGTCATTCGACTGTTAACAAATAACGTTGATTTCCGTTCCACATACGTGTTACTTGGACAGAAGTAATTTTATAATGTAACAGGTACTGTTATGTCAGCAGAAGTAATTTTATAATGTAACAGGACTGTTATATCATGTGTGAACCGCATGTGAAAAGTGAAAAATTCAAAAGGATCTAATATTACCTACCGGTGCTGCATTGTAGTTGAACATATCATTTCCCACCAAATGTTTAACTCGGCATGTTTTTGGTACCTTGTCATCACAATCTTCTTCGACTGAAATTCCATTCCGAATGACGAATCGCTGGGGTTTGTGGTAATTTCGTTCGTGAATCTAGTAAGAAAAAGCATAATAATATAATTAACTCTAGGGGCGGTGAGATGGTCTGGTATTTCACCGCCTTGAAATGTTTAAGACTGGGTACTGTCTGTTTACCATGAGAACTGCTTCCGGCACCGGGTCTGAATGGTGGCGGTAACTATAGAAACAGGGCTCATTTGAGCAGGGATTACTCTCGGGTATTACTTAATTTTATTTTGTTTTCAGCGAATGTTGACTGCGGAAAGAGGTAGTTTGTTAGTATAGATCTTCTCGGCGACAACTAAGAATCATACAAATATATTTCCAATTTGTCATCAAGTACGCCAATGTGACAAATGTGAATATCTTCTTCAAGCAACCCTATGAAAAATAATATATTGTCCGTTTCTGCGGTAACAGAGACATGGGTGGACTTTGTATCTGAAACAGATCTCGTGGTAAACAGACAGTATATGTGGAAATATACTTATAGCTGATGGCTGAGAGAGAGAGAGGAGCATGTGCAAGCATAATAAGGACTTCCGGCTTTCAGATAACGTCACGCCCTGTTCTGATTTCCCCAGAGAAGCAAGCAGAGGGACGACGACGTCTTCGTCAGGCTGCCATCTACTTCCGATGTGTAACATACACTGTCCATAATTTTTGACATGAATATCCATCCTACGCTTTTTTTCTTCATTAAAATAGTGTTGTACCATACGGATGTACTTCTCTGTGTCCTTCTCATCCCCATTTATATGAATGCCTATTAAGGTATTAAAATGTTTTTTCATTTGATATTCTAGTTTGCAAAGTGCTCTAAATTTGTGATGAGAAACAAGAGGCCTCACCAACCCTTTGAAAATGTTTTTGTTTTGTACATAATGCGTTCAAAAAGGGTGATGGTTTTCATCGATAATTTGTTTTGACAAAAAGAAATAAAAACATTTCAGAATAAGGCCCTTCAAATGATTAACAAGTAAACTAAATGAAAAAGTAAGGACTAGGTTGGAATGTGTGAGGAAGAGAGAGAGAAGCATAAAAGTCTTCTATAAAGCAAAATTTAAAGGGCGCTAGTATTTTTGGGGTAGAACGTTCTTCCTATTCTTAATCTGTATTGGGCCAAATCCTCGTCTTCTGGCGGTTTGTTTACACTGACAATCCCTCCCATTGGAAAAGGATTTAAATTTAAGTGCTTGTAATACTTCTTTCCTTAAGAGAGAGTTTCTTGTTTTAAGCTAAATACAACATTGAGCGCTAGTGTTTTGGTAACCGCTTTCGCAGATTGTGAAGTAACATGGCATGTTGCTCGAATGCAATTTCAACATGTCGCTTGTACTAAATTTTTTCTTCTCCGCTAGTTTATGTTTGAACTGAAAAACCCTCAGATAAAAGTACACAATTGTCACTTTGATTGTGAGGAATCGAAATTAAAACAACATAAAAAAATTCAGAGGTAAAAATGCAATATAAGAGACGTTTTGTAGTCAAGAGAAAATTTGTCACCAATTCGAATCACCGAAAGCTATACTACGAAAATATGAATTATTAGAATTGGAGTCAAATCGTGTGCATAATTGGTTATGTTCCCTAAAATACATCATCGTCTGAGGGTTTCACATTCTTAATTTCACTTCATAACTTGCAGTAATCGATGCATAACTCCTAACCAGTTTTGACATTCTTGACCATTAGGATCTTTCCTAGGATTCTTTCAACCAATAGATGTAGTTATTTAGTCATTACTGTGTCGTGGGGACAAGGCAATACTACACTACTCGAAAATCTCGCGATGCTCAGAGGGTTAAGCCGTGCAAGTAACTTTAAAATTGCTTGTATCAAAATAAATCATTAAAAAAATATTTTTATCAAACAATTTAAGCCTTTCTTTCATAAAACAAGGTCTATTATTATGATGGTTTGTGTTTCTCAAAGAATACTAAGCATCGGGAAAATAATGGACATGAGATAGAATTAATTCCCTTTTCAATTAAGAATAGTTCTATAAATACTTACGTCAAAGGTAGACGAAGGCCTTAAAATATTTTGTTTAAATTTAACTGCCATTTAAGCTTATATGTTGTTAACAGATCCAGAGACGAAGATAAAGAAAAATATTTTTATAAAACTACAAACGAGATTACTGCCATTCATAGGTTTGAAATAAAAGTTTTTTGTTTCATTCTCAAATTTATAAATTAACTGCATAATAATAAGATGTTATAAATAATTTTAGTGTTATTAAATTTTGATAAATTTGACTTTTCTTAACTAAATACGGATGTGTAAAAAGATTCTATTGAAGGCGCTCTTTACATTGGCTTTAAAAACGACTTCTGTAAATATTGCAATGCTTTTATCTAAGTCTAAACTATCTATTAAGTCTAAACTAGAGAATTGTTTGAAAACACTTGTTAATGAAGTAGATTTGTAGGTCATAAAAGTAATTGATTTTTAAATGATAGATACAAAGAATTCGATAATGCAGATGTAAAAGATGCTTTGCATCAGAAAAGATTACAATTCTGCATTGCAACAAATTGTTCTATATTAGAACAAATTGGTGCTTCAAAGAGATTGCGTTTTTGCGAATGTACATCAATCTAGTACTTTGGACTGAAGCACACAAAATGGCTTTTGATTAAAGAAGTTTAAAAATAAAAAAGCAAGACTGGTAAAAGCCAAAGTTGGGCCAATCAAATCGGTTCTGAAACAGAATGTCATTTTTGTTTTCATTTTCAAAACCAAGTTGAAATTTAATCACCTTTCCCAATGCCAAAGGTAAGAATATTTGAAGATATGCGTGATATTAATACATATTAGATTAAACATGCATTATCAGCATACAATGTTTGACAATGAATCCTGCGTAGTTTAGAAAATATTTTGTAATAAGATAGTTTCATGTAATTGAAAATTAATATACTTCAAAAAGTTTCGAAAATTTTGACAGTACATTTAAAAAATTAAGCTATTAGAAATAGCTCACATGAAAATTACAGGGAGTAAGGCTTACCATGTGTCTATTAATGCAGACTTTAAACCTATAACAAATCTAATTACTGGTCTTCAAGTTTCTTATGGGATGAACAAATTTAGCTGTTTTTAACAAAGTTTATGCTGATTTGAGATCTGATTGTAAAAAAATTACCACCACGTCAAGTATTTTTGTTATTGGGTATTTGACATTTACAATAATTTAATATAAGAGCTTTTAGACATGAAACGACACTATTTTTAAACTTTCATATTTCGCCACTTGGCATTTTATGTGTGGAAGCTGATTTTTCTGATGAATATGAATGACTAATGTGCTGGGCCCCTCACTGATATGATAACTAATAATTCACTAACTGATAACTCACATAAACTGATGAATATAAAACCGCAAGGGAATCGCCATTGTATTTTTCATTGAAAGAAAAACACGTGCTGCATTTTTGTGAGCAAAATTTGATAAAAAGTGGAACTAGTCACGTGAAAGATTGTTATTTTTGTTTAACTAAAGTTAGTGGATTTTCAATGATTTTTCAATGGTTTCAATTTTTAACGATCATAATGAATGTTATCTATTTACCGACTCAATAATTATAGCAAAAGTAAAATATAGTATCCCAGGACAGTCCAAATTTACCATCAGCCCTAAGGCCTGTTCCTCATGGAGATGATCCCCCTATACAAAAGCAAAATTCAATGAACTGTGAAGAGATAGATTCAAATTCATCCGAGGAAGATATAGACGACTGAAATAAATTGAATTATGTCGTTCTAAACCTAGGTCTTTCCAAACAACAAGCTGAACTTCTAGGTTTCAGACTTCAAGAGTAAAACCTTCTGTAAGTTTACACGTGTTTCTGTGTTCAGAAATAGAAATTTGGTGTTCTTTCTATGCAAAATGCAAGATGGTATGGATTTTATTAAGATATTCCAAGACTGATGACAAATTTAGGAATATCTCACGATCATAATGAATGTTATCTATTTATCGATTCGTTTAGCGACTCGATAATTATAGTTTGCATCAAACCCGCGCGCATTGATATCTTAGCTCGTAAAGATTTAAGAATCGTTTGCTGTTTTTTATTTTGTTTTTGTTCTTTAGACACCAGTTGTGGCAACATTTAAAAAGATATATTTAGAATTTGTGTTCTAAATATATCTTTTTGTTCCTTAGAATTTGTGTTCTTGTCATCGTTAGAACTGTTCGTGTTAATAATTCTTATGCAAATATTATGCCTTAGCTTAGGGCAAAATTTGCGCTAACACATGGAAGAGCTCCTCATGGAATCATAATTTCAGATCCATGCCTCTGTTAATGTGCATAGAATTTTGTAAATAAATAAGATTTTTAATTATATAGTCCACTGATTTAGACCTACTGCTAGCACGGGCCATTGGTCCTCAGATAAGGAAATAACTGAGTGATTCTGTTTTTATCGATGAGCTAAACACGAAGCTCGACACATTGCAATCGTTCAAATCTGTGGTCAAGGAATTTTAGGGAACCACAAAGAGGAAAATTACCTACACCCCATTCCAGACTCTCAAGAATCATAAAAACCTTGGGTGCTGAAAGTCCTTAAAAATATATTTCCCAAATTCTCTTCTGGATTATTTCCAGACAACCTAGGAGCAGTCAGCGATGAACAAGGGAAAAACTTTCACCAAGTTATCCTAACTATGGAGGAGGAGGTATAAAGGCAGAGAGATATATGGGATCCCTCAATGAGTGATTGCCGCTGGTTTTTTCAGATGGATACATAAGGGAAAAAATTAACTACCTGTACGGGAATATTACTATAAATTTAGTTTTCTATTTATGCAAGTTTATTTTTTGTTGTTGTCTAATGCAATGATATGTGACTATGACAATAATTTTTAAAATTATAACTTTATAGCTAACAAGAAAAATAAATGCTGTAATAAATTACACCTTGAATCTTAGCTTTAATTTGGAATTTAGTAAAATATGACATTTACTTCCAATTCCAAGGCATGTAAATATTGCACTGTATATATATTTTGAAATATAGCAATTGTCAATACACAAAAACTTATGTGATGAAGATTTTTAGTCTTATTTGAATTCAGCACTCCCCAAAATTAGTTAGAAAAATTTTATTTCACCCATGTTATGAAAAAAGTTTAAAATTGTTGGCCAGCGTTATTCGTAGGTAATATGTAAATCGGAATTTGTTTCTTCTAGGAACAATTTCCAGGGGATGAAGTCACTAATATTGTGAAATCCGTGAGTATCCCATCCAATTTCGTTTTGAATTTTAGACTAATGAGACTAATTTAATGCTTATATCAGTAGCTATAAATAAATGTAGTGGTAGTGAGTTCAAGTATGGGAGGCAAATGTTTACCAAATGTTCGTCCTATCTTTCTTTCTGGTAATTGTTTCCATCTAGAAATTAAAATTCTCAATATTTTTCTAAAGAATTTAATACAATGGAATTATTCAAGACCTGTCGTAAGAATACAAGATATTGAAACAGTTTTAAAAGTTACATGTGAAACCATATATCATATTACTTATTTCTCATTAATTATTTGAAACTTTAGTAACGAGTAAGAAAACTTGTTTATATAATTGTTCCATTTGGTGACTTCCCGCAAAAACAATTGATCAAAATAATTTAAGTTTCGTAGTTGCAATTATTAACAACTCAGCTAATTTTATATTCATGCTATTTCTGTAGGTTATAACTGAAGTATTTAGCCAAGTTCAAGACGATTTTGCAGAAATGTTAGTAGATTTATGGGCTACGACCATTGAAGAAAAAGTTTTATGGAATCTTTCAAAACTTGATAAACCGTTCAAATTCATTGGTAAATTCTGTTGTGAATTTTATTCCATAACAGCTTTTTTTAAAGCGAAGTATATAGAAAATGCAAATTTCTGTTAAACTTCTTTTACCATTACGTGATATATTAGACGTTCGTTAGACGGAAATGTTTTTAAAGGATGAAAGTAGTATCTGGTAATCAAGGCCTACTAGAGCAGTGGTTCTTAACCTTGGTGATACTGCGGCCGGTAAACCCTTTTTTATAAGACTAGGGCCTAAATACCTCTCTCTTTTCAATTTCCTTAAGTTCATACATTAAACTAACGTAAGTATTGATTGTGTCATAATCATAAAGTGTATTAATACATTTATGTATACGGTGTGGCAGGTTGACAAATATAAAATTATATTTAAATTAGTTACCAATCATTGGGAAAATGAAATCTAGTGGAGTATTGTAGTTTCCTCAGGCCAACATCGTTAAATTAATTTGAGCTGATTTCCTATGGCATACCTCAATCCGATCACCAAAATTAAACAAAGTCCCATATCTCTGGTTCAAATTAAAATTTAAATCTGTAGACTGTAACGGCGGCTAGAGAAACGATCACCACGCCAGCGTGGGAAAATGAAAAGTCTTGTTGACTCAGGTGTCGAGAGGAAAAGCCCACACTCCATAACGACCACCCGAAAACATCTTAATGATTTCTTAACGACAGCCAGCCAGCAGGGGTCGGAAATCGCTGTGGTTTCAAAACAAAGGGCAGGCGCCTTTCTGTCGCTCTCTTCGACATTTCGAGACCAAGAAGATTGATATAAATGTTGATGAGTTTCCGACAGGGTTTGATGGACCCTTTTCAAGTCCGCCGAAGTCTGTCGTAAAAGTTGAGGGGAAAGACCAACGTGAGACAGCCAATCAAGAACGTGAGAAATCTTCAACACCCAATCCAGCACCGACTAAAAGGCGGACCAGAAACGGAAAGGAGGAGTCGATAAGCACCCAACAGATAAAGTTTTTGGGAGATATCATCAGAGAGAGATCACGAGAGGAAAGACGAGAGGAGAGACGGAGACAGAGGATCACAGAGGATCAGAGAGCTTGGAGAGAAGCGGTCAACAGAGACCGTTTTTGGAGCTTGGTGAATATCCGTTCACTGTTGTGCATTTATCCCACCTTGGGATCCGATACACGCCGGAGTATTTTAGTGAGAAAGGCTCGACCGTAGCCGTAAAGGATAACCCTCCTAGAGATCCGTGTAACTGTTCATCCTAGTAGTGATCCTGTCCAGTAAGACTGAGATTTCCTGCCTTGGAACTCTGTACTCACTCGAGTAATTTTGTGTTGAGAATAGGCTCACCCGTAGCCGTGCGTTAGACTTCCCCGAGCGAAATTGTGAGGCTCGCCAGCAGCCCTAAGCGCCTCGATAGAACTTTGGACCTTCCAAGGAACTAATATTAATGAACTTTACATTCATTTTCCGACTTTTTGTACAAATTGTAAAATAAACCAATTTAGTCCAGAATCGGATATTTTCAATGGTAACTAGTCTAGCTACCCGTGAATCAAGACGTTACAAGACCCTATTACTTTTTAAAAAAATCAAGTTTCTCGGGTTTCGGAGTAAGCACTAACGCACAACAATGCAAACTTGCGAAGAAATAGTATTCAGAAGAAAGATTTGATATCCGGATACAGGGCAAGGGCTGTCTTGATCTTCAATTTCAGTGGGAAAATGTTCTTTTCCTTGCTGATTGGTCACTGACATTACTACACTGATATTGCTATTTAGGCATTCTGGATCTCAGCTTTTCATTACATCCTAATATTTTTCCCAGAATATTTCAACTAAAAATATTTATTCACAAGAATGCTTACAAAGTGAAAATAAATTCCAGGAGAACCTCTCGCAGCCAGTATAATTGATGCCAGGGCCATGTACCGGGTCAATGTCCGACGATTGAGATTGAACTGGATTTTGAATTTTATGGCGCAAGGTTCTACAGACAAAGGGCCGTCGTGGCTCAGTGGATATGCACACTGCCCAAGCAACCTGCGAGTTGTAGGCTGCGAAGGTTCGATTCCTTTCAGTTGCATTCCTCCCTGGGTGTATTTCTTTCTTCTGTCTCAGTAAAACTTTTATTGTGTGTGTATGTCTATTACTTGATATTGTATGTCTTGTGTCTGGCGCAGCATGGCCAAATATGGCCTATGCCCCATAAAACCCAGAACTAACTTAAGTAGGACAAGCTGAGTCAAACGCGACGGTTTAGAAACACTGTACTAGAGGATGATCTCCAGTTGGTCTTAATCTTACTCGATTTTTACCATTACTAGAGTTGAAGAAGTTTAAATACTCATTCACATTCTTAAATTATTAAAATTTAATTTTAAAATAGACTATGTGAAGAATTTATGAACATAACGAAAAGTTTTTCCGTGAGTTGCTTTTAAATTTTCTAATCTAAATGCTATGCAATCATTTACGGAACATTTTCAATTTTTGACAGATAATTAATTTGCTCCTTTTCCTAGCTACGTGTGCTTTAATGCAGAGAACTGGAGCAGGTTTGAGCAGTGCCACATCATGTTACTGGGATAATACCACTGATGGTTTGTTTAAGAAAATGTTTTTCAGAATCCTACAAACTGCACCTTAAATTCACGAAAAATTTCGCTTGAGGATTGTATATTTGTAATAATATTATTTTTTATTTTCAGGAAGTTGTACTATTCGTTGGGAAAATTCGTTCCTGCATTGTATTGTAACAGTATTTGGATTAGCCATTTAAGTGTCTAGTCTCCTGTTATTGATATTAGTTGGATTTGTTCGACTATTATTCAAATTTTTATTTATTTCTCATTAAAATATTTATATTTGATCTAAAATAAAATATGTTTGCCTTTTCTCTTTTCGATTTTTGATTAACCACTGATTCATATCTACTTTATGCAAGAAGAATGACATTAGGTCCATACAGTGAGTCAAAAAGTATTGGAGTATAAGCAATTTTTGATAATTTCTGAAAAAAATATGCACAAGTAAATTTTTTTCGTTACATAAAATATCTTAGAACTAAACAAGATTACTTAATAATAAACAAATATGAAATTTTGTATATCTTGTATTGGGCACTTTGAATTAAATGAGTTTTTAAAACAGTTAATGATAAAAATTAATACCTTTTTCACCTAATTTACGTTTGTTGACAGTTCTCAATCTATTCGGTCTCGTTTTGGAATGATTTTCACATATTATTGATTCTATTTTACCCATTCTGCAAGTAATTATTTTAAAGTTAATTTTTATAGGAAATTTTAAGTATGTTAATTCTATATTGCAAATAATCCTATATATTTTCGATAGGGTCGAAGTCTGAACTTTGTATATAAGTTATGATGACTTTGGATACGGTATAGGGGTCTATGTTATCTACAAACATGCATATTATGTATCGGGTCTTCATCCTGATAAAATTTAAAATTTGACAATATACACAATTTTAGCACACTCTCTTTTAATTTTTTTCAGAGTATTTTAATCCATTAATTTCAGAATATTTTATATTAATGTCACTGTTTTCAAGTCAATCGAATGTCAATTCTAAAACCAAAAAAGAACTGATACAACTCAGGACCATCTACTATCACCACGTCTTACTATGGGAGTAAGATTTTTCAGTTTATATTCAGTATATTCAGCCTCCATCGCTTAAAAAATATGAAATTTTGATTAATCTATAAATATAATTGTATTATAGAATTCTCGAAGCTGATTAATATAGGCCCCTTAGCGAATTTTCTTATTTCTGTGAAAGCCCTTTGTTTTAATTTATTTGTGTATAGCTTTTTACATATACTCGATTAAATTAAAATTTTCTTACACATTAGCATTAGCTTCAATTTATCAAATCTTGTTTTAAGGATATTAGGAATATTTATCATGATACACCTCTCTTTGAAATCACTGATATACATTGGACGTACAGTTCATGGTTTATTTTCAATTAAATTTGTCTTCTAATACATAAAAATTATGTTATGACTAGTGTAGACTTGCTTGCATTCAACATTTCACCGATATTTGTCAGATTTTCCACCATTTCAGGGGAAAATAATGTTTTCTTAGATCGAAAGAAATCTTCCATTTTTTTCGAATCCATACTTCTAAATTTGTTGTGACACCTTGAAATTACAATTTCGTATTTAAAGTACATTTTAAACTATAGTTTAGTCTTATAGTTCTTAGAAATTTGTGTATTTGTTGCATTTTTCCAGACTGCCTCATTACTTTTTTAGCCACTACTTTCCCTGTGCATACAAAAAGTGCAAAATATTGTATTTGTTATTTGAATTCAATTTTAAGCTTCGTAGCCCATTTAGTTCAGTCCTTAGATACTGAATGAAAATTTTAAGAAAAGCTTATTTTTGTTGTAATAGCTGCTGATTTTTGAATAATGTTTCAATATTTGCTGTGACCCAATAATTTTTTGAATCTTAATGTATATAGTTTTACAAATAAACTCTACTCTCTTCAACTCAAACTTTAAATAACCTAAAATACCATTATTATGTGTGGCTTTTTGTTATGAAATATCATCGCAAGTGTCTGGTATGTCACCTAAGTACATGAATAACGCATATATGAACAAGTTGAACGTTCCCCCAGTTGAAATATATTGAAAATTTTATTTCTATTATTATTTTGCAAACAATATTTATAATAATTTGACAATGAAATGAAAAGGAAATTAATTCATTGTACTTCAAAATTGAAAATTAAATCTGCTATATAAGTTACACTCTGTGTCAAAAAAAAAAATCAAAACACCTCGAAGCCAGAGTTCAATCGGAATAAAACTTAGCATGCGTGACGTTCCTGAAGATCGATGATCGAACGAAATTACCACAATGTCAAATCAAGAGGACTCTTATTACAGTAAAATTAAATAGAAAGGTCGTGAACTATAAAGTTGTGCAGCCTCCTGTAGATGCTGATGTACAACGTGGCAAGGAGTCCAATAAAACCCTCAAGGTGTCCTGTGGCACACACACAAACCCTGCCAAATATTCTGCTGCTCCAGATCTCACATAATCCGGGTGTGTGCAATTGACAGCCTAGCATATCTCAGACATGCTAAATGAGATTCTAATTTCTTTGACAGGCGGGAAAATAGCCCCTTCGACCCGAAACATGAAAAGCGAAACTGGTCTAAGGATGTATCGCTATGTTGTCAAAGTACTACCACTACTAGAGGGAACAATTGTCGGGAGTGAGGACTACCCACAACATTACACTATTATTTAACAGTTACAGTGGAGTGCTGGGACCAAGGTAGCCCAGTTGGAAGAGCAACAGATTAGCAACTGGAGGGTTGCGAGTTCGAAACTCGGTACAGCTAAAGACCGTCGTGTACACAGTGCACGTCAAATTTGTCGTGGCCTCAAATGTCCTCACGTTGGCGTGGTGTGGAAGTTTGGAGAGTGGGGTTCCAGCTCAGGTGTTCTAGTCATCTGACCATGGTTCAAAATTGGATGGCATTGTCCTTGGATCTTTTCCTTAGGAATGGATTTCGGACCGTCACCAATAGCACGTTATGTTGCTCTAGTGCGAAGTAAATTAATTACCTACCTTCAGTGGAGTGCCGATAGATAGTAATTTGGGATTTGTAGCGCTGACAGAGTCTCCACCACACGGAAAACGGTGATCATCTTCGAAAAGATGCCTGTGCATGACTCTCGAGAACGGCATCGCATTCGTAGGTGTTCAGTAACAATTCTCAGTTAATATAAGAGGCGGTAGAGTGTTCATGCGGCGGAACGTATTCTGGGCATGACGTTATTGGCTTGTTTTTAGGAAATGATTTCAGCACTACAGGTAGGTAGTTGAATTAACATCACACTGGAGCAACACAACGGGTTATTGGCGACGGTCCGGGATCAATCCTGAAGAGAAGGATCCGAGGAAGCCTCCTAATTTTGAATCACGAACAGATGACGGGACAACACTTGAGCTGACACCCCACTCTCCAAACTTTCACACCATGCCAACGTGAGGACATTAGAGTTCTCGACAGATTTAACGTGCACCTGTTCCGTTTTGAATTTCGGAATCAGAAGTATTCAGATTATAGTTGGTGTACTCAATTGTTCCATAAAAACACCTTATAACACAAAACAGTTTATTTACAGCTCTAATATGTACACTCTTTGCTTTAAATCACAAAATAACACTCAGAAGCATTTATGGCGTAAATAATATGTATTATTTCTCTCTAAAAATACGACAAAGGAACTCAGAAGCCATTTCTCTGCGTACATAAAACACAAACTAAAACTAGACTGTTGCCATTCGCAACTTACTAAATATATCAAAACAAAGATAATAATCAGGTAGAGTATCAATCCGACATTCTCCCACCTAAGTTAACTTTTATCTTAAAATTTAACTTACAACTAGTTATAATCACAATTACAATAACAAAATTATATAAACAGTTCACAAGTCCAGTTTATGAGGCATTTTAATGCTACGGCCACTTCTAGTTTTTCTTACCTCCTCAGAAGATTCAACATTGCAGTCAACTGATTGACTGACTGTTGGTTGCTCACTTAATTTCGTACTTGGCAATTTTTCTCTAACTAGAACTGACTTTGCTGATGACACTTCTAAAGGATAGAGGCGTTGTATCGGTCGAAGCAACTCACCTCTTGCAGTTTTTAGTCTCACAAGTCTCGTAACACCATCTTTCCCTGGGATTACCTCGATTATTTTCCCAAGTGACCAACTGATACGTTTCGTGTTGTCGCTTCCAATCAAGACAACGTCACCAATTACTACTTCGGCAGCCCTTTTACGTTCTGGTCTCTGAAGCAGAGCTCCCAAGTATTCCGATCGAAATCTATTTCTTAAGGCCTTTTGTAAATTTTGTCGATACTTAACACGTTGATTAAGACTCTGGTGATCAATTCTATCACAGTCAGGAACACCACTCATTTTGATATCTTGCAGGAACATTGAAGGAGTCAATGAAACCAGTTCTGCGTCATTATCCGCGACATACGTTATCGGTCGTGAATTAATTATGGATTCGCAATCACATAGCACCGTCGTCATCTGTTCATGAGTTAAAGAAGATCGGCCCAGTACTCTTCTCAATAACTTTTTAAGAATACCGATCAGTCTCTCCCACCATCCACCCCACCAAGAGGCAGTCGGTGGGTTGAATTTCCACTTAATAGGATGAAGAGCAGTGTCACTCACAATAAGGTTCCAATCCAGTGCACCTAGCAAATTTGAAGCACCCACAAAATTGGAGCCATTGTCACAATAGATAGTGCTGCATCGTCCTCTACGGGCTATGAACCTGCGCAAAGCCATTAAAAAGGATTGCGTAGATAAAGAAGCCACTAATTCAATGTGTACTGCCCTATAGACAACGCATGTGAATAGACAAACCCAAGATTTGTTATTATCTCTGAGAAACAGTGGTCCCGCCAGGTCAACACCACAGATCTCAAATACAGCAGCCTATCGTATACGGTCCTCTGGAAGAGATGCAGTGAGAGCATCAAGCTTCTTTGCAGAATGTCTCTTACAGACAATACATTTGGATAGGATAGATCTCACTGTCTTTCTACCATGCAGAATCCAGAATCGCTCTCTTAAAATGTTAAGCAGCATTTGAGTCCCAGCATGAGCATTTTTTACATGATAGTGTATCACTATACGCTTTACAACTTCATGTTTGGATGGTAAAATAGCAGGCATCTTAAAATCTTCACTATCTGGTCGATATAAAAGTTTTGTTTTCAATCGGATGATATCGTTTTTATCTTTGAAGGCTCCCAGAGTTTTTAACTTTTCATCTTGTTCATTAACGAAGCTTTCTCTTTCTGTATTATTCTGATAACTCCATACTCAGCTACAGAAATTTCTTCGGAATCAAGGCTACCATATTTTCTAGTATTTCTCGGAATACGACAATTATTAATGAATCGAAGTAGCCAGGCAATAATTCTTATAGTTTTGCTATAGCTCGAAAACTTATAGATGCAGGAATTGTCTATATTTTGAAGGTTCACCATAGATGATACTATTTCTTTCCTCTTTTCTTTCAACACTTCTTCATTTACGGAAAGAGTATCTGAGTTTAAAAACCATTGCAGGCCTAATACCGGGACAATTTTATTTTTTACACAAGAAACCTCTTCTGTTGAGGAATGGGAACGATTGTGCTCCCACCCTCTAAGGTCAAACTTCCTTTCTGACATAATATCTGTAGCTACTTGAATGAACTCATGCAATTCTGTCTCAGTTTTTACACTAGTTAAACAATTGTCCACATAAAAACTGTTTTTAAATTTCTGAACCATATCCTCAGGATATTTTGAGTTCCCAAGTTGTGCTTCCTCCAAAATCGTTTCTAGATGATATTGAATCACAGAATTAAGTAAGAATGGACTACTAGAAATTCCAAAGACGACACGACAGTGTCTAAAGTATTTCAGTTCATTGTTTTCGTTATACCAAAGAAATCTTAAATAATCTTTGTAGTTTTCTTGTAGGCGAATTTGTAAAAATGCTTTACGGATGTCTGCCGTAACTCCAAACTTGTTCATCCGAAAACGTGTTAATATAGTAGGAATTAACTCAACAAGGTTTATTCCTTTCTCCAGGCAGTCATTCAAGCTTGGGGAACCTCTCAGCTTCGCCGAAGCATCAAACACAGGTCTGATTCTGGTTGTGCTATTTTCTTTCACGACATGTCTGTGCGGTAAATAATGAGATGGCAATTGAATCTCATGCTTAGGAACTTCTTAAATTATTCCTTCTCTTGCTCATTCTTCAAATATTCGATTATAATCGTCATACAAATTTTCTTCTTTTAACTTTCGTGCAGTACCGTCTAGTCTCTTTAAAGCCAAGTTAAAATTATCAGGCAGTGGAGGGTGATCGGCAAGCCAGGGTAAATGTACCACGAAACGATTGTCTTTGTCGACCTGAACTGTGTTAATAAAATGCTCTCTGGCGGATTCCTGAAGGTCTTCTTTAGTTTTCTTCTCAGATGGATCGGTAATGCCGAGAGTGTCAAGAGTCCACAATTCTGTTATTGTTCTAGTAGTAGAAAGCATAGAATTAGCTACTGAGATTTCATTTTCCTTTGAAGAAATCTGTGGTATACGTCCCATAATGGTCCACCCTAAACGTGTTTCCATTGCTGTTAAACCACAAGGTAAGGATTTGTAACCACCGGTAAGGATTTTTCCAGCTACATCGGCTCCTATTAAAATTTCAATAGGACCTTTATAATCATCGCTCACATGAATACTACAGTCCGTAAGCTCTTTTAAATGAATCGCAGGCATTGTCGGTGGAACGCTTTCATAGATAACAGGTTGACTCAATACTTTGAAATGACAGTTATAAGACCCATCGCAACTTGTCAAATATAAAGTAAACACATCATGCTTGCACACTCCTGTATTTTCTCCACCGAACAGAGAATGTTGAAGATATTCCCAGCTTTCCCTTTTATATTTCATTTCTTTAGCAGTATTTTTTAAAATGTAAGAGCGCTGTGAAGCAGAGTCTATGATGGCTCTTGCTTTCCGTTTTCTCCCATCACCTCTGATTAAAACCGTTAACGTTAGTAACATAACACTAGGGCTTTGGGACACATTCGCAAGTGCTTGATCCTCATTCGGAACATTATCTAATTCTGCAGTTTCTTTTCCGGTAGGTGAGAATGCTTGCTGCTTTATGCTATGACAGAGTAAAATATGATGTCTTTTTCCACAACCCAAACAAGTTACCTTTGAGTAACATTTACGAACTTGATGACCTGGTTTTAAGCACAGAAAACAGCACCCTGATTTCTCTACGAGATTCTCTCTATCTTTCATCGCCATTTTTCGTACCTTCAAACAGTCAGTGGAATTATGTAAATTGTGGCAAAATATGCACTGTCTCTGTTCCTTCGAAGAGGTTAAAAGATCAGCCGCACTAGCTATTTGACGAGGGTCCCCATATTTACGTTTATTATTTCCAGCCCTCTTCTCCTTGAACAATTTAAAATTATGCTTGGTTTCAACTCCAAAGTTTTGTGAGGCTAGAATTATACGTTCCTCTGCCTGTACTTCATCTTGAAGAAAATCAAGAATTGAATCGAGATCAGTCTTTTTAGTAATTTTAGTTGTATTTTGATCTTCTTCATCGTGTGATCTACGACTTGTAGATCTATATCGTTCCCACGCTAGAAGCGTTTCCTCAGGTAGAGCAGACTCAACAAGTGGGAAAAGCATCGACGCATATTTATCCCTAGTTACTCTTAATATCTCAAGCGCACGGAGCTTTGTTTCTAACAAATCATAAAGATTTCTCAAAGATTTTCTCGGCATATTCTGCTTTTGGAGAACTAATGATAGAAGATCCCTAACATACACCTGTATAAGTAGTTCTTCTCTGCCAAAACGTAATTTTAATTGTTCTATAGCTTTCTCATAACTGTTTCCCCCGGGTGGAAAACTTTTAATTAGTTCTTCGGCAACACTTCCCTTCTCCATACATTGGGATAGGTATGCGAACTTATCATGCGGATCTAAATTATGGTCTTTATCTACTTTCTCAAATTGACCCCAAAATCTAACCCAGTTTCTTAAATCTCCATTAAATGTAGGTAACTGTATTTTAGGGTAACGTAATAATGTATTTTGCTGAGAAACACTACAATCCGAAATAACGTCTTCTCTTTCTGAAAGCGAAAGTTGTTTCAACTTAAACTGTAACAACCGCCAACGGTCTATATAACTTTCAGATTCATCGATCTCTTTCTCTATTACATCATCTTCAATGTTTGCAGAAAAAAGAAACTGCTTAACATTTTCTTCAGCATTCACCATTAGCGTAGCTTTTTCCTCAATAACTTTCAGAAAAAGTATTTTATCATAAATTTCTAAGTTTGCTTCTTCAGCATCAAACTCATTACATGCTTTACTAAACAGTCTCCTCTGCTGAGTTCTATTTTTCTTTGCTGCTTCCATATTAATTCAGGAAATAGGATAGACAAAACAAAAACTCACCCAAATAATCAGCAGTCGAATCCTGTCGCGGACGCCAGATGTTCCGTTTTGAATTTCGGAATCAGAAGTATTCAGATTATAGTTGGTGTACTCAATTGTTCCATAAAAACACCTTATAACACAAAACAGTTTATTTACAGCTCTAATATGTACACTCTTTGCTTTAAATCACAAAATAACACTCAGAAGCATTTATGGCGTAAATAATACGTATTATTTCTCTCTAAAAATACGACAAAGGAACTCAGAAGCCATTTCTCTGCGTACATAAAACACAAACTAAAACTAGACTGTTGCCATTCGCAACTTACTAAATATATCAAAACAAAGATAATAATCAGGTAGAGTATCAATCCGACAGCACCAGCATCCACGTACACGATGGTCTTTGGTTGGATCACGATTCAAACTCGCAATTCTCCGGTTGCTTATCTGTGGTTTACCAACTGGGCAACAACGTCCTTGATACGATAAGGTACGTACGTAAGTAATTGAGGGTAGGGGTACTTGAATTTACGTCGTACTGCATTAACACGACGAGATTGGTGAGGGTCTGGGATCAATCCCGAAGGGAAAGATCGAGAACAACACCTCGTAATTTTAAACATCGGTCAGACGACGAGGTCAACACCGGAGCTGGTACCCCACTCTCCAAACTTCCACACCACGCCTATGTGAGGATGTTTAACGCCACATTTAATGTGTACTAGTCCCCAAGTACACGGCGAACTTTGGATGGATCAAACCTCCTGTTACGAATCCGCCACTCTTCCAACCGAGCTTTCCACCATTCAACTAAGGGGCTGTCATGGCTCAGTGGGTATGCCCACTGCACTAGCAACTTTTGAGTTGTAGGCGGAGCAGGTTCAATTCCTGTCAGGTGTATTGTCCCCTGGGTGTATTTCTCTCTTCTGTGCAGTAAAACTTTCATTTTGTTTGTCTATTACTTGATATTGTTTGTCTTGTGTCTGGCGCAGCATGATAAAATATGGCCTTTGCGCCATAAAACTCCAAAACAACCAACCATATAACCATGAAGACATCGTTTTACACCGTATCGCTAGCAAAGTCATGAGAGTATTTGAGTAAGAGGAAGATGTGTTTACACTGAAAATTCCTCTCATTAAAACACTGCATTTCCACTGAAGAGCAAGACGTAAAGAAAAAAAAATCGGGAATGGAATCTCGAACATCCTAGTTGTGTTGCTATAGAGTGACGTTAATTAATTACCTACCTACCTACAGAGTTGCCAACCCAGAAGTACATAAAAGTTTTTACCATAGTTTAGTTGTTTTGAATGGCAACAATTAGATCAAATTTCTGGCTGTTGTGTTGATTTCGTTTTGTTTCGAAAATTTGCACTGTCACTTTATTGAATAATATAAACGGTCTGCACCTTTCATTGTCGATTTGTTTTCGAAACAAACGTTTATTTTTTCTGTGAGTTTGAAAATGACGCGCTCATTTCTCTTTGGTGGAGCTTCATCCTCCCAATCTCAAAATAAATATTTGGTTGAGTTTCGGGCTGGTAAAATGAGTATGAAAAATATGATTGTTAGTGCGGATAAAAGAAAGGGTCTTGTGTTTGTCTATCAAACAGATGACTCGTTGATGCATTTTTGCTGGAAAGATCGTACCTCAGGAATCGTTGAAGACGTAAGTCAAACCATTCATCATGAACCATTTCTGCATGTTTACATGAATGCTGCAATTACATTTACCTGTTTCTTTTCCTTGCAGGATCTTATAATATTTCCTGATGATGTTGTATTTAAAAAAGTTCCAGAATGCACTACTGGTAGAGTATTTGTGTTGAAATTCAAGTCATCTTCCAGACGGTGTTTCTATTGGTTGCAGGTTTGTTTTGACGGATTCTACATCTTTACCAAATCCTCTTATTATGAAACCAATAGCTTAATTATTTAAGTCATTTCAATTTATCCAAAAAAGTGTAACAACTACTTCTGTTAAATTACTATTTGTGTTTACCTGAATCGAACAGTTCCATAAACTATGCCAGACATATTTTCCTTTCAATGTATGAGTGTGAGCTCAAAAGATTAGAGATGAAGCAGGGAGAATTAAGGAATTTAGATTATGGGCGTGTACCTCTTTCCAAAGCAGTATAGGCTATTGACTAACTTATAACTCCACATTTTATAACATTATTCAGTGCCTTATTTTTATATGGGACAACGCTTGGAATTTTTTGTGAGAATATATGCATGGTTTAAAAAGTGATTAAATTTATATTTGAGTGTTTTTGTGAGCTATGTATTTGCATCTGATCTCTTTTACACACTACGGGGGAAACACATAGTAGGTAACATTTGCTGTTATTCTTGCTTGTATTTAATTTTAATCAATTTATTTACAAGGAGACATTGACAATGTCTTGTGCAAATATGTTGCTTTGATTGATCGCAAAGAGGAAACACATGCAATGATATAGTGAAGCTCTAGTGTGAGGGCAGATGACTCTTCATTAAAAGGTAGTAAATGTATCAAGAGAAAGGTCTGCCATATACCAATTATGTAGGGGCTACTACCTTTTAATGAAGAGAGTAAGTAAGTATCTTCATTAAAAGGTAGTAAATGTATCAAGAGAAAGGTCTGCCATATACCAATTTATGTAGGGACTACCACCATAGATTATTTGTTTTGCCAACTAATCCTTTGTATCGTCGATGGTGTGGAACATCAAACTTGGAGTTAGAAATCACTCTAAAGACAACACTATTGTAGGAGCTTATTGTTTCGACTTGACTAATCTGCTAATTTAGCTAGCCTAGTAAATCCCAACCCACCTACAAAAAACGGCAAAATCCATGTTGAGAATTTTTTCGTAATTTATTTTCAAACCATATTAAGCCATAGGTTGTCAAATTAGCCTTCATGTTTCTAAGAAAGACAGCAGAGTGACAATCAATTGATGCAATTGATAACACCAAATTTAAGATATTGCATTCTGGTTTCTCCTTACAACTTGTACAGGAATATTTGTTTCAGGAACCCAAAACTGATCGTGATAATGAGTATTGCTGCAAGGTGAACCAGTATCTGAATAATCCACCAGCTGGTGCATCTTCACGAAGTGGAACAAGTGGATCTCTCGGAGGGTCTTCAACACCTTCTCAAGGTGGAGGAGGATTACAATCTGAACTGAGTTCTTTGGGAGATGGAGATCTCCAAAATCTTCTGAATAACATGAGTCAGCAACAACTCATCCAACTTCTTGGTAAAAATGTTTTTATGGAACATTTTTGCTATCTGATTTTTATCTAGAGGGGTTGTATACAAATTAAAAACTGAATCTGCTTAAATTGTTATCACGTGATATTTTTATTCACATCTTAATTACTTACCTTATTTGGTGTACTTTTGCAATTTATGTGGCCTACCTATCTCCAAATGGTAAAAAGATAAATTGTGTAACAACCTTTTTGGGACACCCTGTATACTAGATTCAAGCACATATTTTTCATGCTTAAATTTGTTAACACTCAAATGGTGAATGGTCATATAGCCACATAACATATGAGGTGATTTTTGACCTTTATATTGTATCTACTCAGGTGGTGTTGGTGGGATAAGTCAAATGCCTAGCTTAAGTAGCCTTCTTGGAGCCAGTAGACCATCTAGTGGTCAATCTGCATCCTCAAGTTCGGAATCGACTCATAGTATTGTAGAGACAACTCAACAATCCCAAAGTGCAACCAGTACTGCAACAACTACTCAGTCTTCTGTTGCCACACCAACTCCTGCATCAACTGCTTCAAGTTCTTCAATTCAACTGAGTGATTTACAAAATATCTTATCTGGACTCACTGGTAGGTTGGATTTCATTTTTCTCGACGTTTATTTCTCATTGAATAAATATGTGTAGTATATAATTACATAGAAAATAGTGGCCTTAGCATGATTTCAATTTTTGTCACCAAATGGCAATGGTTACTATTTCTGATAAGATGCTAACTTGACAACCACACCATATAATGAAATATGAGGGGTATTCCAAAAGTAAGGGCCGTTCTCTAATAAAAGCTGTCGGCAGCACTGATTGTAGTTTCGCTCTCCCAGCGCCCTCTATTAGTTCATCAGGCATCAACCAGCCTGTCTGTCGACTGTCAGTCATCATTTGTTTATATTTGGCGCAGTGTAACAATGGTGTCGAAAGTGAGCGATCCCGCCAGTTGTGAAGTGCGTTTGGTTATTCATTTTCTAAACGCAAAAGGAGTTATGCAGCTCAGATTCACCGTGAATTGAGTGAGATCTATGGACCTGGTGTTATGAGTGAGGAAAAATTGAGAGTAGTGTCGAGAATTCAAAAGGGGCCGTACAAACGTGCACAGCGAAGTGGAAGACCTACTGTTCAGATTTGTTACGGAAAAATTGGGTTATCACAAAGTTTGTGCCAGATGGATGCTGAAAATGCTGACCGACGAACACAAAAACAAGTGGATGGCATCTGGACAAACCTTTTTGGACCATTATCGACGAGATGGAGATCGATTCTTTTCATATGTGGTGACGCGATAAAACATGGGTTCATTATGACAATGAAGAATCAAAACAACAATCCATGCAGTGGCTTCATTCGTGTTCCCCCAAACCAAAGAAGTTTAAGCGAACGTTCTCAAATTAAAAAATTATGGCGACTGTCTTTTGGGATCAAAAAGGCATTCTCGTGAATTTCATGGAACCCTGTACAACAATCACAGCAGCTGTGTTCTGTGAAGCACTCGCGAAGCTCAAACGTGCCATTCAAAATGCAGGAGAGGGATGATATCTTCCGGAATTGTCCTTCATTTCAATGCGCGCCCTCAGCTGTCCGCACTATTGAAAACATTCAAGAATATGGCTGGAACGTGACCTCACACCCAGTGACTATTACTTGTTCCCGCACTTGAAAAATTGGTTTAGTGGACAACAATTCGACGATAGCGAAAGTCTGAAAACGGCGATGAAGAAACGGTGCAACTCCCAGGCGGCGGACTTTTACACAGAGGGAATAAGAAAGCTCCTACTCATATACACCAAGTGCTTGGAATTGAACGGCGATTATGTAGAAAAGTAAACAAAGGTTCAATAAAAGAAAACTCACGAAAACCAAGGTGATTTATAAAGCATTTTTTATTTAATGACCAATCTGCCCTTACTTTAGGAACACCCCTCGTATAACTCCCTTTAATCCTATCTAAGGATGGGAGAGTCACTGTGGCTTAGTGGGTTTGCTCACTGCGCTAGCAACTTACAAGTTTCAGATGAAGCCTTTTAACAGACACAAAAGAAATATCCATATCATTTCTATTTAAATACACCTTTAAATAGAAATATATTTTCATTATTTTCTGCAAACAACTATCTTTTCTTTAGACACAATATTGTATACAAATATTTTTAATGCAATAGAGTGAAAAATTGCCTCTGGCTGCTTTAAGTGCAAAAAACTTGAATTTTGATGAAATTCTAGTTGAGACATTAAAGCCTGGCACAGTTCCAATTTTTTGTCACCAAGCCAAGCCCTACATGAAAAAAGATGGCCAGATTATACTATGTATAAAATATGGATTAGAATTTTGAAATTGCTGATATAGTGCCATTTAAGAGCAATGGGTTAAAAAAACAATATGTTGTGACTTGCAAATGCACTGTTTTCCCAAGTGATATTTTCTGTAATAATTTCATAATTTTCCGTAATAGCAAATTTGTAATAGTTGGTATCTGCATTTATAATACATAAAATTAACATAAAACATTTATAAATGCAAAATTTGTGATTTATACAAAAAGTATACATGAGATATTTAAATTCATTTATTACTTTAATTTTCAGTACCACCTACTGGTGAAAATCAAGCTGCAAAACCATCAGGTAATTTCATTTGTGTTAGTTGAGTTTTTTAGTGATAATATTGTATGCTAGCAGTATCCACACAGTGTGGCATCATTCTTGTTATGTCCTCACTGATTCTGAAAACATTAAAAAGAAAAAACAATTTTAAGATTGAGTCCCACCACCCGACATGACACAGCCATGTCACCTCATTCCTTCCACCTTACTGATTCTTGCTTAGAGAGCTTCAGGATACACTATGTTGAATGTTCTTCCATTTGGAGCTAAGATGTAAAGATTCTTGGCTTTTCATACTCTTGAACAACCCACATACAGTTGACCGTGGGAGAAACACGGTTTAATGAGATCGAGTTCTACAACTTTCAGCGATTGTCCTTGTACGTTGTTGATGCTCATGGCGAAACTTAAAAGAACAGAGAACTGAAGTTGTTTAAATTGAAATGGGAGATCCGAAGGGTTGATTGGGATCCTAGGAAGGAATATGTCTTTGCCTGTGGCATGTCCAATCATGATGGTGGCTTCAATAATATTCGGCATCAGTTTCTTGATAGAGAGTCTTGTTCCATTGCATCTTGAGGTGGATGTAGATTTCTGAGAATCATAATCCCCAATTCTAGCTGTAATATGTGCAAGGGTACTCCAGATGGTTCCAATGGGTTCAAAACTGTTGTGTAGTTCACAGCCTCATCTGTGTCACATGTAGTGTCGTTAGATTTGTATTATACAAATACAGAAATTATAGAAATTCAAAAGTAAGTTATGAAAAAATACTACAGTCAGCGAAATCAAAACCAAATTAAACAGTAATAAACAAAATTGCAGAAATGGTACAAATTCAAAGGTAAGTTATGAAATAACCACTATATACTATTTGCAAAAAATACCCAAACAGAAAGCAATACAAAAAAAATTAAGAGTTAATCAAGAGCACTTTGAATACATTGGATGGTCCGCAGCTGCATACAGTGATTTACACGGCTGCCTTATCAGACATCCTTTTTAGAAAGTAAACAGAGAGCCTTGGCTTATTGCCAAGAGCAGAAGCTGTGTGATCTCTCACACTGTCGCCATTCTTAGGAAACCAAATAATACAAAAATGTGCCAATAAATTAATTAAAAAATTTCTAGATTAAATTTTAAAATTCGGGCTTAGAGTCAGTCACCTTTAGGACCTACACCTTTAGCACTCACCTACCTGTGCCAAATTTCATGGCTGTAAATGCTATCGATTCGTCTGAACACCGCACACACATACACTTCCTTTTATAATAGAGATAAATATGGACTTCCTTGCATGGCTGACTGAATATCTCAAATCAACTTGTTTTACACCTGTCAATTTTAACTTGTTTTTCTTTCTTAAGACTGTTTCAGTACTGTAATTAAATAGAGTGTATATTACAATCACAGTACTTTAAATGAGGTGTTTATATTACACTATTCAGCAAAATGAAATATGTATGTAATGTCTCATGAAACCTAAAAATGATGTTATAATTTTTAGTAGAATGGGGATACTAATAGTATTACTATTTGTAAAACATAATAGTATAGAACTGGGAAGAAATATTTGTATAATATTTATCTCATTTAAAAGCAGATTTTGCAAGATTTCATCAAATTTTCAATAGTAATGCAAAGTGTACTGATTTTTAAAAATCTATAATTATGTAAATGCATTTTTATGTGCTTAAACATTATTGTAATCTGAAATAAAATGATTGCTTTGTGCATGGTATGCTGATTTAAATCACAGTTTTAATCATGATTTAAATCAAGTGATTTTATCATACATTTAATCAAGTCATTTAATTTAATGAATTTAATCAAATCAAGATTTTAAATTTTATTTTCCTTTTTATGTTAAGTTTATAAATATTGAAAATGAAATAACTATGAGAACAACATACATGTTATTTTATTCCAATAAGTTAAGAACTGCATCAAGTAAAGCAGTGTGTTTATGAAAAAAAATGACACTTGGTCACAATAAAAAGTTTTCTGCAGTATCAAAATGCAAATCTGAAATGCCTTCCAATCTTGCACATAAATCTTTGTAATTAGGAATTTTAATATTTTCATTTTGTTTTATGAAGTATGTTGGTTAATTTTTATTTAAATTTAATTGGTAAATTTTATGCATTGATCCTTAGGAATTCTTTACACTGCTAGCATAACTATTTTTTATTTATGGAATTGAAGTTTGGAATGTAAAAGTTAATTCACCTATCTGATTGAATATGTTAACAAAATAGGTTATGGATTGAAGCAGTTATTTTAATGATTGTAATGTTGAATTTTTTATTTCAAGCTCAAAATTCCACTCAATTGGCATGTTCTAGGGGAATGCTATTACACTTATTCTATGCTGTTAATAGAGAAAAGCACCATTTTCTCTTATGTTATGTATAAACCCTCTTATAGTGTGTTTAAAATACTTAATCAATGCTCAAAGAAAATTTGAAAAATAGGCATATTTGATTTCAATTTATGTATATTTTCATGTCTTATCTCATTTTTTAAATATTTTCTTACAAATAATATTTTTTATAGAGAAGTACTTTTTCCAAGCTAAATGTTAATGGGATGTAGGATTTTTTCCATTAAATTTTACTTAATAAAAATACTAAAGAAATTTTACACATACATAATGCAAAAAAATTCTGAAAATTGTCTGATTTTTGAATAATTTTATACAGAACTTTATAAGGTGTTAGTGGAATCACCCAACATTATTTACCTGGGTCCAAAAATTTCATGCCACCAGTTATGGGTTAAAATCAAACTAATCTAAACCACTTGAGAACCAGATAGAAAAACATTGCTCATGCTTGGCATTTGGAGCACTGTTCTATTTACTCTATCATGATTTACTTTGCTAATTCATATGTCGCATTTTAATCTTTCAAAAATTTACCCAGCTGAAATATTTCTTGATACTTTAATGTTTTACAAAAAAATCTTAATGTTTATCTAAATGATAAATCAAAATTTTCTAGAAACTGCACTGATTTGCGTGTTTCATAAGTTTAAACTTGTACGAGCAAGGGATCGATTAAAATCATAAAAAATCCATTTTAAAATCTGATTAAAAAATCATGATTTTTTTTCATACCCTGGCTTTGTGTAATCAGCTAAATAATATTCAGGTGATCAAGTGTGCTCAAAAGAAATCAACTGCTAGAATTTCACAAACTTTTATACTCTATTTCAGAATACACTATTCTTACATCCTCTAGAGTTTATATTTAAGTATCCAATTGTATGATTTATTGACCATTTTGTATAATTTGTCTCGTTAATTGTATGTTCTGTACTGTGTTAAAGGGGGAAAATACAGCATACGCGTAAATGTAGTATAGGAAATATAGCGTGTATCAAAATACAAATAAATATACTTACTATATACCATTTTCCAGTTGATCTGTCATCAGCCATCACAGCAGAAGCTCTACAGCCCCTTTTTAGCAACCACGAATTAATGGATAGAGTTAGAAGCCTTCTCCCACAAGCTGCTGAAGCAACCACTCCTGTGCCCACTGATCAACTTCGTACCACTGTGCAATCACCCCAGTTTCAACAGGTAACCTACTTTCGCAACACTTGTTATTTGTATACTGGTTATCAATTTTAAAGCAGTCACAAAATTTTACTCTACTAAACCAGATTATTTTAAATGTTTTCTTAACCTGTTTTGTTTGATGAATTGTTCGCTTCAGTTTCCAAATTATTTTTAAATATATTTCCCTTTTCCAGTTATATATTTAAATAAAACTGGAAAAGGGAAAACTAGTTCAAAGTGTGTCTTCTCCATGGTATTCGATGAAACTTCAAATCTACTTATCTATCCTGTGAATATGCCACCTTCCAAATACTATTGAAAGCCTTGCCTGGAAACAGGAAGACCAGTGTCCATTTTTATGGCCTAGCTTGGATGAAGTGAATAGAGTAAAATAAAATCTGTCTAGTCTCTATTTAATGATTTGCAGAGAAATAAGAACAGTCCATTTTCCTGAGCTAATTTATATCTATGTCATCACCTCCAGCAGATTCAGTTGCTATTAAATTTCCATACCTCCTGGAAAACCTAACGATACCTGGAATACTAAGATTTTACAAAAATTATCCTGGTGCTTGTTGCATACTAACAAAATATTGATTAAAATTTATCTCTAAAATTCAATTCAAAATGTGTTAGTAAGATTTTTTATTTTCAAAAATAGTAATGTTTAATTGTATGTTTTTTGGGAGCATATTTGGAGATTTCTTTTGAAAGCCTTTTCTTTCTCAAGTTTTTTAAAGTGAATAAATAAATATGTACTGATACAACTTGTGATTAGGAACATATTTGAGACTAATGTTTTGGGATAGATTTTACTGATAGTAATATATGATTTGTGTTCAGATTCTTAAAGAAATATTAAAAGATGAAAGTTGAGAAAATGTACAGGGTGTAAGAAAACTAATTTTTCTCTTAATTTATAAAACAATGGGAATACAAAAATTAAAACAAATGTTTATAAAAGTAGAGGCAAATGTTTTTCTCTTTGGTTTCAGTACATATTAATTACGTAAAGCAACTGGCAAACTAGAAGTAAAATGTGAATGTTATTTAAAGTTCTTTGTTTTAACTCTTATTAAAATTGAATCATGTCCCTTGCAGCAAGTGTCTTGCATCTTCATGTCTATACTAAAATGTATTTCTAGTTTAAAAAACTAGTTTTGAGAGATCTAAAGTGAAAACAACAAGTTTATTGAGCAATTGAATTTATTTAAAAATAAATATATATATATTGATTAATAAATGCACACCTCTAAATTTCTAGTCATACTATGAAATGAGAAATTATAAGAAAAATAATATAATTGAAACTTTAATTGTGCTAACTTAATTCATCAAATAAATCCACATTCCCTACTAATTTCTAATCTTGAACTAATATTAAGTTTGTGCAAAAATGAAAATAATGAATGCAAAATGGTACATTTTTTGCTTACTATAAGTGCCATTTCATTTTTACAAGTTCTAGTTAAAATATGGAAAAATTGTACATTGAAAGTTTTTTGCTCTCTGAAAATCAGTTTAATCTCTAAATTATAATTTATTTTGCCAAATGTACACATGCAAAATTATTAGATTGTTCCATGAGCCTTGTTTAAAAGATTCGAGATAAACATGTTGAATAATGATTTGAAAGGCACTTTTGCTTGTCTGATAAACTGCACTTCACTACCATCGATGAATTTCTGTACTATACATTGAAATAACCTTTAAATAAACAGGCCCTTGGAATGTTCAGTGCAGCCTTGTCATCAGGTCAGCTAGGTCCTTTGATGCAACAGTTTGGAATGTCTGGTGATGTGGTTGCAGCTGCAAATTCCGGTGGTAAGTACTTTGTGCTTGATTTAAAAATAAATTATGAGAAATTGTGCAGGATTCATATGCCATCTGGGAATCTTGGTAAATGAAATGTTCAAAACACTTTAGGAAAAACTAGTTTTAGTCAAAAACCTTTGAAAAAACAGCTTCCTTATGTAAAATATTTTGTTACATTTTGAAGTTCATGCATATCTTCTGCAAAATAACCTCTAAGGAATCAAATATCCCAATTTCATTAAATAAACCATTCTTTAAACTGCAGATTCTTTTGTAGTTTGAAAGGTATACTATGTAACCATGTTTTATCTGAATAAATATAAAGAAACCATAGCTTGTCAAACTTAGTTCCACCAATTGTCTAATTTTTTGGAGGTTTTATTTTATAAACAATGTATTAAACCAGTGTCAACTTAAGGAAATTATTAGGGTATCCCAGGAAATCTCTGGCAAAAGTGAATATTTGGACAGAGCTTGATTTTTTAACAGGAAAGGTGTGATGAGCAATCTGTGATTTCAATTGCTTTTCTAAAAAGTAAACCCTAGTTAAGTCTCCCAAGTATTTCATATCAGAATCCTTCTAAGCATTAAGACCCTTGCTAGACCTCTATGTAGACATGCAGAAGTGTCCTAGATGGCAGAGCAATTAAAAGGCAGAATTGTGTATTATAATTGTCGGAAAAACACCACTAAAATCACCAGAGTAATAATGGAAATATTAAAGCCTCGGAAAAAATTCCAAGATTTGAAAAGGAATTCTCGAAGGGTATGAATAAAAGAATTTTCTACTTTATAGAGGATTCCCAATTATCAATATTGGCTGCTTAAATCACCAAGATGGTTGATTGATAGATCTGGATCTTTGGAAAGATTATCTCCATAACTTAACATTACAAGGTAAATAGGAGCCTAATATTGTATTATAGCATATTTTTTTAAAAATTGGGCACAAAAATAGAATAAGATAGATATGAGTAGGAATTACCATAGTTGTTAAGCATGAGAAAGTTGATTAGATATAATTTTTAAAATTCTCCCTCAATCGTCTCCAAATTGTAACAAGTTCAGTTATATTCATTCAAACCATAATAAAATTTAAAAGAACAATTGAGATTTATATTAAGCCTTAAACAGTTCATAAATTTAGGGAGAAATTTTTCTATTATGGACCGTCTCGACTTCAATGCAAGCTTTATATTGACTATTCAGTCTTTGAATCAAGTGATCCAGGGTAATAATTGTGAAGGTAGTTTGCGGCTCATGGAAGGAGTTCAGGTAGTGACAGCTCTTCTGAGGCATCTTAAAGATTTTCTATTGGATTGAGATCCTGGAAATATGCTGGTCACTGCATTTGAACACCCTTGCTTTTGAAGTACTCCTCAATAAGCTTTGCTCAATATGGACAAGTCAATCAATAGGAAGTCTGGGCTGACTGCTGCAGCAGTCTTGTGTAGGGTTTAGGGACTTGGTTTCCAGAGCTTTTACCTTTCAGTGCTGCATCTGAACATAAGCAAGTCTGGTATCTGAATGGAAATCTCTCATCACTACCATGTCTTAAGTCATGCTGTTCAATGTTGCTGGGCTAGTTATGCATTCCTTGTTTTCTAGACTCATGCATTTACTATCCTCATCTGTGAAGAACATTTTCCCCATTCTGCTTAATTCCATGTCACACGCTCACATCATTTTAATTGTGCACCTTTGGTCTTGGGGGCTCAAAGGAACACTCTTGGTACCATTGCTTAGAGACCTTTTTGCATGTAGCCTCCACCTCTAAGTACTGGGATATCCACCTTCTCATAACTATGGTTACAAGTACTTAGTGAGCTAGTACTGATTGTTGGACAGTCATAACTAGAACGGTGTTCCCAAACAGGTCGCTAGATGAGCAATTTTCAACCTGTGTGCCAAGAATATTACAGGCGTGTCATACAGATGGTGAAACAGTTTAAATTGCAAACTTTTTCATTTCAATGGTTTAGTTTTTATGCCTTGACAAGTACTTTCACAATAATTTCAAGTAACACACATGTAAATAATTTGAGAACAATTTTTATTAAAAAGAAAACATTGTTTTTAAAAGTTTCACTTTTGAGCAAAAAGGGTAGATAATTATTATTTTTTTGTAAGTCAATCAAAATTATACCTATTTTTTGTCAGATTGGCAAAAAAATGATTTGGTGTGCCACAGAATTTTCGTAATTACTCTATTTGTGTCATAAGATGAGAAAGGTCTAAAATCACTAATCTAGATGACTTCCACTTAATAGATGACTCACTAATCCAAATGACTTGAATTTCAACCATTTCCCATAAACCAGAGCTCTCAGACATATCAGGCATCATAACTCTTAAGTGATCTGTCCTCTCTTCTGTTTTACCCTCGCCTACCCATCTGCTTTTCTGTTCTCTCTCATTGTGTTTGGTGCAGCTTGGTCAAATATGGCCCTTGTGCCACAAAGCCAACCATAAATGACTGATCTACTGAAATTAAATTTGCCACCTTAATGGATCGTCCTAAGATTTACAATTGCTTTCTCGCAATTATAATAAAGAAAATCTAAAGCTAATCACTAAAGTTCAAAACATTTTCTCTAAGCTTTACAATTATTGGATATGAATGCATTTATATCATGCCTTTTTACATATTTGACATTGAGCCAATTGTTATTTGGCAGGTAATTTTGTATTCGTATATTGCACTTAAAGACCATGGTTAAGTTTCATTCAACAAAATCTAAGCAATGTGCTCAACATGAGGATTTGTATTCTGTACTTAACTTTTGGAAGACAATGTATGAACATTGTTTGCTATTTTATGTCATTTGGTATTTATAGGCAAGGTCTCTTATTAAACATTATTAACCATGTAAAAGGTCATCACTAAAACCAAACTAACAGCAAGAAAATCTGTATAGTACAAACAACCCAAACCAAGTTTTTTTTGTGTTCAGCATACTTTTCTCCTGGATGTGAGGATATTTATAGCTTTTATAAATGATCATGTGGCGTGCTATGTGATTTTTATGATTATGATCATAAAAAATATCTAATTTTAAGAAAGACAAATGTGTTAGATTTCATCACTTATTTCCATTCATTTTTTTACAATTGTCTCTTAGATATGGATGCTTTTGTGCAAGCATTGCAGAAGTCAAAAGAGAGCTCATCAGAAGGTGGGAAAGATAAGAAAGATCAAGATAAGGATGAAGACATGGCTTTAGATTAACTAAAAAACATTAATCTTTTTTCCTAAATATATTTCAATGTATGCTTGGTTTTCTTCAATGCTAATAAACTCATAAATTATAACATTTAATTTGGATTTGATTATCTGAAAATTTCTATTCATTTTTAAGACTTCCATTCTGTTCTAAATGCGATTTTCTGCAATAGCTATTTTTGCAAAATTAAAATCAGTTTACTTTTGATAAGGATTTGAATTTCAGGGATAGTAAAAAGTTGCATTCAATTTGCACGGGTAAATTGAAATTTAGAATTGTTTATTTTAGTAGACTTGTATGTATTGAATATAGCTTTTCATTGGATTAGACTTTTTGGAATGTATATTCATTTTATTTATAAAAGGGTTTTGTAGTTGACTGGTATTTTAAAGCAAGTCATGCAATATCTAAATCAGAAAATTGCATCTGTTCAATGTCTGTATATTGCTTAAACATTCCACCTAAAACAATTGCTAAGTAGACTGTTTTTAAAACTTAAATCATGCATCTAGTAGATGTGATATAGTGTGTAACACAATTTTTATGTAAGATATATATAATTCTAGTAGTTGTGCTAAGATAAAAATTTATTAAAACACTGAATCCTTTTTAAAGGAATTTTAATTGTCTTTTTTAATAGAGTACAAGTATTCGAGAAATAAAGGATAAAATTCTAAAACGTCTTTCATGTAATAAAACAATTTAACATGGTAATATACATAAAATTAAGAAAACAGATAAAATACAATCCTTTCAAATGGGCTAGGTTTATAAGAGTTTAAAATGCTGTTTTTCGACACCGTCTATGAAATCAAGAGAATGCATCTGAAACATAAAATAAACATTTATTAACAAAATAAGTATTTATAAAATTATAAACTAGATGAATCTACTATGCCTAAAATAATCCAGGATTGACAAGTGACAAAACTTTTAAAATAGAATATTTATGCAAATTGTTAGATATTAGCATTGTCCTTCAATTTTTGACCAATATCAAATATAGATTTGCTAGAATTCAAGTATTTAAAAAAGTAAATTACAAGATATGAATATCTTACATCGGATTAAAAATTATATTATTTATTAGATAAATATTAACTCATGTTTAGTAACTGATATCTATACCTGCCAACCACTAAGGAAATAATCCGGAAGATTTCATGACAAAAACACAAAACAGAAGAGGCAATCCTGCTCATTACTATTGTTATATGCTTGGCAGCAGTTCGAACTCATCAAAACCCATTTGGGGACATTTTACACAAAATGGTGCTAATTATAGGCAAAAATAAGCCATTAATCTTTTTGTTGAGTGTTTGAGGTATATTTGAAAGTTTTTCTTGAAAATTAGTAAGTTTACAATCTAGCAACCAGATTTGGATGTCTTTCTATCATGGTTCCCAAGGCTTAGTGCCAAAACTTCTAAATTGATATCACCCAAAAATGTTCTCCCTTAAGAAAAATCCAGATACTATTTCTGTCTAGAAAACTATGTTTTTCTGGAAAGATTGGCAGGTATGCTATACCATTCCTTCATAGATTGCCTCGACTTGGTGCCAAATGACGAATTTGGCGTCATTTGAAAAGAAAAATCCAGAAAAGTGGTTTTACAGAAGAGGTCAAGTGTCTTGCCGCTAAAATTTTGTACACCAGTTTAGCTTTTTATCAAAGCAAAAGGAGGATAAAAATTATAAGCTGATCATATTTTTGATTATAATAAATTGTTAAGGAGCTACCATTTGCAAAATTAATGACTTAGATAATTCAATTGAGGTGTCATTCAACCTGATTCTGAGTAGCTCAAGAACATTGGATAACAGTTGTTACATGATAGTGAGATAAAAAAAATCGTACAGTTTACCCTAATTCAATCCGAATGCCAATGCTTATTTTCCTTGGATTGTAATCTTTAAATACTAGCAAAACTTATTTCTCTTATCAAAAATCCTATTTTGAATTGGGTTTAATTATTTCTTCAATTCAAATTGCTAGTGCAGTTGACAAATTGAGCCACAACTCCTTATTTAACCCCTTCCGGTACGATTTCATTGAAATTATATTATGATTTGGATCATATTCAACAGTAACTTTAATCGCATGACGAGTGTAACTCGTCATTGTGTGGTATGACATGAATTAGGAAAGTTATAATTCAACAGTTTCCATTTTAAAATGAACTGTTTGCTGTGTATGATGAAAACTAATTTATGTTTCTCCAAATTTATTTAAGGATTGCTAATAAGGGATTAAGTCCTATCAATCATCTTCAAAGAACTTAGTTATTTTCCAAATGCTTTGCTCACACACAAATCAAGTAACTCTCCAAAAAAAATTTTAATAGTGAAAAAGCTTGCTTTTTTAGCTCTGAGAAAATACAACATTTTTATGTGCTGTTTGTATGGAAAACACAATGCACCTTCCCAAAACATTTTTGTACAACTTCTATCAGAAAAGGATAGTATATTGTTAATTTCTAACAAATATGTTGATTAACCCTTTCGCGCCGACTGTCACCTGTACGTGCCAGCAAGAAACGCACTCACTTCCCGGCCGGCGTGCAAGAGCGTTTTCTCGTTCACCCCCGGCCGTCACCCATTAGTGCCAGTGTCCTGGAACGTTTTAAAAACTAAAATTTTTGCCAGAAGATGGCATTATATGTCCATGTGGTTTCAGATACATGTAGATTTGACCTTCTACTCAAAATGAGAGTAGTATGACTCACATACACGTGGTTTTTAGGGGGAAGGAATGAAGGAGAAAGGAATGTTTCCGAATGGCGTGAATTATACGGCTCTTTACATTCGCACGTGGTATTTGTTTACAGTAAGCAGGGGAAGTTTTTTTTTCGCTACAGCGTTGGGTATTTCGATTTGCGGTCCAGTTTTTAGTGGATAGTTAGATCTTGTAGACGTAAATTTTTTCTCTTTTTACCGTTAGAATGTCGAAGCGTCGAAAAATTTTAACTGAGATTGAAATAGCGGAAATGATGCAAAATATTTCAGATATTGATTCTGAAACAGATTCGGATAGTGACACTAAAATATATTCTGATTATTCTGCTCATAAAGAATCTAATGATGATGAGGACATTACTGATATCTGTATGCCGAGTACATCGAAAGCAAGTACTTCTCCATGGTCATCCACAGTAGAAAATTTAACACAATTACCATTCAAAGCAGTGCCTGGACTAAAAGTGGATAATTCGGTTGAAGAAGAAATTGATTTCTTTAGGCATTATTTTGATGATACAGTAATGAAATTAATTACGGAACAGACTAATCTGTATCAGAGAAGTATATATCCTGAGGATGCATCTGGTGCACGTTCTTCGAACTATTTACCTGTCACAGAGGAAGAAATGTTTGTTTTCTTTGCTCTAACAATTTTGATGGGCATTATAAAAAAACCCAAAATCAAAATGTACTTCTCAACGAATCCCATGCTTGCAACGCCATTTTTTAATAGCGTAATGAGTCGTGATCGATACGTTGCAATTCTTCGATGTTTGCATTTTGCCAGCAGCGATGCCAAAAAAATCGGAAAGCTTCAACCAGTTTTAGATAAAATAATTGAAAATTTCAAGTCCGCTTACACCCCTGAAAGGAATATATCAATAGATGAAAGTTTATTATTGTGGAAAGGAAGACTTGGATTTCGCCAATACGTCCCTGCTAAACGATCTCGATATGGAATTAAACTCTATAAATTATGCGAATCTAAATCAGGATATATATACAATTTTATTATTTATACGGGGAAGGATACAGTGTTAAAGGAAACTTTAGGATTATATGGGGAAAGAGTTGTGAAATCTCTACTTGAAAAACTTTCTGGTCAAGGGTACCATTTATATATTGATCGTTTTTTTATGTCTCCATCATTAGCGGATGAACTCTTCGGACTACAAACAAATACTTGTGGGACTGTAATGAGGAGAAGGAAAGGAATGCCTGAAAATTTTCCGCCGCCCAAAATGAAAATCGGTGAGATGTTGGTTTTGCAGAAAAAGAACATGAACTTAACTGCTTTCAAAGATAGACGAGAAGTGCTAGTGATATCAACTATGCATGATGCAAAATTGCTTGATACTGGTAAAAAAGATCGCGCAACATCTAATCCTATAATGAAGCCAGAGTGTATCGTAGAATACAACAAAAATATGGGAGGGATAGACTTAAGCGATGCCGTCATAATTCAGTATCCATCTTTCAGGAAAACTATTAAATGGTATAAGAAACTTTTCTTTAATATCATGGATATGGCTGTATTTAATGCCAATATTCTTTTCAACAAAAAAAGTAAGAACAATCTTCCTCTCCTTAATTATCGCCTTAATTTAGTTAATCAAATTATTTCTCAGTATTCCTCTAAAATCACCAAAGTTAATATCATACCAAAATCAGCAGAATCATTAAATCCACTCCGATTAACTGAAAGACATTTCCCAAAACTTTGTTCAAAAGAAACGGGTGAGAAAGTGAGACGACGATGCTTCGTTTGTTCACATTCCCGGAAAAATCCTCCAAAACGGCAAATGAGTTATTATGAGTGCAAGGACTGTAACGTAGGACTGTGTGTAGATCCCTGTTTTCAAATTTTTCATACGAAAAAAGAATTTTAAGTCATATATTTAGTTTTCAGATATATAATGTTAAAAGTTATTAAATGGTAAGTACATAGTGAAAATAAAATGTGTAAAATATATATTTAAACAAGAAATAACTTAAATAAATAAAGTATCTATAGAAATATATATAAAGCATATGCCATTTAAATATTCTACAGAACATTATTAAACAACGCGTTGATATTTCGGTAATTTCATGGATTTAGGCTTAACAGCAAAAAACCCTCCGGCCGTGGACAGACACTCGCGAGAGAGACTGCCGGCCTCAGCGATAAGCGCGCGTTTGCGCTTCGCGTCGCGAAAGGGTTAAAGGTAAAGGTACAGTGACATAAAAAGAAACGAACCACCCCCCTTCATTCGAACAATTTCAACAGTAGAGAAAATTCAAAAATGGTGTTTGATAGGAACTAAAGTCTTCTATAAATTCAAATGCATAAAATTTGCTAGGGGCCATTTTCATATTAAATTAAGCACTAACTTCATGATTTCCAATGAAAACCCCTATTTCGACACACAATTTCGAATCTAACAAAATTTAACTTCAGATTCCGAATTTCATATCATTAGGTCTTAAAATTTCGAAATTATGAATACAGAAAGATTGGAACTCCTAATGTTAAATCAGTTAGACTTTTATGGATATCTTGCTAAATAATATTTCATTGAATTATATCTTTGAATTTTTTCAACTATGAATAGTGCTCGAAATAAAGGGGAGGTTCGTTTTTTCCGCGATTACATAAATAGATGTACGCCGTTTTAAGAGCTATGAAAAGTATACATAGTGAGTTACTTGTGTTAATGAAGGTGATTATACATAATGCAGGAATATCTTACCACTTATTTCAGATGAATGTTTTCATTAAGTAGCAGAAGTTAAGGGCTCACCCCAATGCTCACCAGATACAGTTTCTGCATGACATTGTGCTCTGAAAAGTCCAATATAAAATAATTTTTGGTAAAAAAATTGTTTTGTTTTTTAAATTTCTGAGAGTTTATATAACATTGCAAATACATTGTCAGTATGCTATCACTTAATTTTAACAATCTTAGATTTCTAACCTAACCTAGGTTCTAACCTAATAAACATTTTGCTGTGTATGATATTTAAAATTATTTAATCCCTTAAAAAGTTATTTGTTACAAAATTGAAAATATTACATTTGTTTCAAAATTGGTCCATTTTTAGACACTAATCAATATTTGCATTTGATGAAAATGTACTAAATTAGAATTTAGACTTTTTAATATTAAAACTTGTGAATTTGTTTCAGTAATTCGAAACTTTGGCTTTGTTATTAAAACTCTGATCTATGTGCCATTTCTCTTTTTTCTTAAAAAGGTTACTTATGCGTATTGCATATTTGTCCTAATTTGTTGCACCAACTGCCAAAAGCTAAGTGACCATAACTCCACTTTACCTATATACAAATAAAATCTGATTTCTAAAAATTCCCTTATTTATTGTGTATTTGATTTTAAAAAATTCTAATTGAGAAAACACAAAACATGCTTTTTGCTATGTAGACAAATTCAAATTTTTATATTAAAAGTGAAATAATACACATTTTACCAATAATTACAGCAAGTCGGAAGCTTCATATTTTCAACAATATTCCTGACAAAACATTTATCCTGATCTGTGTGACTACTCCATCAAAAATTCAAATTATATACTCAATCCCTTCTGAAGGAAATGATCCATAATACAAAGCAATACGTCCTGAGATAAACAAAATTACTACACTATTTTATTTGTATCACCAAAAACAACCAAATTATAAAAACTCTGAAACACTACACAGTAAAGCCAATTTTATTTGTGCTATGTTGGTAACCAAAATTCATGGGTGAGTTTTTCTATAATTGATTTATAAATATATATTGATGGATTCTTTTCAATGACTGAAATCTGAAGGCCTGTGATATGCCATTCATGAAGAAAATCAAATATATATTTCAAAATGGGACACGGTTTTTCATTCAAGGCAAACATTTGGAATGTTACTTGATTTATTGCTCAGAGCAAAACCACCTTTAAGCAAGGATTGTTGATAGATTAGTGGCAGATATGATCATACATATTTGTCGAATATGTATAGTATATTTTATTTTCTAGGGAAAGTAAATTTTGTATTCTTCTGAAAATCTATTATCTTCCTGCTTACACTTGAATGATACTTTTAAATTTGGCAAATGCAGGGCTGTCACACCCAAAATACTAGTGGCATAGCATAAATTTTTAATAATAGCAAAATAGGTCTCGAACGTTATTTTAGTTGCTCAAATACAAAATAAATCAACTAAAAAACAAAATAATACTAAAATAAGTCCGACCTTGCCAAAAAATTAAAAAGCTAAATATTTTCTTAATAAGGTTTTCATAATAATTTAGCAGCCAGATTCCAACTGGATTTTTTCATGGTTGCCACCGCTTGGTGTAAAAATTTCTAAATTTGCGTTCCTTGGGAAAATTTCTCCCCAAAGAAAAATCCTAAAAATACTTTTTATGTCCACTTTTAGTTAAAAAAAGGGACTAAATTTTTGTTGACATTTGATGAATTTTCAAAAAAAGTTGCCAAAATTTTGAAAATAGCTTTTGAGACGATTTCACTTAAAAAGATACCCCTAGTTGCCAAGGTTGAGAAATAGCAAAAAGTCACCTGTGGCAGCCCTGCAAATGTTTATTAAATTTGAATAAGCTGATTATAAGACTAAATAAAACATTACATTTAAACTATGTGCAACATTAGTAATTGAGATTCAAATTCAAGGAGATACTATAAATGTTGAAATTTCATAGTTTAAAACATCTTTCTTCACAAATGATAATGAAATATTGGTATCATTTGCGAAGGTTATAGAAATTAGGGATATTCCTTTGATAAATTTTAGTTCAAACAATTTTCTTTCTGGACAGTTAATTAACTGAAAAATACATTTAGCATAATTTACAAATTAAAATTAATGAATAAATTATTTTTTGATAAAAGATATTTTCTTTTGTAACTACTAGTATTAACCAAATTCCTAACAAACTTATTACTTCATATTTTGAAACACTACTTGAAAATATTTCAAATTCAGTTAAATTGGGTTTCATGATTTATGATTACAAGTTCTTGCGTTTAAGTGTAAATGTACATCTGAAATCTTCATAATTTTAGCTGCCATTCAAATTAGTATTAGTAGTTCAATATTACTTACTTCATCATGTATTTCGATGTGTTCATTAGTTTTGAATGAAAATTGAAGTTCAAAATTTTTTAATTAGTTGATTTCAAGAAATGAAGCATGTCAAGACAAATTTTTGCTTTACTCATTCTTAGATTTGTTGATTGACTTTTGTGTTAAGTTCATTTCATTAAAGATTGCCAAAAATCAAAAATTGGATTTGTATTTGAGTGTGACAAGGAATCAAATTAGAACTTCATTTTAGATATCAGAAAAATATAATGAAGAAAAAATATAATGGAAATGGATTACACTGGAAATTATTATAGTAGTATTATATATTACCTTTCAAACATATTTTTTAGTATAGCAGCACTGTCTGCATATCGTTCTTCATTTGCTTTTGCAGCTTGTTTCCACCTTAAGAGAAAAAGAAAGTAACTTCAGTTGAATTAACCAGATTCGTTTTGAAAAGCTAATAATGACTTAAAGAAATAATTTTATCGAATTTTTTAAACTGACAGAAATCCTATTAAAATTGCAGCAACATTGAAATTATTTAAAGTTCAGAAAATACAAAATTTATGAAACATAAAATACTTTTTTCTCACTGCTTTCCATCGTTGCAAATGGTTTGTCATCAATGTTTCCTTAGAGACACTATTTTGTTCATCCTGTATACATAAAAATATTACACATGTAAATTCTTAAAAATGTAAGTATGCAAAAAGATTAATTGTTAAAAATATTTCAGTTTCATCAGAAATTGTGAGGTATATAAGTTCTTGGAAACAGTGTTGTATTTTTTATCATGTCTCTCTCATAGTACAGCTGAATGACATTATCTAAAGAATGTTTTTAATACTTCACTAAATTTAGCCTTATGCCATTAACCTTCTGATAAATTAATTATGCATGCATTATTCTACATTGCAAACCAATGTTCCTAGATGCTTTCTAACCCACTTAGCTGAATGTGTCCTAAGATACTTCCAACCAATACATGTTATTTAGTCATAAATAAGTTATAGGTCAAAACAATTGAACATTTCTCACAAATCTTGTAATACTCAGTGTTAAATTGTTAAATGCAGTGATGAAGTTTTGAATGGAACTATGTTATATTTAAAATTCTATGTCTATGTACAGTAACGAAAAAAACGAACCACCCCTCCTCATTTGAACAATGCTAAGTAGAGAAAATTCAAAGATGGCGTTTGACAGGAACTAACGTTTTCTATAAATTCAAATACATAAAATTTGCATAAGGGACAGTCTTCATATTAAATTGAGTGCCAACTTCATAATATATAAAGGAAACCCCTATTTCGACACACCAATTTCGAATCTATATCAAAATTTAACTTCAGATACCAAATTTCATACCATTTTGAAGTTATGGGTACAGAAAGATTGGAGCTCCTAATGTTAAATCAGTTTCTTAGACTTTTATGGATATCTTCCTAAATAATATTTCTATAGCGATATTTTGTAGCATGTTACTGTTAAACAATCCAAACAAAATCCACCTATTTTTTATTTTAAAAATAAATTTTAGTACGCAATAATTATTAAATTAATGTTTGAAAAAAATTATTAATTGGAACTTTACTATATTTTGATGGGAATCGATTCAGAAGGACATCTAATATGACAAAGCAAAATTTCAGCTCCCCCATTCCAATCTTTAGTTTTTGAGTTACATTAAATTTTCCTCATTATTGCGATTTTAGGGGGCAACCAAACCTAGGATAATTCTCAGATCATTTGCACATATAATTCTCCAATCCTTTTCACTTGCATAATAAATATAATAATTCTCGGATCGTTTGCACACATTGACAAATACGTTAGAAATAGTTTTCAAATTTGAAATTCCGGTAACTAACTACAATTAATCTTGATCTAGGAATAACAATTGATTGAATGTGGAGATGATCCCTGAAATTGACAGCAACTTTAACATTGAATAATTTGGGATATAAAGATAGTAGTCATGAAATTTCATATTTAGACTAATTTAACAATGCAGAATCTGATTAAGGATTCAAAATATGGTGTTTCCATTGGAGATTCTGTTGATTGTGCAAAATTTGATATGAAGGCAGCCCTAATGCAATTTTTTGTATTTGAATTTGTAGGACATTATTCCATATTGAATGATATCTTTGAATTTGCTCTACTATGAATAGTGCTCGAAATAAAGGGGGTAGTTAATTTTTTTTCGCGACTGTACATTTATTGAAAGATAGACATACATAATTAAGATGCAAACTCGGTTATTTCAGAAATGTAAAATCTATCAGTGCAACACACACAATTCATGTAACCAATTACAAAAATATCAAATTTTATACAATTCTAATAACTTTTTAAACTTATTTTTCAAATATCATTTTACTTACATGAAATTTAATTTGAACTCACAAATGAACTGTGACCAACATAATAGTGAATTATGAAAGGAAATGTCAGTTCGTTTGGGTTTTATGGTGCAAGGTCCGATAGTGAACAAGCTATACCAAATGCAAGATTAAGCATTACCCAGTAAAAACTTAAAATAGATGAGACTATAGTTTAAAAGAGAAAGAAAAAAAGGATTTTAAATGTTTGCCAACAAAACATGAAAATGAATTTTCTAAAGAAACACTTAAATCAATATTAAGTTGATCAACATAAAAAGAAAATATTTTGGTTAAAAATTTTTAAATATGTTGGTCAATATTACAAATAATGAAAAGAACTTTATGATGCTAAAATAAGGAAAAGTAAAATACACTATACAACATCCAAAAAACCAATATTGTGTAAAAAAGCAAAAATATTTGGGGATGAGGTTTTTATCCAATCAAATCTCCTAAGTTTGAAATAGGATTAAAAAATGTGATATGATGATTGTTAAAAGTGGAACATGCAACTAAATGTAGAGTGACAGTAAGACTTTACACATGTTACTCACGAGAGCATTTCCTGCGAGCAAACAATTTCTATGTGTAAAACATGTGTGTCAAATACAAAGGAGAGTCAATTTGACATCAATCCTTCATATTGGAGCAGATGGTCACAAATGAATATGATTTAATAGAATGAAGTTCATTGGTGGTCTGCAGATTTCACGACTCTTGTCACTTGTTGAGAAAGGAAATATTGAGAAATTTATTTGAACCTATTATAAATGTAAGAGATCTGTATGAAATAAAAATCTATTTCTTTTCAATTTAAACATTATAGAAATTAAATTATACTTACTGAACAAACAATGAACTCTTCTTCAGGTTGGGGGATGGGAGATGGTATTCGCAAATCTCTACCTTCTAGTGGTTTAGGAGGAGGGAGTTGCTTAATCTCATCGGTATTAATATCTTCAGATGCCTACACAAAATTATTTTGTGGTAAATTTGATGTTTAAAGATTGTAATTGTGAATGTAACAAAACAAATGTTTTAAAATTGTATTTGATTAATGATTCAAATAAAAATAAACTCTTAATATCTAAACCAAGTCATGAGTTCAATATTACTTTTAATTAACAAGAAAATAAAACTTAGACAGTATATGGCATTCAAATTTGTATTATTGTATAAAATACAACTTAAAAATTCAATCATGTGCAATACAATTTTTAAGTTAATTACATTTAAATGTATTCTGCAATAGTTATAGCTCTAGAGTTGTTTTCATCTGACATCTTGTTTGTATCAGGCAGGTTTTGTAACTTTCATGTCCTAAAGTATGTTTTACCATGACAGTGCCAAAGTTAAAATGATAATAGAGATCTCATACCTGGATCTAACATTTTGTTATTAGTACTATTGGCTAATTTTAAGAGACTGCAACACAAATGCCTACTAATCATCAAATAAAAATAGATATATTCAAACTAATAATGTAATCAAATAAATAACGTAATACAGGGTGGGTCATAAAGTAACTTCCCCTATATACAATCCTCTAGCAAATGAAATTATCAACGAATCAGAATGAACTTGAGACTTGGAGATTTCAAGGTATGTGATCAAGAGTTATGTAAATAACAAGAATCAAGTTCTCATGGTTACCCACTTTTTAATCAGTGATCAACACACTAAAAAGCAAAAAATGGCATTGCTAGTGCAATTGGTTTTCTGATTTATGTAAATTATGTGTATTATCACCTGCTGATTGTTGCTTTCTTTCCTCATTTGCTGTTCACACTAATCTTCTTTTGTGCTCTTGTGCAGTCGTTTTTAAAGCTGAAGGTACAATTTCAAGCCATTTTTGGTTTTTCATTGTGATGATCACATTGATAAAAAGTAAGTGTTGCTATTTGAAATATTTAACTGTATCTGTAACCACGAGAGCTCAATTTTTGCTACTTGCAAAATTCTTGAGCATGTGCCTTGAAATCTCTTAATATCAAGTTTCATTCCGATTTGTTGAAAATTGCAGTCGCTAGGGCTTCTATATAGAAGTTACTTTAAGACCAACCAGGTATATAATCGTATAAAATTAGTTATAATAAAATTAATTACAAATCTAAGTTCAACTTTACCTTTTCAGCATCTTCACTGCCCTCCACTTCTTCAGGTGCAGGCTCTTCTTTGGGTTGAATAGTGGACTTGAATAAACTCTGATTATTAATCCATGCTCTACATATGGGGTACAGTGGAGTTTGCTCAGTGAACGGAGTAAGATCCACAGCCCGATCAAACAGTTTCATAATATATGAGTCTATTACAGAAAACAATAGTTTAAGATTTTATGAATGGTTGCAGTAGGCAATATAAATATCCCAAAGCAGTTTTTCGAAAGTAATTTAAACTTAATAGTGCAGCAAAACTTACAAATATCTAATTGATGCTGAGCATTAAAACAATTTTAACAAGGCAGTAATAACTAAAGATTTTATCTGAATATATAATCATTCATACAAAATGTTTAGAAGGTTAATTAAACAACTGTTTGTTAGAGTAAATTACCACTGAGCTTTAATTTGTTTAGTTTTGGATATATAGAGAACATCTTAGCATTTAAGGTAATGAAGTTAGCCAATTAATACTTATACAGTAGACACTTTATAGCGACCTTTGATATAAGGACCAATGCAGGGCCTTATATCAAGCCCCTGCAGTTCTATAACTGTAATGCTATTTTATGATCAATGTAATGACTGTGGAAAAGGCTAAAATCTTGTTACAGTGATCTTCAGTTGGCAGTGTCTCCTGATTTATTGGAGCAGTTTAGGTTTTGTTAAGGGTTTTTTAGACACGATTTGGAGGTTTGTATGTCTTGTATTGTCAAATGCTTTAGTATCGAAATTATATCATTTCAATAGAGATCAGATAACTGTTTGCCACTTTACTAGAGATGCCTCCTCTGCCTAAGACTAAGTGTTCAGTGTTGTTCATTGAAGCAAAAGAAAATTAAGAAAGTCAATGAAAAGTATCTTTTGGAAAAGGTTGCCAAACTGCTTAACATTCATAAAAGCACATTCTTTATTACAGTAAAGAACAATGCTTTTAAATAGATTTTTTTTTATTCCTCAGAGTATTGATTTTTTAGTTATTAATTTTTAAATTTTTGACTACACTATATTTCATATTTTATTTGATACTGTTCATTCAGCTCCTCTAGTATGCTAATTTTAATTATGTGCAGAATAAAGCACATTTACGTTTCTTGCACCTATCCTATTTGAGAATGCAAACATTATGTTTGAAAACCTTATAGAACCAGAGGAAGCTTCGCAATTCAAATAAACTATTTTTGACTTTATGCTGGGTTATTTCTGCTTTTCCTATAATCATCAGATACATAGCTATTCATGAAGGATAGTTTTTAGTGGTGAATTGTTTCTTTCTGAAATTGCAAAAATTTATAAAGTGTGAAAATTGGCATTCTTACCTCTACCCCCGAACAAAACCCAGAAGAATGTTCGATATAATGACCATTTGATAATGACCAGGTTTAACACAAGTTTACAGTAAAAGGAGCAATCTACTAAGTGATAAGCAACATTTAAAATTTAACTAAATATGTGCTGCTTTAGTGCTCACAAAGAAAATTTTACCACTTACTTGCATTTTTATTCAAGCCTTCATCTTTCCGTCTACGTTTCCTTTGTGCACGCTGAGTGGGCCGTTTTGCAGGTGAAGATATTGGAGATGGTTCTCTGAAAATAAACATGGCAATCAAATGTTTTTAATCAGATTTTATCCTTCTTAAGATAAAAAGTCAATAAAGAATATCAGTGCAAATAAATATGCTTTTAGCTTGAGAAATTAACTGTAAGTGAATTGAACAAAATTAGGATAGTGATATTACTTTTTAATACTGCTTTCAGTAAGACCTTTATTGTATTCATCTTCAGAGGTAGAAGGACTGAGAAGAAAAAATATTAGGTACATGTTAGTTGAAAGAAACAAATGTAAGCACTGGAATATTGAGATAGGTAGAAAAAGGTGATTAAATCCAGCAATATACCTCTCGTCAGTTTTTTCTACAATATATTGTAATGCTTCTTCCAGTTTTGCTCTTGCATTTTCCAATTCGGGAGCTTAAATGAAATGAACAAATAATTAAAAATGAAAAACCGAAATTGGATACTAATCTAAAAACTTAATTACCTTTATTAAAGTTGGAAAAATGTGATTATTTTACGAGATCTGTAATGTACAAGTTGAATAAAACTCATCTCATACAAAATAAAGTAACACATTTTAAAAACCCTTTTGCAGAACAGAGAAATGGTTGCTTAGAGGACTAGAGGGGAAATAGTTTTTGATACGTCAGGGAAGTTTAAATCTTGGTATATGAGGGGGTTAAAGTTTAAGTTGACATCTTATGAACAATGCTAACCATTGCTATTTGGCAATCTTGGCAACAAAAAATTGAAATCACCAAGGCTGCACAATTGACAAGGACTCTATTCTTAGAGAAATATGCTCTTTGATTTGATAGATAATAAATATCCAATAAAAGTAATAAAAGGTTTCACATAGGTATAAAAAATTGTTTGGCAGTACAGCACTCATGCTCTCAGTGACATAATTAGAGGTTTCATTTTCAACTCTAAATATTTTTTCAGAATTCCACATTTTGCAGGGATTCTCTTAAAAGTTCAGTAAATTTAGTAGAACCTAAATTTAAAGATTTTTATCAGTCATAATGAAAATGAGTACAAAAACCTCAATTTGACAAAGAAATAATTGTAATTTAATGAATCATTTCAAAATCTTCAGTTTAAGCTCCAATTTTCATAACAGTTGTGCAATTTGAGCAATATTATTTCCAGAATACAATTTAAGATCTTGAACATTTACCTAGAATAGAGAAGTACAATGCATCAAGAAAAGGATGAATCTTTGTGATTGAATAATTGTAAAATGCCTTTTTGAAAGAAATGAGCATTTCAGCTTGTTAGGTAGCTGTTTAGCTTCTTTTTTGTGTAAACATTCACTCTGTAGAATATTTACACTTTACCTATCTTAAGTTTCATAATGAGGTCTCTCAGGTTGAAGTTTCCCCAATTTACTTAAATAAATCAATGATTCCTTTCAAAACCTTAAATTGAAGTTTAATTGTATTAGTTCTTACACTATCGAGATTTTTTTAATTTGACAGTACAATGATTTGGGTTTCATTAATTAAGCCCTCAAACATAAGCATTTATAAACTACTACAAAATTCAGTAATGTCCTACTTAAAGGTGCAGCCTTGGCTCAATTTCAATTTTTATTGCCAAGCCAGTGCCAAATAGTTATGGTCATAGAATGCTAACTTGGCAACTAGATCACATCAAAATTATTTCATAATTGTTAGACTAAGGAACAGACAGAATTTCTAAGTTAAATACATATTCACACCAAATTCAAAAATATAGCTCAACACATTGCAGAAAAATCCATTACATCTAGAAAAGTAATGTCGAAACAATTATTTGTAACAGTAGTGGTTGCAAGATGTGTCAGGTGTATTATGAATTAATGGAAAAGTAGACAATTTTATACATAAATAACAAAAACTTTATACGAAAAATTTTATATTAAATACATAAAATTCAAAAACTTTATTTATCCATTAGAATAAACATTGTTTGGAAAAATATTTGACACAGGAATTAGACAACAATCAAAATTTAATGAAACATTGAAAAATATATTAAATGAGCCCTTGTAAACCGAACTTCATGTCACTCCGAAACTTTTTTGCAAGTTTAGAATCTTTTATTAGTATATATGCACTGGTCGGCCATATGTTTACAAAGTAATCTTTTTTTGACAAACATTAAATGCAAAATGCCCATACAAAAACGGAAGGGCAAAAATTACCTGTTTTCTCTTGTTTTATTTTAAAAGCCATTTCAGCTTCGGATCATGTAGAAATATATCTTGCATAAAATTACTTCAAAATATGTTCATAGTTCCCGCTATAAGCAATCAGAACAAACAATTAATTCTCCCTAGTTTCTACGAAAAATTTAAGAAATCATAAGACGATTAGCTAATTATGAATCTGTGACATTTTCGACGGTGGGACAAAGGAACCGTGAGTAAAAAACAAAACACAAATGGATAGTATCACCAATTTAAGATTTAAATTTCAATAATTTATTTTGGTTTCGATGACAAAAGCTGTGGAGAAGCGCTTGTTTACCAATAATCATTCGAGCGCTACAATTGGTCACTTTGGATACACGTGACCAAAACGTCAGAGATGATGATGGTGATGACAGCTTTAACTCAAAATATTTCTTTTTTAAATGCTTCATTGACCGTGTTTAAAATTGTGAGTTGTCCAAAAGAAATATTCCCTTTGCGATTAATATCAGAGGCTTCCTAACTTTTAGTCATTTTCATTATGAAAATTTCATTGATTTTGATTAGTCCTTAAGAATGAGAATTCAACTCAAAGATTTATAGAAAATCTTGAAAAACATCCAATTAGAAATACTAGTTTCGATAAATGTTACACTTAAACGAACATAAAAAGGTTTTCTGTGATACAATATTCCAGTTACTTGTTTAAGAGGGATTTAAAAGTTGAATTATCATAGGATGTACCCGATACAAAATAAGTTTCTTAAGCCGTTAACTTTTGCTTTCATATTAGTACTACAACTTCTACTCCATAGCAACCAGAAAAAATGATATGCTATTATCTTGACAACAAGCTGCAAGGAAGAGAGAGAGATATTGGTATTGAAATATCAACAAAAACATTGTGCCTTTTGTCTGTTCTCTTCCATTTCTTTTCATTCACTGCATTTTCAGAACATTCAAAACAACAATTGTACAATGTCAGGCGTTATTTATGGACTGTACTATCCATGAAATATTGACAGTGGAATTGGAAATGAAGAAAGTTTCTGTCAATAGAAACGATAGAAAACCACAAGCAGCAAAACAATTCACCATGAAGATTCGTCAAGAACACCATGAGAAGTACTTATTTAGAATAATATTAAATGACATTTTGTTTCATTTATTATGCATAATGCATCATAAAACTAAAATTGTACTTGTTTGCATCACATAATTTTATAACATTTTTTGTGAGATCCTGAACTATTTGTATTGTATCTTTATTCTTTTCCCATCTAAATTAATATTTACAAAATGTTCTACCTTGTTTCAATATCCATAAAAATAGTTTTTAACTGAAGTCTTACAAAGCATCTACTGGGATCCTCCCTTTCTTGGTTAAAAAATTACTCCATTCCATTCTTACATTTTGTATGTATTTATTGAAAGTTACAAATCTCCAAAAACAATTTTGTCGCCTACAAATTGAAAAAGATAAAATTCACCAAGCATTGTTTCAGAGTAAAACTTCAATAGTATTTAATATTTACTTCAACTTAAGTTAAATGAAATTGAGCAATTTCTTTTCTCAATGTAAAATAACTATCACAATTTTATCATATATCAATAAGTCAATCTTTACTAATGTAAAATATGTAAGAAAATGCACTTTTCACCAAAATTTCTTTCTTTGAATACAGCAATATGTTTTGTAAAAAATGATAATTTGTAAGCTTGATCTGTGCTTTAAATTAAAACATTCAAGACAAATTTGTTTTTGCCAATTTTTTACTTTGAAGTTATGCATCAAGATAAATTTGAATGTCAAAAGTAGAGCAATTGCAAGAATCACCGATATTAGCCATTGTAACAAAATTCGCAATCAGTTTTGGCAATGACATTGCAACGTACAATTTAACTTGTCATAAAATTATTTGTTTTTCCTGTTCATAATCATAAAATGTTAGATTTGGCATTTTAACAGTCACAAATCATTTCTGATATTCCTTTTAATTCATCAAGCATATGTAATATATTTTTATTAAGATGAGCATTACATCATTATTATTTTAGTTATTCATGATATTTAGCATCATTAATTCATTACTTTATGCTACCAATGTTTTGTTACATGATTTCTCTAATAATCATTTTCATTTAAGTACTACCATTTTACATTTGTGTAAAATTAAGTTGTATAGCATGTGAAGATGATGTCTGAAGTTATGGAGCAGGCTTGTCCATCTCAAATCATCCTTAGGCCACTTTGACAAAGTAAATTTTCCCATGGGCTGCACATAAAATAGCAGTTTTAAAAGTAAAACAAAATAGTATAAATTATATAGGTAAAAATAGTGTAATGAATAAAAACACTATTTATATGCATATCCTATGAATTCATCAGTGATTTACATGCTTTTCATTGCAACTTCTAGTTTTTAGATCTACTTCAATAATCACTGAGTCAATTGTTTTCTTTATAAACTATTCTTATTCATTTCCCAAAAGTAGAAAACTCAAATTTTGGACACATTCAAAACACCAAAACAAAATTTTATTGCAGGAAAAAGATATCTTTGCGAATGTTTTGTTTTGCTATGGTATGGGTTCTCCGAGAAGGCAGTTGACCCTGAGTGAGTTGATTTCTAAATATTTGTGAAAGGTTGTCTTGGATAAGGGTACTATACACAAAGCCAAAGAAACATGTGCAACAATCACCATACATGGTTCACTCCTTGCCAACTTTGGAATTGAACGATAAACTTGATGCTAGAATCAGTCCTAAAGACTCCAATTGAAGAAGGGGTTTGTTTAGATTTCTACCAATCTTCTAATTCAACTAATAGACTTGTTCAAAACCATGTGACCCAACTGCCTTCTCACAGAAGTTGAACTATAGCATATTTTACATTAATTTCTGAAATATCCCTGTCATTAAACAAGCATGCTTCAAACTATAATGTTTACTCCTGATTTATAACTATTCTTCCTTTCATGTTTGTACCAAAAGTTACGAGTAAGTTTAAAAATAAAAATGGGTTAATTTTAATTTACACATTGTGTTTTACATGTCTCTGTCCCAATAAATGATTTGGTACAATGGATCTTATTGCATTTCTCTGCCATTTTAGATTCTTTTTTCTCAACAGAAAATAGTGTTAAATGAGTATTTTTCATAAATTTACTCCAAAGTAGAAAATTTTTCTATAAATTTTACTTTTGATGGAAATTAGTTTGATTACATTTTTGAGAATCTTCCTACTAATTTGGAAATATTATTTACTTATAATTATTATTAATTTGAGTAGTTTTATATCTTGTTTCATTATAAAATTTTAATTCATGCATTTAAAAAATGTATAAATATGATTCAAGGATGATGATATGATGGCTTCAAAGTTACCTACATGTTAGCTCTTTTCTCCAGGGTATAATATTTTTTATCATTGTACTATCTGCAATTTTGCTGTCTTACTTTTTAGAAACAAGTCTTTGAGTTTGCCTGATTCGGACTGTATGGTAGAATACCAAGCCCAATACATTGAAAATTTACAGCAGCAAATCTCTGCTTTGGAAAATGAAGTTGAATTTTTATATCCTTTGCTGTCATGTACTAATTATTTGTGCTTAATGCTACATTTAAGAGCAGAGTTTAGGAAGATACAATATAAAAGTAAATGTGGGTTTTTCAAATGCTTTAGTTTTTTGTTTTCATTAGATATTTTACCCTAAAAATGCAACAAGGATTATCTTTTGACTTCTTTTTTGTCTAATAGTTTTTAGGAATTCAACTCTTTAAATAAACTTTTTGTTTAATCAGAGATTTAGATAGTAAAATTGAGCTTATTGAGAACTGGGTAATAAGGATTTCTTCCACATAAGAATGCATTCAGTTATCAAAAGTTATAAATCCATATTAATATATTTTCTTTAATGCCTAACAAAATTTCTTATTTGGATAAAATAGTTATTTGAAATATTAAAAATGTATGCCAATGGGTTTTATTTAAAATCCAATCTAAATCATCCCATTTCAGTCAGTAATCTAATTAGCACCTCATGTAGAGCAATGAATGATAGAGTAACAAATCAAACCCATAGTCAGATTTTAACATCTTGATTTATGATACAAAAAAAGAAATTGATGTTATATTACATTCAAGTCCCATGGCAAAAGACTCAATTCATATTGCTATGACTCAAATACTGCCCCAGCGATTTCTGTGTTTGTAGAAAGGATTAACACATACACAAAATGTGTAATGACACAGAAATGGTTTAAACATAGATTTATTAGAACACTTTGAACTAAAAGCATTAGGCAATGAAAATGAAAGAAATTGAGTTCTTTTCTGAAGTCTTAAATAAGCACTAACATTTTTTTAAATTAATTTTTTATTCTCTTGCTTAAATGCTTTATCTGAAATTTGAAGAGTGGGTATTCAAATTATTTGACTAAGACATTAACAAACCATAAGATTAACCTATTTTAAAAGTTCTAAAAATACAAATATTTTTAATCTGTATTATAAATTTTTAATATTTTTCTTGAATTCTGTTTTGAAAATTATTTTTTGTATTTTATTTGATAGTTTTAAAAATGTAAAAAATGCTGTTTCCTGTGCCCTTTATTTATCCTATTGTTTAATCTAATTCAAATATAGAGACTGCACTGTATCTGTTGCATGTTTAACATCTAACAAATTAAGGCATAAAAGCCACAAATCAATTAAATAAGGCCTTTACTTTTTTTAGTTATCGGTTTTCATTCCATTTTCCAATGAGTGTATTCCAACCACATATGTATTCATTCAATTCTTTTTTAAAAAATCCTTTACTATCATAAAAGAACAGATATGCGGGAAAGAAATAAGCAACATCCTTCTATGCTTGCTGAAGGAGAGAGAATGGTGAAGAAACTAACCGTTAGTATACTTTGTTTTTATTTAATGTTTGAAAAGTTGGGCTGTTGTTTTTCAATGAATAATGTACTGTAGTCGTGATTATGATCTTTATTTTTCTGTAACCTTTCAACCTATTCAAAATCACACAGTGGTTGTTTAAGTCTTGGACTGATAAAGCTCATTATTATTGAATAGAGATGTGAACACTCACAATTGTTGCATATGGATCACCTCTGATCCACATGAGTACCCACAACAGCCACTTCATTCACTACAAGTGACCATTCGTGGACTTTTTTCTTTGAGGATCAGTGCCCTAAAACTGACTGAAAATATTGCAGTGAATGTAGCATATTGCTCAACTCTTGTGTTAGACTGTGGTGTCGTCTTTTCAAGAAAGAAATGCACTTCCTACAATATCATTTATGCTGGATGGGACATCAGCTCCCATCTCTATTCCAGTAAAGAAATTTCTGATCAACACTTTTGATGAAGAAAGCTTACAAATCCCAAGACCTCCGTTTCCAGATTTCACACGAGCTGATTTCTGGTTATTGAGGTTATTCAAAGTTTTGCATTTATCAATCAGGCCTTCCAATTTATCGCAACTGAAAAATACCATTCATTGTGAGGTGTATTCGATCCATCAACATGCTGCAGTCACTGGTATTGTCACTCATCTGAGTTGTCAATAGCAAGCATTTCATACATTATGGAGGTTGTCATGTTGAACACTTGCTGGTGTAATAAAAAATTGGAAGCACAGTACTCATTTCCATTGTCTTTCAAATGTTAATAGCACCATCTAATTGGTGGGTCTTTCAACTACAATTTTTTCTGTCAACAAAACCCCCATCCAGACAATATTAATCATGCAAGCTACTCTCCAATACGACGATGTTTCTCTTTTCATGCATTATTCAAGTTTTTTCAGACTTTTGGTTCATTCTGAATTTGTGTTTTTACTTTACTAGGATTCTCAAAATGAGATCAAGAGCATGAAAATAGAAGTAAAAAGAAAACAGACCACTATAGATTTATTGCGGTCTGAAAAAGACAGATATCAGAGAAATATGGAAGAAATAGAAGGTATAGCTATCCGAACAGTATCCTAGATTAGATTAGAGATTTTTGAGCTCTTTAATTTACTAATAGAAATAGTGCACTTTCAATTTCCACATTGTAACAAACCTAAATAGGCATTAACACACAAAATATTTTGCTGCTCTCCCACAGCCGTAGCATTGTTAGTTGTAAACTTTTTATAAGAAATAGTATCTTTGAAAAAACTGTAAATAATCATGCTTTATGATTCAAAACTGGACAGCAGTAAATGTTTAAAAATTGTGTTAGCTAATGAAATTATATTAAGACTGATAATTGTAATAGAGATACATGGCACTGTTATAAATTAGTTTTGTATTTAAAAGATAAATCATATCGTCGGATTAGAGTAGAAATATTAACTGACAAAAAATTATTAGTTTTTAGGTCAAAAATAAAAATTATAAGCAATTTAATAGTAGTATTATATTTTCTTTCAAACCTAATACAATGTGTCAATTTATTTCTCTTCATGAAAATAATAATTTAGTGTCAAAAAATGCCTTTCATAAAAATGTCAGTTAATGAGTTTCTGCTCCAAGCCGATATGATTGCTTCATTTCAGAATTTTTGTAAGAATTCCGACTATTGAAATTCTAAAATAAATTTCTTATTCTAAACCTCAATAGTTCTTAAATTAGTATCTCAAGAATTTATACTTTCAAATAGCAAGTCAATAGCAAGCATTTCAAGTCTCAACTCTTGTCTCTAAAAATCATAACTCATAATTGGCAAATCACGTTAATCGCCATGCATTGAAATTACTGTTTTGATATTCATAAATTTGTAATCTCCAGCAATTGCATTTTGAAGACAAAGGATCTATAAAGTGAATCTATCCTTCAAAAATTACAAAACCTTTTCTTATAGTTTTGACCTTCTCTACCAATAGAAAATCTTTCCTTGGATTCTTTCTATCAATAGATGTGGTTATTTAATCATTACATATGGGGAAAAGCACTACTAGAAAATCTTGTGATGCTCAGATGGTTAAAACTAAAATTCACTAACATATGTTATTGTTTCTCAGCCTAATCTTTTATTTGATTAAGGATAATACCAAGTATTTTTAGGCAACAGATAAATATTATTTCTTAACCTTGAGGTGTAAAACGTCTATATCCAGATCCTAAAGATGTTATGCATTTGTAATGTTGTATACTCTTTTGTTGTTTTATTTAGTAACTCCATCTTTACTTTGCTTAAAACTAAAAATTATTTATTTCTCTATTAATAGAAAAATATAGAATAGATAAAGGCAAACTCCTAGAGGAAGTAATCACATTACAGAAAGAGAAAGATTCCCTTCATGATGCAAATCTGAAGGCTGAGACAATAATACAGGAGCAGAAACAAGAAAACAAGACCATACAAGAAGAGTTTGATAATCTTGAAGTTGAAGTACAGCAAATGGAAAGAGAGGTTTTTATTATTTCTCTTTTTGTCTTCCTTAAAAATGAGAAATCATTAAAACTCTAACTCATTTTTGATTTATTTTTAGCATGTTATGTTTATACTAGATACTCTAGAAAGCGTGTTCTATTAAATTTTGGTTACAAAAATTAGAATTTGTTTATTTACTAGTGCAGTAAATTCTAAATGCTGCCTAGAAAATATATGAAAGCTTAGTATTTTTCATAAGCTAAACTAATAACCCTTAAAACTTATCTTTAGTCTTTTTAAAAAATACTTATATATTTCTATAGAAACTGCAAGATAAAGAAATTGTTCGTGGTCTTTTAGAAAATAAAGAGAAGATACAAAAAGAGTTATTTGAAGCTCGAATGTCAATAGAAGCCAAATCTTCTACAAGTAATGAAGAAGCTTTGAAGGAGCTCAAAGTAATTTTTAAAAATTTTCACAACACAAATTATTTCTTTACCTAGTTTGATAGATTAGTTTTGTTTCAATTATTTTTCTTTGAAATGTTTTTCATTTGACTGATTGTTTGATCTCTTATATTTGATAACTTTGTTACTTGAGAAATTTTAAATCTATTTGATATTTTTCTTTGTGAGTAAACTTTCTAGGTCCCATTATGCATTATGATTAATCTACAGGCTAAGAGAACCCATAAAAGCACTAGTATTAAAACAGGGATCATGCTCATGATCAATTTGCTGTATAAGAGTGATCATCTAGACTGATCTAGCTTTTTCAGAACAAGTCCCACAGCACCACAAATATACTCTCACCTTTCAATCTATCTGTACGAATCTGTTTAATAACTTCAAAAGCCTACTTCAATACAAAATTTCAACTCTTCTGAATGGATTGAATAAAAATCTTGATTGGGATAAATTAATATTGCATAAAAAATTGTATCACAATTATATTTAAACTTACTTATAATAATCAACATCGTTACTTCTAAATGTATGTGTATAGTGCCACAAGCACAATGCTTGGCATACTGGATTTATGAATAAATTAAGCATAAATGATTTACAACAAAAAGTTTCTTGTGTCCTTTAATATTTAATATGTTTAAACTTTTCTTGCTGTAAATCATTCTTGTTAAATATGCATTCAAGTTACTTAAAATCTACCAGGCTCTCCTTGAATTTAACATAATTATAATTTTGCTATTTTTTAGAGTCATGTGTATTTTTCTAAAATCCAACTACATTATTTTAGTGCAATAGAATACTTACCCAGACTCCATTCATCCTGAATTAGAATCGTAATAGTTTTTTAAATTTCCAATTCAGTGTTTTCATTTTGATCTGAAAACTTCTTTAGGCTTTCTCAGTAAAATCAATGGCTGCATACTGTAAACCTTATACCAAAGTAATCTATTGTAAAAATGAAGGTCCCCTGGTGTAGTGAATGAAAGGATCGAAACTTCATTAGTTATGCATCAGTAGTTTACTTTTCGAGTTTCCCGAAACTTATATGCATAAGCTATTTAGTTTCATGGATTTCTTGAATTTTACATGAAATGATCTGATTCGATATTTCTTTTCTGTCTCTACTCATCTTTGAAAAAAATGCAACATTGAGCTGAGGTTTAACTGATATATTTTCTAATTTGACAATTTAGTTGTAACAAATTAAATGGGCTTATTTTCAGGACAGAAATACCATCAGTCTTTTTAATCTAATTTATTTAGTTATCTATTATTTATTTTATCATTCATTTCTTTCATAATTGATCTGACCTGCTAATTTCCTTAGTATAATAAAGGATATTTGATTATATCTGTAACAGTTTGTCTATAACATTTACCTCATCACCATAAAATAATATATATCTTGATGGATTTATTAGCATCTGTCATTACCTTTTATAATTCAATGACAAATAAGATTCCTTTAACAATGCTAAAACAATTGTAAAATTCAAGCTTTTTCATTAGAAAATTTATGGCCACAAAATTAGTTGTTTAACTGTTTAAATATATCTTCGCTTATGAAACCTCAAACCTAATTAAATATGGTTAGATTAAATAAATTTATGCCATAGCAATTGAAATATTTTAGGGTACAATAACAGAGCTTTATGAGGAAATTGAAGTATTAAAAAGATCTCGTGACCATGAAAATTTGCTACGTGAACGTCTCTCTCAAGATAATTCTGAACTTATCAAGAGGCATGCTGAAATCGAAGCTGAGTTGGCTGAAGTAAAAGCACAGTTTAGAGAGGTATTTTGAAATTCATAGATTTTCTTCCAATAAACTTATAAATTTAATTCTCAAATTTGTTTGTAAGTCATAATATCTATAGCATTAGGTTATGCAAAATTTATTTTAAAAAATTAACAGTAAAAAAATGTATACTTTTTATATTTTTCATATTTGAAAAAGTGAATTACCTTTCTCTGTAATTTTGTATAACTTTTAAATATTTTTTACTAAGTTCTTGTACACTGAATTATCTCATCACTCATATATTATCCATCACTATATAATAGAATGCTTTTTTTACCTTCTATTAACATATGTTTCATAACTGTTTTCTACTAGAAAATGCTAAGTCCATTAAATATTTTCTCTATCCCTAATATTATAGATAACTTAATATATAAGGAGTACCTAAAATGTGTATTAAATTCATTTCATAGCTTGTGACTCATTTGCATAATTGTAGTAATCATAAAAATTAGGCTCCTAATGTTGTACTTAAATTTATTACAACACCAAATTATATATTTTGTTTTAAGATTCCTATATTGTTATTCCTCATTTTCCGTTATTTTTACTCAGGCCTATATGTAGGTTTTATAATAATGTTTAAGAGAAGAAAAAGTACTGTCAAATCTTCAAGTTTCATGTTGTTTAAAAACTGTTCTTTGTGTTTTAAATCTATTGTTAAGTAGACATTCATAATCAAATTGTGGTAACATGACTGATATTTGCTTTTTGCCTTGCATTCGATTGAAAATAAAATTTAATATCAATAAAAGTAAACGAAATCTGTTACATATTTTTGGATAATTTTATTTCATTTAGAGGTATGAAATCCATTTATTGAATGGGGATGCTATTTTCATTATAAATGGATTCAATGGAAGTAAATATGAAGTGTGAGTTACAACATTTTGTCATCAATAAATCTAAGCAGTTAAGAAAGTTTAGTGCAGATGATGTGCCTTGTCTGCTCGTAAATTTATAATATTTCATATAAATCATTAAGAGTAAAAAAGTTATGCTTCCTTAAGGCCTTTAACATTGGAGCTAAAAGATTAACCCATTATTGTTAACCCATAACTCATTGTATTATGATTAATGCTTTTTTGTAACCTTGTTAGTGCACTAATGTATAAGTTTTTAAATTGCTCTTTTGTGTATTGATGTTTCTTGTATAATGAAGATGAAGATGTATAATGTAGATAATTTTCTTTTCTCTAGGAACAAAGTCGATTATCTTCTTTAGAGCAAGTGCATTTGAACACAATTCTTGAAGCCTCTGAAACAAAAGGTAGAGATCAGTTTTTAAAGGAAGAAATTGAACACTTAAAAAGTCTACTAAAAGAAGAATGTGAGCGCAGTTATAATTTAGCTCATCAGGTTGGTGACTTTTCATTGTAATTAGTATTAGTTGGTGACTTTTCACTGTAAGCTATATATTGTTTCTGTTTATTCAATCATATTGATAATTTGAATTTTAAGTTTGGTAGAAAATGATTTTATTTGTATTCAGTAAAATCAACTCTCTAAACATTGTATTGCACAATTCTTACAAATTTAAATTCATAAAAATATCCAAAACACAATATCCAAAATTTATTTAAGTATAATATCCAAAACACTACTTAAATAAATTTCATATGCAAATGCTTTGTGGAATAGGATAGCATATATTGTATTGCTTATATAAAAATGTCTTTCAAAGAAATTCTTGTCAAACGCAGTAGACGTTTTTTTTCTTTTAAGTTCATTGTATTTTATCAATTTTGTGTGAAAAATGCTCATTTGCAAGTTCTTAAAATTTTGGTTTTTCAATCACAGAAAAATATATTTTAATGTCTTCACTTGTATAGGCATGTTGGAAAATTAAATTCAGGTTCTTTGATCATGATCTCTTTCTTTCTATAAAATAGTTAAGGTTCAAAGTATCAAAGAATCTCAAGTATTTTCACAAATCTTTGGCTTGTCCACTTTAGCCCTTATCACTTCAATTGGCAGCAATGCTGCTAAGAGCAAGTCAGCATTCAATGCATGCTATGATATTCTTGAAGTCATAAGGGTTAATTAACTTGCTTAAACACTTCACTACATAGCTACATGTGACATTAGGAGACTCCTGCTTTGCTCTTCAAGTGATTCATTGAAATGATGTGCAGATAACATATCTGAAACTAATCAATTGTGAAATAATCAAAATTTGGATGTTGACGTATCTTCAGTGATCATCTTAATTTCATACCCTTTTTGTATTTTAGCAAATATTTTAATTTGTGATGTGTTGAATTTTATTCCATGAAAACAGTTCCTAATGTTAGTTTATGTCTCATATCTTTGAATTTGAATTATCTAACATTCAGAAATCCTTTGGTTGAAAACCAGGATTTAAATAAAATTCGTGACTATCCCAGAAGCTGAAGTAAAAACTGCTATCCTGATAGGCTTATGTCTGCCTGAATCATCCATAATGTGCATGCATGACGTTGCAAGGAAAATGGGATTTTTGTATGTCACTAATGAGATCTTATCAGATTTGGAAGAAAAAAAATTGGGCGGGGGATATTTTCAGATCTTCATAGATTGAGTATATTATACTCATCTCACAGATCTTAAATTTATATTTAAACTATAAGATATCAAACATTGATGCATTAAAAGTAATATTAAACCAATATTGTGCTTTTTGTTGAAGAGACACTCAAGCAGTTTCAGTCGAAAAATTTAAATATTACACCAATGATTGATCAACCTGGATATGCATCGGTTTTCTGCTGTTTACAGCTGTCAAGGTATGTGCTTAAAAAAAAAGGATTGACTTTGCTATCGGCTTAGCCTTTTATTCATGTGTGTGAGAAGGATATAATTTTTCTTGTTAAGTATAGAAAATATTATTTAACTAGAAAACCAGCACATAGCATCTGCACTGAAATTTATATTTATGATCGATATAAGCATTGATATGCAAGTTTCAAACCTTCAAATGTAATAAAATTAGTCAAAAAATATAAAATAGAATTTCATGTACTTACTGGGGTTGATACTTCCCGTGCATGGCAAAAAGTTCATACCTCAGTCAAGTTAGAAGCTAATGTTACTACGATTAATTTCTGGACATCCACATCAATTGCATCCCATTTCCATGAAAGGCGATTCAGTATATTTTAACATCTAAACCAATTTTCTCATTTGCTCAAATTTTCTGTTCTGCACTAATTTCTATCTTCTTGATTCTACATTGCCTTCTGTCATCAGATGGCTGAAGTATTTCATTACAGCAGCGAATCCTTCCAGAGTATTTTTTAACAGCATTTTCAGCTCCATAACACATTTAAATGAATCGCCAAAATAACTAGTGGGTGATTTTGTGTGATTTATATCTATTCATTGCCATTCCCCAATATACAAATAATGCCATTTTCATTGGCATGTACATCAGCAAAATTTTTTTTATTCTTTTCTGCAACACAAATGAGAGAAAATTTTGAATTAAATATTTGATGAATTAAATATTTTCTGCATGCCAACTTGACTGAAAGATTTTAAACAATAGTTCTTAGTTTTTAAGAAACAGAAATTACTTCTGAAAGATTTTAAACAATAGTTCTTGAAACTTTCAAGTAGATAATTTTTTAGTATAAAGATTGTGTGATCTTTTTCATTTCTATTCATGGTTAACCATACCAACAGTTTTATCTAAAATCATAAACTTTTAAGTCTCATGGAATGATATCCTGAAATCAATTTTCTGGCCAATATTCTACACTCATTTACTGGAATACGTTTTTTGTGCACATATTCCATATAATTAATTTTGCTTAGAATAATAAATATTAAGTAGACGATATATATATAAAGCTGTATGCTTTGAATCATATTTTGATAATAGGGTATCAGTTTCCTCAGATTACTACATTTAAGTTTGATATTGCGTAATATAATTTTGGTGAATGATAATTTTTAGGTTACTATACTTTACCCATATCTGTTATTTGTACAGTGTTACTAATTTGTTAAATTTTCTGTAAAATCTGAATTTAGGTGCCTCTGATCAATCATTTTCATTTTTTGTAGTATCTTCCGCTTAAAGTTTGGTGTTCTTTGTTGAGTTTTTTATTTTATGAAGTTTTGAAGATTTGTATGTAAATATAACCTTTGAAAGGTATTGCTATAAATCCATTATTTTTATTATGCTATAGCTATCTGATGAACAACGTTTTAAGTCACGAGAAGAAGAAAATCTTTTTCATCTTCAACAACATTTTGACCAAAAAGAGGAAAAAATGAAAACCATAAAAAATGAAAATATATCTCTTTCGAGAGACAATACTTATTTGAAAGATCAAGTTATGCATCTCAAACAACTGGTAAAAATTTTACTATTATTTATTTTTGAAATTATGACATCTAGCATGCATTATCTTAAGAGTGTTTCCATAATTAAAATTTGACAAGTTAGAGCAAAAATAGATTTGTACTATCAATTTACTAAATGTTTTCATAAATCAATATACTTCAGTGAAAAGCTCCATAAGTTACAAACACTAAATAATATATATATATAAAGTTAATACTGTTAATAATCAGTTAATACTGTTTTTTTGTGGTAAATTAGCTGCTAAATAAAGTTATCCACAGTAAGAATCAGATTGTGAAAAAATCATGATTTTTTTAAATCACTGAAATCGGATTTATATGATTTAAGTCAGATTTTTTTCATTGAAAACGGATTTTTATGATTTTAATTAATTTGTTGCTTCTATACATTTGACCGTGTTAGATATGAGACATGCAAAACACAGTATAGTTTCTAGATAGCATTGATTTATGTTAAATATTGTTATACAGAAGGGTTGAGGAAATATAGGAATAGTTTTTGAAATATTAAAACAATGAAAATCAGTATTAGGACTTGTTGCATTTATTTCAATTAAATTCAATTTCATGATACAAATCCATAAAACTTAAAATTATGTGTTAAAAAATAAACATTTCATTTGGTGTGATAAAATTTTAAATTTCACAAATTTTTATGTCATAAAATTTTTTTTAGCTTTCCAGCCTTTCCACAATCCAACTTAGTTTTAAATATAAAAAGTATAAGTTAAGTCAAACTGTAGAGTTGAAATTATTCTTTCTCAAATACACAGGTAGCAGAGGTGGAAAGACTTTATGAATGGCTTTCTAGTCTTCTACACAAATATTAAAATGTATATGAGTTTCCTCTTTTCCAATGAGATATCTGAGATAGGGTGTGAAAAAATCGTGATTCTTCCAATTTTTTTAATTGGATATATTTGATTCAAATCAGACTTTTTTTATTTATATTGGATTTTTATGATTTTAATTATTTTGTTCCCTAAATGTTTAAACATTTTAGACGAGACATGCAAACCACTGTGTAATTACTAGATAGTACTGATTCATGTTAAACATGTCTGAGTTTTAGCAATTCCAGATTCCTTTATCAGAAATAACAAATTCCATCTTGAAAAGACATAAATTTTAAGTATAACCAACTTTCCCAAGGGAAGATTATGTCAAAATTACCCGAAAACATTTTGTACACTATGTATAAAACTCGGCATGTGCTGATAAACAGATTTGCTAGTGACACTTGTAAGTGAGAAAAAATAAATATTTGTTGGTCAGTTTTCATTGTCATCCCAACATGAGTGCTAACTCTTAAGGGCCGGAGTTCCTTTTGTCTCCCAAACAGATGAGGTAAATATTCCCAAGGAGAACCTAAATTTGTTAAAGAAAAAATATCTACACCAAGCAGGCCGATCCCCTTGGAACCCTTTAAAATTATTATGGTAGGGCTCACGAACCCCAAACTTAAGGGATAAATATACAAGTAATAATAATACGGATAATCAAATATGCAGAGTAGTTCGATCTAACTAAGGTTGTTTATCAGAAGGGTCACAAAGTTCTAGGGACCTGGAACTTCTTGGGTCCTAATACTTTTATGGTTAGGGCTCTGCCTCTATCTAATATGAGATAATGTTACAAATATACTGATAATATTGGTGATGATTTATAAAAATAAAATAATAAGTTCCAAAACATTTATACACGAAGAAAATAATTTCTCCAAGTTGGCATCACTGCATCCCAATCAATCAATTATCTTTGGTGCCTTCAAAGTAGGGAAGCCAGTTATTGACAGTTTTTAAAAGGGTCATTCTTAGGGTGTTACTGTAGAAGCACATTTTTAAACTGATTTGTATCATGCATTTTGTCCCAGGTTATCTCATTTTCAATATTAAACGAAAAAAGAAAATTTAAAACATGATTTTTTATAAAAATAATTTGATTTAAACCTTGATTAAAATTGTGATTTAAATCAAGCTGAATTAAATCGGCATACCCTGGAAGAATGGCAGAATATACTTCAAGAAACAAAAAATTCTTAAGGCATGAATTTATGAAATCAATAGCCTGATTGAAATTCCCTTACTTCAATCAGAGTTTGAGAGTATGAATTTCATTAAACTTGATTGATAATTTTTGTCTTTGTCTTAAGGTTAGTTTTAAAATTTATGAAAATTGCAAATTTAAATAAAATAAAAAAATTGAGAAAGAAATATATCCATTTATAGTCTGAATTTTTTTTGTTTTGTACATAAAATTAAGGTAAATTATTTTGCATTTGTTTTTAATATCTAATTTATATAGATTTATAATTTTTTATAGATTTATTACTAACATGCTTAAAGCAATTTGTAATTAAAAAAATGCATTATCTACTTTATGAATATAAGATATTTTTTGTTTCAAATTTTTATATATGCTAGAAGATCTGCTGTATATAGCATCTGTGCTGAAATTTCTACTTATATCAATTGATAGCAGTATCATTATTTACTTTTCATGCCTTATTTATATCCGTTTATAATCCATATAAGCAATGATATGCACATTTCATACCTCCAAATGAAATAAAATTAGTCACAAAATATAAAATAGCATTTTTGTACTTCTTACTGGGGTTAATTCTTATTTCCAATACAGTGCATGGCAAAATGTTCATTCCTCAGTCATGTTACCACAATTATATTCTGGACATCCATTTCAATTGCATCCCATTTACTTGAAGTCATGTACAAAAGGGGCTGGTGCACGTTAAATCCGTCATTACTTCAAATGTCCTCATTTTGGCATGGTGTGGAAGTTTGGAGAGTGGAGTGAGCTCAGGTGTTGCCTCGTCATCTGACCTTGGTTCAAAATTATGTGGTGTTGTCCTTGGATCTTTCCCTTCGGGATTGATCCCAGACAGTTGCCCGGGTATCCCATTGTGTTGCTATATGTTGTTGTTGTTGTTAATAATCTCCAATCAAGTCTGACGGAGTCAGACTAGATCAAGGAATCCATTGACTTTTTTGTCAACTTATTCATAGGAGGGAATGTGCAGCTTCTGTAATCCGAAGACTGTTGCTATATTGTGACATTAATTAAAATACCTACCTACCTACCCATTTACTTAAAAGGCGATTTGGTATATTTAAACATCTAAACCTATTTTCTTACATATTCTTTTCTTTGCTGATATCTATCTTCCAGATTTTTCATTGCCTTCTGTCATAAGATGGCTTAAGAATTTCATTAGAGCAGTGAGCTCTTCTGAGTATCTTTTTAACAGTATTTTATAACTCCATAGCTCGAACCAAGCATATTCAAACAATTCGATAAAATTAGTAGCAGTTCATTTTGTACGATCTATATGCTTGTTACCATTTGCCAATATGCAAATATTCTCAATTTCTGTGCTGCATACATTGGTGAAATATATATATATTTTGTTAATATGTTGAAACAAAATTTTTTGAACACTTATTGTAAAAATATAGAGCATCTATTTTTCTTAAGAACTGCTTTTAAAAATTGAGTCACGAAAAATTTGCGTGCGAAATATGCAAAATTTTCGCCTTTATATTTCAGCTGCAGAATAAAGATCAAGAAATATTTAATTTAAAGCAAAAAGTTCAAGAAATGAACGTTTCAGTGGAAGAATTCATCCAAACAAATCAAGCAGCTGCCCGCCTTGCTGGAGAAAGGTGGAAACAGCTTGGACAGTTAGCAAAAAGTATGCAAGCTCTTACAAATGTGGAGAATGGAGATTGCTGATGGCATTGTTTTAATATCATTTTTTAAATTACAAATCTTCATGTGACATTAGTGAATAAAGTTTTCCTAGTCTTTTCAAATTTTAATTGTACTTTTGTGCAATTACTTTCTCTTTCATATTTTGTATCTATTACATGTTAGTAATGTTGTGAACTTAGCCACTACTACATAAATTACCTTAGAATACAATAATATATATAGCAGTGCAATCCAACTCCACCATAAAGTACTTTTTTGTATACAAAGTTGGTGTTGTATACATGGGTGTTGCTAAATTGGTGACTTGGACGTGATTATGAATGCACTTTCAAACAAGCCCCATGGTGTTCTGAAAAATTCCAGATGGTGCATATCATTTCCAACTGTCTGAACCTCTGTGATATCAGATACTGCTTCCACTCCTATCACAGCTTCAATATTTGTTGCCGGTCAGCCTCATTTCATAACTTTACTTGAGAGAAAAATTTATCCACATCAACATTTTATAGAATGTATAAATTACTTATAGTGACACAATAATCCATTGTGTTGCTCCAGTGTGATGTTAATTAACTACCTGTCTACCTTAAATTGACATGCATATTTAAAGAAAAGAAGTTACACTTATTTTTCATATTCATATTTGCATGAAGACAGTTTTAAAATACACCATTATTAATTCATAGCACTTATTTTCACACAAAACTATCAGCCTATTTTACTTGCATTCTGTCCTCAAACCAAAAATTTGGGATTTTTGGACAATGGAATGAAAAATATTAATCTTAGTATTTAATTTTTATTCATATCCTTTTTGTAGTTTTTCTGCTGCAATTGTATTATTTAACCTTTGAGATAGTTCTGTTCAAAAATGGGTTATTATTTTGACTGAAAATTTTGGTGAAACACCACAATATTTTAAATTAATAAAAAATTGCTCTTAAATATTTTAAATTTTGATTAGATTAACAATTGCATTGTTTTTCCGTATTAGCTTAATACATAAATGACATACTAATTTTAACTTAAAAGCATGATTTTGTAGTTTGTCTTTTGACATTTAATACTCGATATGTAATTAAGTATTTATGCTATATTATGATTTTAATTTAATGAATGCATTTTTAAATCTAAAACATTAATAAATGAAGCTATCCATAGTTAAAACAAGGTTAGATTAAATATGGGTTTGTGCAAATAATTAAGTCAAAAATTTAACTTGATTTGTTATCTAGAAATTTGAGTTTATACATAAAGAAAAAATGTATTTGTTTACAAAATTTTAAGTGTATAGTGTGTGTATTTTGTGTAAGTTGTGAAGGATTTTCTTTTATTCAAACATATAAATTTGCCAAAAGGAATTTTAATTTGTATATTTAAGCTCCTTGGGCTAAAAGAAACTGTCACTTTGATGATTGAAAATATAAAATTAAGTTAATTTCAGATGTACTTGGTCTTAAAATCATGGGGAATTATGTTGTCAGCTTTCTAGACTGCCTTACAAAGTAATTCTAATATACTATTATAAATTTTATTTTCAGACGTAGTCAGAAACACTTATGACTGGTTTCAAGTTTTTATCAGATACTTAAAATAATTCAATTTAATAAGTTTAAATTTACAAACCAAATATTTATTATTGCTTTTGATGCAATTAACTTTTATTCTATTTGTAGCATTTTATTGTATTTTTTATTTTTAACATTCTTTTAATGTATTAATATTGTATAACATAATGTTTTAATAATTATTAACAATATAGTGTTATTGTAATAATTAATGACATTTTAATGAAATAATTGTGGATGTGTTTGGGGTATAGTCAGTTTCCTCATTCCTGAAGCTAGCAAAGATATAATCTTATGAGAAATAAATTTTCAAAAGTCTAGATAAATGAATTCTGCCAAAAAAAACCTGAAACTATCCAAAGCCAGTTTTTGATTGAAATGAAACTTAGCATGTGTGTTGCACAAGAAAAGAGAAAGAAATAATCACAATATCAAATCTAGAGGACACTTTATTATTGCAGGACTGCATCAGAAACGTCATAAATTAGTAAGTAGTCAAGTCTGGTGGCGATACATGCCGATATATGGCATGCCAAGGAGTCCTTATGCTATCCTGTGGCAAGTTATGCCAAGCATTTTGCAGTTACTGCTCCAGATACCGTATATTCCTTACCTTATATCCGGGGAAAGGGGTTGCAATAGGGAAAACTAGCGTTTCTCAGACATGCTCAATGGGAGACTCATCCTGGGACCTCTGGTTAAGGAAGGGTTTCAACACCACGGGGCACTCCTTTGAAAGGCGAGCCATGTGTGGCCGAACGTTATTGTGCAGGTAAATAGCTCCTTGGACACGTGACATGAAAAGCAAAACAACAGGTAGAATCTACTGGATGTATTGCTGTGTGTTGTTGTCAAACTGTATCCACTACTAGAGGGAACCAGCTATAGTAAGTGATAACTCCCCACACCGTTATACTAGAAGTTCAGAGGTTTGCCGCTCAACGGTAAACTGAGAATGGCTACCAAACACCATCGGCTGCGACCGAGTGTTGTCGATAGGTATGGAATAGCAACGTATCATGTTTAGTGACGAATCCCTCTTCTGCTTGGGCGGATGATCACAGAATTAAAGTATGGTGACATCCGGACAACGCTACCATTCTAAGTTTACTGTCGCGTGGCACACCACTGCAACTCCTAATGTAATGGTGTGGGGAGCCATATACGACAGCCTGTTCCCTCTAGTAGTGGTACGAGGTAGTTTGACAGTGTGGCAACACTTAAAAACATCTCTAGAATTTGTGTTCTTATTGTTGCAACTGTTCGCACTAAGAATGTTCTTATCGTTACAAGTGTTCGCGTTAAGAATTCTTAGACTAACAGAGTGTACCGCGCAACTTTTCTCAGTACGCATGTCAAACTATTTGCTCTGTATTAATTTACCAGTTTTAATTGTTATGTCTGAATAAATTATGTTTCCTTGTTCCTGAGATGCTTGATAGCACGCAGAAATAACATCGAATAATTGAATGCTGCTAGCCAGAATCTTGAGTTGGGGTTCTTCCGGAAGCTAGAACCGGAACCACCAAAACACTGACATCCCAAAACAGCACAGCTATACATCCAGCAAATCCAACCTGTTTGGTCTTTGTGTCACGTGTCCAAGGGGCTATTTACCTACGCAATAACGTCCGACCACATATGGATCACCTCTCCCAGGAGTGCCTTCATGGTGTTGAGATTTTTCCTTTGCCTGTGAGATCTCTAGATGAATCTTCCATTGGGCATTCCTGGGATATGCTAGGCCGTCAATTGCACCAACCCTGGAATAAAAGGGATATAGAACAGAGCTGCAGAATATGCTTGGCATAATTTGCCACAGGGATAGCACAAGAACTCCATGTATCGCCGCTAAAGGTGGCTTTACTAATTTATATTTCTGATGTAATTCTACAATAATAAAATCCTCTAAATATGATATCGTGGCATTTTTTTATCTTTTCATGTCCAATACACATACTAGGTTTCATTCCAAACTCTGCCTTCGGAGTGTTTCGATTTCTTTTCTCTTGGTAGAGAGGGTATTTCATACCTCTCTTAATTTTAAATAGCTCAATATTTTCACAAAATAAATCTTAATATAGTACTTATAATAATGCAAAACTAAAAGCAATTAAATTTATAAGTGCACAGCGGCTCCTATCTTGTTTGTAAAATAATTGCAATATTTAATTCATCATACATTGCAAGCACGTAGAATGAGCAAAGTTCCAAGCAAAAAAAGTTTCCGTGCTGAACTTAAAAAGTCCCCGAATAATACCATAGAACTATATATTTCTGTTTAATTATCAATTAGGTATATTTTTACTGAGATTACCTCTCTTAAGCGTTCTAGTGAAAATCTAACAGGTTGTTTTAAGGGTGATTTTAGTTCAGCAAAGTAGCTTTAATTTGTTTTTACTCTCCTATGTGGTATTAAGTAATCCAACTCTTTCGCAAATGTTTCCTGGGGTCCATGTCGGGAGACTTGAGGTGCATGAAATTACTGAGGAACCTTGTTGAGCTAGATTCCTCAGCAATTGTTGCCGTATGTTTTGGGTCATTATCTTATTGAAAGATAAATATCACTCCAAATGACAAATTAACAGTATTATCATTGATGCTTTCTTTCACAATGTTCAAGTATGCATATTTATCCCTTTCGTCTGCCATGAACTTGCGATCGCTTACTTTTGAAAGATTTATACACCCCCACACTAAAACAATTCTCCATATTTAGTTTTGAGTTTGCAAAGCTACACGTAAATATGCCTTAAAATTTATTTCACGTAGTTGTAGATCGTACGAAGACTTTTACCCATTGTACTCAAGTGATAATTAATCTAATCTAGAAAGGTTATTAGTAGGGTAAAAATCTAAAAGTATTAATAAAATCCTCAACACTTGTTTCTACTTTCCTTGCACTTCACTATACGAAAAACTTTTTGTAGACTTTTAAAGTTAACCACGTTTAGTTTATTATATTTCCTAATTTTTCCATATTACAATTTCTCTTACTCTGGTGAAAAGAGGGCATTTTCACCTCAAATAGAAGAAAGACCTTTGTAAAATATTGGCTTTTTTTTATCTGCTGTCAGAATTGCATTCTGAACGAAAAGACTTTACCTTGACTGATAAAAAAAAGCGATCGGTGTGTAGTACTGTTGATAATTTTCGTTATTGATAAGGAGAGCCAAAAGTTAGGAAGCTGGAGGTAGCACTTTCTTTTAAAATGCCGAGTTTGGTGGTAAGTATTACTTGAATATCTTCTAAAGTTTCTTGTGCACTGTTTTGTACAAATGTTATTTTATCGCTTTATCATCATGAATTCAACCAATCATGGCGAGTATTTTTGAAGGGGATTTTTATTTTTTATTGAAAATCGACACGTTTCATTCGTGTAAATTGTGCTAGAATTATGTATTTATTGCTCAAACTACTATTTTCTTTTTTGGTTTTATTCTTGAGTTGCAAAATCGTTTGCTAAATATAGCTGTACAAAAAAGCACAAGTTTATCAATTTTTTTAAATTAGTTGTAATAAGTTTTAATAAAATGATGTTCTGTTTTATGATTGCACCGCAATGGAAGCAACAGAATAATATTCATATCAAATCGAACAAATCCAGAATAAAATTCCTCGAGTATTTTATCAGATATTTATCGATATATGTTATATTAAAGTAATTTAGTGGTAAAAAAATTTCAAGCGCGATTTAAAAGCTATCACGCCTACAAATACGATATCGATAAAAGCTAATCTAAGGAATTACCATACATAAAATGATGTCTTCCGTTATCTTAATTCTTTTTATCATTGTTTTTTCAACTGTGGGACGAGCAAGAGAATACTACAAATATTTTCGAGATTTCACGATTTTCCATGAAAACTAAATTAAAATAAATATCCTAAAAACCGAATGGCAATTACTCTACCACGATTGCATCACAATGAGATTCAATTATTTATGTAGAGTATTTATGAAACCTTTTAATGCATCGTTGTGCTTTGACAAGGACGTTCTGAATGTCGATTTTGTTTAGCTTCGCACCTTTAATCATAATATTTTCGTGATAACTCATGATGAGTTCTATACACTAGGAGTAATTTTGTTAAATACAATTTAAATGGTTGTTGTGTTGGCGGGACTATTCCTGAGGTAGGAACTGCCCACGTGACAACCTCAGCAAGCCTCTTCTCAAAACCAATCGATTTCCAAAAAGAATGCCATTCTTCCTAAATACCGTCATGTTAAATGAAAATTGCATTTAATGCAATTTTCAAGCTGTTTTCAGACTGACGAATTTATACATATTTTATCTGTAATGTGCGAAACTTTTAATTTTCTCTGATGTAACTAACTTCAGAAATTTTTTTAATTCCAAAATCATCTCAAGGAGGATTCGAGCCCAGTGGGTTCTCTCCCTGCCCTTGATGAGTTCATTTGGAATATGCTATTGTAAATTTAGAACACAGTATGCAGGTTCAAAAGTATCTTATTACAATCGCAAAAATAACTTACAAAGACCGATCAAGTATAAAATTAAAATAACAGTTGAAAATTTATTGCTATATGTTTATTTAAAGTTGGAGGCATACCTATCTTTTGGCTGCTCAACTTTTTCTGACTACATGCAAGTGCATGCCAAAGGTATTGAATTAACGTTGCTAAAATCATCATGTAATTTATAATGCGCCAAATAGTTTAAAATTGCATATTTTACTTTTAACGCTTCAGTCTTTCCACTTGGGGCAGATTGTATATTACATTTCCCCTCACCTATCTACGCCGTTTGTCACTGGATGCCATTATGAAATGCTCACAGATATCTCTTGTTTCAATACTTTCACATATTCTCTCTAAGATCTGAACGTCGATATTTCGGGTAGACGCTGAGTCGTTTGACTAGTCATACCGCATTCCACATGTGACACACTAACTCTCAATTAATTACTCGTGTCAATTTTGCGTGCTAACAATTCGGGCAGGTCCCCACATTGTTCGGGATCAATAATATCTTCATTCCTGGTTCCAGGATCAAGTTGGACGACGAGTTTTCATGAAATAAAAATATGTACTCCAATTTAATTTTTACAAACGTGACGAGGACTTGGAACTACTTCGCCAAAAGGAACTCTTCAAGTGATTCATAGCCTTTTCTTTCCCCCTATTGGCCTTTTAACTCAGAAATGCACTGATTCTGTGGAAATTGTTGGTCCGCGCAGATTGTTTCTCAGCCTCAATAATAAATTAAACTCAGATATAATTAAGGGTAATTTAGAAGCTCCAATACTAATAATTTTTACCAAATTTCAATGTACATTTTTTCAGAATATACTGAAGATGCCGGTTCGAAAATATTTATTAGAATATTCAATGGACATTTGCTTATATACTGATGTGAAAATTTATAGTATTAATTAGCATAGCAATTAAAAAACGATTGAAATTAATTAGAAAATTTTTTGTTCTTAAAAATGAGAAAATCGAGTTTTAAAGTTCAAAATTTGAGTTTATTACTAGTGTCATTTATATTTTATAACTTTGATAGAAGAGAGTTGAAACCGAAAGTTGGGTTATTCTATGTGAAATGAGCAAAAATCAGGAAAACCTGCTACCGTATGGTGATGGATTTTCATGAAATTTGGAACAGGGTTTTAGTTTATGTATAAATAACGATATCCAAAATATTTTGGAAGTTTCAGGCATTTTAAGGACTTACAATTTTGAAGGGCAGTTGTGAAATCGCTTAATGTTGCGCTTTGAAGATCTGTTTCTCAAGAATTATTTAATCTAGAAAAATATTTCAAATTTTGTAATCTATGAAAACTCTTCTTTTTATCTGTTTGGAAATAACAATAACAACATATTTAAGCTAAAACTTTTAAACAACATATTTAAGCTAAAAAATTAGCGAAAATGGAAAATTGTCGATTTTGATAAAATTTAAAAGGTTTCTGTGGGCTAAAGGAATTTAAAGGTATTGTTGAAATTCATGCCAGTTCCAGTGCTAGGTATGATAATACTATTGCTGAAGTTTGGAAGTCGACTTTTGTTTTCTTTATCTTCAAAATAGCAATGGAAAATTATAAAATGACGATTTTCCATTAAAAGTAGGCATACAAAATCAAGTGAAGAAAAGCTGACGAAAACTATATTTTAGAGGAATATAGTTTAATATATCGAAAAAAATATTCAGGATTGTATTTTGAGTCCTAAAAGCAACAGTAACACAAAATCGGTAACATTCAAAAAAAGATATTTCCAGTTACAAAATTGGCGACTGAGAATTTCGTCGCCAAATGCCTATTCGAATACGACTAAGACGGATTACTATGTTCCAAAACTATCGCCACAACTGGCGCGATATTTACTATCGCCAATTACAACATTCTCTTTTGTACGGGCTTCACAAACCCGGGGAACTTGAGTGATCTTCCCTCTCTTTCATTTTTACCCTGCCCTACCCTTCTGCTTTTCGCTTTTTCTTCCTCCCTCATTGTGGTTCTCTTCGGAGGTGAGGCAGATGGGGACTATATCACCCACTTGTTTGCTCTGCGTGAAGTCCCGTGTCCCATGAAAAGGGGATCCTGGCATCGACCGATCCTGGCAGTTGAGGGGCGATATAGGGATCCAACAAACTGCTTTGGCCCCAGCTTCAAGTAAACGGAAGGTGTACATTGGTCCCTTGTACAACAATCGGCTGGTTGATTGGATTTCGTTGTCGGCTAGGGATCAAGCGATAGGTCACCTGCTGGGAATGCGTTGAGGGTGGTATCTGTTACAGGGATGATTCGTGAGCGTATGGGCCCTGTTAACACCGGTGCATTACCTGCACCCCCTTGTTGCACTTGGTCATAGAGGAGAGATAAGGAGATCCTTATCTCTCCTCTATGGACTCGGTGGTGGGTGGTGCTGCAGGGTCTAAATATTTCCCCCATATTATCATGAATTCTTCTTTTTCTCCTCCCGGGAGCAACAAATGAACCAAACTTTGATAAATTTTCGTGCTAGATTTTTTGTGTTGAAAAAATTGAATCTGAATCTTCTTTTCTTAATAAGTCACCATTTTTTATTCAAAAAGCTATAGCTGGTGCAGTTGGCGATGTAAAGTCTACAGAAAATGCGTTCAGGGGACTTATTAGTTGAGGTCTCCACTTCGAAGCAAGCAGAGATTTTAATGAACTTAAAGACCCTCGCAAATTCACCAATGACGGTGTCACTTCAAAAAAGTCTAAACTACCTTCGTGGAGTGATTTCTGCAGCAGACTTTCTAAACGCGTCGGACGAAGAAATTTTAGAAAACCTTACTGTTCAAAAAGTCTGGAGTTCGGCGAATCACAATCAGTAGGGATGGCAAAATAATTCGAAAGAAACATCTGATCCTGACGTTCCAAACACCTAAAATCGCAGAATTTGTTAAGGCACAGGTCGGAACAGGGCAGCGCATAACTGCGCTGCTCTGTTCCGACTTTATATACCAAATCCAGTACGATGCTTCGAGTGTCAACGATTGGACACACAAAGAAAAACTGTCGCGGGTTGCCTACTTATGCCGGTGAAATGGGCCACGAAAGTAAAACATATCAGAATAAGGAGATGCGTCAACTGCAAAGGTGACCATACCTCTTATACTCGATCATGTCCTACGTGGGCGCTTGAAAAAGAAATCACTACTACCAAGTTCAAAAACAAAATTTCATACCCTGAAGCTAGACGCCTAGTAACATCTAGACACCCAACAGCCGGTATCACTTATGCTTCCAAAGTACAAAAAGTCACTAAATCCGTTGGTACAATGACTGAAAAAATCTCGTTACCACTATATCAAAACAAAGCACCAGCTTTGCCATGGAGACCAGAAAAACATACTAGAAAAACTTCCCCACTCCCCGAAAGAGCACGATCGAAACATATCAGGCTTTAAAATTAAAAGCCGCTCGGGACAATGTGATGAAATTTGGTGTACTGATTTTTACATTTGTTTTGGAGGGCCTGAACTAGAATTTAAGAGTTGTCTTGAAAGGAAAACTTGTTAGAGATCTCAGTGTTGTGGCGTAAGGACAAAATTTCAAAATTAGTTTTCTTCCACGTTATTCCCAATATCCTATGAGGAATATAGCATAGCTTTTAGTTCAGGCCCTAGCTTATACATTTAGGAGACTGCAAAATATTATTGGCAAATGTGTACTAATAAGTTTTTCAGTTGTAATGTTTTTCGTTAACTTCATTTTTTATCTATTTTTTCTATCCAATTTTTTAATAAAGTTTTATAATTTTTAGTGGTTTTAGGTTATAATGTGTTTTTATAAGTTGTTTTACCAAAAAAGAAAAAAATAGTAATTCGAACATCTTTAAAAAAGAACATGAAAGCAGTCAGATACCTCAAACATATCTGCAATTGATTTCAATTTTGCGAGAGTTATTCGAATGAGAAAAGCTCTGAATTTAAACCCGTACATCATTCTTGGAAAATGTCATCAAAATAAAAATAAACCGGAAATCAAATCACGAGATTTGCAATTTCGCGAGAATTCTTCCGGAAAAAGTGACTTAACTGATATTCTTCGATGCAGTCTACATCCCTTGTGATATCTAAGACACTTCTGTTCTTTAAACTTGTTAAACTAAAGTTAGAGGAATTGAAGTACAAATATGTTTGGGAGGAACCTTCAAACCCACGGTCATATACAATAAGCTAGTAACTAGTCCATAGAATCAAATCAAAACGTATGTCAACTGGCTAATTCAAATCGTATATCAGCGGATCACGTTGACGAGCTGCAACTTTTCCCTGGGCCACTTATAAAATAAATAGTTCTTTAAAATTAAAAATCACATAAAAGGTATTCCATTTACTCTTGTTCGAATTTATTAGTGTTAGCTTTTCTAAATGTTCACTTTATTTGCCAATAATTTTTAGGTTTACTTCAGCAGTGATTGAGTAGCTCATTTTCTTCAGGAATTTTCTTTAATTCTTTTATATAGTAAAGAAAGCTCAAAATCCTGGCAAATTTAATACAATAAAATAAAACCTTTTTGCAGAAAAGGCGGCATGCCTTCGATCTCAGAAAGTTTCTTGTTTTGTTTCCAAAACAGCACTTTACATAATGGGTTTTAGTTTTATTTAATTTTACATGTTTTTTTTAACTTAGCGAAGTATATTTATTATTAAACAGCCATATAGCTTCCCCGAATATAACTGATTCCTTACGAATGATATGTTTAAAATATAACTTTAGGATTGTGTATTTCAGGTTTGGTACGTTATAAGATTTGTAGTGGAAGGATTATTAAGTGGTGCTTATTACTTTTCTTTTTATTTCTATTTACTGTTTTTATTTGCTTCTAATATTTGTTGTTGCTTGCAATGCAAATACACGGGTCTCAGGTTGGCTAGCACCACAATCTCAGTTCCAAAATTTTTTTCTCGAAATTCCGATTTAGTTCCAAATTTCTGTCAGTATCGAGGCCCTATCATCTGTAGATCCACATTGCCTTCGAGACCGAAATATGGCCCTTTAGTATTTAGGTATATTTTAATTAACATCGCGCTGGAGCAACACAACGGGCTATTGGCGACGGTCCGGGATAAAACCCGAAGGGAAAGATCCGAGGACACCACATAATTTTGAACCACGGTCAGATGACGAGGTCACACCTGATCTGGCAACCCCACTCTTCTAACTTCCACACCACTATGGCCCGTTGGATCACTCAACCCGTTATCATTCCTCTGTTGATGGAATAGTCACAAAAAAATCGATGGTGACTCCAATACGATGGAGCCAAAATTGTTTAAGTGAACTTTCATATGAAACTAAACAAAAACTAGCTTACTCTTATAAAACCTTTTTAGATTCTATGAAAATTATGGTCGAAAGCTAAAATATCGAAATTATTTTGCGTGTTCGTGTTTCCGATAAAAAATATAAATCAGTTTTGTCTGGTTACTACTGGTTAAGGTTATGCCCTCGATTCAAAAGGCAATGGGTTCGAATCCCTGTCTGGGCATGGATGTTCTGTCAGTAGGAATCCACTTTCAACCGTAGCTTCCAGTCTGTTCGACTTCGTGACGGTAGAGTTACGAACAAAGCCAAATTATTTCCTGTTACATGTACTTTCCGTAATGATCCGCTTTCAACGGGTTACCCAGAACTCAGACGTTGAATTCAGACTCAACGTGAGAATCAGCTGCAGGGTTACTAATTTCTAAGAAATAAGTTCGCATTTAAAATTGTTAATGAGGAATAATGGACAGTTTCCCCTTTTTCATGGAGATCGTGATAATTACACAAATATTGACACCCTATTTTGTAGAATTAATTTGGAATAAACCTGGAGTGATTAATTATATTGGGGTGGAATTTCTTCCCTTCCTTTAAATTCTTATGGAAACAACAAATATATCAATGCTGTACCTAATGCTTCAAAAATACGCAATGCAAAATTTGCATTCCTTAATCGTAAACTTATCCTGTGCTCCAATGATTGACTGTTACCGGCAACAATGTTATCAGTTGCTTTACTTGAAATTTAACATGCTTTTATCTCCAACTGATGAAAAATACTATCGCCACCGTTCATTTGCAAGCAGTTTCCTTTCTCACAAGGCCATTAGTTTTTAAATACATTGAGGGAAATTATCTAGTTTTTTGTCTATTATGTATTTCTTCTTTCTGGAAACATAATCTTTATAGTCGAAAATTGTAATTACTAATGAAGTATCGTATTGAAATATGCTTCTTAATTTTTATCCCTAGATCTTCAGTAACATTGTAATATGAGAAAATTTTTCAGTGTAAGCCAACCAGATAGTCAGCGAAGATTTTCTGCTGTCCAAATGCTCTCTGATGATAATATAGGAATTGCCTTAGAATGCAACTTATCAAAGATTTGGCATTTAATCTAATTGGGTATTGACCAAATAACTGTCATGTTAATTCGGAATTTATTCTTTGGAATTTTTATTGGCAAAATGCTGAAATCGTATCGAAAGACAAGTCAAGTGACGTCACGTTCAGAATACGGACAGGAAACACGTATCGCCGCAGAAGCAATACCACCACCTATATTTAGCTTGACAGAAAATGACTCATTTGTAATGTCCTATGAATAATTGCGATTGAAATTTTTCTACTGAAGGTAAACCCTCCAACCTCCAATTCAGCAAAAAAGGGATTTTCTTTGACCTTGATTTGTTTTCATGTTTGCATAGGTCATGGAGTTTTGATTTGGTTAGACAGATCCGATTTGTTAAGTAGACTTTAGACTAGAGGTATAAATTAAGGGTGGTAATTTTTAAAATTTTTCACTTGCAAAAAATACTTAGCTTTAGAAATATACTCAATTATAAAGTGCGTAGTTCATTATAAAAGCAGAAGATAAAACAAAATAATTTACTAGATGTCCAGATAGATATATAAATCTCATTTAATATTCTGATGGCAAGATTGGAAAGAGGGCCACCCCTTAAAAACTAAAAGTACTAATTTTTTGTTTTGTGTAGAATATAATCATTTTAAGTATTCCTCAGAATTCTTCATTTTCTTTCCCCAAAAAAAATCTTTTTTAACGTATGCTTTTCAAAGTATGAAAAGTAAAAATTGTTAGTTGACTTGTCTCAAGATCAGTCACTGGGTGATTTGATATGCAGAAATTATTACATTTCTCTGCGTTTTATTTTTGACGACGGACTGCAAAAAATAACATTTCGAGTCTGATGTTGACCAGTCCTTCCGAAACAGACTACTAATTAGAAACCATTTCCTCAAGAAAAGGCCTATCTAGTAATTTTACATCATCTCGGAACACTTTTTTACCATAAAGAAATATTTCCCTATTTATTTTTATAATGAAATCGGCTGCGTGCGACCTTCATATCAGGAATGAAAGGGGAGGGAAAAATGGGATGTTCTCCAGTGCATAATAGACGATTCAGTCTCAAGGTCTGTGGTAGCACACGTGTCACGGGTTCAAAGCAGAGCAAGAAACTCGCTTTAGTGGAGGAAGCATTTTTCTATTTTGATTCACTGTTGACGAACTTGCGAAGTCGATGAAAGAGAACATGTCTGGTGTTAGTTCTCGCTTAGGTTTCATTTTGTTAACGATTAATACGAAGGGTTTTTCTTCCTGATTGAGTATTCACTCACTATTAATGTTTAAATGCTTAGTAAACATTAATTTATCAGTTTTTCAATTTACCAAATTTTTCAAAATGGTGATCATCAGGAATTCTTAGTTTTAAATCTAAATCGTCAATAGAATTATTGGCGGATAATAGTTCAAAAGTTTTATTACACATTGTACGTGTCATTGTTTATACCAATGCTTGTTTTCTTTTGCTTTTGTGGCTGAGTTGTATTTAGTTTATAAAAAAGGCATGGCTAATTTCCGCTTGCTACATCACCATTTTCATTGAGTGCTGTGGAATTAATGAATTCTTATGATTACCTCTGACTTTCTACCTTTAATTGTTCTGTTTAATTAAAAATTGGAATGTCTCATGATTGATCTTAGGATGATAGACTTTACTATTAAATTATTTAATTTTCATTACTTCCAATCGAGTATATTTTGTTCGGTAGTTTTTGAAACGTATTTATTAAGCTTGCAGAAGTGCAAATCCCTAGTCTTTGTAACCACCAGGACAAAAGTTTTTACCCTACGCTAAGTGCAGACGATTTTTTATAAAAATGGGCGTGCCTCAAAAGAAATATTTTATGGACATTTAAGTTAGAGGCGCTACAATCTGCGCAGTGCCTGTAAAACATCGTCCATATCCGTGAGTCCTACTCAGCGTACGAAAGCTTTCTCACTCTGGTTTAGTTTGCCGCTCTAGTGTTATTTCTTTTTCTACACGAGGGCAAATTAAATCGGGTTGGTTGGTTTTGGATTTTGTCATATGGGCCATATTTGGCCAAGTTGCGCCAAACACAAGACAGACAATGTCAAGTAATTGTGAAAAGAAAGGATGGAGAGGAGAAAGATCGCTTGGGCATATCCTGGAGTCGCGACCTCCATGTTTATTAGAGGCAGTAAATCCAATGGGAAAAGAATAATCACTAGGGTACTCGGGTTCGTGAAGCCCTTACCTTAAGATGTGCCCCCGATGGGCAAATTAGACTGGGACTTTCGACTTCAAGTGGATTTTGAATCACTGCGAACATCCTCGCCTGAACGGGATTCGAACCCAGAATCTGTTGAACCGCGGGCCATTCCCACTGGTATGTTCACTTTAAATGAACACCGAATCCGGGAATCATGTGAACCTCGTTCATGTAATTTGTTCTTGCAGTTCGGTTCTTATTGAAAAAAAACTGAGCAGACACTGATACGCGAACATTATAAGATGTGCGCCTCTTGCCGATACTGCACGTCTCTCATTGACTTTTTCTTTTTTATGATGTAAAACTCAACTGTGCAAGTAAAAAGTCCCACTCCTAAAGTAGAGGTCGCCAATAGCCCGCTGTGTTACTCCAGTGTGAAATTAATTAACTACCTACCTGAAGTAAAGACTTTTCCCGCTTTGGAATAATTTTTGACGGTACTAGTGAGAGGAAATTTGCTTTATCATAATATATCTCAAGCATGCTCAATGGGATTCATATTCGGATGTAATATTTCAGAAAACATGCTATGAATGAGCTTTTAAACTATCCACTTCTTTTGTTTGAAGACATTTAGGTTACGAGTTCTCTTCGCTTTGATTTTGTTTATAAAGTTATTACTTTGAATCTGTCAGAATGTCCATTTCGGGTGGCCTTGGGGGTACTCCATGCTCGGGTCCTTATTTATCTGCTTGGGTCTTCTGCCTTTAATAGAGGTCATTGAAATTAAACTGTTTACACTAAACTATATTTTAAATATTTAAATGGCAAATTGTCTCAATTTTCGCCCAAATTTGCCATCCTTTCTGAAGTCTGTTTACAAATACAGGACTGTACTTATAAGGTATTTTAAGTAGAATATTTATTAGTATTAGTAGAATGCAGTTGACAGAAACTCTAAGGTAATGAGTCCGATGATGTATTCACAAGAAAAATTTAAAACTTAACTTTAATTACCAGCTTTCTACAACCTCGACGACCATGCTGCTCGCTCGGTGCGTCAGGAGCTAAAAACAAGCTCTTTCCACCTAAGTCCACGGCGTTAAGCCAATCAGCACATGGCTGTGCCTTGGGGTTGATGATCGCTGCGCCGTATTTTAAAGACTATATACTGTATATAATCTACAAAATGCCCTTAGTAGCCTCACTAATAAACACATTAAGTACAGCGATGCCCAGATGCAAAATTCAAAATCCTTCGTATTGTATGTACATGCCAAGAAGTTTTCCCTATTGTTTCAGCGTAATTCACTCAGTATTGTATTAATTTCGCGCTTCCTTTTTCGCACATTCAACTCCTCATTTCAATATTGCCGTCTCAGCGATGATTGTAAATACTTTCCCAGGCTTTCTTCGTTTGCTTCCTTAGTCTCGTAGACATCATAAGATACATTTTCTTCTAGCCTGAACCATCATCATATAAGGAACTTAAAGTGGAGCTACGGTCTTAAAAAGGGGGGGGGGCGTTGCCTAATTTGCAGTTCTCACGACTGCAAATTAGGTCCTTTAATAAAATAAGCTAGTTTAAATTTAGACTTGTCTTTAAACATATGTATATAATATATTAAATTTTTTATGCATATGTCAGTTTTATATCCGTATCTGGTCATTTGTATACACTCACTGCCAAAAGTTAAGCACGAAGGGGTAAAAATGCGAAAAAATCGATAAGTATAGCTTTGATTAACACGAATGCGGCAAAGTAGCAAATATGTTTATGCATGAAACTAAACAAAGAATTACATACAAAGATGAAAACAATATTAAATTTTCATAAATTATAAGATGAAGTCATATTGGAGTCATTAACAAAATAATGTTTAAATCCAAAACAAACAAACCAAACCGACATTAATAGGGTATGTGACCACCCCTCATCCTCATATAAAGTTTACAGCGTGTGACCATGCTTTCCGTGAGGTGATCAACCACCACCAGAGTCAAGTAATCGCCATTCCTCCTGTAGAGTAGTTTGCAACTCTGTGAGAGTGACTGAGGGTGGGAAACGTGCAGACACAGCACGGCCGAGGGCATCCCAAAGATTTTCGATGGGATTAAGGTCGGGCGAGTACGCCGACCAATCCATACGCGCAATCCCCTCACTTTCCAGGTAGTCGTTGACGATGTTGGCTCGATGGGGACGCGAATTATCATCCATTAAAACGAAAGCAGGACCGACTGCTGCAGCGTACAATCTCACAGTGGGTTCTAGGACTTCATCCCGATACCGGACAGCCGTCACAGAACCCCACATATGCAGGTCGGTGCGATATCCCAACGAAATCCCTGCCCACATCATGATGCTTCCACCTCGGAATGCGTGATGCTCGATGATGTTCTGGGGCCGATTACGTGTGCCTTGTTCTCTCCAGACCCTTACAAGCTTGTCATCTGGCTCCAGGGCAAATCTTTCCGAATTTTAAATTCAGGAAATTGAACATTTATAAGTAGTCTGGGTATTCAATTTCCTGAATTTAAAACTATTACAATATTCTTTTTCCCCTAAATCATCACTTACTACTTAGATGGTAAATGGAGTAAAAATATTTTTTATTTCGATGTCCTAAGAAATATATTTCTGCCATATATGGATCTTTCAAAAACTAAATTTCTCAGCATTATTAACCCTCCTAGCGGCATGCCCGATTACAGTTCGGTGAGATTTCGTCGTAGTGGGCGGCATACCCAAAATATTTCGAGGAACGAGATGTCTGAGGGTCCATACGATATGTCCGAATATTTCGGGTCTGCCCCTTTGCCGTGTGGGAATTGTTTTGGTATTCGAACTGAATTTTCCGCTCATATTCGGGAGTGCCATTTTGAGAGTAAACATTAATGCAACAAATTTCATGGTTGATTTAAATATGAAAGAATTTCAACGTTAACAGTTATTTCAGAAACTATAAATTATAACGGACAATATATAATATTTATCCGTTATAATTTTTATTTATACAAATAAGTTTATTGAAATAACTTTTGATTCACTTGAACGCTCATTAAAAACCAATATCTTTTCTATAAATGTAACATTTTTTTATAATTTTAAATTTAACTCAGCAGGGTCATTCCATGTCAATTTAATATAGCACTCAACCTTGGTATCTCCAATTTCAACAAAAATTGTCAAGATAACTCTCTTTTGGTAGTAAACCAAAAATAAATTTTTTTGAAAGAATCGTTTGATTCGTTAAAAAAATAACACAAATTGAGTTTTAATTTAAGTGTATTCTTGAAGGCTTTTGCAGCAGCTCTGCTTTAAATACATTTCACAAAATGTGATTTCTTCATAAAAGTAATAATAGGATACAAATTTTTAAAACGAAGTAAAATTTTAAGTCGTTTTGGGTGTTTTATGTTACAAACATTTTATAAACAAACTTCAAAACATTTTCTATCAATTTGACGGTATTCAAAATGATCTTACATGTCAGATAATTGCATATAATAGAGAAATAGTCATAGACTATGCTGCGATGCAATGTACAGTAGTACTCGTAAAAAACTGCTTTGAATAAAAAAATAAAAAGCAGATAACATTCTGTGATAAGAGGGTGATCATGCTATCTCCTTTACAATTATATTCATCCCAAGATCAACCCATTTCTTGAATAAAAGAGCAACGTTTAGTTGGTCAATCTCCCTCACTATAAAAATCTCAGAGAAGTTTCTCAGTGATCAGTTTTCGCAATACACGCGACCCTTTGCGCTTTCTATCCATTTATGGTTTTATTTTAAATTTAGTTTTTTCAAGGAATCTTCAACGCCCACCCCCTAGAGCGTCAGCATCGTACGACTTTCAAGAGGAAAGCGGGCAGCGGTAACCCAGTCGGAAGAGCAATGGATTAGCAACCAGAGGATTGCGAGTACAAAACTAGTCCAGCCAAAGACCAACGGGGGCTGGTGCACGTGTTAAACCTGTCGTGGCCTCAAATGTCCTTCCGGCGTGGTGTGGAAGTTTGGAGAGTGGGGGCACCTCGGGTGTTGTTCTCGCCATCTAATAGTGGTTCAAAATTGCGAGGTGTTGTCCTCGGATCTTTCACTTCAGGATAGATCCCGGACCATCACCAATAGCCCGTGGTATTGCTCCAGTGTGACGTTAATTAACTACCTACCTTCAAGAGGAAAACAAGCTTTTACTACAGGGTGGGCCGTCGCGTTTTTTACGACTGGAGTGTTGTGAGTTCGAAACACAGTAGAACCAAAGAACAACTTGTGCGTGGAGGCTGGTTAAATCTTTCGGGTCCTCAAATGTCCTCACGTTGGCGTGGTGTGGAAGTTTGGAGAGTGGAGTGCCAGTTCAGGTGTTGACCTTGTCATCTGACCATAATTTAAATTATGAGGTGTTATCCTTGGATCTTTCCCTTCGGGATTGATCCCTAACCATCACCAATAGCCCGTTGTGTTGCTCGTGATACGTAAAAAATTAACTTCTTAACAAATTTACCACAGGGTATGCTTTTACTAACGCGGATGTTAAGAAATTTATCTCGGGGCAAAAATTTGGTAATTGAACCCACAACCCCATTACTACAGTACGCATGCGCAGGTCCCATCCTCGTGTCTTTTGATCCAACATCCAATGAGCGAAAAATAAATAATAAACATGTGGTTGTGAGAAATAGGGGATGTACCCGTTTCTTTGTTACCTTAATTATTTGTGATCCTGGTTATAGTTCAGTTAAAGATCAAATTTGGACAACTGAATATCAAGTTTATCGGACCGAATAGTTTCTTGAAAAACTGTTGTATACGAAATTATTTAAGGTAAGTTTTTTGGGGTTCTGTAAATGTACGGTTGTGTGTCACACACACAGAGCAGGCATTTGTTTCGATGTAACCAGATACGATTTTGGTCGCAATATGTTCCCGGCTTGTTCATTAAATTATTTTGTGATTGCCATTTGAATTACTTAATGATGATGATACATAGAGGTAGGAACTGATAAATTGTGAACTGAATTAAAAAAAAACGATTCAATTATGGTTAGATTAAAAAATTGATAGAAATTAAAAATGATTATATTTGTCTTTTTAAATTCCAATGACAGGCAGTTCGTTCCTTGCTTTATTTCTCTCAGTTGTCTGCTTGGTAAAATCTGAATGGTGGGACATTGATTTTAAAATGATATAATGATATCTAATGATATAATGATATCTAATGATATAAATGATATCTAATCAAGAACACCCCCGAAAAACAGATTAATTTGAAATGCAATTTTAAGATGTTTTTATAACAAAGAAAGAAAATTGTCAGAATCAGTTGAAAAGTGAAGATATTTTTGCAGAAAATTAACTATTAAGCAAAAAATGCCTCTGAATAGAAAGTTATAGAAAATGGTAACATCTTTGTTCATCAAATAATGGAAAGATTTGCTAGAAGTTGAGTTAGATGATTAGTTTTGAAATGCTTTTATCTGCAGCTTCACAAATTATAAATGAGTGACACAAGAAAAACTGAAAACTGCAATAAAAGTTAAATGTAATAAAGATTGTCTTGTGTAGATTGCTTTGAATTCAAATAAAGGATCACCTTATAAATTTTTAAAATGGACAATACCCAAGGCCTTTTATTGTGTGATACCTATGTGCTGTAAGATTAGTATTTAAGGATTCCTTGGATTATGGTATAAATTCATTTTTTGTATTTAATTGTTAAATAATTGATTTTCTCATGTTAATTTTATGTAGAATGAAAAGATTTTTCTATAAAATATTCTCTGGGGTCAATGAAGATTTGTTAAGAAAAGGAAAAATCATGTTAATACAAATTTTAATTTATATACTAGTTTTACTGTCATTACCCTTATTCTACTATCATACTTGCTATTGGTAATATCATTTTAGGTGATGGATAGATTATTTAATGCCATTACTTTCATTGCATGGATATAGTATATGCTCTATTTTTTCTATCAATTTTAGATATTTGATCAAATAAACCTTTGTTTTGAAAAAATGTCTTTCAGCATGTCTGATTATCCAGTTCCACCACCCTCTCACAATTCTGGAAGCAATTTTCCAGCATATGCCAACTATCCACAAGACGACAAAGCTCCATTGTATGTGAATAGTCCTCAAGGTAGTAACTTTCCTACATCGCCTGGCTATCCCCCACAGCAACAAAACACAATGAGTGGTTACCCTGGACCTACAGGATATCCTACCCCTGGTGGTAAGTAAAGCAATGATAGATACTTTAGTGAAAATGAATGTAATATTCATTGGTGTCTAGGAAAATTGCTTTTACTTTTAAGGATGGAGTGGTAATGAAATTACAAAATAAACTTGCTACTGGTTTTATTCCTAGTAATAATATAGTTGAAAAATAAGAAAAACTATTTGGATTAAGTCTAATTTGTTATGGTCTTTTTTGAATTGGAATCAATCAAGCCATTTTATTTAAAAAATATTCTTCCACTTAAGATTGCAAGTCATTGTCTTTTACTCTTCTTTTCTAGTGCTGTCTCTAGCTTTAAAGTAGACTAAAAAACTGGAAAATGCATTGGAATTAAACTCTCAGTTTTGTTTATTTCTTCTATTTATTTCTGAAAACAGAAGTAGCTACTCAACTGTTGCTTCTTGTATATGAAAAATATTTTCTGAGTTCTCCCACAAAATAACTTCTGGGAAAACCTGTGCAACTTAAAAATACAGTGGACTCCCTCTTAACCGGCCTCCACTTTAACTGGCAGCCACTGACCAATTATGTACTGTAAATACAGTAGCCTACAGTAACGTGTGTTTAGTTTTTTCCAACAAAGGAAGTTCTTCCAGGTTAAGTTTTCTTAATTACACATATCATATTACAATAAAGTAGGCTATATACTTAGTTTTATTCTAATAAAAACAATTTCGGGAGTATATTTTAATGCTATTAAGGTAACGATGGTTTAACTGGCCAAATCATCCAGTCTGGGTCCGGTCCCGAAGTGGCTGGTTAAGAGGGTGTCCACTGTATCCCTCTTTTTCTGAATTTATCAAGTTGTAGAGCTTGAGTTTTATTTTAAAACTGCAGTTTTGGTTTTGAACTATGTACAGTACTTAATATGTGACTACTATGAAATATGAAGTAAAAAATTGGATTTAGTATGTAGCTACATGTTTGAGAACAATGCACATGAATCACGAATAATTCATGGATCAAAATTCTTAAATTGTACTCTATCCTACTTAAAATTAATTATTCTTTCTTTATTTAACATTTTATCTATCCAAACATAAGTAATATTCTTCCTCCCCTTAAAATTAGTTATACATTTTTAATAAATTTATTCATTCCTTCTGTTTTTATGTTCGGTTTGAATACTTTTGAATTGTATATTTTTAGGTGGTATGCAGCCTCCTGGTATGCTTCAACCAGGTATGCAATCAGGATTTAACCCAGCAATAAGTCCTGCAGCACCTAATTCAGGCCAGATTGAAGCAATTCCAGGTTATGAAGGACTATCATATGATAATGGTTTGTTTTTTAATATTTTAAACTAAAATTTTACTTGTTTTTTCACTTTAAATACAAAAGAGAAAGATACATTTGTTTGTCAGGCAAATATTAGAACTACAGTGGCCTGACCCTTCTGTAGAAGTAACATTTAAACTTGTTACATTCTAGTCCGTAAAAAATAAACTGGCAAAACTAGTGTGGGAGTCATACATGCAACACCATGTCTAAAAACCTTTTATGGACTCAATTTTCTTGTAATGGATTTGTTTTTCTTATTATGGTCTGTATCTTTAAAAGTTGTGAACAATTTTCAGAACAATAAACATGTCTCAGGGAGAGTAGGGGCATCACATGCATCTAAGAGAAAGTTATTTTAAAATAGCTCCCCAGATTTAGACAATTACAAGTTAATATCAAATAACTGATCTTTCTATCTAAAATATCAAAAGTAATGAATGTAGAACAGAAAACTTTGTTGATAGAAATAAATCGAAACATCTTTGTATGGCAATATTTGACTTGAGGGATAAATGCATGCAGAGTTCAAGGTAATGCTATAGGAAATAGCTCTGAATCTTAACAGTGCATTTTATTATGAATTGAATTACTGTGCATCACTGTCCCTCAGGGCCACATCTCCGTTAGGTGTGTTCAGGATTCATGGACCTGATGTACCTGAGTGGTCTTTTCTTTTCCCATGGGGTTTACTGTCTTTACTAAACATGAGGATGTGCCTCCTAGGATACACCCAAGCGTTATTTTTCAGCTTTCACCCCATTACTCTGTTCCCCAATCCCATTTTTTCCTTTCTCAACACTTTTTACTCGACATTAACTTGTGTTTGGCACAGATTGGCCAAATACACCCCTTGTGCCGTAAAACTCTAAAGCAAGCAAGGAACCATTACATTGTATTGTATGCCATTATGCACATAATTGAAGCATTGAGCTGAGTAGGGGTCTATGTTACATATCACTTATTTTACAGGTGCAAAAACTGCTCAATAATATTTTTGATGTCAATGTTACATGGATCCCTATTCCATTCATCATTTGGTAAATTTGTTTAAGCTTATTAAGGCATTTGATGCCATATGGAGAATGCTTCATCTTTTCCTTCCTTCCATGGCTGTGAAATATATCCTTAATGCAAAGAAAATAATTCATGGACCAAACCACAACAAGCGCAAGGTTTAGCTATTTCGTATTCTTTCTCGTAAACAAATACGAGTCCTGCAGTAGTGGGGGTGTTTCCACAAAGACCATTGTTCCACTCCAGAGTGAGATTTCATGATAATAGTATATAGCTAATCCACATCACCATCTCAAAGTTTCCTTATGAATTAACTATAGGAATATCAATATCTAGCACTATTCTACTAAAATCTCAATTTTGAAAAATTTTCGCATTGACCAATGTTTAGCTAAATGCTTCAATTATTGCAAAAATTCTGCACTGAATTAATTATTACTTTCAATTATTCAGCATGTGTGCCATCTGTGCTAGCAACCTTTGAGTTGTAGATAGTGCAGGTTTGATTCCTTCCTGGCTGTATCTCTTCTGTGTCACTAAAGCTTTCCTTGTGTGTTTATGTCCATTGATGTTTTGATGCATCATTGCCAAATATGGCCTTGTGCCATAGAACCCAAAACTGATCAACCTATTAGTCTGTTTAAACTATATCCATAATTTTGAAAGTTACTTTAATAACTAGAAAATTGCCACAGAATCAAACATAATCAAACTAAGATAAAATAGAAAAAGAAATAACTAAATAATAAATACAAAAGAATAAACTAAAATAAAAATTTGTAGATTAAAAACAAAGATTTATAAAATTTCAATCTTAGCAAATATTCTACATTTAAATAAGAAAATCATAAGTCACAATTAAATTAGATAATCCCAAAAAATTTAGAAGAAATGTAGTGTTTAGCATTAATGTGCCTATTTCCACTGTAAGAGCAGTTGCCTCCACAACACATCCATTTATGTACATTTTGTTGAGGGTATGGGGTACATGCATGTTGAATACAAGTTTGCATGATTATTAATTGACAGATAAAATTGAAAATGAAGGTTTACCTTAATTTTGCATGATTTTTCCTATTATATTTACTGGCTGTGGTGGCCCGGTTGAAAGAGTAATGGAATAGCAACCGGAGGATTGAAAGTTTGAATCCAGCCAAACATTGTCATGTACAAAGGGGGCTGGTGCATGTTAAATCTGTCATGGCCTCAAATGTTCTCACGTTTGCATGGTGTGGAAGTTTGGAGAGTGGGGTGCCTGCTCAGGTGTTGCCTCGTCATCTGACCATGGTTAAAAATTATGTGGTGTTCTCGGTCTTTCCCTTTGGGACTGATCCTGGACCGTCACCAATAGCCTATTGTGTTACTCCAGTGTGACGTTAATTAAAAATACACACCTATCTATTACATTTACTCTGTTTACTTAGCCCTCATTTAACAATGACAGTGAAACAAGAAACCTAAACTATTGCATTACCTTAGAGCACAATCTAAGATGCAAGTTGAAAAGTTTTATTACTTAAAGAGGGTGTCTAAGTCAAGAAGCAGGTGCTGCATATCTATTCTCAGTTTTCAACAGTCACCTGGTCTTGTCTAAGCACTTGTGAACTAGTTTTAAAAGTCTTTGCTGCCAGTTCTTTTATAAACCTTCCATGTCTCCTTTAAATTGTTATTCCGTATTGCCATCCATATCTCATTTTTACAAACAGGTCACAGAAAAGTACTAATTGTAGTATGGTCCGTACTTCAAATCCTAAAGCAGCTTTTGGATCTTTAGAACTTGCTGACTCCAAGCATTACAACAAAGCATTCACCTCAATCTCAAACTATGTTGAATCACTTGTTTCAGATAATGGTGCCAAGCTTCTTTAAAATTCCCTAATATATGGCACACTTTTGTTTTGAATCTTTAATTTTTCCATCCTTTGAACCATGCAAAAGAACTGAATAAACAATATATATGCAGAGCAAAGTCAGCGTGTGACTAAGGCTAATGCATTTGACCAGATTTGTTGCTTCTTCAGACTACAGCTATTACTTCCTGCATGACCCTATTCACCTAAATTTGTTAAATTTTATATGTGAAAAAACAATATTCAATTATTTCAAATTAAATATAATTTAATAGAAAGTATTCAATTGGTAGTGTGCAACTTTTCTTAAAATTTAAGTATTATTTAATGGCCACAAATATCTCTTTTTAAGTAGTAGCTTGTCTACCAATATGAAATTGGTATATTTTTAATTATTTTTATCTTATTAATTTTTGAAAATATTTCAGCTGTGTTACCACCACCAATGATTCCGGCTTGGCAACCTGATCCAAATGACCAGAAAGTATTACCAGAGTGAGTTTCATTGTCGATATAAATCATTTTCTCTCCTTATTTTATTCTTTATATAATCCAAGCATTTATTGATTTTCCTATAGGCTGAATGGAAATGGTACGTTTTGTAATTTTTAATGTTAAAAATGTGCTAATTTTATAAAAATTAAATTTTATAATGTATATTTCTTGCTACTTTAGGTTTTATAGAAGTATTGTACAATATAAAAGCTAAAGAAATAACTTCATTTTATTTTGTACAGCTGTTATATTTTTACAAAAGGCTAATGAAACTCATTGTTACTAGAATTTATTTTAAATTTCATTCTTATGTTGTTCAATTTTATCTGTTTTATTATTGATCAAAAATAATAAAAAAATGTCAAAGGAATTTTGTTTTGACTTGCATATCTACACAAGTTGTATTGGCAGCTATTTAATCTTTATTCAAAATATTGTTTACGTATTTCAAACTCTATTCCTCCATATCATTTATGAATCTTCAGCATTGATTGTTTTTTGATAATTTTGCCACTGTGATTACAAAATATTATGGAAATAATGGGGCAATACTATACAGGATTTTTTTTAGGATTTTCTTTTTTGCTTGTATGTAGAAACAGCATTTTTAAAATAGACAATAAAATAAATGAAACGAAGTCAGGTGTTGCATTACTTCTGACAAATTTACATAAAGCTTGATTTGAAGTTCAATATTAAAAAAATGAAATTGAGTAACATTTTGTACTAGTAGTGTTGTTTAAGTTACCATGTTTATAATGAAGTCAGTTTGAAATAACTCAAATCAAAACAACAAACAATGAAAACACAACCAAAATTATTTTCAGGTTGGTCAAAATTATTTCACTTATGAACCAATTTTCATAATAGAATTATCTCTCTCTGATGCGGAAGCTTATGTAATGTTTCATTATTTATAAATGGATATGTGTACCACAGAAAAGATGTAAAAGCCAATACTAATGAACTATCGTACTGAGTTTTGTTCATATTAAGTAGCTTCAACTATGCCAAACATTTATAAGTTATAGCCTTCCTGTAATGGGTATTTAATTGTTTTGTGCTTATAAAATGTAAAATTTAAAATTCTTCAACACTTTCTAAACTTGAAAATGGAAAAGGAATTTTCTTTTTATGAACCAGTCATGGATTTTTATTACCAACTCGAAAAGTTAACAATCAAATTTGTAACTACAATCTGAAAACTTGTATCTTGATTTCATGTATTTTTTACACATTAAAGCAATGTGGTATCATTTTTCCAATTAAAAATTGTATGACTTTGGGATGGAAAATCTGTTAAATGACTGCATGTTCCTTTTTTATAATGCTATTGCAACTCTAAAGTTCCTTGTTTTTTTTAATCCAAAATATTGGAGGCAAAAGATTGCAATTACACTTGTAAACAAAGGGATAAAAGTAAGAGTGCTTAAAAGTTAATTATTTTGAAACTTAAATATCCAACCTCGCACATTTTTGATAAAGATGCGTTCTAAAAAGTTATGGAGCTGGAAATTTTACTTCAATATCGCAATAATTTTCAAAACGAAATTAGTTATTGTTCTTATCAAAAGGAATTTTTGTCCTCTTTGTTTCTGATCTCACATGTAACTTGGTATTCTTTTCTCCAACTTTCAGACTTCCTACTTTTACTGATGAAGAAGTTCATGAAGCTACCATTCAATATGCTTCAGAACATTGCTGTTATCCCTCTAAAGTGGGTCGTGATATGACTGTAAAGGAAATTTTTATGATGAGTGCCTTTCATGTAAATATTTTATTTTTATTTTCACTTATCTTCATTAGCAACAGTTTTTCAAAATTTTGTATTCATATTATTTTCTAATAATTGGAATATTTTTTTAGTATAAATTGGAAACTTTCACTGAGAAACGAGAATCCGCATGGCGTTTCGAACCTTATGTTGGTATGTAATTAAAAACTACAAATTCAATACTATATTAAAATGTTTAATATGCCATATCTTGCATGTTTTTGAATAGGTTAGAGTATTTTTAACATGCATAGATGTTTCTACAATTTCACAAATAGTTTCTTCCAATATTATAATGTGTGAAACAGATATTCACAAAAGCTGAAAAGCATTTTTCCATCATAAAATAAGAAAATACTGGGTATCAATGTTAATTATAATTATATTATACTTATTTTTATGATCAAATGTTGATATATTATATATTATGTTATGATTTTATCTTAACAGGATTAAGCCTTCATGTATTTCTTAACTCATGACATTGATGTCACTTACCATAGTTACATATCTATGATTGTGACGTCTTTCAACAGTCTATGTGACATGGGTACTGAAGAAATTAAAGTTTGTGTACTTTGGGATTTTATATAATATTTGAGCTCTTCATTTGAAACATATGTCAAAATAAGGGAGGATATGAAAAAGAGTTGCAATTTTATTAGTTTGATATTATCAATCACGTCAAAGCTTAATTCTCTACTTTGTAAATTCTTATTGTGTTAGTCTTTCTGTAACACTCTGAATTCTCGTTGGCCCCAATTTTTGATTATGGAATTACTTGTCCTTTTTTCAAAATTAATCTTTCACGAAGGATGGATATTCTATCAAAAACCACATTAATGCTCAAACTTTTGAAATAAATTCTAAAACTATTTTTAAGTTTGACAGATTCTTATACAATATTAAAATATCAAAAACTATATAGTTTTTAGTCATTGTGCAAGTGATATGTGTTCTAGGCTGTTAATCAGCTAAATTTGTTGAACAATATCCAAAAGTACCCATACAAATTTTAAATAAATATCCTTGATAAGCAGATGACATGAAAACCATTGGAATGAATGGTATAATTTCATTTCAAGAAAAATCAACTGTTTCCACATCTACCATTAATGGTCATGCTATGACAACCTATTTCCATAAGATGGTTGAAAATTAAGTTGCTTAGGCTGGAAGCAGTGAGCTTTAACACAACTTCTTGGTGACATTTCTGGTGGGATAATGTGCCCTAATTAAGAAAAGCCTGACCTTTTCTATTATGTAATGTTTCTCACCAATTGTTCTTGATTAAGTCATTCACTTTTTCACTAAAAATTTCAAAATCTAAGCTCGTTTGTAATTTCAGCCTTTTTAAATTGATACTCATGTCTGTTGCACTACATACTTTATTTTTTCTTTAATATTGGTATTGTTGTCTTATATATCGTAAGATTAGAGTTGCTATGAAACCTTACATTGGTTAAACACACTCACAATTATTTTAAGGTTTATCTTTCTTGTACTAAATACACAAGACTTTATTTTTGAAGGTGAATGTTTAGATTCTTCAGTCTGATATTAATAAATTTCTGTTACATCACATTCATTCAGCATTATTTTTGCAATTTGTGATGTGTTTCGTTGCATAGGACTGCCTTCTTTCCTTAAAACTTGTTCTTGGTTCAATTACATGGTTCAAACCAATTTCCATTTCCTCTGTTCTCTGGTTAGAAAGTAATGGTTTATTAGAATGGAGTATTGCAAGTGAAGAACGGTTAGAATAACACAGAAAACAATTGACATATCAAAAATAAATATTAACTAATAAAGTAATAACTACTAATAAAGTACATTTCACAAGAACCAAAAGACGATCGACTATCTTTAAACATATTTTTTTCTTAATGTGAAATTTGTAGAATTTGTTTAGATCTGTTGCAATTTTGCAGCTCCTGGTTTGTTCGTTTAATGGAATAATTTACTCAAAAATACAAATTCTCATTAGGTCAATTGAGAAGGTGCCACATAAATGATGCAATGCCAAACAAGGCAATAGATGTATCTAAAATTTTGATCATGTTGTATGGTTCCTTGAGGTGGAGCTTACACAGTCCTAGACTTCTAAAGTACATGACATTTTGTGATTATGAAAAAGCAAGTGACCAAAATATTATGTGTTATTATATTTTCAAATACATTTATTAGATATTAAAAAATTAAAGTAATTAAATATGCAATACAAAATAATATTTAGTTTTACATTCCAAATTTTGTTTGCTCTTGTTTCATCAATAGACAGTGTATGGTATTGAATGTATTATAAAATCAGTTTCAATTAGAGATTTTATTTTGTGTCAGGTCAGACTATTGATGGCCCATCAAATGGACTAGCTCCATCACCATGGGATATTGCTGTAATTCCTAATCAAAACTTCAAAAATACATTCTCAAAAATGGAAGTCCCTCACACTGCATTAGTAAAGCCTTGTCACGTTTGTGTTGGTAATGGCCGTGTTCGATGTGAGAATTGCACTGGAAATGGAAGGGTGAGTTTCAGTAAATTTCGAATTGTCATTATGCTTACATGAAGGTGAAACTTTCTGATTTTACTTTTCCTTTCTACATAACATGTGAAAACATCTATTTTTTAACATTCGTGTTAGCCACATTCATTGCGAGAATTGTGTGGGCAATGGAAAGGTGAGTTCCAGTAAATATCAAATTACCAATATGTTCATATAAAGGAGAAACTTTCTGATTAAAATTTCCTTAGTGTATAATATGTAAAAAATTTTTTCTATCTTGGAAAGCTGTGTGTACTATGCTAAGTAACTATAACATTTTCTTTTGGTTATAACCTGTAGAGATAAATTATAGACTGGAGAGAAATTTTTTGACCTCAGATCCAAAGGAACAGTTTAGTACTTTCCTCTTTGACATTTAAAATAATGTCAATGTTAAAATAAAGATATTACAATTTTTTTTCAAAATTGAATTTTAATCTTTAGCTTGTTATACGTTTGTCATAAAAATATCATTTATCTAAACATCTTTTGATGTAATTTATCTTGCTTGGGGGTCGATAGAAAAATAAGTTTACCGATCCATTTCTGAAACTACTAATCTTGAGAATCTACTCCTTAATAGCAGAAGCATTTTGCTGCACTGAATTTTATTTTCATTTCTAGACCTTTCATATGAGTTTTAGTTATTATATTCATTTTGTTAAAATGAATAAGGTAAGGGCTTTATCTCTAAATTTTTATCTATTGAAGATTTTTCGTAATATAAAGTGTTAAGAATTTTTCAGCATGACTACACTCCAATTATACCAGTATATGTATGCCTTAGCATTAGCTATATTATAGTGAGTTTCTTAGTATAGTTGAATAGAAATAACAAATTGTAGTAATAAAATCTTTCAATGCTGTTCACACCTCTGAAGTACACATAGTATTCAGCATAGTAACATTTTATAATGTTCTAATTTCAAAAAATTCAATTATACTTTTGTAGCACATTAATTAGCCATATGCAGTTTTCTGTTTTGCGACTTCTTAAATGTAATGTAATGTAAAAAATGTGTTTTTCTAACTACAGTATTTTCGTAATCATAAACAATGTTACACTCTTTTTTAGAAACAATGCACTTGGTGTAAAGGTAGGGGTCGAAGATCAGATTTCGATAGAAATGAAATATGCTCTTCGTGCAATGGCACTGGATGGGACAGGTTAGTTTCACAAGTTTTTTAATATGCAAAATTGGCACTGATACTGCAAAATTGGCACTGATGAAAAATAGCCATGAAAATATATTATAATCAGTGTTAACAGGGCTTATTGATAGTCTACAACTTTAAAAGTCAGTTTGTTCCTATCTCAACATGTTTGAAACTTTAAAAGTCAGTAGACTAGGTCAACATGTTTGAAAGCTGAACAGGCCAGCATATTTAATCCTGTCAGAATCGGCCGAACCAAGCAGATGTATAATATGGTCAGAAAATTTAGAAAAGATTTATAATTTTTTATTTTATTTAACATCTAAATCATTTTATGAAACAAGAACCCCAGCAATCAAATAAAAAATTAAAATGCTGAATACAATTACTGATTGTCATAATCATTAAATAAATGATAAAAAGGACATTTAAAATTTAACATTTATGTAAATTTTAAGATGTGGTCTGCAGTTAAAAATTTTTTTGGGTAGACTAGCTACATTTTGGTAGCCAGTCTACCCAATTCATAGATCACATGGAAAACTATTCAAAATTTGGAATTCTTAGAGAAAATTGAAAAGCACTATATATAAATATTCCTGGGAAAATTGATTTTTGGTCAAAACCTGTAGAATGATACTTCTCTTATGATAGGGGATCATACATTTTCAAATTGGGTGAAGCATTGAAAAAGTAAGTTCTTATTGTAAAATGTGTTCCAATATATATCTTTATAAATATTGCCAAATTAAAATTCTGGGATTTTTTTCTTGAACAATGTGTTCTCGAATTTAGAGAGGGTCAATTTCATATTTTACTCTTTAATAATACTTTGCTCTTTCGTTTAAAATTGCTTATTAAATTTTATTATGACTGCTTATCATATTAGTGATACATTTTGCTTGAATTTGGTAAGCATCTAAAGCTTTTGTTGTCTAATCATTATAACTATATTTCAATCTGTTAATGTCTTGTTGAAGTACTTCATATTGACTATTTGAAATTACTTGAATTTTTTATTTCAATTACTAAATTTTCTTAATGATGCTTTTTTCCTAGGGGTGTTAATTGCTTCAAAAAAGCATTTTTTAGATGCTTAGTGCTTATCACTGTCCATGATTTCAACTTTTATTTTTCTGATCATTATTATTTTTAATATCATGGCCTTCCAATTTTAAGATTTCACAAACATGTGCTAGATATTGCCAATTATTGTCTGTTAAAGAGAATTGTGTAACTATATTTATGACAAAGAGACTTGTTCTTGTGTGCAAAACAGTTAATATCAGTAGAATTCTCACAATAGAATATCTCATGAATCTGCTCCAAAATTCTTTATGAAACTGTTACAAATTAACAAAATGCTTCTCAATATTTAAATGTTAGATAGTGATGTAGGTTATCCACCTACTACCCAACACAAAGGTGGGGTAATTTTGCATCAAAAACTGCAGTGACCAACCAGTGTAAATTTGGCAAAATGGATACATTTTAATTTATAGTCGCTGCTTTTGTACTGCTAAGTTTTAGACTTAAGTATTACTCAATGTAAAGAATATATGGATCAGTATGAGAATGTCTTTCTTTTTTGTATTCAGATGTTTCAAGTGTGATGGAACTGGGCAGGTGAGATGCAAAATTTGTGATGGAAAGGCAAATCTGAAGGGTTTTGTGGAATTAACCATAACCTGGTAAAGTAATTTTCATAGTATCTGATTGTAAGACCTCGTATTATTTATAAGTGAAAAAAATGTCAAGTACAATTTAGCATTTTTCCAACAGTTATACTGTTTTTTTATTTCTGAATCAAGTTTCAGAAACTACTGTGATTTTTATAAAAAAACAATTCTTATGGAAAAGTTAAGAAAATGAAAGGTTAGGGTGTGGATTTTATTTTCAGCAATTTAAAATTTTGCTAAACATATATTTGCTTATTTTGGGTTTGTTGAAATGTCTATTCGAATATATTTTGGCATAAAAATCTAAATTGTAGGTGTATTACTTCATTTTAATTGTATAAATAGTGTGTCATGTAGTCAGGATCATATTAATGATCTGTTTTAATCTTGCACCACATTGACTTACTTAGAGCAGATATGAAGACTAGTATGAATAAAACTATCATAATTCTTGCTAATATAATAATTTAGTAGTCAAAATAGAACCCCAACATTTACACAAAAGTTAAAACAGTTTTTAAAAATTAAATTTTCTTTATGTTTTGTACTTAAGTATTGGGTCATCCGGAAAGTTCTGCGAGTTTTTTATGATAAATACCAACGAAGCAGTTCAAAAACTTAAGAAAATGTTATTGAATCGCATAAGCACCATTTTGTTCTATGACTTTTTGCCATCTTTCCGGCAGCTGGAAAATTCCTTTTCTAAAATGTCATTAGGCTTATTTGTAAAGAAATTATCGAGATGCTGTTTGACAGTCTCCAAAGAATTGAATTCCAGGCCATTCAGAGAATTTTGAAGTGACCTGAAGAGGTGAAAATCTGAGGGGGCAAGGTCTGGTGAATATGAGGTGACAAAACATCTCAGCCATACTCAATAAGTCTTTGTCTGACATTCATTGTCATGCTGGAAGGCAATTGGTCAGTTCTGGCCGCTTTGCTTCGATTTCTGCTTTTAATGCTGCCATTTGAGAACAGTATTTTTCCGAATTTATTGTCTGATTTTGTGGCAACAATTCATAATGAACAATTCCTTCGTAGTCCCACCATACACAAAGCATTACTTTTTTGGGATGCAGCCCCCTCTCGATGTTAGTTGGGAAGGTTCATTTGGCTTTCTCCATGATCTTTTTCTTGTAACATTGTATAGTATCCACTTCTCATCTCCAGTAATGAGCCGTTTCAAAAAAGGAGCTTCATTTCGTTTCAGCAAAGAATCACATGCCGAAATTCGAGCAAGCATATTCTGTTGTGTTAAAGTATGGGGTACCCATACATCATAGCGGCTTACATACCCAATCTTCTTCAGATGATCATGAACTGTACTTTTTGGAATATTTAGTCTGTGTGATAGTTCCTGAACTGTGTAACGTGGATTTTCAGCGATGGCATTTTTTAATAGGTCCTCATTTACAGAGGATGGTCGTCCAGAGCGGGCATCACCTTCGAGGCTGAAATTTCCGTGCTTAAATTTGTCAAACCACCTTTGAACTGTGTCATCGGAAACAGCACTTTATACAGCACAAATTTTACGAGCAGTCTGACTAGCATTTTTCCTTTCTTAAAATTAAAGAGCATAAGAACTGAAAAACCGCAGAACTTTCCGGATGACCCAATATTTTAAATGCATGTTATCACTGTCTCCTTCTATTCAAGGATCCAAGTGTCCTTCAAGTTTGTAAGTGGACTGTATTACTAAATCGTGCATGTAGAAGCTACATTGGAATTAAAACTACATTTTAAAACGAAATATTTATTACAATTGCATGTTTACATGGTACCAACCGTTGAACTGACGCATCCACTCTGAAAACTATTGTTTTTCAAATCAGAATTTCAATTCTGGTTAGAGTTAGTATCAAATTTGCGGGATAAAGCTGCGCAAATGATAAATACAAAAATGAAAGTAAATTGGCACAACAAATCGTGAGCTTGAACTCGCATGCTCCAAAAATGAAAGTAAACTGGCACATCAAATCGTATGCTCCAACAATTACAATTATACATGTGGTTTAAGAACCTTAAAATTAAAGAACTTTATACCTGACATGAATTCTGTCTAAATGATTGAGAACTCAAAAATCCTAATATAAGGGCCACTGTGGGTACCATAACGTAATTATACATTATGGATAAAAAGCAAATTAGAAACTCATTTCTCTAAAATTTTTCATATCAAAAATTAAACTATTGGATTCATTTCCCAAAGCTAACTTAGCTTTGCTCTAATGCACTTGATTATTCTTAATAATTGTAATGCACATATAATTTGATATAAATTTAAAATTAAATAAAAAATGTATTCATATAAATTCACAAAATTAAATTTAATAGGACCAATCATGTAGATGACTTTATATCTGAAACATCGAGTATGCCCAAGGAATTGGTGTTGCAAGTTACTGGTCAGGTGGCTTATGAAGAAGAAAATCCAAGAGTAAGTGTATTTCCATTTTCAACTATTCAGTATCTCAGCTTGTTTCAAACTAATTATATCTTTCTTGTAAATATAGGTGTATCCTCTCACTCATCTTTCTCAACCAGCTGTCTGTAATGCCTCTCAAGAATTTGTGAATAAACATGCCCAGGCATTTGTTAATGAGCGTATTATTAAACAGGTAATGACTATTTTGTGTATAGCTTTTATTAATTCAGTCTTCATTTCTTATTGTATCCAGTATGATTTGCGGGGCTGCTGTGGCTCAGTGGGTTTGCCCACTGTGCTAGCAACCTGCAAGTTGTAGGAGACACAGGTTCGATTTCTGTCAAGTTCGATTCCTCCCTGGTGTGTTTCGGATAGTAAAACTTTCTTTTCTTTTTCTCAGTACAACTTTTTCTTGTCAGTAAAACTTTCCTTGTCTCTTGTGTATGGTGCAGCTTAGCCAAAGATAGCCCTTGTGCTATAAAACCTAACCAACCAGTATGGTTGGAGATGTATTGTTAAAGTTTGACTATTTTTATTTCCTACGTTATTAGTTATATATTGATATGATTAATGTTATAATATTATTATGTTAATAATATATTGATATGATTTTATATATATTAAAATTCGATATTTTAAACAATTAAATTAAAGACGCTTTGTTTCATTAAATGCAGATGGATGAAATGAGAGTACTGAAATATTGTTTAAAATTTTTTTAAATATGAGTTCCCCTAAGAGTTCATATTTTTCTTCCACTTGTACAATGCAATCTTTCTTTGCTTTTGTACGATTAATAAGCTAATGGCCATCCCACAAGGCTAACTACATGACAAGTTATCAAAATATATATTTTAATTTAAGCTTAAAATTCTCCTTAATGAATCAAGAACTTACATCAACTAAATTATTTACAAACTTTTCAAACCACAAATTGCATTCAGAACAGAACTTTTAATATTTATTTTTAAAAATTGTCATGATTCTTATTTGTGTGTTTGGGAGATTCTAAAAATGTATGACACATTTGGGTTTCACCCTGGGAAAGGATATTTGATATTTTTGATAATTATTAACTTAAGGATAAGTATTTAGTTGTTTTTGTTTGGATTTTGATGTCTTGTTATTTTTCAGAAACAATGCCTGAGAGTAATTCCTATTGGTCAAATTAAATATGAGTGGAAAGAGAAAGTGGATGAATTTTTTGTTTATGGCTTTGAGCACAAAGTGTATTTCAAAAAATACCCACAAAAGTGCTTGTGCACTATTATGTAGTCTAATAAGGCAAAACTTGAATCCACTGCAAAAAAAGAATTTTTTTGTTCCATATATTTTACGAGTACAACTTTATGTGCTGTGGTAAAATTTTTGCTCATGTTTTCATGTCTACCCTATAAGCTGAACATTAATTTTGATTTTTGTAACTTTTAATTTGTCATTGTGCCTTGTGAAAACTTACATCTCTTAAAGTGGCTTACATTTTTATAATGCTATAGATTTTCCTCTTGTCAACTAACTACTTCTTAACCTGTTAATGACAAATAGGACTGATGCCAAAGAGCTTCTTTTGAGTTTTGATATTTGTTTCTTAAATGAGCTTGAAATACTACTTTCATACATAATCTTTACTTACATGTCAATAAAGTTGACAACTTATTTTTAATTAATTATACGTACTTCCTGAATCCATCTATAAAATATATTTTTAAGCTTGTATATTTCTTGGCTTCTTCTATATGTGTCCATATTTTAAGTTTGATTATTTGTATTAGATATTTTTCGGAGTATCTAAGAATTGTCTTGTCTGTTGTACTGTTTAAGAATTGTTTGATAAGTTCTTTTTGTTTTTTAATGGAATTTTTCAATAAATAGTATTGCTTTCGTAAATGTGTACATATTTTTCTTAAAGCTTACATGTTTTAATAATTCAAACAGGGTTGTGAATTTCATTTTAAATTTTAGAAATAGTAAAGTATTAGGTCGTAAGATTACTAAGCAAAATGAACGATTTCCAATTCATTTTCCATTTCAACAAATCGGCCTTAGTCTCTGATTTGGGCAAGCAATTAGTTGTAACTGTTAGTCATTTCATTGATTAAAGTTATGATATAATAACTGATAGTATAATAACTGATAATATAACCGACTATTTAAGTTATGAAATTCTTGTGGCATTGCAGCATTATTAGATACATGGAAAACCATTAGACATTTGGATCAGAATAAATCCTTCTCTTATGAACTCCTATGTAGTAAAATTTTATACATGCAATTAGTTAAAAATATATACAATTAGTAAATATTTTTTCATTAAAAATATGATTTTAGTTCTGCTTCTGGCAGAAAAAAAAATTAAATTTAAAAAATATAAACAGTTTTTATTTTTAAAACACAGTTTACATGATATTTAGCTATAAATTTAATACATTTAACATCTTAAGACTTGATTCATCATTTTAAGACTTCAGCATACCTTTCATTTTTGTAGTTTATTGATTCTCACAAACCCTGAAAAAAAGGTAAAGAAATCATGTGTATAATGAAAGCATGTAAAATATAAACACAATGATTTAGAAAAATATATTATTCCAAACTTGTACTGGTACATTTGTAAAATCAAAAACAATTCATAAAAATAATTTCAATGGTAGTCCTCAATACCCAATCATTTTCAGTGTTACTTTCGTTAGTAAGGCAAATAAGGTATGATTTAATGAGAGATTGTATAGTCAAAAATAATCCAGACAATTCTAATGTATAGGAAACTGAAGGTTTGATTTATATTCCTTTTAATTTTTAATATACAGGGGGATTCAAAACACCCTGGCCAAACTTTAAATGGTGATAGGGTGCACCAAAATGAACGTTTTTCCGTCAGAATGTATGTTTGCAACTGTTGAATGTATCCATTAACATAGGAATTGGTCACAAAGTGGTACTTAAGAGTTTTTATTTGCTTCATTTTACAGTAGTTGCTCAAAGTAACTACCGCCAATAGAAAAATATGCCTAATGCACTGATTGCAGTATATTTTCGGACAGGGTATTTCGTGAACAGTTGCAGCAGTGACAAAAACTAATGAGGTTCTCATTGGAGATGACAGGAGTCTTATGCGAGGCTCTAGATAGAAATGGACATGTCAAATTTGGTAATTATGGTGACCAGCAATAGGTACATTGTGAAAAATCCATCAGTCCTCAAAAGTGGCATTCAAATAATTATGCACATAATAGTTCTAATAATTCAGAAGTGAGCCTGTGCCCCATCATATTAAAATCATATTCAGTGGCAAACAGACAGGAATATCGTTTAAAAAAGAAAACCAAATAAAATATATAAAGTTAAGAAATGAAACGAGAGAAGTACATTTAAGTAATGAAACTGAAAGAAAAAATACTTTTCATTAAAAAACTACAGGTTAAATCGAAATTCCTTTCCCAAATTTTAAGTGTGGTTAGGTACACCAAAATAAGCATTTGTCAATGAATGTAGGTTGGCAACTTGCAATTTGACACTAACTGGTCATGGAAACCGATGGGTGAATACTACATGCGGAGGATAATCTTCAGGTATCAATATATAGACTAAATGGAAGAGATAATTGCTACTGTACAAATCCTTCATATGTTGACCCACACCTAGACTGCAATAACTTGCCTGTGCCCGGATTTCTCAAACTGTCTTCCATTTCTGCTGAACTGACTCAACATGTCTGCTGACATGAAATGCTCCACACAACTGGTTTTGCAAACATACGCATATATGATTTAGCACCCTCCTGTTGGAGAAGCGTTCAGGTACAGTCTTTGAGCAGCATTTCTGTTACTGGCAGCCCATTGTAGAATTGTACCATTCAATTATTGAAATTGAGAGAGAAATGGAGTTTACATTTAATAGTTAGGATTTGGTTAAGTTGAAAAAATTTTGGTGTTATTTTTCAAACTACTTGTTCATTTCCATATCTAGAGCCCTCAAGGGCACATCTATAGGTGTGTAACTGGCATCACAACCCTGAGGTACACGAGTAATCTTGGCGCAGCTTGGCCAAATATGACCCTTGTGCCATAAAACCCGAAAACAACCAACCATATCTAGAATTTAGGCTTAGAGGAATAATGAAATTACATATTTCTGCAAACACTGAACATCTCCAATTCCAGCCTATTTGGGACATGAGCATTTTTTTTATTTTTGCATTTTCCAAAAATATATTGAATTCAATTTTGATTATAGAGCGGAAAGTTGGTAAAATATAGTTAACCTAATCCATGCATTTTAAATCTCACTTCTGGGTTCAAATCTAGTTGGTGTTTTATTGTTAGTTCTGTTTTTTAAAATAATTCTGTCATGTTTTATTTCCTGGAATACAAAAATTATAGTACATCAATTTTCTTAGTATGAATTTAGGAAAAAATGCAAGGTTATCGCGTTTTAGTTGAAACACTCAATATTCATGTGGCATCTTAAATCTGTTCTGATATTTTCCATTGTTTATTCTAAATGTAGATCTTGAGCAAAAAATCGATCACAGTTAGCTTTTGTTTATTCCTAGTTTATTCGTGACTATAGTCGTTATTTTCATTATTGATTACAAAAGAACCATTAAACGAAAACGTATTAAATTTAACCAAAAGTTTTGAGAATTGCCTTTTGTAATGTGATTTTGTAAATAATCTGTCTACAGGAGAGTACATACTTTTATTCATGATCTAAAAATGCAGAGCTCTAATCAATCAATCTCCATCTAGTACCTCTGAATGATTGCTGTTTAAAATGTAACACTCTAAATTGGAAACTACATAAAACAGTTTTTACACACCTATATATGTATAGAAATGAAATATTTTCAAGGTCCTGAAAACTTAAACTAATATTGAAACTAGAAAATTTTTCATCTCTTAATTTTAATAGCCCGTTATGTTGCTCCAGTGTGACGTTAATTAAAATACCTACCTACCATCTTAATTTCTGTATACCAGAAAATATTGAAATTGTTCTAAATTGGTTTTATAACATTTGGACCAAGAAACTAGTTTAGAATGTACCTCATAGATGGCGCCAAAAAATGTTTTGAAATCAGCTCAAGTAACTATAGTAGTTTCTTATACGTCTTTATAACTAGTGAGCAAAAAATATCTGTCAAGAGACAATGTGGGAAAAAAGGTATTTTAATTAATGCCGTACTGGAGCAACACAACGGGCTATTGGCGACGGTGATCAAATCCGAAGGGAAAGATCCAAGGACAACACATAATTTTGAACGACGGTCAGATGACGAGGTCACACTTGAGCTTGCACCCCTCTCTCCAAACTTCTACACCACTCCAACTTGAGGACATTTGAGACCACGACAGATTTAACGTGCACCAGCCCCCTTTGTACACGACGGTCTTTGGTTGGATTCGAACTCGCAACCCTCCGGTTTCTAATCCGTTACTCTTCCAACCGGGCTACCGCTGCCCTTCAAGAGACAAGGAAAGCTTTGCGTTTGGAAATAGGATTTGGTTTGTCACTCGTCATTGTTTGCTATTCAGGTATAAATAGACCGGGATATATTGCTTAAAGTGGATTCTGAACCATTACGATAAACCATTCCCATACTGGGAGTCGAATCCAGATCCTGTTGAAGTGAGGGTCAGAATAGCTATCAGGCCAGCTTTTCCTGGAAACAGGATTTCGATTTTTGTGGCATCTCACCTAGATGTGCAAACTTGTGCAACGAATGATCACTTTTTCTGCTACGGAATGTACAATGAATTCATTTTCACTTAAATTGTGCCAAACCTTCTGAAAAACTTAGACTCCTCTTTTCCAAAAAATGTCGAACCAATATATTTCGTACACGTATTTGATTTTAAAGTTACCACCACAAAACACACTTTTCCTGAGAGCCCTAATATCCATAAGTTTTTTTAAATATAAACATGAAGTTTCTCCTGATGTGTAACAAATTTGATGAAACGATATAGGGATAGTAAAATTTTAATTATTTGTGATAAAGTCATTTATTTTATTGCAATTGTGCTTAGAGGTATCTTTGTTTAACAATCTTAAAAAAATCTTTGAGGATACATACAAAACTGATTTAGAGTTATAAAGAAACGTTTTCGATTCAGCATTAAACCTCGACACTTTCTGCATTAAAAATATTTACACGCAATGTTTCCAGGCACTATAAAATGTAGTTATACTTTCTGTTGAAAATAGTTCTAATATTAGTCTGTTAAACATAAAGCTTTTTAAACACACACATAAGATTACTTAAGGCAAATTAATAGACTGCAATTTGTACATAAGGTTATGGAACAAGAAATCTTAAACAATTACGGTTAATTACGTAAAATAATTGTGTTACTCTAGTATGGTTTGTACACTTGAAAACAATTCCTGATAAACATGAATATGAATGTTATGAAATTTAATTCTGATTATTTATTTTGAAAATTATTCGAATTTCCAAATTGTTTTTAAGATTTATGCAGGTAAAAACCCAAGTAAAATAATAATAACGAATTAAAAAAAATTATTTTCTCAAATTTCAACGTAGATCAATGTATTTGCGAAATAACGCTTTGCTACTTTTTTTAAATATTCTTTTTTTGACTCAACGTATCAACAACAGTTGACTCATTCTACCTTTGGACTATTCATACAGATAATCGTGGTCATCTTCCTAATCAGTGTATTCTGGTCTGCGGGTCGGTTAAACCTATCCAGATGGTCGTATCTAGTCTACTGGCCGGATAAATCTGCTCGGGGAGCCGTATCTAGTCTGCGGGTCTGAGGTAAACCTATTCGTTACAATTCATTTATCTTACACATGCGTTCCTTTATTTTACGCAAACAGTTTTTTATTGTAGACGCCAGGAGAATATCTCTTTCTCAAATAGCTAACAACGAAGCCTCGTTTAAAGTATGCATTGATTGAGCCACAAAGAAAGTTTTTCAAAAATATCAGTGTGTACAATCAAACTTGAAAGATGCTTAGATAAGTAGATTCCGTTCCTGTTGGATTCTTATTCATCATGATTTCAGGCTCAGGTGTCATCCTATTAATCCCCTTATCTCTCAGGGCTCACAGGAAGGCCGGTGCCGATTTTTGCAAGAAGGGGTGGTGTTGGAGTGAAACGAATATAAAAAACAACTTATCTCTACAATCCTTTTATTTCTTGTTTAGTTTTTACCTTCTTTATTTAGCTATTTGCTCAGAAACACAGAGGTTAGGATCTATTCTGAGCTATTTTTGTATTGGCTTATTCGGTTTCATGTTGTGGTGAACTTAGCCAACACTACAAAAATTAACTAGCTGAAAAATAATATGTATAAGCAGTGCAATCCGCCTCCCTTTTTAGTTAGATAAAGTTGCAGTCTTTCACACTCAATTATTACTTCGGATGCGATTATGAACATGCACACTTTCGAAAACAAGCCTGATGATGCTTCTGAGAAATTCTAGATGGCGCTCGCAACAATCTGCACTCACTTTGATGGATGGTCCACAGTGGACAGTTGAATTGCCAAAGCAATGCCAATCATTTCCAATAACTGAAACTCTACAATAACAGACACTGCTCTTGTTCCTACTATGGCTTCCTGTTCTTCGTTGCCTCTTTGCCTTTTCTTCACATGATGTCGCACACTCGATTGCTAAAGTCAACCTAGTCCACGGTCGCAAATATCCATCGCATGACCGCGCATATGAAATTATACCCGTGATCGTAATACAGCTCTCACTTTCTCACGCATTGGAAATCTATCAATTAGTGATAGCATCTATCGAATTCAACCACTTTGAAATTCTGGAAGGGGAGTATTGTGGTGAACTTAGCAACAGACAGTAATATAGCACTGTACTGTTACAATACGCTACAATTATAGTACAGTACAACAATTACAGTATAGTAATATAGCATATATATGATATAGCATGATATGTTTAGCAATATAGCATGATATATGACATGAAATGACAACATAAATGACGTAACAACATTGTAACACATTTCCACCAGGAAGTACTTTTTGTTAGACAAAGATGCACTGTCTCACACACGTCTTACTAAAGTGTGATACTTCCGTCAGAAATGATAAATGTGTTAGATAATAAAGTAGGACAACAAAAATAGGAAATTGTAAGACGAAAGTGAATATCATTAGCAGTGAAGTTGCAATACTATTCTGGAAAATGAAATTTGCTTTTCCAAAAAGTATGTGAACCGCTTAAGTTTTATGAAGATAGAATTTAAGGAAAATCCTACAAAATCACTGAGCTGGGTCTTATGTTTTGAACAACAGAATATAGCTTTCCTTTCCAAAATCTTTTTTAAAAAAAGTTTAATATATTAAATCGTGGCAATGTTCCCTAAAAATATCAGATTGCTAATTTGTCGATGGTAAAACAAACTTACACTCAGGTAGAGTGCAAAATTGAAGCTTTAGTATAATTTACCCAGCTGTCAAATCGTAAGTGGAAATGAATCCTACAAAGATGAGAGAAAAGCCCAAGTTTTGGCATTTTTAAATCTGCTATTTGATGGATTAAAAAGTGTAGAATGTGATGGTAAAAGTCCGAGTCTTTGGGATTAGTAAATGGGATATAATGGAAGATAATGGAGCCAGGGCCGTTCCTGAATGGCGTGGTGGGCATGCATTTGCATGTAGAAAAAATAGGGGACAGCCAAGCACACTATATGCCTCCAACTAAGTAAACAGACGAACGATTTTCCGGCATTTTTTTCATACTCATTTGTTCTTCGTAGGTTCGTTTTTGCGACTGTAATGAAAGATACTTATTAATTGTCATATTTTGTTCTTTACATTAGAATATTTAAAAAGCACTCATCAAGGACCGGGATGTATTCAAGAGAAGCTTCCACGAGGCTGCCTGTAGCTCCCTTTTTTCCATTTCCCCTACCCCTAACCAGCTTTGGAGTTGGTTACTAGGAGTAGAATTGCAGTTGGTTACTAGGACTAAGATTTTTGTTGGTAAAGGGAGCTATAGATAGGATATTGTGCATCGTGCAACACTTTTTGTTTCATTTCAGCCACCACTCATAACCAGCCCTCTGCACTTGATTACTAGGATTAGTTATTAGGACTAGGTTAGTATAGGAAGCTATAGATAGGTCTAGTAGTGGCCTGTCTATAGCTCCTTTTTTTCATTTCAGACACTGCCCATAACCAGCTTTCTGCAGTTGGTTACTAGGCTTAGTTTCTTGGACTAAGACTGAATAGGGAACTATAGACAGCACTAGGTGTGCATTGTTTGTAGCACCCTTTATTCCCATTTCAGCCCCTGCCCCGAACCAGCCTAGTGCCCATGATAGTGAGGTGAGAAAGGTTGAGGAATTCAAAGAACACCATTGTTATTGCTTGCATTTCTTTAGATCTGTGCATTCCCCAATTAGCATCCATCATCCGTTGATTCAGCGATTGATAAGCATCTCCTCAGCGACACAATTCTCGGAATTCGCACCGACGAGAAAAAGAGCACCACCGATCCGAAACCTATGATTTGCTAATTAGTATTCCCTCCGTAATGGCGGGCGCGGGTCTGCACGTCGCCCCTCTGACACTCTCACTGCAGACGACAGGGATGCGTTGCCACGAGAATAAATAACATGCCCAATAAAAAAACAAGAGGGGAAATAATGATGCCAGCTTATTTTCCCATCCTCTCGGAATGCGATGAGGTGAGGCGGAGAGAGGTACGAATTATTCGGACAATAAAGTAGGAGAGGTTTCGTGCTCCGAATCGGCGATGTCAGGTGAGGATGGTGAAAGGACCCCAGGGAGTCAACGTCCACGACCCTTCAGGTTCAAGGCTAGTGCAGTGCCCGGTTCCAGGCGCCATCCATGTTTGTTTACTTGCCCAACAGACGCGCAACGAGCAGTGAAACACTGTCAAATTATTATTTGGACGCGAGTATTTTCGATCCGCAACCCTTTGGGCATAGATTAATGAAGATGAATTGAATGCTTTTGTACACATGGCAATGATAAGGTTAATGTTTTCTACTCACGTGAGGCTGGAGTTGGCTCACCGAACAAAGCACAAAAAGGACACATTCCGTGTTTTAGGTATTTTTTAAATTTAAGTAAGGGTGGGGCTTGGATTTTTGCACTTTTTCTCAAGAGTCAACTACTAATCACGACCAGAGATATACATTTTCTATTTAGGCCTCCTTTACATTTATACATGTTAATGACCCCTTGTTCCTAATTGCTTTTCAGGGGTAGTGGGATTGGCGTCCCACCCCCTGAAATGGTTAATGTTAGGTATACAAATTTCCTCGGAAGAAACTCTCTAAGCAACACGAGATTTCTGAGTACTGTAATAGTGCTTTTACTTCACAACAATTCGTAGATTGCTAGTGCAGTGGGCAAAATACTTAGATGCTGACTGAATTTTTTTGCATCAGACTTAAGTTTATGTAATATTTGTGATTTGGGAGGTTTTGTTGTGCAATCGAAAAAAAAATTACTATGGATTTGTGTTATTTAAAACATACTTAACATGTCGCTCACCTGTATTTTGAAAAGCACAAAGTCTCTTCATTCCTTCAATGTTATGAATTATTGTGTTTTGTAAGATAGGTAGGTAGTTGACTAACGTTGCACTGGAGCAACACAACGGACTATTGGCGAAGGTCCGGAATCAATCCCGAAGAGAAAGATCCAGTATATGGTAAGGATCTCCAAACTACGACCCACGGGCCGGATTCGGCTCTCTTATTAGTAATATACGGACGGATATTTGGACGAAATTATATGTATAAAAGTAGTGAAAACTCCACTACCAAAGTAATGGCTCTCTTGTAGGACAACACACAGTATATTTACTTTGTATATATCACTTGCTCGATATAACAACTATACTTGAGATCAAGTTAACTTGATTATTGAGAATACCTTACAGATAGGTAAAACATCGCATGAGCATAAATGGGCTTCTCTGAATTACTGATTTGTTTTTGTCCACTGAGTACGCCATGTGCGAGAAAGAGAAAGAGAGAGAAATATATATATAGAGAAAGATTGACTATGGGGGTTGTCATATTTGGAAAATTATTGCTTAAATGCTAAATCCGGTTTGTTGATTTTGGTTATTGATTTGGAGATATAGCTTTTATATAATCGTGAACGGAACAAGGAAACTACCAGTCCTGAACAAGCTTAACCATCCGGCAGACTGAAATAAAATTCGACTATTCAAATGTTTCAAGTCTAAAATATCTTCATACTTCATTTTTGTCACGATAAAGGGGCGAGTAAGTATGTGTTTCCTTTTAAGATATTGTCAATATCATATCAACTGTAACATCTGCTACAATCTATAACTTTGATTGTTTCGCTGGTCTCAACATTTTGCGGGAATTAATATAAGAAAGTCTCTTAAACATTTTCTTTCCATTCAAGTGTTCTCCCATTCATATAGTACTTTTTTCGCCAATGGGTCGTTTGTCAAACCGAGAATATCCAAAAAAAATCAATTATTTTAATTCCAACAAAAACCCGATTAACACAATACTACCAGAGACTCGCTATATGTACAATTGAAAGCTACTTTTAGAAATCCCTTCAACGTTTAGATATCTAACTAAAGTGTACGGAAAAACACAAAATTTATAAATCCCAATAGTACGTTGGACCATTACTTAACGAAATCTTTTTCTTAAACCATGTACTTCTAACGTTCTCGATTAGTATTTAATGAAAATTAACCAATTTCAACGTAATTAAATAAAAAAAACCCCATCATAACACTGAAAGCAAAGAAACCATAACAATGGTCACTCATGAAGGAAAGCAAAGAAATGGGTAGGAGCTTGTTCGGTAAAGCTCATGATGCGAGCAGCTTGATAAAATGGCACGAAATTTAATTGACATTAATTATGTATTATTCTTAAAGGAAGAATTTTGATTAGTATGCAGCAACTCATTAAAGAAAATAACTTTGCATTGCATAAAACATCTCTTAAGAAATGCGAATAAACAATAAAGTGATTTAATGAATTCCAGCTTTCATAGAGTATCTGAATAATTGAATCAAACTACAATTCATTAAGTGTTTTTAATGATGTCCAGCTTCTTTCCACATGCTAATGCTCCGTACATGAAATTCATGATAGCATTTTAATAATTTATATTCTACAATTTTAACATAGGATAAACAAAAATAGATGGTGATTTTCGTATTCAAATTATTTGATATTTTTGCTCTTATGAAGTTTTTGCACTCCAAAAAACACCGTAAAAATTGAAATTAACCCCACTGTGAGTTTTTGAAATCATCACGTAAAATAAGCCTTTAAGTGAGTTTTTGAAATTTTCACATAAAATTATGCAAAGAATTATTCCATAAAAATAAGCATAGTGTAAGAAAACGCATTTCCAAAAAATGACTGTTAATGAATTTCTGCTCAAGATAACTATATGTGTTGTTTTCTAATCAATGTGGAATATGATTCAAAATCTACTTTTAAACCGAATATTTGTAACTTTTCGTCTCATTTGAAGTTTGTTTTAGTGATGAGAGCAGAAAGATTGGCAAAAGTCTTTTTAAACATAAAAATATCCCTCTGTTACCTTGGTCACAAAATTTTCCTGATATGATTCCGATTACAAATGTGTAATAGCTAATGAATAAAGATGTGACAAAGGGAGAAGGATTTGGTACAAACTTAGGTTGGTTGAGGTATTCTGCTCTGAAAAAATTATCCACAGATTCAAGAAACGTTACGAGTGTGCACAGCATGCCAAAGCGAATAGAAGCTTTGATTACTTCAAAAGGCGGCCCAACACAATATTAAAAATCTGTGTATTTTGTTTCTGTCTGTACATTTGGAAAAAAATGAATAAATACGATATTTTTACTACTAAATCTGGCATGTTTTATTATTCTCCCAATGTTCAAATGTAATAAATGATCACTGTTAGGATTTCAAAAATTTAGCAAGTAGCTTGTTTCTCCTCCCAACGCGAATTTTGTCAAGAAAATCAAAGTACATCTAATAATTTCGCCAGGGACAGAATGAGAGGCTTTTTCTGTAAAATTAAATGGGTAGCTGGCGCGCTAGATTTTTTTTGGTAAGACCTGTACGTATGCCGAACGTGACATCACGGCTTATTTTTCGAATACGATTTTAACAATAGAAATTCAAAGAATGAATTCCGACTTGATACATGATAATTACTTAGTCAATGCCAATTAGATCAACCGCCAAAATGGCAATAAACTACATTTTAAGGTAACTCCGTAATCTACTGAGTGAGAGCATTGGAAAACCTGAAGTAAAATCCTCGTCTTCTGGTGGTTTGTTTACCACCCCGATAATCCCCCGTCATAATACATAGCTGTGCAACTATATTCATTTGGGATAAACATACTATACTGAAATATAAAATTATTTTTGAGACACTATTATGCTAACTAAATTGGAAAAGCAGCGCTTTGAAAGGAAGAATTATTGTATTTTGCATTCTAAAATAAAAATAAAATCGTCATTTGACCTGGTTCAAAATTGCGTAGTGTTCTCGATATTTCTCTTTGGGTTTGATCTCGGACAGTCGCCGATAGCCCGTTGTGTTGTTCCAGTGTGACGTTAGTTAAAATACCTACCTACCCTCTAAAATAAAATTCCTGCTCCATAATAGCAAGGCGTAGCCTTTAGCCCGCATGAGTTAAATTTATTGATTAAAGATCTACACAGCAATTTTTTAAAACTGCTAAAACAATCTGCATAAATAAGATCGATATTCAGAGTGATAATTTCTTCGGTTAGATAGCAAATAATAATTTATTAACTTCCCAACGATCAGAAATAGTATGTTTCATATACTTTTTCATCTATTATTCATGGTGACGATAGTGTGAGTTATAATTCTTTTTCAGTTGCGATAGGAAATGGAATAAGGTGAAATAGAATAGAAAAAGACAACGAAATATCTCTTGAATACTTTGTTTTTCATGAATAAATTCAGTTCAAACACAAGTTGGTCTTCGTGTTTACGAATTTTAAAGAAAAAGTTGCGAAGAAAAAGGTAATACTGCTCTATTCCATACACTATAACAGCTAGCATTCTATTTTATTTTGTTTTAATATTTCTCAGATTTTTTTAATTGCTTTTAATAGCTGTTTGTGTTGCTCCAGTGCGACGTAGACTCAACTATCTACCTAATTACTTTTTCATTGTGGAGATAAAAACATATATCTATGTATGATAATACAATTTATTTTTAAATTTTAACAATTATTTTTATCTGTAATGGATTTGATAAAGTTTAGAATCGTCTCAATGATTTGTACTCGTATAGTCATTACAAAGAATTTCAAATGAAAGAAAAATACAAATAATTACTATGGCACTTTATAAATTGTGTCGTGAACTTCGACGACCATACTGTTTACTAGGATTTAATAATTTCAGAAGCGGTGGTACATCCAATGAGAAGTAGGCCCCACCTCATCATAGAAAAATACTAATATTCTGTTATGTACAAAATACATTCATATAAGGCTGTAGATCTTTACCAGTTAAGCGTTTCTACTAAAAAACCTTTTCTTTGGCATTCCCCTCTGAGCCTGGAGTCCCCCTGAAGGATTACTCGTATTTCTAGCAAATACGTTCAACTCTATTCTCTCTCTAGTTCTTCCTATTTGAAAGTTTTACTTTCTACGAAAAATGGAAAGATATTCCAAACAAAATAGTTAGAGGGAAATGATTTACTTAGCTTATACAACTACACATACCTGAGAGTAAAGGATATATAAGGAGTAGCGAAACAAAGCTAAAGGTCTCAACGTTTTTCTAATGCCAGTTCATAGATTGTATGACCATTCAAGTACAAATCGGAACGAACGTGGCAGTCTGCGTTACCCAGGGACACCATGTAAGGTGCTGCCACATCACACACATCGTGAACTGTGTGTGTGCTGGGGAAGGAAAAGACAAGACTTTGGGGAAAATGTCCCATATTTAAGTGCCTTTTTGTAGAAACCAGAAAACCTCCAGGACTTCAGTACATACTATTAGGTCATTAAATATGAAATATCCGATTACCTCAAGTACCAAGTTTGATACCCGATATCTTTGATATTTCAATTTGACAGTTCTTCGTTTTTTTATTGTGAAGGTACGTCATCAGTCTTTCAGACGCATATTTTGGTTTGTGATTATTTATCGAATTGCCTTTTGCAGATTAAATTTTGTAAACCATGGATAAGTCAAAAATTCGCGTTATTTTTGAATATGAGTTCCGTCGTGGAACTAATGCAGCTCAGACAACTCGAAGCGTCAACGAAGTGTTTGGCAAGGATGTGGCTAGTGAATGCACAGTACGACGATGGTTTGAGAAGTTTCGATCTGGCGATTTTGATCTTCAAAATGAACCACGTGGGCGACCTGAGAGCAAGGTGGAGAATGATGAGCTGAAAGCTGCAATGGAAGCGGATACATCTCAAACTACTTATGAATTAGCAGAAAGGTTTGACTTTACTATTCCAACAATATTAAACCATTTGAAACAAATCGGTAATGTTAAGAAGCTGGATAGATGGGTTCCGCATGAATTAAACGAGCGTCATAAGAGAAATCGTTTCGAAGCTTGCCTTTCATTTCTGTCGCGACATAAAGGCAAACCATTTTTACACCATATTGTTACGTGTGATGAAAAATGGATTCTTTTCGAGAATCGCAAACGTTCGGTACAATGGTTGGTTAAAGATGAAGTGCCAAATCACACTCCGAAACCGAACATTATTCGTAAAAAGCTAATGGTGTCTGTTTGTTGGTCCAGCGCTGGTATTTTCCACTACAGCTTCATGAGACATGGTCAATCGATTACGGCAGATGTCTACTGTAACAAATTAGACAAAATGATGAGGGAGCTTGGGATTAAGCAGCCGAGATTGGTGAATAGAGACAGGCCAATCCTCTTGCAGGACAATGCTCGACCACATGTTGCACAAATAACGTTGCTCAAACTACAGGAGCTGGACTTGGAAACTATCTGTCACCCACTGTTTTCCCCAGACCTTGCATTAACTGACTACCATTTCCTCCAGGCATTGGACCACTTCTTGCAAGGAAAAATATTTAATTCTCAACAAGCTGGTAGAAACGCCTTTTGCTGTTTTATCACCACTCGCTCTCCAGGCTTCTTAGCTGCCGGCATTAACAAGCTACCGTTAAGATGGCAAAACTGTATCGATAGTTTAGGCACATACTTTGATTAATTATACTGCTTCTTGCTTGAGATATAATAAACCAAATTTGAGTTCGAAATCGGACATTTCATACTTAATGGCTTAATAGATTAGGACTCGTGACTATGACTTGATTCCATCCAAATCAATGCAGGGTAATTTTTCCAGTGCTATCAGATTGAACGATTGAAGCTCGAACTTTTACACAGTTCTTAAATTCGACATCATATCAGTGGCGGGTACGTTAGGGGCAAGGAATGAAATGGAAAAATGACTGTAGGTGTTATTTTTTGGAGAGAAAAGGTTCACGAATTATTTTGCGTACATCCTATACACGTACAATCAGTTATAGTTTATGAGAAAAGCTGGAAGCTTGATTTATTTTTCAAATATATGTACACATGCAATGATATTTACCGGTAACTTAAAACTGTTTATAAAAAGCTTTATGTACTAGGGCATCACGGGCAGTATTTAATGTCAAAGATTCCATTTTCAACTTACAAAGAACTGACACCTAAACAGGCTGAGGGGCATTGTCTGATAAGTTAAATATATATGGTGTAGTGTTTCTACGGCGGACGTATTTCCTCTATGTATTTCGAACGTTATGTCACTTGGCTTGTTTTCGAATACGATTTCAGCACTTCGCCAATAGAAATTTCAAAAAATGAATTCCGAATTGATATGTAATAGTTGATTAGTCAACACCAATTAGATTAAACGCCAAACTTTGCCAAAACGGCGATAAACTACATTTTGAGGCAATCCCGATATGTATCATACGAGAGCATTTGGGGAACAGAAGTAAAATATTCTCTGGTTACACTGGTAAAAAAGTAATTCTATGTTGAACATTCAAGGGTTATGGTCCTCAGGGGCATATTTACTTCAAATGTTTGTACGAGATTCACGAAACCGTGGTACCCTAGTAATCTTTTCTCTTCCCATTGGATTTACTGTCTTTGGTAATTAACTATTCAACCAATCTTTCTTTATTTTCATCCCACTATCTAGCATGTTTCGGCGCAGTATAGTGGAAGTTGTTTTTTATTCTTTTGAAACTAGTCTTATCTAGGGCTATAAACAAAAATAGGACTAGATTTTTAAATTCTTTTCTTAAAAATCCCCCTCCCATCAAATTTATGATCAAGACATTCGTACAAAAGGACACTTTTATCAAATGTAAAAAAGGCAGGAGCATGAGCCCTATTCCCCACGGCTCTGCATCGTAGTGCAAAGTATGTTGTTTATGCGAACTGATAAACCATCTGGAGTGTCTGAATTAATCTTGTGCTTGCGCAGATAAATGTGTCTGAAATACTGTATTGATTATGTCAGAGGAATGTAAGAATAATGTCTTCAGAGGCGCGAAGAACATTGGAAGCTGTCTAGAATATGCCTTGCTGCACATAGATTCATCATTCCTTAGTACGGCACAATGACGGCAGCACAAAGACGATAATAACTCAAAGAAAAGCTTTTCCATTTCAAAGCGAGAAATGAAAGACCTAACAATTGTATATGCGTGTAGTTATTTTACGAAATAAATGGGTAGGTACATATACTTTCATGATTTTTATAACCTTACGAATTGTTCAATCTTTGGAGAATACAAGTAAACAATTCGGTTCCAAATTCAAACTATTTTTTCAAAATATTCTGAGCCTAGGGATGATATAGCAACATGATTTTCGTGTTGCTTTTCAAAGTTTCAATTTTTGATTTGTTGTATAAAAATAATATTTTAAGTAAAATGCACATACAATAACTATGACGTTACGAATTTCAATTTACTGATATAAATGTATAAACAGATGTTTTATTTAAAAATAAAAAATAATTCATTTATAACATTTAGTAAACTATTTTTATTTGAAGTGATATTTATAGGAAGTAATGAGTATTGTACATAAATGCATAAAGGTAATCTCTCGGCTGAAAAGATTTAAAAGTAGAAGTATCGAAAAAGTCAAATCCACCGTTATGATAATTCAAATGTTATGTTTTACAAAGCCCATTACTATTGTCTTTTTTAATATTTGTATTATATGACAGCTAAAGAAAGAAACTATGTATAACACTCGCTGTGACCCTCAAAAGCATTACATTAACTACACTTCCGTGTAAGCTTGTTGGAACTCCGTTGTAGTGTTTTTGTTCGGGTCAAGTTCGCAGTGAATTCAGTATTGTTTATTCTCCTGATGTAGGATTATATACTTGTGCATTGTGTACATTGTGCTCAGTATGTTTTTTGTTATTCAAAATGTTTGTTTTTCAAGAAGGTCAAATATCATTCACTGCTTTTCTATTATTTGTGTAAAAATATAAAGAAAGAAAAATTTGTGCAAGTCGAGAAAAATGTTCTGGATGCAGCTAAGAGGGATTTATGCATTCAGAAGCCATTGAGAAGTAAAAAACAACTTTCGTGGTTTTTTATTGTACACAGAACAATCGTAACAAAAGCAGCAATTTGTGACTGTGGGTCACATCATTGAGTTTTGGCGGTTTGTTCGAGGTACAGTTTATGAAGGCTGACGGATATAGTTTCTAGAAGCTTATTTCACTCAAAGTGGTATGACACAACTCCATGCAATTCATGAAAAGTTATGATAAACAAGGCAGCATTTGTTTTCTCTCTTTTAGTAAGTAGAGGGTCAGTGTATTTAAGTAATAAGTAAGCGAATGAAACCATTTCAGGTGCAACTGTTTTTGACCAATGATTTACTTTTAATCTAATATTTGAAAATTAAACTCGAGATGTTTTCGTTATCCTAAAAAGCCATATGCATTTCAAACCATCGTAAATTTATTCAGAAGCAATTGAAGATATATGAACAGAAATGCAGAATTGTTTTGAATTTTTATTTATTTGGAAGGCCTTTTTGAATTACCACAGTCAATTTACTAATTCTCTCGCATTGAAAATTGACCATAAACTGATAAATCATCTAGAATTGTTGAATTTGTTTTGTAACATAAATAAGAATGAAAATTTAACTATCGAAGCAAAATTTAGACTTTAAATGTAGTTTAATCTGCTAATATAGTTTTAACCAAAATCAGAACATATTCTTTTAAATTTATAATCTTAAGCTTCAAGATGTGAATGATATCCACGAGAATATAAAAATATTGTTACGAAATAATTGAAAAATGTTACTGTGAAATACACTATTATGTAGACTATTTCACTGAATAAAAATATTTTTAAAGGTAAATTCTTAAAAAAAAATATTCTTTTATATAAGCCACATCCTTAAAATAATTATCTTTTAACCAAACTATTTTTAGAATATATGCTTAAAAACAAACTGTTTTAAAATCTATTCTTTTAAATAAGCTCTTTTTTTTAAAAAATTATATTCTCTTGAATAAACTCTTTTAAAATATCTCATTCCGACTGAAATAATTATGTTTGAAATGATTGAATATTTTATTTACCTGTTTATTTTCCATGCTGGAAAAATATCACAAAGAAACCGATAGCTAAAATATGCAGAATTCACTGGACCGAACTTGACTACCTCGTGGACGTATGGTGTATAATGAGAGGAGCACACATCAAACATTTGTAGTGTTATGACAAAAATTTGAATAATTTCTAGTTATTTTCATGTAGCTCATTGTTTTATGCGTAACGCTTTACGAAATATAGTGTTTTGAAACCTCTATGAACATTTGCAACGCTGCACTTTCTTCAAACTAAAATCATAATTGTTTGAGTCACAGCTGGTAATCGTTTGTGATAAAGATTTAAAAATCAAAATTTAAAATTTTGATATGCAGAATAATTTATTCTTACAAAAATAAAATACGAAACTGTCCATATATCTTGGGAAAAGACGTTCGAACTTGAAACTGGTTTGTTGACAGAAATGTTCGACAGGTCATTTCTTTGAACGATCTAAGCTGACGACGAGGATTCTGGGCGCCTTCAACCAACCCCTTAGGCTGCCATTTCATTAAACACTCATCTTTATTCATTCAGACAGACATTCTTTATTGTACTCACATGAACTGCATGAACTTTTGATCAATTGGAAAAATAAGTGAGGTTAAGAATGGTTTGTGTTCAATTAGCACTTCTGATTTGTGTCTTTCAAACATTCGTGCAAGATTAATGCGGTAGATGTAATAGACGATTCGAGATGATAGCAATACAAAAATCTTGAATTGTTTTTACTGAGGTACATGAACTCGAATATTATTCTTTAGCATTAAAGAATGCTTTCTAAATGGACTTTGCCTGATTAAATATTTGCTGGAATCTGTAATTGAAAATCACAATTGCGAGAAGATAATTGTCTGGTTAAGTGCAGCAAACAGCTAAGCTTCAAAAGATAATTACACAGCGATTGAAATTACAATAGCTTAAAATTGTACGAACCACAGAGCAGCTTTGCAGGAAAGGGATTTTCAGTATTAACAGAAACAGACAGATTTTTATTTCTTGAAACACAAATGCTCTCGCATGATACATATCGGGGTTACCTTAAAATGTAGTTTATCGCCTTGTTAGAGCTGTTTGGTGTTTAATATAATTGGCGTTGACTAATTAAGTATCATAATCAATTCGGAATTCATTCTTTGGAATTTTTATTATCAACGTGCATCTAGCTGATTGAAACTTGGTAAGAAAACTGTTGCGAATTTCCACTTTCTTGTATTTCCGCCAATGCATTATTTTAGTATAAGATGTTTCGTGTATCACTTTTTTGTCTGATATATATCATGTCAAGCTTAAAGAGCTTGTATTTCCGCATTTTTCGTAGAATGTTTTGTTTCATATATTTTGTCTTTAATGGATCATATCACCCTTCCCTGTCATCCCTTGTTCGGCCTGGGCCGGGTGGCTTGTGCCGTAAAAAGAAGTCAAGTGAATTCACGTCCGGGCTACGTTCAGAAAGCACGTTTCGTCACAAAAACACAACCGTTATCTACCAATTAGGTTGGCAGAGAAAGCCTCTCATACAGAGACGTCTCAGCGGGTTTTTGTTGGCAGCGCCCTCGATTTCGAGGCCTGTCCCTAATTCCGCACTTTTTTTTATTCCACTCACAGAGTAATTGTCATAGGGCTCGTTCGTAAACTATTTGAAAGAGCTATGCTCACCAAGCATGGCAAAAGTCTCAGTTTTTCCAGTGTTTGCAAAACCAGCCGTTCCATAACTAACCAAAAATGTATGAATTGAAGGAAGATTTTTTGGAGTGAGGCCAGTTTGTTCTGATGTCAAAGATGGCAAGGAATACACCTCTAACGTATCGAGACAACATTTTCGATGCAAACTTGTTAGTGTATATAAACTTGCCATGTCGTTATATTGATAGATATCTATTACAGTTTGTATTTTCTAGGTTTGGTTTTGCTCGTTTGTATTTTTAATCTCAACTTATTATTTTACAGTTAACGTATTAGAATTCTTGCCACTCTAAATATTTTCCGTTGCTGTTATTGTACTCAGTTCTGTTAAAATATATTTGGTAATTAATGTACCACCGCAATGAAAAAGGTTTTGTTTTCGCAAACAGCATTTAAGTCTTACTTATGGATAAAGAAAAGGAAGTGAACAACACGCATTCCACCTGTGTGAAAAAAAACTATTGAAATTACTATACTACGTTCTGAAATAATTTCGATTTCAAAACGATTTCAATCGGTTTTAGCCGTCATTCATGCTCCGACTAATTGCTTTCCTTTCTTTATATATAATGCGATACTTATTTCATGTTTTCGTAATCGATTGACATTAATTACTTTGTAACACTAGACGTGCTTCACTGCATAGTGATCTTTTGAGTTTCTACCTTTAAATTGATACAAAGTGTAATGGGTGATACAAATCAAACTCTATCCTTTAAGATTATACAAAAATTGTGATAATTGTTTTTCAAATATTTTTTATTTGGACTTGGTTAACATGTTCAATTTTCTGTCATAAATGGTTTTTCTGATAACTGAAAATCGCAAACTATTTTTATTTGAACACTGTAGAATAATGTTGTTAGCTTTTTAATTTACTTTTCCATTAATCCATTAATTAACCCATTTCATTCATTTATTTTTTGTATGTCTATTATCGTATGAATAAAATTTTTAAAAGCGTACTTTTTAGTTTAACTTCTTTTTATTGACTATATATATCACAGAGATCAATCTTCTATCGAATTCGTCAAAAGGGCTCGCTTTGGAACATTTGGATTTTTTAAAAAAGCATACACTTCAAAAACAGCCAACTGAGAAAAATTCACAAACTGGTTGCATTTTATAATTTGCAAATAGTTTTCATAAATTCAGGTGCATATAAGTTCAGAAAATTTGCGGATGGCAACAAATGGATATAAAGACTACAAAAACAACTGATACAGATTTATTCGCCAATTTTGTCATTTCGTTTAAATATACTTGATTTGAGCTATGGAGTTGCACAATGTTGCTAAAACTACACAGATTTCAATAGAGCTCACAGCTCTGAAGAAAATTTTCAGTAGTCTGATTACAAAATACAATGAGGGTTATGAGAGATAGAAATCAACACATTTTAAAAAATATGAAAGAACGCGAAAGGTTTGGACATAAAAAACACTGTCTTTGAACATGTCAATGGGATGCAATTGAAGTGTGCGCTCAGAAGCTAATTGTGGTAACATGACTGTGGTGTGCACTTTTGTCACGCACTTGATTGGAAAGTGTTTCCAGTTCCCAGGTGTTTGCATGTCAGATCAAATAGTTGATCATTCCATCACGTACATCATTATCCAACACCTCACTCCCGTGACCTGTGTGCTGTCTGAATTGATGCATTATATTGCTGAAACGTTCAATGAGTCCTACAGATTCGTTCCAAAATAAGGAAAATAAAACTAGCATAAATCTTGGTAATTTGTAGGTTTAATATTACTTGCTGAAAACAGAGTTAATTTTTATCATGATATCCCAAACCAATCAAGCTATGAATGCTTGACCCACAGTGAGAAATATTTCATCCTGTTGACTGAGGTCATGCAAGTGACTGGCAATTCAAGGCTGATGAAATTCAATTGAGATGGCCCAGTTGGCCATCTCAATTGAATTTCTTACATTAAAAAGAACCCTTCCTATCTAATTTTCAAGGCATGATATCTTGCCTGGTTCATTTATTTCTCTTTTGCTGGTGACCTTTCTTTGCGACTTTGATTTTTGTATGCCCATACGATAGTTATTCAGGATTCTAGGCGAGCCTTGACAATGTAGCATTTTCTGCCAGTTCTCAGAAAACATTTCTCATGGCTTAGTTATTTTTGCAACGGTTTATTTCCGGGATTATAGGTTTTGTAGCCTTTAAGAAACTTCTTTCATAAAACCCATTTTACAATCGACAGAAATTTAAAATAGCATTTGAAGATCGATCTAATAACTTGACTACCTATATCTTTGACTAGAACAATCACTCTCATTAAAGGCATGATTCCCCTTGATTATTTATTGATTATCACCTTATTCCAACCAATCCTTAAAGAGCTGTTGTGTCAGTGAGGCTCCAATACCAACTTTTAGAGGAGAATTTTTTTGTTTATAAGCAACGCTCCAGTGTTCTCTTTCGCAGTGCTTTTAATTCTCGACCGTTACTCTGAAAAACAGAACTAGGTTCACCCTCATACCAATTCATATATCGGATCCACCAGCTAAATAGGTTCTCCTGGGAAACCTCACATAAAGGCTTACTAATTTTATAAACTAAGCACATCGGGAAGCTTTCTATTAAACTTGAAACAATTTCCAGCTTCAAATTTTTTTATGACAAAATGCTATTTTTACTTCCGAGCCATGTCATGTTATTTTGCAATATAATGCTCTGGAGAACATTTTATTTCCTCCAAGTTTAAAAGGTCTTAAATGTGCTTAATAACTAATTACGTAGTTTGTTCTTGTAAAAAAGATTTTTCGTTGAGGTTTGTGTACACGTTTTTAAAATCTTAAATAACTGACTACTGTATAAAATTTTGAAACGTAGTATAAACAAGACAGTTCTTAAAAGTCTGAGATTTCTCAGACCTAGTCATCCTTTTCGAGACATTTAAAATAATCAAATGGTTATAAAACTTTTGATGATCGACTATACATTCTGCTCCAGCTTATTATTGTATAAACTGAGCCTCTTTATTAGAAAGTTTGAATAAATTCATTCTTGAATATTTGGTTAGACTGGTGTTATTGAATAAATAAACGAATTCACGTAATAGAGCACAATAATATATATTTGTGAAGAATATTTTATCAAGCACTCAAAAAGGTCTTTGGTAAGTTTCACAAAACCAATTTGTTTTAAATATATCAATTCCTACATCATATATTAGCTTCCTATGTAGTTGAAATTGAAAGAAAAGTAATTGGAAATAAACGTGCAAAAATATGTTGATAACATCACTAAATGTAATGGAAACTTCAAAATGCCCAAGGAAACAATTTAATCAAAAATATTCCGTCAAGATTTTCAATTATTCGTTACAATAAATACCTCATAATTCTGTATAGTTTTCTTTAATTATCTATATATTTTTCACGTATTCGTTCGCCAGTTTCGCCTCTTCTTTTAAATATGCTTGATTCGAGCTATGGAAGTGCTGATATGACTAAAATAACTGGCTCCTTTAATAAAAAATTTCAGAGTTTTATGACATAAGTCAATGAGAAATTTAGAAGACAGAAATTTGAGCAGAAAAGAAAATGTGAGCGAACACGAAAATAGGCTTATATGCCAAAAATACCGAATCACCTTTAACAAGGAATGAGATGCAAATAAAGTGGACCTTCAAACATTGATTGTGGTAACATGATTGAAGTGTGCACTTTTTACCATGTACTGTATTGGAAATAAGAATTAACTCCAGTAAGAATATGAAATTCAGTTACATATTTTTGACTAATTTCATTATATTTGGAGGTAATGTGCTAAAAGATGTTTATCACATAGGAATTTAAATATGGTACAATATGAGAGAGTAACGACACTTCCATCAATAGATATAAGAAATTTTAGCTCGGAGGTCTAACGCCCGAGTCTGTTAGGATAAAGAATAAAGCTGAGACAGAAATGAAAATAGTAAATTTTCGCTGTTGTCTTGTCAAACCTCCAAGGCACGATAAAAGGATGTTCATTTTATTTCTTTAGCTTCCACCTGTAATGAGTTAAGGAAAGGAGTGCTAGTTAAGCTGGAATGTTTCCTCTGGACAGCATGACGGATGCCTCCTGCACTGTGGGTTGTTAATTGAAAGACAGGGAGTTGCATGAACTTGAAAAGTCGACGTGGTAATCTGTTTCAAAACTGATATTACCTATTACATAGCTGGACTTGTTCCTTGTGAGTTTGGATGTGAGCTAGGTTTTTCCCAACTTCTTGGGGTAAGCTGCTGGTCCACCAGATGGGTGAACGACCTGTTGTGTCTGAGCGACCTTGCCCGATGTGCACGGGCCTCTCAGACCTTTCGCTTTCGACATCTCTTCGAAGGTTGATAGAAATATTTGACACAGGGAATGTGACTCTCGTTTTATTTGAAGCCGTAGGAAATCGACTCAATCGTGTGATCACGTATACCACTAAAAAGCAAACCAAGAGCGTTCACCCGTCCTTGTACTGGTCTTGATCCGACGAAGGAGCAAAGAATAAATATAATGCATATTTCCTCACTGGGGAATATGTAACCCATTTATGATAATTATAAAACCATATATCGTTTGATTAATGGGAGAAAAGATTATGCTAATTACCGGTTTGACTTGTACTGTGTTTGCTTTATCATTCAATCGAAACGGGTTCTAACTGAAGATACATAAAATACTATCAGTGTAATGTGAGTTAATATATATTTTACATTGGCTGCTTTCGCTACTACTTATGCTGTTAAAATAAATTAATGATTGGACTTTCCATTTTTGTTGTTTTTCTTCACAGAAGATGTCTCGTATATGAATGATTTATGTTGTATTCGAAGAATCCATCCCGTAAATGTGATCGAGTTACAGTAACTTACTTATTCTAGTTTTCATATCTCGTTAGAGGTTATTTTTTGAACTCAGAATGACATTCGAGCTATGAATTGCGAGATAGTCAGATTTTCGAATCACTATCGCGAGTCACAATATTTGTCAGATCTATTTTTATCTTGCTGTCTTTGTGTACTCGGGAAATTTCAATTATTTACATAAAATGTTTAAATAAGAGTTATTCGTGAGATCGTACCAACTTGTGATACATCCTTCACAAATAAACTACTATAATCTATGTAAAGTAAAACGAAAGCGAATCATTGGGTAATTTTTTTTTATATAAGACTGGCAAAACTGAAAACAATGTTCAATAAATTTTAAAAGCTATTTGATAAAAATTCCATTTCCTCCAAAACTAATTGAATTATTAGATAATTGCTTAAATGAATAGTGAGAACAATAAGAAAAACCAGCATTGTTGTTATTTAGGAAATTCACAAGAAATAGAAACTTTGTTTACTAGAGATATCTATTCATTGAGTGCAAGGCGCAATGCCATCCTACACATTATTAAGCTTAACAAATAGGATCTTTTGTTAAGCTATTTTTATGCAATTAGATAGTCTTCTAACTTCTTAATTCAGTATTTGAAAACAATTAAATCTTAAGATTTCCAAAAGTACAAAGATTTTCATTGAAAATATTTTTTGAATCTGGCAATGATTTTCTAATTTAATTTGTATGAGAGGAAACACAATTTATAAAATAGTCATTCTATAAAAATAGTCTTTTTTAGAACCAACTCTTAGATGAAACCGAAATGTAAATGATATTTTACCTTTAAAGATATAGATGCGAACTGCAGAAAAATAAAAAAAAAATGATTTCGCGATCAGTTACATGACTGAAAAAGTATAGCATAACTTGTAGGTTACGAATAAAGGGAAACGACAACAAAAGAGATAAATGACGGACAACAGGGATAAATAGTTTCATATTCAATTTTTCAGCATGCATCTACAAACACTAAAACAAGTTGTAAGAATATTATGAATTCAAAATCTCTTAATTGATTTAAACAGACTTTTTCAGACTATAACTATGCAAAACCCCACCATACCTGGCCTTTCATGTAAACGTAAAATAGCGACCAGGGAAAAATGATCTTGTGCTTCGGTTGAAATGCCTAGTAGAAGGGAGTGTGAGTTTAGGCTGCATGGATCCCTTATTTATTTTATTCAGACATTTAGTATAATAATCCACGAATCTTTTCACGAATTTCACTGTGTCAGAAACATATTCCATTAGTGTATTGTCCCAGGTGAAATAATTAGCACCAATATATTAATGAACTGAGCAAAACTGACGCAATCAAATTCTATTTATAAATGCAAATACATAAGTACTAAATTTACACACTCGGTCTCATCCATATTTTTTGTGTTAACTCGCCACAAGTTTCCTCAATTCGATTTCCTCATTCACAGGTGCATTAAATTATAGCGAGTGTTGGTACTTAAATGAAGGGCATAAAACGGTTATGTTGACTTAGGTGAATTTTAATCTTCTTAATTTTCTTTATTATTATATATACCGCAACATTCTTAAGAGAGCATTTTTTCTCCTCTCTTAACCACAAGGTAGAGGTCGCAGGAATGGAGAATGCCTCTTATATAATCCTTGACGAAGACAGGTGACAAAAGAAAAAAAAATTGGCACAGGCAAAGGCTTTTTGTAGATAATAAAAAAACCCATTATGGTCCTGCGATTCTTTGCGACTGAAAGCGCCTGAAAAAGTTCCAGGATCTATAGGGGAATGGGAAAAAATTTCGCACTCAATAAACCGTGTATGTCTGCACACCTTGTCGTCGCTGGATGATGCGGAGAACATCCCACTATGCTAATGACAGTTTTACGGTACCTTAAGTCAAGAAGTCAAGGTCTACACAGAGCTGGATTGTCGTATTCTATCCCGCTAAGCACACAGGCGAATTTTTGTATGGAAAATAGAAGAAACAACAAAGAGGTCTGTCTGAAGACGCGTCTAAGGAGAATTGGGATGAAAAATAAATAATAAACGCCTTGCAAAACCGTTAAATGGAAAAAATAAGTACTAATAAATGCATATTAATAAAAATAAAGTCCCATTTAAGATTCGAAAGGTGTATTTCAAGCGGACAAGAGCCCTAGGCGGTGGACTATTGACGTCAATCCGGTGTCAGCGTCTAAAATTTTTAAAGCTAATTTTGACATAGTCTTGACGTCATCAACAATACGCTTGAATAACGATATCTCTAGAAAAAAAATGTAGTGTCAACTCAGCACGTTTCTCATCAAAGATAAAATTGTCGGACACTTTTTGTCTGTTGATCCTCTAAATTTTTTTGTTTTTGTTATAGATCAGTAGCATCATTTCACTACTGACCCAGTTTATTGTGAAAGCTCTATTTAATTTTGAGATCATATTAAAATGTAGAATAGAAAGCTGTAACACTGGCTCATAATTTTCAAAATTCATCAACAATTTAATATTTAAAAAGTGGGATAAGTTTTTTGCGTTTATGTTTTTCACAAAAGTAGTTTAAAAACTAGTCAACGTTGATTAACCCCTGATTTTTAAAAATTTTGTTTGTTCCTTTATTTTATAGGTATTAAATTTGTTTTTACCTTTCCCCTTTTTGTCATTAGAAAATTCAAGATTGATTTGCAGCTTTAACCGTAACTTTTCGCCACCCAATTTCAATGAATATTCCGAGAGATTCAAGAGCATTAATAAGAATTTTATGGTTAGGAGTTTCATAAAAATAAATTTAACCTTCGTCCAATTGATCGACATTGAAATCACCCCACCCTGAAGTGGGCCGAGAGGTATGCAAATTAGCTTCTAACCACCTGTAGAGGCATAAAACCTATCATTGGTTAAGTAAAAAGGCAGAAGACGCGCAAAAAGAAATTAATGAACTCGGGAGGTAATTTCGGTTATTGAGATTTTTTTTCAAGATAACAGAATCGCATCATAGTTAATAAACATTATTACCTGCCTGTTGCGTTGATAAGAGGAAATTCCATTCCAAACGAATAAAAATGTTTCGGGAATGTTCTTATTAAAGTCTAAGTAGTTTTAGGGCAATATTGCAGTTATTAAAGAATTTTCCTTTCGTAGTTTGTAATGTTAAAGCATTAGAAGATCAAACTTAAATTCTAATTTTTAATTTTTTAATCACACTCATTCTACAGGACACACTTTAAGCAATACCTGAATAGTCTATGCTGCTGATTAGAAAAAAGGCCATTGGTTCCCAAACTTGATGCGTAACCAGGATAATGTATATATATATAAATCGTACTTCTATTTATTAAAATTTATGTATATACTGGAATGAAAATGTTTGTGAAATGCTAGTAATTTCCGGGTAGTGCAGTGTTGCTTTTACACCAACACACTTAATGACTAAATGACCACATCTACTTAATGAATTCGTGGATTCTTCCAACCTTTAGAAAGATTAAATTGGCTCTTTCCTTAGAATAGAATCCTTTGGAACGATTCTATTGGTTCTTTACTTGGAATAGAATAATTTGGAACGATTATATGGGTTCATTCAGTGGAATAAAATTTTTTGTAATCTATTGGTTCTTCAATTAGAAAAGAAACATTTGGAAAGATTATGTTGGTGGTATAGAATCTTTTGGAGCTATTCCATTCCTTACCTTAGAATAGAATTCTTTGGAAAAATTTATAGGTCAAGAAGGTCAAAATTGGTTAAAAGTCATGCAGGGAAGACAGTAGGTTTCAAGGTGGAATTATGCGTGTGAACCCCTCAGAGGTTTAATGAATCTAATAAAGTTAGACTCCAAACATTTTCGATTCCAGTTGTTAATATATTATGGTAAGCGTATCCATTGTAGATTTGCACTTGCATCTACTGATTGCATCACATTTTAATTTGAAACTGCATTGCCAACTTAAAGAATAAGAGGCCCGAGTCAAGAAGTCAGTTCATAACTTTTAGATGTTATTTTCCATTTAAGTGAATAGAAGGGTGGTCTGAAGAAGTTACAATAAATATAGCATATATTATTATGACTTGTAGAGAGAGAGAGAGAGAGAGAGAATGGCGAATTCTAACACCTAAATTACTTCATAGTTGTTTTCATATTGGATTTGGATCTCAAAGGTGTCAAGGTAGTTTAATTATTTTGTCTTTTTAATCACGAATTTAACTATATTTCATAACCAGATTTCTTTTAACCATAAGTTAAACATCAAACTCTTTCTTAACACTTTAAAAAAAATCAAAGGCTTGAATTTTTTTCAAGGGATTGAAAATATACTAGATTCTATTATTTAGTATGTTAACTATACAGGAAGGATATATTGAATCAGAGATGGAGGTAGAGAAAGAAAGGGAGGGGGGACGTGCAAGAAAGATAAACAACCTCTATAATACATGGGTAATTGATAATAAAAAATCCTTCAGTATTATTTCAATGACAACTTAATTTGGCCCCATAAAGTAGTTTTAACAGTATATTATTCTATTTACTGAAGAAATTGTATATTCGTTTTAAAAAGTAAATATAGTATACACATAAGTGCATCTACGAGAGGTATTTTTAGCGTAAACAAGCGAACCAGACGATCTGCGAAGACTGCTTCTGATGTCCAAATGTTCTCGCATTATACACATCGGAGTTGCCTTAAAATGTAGTTTATCACCGTTTTTGCAACGTTTGGTGGTTAACCTAATTAGTATTGACCAATCAATTATCATATATCAATGCGGCATTTATTCTTTGAAATTCTTATTCGCGAAGTGCTGAAATCGTATTCGAAAAACAAAGCAAATGACATCTCGTTTAGAATACTTACCGAGAACACATACAGTCGCAAAAACACTATCGCCAACAATATTTAGCTTGACAGAAAATGCTTCTCATATGCATTTCCTAATAACATTTTACTTGCATTTAGACAATATTATACAAAATTATATGGTGATCGAAACTATCGTAACATATCAGTCACGGCAAACTATAAAAGCAAGAAGGGTGAAACATTTCGTGATCAAACTCAATCGGTGCACTTTTTCTTTCGTGATTTAGTGGGTCGTTAAATTGATACTTGCCATAAAACATTTGGAAAAACTTTTTTGCTGCGAAATGTCATGATACTTATTTACTGCGAAAATCTATTATTTTCTCCTAAAAATTCTAATTTTCTAAGTGACTTCACCCCAAGTCACTTATACCCCGTAACGACTCTTTTTGAAGTTTTCTAATTAATTTATTAATTTATATAAATAAAAAAGGAGTATGTTTTTACATTAAATATTTTCGACCCATCTACTCTCTTTTAGGCCTTCTAATGCACAATCGATGTCTTGCGCGTTTGGTATCTGTCTGTCTATCTGTATGTGTGTGCCCATACTACGTCCTAATGGCTGGGTGTATTTTAATGAAACTTTGCATACTGTGAGTACTTGCATTTATTTAGTGACTGAACTTAGTTACGTTGATGTATCCTTTTACGTCTGCTTTTTTGTCTATGCAGTATCACATTAAATCTATTGAACATATTTTAATGCAATGTTCTATATTTGATAAATCATATTTTTATTTAGTGAATACATTATTTAAATTTCCTTTGCTTCATATTTAAACAAGTTTCATACAAAAACGCAGAAAAACTATAAATAAACCATAATTTGTGTGGTAGTTTGGGAGAAGCTGGAATGTATATTGAGCATTGCGATTGCTTGAATTGTTTTACCAGTACTATTGAAAAATAAATTATTTTTCAAAAAACTATTTTTTTTCCAAATTTTAACTCTGATACTTTATTTTGAGCCTTATTTTTCTTTGCGAAATATAAACAATTTCCGAATGTTTTGGGCAGGCGATATTTTGCAACGAACGAAAACAAAACGGGAACTCGTTTTCGTTGCCCACGTGCAGTGATATTTTCTGTTTTTTTCACTCTGAATTAATTTTGTATTTTTATTTTTTTCTTCAAATTTTTCGTTGTAGGTTGTGGTAACTATATATATATATATATATATATATATATATATATATATATATATATATATATATATATATATATATGCTATATCACAAAATAAATTAAAGTATCACGAATGGATATCTTCAGAGCAACTTTTTTCCCTTCCAACTTTTCTTTTGTTTTATTTCGTTTTCTGTTTAAATTTACTAAATATTTATTTTTTAAAAAGTAAGGTTGGATAATTCTTCTAATGTAATATAAAATTGCATAGTAAGATTAATAGAGGCACTTTCTGTCAAGAGCTGAATATGGATGGCAGTAATATATCTGCGGCGTTATGCGTTTTCTGTACCTATTCTAAACTTGACGTCAGTTGGCTTATTTTTCGAATATGATTTCAGCTCTTCGCCGACAAGAGTTTCAAAGAATAAATAACAAATTGATATATGATAGTTGATTGGTCAATAACAATTAGATTAAACGCCAAACGTTACCAAAATGGCTATAAACTACATTTTGAGGTAACCCCAATATTTATTATGTGATAGCACTTGGGCAGCAGAAGTAAAATCTTCGCAGACCGTCTGGCTTTTTTTTTATTTAATCTGAAAATACTTATAAAAATTCCAATTTTGTCCGAATACCTATGGGAATGCCTTAAAATACTGTTTATTGCAGTTTTGGCAATGTTTTATGTTTAATCTAGTTGATGCTGATCAATAAACTATCATAAATGTATTAATTTAGATTTTTTTGGCGAAGTGCTGAAATCGTATTGAAAAACAAGTTAACTGGAGTCACTAAGAATGGAATAAATGAGTAATGAATGAAACAAATGCCAGGCACTTTACCTCATTCCCCATCTGACTTCCAAATATTTCTGTACTCTTACTAAAATTATTAAGTGTAGGTTGATAGTTGTCGTACTGAAGTTACAATAAAAAGAAATAATAGACTTAATATAACCACCCTCGCGTAAGTTGTATTTATAGGCTTTATATTTTACCATAGAAAATAAACTATTTTTTGAAACATCAGTTCTTTAATTACGATTTAAGATTCCTTTTTTGACGTGGATGCACCTTTTACTTTCAGATGTTTCCTTTAAATACTGATGCTTGTTTCAAGAGTTTTTATTTTGAATGATTGCATATGTTTATATACATTTTAAAAATGTTTTATAGCTTCTGCATTTGTTCACGTTATTTTTTTAACCACTTAGAATACAATAATCTAATATTAAAAAATATTTTTAATTATAATATTTTAATGCATTTAAATACCGCCAACTGGGGTGACTTTGCTCGCCTTTCAACTTCGAGCCTAAGAATCATAGATGGTTGGTCTGGTTGATTTTTCAAAACATTTTTTGCATTATTTGGCTTAGTATTAGTAGAGTTGATGCAGCGTATATATAAAAAAATTATTGCCTACTTCGGTTTTTTACCTTTTTAGTTTTGTGGCCCTGTTCAGTTTTGGTATGCTTGAAGAAAAAACAATAAAATAACTTTTTTTTGTAATATTAGGTGTAAATTACACAAAGGATAGCAAAAAATTCAAAATAATTTAAATATATATCTAAACTCAAGAAGCGACAAAAGAACATAAACGAGTTGAGAAATAATCTCTTAAATGGTAAATATATCTTCTTTCCTCAAGCCAGGAAGGTATGTGCACTAAATCAGATATGGGGATACTTGATTCGTCAGCTTTATCTGGAAACTTGAACGATTACTTTTATCATTTATTCTCAAATACGAAATCTTTACATCACCATCTTCACATACATTAATTACTTGTGCCGTAAAATGTTTCACAGATTTCTTTCCCAAAAATAAAAAATATTCAATTTCATGTTTTTTTCAGTTCATTCTTAACTCCTGTGGAGCCATCCTGTTCATCAAAGTTTTCTTCTCAAAGAGAGAGAACAAAATCATCTTCAGAATCAGAAGTGTCAGAGCAGGTATAATCGTGCACTGAAAAGTCACCTTCGCCTAGTAGTTTGCTGCTTACTTTTCTTGCCAATGCTCTGACTGGTAAAGTCATAAGAATCATTGCGATCTAGATCTGTAACAGAGATGGATTACCCTGAGAAATCTGCATTTTTCTTCGTGGTACTCTGACGGATGGTTAAATGTTTGGGTTGGGTTCTATGGCGCAAGAGACATATTTAGTCATGCCCTGGGGTATCTTACATTCCAGTTAATACGAGAGAAACGTTTTGCTCCTTCTATGGGTTTGTTGTCTATCCTGTACTGTAGCATCTGGGATTCGCTGCAAGATTGCATTTCCATCGATAAAGACGAATCTGCACTTTCTGAAACTGAAACGTACCCATGTTTTTTTGACGTATAATGGCATAAGATGAATATAAAACCCAACACAGTTAATATTGTAAACATTATCATTAGATATAAGGTAAATAATCATATGGAGGATAAAACTTTGTTGGTTAAAAGCACTCTAAATTGTTCTGAATCACTGAGGGACATTGCCCAGGGCCATATTTTTTTTCGGATGAGATTCTAAAAAACTACTAGTCTTTTAAACTTCATTATATTCCTCTCTGAATAATAGATGAATCCAGTTGATCTCACCTGACATTATGTTAAACTGTGCAGAGGAAAGTGTGAAGGTACTTAAAATCCCTTGATTGACAACTGCGTCTGAAAACCAGCTGTGAGGACTGACACCATATCACGATGCAAGTCATCACTTCATAATAGATTGTCTGTATTCCAGAGAATTGCCAAGAGATAACTGATGGTCACTTACTGTCAGTTTCGTAACTATTAATTGCCTTTGAATCTTTATGAAAAGTAGGCAGTCACCCCAGTTGACGGTATTTGAAAATTTTTCAAATAAGGGGACCAAGGGAACGTCAAATATTCTCTCTGTAAGTTTGAACGCGACGTATTCCTTATACAGTGGGTCACTAAAGTATTCAGTGTCCTCACGTTTCCACTATTTTTATCTATTTTATGTAGTTTACGTATTACAATTGTGTTTTAAAATTAAACCACATAAAAGCCCTATCTTATTATTTTTAATCTTTTCAAAATTATCGAATTCTTATATAAAGTTCTAAAATATTTAAAATATAACGTAGCACATAAAATCAGGAACACGAAAATATCCAGCGCCTTCTGTTAAAATACAAAAGTCACTCAAAAAAAATAAAAACACAAGATGATTCGAAATTCCCTGGCCAAGTTTTAAGGGACATAGGACTTTTAAAACAAATTTTTTAAGGTATTAATCCTCGAGCTAATTATTATTCTGCTATATTGACGTATTATCTTGCTATATTGACGCATCATCGTATTGAAGATACGTTTTTAATCCGTACTAATTGAGACTCACGAGACTTCTAATTAATTGTAACAAAAGTTTTTCAGAGGAATAAATATTTATCACACAATTTGTCGAATACAGAGGTTTCCAAACTATGCCAATGGAGCCACAGCTTTCCACCAGAGTAGCTACAGATTTTTGACCTCTCTCACAACCACTAAGGTATGGTGATATTAGGTATAAAAGGTTTAAAATCAAGAAAAAAAATCACATTTTCTTTGCTGTTGAAGACATTTAACAAAAAAGTTTGTTTAGTTATGAAACTAATGTTGGTTGATATCCTTGTCCGAATAATCAGAGGCGGATAGCGTTTGAGAGAGAAAAACTGAAGATTTGAGTTGACAGTGGGATAATACATTTTGATTCTAGTAAGAAACGAAAAGATAAAAATGCTATAAAATTTAATTGCAAATTCATTACAATATATTTTTTTATTAAAACGCGTTTAACTAATACGAGTTAAAAATGTAAATAATTTAAACACACTGCTGTTTAATGAACCAACAATGACAAGTTACAGAAATGAAATTCGTTTGAGTGATACCATGTGGTGTAATGCATAAATGTTTGAAATGACAGGACTGTGACCAAAGGAACATGCTGAAATCAGTAATTTGTGTATTCACCTTTAGCAGTAAAACTGCTTGCAAACGGCATGACATTGATTGATGAGGATTCTAGATGGCTATCTGTGAAATGTAGTTCCAGGCATTCAACAAACATATACAATTCGTCAGTTGTGACTACGGGTGATGACATACAGATCAATTTTCCAGCATCATATCCCACATGTGGTCGATGGAATGGATGTAAGTTGGGCAACCTAAGGAAGAAATGGCACTTGTTGATCACAGAAGAAACGTTTGACTCTTTAGGCTACACAGGGACGAGCTTTGGAGCGAGGAAGGATACCTCCTGGGAAGGAGGTAGGACTTCTGGTTCCAGGACCTCCATGATGTAGTACTTCTGACGGTTCTTTCAGCTGATATTTTAATCATTTGCATTTGCCATGATAAAGTACCCGTCTTCAAAATTTTCGGTCAATCCAGCAAATCTTTCTTGGTGTTACAGCAGTATAATTAATTTAATTAAACTGAAATTAATTTTTATACATAATTTAATTAAACGCATTTTAATACAGACAGCCACCGAGTTTTGTGTTTTGGTAATAGAAGCCGTGGATTAAAAAAATTCAAAAAAATCCTGGTTTAACATATTCTCAATTTGACATAATATATGTATGTACTTAATCCCAGTTTCACACTGTGGGAAAATCTTTTTCAGTGCTTTTTTGCAGATTAGCTTTACTACAGGTTTCATCTGAGAGTTTTTGCTGCTTCAGACAAGGCAAGTCGCGTCTGTGTTTCCTCAGTAGCTTCGTTATGTCGTCGAAAAAGCTTTCTGAGCTTTGTTTGCTTTACGTGATTGTGTTATTTCCTCTTCCAATTGCTCTGCTCGTGTCAACTTTGACTTTTAGTGTTGATTTGGGTTTGATTACAAATTGGTCTCTTGTGAAATATTCTATAATAAATTTCACTCCCATGGAAACAACGCAGCGAGCTGAAAATAGTTGCGTTGACCTAAAAATTTCAGGCAAAATAAGTTGTGCAAATTTTTTGACACCAGAGCTCAGCGTTCAAGACTTTTTGCTGCTTCAGACAGATTTTCTGCTTTATTTTAAGATCTCACCCTTTTCATTTAAGAACTTTTACACTATTTTCAATAATAGATGACACATAAATCGTTGGTGGGACGTTTTGTGGGAATATAGATAATCAATATAGATATATCAATAGAAACTATAAGAGCAACAGTTTTCTCTACCATTCGGTAAGAGATCCCGAATGGTAGAGAAAACTGTTCTCATGCTTTAAAAAATCAATTCACGTGTCTTAATTTTAACGTTTATTGCCATTTGTACGCGTTTCAAGTAATATCAGAGAGACAATGCAGAAACGACAGCTAAAATAAATAGTTGTTTCTGACCAACTTCTGAACTCTAGTTCAATGATCTCTGGGTAAGGTCTCTGAGAAATTTTCAAGAATGTAGTTCATTAATCTCCCTTATCTATCAGTGTGGTGAAAAAAATCCCAAACCTCGTATTTCGTTTTTAATTTTGTTTTTATATTGTTTGTTTTTCGCCTCACGTGCGTTTTTGTCTCGAGTGTGCGATTTCTATTTTCACCCTAAAACTGATTCTTATTCTTTTCACAAAATCTCGTGACACCACGTTTCGTGCTTTGGCTACTTATCGAAATAGTTTATATAGTACTTCAAGTGTTGTTCTCTGTGCTGGTTGCAATTTTATTATGCGCGACCATAATAGCGAAGAATTGAAATGAAAACAATAAAATAATGTTTAAAAGTGTTTCAAGAGAAAGACTAAAATTTTGCCTGAAAAACCGGTGAGAGTAAAGCTGATTTTTTTGATACCCAGTTTGACATAAGTTTAAATACAAGTATTTACCATGTCACTTATTTAAAAAGTAATAATTTAATAATAGGATACATTAACAATAAAAATACCTTTTATTTAAAATTAGAGTTTATTATCATTCTTGCTTAATTTGTTTAGAAAAATTTATGTTTGTCGGAAGTTTAGCACTCTCCCTTTAAATGTTCATGGAAATTAATTGATATAGTGCTTTCAAAAACGTTTATGAATATATTTATTGGTATACCAATTATTTGATCGCACTTACATCATTCTTTCGACAGATTATTTGTTAAGAACGTTTTGCCCTTCTCCCATCATTATCTGTTTAACAAACTAATGGCAATATCCCAGAAATCGATACAAGAATGTTCCTGTCATTAAGAGATAATTTTAATTTTAAAACGATTTAAGAAGGGGTTAGGTTATCTTATATTAATATTATTTCATCGACTTTCAAGCGAAACACAGTAAATCAAAATTTTCAAAACACAAGTCGTTTATCTTTTCTCGACTAGAATATAATGATCTTTAGACTGTTTAAGTGTTCACTAATCATTTTTTCTTTGCAGGAAGGTTAGATTTTGTCTTGAAAAAGACATTACTGATTATAATTTTCCCCTTCGTTTTTTCAAAATAATGTTTCTTGACTTAGTTTTTTTCACTTTTAGCCGACGATTTAAGAATTCAATAGCTTTAATTTAAAAAGGAATAATATATATTTGTATATTTTTAATCAAGCCATTATGGAAAACTGAAGTATTGGTTGATATTTAATTAAAACTTCATGTAGCCTCAGCTGTTTAATGACTAATAGGTTTCAGGTCAAAAAATAAAAATTATAACTATTTTGATAGTATTGTATATTTTTTAAATACATCAAAATATGACAATGTATTTCTCATCATCATGAAAATAAGCATTTAGCGTCTCCAGAAAAATGTCAGTTAATGAGTTTTTGCTCTAAGTCGACGATATAAGTTATTTGCAGATTACAAATCCCCTCTATAAGTTATCCTATAATATGTAGTTTCTTTTTTAAAAAGCAACGAATTACTTGGAATTTATTTTTAGCATCAAAAATGAAATGATTTTGTTCTCACTCATGTTTCCTCTTCCAATTCGCCCCCTCACCACTTCTTAACAATATGTTTTCTTCATATATTGTTCAGGCTAGTTGATTTTTTTTAAATTTGGGAATAAGAGGAATTTGAAAACGTTGCGAACACATGAGAAACTATTAACTATTTCTGCAAAACTTAACACATAACAGATGATAATTTTTCAAAAACTACTAAAAAATGGAAAGCCTTTTTACACGCGACCAAATTTGAATAATTCATTTCATACACACTGCCCATATAAGAGTACCTTGTTCATTATACACAATATATAAAATTAGTGGGATCGACCTTCACTCGAAGACCAAATCTCGGCCCGGTTGTTTAAGAGGGCGTTTACTGACCAGTTTGATTGGTCACCCTCAGAAAGCTACACTTCCACTTGAAGAGATTGAAAACAAAGCCCCGAGCAGTGGCAAAGAGTGCAATGAACTGAGACGAGTTTGAGAGATCTTTTCACACCAACTACCTGCGAACGACAGCGGTTGCTATGAGGAACGAAACAGAAACAAGACGCTCCACGGAACACGCTGCCCTTGTCCTTGCAGGCTCTGAGAAAAATGGTGGTCAAATACCAAATCGCGAATTTATTGAATAATAAAAAGTATACTTTCGGTAATGAATTCTGGTAATAATTTAATCCTTTCGTGAATAGGTTTATTTATTGAAGCAGTAGAGAGAAGTTTTTCACTGAATATGCTTCTTAAAAGAGTTCATATTAAAAGCACGGTAGAACTATTTTTAAACGTCGAGATAAAGGTAAAAATAGTGATTTTCTCACACTTCCGTTACAAAAGTGCATAACTCAAAATGTGCGTTTCTTACTGAAAAATTTAAAAAATTGAAATCATGAATTTATTGAATAATAAAAGTATACTTTCCGCATCGAATTCTAGTAATAACACAAGGTTTTTATAACACAAACAAATTTAGCTGTTTTTAACTATTTTTTGAGTACAGATTTCAGATCTGAGTTCAAAAAATGGCCACTGTGTCAATTTTTTTTTGTGCTATTGGAAATCGAATATTTGTTATCTTTCAAAATTAGCTCTTTGAGTCATGTAAAAGGACACCAGATCTTTTTATTTTCATCTCCGGAACCTGACATTTTATGGGTGGCAACACTTGTTCTTTCACTGGTAGAGAATAAGTTACCACAACTGAAACGCTTTTGTTATATTTTCTATTGAAGTAGAAACACGTGCTGCCTGTTTGCGAGCAAAATTTGGAACAAAGGCAGCATCGTGGATGTATTAAGATTCCATAAAAGTTTTGCAATTTGTGCGGATAGTATCTCTTGAAATCTCAGTCTTTCATTGATAAAGACTAAAGCCCAAAATAAGCTAAATAATCTCGTTCGAGACTTACGTCCTTCCTACAATATGCTGAACTTTTAGTTTACAGACTTCAAGTGTGGAATCTTCTATCTACGAGTACACATGATTTCGTGTTAAGGAATGAAAATATGTTTCTATTTTCTTTCTATGAAATGCAGGATGGTATGAGTTTTTGTTCAGATATTCCAGGCCTGATGACGGATTTGGGAATATCTCACAATCACAAGGAATGGCGATATTTTATTATATTTATTGACTCTTTCAAAGTTAGTTTAAAGTTGTTCTTTGATACAACGGAAACCAAAAGCATTCTATACCAGTAACACATGTAAAAATGAAGGAGACTTATAAAAGCATGGGAAAAATTCTTACTGCAATAAAATATGACCACTTTAAGTGGGCAATATTTTTGTTCCACCTCCTTAATATCAAAACGGGACTGATGAAAAACATTGTATAGCCTATGGATAAATTTGGCCCAGGTTTCTTGCACTTAAAGGAACATTTTACAAAGTTAAATGGGGCAAAACTCAAAGAAAGAATATTTGTATTGGTCCTTGTATAAGGAAACTACTGAGTGATTCTGTTTTTACAGAAAAGCTGAACAGCACGGAGCGCATTGCATGACCAATCAGTACTACTAACTACTAAATCTACCAACTTTCATTCAAGACCTTCTCAAGAACTATAAAATCCTTGGATATCGAATGTCCTTAAAAATGCATTTCCTAGATTCTGATCTGGATTTCTTTCTCGACAACCTAGGAATGGTCAGCAATGAATAAGGAGAAAGGTTCCGCCTGGATATCCGAATTATGGAGGAGAGGTAGCAAGGCAGATGGGATCCCACAATTATGAGTGATTATTATTGGTTTTTGCAGGACAACACAGTACATTTGAGAAAAATTAACTACGAGTATGGGTATAAGAGTATATGTGTTAAAATTCAATTTTGTGTTTATACATCTTTGCTCTATTTTTGCTGTCTCATGTAGTGGTATGTAAATATGAAATTGATAATTTTTAACACTAATTTTATAGCCAACAAGAAAAATAAACGATGTAACAAATTAAAATTTGAAACTCAGCTTTAACCTGGCATTTAATAAAATATGAAATTTTCTTCCACTTCAGTAAATATTGCATTGTGTATACATATTTTGAAATATTGCAATTTTTAATAGACAAAACCTGTATGTGATGGAGATTTTTTACATTCATATTTGAATTCAGCACCCCAAAATTAGTTAGAAAATCCTTATTGCACTGATGTTATGAAAAAACAAGTTTAAAATTGTTTACTAGTATAATTTAATTCTTTTGTGGGTTTATTTATTGAAACATTTGAGAAAAGGTTTTAACAGTAATATGCTTCCTAAAAGGTTCCTATTAATAGCACAGTAGAATTATATTTAAACATCGCTAGTGAGTTATAGGCAAAAATAGAGATTCTATCACATATTGCACTTCCGCTTCATAAGTACCACAATTTCTGAGTGTGTTTTTCCTGAATAAGCATTAAACATTTTAATCGTGAATTTATTGAATAATAAAAAGTACACTTTCCGAAATGTATTCCAGTAATAATTTAATACTTTGATGAATGGGCTTATTTTCTGAAACATTAGAGAAAAGGTTTTCGCAGTAATATATCTATCTTAAATAGTTCCAACCCATAACACAGTAGAACTTTCTGTAAACATCAATGGTTAGGAGTTAAAGGTAAAAATATCGATTCTCTAACATATCGCACTTCCACTGCAAAAACTTCACAACTCAAAAAGTACAGAAAATGGATACTAGAGTACTCAGTACTAGAAAAATGGATGCATATAATTCATTAACAAGTAGTGTTTTCACCAGCAATTTTTAAACGTTATTCTTATCTGAATAAAAATTGAGATTGCATGTAATTTTAGAGTTGTAGTTGATAAAATTTAGAATTGCCATAAGTAATCTATATGAACATGTGAACGATGTGTAAATGTAGTAAACGTCAGGATGTGTTAGTCTGTTCATATTTTTTGCATTATTTAAATCCGTCTAGAGAGTTCCCCATTTTTCCTTAAATAAAAGTTCAAATTTAAAACTTAGGCTGACAGTTTAAATATCATGCATATGATTTAATGTCTAGTTGTATCACTTGTGAATAGAAATTTTTTAACTTTTGCACTTCAAATACATAAATATAGATTTGGGCAGTTGTCAAGCATTTTTATATTTGATAGATTATATAAGACGTTTTCACCTACTGACTCAGTGCGGCCGTACGAATAAGTTTGTCCCGGTATGTCAAAAAATATTTTCGATGGTGAATATCGAAAGGAACTGTGTTCTGATATACCAGTAAGCACCCTTCCCCAAAAGCACGAAAACATGTCATTACATACGAAAAATTCTGCAAAAGATACAAAATAAAGTTTTTCCTTATGTTTCCCTCAAATCCCGACGTCATGACGAATATTTACCTGCCTATTTACAGAGATCAATATACAAAATGCCCTCATTTGGAATATAGAACTTTCTTTGTATTTAAACTTTTTATATTTATTAAGTAACTTTATATTGAACTTTTTATTATTTAAAGCATAAAAATATTAATCCCTCTAGACATCTTAGAATATACATAATAGACATAAATACTCCTGTACTTCTTTATTTCTGTACCTCTGTAGAAAAAGGGTCAAAACAGCATACGAAAAATACTTTCCAATATTTAGATTCTTTCAAAATGGATTTGCAGGAGGATATTGACATTTCTTTCTACTATAACTTCCATTAATATAAAGTCTTTTGTGAATATAACTCAAAAACAGTAAATTTGTGGACATTGTCCCCCCTTTTTTACTAAGCATATGTAAAATAATTTTTAAAGAAATGTTTTATGCCAGGAGTTATTAAAAATTAACCAACTCGCCAATTTATGAGATCACAAATAGCTCGACTAGATATTTTCTTTGACAGACCCAGTTTTTACATATTTTATAATTGACTTTTAAAAGCTAAAATTTCATTTCCTGAATTTTATATTAAGTGTATATTTTATTCCTTGGTACCTTTTGTGTTGTGCAGTATCTTTCTTCTGTTTTATTATTTTGTTCCAACTGTCTCTGAAATGGACTTTTATGTGTGACAGTATGGATAAATAAATATAACAACCCGCGCTCTAGTGGAATTGGAAAGGTGCGATCAAAAGCCGTACTCTGGTATACAGTATCTCAGTACTCACTAGCTGAGTTTTATCACGCGATTATTGAGAAAAACTGAAAACGTTTCCTGTCTTTCTGACAACAGGCACTTTGTGAACATAGTCGCAGTATGTATACACACATTCTGTAGAATGCTAGTCTAATTTATCGATCTTGCCCACGTAGCACTTTCAATACCATAATACCTCCGATCGTTTCGGAACCCTTAGTTCATATTAACAAATTTATTTTCAGGCACTTTTCTTTTATTCTAAATGCTTCCCCACTTGAATTTTCTTGCAAAACTTCTTATTCTGCAGTATCCAATAATTGAAAAAAGACGAACTTGTATATAATGGGAAAATGTAACAAAAAACTTTGATTACTTAATTTTTTAGAATTTATAAGATTGAGTTTTAGATAATTTACGGAAAATACAATTTCTCCTCAGATAAATTTACTCACTTTTTCTAATTCAGGCTCGAGAAATTCTATTTCTGGAAAAGTCTGGCCAGAAGATAGATTCGATTCTTGAAGCTAAATACTGCAAATTGCGTCCAAAGGCTACACAAATCTAGTTAAAATATCGCTTGTTAAGCTATGCTTAGTCCATACACAAGTTAATCCAACTATTGAACTTATTGGGGATTTATCATTAGACAAAGAGACTAAGTATTAATTGATTCAAAGAGACTTATGTACAGATATTTCTAGTAAGTACTTAAAATTAACGTATCCATAATGAAAATATTATTTTTAAAATTTTACAAGCACAATATTATTTTAGTAATAGGTTTTTATTAAATTGATTATCAATATTTCATGAATTTAAATTGTTCCTACTTGTAAGTGTTGAATACATATCTATCTATATCTATCCCATGTTCCTTTGTTGAAGAGTATCAAAATGCGCCGAGATATTAAGACAGCATTAAAATACAGTATTTTAATACAGTATTAAAATTATGTTTTTAATTTAGCGTTATTCATGAAGGCTTTACAAAGTTACAAATCATGTACTCTTTTCTGTACCATGTTGTGCTTCTTATTTTCACAAACAGATTTGACATCAGAACGTAATAGACCTCAAATTAATTACTAAGTCATACTCAATTTTTTCTTTCCTATGTTAAGCAAATTATATTCATTGATTCCCCTCGATGTATATTATATCTAACATTGTCTATAATATTGCAATAAAATGTTTTTAAATATGGAGCCTTACTTGACATACCTTTAGTCAGTCTAAATTAAGAGGTATTTAGTTTGAAGGTTTTTTTGTAAAATACCATAAATAAAATATTGATGAAAGATGTAAAATGGATGTAGAATTTATTTCCCCATTTAGGCCTGTAAATTTTTTTTGACAACTATGAATTTACATTTACTAAGACTTAATTTTTAACAATGCAAAGCTACTAGTTAATGAACAAGAATTGGCCTTTCAAATGTATTTTGTTTTATACCCTCCTAAAATTTTATAGAATGTGTTATTCACATTCATTAAAATAATGGATATTCCCATTGGAAATCCCATCCAACATGATGTATTCAAGGTTTGTATGGTAGATATCCTTTATCTAACTACTTATTTATAAAAACTAATTGATTCTGAGACATTCCCATCCGATGGATTCCATCTCATTGTAGACCTCAAATGATATTGTACAGACTTTTCGAGGAGCCACGGCCGAGCCTTTTCACACACCTTGCCCATTAATGCTTTAAGAGTTATTCGCCATAAAAAGGAGCTCAAATAATAAAATTTAGAAAGCCCCGCCAAATCATATCTGGTACCATAGACCACCTTGAGCCTCACTCAAATTTACGAATGACAGAAAATGTCAGACTGACCTTTCTAGACTTGTTAGCGGGCACATCCAGTCTGTTTCCTTCGTTCAGGGCCATAAGGCATTTTCAACTTGTCTAAAATGTTACACTGACCAAACCTCTCCAGGTCATTTTCAGGTCTGTATTGGTCTGACGAGAGAGGATCTCCATGGAAGTCTTGATCTAGTGCTGGGCTTTTTGAGCGTGTTCGGACTCACGGATTTTGTCTAGATGTTTAGTTGGGCCTCTGAGTATCACGAGATTTCCCAAGTAGTGCAGTATTGCTTTTACCCCACACCATATTTATTGACCAAATAACCACATGTACTGGTTGAAAGATGGAAAGATTCTATTGGACAAGAAGGTCCAAACTACAGGACAGACTACAGAAGGAATATGTGCGTGTTAAATAGAGTGTTAAGGAATAACTAGCAACTATTGATTTCAGTGGACAAAATTCAAATAAAGTAATAAAAATATGAGACGTTAATAAAAAACACAAATTGATACAGCAGATGAAATCTTTATTTTCTTCTATATTAAATAGAGTGTACAACGATAAAACAAAAGGACCCTCTTATCAATGGAGGGTGCCTTTTCCCAGGCCGACACCACATCGCACCTGGGGGTTGTCCAGGAGATCCGAACGGCCACAGAACCAGCTAGGCCGTTCGGCAAGTGCCCTTTTCCCCCATCTCGCGCATAATGTAACAGGTAGTGAAAGGATCTTAGGCCCATCCAACTGTTTCTCTCGAACCCAGTTGTGCCGAAAGAGTGAAGTGCTTATAAAAACCAGAGTGCGAGTCCATTTTTAGGTGATTTTCCACCTCTTCGCAGTAGTCCGGGTTCGAGGGAAAGGCGTGAGCGGCCGTCATTGGAGTCGGGCGTCATCACTCCGACTTGGGTGGCTCCTCGGACGGAGTCGGGGGCTCTTCGGACTTTGGGACTTCGGGGGCGACTACTTCGGAAGCGGCTTCGGGCTCCTTGACCTCGGTCGACGTGGATGCAGGCTCTTCGGATGGCTTCACTGATGCTTCTGCTGGAGCGGACACTGCGAGGAAGAAACGAAACAATCAGTTCGACTTGCCACGCACACGTGCGGAGAGTGAAACTGGCTGGAAAAGTTCGACAACTTTTGCGAGGGTTTCGAGAACTTCGTTGGTAATGGAATCACGCTCTTTTCTGTTCGCGGCATCACCGAGTTTTGGTTGTGAAGGACATATTAATGCACTTGAATCTACTGCGATGAAGAAGCGCAATAATCAACCCGATTTGCTATGCACGCGTGAAAAGTGAAACTGAGGGGGAAAGTTCGATAGCATTGCATGCTATAGTGGGTTAGAAGAAGGAAACCGAATGTCGTTGGGTATTGGAATCACGCTCTTTTCAACAGGTTGGATAGCTGAGTTTAGGTTTTAAAGGGCACTTAAATCTACTGCATGGAAGAAACGCAATAATCAGTTCAACTTGTCTCAGATGTGGGCACGCCCGAAAAGTGAAACTGGGAGGGTTGGTTGCTTTTGATGTTTTGGCGCAAGGGCACTATTTGGCCAAGCTGTACCAAACACGAACAATCAAAACACAAAGACAAAGTCAAGTAATGAACACACGAGAAAAGTTTTACTGACCCAGAAGAGAGAAATACACCCAGTGTAAGTTACAGAAATCAAACCAAAACTGAGTGGGAACGTTCGACAATATTGCGCGCTGCAGTGGATATGAGGAAGAAAACTGAACGTCATCGGAATCGCGTTCTTTTTAACACGTGCAGGATGATTGAGTTTTGGTTGAAATGATCAAATATACAGCAAGGAAGAAACTCAACAATCAGTTCAACTTGTCACAGATGTGGGTAAGACGTGCAAAGAGAAACTGAATTGAAGTTTGACAATATTGCGTTGTAACATGTTTGAGGAACGAATTTAAGCTTCGCTGATGATTGTAATGACAAGCTTTAAACTGGGTTTCAATTATAAAAGACATATCAATAGTTAAATCTCCATAGATTCAGCTTGAAATAATCGTTTCAGTTTGTGCATTGACAGCAAAAGAAAGGTTTTCATACATTCCGATAGAAATTTAAAATTCGCCCCAATGGTAGAATATTTTTAAAAAGTGATAACAAATGAAAAAGAGCGCCTAGTAAAAGGTTTCATACAACACTTCTGCTGAGCCAGAAATGTTAGGTATTTAAGGAGCTAAAATACCAAAACATACAGTCAATTTTTTGAAAAATTCCTTAAACTGAATCTTTTATATCGGTTGGTAAGTAAATAAGCGAATAGCCATTATGATTTTCGTACCTATGAATCTACGTAAAAGGGTAGTAGAATGAGCTGGGAAATCTTATTTACCCATGTGTTTCAGATTAAGAAACGCTTTCTTAAAAAAAAAAAATTGGGACAATACAAAAGTAAAATTTTTCCATATTTCTGTAAAATAGAAACTCTCAGAATAATTCTCTAAAATTGCATAGAATTCTTTTTTGATAGTTGAAATTTTATCAAAGGAATTCATGTTTTAACGAGACCACGCAACGATTGTCAAGTCTTACTGGAATCTTTTATTTTCAAATGATATTTTAGGACATCATCGCTTCACCTATTCTTTTGATTCCGATTTTGCAACAGAAATATTATAGTTAAATGTTTGAAAGAAAAAATTATGTATAATTATATGAGATGTAGCATGTAGCAGGATTTATGATACATGCTATTAATATAAGAATAAATAAAAATATTAAAATTTTTGGAAATTAAAATAATTTAAAGCATTTTTGCTTTTTCGTAGGGACAGTTTTATTACGTTCATCCTATCGCTAATTCCATCTCACATATATAATTCCCCTGATTTTTATGTCATATTTCTAAAGAGTAAGATTGAATTAATATTTACCTTCTTCAACTTTCGGTTCTTCGGTTTTGGGTGCTTCGGAGGACACATCTTCTGCGCTACGTCCTTCAGCTCCAACTTCATCTCCGATTTCCTTTTGGTTGTTATCTTCTGAAGCTTCAAGAGGCTGTTTCTCTAAATCAGTTTCTTCAACTTTTTCATCCTGTGAAACATTAGTTGATGCATTTGTTACTCGTTTTAATTATAAAAAATTAAGTTTCAAGTTTTAATTTTTTAAAATTCATTGCCAATTCTACGTAGTAAAGATATTAAAACTCCGAGTTGATTCTTTACTTTTAATTCTGGGTTTTAGAATTTTTATACACAAGACTAACAATTTCACAAAAGGGGTACTTTGTCTAATCTAAAATTCGAACTTAGCTTCCCCATAAGAGGAATTTCATGGTCCAAAGGACGCATTCATTTTTATCATCTTATCTCCTCCCTTTCAAATAAATTACACCATATTGAAATTTCAAAGCAAATTTTATTTGTCGTTTTAGTTCTCTACGTCATTGTAAAATTCTTTATACTTCAGTAATTAATTATTTACTTTGGTTAATTACTTATTATGGATGAATTTGTGTGAGGGAAAATAAGCATAACTTTTAATATAAATTTCAGTCGAAATATTAGTTTATAACACCATTAAGTGATTTTTGCAACTTTTCTCTTCTCAAGGGTTTTTTACTTTAAAAAGACCAATTATTATAATAATTTTCAGAGAAATATCTCATATCATATATTCTTTACACCTAACTTTATAAAAGAATAGATATCTCCCAATGAAAATGAGAAAACAGAGAGTATGCTATAAGATGATAAGAATGCTCTTAGGGGAAAGATCAGCAATAGTACATTTTCATGCACTTAAATGTACCCTAAATTGCACTTTAATCAGGTTTTGTGTCCTACCTTGGTTTCTACTGGTTTATCTTCTGCCTTTGGCACTTCATCTTGAACTTGTTCGGCGTCCTTGGGTTCAACTTGTTCTGCTTCTTGATCTTGACCCTCTTTCTTTTCTTCTTCCTGTGGGGCTTTCACTTCTTCCTCCACTTTCACCTCTTCTTGAGGTTGCTCTGGTTTGGGCTCTTCAGTTGCATCACCTTCTTCCCTAACTGCTGGGGGATCAACTTTGTCTACTGAAAAATGTACATGAAGGATATTTAATTTATGGAAAAATAATGTGGTGGTAACAATTAGTGGAACACCTAATCTGAAGTATAATTAATAGAATAAATTTGAGATGTAAGAATCTGAGGAAAAAAAGCTATGTTGTGTTTTAAAATAAGTAATAATGACTCTGAGAGATAAAGTATTTGAAATCCTAAATGTAGGCCTCGACAGCTAGTGCTGTTTAATTAATTTTGAATTGATGATTTTGTTCATGTGTAGTGATTATTTGCGACCGGTTTGACAGAAGCATTGAATATGCAAATTTAAATGGATTTCGAAAGAAGTAGGCATGATCTACAAAAATTGAATGCTTTAATGCCAGTCTCAATAATCTAAAAAGTAGAAGAAAGAAAAATATTTACATGAATTAATTTACATAAAAAATTTGGTCATCACTTTTCGGTAGAAAAATTTTAGTTATGAAAGGTGAGGTGAGATCATTAAACCTCAACACGAAAACCGATTTTGATTTTCGGTGTTTAAAAATGTTTTCTTTTAAATGCATATTTTTGATACATGTTTGATGAGTAATGTTATCTCACATTGTTTTCTGTAGTGCCATTACTGTTGCAGTTGGTAAATATTACTCACATACCAATTCTAGATATCTTTTATTATTTTATCAAATCAACAATTTCATTGCATCTTTTGATAACTTAAAAATGCATCACTAAAATGTATCTAAGAAAGAAATCAATCTAATCCTTTAAACTTTTTCATTGAAAGTTTTCATGAGTGAAAATGTTCATCAGAAGTAGGTTGGGATTGAGTTATTGTATGGTTGAGCAGATAACGAACTAAAAATTGAAAAATATCTTCACCTTCACGTATATGCTATATTGGAAGATTGAAAATGTGAGCTTCACCACAAAATATGGTTCTAACATTTGTTCATTAGTTCGTAATAACATTAAAATTTTTTATCACTTATTTTTCAAAACAAATTGTGTTTTCAGTTCAATCGAGATTATTAGAATCCAATCGTATGACCATGATAAAATGAGCTTAACGTCAATAAGAGTTGCATAACTCGAATTTATTAATCATAATTTGAAGGTTAAGTAAAGTTTATAGACTTTTACATCCTTGATAGAGTATAACTCTTGACTTCAGACTAAGAGTATGTTGCAGAATATATTATAAGCTTTATATCCATGACCTTTGAAATGCTAAGTGTCACATCATAACAGGAAGTGGTTTAGCCAGCGCCATAACTTTTCCAACAATTTAGTTTGCATTATCTATTCAACAACATATAGTTAATTATGCGCGTCTATAAAAAGTCATTACTAAAGCAGCTCTGTAAAATGATGTCATCCTAGAATGTACTTAAAAGCTTACAATTTTGGAAAGGTGGGCAAAAGTCGAGGTCGAGTTTCAGGAAGCTTCCTTTGATAAACCACAAGGTAAACCGGGTTTAGAAAAAGAATATTTTCTGTTAGAAAGCATCAGATGAAGCGGAAGATGTCAAGGACAGGTTGGCCTATGTTATGGTAAACATGTTTGCAGAATCTTTACTGCTAATTGCGAAATTCCTTTTAAATGTTAAAGTTATATTAACTTTCTTCTCTTACATAAGGTGATGAATTCAACGATAAAACAAGCGTTGTTTTGGGAAATTTTATTCACTAATGGAATTTATCGCAAATATAATGATAGGTAGAATTGGGGAAAGGATGACTAAGCTTTATCCTTGACTTCTTAGAAAAAGTGATTCTTATCAATGATGCATCAGTATTCCTGATGTCTTTGTTTTATGTTCTACCTGTTTTATTGTTACAAACATACATAGTTTTATTTTTCTCAATTGTTGCAGGTCGTCTCAAAAAACAGGGTGGAAGTTACTGGAAAGAAATGAGACTTCTGAATATTCTTTTAGGTTCCATAAATGAACATTCTTAATTAATTTTAATTACAATTTGTGGTTTTTACTCTCCATAATTCTTGCAAATTTTCTGGGTACTATGAATCCTGCAAGTATCCTCCATAAAAGCAAAATTTGCTAAAGTAAAGGAAAATTATCAGGATGAGAGTTTTGAGATTCTGTAAAATGCAGAGTGTTTTTCTATAAATTAAAACTAATTCCTAATAATATATTTTCCAAAATATAATTTTTTATTTTTTGGATATAAAGGTATATCTCCAGATATTTGAATATGAGATTTTATTTCTGTAGTTTGAATTGTACCATACATATCAGAATATTTAGTATTAAAATAACCTTAATTTGTTCTAAATTTATTTGAGTGTTTAGCTTAGTTTGACCGAATATGGCCCTTGCGCCATACCCCCGAAAAAACCCTCAACCAACTACTTTTATAAAATGCTTCAGTTTATTCGATTTTAGGATTCTTTTGGTTTTAAATAATAGTATTTACCTAATGAGCAAAAAATACTATCCTGAAAATCAAATAGATAAAGCAAGTAAGATATAATGTATAAATTTGAATTTCTTTGTGTTGAATGAAAATAATCAGAACATAATCGAGAAACAAGACTTAGATAATTGTTTAGAAAAGAAACCATGTTTTTATAACAGGCTTTTATTTTGGAAAATCAGAACAAAATCAGATTTATTAACATATATTATTGTCATTAAAAACTATTACTTGATGCTAAAATAAAAAAAATTAAGTTTGAAGTTCTTAATTACTTTTTAACTGTATTGGGCAATTTATTTACTGCTGCTTGTTTCTGATAAGTTTGATTATTTTATGTGTCAACAGCTATCTTAAGCCACACTACAGAACTAGGCTATGAGTTGAATATTTTGAACCCAAGTAGAATTGCAGATCGTATATTGACTCTTAAAATCTTATCGAACTTATCCTGTTTAATTGAAGTAGAATAGATGATTTGGCTTGTCAGAGGGCTCGTCTTTTTCTGATTGATTACATTTATAAGTTTATGATTGGCTTAGCGTCATAATTAATGAGTGTAATAGGCTATTGATATCACTTTTTTTTACCGTCAGACCGTAAACGTTATTTTACGCATTTAAAAAAGGAGATCTCTGGGTTATCGTGTTAGAGGAAGATTTACACTCATCTATGGGGAATGAACTCGAGTCCGAAAATCTAGAGTGATACATAAACTGGTTAAACGAGATTTCAGACAGTCCGTTGCATAAAACTAATAGTCCATTCAGGTCGTTTTCTCAGACTGTATAATTAAAGGAGCTTGAACTTGCATGCGTCACTGAAAGGGGGTTGCCATTCGGTACGAATGCACTACGGTGACAAATTTTTTAAGCGTATTTTTTATATATGATGGCAGTTTAAGAAAAATTTTCTTAATAAACTATTGACAATTTTATAAATTTTATGAAACAGTGTTAAAGTATTCAATAAAATCTAGTGTGTTTGAACCTATGTTTAAAAACAATAGCCGTAAGTGTCTCAATATCCTTTCTGACGTTATGAAGCTTGGCTTTCATTCCGTCAAATATTTTTTTTTTTTTTACTTTTTACAAGTTAGGTTAAAAAATTTCAACACATTTATGATATTTAGTTGGTAAAATATATTATATCGTCGGGCTTAGAGCAAAAATTCATTATCTGCCACTTTTTCGGAAATATTAAATGTTTATTTTCGTGATGAAGAAACGCAGTCATATTGTAATCTATTTAAGGGATATATAACATTATCACAGTGCCTATAATTGTTATTTGTTTATTTAAAACTAATATTTAGTCTTTAAAGAGCTGTTCTGTTAAAACTGAAATTCTCTGTCAGTTAACGAGTTTCTGCCTAAGCCGACGATTTATTTAATTTAAGCCAGAATATAATTCATGTGATCACATTGAAAAGAATTTTCAAGCATTATATTTCGCTATCAGTTCAAAAAGACTCCTATAATAGATCTAATACTGTCTTATTGCTATAAAAACACGTATAAAATTAAGGATGAGATTTTCCATCCTCTCGAAGTGTTTTGAAATTTTAATTACCAATGTTAATCTTAAAATAAAAATCTTTAAAGATGCTTCTGTTAAAAATAGTAAGATACTATATTGTTTGGTACAACTGTTGAATATCTGGTGGAAAATATAGTTGTGATTACATTGATAAGTCGTTACTATTAAGTGACGGGATAAAATGAAATAATCGGGGCAAAAAAATTCTTACATAGAGTTCGATATACACAAATACAAGAGTCAAAATAATCATAATTAGTTTTTTATAGAGTAGTTTTATTTATTGAAATCTTTTTTAAAGTTCAACTTTTCTTCCTCACTAGAATATAGAATTTAGTACTGTTTGAATCAAGATGAAATATGACTCATTAGTACCATCGGGCTATGTTTTCGAAAGAAATTTCTATGATCGTATTTATAGAGACTCTTTATTTCGGAATTTATTTAAAGCCGAATCAATGTTCTGCGTAAAAGATTAAATGGTATTGTATGGCGTAGAAAAGTGGTTGTGAATAAGATATTCACAACCACTTTACACAATTTCCAAACATATTTTAAGAACAGTGTGCAGAACAATAACGATTTACTCTACAAAGATGATAACTCAGAATTCGTGAAGATTCAGTATAAAATATCAATGAAGAATTTAGATGTAATGAACAAAAGATAAGATTTCGTTCTTTAAAATTTGGGAAACTTGTAAGTAGAATATAAATTTTAAATTATATTGCAATTAAAAAATATTCATGTTATGTGAAGTTACTCACTGTATGAAAGAATATATTTCGGTTTTGTAGATACCATGAACACAAGAATTAAAATAGAATATTCTATTAATTACTTCTAAGTTTGGAATTTTCCCCATGTTTTTAACAAAGCTGTGTGTTTCTTATAATGGTTTCTAAGGGAAAATTCATTAGAATAGTTTTATTATGTGACAACCAAATACTGTTCAGATGTGGACTTTTGAGAAATAATTTCATAAATATTTTGTGTTTCTCTCTCAGAACTTTCAATTATCGACATGAAGGCTGCAATAGAACTGATGGGTTTTAACGATATATATTTTAAATTAGTTCACTTAACGATTATAGAGTTAGGTAGATGAAGTTCGGTTGCTATATTTAAAGCTTATTCGTTAACGCTAAATACATTAATGCAATGAAATAATTTTTAATAAAGCACTTCCTAAAATCAGAACTAGGAACATTTGAAAACACAATTATGCAGTTTAGGTTACTCTATGTTTTCTACTTAATCTAAATTTCTCTCAATAAACTATTAATATTTTTATGTATTCATAATAAAATTTCAGTTAGAATCATTTCATAAATGAAAATAATTTGATTTTTCCTGAGGTAGTAATGGTTAGAGTTAAAGCTACGTTGTGAAATCGAAAATTTTATGATTACTTATAAGATACAAGATGAATATAAAAACTAATATTTGAAAACTAATTGTATCTGAAAATACGCTATTACACACTCTGTAAGTATTTATTTTACATTTAAAAGAATGCAAGAGAGAGTATAAAATTTACAAAAGGTATCGTATGGAAAATTAGTGCAAAACAAGAATTTTAAAAATGCAGTAGCACCTCGATACATTGCTGTTCTTGGGGACAAAAAAGTAGCGTGACATACCAAGGGTTGAAAGCACTTGCGCATTAGTATTAAAAAGCAACACTTTATACATTAAATCGTGCATTTTTTAATTAAAATTCCGTAGAACTACAAATTGAACTCAAAATCGACGCGAGAACCTTTAACATACGGTTGAATATCTTTTAAAATAAATTAATTCTCATCTGTACACTCAAATCTTTATACCGAATCAGTTTTAGACAACTACTTGAAGCAAGTGACTTTTGAATTCCCAATTCTAAATAAAGATAAAGAAATTTTCTTTTCTGAGCGAAAATGAAATTCATTGGAGTAAAGTAAAAAAGAGCGATACAGCCCAGCGATTTTAAACCGGTGTGCCTTACAGATTGTGAAATGGATTAAGTTGTTTAAGATTTATTTCATCTCGACAGTTGGCATTTCAAATAATACCCTTATAAATATAACTCTGACTGTTATTTTTATTACAAAGTATCATAAATAAATTGTTTCAAAGTCATATTGGAGCAAGTGTTGGTAAAAATTCTTCTTTAACTCTGAGTATCACGAGATTTCCCGAATAGCGTAGAATTGCTTTTATCGTGAGCACAAAATGACTAAATAATTACGTCTATTTGTTGAAAGAATCCTAGGAAAGATTCTATGGATCAAGAAGGTTAAAAGTCATAGGAAGCACTGCAGGTTACAGAATGCAGATATGCGTGTGAACCCCTAAGAGGATTAAACACCAATCAAAATTATACCTATTGTTTTTGTCAGATCGGCAAAAAATGCATACCATTTTAGTGTGTCGCAGAATTTCAGTATTTGGTTTATGCGTGCGATGAGATGAAAAAGTTTGATAAAGCCGAATGTTTGATAAATCGGGGCGAAGTAGGAGAGAAAGAGGTATTGTATAGTCATGCAAAAATCATCTTAACTTACCAACTTCAGGTTGCACTTCCTCTGCAACGACTTCTGGCTCTTCCTTCTTGGGTTCTTCGGGGATTTGTGGGATGCTCGCCTGGGCTGCCTCTGCGGCCACTTCTGCCGGCTTTTCGGCCTCCACATCTCTCCTCTGCCTGGGTGCACAGTAGCCAGTGCAGATGAGGACGGCGAACAAGCAGACTGCTAAAGATCTCATATTGGGAGAAATTGTACTTGGACGGAGAGGAACGGACGGATGGTGGTACGGTTGGATCGGCTGCGGATGCGAATGTGAAGTGTGAGGGACGGGTGCAGCCCCTCTCATAGTCTGTCACCCTTCCCCCCTGCGCCCCTGCGGTCGCATGCCGCGCCACCTGGCGGCGGACGACCCGAGTGAGTTACGCGCGTGATGTAGTATTCGTTCGTGATAACGTAGATAAATTATCGCCGAAATCGAGAGAATCACTCTCGTTACGAAACAGACGTTTTTACCTGGAGCACAGATTTTTTTTTCCTTTTCAAATTTCTTGCATTCTCATGGGTAGCGAAAGATAAAAATTTAATGTATGCGTGATGGTTTATAATTGTTTTGGAAGCCGGAGTACGTTTCTCTCGATTTTTTTTATCGGTGGGATGTTTTTTGTTCTTGAACTTGAGCTTGTGTGCAAGATGACACTCTTTTTCGCTCGTAGGTACCACTTGATTGTGTGAATATTAAACAATTTGTAGTAACTATGGGCATGGAAGGAATGTCATGTTCAGTGCAATGGACTGACAGCAGTTGGGGAAAACCTCGAAAATACTAATTTATTCGAAATGAAACGTCAAAGAATTTTAAATATAATATTACATCTTTATATGATTCATTCAAGAGAGCAATAGTTTTGGAATTGAAATATAGTGTTTAGTAACTACAATTTAAATTAATGAAGGAAATAAAACTATTTATACAAAATAGAATAAATAGTAATACAATAGCACATTAAATATAGTATAATAATTGATTATCAGATGTTAGCCAATTAGTTGATACTTATTATACTCTTAGTTGGTTATTAGATACTTAGTTCTTTGTTATATAAAACTAAGTATCTAATTAAATTGATAAACACATGTTCTACATAAGAGTTTGGATTAAGATTTTAATGTACAGATTAACGTTTGACGCATAAACTCTTTATTTCAGTACTAGCTTTTTCTTAAACACTATTGGATTTTATATATCAGTAGAATACTTACAAATTTAACTAAATTTTAATTTGATCTATGATATGGTTCGAGATACACTTTGCCGGATCTTTTATATATGATAGTCTTTACTTTGGGAATTTAATCTCTATTTTTGACAGGTCATTATTCGACTATTTTTAAAATTCATATTTGCTATCTTTGAAAAGTACACAGTTGCTGAAATTTGAGGTGGTAAATTGTAATCCTATCCTTACTTAAAGCAGATTTTTATTAAAATTAATTCCACATATATAGATCCCTTTTTTCAACCACCGATATTTTATTCTAGGAAGCATAAACATTAAACTCATTAACATTATTCTTGTAAATTTAAATTAGTTTTCCATTTTACTTTTAGCACCCATTGATATTCATTTTTTCTATGTAGTTTCATAACCATAAGCCTCATTTTCATTATTCTCAGAAATTTATATTAGTTTTTCATATTATTTTCAGCAACCATTGAAATTCATTTTTCTATGTAGCATCATAATCATAAAACTCATTAACATTATTCTCGGAGACAAATTAGTTTTGAACATTACTTTCAGCAACCATTGGCATTCGATTTTTCTATACAGCATCATAACCATAAACCTCATTAACATTATTCTTGGAGACTTATATTAGTTTTGAACATTACTTTCAGTAACAATTGGCATTAATTTTTCTATGTAGCATCATATCCATGAAACTCATTAACATTATTCTTGGAAAATTTAAATTAGTTTTCAACAATACTTTAGTCAACCATTGATATTCATTTTGCAAAGGAGTAACTAAAAAATTCAGTAACGTTGTTCTAGGAAATTTAAATTAGTTTCAACTTTACTTTCGGCAACCATTGATATTAATTTTTCGAAAGAGTATCACAATCAAAAACCTATTAATGTTATTCTCGGAAATTTAAATTTATTTCTAACATTACTTTCAATATGTTAATTAACCCCTGTTCTTAACAGTATGAAAACATCCCGAGCTAAAAAAAGCTTGATTTCTGTCCTCTTTGTCGTTCTAGTGGTTTAACACATGAAAACAATAATTTAAAAGCAATTCTTGAACAATGAATGAATGCCAATCATTACCTAGAATAACGTGAGTTCCGTTTCGTCCTCTATTCATTTTTGCTTTCTGAAGAGTAGATTTAATTGTTTCTCGATACTTCATACGATTGTTTCTAGAGTTGCATCCTGTGATGCAACAGAGCTACGCACCAGTGGTTTACGAGGAATCTAGAGTTACAAAGTAAAAGATTACAAGGTTGTAACGTATTCGACATTGTGCTATATATTCTTGCTTTTCTCTGCCATTTTTATTGATGGAAGCTTCTTACTCAGCAACTTTTGTGGGAAATTAATTTTTCCCTTTTTTCTTCAATTCGAAAAACCGATAGGCTTTTCATAAGAATTCGTTTTGAATCAAATGCAAATAAATCCTTTTCATATCTTTATTCTCTTTTAATGGCGATTGTTTAGTGCTTTTTTTCCTTTCCTCCACGAGATACGTGCTTATTTAATATATAAATATAATTTTCAGCATCAGAGATACATAAATTATTTGAAAATGACTGACTTTTGCTTCTGTATTACCTATTTTTATACATACACGTGATTACACACTAGAATAATTAGGAATATAATAAAAAGATGCACAGAGCTAAAACAATGAAAGTTGCACACAACTAAATGTCATATTTAAATTATTTTTAATTTTCAATTGCAATATGACTATTTTTCAATTTGTTTGCAATATTTTTCTTCAATTTTATGTAAAAACGATTTATTTAATGAAACAGAACATGCGCTTATTCTTTTTATTAATGAAGGATTGGAAAAATCTTATGATTATGTTTTCTGCAGTTTAATTGAATTTATAACCTTTATTTTGATTTATTTAAATGTTATTACCTCTCGTATTTAACTATTTAATCATTCATGTATTAGTATAAGTTCAAAGATAATTATAAAATTGTTATCTTTTGTGTAACTAAAGCTTTTATTAGAGAAAACAAACAATAATTTCACATTTGTAGATAATAATGAGTTTTAAATATAAATATTTTAGCAAACTTAACGTAACAGTCTCCACGTTACCTAGGGGTACCATTAGAGGTGCTTGCTGCCACACCGTGAACTGCGGGTAATATACATGCATTCCTGGAGGACTTTGGGGGAAATTGGTCCATATTTATATGTCCTATTGAAGGAATCAGAAAATTCCAAGCAGCCAATCCAACGTCGGTTTTACGAGATTCGAATTTGTAACTAAGCACTTCAATCTACCAGTTTCTTAAGAGCACGACTAGCCGCTCGTCTACTGATGGATCTATGTTGTATACAAACAACGTTCATTTTAAGATAAAGCAGTATGTTATTAAAAATCATGTTTTTGTTATAGCGGGGTTCTTATCAGGGGTGTTTTGCTGGTCGTTGTTCCTTAACCCCTTCAGGAGAGGTGGGAGGTCTGACATCCCACCTTCTTGAAATGATTAAGACTAGATTTACACATATTCTAGGGTATATTGGGATACTATATTGTTTTTCAAGTATGTGTCTCATTTGATATTCTGTTACCTAGAAGTGTCTAGATGGGTGGTGGTACATAAGGGGTTACTCCACCCTTTAAAAAACAAAAACAACTATATGGAACCTCACTGAATTTTTGTTATGTGCAAAATATATTAATAGAAGATAAACTGTCTTCACCCAAAGTCTTTTTCCCAAATAACTTCTTTTTACTATAGTGCCTGTCAAAGGTTAAGCTAACATTCCGTATTTTTTTAGAATCGATGAAACTCCCTGCTTTTCATAACCAAAAAGACTGCCCTGTTTAAATATAATGTTCAAATTGTATTTATGCAGCTTTTGTTGTAACATTTGAATAGTTTCAATATTGAGTTAGTATGTAAATATTTGATTTATATTAATAAAAACTATTACTGAATATATAAAGAATACAGAAAAATTAATCCATTTGCTTGAAAGATCAATACGTTTCAAATATTTTTTATTCTAAGACAGAAGACGGGAGGTTATCCATTGCTCTTCTTTTCCTGTAGATGCACGAGTTTGCAGTTCACATTCAAGAAAGATTTCGGTAATAGCAGATAACTTCTCACGGTCTTTTAAGCGATCTGCCTTCATAATTGCATGGCAGTCGCAGATTGGACAGGTTCATTGTCCTTTATTTCGATTTTATTTAGGTGCACCAGCAAATAGTCGTGTCCTTTCATCCATCTGAAATCTGCTGCAGTCTCTTCAGATCTTGGTTGGAATTTAACTCATCAGCAGTTGCTCCCAATATTTTTCAACAGCTTTTGTCTGATGTTCACTCTTTACATTTAAATAAATTTAAATAAACTCTACATCATTTTGTTGTTAAATTACAGGTTTCTCATCCGCCTACTACCCTCTTTCACAAGTTGATGATCATTCAAATGTTCACAATATACATAACGTTTGAGTTCAAATTGGTCTCGTTACATTTTATATGAGGACCGTTGTAGCCCAGTGGTAGAGTCGCGTTGGAACCGGTAACAGTAGGATTCGAAACTCGATCCAATCAAAGACTGTAATGCACGTGGGGGCTGGAGCACGCTAAATCTATCGTGACCTCAAATGTCCTCACTTTGGCGTGATATGGAAGTTTGGAGAGTGGGGTGCCAGCTCAGGTGTTGACCTCGTCATCTGACTTTAGTTCAAAATTACGAAATGTTGTCCTTGGATCTTTCTCTTCGTAATTGATCCCAGACGGTCGCCAATAGCCTGTTGTGTTACTCCATTGCGACGTAAATTCAACTACTTACCTACCTTTTATGTAGCATGTGATGCGCGAACTTTAAGCACATTGCTGCAGTATCAAGCACGCATTCAGAAAGTAATTTTAAACGCAGCCTTAGCCATCTCTCTCCTTTCCCTATTCGCCCTGCTAGCCGAGTGTTAGCGCTCTGGCCCTCTGTTCAACAAGCTTTGGGTTCGAATTCCGGTCTCGACCTGGGTGTTTCTAGTGGTTTGAAATCTACTTTAAATCTTAGAACCCGGTCTAATTAGCCCCTTTTGTAGTAAAAAATGACGCTAGAGCGTCAAGCCAAACCAAACTCGTCCACTATTTCGATCAAATCGTCGTAATATTGAATTGTCATGATTTTAACAATTTTATATTGTTTTAAGACGTATCTATATATTTTGCCTGCATGATTCATGAAAATTTAATGACTAAACTAGCTTCAGCACGCACTTTTTATTGTTTTATTACTGATTTGCACGCAGACAAGAAAAAATAGGAACGTTCAACTCAAAAAATGTTCAGTTAATGGTTCAGTAAAGGAAATGCGGTTTCAATGAAAAGATCAATGTTTTAGAATTAAAATGTAATAAATTGAAACATTACCACCAAATAGAAGCTGGAATTTCTGAAAGTCAACATTTTTAGGTCTGCGCCATCCTTGTGTTCTGACCTTTGGTAGCAATGTACCCATTTGGAAAAATTACCCAATGAGACTCATTTATCAAAACAATTTTTTTATCATTCCTGGGTCTCAAGGATCCTTAAATAGTCGATGAAATACCTTTTTGAGGAGGAGGTTTTTCTTGTGACTGAGAAATTTACTTACATCAATTTTTTTTAAATGAACGACATCTTGAAGTTTTCACTTCGAAAATAAATACCTCAGCAGTGGTACTGTTCCAGTATGCATAATCGTAAACTTCTATATCGTTGGTTTAGAGCAGAAACTCCTTAACTGGCAAAAACAAATTTTACAGTACAGCTCTAACTCGCTGAGCGTCACGAGATTTGAGTAGTGTAGAATTGCTTTTATTCTATATTACATTTAATGACTGCCGACCAATTGGTCTAATGGTCCGTGTGTTTACTTCTGAATCGAAAGGTTCCTGGTTCGAATCTGGAATAATGCATGGATGTTGGTCCGTCTGAAATAAATGTGTGACCTCTCTAACAGCGAGTTGTGCCTAGAATGTGTGGTATGTATTCGAGGTGATTCTAGAACCCTACCCCTGGTGCACCAGGGTAACTCAAAGTGGTTCATAAATCCGACATTATTGTGCCATAGTGAGTGATGCTCAATTAGAGAGGCATTAGACAAATAATATAAATGGCTAAATAAGCTCATCTCTTGGTTGAAAGAATCCAAGGAAACATTCTATTGGTCAAGAAGGCCAAAACTTGTTAGAAAGCATGCAGAGAAGACTGTAAGTTGCAGAACAGATGTATCTGTGTGTCCCTAAGAGTAAAAGACTAAATATTAGTTTTAGGTCAAAAATACAAATTACGAGCACTTTGGTAGTGCCATACTGTAGTTTTACTTTCAAAACCTCGTGACTCGAGAAATTAAAATTTTTCAGGAGCGAAGAAAACATTGACATCAAACTGTAGACCAGTTATGGTAGGTAGTTAAGCAAGTATTTAGTGTCAAAAAATACATATCCAAGAAATGTCAGTTAATGAGTTTCTGCTCATTTAAACTTCACAATGGTTATATTCCAGTCTTCCCCAAGTATGTTTCATTGGGCCACTAACAATTGATCAAATGAAAATGAACGAGAAAACAGAACAAAGAAAAACCAATTACAAATCAAACAAGCGTGACATAATTGCTGTACACAAGAAACCACGTGGAAAGGCAAAGTTGAAAGAAGCCAACGAAAAATTCGAAAAGAAGAGACTGAAACCATTCATGTGAATACGTTGCTTAATTAAAATTAATTATTGACATTTTAATTTGTAAGCAGTTTAAACAATTATCGTAAATAAAAATGAAATAGCAGCAGGGAGTTTTAACCTAAAGAAATGGGAAATAGTTTCATGCTTATAATTAGTTTTTCCTTTTTCTGTTACAAAATGAAATGTACTTTCAGAAAGTCTTGTACAAGTTCCATAAGATGACATCTGAAGATATTTTCACATCTTTAGATATTTCAGCATTGTTTAATTTAACTTTATAGTGCCAAATGGTCGTCATCGCGATTTGCTCACAAAATAAATTAAATGAAATTCAATTAATCGTGAATAATTTGGATATTTGTATCTAAATTTTAAGTTAATACAAACTAAATGTTTAGTTAAAACATATCATTCGAAATATTATTTAACCTATTTTTTAATGAGCAAACAACAATTATTTATTATCTATAGAAATTTTTTGTCTGCAATCAAAATCCGGTAATGATATTAAAATATCTGGGCTTAAAAGCACTCCAACGATTTACTAAGCACCATAATTTTAAATATTTTGATGAAACTAAGTTTGGCTAAATAGTGTGATAGATTAGATTGGGTATAGTTTGAAGACAGATTGAATTTTTTGATAGAATATTTTCTCAATTTTTACAGTTCTCTGTATGTTTAAACAAAATGAGGTAAATCACACTATACTTGCAAAGAATATTTTTGTTAACGATTTTTACAAATTTTATTAAAGTTCTGGTGATTTTACTCTGAGGAAGAAAAATGCACTTAAACTCGTTTAAGAGTTTATAACCAAACTAATTTTACGAGTAACCAGAAGAAATCCTTCCTAGCTTAAGTAATGAAAAGTATTCAAAATATGACAATTCACTATGTACGTTTTTATATGCTTTCTTCTGAACGATACACTATATCTAACAAGCAGTACCTAATTCAGGAGGTGACCGCAAAGTATCAGTGTTTCAATCTAATTTCATTTGAATTCGAATAGAAGCAATATTTGAACACATTCTACATTGATCACACCATCGTATGATTATCAATGCAATGTATGCATATAATAACTACGAAAGCTTTTACTTTTGTATTGAGTAGATTCAAAGTACACATGAGTAAATGTGTGAAAACAAACTTACCTTTAACTCATCCATGGTTATCTGACAAGATATATGATATACAAAGCAGGAAATCGATATTCTTCGAATAAATTTGACATTTAAAGCCTATCATAAAATGATTTTTCGGACTGAATTTACTTTGAGTGTATGCATAGTTGCATTATGCAAGAACTCAGGAGCTGATATGAACGATAAAATTGATTAAGACTTTTATCGGTTTTCTTTAAAATCCGTCGATATGGCTATATATATGGCTATGGAGAATTCTTGTGTTTAAAATCTAAGAGCCTTTATCGAAATAATACCTTTTGAAATGACTGTAAAACGATAAATTTGAAAACCTATCAAGTCTGAAACAGTAAGAAACCATCTTTCTTTTGTGTTTGTCTCAATTGAACTTCATTTCAGGTAAAATGAAGAATTTAAATAGTAAGTCATTTTATTAGGATATAAATTTCGCTGGAATGTAATATCCGAGGCACAATTGTAGATTATTCATTTTATCAATGACTCGTGAATCAAATTGATCATTGTTTGCAGAGCGAGCATAAAATTCATCACACCTGTTCAGATTTTATATTTATATTTTATTGCATTTTTTATGTCAAAGTAATAAATCATAAGCATTAAAAGCCAGGGCAAATTTTAAATCAGCACAATCACATAATGCTAAACTGATTAGAAAGGACTAATCAAAAAGTTATTTAAAATAGTTATCAATAGCTGTAAATATTGTTGACTATTAGTAAAAAGTCATCCAATAGTTGTTCGGTAAATATAAAGGAAAGTATTATTTTCGATTAGGCGAAATGTATGGAAATTTGGAATTAGATTATTTATTATCATAAGAAATTAATGATTTAATCTATTTCAAATCTATATCCTCATATTTATCTCTTGTGTATAAAAATGAACGAAAACCAATCAATTTCTTCTCATCTTAAAAAATTTAATTATTTTTCTGGTGCATTAAATAAATGATTGTGATCATAATCTTCACATAATAATTTATCTACTCTGGATTTAAGTGTTAGGAAATTACAAAATATATTTTAGCTAAAACTAAATAAATATTTTACATAAATTGTAACATAATAAAATAACTACTCTATATTTTATGTGAATCGATGAACTTACGCTTAATCATGCAATCAATCAATAGAATATCATTATTCCATTACATTTCCTGTGAATGCTTCGAAATATTGAAATTTAAAACATTTTTGGATCGAGAATCCATATCCCGGATATAATGAAATAGAATGGGAAATTTTAAATTCCAGTTTACTGTAAACCTTTTGAGACATCGCTACTGAATTGTCAATAATCTCATTTGTGGCCGATAATTCCATGAGTAAACGAATGGAATCGAAAAATTTTAATTCAAGTTCACTGTAAGACTTTGAAACATCGCTATTGAATTTTAAATATCTATTTGCAGTTTTTAAATTCTCACACTTGGACCAGAGCTCCCTATCGAAAGAAACTTCTGGGCCACATTTGTAACCGATAGCTTCACAAATAAAACGAATAGAATTGAAAATTTTGAATTTAAGTTCGTTATGACCACTTTACATCATTTCTACTGAGTGTTTGATACCCTTACTTCATGAATGAAACGAATTAAATTGAAAATTTTAAATTTAAGTTCGCTGAAAACATTTGAAAACATCACCATTGAATTTTCAATACCCCCATTTGCAGTTTTAACTTCTTCCACTTTGCTTATCGAAAGAAACTAATGGGCCTCATTTGTGGCTTGTAGCTTCATGAATAATACGAATAGAATTAAAGATTTTTAATTTAAGTTCATTGTAAATCTTTTAAAATATCACTATTGAATTTTAAATATCCTCATTCGTGGCTGATAGTTCCATGAATGAAACAAATAGAATTGAAAAATTTTAATTTTCGCTGTAAACCTTAAAAACTACTTAAAACATCACTATATCGTTTCCAATACTCATTTGCAGTTCTGACTTCTTCCACTTAGGTTAATGCTTGCTATCGAAACTGCTTAGCCTCATTTGTGGCCAATAGCTTCATGAACGAAACGGACGGAGTTGAAAAGCATTAATTTAATTTCACTGTAAACCTTAAACAGCTTCAAACATTTCTATCTTGTTTCCAATACTTGTTTTCAGTTCTAACTTCTTCCACTTGGGTCAGAGTTTGCTACCGAAAGAAACTGCTGGGCCCCATTTGTACCGATAGCTTCATGAATGAAACGATACCCAGATGAACGACACAAGGCCAAAGGAAAAAAGATGGAGAAAATTACATAAGGGTCCTAAAATAGCTCGTGTACGCACGTGTCTAGGTACAAAAATAATCCATTTCATCTTTGCTAGACGGTTCGCCTCCTGAAGGGGTCGATTGCAAAAGTCAGACTGGTTGTTTTTGCGAAATCGTCTGTCCACTCCATCTCTCATTCCCGCACACCTGTCTGTTGAACAGATAAGAAGCCTTGTAGTGGTTCAATAGAAAGAGAATCAATCCTGTCTCGTCAATTTTTGAGGGCCCTTCCTGGGTCATCTGGAAGCTATTCTTTAGTCTCTACCTTTTGCCCCAACACACCTAGAGCAGAAGCCATAAAGTTCACTGCCCTGACCAATTCAGGAGATGTGGTAAAAAAGATCGTTTGTGGAAGAGAGGGCGTTTATGTGGTTCCGTCCGGGCTCCATTTGCATTTTTAAATTATTTTTTTTTAAATCCTGCGTTGTAACGTGTTTAACAGGCTCTGCCTGAAAGGAACCACGGGAAAACCCTTAGGAAATAACTGACGTTTTGAGAAGAAAATAAAAAGGGAAGTGAGAGGAACTCTGAAAGCAATCCCAGGCTCGTAATAAATGGACAATAATGAGTTTCTATTATTGCATTTTAACTTGCCCTTACATGTTTAATGTTGTTCTTCATGAGTGTGGTTGATGTCCCTTTGGTGAAAGAGAAATATCATCAGAATCATCTTCTAAGTTATTTTGTTTAATGTTTAATGTTATTCTTCGTCAGAGTAGTTGATGTCCCTTTGGTAAAGAGAAATGTCACCAGAATCATCTTCCAAGTTATCTTGTTTAATGTTATTCTTCGTGAGTGTGGTTGGTGTCCCTTTGGTAAAAGAGAAATGTCACAAGAATCATCTTCCAAGTTATTCCGTTTAATGTTATTCTTCGTGAGTGTGATTGAAGTCCCTTTGGTAAAGCGAAATGTCACCAGAAACATTTTCCAAGTTATTCTGTTTAATGTTTATTATTCTTCGTTAGAGTGGTTGATGTCCTTTTGGTAAAGAGAAATGTCACCAGAATCATCTTCCAAGTTATTCTGTTTAATGTTATTCTTCGTGAGTGGTTGATATCCCTTTGGTAAAAGGGAAATGACTTCAGAAGGGTGTTGCGTTTTACGCAGAAGATCCTGAGCGTCAGTTTTCTATCTCCAGTTGAATTCTTGAGACTGAGGAAATTTCTCTGGATTGGCTTAACGTTGAGGTGGTGGGACGTCATCTTCTGGAGATCCAATCAAATGCAGGCGAGATGGTCACGTGACGAAACTACTTATCGTATTAACCAAGGAGGTGTAGTAAGTAATGTCATCAGAATCATCTCTCAAGTTATTCTAAAAAATGTGCTTAGACTACACCCATAGGAACAAGTTTTACTGCTTAGATATCATTTAATTGAATTTAATGCACAAGTATAGGTTTTACTAGGTAGGAATAATGAAGGAAAGATTTTGCTAGTCAGAATATTTATGAGTATCAAAGCATCTACAAATCTTAATCAAATTCTTTTTCCACTAAAAATTTATGCTTTGCCAATGATATTGACATTTGAATCACACTTTTAAGTTCTATATTAGTAATTATGTTTGTTTGAGTGTTTGTGTTTGTAAACAAAGGATTCATGTGCGTTTTTCTGAAACGTCATCGTAGTGTAACGTATTGAATTATTAACAGATATCCTTTAAAGGTAGTTTGTTGTTCACATACATACTTGCAAGAAAAGGAGTCTATCTTTATGCGAAACACAATTGCTGATAACAGAATCTAGCAATCTATTCAACGGATGTGTACGTTTCGAGATTTTCAAACAGTTGAAAATGCTGAGTTAAAAAAAAGAGAAGAAATAAATTTTCTTAGAGCAAAAGGTTTTTATAAAATTAAAAGCAGTTTCTTATATCCATGCTTTTAGAACATTATGAACAGGTGAACTTAAATTTGCTGATTAAATTAATTAATACTACATTAATCTTTTTATATCGTTTGAATACGAAATTATGTGAAAAGTAAAACTATGGAGGGGATTTAGAAACAGGAAGTTACACAATTCGCACAAATATCATATCTGTGTTTGTAACTTAAAAATAATGTATTTCTATCAATCTAAAGCTATTTGCAGGGAACTGCTTGTATTTAAGAGCATATAAAGTCTGAACTATTTTCAATATGGAATTATTTTACAATATTCTAATTACTCAAATAAAATTTATAATAATCTTTATCACTCAAAACTCCCTCTTTTTTAAGGAACCACGGTAGCCCAGTTGGTAGAGTCGTCGATTAGCAATTGAAGGGTTGCTAGTTCGAAACTCGATCCAACCAAAGATCGTCATGTGTGTGGGGGCTGGTGCGCATTAAATCTGTCGGGGCCTCAAATGTCCTCACACCGTCGTGGTGTGGTGTAGCTTTCCTACGTGCATTATAGATTACACTAAAGTGACTATTTTGTTACATCGTACCCCAACTGTACCACTGCCATAATTAAAAAAAATGAATTCCTAGTTTTGAGTGTTGAAAGACTAAATACCTGCTTTTGCATGCTGCTAACCTACCACAACTTCCTTTTACTGGAGCCTCAAATTCTCTCTACTAGAATCTACAGTTGTGGCAGCTGGGAAGCATGCAAAAGCATGTATTTACAACATTTTATACATAAAATTAGAAATTCCTTTTTAGTTATGGCAGGATTTCAGCTATGGTGCCATATGTAGAGTTATTATTTTGCTACAAATTTTTAAGAACAACAAAATACCCAGGTACACTTGCAAATAATAACAAGAACAAAAATAAGAACAAAAGATAGAGCAAAGTAACAACAATAATATTGACCCTTTAGACTATTCTTAGGGTAGTTTTACTTATTACATATATATATATATATAAAGATAGAAATAAAAAAGTGCCTAGTTTCATGCATATAAATATTGTAAATACATGTTTTGTATGTACTTGTATTTACAATATTAATTAGGTAGAAGTTAGGTATGTCGGTATTGTGATCCCTTCCAATTTTCCTTAATTAATGATTATCTTCTCGCAAGCAGCCTTATTTTTCAGCATTGACTTTTAAAAAGTATTATTTCACTTGAGTATGTGTTTATTTTGATTCGAAGGAAACCGTTCTGTTTTGGAGTGAATGTTTTAAAGAAATAATGTTTTTAGCGGATGGAGATCTTCATATCTGTACTACTACGGTAAGAGTGGTAAAACATTAAAATAGCATCTTGTCCGGAACTACAAAAATTGAACCTGCTAACTTCCCAGCTTACCATTAGTTCGGCTGACTTGACAGCTTATATTTGTGACCAAACGTGCTTCAATACAGTTGTTAGGTCGAAATGTCGAAAATAAAGAAATGATATGTGATATCGCTGTCATGATTTTTATTGATTAATTCTTTTTATGTGGTCTTTCCAGACTCAGAAGAATATTTCACACACGTGTACCTCATAAAATAAACAGCCTTGATACTTTATTGACATTTGTTAGAATAGTTGAATTGTTAAACAGCGGCGTATACTCTATTCAACTGCGTCATGGAATACCAATCTTACAATACAAAGGGTTTCTAGTAAAAAATCTTTTCCTTCAACTTATATGGTTAGAGGTGGCGAGGAATAATTACTTTTTTAAAATTTAAAATTGAATTTTCGAGCTATTATATGCACACGCAGGTGTTGTTATTAAAGTATTTTACTGTAAGGGTTTTATGGGCACAAGAATGTATTTCTAAGGTCATTATTTTTAGGTGAAAAGAATTGCTTAGGCGTAAGGATAACTTTGCATATTAAAAAATATAACTGAACTTAAAGCAATCGCTTCAGTTGGAATTTTCTGGTGGCAATAAGTTGTACGATTCGCATGATTCTATGTTGAATAAAGGATGAACCTCCAGGCGTTTATGCCAGATCTCATAGTGCTGGTTCTCTGATATGGAGATGAGTTGTGATGGGACAAGTGTTCTGATTAATGGTGTCCTGATCCACTTACATGCCAGATGAGTATCCATGCAGAGATTACTGATATGGATACTCATCTGAAGCAAATATTTCAAGAACGGCCCGTGCAGGAGTGAATGAGCTCTGATGTAGAGCATACAGGAAATATAAAAGTAGAGTGAGTAATGGTAACATTTTAATGTGCCCAGGATCATGTGACCAAAACTATTAGTAACGTGACCCTTAACGTGGCCCAGGAGACTACTTTCGTCTGCTGGGAGGAAACGAACATTCATCATGTGATTGGTCCAAGGGACGGGAGAAGATGACTATCCATTTATTCATCACCTGATTGTGTCGCTTGACATAGTAGACTTTGACGATTTCATCGTTTGTTCTTACTCTGCAGAAATGCTAATTCACATATCCAACATTGTTATAAGATATATCATTTTATGGCCAAACTAGGCGAAAAATTATCAACCAAGTCAATTTTTTACAGAGCAGTCACGTGATTACTAGTCGGCATGTTGGTCACACTTCTTGAAGCTCCTCTCAGTATATTTATATTTCATGTCTCTTATGGAGATAAGGAGCTTCACGCTCACTTTAAGAAAGAAAAAACCCTAAAACTTTACGATCTATGATGGAGTCTAGACATCTCTCTTGTTAAAAGTTGATGGATGCTGAGGGTCTCTTCAGATGAGATACAGGGAGAGAGAGGTGGCATAAGCAGATCGAAGCATAATCTGTAGTACTTCTAGCAAGATGGTCTGCTGCTTCATTTCCTTCAACAGTGGCTAATAGCAAGTATTCTTAGACAGAATATATGGACTCATTTTCACAATTTTTACTAGCGCTACTTTTTTCATTCTTGAATTCACATGTGAAAAATTAATCCGACATATAATTACTTAAAACGCGTTATAAATTCTAATGCAACATACACATTATACGGCAGGTAGGCAGCTACTGACCAACACAACGGGCTATTGGCGACGGTCCGGGATCAATCCCGAGGGCAAGATCCGAACACGTTGTAAGATTACGCATTGACTTTAAAACATTGCAAAATTCATTTTGAACAATAAGAAAAAACCCGCATTTCTTGCAGAATGATTCAATACAGGCATTAGACCCTTTAGTGCAGATGCTCTGAGAGTTGATCAGTTGATTGAAATCCGATTAGCTCAAATATTCAATCTAAATACAATTTATTCAATTGCAATTTTTTACATAAAGAAGGCGCTGAAATGTATTTTGAGGTAAATGGAACCGAGGACTAATAAATTTCTGAAAAAGTATGGCTTAATGGATAGGGTACGGGATTTCTCCTGGAGTAAAGTAATGCTCCTTTGATTTACTCTATAGAGCTTGATTGATTCTGTGAACACGAATCAACCCGACATTTGACAGTTCAGCTAACAAATACAGTATAAATAAAAGTTCAGTAACAAAAGTCCACAATAGATGCTATGTGTGACGATGAGCGCACGAGTGTCGTGTACGGTAACTATTCGAAACCTACAGCAAACTGGGACGCGTCCTCGATTAATCAGGGCGCACGCAAACCTTCTTCCTCTCACCTTTTATCTACTGACTCCCGAAATAATTGCTCAGCACGATACCGATGTTTTTTGCCGGACAAGGATTATGTCACATAGGGTTATAACCCAAACCGTAATTAACTGCTTTACATTTTCATTTTTCAGACTTGACTCCTGGAGCTTTCCCCTATCAATAACGCATACAGGTTTTTGTCATGGAAATACTATATCTTCAATTATTCTTTACCAAAGACTTTTATTGACTTAGATTATTTCCCTTCAAGTAAGCTTATTCAAAATATGTTTGGGTACATCTATCATTTTTTTATAAAAAAATATCTATCATTAAACCGTCACATATGGGGCATTTCAATATAATTAGACATGTTCCATACGTGAAGGCTATATATTGTTTAGAAAAAATGAGATATAAACCAAAATTTGGGATAAACTTACTTGAAGGGAAGAGAGTCCAAAGGAAAAGGTACTCATTTTTCTTTCATGAAGGCTGTCATCTAACTTGATATTGGGACTCGGAGTGCAGATGTGCTCGTGACATTATTATCACTTGTGTTTGTTTCATGGGACAATAGATTTTCAAAATCACAAAAATCAGTCAAAGGATCGATTTTTAGAAATTTTTAGTTTAAAAATTCATTGATATCAAACTCTATAAATACTAAAAATAGTTTCTCAATTACTATCATTTCGATCATTAACACAGCATAAGACATAGTAGGTAACTATGTTAGGTCTATCGAAAACGCTTTTCTGGGATTGATACTTTTTGGCATTCTGATTTCGAGCCGTTCTCTGTGAATTAGTTTTTTCTAGATTTTCTTAACAAATTGAACAATTCTTGAAATCTGTTGTATATATCTCAGTACAAAAGAGAAATTCTTCCCGCTTCTTGGTTTTAAAATTTCAGTTTAAAATGTTGCGTAACATATGCTTTCTGCAAAATTGTAGATGTTTTAGTACAAAACCTTTTTAGTTTTGCAATTGAGTGACACCACTTGCCAAATGGAGTTAATTTGATTTCTATGTATAGAAAATATTATGTAAAATAAAGTGATAACACCATATGAAAAATTAATGTGCATGGTAGCTTTCAATTTTTGCTAATTTATCTAAAATTTCGATCCCATAATATGTAATAACTTCTGCATAATTGAATATTTTTGAATATAATTTCATACATAAAGTGTTTAATAGAAAATAAACAGTCTGCGCAAATTGTATAAGAATCGGATAATAGTTATGAAAGTTTGTTTTGAAAAGGCCACATTTTCTTTTAGAAGCTTTGGATTTAATTTGCTGTCTGAAAAAAAATCGCTAATGTTACTTACTGTAATAGAGAAACAGAATCACAACAGTAACTCATAAACGTTAGAATTTCTAAGTGTAAAATATTTCTAACTTTGTAGATATACTGAGGATCTAATCGCTAAACTTTATTGGAGACTGAGCTTCGTTGGATTTACTTATGTGTGTTTAAAAAATATTTTCAGGGACATTTACTTCCAAAAATTTGTTAAACAAATTACTTTATTATAAGAGCTGAGTACTTTCAATTCCTTCAATTGAACTTTTAAGTTTCAAACCATTACTGAAGAATACATTAGGCTGATAAAATATACATCACATATATTTGAGGCATTCAAAGATATAAACAAATCAAATACTAAGATGAATCAACTCGTAGAACAGAAAATTTATAAAGAGAGATATTCACTTTGCATCTAGTTTTCAGAGGGAAATTCATCGTTTTCACTTTTAATCACTTAAAATTAAATCGAAACAAAGAAAAATGTAGTATTTTTTATTTTTTGAAACATTTTTCTAACTCACTTCGATTATTCTTCCTTCCTCCCAAGACGAATTCCATTTCTTTCACATAATGTATAATTCAGGCCACCGATTTTTAATAAATATTTCCATTTCTATTGTTGGTCTTCAATACTTCTAGTCTTTATTTTGTTGTAACCTATTTACTTCACTCAATCTCGATCTGACGCCAGCTACCATATATAATTTTTCTTCGCTTTAAAGAATACTGCAATGGAATGTGACATATATACGTAAGATTCCACGCCTCAAATTATGTAAAGAACCACAATCTAATTTGTCTATAACAAAAAATTCACTCCCACACACTACCTAGTTTTTGCATATTCACCTTCAACGCCGTTTAACCAGTAAATTTAGTATAATTCGGAATCAAACTCATAATTTGTAAGACAAAGAACTAAAAATTGGATTATACAAGCTACAGAGGCTGAACTAAGCCAACACTTGTTCCATTGCATTCCATTTAGCGTGATTATTATGATTCAGAAAGTCATTGCTACTGAATAGTTTTTAAAAATTATTAAATTGATTTAGACGCCATGTTATACTATGCTCTATTTTGAATAAGATCTTTGAAAGTCCTAAATTCTCATGCATGTTCAGGAGTGTAAGAAAAATGAGAGTATGGGACACAACGCCATCTGTAGTCATAACTTCATACTATTAAACTTATTTGTGAATTCGTCAAGGATCTTCTTTGTTGTCTTCAAATAAGTTCGCATCACATATTTCTTAACCTTTACCTTTCTCATCGAAGCTTGAAAGCATTTGCCATTTATCTTGTTTTCAAAATTGTTAATCATTTTGTGATAAGTAGCATGCTTTTGGCATTTTGCAATAAAATAATTAGCTATCCGAAGTTCAGGATAGAGTTCTTTCATTCATTTCATTTCCAAAACCTTCATGCGATCTACCTTCTGAAATAATTTGTTTTTATGCTTTAATGCATACAAATGCACCCCGGTTACCTATTCTGACCTTATGATTTGCTTTCTGTTTATCACAAAATAATAATAAATAATGCAATTAACCTGTCAACGGCTTCAAGTGGATGAAGAAACGCTCTTCAAAACACACACATAAATTCCCTTCTCTGATGGGAAGATTCATTCCATTCTTCAAATATAGTAACATTTCGATAGGCAATTTTTCGCAATGGCATTTCATTGTGTTTGTATTCATAATTATAATTAAAATTATTTCAAAATCAATTTGAGCAGTGGATGCCAATAAATTATGACAAATAATGTGTTGCATGTCCTTAGCAATATGTGTGACTGTGGAATACAAGGAAAAACTAATTAGTTTAGACTCAGTTTTGAAAATTTTCACGGATATACATTTCAGCCAATCTCAATCCTCTTAAAGTTGTAACGTACAATACTGATAAATATTCTAAATCAATTTTAAAATATTCTCTCTACTAAAAAAATAATACAAAAAGTATAAAAATTAAATACATTCTATAATATTTCAAGTGCACTTAATATGGAACGTATGTTCCATATTAAGTGCACTTGATATGCACTTGATTAACTCACGTTCCATATTACATGCAGTCGATGTGTTTCACGTGCTCCGATGGAAAAGTTACATTTATACTAAGAAAACAGTCAACTATTACTGAACATTCACAAATAAATGTATTTTTTATCATGAATCATGCAAGAAAAAATGTTTTTGCACTTAAGCTTCTCTTAAATAATTGCCTATTTCTCTCAGTCAGCCTCTAAAAAATTTCAGTACCTCGAAATACAAATATGCTTCATTTATCAACAAGAGATTTTCGACTGGCTTTTTAAACAGAATATTGTTGCCTTCAACCTACAAGAAAATATTTTATTTAAATTTCGATACATTTTGAAAATTATTTAGCTCGAGTATATGGTCGAGATATGACTCGTTCCATATTATGTACACACCTTACTTCATTTCACAGAAAGTCTAATTTTCGATTAGACGATTATTAGCATCAGACATTTAATAACATCAAATGTGTTTGAACAGAAGTAATTTTATTCTGTGGCCGGCATTTTATTTCAATATGAAAAACGATCTAATCTATGTATATTTAAGAACTAATCTTGTGAATTAATAGGCTCAGAATCCTCCAGACTGCTTGATTTACTGACTGCTAGGTATACTTAAAAAATTTATAAAAGAATACTATTTTTTTCATGCAACGCTTAAAGCTTCGATCCTCCGGAGAAAAGATTCTGTTTAATGTTTATTATTCTTCGTTAGAGTGGTTGATGTCCTTTTGGTAAAGAGAAATGTCACCAGAATCATCTTCCAAGTTATTCTGTTTAATGTTATTCTTCGTGAGTTTTTGATATCCCTTTGGTAAAAGGGAAATGACTTCAGAAGGGTGTTGCGTTTTACGCAGAAGATCCTGAGCGTCAGTTTTCTACGTGATGGTGAAATCGAAGTTAGTTGTTTCTTATCAAATAACAACAATGGATATAATAAACGTAAAATTGATCTTTAAGGGATTCATTCGCATATTTTTAAGTTTTGGATTAAATATATTTAATTTGAACTATGGAGCTGCATACTATTGCTAAAATTACTCGGAAGAGCTTGCGACTTTAATAATGTACTTCAGCACTCTGATTACAGAAGGCAATGCGAAATATGGAAGGTAGAAATCAGTGCAGAAAAAATGAGAGAAAATAGGTTTATTGTCAAAAATGTAGAATCGTCTTGGAACAAGGGAATGGTATGGAATTAAAGTAGACGAAAAAAATCAGACGACGAAATGCTGTTATATATTTTTGGATATTTTTATTTTGTTTAAAGGTAGTCCATTAATATGAATTTGGATGATTATTCATTATAAATTGATTGAAATAAGATATGAATTATGAGTAACGTAACTTTGCCATCAATAGATATAAGCAATTAAGAAAGTTTAGCGCAGATGTTATGTGCGAGTCTGCTAGTATACTAAATCTACTATTAGTATAGGTAAATAAACATGCAAGTTGGCTCTACTTCATTCATTTGATCGCTGTCAAGAAACAGAGATACCAAGTCTTAGGAACTCGAATATATTCAGGTGAAATATTTGTATGGTTGGGTTAACGTTGTACTGGAGCAATTATTGGTGATGTCCGGGATCAATCCTGATGGGAAAGATCAAGGACAACACTTCGTAATTTTGAACCACGATCAAATGACGAGGTCACACCTGAGCTGGCACCCCACTCTCCAAACTTCCACTCCACGTCAGCGTGAGGACATTTGAGACCACGACAGATTTAACGTGTACGAGCTCCCCCATGTACCCAACGGTCTTTGATTGCATTGAGTTTCGAATTCGCAACCCTTCGGTTGCTAATCCGTTACTCTTTCAACCAGGTTCGTGGCTCCTATATCAGAAAAGGAGACTTACGGTACAATCTAAGAGATGAAAATTACAAACATACCGATTTTTATTAAGAATGATTTGCATAAAGTAAATAAAGAGTTCCAAAAACCGAAGGTCGATTTGCCTTTCTCCCAGTTAATTTTCTATCCACTTCTGTGTTTTAAAATGGGACTCAGTTTAATTCAGATTCTAAACAGTTATCCAATAGATGGCAGCATCTATTGAATAGGGTGAGGCAACATCTCGGGGGGAGGTGGAGCAAGTGCATTAGCGGAATAACTACGTCCACTGAAATAAAACGTGTCTGCGATGGTGCTGCCACCTTCTGGAAATGCTTGAAGTCTTATAGATTAGTTTCAACTCTTAAAAAGTACTTTCAAATTCGACAGAGAAGTTGCGCAGACCAAAGAACGGCATGAATCAAATGATATGCTTTTACGCCACTCACAATAACATTGCTAACAAGGAAAAAGTCAATGGTTTGCATTTGCCCCATTATATGGGGCAAATTTTTTTTTCGTATTATATCAATCAATGGGTAAAATTGTAATACCAGTGTAAACACATTAATAAAGCGTCTGGGAGTCAGTGGTAAAACATGAAATTTTTAAAAATTACCGGACAGAGTTCAATATGTATTTTGATATATGTATCTCCCACCTTTCTCTAATTCTCAGGTAAATGAAATCACAGGAATATTCAAAATTAGAAAAAAGGACGTAATGGAGTTAAAAAGATCAGGATCCTTCGTCATTATATTCAAATAAGATTATTTTTCTGAAACAGAAGACTTAATTAAGATTTTGATTTTGATTTATTTTGCCAAATTATGGGTCTGTTTCCAAAACAAAGTTCACAAAACATTTTTATAATATTTCCAAACGTTATAATAGGTATTTACCCGGAATGATCATTTTTAAATATTTTTCAAATCATTCCATTTCTTTTGGTAGCAAATGGTCATTTTAAATATATTTCTCCTATTGTAATTTGTAATTTAGAGAGGATGTTTTAAATTAATTACCATTAGTACTCACTAGATAGCAGCACCAAACAATGAAATGTATTCTGATCTGGATAGCACGGAAACCGAAAAGCAATTCCTTTCCTTTAAACAAGTTCTCGAAATTTGTTTCATGTTCAAATTGAGAGTTTAGGTTCCCTTCTCGCTTCATGGGTGAGGTTGAAATGATCTTGAAAACTAATTCCTGCGAAATAGTTTCTTTGTGAGATGGATTCAAAAGAAAATATGTCAAAATATTTTTAAGTAGAAAAGACAATCTACATTTGAAATGTTTTTTTATACAGAACAGTTATAAGGTGTTCTTTAAAGGTTAATATTTACTTTATTGTTTATTTGAACCATCTTACTTGGGTTGGTAGATTCTTGAATTTACGTCGTGTTGGAACAGCATAAAGGGCTATCGGAGATCGGGGATTCGGGATCAATACCGAAGGGAAGCTCACACCGTATGTGGGAGCTTGACATATAATTTGGATAAATTGAGTTGTATCGCAAACAAGTTTTTCGGATACTTCCGTTCTGACTTGGTTTAGCTATCCCTTTGTCTTTTTCCAACAAAATGTTTTTCACTTGAACAAAGCAAACATGCCGCAATTAGTTTTTAATCGGGATCATTCTTTATTCAAATTTCATAAGATCATCAGTTATCTTTCTCGTGTTGAAAACTACCTAAATTCTGATTTGGATGCTTATTAAAGGTTATTTAAGAACTTTGTGATTTCTTGTTTGTTTTTGCGTAGTGAAAGATATGTTACTACTCAAGTCCCAAGCTCAATTTTAATTTAAATTCCTTTTATAAAAGGGGCCGTGGTTCCCCGGTTGGAAGAGTAACGGATTAGCAACTGGAGGGTTGCGAGTTCGAATCCAGCCAAAGACCGTCGTGTACAAAAGGGCTAGTGCACGTTAAACCTGTCGTGGTCTTGAAATTACGTGGTGTTGTCCTCGGGTCTTTCCCTTCGGGGGTTGATCCCGGACCATCACCAATAGCCCGTTGTGTTGCTCCAGTGCAACGTTAATTAAAATACCTACCTTTTATAAAAAAGCATAGATAATTTCTTCGCATTATTATTTATGTCGTGTTGATAAATTTTATTTTGAACTTAGCTCATTAAAATACATATTTTTCTAAGCGAAAATAAATGACAAATTTTATATTTTTGTTCCGTACAGTGGAATGTTCTTGTGCGTAATTAGTATGCGAATGAAATTTTAGTACTCTTGGTAATAGTACTCAAGTAGCACAGTCACATTTATAAGATGAGTTGACGATATTCGCATAGATTACGTGAATAAGACGCTCAGATGTCAATGGCAAACTACCTTTTCCTTCATGTTATATTTACGCTGTTTGCATCGCGAATGAGACGAACAGCTCAATTAGTGAACACAGGAGAAGATGTGGTAAACTCGTGTTTAGTATATCTCTCAGTGAAGGGAAAGGTCAGCTGTAGTCCGGTTGGCAGAGTAACAGACTAGCAACCGGTGGGTTGAGAGTTCGAATCCAACTAAAGACCTTCGTGTACAAAGGGGGCTGGTGCACGTTAAATCTGTCGTGGCCCCAAATGTCCTCACGTGGTGTGGAAGTTTGGAGAGTGGGGTGACAGTTCAGGTGCGACCTCGTCATCTGACCGTAGTTCAAAATTACAAGGTGTCGTCCTTGGATCTTTTGCTTCGGGATTGATCCCGGGCAGTCGCCAATATCCCGTTGTGTTGCTCCAGTACGTAAATTCAACTACCAACCAACGTTGAGTAAGAAATCCTCCAATTTGCTGTTTTCTTCACTTGATTTCGAAATTAAGTAGTTTGTATTAGCTGACCTGAATATTAGAATTTGATCTGAATATTATTGTTAGGGCTGTACAGGTTGAAGCGAGACAAGCCCGTTTGCCAAGTAAGTGCATTTACTGAATATGAAACGTGTCTGTGATAAATGTAGTGGCCCTTCTTATTATGCCACCTTCTGGAAATGCTCGAAGAAGTCCTATAGATTAATTTCACCTCTTGAGCGCTTTGAATTTCGGGAGGGAAGTTGTGCAGACCAAAGGACATGGATAAAATGTTTATGATCTTGTCCCCACTCATCATCTATCACACCCCAGACAATTAAATAGTCCATGATATGCAATTGCCCCACTTGATGGGACAAGCGCGCCCCTATGAAATATGGCATTGGAAAGAATTTTTAAAAATTATATCAATGGCAAATTTTAACAAATAAGAGTGAACATATTAGCAAAGAGTTTGAGAGTGTGTGGTAATGTTATGAAAAATTAGAAAAATTACTGGATTAGTCCATGGTATGCAATTGCCCCACTTGATGGGACAAATGCGTCCCTATGAAATATAGCATTGGAACATATTAGCAGAGTCTGAGAGTGTGTGGTTATGTTATGAAAAATTACTGGATTAGTCCATGGTATGCAATTACTGGATTAGTCCATGGTATGCAATTACTGGATTAGTACATGGTATGCAATTACTGGATTAGTCCATGGTATGCAATTACTGGATTAAATAATACATGGTATGCAATTGCCCCACTTGATGGGACAAGTGCGTCCCTATGAAATATAGCATTGGAACATATTAGCAGAGTCTGAGAGTGTGTGGTAATGTTATGAAAAATTACTGGATTAGTCCATGGTAGGCAATTACTGGATTAAATAGTCCATGGTATGCAATTGCCCCACTTGATGGGACAAGTGCGCCCCTATGAAATATGGCATTGGAAAGAATTTTTAAAAATTATATCAATGGCAAATTTTAACAAATAAGAGTGAACATATTAGCAAAGAGTTTGAGAGTGTGTGGTAATGTTATGAAAAATTAGAAAAATTACTGGATTAGTTCATGGTATGCAATTGCCCCACTTGATGGGACAAATGCGTCCCTATGAAATATAGCATTGGAACATATTAGCAGAGTCTGAGAGTGTGTGGTTATGTTATGAAAAATTACTGGATTAGTCCATGGTATGCAATTACTGGATTAGTCCATGGTATGCAATTACTGGATTAGTACATGGTATGCAATTACTGGATTAGTCCATGGTATGCAATTACTGGATTAAATAATACATGGTATGCAATTGCCCCACTTGATGGGACAAGTGCGTCCCTATGAAATATAGCATTGGAAAGAATTTTTTAAAATTATATCAATGGCAAATTTTAACAAATAAGAGTGAAAATATTAGCAAAGAGTCTGAGAGTGTATGGTAATGTTATGAAAAATTTTAAGAATTACTGGATTAGAGTACTTTGAAGATTTGGGTCACGTTGGGGTGGTGTGGAAGTTTGGGGTGCCAGCTCAGGTGTGACCTCATCATCTGACCGTGATTTAAAATTAAGTGCTGTTGTCCTCGATCTCTCCCTTCGGGTTTGATCCCGGACCGTCGCCAATAGCCCGTTGTATTGCTAAGTGAGACGTTAATTAAATACCTACCTACCTACCTTGAAGATTTGGATTCGCACTTGCCAAGTTATGCCACTCAGGCTATTTGTAAGAAAGAAACAGTCAACTTTTAACTGATTAGAAGTAGCTTCACATCATGAAGTTAAAATACACTGCTGGCCACCCAAATTGCAACACCAAGAAAGACAAGAGATATCACAACAAAATTTATTTTGTAGATAACATGTTGACCAAGTATCAAATGATTAAATTTATAGACTTCTGTGAAGTGTGGTTCCTGCCAAAATCAGTAGCCAGAGTAGCTGCCATTGTTGGAGATCACCGCTGCCACACGCCTCGGCATTGATTCAAAGAGACTTTGGATGTGTACTTGGGGTACAGCAGACCAAGCAGCTTCCACACGTTGCCAAAGTTGATCTGGCGTGGCAGCTGGGGATGTCTTCTGGGTCAATCGTTGAGCAACCATGACCACATGTTTTCTATCGGCGAAAGATCCGGAGAGAGAGCTGGCCAGGGAAGCAATTCAATCTGGCAATTGACGAAGAACCCTTGGACAATGCGTGCCACATGTGGTCGCGCATTATCCTGTTGAAATATGGCTGTGGGTAAGCCCTGAAGGTAAGGAAGGACAACTGGCTCCAACACCTCGGAGATGTAGCGCTGGCTGTTTAAAGTACCGGCAATGCGTACTAGAGGAGTGCGAGAGTGATATCCAATACCGCCCCATACCATAATACCCGGTGCAGGACCAGTGTGGCGGTGCATAACGCAGCTGTTCAGCATCCTCTCTCCACGGTGTCTCCAGACTCGAATCCGACCATCGTGGTGTTGCAGACAGAAGCGTGACTCGTCAGTAAAGACACTTTCATTCCATTCTGCCGTCCACATCATTCATTCATCGCACCATTGGCGGCGGAAACGTCTGTGGTTCTGCGTCAAGGGTAGACGAAGCAATGGACGTCTTGCGGACAGACCACTCTGCTGTAAACGGCGTCGAATGGTACGCGCAGACACTGGATGATGCGGTACATACTGAATGTGCTGTGCTATGGTTCGTGATGTGGCTGAGCGATCCGTCACTGCCATACGCACAATATGCCTGTCATCACGTGAAGTGGTGCACTGAGGTGGATGCGATCGAACACGTCGGTCCGTCGTACCCTCCTGCATCCAACGATCACATATCCGCATTACAGTTGTTTGGTTTCGTCCAACACGACTACCGATTTCCCTGAAAGATAATCCCCAATCTCGGTAGGCCACTATCCTTCCTCTGTCGAACTCGGATACTTGATCAAAAGATGATCGCTGTTTTCTACGAGGCATAATTGATCGTTTTTTTAAAAAAACCACAAGAAAAACACAATTGCCGTACTTGAAATCGTCGAAATCTCCAAGCCTTATATAGCGCTTTGAAGTGGCGCCACAGGCGCGCGTGATGTGCGTCTGCACTGAAATTCTAATCATTTGCATATCTCACCTCCGCTAATGCATGTTGTAAATTTCATATTATTTGCATGCTTCCTTCAGGGTGTTGCATTTACGGTGGCCAGCAGTGTAATTAGCCCTAACTGTTATCTGTGAATTATAATCTAACTTGTTTACAAAATAATGTGTACTGCATTCAAAACAGCGGAAAATAACGTTCTAGAAGACCGTACTGTTCGGAGAAAAGTTTATACGTCCATTAAGGACACAGTGGATTTGTTTGAACGGAAAAACACTTACAAGATATTGAAAACATATGCTTAACTTTGCAAAAGAATTAAAGGCATGGTAATATTCTAGTAATAAATTTCATGAAGTGAAATTCAAGATTGTATTCTCCAATTCATCCTTATGTTTCTGTCACGATGGCGTGGTGTGGAAGTTTGGAGAGTATGGTGCCAGATCAGGTGTGGACTTCGTCATCTGAAACCGTGGTTCAAAGGTACGAGTTGTCCTCGGATCTCCCGGACCATCTCCAATGGCCCGTTGTGTTGCTCCAGTTATGTGTCTGAACGCGCGACAATTATATTCTAAAAAAAAAACAGGTTTAATGAAGAAAGTTAAAAGTACATTTTGTTTATGTTCATCAGACTTATAATAGATCATTTTTTCAGTTTATCGTTGTTTCGTTAAAATTAGATTAATTAAACTTTGAGTATTCTCTTTAAAAAATGTTTAAATCCGAGAACAAACGAGTTGTGATTTTAGAAACCCTTTTATTCTAGGGAAAATCCTAAAGTGAAATGACCTTCCGATAAATTTTCAAAATTATCGGAAATTACCTTTCGACAAAAATGATCTTTCGATAAATTTTCAAAATTAAAAATAAACCTTTTACACGCACATTGCCTCTTTAGTTCCAATATAAAAGACGATTATCCATAAGTAAATTCTCCCTGAATATAATGGCAAAATTCGCCTATAGGGGGGTTTATTAGTTTATTCAAAATAAGATATTAAAATTAAATTTACATTATAATCTACTAAATTTAGGTTACCGTCGCACTAGAGCAGCATAATGCTTGATTGACGACGGTCCGGGATTAATCCCCGAGGGAAAGATCCGAGGACAACACCACGTAATTTTGAACCACGGTCAGATAACAAGGTAACCCTTGAGCCGGCACTCCACTCTCCAAACTCCCACACCACGTCAACGTGAAGACATTTGAGGCCATGACAGACTTAACGCGCACCAGCCCCCTTTGTACATGATGGTCTTTGGCTGAATTCGAACTCGCAACCCTCCTGCTGCTAATCCGTTACTCTTCCAACCCGGCTACCGCGGCCCCATGTGTATTTGGAAAACAGCAAGCAGCTAATACCTCATTCCTTAAAGAAAAACGAAACGCTGCATGATAAAGCCATAAACTGGTCTTGAAACGGAAGTGGGTATGAAATCATACTGCAGTCGGAAGACTGAGACACCAATTAGTGATTAAAAAAAGATAAATCCTATACAGAAATTTGATGTCTCACTTGTCAAGAGAATCAATATGATTAGACATTAATTATACCTGTAAAGTTGCACCGGCACTTCGTAAACACTGAATGATTCAAGGAAAGCGTGAAGACCGAAAACAAGTGGTCAAATGAGCAGAGGATAAAATATTGAACTTAACAAATGGAACAATGAACTATAGAAACATAAAATAATTATTTAACCCTCTGAGATGTTCGCAAGCATAATTCCACCTTGCCACCAGCGGTCTTCTCTGCGTGGCTTCTGCCCAATTTCGACTTTTTGACCTATAAAATATTTTCAAAAGCATTCTATTCTAAGGAAATGAGTAATAGAATCCTTCGAAAAGATTTATTCGCGGGAGAGTAGCAATAGAATCTTTGTAACAAATTCCATTTTACAGAATGGGCCAAATGCATAAGTCCCAAAGGATTGTATTCTACATAATGTGCCAATACAATCGTTCCAAAGAATTCTATTCTACAGGATGGGCCAATAGAATCATTCTAAAGGATTCTATTCTAAGAAAAGGACCAATGGAATCATTCCAAGAAAGGCTCTATTCTGAGGAAAGGGCCAATAGAATTTTTCTAAGGATTGGAAGAATCCATGGAATTTATAAAAAATTGGGATTATTTAGTCGTTAAGTGTTTTGTGGGATAAAAGCAACATCACAGTGCTCGGAAAAACCTCCGGTGAAGTAAATAAGAGGGTTAAATAAATAAAGAGAAATGTTTTAAACGTTAGAGAAATCACTGATAGTGATTACATCAAGTCTAAAAATAATGGTCTTAAGAAATGAAATGATGAGTTCAAATAAATGTTTGAGCTCTCATTAGTATCCTAGCGACTAAAAGCGTCGCTCTTAAGAAACTGGTTGGCTGAAAACACTTGCGATATGGCAGGTTACGTCCGCAAACACAAACCGGATGTGCTAGGGAGTACACTAAGGTGCAGAAATGAAAAACAGCAAATATGTGAACAAAAGTTTTACTTCACAGAATTCTTCTGTTTGTCAGCAGTGTTTGTCATCTGCAGTTGTACATCTGCAGTTGCACAGTAGGTGTTTGAAGTTGTAACCACGAACACACTTGACAACGTCGACAAGTGAATTGCCGTAGAAACTGACCAAGCTGCCAATCAGCAAAGGTGGCTCTTGCGGACATACATCCCTTTGTGAATACAGCTCAATTTTGTATTCCGTATTTCTCCTTAAGTTTATAGTGCCGCGGTAGCCCGGTTGAAAGAGTAACGGATTAGCAACCGGAGGGTTGCGAGTTCGAATCCAACCAAAGACCGTCGTTTATATGAGGGGGCTGGTGCTCGTTAAATCTGTCGTGGCCTCAAATGTTTTCACATTGGTGTGGTGTGGAAGTTTGGAGAGTGGGGTGCCAGTTCAGGTGTGACCTCGTCAACTGACCGTTGTTCAAAATTATGTGGTATTGTCCTCGGAACTTTCCCTTCAGGTTTGAACCTAGTCCGTCACCAATAGCCCGTTGTGTCGCTCCAGTGCGACGTTAATTAAATACCTACCTACCTTAAAGTTTATACAGGAAGTTTTTAAACACCCTGTATTTTTTTAGTGTGTATACTAAGCTCTAATCGAACAGAATATTTATTTACAATAATGCTTTGCTGTGTGTTGTGTGTGCCCCAGCAGTATGTCATATTTTATTCTGAGATCCAGGTCTGGGACACATGGTAAAATATAACAATCGGACATGTTTTGAATTGTAGCAAAATATACCACGTTGGTGTAAACCTCTATCTGAAGACACCTCTCTTTTACTACTGAGTAATAATAGGCTTACAAAACATTTTATTTACTACGTTAACATGGGTAATATATTTTGTTACACTGGACCGCACTGTCCTTTATTGACGGAAATGCATTACTAAGCAGCGAAATTCGTTTACTTCCTTGTTAACTTTACTTTCACTTAATTGTTTTAAAATACTATTCAACTTCATTGCTTCATTTGTCGATCACCCCTTGTTTTGAATAAATTGCATAAGAAATTTTCAACTGTATTTAAAACCACTGAGCAACATCAAATAGTTTTATCTAGAAATGAGAATATCTTCACTTTCTCTGCTTATGATAATTTCTTAACTTTTTTCTTTACACGGAAATTGTTTCGTAAGACTGAAGATCATCTAAGTATTTTGAAGTTACTAAGTATTATTAGAGGTGAGACAAACACCGATGATAATATGTAGTTAAAAAGATCGCTCTGTTGGTGCCCTTATATTCTTCGAAGAAGGATAAGAATACTAGTATTGGGTGCAGATAATATTCTTTCGAATTTTTGCACCCGTGAAAATATCTAGAAAAACTTAAAGAATTTACAACATGCATTAAGATTATAAGTATAAGGTGAACCAAAAGTCACGAGGGTATAGTAACTTCTTTATTTTTGTTTGAAATTTACAATGCCGTAGAATCTTATACAGCATACATAGAAAATAAATTTCCACTCGGTTTATAAAATTCAAATATTTTAAGAGGCCTTCATTTTCTGCTTCGTGTAATTGTGCCCTTTTCAAAGCATTTATCATGACATTCGTGTTTCAGGTTTCAGTGCTCTTATTTCAGTCTGACTATTGTTCTTCAGGAGTGTCTGAGGAGTGTTGGAGTGTCTCAGGCTTGTTAAACTTTGTCTATGAGATGTCCCTATAGGAATAAATCAGGAATTGTCAGATCTGGAGAACGCTTTCCTAACTACCATAAGTTATTTCCCAACAACGAAATCCAAAACACGAAATATAATTTGATTATATTTCGTGTTTTGGCGCAATTCTAAATATCATAATACAATTATAATTAAATTAGAAAAACTTAAACATATGATAGAAAATTTAAAATCACTGAATTATTAACAATAAGTTGGATTGATTGATATGATGTTTTTGCATTATATTACATTAATTTAATGCTTGTTATATGAATTCACTGAACACGATTCTAAAATTCCTTCCAAATTTCACTGACGATAAAATAAAAACGTAAGTTAAGTTATTGAGGGAATTATTTATTTTATATTTATTTATCTAACAAATTTTGAAGTCTCGACATGAAATGAAGATTAATTGAATGGCAATGAGAATCTTGTCATTCAATTGAAAGATTAAACAAACACGACAGATCAAACCTGTTAACAGACACAGAATGAGCAATGTATTTTGATTTCGCTTTGTTCAAACAAAAGAAGCGAACACTCCGTAGTTTCCTCTTCAGAAGCAAAAAGATGTTCTTTCAGAATCTTTACTGGACTTTTTTTTACTTTTCTGAAGAGTGCTTATTGTTTGGAATACAGTTGAGGTCAGTTGCTGAACGAGAAGATGAGGTTTTCTTCCACCGACCCCTGCCCCAAGGACCTTGGAAGACAGTTTCGAAGCTGACGTCAGTCGTCTTTGGGAAGAAAAACTTCAAGACTGGGGAGAAGGTCCTTTCGCGGAGGTGGCCTTAAATTTCTGCACTTTTTGCAACTTAGTCCACTCCTGTCTTGTGGCGGAATTAGTTACAATTGTCGATCGTCATCGGTGCGGAAACGTCGCATCCGTGTTGAAAATGACTCATCGCCGTTTTTTACCAGACCCCCCCCCCCCCCCTTATTGCCCTGTGAAAGAAATTCATTTTATGTGGACAAGTTAGCCGCCATCTCATACCAAAGCGTAAAAGTGCAGTAATAACACAAATATTATACTTTTTTCTACCAATAATTCGACTATTTTGAAGTAGTTAATTGGGAATATAAATTATTGTCTAAGACTGATATGAATTTGGTATTGATACTGTAACACGACTGCGACGAAAAGGCAGTCGACCTTGGGTCAGTTGATTTTTTAATAGGTGTGAAAGCGTGTTGGAAGAAGGTTGCCGCACGCAAAAGCACGTATGGCGATCGCCGTGGATTTTTCTTCCACTACCAACTCGTTATCATTGCTGCTATCGCTTTAGGCCCCGAAAGCTAAACTTGGAACCAGAATCTAAGCTAAAGACGCCAATTGTAGAAGCGATTTGTTTACGTTACCACCAGTTCCCTAATTTAACTAATACACTAGTTCAATACCATGTTGACGTTGACTTCGTAGACATATTCTAAAGTGGACTGGACTAATCAAAACGAGTCTCCGTCTGTGGATTTCTATCGCTGGAATTATCCTTTGGGCTGTGCAGTACTCTACACGAGATTGTTGTTTACTTTTAAAAGAAAAGTTATAGTTCAAAATCACGTAATTCAACTGCCTTCTCTCAGCAGCTGTACTACAAGAGATCTAAATATTGAATTTTGTTAGATAAAATTATTGTTGATTATGCTGAGCAATATACAGATTTGCCGACCAGTGGGGCTGGTGGTCAGGGTGTTGGCTTTTAGATCCAAAGATTCCTGGTTTGAATCCGGGTAAAGGCATGGATGTTTGTTCGTCTGGAGTGAATGTGTGGCCTCTTCTATAAACGGGTTGTGCCTTGAATGTGTGATATGTATGCGAGGAGAAACGTGAACTAATTTCCCGTGGTGCAACCAGGGTAACGCTAAATGGTTCACAATTCCCTTCTTACAGTGCCATGATGATTGAAGCACTTCTGTTAACCAAGTTCAGATTGGCCGGGCCATTGGTATTAAAAATATACAGAATTTGGTGTCTTCAAAGTTAAACCTATTTTTAGGTGCTTGATGATAATTCTGAAGATACACCTATTTTTACCTAGTTTTGGAGACACAGCATACCCGCTTTCTTATATGCTTATTCTACTGGATAGCCGTCAAAATTCATTAGCTGTTGATATATTATTTTCATGTGATTTAAAAAACATTAATACACTAGTATTACATACTATTAAAACAATTGCATTTTACTTTAACCTTAAAGTGCGTGTAAAATAATCACTTATTTAACATATAATGAGCTTCTTTTATAGGCCTTTTGATTAATACACTGCTGGCACCCAAATTGCAACACCAAGAAAGACAAGAGATATCACAACAAAATTTATTTTGTAGATAACATGTTGACCAAGTATCAAATGATTAAATTTATAGACTTCTGTGAAGTGTGGTTCCTGCCAAAATCAGTAGCCATAGTAGCCGCCATTGTTGGAGATCACCGCTGCCACACGCCTCGGCATTGATTCAAAGAGACTTTGGATGTGTTCTTGGGGTACAGCAGACCAAGCAGCTTCCACACGTTGCCAAAGTTGATCTGGTGTGGCAGCTGGGGATGTATTCTGGGTCAATCGTTGAGCAACCATGGACCACATGTTTTCTATCGGCGAAAGATCCGGAGAGCGAGCTGGCCAGGGAAGCAATTCAATCTGTCGATTGACGAAGAACCCTTGGACAATGCGTGCCACGTGTGGTCGCGCATTATCCTGTTGAAATATGGCTGTGGGCAAGCCTTGAAGGTAAGGAAGGACAACTGGCTGCAACACCTCGGAGATGTAGCGCTGGCTGTTTAAAGTACCGGCAATGCGTACTAGAGGAGTGCGAGAGTGATATCCAATACCACCTCATACCATAATACCCGGTGCAGGACCATTGTGGCGGTGCATAACGCAGCTGTTCAGCATCCTCTCTCCACGGTGTCTCCAGACTCGAATCCGACCATCGTGGTGTTGCAGACAGAAGCGTGACTCGTCAGTCAAGACAATTTCATTCCATTCTACCGTCCACATCCTTCTTTCATCGCACCATTGGCGGCGGAAACGTCTGTGGTTCTGCGTCAAGGGTAGACGAAGCAATGGACGTCTTGCGGACAGACCACTCTGCTGTAAACGGCGTCGAATGGTACGCGCAGACACTGGATGATGCGGTACAGACTGAATGTGCTGCGCTATGGTTCGTGATGTGGCTGAGCGATCCGTCACTGCCATACGCACAATATGCCTGTCATCACGTGAAGTGGTGCACTGAGGTGGATGCGATCGAACACGTCGGTCCGTCGTACCCTCCTGCCTCCAACGATCACATATCCGCATTACAGTTGTTTGGTTTCGTCCAACACGACTACCGATTTCCCTGAAAGATAATCCACAATCTCGGTAGGCCACTATCCTTCCTCTGTCGAACTCGGATACTTGATCAAAAGATGATCGCTGTTTTCTACGAGGCATAATTGATCGTTTTTTTGAAAAAACCACAAGAAAAACACAATTGCCGTACTTGAAATCGTCGAAATCTCCAAGCCTTAAATAGCGCTTTGAAGTGGCGCCACAGGCGCGCGTGATGTGCGTCTGCGCTGAAATTCTAATCATCTGCATATCTCACCTCCGCTAATGCATGTTGTAAATTTCATATTATTTGCATGCTTCCTTCAGGGTGTTGCATTTACGGTGGCCAGCAGTGTATATACACTATATCCAAAAGTTAAGCATAATTACTGTTTATGTGAATATTTCAAAAATCTACATCGGAATGGAAGGAAACGCGGTATGCGGGTGTAATACAATAAGAAAGGGTTTTAGAAGGATATAAAGGGTTATAGAAGAAAACAATGCAAAACAAGGATAATAATGACTTTTATTATCCAAAGAAAAGGGTTGAAAGAAAAAGGTTCACAATACTAGTGTCAACTTTAGTGAAAGAGAATGATTAAAACAAAATCACGCATGCTGCACAACGATTTCCCATACTTTCGATGAGGGTAAGGATGAGTTGGGTGCTCAAAGAGTTCCAAGCCTGACGGAGAACAGTTTTCGATTCCGGAACGGAGCTTGGTGGGTGGCGGAGGGCTGTAATATCTACCCTCTTTGTATCTTTGACCGGTAACTGACCCCATGTTAAAGGTTTGTGCGGCCGTCCAGCATGATGCCTGCCCAAACCATGATTCTCCTGAAGTCAGAAACATGTTCAGTTGGCATCTTTGTGACACCTGTCGTCCTTATTGATTGTTAACAACGCTCCGTACCATAGCAATTGCGAAATTTCTCTCTAAACTGGTCATGCCGCTCGAAGCCGTTTTATACCGTGCGCCGGTGCTTTGCGCATGTCGACGCCGACTGAACTGTTTTGCATATGCACAATGTTTTACCTTCGTCCCACGATTCTCCACAAGTGATTTTGAACCACTGTATCCATATTTACTCCGATTTTTCAGCATTTTACGAATTATGCTTAACTTTTGGACATGAGTGTATATCACGACAGTCTGGCTGAAAGTTCCAGCAATTATCTCTCATCATATGATAACTTTATAGTATCATAACTTTATACTCATAACTTTATATATATTACTTTATACTCATAACTTTATATATATTACTTTATACTCATAACTTTATATATATTATATTTATCATAACTCATAACTTTACTAATATCTTCCTTCCGTAGATTTTATATCCTAGAAAAATCTTCTTTCTCTTTACAAAAAAAATCACCCAGGTTATTAGAACAATTAACTAAGTAACCATGCAAGAAAACTATGGAAGAGGGATATCAGAATAAAGGTTGGATACCTAGTTGTGATGGCAGATTACTACTGGAACCTTCAGATAAACTGTTATAGCGTATTAATTGAGCTATAAAGTAGATAAAAGAAACATAGTTGAATGGGTGATAATTTTATGCTCTTTTGGGTTGGTTTGTGCACATTGGTTTGTGCGTAATATTAATATGAGATTTTAGTGGAATCCAGCTTTCAAAATAATCTGAAAACAGCAAATCCTGAGGTTAATGATCCCGAATATTTCGACGGATGACAGGTTGAAGAATGAATATGTAAGGACATGCCTATGTATGTTAAAAATAACAACTGATCGAACAAAATTAATACCATTTTTGGAATCCCAATATACCCCGAAACAGATATATTTTAAGAAAATGTTTCTGTTGTCGACCTGTTTTACTGTGATGTGGCAATTATTTCCTTCAGAAGTCTGAATTTTTTATTTACTGATAGATTATCATAAACATCCCCCGTACAAAAACACCTGTTTCTATTTCTAAATCTTAATAAAAGACAACTTACGAAACAACGTATTAAACTGTTCTATGACTTTCAGTAGGACAACCTCTTTGCCCAGGTCTTATTGGCTCTTTTGAAGCATGAAATGACCGTAAAGCGACACATCAAACTTTTACGTGTGGTGCTTAAACGATAAATATTCTAGAAATAGATTGAATGATTCGATACGACGTTTATTTTGTTTAAAAACTGAAGCAAAGAATGAAATCTTTCAGTTTGATGATGCATAGTTTCAAACACATAAGTTTCAATATATTTCAAGTTCTTGATTGCATAGGTTAGAAATGTCTAAGTTTCATTAACATGAACTTTGAGGGGTAGGCATTTTAATTAACGTCACACTGGAGCAACACAACGGGCTTTTGGTGACGGTCCGGGATAAATCCCAAAGGGAGGGAAGGATCAAGGACAACACCACGTAATTTTGAACCACGGTCAGATGACGAGACAACACCTGAGCTGGCACCCCACTCTCCAAACTTCCACACCAACGTGAGGACATTTGAGACCACTACAGATTTAACGTGCACCAGCCCCCTTTGTACACGACGGTGTTTGGAATCGAACTCGCAACCCTCCGGTTGCTAATCCGTTACTCTTCCAACCGGGCCACCGCGGCCACCATGAACTTTGAGATTTAAAGTTGTTGGATTATATACAAGTAGTTCGTTGATGTATTCAGTTTCATATACCTGAGTTTTGATTTTAAAGTTACTGATTGCATAGTTCAGTATCTTCAGTTTCATAAACACGAACCTAAGTTAGTAAAACATTCCTTGTATGTGTACGATCCATTAATTGTCGTTGTTTTCGGTTTGGCGCAGCTTTCGTCAAATATGGCCCCCTACTTCATAAAACCCAACCAACCATAAACATGAGTTAAGGTATTCAAAGTTTATTACTCGAAGTTGGTAATGTATTCAGTTTTATAAATCTGAGTCACGATATTGAAGTTTTGGGTTATACTGGGTATTTCGAAAATATCTGGCCAAGTTGTAAAGGGTGGTAGCGGGGCCCAAAATAATCATTTATTGAGAGGACACGCATTCATTCAGAACTGTCAAACATGGTAACCGATTCGAATCAGGAATTTGAATCCAGAAGCAGCATTCTGACCACTGTACAACCTTTGAGAAGCTCGTCCGTTTCCGTTCCCAACGCCGTACATCAAATACATATCTGAGAGCTGCGAATTCATGTAGCGATGTATGCCGTCGAAAATCCGAGAAAGGAATGACGCCTTACACCACAGGAGCGAGGTTATCGGCTGACCTAAACAGCGCCCTCTGCCACCGAATTTCCCGCAATTCCTGACACTAATTCTTTGACAAAAAATGTTTAATTTGGGCCCCTCTACCACCCTTTACAATTTGGCCAGATTCGAAACACCCCCTGTATAGTTTTGTCTTCATTTTTATGAGTTTGGATATTCAAGGTTGTGGTTGATCATACAGCCATCGACCTTCCAATGGAATAGGCGGAGTATTTGCGCGCAGATTAATGGGTTTTTTTTCCGGTAGCTCAGTGGGCCGCGGTAGCCTCGTTGGAAGGGCAACGGATTAGCAACCGGAGGGTTGCGAATTCGAATCCAGCCAAAGACCGTCGTGTACAAAGGGGGCTGGTGCACGTTAAATCTGTCGTGGCCTCAAATGTCCTCACGTTTGCATGGTGTGGAAGTTTGGAGAGTGGGGTGCCAGCTCAGGTGTTGCCACGTCATCTGACCGTGGTTCAAAATTACGTGGTGTTGTCCTCGGACCTTTCCCTTTGGGATTGATCCCGGAACGTCACCAAATAGCCCGTTGTGTTGCTCCAATGCGACGTTAACTAAATACTTCCCTCTCACCGGTAGCTTAGTTTGAAGATCCGTCACGTGGTTGTGTGAAAAAAGCACAAATTATTGATTGGTTAAAGTAATTATCCAGCAGGATTAAAACACTAGTCTGCGCTTCGATAGCCAATCGGCCCAGGTCGATTCCTAAGCCCACGTGACTAACCCTTCTGAGATCTTTCAACAGACTCCGCTCACAAACTCTGTTTATGTCATTAGAAGGTCGATACATACGAGTATAAAGTTCAATGAAGTATTCACTTTCATAAATATACGTTCTGGTATTCAAAGTTGCAGTTCCCAGATGGAACAGTCACAAGGACATAAAATTCGGAATATTTTCATCTTACACCAAAAGGAAAGGTGCTTGACTTGCTACGTTTCCCTGAGTTGTGTTTGAAACAGAAAAACTTGGCGATCGTCATAAGTGATGTTGTTTTGGCGTCTGTTGCTGTTGAGCGCCAGCCAAAAAACGAGCGAGAGACTTCTAATTAAACTTTCGAGAAGTAAGCCTTTGAAATAGTTCGGAAGTAAGCGGTTATGGATTTCTCAGGGCTCATTGCTTCCTATAGACCTCCATCAGCCGTAGAAGAAGGTAAGTAATGCGTAAATATGCACTCACAACACTTCTTTAATGAATGCTGTTTGATAGTAAAACACTCATCTAAGATAAAGAAGAGCGAAGAAATTTAACATCATGGTGTTCTTTTAAGCGTGGAAAAAAATCTTGTGTTGCCGGAACAGGAAGGAAGACTGGAGTAGTCTTTATTGATATTAAATTGTTTTCATTTTTTAGTTTATAATGAAATTCGTAGATCTTTTGCGCATAGTAATTTCTTATACTTATCTATTGATTAATATCGTCATTCACATATCTTATTTAAATCTATAAGTAATAAGCATTCATAAGCACATAGCTTCCAAATGGAATGAAATTCATCAAAAATATGTAACTGAATTTCGTATTCTTCATTCTGGTGTTTATTCTTTATTTCTAATTATGTGGTTATTATTTTATTTCTTCTAGAGCATGGCAGTAGCGGTTGATCTTATTTTGTTTATATCCGTTTGTTGCCATTCACCAATACACAAATAATGTGGATTTCTGTTCTACATACGTTAATGAAATATATATAGAGAAAATAAATCTCTGTTCTGTTTTCAACATTTCCAAGACTTATTTTCAATAAGAATACCTAAATACTCCAAAAATGTTTCAATGATTTCATTAAAAGAGCTTTCGATACTTAAATTATAGTCCGAATAAAATGTTTTGTTACTTTATTAAAATAACGTTTTCTATATTGAAATGAGGGTTTTTAAAAGCGTTCTAAATTTATCCCATGAAATCAACATAAATTTAGAATTTGCAATACTTTTGAATGAAGGGATAATTATTATTGTAAATAAACTTTAAAATCAATATTAACTATGTTTACCTTATGATAACTTAGACCACCCTGGAGCATCACTGAAATATATGGATGACAGAAAATGTCAGACTGTCCTCTATATTTGTAAGCGGGCACATCTGATCTCTATCCTTTCGTTCAGGACTATTCAGTTCACTTATTTATTTCTAACTTCCCTAAAATGTAATACTGAACTAGCCTCTACAAGCCATATTCTGGATTGTGCTCGTCTGGCAAGAGAGGATCTCAATGGAAGTCGTGATATAGTTTTGGACTTTTTAAGCATGTTTGGACTCACGGACTTGGTTTAGCTGTTTAGTTAAGACTCAAGTCTTAACTTAAGTTAAGTAAATCTTATAGTACAAGCCAGAAGACGACTTGAGGAGGCTTGTTCAGTATTACATTTGCGAGGCTCCCCGTCGATAACCCTGACATCTTTGTCAACGAGGAGATAAGGATATTCACGCGGGGGTCTCTTTGTAGCACAGAAAAGAGGGGATGGAAATCGTAATGGGCTTCGGCGATTCTTCAGGAGTTTGAGGTCTGAAAGAATCCGAGCCTTTCGTAACGAGGGAACTCGAAACTTTCGGCCGTTTCGGCTAGTCTCCGTATCCAGAGGGTTAAGTATAGAAACACAGGCTCCATTATTCTGCTGTAATACTTAATACATCATTAGCTACTCAAAAATGAATATTTAGAACAATTTCAACAAGCAAATAGAGTATACTTACGTTAGGATAAAATTGGAAGATATCTTAACATAAATTGCTTTTTAGAATTGCAATAGATGCAAAAGATGTATAAATTAATAATTTTGATGAAAACTTTTTAATAGGGGAACAATACAAGTGTTTTAATAATCGCTTTTCGGCAATGACACACAAGATTCATTAACAGCGCGTTTCCTTTGACTGATAAAAGGTTGTTACATAATTTATACAGTTTTTCTTTGGTAAAATTAAAGATAATATATTTTTTAATTTAACATGGCATATTGCCTGTTATTTATACTTCGTTTCCATTTATTGAATAGGTCCAGACGGAAAAACTTTATTCTAATGAACGAATTTTTCAAGGGCATTTTATCCAAGTAATTTTCAATTTCAAATTGTTTTATCATTAAAACACTTTTGGTGAGAAATAAATTTTTTCAATAGTGCAAATACCCTGTACCCTTATGCCTTCGACTCATGACTGCTACGCCTTCAGTCAGCCCGGTGCCCTCCTGGTTAAAATAGCCGGCAGAAAAGACCAAACTGTTCTCTCTAGGCTTCGCAGTGGGCATTTGAAGCCAGTGAATATCGAATTGAGATGCAAGCATTTCCCTCTGTACTTTAAATACAATTCGTCTCAGGCCTCATCCGAGGACATCATCTCCTGTCTCAGCTGTCCCCAGGCCAGTGTATTGACCGTTCTGAGCTGGTTCTTAAGGGCATCAAGTCTCACAGACTAAAAAACTCGATGTAATTTATTTATGCCATTCGAGATAGGAAAACAATACAATATGCTGTGATCAAGATGCATGAGATCACTACAACGAGATATTTGGTTTTAAGTGTGGCCGAGAGTTTTTCATGCTGAAATGCTTTCTCGATTGGGCTCTGGTAAAGCTTCTTTGGGCTTCTACTGACAAAGTAAAGTCTTCACGACATTATTTTGTATTAAAAAACTAAACTATCCAGCAATTGCTTTATTTTTACTTAAAACGAAGTCCAGTGAAGCCTTAGAAATGAAACTAAGTTTATTATTTTCCTTATAATTCCCATCTTTTAAAGAGAATGACTCAAAAGACACTGAGCGCAGATACCTATTCCTTAGCCTCGAATTATTCCAATTTCTGATCCAAACGTTGATTATTTTTGTTTAAAATTCTCTTGAAGGACACAAGCTTTTTAAAGTGTATAAATTACAAGAACACAATTATAATCGGTGTTATGAGCTAAAGCTTAAAAACGTTCATTGAAATCACGATTTACAAAAAGTGCTTATACCAAAGACAAGTAAATTATCAACAAACGCCTATGCGATTCTTATTATAGAAACAGATGGGTGTATTACTACTCTTATATTCTACATATCCTGTCCTCCTGCTGGTGGTACAGGTTCGATTCCTTTTTCCCTGGGTGTAGTTATCTTTGTGAAACTTTCCTTGTTTGTGTTTCTTTGTCTGTGTTGTGTTTGGGGCAGCATAGCCATGTGACCCCCTTACGCCAAAAAATCCAAACAACAATCCTGTCTACTTGGGTAGGTTTCTGAATTTAAAATATTACGAGAGGAAAATTTATTTTCTTAATTCAGAAACTACAATTTTACAATTTGTTTCTACCCAAATTTTTTTATTCCACAGTGGGAACATCTTAAAAGATGTGAACGTTTTGTAGAGTTTGGCAAGATACACATTTAAAAGGGGTGATAAGTAGATTGGGACACTTTAATAAAATTTGGAATTAAATTAAATAAAAATGAGTTTGTTCATTAAACAAGCTGATCGTAAGGTTGTTGATGCTGTTGTTACTTATTCCTTAAACAATCTTTTTATCCAAAACTTTACATGAGAAAAGATGGAAATGGTAATTTGATTTCTCTATTCTTAGTCAATTGCATTGCTCAAAAATTATGCACAAGGATAAAAGATTTTTAACAAAATGTGCTTTTTTACGTTTTCCTTAAAAAAAATAAAATTTGATCCATTGTATTAGTTTATCTATAATCAAGATTGTATCCTAATATTCATTCAAGCATACAGCGAGATTTATTCAAATTATATCATTTATAACGTTATGTATTACCTTGATCAACATCTAATTTGTATTTCATATATGTTGTCATTTGGAACTATTCTTGTGAAGTTGATTTGTATTGTCCTAACACATTTATATTTGCTGGTTCGCTCAGATGTTTTAGAATCCTTGCACAGAGAACAGATCTCCAGGACGCCCCTGATACGGTTAGCAGATAATATAATACGCGGTAGATCATCTGAAGATATCAGAGATTTCATAGAGGAAGACGATTTATACAACCAATTGGACGAAGCTATTCGCAAAGGATTACGACTTATGCACTATGCTGCTTATCAGAACCAAGAAGATACGTTGTTGCTTCTACTGGAATTCGGTGCCAATCCCAATGTTATGGACGATATTGGATATACACCACTTCATATATGTGCTGAAAAGGGATATACTCATCTAATAGACATTCTGATTTCATATGGAGGTCGAATAAAGTTTACTGAAGTAAGTTGCATGAAAATATTTAATACATGACAAGTAGATAAATATTTATTTATTTATTTATCTTAATTGTTTATTGAAAAACTTATTGCATAACCACTGAATAAAAATTTGTAGAATTTAAACAATCTTTTCATCCCAAACTTTCGTTGGCGTGGTGTGTGAGTTTGAAGAGTGGGGTGCCAGCTCAGGTGTTGACCTCGTCATCTGACCGTGGTTCAAAATTACGAGATGTTGTCCACTGATCTCTTTCCATTCGGGTTCAATCCCGAACCGTCACCAGTATACTGTTGCGGTGCTCCAGTGTGACGTAAATTTCACCTACCTACCACCCCACATTTTAATAAGAAATGTTTTTCGAGAACTTTTACCAAGGCCTGAAGGGTGCTTAAATTATTTCTTAGTTTCAGAACAAAATAATTAAGGTGTATTCTCACACATAAAGTTTTGTTTAACAAAATAAAGATCTGTTATCCAGCCTTTACACGTGGAGCTTGATTAAAAAGTGATTGGTGGCAATACTGTTCAAAGATAGCATGCTTAAACTCGAGAGTTTTCTCTTGTTGATTGTTTTGATCCTAATGATGGTGGAGGTTTTGTTCCGGAACAGATATATCAATTTTATTACCTTGTTTTTATCCTTATTCGTCATTTTAAGCTTCTAGAGTATTGACTATTTTAAATTTTGTTAATATTGATCAGTTTGTTCTTGACTATCATTTAAAAAGTAATATTACAGGGCCATTTAATGGATTTAAAATTTCCAGTCAGTCATTTCAAAACCAAATAATTTGAACAGCAGGTTGAACTTTCTGAAGAACAGCTCCATCTAAGACGTAAGACTCGTGACTGCAAAAATCATGAATTAATGATTGTTTAAACTGCTTAAACAACAGTTTGAATTGTTGATTATAAGTTATTTTTGTACTTGATGAGTATTAACAAAAAATACTGTTAAATTCTTTTTCAAGGATAACAATAATTATATCGAAATTAAGTGTTAAACGTTTTAAATAGCGTTTGTTTGAGTAAAGTTCTTCACTCCAGACCGTATACATGACCACGATTATGCAAAATTTTAGTTTTTTGTTATTTCATGAACGACGAGATACCAATATTTTGAGAGTAGCTTTTCGTTTGACTAAATCTTACGCTTTGGGTTTAGTACCTTAAGTACTGATGCATTTGAATTTTTCTAGATGCATTTCTCATTCCTTCTCATCATATTTGATCGTTGTCAAAATCTACATTCCTTTCATAACTCTGTTGTACGAAAATTATTTAAATATTTTTCGTTTAATTTCTACCGGGGACTTAATTTGCATCATAATATGAATAAAACATTTTATTAGAAATATTCTAGAATGCTATATACAGAGTTCTTCCTTAATCCTTTGAGCGTCGAGAGATTTGCGAGTACTGCAGTATTGCTTTTATCCCACAACGCAGTTAGTGACTAAATAATCACATTTTTCTAAAAAATCCATGAATTTTTCAACCTTTGGAAAGATTCTATTGAACCTTTTCTTAGATTAGAATTCTTTTAAAATATTCTATTGCTCTTTTCCTTAGAATAGAATCCATTCGATAAATTCTCTTGCTCCTTTCCTTAGAATAAAATATTTTGGGATGATTATATTGCTCATTTTCTTAGAATATGATCCTTTGGAAAGATTCTATTGATTAAGAAGATCAAGACTGGTAAGAAGTCATGCAGTGAAGACTAGGTTGCAAGGTGGAGTTATGAATCCCTCAGAGGGTTAATAATATGATTTTCTTAGAGGATTATAATCTTTCTAAGAGGGTTTATAAATTGATGAACTTCTTACTTTAAATTAAGAACTTTATTGCAACAATAGGCTAAACCATATACTATAGCTGATGGTAGAAATGGAAGAGGGACCGAACTTTTAATTTGAGTTACCATCATTACGTTACGTATCTATTGGAATATACTGCCATCAGGGCTATCCTTGAATGTGTCTCTGGTGACAGCAACAGATCATTATCCCGGTTTTTACAGAACTTGCTGACCGTCGCATAACATCTGTGCTCAAATTTCTTTATTACTTATGCCTCTTGATAGCACCATGTGACATAAGGTCACATTTTATATCGTTTTTAAATAAATTATCTTATCTCGCTTAACCTTGTATGATTTAAGACCAGGTTAAGCGAGGCCAGGTTAACAACAGGCCCAGGATCTCCACATACGAATATCCTGGGCCTTAAATCCTCGCTTCTAAACCTTGAATAGGTGATATCCGCCCGGTCTCCAGAGGAACTCAAAGGTTGCACAGGGACGATGTTGTTGATGCCACTCATGCGCTATTGCAAATATGCGCTAAAGAACATATCGGTTTATAATGAACATAAGCATCGAAATGCACATTACATACCTTCAAATGGAGTAAAATGAGGCAAAAATTTGAAACAACTTTTCGTGTTCTTTTTACTAGTGTTCATTCTAATTTCCAATAAAATGGCAGAAAATTAACACCCCAGTTATATTACCATAGTCAGCTTCTGAATCAACTTGAATAACAACCCATTCGATTGTTTAAAGGTGATTTGGTATTTGTGACATACTGTGCTTTCTACGATGATTTATGCCATCCAGATTTCACATATTGCCTTCTATAATCGAACTGCTGAAGAATTTCATTACAGTGGCAAGCCCATCGGTATAGCTCTAACAATATTATACAGCTACATAGTTTACTCAAGCATATTTAAATTTAGCGGCCTAGTTGGCGAATCAATCCTGTAGCAATTGAGATGTCACTCAGTGGGTTTGCCACTCCAGAAATCTGTGAGTTGTAAGGGATGGAGGTTCAATTCATGAAATTTATCTTTGGTGTTCTCTTCCCTCTCAGTAAAACTTTTCTTGTGTGTACATGTCCATTACTTAACATTGTATGTCATACGTTCAGCGCAGCTTAACCAAATATTGCCTTAGTACCATAAAAAAAACCGACTCGTAGCAGTTGCTTTTATCTTGTTTACATCCTATTGCCATTGGATAATATGTAAATAATACCAATTACTGTACCCCGTACATTAATAAAATATAGTGAGAAATGTGGGTTATACAATAATTCGGTAAGGTCTTCAATTATTGTGATCTTTCGTTTCAATTCGCCAATAGACAAATAATGTAAATTACTGTATCCGTACGTTATTATTGAAGAAGATGTATAGATATATATCAATTAGTTCATATGTCGTAAGGTCTTCAATTATGATCCATCAAGAACTAAGCTCCAATTCTTTTATTTAGATCCACCCATGCGATCAGGAATATGGATATCCGCCACGAGCAACTCTAGCAGATGAGCCTCTGCGTTTAGCCATACGAGCGCAGGAGCACGAGACTGCTCAAATGCTGCTAGAACGTGGAGCAGATCCCCACGCTGCCTACTACTTAGGACAGGAAATAAATTTGGTCAGTCCATTGGATTTAAGGTCGCTCGAGCTACTGCTGCTCTACGGGGCCGATCCAAATAAAAGGGATTTACAAGGACTCACTCCTCTTATGAAAGCCTGTCGCAACGCTCAAGCAGTAGAGGCTTGCCATCTACTAATAAGGTAGCTATAATATGTCTGTATTATGTTCATTATGTTACATAATTTCATAATTAAATTTCTCGTGTCTTATAGATAGAAATGTGTGCAGAAAGTCAGGTGAGGTTTACCACAAGAAATTAATGCACGGGGCCGAATTGTTTGTGAATAAAATTAAATTAAGACTAAAATAAATTTATTTTTCAAGAATTTTACACCACTTGCATTTGATTACAAAAGAAATGAACTTAAAAACTTATGGATTATGCGAATTTGGGTCCCTCATCAGTTAGCGCTGTAAAAGAGGATGGCAGTTATTAAGGGCCGCGTTTATGTGGTGGAGGGTGATGTTTAGTTCAGTCGATAGCATCGTTTCTGTGGCGTCACGTAGCATTTCCCTCTCGTATTTTCAATGGCAAGCTCCAAATTCGTGCAGCGATGCATGCTGTGATACCAAAGGCTTTGTCTTTGATTGAATTAAACTTACTAAACATTGATTGAATTGCTTCCTTTGGCTAGTTAAATTCAACTTAAAATAATGTTAAAAGGTTTTGAAGATTCCTTCCATCAACAGTTGTTGTATCCTCCTGTTCTTTCTCTCTCACCTAAAAACCAATGGATATAAGAATTAAATTTACTTTGCTTCTTCATAGATTTTTAAAATGCAGCGATTATGCTTGAAAATAATAGTTTAATATTTTGCTATGTCCAAACAAAGAATTCAGTATTATGATGTATGTATTGATAGCATATTGGTTATAATATATATTATAAGTTATAAGTTAGTATTCATAGTTTAAAAGCATATATTTTGTACTTTCTAGTTATGGGTTCAAATTATTTGTCGTTCAAGTAAAAAAATGGCACGTAAGTTTAATAACGTGCTAAACCAAAGAATTTTTACTAAGTAATGAAAATAACGCGAAATGCACTCTCCAAAAATTTAACTAGGCAATCTAATTTCATAAATGCTGCTTCTTATGAACGAAGACTAAATATTCTTATGCTAGAATAACGAGAATAATGTTCTAAAAACTAGTGAGACTCATGAGGCATTCCATTACACATTTGTTTTAAGAAGTAGAACCTTGCAATGACATTTATGAAACTGATGTTTTATGCCCTGGGTTGCTATCACAAATGCTCGACATATGGTAGAAAGCATGCTCACTCACCTGTTATCTTTAATAACCTACTTCAAACAGGCTATAGGTGAAGAACATATACATACAAACTATTTATTTAAGATACACAATGACGATGAGCTAAATGAACATAGGATTACTTTAATGAGATGTGACACAAACTATTATATCGCACATGGATCGCAACAATGGCACGACCTCACAAAGAGATGTAATGGGTTTAAAGTTTTCACTACTATGAAAATGTATAGCATACTGTAAAATATTTCCGTCATCTGGAAGTCCAGTAATGAATTAAGAGATTTACTAATTTGCTGGAGAGAATGGTAGTTTTACACATTGAGTCATGTAATTACTTCAAAAGAGGGCCGCGGTAGTCAAGTTGGTAGAGTCACGGATTAGCAACCAGAGTATTGCGAGTTCGAAGCTCGATATAACCAATTACCATTGTGTACGGGGGGCTGGTGTACTTTAAAGCTGTCGTGGCCTCAAATGTCCTATCTTGGCTTGGTGTAGAAGTTTGTAGAGTGGGTGTGCCAGCTTAGGTGTTGATTTCTTCATCTGACCCTGGTTCAAAATTACGAGGTGTCGTCCACGAATCTTTTCCTTCGGGATTGATTCTGTACCGTCACCAATAGCCCGTTGTATTGTTCCAGTGCGACATAAATTCAACTACCAATCTATCTTACTTCGAAAAACAATTTTTTGTTCTGCCACTATTGCTGCCCATGAGCGAAATTATGGGGTATTCACAGATAATTATTTAAACATATTTGGAGGGGTCATGCTCTTTCCATGGCTTAGAAAGGAGGTAAAAGTGGTAGTAAAACAGAAAAACATAAATAAGAGTTGACATGGGTGCGCGCCTGATTTAGCGAAGTACCAGTTTTTGGCGGACTCAAAACACCACATGCGACGAATATAAACTGACTAAAAAATTCTTATTTTCTAGCTACGGAGCTGACGTGAATGCTATGTCAATCGACGACCAAAAGTCGTCCTTACACTATGCAGTTCTGACCGGTAATTTGGAAATCGCTCAAATATTAGTGTACAACGGAGCACAGGTATGTTTCCCCCTAGAGTTCACACGGCCACCGCCTCTGTACTATGCTGTCCTTCGAGGAAGCGTGGACATATTGGAATTTCTTTTGGATTCCGGAGCTGATATCAATGCTGTGTCGACAGTCGTTGGTTCGGCCCTGCACCTAGCTTTGACCGAAAAAGTTGCTAATCAGTTGGATGTGGTTAAAGTGCTTATGCTACGAGGCGCCAATCCTAACGCCATCACTCTATCTGACAACAGGCCGGTTTTGAAGACTCCGATTGGAGAGTATCTTCAAAATGTCGAACATCCTCGCCCAGACATTATACGCTTGCTTCTCAGGTAAGTATGGCTCAACTTTTCATGAAATCAGCTGGCCTATTAGCTCTAAGACAGTTCCCAAGTTCGTCTATTAGCTCTAAGACAGTCCCCAAGTTCGTCTATTAGCTCTAAGACAGTCCCCAAGTTCGTCTATTAGCTCTAAGACAATCTCCAAGTTCGTCTATTAGCTCTGACAGTTCCCAAGTTCGTCTATTAGCTCTACGACAGTTCCCAAGTTCGTCTATTAGCTCTAAGACAGTCCCCAAGTTCGTCTATTAGCTCTACGACAGTTCCCAAGTTCGTCTATTAGCTCTAAGACAGTTCCCAAGTTCGTCTATTAGCTCTAAGACAGTTCCCAAGTTCGTCTATTAGCTCTAAGACAGTCCCCAAGTTCGTCTATTAGCTCTAAGACAGTCTCCAAGTTCGTCTATTAGCTCTAAGACAGTTCCCAAGTCCGTCTATTAGCTCTAAGACAGTTCCCAAGTCCGTCTATTAGCTCTAAGACATAGTTTTCTCCTGTGGTCCCCCTCTGGGCACATCTTTAGGTGTGTACGGACTTCACCACGAACCCGAGGTATCCTAGTGATCTCTTCTTTCCCCATGGGCTACATTCCCTAGCGAAGAGTTTAGGGAATGAATGTATCAGCAGCATGTAAGGCTATGGGATATAGTAGAGATACTGCCTGTGTTAAACAGGGTATCGCTACCCTGAAGACGGAAAAGGGATCTTTCCCTACTCTCTCTCTCATCTCCCTCCCTTTTCGAATCCAACCAAATACCGTCGTGTACAAACGGGGCTGGTGCACGTTAAATTTGTCGGGGTCTCAAATGTCCTTCCGCTGGCGTGGCGTGGAAGTTTGGAGAGTGGGGGTGCAAGCTCAGGTGGGACCTCGTCATCTGACCGTGGTTCAAAATTACGTGGTGTTGTCCTCGTGTCTTTCCCTTTGAGATTGATCCCGGACCGTCGCCAATAGCCCGTTGTGTTGCTCCAGTGCGACGTTAATTAAAATACCTACCTACCTCTCCCTCCCTTTCCCTATCTTTTCACAATTCCTTGACGTTGTTTGTCTTGTTTTTGGCGCAGCTTGGCTAATTATGTCCCTTGGCCATAAAATCCAAAACCAGCCAATCCATCAAACCCTCCTGTGGGCGCCACACCCCCGAGGGCTTTGAAAAGGTAATGCTAAATCCATGGAAATAAAGAGTATTGAGGAACAAGAGTGAGCAAAATAAGATGTTGAAAATTTGTCGCTTATAAAATATTTTCAGTAAACATTTATTCACTTCACCATACAGATGCAATCACTACGGTGATGCATTGTCATTGATTCTATTGATAATCACTGATAGAGAGGTAATGATTGTCTGTCGAGATTTAAAGATGCTGCTGACGAAAATAGAGACTAATAAAGACAAACTAGTAGCACAACACCAGGGTTCATCCCTCTCATTAGTGATTGTTTTTAATTTTACTGATTTAATTGATATTAGTTACCTTTAATAATGAGCAATCTCGTGTGTTTGTTGTGCTAATATAGTTTTGTTATTTCACTTTAATAAATGAGTCTATAATTTCAGTTCCAAGTTTTATTTCCTAACTTTTTTGAAACTAGAATTTCAGATACAGTACGTAAATATTTCGTCGAAATTCAAAAATTATAGGCACTAGACATGCAATTTATTATCAGTTGAGGCAGAGTTTTCCAAAGGGGGCGTCGAAAAAAATTGCCTTTGGAAAGGGGACGTTGGAAAAAAAAGTTTGGGAAACTATGCTCTAAGACATAATCTATTACCTCCGTAGAATTAGAATAACTGGACATCATGATTGAAGATATTCAATGAATAAATAGACTGAGTAATTTATTTGTAGCATTAACAGGATCAAGTATCGTTTAATGACCAGTCTCGGTTTTATAAGGGTTATGATGTTTTGTGTGTCGTGTCCATTTCTGAGCCGTGTGAATTTTGCACAGATTTGGCTATGTCGATTATTTTCGCGGTATGGTAACGGTTATGATAAAATATGTGACAAATGGTACGAAAATAGTGTGAGCTGGCTGAATTACCAGATTTGTAAATAGTTTTCTAAAATTCACTGAAATATAAATTAATGTCGTCACCTGAATGCAAGAAATAGGAAAAGTGGATATTTTGAGATATATCTCAAAATATCCACTTTTCAAGATACCTATACTCAAGTTAGTAAATCTGAAATCATACAGAGTTTAATGCAAGAACTAGGTAACCCCTTTTTGACCACTTAAGCTCTATCTATTGGATAATAAAAAATGTAAGGGAAACGTGCATTGGCGTCGAAACTATCTTTCCTTTTTATCAATAATCAAAAATTGAGTTATCTTTTGTAGGTTTTGGATACGAGGGCGATAATTAAAATAATAAATTAACTCTCTTTAGGAATTTAATACTCTCTAAAACAAGTGAGATAATCTTATAAGTAATGACTATGAAAATAAATTAGAAAAGAAGGGAATTAATATTATTATTAATATTCGAATCTACAAACAAAAAAATTTATAGACATTCCAACTCCAATCAGAAATTACTGTACATTAATTTATGAGGTTATTGTTAAAAGGAACTTTATATGCTGCTTAAAATATTTATGTTTATATTTTAAAACCAAAAGGGAAAACGAATGTATAATATAATATATTGCCTCTCCTTGATTTTGAATTGAATTGATTTTGATTTTTTATTACAAACAACATTTTTCGTTACATGTTTTCATGTATAGATAAGCGTAGAGTGCTAATGTTTTGGTAAGTTTAGCAACATTCTTACCTTGGGACGAAACTACGAAACTGGGCATGATATGATGTTCATTACGTTTTAAAGAGATTAGTTACATTTTTCAGAGGTTTTTGTAAAGCTAAACATAGAGGGAGCTAGTGCGTTAATAAGTTTGGAGCCCTTTCGCACCTCGAGACATAACTGGGCATGAAATTCGAATGAAATTTCAGCATGTTACTTATATTGAAATCCAACGCCATACATCCCCAAAACAGAGGGAAATCAAATCAGTTCTTAACGGTAGTATATTTTATTCTCCCGGCAGTTTGTTTATGTCCCCCTTATCAATCGAATATCATTGCGTCCCTTTATGCCTGATACGCACATCATTTTATGTTTTTCATCATTGAAAGGAATTTATAGAGAAGATTTTTATCAGTATTATATGTTGCTGAAAAGTGTCAGAGAAAATTAGAAAAAATAGTGTACATAAAATTAGAAATTCCCATCTATTTTTCCATATTTCACATTAAAAGGCAAATGGAATGTTATTAATTAATTTAGAATTTCGTTTTTTCGACAATAGAAATTTGCTTAGCAGTACTTTTATATCGTAGAAACCTTTAGATACAGGTTGACGCTGTTTGGCACAGTTTGACCATCTATGGCCCCTGCACCATAAAAATCCAACTAACCAATTATCAGGTCTTATTCATAGATAAAAGGGAACTCAAAAAACATTAAATACATTGTATTTAATAGCAATTTTCATATTGTATACCAATAGATTTTCCCCGTCTAGGTATGGAGCGAGAATAGTCTTAAAATGCCAAAGGGACCATAATCTCGGAATTCTGAAGGTCATACATAGGATTCATCTGGGTCTAAGCCTAGAAGTCATGTTCCTATTGATAGAAGCCAGCGAATCGTTTGACGTCTCCTTTATTGAAAAATCCAAACAGTTAAGTGACGACCAGAAAGAGCTATTGTACGAAAAAGCCCTACAACCCTTCACTCTTTTGCAGGCATCGAGGATTCAGCTGAGAAAGGCTCTCGGTTGGGGACCATCATTTCTAAATACGGTTCAAAATCTTTGTCTTCCTCCAGGCTTAAAAAGATATATTCTGTTTGAAGATGTCTGAATAACTTCTATTAGCATCGATATTTAAGATGCAGTGATTTGATTCTGTGATTGTAAATATATTCCGCTGAATAAAATAATTTTTTAAGAAATAAGCTGTGTTTTCTTTAGCGAACCTTAATAACATCGCGAAATTGCACTGTTCAACAATCAATGTTTGCTCTTTGTTTCATGAAAGTTCGAAATACTTCTTGAATCGTCAGTAGCATAACAGATATTTAGAAGGTCCTTGTTGGAAGTTTCCCTTTATGATTGACAAAAAATAGTTTCCTTCTTTACTTTATGATGAATTGAAATAACCTATCAAGACAAAGTCGTCTTCACTTATTCAACATATTCATATATTTTAAAAACCTTAAATTTAATAATATTCAAAACCATTAGGAATTATTGCCTTAGAAAAACACTCTTATTTACTGAACGAATTTTTAAGACGGATTTATAGAGAAATGAATAATGTGAATAAAACATATTAAAAAGTGGTGCTGTATGGTGAATTTTAAATGTATGCCATATAAAACTAAACTAAAGAGAAAATTAATTATTAAAGCAGCAAACATTTTGAATAAATATAGACGAAATTTAGGTATGATATCTTGTAGACACTTCATGAAACTATACTACAACCAAAGAAAATATTCAAGAACGTGAAATAAAATTGTAATTTTCAATCTGGTCAATTTTAATATTATTCAAAATGTCTGTCTTGATTTGAGTTGTCATATTTTAGATTTTATTTTTTACTTAGTATTACTCGCCAGCTGTTATATTTAATTCTATTTTATATAAATCAGAAGCAATAATTATGTTACAAAATTTTCATATGAAGTAACATTAAAATCCTTTTTTGCTATCTTTGATTTAATTTGTAGATTGTTTAAATAAAAACGTGTGTAAACGAGAGGTATCGTAAAAAAATTGAAGGCTAAGTGCAGCATAGAACTAAGCCACAGAAATAAATTCCGTAATGAAACGAATTAAAACAAAATATTCAAGAGGACCAACAAATTTTTTCCTTCCAATGAGTGTGAAATAATTGAAAGTTTAAGATAACATGACCTCTTGAATAATGGATAAACCATTTATAATTTTGGAGTTTTTTTAAACTTGAAAATTGGTAGTCTAAAATTTTAGAAGTGGCCCATCACTCGGTTGCCCGTAACTTTTGTTTGAGTTTTGACCAACGGAGTGTCAACTTAAACTGTTCCAAGCATTGATAAATACTATTGCATAAAAACAAAAGAAAACAAGATAATTTTGAAGCAGTTGAAAGGTATCGAAACGACTCGTTCCAGAGACTATACACGCCCATTAAAATCAAGCACGCAGAATAACTTTTATGAGTATCTAAGATTACCATTTCTTATGATCAGATGATTATCGCTTATAACTGTCATGTGCAGAATGTGCTTTAATACCTTTGTCTTTATTCCAAAAACAACCTTGCAGCCCAAAACGTTCTATACCTAAATACTCTTCCTCTCCATTCATCAAAAGAAGACACAGGTAGATAAGGCCTAGATCGGTAGGGAATGTAACGTGATAAGGCATGGCAGGATAATTGAAACCGTAATCATTGCATAACAGGCATTCGCAGTTAACCTTAACCGGTGCGATGAATGAAGAATTAAATTGGATGAAGGTGATTCCAGTCGATGATGGTGAATGCGGTGGGTGAATTCCCGTCACCTTGAGGGTGGTGAGGACTCACCGTTCGAGACATCATAGGTAGTGACGTCACTTCCGGTGATGAGATGAAGGGTTCTCGTGCATCGGAGACCGGTGTCCGAAAGAGAAAGATGATGTGGAGATGCAGGATGCTGTGGTGGGCGCTCTTGCTACTGTTGAGTGTGGACGCTCAGCATGTCAGGATTCCGGCCTATGCTGGGAGGGCTCAGAACAGATCAGGTAAGTAAATATTTTGAATGTTAAACCAACAGTTTTTAAAATCAACATTTTTACTGTTAAGCTGAGAATAATTTTAAGACAAAAGTTTTAATGCTAAACTAATAACGTTTTATAACTGGCATTTATCAAATGTTTTTCACAACAATGTTTTAAAACTGCCAGTTTAAATGCTTAACCAAACATGTTTTTAAGCTAGCATTTTAAATGTTTAAACCAACAATGTTTTTAAACTAGCATTTTAAATGTGTAACCAACAATGTTGAAAAATTAGCATTTTAAGTGTTTAACCAACAATGCTTTCCGGTAAATAAATATTTTGAAGGTTAAATCACATTTTAAAAGCAACATTTTTAATGTTAAGCTAACAGGGTTTCAAAACCAAAAGTTATATTAGTAAACCAACAACGTTTAAACATGGCATTCTTCAAATGTTTATAACGGACAATGCATTAAAACTGGAATTTTAAATGTTTGACCAACAATGTTAAAAATTGGTATTTTGAATGTTTAACCAACGATGTTTCGGGTGAATAAATATATTGAATGTTAAAACACAGTTTTAAAAGCAATTTTTTTTGGTTTTTGAAACATTGTTAAGCCAACAATGTTTCAAAAACCAAATGTTTTAGTGTTAAACGTTTAAACATGGCATTTTTAACTGTTTATAACCGACAATGTTCTAAAACTGGTATTTGAAATGTATAACTGATAATGTTTTAAAACTGGCATTTGAAATGTTTGACGAACAACGTTTCAAAACTGGCATTTTAAATGCTTAAACAATAATGTTGAAAAATTTGCTTTTAAATGTTTAACTAACGATGTTTTACCAACAGTACCAATGATAAAACTGAATGTTTTGAAATCATTTTTAATGTTAATAAGAATAAAACTTTTAGCGGTAATTTCTAATGGAAGGGAGAACATTTCTTTTCATGAAATGTGCAAATCATGACAAATAACACCAATGAAAAAATTTTAACTGTTAATCACGTTTGTAATGTTTCTCAAAAATGTATTTGATTCTGTTGTGAAAATCAAAAGCATTTGGAATGCGAAAATTTTTTAAATACTTTTTCTATGACAACTTTGAGAATCACTTATTATTCTATACCAGTTTGCTTTGCTAAAACCTTACAGTTCTTCCCATTTTGTTGTAATAGTTAGTTGTGCTGCAAAATGGTATAATTTATACTCTTGGAAAAATCACAATTTAAAATTCTGATGTTTATACCAATATTTAAGCGTATCATGATCAGTTAGGTACTTTACACTGTCGATGAGAACCAAAATATCATTCGGATAAAGTAAGCATCTAATTTTAATATTCATAAATGTAACTGTGTCAGCTGTCAATCACCTATTCTGAAGATTTTCATACTTGGAAAGAGTCATATTACCTATTTTCTAGGCAATACGCGTATGCATTTGGCAACTATTTTACGGAACAGATTGCTCACATATTTTATTCAATTAAAATGCGGATGGATCAAAATACTGCATTCATTGCGGTTCAAATTAATGCACAAAAAGAAAATAATCTGGGAACAATAACAATTTTTAACATAACTTTAAGAGAACACCTATTGGATATAACAAAATGAGGAGACTTAAAAGTGTGAATTGTTGCTTGAATAAAATCAGTTGTAGAAACACCAGAGATAAAAAATCTCACTATAACTTGAGAAAAAAGAATTAATAAAAATGATATTAAGAATTAATAAAAATGGGATTAAGTTATTGAGAAATTAAATTTAAGAGTTTAAAGTATATAAACAGAAGTTACTTTGAAAGTACTGATACATTTAGAGGTCCTATCGTGTCTTCTCCCTAATTATTGGTGATCAGAATTGGAAAGGGAAATTATTAAGGAGGAAATCAATTTAAGGAATTGAAGTCATAGACTCAGGGTCCAAACGAAACACACCGCAGCTACGTTTGAGTGATTCTGTTTATCCTAACATCTCAGTTAAGCCGGAAAATACTTGCTTTGTTTTCAAATTCGTGCCATTTATTTTGAAATTTCTAGCGTGTTTTTTTGTGAAGAGATAAATAGGTACTTCAAATGCTGTACGATATTTTCTGAATTTTTACCTCAAAACTATTTGCACTCAATGAAAGAAACAGACTGATTAAATATGCTTGAACATAATCAGGAGTCTCATCTTCGGACGTATGTGAAGAACAACATTTAAATAACTGTTTAAGCGGACGCTGTGTTCCCATCTTTCTGGACTTAAAGCTGATCAATGACATCCGATGAATCAATGTCTGAAACAGTAAAAACAGGTGGTGTTCTTTTAGGTACTGACTGTTGCTTTGTTTTGATGTCTCATTAGTGTAATTTTTAGAATACTGTACCTCCTCGACGGATCAGTGACCAATCCATTACAGCTACAAAAATCACTATCACTTTCCACATTCTTACCCTTCAGTTTATCATAAATACTTTTTACTTAGTGTTTCACTTTTACTTTCCTTTGACTGCTGTCCTTTTGACGTTGTTTGGAGCAGCTTGGCCAAATATGGCTCTTACGCCATAGAACACAACACAACCAACCAAAGAGTTTTAATTGAAATTAGTGAGCCCAAACTACAGCATACTGTTCAAACATAATGGTTGGTTGAGTTTTTATGGAGCGAGGTCCATATTTGGCCAAGCTGTATCAAACATAAGACAGACAAGTGTTGAACAGCATACAAGGAAAGTTTTACTGACATAGAAAAGAGAAATACACACAGAGAGGAATCGATCCTCTGCAACACTTTCAACACGCAGGTTATTAGTGTAGGTGGGCAAATCCACTTAGCCACGGCGGTCCCTCAAATATAATGGAAGACAATTTCATGCTTGAATGGAACCACTGACGAAATAACCAATTCTGTGTCAACTGATAGAGAATTTAAACGGATAATCGATTCTAAATACTTTTGATGAAGGTCGGTCATCTTATTCATAAATCACAATTGAAGATGCCAATTTTTTTGTAATATTTAGACCACCTATGACTTTAATGTTTAATGCATGTATTCAAAATGATAGACGAAAGGAGGGCGGCGCCAAGTTCAGGCGCCAAGTTGCTAAGAGAAATGGAAAGTCCCGCGATCTTCAAGGAAATAGTTATGAAACGGTAGCGAAAGTTTTTCCTCGTCCCATCACTGCCCACTTTAACCGTTGAGGTTAAGGTTAAATGCAAATCCCGCCTTTCACATCATTTGTGATCGGTGGTGCTATTGGATTCCAAAATCACGTCATCTGTTTTTTTTCTGCACAGTGGATGGAAATCGCTTTGAAAAACAATCAGGAAAAGAGCAGAGCGGAATTTACATTTTCATTTTTCTACAACCAATGGCAATATTGTTGGCAAGAAAGAAAAGTGAAAATTGCAAATTTTGTACTTTTCACAAAGATATTAGGTGTCGTGGTCATCACTCAGTTTTGAAACAATTTTTTTACATAAAAACAGGTTTCATGGTAATTATTTAAATATGTTTGAACTTCGTGGGTTTTATTTATAAGTGTATTATTATCATTCTGGATGAGGTACTTTTTCTTTTTACCCGAGTACAAAGCATGATAATATCGCAAACGAAAGTTTTTATAGAATGCTGTTTACCTACTATTCTAAAGAACAGTACCTTAGTACTGTTCTTATTACTCAACATCCCAGGAATGACAATCAAAATTGCAAAAGTAGGTTAAAGCAGAAATGTATGCTAAATCTAACTTTGTATATCAGTTGCCAAAATTTTTTTACTTATTTAAGAACTCCAGGATGAACGATGAGAAAAATATTTGCGTTAATAATTGACTTTAATTTTTACAAAAAGTAATCAACTTTAGTTAATAGTTTTTGTTCTTTTCATCACCACAATACAGGAGACAAAAGAAGGACGATGTGAAAATTTAAAACATATTTTATATTGCTATGTAAATACAACAAATAATGTCATGAAATCTTAAAAGTGGAAAATGCAAAACTACATCAGAATGTTTACTGATGCTCTAAGTTCCTCCATTTACTAGAGAGGGAGAGAACGTTAATGATTTTCAAACCCTCTTCTGATGTTCCGTCCAACTGTTTTCTAGTATTTTATCTTGCTTTACTCATTTTTAGTCTCGTCCCTATCTGCGATAGTCAAGACAATGCAAGCACATATTCTTGCACTAGCCATTGCATTTGTCTACATCTAGCGATATAACTGTCTCAGCTTTATGGTTTATTCTTAACTAAGTAGGATGAGAAAATCGAAATATACGCCAAAAGCGGGGAATTAACCTTCTTAGTGGTTGATTCGACGATGTATCTTTGCATTAGCAAAACTGACCAGATCTTGATGGACGGGATATCTCGTCATAGCAAAAAACCCCTGACCAGATCTTGATCTCGTCATCAGCAAAAAATTGGTCAGACTTGATGGACGAGATATCTCTTCGAAACCCTTTGGAGGGTTAAGACAAATAATGAAATAAAAGTTTGTAATATTCTTGCTACAACGGAAAGGGGACAGTGTGGTGAATATGACACAAAAGTTGGACAGCTGTGATAAATCTCAAAAATGCGTCATAAATATATTGTAATAAAAGAAATAAATATTCAGAAAATGAAGGGTTATTTTTATTGCTTCCTTTAATTTTAGACATTATGGAGCGTGATTTTAATTAATTTCTTTTTTAAATAATAAAGGTAAAAAAGAACAAAATGCCATCAGTTGATAACTCAATTTGTAAAAAGTCAGCTTTTCAAATTTTCTTGAGAAAGTTTTGTATGCAGTTCCGGTAGAATATCGTAACGTTAATGTAGGTTTTGATGATTCTTATTCATATAGATTTGGATTGCTGAAACTATGGCATGTATAATTCCATGTCTTTACATGGCTTATATAATTCCTTCTGTTTTGATTTCTAATCCTAAGAAAGAATCGAAAAGAATGATGCATCACATGTCTGCATTGTTCGCAACAATGACATAATTTCGGTCGAAATTGAAACATCCGCAATCCATTCGACTTAGAATTTGATATTTCTTTGCAGTGACTAGTTACGTAACGAGAAGAAGCACTGTTAGTCAACAGGACAATACTTTCTGAGCAATCATTAGCCTTTTTATTAATGAAGGGCTTTACATAATCTGAATCTCAGGTGACTTCATCCAACAGATCTGAAATTAGGCTGATCCTTCGTTACCATTGGTGTTAGGAGAAGTTTTTTTCCAGAGACCATATTTTCAAGGTTGTCCGATCCTGTATTTTGGACATTTGAAGATGTTACTTGACATGAGATTCAATTTTTTACATATAAGTCGAATTCATTGTCTTCTCCTTTGAGACCTATGGCAGTATCTGTGGTTGCTGCGTCAACAGCTTCGTCCAATACCTTTTTATCAGTGAAATATTTTTGTGAACTGGGCGTCGCAGCTTGTGCAGCAAATAGAGCCCTTTCTGCCATCTCGTCTTCGATGGTACACAGAAGCAAGTCCATGAATTCTTCGGGATGTTCAGCATTCACTCTGCAAAGATGTTTTTCTTTCTGTTTTTTGGCCTCCACTTTAGCCTGTTTCTTTTTATTTCGCTTTTCTCGAAACTTCTTCCTGAAATAGAAGGTCGGTATTTATTAATTTTTCAAAAATGGAAGGACACATTACATTTATTTAAAAACAATAGTTTATGGCTAAACGTAATGTTGATAGACACTGAAGAAATAAGGAATAGACCGCACGCTTACATTTGTTTCCCAAACCAATCCAACATCTTGAAAGGTAAATAAAACATCTATAAAAATGACGTAATTAGCAATGAAGAGCACTGTTTGTAGATAAAACGTCTGTAAAAATGACGTAAATAGCACTGAAAAGTACTGCTTATAAATAAATTGTAGCGGAAGATTCCTCTACAACAAAAATCGCTTCAATCAAACGTATATTAATTTCACTTGATTAAAGTTTTAAAAGGCGCTTGTTAGCATTTTGACACATAACATGTAGGACGAAATCTTTTAAAATCAGTATTGCTTACATACAACAATGTATGTATAATAATAAAATAGTAATTTCGATGTTCAGGTAACAATGAACTTATTGAATCATTATTGTACCAAAATACCTTTTATTAGATAGAGGGAGATCTGTTAGATAGATTAATAATAGAGGGGGTTCTGTTTTGTTTATTTCCGTTGTTGTAGCTAGGAAGTTCGTAATTTGATGCTGAATTCAGAATTAATGATATAATATGTAATTTAAACTGATTATTTGCTTTAATATTTAAAGATTCATACTCGACATTAACTCTCTATTAAAAATAATAAAACTTGTTACTTTTATACTTTTACAACACATGATCTGATTTATTTTTCTTTAAATTTTTAGACTCCAAAACCTTTTTCAATCAAAGTCCATCTGAAATTGATAACATTAATGAAATAAATAAAACAAATTGAGTATTAATACCATGTGAACTGAATCATCAGTTTAGAATTTCGTTGAATTTTTCCTTTAAAAATCGGTTAATTTACCGAAGACCATTTTATTACATCTCCCAGTTCCCAGGTCTATCCAGCCATAAAAACGGCTGTATCTTTTACAGGGCTGCCACATCCAAAAGCACTTATGAAATAGCAGTATTAGTAACATAAATATTTAAAAATACTGCAAGAAACGTCTCCTCTTAAGCCCTATTTTAGTTGCTCAGATACAAAATGAATCGGTTAAAGCACAAAATGTGCGAATAAAGTATGAAACACAGACGTTGAAGATCTCGCCAAGAAATATAAATTTAAAAACTAAATATTTATAAACAAGGTTCATGACAATCTAGCAACCAGATTCTGATGTTTTTCTTTCATGATTGCCACGGCTTGGCCCCAAATCTTCGAAATCGGCGTCGCTTGAAAAATTTTCTCTGAAAGAAAAATACGAAAAATATTTTCCCCATACGCCGCTATTAGTTAAAAAAAGGAGCGAAATTTTCGTAGACCTTTGGTGGATTTAGTAAAAGAAGTTGCCAACATTTTAAAAATAGGAGCTTCAGAGATAATTTGACTTTATAAGATAATCCTAGCGGCCAAGGTTGAAAAATGGTAGCAAAAGTCGCCATTTAGCCACCTGTGCCAGCCCTGCTTTTATTATTCATTATTTATCAAAAAACTGTTTTATACTTAGACTAACTTTGCTTCATGTAAGCTAATGCCAAATATTTAGGAATATACTTCATTTTTTCTACACAGAAAGAGTACACGAATGGGACATCTCAATGGGATCCGAGATGTCCCATTCTGTCTCAATCTGTTTCACTAGAACCGCGAGTTCAAAGGTCACATGTTTCAAGGAGGAATTATCCTAAACTGAATTGGTAAGAAATATTTGAATGTCGCAAAATTGTGTATAAGAAGGAATTGATTTTCAAAAATATTCTTAGATACTTAGTATTATTTATAAAGGTTTGCGATTGTTTTTTAATTTTATAAAATAGTAATCGCCATCAGTTAGTAATTTTTGTTCTTTCCATCACCACAATATAGGATACAAAAGAATGATGACATGAAGATTTAAAACATATTTTTACTGCTATGTAAATACAACAAATAGTGTCATGAAATTTTAAAAATGGAAAATCCAGAACTATATCAGAAAGTTTACTGATGCGCTAAGTTACACTATTTACTAGAGAAAAGGACGGAGAGAGAAAGAGAGGGCGAGAGAGGGGAGACTGAGAGAGAGGGGAGACATAGAGAGAGGGGAGACTGAGAGAGAGGGGAGACATGGAGAGAGGGGAGAGCTTCTAATTGATACAAAAATATAAAAATTATAAAAGTGAGAGCTTCTGATTGATACAGAAGTATCAAAATTATAAGAGAGAGAGAAAGCTGATTGACACAGAAATATCAAAATTACTAGAGAGCTTCAGATCAATACAGAAATATCAAAATTACTAGAAAGAGCTTCTTATCAATACAGAAATATCAAAATTGTTAGAGAGAGACAGAGAGCTGATTGATACAGACATCTCAAAGTTATTAAAGAGAGCTTATAATCAACACAGAAATATCAAAATTACTAGAGACAACTTCTGATTGACACAGAAATATCAAAATTATTAGAGCGAGAGAGATTGCTACTCTTTACAAATCCTGAAGTATGAGAATAAATTTGAAGAGGTGTTAAGATGCACACACACTCGAACGCGCACACAGGATCGTATTTCAGGATTGTACTTAACGCTGTTTGCAAAACATTTGATTTTGCTTCTAATTGATACAGAAATATCAAAATTAAACTGTAATTGACTAACAGTCATTAACTGTTTAAAAACTTAGACAGTTAGTCCATATTTATGAATTGTTAAGATATATCGTCGAAACATTTCTGTACTGAAATTCAAATAAAAATATCAAATGCACATGAATATAATTTATCGAATATAGTTCTAGTTATATATTAATTCTTTAGATATTTTCGTATATCATGAATTGCAAGTTAAAAAATGCATTCAATACACAATATTTATTCAATATAAATATAAATATTTGTATTATTCAATGTAGCCATTACAATTGAAATATAGATTCAATAAAACAACCAACTGACATCACGTTCAGAATAAATATTGGAAAAACGTATCGCCATCGAAACACTACTGCCACCTATATTTAGCTTGACAGAAAATACCTCTCAGAAAATTACACACTCATTAATAATTTATAATTTATACTATCATCTGTGCTTTCACGAATTTCAATACAAATATCACTTGCGCTTTTCTACTGTTTTATAAATATTATAGCTTGAATATAACTCGTTTCCTTACAAATGTTTTATTATGATAAATACTTATTGTAAAAATCAATCGTCCTTTTCGAAAACAAAGAAAATTACAAGAGCTCTATACAAACAAATCAGCTTTTTTATAAACCTATTTCTGTTTCATTCTTTTCATTGTAGCAATGCACCCAGTGTCCCTTAATCTTCAATAAAAGTTGTTTTCTTGAACAGATATTGTATTAAAATTATGAACTATTCACTTATATAGAAGATGAAAATTCAATTAATAGAGCAGCTTGGTGTAGTTGTGTATCCAATTTGTTTTTCTAAATATTTTTAATTACTTTGTGAGAGAAAAATGGCTCAGCAAAATATTTTTAACGAATGCCAATTTGACAAATAACATGAAAAAATTATTTATCAGTATCGTCCCTTTTGATAACAAAGAAAATTACAAGAGCTCTATACAAACAAATCAGATAAATATCTGTACCTAAATTAAAGGCTATTTTTATAAATAAAATACTTGAAAATGGATAAATTATTTTTTCAGGATTTAAAAGTTTTCAACTTTTTGTCGAATAAATTGTATTTCTTTTTCATTACATACCCAGCACCACCACAAAGTATTGAATTTAAAGCCTCATGTAAGTTAGAATAAAGCAAATTTTAAGGGGAATTTTACCTTTGTTGAAAGAACATTAAAAAAAATCCGAACTAGGACTTTTGAAATATTACAAGTTCTTTGTCATAGCGACAGATCAAGGTGGCTTATTTTACGAATTAAAGCTATATTTAAGCAACTTACATAAGGAAAGTTTGTTGAAAACAATGATTTTCTTTAGAAGAAACGCTGTCAAATCGATTTACCATTGCAAAAAAATGGTAGTAGGTTACCTTTGCTTCGTCTGGTACTGAAGATATTCAATTTTAAAACAAGTTCTATTATTATTGCACGTGCCACAAAACGGAATTTTCAAGGAAAAACATATTCGCTTTTAAAACAAACTAAGTGATAAATATCTTATCAAATTAATTCGTCACCTTTCCCTTAATGAAGGCGAAATTCGAAGATGTCGCAAGCCTGGTGCAAGAGTGCCACAAGTAAAAAAATATTGTTAGGTAAACTGAGTGCGAGAGTATTCGCCATAGATTCGTCATTTTTACGAATTGAGTTGAGCAATTTTACTGGAAAGGAACTTAAGAAAGGGAATTCCTAATACTCCCTCTAAATCATCTTTTGTAGTAGTTACATCAGTGTCTGTCACCTCTCGTCAGTTTGTACCTTTTTCAGGGGTGCGATATATGCGAAATGTATTATACGGTTGAATATGCATGCATAGGATTTGTGTCCAGAGTAGGTTGTAGAATTTATAAGTGTCAAAAAGATGTTAAAAAATTATTTTACTTTAAAATGATTTGGCATTTTTCTACGAAAGAAGAAAGTGATTATTCTGGTCACTTTTTTAAACTGCAGTCAACCAATTCAACCCGAGTGAGGTCGGGTAATTCTGCTAGTTTCCAATAAAATGGAAGGGGGTAAATGTTCACACATCAATCATGTTACCACAATTAGCTACAAACCCTTCAATTGCATTCTATTCTTTTATTAAAGACGAATCGATATTTTTTGAAGTCTAAACCTATTTTCACACATTCGCTCAGATTTTCTTTTTTATGCTGTATTTTAAAGGAGGATTCTCTCTCAGTCAGGATTTTACCTACTTACCTACTACCTATTACCTACTTACACCTATTACCTACTTACCTACTACCTCTCTATTACCTACTTACACCTATTACCTACTTACCTACATACTCCTTACAGCAGGGGCCACTATAGCTCTGTGGGTTTGTCCATCGCGCTAGCTGCTTGCGATGTGTAGGCAGCGTAGGTTCGATTCCTGTAACTTACCTGTGTGTGTTTCTCCCTTCTGTGTTAGAACTTTCCTTGTGTGTGTGTATTTTCATTTACTAGAAGGAAAAAATACAGCTTGGCCAGATCTTTTCCTTGCTCCACAAAAATATTAACTTTCTACTCTTTACAGCAGTTATTTTATGTGTTTGCTCTTTCCTTTGAAGTATATGGAAAAGCCTTTTTAATTGAATTTGTTACGAATTTGAATTATAATTTGTTACGAGTTTGGATCTTTCAAATATAATTCATATCATCACGTAAATGTGATTACATTCTAACTATCTTAAAACGCTATATTCATATAGACTCTTTAATCAGGAAAGTATACACATTCCAATATTCACACCTTTCAAGTTGGATTGAAGTTAATAAATGAAGACATTACCTCAAGAGGTTAATTTAACACCTTTTAGAATATAATACACACAAGAGAACAATGCATTTTACTCAATACTCAAAAACCTCGCTCTTTCTCCTTGAACCTTTATCGTAATAAAATGAGACGCACACTTATATAAAAGGCGTTTAAGTGTGCCACTAAGCTGTTGAATTAGCTTTATTAGACTATAACGTATTCCACAGTTCGAAAACAACAATACTTTGGTTTAAATTACAGTTTAGGGAAATAATACGCTTCTCTTTTGTGAGAAAATTAAGTTCGACCTTTTTCAAGTACATCTTTGGATGTAAGCAGAAGATGGAATTAAGGTTCCATTTGTACCCCGTCACTCACAAAATTTTCTGATTATTTCAAAGCGTTACATAGAAATACCTAAGCAAGACTCCTATTATAGTAAAATCAGTGCGTTTCCCTAGGTCTCATTGTAGTGTAGCCTTGTGTTTTCCTTGAGATTCGTTATTCACTCAACTTTTCATATTTAATAATCGAATATTAAATATCCTGATTCTAAATGCTTTCTTCAAGAGCATTATATATATTAAAAAAATCATTATAAATTCGTATTGGTATTTTGAATTTGATGAATTAAATTGGAACGATTCGAAAGAATTTATTTAACTGGTGTGATAAATAAGATGACTTTTTCAATGTGCATCAGCATTCTACTGACCCTTGAGGTATTTGCGATGGGTAGTAAAATCATGTTTTTTATAATTTATGTACACATTTTATCTTCGTATGTGCCTCAGATATCGACATTATTTGAACATTGGAAAGAAACGAAAAAGAGAAAATATAAATTCAACGGCTACGGGATTCATTTGCCAATTACATCGCTTAGTTTAATATGCTAGATTTGAGCCATGGAGTTGCATAATATAGCTAATGCTGCTCGGAAGATCTCGAAATTCTTCAACAGTCTGATTACAGAAAGCAGTGAAAGATCTAGAAGATAGGAAATCAGTACAGTAAAGAAAATGTGAACGAACGCTGAAATAGGCTTAGACGTCAAAAATACCGAATCACTTTTAACAAGTGAAGAGGAATTAATTTAAATGGACGTTCGGAAGATAATTTTGGTAACATGATTGAGGTAAGCCAATTTTGTCAAGCACTTTATTAGAAATATAAATCGTAAAATCGGCGTAATAAGCGTAATAAGCCGGACTCAGATGTAATGTAATTAGAAAGAAGAATTAACACTGGTAAGAAGAGCTTCGTTTGAGATATGGAACTGCATAATATTGGTGAAACTACACTGAAGAACTTGTTGCTCTAATTGAATTCTTCAGCAGACCGATTCAGCAGAAATGAAATCTGGAAGATAGAAATCAGCATAGAAAAAAATGTGAACAAATCCCTAAAGAAGTGAGAGACGCCGAAATATACAGAATTACTTTTTGAAAAATCGAATGGGATGCAATTAAATCGGAATTTCAAAAGCTGTGGTAACATCATTGGAGTGTGAGCTTTTTTGCCATGCATTTTATTGGAAATGAGATGGTATGTAGGCAGTGTAATTTAAGTCGCACTGCAGCAACACAACGGCGCCGATTTATTGGAAATTAGAATGAACACCAGTAAGCATGAAATGCTACTTTCTATTTATGATTAGTTTTATTTCATTTGGAAGTATGAAATCTACATATCGATGGTTATAATCATTATAAATGGATTTTAATAAAATGTCGAATGTGGTAATGATACTTCCATCAACAAATGTAAGGGAATTAAAATGTAATGTAAAATTAAGGGACTTCAGAGAAAATACTATTCCTTGAGTCGCTCTATTGTTACGTTTATTTGGTCATTGTAAGCCGATTGGACAAAACTGTATTCTAAACATCAAGTATTGTAGTTATACTATCCTAGTCTAGCATGCAAGGTCATCGTAGCTCAGTGGGTTTGCCTACTGCACAACCAGCGAGTTGTGGTCAATTAGAAAATACACATGATGAGCAAATAGTTACTTTCAGTATGGACATATTCTTTCTATATATTCTTTAGAACCTAAATTTATAGAAGTCTAACACTTACAGAAAAGAACCAGATGTATTATTTAGCCCAATGCCCGTTCCCTTATGTGTCGTGAAAAAACAAAGGCTTCAATGTAAACTCGAAATCCTACTCCAAATAAAGCTTTTTTTTGTTTTTTTAATAATTTGTTTCTACAATCACCATAAAAGTATTACATGTGTAGATCGGCTAAATTATTAACAGAAACAAAATTGGTATAAAAAAGTTATTCTAGAAATGAAGTTATGGAATGTAAAGAAATAATCATCAATTCGGGACAGATTGCAATGGAGTGGCCAAGAGTCCCCAAAAGAAGCAGCAAGTTGAAAGATATATACAAGCAACCCTCCAAGTGGTTTCGACGAGATTTCTCGTCCGTACAGATCTGACCAACTTTGCTAATGACGAGATATCTCGTGATCAAGATACAGCCGATTTTTTTCATGACGACAAGATCAATATCGGGACAGTTTTCTTCTAATGATCGTGATCGTGTTTTCTTCTAATGACGAGATATCGCGTCCAACAAGGTCTGGTCAGTTTTGGTAATGACGAGATACCTCTTCGAGACAACCACCTGGAGGATTAAGTAATGGCAAACGAAAGAGGTCGTGATCGATGTCTTGAATAGCAGAATTGTTACAATTGAAGAATGGTGATTCGAAAAAATTTATGCGTTTCTGTAACACTGTTTAAGGTATTTTGAAGACGCATTTGTACGGATGGAAATAATTTTTTTTGTAATTTGACCTTTATCAGTTGTGGACCAGAGTTGTTACCAAGATATAAATGAATTATTATAGTTTTCCTTTTTTATCAATGATTTAGGAAGGCTATCGAAACAAATACGAATGTATGCTCATTACTTGACGTTACCTTGTGTTTGGCGCAGCTTTGCTAGAAATGGATCTTGGGCCATAAAACCCAATCAACCAGCAAACCTATATAGCATAAAAATTCTACAAAGCATTCATCTAAAGGTGAAAGGTATGGATAAAATCAAAAGATGCTGCAGAACGGGCAAATCGTTTTGTTATGCTACGATTGTAACGAGGAAACGAAACTCACTAATGGAGCAAACGCTTTTTTCCACTCCCACACAGGGTCGGAGGTGCCTAATAAAATGCGTTACTTCGAAGCGAGAAGTGTACAAATGAAATTCCAAGGTAAGGTTCAATAAACCGGTATCCTTGGTGAAAGTGAAGTCGCACCTTTGTTAGATAAACACCTCGGTTTAATTATTTTTAAAAGTTGGACGCGGCACGGAACGTCAATTTGTTTTGATCACTGAATGAAATGCGGAGGTGCATTATGATAATTTTCTGATGATTTCATTCATGGAATTTGATAAATCGTTTTTATGATTGGGGTGATTCGTGGAAAAAAAAACGAAACCCTGTTAATATATTTGAAATTGAGAAATATAAATCTGAATAAAAAATTTAATTACTTGGGATCTGAAATTGAGCGTCAGAATGAGATTGACCCTGAAATCAGGAAAAGAATTATTACGGATAATCACTGTTTCTATGGCTAAGAAGCCAGTTGAAATCTCACCTCATCAAAAGAAAAACAAATCCTGTTGTACAAAACTCATTAGACCAGTGTTAACCTATGCCTCTGAAACATGGTCATTGACAGCAAAGGAAGAGAGTGCATTGGCAATTTTTGAAAGAATTTTGAGGGCCATTTTTGGTGGTGTCCTTGATAATGGTATTTGGCGAAGGAGATACAATTATGAATTGTACAAACTTTTTGAAAATGAAGACAGTAAAATTTGTAAAATTGAACTGAATGAGATGGGCAGGTCATCTTTTGAGAATGGATCCAAAGAGAACGTCATTGAAAGATTTTAATGCAGTCCCTTTTTGAGAAAGACAAAGGGATAGGCCAAAAAAGAGATGAAGGGACTGTCTGGATTATGACAGTCCCTGGATTATGACTGTCTGGATTTAGTGCCATGAAAGTCAAGAACTGGAGTTCCATGGCTGGAGAGAGGGTAGTCTGGGGAAAACTTCTGAAGAAAGTCAAGAGTAGACAGGATCGCCCATGATATCCAACAGCACCCCAGACCATAACGCCATGCGTTCGTCCAGTATGACGCTGAATAAGACACTCCGGGAGAAGGCGTTCACCTCTGTAGCGTCTGACGAGTACGCGTCCATCGTTATAGTCCAGATTGTAGCGGGACTCATCTGAGAAGACGACTTGTTGCGAATCGGCACGCCACTGGCTGTGTTGGTGAGCCCATTCTAGCCGGAGGCGTCGGTGGTTCAGCGTCAAGGGAATCCTGCGCTGGGGAATCCTTGCACCTAGCAGCAGACGTCGTCGAACCGTGGAGGGCAGACAATGACACACCTGTAGACGTGCTCCAATGTTGTACCAGCGCACGAGAGGACGCTGTACGATCCGTCACCACCATGCGGATGAGGTGTCTGTCGTCCCGTGGTGACGTCATATTGCGTGGCCCACTGTCGGAGTTTCGACTTGTCCGGTTCTCCATGGTCCATCTCTTCCACACACGCATCACTTGTGGCATTACGCCCCGTGCGAGGGGCGATTTCACGATACGAAAGTCCACCCTCACGGAGGTCGATCATGCGGCCCCGTTCGAATTCCGTTAGTTGCTCGTATGGCACTCTGCGTTTTTGGCGAGGCATATTGACTTCTAATCAATCATTTACAGCAGTCAAACGACGATACACACATTTTAACGCACCTTTACAGTGCTTTTTATACAAGGCTCACTTGGAAGTTTAGAGGGTATTTCTCGGCCCACACATGTGTGATCGCTTTGTAATTCTAATCATTTGCATATCCTAACCTGTTTTGCATTTCCTGCAAGTTTCGTTTAATTTGCATGATTCCTTCACGGTGTTGCAATTATAATGAAGATGTAAAATGTTTGGTGTTTGGAATGCAAGTTCGAATAATGAAAGAAATATAGTGGTACACAGGTAAAATATTCAAGAAGGATAGTAATTCTAGGAAAGTAATAGTATAATCAATTGTATCACATCATAGAGTTGCTTACTTGTTGATGGTGGTGCAATATACGTTTATTACTCTCTCTGTTCAGGACGTTGTTATTACATTGTTATTTACAAAGCCTACTTTTCTAGGCAAGTCTTAAGTTAATTGCCAATGGTGTATTATTTGCTGAGTTCTGTAAACCTATCTCTCCTATTATTTTAGTACCAATGTTGTGTATTAGTATCAAATAATGTGAATAGAAAAGTACTTAGAAGAGCTTATATAAAAAGTAGGACAGCAATAAATTCAGTGCAAAGTAATTTTACATTCTACACTCCCACTTATTGTCCAAAAGCCATCTAGACCTTTGGCTCTTTATTCACTCAATTTGCTTATCACTGAGATTTCAACCTAAGGGTGAAATATAGATTTTCCTAAGTCCCTGATTGTAAGAGATGGAGACCATTCATTGGTAGGAGGAATCTCGTCCTGGATTCCCAAAGATCTGCGGCAGTTGCCCACTTCAAACTTTTAATAGGTCATGATTGTTTGTCTGCCCATCTCTTTTTTTGATCACCCTTCAATACCTGAAAATTAATAGGGCTGCATTCAAGTCCTGGACTGAAGAACAATAAGATTCCTGGTTGAAGAAGTTACTTGCAATGTATCCCTGAACTCAAAATAATTTCTGACTTCTCGGCGAAAAGGAACCTCTGTCTTCCAAATCTTTCTAGAAATCTCCTTTCATTCAGGCATATTGCTTACCACCGTGTGTTGCCACTTAAGGGCTAAATCTAGACTTTCCCAAATTGCGGATGGTTAGAAATGGAATTCATTGGTAAAAGGATTCTCATCCTGAACTTCCCATGATCTGAAGCCCAGTTGCCCATTTCAAACACTTTTAATTGGTAATGACCGTCTGCCCAGTTCTTTCGGATTATCTTGATTGACTTCCTCTCTTCTATTTATGTGACTCCATACAAGTTGTTTTCAACTTTAATTATTTGGACTTGTGCACAGGCCCTTAAGGCCCTTCACTTCAACGGACTTGTGCAAAAGTACTACAGAGCCCTTGAGCTATTCTCACTATAGCCAAACTCTCGGAATTCACCAACAACATTTATGATTACCATTGACGAGGTATAATTTAGAACTATAATCTACTGCATTATGTAAACAGCAAGGCAATGTAACGTATTAAGTCGATTATATTTTAGTTTGAAATAATTTTAGAATAAATCCGCAACATTTCAAAATTAATATGAAAAAGTAAAATTTTAAAATTGTAAGAACATTCTATAGATCGCGTACAAAGAAATGTTGATGGGCACTGAGTTACTGATCCGTGAACTTATAGATGAATAATCTTCACGTCAAAAATTGACACATTTCATTTTGCAGTTATTCGTGTAATACCATCAGATAGCGTAGTGATTCGAGTGGCCAAGCCAGGACAATCAAATGTTGGAATTACACGACTAAGAGACTCTTCCTTGACCCGCATACAGGTAACGTTGACTTTACAACTTACAAATTACTGACATGATGTTTATTATACTTTTGTTTATATCACACTCTATATAGAAGCCATTACAAATTTTAGTAACGGACATTTGTTCCAGTCCATGGTGACATCAAAGTTTTAATCTTTTCTCCAGTAACAATAACACAAGGGAAATTGCTAACATCATCATCAATTTCTAATGCCCTCAGGAACAAGCTTAATCCATTTAACTTGATTTTATCATATTTATTTTCCAATTAAAATAAAAAAAAGGAATGGAAAAGTATAAAAATTGGTTTAAATAAAACTATAGAACAGGCAGAATGTTTGTAATCAGAATCTTGTAGAATTTCGCTGTTCACAAGAAATTGAGATGTAAAGAAAATAGAGTAAATCAGAGTTAATCATCTTCCTTTCATGCACTAAAGATATTTTGCATATGAAGGTTCATTATTTGAATGTTTTTGATTCAAACCTAGCTCCTTTCTTTCTTTATTGTTATTATAAAACTAGCACATTCCGATAGTGCCTCCCTTACAGTTGAGTTGAAACGTAGAAAAATATTTGGACTGGCTTTTCTTTACCATTTCTTTATAGAATCCATACTGGAATTCTCGAGCAGAGGATCAAGATAATAATACGAGGGTCTAATGGCGTGACCAAACTCGAGATTAGAATGGATAGTGGAGAATAGTATACGACCTTTGACTCTCATCCCTTTCAATGCACCCTTTATTTCCTCAGGCAATGTCATGAAATAATGAAGATAAAGACGACCAGGTGCATAGTTGCGAGAGTCTTTGAAACCTCAATTTTGATGTTGAGCATACGTGTGTTACCTCGTAAATTTCTGAGGGTAATCGCTGAGTTAATGCTTTGCGTTTCTTGATGACAGTTTTATGGCTTTCACCCAAAGGTTGTCTTTGGAATTTTCCACGGTTGAGTACTTGTTTAAATTGAGACATGCATAAAGTTTAAATCACTCAAACTTCAGCGATACTTTCAGCCCAAGCTCAAAGCAATAATTTATGTTATGTAAAACATCACCGATTATATACGAAACCAATAAAGAAAACCAGTTCAAGAGTAAAGCACAGTGACTGGAGTTAATGGACTGAAATGCTTTATATTGTTCATGACTGTTTTAATATATGATTCCTGAACCAGATATTACAAATTCGAAGTAAAATATTTCGCCATGTAGAATGCTTGAAAAGCCATTCAGGATTTTCTTCTCAGGTAACCATTCATTTAGGGAATACTAGAATTCATATGTGACAAGGTTAATTATATCATAATTTAAAATAGTATAAAGGAAAGGTGTACCCGTTTGAAATCAATTTGTAATCAAACACATTTAATGAACACACTTCAAACAACTTAGTTTTCTAAATGAATTCCAAGATATAAAATGGAATATAAGGCTATATTTGAATAAAAAATTAAATAGGTACTATAAGTATAGGTCTAAAGGGACTACCAGTCTCTTGTTTAAATAAGCCGAATTTCGCATATTAAATCAACCTTTAAGGAAATTTTGTGTTATATTTCTAGCCTATCCTATTTGTCCCTCGTATTAGTCCTCGTGCTAATCTCTTGGAAGACTTGTCCAGCATGGGTCTTCGGAAAATGGCCACAATCATAGCTTCTACTAATTTACAAGCTCATTTACATCAGTTAGGTAAGTCAGTATTATCTTTTAAGATATTCATACTGTGTGAAGGCTCTCAATTGTCAATTGCATGCGATCTTTATCGACACTTTATATAGGAAATTTGTAGTATAAGTTTACTTTTTATCACAAGATTGTCACTTTAGGTAACTTGTAAGATATGAGTTATATCTGAATTATACGAATTGCTTAGATCCTCATATATATTTCAATCCAGTATAATTACAAACATTGTATCACCTGACGTGATATTACAAGAATGTTTTTATCCATCTCAAGATAGATACAACTTAAAAACGATAGGATACACTTTTATGAATATGGAAAAATAGTTTTAGAAAATTGAAACTATTCACTGCCAAAACATTTCTGTATACGCAAGAAACATTGAGTGCCCGACACAACGTAATTTTTTTGCAATAGAAAAGTTAACAAAAGTAAGTTTATGTCTGTGACTATAAATTATTGACGAGTAGTTGGCAATCTATTAGTATTTTAAATTTGAAGTTGTATTTGGGAGTTGATTATTTAGTATCTGACTTAAAACTCATTCGCACCTTTTCTGTCATTTATACCTGTAAGCTATACTACAGACACGACAAAATATGCTCATTATAATCCCATAATTAATACAAAAAATATGGGTCAAAATAATGTTCTCTCATTCCTCTTTACATTTACCGAAGAATGTTGCAAGCACAGAAAAATTAGTTGTTGAAACGCTTTTAACAATTAGTTCTCTTAAAAATAGGAATTGAGATTTTTTTTGCCTATGTGCGTGGACACTAGAATTTACGGGAAAGAAAGAGCTGATTTTTTAGCCAAAGACGCTTTGAATTTAGCAATTGATGTAAATTGTAACATTCCTGTTACTTGAAAGGTTTATATTATGACAAGCTTGTTGCTATGTGGGACGAAGAGTATGTCTCGTCCGAGAAAGCTGGACACACCAAAATTTTTTTTTCCTACTATTAAGCATAGATTGAACTCAGAATTATTTTTCTTCACAAACTTCAAAATTACGCAATTTTTATCTGGCCATGGAAATTTTGCTAAATATCTATATAGGTTTCATCTTCGGACTAATGATATGTACGAGTGTTCTAAAAAGCAGCCACAAGATGTAGAGCATTTGCTTTTTAGTTGTCCTGCATTTAAAAATTCAAGAATGTGCCTATAAAATGATTTGAGAAAATTAGGTAAAACATGGCCAGTGAATTCTCAATGTTTTCGTTAAATCTAATCTGCTTTTCTACTCATTTGTCAAGTTCATAAAATCTTGTAATTTTAGTTACTTTGTTAAATCAACTTACTTCTGTAAGCCCCGTGTTGTACTTCTGTGGTGCACGGGGAGTTGCTTTTGTTCAATAAAAAGAATAATATTCATCATTATTAATTCTTGCACAATGAACATATTTTGCCATAGTATGTAAATTATTAATTCATGTATCATGAATGATATGGTAATAAGTAGTTTATTTTGCTTATTATTGATGAGATCCTCATACAATTAAATTATATATATACTTTGACGCATATAAAATATAATTGAAACTACACGCTAGGCTGAGCAGAAAAACTATTATGGAAAGTGACTTAGTTGACCTAGTGAGGAAAAGTTGACTTGTGGGTCACATAGATCTAACACAAAATTGCAACGATGTTCTTGTAACTTTTGTTAGTTTCAAGGTTAGAATGGCCCGGCTAGATATTGATATAGATCGCTGAAAAGTTTTGTGTTTCATAAGGGTCCCGTTCTCCAACTAGTTTGCATTAACACTAATTGTTATTAATTCAATATCAATTTTTTAAAAATTATTATTGAATTCAATTGCTTATTTTGGGATTTTCAATTTTGTCGAGACAGAGGGAGATATCTTTTAATTCTTTGGACTTTGGTGTCAGATCTGTGTGACCCACTAACCAACTTTTCCGGACTAGGACTGAGTCAATTTTGAATAAAAAATATCAGGCTATATGCCGACCAATAGGTGTAGATCCAGTTTCGAATTCTTGGAAAAGTATGGATGTCTGTCCGTCTGAAATAAATGTGTGTCCTTTCTATAATCAGGTTGGGCCCAGAATGTGTGGTAGGTTTGTGAGGTGTAACTAACTAACTAACACCAACACACATTCCCGTGCCTAGTGTCGTGAGACACTGTACCAGTTTAAATAAATGTGGTTGGGATGAATAGAGCATGCCACCGAGGTGACATGTCTATCCAGAATTTAGAGCACGTTACATTTATACATTATTATATCTATACAGTAATTACATCTATATTATACTAAGTTACACTATATACATATATACAACATGAGAGAAGAAAAAAAGTAGGTTTTTCAGTCTCTTTGGATGATCAAGTCCTGATGATTCTCAATGAATCTCATCATGTTAATAATTTTGATCCTCGAGCCCTTGGTAGTAGCAATGTTCCTGAGCCATGCGATTTGAAGGTGGTCGGCAGGCGTCCTCATATGCCATGATGCTGTAAGGGGGCAGACTGTAATGTAATGTAGAGGTGTGCCGATTTCACCACAGGAGCAATTTTCTGAACTGATTTTTTTAAACCTCGTTAGGTAGGATGGAAACGGACCATGCCCTGTGAAGAAGAGTGTCTCTTCCCTGGTCCAACTTGCCGATTTTAGTGACACTCTAGGCAACACATCATGTACCATCCTACCTGTTTCTCCTTCATCCCATTCTTTCTGCCATGCACCAAGTAGCCAGCTAGTGGTTTCCCTCCTGCAATGACTTCTGGGCCATTTCACCCCTTCATCAATGCACTCCGTTGTGGTTACCTCTTTTGCTAACCTATCTGCTTCTTCGTTTCCTTCATGGCCCGCATGGGCTTTAATCCAGCCTAGACAAATTTCCTTGTTGTTATTTAATAAACATTGTATTCTTCGTGCCAGTGGACTCGGCGTTTTTGGATTTCTAAGTGCCAGGAGACCAGCTCGGCTGTCTGACCAGATCTTTACATTTTTATCTGCTCTTGCTTCTGCCGCTTTTATGGCTGCTAATATCCCATACAGTTCCGCCTGGAAAACGGAGTTGCTGTCCTGCATTCTCGTGAACCATTGCTGGGTTATACGCCCTCCCTGCATAGAACAAAAAGCACTTCCCACTCTATTTTCCATTTTGGAGCCATCGGTGAAGTAGCTTATGCCGGAGTGAGGTACTCCCACTGCTGGGTTTATTCTGTCATATGAAAGAGTTTTAGCTGGATGTACAGACCAACCTATTGCCCTTTCCTCGTAGTCATCTTCGTCATAATTTGCATTTCCAAGCTTTGTACTTATTCTCATTCTCATTTTGACGCACACTGCTTCTTTTTGAAGTGAAAGATGTAGTGGTGGAATTCCCGCAATTGTTTGAAGGGCCAAAGTGGGTGCTGTTCTGTAACTGCCTGTAATTGAGATCAGAAATTTTCGTTGTATCCCATTAAGCTTTCTTATAGTTCGTTGAGTTGGGTTATGACCCCAGACCACTGCACCATGACTCAACATTCTTTCTGTCACTGTTTTGTACAGCAGCTTTCGAAATTTCTGCCCTATTCCCCATCTCGTTCCAGCTATTCTTTGTAGCATTTGAAATTGGAACATGGCTTTTTGTCCTAAAGTCTGTACATGAGCTGCCCAATTTAGCTTCTCGTCTAATGTAAGTCCTAGGTACTTTAAAGTACTAGTTCGTTTAATTCTTTTATTATTCCAGTAGATGGAAGGTCCTCTCGAAAGATTACTAAGGAGGAGGTACTTAGTTTTTTCTTCGGACACGTTCAGACCTTGCTGATCTGTCCAGGTTTTTAACAGGTCCAGTGCATTTGTGGCTAGCTCACCTAATTTGCGCTCTGATTTTGCCGCGATAATAAAGGCAAAGTCGTCAGCAAATGCTTGCATGTGGACTCCTTCCGGCCATGGTAGAACTAATGCTTCATCGGCCACGATATTCCACAGCACTGGTCCGCTGCACGATCCCTGTGGACAGCCTTTCCCTTGTTCCTTGATTGCTGGACCCTCGCATGTCATGAGCATGACTTTTCTGTCCTCAAGTACTTTAGCAAGAGTATTTTTAATATTGGAAGGGCATTTAGATTTCGCTAATCTGTTTTTGATGATATTATAGTGAAGATTGTCGAATGCCCCCTCAATATCAACCGACACTACAGCGACATGCAGTTTTTTCTTTTTCTCTTCGTTAATTCTGTTTAGCAAGGTTTCTAGAGCATTGTCAACAGATGAGCCCTCCTTGAATCCAAACTGGAGTGCATGTCTTTCTTTGTTTTCAACTTGATGATAAGTCAACCTTTGTACAAGCAATCTCTCCAAAGCTTTACCCAGAGTTGGAAGAAGAGTAATTGGTCGATATGATTTTATTTCATCGTGTTTTCTTCCTTCCTTGTGGAAAAGAATGATAATTCCTACTTTTAGGGGCTTAGGAAAGGTCGCAAGATTTAGACATTTATTGAAGAAAGCAAATATAAGTTCTGGAAATTTGTTATTGATAATTTGCAACACGAGATTATCTATACCATCATATCCAGGTGCTTTGCCTTTCGGAAGATAATTGACAGTTCTGTTGACCTCGTCTTTGGAGAAGTCTGGGTCCCTTAGCGTATTAGTGAAATCTTCAACCGTTATACTGTTGCAGTTGTTACACTGGTAAAGTGATTCCAGAATTTTACCCGCGAGTTCTTTGACAGAACCTGCGTTTCCGTCACCTGCTATTTTGAAAATTTCATCTGGTATTGTTCCTTTCCGAAAAACTGCCTTGTACTGTTTACCGTAAGGAGAACCAGCATGTGTACAGAATTTTCTCCAAGCTTCCTTTTTGGATTTATTTACATCTTTTACGAGTTGAGCTCTTTTCTGTGCATAAATTTCTCTAGCTCGTGCTTTTTCTTCACCCTGTGCCTTTTGAGATCTTCTTCTAAGAGCATTTACTTCCCTCTTTTTGATCTGTAGCTCCTGGTTCCACCAAACAGGTTTGGTATTATTGTAGGAAAATTTCTTTTTCCTGAATGCCTTATTGCAGGCTGTGGTGATAGAATTTTGCAAGTCCTCAGTTATTTTGTCCAATGTTTCTGGCTCTGAGCATTTGGCAATGTCTCTATATATTCGGGCTGCATCCTTTTCGAAGTTGAGTGCGAATTTTGTGTGTCCTCCAAAGGCTGTTTTGTACCTGGTGTACGTCGATGATTTTCTTACCGATGAGATAACTGTTCTGACGTACATGTGGTCACTCAGTGTTTCCTCATCCAGTACTTCCCAGCCGCACTGATTCGCTAGTTCTGGGTGAGACACCAAAGTAATGTCCGGCCAACCCACATTCATGTTGTTGTTAAAGGTTGGAGGTGATTTGGGATCGTTGAGGATCTGTAGTTTATGTTCGTGTATGAATTCCAGTAGTTCTGACCCTCTAGAGTTTTGGTGGTCGTACCCCCAGTTGATGCTATGAGCATTTAAATCGCCACCAATTAAAAAGTATTCATTTCCACCTTTCCTAACATTTTCGCTGAGTTCTTGAAGAGTTACGTTAAGGTCGTCTTGAGGTGATGAGTAAGCTGAAAAAACCATTAGAGACCCGTTAATATTTTCAGTTTTAACCACCACCGTGTTATCGGTAATTGCAATAATAGCTGGATGCAGATTTCTATTTGTTATTATAATCCCTGCTTTTTTATTTTTCGAGATCCAGTGTATCCACGAACCGGGTATTCCTATGATTTTATTTTCCTTTACATATGGCTCTTGTACCAAAATCACATCTGGTTCATATTTCTCTGTCATAAACAAGAGTTGGCTTGTTGGAGCTCTTGCTTTCCTTAGGTTTATTTGAACGAATGTCAATGTGGGACGAATTTGTGTACTTATGAATTGAGTTGATGTGTGGTGTGACATTTTAATAGGAGATTGTCTTTTTGAATATTTTGACTTCTTCTTGATAGCATGGACATATAACATCTGCTGAAGAGTGAGCCATGTTTATATTGGCTCCATATTTTTCCACTTGCTCCCAACAGTTGATGCATTTGAGAGATTGGCTTTTGCATTCAACTGTTTTATGTGGTCCAGAACAATGAGCACAGTATATTTTGTGAGTATGGCAATTGTTTTGAGTGTGGCCATACATTTGGCATCTATAGCACCTCTTGATATTAAAATGTTCTTTAACATTGTATGTTGACCATCCAATGCTGATCTTTCCCCTTGATTTTAGGTGCTTGAATTGTGGGGCTGGTAACGACACAATGCAATGCATTTTATCTTCATTGGTTTTAATTTTGAATTTAATTTGTACCTCTTCTGGTAATGCTTTTGTTTCTGTACAAATAGATGCGACTATCTCTTCATCTTCTGTTTCTTTCGGTAAACCAAATATTTTTAGTCTTGGTGTTCTAACTGCAGGTTTTCTGGATTGGATTAAATTATTTAAAACGCAATTACTGTTTATACATTCCAGCAGCTTTTCAACATCTTCTTCTCCGTTGCAAACTACAGCAATTCCATTATTTTGTAATGGTCTTGTCTTTTTTACCTTTATTTGTTGTTTTGAAGGCTTAATATGCTGTTTCACGATGTTTTCTATTGTGCCTTGAGAATCTTCAATTTTCGATTTTGGGTAAAGGAGGATTGTGGAAGGTTTCTGCTTTGTATTGGGTTTTGATTTCTTAATCTCATAAGATTTCAAAATTTGTGAGGCATTTTCTTGGGGTGTGGGTTGCTCATAAGCAAGTCTCCTTCCAAGTTCTTGTAATATTGAGTTGCATACGTTTCTTGATGACTTTGTGATGTAGTGCCTAGATGGTGTAATTTGGTTAATGATGCGTCCTAGTTCTGCTAGAAGATCTTCCGAAGGAGTATCTTGATGAAAGGAAAACTCTCCACTTTGTGACTCTAACAAAGAAGTCATGGAATTGATAGAGTTGTTCCGTCTCAGGTTGTACGAAGAATTAACTGCTGTCAGGGAGGGCTCGAGGGTATTACTGACAAATTCCATGTATATTTCAATGAAGACAAAAATCTGATTTTTCAAAGATAAAGGGGTTCTACGAACAGTGAACAGAAGAAAACATAATAAATACTTGAGATAAGCATGGAGTGACTGAATCACTTTCCTTGCACCTGTTTCGCCTACAACAATTTAAAAGAAAAATTAACTTTCCCAGAACCAAAGTTAAAGCAAGGATTATTTTAAACGATGTTTTTAACAGCAGCTTAATAGAGCACATGTAAACACTTATTTAAAGCTGTAATTATATTTGAACAAAATCAAATGAATTTAAAAAAAAAAGCAATGGACAAGAATAAAAATGCGATAAGTTTCACTACATGAACACATTTAATTATAAATCACAAATATTCCATATATAATTTTTTTAAGTATTATGATACCACTAAATATTTGTTTTCCACCATGACATTATAATTTACAAAACCAAGATATATTAAAAGGTATACGATGGATTATAATAATACACTAAATTAAAAACACTGATTCACTATTTTTTTTTAGAAGTTTGAGTCCTTTAAATAATTTGGTTGTTCACAATAATTCCATTAGCAGTACAAAATTAAGAATACACAACATTCGATATATTTATACCAATATGTAGTGCTAAAAGGGTACAGTATGGTAAGTAAACAAGGTACTACGTAACACGACTTAAAAAATAATAATAATAGTGAGAGGGAAAAGACCTAACTAAGAAGTGAGCCCAGCTAAGTTTCTCGACAGGGGAGAAAGAACTCGGGGAAGGGGCTCTTATCTTTCTGGTCACTGATTGGCCAGTAAGGGTGTTACTTGCGAGGAGGTGGGCGAAATGACGTACGGACGCTACTTTCGAAAGGATGGAGGGGTTGAAAAAAAAATGGCTTCTTATGTAGCACTATTTAGGGAATCTGTATATCGTTTAAAGGAGGTGAAATAGGAAAGAAATCTTTCTTAAAAACTGCTATTTAGGGGTTAAGTTAAAAAGAAATGTATTGTCAGTACTATGAAGTATTTAACTTAGGAGAATCTTAAGCAAGATAAAAATATACTTGTATCTTACAAACAAAATAGAATTGAAGAACCAAGGGGGGAATATATTAAAACTCAATTATCTCTAGAACTAGAGAAGGTATAACTTAGCTGATTATATCTGCTTCTTCAGAAAGTATTCATCCTTCGATTTCTGCTAAAAATTCAGATCCTGAGGTAGATTTTCACCAAAAAGTAAAAGGATAAACTAGGAGCCTTCTATGTAACGTCTACGCGTTGTATCGTCGTCCGTACGTCCCCCCTGTGAGGTGTAACGTAAACTCACCCAGTGGTGCACCAGGGTAAAGTTGAGTGGTTCACAAATCTGCCCTTGTAGTAAAATAATGAGTAATGTTCAGTTGGCCGAGCATTAGGAAAAAATGTCTTAATCCCAACCTATTATTGATAAGCTAAGCATTTAAGAACACTTCAAACTTTAAAGAATCAGTTGTTTTTTTTGCCAAAGGTTTCAGCAAGCCACTAGTTATTTTGGCATCCTTCCTTTTTTTCAGTCACACGAAGGAAAGCGGAGTTTGAAAACATAAAGGAACAAGTCAATTTCGAAAATATGATCACTTTACATGCTACACTCTCTTTGTTTCTTGAAATCGAAAAACGTTCTTAATTTTTAATTTAATAGAATAATTTGGCTATTCCTTTTTTGTTTACATCTAGAGATAGCCTCTTATCCCCTTCAGATCATCATTACTATAGGAAGCCATATCAAAATTCATCTTTCAGCATCCAAATAACCTTCAAGAACAAAACCAATAGACCTTATTAAAAATAAAACTGTTTCTAAAATACTCCATGACATCAAAATCCAGAACATTCTTCAAGATAGAAAAATATAAAAAATACTGGAAAAGCGAATGTCTTACAAGAATGTATCAGACAAACCGCGGTGAGAGGCAATTGTGGCTTTCAGCCTGATAACAGGACATGACTGCCTTACACCTCATTTGCATCGCTTATATATCTCCACCGAGCCTTGTTATCCCCTCTGTAATTCAGGAGAAGTAATGGACAGAAACCACCTGCTTCGGTGTAGGACCCTCCACGAACTGAGGTCTAGATATTGGGAGGCAAAATAACTTTTAGGACAATGACTGAGGTTTTTTTGTTTCACGTTGGCCTGGTGTGGAAGTTTGGGCAGTGGGTGCCAGCTCAAGTGTTGACCTCGTCATCTGACAGTGGTTCAAAAGATCTTCCCCTCTGGATTGATCCCGGATCGTCGCTAATATCCAGTTTTGCTGCTCCAGTGCAATGTAAATTCTACTTACCTACCTCTTCGTTGTTGCTCGATGTGTGTTACATTAATTTATTTTTTATCTTTTACTGCCATTGTTCGTTATTTTTATCTGTATGTTATTCTTAATCATTCTTTGGTATCATTACTGTCGTAGCCATTGGAAATAATAATAAAAAACAAAACATTTAAATGTTTCTCCAGGTCCCGTGACTCTGTTTGCCCCCACTGACGAAGCTTTCTCGCTGATGACCACCCCGAAGGACCACAAGCGACTTCGGGACTTTGTACTCCAACACGTAGTTCAGGGTAGAATCACGCCGAACGACGTGCGGAACGATGTCACGTTTCCAAGTTTGAGGTCGAGCGCTGTACCCCTTCGCCTCAACGTATACGAGGATGGTCAGGTGAGGTTACAAACCTTGGATCGCTATCTCACTTCAGACAGCTTTTGGAAATCACGCAGAAACATATATCACACTTATAACGTAATTAGACATGGAATTTCATAATACCAAAGGCAGTTTTGAAAGCCCATTTACTGATTTAGCCAATTAGACTTCTGAGTGATGGTGTATATATACTTTTTAAGGGATTAAAATTCATGTTGTTTCTGTTAAGGGTATTTTACCAAATCAGTTAATTTATGTTACTAGGTATGGAGGAACAACTACGGAAGAAAAGGAAATTGAGAGAAAACATCATATCCCATTTGAGACTTTTACCTCTTAGTTGATCACATTGTGTTTGTGGCAGTTTTGGTAACTTGTTTTGGAAAATAATGAAGCATACAATTCAACTTGAACTATTCAAATTTCAATTCAATTCTCAATTCAAGAATCCTTTTTATTCAAGAAGCCACATTTAGTTGACATATGACAAAGCACGGGTTATACACATGCATGTCCACGAGATGCCCCGTTTTATGTACATAGACGTAATGCACTTGGGCATATTGAATGTTCATATTACATTTTGAGTAGCACAACATCGAATTTCCAGGAATTTAAAAAGAAAATTGCTATAAGACATCTTTATTTTCTTCTAAAAAAATACAAAATTAGAGACGATCGAACCAGTATCTAGATTGAACGCATTTATTGCAGACTTTGTATAAGATTGAGTACGTTTCATTTCAGTTCAGTTCACAATCTTGCTACGAACTTTTAATTGAGAGCTATTATTCAATCTTTTGTGTTCAAGTTATTTATGGTGTGGTAATTTTTGAGTTAATTCATTCCATCCCGTTTGCCTGCTGTTCCAGATGTTGAGTGTGTCGGGATCCCAGTTCCTGGATGACGCTAGAGATTCAGACAACGTGAGGATACAACCCATCGACCGAGTTCTCTATCCCATCTCCAATGAAGACATAGTGACAGAAGTGAGACTCACATTCCCTCGCATGCACGAATTCCTGCTAAAAGCTTCACTTACGCCACAGCTCATAAGTGAGTATTACATTTTTAAGTGAGTTTTACATTTTAGAAAAGCCTCAGCTAGAAACGAAGGGTAGACATCGGACGTGTCCGTTCACACGTCTAGAAAGGACATACTGACATTTTCTGTCACAAGTATATTTGAGCGAGGTTCCAGGGTACCAGATATGAATTGTCGGGGCTCACCAAATTTTATTATTTGAGCTCTCTATATGGCAAATAACTTGATAGGTTGGTGGGCAAGGTGTGTGAAATAAACGCATCATATGTACTTAGTTCCATTTTGTGGTACATCTTGTGAAATGGATTTGAATATTTTTACGTTAACCACCATATTAGAATCCTATACAGTATATACATCCATACATAGTATAGTACATCCTCAGTCGAAGTTCATGAATATACTAGTATATCATGCATCTATTAACCCTCTTGAGGGTTCACTCACATATATCTCCTCTGCAACCCGTAGTCTTCTCTGCATGACTTCTAACCAGTTTTGACCTTCTTGACCAATAAAATCTTTCCTAGTCTTCTTTCAATCAGCTGATGTGGTTATATAGTCTTATGTACACTACATTACTCGGAAATCTCATGACACTCACAAGTTTAAGATACTCGAAGCCTATGGAGAATTTACATTTTGATTTCATATTTTAAAATTTTCAAAATTTCTTACTCACTCTCTGTGACCGTCTACTTTGATATCAAAAAATGAAGTTTTTATAAATGTATTTGGAATAATCCCCATGAATTTGATTTAAAATTAACAGAATTTCTGGTTTCGAAAGGGTAATTACCATTAACTGAATGAATTCAGAAATTGAAAATGCTTTTTAATGTAATGTCTATTTTGTTTTTACAGGTGGTACTTTCACATTATTCACTCCGACAGAAGAGGCTTTTGAGGCATTGGCTCCAGAAGTACTTCAAAAGTTGATGCACAATTCTACACTTTTACGGAGTTTGTATATTTATTTATTGAAATCATAAGTTATACGCGCTTAAGTTAAATTGAATATCGTTAAATGATTGAAGAGATAAATCATAAAATTTCAACTTATATCTCGATTCAACTAAATTATACATGTTGATTTAATTACATTTAGGCTTATAGTTTGCAAGGATTTCAAATCCGCAATTCAAAAATATTCTTATAATGCGTATACTCTTTGATATCCTTAAATTTTGACATGCAGATACACCTGAAATTTCAAATTGCAATTTACTTTTCAGAGGTTCTTTTGAATCACGTTGTACCAGGAACACATTACAGTGCAGTTTTGGCTCATGGCTTTTCGCTCAGGTCATTGGGAGGGGAGCCTGTACATTTCACCAACAGAAGAGGTGAGATACTTTGTAATTATAATACTTAGACAAGAACACAAGATATAACAATAAATTTTGAAAGTATAATACTTGTTTTTATTTTCAAAATTCGTTTATTTTCACCATATCTTTTCAGTTTTCTATCAATAAACAAGTGATAATACATGTGCAGTAGACTGCAAAGGCAATGCAACTTCAATATACCAAAAAATGCTTCACAATTAAGATCTGTTGTGTTGCTATTTATACTATTATGTTGAAAGCTAATTATTGTAACGGATAAGTTCCCCATAGTACTTCCATTTTAGATTTTGGCAATAGCTGAATTTGAAAGCTGCTACCACAAGTTGACTGCTTACCATTTGTTTGATACCGTAAGAGCTGTGTTAAGGTAGATGAATTAACGTCGTGCTGGAGCAGCACAACAGGCTATTGGCTGTCCGGGATCAATCCCGAAGAGATGTGTTAAGATCACGGTTGCATTTACCTATGCGTGATGGTGACTGCTTTGACGTCCTGTTGCCTTTAACCGTCTAGTGCATGAATTTAAAATGAAGCTATGTAGCAACGAAGAGTGAAGGCAAAGCCATGATAGTAGAAACAGTGTTTGTTATCACAGAGCTTCAGACATTTGTTGGAAGTGGTTTACATTGCACTAGCAATTCAATTATTCATTATGGACCATCCATCGAAGTTCATACCAAATCTGGAGAACGCCATATGGCTTGTTTGAGAGCGTTCGTGCTTATAATCACGTCTTCCGGTATGTACATTGGTAGCAGAGCATGGAACGGTAACACAACTTCAATCTACCAAAAAGTATTTTATGGTTGAGATCCATTACATTGTACATATAAGATAATTCTTTTGGTGGTGGTTGTTCTCCACGTTACTCACCCCCTGTAATTTAGTAGAGACTGAATTAGATAGATGATTGATGAACCACTAATTGCTGCCACTGATTGCATGAAACCGCCAGAGCTATATCAAGATCATGATTATACTTTTGTATTCGTGGCTGTGCAATGGATGATTGCAAAATTTTGAAGTCTTGCTGTTGCCTTTAGTAGCCGAGTGAATGCAGGATGGAAGTTGTGAAATTAGGCTGAATGAAGAGTGAAACATAAATGTAGTACAAGACTATGTCTGTTATCATCAGACAGTTGTTGGAAGTGATTTGCATCACATGAGTAATTCAACTGTGGTTAACAATCAATCGAATTGGGCTTCAATTGTATTGAGCACAATCGGAAATTGGTCAGAAGTGCTTGTTTGAAAGAGCACATGTTCATGATCATGCGCCCGAGTCACCAATGTAGCTGACTGTGCAAAGGCAGTCAAACTTCAATATACTAAAAATACTATGGCTGAGATCCGTTGCATTGCTTACATATACTAAAATATTGTACGTTAATTTTGGTTGTGGGGGATAGTTCCTCTCAACTGGAAATAATTTTTTGATCAGCATTTAAATGTTAATGATTTAAATGAAAATAAGCAAACAATTTCATGATATTTTTACTTACAGAGAATTTTCGATTTTTATTAATATTAAATGTATTATCAGGTCTGATTCTTGCAAATGGAGTTCCAATCGTGAAAGGAGATATATCCGTTACCAATGGTGTCATTCATGCGATCAACAGGTTGCTCCTTCCACCTGAATTGCATTCCAGACGAAGACCAGCAACCATTGCACCTCCCCCTTACAAGAGCAGTCCTATTCCACGTAAGTTTGGAGCCTGAAAATGTTCCCACTTTCTAAAGTTAGTGCTCATAAAGTTTAATGAGTTATTTTACTTGTTATAATCAACGGTGCTCTATAATTTGTACTAATCATCAAAATGTGTGCTTTTTTTATTTAAATCGCTATCCAGCCTTCTTTTTGAAATATTCTTTACTTATTTATTCATATTGTCATACAAATAAATCTATGATGCATACAAAATTGCAAAAAGATAAAGCACAACACGAAAAAAGGTTTCGAAAACGAAAACATCCAATCAACATAAAATTTCAATAAATATTTTTTTAAAATCAAATGATTCTTAAAACTTTGGAACTGACCAAGAAAGTGTCTTTTGGCTTAAATATAAATTATTTATTTATCATCTTCAAAACTGGAAAATTGATTGATATTGTAAAAATAACTCTTTTTAAAAATTTTAAATGAAAGTGCGTGTTACTTGTATTACTTGAAGGTACATGAATATTTATCTCGCCAAGCAATATTGCTGTATAATAAATTGTAAAAATCAATACTAAGAAAGTTCTGTTTTCTAAAGAGGGCCTTTTGCACATGTATCTGTAAATAGGTAGGTAAATATTCGCAATGATGTCGGAATTTGAAGAACTTTCACTTTCCCTTTTTATATTGCATTGTACTCCCAGTATACGAGATTTAATATAATTCAAACTTGATTCATTTGTGTATGATTGGATCTGATGACTACATATGAATACTAATGATTGCACAATTAATCTCTCTGATGCTCAAAGCTTAGATGAATCTGATACTTTAAGAAACGGTAAAAGCATAGAACATAATTTACTAACAGTGGTAAAAATGTGTAGCCAATTATTAAATGAACATATTATACGTAATTCGAATTAGTTTAATAATTTATCACACAAAAGGTATTTGTAACAAGTGTGCTGACTCGACTCAATATAAAAAAGGATTTATATACAATTTGTTTTCGATTTCATTAAAACATGTCACATCAAACTAAATAATTTTAAACCAGCTAATTCCGTAACTGGCACATAGGCTGAAAACATTCATTTAATGCTACTAAATTTTGATACAATTACAACATTAATTACTGTTTGTATTTTACTAAAAAATGTAAATCAAAATAAATATTATGTGCAGATATTTATTTTGATTGACATTTTTTAATTTAACTTTTTAACGCATAACTGTTTAATGCAACTATTCAACTATATTACCTGCATAAATATTGCACTCTGTGAAAAAAATCTTAACATCCAAAGCCAGTGTTTAATCAAAATGAAACTTAGCTCTTGTCAATGGTTTGTAATGTTTCCGGAGACTATATAGTGGAAGATATGCATAGTTGGATGGTCTATAAGGAATCTGCTGCAGCAGTTTCAGGTTGTCTCACTATCAGCCTGTCCTTTCTCACACATGTCCTACGCCAACCAGAGCCTTCATGACTTGCATGTGCAGCTCCACTTAACCACTGCTGTCAACTTGTCACTACATTCACTGTATGCTCCAGATGCTGGCAATTTGTCGACAAGACCTAACTGTTTCCAGTAGTTTCGTAACGGGACCTCTTTCAAATCCGTTCAGTTGAGTATATGCTGTTCGAGTGCATCGTCCAGGCATCCTTGATCACAACTGATGCAATTAAACAGCAACACCTAACCAAAACATTCCCAGCGAACCTCTGACATCTCTTCACGGAACAGTATACACATTTGATATTTGTCAAGGAACGCCTTGACTTTAATTGGCATCCAAATGTTTATCATATGAATGTCTGATACAAAGGATTTTGCATACCAAATTTCATGGTTATTGATGAATTCTGGGTGAATAATTTTTTTTCACAGAATGTATTTATGTGAATCAACCAATGAAATTGACCTGTACATTCCTTGCAGCACCTCTTCCAAGCGAGGAGTACTTACCTATTCCAATTTACATGGAACCTCCACCTCCAATCCCTCGTTCTCTCACGAAGACAATAGCGACTCCTCTACAACTGCCAGATGGACGCAGAATGACATTTGGTACAGCTAATTCGCTGTTGAGGCGATCTCTTCTGCTTACTACTCTCAAAAACAATGGCAAGTACTATCGATTCTTAGCATTTCGAAATTTGATCTAGTGCTTAAAAATATTTTGTTTAAAATTATTAGTTATTACCAGGGCACCAACTCAACGGCCAGATCCCCGTGGTCTCTTCTATATATTTATAGTTGGGACTCGGTGCCCAAACATAACGAATAGATGCTTCAAGTACTCAGATACTATGAGTATCCAATTATGCAGTGGCTCATTTCAATTCTTAGGTAGAACTGTTATATTAGGATACAGGGCTGGAATTCTTAGGGTCCAACCCCATTGAACCCTTCAATATGTTTATATTTGCCTCCCCTAAGAAACACGAGGGATAAAAATAATAAAAAATTGTGAAATCTATAAACAAAGTTAATTGTTCCTGAAACATATACACATGCATGAGTTACTGGGTCCTGAATCCACACCACTTAATCACACACACTTAATTTAAATTTAAACACAGTAAGGTCAAAATTTTCAAGATGTGAGTTTTTTAACTTCTGATGTTTAGTGACTGGTAAATTCCACTAAGCAATTTTTCTCTGCATGAGGGTTAAATTTCTTCTTGAGGAACTAATTTAGAAAGTTTAACATGCGAGTAGAATTTTTTCTACTTCATTTTCTCAAAAATATGCTTTTTGAATTAGCATGTTTCACTTGTAAGCCGACGATATTTTCTGAAAAATTGATCTGAAAATAGTGACATTTAAAAAATAAAATCAATATTTTCTATTCAGTTTCACCCGCATCTTGTATAAATACCAATATTATGCATTAGTTTTATGGAAATTAATTGAAATTCAAAATGTAAACTGGCTTTCTGATGAAAATACTACTCCATTTAATAAAATTTAGGTTCTGAAATCGGATACACAATGCTAGTGCCAACAGACGCTGCTTTTGCTGCCATGGGACAAACAGAACTGGATCGTCTGCGTCGCAATTCGAGACTCCTCCGTCGTTTGCTCCTCTGTCAAATGGTGGAGGGTAGACTGAATCTCTCCAGTGCAGGCGACGAGAAGGGGAGGCCCATACGATCCCTCGGAGGAACGATCATAATCAGCTCCTTGAATGATGGAAAGGTATGACAATCCTTTGAAACGCCGATTTTTAAAATAAAATTCCGTGACCTCTCGAATTCAAAAGCTATCGACATAGATGACGATATGTCTAATAGATAAGGAAGGCGTCGGATTTCAATTCTCTCACCAAGGGCCTCTATGGAGCAGGCTTGTATTCAGAAAATAAACCAAAAGACTCAATCTTCTCACCCGGTTTTATATTCAGGTAGATACTAAATGAGCTCTGACTGTTGTTGAATGTAAAATGATTTTTGACTGTTTTAAGGTGTATGTATATGTTTACCGTGAAAGACCGAAATTAGAGAATGTCAATATTTTCCGGTGAATGTCGACACACACCAAATACGTCGGTGGAAGACCGAATATTTGGTTATATTCTTATACATTCGGACTATCGCCGGTGTATGTCGACAAGCACAGATAAGCTCTGGTGGGGGTCTAAACGAGAAGCCGAGAAGGCGGAGAGGCCTCTCCGCCTTCAGTTTAAGTTGTTGAAATAAATAAGATTGTATAACGTCAATCACATAATTTATGTGTAAGTTTATTATTGGTATTATTTTCTTTTCTCATTTAGAATGTACTGTTCGTTTTAGGTTCAACAGTTTATTTACATGTGCTGTTACTTAAGCTTTCTCCTATTTTGACATATATCATAATATGTTTTAATAATAAAGTATGATTTAAAACGTTGCATTTTTATCTTAATGTAACAAAAATATTTTTATTCAACATTCACCATCAGTGCATGCTGAATGTCGACATTTTCCGGTGTAAGTGAGAAATAATGATATGTAGCAAATATATCGGACATACACCAAGCGACTATGTGAATGCTGACATTCACCGGAGAATATCGACATTTGCCAGATATAGGTCTTTCACAGTAACATATGTTATTCACTAGAAATCACGACCAGAATATCGATTTTTTTTATTAATTCCAAATACTTTCAAACTCCTTTGCTTTTAAATGATATCAAATATTCGAAATAGCTTTCTACTTACAAGAATTTTAATTAGGTACTGTCACTGTGACACCAGACAAACGTGTTTCTAAAGCTTTAAACTCAATTTCTGAAGAACTGTAATATGCGTTTGCAATAGGATACGTTTTTGTAATAGGATGCTTTCTTAGAAAACAGTGATTACTCAACAATGAATTTATCAATTATAATTATTTTTGTGTCATTATAATCTTCTCTATTATAGAGTGGATGTTTTGACCCTAATTCAAAGTTTTTAATTTAGAAATGAATTTTTAGTTGATTTTTAAATGTCAAAATTCCTGAAAAAATCTTGAATTTTAAGACTTCCTTGGTGAAAAAATTGTAAATAAAGCTTATTCTTTCTACAAACTTGATGGAGGATCAAAACATGGAGAATAATATCAGGAATAATTTTGAACAGAAATTGTCAATCGTGAACAAATTAGAATTTGAGATTTAGCTGTTCAAAAAACATGCTAATTAGCTAATTATATCTACATTGTATAATTAATGATTAGGTTAATCTGAATTTTTCACACTGAAATGAGTTTAAGCACAAACCAAGGACCTATTGTAAAAAAATTGGATTCTTAAGTGAAAATTAAAAAAAATATCTTCTAGTCTATACGTACACCTTAAGAAATTCTACTTGCATTTTACCTGCGCGATAAACAAAATTTCGATTTATGCTCATTAAATTATCGCATGTTTTGATTATTTTTTAACATTTAAAGCATTTCAGGAGATTTTTAACATTGCAAGTATTTCGGCTTCCACAGAATTTTGAACCACGGTGAAAAAATAAAAAAAAAAATAGAAAAAAAGTAATTCATTCATGGATTAAAGCTTAAGTAAGGACTGTTCTTATTTTAGTTGGATAAAACATATCGATTCTCACATAGTAACATCGCAAACTAATTTTATTAAATATTTTTAGTCTTTGATGGTCGGTGGAGCTCGAGTACTGTCTGTCCGACAAGCCGCTGATGGTGTGGTGCTGGTCACGGACAAAGTGATCTTCCCTCCTCCGGCTCGAAACGTTGCCGATGCCCTCGTGAAGTTCCCAAAATTTCAGGGTATTTTGAAAGTTCGTTCCCCGATACAAGAATCGTTAACAGTAGGTGAGTTATTGTTTGAAAAATAGTTACAAGAAATTGCAAATGCAATTTTAGCGAGAAAGAAAATTTTGAGATCTCTTTCTGATGTTTACATGTATTTAAATATAGCGAATCTTGATGTTCATGTTATACTCCGGCCCGCAATACCTCCCTAAATAAAAAATAAATTCCTAGTTTCATCTGTAGAAAGTCGAATTACGTGCTCTTGCATACTGCAAACATGCCATAACTGCCCTATACTAAATTCCAACTGCTCTGAAATAGAGTCTCAAGTGCTCTCTACTGAACATGATGGACTATTGGTGATGATTTGGGATTAATCTCGAAGGGAAAGATCCGAGCACAGCACAGCGTAATTTTGAATCATGGTCAGATGAGAGGTCACACCTCAGCTGGCACCCTACTTTCCAAACTTCTACATCAGGTCAATGATCAGGTCAGGTCAGGTCAGGATAAATATCATGATTCATGTATTTTTTATTGTGTGATTTTTAGGAGCAGTTGAATATTAACTACTACTACTTCAGAGTTTTTCAGATTATAATTACTTTAAATATCATGTAGTAAATACAGAGGAATATTCTTTTAAGTGGTAATTTTATACGATTCAAGTCTGAAGATATTTAAAGTTCAGGCATATTTTATAAGAATGCTTTACGAGTGAAAATTGTCCATTTTTAAGAATTATACTTAGAACAGCCATTTCTCAAAAAAAGATGTTTTAGTAAGAAAATGTTACTATCGGAAGATGCATTTATTTATAATGTTGAAAATGAATATGAGTGGTACAATTTATACCTGAAACATTCCATTCAAATTCGTTTTAAAATCCATCCTGACTTGACGAATATTTCATTTCAGATGGATCTGTGTATACAATATTTGCACCAACGGATGCTGCCCTATCAACCTTGCCATCAACCCTGTTGCAAGACGCAAATTTCATGTCAGGTAATGGACTGCATAAATGTAAATTTAATTTTGGCGTATAGAAATCCCCCTCTTGTTTATCTTTAATATTAATTCTTTTATAGATATGTTAAAAGCTTTTCATATGTGGAGGTGAGAATGTTTTGTGAGGTGTTTGTTAGTAAAGCAAAAAGTAATTAATTTCTTTTGTAGAGCTATTCTGGTCACATGTAGTTCCTGGAGCGTATTACCGAAGTAGATTGACTCCTGGTCTTCGATTGGGAACAATTATGGGTAACAGCATTGTTATTCATCGTTCTCCATCAGGTGAGTTGTCCGAATTTTCTTAAAACTAGTCGCAACAATTTACAAATGTGAAAATACAACAGTTTACAGATGCAAAAGGAATGCTTTTATTTCCCCTCGAGGCAGTGTATACGATATTCTTATTACAAAATAGAAGAAAGACAATTAGTGATATTCTTAAACACATTACTAACTCATTTAATGTTGGCTCTAAGGTTGGCTGGTTTTGGGTTTTATGGCACTAGGGCCATACTTGGTCAAATTAAGCCAAACACTACACTTGGCTCTAAGGAAACTTCTAGGTTGGTTGGTTGGCTTTGGGTTTTATGGCGCAATTGCCATATTCGGCCAAGCTGTGCCAACATAAAACAGACTATGTCAAGTAATTGTGAAAAGTGAGTATGGAGAGAAGAAAGAGAAAGATCACTTGAGCATCCTGGGATCGCAATTCTCATGTTTTGCCAGAGGTAGTAAGCCCCATGGGAAAAGAATCGATCATTTGGGTACATCGGGTTCGTGAAGTTCGTACACTCGTAAAGATGTGCCCTCGAGGGGGGAATTTCTAGGATTGGTGATTTAAAGAGTAGTTACATTTTAAGGTTGTTAATTTAGTTTTCAAAATTAAAAAAAATCGACGTTTACGAAAAGAAACTTATCTATACCCAACTATAGTATAACGTTCTAAAAATAAGTATTCATCTAGATTTTATGCCAATAAAAGGATGGTAGGTAGGTACTTGAATTTACGTCGCACTGAAGCAACACAACGCGCTTTTAGAAAATAAATTGTGTAAGAAATCATTTGATGATAATTATATGAACCTGCTGAACAAATTTGAATTCGTAAATTTGAAAATTTACCAGTTAAATCTAAATCGTGCATTGTATTATCAATTTACTTAAAATTTATAGCAAAACACGACCAGTTTGTTGTTTTTCATTACGCATAATCTATAAAATTAACAAATGAATACTCAATAAACAGATGCAATATACAGACCAGACGAAACATTTTGATTAGTCAAATCTATCTTTACATTAATAAGTCCTTCCTTTTGAACCTGTATGATTAAGTTGTTAGCATTCCGACTTTTAATGAAGTTTGAATCCCAATCTCGATGAATATTCATAATGGTTAAGACTTATTTGTAAGTCTAGTGCAGTAAAAACTGATAGAACAGCGAACAGATAAATCTTACTTCTGAATTCTAACCGAAATATAAGAAACTTTTTCTTGAATTCAAGACTTGGGAGACAAGTTCGCCTCTTTCGGTCTTAAAATATTCATTATGTCTATAGAAAAGTAGGAATTATAGAAAATGATTTTGTACGAAAAAAAGTCACATTTTAGGGTTGCAAAACAGCATAAGATTAAGGGACGGAAAACAAAAATTTTATACCAATAAAAAAATATGTATTACAATTGTTTAAAAATTGAATTTACAATAATGGAGACAATGTAAAAGTATTATTACTTTAGTTTAAATACTTTAAGTAGTGAAAAGTTTTTGACGTAGAACTACATCTTTATGGTATGATAAAGATTAACAGTGGACTCGACATAATTGTAACAGATTCAACTCGCTATAACTCCAGGGTTATCGGGGCGTGGCAACGGCGCTAATATAATTTGATAACGCATTTATGACATTTAGTGACAATTATAAGGGGTGGTGATCAATGACAGTGCCAGCCCGATGAAGTGGGTGGTAATTTTTGTGCTCTTCTCTAGTATTCTTTTGTTTTTATTTCCATACTTTTAAACTAAAGGTGATTGAACATTGGTTTTGGAATTCAACCAATGTAAACATAGTTGACGCTACGTAACGTATGAATTGAGAAATTACAATTACCGCTCTTAACAAAGACAGGACATGCCTACATAACTCTACCTTTAACCCTCCAAGAGGTTTTAACGAGAGATTTCGTTCATCAAGATCTGACCAATTTTGCTACTGGCGAGGTATCTTGTCATCAAGAATGCTGAATGAAAATATTGCCGTTTTTTATGATGACGAGATCAAGATCTGGTCAGTTTTTACAATAACGTAATATCTCCTTCAAGTTCAGGTCAGTTTTACTATTGACGAGATACCACTTCGGTTCCCCTCCCATAGGTTTTATTCAATTCTTCACATTCTTCACTTTTAGAAACTAAGATGTCTTAAATATTTCTGAACATAAGAAATATTTGTTAAGTAGCGTAAAAATAAAAATTGTTTTTTTATTAAAGTTAACTTTATGATTTCTAAGTTTCGTTTATTTTAAGTTTGTTAAATCTTTGAATAGGCGAACTGTTTGTGAATGAAATGCCCGTAACCGGAGATGAGATTGTAGCAGGAAATGGTGTCATTCATCCCATTGAAAGGCTTCTGTTTATTCCTTCTACACGTAAGCAACATAGACTTCTCTGCTCTTACTTAATATACTTGACAAATTTCGTACATTGAAGTTCTTAGAAAATGAAAGAAATTAATGATGATTGATTTAACATAATATTTTCATTTATTTTAGGGCATATTCTAATGCTCGCAAACTTATTTGTTTATAAGTAATGTTTAGTACGGTATTTAATGTAAGGTGCTTATGATACTTTAGATTTTTTGAGAGGTTTATGAGAGTTATTGAGAAAGTAATTCTTAAAATTAATTACATTTGTGCCGTAAGAAAATGTTTTTAATTTGTTCGGATATGTTCATAAACTAATATTAATAGAATGTATATAGTTTAATGTTAGATTTTTCATTTATTACAACCAATTTCTGACTGGAAAAATATGTGAACACATTTTAAGTCAAACACTTATAGTCTTACCTACACAAAGACATTCCTAAAATATTTTCTTAGCATTTTGCCTTGATGAACATGTAATTATTATGTATTTCGTTTTGATCACAGCTCAAATCAGCCATTATGCTTCTGTGCCAGATGATAAAGGTTTAAATGCAATTGCAAAGTATACAAATACATCCCTAGAACATTCTGTTAGTATTTTTATCTTGATGAACGTATAGTTGCATTATGTTTCTGTTATGATTATAGCTCAAATTAGTCATTCTGCTCCCGTGCCAGATGATAATGGTTTAAATGCAATTGCAAGGGAATTTAATGCCACAACGTTCCTACAGTGGATGCAAAAAGCCAAATTGCAGAATATACTTAGGTCACAAGGTAAAGTATATTTTATTTATGCCTTTGAATTAATCTATCATATTGAATTTGTAATGTAATGTATTCTTTTTAAGCCTTTTCTATGATTAAAAGTAAAACATTCTAACATGTGATTTAAATTACTCTAAACCCTTATAACTCAACTAATTGATTACATAATTTACCTAGATATTACCTGTATAATTCTGTAGAAAGATAATAATGTCCTAGTAACAGTAGTGGTCAAGTTTTAAAAAATCCTCGAAGAATAACTGATCAGTTTAATGGTAAAAAGTTTGTGGTAACTTCAAGGGGATTATATGCCCAATATCATTCAGGACAAAAATTAAAAATGAGAAGTACTCGCGAGCCTATAAATACAAAATAAATTCATTTGATGTTGTCAATACCAACTAGTTTTGTTTTTTCACACTCTTGCGCTTGGCAAGGAAATACTTGGTACTCTTTAATAAAATCGATTGAAGTTATTTTTCTTGCTTATACTGCTGATTTTTTCACTTGCGTTCAATTGTGATTCCACCAAAATGGCCATAGTCTCTTTTATTGTTAACAAATTAATCGAGTTTAATTTTTACAGAACGACCATGGTAGTTTCGATCAGATTACATGATCATGCCACACATGGTCACATGTATGTTACATGGAAGTTTGGAAAGTAGGGTGCAAGTTCAGGTCATCTGACCATGGTTCATGGTGTTGTCCTCCGATCTTTGCCTTCGGGTTTGATCCCGGAACGTCGCCAATGGCCCATCGTGTTGCTCCAGTGCGACGTTAATTAAAAATACCTACCTACTTATTTTGATGTGCTGTTCATATTCCTGGCTGAACAAATTTGAAATGGACATGTAATCTACAGTTAATTTCAATAACAAATGTGCCACATTGATATTTTTAATCAAGGAAGAGCATTGATTTGATTATTAAAATATTATACAGATCATAATGTACTCAAACTCAATTTCATCAGGAGACAAAAATCAAACTAAAAATTGTTTATTAGTGCCATGTACTGAACTGTGCAGACGAAAATAATTTAAAGAAAACAAAAAGAATTCCAGATTCAAAACTACCATTAAACTTTGATGGCAGAAGATATTTTTCCGTAACTGTTTTTGTCATTAAAGTTTATGTTTTTGATAGTGACATCGTAGAGCTTTAATGAAGCATCTCTTGAAAGTATGAAACTTTAAACGATGATTGTTGTTTTATATAACGATGAGTATTATTTTATTTATGGTTTCATTTCTTCTGTTATACTTTGCTGTATTTAATCGTTTGCAAATAAACCTTTAAAATTTCTCCATTTGAATTTTCAATGATTTCCATGCGGCAGCAGAGAATGAATGAGTTTGTGACATTTCGTTTACAGCTTTGAGAAAGAGAGGATGCACTCTTTTTCTGCCAACAAATAGAGCTTTGGAAGCCATGTCGCCCACACTGAGATCTGTCACTCTTGGAGACCAGGAGCGTCTGAAAAAGTTCATCCTCTTCCATGTCAGTCCCCAAGTTCTGAGTTGGGATACTGTCCACGACAACTCCTTTATGCCATCACTGCTTTCTAGGAAAAAGATACGATGCAACATTTACGCCAAAGATAGAACGGTATTTAGATTTTATCTCGTTTTGGTTTGTAACTCGTGTGATGCATTAGTCTGAAAAGAAATTTCTCCTTGCTCCGTATGTTCTCTAAGCTCAATTCCAAAGTTAGAGAACAAAGATGTAAAATCATACTGGTCATTTAGAATGAATATAACTGAAATTAATGCAGATACTCTATGCTTATTGAACGCGGAAGAGGAGTGCCAAGGAAAAACTAAATGGTTCCAAAGAAATAAATAAAAAGATATAATTTAATATTACTCACGATATTTATCTCTATCATATTTCTATTCTTCAAGAACCGCACAATATTTTTCTAAACTGTCAAAACATTTTCTTTTGAATTCCATTCCTGAGACCTTTTTTTACTAAAAATGACTCATTCCAATGTTTTATAGATCTAAATTTATTTTGTTCTTTAAGGCGCGACTTAAATATTTTAGAGTTTCGAAATATCATAAGAATCTTTAGTTTTGTCCTATTCTTTTTAATGAAAAAATTGCCACAAGTATCACTATTTTCAGCTACTACATCATTTTCGTGAAGCGACTTTTTTCAGTTTACATTTCCAGGAATTCGTATCGTTTACATACAGTAGAAGAAATTCTTTTGCCTCTAAACATGGAATAATTAAACTCCAGATCACTGATCTATCTAGAATTCATTGATAGTTACAGATCATTCAAAATAAGAGACTGTCATACAAAGTTCTTCCTATGGCAAATGTAGAGGTTCGGATTATCTTTTAATCTGTGGCATCCCAATAGAGCTTGAAGTGGTTCCAGGATTGTTGTTGAGATGAGTCTAGGCCGGGGTAGACTAGGATGTGATCCTCATTTATGCTGTAATTGGAAGTTCTTCAAATTGTGTATTCCCTGAAGGAATATATTTCAATTCTCTCCAATTATGCTTCAAGGCAATCGTGTCCAGTTCATAAGTCTGAAAAGTGTCCCTGCTTCTTTTCTTGGCTTGCTTTGTTGTCCTGTCACAGTTTTTGTACATTGTTCCATTTCTTATTTTTCGAGTTCCTTCTTTTTTTATTTTATTTTCTCATCTGTTTTCTTGGTCAATGTTTCACAAAATATTCTATCGTGAAATCTCTATTTTGCATTTAGTATAATTAAATATATTTTGAAGTGCATTCAACAATATTTCAAAATGTATTCAACAATATACGTTTTTGTTTCAGCCTGGTATTTTAACAGTGTCAGGATGCAGAGTTTCAGCTATACGGCCACTGTCGGGACAAAGCAACGCAACAGTAGCTGTGGTGGATGAAGTAATGACTCCCCCAGTGGGAGACCTGGCTCTCACCATTGCGAAATCACCCATGCTCACGAACTTTTCTAAGATCCTAAAAGTTGCAGATGCCGAAGGACTACTCTCAAGTCAGTAATTGATTACTAAACCGATTTAGAAGCACCATATAACTGCCTGTTGCACTTCTTAGTCAATTATGTAGATATGTATTTCACTAATGTGCGTGGCTCAGAAATAGATCTTATTTGTTCTCGTATATTCTCGAATGACAACAACGGGTATAAACAATATGAAATCAATCTTTACGGGATTTATTCGCCAATTTTGCCGTTTTGCTTGATATTAACTATGGAACTGCAAAGTATTGCTAAAACTACACTGAAGATCTCGCCGCTCTAATGACATTCTTCAGCAGTTTGATTACAGAGAGCAATGAGAAATCTAGAAGACAAAGATCAATCCAGAAAAGAAAATATGAGCGAAAATATATCTAGCGTCAAAAAATGCCTTATCGCCTTTGGGGATATGGCAAAAAGGAATGGGATAAAATTGAAGTAGACGTTTAGGATCTAATTGTGATAACATGACTGAGATGCTTTTTGCCATACATTTTATAGGAAATGAGAATTAACATCAGTAAAATTAAAAGAAATACTGTTATATATTTTTGGATAATTTTATTTTATTCAGAAGTATGAAATCTGTCTATGCAAATATGGATTCTGCATTCATTATAAATAGATTTAAATAAGATATGAAGTGTGAGTAAAGAGATATTCTGCCATCAATAGGTTTACACAATTAAGAACATTCAGCGTATGCGCCGTTATTAAATTGTTCAACATTTATCAATTTTCAATTTTATTATTAAAGTCACAGTCCTTCAGAAATAAGAAAACGATTGTACCCAATTTAAATTAGTCTTGAAACTAAAGGATCGTGTTTAATAAAATCGGGATTATTTTACTTCAACATTCACAATACATATAACTTGTTAACTGATAATGATATTGTCTCGAATAATTTGTAATAAAAACTTGATTTCTCGCTGAAAAAACAAAACTGTATCTACAAACAAATTACGAAAAATTAGTACTATGTAATCTTTGTGAATAAAAATGGAGTGTTTGTACATTGAATATTTTCAACCCATTTCAAGTTATTTGTCTGTTTTGGATCATTCTAATTTTCGGTTCAATATTTCTAAAGACATTTGAACTTTCCTCAAAAGCCCTTGGCTTAATACACGTGGTAGCAGAATTTTTTATAAAAAGAAGTAAAACGCATACATTACAAAACCTTTTGAAACAAGACTGGTTTCGAAATCGAGTTTATTCAGAGTATTTTAAAATTTTGACATAGGTTTTCTTAACATGACGATTAAACTTTTTAAAACTGGCATTTCTTTTCCATGTTTCAAATGAAACTTTAAAAATATCAAATTTTATTGAAAGCTACATTCAATAGGCAATTAACACCACACATTCTTATTACAAAGAGGCGCATTGTTTCCATTAAAAACTAAATATTTTAATTATAAAATGTGCTTTAAAGTGTAACGCTAGTTCAAAGAAAGGGAAACTCGTGTTTGTTGGCCACGTGCAGTAATAATATTTTTAGTTGTAAATTGCGGCAACTACGCAAGATCACGTGGTAGACGATCATGAATTAATATCTTTATAACAACCTTGTTTTCCACCGGCTATTTTTAGTTTTATTTCGTTCTGATTTCTGTGGTTGTAAATTTAATAAATATTCATTTATTTAATAAATTGTAATTCCTATTCATCACACGTAACAACAATCACACAAAGGATATGATTTGAAACTGCATGCAAGTTTAAATAAAGCACATTTTATATGGAACTTTGCCTATATTGAAAAAATATTAATGTTAGAAAAATCCGAACTAGGGCTTTTCAAATATTTTCGAGTTGAAGCATATTTAAGCAACTTATCTGTTAAGAGTTTGTTGAAACTGTGATTTTCATATTAGAGAAAGCTGTCTAATCGATTTACATTTTTTTTTAAAAATGATGATTGGGGAAGGGTTAGTTTTTCTTCATAGAAATTATAAAAATGGGGAAAAGGTGTTGAAAAATTCTTTTCCTGACACTTAAATGATGTTGGTATTTTCCTACGAAAGAGAAAAATGATTATTCTGGTCACTTTTTCAGTCTATAAATAACCAATTCAACCCGAGTTAAGTAGAGTAATTCTGCTAGGTTGAAATGAAAACGTTATTTTGTGTAACACCCATTTTAAATGTGCCTACTACCTTACTAACTGCTTGTTCACATGTTACAATTGTTTTTATGACCGTTTAATGATGTGATTCAAAAGTAAACCAGCATTTTTATTATAGGAGGTGGCCCTCAAACCGTTTTCGCACCAAATGCGTGCGCTTTTGCTGAAATGGACCCTGAAGAATATCAGCGTTTGATCACCAATAAGAAAATAGCTTTAGGTAAGTACAGAAATTAAAAATGCCCTTTACAATTAGTCTAAGTATTTAGTACAACTAACTAGAATAAATTTCTGAACCCAACGGAACATTAAAATTTTTTCTTTACAATATTTCCGATTCTAATAAAGGTTCTATGAGAAACATAAATTCCACATACTTCTATTAGAGACTATGGATGTTTTTGATCTCTAAACGTTACAAGCTGAAACAGGTTAAGTTAGAGATAATCATTTCCATTCCATTTTAGTCTTCTTTTGGAGAGTCATGCTATAAGACACCATTTTTATCTTGCTTTCACAAAATAACTCAAAACAACATGCGTATTTTGTAAAATAGAAAATTGGAAGTATAAATGACTAAATTTTTCATACATAACCGCAAGATCAGCACTTTGTGCGTACAATGAATTAGATCATTTGTACAGAAAAGGCAGAACTTCTTAAAAACATCTTTAAAAAGAAGTTTAATTGCATTGTAGAAAAAGGAAATGAAATTTTCAGAATGCATTTCTATGAGTTCATCACTGATATGAATACTAAAAATGACTTTCCTTTTGCAGAATTCATCAAACGCTACTTGGTGAATGGTTGTCATTATAGTAGTGGTCTATATGATGGTCAAAAGCTGCTTACTCAGGCAACCACACAACTAATTGTACGGGTCTCTCCAGGTAACTATGAAATCCAGTGGTAGTTGATGGCTTTTTAGTTAATGCTTATTTTAATATTCTTTTTATTAAACATTTGGTTCACTTAACTGCAGAATCAAAATTCCGTTATATTTATTGTTTTTATAATCGTAAAGCTTTTTCTACAATCTGTTTACAATTACTAAAATTACTGACATCTGTACTTTATATTATATTAAAGCTATTATCTAATGATTGTTTATAACAATTGGAGTAAAATCTATTATATAGATAAATAATTAAAATAAATGTGACTAATACATAATTCATATTCTGAAATTAAAAACATTTAACACCAAACACCACCGTAACTTAAAGCATTAACCTTTAACTTTGTAACTTAAAACATTTAAAAAATATACATATTTCTTTATGAACAGAACATTAAAAACTATTTTTACATATTTTATGCTAAAATTTACAATTTCTGAAACGTTTATGTGCTCAAAACTAGTAATTTAGCATGCTGTATTTGTTTCCCATAATTATATAGATCATATTCATATGTAAATTTTTTAAATAATTTTGTAATGCAGAAGCGATGTATTTGAATGTTTTTTTTTCAAAATATAAACTATAAACGTATTTAAAACATTAAAATATTTAACAATATATTTTTTAAATTTACATTTCATACGACAAATTTATATTTTATATAAAAATGTACTTTCATATCCTTAATACATTCCTTCGGCTATGCAGTATTTAAAAGTAGTTATTTAGCGCGTTTTATTTATTTCATTTTATTACTTAATAAATATTCATGTGTAACACTTAAAATTGTTAAAAATAATTTTGGTATGCAATACTGTTGTATTTTAATGCTTTCTCAGAACATAAAAAGTTATAAATTTATTCAAAATATTAAAATGTTTAATAAAGCATTTATAATCATACTTACATTTTATATACACATTTTAAATTTTAGGTGACAGAACGGATTGTTTAAATAATTGCAGTCTTAAATGCATAATAAAACTCAAAATTTGAAATCATATGGAAAGATATAAATCATGAATAGAAAAAGGTAATCCTGAAATTGCCTGATAATCGAAATGACAAACTTTGGTGATAAGAGCAAGTGGTTTTTACGCTCTATTTGAATCAATTTTTATTGCAGATATTTTACAAATGTTTACTTTTTTAAGTGCAAAACGTTTGCTCATAGTTTAAAACCACTCATCGAATATAATACGTGATTTCAATTTTCAGATTGCATCCTAATATCAGAATCCAAACTTCTATATGGAGACATGAGTACCACAGATGGAGTATTACATGTGATTGGAAGTCTGTTAACATCATGAAGTCCTCAAAATGTCATTATTTATTACCAATAAACTGTTTTCGTACTTGTGCCATTTATGAATGTACATTTATTGTTTTTACCAGTTAAAATTAAATACATAGTTGTGAAGATGATAGGAAAGCTATTTAAGTATTTGGGAGGTACATTTTCAGTCCTTGAAATTAGTAAAAATTTAAAAACTCCAAATGTGACTAATAAAGATTAAAGATAAGTGAAAAAATGACCAATAGCTATTTCGGAGGAGCATCACCCTTTAGGACAGTACAATGAGAGAAAAATACAAGTTTACAGGGTTGTCGCAACTCGATTTTTAATTTAAGTTCTTCCAGGCCGTTCATAAGGGTTGGAAACACTGGTGTAATGTCTCACTACAAAATAGACCTCGGTAATTGAACCACTTTCGTTTGTTTGAATTATTCTTTGAAATTGCTGTTGAATTGCATTGTGTTTGGCATTAAAACTATTTCAACAATCTCGATTACAGAGTGTAAACTATTATGAATTTTAAAATTCTATTACATTCTGATGAAAACTACTGTTGATGTTTTTGATTAATGGTAAACAGAAGCAATGGAATCATATTCAAGGTGAAATTATCAATAACTGGTGATGACAAGGTTGACTGTAATTTAATTGTCTCTTTGTGATGTATAGATATGTCTCGAATGATTCTCATGTTTCCTGATCGGGATCTATGGAAAACCATCGACTTTCAAATAACAGACGGAATATGTGATCGGATTCTATGCGGAATGTGAGCTCCCCTCACTTCTACCTAGCGATGGCAGATTTCCTCAAAGGGTTTCCCGCCTCTTTTCTGGATCCGTGTTCCTTTTCTATCATTTAAACTAAGGGGAATAAGAAACGCATCACCCCAACACAATAAGCGCAGGGGTGGAGGTGAGAACAACTTCACATTCGGGACACTTCGTCTAAAAACAAAGTGAAAGAACTCTCGAACGGGTCGAAACCACCTTTGGAAGAAACCCTACCATATATGATATCCTGGAATGCGGAATGTGAGCTCCCCATCTACCTAGCGTTGGCAGTCTTCTTCAAAGTGTTTACCGCCTTCTTTCTGGCCCCGTGTTCGTTATATCATTTAAACTAAAGGGAATGAGAAATGCATCACCCCAACACATTAAGTGTAGGGGTGGAGGTGAGAACCACTTCACATTCGAGACACCGTCTGCAAAGTGAAAGAACTCTCGAACGGGTCGAAACTACCTATAAAAGAATCCCATACTATCTTTTGACATCCTGGAATGCGGAATGTGAGCTCCCCCTCTTCTACCTAGCGTTGGCAGACTTACTCAAAGGGTTTCTCGCCTCTTTTCTGGCCACGTGTTCCCTCTCTATCATTTAAACTAAAGGGAATTAGAAATGCATCACCCCAACACACTAAGTGCACGGGTGGAGGTTAGAACAACTTCACATTCGAGACACTTCGTCTACAAAGAGAAAGAACTCTCGAACGGTTCGAAACCACCTATATATGGAAGAATCCCTACCACATTTGATATCCTGGACTGTCCTAAGATCTCAGGAGTGTCGGTCATGTGGGCTTGGTCCAATTGGCTATCGAAGTGCAAAGTAATGTTTAAATTACACTCAATAATCGTATTTAACGGTAACTATTTAGTTAAACATTAGGATTCGTGCTTCCTCCTAATACCACGTGACTTTTGGCCTGAGATCTCTAAACTTTATAGGGAGAAATAATATGAATCTGCGCGTATTCCGTCTATTTCATGGGAAGGCTGATGTTAAAAACTAAGATTCGTTAGCAATTTTAAAACACATTCATTACATTTTAAAACACATCAGCAATAGCAGAAATGAAGAATGTTAGAATATGCTATAAAAGGAACTTTTTAATTGAAATTGTCTAAAGAGCGCCACATCAACTATTTAAAATATTTTGGCTACTTACAAAATGTAATTTAGTCAATCAATGAAACAGCATATACGGATACAACATTTTATTTCTTTTTATTATTTGTAAAAATACAAATTCGGCACTGTGGTGTAAAAAAACGATCACACAATAACAATAAGAAATACTAAAATAGTTAATGATGTCTGGGTAAAGAGATGAGAGTAAATGCGTATAAACATTTTAATAATACTAATACTATCCTCTTTAATTTTTTGTAAATAAAGTTCAATTATTATAAAAATATATGCTTACCAACATTAAAAGGGCAGCTTTCAAGAGTACTCCTCTATGGTTACAATGAACAGGAGTACAAGTGAATTATATTATTTGTTTGTTACTATCGTAATATATTTGTTTATTAATGTTTAAAAATTAATGATTCTAGTAAAAAGTCAAGTCTGATTCTGAATAGCATTAACAAAGAAATGAAAACTTGCTTCTAATTTGTTTCAACACATTGTCAATGGAATGCGATTATAAAATGAAACTTAAATACCGTTGTAACAATACATAGTAATAATAGTAGGATGGAATAGAATAAAAAGTGAAAAGATATTTCACTAAAACAAATTCCAATAAGAAAATCACAACTAATAGCCAGATCATTTGAAGTATTTTATCTTATTTTGAATGCAGGAGAGGGATTTTCAATGAAAACTAACCAGACGATCAGTAAAGATTTGACTTCTGCTGTCCAAATGCTCTAACACGATATATATCGGAGTTTTCTTAAAATGTAGTCTTGTCGACTTTTGGCATTTAATAAAATTTGAGTTGACTAATCAACTATCATGTTCATTCGAATTTTTTTCTTTGGAATTCGTCTCGTTCAGAATACGTACTGGAAACACGTACCACCGCAGAAACATTACCTCCACCTATATTTAGCTTGACAGAGAATACCTCTCATATTCAACAAGAACTGGAACTCTAATATATAAATGCATTCCTAATGGTTACAGTAGCTGCAAAAATATTTGAACGGGACGGATATGGTTTTATAAATGCTCAATTAGAATACATGTTAAGCTAAGCTGACGTAAAAATAAGATAAAAATCCCAATGGGAATTTACTACTAAGGAAACTTAAAATAAAAAACTATGCTCTTAACATCGTTTGGTCATTTAACGTGAGTGGAATCTTTACGGATACTTAACTAATTTGTAAAATTTGACAAATTAGTTGATTCGTATTTTCCTTGTGGTTAACAATACTTATAGTCTAAAAATACTCTTGGCCTAACAATACATTGGTCCACGTTAGCGAAACAGTATCACACTCAGAACTAGCTATCTCGAATTAAAATTCGCTTTCTTGTGAGGAGTAGGATTGTGTTCGTCGGACGGAGATCTGTTTTGGACAGTCCTCTGTGTCATGAATATCGAAGACGTCGCATATATCACAGAACAATCGAGATATGGATCGATGTTGTGGAATACCCCTGAAGTAAAATAAAAAATAATGCTAATTAATCAGACCAAGAATAAGATTATTCAAAAACTAATAACAGGTTTCTAGTAGAGATATTGTTGGGGTGTGTTTTGCCTAAATTACAGCTATAAATAATTATAATCAGGGTTCGAATCTTGAATTTTGTTTAATGCAACCTTTTTGTTGATATTTTGTAGACAAATGCCTGTAGACATAAATTGAGTTTGCAGTAACTTGTTTTTAAAGATGTAGAGTTTGAGGGCATTATTTGAGATGTTTTAGGAAATGTTTTGATCATTTTCCGAGTTTTCAGCATAATGCTTTTGTCCCTGGTTTTAATCAAATTTCGAGAAACATTCACGAGTCACACTCTTTCATCCGCAGTTTTGCTTTTTGGACAAAACATATTACAAATGACTCTACGCTTGTTTCTGGCACAAAAATACATTTGATCTAGCCTTTTGATGCAGTACACAAAGCCTTCCTAAGATTTTGTTATGAATTGGTGATTCAGAAAGTGTGAGCTCTGGAGGGGTGTTTCTCTAGTTTTGACAGAAAAAACCTCGGAAGATCATATACTTTTTGATCTTCTAGTTGTTAAACGAAATATTTAATAATGACAAAATCTAAACCATCTAAGACATGATTTCAGAAACTGAATTGTGGGCATATACCGGTACTCAGGACGAAAACACTCGATCATCTAAAAATATTATAGAAAATGTACGAAAATACTGGCACAAAAATGTACAACCGAGATTGATTGAAGAGATATTGCACCTGAAAACACCGAATGTATCCTATCACGGATTTACCTGTTTAAATGGTCGCTTCTGGTCAGTAAACGGATTGCATTCATGTAGAGAAAAAGAGATGAAGGCAAAACATATTTTATTTAGATGCAATTTAGAAAATATTTTGCTAATAAAGTATATCAATTAAATTCTAGGCCTTTAGTATTTTTAGGCATTTTTTTTGGCAACTTAAGATAATTTTCATGCAATTTAGGTCAGCAAAATCAGGGCCCTGATTATCATTTATGAATCATAGCTACTTACAGCTGAAGATTGCCATCGAAAATGACTTCCGTTTCTAGGATATCTAGCCTGGAACGGAGATCATCATTTTTGTGCTGCATGTCTACAATGACGCTATTCATGAAAGTCACCTGAAATAAAGAAATAGTGAATTCAAGTAAATGAAAATGGAACTCATTTGACTTAATTTGAATTTATTTGTCACAAATATAAAATTAGTTACTCTAGTAGAACTTTAAAGTATCGAAATCTCACTCAATATTAAGTAGTTCCCATTTTTGACACCCAAAGACGCGAATGGCAAAATTTAGTTCCTTAGCATCTTAAGGTTATCACGTTTTGAAAATAGATGTCTGTAAAATGGTTTGAAAGAATTACATTAATGACCTTTATGCACAAATCTTAGAATAATGTTAAAAGACTATTCCTTTCAGGATGATCCTAATCATCACAAATAGCCTTAGTAAAAATCTAAAGAAATCGAATTCAGAATTGAAAATTTTCAAATTTATGAATATGGAAAAAGTACAATTTCCATCCAGAGGAATGTATTCATAAATATAGCAAATATATATAAGATTTGAAGCATCTTTCAATTTCTGTTAAAAAACTTCATTTCTTAGTCTCACGTTTTGCATCAAAAATAACTATATCCTTAAATTTTAAAATATGAAAATATTTTAGACTTATTTACTAATTTAAAGTATATTGATTCTAAAAGAGTATATACGAGGTGATAAGTTTAGTAAATTTCCATGACGTGGCGACACAATTTTGGTGACGTCTCAACTGGCCGGTGCCACTCTTCGAACTATCTCAAACCAAATTCCAGCCAGTTGCGCCTCTTTGCGTTCTACGAGTATTGTAGCAGCTGCCACGAAGACGGAAAAAGTGAACTTTTGGCAGCTATAAAACATTTTTACTTAAAGAAACGGATAGCCACTTTATTCTCAAGACTTCTTGTTTCCAAATTTGGCTCGGTGGGATGGTAAGTATTTAATTAAAGTCACACTGGAGCAAGACAATGTTGCTCGGTGGGAAGAAATTCCCTTGGGAAATACAGATGTCATTGCGCTGTCAATCCGTTTGTTGCAGACTTTGAGAACAGTAGTTTTACTACGGTATGAAAAAGTTAGAAGGTAAGTAGTTAATTAACGTCACACTGGTGCAACACAACGGGCTATTGGCGAAGGGGATTGAGGACAACACCACGTAATTTTGATCCACAGTCAGATGACGAGAAAAAATTAGAAACTTTGTGGACCAAGTGGTGCAGTCCTCAAAGGTGACTATTTAAAAACAAAATAGATTTTTCCCAAACAAAACGGTGTTTATCTTGCTTTTTTTACCATTCTTATCAAACGAACCTACTATAATTATTTTAATTATCTACCTTTCTGATTTACTTGAAAAGGAGGGTTGCACAAATAGGGTTCAGCAAATAGTGATCTCAACGCCGCAGAAATTTACTTCTATTACAAGACGAAGAACCACAAACCAATGTCTGTTCCATCCCCTACCTCACGTACTTGGTAAACCGCAAAGCGCCCTGGGAGACTGTCTCTGCATTTTGAAGGCTATTTAAGGCTGCACCGAACTGCTTTGGCAAGACTCAGAAGCGGGCAGACAAAAAATATAACTTTTGTGAAAGAAGTTAAGAAATCAACTTTTCAATGTTCCCCAACCCCAACAACTCCTTCTCATATTTTAGATTGTATCGATGTCTCTGTGGGACAGCTCCTGGATCAACAGGAGTTGGTCACTGTGCGACTTGTAAAACATGATCTTTAGGACTTGGTCTAAGTTATACCGACACCAAGTATAGTCTATATAATTGTTACTAATCCTAGGGTTACTAGTTTAATAGGATTAGTAATAACAATACCTTTCTGAAGTAAGACCTATCCACTACTATTTTACGGTCGCAGAATTGTTATTTTTAACCTCTCGATATTTTGTGATAAAATTCGGCATCATCTACAACAGTGATTACAACACATTTTTATACTTGAGTACCACCTGAGAATTTTGTAGGGTCGTGGCGTACCGCTGGTTATGTTATAACTTTTTGAGGGGGTCAAATAAATTCTATACACATATGAATAACTTTACAAAATGTATTTAAGTATAAATAAAACAAAATACAGAAACTAAATACATAACACTAGAAAAAGCCGTTGTTATTAACAAATGGCAAATACAATTTTCCAACATTAAAATATCTTTATCAGGAGGCTTAATGGAAAACTTGCTGTTGCTTATGCTTATTTTTTATTAGAGCTTCTATGTCAGGTTCAATAGTGCTTATCTTTAACCTTAAGTCATTTTCCACGCGCAGTCTATTGTACTTGTTTTTCACATACACTAGCTCTGAAAACCCACGTTCGCATAAATACGTTGTTTCAAATGGAGTTAAAAATCTTAGTGTGCTTGACTAAAAAGAGCAGGATACTCATTTCTTGTAGACATCCAGAAAGAAACGAGAATTTTCTCCTTGAAAGAGTCTTTCATTGAACAGTCACTGATTAGTTCTATGAAACATCCATTAAGTTTTAACCCAGTACGTTTGGTTTGTATTATTATTGAACCCTTCTGCGTATCACCCCAAATGCTCTCGCGTACCACCAGTTGGGAACTACTGATCTACAACATACGTTATCGTTTTTATTATTCATGGAGTGAAACTGCACTCAATCTTTAAAATTTTTGAAACATTTTTATTTAAGTGGAACTATTTGCATTGATATAAATGGTGAATCATTTGCACAACATGGCATTAAATTGGATAAATAACATTATGCATTGGTGATTACCTGTTGCTCTAAGGCTTCTTTCTCATTTTTCATTGCTTCATAATCCAGATCTGGAAGAAATGAATAGTATGACGGTTTAAGAAAACTTGCATAAAATATGAGACTAAACATTTATTAACGCGCAAAGTGAAAATCTTCCGTATGAAAGCAGTTGAGATTTCTATGTACTTTTGTTCGATAGCATAACCAGTAATTTCAGGACAACTTTATTTTTAATCTCATTCCATGTTATTAGGTTAAATGAGTTTCAAAGAACGGAATGAGCATGGTAGGTAGTTGATTTATGTCGTATTAGAGCAACACAACGGGATATTGGGGATGGTAAAGGATTGATACCGAACGGAAAGATGGTCAACACCTTAGCTAGCACCCCACTCTCCAAACTTCTACAAATTGAGGACATTTGAGGCCTCAACATATTTAACGTAACCCGGCCCTCACGTACATGACGATATTTGGTTGAACCAAGTTTCGAATTCCCAATCCTCCGGTTGCTAATCCGAGATTCTACCAACTGGGTTACAGCGGTCCCCGGAATGAGCAAGGATTTAATTCTAACAAATGTCATGTTTTTGTAATCTATAGTATTAATATACTGTTTCTTGAAATTGAATCATCTCTGAAAATATACCATTATCTTAAGTACTAAACTCTGCACAAACGTAAAATAAAGCCACTTGCTGAACTGTGCAGACGATAAATAACGAAAGGAAAACAGAAAGAGTTTCAGGTACAAAAAAGCCATTAGACTTTGATAGTAGAAGATACTAATTATTTGTTAATTACAATTTAAACATTTCAATTTGTATTCTTGGTAATGGCGTCATAGAACTTTCTAGAAGATTCTTGTAACAAATTCTAAAATATCAATCTAGTATATTTATCACCCTACATAACGTTAATTATTATTTATTTTTGGATTCCACTATTTCTTCTGTTTGTTTTACTCTGTGTTTATCTTTTCTCCAAATAAACCTCTACATTTTCTTCCTTTCGAATTTTTAATTATTTCTACTTTGTATTCCACTTTTACTACTTTGTTGTGTTTAATTATTTCTACTTTGTATTTCACTAAACTACTTTGTTGTGTTTTATGTAGAATGAGGAAAAGTGAATTCTCAAGCTTATAATTTGAAATCCACAATTAAATGTCGAGAATCATGTAAAATGCTGATATGAATGCGCACTATTTCAAATTCAAAGATGGGAAAGATGATTTCAAAGATTTCTCAAAATTTAAGGGTTGATATTATGTAATAAATCTCGAATAAAATTAACTCAGTTTACGAAATGATGAAGATATTATATTTTTTATTTCTAATCAACACTGTCTTTTACACATTTACATTATATCCCTATATCATCACAACTAGCCTTGGAGAAACTCTTAGCTAATTGAATTCAAAGTATTATAGAAAACTAGTATGTCAAAATTAAATATTTTTAAAACAAAAATATCATTTTCATATACCTTATTTATTTGTGACATTTACTTTTTTTAAACAAAAAATATTTATAAATGTTCTAAGCTTGGATGACTAGTCTTTGTCACGATGATCTAATCGTCAATTTTTTTGAGTTACTTTTGCAAATAAGCATCAGTTTTACCACTACACATAACTATGATTCCTACACCTTTAATGCATGATAAACAAAGTGAGAACATTGTGTCTTTTTTTTAAAGAAAAACAAAAATAATTCTCATCATTTTATATCAATAACCAAATATATAATACCCTTACATTCATTCATTAATGTCTATAATTGTCAGTATTTTATAAAATACACCTAATTCTGTTTTTACACGATAGATACGTTCCTGAAGAATACGCGTAAAAAAATTCGTGTAAAAAAAGACATTGTATCTATGGAAGAAAAGAAGACTGGTTCCAGATCTAAAAAAATCAGTAAAAATAATTTAAAAAACCATATGAAAATATTCGTTTTAAACTTATTATTTTATTTCAACAAAATACACATGTAATAATATGTAATGAAAATGAAAAAAATTCTTCATGAACAAAAAAAATCTGTTCTACATCCCCTGTCATCCAACCTGTACTTGCAATAAATTCATACTTTCTGTTTAAGTGAGATGAAGTGCTCTTGGCTCCTTTTCTTTAATCTGTCTATAAATTCTTAGTGCTGTTTGCTTGATGGCATTTCCATCTACTGGTACTCTTTTTTGTGACTTATCTTCTATCCATATTACCAGAGCCTTTTCCATCTTTTCCTTGACAATATCTCTTGTATATGATGATGAATCAACACTTACTTTTGTTCCAGAACATACCGATTTCCTAATTGCAGCTTCATTTTTCTTAATTGTTCTTATGGCAGCTTCATGTACACCAAAATGCTTTCCTACAGACGTAACCCCTTGTCAAGTTGTAAGACGATCTAAAATTTGAATTTTAAGTTCCAAAGAAATCGCTTTCCTTTTCGTTTTGGTAATGGGTGAATTATGTGACATTATGTAAGGGGCTACCGAAAAATATCTCAAATTAAAATTAATAAATAAAGGTATGAAAAATTAGTAAAAAACTTACAATTTATTGACTTTCGGCAAAATTTATAAATTTATGTGCACAAATTTCACTATAGATTCTTTCACTTTGAAATAGAGCTACATACTAAATGTCTTCCGAAGATACAATGCATGCATATGGTAGATGTGCACCAAATTCAATAAGAAAAACGTTATGTAATGTATCTAGAGGAAAGCACGCGTTTCAAAACACACACACTAGCTGTTATATATATAGAAAATAGAAATGATCTACTACGCCACAAATAAAATTTTGTTTTCTTAGAATTTAGGCAAAAAAAATTGTTAGAAATTGGATTGGACCGCTCGTGTTAAATCAAAATGACTCGCGTAAAAAGAGAATGAAATATTTATTTTGAATTCGTGTTAAATCAAATTCGTGTAAAAAAAGTTCGTGCAAAAACAGAATTAGGTGTAACGAAATATTTAAAACAAATATGATTATTCTAACAAGAGTCCAGACAATTTTACCTGGTTCTGACTTCCCATTTTTCAAAGTAGCCAATTCCATCTGTAAGTCCTTAATCTTTTTTTCCAAGTTAAATTTTTCACCTTCCAACTTTTCTGTACTCTGAATCTTTTGAAAGAATAAAAATTTATTACATAAAAATGTCACATAAGGTTTTGTCACCATTCAACTAAAACCTTTTCTAAATTTTATAACGAGAGTTCTCATTCGAATTTTCAATGAAATAGAATTCATAATTATCAACTAAAATCAAGCAGAACATAAAAATTAGAATAGTCCTAACCTTCTTATGCTCTCAATCTGATTTTCTCAAGACAAAACATCTGTTAGACTTCGATAAGAGTTAGTTTTTTGTTGGAGCTCAATGTTTCAAACATATATCCTTGGTTAGTAGATTGTTTTAAACTAAGAAAAATATTTAATTTTTGTTTTCCTATACGCCTTTGTTTTCCTATACGCCTTTCCTATAGACTTTGTTGCACTTCAAAGCCTGTTAATGTTGTCCTCTAATTTCCAAGTTCAGGCCATGCATTTATAAAATGTTGAGGACAAAGACTTGGTAAATAGTCAACTTCAAGTCATGTAGAGAAGAAAAAATAGCATTTTCAAGCTTCAGTACGGATTATACCAAAGTAATGAAATATGTGACATGAAAAGTATTTATTCTGACTGTCACAACTGTCATATTAACAGCATGGCTAGTCCTGACCACGTACTGCAATGTTTTGGGGTATCATGGAAGGACATTTAGGATGATCCGAGACATCTTTTGGATATTTTACGCAGGGTAAAATGTAATCATGTAACTGATTTAATTCTGACTAAGGACAAGGAAAATAATGTTGAATTTTCTGACTTTCAAATAGTCTTTATTCGAAACGCATATTTAATGTTTCGTTTCAGAAATGTTATCGAATTTGTTAAAGTTTTGCTTGAGATTCCAAAGATTAGGCTGAGAATATTCCTAAAAGAATCTAGGAAGAAAAGGAACTACAGAAAATTGTATCTATTTTGGGTTTCTGTGTATTTTTAAGAAACAAGTATCTGCTGAACTTTGTTCACAGTTATACTCACATGTTGTTGACGTTGAGAGGCAGTTCTTTCCTCTATCAACAACTGAGCAGCTTCTAGACTTCTTTTTATGGACTGCTTCTCTGCTTCTGCTTCCGAAAACCTGTGAAACAAAAGAAACATGAGTTATCTTTAAAGATGATCTTTTTAAATACAGAAAAGGTCAGATCTTAACTTTTTACATCCTATGTTGTCTTCGATTAATCACATGTAATGTCTTAAACAAATATTTAGACGCTAGTATTTGGAAGAATCCTATAATAAATCGACTATAGAAACTAATAACTAGATTTCTATTGAAACTAGTGTATTCGAATGTAAATTTCTACTTAAATATTCGCAAATTTCAATGTGCAGCAGTGTTGAAATGCTTATACTTAGAGTATTTGTGGAGCCACACACGAGGGTGAATTTCTCATTTATTATACCAAAAATAACTACCTCAATTTTTCATTAAAAAAATACAAACACTTTTATAAATATAAAATAGAAGAAACTGTCCCCCGATTCCGTATGTTCAACAGAAATGCAATAAATTGAATTTAAAAGAATTTAAAATAGGGTTGTAATTTTGAATAATGTTTGCTCAAAAGTTCAATCCACATGTTGTCAGTTTTATATATTGGTGAAAAAGAAACCATGCAATTCAAAGATTTGATAAGTTTTTCCAGTTCATTTATTATATAACTGGGATCTAGGCACTCGATTTTGTAGACACAACGAAAGTTTCACGTTCAGTGCAGAAGTAAACGTGAATCAAACAAAGCAGCATGAACTCTTTCTGACAAAAATTTATTTAATAACTAGATTATTATTATTTTAAACATTCAAAAATACTCTTCAAAACGGCATTTTTAAATAGTAGTTCAAAATATGATAAACGAAATAACATGTTTGATAAATTCAATAGAAATCATATGTTAAAGCATTTATTTCTGTACATATTTTTATTGCTAGCAATTTTGCTTTGTATTTTACCCTTTTGAAGTATATATATGTGATTGTGAGATTTCAAAGTAACACTTAAAGGAAGTTTCACCCGAAGGCTGATTAATTATTTGAAAGTTCGTCCATGAGATGTCGCTACCAATCCGTTTAACGCAAACTGAATGGAAGTTATAATTGTCGAACTGTTATATTAAAAATTGAATTGCGTTAAAGTTGAGAAACAAACACAATGGTCTGGTCGAAAAAATTTCTCTTTTATGTCCTCTCATATCATATTTAGTTAAAAATTTTAAGAGAGTAGGAAGATTGAAGTTAATTACTGTTTTACTATGCCCTCAAAAGATGTCGCTACGAACTAATTTTGAACGAACTATTCTCATTACTTGTAAAGAAAATGTTGATGTAGACTGATGTTTTTCTAATCATATGATTGCGGAAAAAGTGTGGAAAAACAAAGTATTTACAAAAGTTTTGAAATATTTATATAATATTCAAGAACAGTTCCTATTTGAAATTTTTATGAGTGATTTCTATTTTCAAAGATAACTTGAACAAAGAAATAAAAATATTTAACTTGTCATCCTCCTATGAACAGTATTCAGTAAATTGTGATCCATACTTAAAAAAATTACGGTTTTTCGATAAAAGATCAAATTATTTTTTTTTGAAGGAACCAAACGACTGAATAGCTCCATTTAAATTTGCGATTCTTGTAGTACTTCAAATTTAAACAAAAAATTCCTCTTTTTTGTACTTACAATTGATACCATTTCATGTTATTCATTTAAACTAGGTTAAGGACAATCGATATAAAGCGATAATATGCTATTAAAAGAGATTTAAAGAAAGAAAATAGTCAAGAAAGAGAAACTGCATTATTTGTTTTGGTTGCAGAGCAATTTAGTCCTAGAAAAATATGTTCTAATGTAACCATCACTCATAGGACATGGAACAGTAAAAGTGTTACATGTCGCCAAACTGTTACTTTAGTACCTTTTCTTTATATAATTTCATATCAGAAGCTTAATCCCATTTTTTTATTAGAATCAGTAGCACAATATACAATTTTTGAGCGTGATAAATTGACTTTTCTAATATTTAATAAAAGTGAATAAGAATTAACAGTTATTCATTCAAAAATCTGAAAAATTTGATGAACCATCGACGGATTATGTTCAGTGGATAGGGAGAGTTTAGATATTACCAATATTTTTCTGATATATAATATATACCACTTTTCGCTATTTGAGTGATTTTAATGAATTTTGCAAATTAATTTTTGCTTTCGAACTTTTTATATTGTAAATCACTCATGGTCTGCATCTCATATTTTTTTCTTCCCTGTAATTTTATGAGTGTTTCGAACTACTGAATTCAAACGTGACATTTGTATTTCACTGTCTATCAGCTTAAAGTAAACCGAGTAATTAAACTTCTAAGATATTAAAACGGAAATAGAAAATTTATGAACTCGTAATTTATCTTCTTTTGACAACAATGCTTTCAATTTATTTTCAAACTTTACAACTGATCATAACTATTTACATTTTACATAAAATCGAATAAAAACATTGCATTTATTTTTTCTTTTTTAGACACCAATTTCGTGGATAGTACTGCTCTGTTTTACTTGATATGAATATTATACGTATTTATAATAATAGACAAATTAATAAAATAAAAAAATCAAGGATCTGAACTCGTTTTTTAGATGATTTTAACGTAAAGTTTTCAAAAAGATGACGGTCAAATATTTGGATAAGGGCACATTTTCAGTGTGTCCTAGGTCAGCTTTTTCGAACTTTTTTGGCTCATGGCTCCTTTTACCTGAACGTAAATCTAGGCGAATCCTTTGGATTTTCAAATGTCATGGAAGTTTTTAACTAAATGCATTTTAATAACTTGTATCAATTTAATCATCAAAAATTGTAAACATTATGACTTCCTCAATCAGCGTATAATTGATTTGATGAAAGCACCCTAAGTGCGGCAACATGAGTAGTCCAGATCTACAGCTGATGGTAGCCCAGATCTACACGAAAACAAGAGACGTAACTATTCCCCCTAGAATGGTTTCTTATAAATTGTCGCTTTTCTTACTAATATCGGGGGGAATGCCATCAGACTACTATCAGTTTAAGTCCTCTTTAATTTCTCATGCCTGATGACTCAGCCATTTTCAGTGGGTCACAAAAGTATTCGGCCGTATCATGCTTGTAAATATTTCATGAATTTTATAAGGGTGTAGTTAAAATTACGATTTAAAATTTTAAGCTCTGTCTTTCCGTTTTAGCCAGTGAAAAAGCCGAATAATTGTCAAAAGTTTTGCTAAAATGTTTCAACCGTAATGTAAACCATAAAATCTCAGGAACACAAAAGTATTCGGCCACGTTTTGTAAAAAAGTACAAATGTTAATCAAAAACGTGAAAATCAATGTCCGAAATTTTTTTTTACATTTTGCCTTACATCTTAGGTTGTTTTACATCTAATATCTTTGTTTGCACTACGTATTTTGTCAAGTTGGAACAATTACATTTTATTATACTTGAAGACAAATTTTCAATGTATTTCATTATTTTATGACATAAAAATGCACGATTTCTTTAGATTTCCTCATAACGGTAATGCTAGGGAGATGATTGAATACTTTTGTGATCTACTATAGGTCTTTGTTCATGAAAACAATGGTCTTAACCAATGGTATTAACCAATGGCCTTAACCAATGTATTAATTTCAAAAACCAAATTCAGCTTCTTATAAAAAATTACTCTTCTCAGCAAAGGATTTATGACTTTTGCTTGATTCTATTTCGGACATTCAAAATTCGTAGCTATTACACGCAGTGAAAAAATCTTTGTCTGGGTGCTGAGTTCTCTGACTACGCCATTGATTAGGACCACAAATTCTTGAGAACAATTGAGTGGTAGAGCGCTGGAAACAAAAAAAAATTAAAAATAATGGCGCATTTACCAGACTGGAAACTAAGAAATGCCGCCTTCTTTAAATTTCTTTGATAACCATTAGATTCAAAATAAAATGCAGTATTTTACAAAAAATATTCTTAGCAGCAAATGATTTCTGATGAATTATCATAAATTATTATTTCAGACTTTCAAAATGAGGAGCAGCAACACAGTTTGAAAATCTTTGCCCTAGGTGCAACGTTCCCTGAATCATTGCTTGGGACAAGATACTCGGTAACAATCGAGCGCAGGAAACAAAAGAAATGATTTCAGAAATAATGGCGCATTTACCAGACGAGAAACCAATAAAAGCCACCTTCTTTAAAGTTCTTTGGTAACTAATTGGGGCCTCACGACTAACCTCCACAATTCTGCACTACGTGATGGCTGCCAGACACAAAAGGTCTGCCGCAATCATTAGCTGCAGTTTAAACGATGACTCAGAGGATAAATAATTTTTTTCCCACCGTCATTACTCAATGAAACAAACTTACGAACTGCAAGTTGAAATGGAGACGATTTCGTCAGCTTTCTTAATGTGTGCGTGGTAAGCGGATTTGATTTCGGATTGATTGAGGTTTGTTTTCTTCGAAACTATATTGTGAAAGAAATGTGAATTTTTTTATTCAGTTTGTCCTTTCTTCTATTCCGTATGTCATTTGAAAGGAATCCAAAGGGCAGTGCCAGACGAACTCTTAAATCTTTAGACACATCTTTAAAATCTCATATTTTTTCGTCTCTCATTGCAGGAGGTAATATTTAAACGCATTTTTGTAACATTGAGATGTAATGTTACTTTTAAAAAATAAGAATGTATTCGTAGAAATCAACGAAATAAGAATTGAGTTAGAAGATATTTTCAAAAAGTATTTTTGAAATGCCTGAATATTTTTTTCGTGGAAGAAATGTGAAATCTACATTATATAATAACGTATAGTGATACACAGTGTGATGATGTGTCAGGTATAATTGTCTGCTTTTACTTATACAGAAAATAAGTTATCATTTTATTACAGGAGAAAAGATTTAGGTTTGGAATCAAATTGACATGCATATCTTTTTATAATGAAATGTGATTTATTTTGTGGTGTGACGTTCTAGTTCGCTGGATTACGAAATTTCATATTAATTAACTGTCTGTTAAACTACACAAGAGCTATAAGAATTTATTGGAGAATTATCAAACAACTGAGATTTTCTTCTGTTTCTCTAGCTCGATTATTCGTTCACAATAAAGTGAATAAAGCGAAAAACAAAAATTCGATTTGTGTCTTTAGTTATGTTTAATTGAATTTGGATTATTGATTTATATGTAAAGGGATACTTTGAGGAACATTTGTAAGTTTTCAGGCTTAGGTAATATCAAATAAACAATTCATTTACAAATATCTATCAGTATCAAATGAATAAAATTCCATTCTTAGAGAAAATTATTCAACATATTACATAAGGTCTGCTATTACAGAATTGTCTTAAATTTGTGGTTAGACATATTCTGCACCCGGTATGATTGTTTTGATATTCGAAAATGATGAGGAAAGTTCAATATGTAAAGTTTATATAGATTCATTACGGTACTCATATACACTTTGAAACTATTCACATTTTTAAAATTTTATTATTTTATAAAAATAATCTTTCTAGCTCTATACTCCTTCTCAAGTAAGAAATATTTTCCAGACTACAGAATAGTAACCCCTCGATATATTGCCCTTCTAAGGGAATAAAATAAAAACGTGATATACCAAAGGTTGTGACATAGAGAGGACTGAGAAAAATTAATTATTCGAGAAAAAAAGCTCAAATTAATATTATATCGCATGCTTTTATTTAACATTATGTAAAACCACAATGCGGTAGAATATTTTTGTGTTTACGGTGGATCATTTACGATTTTTATACTTTCCTTTCCAGGTCCGACAGATGAAAAAACGCAAGTTTCCTAACTAGACGATGCCTGTAGATGCCCCTACGAAATTTCACAATGTGTCAGAAAGGTCAATAGGTTGGTTAGTTGGGTTTTGTAGTTGAAGAGTCACCTGTGCCATAAAAAAAATCTTGCCCAAGCTGCGCCAAACAACATCAAATAAATGAACATACATACAAGAGCAGTTCTAGTGATACAAAAGAGAGAAATACATCCAAGGAAGAATCAAGTCTGCTCCATCTATCACTCGCAGATTGCCAAAAGAGTGGAAATCCTTCTGAGCCACGTCGATCCCAAAGGGTCAAAGGGAAAATGGTAATTTAACTGGTTGAAACAGGTGTCTTTTAACTCCCTACTCTAAGGAAACACATAGAGATTGCCCTCTGCTGTTCTTAAACAAAACTCATCGTGGGACAAGCAAAAATGAGCGATGTATCGAGGCGCGATATAACGATGGGAAAATATCTTCAATGAATAAACCCATATATCGCAACACTAAACTGAATATAATTCGTGCATGCTGAAATTTTAGCTTTCTTCAATAAAAGAAACTAAGTGGTGTAAAGTGATGCGTTTTTGTGTCAATTGGATATTAAATTTTTGTAATTGGTAATCTTATCCATTTCTCTGCATATGACAGATGTAGTCAAACAAATAAAAATGAGCAATCAGCAAATGGGATAATGAATGAAAAACAGAGACTTGATTCTAGCGCACACTGACGTGGTCTTAATTAACAGCAGTAATCTGACTCTAGATCGCGTTTAGTAAAAAAAAAGAAACTTAAGAAAATAACAAGACAGGAAGCAATGAGCTCCGAAATGAATTTTAATAAGTAGTTAGATGATAAAGTAAATTTTTCTAGAATTCTGCTGGTGAAAATATTTGGTTTGTATATTATTTCATATGAACCGTTTGGTTTGTATATTATTTCATATCTTCCGTTAGGACAATACATATATTTCAAAAACAGTTCCTTATAAACAAAAACCATATCTGAATAGTCTGTGGTAATTTTCGTTTACCAAAAGTTTTTAATTTTTGAATGTGAAAATATTTGAAATTGTTATATAGTTTTCTTAATTTAACATGTGTTAAATTCAAGTTTCAAAGTTCTTCTCCAATTTAGAAATCTATTTTGAACGTTTGTGATTAATTAGCAACAAGTTTTATAAATTATAAGTCGAGTAACTCTTTCGTTGTAAAATGGTTGATGAATAGTTTAGATATAAGCAAAGATTTAATCAAAGTGCACAAAGTCACTAAAATTATTTACGGGTAGAAAGCGAAATTTTTTCAAACCATTTTTGTACTCGAAATTTTGAGTGAATTAAAAAAAATATTTTAGTTTTATTATTGAATTACCCTTTTAGTTTTAGAATCAAAAGATGGGATCGATAAATCAGATAACAGTCATGGTTAATAGAAATGGTTCTGTGTAGCTGATTCATAAGGTTTCAAATTGGTTTAAACTACTTTTGGATGGCTTCATAAAGCGGAAATTCAATAGCAATAGTGAAATGTACCAAATGGTTTTTAGATAACCAATAGATTTAAAAACATAATTAATTAATAACGATAACCAATATTATAAGTAGAAATTCACATAAAAATAAAATTCAATTGCAATAAGTTGACTGAAAACTGAAATTAAAGGAATGATGTACTTAGCGATAGATAAAATAACATATGCGTAATAACTTATATACTTATTGAACACATAAAAACGTTACGTGCTCTTATAAAAATAAAATAGCCTCTTTCAAAACACAAAGTAACGGAGACGTAATGAATCCTCAAATCGTGTTTGACATTTTTGTAAAGTTGGTAATAAAGACATGTTAATGAACACATTGTTGTGATTAGAGTGTTATTACTTTCATTTGCAAATCCAACACCTAGAAATAACCCACAGAAATATAACCAGCAATAAAAATTGTTAATAATGTTAACAGAAATATAATCCCAAGATGCCAGAATGTTATTATTTATAAAAGCCTTTATTCCCGACATGCTACAATAAATTAATGACAAAATTTGTTTGGCATTAAAAAAGTCATCTTCCACTACTTTGACTAATACAAAATAATCGTTTTTTCAAAACATTGATTTTCAGAGGATATCTCTGATTAGCAGGGGTGAAAATTAATTATCTTTCAGCTTTTCTTGATATGTCTGCCTACTTAAGCAAGTAAAAGATCTTAATGTTTATACTTAAGTTAAAATTTATATAATTCTATAACATAATGTGGCTCTAGGCTCTCGAAATACGCGTAGGAGAAAAAATTTAGTGAATAATATATAAGGAAGGAAAACACCTGTTTGTGTTTTGTAAGTAATACTTTTAAAGGTGCAACACAGAGGTCTATCCACGTTTGATCTATCCGAAATTTTAATGAACCTTTCTACTTAAAAAGAAATTAAGATTCCTCAATATTTAATTATCAAACTCATATGTGAATCTCAATTCGTCTTATTTTATACTCAGATTTTCTTTGAAGAAAATGAATTAAATTAAATAGCTTTTTGCTACACAGAAATACCATTATATTTAAGAAATAGATGCTTTCAGTTTATCAAAAGTTTTTGCGATACTTGTTTCTTAGAACTATGCTTTTACAATGCCTCTTCTTGAAAATATAAGTCTCACTCAAAAGAAGGAAGCGTAGATTATTATGTATACGAAACAAACGTGCTTATAAATTATTCTAAGGTCTGGGATTGAGCGTGGACATTGAAAAGACGTTGAAGATCTTTTACTTGGTAATTAAGGTTGAAATACAGATACAGAAGATCAATCAAAACCGAAAATTCTATTGGAAACTACTAATACATAAACCTTGCAAGATTCAGCATAAAATCTATGACTATCAGTCAAATGTCAAAGTGAGGCGTGTCTTTGAGGGTGGGAATTGAAGAAAGGACTAGATAAACTTTTAGGCTTTGGGAAAGTGCAGAGAGATCAACTTTAACCAATGTTTGAATTATATTTGCATTCCATTATCAATGGCGCTATCCTGAAGCATCGTGGAAGGTAAGCACAGTTTGTTAAAAGGAGCAAGAGTGAGTGGGTGAGGTTTCTCTACCTCCGCTTCAGAGTCTCCATGTCCTGTCGCAATCCGTTCTCCACCTGAAAGGAAAAAATGGCGAGTCAATGTTTTATAGAGGTGTTTGGAAACTAAACACTTTTATACACCAAAATGAATGTGCTGATTGTGTCTCTAAATACTCTATAGTCAGCACAACAATTTGTAAAAGCAGGAAAACACAAAATATGCTTACCGTTAAGTAATTTGAATTATTGATTGTAAGAAATCTTTTTAATGCAACTATAGAAGTAAGAATTTTTATTGTTTTGTTATACTAGGTGCCAATACATGTGTGCGATACTCAATAAATTCAGGTTCGTTACGAGAGTAAATGGAATACATATACAGTACGTAGGTATGTATGTATTTAATTAACGTCACACTGAAGCAACACAATGGGCTATTGGCGACGGTTCGGGATCATTCCCCTAAGGGAAAGATCCGAGGAAAACATCACGTAATTTTGAACCACGGTCAGATAATGACATATACAGTCGAACCTTGATTATCCGAGTTCCAATTAACAGTGTACATGCACGTACGTGTCCATGATATCCTAGCCAAATTTGATACCGATTTTTTAAAAATAAAGCTTTGAGCAAGAGTATAAGCACTTTGTCATTGAAAGGTCTGGTTTGTCGGGAAGAATATTGGTTGATTTGGATTTTATGGGGATTTTATTATCCAAAAATGTGTAAGCTACTCCAAACGCGAGACAAAATAAAGTTAAAAAAAAATAGATTTTAAAATATCAGAGTAAGAAGACCAAAAGTTTGATAAAACATTTAAGCAAACAACGTGAAAAAAAGCTCTTCAAAAGAACAAAAAGTAAATACATTAGGAACATCTCATTAAAAACATGAAAAGTAAAATGTAGCTTAAATTGCATTGATATGAAAGGTGAAGTTATGTAGTTTGCGTGTGCGGAAGTGCTGCGAAAAAGAAGACAAATTAAGGACATTTCAAGAGAGTTTATAAGGTACGTAACTCAAGTCTGATTTATTATAAAGTTATCACAATAAATACATACAGACACAAATTCAAGTGTAAATAATTCTTAATCCTTGTTTTATGAATCTTTCAATAGCAGAAATAGTAATATGTAGTACAGCAAAATTTTCCTTATGTCTTTTCCTTTTCCGTGTATTTCTTATACTATATATGTTAACTACTGTCTCGTGTTGCTACATTAATATTCGAGTTTCTGGTTATTTGCGGTGGTCTCAGTCCACATTACCTCAGATAATCGCCATTCTATAATATCTTTGAATGCATACTAATTCTTATGTCACATTTAACTTGTCTAAATAACTACATTGCATTACTTATTCTTGTTCAACAATACAAATAAGATTGAGTTTTCATTTCTAACATTCGATTCTTATATCTCCATATGTTTAAGAAAAATGAAACAGATCACTAATTGCGGCTTATTTTGTGGTTAAGAATAACATACCTTGGATAATGTCATATAATAATAAGGTATAATTTAATAAGGATCATAAAGTCACAAAATAATAATAATGTGACACATTTCAACGATGAAACAAAAATAGAAATGTTTTTCCGTATAAAACCACGATTAAAATATAATTATTTATAGTTATTTATGCATGAGGGGGTTATTTCCATACTAAATGCAGGATATTATGAGTACCTGAACTTTATCTTCTTGTTGAGTACAAAGCACTGTTTGCAACTGATCTCTCTCCACTTCAGTATGCTTCAACCGTTGTTGCATCATCTCAACGACCCGGCGTTGTTCCTCACTACAAGCAAAGAATTTTAATATTGTGTTAATTACTTAGTATGAATACTTTGCAAAATATTAATGGTATTACTCCTTTTATTTTGTTTTTTAGACTACTAATTAATGTTCACTCGATTGATATTGACTGAAGCAGAAAAAAATATTGTGATTCGCATTAGGAGAATGATAATTTCTAGAATCGAGCATTTTTCAGTTTGGTCATTGTTACGCAGGATAAACTTAAGTGAAAGCATATTTAGTGAAGTAAACAAGGGTGTACCCAACAGGAGCATGCCTTTATGGGGGAATAGTGAAAATAAACTTTATATGAACTAATATGGAATTCCCAATGCATTAAAGAATAATTTCATATTTAATGAAACAAATTCTTTGCATGACAAACCCAAATTAAATGTAGCGTTGAACGCAATAAAATACACACAAAATAACCGGTTTCCATGTCTTTAGAACTCTTAAAATGAATAATTTTTGTTTATTAATATAGCTTTTCCATACTAAAGACTATTTCAGCCATAATAAATTTCGTAGGTGCCAGAAATTTATTGCAATTTTTTTATTCTATTTGTCGTAAGAATAGCGACATCCTCACAATTTCACTTTTTGCATTTCTGAATTAATCCTGACCTTTGTAGAATATCCTTCAACCCTTTTCAATAAATTTAACAACTAATGATGGCATCCTAATGAGAGGGTTGTTACTGCCAATTGATCTTCCTCTTTTGCATAGCACTAAAAATGGTGGCTCGACCATAAATCTCTTTTGAAATATCAGTTTTTTCTAAGTTCAATTACTTAAGAGTTAAGTTTCGAAAGATAAAAGACGCTCTACAGACTCGAGGTCGCCACACGACTTGCGGTTGCTTGGTTTTGGTGCTTTTTTCATTAATTTATTTTCTCCCATAAATTAGATGTTTTGCATGCACGTGTGCAACTTCCACTGGAGCTATTGACCTTCTGGGGAACTCTTAATGTCTTTCTTGTCAATCCAGTTTCCTTTGAGTCTCAGGCTCAATAATACCGACTCATTGTGCATCATGGATTCTCTAAGGATTAGTAATTGAAATATTAGATATTGATGTTTCAAGGAACTAACAGCGTCTTTTAATATTCGAATGGAGTATCACATAAATATGAATTCAATTTTGTATGTCTATCTAATCATAGATGCCCCAACCTCCTTAAAATGGTACAGACCCAACCCCTTGGTTGGGCCTGTACCAGTTGTAAGGGATAAACATTGCAGCAAAACTAGAAAAGAACTGTGAAAAATAAAATTGCTTCGAAAACACACACATATACGAAATGGGGATTGTTACTAGGAAACTACTAATTTCTTCAAGTGGATGGCACAGAATACTATGAGTTAAGAGGCTTTCGAGGAAATGTTTTACCCTTTATCATGTGAGGACACTTCTACCCCCTGGTTTACCTAACACCAATCTGATGCATTGACATCCTCAATCACCGAATCTGAATTCAATTTAAAGAAAGAAGGATGAAATTTGTAACTTTCGGACTATTCGAGATATTTCTGATACTTAAAAGAGTGCATACAAGGCGAATTCAAGGAATATAAAGAACAAAGATGGCTCAACAACGTACCATTCATATGATTATAATACTTTAATCAGTTTATATTCTAAATAAAAATATTTCTTTCACGCGAAATTATTTAAGTTGGCATTTTCAAGCTAATTAAGTACCTCACTTTTAGCATGCAATTTAAGTATGAAAATTAAGACTATCCGAGACATGGAAATTTTCATATAAAGCATGATTTACATAGGTTAAGAAAAAACTAATCTAATTGTTTTGTTACTGTAATATTCTCAGTTAGATTGAGTTACACAAATTAATAAGTCTTAAATTAAAAAAAGAATTACATTTTAACTTTATACATAGCATTTTCTAAGTTTTGTGAAATGGCAGTATTTGCAATTGGTACAACCTAAAACACATGATATTGCATTCAGCACAAGAAAATATGTTAATAATTAACATTTAAACTTCAAAATATATCCAACAATTTACACAGGACATCTTTCTGCAGACAAGGACATATCAATATAGTTTTTATGTGTCATGTCAAAGTATAAATCTTTTCTCGGTGTGATAGAGGATACACTTGTTTGAACGGAAACATGGTATCACATCTTTACATATTTCTTGAACGTGTTCAGTTACTTTCAAATTTGTTAGCATGTATATCAGTAGGTTAGCTTAGCAGCACAATGTATTGAGACAGCAGTACAATGCTCTTTAGAAGTTATGTCAATTTAACAACACTAAAAATTACTAAATAGTAAAGAACAGTTACATTTTTAAACTGATCGATGATGAATCAGAATACGCAACTTAAAAAAAATCAATGACTCAGAGTTGATTAAAACTTAATTAAATCACATCTGTATGGGAATTACTCCATAATTTTATCCTTCGCATCAGGGATGTATTCAAACATAAATTAATTATATTTTTCATTGATTTTTACTAAAAGCCGAATCATCATCTATTCTTAGAATTGGAACATGGAAAACCATCGTGGTTATGCGATTTGTCTGATCGTGGCAGTTGAAAAAAGGAAACAGCACGATTCTGAAAGCACGGCAAATCAATTTTTTGAAACAAAAACAACTTCCAGAATGGAAGTAAATGTCTCAGCAATCTGAAATATGGAATTAAAAGTTACTGACTGATTACATAAAGATCATAAGGAGACTTAAAGCGAATCTTACTCTAACCATATCCCAAAAAATAAAATCAAGAATTCAAATATTGTTTTAGTGTGTTCCCCACTTACAGATTGAAATAATCTCCTTTAGTTATATAACTGTAATATTTCGAACAGTTTTTCAAGTTTAATACAGTCTACTACAAAGCTATATACAATTCTTCAAGAATTCAAATACTGTTTTAGTGTATTCAGCACTTGCGAACAGATTGAAACTTGGTCTTTGGATAAATAGACGCAATTACATTCAGTGTACTACAAGACTATTTCAATCTACTACAAGACTACTCAATTTACTGTCAGAGTACTTATTTTACTACAAGACACATTCACTACCATCACTTTACTACAAGACACTACTCACAACACTCATTTTGCTACAATAATTCAAATACTATTTTAGTGTATGTCCCACTTACAGATTGAAACATAGCTCCTTTAGTCTATATACACTCAGTACCACAAAAAAAATGTAAAAGTTAGGGATCGGAAAATGCACAGTTTTTTGTTTCGTTTCCATGTGGTAGGAGATTGATGGATGATGATATTTACCATCTATGTATTTTGTATATACCATGAGCATATTTAATATATTTACTACATGTGGAAATAATTATCCTGAGCATATATATAGTCCTTTTTAGACTTTAAGAGAACAAATTTGAGGATTTTAGGTTTTTGAATCCTCAAAGGATATATAATAGAATCATAGAAGGAGATAGTAGAACTATTGATATTTAAAAGAAATTAAAGGCAGAAGAAAGATAAATTAAGAAGGGAAAGCAAAATGTGTAAGAGTACGGTTAGAATAACTTAAAAAACGATGGGTACCGTACATCTGAATGTGTAGATCCTGCACAGCTACTGCATCGAATTCCGTTTGGGCCAGTTTCTTGACGAGGTCTTCGCGGTGGTTGGTGAACTCTGTACGTAGGTGCTGAACTGAAGATTTCAAGAGATTGACTTCTTCTGAGGCTCGGTTCGCTTCCATTTCCCACCGAGATCGGCCCTGCTCCGAGATCTGAAGGCGCTTCAATGTCTGCAAAACAAATACAATCAATGTCGTAGTGCGGCTCTGCTAAGAAGGCAGATGACCTCGGGCTAGTCTACTTGTATAACGATACTACGCTCGCTAGGGGAGAGGACTGTGATGTGCATAAACATGTATGGCGACTTCCGTAGGTGACTTTTTTAGTCACCAAATTGTAATCACTGATATCACTTCTGGCATTGAACGATGATCTTAGCTGAAATCTGCTCTAAAATTACTACTTGTTGAAAGCGCAATGTTTACATTGCAACCAGTAAGCTAAATAGACTCGTTCGAAAATACGTGACTCAAATGTCAACTTATAAGAGGTAGACCATACTGGTGGTAAACACATTCTCGTACTGCAATGCATTTAAGAGATTTCTAAAACAAACTAATCATCTATAAGAATCCTAACGAAATAACTCCACTTGGCAGTAGTTTTTAGTATTTATAACTCTGTGCCAAAGAAAATCGAAATATCCCAAACCCAGTGTTCCATCAGAATGAAACGTGGTTTGTGCGATGTAGTGTATAGAGATAAGGAAGTTATTATCACAATATCAAATCTAGAGGACTCTATTATTATAGAATTGCATCGGAAAGGTCATAAATAAGTTGTAAGGCCTCTCTGACAGCGATACATGAGAATATACGGTGTGGCATGGAGCCAAACAAAATTATTATTTCTTATGCTATTCTGTGGCAAATTATGCCATACATTCTGTAGCTGCTGTTCCAGATCCTTTATATTCCAGGAGTGGTGAAATTGAGGGCCTAGTATATTCCCAGACTTGCTCTATGGGAGCCAGATCTGGGGATCTCACTGACCAAGGAAGTGTTTCAACACCAACAAAAGACACTCCTGGGAGATCATGCAGATGTACCTTTATAATGTGCAGTCAGAATAAAATTGAAACTTCTTAGCGTTATATAATTTTGAGTTGTATTTACGAAATTACCATGCCACATAACTTATGGCGAGATAAAAGTATCACGATAAATTTCTTTTCCATTACACAATGGGCATAATTTACTTCTGATATCAATTCCACTTTTACAAGAAGTAACCCATCGAACAAAGATTCCATCTTTAGATTCAGAAAGGTGGGGATTTATAGGAAAAGTTTTATATTTCCAATACAATAATTTGAAATAGCTTATGTTAGTACAATGTATCTGACGATGCAAATAGATCTATTGCATGTAATGAAGTAACATCAAAGTTTGGTTGTATTCAAGAGTTGATTATATAAGCTGATTTTTATCTTCCAAATTTCTAATCGTCACCTGTAATTCATTAAAGAATTTTAGTACAGCAGCGAGCTGTTACATGTAGTTTCAGCAAAATAATGCCAGTTTCGTAACTCAAAACAAGTATTTTTAAACTAACCGGGAAAAATTGACGAATTAGTCCAGTTGTAGATTCTAAATTGTTTACATTTTGTTTGCTCCATTCGTCAATAGACACTTAATGCCGTTTTGGTGGAAACCATGAAAGTAGTAATTAATTCTTGCATGACAGGAGAAAATTTGAGTGAGTTTGTATCATTGTTTGCTGTGTACTGATGTAAATTAGTTAAGAGACCAATTCCGGTTTTTCACGGAACGGGTAGATAGCACCTTAGTTAGTTTTTGCTACATATCGAGGAATATTTTTACATCATAAATGAAAAATGAACTTACTTCTTCCTTTTCCACTCTCAGCACATCTTTCTCTGCCTGTAGTCTACTGATTTGCTCCCTTAATCGGTCCAGATTGTCCGACCGGAGGTCAGCCTCCTGAAGGCGCGCCTCCTGCCTTGCTAGTCGAGCCTCTGCCTCCACTCGAGCCGACTCCAGCTCACATCGGACGGTGGTCAGATTTCTTTCCAGCTCTCGGATCTTCTTAGAGCTCGCCTCCTCCAATTCCTTGGAGGGAAATAAAATATGTTACAGGGATAATTATGAATGGAAAATGAATGAAAACGAATGTATGAAGCACTCTATAAGTTCTAAATTGAGTGTGTATCAATCTTCAAAATTATAATTAAGTCTGGTGTTATCTTAGATTGAGAAGAAAGGTTAAAATCTGTCTTCACAATAGCATAGTTTCCAATTAGCATTGTTTCAGGCGGATACATGAATTACTCCATAAACTTACTTTAGTTTAGTAATTTGATTTAATTCTCTGGTATTAATCATGGAAGTGAAATATAACATGTCGACTAGTAGTCACGTTACTGTTTTGTGAAAAATTAATTTGGTTGGCCGATTTGGCATCTTATCGCCTCGTTTGGCAGTATAACATCAGGTTACAAGGTAAAAGTGTGAAGGCGCATTTCTATAGAGTGACGACAAAAGGGTGAAATCGCCAAAGTCTACGACTATATTGCACGGATCAATTATATGATGAATCAACGGATGGGCGTCTTCTCCCGTCCCTTGGACCAATCAGATGATTAATGCTTGTTTCCATCCGGCAGACGAAAGTAGTCTAAGGCTCGCATTACTCTCGCATCACAGTTTTGCTCATATGAAAAAGTGTTTCAAATCTTTAAAGTATTTTATTTGTAGAGCTATTTTAAAAACAAAAAATCAATTCTTTCGGGCCATTACACCATTGGTTCTCTAAAAATAACCCTCCTAGTAGTTGTCTAAACGAGGTATCACGTCATTAACAAAAGTAACCAAATCTTGATAGGGGAGATATCCTGTCATTAGAGAAAACTCAGAGATGTTGATGGAGGAGATATCTTGTCATTAGAGAAAACAGACAGATCTTGGTCTTGTCATAAAAAATCGGCAATATCTTGATGACGAAGTATTTCATTATTCAAAATTGGTTTGATCTTAATGAACGAGATATCTCGTTGAAACTTTTAAGGTTAAGACTCGAAGTCACGAAACCCGAAATTTGCAGTAATACGTAGTACTACAGAAATCACATTGTTTTCAACACAGCATATAATGCTAAAACACAATGTTTTTAGGACAATGTTCAAAACTAAATATGATGCTTACAGCATGTGTTTTATAAAGAACACATCCGGTTTCAAGAAAGCGGTTAAGCTATCATGCTGTTGATTTTTGGGAGGTTCTACATTAGGATATTTCTGTCCGAATTCTTCAATTAGTCTCTCATAAGTACGAATAACGTACTGTTCAACAATGAATACGCGTTGGGTCTGGGGAAAACATACCACTTGTGACGCAACAATTATCTACTGCAGCCCACTCACTTTCTTGAAGTCAACCCGCAACATGAGTCACAAACCAGAAGTTCTGTCGCCTGTTAAAAATATCTGGTGGCTACGTTGTATATGATACCATAAACGTTTGAACATCGGACCGAGGGATTTACCGATCAAACTGTACCTTACAACTATATACAAATTATTTTTTTAATGCCAGCTTATGAACGTATACTCCTCCAAGCATTAGTTGGCAGGAACGTGTATTTCTCAATATTGAACCGAGGCGCCATGGAAGGTGCTGTCACGTCGCACGCACCGTGAAATGGGAAAGAAGACGTCCTGGAGGACTTTGGAGAAGTTGGCCCCCATTAACTTGTCTTGAAGAAACCAGCAAACTTTGAACACAGCCAATCTGACTTCAGCATTACAAGATTGAAACTCGTAAACACGCTCTTCGGTTTATCGATTTCTTAAGAGCGGTGCTATAGCCACTCGGCCACTGGTGGGGTATATAAAAATGGTTCTGTCAAAGAAATGTTTCATATATGTTTAGCTGCCTCTTAAATAGAATCTAGTGAATAAAAATAAGAAGCTTATAAATAATAGCTGTGCAGGGAAACAGATTCTTTCAACAGCGTATTAACGTGGTAAACAAATTTTCTGTATAGTAAGAAAGTATGCACAATGCTCTCATAAATTACATGTTCATTGTCCATGAATATCCGAATAAGAAAATATTTTTAAGTATATAAATTAAGAGTTAAACTTTAATTTACATAGATAAATGTCTTGAAATAAACACATGAGTCTATTCTATCAATGTGTAGTAATGACGGGTAAAGTTAGCACATAACAAACCAAAATGTCCATTTGTATAGAGGTTCAAATTGTAATTTTAAACTTAAATATCACCACAGTTAATATATCCCGCAGTTGAAAACTGCTTTGGTCCCTCGTACTAAAAGTTAATTTATCATTGTCAAAACAAATGCCTGTCATGGCAGCATTATTTTTTATGACGATGCTTGCCCAAGTTTTCTACGTGATAAAACCATTCTCTCTTCAGCGATACAAAAGTTTTCTGAAACTCAGTGAAAGTAATTTCGTGCCAGAGAATCTATGCAGTAATATTCACGGAAAAGTCGTTTAAATTCACGTCTACTCACCGACGCTTTCTTCTTCTCTCGCCTGCATTCTTCACGATGCTCCTCGTTCAAGAGGCGAATCTTCTCTTCGGCTTCCCTCCGCATCTTCTCTCTTTCCTCCCGAAGATGATCCGCTTCACCCCGAGCTTTCTCGGCTTCTTTCCGCCACTCGGACACTTCTCTGAGGGATGGTGAAGAAATTAAGAAAATATCGAAAATATTAAAGGCATCAAAATAGTCAAAAAGCCTTAAGGAAACTAAGGAGTTTCCGAAATGACCAAAATCGATCAAAAATCGTTTTTGTTTTAATTTTGGCTTTAAAAATTAATCGATACAAGACTATACATAGCAAAATTAATTTTTCAATTTTGATCATTTGGAGAACCAGAATATAAATGACTTATTTTGCAGAATTTAAAATGGCATTTTTGTGAAGCTTTGAAATTTGCATCATGGAATTCGTTTGTTCATAGCTTGTTCAAAAGAGTTCTTTTCAAGTTTGAATATTGGTATCTCGGTTGATAAACATCTCCCTAGACGTGATTCATTTAGCTATGGTGTTTTGGTATTATTCCTTTCTAAATTGAACATGCATAAATAACTGCTATAAACTAAAATTTCTTCCTGCACATCGCATGCATCCATTTGAAAATTGTTCAAAACGACTTCTTTTTTTTAAATTTTAATGAACTGCGATTGATTGCATGTATAGTAAATAAACAAAAAAATATTTGAGAACATATATTCTCCAAAACGCGATGCCTTTTTCAATCTTACTCATCAATTACAACGAAAATCCAGTTGCAATCAAAGAGAAGGAAGGTATAATCAAGGAAGACTATGAGAAGGTAGGTAGGTACTTAATTAGCATCATACTGGAGCAACACAACGGGCTATTGGCGACAGTCCGGGATCAATACCCAAGGGAAAGATTCGAAGACATCACCACCTAATTTTGAACCACGGTCAAAAGGTCACGAGGTTAACACCTGACCTGTCACCCCACTCTCCAAACTTCCACACCACGCCAACATGAGTACATTTGAGGCCACGACAGACGTAACGTACACCAGCCGCCGTGCACACGACGGTGGACCGAGTGTTGCACTCGCAATCCTCCAATTGCTAATCCGGTACTCTGCCAACTGGGATACCGTGGCCTGTTATGAGAAGGACTTCCAGAGAAAACAGATAAACCAGACGGAAAACGGAGATATTCTTGTTACCCAAATGCTCTATCATATTTCATTTTGTGATTACCTTAAAATGTAGTTTATCGCCATTCTGGCAATGTTTGGAGTTGAATCTAATTGGGGTTGACTAATCAATTATTATATATCAATTCGAAATTCGTTCCTTGGAATTTTTATTGGTGGCATGCTGAAATCGTATTTGAAAACCAAGCCAAGTGAAGTCACATCCGGAATACATGCAGGAAACACGTTTCGTCTCACAAACTACTGTAACCTAAATTTAGCTTGACAGAAAGCCTTTCATAGTTTCAAAAAGATGGGATGTTCGAAGAGAAAAGAGGTTACACCCGAAAAGAAAACGGCGACATACAAAGAGAGAGAAAACTTGTCTGACAATCTGGTGACAGTAGTGAAGCAAGGGGTGAACAGACAGAGGATGGGGGACTGTTGCTGTAACAGTTTGTTTGCACAAGACAAAAATGATGAAAGATGATGCACGTGTCTATCCTGTCATAGATGAGCACATGGTGAATGCGCTGGAATTGACAGTGATGACGATGAATACAAGTGTGCAGTTTGTTTTTATTGGATTTTGGTCGATTTGAAATTTTCGATGAAAAAGAAAAAGTTTTCTGAAACAATTACATGCATATTTTGCATCTTACTTTATTAAAATACCATCTACCGTTTTAGCTTTGCTTTGTTGGTAACTAGTGAAATTAAAAGGATTTCGGAAATTTTATTTTTGATCCCGGAAATCTGATTGTATTATTAATTCTCCAAGTGTTTCGAAGAAATATCTCGTCTGAGATCTGGTCAATTTTGCTAAGGACAATTGTTTAACTAAATTGTCCCTTGCCCAGAATTGGTGATAGTTTGGAACAGGTTTTTGCACCAGACTGGACAATACGGGGCAGTTTCCGACACAAAGATAAATCACCAGGAGGGTTAATTTACACTTGGGAGGAGTTTATCACAAAATATATTTTTGATAACAATAGAAAAAAGTTATGACAAAAGACTTCAAGAATACAATGGATACACCAATTTTGGAACTGCTCAAGAACAAAAATAATAGACAGTGCGTCAATCTAACCATACATGAGCTGACGCAGATTGGTTTTGAAAATAGTGGTCAAGTCTGTAAATATTGTTTTCCCTTTTCTGTATATGAATATATTTTTAAATTCAATAAAACTATGTACCTTTTGACGGGACAGGGATTTTAAAAAATTTAATTCTATTATTAGTTAAAAATTTTATTCTTCTTTTGAAGTCTGTAATTCAATTTTATATGGATTTTCAGCAAGATTATGAGAACTTTTGAGCTCCAAAATTTTTCAAACCTTAAGGAACTATTTAAGGTCCACATCTATGTAGAGGAATGAGACATACCTCTCCCTGTCCTGAAGACGTGTGAGTAAGGCCTGTTCTTTGGGAGTGGACTCTGGAGACAGGAGTTGTTCTTCCAGACGTTTCTTCTCTGACTCCAGGTGTACCAACTGCTCTTTTGAAGTATTCAGACGACGCTCCGTTTCTAGAAGAAGGAAACAACTATAATGAGGGGAATTTTCAGACAAACAAACCATACTTAAAACGGAGATTATATGTCCGCTACCCAAATGCCTCCGTATAATTCATATCGGGGTTACCTTAAAATGTAATTTTATCGCCGTTTTGGCGACGTTTGGTACTTAATCCAATTGGCATTGGCCTATCAAATATACATCAATTCAGAAGTTATTCTTTGGAATTTCTATTGGCGACGTACTGAAATTGTATTCGAAAAACAAGTCAAGTGACGTCACGTTCGGAATACGTACAAGAAGCACGTTCCACCGCTTCATTCAGGAACATTACCACCACCTACAATCACCTTGATAGAAAAGTTGACAGAAAGATGTATTTTGAGAACGGTTAAAAGTGAAGTATGGTTGACAAGGTAACATCACACTACGTAAATTGATTTTATTTTAATGCAATCTTATAGAATAAAACAGAACAAATAAATGTCACACAAATAAATTGGAAAATTAATTGAACTAAAAACGAAAACAATGCTCGTAGGTTATGTAAAATTATTTTCTATTTTATGAATAATTTATATTTCTTTATGAAAGTTGAGTAATAAGATAATATGGAATGTTTTTCATGTGTTTTAGAAAGGAAGATAATGTGTTGCTACAAAAATATTAAACATAGATAAAATATAAGTTGATAAATCTGTCAAATATTTGAGGAATGCAAAGTTATCAGTAATTTACTTCCCAAGTTTTAATTGACTACCTTTATTTTTGCAAATAGCTGCAAACATTTTTAAGTTTTAGTATAAAAGAACCATAATTTCTCAATTTGCGCATGCCTCCGTGTCTATAGCAAAGAAATTTTAGTGATTTCGTACAAAATCCTACAAAGGCTTACACAATTTAAATAAATAGCAAATGGGCGATTAAATTAAAAGGTACGCCACAAACCAGATTTTAAAAGATAAGATTTAATTATGTCATAAAATAATACATTTGAAAAAATGAAAATTTTTATGAATAAATTTGTTTAATAAAGCTAATTTATTATAGCTTATATAATAAGATCTTTAGAAACTCCATAACACATACCTTCACATTTTTCATTAGACGAATGCAACTCTTCTACAAGATTTGCTGACTTAGATTCAAACTTTTGTAGTTTAACATTTAATTCTGAAACAAACATCAGTGACGTTTTAGATGATTACTCATTGTATCAACTGTGTACTAACTGAGATATATGATAATTTATAGTCTGCACCAGTGGTTCCCAAAGTGGGATCCGCAGGGCAGACCGCATTTAAACACACAAGTTTGAACAAATGAACTATATTTAATTTTAGTGAATTTTAATATGCGAAAAAAATATCGGTAATTAAAACTGCTCGATTTAGATCAAGTCGTTTTAACTCAATCTGTTGAAAATTCTGATTGACACTAAATAAATAATCTATAAAGAAAGAGTAAATATTTAATAATAATGAAGTCTACTGTAGAAATATTTTGATAATTTTCTGGAATCTGATCTTTTTGAACAGTTTTTGTTTTATTCTTTGGAACAATTTCTTTCCTTTCAAGATGTGCCTTTTTCCATTCACTGATAGAGGGGCTGAATTCTCTGCACTGGACAGGGACAAAGAACCACTGGTGATTTCACTAAGACAATTCGCTCTATCGGTTGTAGAAAGCATATCTTTATCTTCGTTTCCTTCATCAATGAATCTTAAACTAGGTTTGTATTGAATCTTTTCTTCATGTATCTCCGAATTGAAACGATTCAGAATGTAAAATAACTGTTGTTCATGAAGTAAGCAGGACCAGGCATGGTTCCTTCTCCCTTAGTGATCCATACATGTTCACGTCTTATGCTTCTAGTCCTTCCGTCCTGGCTACATCCAAGCACAAGTGTGCTTTTCTTGGATGAATATTTTTCACCTTCTTAGTATCTGACTTCAGAGCAACATTTAGCAAATAACTACTTGACAAACTATGAATTCTTTTGTGTCTTTTGAAAGTGTTCACTGTCTCCACATTATCATCTAGTTTCACAAAAGCACCCAGTGAATTTTCACAGGCCAAACTATCATCCTTATCTTGTCCCTTAGTGGTTCCCACAATCTAGATACTTTCATCTGATTTCATTAAGGCATTCAGTGAATCACCACAAGCGAAAATTTTTACTTCTGCTTGTTTTTTTACTTCAATCTTGTTATTTTAGTTTCTCTAAAGTATTCGAAGGATAATCACAAGTAAAATTCTCTCTATTCCATGTTCTTTCCCCATACCTATTATCTAAACTTTTTCATATGATTTCTTTAAAGCATGTCAATGAATCTCCCCCCTAAAGTGAAATAGTTTTCTTTCCTTCCATTCGCCATTACATCCATATGAGTTATTACTGTTATTGAAGACTTTGATTTACAATATTTTTTCCTTTCATACTTTCAATAGATATTGTCTCATAACTTTCACTTGCTTTCATTGAATCATTAGCTTTATCTCCACCACCATATTCATCAACTTTTCCATCATTTGCTATTACCAATTGCTTACATTGCTCCATTACAATTTTTTTAATTTTTATTTTACGTAAACAATGTGCTGCTTTCAATTTTTCAAAACGATATTCTAAAGATGGATTTAATTATTTTATTTTATCGGTAACTACTTTTTATTGCTCTAACTTTTTTTAATTGGCTTTCCCGCACTTGCTCCTTTTAATTTAAATTTCCAAAATTACTGCCGTTTACTAATCTAACTTTTTTAATTGGCTTTCCCCGTACTTGCTCTTTTTGATTTAAATATCCAAAATTTTCTTTTAATGCGTTAACGTGAGTATCTTTTAAAGTTCTTTGTGGTCGAATAGTAGAAACTGTATCCAACATTTTCCCTTATCACCGTCGACAGCCATGACCAACATGAAATGTGCCATCAGTGGCACAATATAAGCTGCATTGCCCATGATAGTCAATCCCAGCATTCCCCAAATCCAAGGGAATAAAAATAACCATGCCAGAAACGTAGGTTTATCCACGTTACACATACTTAACTCACTGTAGAAAGTCTTCAAACGAGTTACAATTTTTTGTCATTAAAGTAAAGTACATCGATTGCTTGTGTGATCTGATTCTCAAAATACTTGTTGAAAAAGAAACTATTGTGGTAAGCGTGCATATTGGTATACCCTTTTATTCCGTCTTCAATTCAGTTACCACCAATACTGCAAGATATTAATTTTTAAAGACATTTGAGAAACAATCGAAAGTCAACAATTGGAAATTAGATTAATTACCATTTCAAGATTAAATGTGGATTCAGTATCAACAAGTTTAACCGTCTGTAAGAATAATACTCTCCCCAAAAATTGCTTGAGTACTAAGTTAAGAAAAAAATTAAAAGAAAAATATAATTTGCATTTCTTTTCGGCTATTCTAATTAACGATCGCAATTTTCATAATTTTTAGTTAATGCGCAGCAGATTCATCAACAACTAAATTCAGTACAGTTTTATCCTTCGTCATGTATTTTAAAATTTATAAAATTCACGTAATTTATTCCTAGGTACACCTTAAAATGCTTCACATAAAACAACTACAAGATTACCTCATTTAGTATTCAATAGCATATAAAATTGTATTAATTTCTCGTATCAAGCATACAATTGTTAGACAAGTATAATGGTACATAAAGTTTTCCAGAGTTTGTGTGAAACCATGTACAGTCGCGGAAAAAATGAACTCCCTCCTTATTCGAGCAATTTTAACAGTAGAGAAAATTCAAAGATGGCGTTTGACAGAAACTAACGTCTTCTATAAATTTAAATGCATAAGATTTGCATTAGGGGCCGTATTTATATTAAATTGAGCACCAACTTCATAATTTCTAATTGAAACCCTCATTTCGATACGCAATTTCGAATCTATATAAGAATTTAACTCCACATACGCGAAATTTCATGTCATTAGATCTTACCGTTTTCGAAGTTATGAGTACAGAAAGATTGGAGCTCCTAATGTTAAATCAGTTTCTTAGACTTTTATGGATATCTTCCTAAATAATATTTATAAAGCGCTGATATTTAGTACCATGTTATTGTTAAACAACCCAAACAAAGTCCACCTAATATTCTATTTTAAAAATAGTTTTGTATACAATAATAATTATTAAATTACTGTTTGAAAAAATTATGAATTGGAACCTTATTATATTTTGATGGGAATCGATTCAGGACTTCTAATAGGACCTTGCAAAATTTCAGCTCATTCCAATATTTAGTTTTCTGAGTTACATTAAATTTTCATTATTATTGCGATTTTAGGGGGCAACCAAAAGTTTAAAAACGTCTGACAAACCTCGGATAATAAATAATCCTCTGGTCGTTTGCACCTGCATAACAAATGTAATAATTTTCTTCTTTAATCGTTTGCACGCTCTGCCAAATACCTTGCTCAAATTTGAAATTCAGGTAACTATAACTACAATTAATCTCGATCTACGAATAGCGATTTTCATTGTGGAGATGATCCCTGAAATTGATTGCAACTTTGACACTGAATATCTCCGGATATGAAGATAGTAAAGTCATGAAATTTCATATTTAGACTAATTTAACTATGCCGAATCTGATTAAGGTATCAAAACATGGTGTTTCTCTTACAAATGTTGTTTGTGCAAAATTTGATATGAAGACACCCCTATGCACACAATTTTTTTACATTTTAATTTGTAGTTTACCTATCGAATGATAGCTTTGAATTTGCTCAACTATGAATTGTGCTCGAAATAAAGGGGGTGGTTCGTTTTTTTTCCGCAACTGTACGTATTATTTTAACTCGTAATCACCATGTACATATAAATAATTACAGTACTGAACAATTAATCAAATTATACATTTAGTGATATTTAAAGCCGCCTTTAAATTTGAAGATCTCAATTTTGAGAGAACATAAGCAATCTTTAAGGTCATTAGGTTTTTAGGTAATTTTTTCCTTTCTTCTGAAGATATATTTAAATGAAACTGTCTTACAATTTTTTGTACGTTTATTCACAATGTTGATTAAAATCTTATTTAGTAGATTTGATCATTTTAAATTATATCTACGAAAATTCATCTAAGAGTTCTTTTTTTTTCATAAAGTAATTTTGAAGTCAATGTGTACTTCACATTTCATTTAAAGAAAATACTTTAATACAAACAATGTGGCAGATTAAAAATTTTTCATAAATTAAATATTTTATTATTTATATTTCTATCTCCAGGTTTATTTCGTACGGAATTGCTATAAACTATTGCAGAAAACACCTTTATTATGAACAGTTATTTAATTATAAAACAGCCTTACCATCAATAGTTTCCAGTTGCCTTTTTTGACGAGATTTGCTTTTCTCTAATTCTTTTTCCTAAATAAAAAATATTTATTAAAATATATTTGTTACACACGTCAAGAATAGGAGGATTGATACCCTCTTATGGCTATATAACTTTTTCTACATCGATATACCGCAACTTTAAAATATATATGGCTATTATTACAACTTCAATTATATAATTAATTATAACTTTAGGTTACGTTGTTTTTCTTTAGATTACATGGCTATTTTGCATTATATGATATACTTAAATGATTATTCACTGTAGGGATATTAAATGCATCTATAAATTTTAATTCCATTAATTTGGAAATCCTTAAAGTATGTCAAAGTTTACATAAATAATAGCTATAAATTAGTTTTACCAACTCAGCCATCCTGTTGAGAAGATTCTGACTTTCTCTCTTCTTGTTGTCCAGACTCAGTTGAGCTTGAAGAAGAGCTTCCTCCTTTCGAGTCAATTCATCTGCCCTGATGGTCGTTGACTGAGGTTTGGACTATAAGATGAAAAAATAGTCTTAATATACAATAAAATCAATATCAATAATTTTTTCTTGAACACAATATACGTTTACAACTAAAGATGTAAAAGAAAACCTGTACTAAGTGAGCTTGCTTGTTGGAGCTTTCTTTAGCCGCCTAAACTATTTAACAAATTACCTGTTTCGCTGTCTCAAGTTCTTGAATCTTAACATCCGCTTGCCTTAGTTTTTCCCTTACTGATTTAGTTTCATCATTGAGTCGTTTTACTTCATCCTTCAAAATGCTGTCCTAAAATGAGAATTGACGTAGTTAAAAACTGTTTACTGACTGAGTGCATGTTTTACATCGAAGCAACACAAGAATTTGAAATGGATTCAACATTATTCTAAGGTTCCTAACAAGCTTTTGTATATACTAAGAAAGGTAAGGCATGAAAGAAGCAACCAGATTGAAATCGATAGGAGTTAAGTCCATCTTCTTCACTAGAAAGATGATAGTTTCTACGTTATCAAACTTTATATATTTGTGAGCAAAAAATAAAGTTTAAATAAATTCATACATATTCTCTCCTTTATGATTAGCTTAGTTTTCCCGTACATATTCTTAATGACTAGATATGGCATCTCTGTAGATATTTACTGTAATGATTACTTTTATCCCAGAGCACTATGCTTGAAAAGGTTTTGAAATTAATTTATATATGAAGACTATCACTTTACGTGAATGTATTTTGCGCATTACCAAACATTAATTTTAAGGAATAGTGGGTTTCTAGTGTCTCACCGCTTACCTAGAGCATTCCAAGATTTCGAATAGGAGAATATTGAGAGAATCTTGAGGTGAGGCAAGTACGAACCCAAATCAAAGTTTATTGAATTTATTAATCCCCACTCTCTCTCTCTCTGTTCCATTAAAATTTTTGAAAATTGAAGTTTCTTCTACCCAGACCTTTTGCTAATATGTTTACATCCTTATTTGTAAACTTGCTATTGATATAATCTATAAAAGTGCTTTCCAATGCTATTTCATGACATCGCACTTGCCCCACGTGATGGAGCAAGTGCAAATCATGGACTGTTTTCTTGATTGCTATGTGATAATATAGATTGTATTACGCAACAGCATGCCATTTTATTCATACCCTTTGATATGCGCAACTTCCCTGCCGAAATTTGAAGTGGTTTACCCATGAAACTTAATCCAAGGACTCCTTCAAGTATTTCCAGCAGGTGGTAGCCGCTACTTTAATCAAAGATACGTTTTATATTAGTGGATGCACTTTCCCCACGAACGTACATGTTCCACCTCACCCAACTACAACAGTCATAGATACCTAGAATACTTTTATATCTTTATGTACCTAGAATATGTATATACCTTAGCCGTCAGTGTATCTAAAATATTTATATACCTTAAGTATTATGTATAGAACATTTATATACCTTAGCAGTCGTAATATAACAAGAAAATTTACGTACCTTAGTAATCTTAATACATCTAGAATATGCATATGCCTTAGCTGTCTTACCCTCCAAGTGTTTTTTGTTTTCTCTCCAAATGTCTCCAAGTGTCGAGATATCTCGACCATCAAGATCTGATCAATTTATACATCAATGACGAGATATCTCGTCATCAAAATATTACCTATTTTTTCATTTTGATTATATCAAAATCTGGTCATTTTTTTTCTAATGACGAGATATCTCGTCCATCAAGATCTGGTCAATTTTAATGGCGAGGTACCTCGTCGAGACAGCCACCAGGAGGGTTAATACACCTAAGGAATTTAAATGCCTCAGCAGTCGTATTGTACATAGAATATTATACCTCAGCAGTCTTAATATCTAGAATATTTCTGTACCTTGGTAGAAAAAGGGCCAATTTCCAAATTCGCATATCTTGAGTTATGTCCACCAATAACTCCAAGGTAATGAAAGCTTTTCTTGAACAAAATGCCACCGTTCCACTGTTAATCCATTCTGAGTTGAACCTTTTTCGAAAATACCGTGTTAACCATTCACAAATTTGAAAACTTCCGTTAATTTAAAAGGCCAATGTCCAGACATTGTTCCTTCTCGCAGATTTTGTTGAAAATAATTCGAAGACGTCTCATGTCAATCACCAAAAATATACGTCAAAACAGTGTTTTAAGGGAAAGAAAGGTGATAGGTGAATGAAGAAGGAGGTGTTATGATAAAAATTAATAGGGCTCAAAGGGTATGTCTTGCATGATGAATTTTCCGAAAGCTGCAGTGATGCTCAGGACCAACTAATCGTTAACACATTTCTCGAAGCTCAAAGGTCGAGAGAATGGAGTTTAAGAAAGTTCAAATAATTTTATCAACTGCTGAAGCCGAACCTTTATGGATAAGAATAGTCTGAAGATGAAGGCAACATCAGCTTTAATGTTTTTGTCTTACTAATTTATTTTATATATTGCCCTGGTTTCTATAATTTACATGATATACGTTTTTTCTGAGTTTATACTGTTTCCATACATGTAAATTTTCAATCAAAGGAATGATTTTTTTTGTGAAGGAAACAGATCTCGTGAAAGGGCCAATGCACACTTCATGGAATTTTCCTGAAGGGCCAATGTCTAGCAAAATTTTGAAGGAAGAGGAAAAAAACTAAAATTCACGATTTCACCACTAAGTACACTTACATAGTAGTATACTAAAAGGATCAAAACATCTGGAAATTATTTTTTGTACGCTGTATTAAAAATTAAGAAAGTAAAAATTATTACATCGGCTGTTACTAAAGACTTAAAAAATTAATATTGGACCTTTTTCTACCAAGATACAGATTTATATTCCTAATCAGTCTTAAAAAACCGAGAATATTTGTTTAGATTATTTATATAGCCAGACGGTCATCCCTGCCGCTGCCTCTGAAAAGATTGATGATTGACCTTGCAATTTGTACGTTATTCTGTTGATTTCGTAGCAAAATGCATGTCAAATACATATGGATATCTGTGACTGCTATTCCAGTTCTTATCTTTTTATTTTTTAAACGAATATTATATTAATCAAAACTGCAATGTCTTCAGAGTCGAAGAAAATCACATTCAATTTCCTGCATTCAAACTTGATTGCGACACTTACTGGAGTGGCGCCTCCTGAAATCATTTCGTTCTTACGGACTTCTTGCTCCAATCGCCTCTCGAGTTCTTCGATCTTCAGACGCTCCCCCTCTCTTTCGTTCTGAAAAAGTTAATGCATTTTAGTCAAAGTACTCCGAAATATCCTTGGAGTTAATATTCGTGTCTGAAGCTGTAGACGAGACCAAAGCAAAGCATTACAAGAGACGTAAATTCTTCACTGGCATGCACTGCGCCATTTTAAATTTATCAGGCAGAGGCCAGGATGTTTGACATTTTATTGAGCTGTGCAGCTCTGGTAAGAAGTCAGATGATTTGGGGGAGTCTATTTCTAGAAAGGCAATAGTCCTGCTCCCGCAAGTTGGTAGTCGCATCTCGCGGTTTCGATCTAGTTTATTGTTTGAATCAGACGGTAGGTTGGAACGTAAACAGATCTTCCACAACTGGTGTCCTTAGCTCGGATTCTGATTCTAAATTTATAGTTGGATGTCAAATGCGATAGAAGTGAAAACGAGTTGGTGGGGAAAAACCACATCGATTACCATTCATGCTTTTGCGTCACACACCTTTTCAAAAATCGACTGATCCAAGGTAGACTATCTTCTGGTCGGAGCCGCACTAAACGCTCGCAAGAGGAAAGGGTGACCATAAACAAAATCATGTGAGGTAATATCGATAGGTGATTATATGTTTCGCTAACTCGTAATCACTGTTTTTGCTTCCGGCATCGAACGATAAATCGGACCCAGAATCCATGTAAGAGACATCAAGTGTGGGAAAGCATTGTTTACGTTTAACTTGTCCCCGAAGTGAACAATAGACTTGTTCAAAAGCAGGTGACTCAAATGCCAATATTTAAAATAAGACTATAATGGCACTTATTTTGAGCAATCCGATCTAGTAAAAAACATACCTTGGCTTTAAGTAGGTAGTAGATGGGTAAGTAGTTGAATTAAAGTTGCATTAGAGCATCACAACGGTCACTATTGGTTCGGGATCAATTCCGAAGGGAAAGAACCGAGGACAGGAACTCATAATTTTGAATCACTGTCAGACGACCAGATCAACACCTGAGCTGGCATCCCACTCACCAAACTTCCAAGCTAAGCCAAGACATTTGAGGTCCCGACAGATTTAACGTGCACCACCCCCACGCACACGATGGTCTTTGGTTGGACCCAGTTGCTACCGCGGCCCTACCTTGGTTTTAAAAGCATCATTGGTTGGTGGTTTGGGCGTTTTATGGCGCAAGAGCCATATTTGGCCAAGCTGTGCCAAACACAAGACAAACTCAAATAAAAAATATCACGAAAGGGAATAAAGAGGGATTGGGTTGTAGAGTAGTGGGATGAAAACAGAAAAAGATCGCTTGGGTATCCCGGGAGCGCGATCCCCCGTGTTTTACCAAAGACAGTAAGCCCCATGGAAAAAGAAAAGATCACTCGGGTACCTTGAAGCCCGTACATACCTAAAGGAGATGTGCGTTTAGGACAAAAAGCATCATTGAGGGCAAAAGGCATCATTGGAGATTCAAACTCAAATGCAAATGCTTGATGTCGAAAGCTGACTATCAATTTTCTTTAAAAAAAGGTTTCATATTTCTGTGAGTGTATGCTTTTTATATTATGCAAGAACACAATAATGCGTGTCTCAGTTCAGTTCAACAGTTTATTGTGTACAAATTCAATTAAAAAAGAACATGTCTGGACTTGTCTAGTATGTATCGTTGTCGAAAACTGTAATAGATGTCCTAGGATTTTCAACTTAATACACTGCTGGCCACCCAAATTGCAACACCAAGAAAGACAAGAGATATCACAACAAAATTTATTTTGTAGATAACATGTTGACCAAGTATCAAATGATTAAATTTATAGACTTCTGTGAAGTGTGGTTCCTGCCAAAATCAGTAGCCAGAGTAGCCGCCATTGTTGGAGATCACCGCTGCCACACGCCTCGGCATTGATTCAAAGAGACTTTGGATGTGTTCTTGGAGTACAGCAGACCAAGCAGCTTCCACACGTTGCCAAAGTTGATCTGGTGTGGCAGCTGGGGATGTATTCTGGGTCAATCGTTGAGCAACCATGGACCACATGTTTTCTATCGGCGAAAGATCCGGAGAGCGAGCTGGCCAGGGAAGCAATTCAATCTGGCGATTGACGAAGAACCCTTGGACAATGCGTGCCACGTGTGGTCGCGCATTATCCTGTTGAAATATGGCTGTGGGCAAGCCCTGAAGGTAAGGAAGGACAACTGGCTGCAACACCTCGGAGATGTAGCGCTGGCTGTTTAAAGTACCGGCAATGCGTACTAGAGGAGTGCGAGAGTGATATCCAATACCACCTCATACCATAATACCCGGTGCAGGACCAGTGTGGCGGTGCATAACGCAGCTGTTCAGCATCCTCTCTCCACGGTGTCTCCAGACTCGAATCCGACCATCGTGGTGTTGCAGACAGAAGCGTGACTCGTCAGTAAAGACAATTTCATTCCATTCTGCCGTCCACATCCTTCTTTCATCGCACCATTGGCGGCGGAAACGTCTGTGGTTCTGCGTCAAGGGTAGACGAAGCAATGGACGTCTTGCGGACAGACCACTCTGCTGTAAACGGCGTCGAATGGTACGCGCAGACACTGGATGATGCGGTACAGACTGAATGTGCTGTGCTATGGTTCGTGATGTGGCTGAGCGATCCGTCACTGCCATACGCACAATATGCCTGTCATCACGTGAATTGGTGCACTGAGGTGGATGCGATCGAACACGTCGGTCCGTCGTACCCTCCTGCATCCAACGATCACATATCCGCATTACAGTTGTTTGGTTTCGTCCAACACGACTACCGATTTCCCTGAGAGATAATCCACAATCTCGGTAGGCCACTATCCTTCCTCTGTCGAACTCGGATACTTGATCAAAAGATGATCGCTGTTTTCTACGAGGCATAATTGATCGTTTTTTTGAAAAAACCACAAGAAAAACACAATTGCCGTACTTGAAATCGTCGAAATCTCCAAGCCTTAAATAGCGCTTTGAAGTGGCGCCACAGGCGCGCGTGATGTGCGTCTGCGCTGAAATTCTAATCATTTGCATATCTCACCTCCGCTAATGCATGTTGTAAATTTCATATTATTTGCATGCTTCCTTCAGGGTGTTGCATTTACGGTGGCCAGCAGTGTAAAAGGTCGTAGAGATAAACTCAAACGCTAATACATTTTTAAATGTGAATTCTAAGGGAAAAGACTTCTGGTAAACGCAATAAGGTACAGGTGAACGGCTATTACTTAGATTTGACAATGCCAACCCAAGTTAATCTAAAGTTATTCAACCTTATGGACAAATAAAAGAATTTTTATTAATTACATAAAACTGTATTCTTGCTATCAAAAATATTCTTTCAAGTTTATTTATGATTTATCCTAATTTTATTTTTAATATACTAAATGGTTTTATCAGCTATTGACATAAAAAAAGGCATTGGAGTTTGTTTAGAGAGCCTTTTCAAATAAATTGCACATTATTTTCTCTTGATAATTTATATCACGCCATGTTTACTTAACATAATATATTGTAATTTCTTTTAAAATATCTGTTGCATTTTTAACTACTAAATGTGTTAGTAGATTTTTGTTTGGATTTGATTCAGTGAATATTTAGATGAGGTATATCGAATTTAAGGAATATCTTCAAATATCTACATCCATTTCTCACATGCTATAGTAAATTACCTGCAGATCATCTTTTCCAATGCACTCCTCTTCTATACGAAATTCTAATTCTTCGACTTTTCTGTAAATGTAAGATTTGCATTGTTATAGTTACATTGTATACCATAAAGAAATCAAAGAAAAATGTTTTTTACAGAAAAATTTTGTTACATTTTGTCTACAAAGCACAATATTTTCTGCTAAAATCAGGTAATTTGTTGAATACTTTCTTGTGTACTTATGGGTGCACTGGACTTTCAAAATCCAAAAAATTAGTCTTTAATGAATTACTTTTAAATTTTAGAGAAAAATATATGAACTTACAGTACTCTAGTGTAAAAAAGGGGTAGGTAGGTAATTAACGTCACACTGGAGCAACACAACGGGCTATTGGCGACGGTCCGGGATCCATCCAGAAGGGAAAGATCCAAAGACAACGCCATGCAATTTCCAACCACGGTCGGATGACGTAAAAAAAGGTAAAACGATCTTTTCGAGGAGAACCGATTTAGTTTTAGCGAGAGAAAAGTCCTTAACAGCTTACTAACAAACACCATCACACACTTCCGTACCTAGTGTCATGGGACATTGAACCATTTAAAGTGAGTGTGGTCAGCCACATTCACTTTACCCAACAACCGAGCAAGTCACTGAGATGTATGTCTATCCAGAATGTAATATTACATATTATATTACATCGTATATACATTATAATAATATACAAAGTACACTACACTAGTCAGAAAGTGCTCGGGGGATGTTTGCCATGATGTTGTAAAGGGACAGATTGTGATGTAGTAACGAGATTTGCTAATAGCAATTGTCCGAAACTTTTTTATCAACAGTGATCCCTTTGTGTTCATCCTCAAAACTAACGGTTGGCTTCGAGTTTTACAGGGGTGTTCGTGAGCCTTGCTTGATGCACAATTGTAAATCCGGTAACATTACATGCTACAATTTGCTAAGGAGTACGTGGCTTAACTTGTCATTGTAACTAGGAGTGCTAATGTTGTGCTACATTTCGTATTCAAAATGCATACGCTGACTTGTTTCGAATTTGAGGAAAGATAAATGGGTGGGTGGGTGAAAGTACTGTTCCTTACTTGCGCTCGTCTTCCAATTTGGTTGCCAAAAGTCGCCTCTCCGCTTCAGCTGCTTCCAATAGCTGTCGGAGTCGCTGAGCTCGCTTCTCACTCTCTTCTGCATAACGACGGTGATCATCCTGAAAACACTTTTGTCATTCCACGCTTCTAATAATTTGCATTGTATTAATGTATTAATTACAAGAACAGGAAGTTTGCTGCAGGAAACATATTTTGAAAACGGAATAGGAATATATTTCAACACCATTCAAGCCAATATTGTTTATAATAGAGTAAAAGATAAAAACCTAGCCACAAAATGGTAGTAAAACATTAGAAGCTCCAAAAAATGACTAATAAAGATGAAAATAAGATGCAAAAAATGGTCGGTCTATAGCTATTTCGGTGGAACAAATCGTTCACCATCATCAACCAAAGTCGTGAAATTCCATTTTAAAAATTCTGCGGGACTTTAAAATGATTGTCTTCTGGGTAAAAATTTAAGTATTAATTCAAACGTTATAATTCACATCCTATATCATTGTATAATGCTCAAACTAATATGCAATCCAAACCTTATAATTTACGTGAGAATTATTTTTGAGTCACATGTATTCATGTTTTATTCCAAACCCGTTTCAATGAATGTTATTCAAACATCGAACTCATTAAGCAACAGCATATTGCTAGGAAAACATATAAATGTAAATTCATTTCCCAAAGTTTCATGTAACCAAACGTATCCTTGAAAACATAATCGGTGTTATCTCAGTCCACGCTTGACCTTAATACGTTGAATCATCAACGAATGGAAATGGGTCTAAGAACAATTGAATTTTTTCGTCCTTCGACTCAGCAATTTTTATATCTTAACTATTTGATTTTATTATTGCCAATCTGAATTGAATAAAAGTTAGTGGGTTCTAAGGCGTGGTAAATTAGTCAGTTAGGACAAGTTATTTTTAAGATGCGCGCGCGTCATATTTCTTTCAGTAGTTTCTTCACTTATAAACTTGAAAAAGATTGTTTCAATACAATTTAGCATTTTTTCATTAGCGTAGCGTGAAATATTTTCTTTGTTCGGATAAATGTGTAGGAAGTTTTAAGTAGGAAATTTTTTTCTAGAGTCTCAACAATTACATCAGGACACCCGTATAAAGTAAGTCTCGATAGATGCACAGTAGCCAATTGAAGCAGTAGAAAAGCACAAGACTAACTATTGATTATGAAGTCATAAGCAGACCGAAAACATAGTTAATAATGCTCCAAGTTTAAGGTTTCCAGTTTCTTAATTCAATAACTTCAGTAATTGTAGAACTTATAATCCAGACTTCGAAAGCTCTGTTGGGACAGCATTAAGGCTTGAAATGTATGTTGGTCTAGGTACAAAAATTCAACTAATATTGGATAAAAATGCGTATATTACAACCAAGCATACACAGCAAATCGTGAATTCAGAAAATACAGATCTGGTTTCTTGCTCTCGCTACAAGAATAGTGTTCCTTTAATATTCAATTGGTGTTAGATGAGAATTACTTGCAAAAATTACTCTATCATTATTCTTTATCGAAATATTCTTTACCGTAGTGCTAATTCAGTGGAATAGAATTCTCATTAATTACAAGGAAATGCTCAAACGAAAATGTGCGCAGTTGAAAGTTAGAGATACGGATCGAGTATGTTAATTCTCGAAAGTTAGCAGTACGATAAGTAATGCAGTATAAAGTTGAGACTGGTATAAGAGATGTGAGGAATACAATTGATACGGTAGGAAAGATGCTATTAAATTCTCACTAATACGTCAACTCATTTTTGAAAATATTTCGAAAGAATTTCTCGAAATTTTTCTAACCGCATCGAGTCTATTTACAAAAAGAGTCAAGATATCTTAACGCTGCAGAATACACAACAGATGGATAAAACGACTCATGCGTCTAAATACGACGCTACAAATTGTTAAGAGTGAAATCACGAGCTACATACGTCATATGAGCGAAATATTTTATTCGTTGAAATGTTACGACGTGGCAGTCATTAAAACAAAACAAAAATAAATAAAACAGAAAGAATAAAGCATTTAATTTCAAAAGAAATATTCGGTATTTTCAATCTTATTCCTTAATTTTACTCAGAGTAAAATTATTCCAAGAAAAATTTGCAGCGTTTTAAGAATTATATTTTTATGGTGGAAGGTTCCTCTTTGTAGTATAAATATGCAATAATAAAATTCAGCTCACCCGAAGCATATATGGTATACAAAATTATACAAGTTTCAACATTTGAATCAGTGCTAAGCAATTCGGAAAACTTAGAACTTACCTTTCTGACCAAAGACGGCAGTCGTCCACTCGCCATTCTTAAGTTTCATCAAGAATGGCAGACAGAATTAAGATAAAAAACTGTTTTGTAATAGTTTTACAGCATGTCACTGTAAGCCAAATTATTCTAACTGATTTACCAATAACTTGACCTCAGATGAATGAAACAGAGCATGCGTATTGAAAGTTCAAATACATCAGTGTCATCTGACAATTTGAAGATTCGGGCAGCAAGGTCCTTGAATACAGCCTGAATTCATGTGAAAGCAATCAATTCAATTCTGCAACGAAGTTTTACGAGTTTCCAATCTCAAGACGTGTGCCATTAGCTCCATTTTATAGAATGCCTGAATGTTACTTTTTATTTCAGTTGCATCAAAAGAAGCGCAGCATGTATACTAACATTGCATATATTAGATTTTCATACATACATAGCTATTTAGCAACACGCATTGAATGTCACTTTCTTCCGAACCATCACCACATAGTTAATTGAGAGAGAATGATCATTTCAGCGAAATGCTTACGCAATAGCAAGAAGGACGGGATTTACGACCCTGTAACATAATGCTGTGAATAAAAATTAGTAGCATTTCAAGGATATCGTAGCCTTAGGCTGGATAAATGAAAAGTTTGTCTATATGTTTTTGGTACAGCAATTACACATCTGATACGAGATGGTATTAACTTATTCGAACGGCATTTAAAACAGAGAACAGGCTCATTAACAGCATTTCTGCAGAAATCTATAAAAATTTATTCTTCTGGTGGTAGGTTGATTTTAATTGACAACTTTAATTTTTATTGTAGATTCGCCAATTGTTTGCAGAAAATGCCGAGTATTTTGAAATTCACTGTATAAATAAACTCATTTTTAGATCTTGGTTTTAGATTGAGGAAACTGAACACTTGTGGGGAAGCCACAGTTTTATTCCAATGGGATACTTTGATCCATTAAAATATTTTCTTGCCATCATGTCCACCGTAGATAAACCAAATGTCATCCATAACCACAGCTAATCATAAAAACTTCAAAAATAATATGTACATTTTAGTATTCTAAATCAACGCCAGATGGTAGCACCAGTCATTTCATAATAACTCGTATTAGCAAATACCACAACAAAATTCCAAAGAACAGAAATTGCTGTGATGTCGGTTCCACGAGCAGATTAACAAATTGTAGATTCAATTTGTTAAGATAGTTTCAAAAAAATATTTTTGTTCTTACCTGAAGACTCGGCGTGGAACCGCGAAGGCTGGCATTCTCCTTGTCTGATTCCTGAAGAAGAAAAAATTGTATGAGCATCTGATAAGCAAAGAACACCTAGAAAAATTAATTCGACTCCTGTGTCGGGTGAATAATGCAAGAAAATAGAAATCACTCTTGGAAACTATAATCTTCAAAAAATCTGGCTCTTCTAGAAACAGGCAGATTTGCGCGTAGCGAGAATTTTATTTCGTAGGGGGACAGGGCTGTTCCTGAGTGCTGTGCTGGGCCTGAACTTGCACGTCCCAAAGAAAATAGAGGCTTGAGGAAGATGGTGACGCATTTAAATGTTTTCGTCAACACATTCGTGGATCGAATAAGCCAGCTTCGAGGGCCAGATCTAGCTCACTATTCGTAATTTGGGGATCCTGCTATAGAATGTTCACAAGATTGCTTTGTGCAGTGCTGGAAGACTGAAATGATATTTCGATTGGTTGAATGAAAAATAAAAAGAAGAAACGATTGCGCTCGAGAAAAAAAATTGGCATAATTTGAATTACTTAACACGACAAAAAAGTATCTCTCACAAAATTATTGCAGAATAATAACGCAAATGATTCGTTCTCCTATCCAATCACGTACTTCTTTAGTAACACGCTCACGTCAAAAGCAGCCGTGTCCAAGCATTAATCACATTTGCTCTGTACAAAATTAGACTCTAGAGAAAGATTTGACATGTTGAATTATGATTGCAATTATATAATTTATTATGATAATTACTGGCATAGAAATAATTCGGAGCTATTATTAATCTAAAAGAGCCAGATTAATTTCTAACCATGGTTAAACGAACATGGAAGGAATTTCAATCGTGCTTTGATTCTATTCGACGATGAATGCTTCAGTCATAATATATCTAGGAAGATAAGATAAGTTGTACTTTTCAGTTCAAAGAATTCTAAATATCCAAACAATTGGTAATTGTTTTATGGAGTCAAATTATGTAATTATAGTCCTTTTATGTAAATACAAAACAAATTATTAAGGAGATACAGAACCTACCCTTTGGACAGTTATTTTTGATTTTGCTTTCACAACAAATTGAAAAATACAACAAAATTAAAAATGAAAAAAATCATTTTACATAAACAATTTAAAATATTCAACTAAAAATATTTCAATGTTTTAAATTTCTACTGCAAATTTTATTTCTTTTTAAAATATCTTTTTCTTTATTTTCCTTGACATGTTTCCCACAATTTTATGCTTGGGTTTAATCGTTCTTCTTTTATTAAATGATTTAAGAATATTTCTGTAACAGACATGAAAAACATTAAAATATAGTCATAAAGGATTTTATTAACTTTCTTAAATTGATTATTCTTTTCATTATTCCATGCACAAAGTTATACATATCACAAAAAGTTTAAAATCTCTATAAATTACAATAAAAGCCTTTGCATTTTAAATGCATTGTAGTCATGAAAACCAGAAATCCAAGATAAAGGACTATAGTTTAAAAGTTAGTCTGTTACCTGACATATATTCGATGGAAAAACTTTAATAATTCACCAAATAATGTAACTACAGTAATAAAAATTTGCACACGTATTCTTTAAAATTGTACAGTTAATATAAAAATTTTCAAAAATCAACATTTTATGGTCATTTTTAGGGTACTGTGTCCCCTTAATGTTGTGACATTTTAATAAAGAGGAATGTTTGCGGTAATTTTTTTTCATTTTTTATAAAATAGATTTTAAAACTATACATATTCTCTAAAAATATTGTGATGAATCTTACTGGATTCAACTAATACATGCAATACGTATTTTCTGTCTTCCTTTTCACTAGAATATGAGTTATAATAATGTGTACATTGTCTCATACGATTTAACTATAGAATATGTTTTGGTAAAAGACTTTTCTAGTAATTTGAGTTATATAAATTTTTATATATTTTTCCAAGTTTGAAAATGCAAAGAATAATATTGTACAGTCCATAAGAAATCCAAAATTTTTCTCACCAAAAAATAATTTCTATAATGGTAAGTACAGAATAAAAATTATATGGCTCTGATTAAGTAATTGTGAAAATATTATAAAGTAGAAATGCTTATTTTAATTAATTTCACATTTTAAAACTTGTTTTGCTTGCTTATATGTCATACACACAATTTAAATATATACGTATATCCGAAATTTATTTCTACAAGAAAACTATGTATAATATTCTAACTAGCTAAAATAATTTTTATGACACTAAGTACAGACTAAAAGTTCTCGATCACAGATTAGGTAACTGCAATTATCATAAAATACGAATGATCTATTTTAAAAGTTTTTATAATTGCGCAACTTTACAACTTATTTATATGACTACATGTACACTACATACTTCATTTACACCGAATACATAAAAATTAAATCTTTTCTATACTGATTCTACAAATCAATGACTTAACATCTATTTATGACCAGAAACCGTGTATCCACTGCTGAAAAAAATAGTAACTAATCGACTAAATCGAGGAAGCAGAATGTAAAAAACTAAATAATTTTTGACTCAAATCTTAGATCAATCTTACATCAGTTTCCAGTTCAAATGTGCACTTTTTCCCTCACTATTGTCGAGCCTCTATAAGACCCATTAGTCATCCGCTGATGCTAAGGCTGATACTCGATCGTCTTGGAGTTCGATGATTATCATACGCAGTAGTATGTATCTCATTGGTCAGTGGGAGGTCGTCGTGGCTCAGTGGGTATGTCTACTGCGCTAGCAATCTTCGAATTGTAGGCGGCACAGGTTTGATTCTTGTCAGGTGCATTCCTCCCTGGGTGTATTTCTCTCTTCTGTGTCAGTAAAACTTTCACTGTGTGTGTATATGTATGATGCGTATGCTTGATATTGTATGTCTTGTGTCTGGCGCAGCATGGCCAAATATGGCCCTTGCGTCATAAACCCCAACAAACCAAACCATTGGTTATTGGTGTTTGCCACCCGCAGTAGCAAACTCCCCTAACCCTTTCTGAAGCTTCTAGAGATAGGCAAAACTGTTATTAATGTTAAATTTTAACATTTAGTGACTGTTTAAATTATCCGTAAAGTGCAACAACCACGAGCTGACAATTCTATGTCGACATGTGAAGCTTCCTTGGCTGACTAGATTTACAGCTACAAAAAATCGACCTCTCCCCCTCCTTTAACTTACGAATAGTTCGTACTAGTAAAGGAAATTCAATTTCGGCATCCCCAGTTGTAGATGTTTAGCTACGATATTGCTAAAAATGAATTATCAGAATACCACAGAAGCTTAAGAAAGACCCAGAGCCATGTAAGAAACAAGATGTGTGCATAGTTTAAATGCAAAGTAAGCTCTAAATGTTTCTAGCAGATTGCCCAATGCATTTATCATATGTTCTAGTCATCTTTTTTCATCGCGCTGAGTCATTCTATTTAAAATCACATGGAGAGAAGTGTGGAGGTGTTTGACGTTTCGATCAATTCTATTGACAGTCGATGACAGCTATTGACATAGGCAATCTGCACTCCGCCCTAAGTCCATCTTGATAGCAGTCTGTCACACAATAATCTGTCTTCGTTCCGCGCAGTCTGCTAATCGATGCTGCGAGTGATATGGAGCGAAATATACTGGCATTGTGTCATTGTAGAACTTCAATTCGGGAGATAATCAATTGATATTGAAATAATTATAATTTAAACACGAATCCCCTTTGTGTTTAAATTATAATTATTTTCCATTATGATTCAATTTTTTTGTAATCAAAATGGAGAGGAAGATAAACGGAAATATTGTGGGTACTATCAAAATTACCCTGCGTTGCTTGAGTTAAATTAATTTTATGTATAACTGATTACTCCATACATTAATTAACACATAGGTTTGGTAAAATCGCACCTGAAAATAGGTTGGTGGTGAATAATCCTCAAAATTGGTTTCCACAAACACTAAATTGCTAAAAGTGTGTATAAGTTCACAAATATGTGAATGAGAGATTTTTTGTAATGTAGATGGCACTAGTGTTTTTGTGGCAGAATATGCTTCTTCGCATATTCTGCATTGAGGAACGGAAGTAAAATCCTCGTCTTCTGGCAGTTTTGCTTGTTCACACTGAAAATCCCTTTCATAGTAATTTCGGAAAGGAAATAAAAAGTTCAACACAAAATATTTCGATTTAAATGATGTATACATTTTGACAAAACGGGTTTTACAAGACTCGTTTCAAGAAGAAAGTATTAATCCATTGAAACTTCCACAACAATATCTCTGACAATGATAATTTATAATGGTTAAATAATGGTTTAATGCTCAAGGTTGTTCCTGTAATTAATTTAGTCGACTAGGAAAATTATCTTTTATTGTTTTCAAAATTCACTTAATCTTTAAATACTGACCCTCTTTGAGTTCCATTTTGCGTATGTCGTTGCGTTCTGTAAACTAGCATTTGATGTTTAGGGAGATGAGATATAGCAAGAGAATGAACAGCATGACTGAAGACAATTAGTTTAAAAGTTGAATTCATTGTAATGACAAACTAATTTAAAATACACAATGACAGATGTTTACCTTACGAATGATGCTAAAGAGTTGGTTAATCAAGGAGTAGTATAGCCTTTCAACATTCTTTGAAATTTAGGTTGATAATTATGTTGAATTATTAACTTATCAATCCCAGTTTTTAGAGTGGGACAAGAACAGCTTTTGTACGTTGAGTGTATTAAAATGTTTAAGATTTCGTTACGTTGACAGCTAAACTGGAGACTATTAAAATGATGGGTTGGTAGGTGAATTTACGTCGCACTGAAGCAACACAACGGGTTATTGGCGACGGTCCGATAAAGATCCGAGGTCAACATCTCGTAATTTTGGACCACGGCCAGATGAAGAAGTCAACACCTGAGATGATAACCCATTCTTCAAACTTCCACATCCAGCCAAAGTAAGGACATTTGAGACCTCAAATTTAACATGCACCAACTCCCACATACATGACGGTTTTGGTTGGATCGAGTTTCGAATTTGCAACAGTACGGTTGCTAATCCGTGACTATACCAACTGGGCTACCACGCTCCCATGAAAATGAAATTTAATTGCATTTATTAGAATGAAAATACAGTGTATATGTAGGTATTTGAAATAAATTATTGTCTTTCCGTTCATTGAATTTCTGTTTCTCCCTCTTATGAGAGAATAAGATAGGCAAAACATGAGAGAGATAAATGTACGATACAAAAGCCAGATTGGAACAGATATTTTCAATATCAATTGACTATCTCCCAAACTGTATGAAATATTTTCTGGAGGAAATGGAAGTGTAGGAAACAGTAGTTAGACAGAAAAAAAACTATTTTTTCACTTGAAAGTTTAACTTAATTATAGAGTTCATCATTACAGAATTTCTTAGAGATTCGCATTCATACATGTATATAATTTTATGGTATGTATTTTCATTTTTAGAAGAACACTTTCATCTTTGCATGTCTCTCTTTAAAAGTTTTCTTTCAAACAGTAATCATACATGAAACAAAATATTTTTATTACTACAATATGCAGTGCAGTCATCGATGTTATTTGGCATTACAATAATATGGATATTACAAATTAATTAAAAAAAAACGATGTCCTAAATTTTAATGTATTGTTAATCATATGTTTTAATATATTGATTATCCCTTGAATATTTATTTTCTCAATAAATTTTAATGAATACAAATTTTATTTTATAATTAACTATACTCCACGGCACTTTTAAAGTACTCAAAATAATTTAAGTTATAATTACTTTTCGATGACAGAAAAATTAACGTTTCTTCGATGATTATTTAGTTTACTTTTAAATGCTAAATATCAGTTCAATGATGAACGTTTGAAGTTAAACGAATAAGTAACTGAAAGTTTTTGAAAGAAATGCAATACATTAAAGCTACGACGATTGACCATTTTAGTATAAATACACGACTTTACACATTAACACAATATTAACTGTAATTTGTTTTTCCGTTTGCAATAGTTTCCTTAATTTTTATACATGAGCATTTCAAATACAAAGTTATTTTCTTGATGTATGATTAATATAAATTTTGAAATTCATCATTTGTTCGAATGTGCATTTAAGCGAAATGGAAAAAATCTATTTTTTTAACAAGATTAAAAACTTTATTAATAAACTATATAAAAAAGAGGGTAGTATACAATGAGAGTTAGCCGTTATATAACATGCAGCATGAGTGGGTGCAGGGAAGCAGAGAGGCTGTCCGGTGGTCAATGGGTTACTCTGGACACTTGAGACGAGTTTAAGTTTGGATTCCAATTCATGCAAACAATCCCTGCGAACACACAAGAGCACACAATTGAGACAAGGGACGCACATACACAACAAGCATTTACAAGCAGCTGACTTGACAAGAGGATTTAAGGGGCACTACCATTATCTTTTTAAAACACACTACATAAATAAAGAGGGCTATAATTTGTGGCCATTCATGAGTCCATGAGGATAAATATATCTATAAATATTACCTATAAACATTCCTGAAAATGTTGAGATTTTTATAAGATAAAGTTATGTAACTCCATAAATCAATTTATCTGATTTCATATTTCATCTAGTTGTAAAACTTAAAAATAAGAGCATAAAGAATGTCATGAACTTAACTTTATTGTTCAACATATTAAAAGTTTTGTGCATTTATCGAAAAAAATGACGCGAAACATTACTTGTATTGATAAGGATGGTGAATAGTCATTCAAATAATTCATTAGCTCTATTGAACTAATGAAAGCAGGGATGGAACATGCGTCCAAGCAAAAGCGTATAAAAATACCCTTCTGAGTGGTCATGCACATATTATTCCACCATGCAAACTGTTAGTTTTCTTTGTATGACTTGTAATCAGTTTTAGACTTTTAACCAACATTATCCTTTCTAGGATTATTTTAACCAATAACTATTTAATCGTTATGTGTATTGTAGGATGAAAGCAATATTACACTATTCGGAAATCTAGTGACGCTCAGAAGTATATTTTATTTTGGAGTTCGAAAAACTATATAATATATAATAGCTATTTCACAGTTTCGTATTCCATTTTCAGTAGATAGACTTCATTTTATGTTACTTGAGTATCAAGGAGGTTCAATAGTGGAGGCGCCTTATCATAACAAATTTGAATAAGTTTGGGTCATATTTAATACTCCCAAACAACCGATTTACAGCAGATCCTCTAGATCCAGCATTCATGTCAAAATATATCACACCTCATATATTCAAGAATGCCATAACTAAAAGAAGTGAATTATGAGTGTCTGATAGATTATTTGTGCCAAATTTATGGCGACTAGCAGCGTCTAGCACTCACACTATTTTCTATGGCTTCAAAACGTTTTAATGCTCCTTCAGCAAAAACACATTTTTTGGGCTGTGGCACTTTTGCATAGGAGTACGATTGTTGCTGTCGATCAATCAATACCCTAAAACAGCGATTTTTAACCTCTTCCATCTTATGGCATACATAAACTAATTGCTAAAATTCTGTGGCACATCAAAAAGCATATTATATTTTTGCCTATCTGAAAAAAGGCATAATTTTGATCGATTTACAAAAAGCGTAAGATAAAATAACAATTAGTACCAAACCTCTTTTACCAAACCTCCAAAGTGACTTTTAAAAATCTCTTTGAAGCAATTTACATATATTTTGTAATAAAAAATGATGCTCAAAATTATTTATATGGACATTAATGGAAATTATGTGTGAACACATTTGTCAAAAGTTCAAAACTAAGCCGTTGAAATCTTACACAATTTAAACCTTTTCACCATTCACAGGTACCATTTTTGGTCCCCACCGGTTGAAAATTGCGACCCTAAAACAATGTCGTTTGTACATGATGTAATTTTGAATTTTATGTATTGAAGTGATAAGCTCCAATGTCGACAAATTTAACTTATTTGGTTTTATTTTTCATTCGAAACAGCCGTAAATAAATGATAGTAGACGACAATTGTTTTGTGCAACCAGTATAAAACTTTCAAAAACTTGCGTCTTATGGGAAAATCTTATTAAGGAGTCTTCACTTTAGTACACCCCATGGAGTTTTCTGATATAATTTTTTTCGGAGAGTGAATAAGTAATTATGATGGGTTGTTTCAATTAGAATTGTTGAGAAATATTATTTTTTTAATAAATAATCACTGCAAACGAATAAGAAGCATTCTCTAATGAATCGAAAAATGATTAAATGCGACCACCTTTTACACATTGCCTTTATGCGGTTACTAACACCAAATGGTACGGATTCCGAAAAAAAATTATTTCAAAGGAATTCAAACGTCAAAACAGAAAGCAAAGAACTCACATGACTGGACAATCGCAAATCAATATCATATACGCTATTCGAATATCACTGTAAACTAAATCTAGATGTTTCGTCCCTAATGATGCTGGTACATGAATAATTTTCGTTTCTGTACTCTCACAACAGTTCTTTTACAATAATTGTTAGTCGATAAACCGAAATTATTCAACACGTAATGGAGAATATTTAACATTCGCAAAAATATAGGATAGCAATAGGAAGTGCTGAAAGCTATATGAAGGTCATTTCTTAGGGAAAATGCTGTGTGGTCTTAAGAAGAAATATTATAACAGAAAGAGTAATATTCTTACTCTTCGATCTTTCTCAAACACCATAGTCGGATTAGAGTATTCACTCATTAACTGACAAAAATAATTTTTACTGTACTGCTGTTTAAAAACTATTGTTTAAGGTAAAAAAACAAAACCTATGAGTATTTTCATGGTTTTTATACATCTTGTGAACTTATAGAATGTATTCTTATCATCATGAATATAAGCATTACGTATCTCCTGCTCTGAGCCAACGATATGTTTGAAATGCAATGCTGGTAACATATTCAGGCATGAAAATTTAATAAGGAAAACCAACGTAGAAGCAGGTTATTTACAGTACAATAAACAATAATTCATTTTTCAACCTGATTTTTTTTGTTTCGTAATATTAAAAATAAATATTAATTTATTATTAATCTGCCATGGAACACTTTAAAAATTACATAAGAGTACTAGAGAGAGGAAGAGTGTATATTGAATCTAATCTCTAAACATTACTGTGGAAAATAAAGATAGAATACCTATGCTACAAACAAGTAATTCAGATAGAGTTTCTAAAGTGAAAAATATCATGTGTAAGTGCATAAAGATTACGTTTACTGCTCTTTCCTTAAAAGTAAATCTAAGCCGTATCTCTAATGAATTTATAAGATTCAAAACAAATGAATTTGAAATGAAGCATGATTTTTCAGCTTTGGAACGTTGAATCACACACAAAGAGGAGATAAACTTGGAATTATAGCCTCAATTAAATTGCCTCTAAATATTTTCAGAGTGGTAAACACATTAGTTGAGGCAAATATAATATGTTGAAGACTAAGGTTATTACTAATAATTAGGTTACGTTTTGTGAAAAAACCCGATTAAAATTGCGTTTATTTTTAAATTTAAACAAAACTTTTAAACATGAATTTGGGGAAAAAAACAGAATTGCCTATAAAATAGGATGCTATTAGATGCATTAAGTCGTAGCTAGTTTCATTTTTTGCATTAAAAATTTCTATGCAGAACTTATTGACGAAACGTTGATTTTGTTCTATACTGCTACCTACACCCTTCAATTAGTTCGCTAACATTCATCAAAACACTCAAACATCAATAAACATTATTAGATATCTATTTCAGGCTGTCTGTAAGAACTTCATAATATTGAATTGCCGGTTCAGTTTCAATTAGTATTATGTTAGACACAACTTGTTACCGAAAAGAAATTTTACATTATGTAAATTTGTACCCAGCCACGTGATATGTAATTTGTATAGTTATGTTTTGTACATATTTAGAATTGAAATTTTTTTCTTTCCATTACATTATACAATATTATTCATTTTTGAGATGTGAAAACCAAACTATTTTTTTATGAAAATGTGTGAAGCCTCTTCTGTGAAATGATCTACAAATCCTCTACTCACGTTGGGATTATTAGCAAAACCAGTAAACACTATTTTATTGCTCAGTAAAATCTGGTAAACATTAACAAAATATCTCGTTCTACAAGTACTCCATTCTACAAGCTAAGGGGAAAACATAATAAAGAAAAGTATAAATACTAGACTCAAAAAAGTCATGAATGGGAATTGATTTTATAAATGTCGGCTAAATATTTTGACCATCTCTTTGCAATTACTGCAGCCAGTACTCTCCATAAAGGAAAGAAATACCTGTGTCAGGTTTCGTACTTATAGTTAGCCCTGATTGCAATTCAAAGTGGAAAGAGTTCCAGCTACCTAAGGATGTTCAGCAACCGTTTTCAAAAACACAAAAAGGAAAGGCAGATTTTTAATTTAATCAGTTTTCATTTTGATTCTAACAAAACATTACAAAAGTCTCGTAGATCACAGAATACACCACGAGGATAAGATGAATAAGTAACTCAGAATATAAAATAGTTAAACCACGCAAATAAGTTATAGGGCAAATCAAAATCTGAAAGACGATATAAAAAGGCGTGCATTTCAAAATATTAAAATGAGATAAAACCCATCCACCTTCATTAAAGTGAAATAACATAGAAAAAATAGGATTGTGATTCTATAACCCTAGAATAAAGCGTACACTTCGAAGCGAACACCTAGTATTGTGGCTAAGATTTTGAATTTTTTTTCGCTGGGGGCTCCAAAGCTAAAACTTCCTTTTAAAAATGTTTTGAACCACTTTTAAACCTTCAAGTGGTTTCGGTGAGGTATCTCGTCCCATCAGAATATTTTATTATTTCGACCTATTTTCTAACGACGAGATATATATTGTCGATCAAGGTCTGATCAATTTTGCTAAAGACGAGATATTACGTCGAGCAAAACTGTCCCATACAACTCCAAGTAGGAAAAAAAATTGCCCCTTGCCCAGAACTGGTGTCAGTTTGGAACCGGTTGTTTTGTGCCAGAGGCTGGCCACTATAGGACAGTTTTTGATGTGAAGATAAACTACAAGGAGTTTCGCCAAAAATCGCTGTACTTCATGTACAATGTCAATAACATTTTTCGAATGCCCGACCAATTGAATATTACCCATTAAGGCACTGCAAGGGATTTGTGAACCACTTTGAAATACCCTGGTACATCACGGGCGTGGGTTCATGTTGTACCTCACACACATTCTAGGCACAAGCTGTTTATAGAGAGGCCATAAGTTCATTCAAGACTGAAAAACACCAATGTTCTACCCCCTCCTCCTGTAAAAGGCTCTAAACCTCTTGGCGAGTTGGGAGGAGGTGGGTCTGGAATGTCCTACCCCGGATTCGAAGCAGGAATATTTAGATCAAGATGGTACTTTGACCATTGACCAATTGGTCAGCATGACAAAAATTAATGTTAAATAAATATTAAAATCTGATTTTTCGAAATTTGTTTAGTATCTTTTATTTTTGTATGCTTCGCACTGAATGATCAATTAAATAAACTGTTTAACAACTATTACACAATTTAAGGAATATTAGAGAAATATTCTTTGCATTTATACGTAATATTAATTTGTAGATAAACATAAGAAAATAACACTTTCCAGGGAAACCTGAGCCCCAGAGAGCGGTACATTTAGGGTAAGGCTGGGCAAAATCGAACTCAAGTCTTGAAAGTTCATATCTGTCTTGGTAACTTTTAAAATTTTCAAATTTTAAATACACTCCCAGAATCTTTACTAAAGTGTATTTGTTTAAACTTACCCACACATTGGTATAATTTTAAAAAATACTTTCCTTTGTTATTTCATTGGATCGCACTTTACCCACATGATGGGGCTAGTGAATGCCATCGACTGTTTTCTACAACTTACAAGTTTGTTAAAAAACAATTAACACGAATATCCATTTGTATCCTGTAAGTTGGGGATACTTTAGATACCATCTAAAGCGGAGACTCGAAAACATCATATTATTTTGCCGAATCGGTATGAATTGCTTAATTGCTTTGACGAAAATCATCATCCTGTAGGTTACTAAGTACGGCAGAAAAATGTAAGTTGAGACAGTAGTCATCCTTACCATAGGGTGAGTTCTCCGATGCCTGTCCAAACTCCCTGTTATGCGAGCCACTTTGTGGGCTGGTGAGAAGAGTCCGAAATTGGGGACGCATCGGAAGTACCTGAAGAAGAAAATAATTGGTCATGAACTGATGAAGAAGAAAAGGCTCAGCCCCTTGAAAAGAACTATGATAATTTGTTTGAAAAACATTTTTATGGAGGAAGATTTATAACTTATCTCTCTATATATCGTCGGCTTACAAGTGAAGGGAAGAGATAAAAATTCTACTCAATAAAGAAACATACAAAGAAAAATGACAGTGGATTTCAATCTAAAAATCACCGCATTCTGTTCTTGAAATATCTCGTTGTGTTGCTCCAGTGCAACGTAAATTCATCTACCCAACAACTCAAGTGGTCTAGTAGATCTGAAAACCTCATATCTTGAAAATTTTGACATGTTGTTTCACTTGAAAGACAATGATATATTCAAAAACGTACGGCAATCAAAAATTGGCATTATTTGATATTAGGCGAATGACCACAAATATTTAAAGTTGGCGGCATATTGAAAAGGATCTGAAATACCTAAGATTTAAAACCTAAATTATTAAACATGAATACAAAGTTTACCATTCATACGCATTTTTGGTTGTACCTGTAAATTTATATTTTGATATCGATTAGAAACCCGCCCTCACATAATGGGGACCCCTTTGGATCCATCTGGGGACTATACACTAACTCTCTGAGGGATTAACACGCATAATTCCACCTTGCAGCCTGTAGTCTTCTCTGCAGGACTTCTAACCAGTTTTGACTTTCTTGACAATAGAATCTTTTCAAAGGATTCTATTCCAAGAAAAGGACCAATAGAATCGTTCCAAATATATATATATATATATATGTGAGGAGTGTTTTTTCTTGATGAAATCAGGGGGCCGCCGGTAGCCCAGTTCGAATAGTACCAGATTAGCAATCGGAGGGTTGCGAGTTTGAATCCAACCAAAATAACGTCGTGTACAAAGGGGACTGGTGCATGTTAAATCTGTTGTGGCCGCGAATGTCCTCACGTTGGCGTGGTGTGGAAGTTTAGAGAGTGGGGTGCCAGCTCAGGTGTGACCTCGTCATGTGACAGTGGTTCAAAATTACGTGGTCGTTCTCGGATCTTTCCCTTCGGGTTCGATCCCGGACTTTGGCCAATAGCCCGTTGTGCTGCTCCAGTGCGACGTTAATTAAAATACTTACTTATTTACCAAATGAAATCGGTGATATCTTCGAACTTTAAGTAGAGGACGGGAAAGTTAAAAACTGATTACTAGCATTTATAAAAAAAGCTAAACTTATTTTTGTCAACTTTAACTTCTAATTCTCTATGAAGACAGTTTTGAATTTACCGAAAAACCGAATTATAAAAATTCGTAAATTTCTGCCAAAAAGTATGTTTTTTTTTATAAAGCGATAAAATTGTGAGTTGCAAGAACACAGAAATTTCCGTTTCAATGAATTGATAGCAAAAATATTGAAAATCAAATTGTGGGACTTAAATCATTCGAATTATTTCTTAACGAAGGTACTTCGCAATTTTAAATGCGAATCGTCTGAATTTTCCACCGACTTCAGAAAATTAAAATCTTTCGAATGCTGCAACTTGGATGCCAGTGATTTCCTCAAAAATTGTGTTCAATTTCAAAGAATTTATCGCACACCTTCTAACGTTGAACGAGAACAAAACACGCACGAAATAAAAGATTGGCTAAGCTGCCATCGACTTTCATCATAATCTTCAGCATCGACTTCCTCAATTGGAAAAACGTTAGAAAAATTCATGATACATAAAAGGTCACCTTGAGCTTGAAACATCTGAATTTCAATCCAGAGAACATTATTGTGCGGCATGTCATCCCGATGGCTTTGTGGAATGGACATATTTTCTGCCACTGGAATCTCATCTCAAGGGCACAGATTAAAACGAAAACACTTTTACGCCACAGACGAGGACGGTAAATCACACACCGGAAACTTGCGGTCAAACCCGTACCCAGAGATGGATAGGTATTCCAATACATTTTGGGGGCCGGTAAAGTCTACAGAGAAAACGAAAGGGTGAAGCAATGAAGTCGTGACTGATTAAATGAGTGTTCGTGACTGGGGATTTCATCGCTTTAAGTGACAGCACCTGCGCAAACGCTGCGTTTCCGTTTTCAGCATAATATTTAAACACTAAATAATTAATGTAATGCTTAACACCTTTGATCGTGGGCTTAACCCCAATATACAGTTGACATTGAGGAATGATTTTGTAAGTTTCTTCGATTCATAATATCTGTAGGACATCACCGTGCAGAGGGGATAGGGGTTCAAGCTCACGTCCATTTTCTTTTTGTGTCGAAAGTGCAGTCTTGATCATAAAATTCATTGAGCAATCTACCAGCCAGATGATGAGGTCAACACCTGAGTTGGCACTCCACTCTCTAAACTTCCACATCACGCCAACGTGAGGACATTTGAGGCCAGGACAGATTTAATGTACACCAGCCCCCAAATAGACTGTATTTAGTTGGATCGAGTTTAGAACTTGCAACCCTTCGGTTGCTAATCCGCGGCTCAACCAACTACAAACAAAATAAATACTACTCGAAACAATATAAATTCCACCTTTTCGGGATTCACACGTTTTCACTAATTTTGCCGCTTAGTTTAGTTAAGCTATGTAGTAGATTAATATTGATAAACCAACTCTAAAAAGCACTCTAAAGAAAAACTATTATTAAAGAATATTATTAGTTTCATGCTTATTCGTTCTTTCTAAGTTATTTTTGAGTGTGTATTTTAAAAAGTTGTTTTTTTCTGCGCAGCACAATAACTTTACAAAAATCAAAAGTAAAAACTGACAAGCTTATTCAAATTAGACATGAATTTTGTGTCAAACTTTCTATGGCGCTCTGAACCAAATGAAGGTGAAACATTGAATAATAGAAGAGCCTAATATATAAAGCTACTAAGGAATTTCACGAGATCCTAAATTTTTAAAATTAAATTGTATATCTTAAACTGTTAACAAGTAAAATGAGAAAAAGTTCATCGTGTTCTTGATAATTTGAGCTCATATTATTTGAATAATTTGTAGGAAAATAAATATTCTTACTGGTTCACATTGCATAGCAAATTGACGAATGGATGTCAATAACGTGAGAAAGCACACCATAAATATAAAAGAAAATTCAGTTTCGACCCTCACGAATACACATTTAAATTCTATGCAAATGCACATGGTGTAACAACTATTCATTTATCTGATCTCACTTGCTCTATAAGATATATTTCTTAATATTGCATGCTCGAAATAGAATAAATTGTGTACAATTCTTTAAAATCTTCTTAAAAGGAGAATCACTTGGGGAGAGGAACTGAAAAGTCTATGGATCGATTGGGACATCTGGAAATAGCAATAGAATTCGTCTGGAAAGAAGGGAGTTAAAAACAGCCTAAAGTAAGGTTCACAGAGCTTTTAAACAAAGTGCATTCTGACGGATTTGAAAAAATATTCGAATAAAAAATACATTTTAGATTCGTTTACTAATGTAAACAGTTCGTAAAGTCTCAGTTTTCTGAATTTAAATATATTCACTTAATTGACGAAGGTATGTGCATACTTTTATTTTTTACTAGACATTTTCACCACTATAATCTATTTCGTAGGAAGCTGATGTCAATTTTTAAAAATATTCAAACAAGCTCTTTTACTATATTTTTCTTGGAGTACCTATGTTTGCATTTAATCTTATTTTATCGATGAAATTTTAGAGAGGTGAACAGTCAGCTCCGAATTCGAATTTCCAATCTAGCAATGATCCTTACAATATGTTGGTGTAATATTTATTAATTTATATTCATGTCGAAAAATTACGAGTTCTCTAAACATCTTATCAGTATTTACTGTTAATTTTCGCAAAGGTGTTGCAAATTGTAAATAAATTATTGTTTTGTTTAATAATAAATCTCCGAGTTGATATAAATTTTATTATTGTAAAATATTTTTATTCATTGTTACTAAATCCTTTTTGAGCCCAGGAACCTACTGCTTCAAAAGTATCTTATGCTAATTTGAAATGAAAATGAAGGTTAAGAAGTTCTAACAACTAACACCCGAACTGGTTATTGTCCTCCAATTAAAAAACTGTCACAAATCTTGAATAATGGAAATTTTGAATTAGTACATTCTTAATTTATGGTTTTTACCTAAAAGCATAATCTTTATTTAGTCTGTTTTGAAACAGTATAGTCTTTCCAATTGAGTCTGTAATAGTGTGCAATGAAATCTCTGCCCCAAAGATATGCTGATAAAACATTAGAAATTTTAAAGCTGGTTCCTTTAAAATCTAGAATCCATTCTTCAATGCAATCTTTCTACTGAAATTTTGTTAATACATCTGTTGAGATTTCAATAAGATGTTCTACCTCTTGACAATTCTACTCTGATTCTGCTATATAAAGACACATTAGGAGTATTCTAAAATTACCACACGGAACATGAGAACTTCTAGGGCTGGGCTTCATTTAATACAGGTCCAAAAACAATAGCTCAGATCATATTATAATAGTACGTTGAGTTGGGTTTGCCGCTCTAAGGGTAATTTTTTGCGACACGATAGCTAATTAGACCGAAACCTACTACTTAAAGTGGACGCATCGTAAGAATTCAACAAACTGAACATATGCTTTCTTAGATGACAGGCTGCAGCCAAATTTTATAAAAATATTTGAAATACAAAGGAATCGTACGTTTTGGCACATGATAAAAAGTCATTCAAAATGACCAACGTAATTGTCAGTGCAAGATAGCATCGAAATATTTGGTCAAAATATTGAAAATTATCGACTACCCAACCAGTCTGAACAGTGAATCAATAGCTCACAACTGAATAAATGCCATTGTTTTATAATAAATAGGGTTCTGCAGGGCGTTGTCTGTAGACTCTGTTACATGAATATCTTATGAAGCATCCCATTAAAGAGTGTACAGGTTCTGAGTGAATTTTAACAAAGAAATAGAGGAGAAAGAAGCAAGATAGAAGTTCATAACGACAAGACTTCGACTTCTATCTTTCAGTAACACGTTTAAGAATCAATAATTAAAACAACTATAAAATGACGTTTTAAAAACATTCTGTCATAATCCTAAGCAAAAGGATTTGCCTTGTTTCTAAAATGTCTGGAATATATTTTATATCACAAACAGCAATAATATTTTAAACTAATTTTTTAAATATAAATCAGAATTTTCATTACCTTCTTAGGCAAAAAATCGTCTTTTATTGAGTTCAAATCAAAAATAAAGCAAAACTATTCGATACTTTTATATAACTATACAAAAGTAAGCATTTTTAGACTAAAATAGAAAAGAAGAAAAAGTTACAAAGAACAGTATTTCTGTTTATTTAACCTTGCCATTATAAAACCATAATGCGTTTTATTTGCACTTGAATGAGTATAAAGCGAAAATCTAACATTGTCAAGTAAGCTAACAAAAATATCGTTCAAGGGTCTTCATCAATTTAAATAAAAAATAACTTCAACTTAAGGTTTAATTACATTAAGTAGTAAAAGAATATGAAATACGACATTTCGAGTTTTACTTAGACTTCTATGTGCAGAAAAAAATGGACTCTTCTGAAACTTCCAAGAAAAAAGCAACATAAAATAATAAACAATAAAAAGAGAGAGCACATGATATAATACTCCGTTTTTGACGCCCTAATGTCAACCCTATCTTATGGCGTCATCATAAAAACTTCGATAGAAGTTGTAGATAACAACAAAGCTTTGCACAGTCCTAAGACAATTGAGTCTTTATATACCACAACAGACGTTAGAATTGAATTAAATAGTGGTTGAAGCTACTACGTCCAGCTTCTAAAAGGTTAAATTAGAAGGGAAATATTTTCTATACAATAATTCTATTTAGTTTTTCACATTATTTTGTCCATTTCTGGCCTTGAATTAAATTAGGTCCAAACTGCTTGTACAACTTTTATCAATCTGTATCTGGGTGGGAGGCAATTAGTAATTATTCAATTCTCATGTATGAAAGTGGCTGGGTTTCTAATGGCGCAAGGGACATATTTGTCTAAGCTGTGCCAAACACAAGACAATGTCAGGTAATGGACATACACATGTAAAGAAAATTTTACTTGCACAGGACAGCGAAATACGCCCAAGGAAATCTAGAGATATCGAACCTGTAACTCCTCCAACTCGCAGTGTAGGAAAGGGAATATAAGAAAGAGGATAAAGTAAAATGTATCTAACAAATACAACTTGTAGTAAAGAACTAAATTTAGTATTCTAAAACTATCTTTTGCGCTGAAACTAACATTTCTAAAACACCCTTGGGTCGCGGTAGCCCGGTTGGAAGAGTAACGGTCTAGCAACCGGAGAAGTGCGAGTTTGAATCCAACCAAAGACAGTCGTGTGCAAGGCCGGTGCACTTTAAATCTGTAATGGCCTCAAATGACCTCGTGTTGGTGTGGAAGGTTGGAGAGTGGGGTGCCAGCTCAGATGTGACCTCGTCATCTGACCGTGGTTCAAAATTAAGTGGTGTTGTCCTCGGATTTTTCCCTTCGGGGTTGATCCCGGATCGTCGCCAATAGCCCGTTGTGTTTCTCTAGTGCAATATTAATTAATTGCCTACCTATCCCCAAAATAAGCTCAAACAATTATACTTTTGAAGCTATTTTTATTTTTTAGCTTCCACTGCAAAGAACAAATGTACATAGGATCGCAGGAATTAATTTTTTCTGAGTATACTGGTTCCAAAGTTCTTAAACCCTCTGAGAGTCACGAGATTTCCAAATAGGGCAGTATTGTTTTTCTCCACAACAAACTTAATGACTATATATCCACATGCATTGGTTCAAAGGAAGGATTCCATTGATCTAGATGCCTGCAAGTGATTAGAAGCCACTTATGGAAGACTGTAGGTTGCAATCTTCCTTACATGATGTGAATGATGGAATGGGTTAATGATGGGTTCCTTACATGATGTGAATGATGGAATGGGTTAATGATGGGTTCCTTACATGATGTGAATGATTACATGATGGGATGAGTGTGAATCCTTCAGATGGTTAAAAAGTAAATTTTTCTGTCCCTTTACTTCAAGAAAGATTTCAGAAATAAGGATTTATTTTCTCACTCTATTTACATCGGAAAACACGAAACTTACCTCTTAGATTCAAAAATATTCGCAATTCGGTGTTGAAACTAAATATCCAGAGGCAATTCCTTTAAACTTACATACGAACTTTAAATTCACATGTAGCAAAAAATTATCATAGAGCTACAAACCAAATCAAATCGACTTAAAAACAAGAGTAATCAAGAATAGTGACAATTACATAACTGCAAATTGAAAGAACTATATATTGTTCGTAGAAATGATAATCCGAAAAAACTCTCAAAAATATTCTTTGAAAGTCCCTTGGCTTTATATAACTCAAATTTATAAAAACGCAAACTAAATTTAAAATTTTGCAACATATATAGTAAACTCAAAGCGTTGATATAGAAAAATATGAACAGAAAAAAAATTTATTTTTACGTATTTTTTTGCCGTTACACAAACGTGACACTCAAAAGAAAGCCTTTTTATGAAGCATGTGCTGACCGTGAATAATCTTGAAAGCAATGCAAACATAAACAAGGACGTTGAAGATGGAGGGCGATAACACGAAAGTATGCTATCTAAAAAGTAAAAATTGCTTTTAGAGCGTTAAGATTAGCTATGAGTGAGATAAACTTGGCACAATCACATTTTGTGAAGGAATGCTACGAACCTCATTTTGTTCATTACGAACAGAAATTTTCTATAGGCAATGCAGTAACACAATGCTGTACTTCATTATTTAATTTCTTATCTCTCTCAAAACCTTATTTACAACAATGCAAACGGCATTCGTGCTCTATTAAAATCACGAACGCGAAAATGAATTTGACCTTCAACTTTCAAAGAATGAATACAATAGAAGAGTCTATGAGAAGACTTTTTCTACTAGGTACATCTGAGCAAAAAGAATCTGATTAAGGCGTACTTGCTATTGTTTCGGCAGAATTCAAGGGTGCTCTAACAAGTCTGAGATGCTTAGTATTGTATTCTTCAATCACGAATTAGTAATAGTTGATCAAGTAGTTTGATATATTTTACTTGATACTTCAAAACATTTTCAGACGTTGGAACTTAATCAACATTTATTAGTTATATATTACTATGACAAAAATATTAGGTTTGGTTAGGCACTCTGATTATTTTTGCTTCACAAAGGCTATAATTAGACTAAACGGAAGTCTCCAGTCCCAGTGAATGTATTTTGTAAATTGGTATCTTTAAATCTAATAACAATCCACAGAATTATACACCTAAACAAATTTATTTATAAATGCAGCAATAAGACAGAACAGAAAATATGTCAAGTTTACAATAACAAATTATAACAATCAGCTCTTTGAGGAAAGCGTCTTTCAAAAGAAAGCAATTCCTTAAAACTTCGAGAATCAAGACCATTTTTGAATGAAAATGTGTTGATTCCCTCTCTCTCTAAGCCAACAGACACAAATCTGAATTTGAATGGCTTTTGCTTGTCGAACTTTCAAAGAGCACTGTACTGAAAACCTCACCGTCTGAGATGATTCAGTAACTCTCTGGGATTTTAATTCGCTATTGAAATTAGTCTGATAATACTTAATATATAATGTATACAATAGGTACTGAATTTTATTGCAGTATCTAAAAAAGTATAGCAAGAAGAAACGTGGAATGATATTTTCCAAGCCTCAGTAAAATCCCAAACTTAGCTGTCTCCTCCAAACTCTGCGTCTGCAGTCAGCCCTGGGTAAAAAGAAAGCAGAAAAGACCAGATTGCTCTTATGAGGTTCAGACACGAAGGCAATAAAGATCGAACCGGGCTTCAAGCAATTTTCTATATGCTCTAAATGTAATTCAACTCAGGCTTCGCCCGAGCCTTGGTCATGTTTGGTCATATCATCCTTTCTCTTGTTTATTCCTCAGGCCAACTTGGCGTGGTGTGGAAATTTGGAGTGGGATGCCAGCTCAGGTGTTGTTCTCGTCATCTGACCGTGGTGACCCTCACTAATAGTCCGTTGTGTTGCTCCAGTGCGAAGTTAAGTAACTACCTACCACCCTCAGGCCAGCTCATTTACCATCCTGAGCTGGCTCTCAAGTCTCACGAGCTACTGGAGTAACTTTTTCATGCCATGTGAGATAAGCAAGAACAACACTTAGCTCTGTGTCATACTGTCAATACTCAATGCAATTGAAATAGTTGAATTCAAATGTTTTGGCTTGAACAACATTTAGAGATGATGTTTAGCATTATCAGAAAGTTAAGCTGATGATGTCCTTACCTCTTTCCTGCGACAGTACCATCGTTCTTGCCGAGAGGTTCGTCCAGCTCCACTCCAGCCCACTCCCCGGCCGCAAAGTCCGTATGCCCCAGGTACCGAAGAACACCTGTCTTGGGTGGTCCCGAAGAACTGGCCACGGTGACTCTGTCTCCTTCCCTAATGTTCCGGGCCCCGGGTGAAGGGGTTCTCGTGGGCGTAAGGCAACGTTGGAAGGGCGGAGGTGTCGGGGTGTCCCCCAGTTTGGTCGGGGGCGGTGTGGCGTGCAGAAGAGGGTATCGAGTCAGTTTGTGGAGTCGAGCGAACACGCCTCGCTTGGGTTCGCACTGGAAGTAGTGGACCCCGGCCACGGTTCCGTCGTTCTTGCCCGAGTGGTCATCGAGGACGACCCCTGCCCAGTCTCCAGGGGAGAATCTGGTCTCTCCTAGGTACTGGATATAGCCGGGTTTGGTACCATGCACCCAGACGCGGTCTCCGATGATAAAGTCGTCTGTGTTTTCTGTGAGGATTGAATCTTCTGGAAATGCAAGTTAACAATAAGAAAGAGGTTTTGAGGATTACTATATGCTGTCTCGGGTAGTCAAGAAGGTAGTTTCTCTTAAGGATTCGATTATTGAAGTTTTACATCAACCCTTTGATGGGTATTATGCTAAAAATGTTTTCTGACTTTCTAGGTAGAGCCTATCACCTTACATGAATGTATTTTGTTCATAACAAAGTTTATTTTTTAGATATTTATACATTTTACACATTAGTACATCAAATGGGAGAATATTTATATAGCCTAGCATCCTTAATGAATTTGAACGATTTCGAGGAGGTGATACCTCTTCTCCTACAAGAGTTAACAGCATATGCATATAAAAGTATTTGATCCCTCATAAAGACTGAAAACAAATTATCATTCAATCAGCAGTTGACTGAGTGATAAATATGTTTTTAGCGTTCTCAAGTAGCAGATACTGTAAAACCAGCATGTGACAATGTGAATTTAAAATTTCAAAACATTGGGGATACTACCTTTATGACTACCAGAGTAAAATCAGTTATTCCTTACTTATATAAAAGAAAAAGAAAATGGAGAGCAAAATTTTTCCAACATTACAAAAACGTAGTCTGTAACACTATTATCAATGTATATATCTACTGCATACACATTAACACACACTGTTATTCATGAAATACACATTATTATCAATTAAACCATTCAAAAATTTCATTACATTGAAAATATCGCTTAATGTGTTTCAAATTATTTCACATCACTAAAAAAGAATTTGAAAGTTTGCTAAAAAGTAAATATGAAATTTTCGTATTTTCTAATCATCTTTGACTTTGATGACCACCTGAAAACAATTTGGCATGTTAATGATTATTTAAAAACCTGATCTGCCTATGCACGCTTGCATGATTTTCAGACAAGTTCCTTTTTCCCATGTGAAAAGTCCTTGAAAGCATTTCTTCAAAATGCTCCACAGGTTCTACAACTGATTTAAATTTGGTATGTTTGCAGACCAAAGAATTACCTTAGTTTATTTTTGTACCTTCATTAAGTAGTGGAACTGACGTCAAAAATGGAATACTTCAGATACAAAATAATCGATACGAATTTACAATATCAAGAATTTTTTTATAATACATCGACAAATCACTACACTCATGAACCATTATATTTACGAAGCATGACAACATGTGCTATAGATAAAGAACTTAACAAGGATACTTTTATTACCCTGATATACCCAGAATACAGAATAATAACTGAAAGAAATAAAGTTTCAGTTTTCTTAGCACCACAGGAACTTTTCAGAGGTATCGAGTTTTTTCGTTTTTGTCAAACGAGACAAGAATACAAGGCGTGAACTGATGGTTATTTGTGGTTGGTTAGTGTGGTTGGTTAGTGTGGTTGGCCATGCTGCGCCAGGCACAAGACATACAGCATCAAGTAATAGACACACACAATGAAAGTTTTACTGACACAGAAGAGAGAAATATACCCAGGGAGGAATGCACCTGGCAGGAATCTAACCTGCGCCGCCTACAACTCGAAGGTTGCTAGCACAGTGGACATACCCACTGAGCCCCGACGGCTATTTGCGAGGCATCACCTAATGGACAGTCGCAGCTACTCCTAACAGAGACATCACCAATATCTAGGAGTGAGAAGAGTTAACCCTTCAAATGGTTTCGACGAGACATCTCATCCATTACGGTCTGACCAATTTTGCCAATGACCAGATATTTCGTCATCAAGATATTGCCCAAATTTTTTTATGATGACGAGATCAAGATCAGGTCAGTTTTGCTAATGACGAGTTACCTCGGCTGTGAAGGTCTGGTCAATGTCGAGGCAACCACCAGGACGGTTAAGAAATTTCCAACTTGTACATATTCTGCAATCGCAGCGACTTCTCCCCATATTTGTATCGGTGTCTCTGTGGGACGGTTGGATTAACAGAAGTTGGTCGCTATGTGACTTGCAAAATATGGTCTTTTGGACTTGGTCTAGGTTATACTTGACTAAGGGGATTGGTAACACCAACACAATCCCAGTTTATACAGTCGCGGATTAGCAACCGGAGGGTTGCGAGTTCAAACTTAGATCAAACCAAAGACTGCCGTGTACGTGGGGGGCTGGTATATGTTAAATCTGGCCTCAAATGTCCTCACGTTTGTGTGTCGTGGAAGTTTGGAGAGTGAGGTGTAAACTGACCTGCCTTTTTGATCCTATGATTACTATTCCAGTTGATCTCGTCATCTGACATTGGTTCAAAACTTCGAGATGTCCTCTGATCTGTCCTTTCGGGATTGATCCCGGACCATCGCCAATAACCCGTTCCAGTGCGATGTAAATTCAATCTCTTGTCTACCTACCCTGTGCTCATAAAACGGGACCCACTGATTTGCAAACTCATAGGTTTGAAAAAATCCTATGATTACTATACCAGTTAGACAGCACTTACTCAAAATCAAGTATGATGAGCCATTTCTGTGTTATAACCTAAGATACACAGAAACACATTCTATCCTCTGTGAAAATATCTCGTTAGTTCTGAAATGGTTTTTCTCAATGATTTTCATAAACGAACGCCCATTTATTCGCCCACTTAAGAGCGTTTATTTTGAAAACTCCCATTATTTAAATACACACATCTCATAACTACTATATATAACTTACTTGATGACTTCATTGAACGAACAGTGAATTGTTAAATACGAAGTTTTTTGTGAGAACCCACCTTGGAAGACTTGACGCACGTTGAATTGTGTGCTCCATTCATGTTTAGCAAAGCATGAGATAAAATCCTATTCAAAATTTTTTTTTTGCATGGATCAGTTTGGCAGCTGTTCGCTTTGGAAATGTTCGCTTTGTCCTGTCATGCTTTGTCCAAAAATGTTTAAATAATTCGATTGTTTTGATATTGTGGTTTGGGTACGAATTCAAATTTTGTAAGCAGTTGTAATATCTTTTTAAAAATACAATTTTAATTTAAAACTAATTCAGTAGTCATAAAATGGATGTTTAAAAATGCACAGATTAAAATTATCAAATCAAATTAATGAAGATGGTTTCTCTGTGAAATATAGAGGCCACTAGCATTGTTTTTTGAGTAACATGTACTTTCTGTTTCATTCTGAAAGTCACGTGACTTTACTTATTTATAGAATGTGATTTCAATAAACCGATTATAAGATTTTTCTACGAAGCTAAATGTGATTTTGCGGTAGAAAGTATTTCCTGGACACATATTCCGTATTGGGTAAACGGAAATAAAATCCTCTGATTCCGATTATTAGTTGTTTTTTGTAATGAAAATCCTTTTAATATATTCAATCATAAATTTGAAATTGTTTTAAGCTTTTTTCAACTGAAAACATGTCCAATACATGTGTTGCAAATGGCTGCCCCTTGAAGTTTGTTGCGAATAGTTCCACTCGAAAATCTGGGGAAATTAGCGAAAAACATCGACAAAAACAAAAATGCGATAAACCGAATTTCATTCTGAACAGAAAATCTTCATCATCCGGCGGTTTGGTTATAGATAACATTCAAAAACTCTCATCAGTGAAAATAATCAGTGAAAATCAAAATCATCAGTGAAAAATAAAAGTACTCCCGTCTAAGTTCGTTCAGGTCTAATGCATCCACTTAATTGATACTGAGATTCATAAATAATTTTTACTATCGTAGAGAAGTTTGTGAGATCAAACTGATTGAAATTAAAGAAATTAAATTGATTTCTTAAGTTATACGGCATATGTTTCGTGACATTGAAATTAAAAATATATGTGAAACACTTGTATTTTTTTCTTGATTGAATATGCAACAAACACTTACTGCAAAAAGCGTGGTGAAAAAGCATTTTTCAGTAAATAAATTTAAGTTATATAGTTTTTAATTTTTATGCGGGCATTGTAAAAAATTTTTTGGACACTGCACAAGTTATGGTACTTAATCATTTTCAGTTATAACTAATAGTACAAAAATGTCAAATTGCCATTTAGCACCCAGTTGCAGTTGAACAAAATAATCAATCACCAAAGTTCAAGATAAATTAATTGAATTGTGTAAATTCCCGGTATAAATAGGAACATCTGTTGGAACAAATGTCTTTTCATCTGCTCCAACGATAACTTCATTGATTAATTGCCTAAGTAAAGTAAAAATACTTGAATTTAAGAAGAAAGCAAGGTGACGTTACGTGGGCACAGTTTTGTTGACACCCAAAAAAGGTGCCAAACATGAAACTCATGGCTTTTCAGTTTTCTACCTACTTCCACGCCACAAAGGCAAAAATCCTACACAATTATATTTAGTTAACATACGATTCGGTACAATTATATCTCGTCTCCTTTTTCAAATTTCTTTAAAAATTGGGGTTAAGAAAACACACGCCTCCAATTTCTGCTCTTCCATGTCGTTACTCATAATAAAATACATATTAAGAATATTGTGAATTTTTGCATAGTTGGATTTCAAGGAGCAAGGGCCATATTTGGTCATACTGCACCAAACACAAAACAGATAACATCAAGTAATGGACTACACACGCAAAGAAAGTATTACCGACACAGAAGAGAGAAATACACCCAGAGAGGAATTTTTGGATTTAGAATTTATTCACGAGGGGGGAGGGGCTGAGCAGGATTCTGCTAGTGCAAAGCGAGTACATACGAAACGTGCTGCAAAAAAAATAGATTACGTAGTGATGTGAAATTAACTTCAGAACTGTTGCGCTTCCATTGTTAATCTCAAACGAATTAACTCAAGCGAAACAATTATTTTCTGATTGGCTTAGGTCCCCTTCACACAAACAGAATCCGAATCAATATGAATACAGTAGAAATTGACAAGCATGGATTTGGATACATTGCAGTGGAACAGGCAGTGTGAAGGGTTTTAAGGTGAATAAAGTTATTACTCTCTCTCTCTCTCTCTCTATATATATATATATATATAACAGAGTTGGCGTCTGTCTATGTCTGTTCTCTATACACCGTTTGACCAATCCACACCAAATTTGGTACACTTATTCTTTAGAATCCTGCGGGTAACGTAGGCTACATATTAACCCCCGTTCTATTTGTCTTGGGTGTGCAGTGGGGGCTAAAATTAATTCGAAATTCCCATAGGAATGATATTGAGTATTGTTACGATAACTGTCAGACCAATTCACACCAAATTTGTTACATTCATTCTTTAGGACCCTGCGGAAAACATAGGCTACATATTAAACCCTGTTCTACTTGTCCTAGGTCTGCAGAGGGGCTAAAATCAATTCGAATCCCCATAGGAATAACATTGAGTAACATTATGATGAATTATGGACAATTCAACCCGAGTAACGCCGGGTAATTCAACTAGTAATTAATAGAATCGGCTTTCTCAAATCTTTTCGTTAGTCAGTTGCTACTAGATTCAGTCCAAGAGGTCGAGCAGTTCAAGGACAGCTTCACTCCAAAAGAATCCGGGATGCATTTTGATAAAATTTTTGGCCTCTATGAAGAAATTACGAGTTTCAATTTTGCTATGAAAAATATTTAATTGAATATTTTTACTTTGTCATACTTATATTTTACCAGTATAGAATTACGTAGCATAACCAAAACAGGGCTGCCACAACCAAATCACTTGTGAAATAGTAAAATTAGTTACATAAATTCGTAGCAAAAAAGTAGCAAGTCTCCTCATAAACCTTATCTCAGTAGCAATTTTATAGTTGTTCAGATACAAAGTGAACAGTCTAAACCACACAATGGTATGAAACAGAGGTTGCAAATGTCACCAAGAAATTTAAATTTTAAAATTAAGAAACTAAATATTTTCATATGGTTTTCATGACAATCTAGCAACACAGATTCCGATTATGTTCTTTCATGGTTGCCACGGCTTGGCGACAAAACTTCGAAATTGTCGTCCCTTGGAAAATTTTCTCTCTGAAGAAAAATTAGCAAAATATTATTTTCATTAGCTACGGACAAAATTTTCGTTGACATTGGATGAATTTTAAAAAAAAGTAGCCAATAAGAAGCCAAAAAGACACCCCTAGTTGCCAAAGTTGAAAAACAGTAACAATAAGTCACATTTTAGTCGCCTGTGCTAGCCGTGCAAAAAAATCATGTGCAGATTTTCAAAAGAATAATTTTCGACGGTGCGCCAACGAAAATTGAAAAGTTCCATTTTCTACGGAAGCCGTAAGAGCACACTTTAAATAAACTAAATCACTACTTTCAATCATCTGAAATTTCACAAAGGGAAAGCTCTATCTAAAAGGAGAAAAATGAGTTTTGGGGAAATTCATCTAGCAACCCATTTTTCTAGAAAATAGCAAAATATGCAAAATAACGTCACAAAAAATAGCAAAACGATTCGCTAAAATAAACACCGGGAAAAATGCCCTTTTTGTAAAAATCAATAAAAATGTATGAAAATGCCCGAATAAATTTTCTTAACACTCCTGACAGTTTATCTTCGCGTCGAAAACAGTCGTGTAGTGGCGAGCCTCTGGTACAAACCTGTTCCAAACTCACCAATTCTGGGTAAGAGAATTTATTTTTCCTACTTTGATCTTCTTCCCCTTAAGAGTAATTGAGCAGTTTTGCCTCGACAAGGTGTCTCGTCATTAGCAAAACCGACCAGACCTAGACGAAAGAGATATCTCATCGAAACACTTGGAGGGTGAAATCCGGATATCTTTTTTAGTTTGTTATCGCTCATATAACTAGACAACAATTAAATTCCAGAGAAAGACACGAAATCATTAAAATCCTATTCCTAATCACTTCTCTACTTAACGATGAAAACGATTTTATTCTTGAAAAGAATTATCTTTTTTCACAGTTAAAAATGTCAGCAATTTACTTTCACCCAATTTCGAAGGGTGTTTTATTTCTTTCCCAAATGGGCGTTTCAGCACGACGCTGCCTCAATCAGCACGGAAGATATTAAAATCCAATAAGAAGTGCAAAAAATTCTACTCAAACCGGTTCATTCCTCAGTTTACAGTTTGATGGAATGAGGTGCTCTAGCGGTTTCCGCTCCGGTTCTGCAGCAGCAGAGGAGATTACGACGAAGGGAGGATTCGTGAGTCAGTTCTTTGCCTAAAATGGTCTACTGTGCCCATCACTGGCACCGTGACGTCAGGCAAAGGCCCGCCTTCTCTGAATCGGAGAGAAAGTTCGACTTTTGTTTTTAAGCGTCTCGCACAAATTGGCGTCTGAGACAGAGGGGCGCAAACGGGCATCTGCCGTTACTCCACAATCGTGGGTTTTGAACTGTTGGTAATGCAAGAACGTTTTCAGAGGGATAAGAGGATCTGAACCAGGTTCTTAAATACAAGAAACGAATCGTTTGTTTGCAAAATATGACGTCCAAAATTAAAAAAAATTTCACCAGCTTCAAAATACTTTTTTTGCATTCATGATATTAATGAAATGAAATTATGCCATTGTGTGGAACAGCAATTTTTAAACGATGTGCAGCAAGATGAGCACTGGTGTGCTTTACGGATGGTAGAAAGGTTTAGATTATGAAATATTTGTTTCATTTCAAAGTTTTTGGGGTTTTTGGACTTTTGAAAAGTGTGCTTAAAAATAATTTCAAGTAACACTCGCATAAATAGTTTTGAGCAAAGTATCACAAGTATATTTTTTTATTTCAAAGATTCTTTAAAAGCAACTTTGGAAGAAAATTGGATAGATAACTATATTACTACTTTTTGTTCATCAAAATACCTCTTTGTTTTTGTAAGATCAGTAAAAACTATACTAAATTTTTTTTGGTGTGCCGGAAAATTTTAGTCTTTATGCCATAAGAGGAATTTCGCCCTAAAACCCCAAAACAACCAACCATAAGATGAAAACGGTTGAAATTCGCTATTATGGAATAAAATTTTGGTCGAAACATCTTGCTCATGTCATGCTTGCCTAAAACATATATGAAAATATGAATGACACAAATAATGAAAACTTTAAAATGGAGTAATCACGTTTTGAAAATATGGGTCATAAAGCAAACGAACAATTAAAAACAAACAATTCAAATGCAATTAAAATTGCAAAGTTTCTTTCATCCCACAGGTCACAAACATTTTACTTCCGAACCTCCTTTTAAATTTACAAACATAAGCAGTCCACCCTTTAAAGTTTTTAATGGAGGATAATTTTCTTACAAACATAAAATACACTATCTAACTGTCGATAAATTATCTGCAGATTTTGAATAGTAAATTGGTTGGGTTTTATGGCGCAATGGCCATATTTGGTCAAGCTGTGCCAAGTAAATGGACATGCAAGCCCATTGAAAAATTTACTGAGACAAAATAGAGAAATACACCCAATTTGCAGGAATTGAACCTGCGCCGCCTACAACTCGCAGGCTGCTAACTCAGTGGGAAAACTTACTGAGTCACGGTGACCCCTTAAATGGTGTAGAGAGTGTTTCGTGGCAGATTGATACCAAAATAGGAAACATGTCGAAATAATCAGTTTCTGAAGATTTATTTTTATAACAATTGAAAATTTTATCATTTCAGAGAAGTAAAATTCCATGGTTACCCTCACCATAAAATGGAAATGTTCTGTTCCTCAAATGATTATTCAGTTTTCTCAAATGGTAATTCTGTGAATATATTTCACTAGTTGAGCTTGGATATCTTTGTTTTATTGGAATGAATGATTTTCCACAAGCTTAAGAACATGACCCTATTAAGATATTACTTTTTAAAACTAAACACTCTTTAAGTGTTAATATTTATTTCATCGGAATTCTGATAAGGTCTGTTGTTGACATACATTGTTGCAGAGATCTATTGGGAAGAAAATCCAGCCTTTGATGGCTTGTTTCTTTCTCTTTTTTTGATATCCTGAATCTCTCTCTTTGTTTAATTTTAATCCTGGAATTCTTTTAGAAGAGTGATTGTGTCTTGGCCTTTAGAATTTTCCGTTGTACACGACCGAGGTCTTCTTGGAAGTGTTGACAGTGTCAAAAAGAACACAAAAACTCAGGGTCAGTGACGAACATTTTCAAATGCATTTTCATTGCACATCATATAATTTTTAGTCAAGCATCTTAGGAATGAATCTCTAGTCATAATAAGGACTGGCCAACCTGTGTCCCGCACATGCATCTCGCACTCATATAAAAGGTCACGATAAAAATAAAATAGATATAAATAAGAATAAAATACAAAGAAGTGAAGTAAGATCGACTCTCCTCGTCAAATCATCTACCTAGTCAGATCTTAAAGACGTATAAAACCCTACCTACGTAAATTAAAATCATAGAGGAAATATAAAAGCAGATAGACAGGGGTAATTTTTTATGGATCCAGAATCATTTGCCAAAACTAGTGATGATAACGTGATCCTTAGACTCCTTTCGTCTGCAGGATGGGGACGAACATTCATCATCTAATTGGTCCATGGAACCGAAGATGCTCATCCATTGATTCTTTTCTGATTGGTCCTCGCGACACAATAGTAGACACACTAGTAGTACCATTTCACCATTTTGTCGCCACTCTAGAAATGCGCATTCACACACCTACCCTGTCGAAAGATGTTATTTCGCCAAACGAGGCGATAGGATACCAAATTGGCCAAGCAAGTCAATTTGTCACAGAGTTGTCAATTGACTATTGGTCGACATGTTGATCACACTTTTTGAAGCTCCTCTCAATAGTAATGTTCAGCCTACTTATATTTCACATCTATGATCGAAACGAAGTAATTTTGTCTGCCTTGGTATAAAGAAGGAAGAATATATATTAATTTAGGAGGTGTTTACGTTTTAGGAGGGGTTACAAGCAGTGGGTTATTTGACAATAGCGCTACCTCGCTTGTTTCCCCCAAAGCTTTCGAATTGCATAATAGTGTAACTAACCCTAAATTTGGAAGTCATTACTCATTAAAACCTTCATTCATACCGTCACTTGGTTTTAGAGTCCGTACCATAATGAATTCATTAAATGTTGACAATCTGGGAATATTTCCTAGAGAAAACGAACCTCCACCTTGGAATGATAAAAATCTACTTACCATCAATGACTTTTCCCATTTTAACAAATCATCAACCCCCGATACCATTTATTTACAATTATTCCATTCCCATAGAAACAAATATTCATCTTTTAAAACAGTTTTTACTGACGGATCTAAGAACGGGACAAATGTTGGAGCCGCGGCCGTTTTTGATAATACAACCATTGCTAGAAAATTGCATGGGTGCTGCAGTGTCTTCACTTCAGAGATCTACGCAATAATTTTAGCCTTAAAAACGATTTCTACACACACTAAAAAAAACTGGATCTTGTATACCGACTCTAAAAGCAGTATCGAATCCCTATTAAACTGTACACATAAAAGTCATTCCTTGGTTTTAAAAGCAATTAATTTGCTCCTAACATTAACAGAAAATGATTTTCGGATATTCTTTTGTTGGATTCCTGGGCATGTGGGAATCCGGGGCAATGAGAAAGCGGATTTGGCAGCCAAAAACGCAACATTGATTATAAACTCCAATGTCCCGATTCACGACATTAATAGTGTTTTAACCCAAGCCATAAATTCATCCTGGCAATCCGCTTGGGATTTGGAAAACCATAACAAACTTCATGATATTCAACCATATATAAAGGGATTCAGCAAAACAAACTTAAATAGAAGTCATCATGTAAAACTGACAAGGCTCCGAATCGGACATTCCTTTTTTACCCACAGACATTTACTGCTGGGAGAACCAGCTCCTCTTTATGCTCATCATGCAATAGTATTTTTTCCATAAAGCACATATTGACGGAATGCCGGAATTTTAATCCTCATAGACTAAACCGATTTGGTATCTCCCCTATTACCTTAACAGACTTGTTGATGGAACCACATCATAAAAACTTATTTTTATTCCTTACTGACATTGGTTTCATAAACTCTATTTAGATTTTATAATCGACTGCAACATACACAACTGTACTGAATTTTATTACGTGGCTTTCTGACTCGCTCTAAATAAATACCAGTTATGAACTAGCTATTGTTTGGCGCAGCATGGCCAAATCTGGCCCTTGTGCCATTAAAAACCAACCAACCAACCAACCAACCAAAGCTTTCGAAACAAATCAAGAAATTTGCAACGGTCGGTAGGCGTCACTTTTTCTGCTATAAAATTTGGTTCTAAATTTGTCAAGATTTTATAGATTTACTCTTAGAAAAGAATTAAAAAGAAACTTTAGGATGAAACAAGCAGTTCAGTGGTTATTAAAAAAGACTAAAAATTAGAAATCACTAAAAAAAGCAAACATATCGAGAATTTTATGAAATTCAAATTTTATAAAATGCGTTGTCTTGTTCGCAAAACTTTATTTTATATCCGGCATGCGGGAAAATTGTACTTCGTCAAAGGGTCCCATAGAACGATTTTTGCTGCTAAATTACACAATTCTAAGAAAAACAACATTGCAGAAAATGTACGTCTTTTATCATTCCGCATAGTGTCAACATATCAAGAATTGCCATGTTTATTCGCATAATACCAAGAACCGGTATATGATTTATTTTGAGAAATCCCGAGTTCGAAACTTTAGATAACCTTTAATTTTTTAGGTGTATATTATTCTCTATTGAATAGACACATAAATTGTCACTTCGGTATTGTTCCTTGAGTCGTAGAGTTGTTATCGCCTCGCTTATGTATGAATCGTGAGAAGTAAACTGAGTATAATGGAAAGTAATGGATACAAATTGTCACTTTCGCCTTATATGTCATTCCCAAAGAGAATATCTATTTCATAAACACAACAATGGATTCTATGAAGCGAATGTGAGTATGACGATACGAGCTAAAATATATGCATAAAGATTTGCATGGACTTTGCGAAGAGCAATAATATAGCTTGTATGAGTTCATTCCGAAAGCAGTTTGTATTTAAATACTTTTATGCCATGTATGTGTGCAGTATTACTATAGATTTACAATGTTTAGTACAAATTTTTAAAATATACTGGATACGATTGATGTCACGAATACAATAATACATGAATAATGCGTAAAAAAATCTTCGTTTGAGTGTCAAATTATACGAGTTTTTTTACATGGTACAAAGAAATCATTCACCTTAATTTAAATGTCATGTTTTGTCATTTCATTTAAATTAATTTAAAGAAATACACACAAGCATGTTCTATTTAAACAACTTTATTAGTAGTTATTTAGAGCTTAGTATGTCAATGCTTGTTTTAATGACATACATATTTTTTTTGTTAAAAATCAATTTTAAAAACCTTACATTCACCTATGAGCGTAGGGGTAGAAAGCATACTTCAAGGTTTATATTGTTTGTATTAGATTAAAACTGTTTTTTAATGTATTAACAGTAACACTGTATTTCTTTTATCAATTTTCAAAATTATAAACTACATATAAATTATATACTAAAGAGTACATTTATTGGAGAAAAATATTATATTTAATTATTCACTTGTTATTTTATTGTAACAATTGAACTACGAAAACTTTAATGTGTAGCAGGTGAGCGACAGGCGATGAAGGCTGTGGAGCAATAAATCTCAGTTATCTGTGGAACCTACAAACTAAAAAGAACCTCACTTCCGATTGAGTTCCGATTATCATCAGCGAGACTTGAGACATCGAACTGTAAATTTCCCCGGAGATACGACTTTATGTATTTTTGTTTTAAAATGTATTAAACTCTTGTGATTGGATAGAATGGCACCCGTTTCTTCCATTACAATACTAAATTAAGAATTGCTATATTTTTATAACGGAGGAAACATTTGAAAATAAAAATTGTAATTGAATCGTAATAAATTGTGCTCTAATATTAAATAGTTTATCTAGTACAAATAAAATAATGCAATGAATGAAAAAATGTTTCAAAAATTCATAAAATGAACAAAGAATCTGATTTAGTGCCGATATTCAGTGTGAAACATCCTGAATACTCAAATGAGTACCTGTAAAAATTTCAATTCAACAGTGTATACTTAGTTTTTACTTTTTGTTTACTAATAATTGAGTTACTTGTAACTCAGTTGAACTTTGATTTTCCAAGTTCCGATAATCCGAGTATCCGTATTATAAAAGACAAATTTGATACCAACTGTTTTTGTAGCTTTAAATAACGCTTCAAGCACTTTGTCAAAGAAGCGAGAACGTACTGTGAAACAGAAGAGAAATAAGGACTTTTTCCAGAGAGTTTAAAAGGTATGTACCTTTTTTTTGTAAAATTAACACAATAAATATATGCTGTGACAAACAAATCTAAGTATAGATAGTTCATAATCTTAGCTTTATGAATCTTTGAATAGCAGTAATAGTTACATGGCAAATAAATTTGTTTTGCATTTCGTATCTGAGGTAGCCTCTGTCCACATTATCTCGGTTGGTTGGTATTTTAATTAAAGTCGCACTGGAGCAACACACGGGTTATTAGCAACGGATCAATCCCCAAGGAAAAGATATGAGGACAAACACCACGTAATTTTGAACCACGGTCAGATGACGAGATAACACATGCTTATCTCGGATAATCAAGGTTCTAATGTAGTAACAAAATAGTTCCAGATAATAGTTCTTGCTGACTTTCAGTAAAAATTGTCAACAGTTGAGAAGTTTAAGCAGCGAGTTAATTTTAAAGTATTTCAGAGACGAACTGCAATACATATTGCGCTCAATTGAGGACGAGACTTAGGGAAAACGGTAGAGAAAGAAGACAGCTCGCAATTCTTCTAATTGATGAGGAGTGAGAAGGAGAGGAGAAAATAGCAAGTGATAAACATCATCGCCTCAACTCTGATTTAAGGAACTCCACGATGTTCGCCACATGGCCCCGGCCTTCGTCTATTATCTTCACGTCTTAAATTCGCGAAGAAGGAAGATACATTTTAAACTGTTACAAATCTTGATTGAAACCAGGGTCCCCACATAGGAGAGGGAGTCGATGGTACTCGTGGCGTATTTAGGGGGTGCTGTGGGATTCAGCCACCTCTAAAACAATATAAATTAAATTTTCATCTGCGATATTTTGGGAGAGGGTGGTTGGTTTGTTTAACACAAGGGCCATATCTGGCCACGCTGCGTGAAACACAAGACAACTTCAAGTAAAGGACATACACATACAAGGAAAGTTTTAGTAGCACAGAAAAGTGAAATACACCTAGGGTTAGTTACAGGAATCGTACATGCGCCTCCTACAACTTGTAGGTTGCTAGCGCAGTGGGCCAAACCCACTCAGCGAAAAAATCTACCACATTTTATTTTGTTACAATCTTCAGCTGGCAATTTTCAAAATGAGACAGCAGTATGAAAAAAAAATCACCTTCTAGAAACAATTTCGGAGAATAACCGTATTGAATTGCGGGTCAAGGAAAAATATTTTTGTGCATGTTCTGCAATTTGAGAAATTTTAGTAAATGTTGTTCAAATAAATTTTTTTGATCAATTTTGATCAAAATTTTCACTTCTGTAAACCAAATAAGTGTATATATTTTTTATTCGTAACTGTGAGGTGGTGGTAAAAATTCGTTTGCGGGAAGAATTTTTTTTACAGGAATCACTACATCAGTGCTACGATGGTGACCATTTTCACAGCCACTTCCAAAGAAAAATTATGATGCGATATTAGTACCATGGTACCGGGAAAATGTGGAAACTTTATTTTGTAGGGCGTAGTCCATTTCAAAAATTTAAATGTTAAAACTTCAGTGCCTTTGTAGTAACAAAGCTTACAATATGTATGCAAAAGAATATACAAAAAAATTATGCATTTGTGCAAGTTAAACATAGGCATAATGTTATTCCACAAGAGGCCCGTCATCCCAACTTAGTACTCGGGATCATCTTCTCACCTGGTACTAGGGATTGGAATGTAATGGGAAGAACCTGGTTAAAACTATGAGTGAACAAAACCCTCCTGCGTTAACTAACACGTCTTATTTGTTTCATATTTATGAAAAAGTATAAAATTACTCTCATTGCTTGCTTCTATCATAATCAAACAAATCAGAATTTAAAAAAGTACACCATCAGTGATAAAATTAATTTACACGACAGAAGTGTAAGAAGTTTTCCGTTCTAATTGAGAACAGCTATTTGTGTTTTAAAATACTTAATATTCCAAGCTTTGGTATTGGAAAAAAAATGTCTGATTATCAAACCAACAAAGTTAACAACTAATTGAGACAAAAAATTTCATCAACCAAGAACTATATCCAGCAAAATTATTTAATTCATCTTTATAATGGCTTTTCATTATTTTTGCTAAAATGCCACTTTCTTACAATAACCCTTTTCCCCCTTAAAGATTATTGCAAAATATCTGGACCAACAAAAACTTCCTTTACCACGATTAAACACAGCTTGTCACACACGTGCAGAATTATCTTCTAAAATTTGTAAACACTTCAACTGTTTGTACACAATCTGCACACGTTTAAAGCATTGCAAAAAACGAACCACAAGAATTGACTCAAAAACAATTGAAAAAGAAAAGCAATTCTCAAATTTTACAGGCTGATACATGTTCAAAAAAATTAATCAAAGCAAATGAATTAAAATCCCATTCTCACCTCTGCTCTTGGGTCTATCGAGATCCATGTCGGACGAAGGCATCGTTGGAACTGAGCGGGTTGCAGCAGATAACGTTACACACACAATAAAGAAAACAACGGACGCCCTCTGGCGGATGGCGTGGGCGATATTTAAGGAAACGTTTTTGCAGTTTTCACCTGTATTGCTATGGTTTCTACAGACGGAGATGCGGAGATTCGCCTTTATTTGGCCCCCGATTCGAGAAGAGCGTTACGTAAGGCATTAGCGATTTACTTGTCATCGCTGGGATTATGCACGTCATGTCTGTATGGATACGACAACCGATTTTTCCAGTTCTGTCTATCTGATTTAGGTAATATGAGGGGGATATAGGAAGAGATGGAAAAACAGCGTGGTCTTCCGGATTTAGCTGTTGGCATTTTATTCTTCTTTAAGCCTTATCTGTATTAACCGAAATGAATATAGCCGAAAAAAGAAAGATTTAGAGTAGGAGTGATAATGCTTAATTTTAATGGTTTGCCATTTTTCAAACCCACAATTTGTTTAATTACACATTAATTCTCGTTTAGTTATGATGAAAGCAAAGGCGAGATGGCTATGCGGAAGATGTGGAAAATTTGTATTTGAGGTATGTTTAAGTGTAGAACATTTACAAAATTTTAATTTTTCCAGTCACTTAACCAGACAATAGAATCTTTCCTTGGATTCTTTAAATTAATAGATGTGGCTATTTTGAATGTTGTGGGGTGAAAGTAATACTGCACTACTCGAGAATTTCTTGACCCTCAGAGGGTTAATGTTTTATAAAAAATTGAAATCCAATGAACCGCATAAATAAAAAGTACTTAACTCATAAATAATTGAGGTAAGTAAGTAGGTAGTTGAATTTATGTCACTCTGGAGCAACACAACTGTCTATTGGCGACGGTCCGGAATCAATCCCAAAGGGAAAGATCTCGTGACGCATAGAGGGTTCATGTTTTATAAAAAATTGAAATTCAATGAACTGACTTAATAAAAAGTACTTAACTCATTATAAATAACTGGGGTAAGTAGGTAGGTAGTTGTATTTACGTCACACAGGAGCAATACGACTGTCTAATGGCGACGGTACCAGATCAGTCCAGAAGGGAAAGATACGAGGACGACAATTCGTAATTTTGTACTACTGTCAGATGACGCATAAATAATTGACAATTATCATTAATACTAAAACTTTATTTTAATAAATAAATAACTTTCTATAACAATAAAATAAACAAAAATGTTCATTAACATTACTACATTTTCTGATATGGACCGGTTTAAAATTTTCAACAGCAAATTTTGGAAGCTAGTTCATCTCTGGGTAGAAGTACTGACTTTTTGATAAAAAAAAGTTTTCAGAACTTTTTCTCTTGGTGCCTTCAATTTTCACAGCTGTGTCGCCGACTTGAGAAAATTTTTGAGGATGAGGAAAGTTTTTGAGGATGAAAACCTGAGTTCCTACAAATAGGGAAAATGCTCGTACTGTGGAACAGAATGCAACATGGAAAACCGCAACATCTCGATAGGTAATTATCAAAATCTATCGGGATTGGACTTCGAAGACCCCTATATTCTGTTTTGATGGTCAGTTTTGTTGGGGATGTGGGTAGGCAAGACCTGTGTGCCTTCAAATAGGGTAAATGAGAGTATAGTGGATCAAAATGTAACATGGAACACAGCAATATCTTGATATATAAGTATCAAATTCTATTAGAACCAAGTTTCGTAGACACTCATTCTGTTAAGGTGGTTAGTTTTATTTTGAATAGAATTATTTTTACATTTCAAGATTCCGAAGATATCTGTGAAGCTCATTTAACAAGCCAATTTGTTTTTGAAAAAATAAATACAGAAGTATTTGCCTTGCGTGATTCTTCATAAAATACGTTTGTTATTGAACGTTCAATACTAGTTTTCTGTTAAATGTATTAAAGAAACAAGTGTAAATTTTCCTTCGAAACACATGTGTACATAATGTGGAACATCTCGACTGCACATAATATGAAACATATTCCATATTGGGTGCCATTGGGTCCTCTGAAATATATCTTGGAAATTATCGAATTTTCCTGTTTTTGAAAATATTCTCTTAGCGAAATGAGTGGTTTTAATTTTTTTGAAAAATACTAATCAATGTTTTGCGCCCAAATTAGGAGAATATTAGTTTGAAATATTATACACATGGAAGATTTCAAGACTGTCCTGTAGTTCTGTGGAACGCACATTTTCCTTAATTAATTTTATTTCTATTGTACTACATTATTGAATTTTTATGTTTTATGTAGCTTAACGGGACTGCTTTTTTGTTTGCACATATGCTGGATCAAGTTGCATTTCTAAACATAAAGTGGCTAGACGAAATATGATTGCCACAGTGTTGGCGAAGATCGGTAGGGGAAATTAAACTATCAAAATCGGTAAGTACCGTTAGGTTGGGAATCTACATTGCCTATTTTTGAATCAAAACTGTTGACTATAGTATTAAAATGGGTAATAAATTGCTAGTTTGATGAGGAAGGATGTCTATTTGAAGTATTCAGAACGCCGTATAAAACATTTCAAACCCTTTCGAATATGTAAAAGTTTAATAACATTTGTGTTAGTAAAAGCATGAAATGTATTCATTTTTATCCTTGAAGGACGGAATAAATATTAATTTGTGATATAAAATTATAAGTTTTTGTGTGCCTGTGACCAATTCGTTAAGCATTCTATATCTGACAGGTTTTCAAATCGACAATTCTAATTTTTTTTTATTAATTTTTTAAAATGACTTGAAAAGGTTTACTACAAAAATCAATTCCCCGACTTTTGGCAAATCTTTTAAAATTATATCCATATTACTCTATGTACTAGCTTATGGTTGTGTGTGTTTCATATAACAATTTATTTTGTTTATACACATCACTACAATATTCTGAAAATTTGTTATACTATCTCCTATGTTTGGGATTGCGGGCCTCAAACATAAAAATATAGGAGGCAAAGGGTTAGGGCTCCTAGGAGTTGGAATCCCTAAAATATTCACTTGGAGTTTCAAGCGCAAGGAGTAGAAAAAAACGTCAACGTTCTCTTCAAAACACCAGTTCTATTCCTATTGGTACTGGTGGCCAAATACGGCCTTTGCGCCATAAAACTCTTAAAACCAACCAACTCTAAAAACAACCAACTCTAAAACCAACCAACCTATTGGTACTGGATACGAAAATGGACAAATCAAGTAAATGGTTAACCCTCAAATTTTTTTAGAGTCAAGGGTTTCGCATCATTAGGATTGGAACCTCTTGCCTTAAAGATACTCTTGAATATCGCAATCCTAGAATAATAGTGTCCCAAATCAGAAATCGCCCATTTAAAGTTAAAACCAAAGAAAGCCTGCTTGAAATTATATCTGCGTGAATTAATAGTGTCACAAGTTTGTAATTATAATCACAATCCAACGCAATATGATTAGAATTGGGCTTTTCCACTCTCCTGAAAATTTGTATTTTCTTAAAATTACAGTGTTCTAGGGAACAATATCTTGTCTTGTCTGCATAGTCGTGTCCTTCAGCTTTAAGAATTACGATAAGATTTTAAATCTGATGACAAGATAAGAAAATATTCAGGAAGATTAATGTAATTTGTTGAAAATCATGAGCACTTTTGTTGGTAAAAATAGACCAAATATTGAATATGAAACCGAATGGTTCAAACCTTTTAGTAATATATTTGTAAAATAAAGTCTAGTTTAGTATAATAAAGTTAATAAAATATAAATTTTCTTGTAATTTAGAAGTTATTTAAAAACATTTATTCTTTAAAAAATTATGAATGAAACAGGAAAATTTTCGAAGCAGGGCCATCATAAAAACTCTTAGTTCATTTCAGTAAATGTTACTTATGAAATGCACAGTTATAAGATACAAACAATAAATAGTACACATGTCAGGAACTGTTGAGAGATTTTTATAACAGAATAATAAACCTGCTTTAAGTCTAGGCACTCCTCGATGAGATTTGATACATTAAAAGGATTTATGATAAGCAAAACTTCAACATGTCGATTTTCAAAAATCTGTAGCACTTGAAGCCCTAGCACTAAAAATAAAGTTAAATGTTCTTATATGTTTTTGCTAGTTTCATATTTTACTCGGGTCTCCTTTCAACACAGTTAAATTAATTTTGAGAAAATTTTTTGATATTCTATTTCTCGGGCCTTCTCAGAGAGAAATTGCCAAAAATCAGAGTGAAAATAGCATTTCAGATACCGATAAGGCCTAGACTAAAAGGCTATAGCTCTATCCCATCTTATCACGAGTCATCACTTCCTCTCCAAACATTTGCGTCGTATTTACCCTTTAAGTGGTTTCGACAAGATATCTCGTCCATCAAGATCTGACTAATTTTGTTATTGACGAGATATTTCGTCGTCATTGCCGATTTTTTTATGACGGCGAGATCGTTTCATTTTTTGATCATAACAAGATCAAGGGTCAGTTTTCTTCTAATGACGAGATTTCTCATCTATCAAGGTCAGTTTTGCCAATGGCGTGGTAACTCGTCGAGACAACCCACCAGGAGGGTTAACTTGAATACTAACTTGAATACTGACTTGAATACCCTTCTACAAGCTCCACGATAAACGGGAACAGATGGATGAGGCTCACTTTGCTCACTGTCCTGTCCTCCACTCTACTTACAGGGAAAGATACCGGGAGCCGAGGCAATGAATGGATTTATAGATTACACTTTTGATAATTTATTATTTTAATGTCTATTTTATGTTGCCTTCAGTTATATAAGAAATAAACAAAACATTTATTCTACGTTACTTTTCAAAAATCAGTAACTCTAAAAACTTAACTAAATGAATCACTAAACAAAATAATTGTTTTATATTTTTAAAAGAAATTGGCTTCTTATAATATGGCATATGGCCCAGAAAAGCAAATATCAATATTGCAATAACCAAAGAAAAATTTATTCAGGGCTGTAGCTAAATGGTGTAATGTGCGTACACTAAGACATAGTTCAGAAAAAAAGGGAGGGGCCAACTTATAGAATCAAAACATTCAAAAATAAAAGTAATAGCGCCGGCAAGATGCTATCAAACGTTTTGGAAATAAAAAGCGATAAACTCAACTTGAGTATTACTTCGCAAACGAACAGAAGGGTAATCAATTCAGAAAGCATTCGGGGTAATTTAATTTGAAGTATCAAATGTTTTTGAGGATGAGGTAGTTTATTAAGCATCTCACGTGTGCCGCCAACACCTCGCGAACGGTCCTATATTTTTACGGCCCAGGATTTCAAACTGAGTTACGACTCCTAAGTGATTCGCGTTTTTCCACCTGAAATTTCACAGTGAATCCACTTGAAGTTTGACAGTGCTCTTTGATAATTTTAGTTCCGTGAGATGTATCGCGGATTCGTGATATAAAAACAAAAGAAAATGAACTATAAATACTTTGGCTAATGAGAATATTGAAAAATAATTTCTGTGTTGTTTATGAAACTAATGTCGTTAGTTGAGACCATAGACGTCCATTTTAGTGACTGAGTATTGTTGTTCTTCTAAAGGTGTGACCAACATGTCGATAAGTAGTCACTTGACTGCTCTGTGAAAAATTGACTTGGTTGGCCGATTTGGCATCTTATCGCCTCGTTTGGCAATATAAAATCTCATGATTGGGTAGATGTGTGGATGAGCGTTTCTAGAGTGGCGACAGAATTAGTGAAATCGCCAAAGTCAACTATTGTGTTGCGCGGACCAATCAGATGTTGAATTAATGGAAGAGCGTTTTCTCCCGTCCTGTTGACCAATCAGATCATAAATGTTCGTTTCCACACTGTAGACAAGAGTAGTCTACGGGTCAAGTTAGTACTGGTTTTGGTCACATGATCCTAGACACATAAAAAGGTTACCATTCCTCACTCTACTTTTATATTTACTCTGTGGTTGAGAGCACGGTACGGACAATCTAAGGAGCGTAATGGAGAGGCACCAGCCCTAAAAAATTGAAGATGACGAGTTGAAAGAGGCAAGTAATATAAAAATAAGAATTACCATCCCAAGGGCGAAAAATGAAATCGCGTCACTGCGGTTTTTATACTTGTGGAAACAGACGAAATGTCTCCCTGAAGCTTTTAAATTGCACATTTACTTAAAAAAATGTGTTGTGGTTTACCATAATTTTTCTTTGTTTCTCTTGTTCACGTGCGTTGGATTTCGCGGTTAGAAAAGATGAAATTTTGCTGTTAGAACTAAGAGCAGCATACCATCATTGTAATCGAACAGCGTTTCCTTTTCATTACTTATTTTGTAACTTGGTAAAAATATGATTATCCAGAAATAGGTAACAAATCTCTATGAGTTCTGATTCCTTTTGCAACCCCCTACTGGTGTAATGTAGTGTTTTCGGCACGGCAGTTATCAAAACTCTACACTGATCACGATAAAAAGCGAAAAAGTGTTGCAAATTACTTTTCAAACTTCCAAAATTTTCCTTTTTCGAACTCTACTGGTGTAATGAACGGTTTTCGGCATGGTAGTTACCAAAACTTCACTGATCACGATAAAAAGCGAAAAAGTGCAAATTACACTTTTCAAACTTCCAAAATTTGATCAATTCGTTTTTAAAAGTTGTTTCTGCAATAAAGGAAGGGTCTTCGCCTTTTTAAACAAATTTTTAATCAAAACTGTTTTGGTATTTGGTATTTTTTGGTATTTTCAATTAACGTCACACTGGAGCAACACAACGGGCTATTGTAAAACTGTTTTGTATTTGGGATATTTACTATTATTATTTTGATATATAATGTATCTGCTGAGGACAGACAAGTATTACTACTTGTAACCAATAGTTCAAAGTTTCGTTTATCACTATGTTAAAAGAGTGGTCCGTGTAGAGCAAAGGTTTAAATACACGTTTCGATATTTTATTTATGGCCTGACACACAAACCACATTTTTTCACGAAAATATGAATTTCGGCTGTGGAATTTTTTTAAATTGCTAAAGATCACTGTACATTAAGTGAGAAAACAAGGTCATAAAATAATTCAATTAAAAGTAACAGCTAGTGAATGCGAAAACAGAAAACAGAGGGCAAAATGAGTAGCATAATTTATTAATACTTGAAGAATTCCCGAGAGAGATTCACACTCTCTTTTCACTGTCCCCTTTACTACTCACTGAATTTGCACGGAATAATAAGGTGAAAGATGTTTCGGGTGTTTTCCAAAGGTAAATCTCTACGAAATAAAAAAATACCATTTCAGTTTCAGCTTATGCTGATTCCCATAAGTATGATTGTATGTTTTATTATTCAAAGACAATGGGACCACACAACTAGAGGAAATTATTGGGGCATGGGCAAGTAAAATCCCAGTTGCTTTACATGTGTGTATTCAAAACTCTATTTTGCCTGTACAGATCATTGCAAATAAAAACAGGCATATCTGTAATATTTAAGTCTTAAGTTTGAGGGGCAACCATAAAACATTGGGAACAAGGTGTTAGGATCCTAGAACATAGCGATCAAAAGATCGAATATATAATGAATGTGGTCGAGTCGTATGTTTGGTTACCTATACTATCTGTCTGTAATATTTATCTCTCATGTTTAGTAGGGACTGGGCCCCTACCATTTAAGTATTGGAACACCAGGTTTTAGGACCCTAAAACTCGCCGATTTTTGACATAACAATCAAATAATCAAAAATGTAATGAATGAGGCCGCCTCATATCTTTGGGTACTTACATTACCTTTCTATTATCCCTTATATTTGGGAATAATGGGCTCCAACTATTAAAATATTGGTGCCCAAGAGCTTCAGATACCTCGGCACCTTATGTTCAGAGTGTTTTGCCGAAACAACTTATTTGATTGCTCATTGATAATAGTTTAATATTTTTTATACAGTTTTAGGTTGGGATGTCCCCTACTACAATATCACTGAGGAGGGCAAGGGGTCGGTTAATAGGAGTTGGAACTGAAATGACATCACGAAGGATCATTACCTCTGCACTGGCTAAGATCTGATGGGGTAATTGAACAACCAAAATCAATAAATGCAGCATTGGTAGGAAAACTACATTGTTGAGCCTTAAAAAATAAGGCCGGTGGAATATAGCATTGATATGTACCCGAGTTTTGGTTTGAAGAGGAAACCTTAATTGTGAGAATGGCGTATCAAAATATTATAAACTTTTCCTATGCATAGAAGATAGGTAGGTTTGTGTATTTTAATTAGCGTCGCACTGGAGCAATACAACGGGCTAGTGGCGACGGTCCGGGATCGAACCCGAAGGAAAAGATCCGAGAACAATACCTATGTATAAAATAAGAGTAATTTAATTGCAAGTACATATTAAAACACATATAAATATATAGGATTGGTAAGGTTTTACTGCGCAAGTGTCGTATTTGACCATGCTGCGCCAAACACAATTCAAAGTCAAGTAACAGACATATACATACAAGCAAATATATAGGTCATTATAGTTTTTTTATGTTAGTGACAAATTTTTTAGGTGCTCCACGTTGGATACCGTTTTTTCAAATCGACAATTTTGGCCTTTAGTGTAACTTGAGTTTTTAATATTTGAAAAATTATCTATATCTATATGAATTTTAATCACGTAGTATTTTTATGGTTTTGGATTTGATTCATTAGAAAACCAATTTCCCTACTTTTGGCAATCTTTTAAAATCAGGTGTTTCATATTACGTGCCTTTACCCTATATGCAAAACCCGAGCAGTTGCAAAATTGAAATAAATGAAAATGCAGTAATTGATATTAATCCTGTTTCACAGTTTTTAAAAATTGGAAATTTTCATATGGTTTGGGACGAACTTCCTTGCAAAATTTATGCCAGCCCTTATGATAAATGAAATTTAGCACTCATATAAACGTTAATAATGTATTTGTTATTTATAGATAACCTACAGTGCATAATCTCAAGATTTTAGCATTATCCCGAAACTATATTGATGTAATAAATATATTTTATGTTGTTTAAATATTATTTTCTTTTCATTCCTTTTATCTTCGCTTTTCTATCCTTATGACATGAAATTTTTTTTACATTATGCTGAATGAAAACTCAACATTCGGGTCAATGTCCAATGAAAGTGCTTTATGGCAGCTGATTTAGTAATTATTATCTTTTAAATTTTTAATGCAGCGTACAAAAATAGGTTACAACGTTTTGAATCTTTCAGTATAGTACAATGTCTTTTTTTATTGTAACCAATGTCTAATAGACCATGTTTTTCTAGTCTCACATCGACCAACTCTTGTTCATCCAGTAGCTGCCCCACAGAGACACCGATACAGCCCAAAATATGCTGAGATTGCGGAACTAGCTGGTAAGTTCCTAATTCCTCTAACAAAAGTTATCTTGTGTGGTCTTGCTAGAGTAGTCTGGTGCAGTCTTGATCCTTTAAAACGAATGACAGTTCAGGGTGCTTTGCGGGAAAACAAGAATGTGGGATCTTGATGAGATTGGTGGACATCTCAAAATCAGTGAATTTGGACATTGGCCAATTTGTCTACCATGGTACGGAAAAAATTTCAACATTACCTTATGCGTGTATAATAGTAACGAATATTATAGAAGTTCCGAACTAAAATTATTTTCTAACCCTCCAAGTGGTTTTGACGAGATATCTCGTTCATCAATATCTGACCAATTTTACTAATGACTAATAACTTTTCAGATAACTGCCGACATTTTTGTGATGAAAAATTCAAGATCTGTTCAGTTTTCTTCTAATGACGAGGTATCTCGTCCATCAAGATCAGATCAGTTTCGTTTATGACGAGATACCTCGTCGAGACAACAGCCAGGACAGTTGAATAGATTCAGGATATCTGAACTGCTTCCATTTCAAGTTTGTCCAAATTTCTCTTCTATCTATACTATCCTCTTTTCAAAGTCATTTCAATGTGTATTTCGGTTGTGCAACTGCTTCAGAGTGCCATTGTGAGTGGCTTAGTTGCAACAGTCAAACTGCCGAGCGGCCTCTCGACAGTTAACACGACCTACTAATTACAAATACGAGTGTTCCCATGAGGCTCAAAAGGCGGGTGGTCGTTTAAAAATTGCCGCTGATTTCTTAATCACAACAACCTCTGGTGTTGCTCCAAGAATGCGCGGAGGTGGTCACAAGGACAACCAGTTCACCCCCTTCTTTGAGCCCACCAGTTCTTTGGACCGGCCCACGCTGCCATCGTGTGAATTTAAGAAGCCCAAGTGAAGAGAAACCGAAACGAATGTACCTACCTGCGAGGATGACTTCCTCGATCATACGGACTCAGAGTGGACCCGACCTTGCGCGCTGTTGACCGATAACCGGTCACCTCCAAGTTTTAAGTAGGGGTGACGGATGATTAGAATGGTTCCTGTTTACACTCCGTCAAGTGCTTTGAGTACTTAATAAGGTGGCGGTTTGTACCTTTGTGTTCACTGCATGACCGTAAAATGACATCAGATATCATTAACGCTCAGCACTTTGGGGGATTTAACAAAATGACGATTCACAATTATTGGTCTCGTGTTGGTGAGACCTATTAGTTAATCGTTTTTGATCAAATACTTATTTTAAATAACTTAATAAAGATGTAAAATGCATTACAGAGCAGCTACATTTTCAAAATAAAGCATTATTGGTCGAATATTTCGTAGCTGAATGCAGGCCACTTTGGCTCAGGGGTTATCCACTGTATTGGCAATCTGCGAATTGTAGACAGCGCAGGTTCGAATCCTGTAACTTATCCGGGTGTATTTATCTCTTCTGTATCAGTCTTTCCTTGTATGGCTCCATTACTTGCCGTTGTCTGTTTTGTATTTTGCATAGGCAAAATATGACCCTTGTGCCATAAAACCAACCAATCATAACTACATACCAAAAGAACCATGTATCTAACAGAAAATATGCGCATAATTTTATATCTTGTTTTGCATAAAAAATCAATGATAAAACCTGATCAATGTTTATATCAAGTTTCTTGATGGAAAACACATTTAGCTTTACAAGTGAGTACTAATCTATAGTCAAAAGTACAAAAAATAATATAACTCAGAAGTTTTTTGCATGGAGCAATTAAAGTTACAAAAAGAGTGTTTAATAATATCACCATAAAATATTTATTAAACCTAAAATAACTTTTTATGTTTAATGAAATAAAGTGAAGAGAATATGCATACTCACTTTATTTCATTAAACATAAACTTAACTACACTTTTAAAATAATTGGTACTTTTTAAAATAGCACTATGAACAGATTTAAGAGCTCATAGATTAAAAAAAAACGTTGAAGATTAGATTCCGATTCTGAATGCACGCATTCCTAATTTTACTTTAAATTTCAAAATATCCAAGGACGTTAATGGATGGGGTCATATGGCGCAAGGGCCATATTTGGCCATGCTGCGCCAGATACAAGACATACAATATCAAGTAATAGACAAACACACAATGAAAGTTTTACTGTCACAGAAGAGAGAAATACCCCAGGGAGGAATGCACCTCACAGGAATCGAACCTGCACCGTCTACGACTCAAAGGTTGCTAGCGCAGTGGGTATACCCACTGAGTCACGACGGACCCAGGACATTAATGACATTAAACGAATGAAAATAATTCTGGAAGGCTATTACCATAAGCCAGAGCGTACCTTGCAGACAATGGCGTTGTTAGATAGGGAGGGGTTCCTGATGGCCGAGATCCCCTGCCCCCAATAAATTGTTGATTTCTGATTTTTAAAATATCTCTATAAATAAAATACGAAGTACATAAAGTACATTTTTTCACATAAAACTAATACATCAATATTCCATAAAACATTATACTACTTTAATAATTTAATATTCATTTTGAAATCTGAAAGAAATGATTGTGAACTTTTTGTTTATGTATTCTTCTGTATTATGTTTCTTATGTTCTTTCTTTGTGATTCAGCCATCTCTCATATCTACACTGCTGGCCACCCAAATTGCAACACCAAGAAAGACAAGAGATATCACAACAAAATTTATTTTGTAGATAACATGTTGACCAAGTATCAAATGATTAAATTTATAGACTTTTGTGAAGTGTGGTTCCTGCCAAAATCAGTAGCCAGAGTAGCCGCCATTGTTGGAGATCACCGCTGCCACACGCCTCGGCATTGATTCAAAGAGACTTTGGATGTGTTCTTGGGGTACAGCAGACCAAGCAGCTTCCACACGTTGCCAAAGTTGATCTGGTGTGGCAGCTGGGGATGTATTCTGGGTCAATCGTTGAGCAACCATGGACCACATGTTTTCTATCGGCGAAAGATCCGGAGAGCGAGCTGGCCAGGGAAGCAATTCAATCTGGCGATTGACGAAGAACTCTTGAACAATGCGTGCCACGTGTGGTCGCGCATTATCCTGTTGAAATATGGCTGTGGGCAAGCCCTGAAGGTAAGGAAGGACAACTGGCTCCAACACCTCGGAGATGTAGCGCTGGCTGTTTAAAGTACCGGCAATGCGTACTAGAGGAGTGCGAGAGTGATATCCAATACCGCCCCATACCATAATACCCGGTGCAGGACCAGTGTGGCGGTGCATAACGCAGCTGTTCAGCATCCTCTCTCCACGGTGTCTCCAGACTCGAATCCGACCATCGTGGTGTTGCAGACAGAAGCGTGACTCGTCAGTAAAGACAATTTCATTCCATTCTGCCGTCCACATCCTTCTTTCATCGCACCATTGGCGGCGGAAACGTCTGTGGTTCTGCGTCAACGGTAGACGAATCAATGGACGTCTTGCGGACAGACCACTCTGCTGTAAACGGCGTCGAATGGTACGCGCAGACACTGGATGATGCGGTACAGACTGAATGTGCTGTGCTATGGTTCGTGATGTGGCTGAGCGATCCGTCACTGCCATACGCACAATATGCCTGTCATCACGTGAAGTGGTGCACTGAGGTGGATGCGATCGAACACGTCGGTCCGTCGTACCCTCCTGCATCCAACGATCACATATCCGCATTACAGTTGTTTGGTTTCGTCCAACACGACTACCGATTTCCCTGAAAGATAATCCACAATCTCGGTAGGCCACTATCTTTCCTCTGTCGAACTCGGATACTTGATCAAAAGATGATCGCTGTTTTCTACGAGGCATAATTGATCGTTTTTTTTGAAAAAACCACAAGAAAAACACAATTGCCGTACTTGAAATCGTCAAAATCTCCAAGCCTTAAATAGCGCTTTGAAGTGGCGCCACAGGCGCGCGTGATGTGCGTCTGCGCTGAAATTCTAATGATTTGCATATCTCACCTCCGCTAATGCATGTTGTAAATTTCATATTATTTGCATGCTTCCTTCAGGGTGTTGCATTTACGGTGGCCAGCAGTGTACTTTTCGTATCAATCCCCAAATAACAATATACAAAAGGAGAACATAAATTTCCTGAAAGAATATTTGCTTTAATATTTAATGTAACTTATTTTACAAATGTTATATGTGCGTGGGGGCAGAACCACTGTACAATCCTTCGTATACTGAGAACAGTAGAGACGTATCACTTTTTGTACCATGATAAGAACTCTTTAAAAATTCATAGTCTGTTAACCAAAATTAACATGACCTTTTAAAATGGAATGAGATCTTAACCTTGTGTGATGCTTCATTTTCGAATTTGGGTATCCTCCAATATAAATCTTAGTAACGCCACTACGCATAGATATGAAGCTCAATTTGTCAATCACACACACAACTTTTATATACTTTCATATTATTTACTCCATTTCCCTCTCCGCTTAGAAGTATGAGTTTAGCAACAAAAGCAAACACAATGGGACATTAGCGTCCGAAGTGGAACGACTGTCATTCTTTCTGAAACGGCTGTCTCGAAAATAAGTTGTGACAGGTCGTAGAGGACAAGTATTCACAATGTTTACCTCCTGTTGTGAACGACAGAGAAGCATTTACTGCCGGACGTGTGTAGAATGTCAATGGGAGTATAAGCCTTTTTCTTTCTGAGGAAGCACGTATTAATATCGTAAATCGCAGGAATTTCTTGAGACGATTATCACGTTCAGACACACCAAACAAAATGAACTCATAAAGTATGTGGAACGTGTCAAAATATTTTTCATTTTGAAACGCCTTTGGAGTAGATACGTTCGTTTGACAATAGAGTTTTTGCTGAGTAATATAGGACTCCTGACTGGGCCGTTACTGAATTTTTGGCTGCCCACGTGTGAACCTCAACAAGCAGCCCATTCAAAAGCACTTGGTTTTTCAACTAAACCTTTTCTAAAATAGTTTTCGATGGTTTGAATTAAACTTAAATCAAAACACTCATACCTTTAAGAGAGGGATTTCAGGGTGAGCAAACTAGACGGAAAGTGGAAATTTTGTTACCGCTACCCTAATTCTCTCTCATGATACATATTGGGGTTTCCTTAAAATGTAGTTTATCACCGTTTTGACGACGTTTGGTGGTGTTTAATCTTATCGGTGTTGGCCAATCAACTATCAATTCAGAATTCATTCTTTGGAATTTTCATTGGAGAAGTTCTTCAATCGTTTTCGAAAAACAAGTGAAATGAAGTGTCATTCGGAATACGTACATCTACATTTAACTTGATAGTAAATATCTCTCATAGGTATTGTCTGTAACAACATGGAACAAACGTAAAAATATTAACTTTCATAACTACTTATTCGCCTACCATATTAATTGGCAATAACACAGAAATATTTTAGTTATCAGTTTATTTGTAAATCGGTATAGCACAGCTCAGGTGAGAAGGCACATGACCATAGGGAAGTCCATTTGTACAAAGGTGGTTAAAGATGGAAAATATTGTTATAACGCCAGACTCCTAGGTTTTAAGAGCTTTGAAACTTAGTCATGAAACTATATGTTGAATATCTATCGTAATTATGTATTTAAATCAATTATTATTGCAGCGTCTTACCCCTAATATTGACCTGCCAAGGAATTTAATAATTTAGAAACTTACAAAATGAATCTGAATTAACTGACTATCACACAAATAATTATAAATTGAGTTAATGTTCTAAAGAAGACAAATGGCTAACTTACTATATTCCTCTACATTTTGTGTATATGAATGAGAGAGAGAGAGAGCGAGAAAACTATTTGCTTAGATTAGAGAAATTGATTTGTTTAGATGAGAGAGCGATTTGTTTAGATGAGGGTGAGAAAGCGATTTGCTAAGATTGAAAAGTTTTGTATGGCACGTTAAAGTACTGTTCCAGTGAGAAGGCAGATGATCTTGGAGATGTCTTTTTGTAGAAAGGTGGTATGCTGACCAGGGGAAAGTGATGGCATTCAAACTCATGTATGGCGATAGTAGCCACATGCGGAAATTTGTTTCGCCAACTCGTAATCGCAACTATCGCTTTTGGCCATCGAGTGATAACTCGAAACCGAAAACCACGCTCCGACTGTGCAAAACGCATTGTTTACGTGTAACTCACTAGTAATTGAACAAATATACTCGTCCAAAACCACGTGACTCAAATGCCAACTTGTCGGACTCTATCCTCATTGTGTAGCTTTTATTTTTCTTTATTGAACCAGTTCTGTGACCACCCTTATTTTTTTCCTGAACAGTGAAAATGCAAGCACAACACAACACTCAGGAACGGCCATGACACATTACTTCCTTAACAAGGATGAATTGAAAAGGTTAGCAAATCCGAAATGTCATGGCAGGGGTCCGGAATACGTTTCTCAATTTTTCAATCTAAAAGCACTTAAGTTACTCATTGTAAGAAAAAGAACTAAAATCACGTTCAATCGTATCTCAGTAAAAAATAGAAATGCACATTTATCTGATTTAATTATTTAAACAATTATCTTTGGTCTAAACCGTATTGTTTTATTTTTAATGTATTGCTGAATTTCCATGGTGTATGTAAAGTTTCTGAACTTCATTAGATATAAATTAAAATGTGATTTTATGTAGACGAATATTTCCATAGGTTAATTAGTTTGGATGAATACAACAGTAAAATACCTTTTCACTGAATCTCATATCAGTAAAATGATGAATTAGGGACTCATATTATTCCTGTAAATATCGGCATCTTTACAATAGAATAAAAAATATTTTTCAGCGATTTATGTAATGTTTCCTGCACTTTGTAGCATTTATGAAACTTATTTCAATAGTATTTTTCAATGGTATCATTCAGAATTTCATGGGCCATTTTATGTTAAGATTTGATCATACACATTTTTATAAGTTTGAAAGAATAATATTGTTCAGAGTATTAATATGTACGCCATACGTTCAGCTGTTTTAGTATCATTAAATTTTAGTTTGATTAAGACTTATGGAAGTAAATTTTATTGACAGTTTTATTTGCTGGAAGTGTTTTCTTTTAATTTCAAGATTTGGAAAATTGGTATTTATTAACTGGTGGAGGTTATACCTCCATTAATAACTTTTACATTGTTCTGGGGTAGGAAAAAAGTGGATATCTTATGTAGCAATATAAAGTATAAGTGTCTAGCACAAATATCACATTGCTTGTGTGTTGGCATTCATCGATGGCATCATTATTTGCTCGGTGTTGAGAACTTGTTTGTCTGGTTCAGAGCTTTTAGTCTGTAGGTACAAGGGGGTTCTGATATTAATTGAAAACTTATGAACAAAACCTTTACCTTATGTGTTATGGAAGATTTATTTAACGCGAATAAGATTTTGGAGATACAAAAATTTTACTAACAAAGAATCACACCCAATTTTTCTTGTTAAGCTTCTCAAATGCATTTTCCCATTTTTATGGTTCCCAAAAAGTTGAGTGCTGCTCACGCAATAATTATTCATATCCTATATTGTTACTGTATGTTCATATTTACTAACGTAATTTACTGACATAAAATTCATTTGAATAACTATATATAGATGGCAGCACTATTAAAATGGACTAAATAGAAAGAGATTAATTTTCATTTCTTGTCCTGCAGATCTCTAGTTGTGTTGATTAAACCAGTAAAAAATATTCCTTGAACTATGAATTTAACAAAATGTTACAAAACATAATCCTTTTTTTACTTTCCGTTATAGTTTTAAAATATCTGTAAAATAAACAGATTTCTTAACATATTCAATTACAAAAGTGACAATGAAAATATCAATCATGAAATTTATACAAAACGTTTCATGTGTCCGAAGGGAAAAAAGTACGATTTCGAATTTTAAAAATCCTTCAGCCTGTAAAATCGATCAGGTTTTACTTTTCTTAGCATGGTTTTAATAAAAACTTGCTGCGTATATTAAATCATTTTCTGAAATCATTGTTCAGTGTTCATATCTTTTTCTGCAATGAAAAAATCATTCTGAAAAGCATATTTATTTTTGATAAATAAATATTTTTATTTTTCTAATGTTAAATTTATTGGTAGCCTTGCATTTTAATGTGTTAGGAATCAGGACTTTTTCTCACTTGTTGAGTGATGGTAATGATTAAGCAAATTTGAAATATTTATTTTTACAGAATCTGATAAGTAAAAAAGTGTTATTTTACGAGAATTAACGGTTTTAAATCACCAATTGACAAACACGATGTACTTTGCAAATACTTCGATAGTCCTGTCTTGTGCTAATACTGAATTGTCATGTTTATCACAATGCACACACGCATCACTAAAACGTTTTCTTCTGCTGTTCATATAATTAAAGTATTCAAATAATTCAAATAGTGAAGATCACAGAATTTCTTTTAGCAAAGTTTTAAGTAGTTATCCAATAGGAAAATGAGCATCTGTGACAAATATGTTCATCATTCTAGTCCTTATTCTTGGGCGGTAGGAAAGTCAGTACAATGAATCTCAGAGGCAGGTACAACAGCAACATTTCTGGGGGTAGCTTTCAAAATAAACTTTCTTCTCAAATCCGTAAACGTAAAATTCTCCCGCTTTGTTCTTCCAGGAGTAATTATTTCTACTGAGAGGTATTGCTCGAAGTACTTGTCTCTGAAAAAAATGTTTCAAATGTATTTGGGTTGAAAATTGATGCGCATTGAATTTACTAAATGTCTACACAATGGTATGAACAAAATTTTCCTAGCTTTTTGCCAGCATTTTCTATATGGTTGTACAGAATGAAAGACGTGCAATGATTACACCACGAAAATGTGTGCTACTTATCAAAGCCCTGCCAAACGAATTTTATAATTTGCATTCTCTTTGTTATGAGTATCGTACATCCTATAATTCCTACATTGCCTATTGTATAATATGATAGTGAAATTATAAGGATTCATTTACTTCTACGATTTTGATGGGAAAAATGCTCGTTCATTTGAATTTTTTAATTAAAAATTAATTCATCATCCACAATTAACTTACTTTATATTTCTACTTCATCCGTATTTTCAAACCAATTTTAATTGATTAGAACATAATTGATTAGAGTTCGAGAAAATTTCAGAATCCTAAAAATAACAATATGCCCATGTGCAGATAACATCTAAATTTCGTTTATACCACTCTATACACTTTTTTACAAAATGAAGGTAATATTTAAATTGCAGAATATTTCGAAATCTATTTTGAAGATTAGAATGAAATATGACACGAAGATACTTTATATGGCATGAGAGATCTACATAGTAGTATTACATATTTTAAATTCACAAGATAAGAAAATTTCTCCAAAGAATTATCGATATTGCAGGAACTTTCGATTGCTGAAGAAGAAAAATAGTTTTATTTTCAGCTACTAGGGAAAATTTAACTCTGTGGTTCAGGTAGTTTGTATATTTCCGAACTTATCTAATATTTTGCCTATACAATGGATTCACACAACTTTCGTACTAATTGACGACTATAGCTTAGTGTCATGAAGCTCACACCTTACCGGATCTCTCGTTATTTGTTAAACTTTTCTATCAACGAAACAGCAATGCTTCTGCAGCACTTACGGAATTTCGGCAGTTAAAAGGCTTACTTAGAGGTCCACTGACGATTTATAATCTTCGGAATATGATCTTGCGTTTTCGACAGGAAAATTTTCCGTAAAACCAGGACGAGGTCGCAAGCCAACTCGACTGTAGAGAGCAGAAATTTCAAATGATGTGGTGAAGAAGGAAATAACAATTTCACCTGGTAACAGTAGTGCACCTGCGATATCACAGTACTTGGACATGCCGTATACAACAGTGTGGAGAGTTCTGAGGAATGTTTTGAAGTTTTACCCTCATAAGATATCCCACACTCAACAATTGCTTTCTGGTGATTATAAGTGGAAAACATTTGCTTTGATATCCATCCCTCGGATGCATGGCGTTGATGGATACTGTGGTTTTATCAACGCTCCGGTCCGGTAGTCTTACGCCTAATTAGAGTCCGGTTTCCGGTCTCTAATTAGGCGTAAGACTGTTTACAGCACAATACAAATTTATTTAGAAAAGAGAAATTTAAAGACTATTTACATATTATACGATTAATTGAAAAGTATGAGGGCAAAGCTGTTAACCGAATCTGCCAAGGAGCCAGGAGGCTCGCCAAAATCTGAGAGTTTGAAGGATGCGACTGCTCCTTTCGTGGTTTCAATCTACTCTGTCGTGATCTTTTGAGGGTGAGTTCGTCTCAGTCTTGGAATGCTAATCCCGGTGTTTCCACGCCATCTGCAACGGAAGGTCATGAGAACCTCCACAGCTTCCCGACCCGAGGAGAGATATAATGTCTTTCTGGCCCGGGTTTCCACAGAGCTGTAAACAAGTGCTTTCCTGGGGTGGCCCGTCTGCAGTCCTCTCATGGAGGGCCCAAGATAATTTAGGTGTTGACAACTTGTTTTGCAGTCGAGGGAGAATGTGGAGATTAGAGATGTGGGAATGCCAGACCGACCGGTACAGGAGTGATGAAAGTCATTTCCATTTTAATGGTGATGTCACTCATAACTGTCGTATCTGGTCTGACACAAATTCCCATGTTCACCAACAACTTCCATTGTATGCTCCAAAAGTAATGGTTTGGTGTAGCTTCGTGACATCCTTTATCATTGGTCCTTACTTCTTTTGAGGAAAACAAGGCACATTCTGTTAATGGCTACAGATATTCTCCAGAACTTTGTAATTACATCACCAACAGAATTGTCTTGACACCACAATCTTCATACAAGATGGTGCACCACCTCACATCCTCTTATCTGTGCAAGACTTACTACGGCAAAACTTTTCGATGGACAGAATGATTTGCAGATAATTTCCAACGTCATGGCCATCCCGGCCACCAGATCTAAACCCCTGGGAATTTTAGTGTGGGACTATTTAAAGAGCCTCATTTATCAGGTAATGTTCCAAATTTAGCTATCTTGACAGAATTTCTCAATATGTGACGTAAATGAATGTGAATCAATTACCCTCTACTGCCAAGTGTGTTGTGCAGCTAATGCAATTTACAGAGAAAGGTGATGGATGACACGTAGAGCCGTATGTGTGATGTTAGCATGATTTCATATGTAATTGCAATAAAATTATTGCACAGCTCTTTTTTAACGATGTCTGTTATTAATTTAATTTCCACAGTGATTGTAATTAAAGTTATTGCACGTTAACTCTTTTCTGGACTATACTTGTTAGATGAGTTCGGCAATTTGCAAATTTCCTGAACCACAGCGTCATATTTCCACCCAAGCGGTTCAATTTTGAACATTTTTTTCCTTCAGAAATTAAAGGAAAGTATGTGTATAAAAGTTGGTAGAGAGGTCTGAACACTTCCTATTCAATTGGTATCACTCTTTATATCAGTCGTATTTTAAGTTTTACTAACAACATATATGTTAATACTTGAACTTGAGTTTATTCTAACGCTTAAAGTTAGGTTAAGCGGTATACGACAGGATATAGTTTTACTGTCTTCATTGGAATAGAATTAGGTTATTTTCGTGTATTTCTCTAATTGTTTACAATTAGAGTAATACACACATATATAATAAAAAATTTACATCACATATATAATAAAAAATTTAAAACCCCATCACTGGGATAGTTAAAGTAGCAATTCTTACCTGCATTCTGATTGTTTCGTAGGGAAAAGCTTTCTCGTGCTTCGTAATAAATTCCCTCGAAGCTTCATTCACTGTAGTGTTGGTAGAGTGGTTGATTGGTGCAACCTAAGTGGAAAAATTCATATTACCCCACACGTTTGGCAAGTTCCTTTTATTTTTTCAAAAAGAAATTATTGTCGAGTAAAAATACTTTATATATAGATACACCCATACCTCGCTATACGGCCTAGATGCGTTCTGGAAAAGTTGGCCGTAAAGCGAAAAGCCGTATAACGAATCAATTATTTTGATACAAACCCATACAAATTCAATTGGATCTGTTCCAATTTTTCATAAAATAACATAGTTTTTACTTCATAAAGCATTTTCTTTTTATTTCCTATAAAAATGCTTACATAAAAATAAAAGTACAAAACAATGTAATAATAAACATAAATTCAAAAATAAACACATAAATTAAAAAACAAAAGAAATCATATGCACATATGTATACATATAATAAAAAACATAAAATAAAATGTTTAAAAACTGTTTTAATCTGACGCGTGACAGATTTTCGGCTTCTCTTTCTATTTTTATCAGTATCAATCTCCAAATTCAATGAACGTTTCGGTGGCATTTTTTCTTAAAAAGGGACGATTATATTTAAAAGAATTAATGAATTAATTAAATATGTAACGAAAATACAGTCTTTCTAATACATACGTACCAAATACGTTTACAATTCACCAATTAATACAAACAGAAACAAAACCCAACCAGAAAACAAACAAGAATAAATACGTCTAACTACACTAAAGTGACAACGCAGTAAAATGATGACAATGTTGTGCCAAACGTTCCTCATATTTTCGTGAGGCAACAAGTAGCAGTGCCGCCTAAAGGGAGAAGCTGACAGTACAGCATTTTTTTGGCCGTATAACGAAACATTGTGGGCCGTAAATCGAAAAAGTGCCATAATTAAAAAAGGCCGTTATAGCGAAATGCCGTATAAAGAGCGGCCGTATAGCGAGGTATAGGTGTATATACTTTTATACGCGCGCGCGTTTATACTTATTACTTTATATATAGAATTTCTGAATTGAAGTATGATAGTTAATTGATAAATGCCAATTAGATTAAACGTCAAACGTAGCAAAAATAGCAATAAACTATATCTTAAGGTAACAACAATGTGTATCGTGCGAGACCATTTGAATAACAGGAAATATTCAATTCCCCGTCTTCCGTCTGGTTTGTTTCCGTACACTGTAAACCCCTCTAATAGGTTTAATTTGGTTTGTCGTTACACTGTCATTTTCTGCTACACGAGGACAATTAGGTTGGGGGGGGGGGTATTTCAATTAACGTCACACTGGAGCAACACAACGGGCTATTGGTGACGGTCCGGGATCAATCCCAAAGCAATTAGGTTGGGACCTATGGCTTAAAGTGAATTCCGAATCACTAGAACATTCATGCCTAGACCGAGATTCGAATCTAAAGTCTGTTAAATTGAGATCCAAAGTGGCCATCAAAAATTTCATAATACTTGATAATATGATAATCTAATCAACTGTTGATTCAGTGTACTTTCTAACCGTTTTTTCTTATGAGGCATCAAATACTTTTATCCACAATGTTTTAACAAGAGTTAACCCTAAAGATAGAACTTAGAGACACTGTTTTTTTATTAGTATGGCAGTACAATACACATTCACTAGAACATTCATGCCTAGACCGAGATTCGAATCTAAAGTCTGTTAAATTGAGATCCAAAGTGGCCATCAAAAATTTCATAATAGTTGATTATATGATAATCTAATCAACTGTTGATTCAGTGTACTTTCTAACCGTTTTTTCTTATGAGGCATCAAATACTTTTATCCACAATGTTTTAACAACAGTTAACCCTAAAGATAGAACTTAGAGACACTGTTTTTTTTATTAGTATGGCAGTACAGTACAGTACTTCCAACCTTTTAATTTTATTACGTTAAAATATCACGCAAAATCTGACTGTGTCATTCATTTTATACGTATTTTTAATAAAGTATTCATTCATAAATGCAAAAAACATGTAAAACACTTACTCTAAGACTCTGCTCTTTGAATATTTCCCTTCCAGAAACTTGCAAGATCAATTTCCGTGGTAAGGTTCCTACATTCGAAATAAAGTAATCGACGTGATTTTTCCTAGGGTAATGGAAGTGATATATTAGAAACCATGAGTATGTAAAAGTAAAAGAATTTAAAAAATAGTTTTCAAGCTTATTTGCTTTTCCATTCAGGAATAAAAACAGTTTTAGGTACAATTTATTTCATTTTATGTACATTTATTTACTACTAGAATAATAAGAAGAAAACAGCAATAATAGATATAAATTATAAGATGATTATTCGAAATGAGAAGGCGTGGGTAAAAATAAGTTAACTGAAAATTCTTATTTTGCAAATCAATGTAAAAAAATGCAAAAAGCACTGCATTCTGTTTGGTCTTCAAGGTTAACAATTATTTAAATGCTGTATAGAAAAGTATCGGAAAATTAACGCTTGGAAATGCAGCTGTAGTGTAGCATTACATTTCGACTGAATGCCTAGATAGAGTAAATTAAATGAACTATATGTAAATAAAAGGAGTGGTTCAATTTTTTACCACAGCTGTAAATCTAGTCAGCCAAAGCTGCATAGATCATGCGCCAGGATCAACTGAGTTTATCAAATGGACAATTGCATTAATTAGCAATAATGGAAGATATGGTTAGGGTTGCTGTTAGGGGTGCTGCTCATGACAAGCACCACTAACCAATCAGATACAGCAAGGAGATCGAACATCATTCAAGTGGTTCGGTGACAAGGCCTAATTGAGTCACGACGATAGAATGCGGGAGAAAGTATTCATATGAAATCGGAAGGTTTGAGTTGGAAATAAACTTTGTTTTTAACATCATGTTTAACTGATTCAGTGAATGGTTTACAATTTGTTTTCAACAAGGGATACCGGGTTTCTGGACTTCAATTGATTCTACCCCACTGAAAAAGAGCACACTTAATCAACAGATAGTTGAGTGATCATGTTTTCAAGATAAATGAGACACCATTAGTTATTTTATACTCTGCATTTTAATAACTGTTAGAAGGCCAAGCTTGGAAGCAAATTTCCTGAATAACACGGCAGAATAGCACTGAAATTATTTCTTACATTGCCATGATACATCTCAAAATACCATTTAGGAGTAAAAGGTATAGTATAAAAGGAGTTCACGATATTAATTGAATCGCATGTGTGGTGTAAGGCAACCGGAGAGAATGATCCATATCTATTGAATAATGATGGTTCCGCAAATGGAGAGGCACAGAAAGTTCTGTAACAATTCTTTATTAATTCAATAGACGAGTAGTTACATCATGAGGTTATTGAGGTTTTGGAGTTTGGAACGGCTCTGAGGACTCTTTAACCCAAGAGGCTCGTGAAGGAATGACTAGTTTTCAATGATCCCGCTAGAGGGATTAGGATTAAGAGAAATATATTGAACCAAAAGATCTAACAAGAAAGTTCATTGGTAAAAGTAGGTGGTTTAACGAAGGAGGAATGTGAACTTACATATGCGATTTAAAGCAGGAGAGTCCGTGGAAGGTCCAAGTTAACGAGACGGCTTGAGTTCGAAGGTGAAAGGGATAAAAGGGGACTAAGGCGCTAAGGGACTAATCTGTAGTGAGAATTGTGTGTGTATATATATATAATTTCACAAAACAAAAAAATATCAAGGAATTTAAACACACCAAGAAAATTCCGAAAAAAATGAAGTGTTGGTGGATGAGGGCGTGATCAGGGAGGAGCCTCACCCAGTCAACACAATACCAACACTTTATTTTTTCGAAGTTTTCTTGGTGTTCTTGTGTTTAAATTCCTGGATATCTTTTTGTTTTGTGATAGTGAATTAGATTGCTATCCATGTTTGTCTGCAGCTTCAGCGCGCATGCATGGGCAGTTCTGCTTTCCGTTCTGCCTTCTGAGTTCGGCTTTCTAGCCATTTGACTTTTTTGACCTTTTGGAGTTTTGCTGGTCTGCATTTCTGTTGCTGTGCGTTTTAGTGTTCTGTATGTTTTATTGTTTATTATATATACATTAAAAAATTCGAAAGGAATGAAGAAGTGTTGGTGAATCGGCGTCATCAGGGAGGAGCCTGACCCAGTCAACACAATATGGTGTTTTCTGCGTGTGGGCGGCAATTCACCAAAAGTGCTCTTAATTTATCTTAAAATTATTAAAAATATCATTAGTCATTAAAAATCTTAACGTACCAAGTGACAATGAGCAGTCTGTAGTGTTTCAATCTTCCCTTCCCCTCGCACATAGAACATGTGACTTGACCAGTACCGGAACACGACCAGCATCTACGAAATGCATTGAAAAATATATTGGAATATTCTGAAAAGTATTCACATCATGTACAAGAAAGTGGAAAATGTTTGTGAACATTCAGCAGATACTTGGTATTTGCAATACGAATGGAATGGCGAAAAAACAGGTCAAACCGTTCAGGAGGTGTGGCCTAAAGTTTTTTAAAGACAGCAGGTTGGGCCAGGGAAAAGATACTTTTATTCCCAGGACATAGTCCATCCTCCCTGAACAAGTAGGTAGTTACTTAACGTCTCACTGGAGCAAACCAATGGGCTATTGGCGACGGTTCGGGATCAATCTGGAAAGTTTACTAGGGGTTGTCGCTGGAAAGATCCAGGGACAACCCCTAGAATTTTGAATCACTCTCCCTGAAGAGACTTAATAGTCTGAGCGTAACGAAATTTCAGAGTAGTGTAGCATTTCTTTTACTCCAGTATACACTTAATGACTAAATAACCACATCTATTGGTTGAAAGAATCCATAGATTCTATCAAATTAATGAAGATTTAATGGAGAATAAAAATTTATTATCCAAAAAGTACGAGATAAAAGACAAACGCAAATACAATTAGAAATTATGTAAAACAAACAACTTAATCGAAGCAGATCAATTAGTGTATGAAGTCATTAAATGTCATTAAATGTAAATGTGTAAAAAGAATGAGTAATAAAGTTTAAAAAGTCAATTTGGGTAGCAAAATTGTTACAAACGTTCCAAAAAAGGCGTTCTTTTAAAAGGGTTAACAAAAATTAACTGACACTTTCTGATGATATAACTGAGGACGTTAAAATCAGTGCAAGAAACCAAAAAAGGACGGATCAATTTTGTAATGTAGAAAGTTGCAAAATATATCTTTGTTCAAGCAATGTCTCGATTGAGCTTCAAAGTAATGAAATCTAAATGATTTCTCAATTCAGAGGAGTGTAAACATGAATATTCATAATTCTTATGATAAATATATTTCAAAAATTCAATTTATATTCTTTCAATACCTAGGATATGACAGTTTTAATGAGGATTCAAAATTGCTGATCCTTATTACAGTTCCGATCTAACGTAAACAGTTTATAATAAAATTATAGTATTAGTATTACAAAAATCTCTTGTGTGTGTGTTTTCCTCTTGATCCCAACCAAGTTTGCAACACAAGTTATGAACCCATAGGGGTTACAATACATTTTAATGTGTCTATTGTTAACGGACATACACTCCGAGCTCCCGTTCCATTTTGGGTGACGGGTACTTTTTTTTTTATAAACAATGAAAATGTACTTACACCTTGTAAACTTAGAAAACAGACAGCACATTTCAGTACAAAAAGTTTTCGCATTTTCCTTGCTGGAGTACTATAGTCGGGTGATCCCTTTCCCCTATGAGAGGCATTTTCTGTAAAGCTAAATGTAGATGGCGCAAGTGTTTTTGCAGTAGAACCTGCTCCTCGAACATTGAATCCTCGTCTTCCTGTGGTTTGCTCAGTTGCACTGAAATCCCTCTCATATGGGAGCCTAGATTGAAAAGCAATAATGGCTACTGGTGAGTTATCTCTTTGGCATGTTTTTGCTTATTCCAGCCACTCTTTTAAATTAGTACAATCTCTCAAGATTCTTGACAATGGAGTGTGTGCTGGTGTTAGTGAACATTTAGCTGTCTCCATTAATAAGTCGTCATCTGATCGTGATTCAAAATCACGAGGTGTAATCCCATCTTTACCTTCGCAATTGATCCCTCACAATCGCCAATAACCCGTTATGTTTCTTCAGTACGACGTAAATACAACTACCATCCTTCCTACCAACTAATTAATTAGATAGCCATTTTACCTGCCACCCCTTTTTTACATAAATTTAAACTAATTTCTGCAAATTCATAAATTTCTGTTACTCATTGCATTGTGTAAATAAATAGTTCATATATGAATTTGATACGAACCTATTTCGTCCAGATCCCCAACAATTGGTGCACTGTTGATTATTGCTTCTTCCTGAACCTGCACAGCTGAAGCACATGCTCTAGTTTAAAGAGGAATTCTAAAATCAATGATTGACTAAATAATTAATAATGCTTTTTCTTGGAAATAATGTAATGAGAATTGTTCTTTTTCTTTGGAACATGCAGCTATTTTCATTGAGAAACGTGCGTTTTCCTAAATTGCGTCGAGCAATGTGGAAAGTTAACTGTGTAGAAATAAAGTTACATTTTTCAAGAGAAACGGTTACATAAAATTGCCATACACGTTAAATATAAGTATACTGAGATTTGCTATTGCAAGGAGCTTCAAAAACTGACCAACATGTCGACAACTAGTCATGGGACTGTTCAGTGAAATATTGACTTGATTGGCCGATTTCGCAACTTATTGCCTCGTTCGGCGATATAACAATTTATGACAGGGTAGATGTTTGTGTGAATGCGCATTTTTATGGTGACGACAAAAATGGTGAAATCGCCAAAGTCTACTACCATGTCGCGATGACCACTCAGATGATGAATCAATGGATGGGCGACTTTTCCTGTCCAGTGGACTAATCACAGTTCTAGCAAATTAGTTCATAGATGCGATATAAACTATGTCAAATATCAATCACTGAGGCTGTATGGATAAGGTATTTTCATTCCATTTGTTTCGTTTATTTCGTGCTTATGACTGCATAAGAAGATTTATCGGAAACGAATGTCTAGCTGGAATGGTAAAGGATAATGCAGAAATATTTGAAAGAAATATCTCATTAATTGAATCCCTAGTATGAAATAGAAGAAATTAATCATGTTAATAGAAAAATGTTCCTTCGTAGTGTGTCGTGGAATTATTTATGCCTGTGAGGTGTGCCGTGACGTGAAAAGGGTTGGGAAGCACTGGTCTAGGGTTACGTTACTACTAGTTTTGATCACATGATCCTGGCATATAAAAAGATTGCCATTGGTCACTATTTTTATATTTCCTTTGAAAACTACAAAGTATCATTTTAAGACTTGATGAGTAGAAATTATCCGAATTTAATACCAGGGTTTTTTATGCTTTAAATAAAATTTCGAGAACGAATATGTGCACTTTGTCCTTGACTGGGTTGGTTGATTCAGGTTTTATGGCGCAAGACCCAAAAATGGATGATAATACAAAATCAAGACAAGACTGCAAGACAAAATAAAATTCAATAAAAAATATATTTTAGGTTTAATAATCAGACCATTAAAAGCATGATAAAATATTTATGTTAACATGAAAACAAATTTAAACATTTCAAAAGTTTGAAAAAAGAAATTATGTTAAAAACATCTCAAGACAAATAAAATGTAGTTTAAAATGCAGCGATATGAAAGATTAAATGCACTTTGCGCGTGGGAAAGGTGTTACAAAACAGAAGACCGTTAAAGGACTTTTCAAGAGTTTGAAAGGTACGGTAACCAGATTTATTGTAAAATTATCATAATAAAAAATTATGATGCAAATCCGAGAGTAGATTATTCTTAATACTTGCTTCATCAATCTTTCAGTTGCAGTAGAAGTATCATGCAGTACAGCAATTTTATCTGTACAGAATGTTTCGTGTTACTATATATATATTGTTGTTTATTATCCGAGTTTTGGGTTATAGACAAAAATGGTGAAATCACCAAAGTGTACTACCATGTGCGATGACCAATCAGATGATGAATGTTTGTTTCCACGGGTTAGACGAAAGTAAGGAGGTGGTATCGGTCTACGTTACCTCGAATAATCAAATAAATGTACTTAAATAAAAGGTAGTGCACTTATTTATCATACTGTCCGAGAATTACAGCGATAAAATTGATTAACTTATTTGTTCCTACAATCATACAGAAAAAATTCATTTACATGACAATGGAAAATGCATGTACAGTGGAAAATGCAAAGTACAGCACAAATAAATAGGCTCAGTTCTGATTTAACCTTCAATTTGGAGCTAAATACTATATATATATATATATATATAATTCAATATTACAAAACAAAGAGAAATTTAGGAATTTAAACTTAAGAATATCTAGAAAATTTCTAAAAAAATAGAAGTGTTGGTGGATCAGGACGTCATCAGGGAGGAGCTACTTTTTGTGAACTGCCGCCCACGCGCAGAAAACACCATATTGTGTTGACTGGATCAGGCTCCTCCCTGATGACGCCCTGATCCACCAACACTTCATTTTTTTCGAAATTTTCTTGGTTTTCTTAAGTTTAAATTCCTAAATTTCTCTTTGTTTTGTAATATGAAATGATATTTGTTTTGTGATATGGAATTATATTTGCTATCCATGCTATGTCAGCAGCTTCAGCTCGCTACATGGACAGTTCTGCTTTCTAGCTTCGGTTTGACTATTTTTATACCCCGGTATTTTTTCTTTTCGCTTGTCTGCATTTTTGACATTTTGGCGTTTTGCTGGTCTGCATTTCCGTTACTTTACGTTTTATGTTTTGTATGTTTGATTTTTAATATTTTGTAAGTTTGATTGTTTATTATATATAGATTTATTATATATAGATAGATAGATTTCATTGAGAGCTATAAAACTGTACCACGCTTAGTAGTGTTGCTCTCACGGTTGTCCAGATAAGCCGCAATATTATCAAAAGTATTCACCTGTTCAAAAGAAGGCAATTTCTAAACATTCAGTTCAAGCTGCAGCGAAATGTTCTTCGTACACTTGTTGAGAACATTAAAACGATACAGTTGTGTCGCGCTCACGGTTGCCGAGATAGACTGAGTGAAACTCTGTGGCACAATCAGAAATATTGTAACATTTCCTCCGCCCACAGGGAGGGAGGGGATCGTCGAGCAAGCTATGTGTTGCGCAGTATGTGAAGTGGACTCCATGCTGCTTACGAATATTCTAACACGACAACGATTTCAATTGGGACCTATTTTTGTCAAAGGTGGTTAACCATAAGTCGTTCTATTCTATCCGCGGACTTAAATGTAATTCTAATCCAAAAAGCCTCAGAGAAACAAAGTAGCACAAAATGCACGAAAAAGTGCAAGGAATAAACTGTAATCAAATAAAATTTTCGTTTGTTAGTCAATTTTAAAATCTTTAAAAACTTCGAAAAGTTCTCAAAGAAAATATCAAGGCTAGGTGGTAAGCAATTTGTAATCTCCATGAATCGGAAAATTAGTTGATTTTTAAAGTAATTATTGATACATAATGTTTCTCTAAAAATGATTTTCTATGTGTACAATATTATACGAACGTACATGAATATTTATATCTCGTTATGAGCAATTAATGTGGTTATGTAATAAATTGTACGAGTTTAGATATGAAAAATAATCTGCTTTTCAAAGAGAGCATTTTGTATAATGATCTCTGTAAATATGCAATCAAATATTAATTGCCAAGTCCGTAAAATGATGATAATACTGACATCCACAAATAAATGGTCCAGTTCCAGCCTGTGAGCATTTGAGTCACGTGGTTCCCGAACGAGTCTAGTTCTTAAATTAGGTAGCAGGTTAAACATAAGCACAAAATGGGCTCCCATATTGGACGGACGGACCGGATCGGGATTGATCCCGGACCATCACCAATAACCGTTGCGTTACTCCAATGCGACTAAAATACAAATACCCACCTACTCACATTGGACGATATTAAAACACTGGGTTCGAGATTAACTGAAGTCGTCTGATCATAGTAATGGACAGCTTAAAGTAACTGTGTTTGAGGTTAACAAGGTGGTCTGTTCATGGCAATTGCCCTAGCTGCGTCGTATTAAATCACGGTGTGTTTGTATTTTCATCTTCGCTTTAAATAATGTTGCAATCCCTTATGCATTTTCAATTTCATCTGTATGATTTTGCTGTAGAGAAAATTCCTTTCTATTTCGGTTGTATTAATACCAGCTATAGTCTTGACGTATCGATTCACGTTTAAAAAGTTCAAAGCATGTTGAATGGAACCGTTTTGTAAGCAACGGAAGATTTGTTGGTCTTCCTCAATCAGCCCTATTGGTTAAGGAGATGGTTTTAAGTAATGTTACAATCACTTCTGCCTCTATTGTCATTTCTATCTATATGACTTTGCGGTACATAGGATTCTTATCTATTTCGACTTCATTAAAACCGACAAGTCTTGAAGTATCGGTTAACTTTTTAAAAAGTTCAAAACACGTTGTTGAATGGGACGGTTTTGTAAACAACGACAGATCTGTTAGTCTGACTCCAGCCAGTCGATTGGCTAAGGAAATCACTCTCTTCGTGTTGACGTCATCCCTATACCATCCAATGGTATCATATGATGATGTACCATATGATGATACCATTTGATGATGTACCATCAAATGGTCATCATTCATCATCGCTGTACCATCATTCATCATCGCTGTACCATCCCGCGAATCTCTACCGTGGTATCTCGCTCCGATAGCGGTCACTGACTTCAGTGCCAGATGTAATAGCAGTGATAGTGAATTTGTGAAACAAATTATCCCATATAGCTGTCGCCATACATGATCTTGCGAATGGCAGCCCTTTCCCCTGGTACCTAACTACCTGTGTACAATTTAAATTTACCAAGCTCATCTGCCTTCTCAGAGGAGCCGCACTAAAAATGTAAATATATTAAATCCACTTACACCACCTCTTCCTGAGCAGGATTCACATCGAACACGACAATTCCCAACACACTTTATGCATTCTCTCACGTAAGCTGTATGAGGCACCTCCACCTTGACTTGTATATCTCGGAACATCTCTGGTATTGTCACCATCATATCCCAAGGGCCAGGGGGTGGCCCATTTTCCGGGCCGTCGATAATTTGACCTGATACGATAATTTCATTATCAATTCAAACAAATTTAGAGTTGCCGTTTTAAGACATTTCACATGATTTGAATAATCCTTTAACCACAAATAAGAAAAAGTATACATGGGGCGTCCGATTCTTCATCTGAATCGATTTGACATCACAAACCGTTCAACATCGACCTTCTAATGAAATAGACGGAATATGTGCGCTCAGCTTCATACTATTTCTTCTGATCGCTCGTTTCAAAGATCTGTCACGCTGTTGTGGAAAAAGCATGAATCCTAATGTGGGACAAATTATTGATTGGTTAAAGTGATTATCCAGCGTGATTAAAAACAATAATCTACCTTTCGATAGCCATCCGGCGAAGTTGATTCGTAAGTCCAAGCGACTTATCCTTCTGTGAACCTAAGACAGTAACTTCACCCACATGCTCTATTTCATTAGAAGGTCGATGCTGCTCAATATACGAGTACAAAATACACTCTTCTACCTGTCGACCTTCTAATAAAATTGACGGAAGATTTGTGCGCAGCTTCATGTTATTATTGAGTGTGGTGAGAAACATTAGTCCGTGCTTCAACAGCCCACGACAGCCACGATTCCCAAGCCCATATGCTACACTTCTGAGATCTAACGACACTGACTTTGCCCACATGTACCGTCTATATCATTAGAAGGTTGACGTCTGAATCGATATAACGTTGCATTCTATACAAAGAGCGAAATGTAGTGTGACTCAGCTATCAGTACACAATGCAGCAAGCGTACAAGAAGCTGTACACATTACAACGAGCGTACGTGAAGAGCATGTGATGACACACTACAGAGAGCTGTAGTGTATCGCCATGTGCCTGTGCGTTTGTATTCTCGAAAGTTGGATGTTCAGAGATGGATTAGAATTAGTAGTGTCTAGTTTAGATTCTACTTTTATGTTTTAATAAAAAAACCCGTTTTACTCGTTTGCTTGTCGGGTGTGGTAATTTGGTATTTAATAAACTCCCAAAACACAGTTTCCATAAAACTATTCAGCTCAGGTGTTGACCTCGCCATCTGACCATGATTGAAAATTACGAGGGTGTGCTCGATCTTTCCCTTCGGGATTGATCTCGGACTGTCGCCAATAGATAGCTGTGTTGCTTCAGTGCTACGTAAATTCAGCTACCTACCTAACAGATATATCTTTACTCGTGGATGTTGAAGTATCACTTGTCAAAATTCGGTATTTCAAAGAACTTTATATAGTAAAAGTAGAATGAAACTATCTATAGAATGAAGAGGTTTATATGTATTTACTCCAAAACTCAGGAATAATATATAAAACGTTCCGAATCACATAATGAAAAATATTTCATTTTAATGTGACCCCTAATTATACCTTCAGAAGAAACAGGTTACTTTTTATAAATGTATTAATTAATTTCACGGATTTATTTATATTAATTTAGCATTTGTTGTACATTAATTTAGCATTTGTAGTACAGCAAATTTTTAGTTGTTTCTATCCGACTTGGTCCAGAGAAACTAGACCAAGTTCATGCACCTTCACAAAAAATCCAAGACTAGCATAGGATTAAAGTACAGTTTTTCCCTGGACATCCCTAGACAAGCAATCAAGTAACCAGGAGAGGCTTGCTCCATATTACATTTCTGACAGGTAGGAGAAATCTTAATGAAATGAACTCAAATGTCCATTGGTGAATCTAGAGATGGCAGTTTGCTGACTTATATCACCCTCGAATTAGAAAACACTTCCGATACGTTTTCTCTTACCATGGGTGGGAGGAATTTTCCAATAGTTACTGTTATAATTAATAACAATAATAATATATATATACATATATAATTAATTATTCTTTTTATTATCAACTAATCCTGTTCACATTCTTATTTTATGTATGGTTTCATACGTCAGTTCAATCACAACCGTTAAATAAAGAGAATATGTAAAAATATTGATAAATGTATGAAAAAGAAATTTAGTAACGAAATATTAAAATGACGTCTTACATAAAAAATACTATACGAAATCATTTATCGACAGTTTAAACACAATAACGGTTTTCGTGAAATAAAAACAATCTATCTAATTTTAATTTAGATTATTTTTAATACATAAATCTTAGAGATCACCTTCAAACTTAAAAAACTGCATTTTAAGCATACAAACTGTATGTGGTCTTATTTATACCTCTATAGGGCTCCGAACGCAGGGCTGTTTCTCTTTTCTCGCCAAAGGTTTCTAGCTGATACTAAAAATCGAAATGCATATGTTGTACATAGTTTGACTGATTTTGTTACAAATTAGTTTATGGTACATTGGAACTGGATAAAAAAAATTGAAGTACCGTACGTGATAGGTATGGGTATTCGAGGTTTCCCTAATTTCTGTCTCTCGGGCAAATTTCTTACCATAACAGCAATTTTCTGAAGCATACTGTATGCAGGCTTCACGTACCTCATCTTCAGATAGCGAGCCTAGGCTGAAAAATAACGTTTCGTCAGTATTACGCAACGAAGATTCAGAGTAAAGTAAAAAAAAAATTTCTCTGAGAGGGATTTTCAGTGAGAACAAACAAACCAGACGTCTGTGAAGATTTTACATCTGCTGTCCAATTGTATAATACATATTGGAGTTACCTAAAAATGTAGTTTATCGCCGTTTTAGCAAAGCTCGGCGTTTAATATAATTGTTGTTAACCAATCAATTATATATAAATTCGGAATTTCATTGGAATTTTTATTGAAGTGTTGAAATCGTATTCTAAGAACAATCCAACTGACCTCAAGTGCAGAATGCTTTCAGGAAACACATAACGTCACAAAAACACTACCACCATTTATATTTATCTTGACACAAAATTCCTCTCATAGAAAACATAGAATTTGGTCATTGGTTACACATTGGCAAGGTTCGTCAATAAATCTGAGTAATAATGTAAGCGTAAACAAAGTTTTGTGAGAGAAATTTACTTTACAAGTGGTACCCGATCCGGTGTTGGAACTTCATATGGAGGTGCTGTTGGAGGCTTTTCAACCCCTGTAAAAATCATCAAGCACATTTGTATCATTACCTTGAACTTCAATTTTATTATGAAACAAAAACAGCAATTTTACACTATATCAAGACGCATGAAAGGCAGCGTGACTTGGTCTATCAAAATGTATTTCCTGATGAAAATAGATTACACTGTTATATATTCTACGTAAGTTAATTTTTGTTGTGGTGGCTAAGCTTTCACACACACTCTCTCCCTCCAGAATTTAGCAGTAGCTGAATTTGATAGATGCGACCTCTAGTGGACAGATTGTTAGTGTCGTAAAACCGTGACAGCTGTGTTACATCACAGGCGTCCTTTTGTATGCAAGGTCGTGCGATGGATGATTGTGACGTTGCCATTAGCAACCGAGTTTGAGAGCATGCCAGAAATTATAAAATGATGTTGAGCGGCAACAAAGAGTGAAGACGTGATAAGAGTAGAAACAATGTCTGCTATCACAGAGCTTAAAACAGTTTTTGGAAGCGAGCGATAAACATCGCATATTGGAAATTAAACTACTCCTCATATACCTTCCATCGAAATCGATTGAGACGAAAGCTACCTGGAATTTTCTAGAAGCGCCATCTGGCTTGTTTTTTAAGTGCGTGTGTTTACAAGTCTTCTGGTCACCAATTTAGCAAAACGAGAAAGACAATGACAACTTTGTCCACGAAAAATTATTTTATGGTGGAATTTGGCTACACTACTGTACATACTACTACATTGCAAGTTAATTCTTGTAGTAGTGGCTAAGTTCACCACACCAACTTCAAAAAACAAATGAGAAATAAATGTTATTTTTGCATTATGACAAACTTGTCAGTTATTTTTGAAGTAGGTGATTACTTTGTATCTACCCGCCTTTAATAAAATCATCGATTGATGAAACTAGTAGCGTTTAATGTAATCAAGTTCCCATGAACGGATTCAAATCAGAACGATATCTACGTAAAATCGACAAATAAATTCAACAAATATTTTCATTTTGAAAATATCTAGATATTGAGTAGCGAAAAGGGTCGAAGTCGATTCATTCATTTCGTTCATTCTTGGAAGTTTTTGGTGACTCCAGTTAAAAATAGTTTCATTTTAGGAAGGAGAGAGAAGGTCAAGAAAATGTTAGTTCTTCAATGTACACACATGTCCAAAAATTAAAGATAACGAGATCAATCCCGTGCCAAGTACCTGCACCAAAATACCTCGAATGACAAATTAGTATTCCACAGGCTATGTGTAATAAAATAAAAACAAACTCATTTTGGCCTCGTGGTGCTACTGAGAATTAGAGAAACGAAAAATAAAATGCTTAGGGGTGTAGAATAGGGAATACGCTCGCCTCTGACCCTAATGCAGGCTTTAAAACATGTAAACATGCTTTCTACAAGGCTGTCCAAGAGTTCCCGTGGCGAGGAGCCTTATTCGCGCTCTAGAGCACTTTATTCTTGTGCTGTCCTTGGTGTTGTGTATGCTACAATGGAACGTCCGAGAACATCCCAAGCGTACTCTATTAGATTGAGATCAGGTGATCTTGCTTGATGCGAATTCAGTATTATACTTAAATTTTGGGCATGTGTATTTTCTAGAGTCAATGGGGAGAAACGCCATCTTGACTTCAGACAAATCTTTTATGTCATTATAATTCATTCCATATAAATAGTTTAGATTATCATTATCTATTTAAAAATTAGACAACTTTAATCAATTTGAGTTCTTTTTGTATTCATTGTGTATATCACTTCGATATTACCTCTTAAGTAGAGTAACCAGTATTTTTCTCATTTTGGAAAGTGGCCCAAAGTTAAAAATACACTTTTTATACCTAATGACGATCTGGTTTAGTAAATTTAATTTTAAAAATCTTTCGCTGATTTTGTATCTTATATTTGGTCTATAAATAATATTTTTGATGCAAGAAATTATTGTAAACAAAAAGTTATACATCGTGGTTGATCCGTTTACAGAAATGCCTTTACAATTGTTGGGTTCGACAGATATTTATCTGGCGATAACCTCTGGATAACTACACATTATGTAAAATCGTAGACTTACAAGTGAAACTTACTACGTCAAATTTTTTAAGATATTAATTTTTTCTAGCTCTTTTAGTTCAGAATGGGGTGATCTCTACACTGCTGAAATCTAAGTCCTTTTTTCTAGGAATGAAGGTTATATTTATTCTTGAGGCTTTAGTGATTAGAATTTTTCTCTCTTCGTTTTCTCAGAACTATATTTTTTCACTTAAAGTGTTTCACTTGTAATCTTGAATTCATAAAAGTTGTAACAGACTTCATAAAAGTTAAAAATCGATAGTTATAAGAATATGCGGTTGAAATTAAATTTGTTGAAATAAGTGATTTTATAATCGGCAGTCACTATATAATACACATATAAAGCACTTGGCACAGAAGCGCTTTTATACGGCGCTTTATTTAAAAATACAATTATCAGCAGATAATGGATGTATTTACCTATATCTTCTTCGTATCCTTCATTAACGCCAGGCGCAGTAGGACAAACTGCAACTACAAAAATAAAAATACATGAATTGCAAAGTATTGAGTTGTATAAGCATATTTCATACCGACAAACTGTTTCAATTAGGTATTTCTACATGTATGTCCCTTGTCTCAATTTGTTTATTTTGTAAAACAAAAATAAAAACATATTATCAAAACACGTAATTTGTATCTTTCTGATGCAAATTGCATTGATTATAATCTGATTCTATGATTTCTACTGATTCCATTCTGATGCATTGATTACAAACTTTTCTAAATTTCCAATGGCGGGTGATAATTACAAAAGACTGATTGAAGTCAAAGAACAGAACAAATAAAAACAAATGGCAACAGAAGAAAAAATATATGGACCCTCGCTTCCCAGTATCTTTAATACATTGAAGTAGAAGAGAGGGCAGAATATTGGAGCAGGTGTATATGATCCATATCGTCCTGAAGATCGCAATAGTTTGCCAAAAGGATCGTTTAACATATATATGCGATACAAGTGTTTATCAAGGCAGTCGTGACCAGTACCAAAACTGTCCCGCTGTGCTCAGTGGGTTCGTCTACTGTACCATCCGCTGTTCCTGTGATTTGTAACCTGTGATTTGTAGGAGGTGTAGCAGTGCAGATTTCATATTTGATTCCTCCCTGTGTATATTTCTCTTCTTGATAAGTAAAAACTTCCCTAGCGTCCATTACTTGATGTTGTTTGTCTTGTGCTTGACGCAGCTTCGCCAGATATGGCTCTTGCGTCATAAAACACAACCAACCAGTAGCAAGGCGGAATTCAGCTAAAGCTCTCTTCCTCGACCAATCAGGAAGGTCTAAAATGTTGTTCCACCATGTTTTATGGAATTCCTCTACAAAAGCGCTTTTGCGAGGATATTCTCGAAAGTTGTCTTATTTATTGATTTTAGTATGATATGGAATCTCAGCATTTGATGTCTGAGAAATATCTGCCCCTTTTTTGGCCAGAAGATCAGTTATCTCGTTGCCCTAGATATCAAACTAGATTTACCTAATATTGTGCAAAACAATCAAATTTCGTTTTAGTAGTCAGAAATTATGTATGGGAATTGCTACAGGAAACAAAACATCTATTTTTATCTTTACTAGTATCTGAAAATCCAATTTACCGGTACACTGATGTCTAAAGCTTAATCAACCATATCCATGACCATTCACAGACCAATGGTCGGAATCATTTTACAAGTTGCATATAAAGATGTTTTTACCAAACTCAAATCAACACACTACACAAAAGACAGCTTTTAAAGTAAATCAAGGTGTTAAGCGGAATTACTTCCTGATGGCCCGGGCTGATTTTCAAAACCCGGGTGTTTTTCATATGGGTCCATCATCTTTTCAGTGTTCTAGGGAATCTTTTATCTATTCTCTATATCCTATGAGTATTCCGTTACCTGAAAATATTAAAAACAAAAAATTACGTTACATCGTACAATTGTTCTTGCTTTCAGTTTATTTTTACCAAAAAAATACATATATGAAAATAGTGAAATAATTGCTATAGATGTGGAAATGTTTGTGCTTGTGATGAGTAATTATCACCTTTTCCTTCAAGGATGAATGAAATAGGTATAAAAATTGTTAAACTTTCAAGGTGAAATGTAACGTTTCTTTTTTTTTATTCGACGACGAAGCGAAAAGCTCTCGCTGTGACTGCTTTCATCTGAAAAACATTTCTTTAAGGACCCCTATATTCAATACTAATTATTTCTCTAATAAAAGGCTTTCTGCATGTGTAATGGTTCTAGATTATTTTTGTTTCCTCAAGTGCATCCCATTTGAGTTCATCTACAACTATCCTTTAAGCGGTAGTTGTACATTCATTCATTGAGGGTTGCGAGTTGGAATCCAACCAAAGACCCGTCGTATACAAGGGGGTCTGGTGCACGTTAAATCTCTCGTGGCCTCAAATAGCGTGGTGTGGAAGCTTGAAGAGTGGGGTGCCTGCCATCTCAGGTGTGACGTTGTCATCTGATCATGGTTCAAAATTACGTGGTGTTGTCCTGGGATTTTTCCCTTTGGGATTGATCCCGGAGCGTCGCCAATAGCCCGTTGAATTGCTCCAGTGCCACGTTAATTCAATACCTTATTAAATACCCAGTCTCATTAACATGCTGATTGCCACGGCGCTTTAGAGTAAACATATCTCAAGCTTCAACTGGATTTTGAAAAAAATTATAACAATTTTGAAGTACGATAAAATACCAAAACTTAGCAAAAGAACTACTAGAGACCAGACGTTATATATTATATATCCATTATATATTATTATTATATATTATTATATATTATTATTATATATTATTATATATTATTATACATTATATACAGCCAATACCACCCACAGGTAAAAAATCCCGCTGACCAAGGAGTGTAGAATTTGTACACAAAACAACTAAGGCTGAGAATCATGAATTATTATCCTGTATGTCCAGAGATTCATGATTTGTGTGTGGAAAACTGTTTTAGTTGTATCTCCGATAAACATATTATTTACGCATGTTAAAACACGTTATTTTTATTAAAATACTAATTATTCTATATTATTATTTTGTGAGTAAATATTCTTTTCCCTGAAGTTATGACTATTACTTATACTCATTTCAGACACTCATAACCTATCTTTGCAAGTAAAATACATGAATATACTGTTCTTGGCCCTGATGGAAAGATTTCGGTTTACGGGATAACTCGTAGTGGGTGTCCTTGAAAAAACTACCTGGTACGAGTTAACCTGTGGTTGATTGTCAACGTGTTTGTCTTCACGAAGCAAAAAATGACAATTGAGCAATAAACCATCGACAGCTATGCTATAAGTTGCAAATGAAATTGCAATCAACATTGAGGAATCAAATTGCAATCAATATATTCACACAAATGATTAAACAGTGAATAGGGGCGACTTGGGAGCCGAGTATGGCCAATAGACGGGAAATGTATGTAGACTGAGCATTGCTATTGAGAGGAGCTTCAAAGAGTGTGACGAACATGTCAACTAGTAGTCACGTGACTGTTCTGAGCAAATTTGACTTGGTTGGCTGATTTGGCATCTTATCGCCTTGTTTGGTGATATAACATCTTATGACAGTGTTATGTATGAATGCGCATATCTATAGAGTGGGGACAGAAGTGATGAAATCGCCAAAGTCTTCTATGTCGGGCGGACCAATCAGGTGATGAATCAATGGATATCCTTCTTCTTCCGTTCCGTAGACTAATCAGATGGTGAATCAATGAATAGGCTCCTCCCCCGTCTCATGGACTAATCAGATGATGAATGTTAGGTTCTACCCAGCAGAAGAAAGTAATCAAGTGTCACGTTACTATTAGTTTTGGTCACATGATTCTGGGAAAATAAAAAGGTTACCATCGCTCACTCTACTTTTGTACTTTCTCTATGGTCTGGCCCTCAATTCAACAGGCTCTGGGTTCAAATCCCGGTCATGTGAAATATGTTCTCAGTTGTTCTAAATCCACTTTAAGCCGTAGGCATCAATCTAATTAGCTCTCGAGTAGCAAAAAATGATCGAAGAGCGAAAATCAAAACAGTGAATACGCGTGTGAACGCAAAATTTAAAAAGCTCGCAAAACAATTTTTCCGTATTTTTAATGATATAATTACAAAATTAAATTATCTTCACATTTTAAAATTTAGTTAGAGCTTAGTTAACTGCAAAGAGATTGCTGCCATTGATAAAAGCGTATGTACTTGTATTAAGAATGTGTTTAACGATGTTTTAAAAGTACCACTTTATATTTATTTCTATGTTCATGTATTTGCCTTCTCATTTTTAATAGAAATTAAGATTCAGAAAAACCGTATGCAAATGAATGGTTAGAAGATTCTAGATTTTGCGCCTATTTCTAAGCCATGCATACCAACATTTGAAAACATTTACTATTCACTTTCATTCATTACATTTTTAGCACACTTTCAGTCAGTTTCCAAACACGAAAATTGAAGTACGCTTGTTTCTGATTATTTTTATTAACTCCGAATCACAAATGCAGAATTAATGAGAGATCTTAAATCGAAAGATTTCTTTTTAACCTCATGCGAATGTAACACACATAGAACACAGGCAGAAAGTTTCAAATCAATGTCTCACATGAAGTACTAGACCGTGGTTCAAAATTCCTCGGATCTTTCCCTTCGGAATAGATCCCCTACCGTCGCCAATAGCCCATTGTGTTGCTCCAGTGCGACGTTAATTAAAATACTTACTACCCACCCATGAAGTACTACTTCAATGTGGTAAATTATTTAAGTGTCATCAATAAAATTATAAATTCTAGCGAGTGAAAATATTTTATAACTGAATTGAAGTGGGAGTTATGTTTTACATTTTTTTAAATAATAGATTCAGTAAAAATGTACAACTAAACTCGGTAGTTCTCGCGTGGAGCTTCACACCCCATATACCAAAAATGGATTTGATCTGAAGTACTATTTATGGTAGAAATCTTATTTTATCAGTATCTGAGTTTATGAATGTCACCTTAGATAACGAAATTTCACGAAATTAATTTGCAATTTCAAGCAGATATCTTTGATGGGTGCAATATGAATTGTAAACATGCATGCACAGTTGAAGGATATGATACCATCGAAAACGCTGGAAAGATTATAATGTGCGTTTAGGTAATATTTAACTAAGGAGCCTGCTCAAAGGAATAAAACCACACTAGTTTGACCTCGAAAGTTTTACACATTACAAATGGAAATTCATGCAGAACAGCAACCTGATGGTGATTACAAAATTAGCAATTCTGCAAGTGATATTATAAAAGATTATGCGCTCTGCTGTATGGCACATGCGATTTGTAAGTTGAGCAGATTCGATACGTGTAATTTACCCTGAGTGTATTTATATCTTCTGTAACAGTAAAACTTTCAGTGTGTGTGTGAATGTCCATTACCTGACGTTGTCTTGTGTCTGGCTAAACTTGGCCAAATATGGCCGTTGCGCCATAAAAACCAAACAAACAAACCATTCAACTGTTGTTTGGCTCGAACCTTGTGCCATAAAATCCAAAATTCAATTCAATCTGTAATATGGCTCAGGCTGTAATATAACACTGAATAGCTAGAAAACGAGCTATTTACTGGCAAAAGTTAGTTTTAGCTTTTAAAATTTAACTTTCTCAAACCTTGAGTACTCTTATAACAAATATATTTCTTTCCAAATTAACATCCGAAGTCATTTTAGAAAAGAAACAGATCTGCTTTATACGTAGAAAGCGTATCATATCTATTGAGGCGACAACCCACCTCAAGCTAGTGCCAGCAAAAGGAAATACAGCACGAATTCTCCCGGGTTAAGGGAAACAAAAGACATTTTGTATCATTGAAAGTAGTTTATATTAGGACAACTTCAGTCATTGGTAAGCTTTCATGAAGCTTGTTCCAGTATTTGCTTTTGATATTTGGTTAAAAAGCATAAGATTTTATAAAATTATAACCGCTCCACTGAGAACAAATTTTCATAGTCAATGACAGATTTTCGGGTACGAAATGTTCTTTGCGTGTCAACGAGTAAAGTGGACTTGAGAAGCTACTTCCTTTGCTATGATACTCAGTTTTCGCGTCGGAATTTGCACCATCGGAAAGAACTTCCTCGTATTTATTCAATATTACGTATTTACTTACTTATCTATAGTAGATTGGTTGGTAGGTTTTTGGTTTTCGTGGCTCAATGCTCATATTTGGCCAAACTGCACCAGACACAGGACAGCAACATCAAGTAATGGACATATACACTAAGAACGTTTTCATGTCACAGAAGAGAGAAACACACCCAGGGTAAGTTATAGGAATAGAAACAGATCCAGCTCCAGCTGCTCGCAGGTTGTTAGTTCAGTGAGCTAACACACCGAGCCATGGCGGCTACATATAAGAAACCATCGACATGCTTGCAGAAGTTGCATAAGCAGTAAATGGTTTCATAGAAAGTGTCAAGATGTCTTTAAATCTAGAACATAAATTCGAAAGAAACTTCTTACATCAGAAGACCAAAAATTTAATCGATTACCAAATGAAAGAAAAATGTGGAATTAATCCTTCAGAATTGGTATTAAGACATAAATTCAAATGGATGAAAAATACAAAAACTCTATGATTCGTCCGAAGTTTTACTGAATTGAGCGGATTGATTACATTAGACTAATTTGGTAAAAATACAAATTTCTTTCACTTGCAACCAAATTTTATCTCCTGTATTTTCTTAATTCCTTCCTGGGTGTATTTCCCTCTTTGTGTGTAAACGCCTTTCTTGTATGTATGTACATTAATATGACTTTGTATGGCTCAGCCGGGCCAAATATGGCCCTTGCGCCATTAAATTCAACCCAATCACTCTCATTGATCTTCAGTGATACCATGGAAAAAAACTGTTGCTTTTTATACTTAAATTCAAAGTCGATTTAATAAAATTTAAGAAATAAAAAAACGGAACTCGATTTAAGTCTCTATAACATAGAAATTACAAGAAATATGAATAATGATATTAAGAACTCTAGGAAAACACACAAGATTGCTTATAATGTATACAATGTATATGAACTTATATTATAACCAGAACAGGAACACTTACCTAAACTAACATAGTGAGACTTTTTCCTGCTGACACACACTCCCATTCAGTAAGATCGATACTCTTTTATGACTATCAAATGCTTTTTTATCTTATCTCACCTTTTACATCTACTTGAATCAAAATGCTTCGGTGTTACCTTGCATGATAGCGAAGAAATAAAACAATCATGACAAAAAAGGTCCTTGTGGTTTTCTATATCTTCAAAGCTGATAATTATTGACAATGAAATAATTCGTTGAAGTAAATCGATCTTGTTTAAAATAATAATCGCAATTTAATTTCGGGGTATTAAAAGCAAATATATTTTATTTAACGAAAATATTATTTTTCTTTTTAAAAGTTATCAAAATGGTCTTTGAATGAATATATCGTATCAATTATACCAAAATAAGATGAATTTAGACTTGTAAAACAGGCCTGAAAATAAAACTTTTTTAAGGCAAGGGGTTGAACAAGTAAAAACCCGTTTGTTTGGTTCCACACACACAGTGGATTATACTTAAAAACAATTTTATTATTATAAAGTTCTTTAGGGATTATTTATACATTTAAAAATATGAGCTGGAATTTATCTGGGTAGTAACTAAAAATCAAGAATTTCAACTTGCTACAAAAACTTTTGTTTTATAACTATAACTAAAACAAAACTGCCATTACTATTCGCGCCAAACCAAGTTATTCACAATTTTTCATTGGTACAAAAGTTTAAAAAAAAGAATTTCTCATGTAGTAAAGAATATTTGAAAGCAGCAGGCTTATTGGCAGGTAAGTAGTTAATTAACGTCGCACTGGAGCAACACAACGGGGCATTGGCGACGATCCGGGGGGTATTTCAATTAGCGTCACACTGGAGCAACACAACGGGCTATTGGTGACGGTCCGGGATCAATCCCAAGGGGAAAGATCCGAGGACAACATCGCGTAATTTTGAACCACGGTCAGATGAGAACATCTGAGCTGGCATCCCACTCTTCAAACTTCCACAACGCGCCACCGGAGGGCATTTGAGGCCACGAAAGATTTAAAGTGCATTAACCCAAGTTTATACGACGGTCTTTGGCTGCGCCGACAGACTTATTGGAATAATATACTTTATATGTAATCAGTAGAGGTTTTGAATGAGCACAAAATTGTTAGATGTTTCCTTGCAGTGCACGAAACTGATAACTGCTCGTCACATAATTCGAAAACAGTCTTGAAGTGTGATTTAAGTCTTCTCACCAATTTATAGCCTTCAAGGGCACATCTTCTTTAGGTGTGTACGGGTTTCAAAGACTCGAGGTAATGTCTAGTGATCTTTTATTTTCCCATGCTGTTTACTATCTTTGGTAAACACGTGGATCGAGCTCTCGGGATACTCCAGCGATATTTTCTGCTTTCATACCACTACAGTATCCCAATTCTTTTTTCCCTTCAGCTACATTTTTTACCTGATATTGTCTTGCGTTTAGAGCAGCTTGGTCAAATGTAACCCTTGCGCCTTGAAACCTGAAAGCAAGCAACCAACCAAATTTATAGCATTGTACAGTAAACTTGATATAACATGACACAAATTCCTGCCGCTGGACTTGTAAGAACCTGCGTAAGTCGGAAGAGTGCGCGCAAATACAATACTCGCTGGTTACCTGCAATCTTGTTTTTATACCGATCAGTTGTAACTTACATTTTTCAACATATAATTATTGTGACAAGTCTGCCTAATATGGGTAATTGTTTGCTTAAAATATTTTTTATGCAATAAATACTTTTAGAAACTTCTTGTTGCCTGCTCTTGATCCAAACGCCCCCTATTTCTCACGGACCAGCATTGAACCCAAGATTCCTTCAGAGCTCATTCTGGGAAACTATAATGTCGTATTGATCATCTTTAACACGACCCAGAAACTTGTTTTTTACATCTTTCAATGCGTTCTAAATCAGATGCTGAATCGTTTATGATATTTCTGAATAAACTTGCTAATTTAGGGGCTGTCAGAAAAGTCTTTCAATACATTCCAAGTCTGATGCTGAGTTGTTCATGATATTAAATGCGTTTTCTGAATAAGCTCGCCAATGGGCTGTCAGAAAAGTCTTCCTTAATTTTTGCATCGAAAAAATGGAACTTTAGGGAAAGAGCACTTGTACCACGAACCCTACATATCCTACTTTTCATAGTTTTATTATCCCCAGTTTTATACGTAAAGGGCGACAAAATGTTTGGTGCGTCGCTTAATGAGGGATTTACTTCTCCGTTTGCTCCTGTCACAAACCCTTGATTTAGGCTAGTTTCTTACTGTTCTCTACCTTTCTAACTGGTCCAATCATCAAAAATATGACAATTAGTGTATATAATTTTAATGTTTATTTTGTGCTACTCTTTGTACCATTGATGTAGATTTTTTTCATGGGTTATACATGAATATAAGAATTTTTTTTGTCTTGTTCTAATTTTATTTTGAAATGGGCCAAATATAAAATTTTGATAAGAAAATCAATGTTCCTTTTCTGCTGTAACAGAGCAATGCCTTTTTTTTCTGTTGTCGGATTGTTCACACAGCATCTCTTGGAAGCATTATTCGAACTTGCCCTTTCAACTACATTCAAACAATATAATCATAAAGTCTACCTTAAATGCTACAGCAAGAACGACATAGAAAGCAGAAAACTAAGGAAAAATGTTTCGTACCTTTCCTTTGGTTCTCCACAGAACAAAGAAAGGAAAGTGTCTGTAGGCGGAAATGACGTTGAGTTAGAAGTAAAAAGCCCGGTCGACGGAAGTTTTATGCTTCTCGCAATATTAGACTGTTGTCCGAATTCCTTTTTACTGAGGAACCATTTGCATGTACATATTTTACACGTTTACGTAAGTAAGATATCTATATCGCATTAGAGGTGGTATGACGCGCTTTTAATAGTTAAAATCATCCACTAAAGGTAAAATGCACTCTGTGATATAATTTTATTTTACATAAATCACATAAAATGGTTTAAAATCTAATATTTATAAGTCATTATTTAGAATTCGGGATAAATTATTTTACACATAATTCTGAAACAGAATTTACCTAGGAAGAAAACAGAAACGTATATTTTATGCATACGAGTAATCACACCTGTTCGAAAAGAGTGAGACAGTTAAAAAAGTTACTTTTACAAGTGAGCCAAAAGATATCAGGAAAATAGATTCTCGTTAAATTAAAAAAAATAATTACAAAATTGAATTATCGTACATCCAAAAGAACTAAGGAGAATCTTGAAATTCTTTAAATCTCAGATCTACAAGTTAGAAACGAAGGAAAAGGAATTTTAGAATTTTAAAATATTGATTTAGTTATCAGTTCGTATAAAATTGTACTCAGTATAGAGTGTAAAGTTAGCATATTCTGATATTTCTTATTGATAGTCACATCTTTGTGAATTTTTGATGTATGAGTTCATTTAGCAGATATTGATTCTAGATATGCAAATAAAGAACTTTAATCATCAAACAACATAAATATTTACAAAATATTTATTGTACAATGGATGGTAATAAATAGCATTATCTCAAAAGCAAAGCATGCATAAGCAACACACACATAAACATACATACACTTGTTGAAAACAGTCTCCGGATATAATGTTTGAGAAAATGGCGCTTTTATGGAAATTTCAATATGGTGTTGGCTCGCCTTATCCGCATTCTTTTGGGCGGTCTTGGAAAAGATTTTTTTACGTGTGATTGTTTTGAATCATTCGGCCTTCAACAGAGTAGTAAGGGGACCTTCATATGGAACTAGGACGTATTGGTAAAACAGTGTTAGTACCGATCCCGTGACCGAAAATTACGTTTTCCATTTGTCAATCAGGTGTCTGGACACTTTTTTCAACATAGTGTATAATCAATTTCAAAATTCTAATAGTTTAAATTAATGCATCCAGTGAAATTTAATCAATATTGATTAGAACTTCATTATAAGCATTCTGAACATCTAGTCATTGCAACTCGATGCTCTATAATTTCCTTCTTAAATAAATAATTTAACTTGAAATAATACTTTGATTCCTTGTTATATCTTGAATTATCCTTGGATCTTGGAAGTACAGTGTCTCTTCGTAAAATCGCTTATGTTCGAACAATTTTGATTTCATTGAGCAATTTATTATTGATTGACCATTCAAAAGTTAGACTTTAATGAAATCTTGTTGAACTATATTTCATAAAGGTCCCAAGAAAAGCTGTCACTTTTGTTGCCAAAGCCAGAATAGGCCATGTCGTCACTCAGGCCATTTCCACAGATTCTAGCTTGCTGATGCACATAAATGTCTTGTCTGCTTGAGTAACAGAGACCTCGGAACATATCTTGTTCTTCTGTACTAAGAATAACTGTTTTAGGGAGATTTTGACTGGACTATGTTACTCCTACTTTTTGTTCCTGTTTTTTAATCTACATTACGTTTTGTGTTTATCACTTCCAACGGTTGTCTCGACAAGGTATCTCGTCATTAGAAAAATACTGACCAGATCTTTATGAACTATATATCTAGTATTACAAGAAAACTGGCCAGGTCTTGATCTTGTTATAAAAAATCGACAGTATATTGACGCGATATCTCGTTATAATCAAAATTGGTCTGATCTCGATGGACAAGATATCTCGTCGAAACCACTTGGAGGTTTATAGAAGACATTGTGATGTCAGCGATAATGTATCGGACTCATGTACGAAGATGTAATGAAACCTAGTACTACTTTCCACAACTCCATAGGTGAAATCAAAATTATAATCAATAAACCAATGTATTCAGAGATTAAAGGTTTCAAACGTAAGATAACTTAATTATGAAATTAATAGTATAATGTATTAAAGAAGCTCTGACGTCACAACGCTTTTCTCCTTTGTCTGTGGGAAAGTACGAGGATCGAAACCCTATAACCTCCTAAAATGACGGGGGTGCGATAGACGTGTTTAGCAACCGGTGGGTTGGGAGTTTGAAACTCGATCCAACCAAATACCGGCGAGTAAGTTGGGGCTGGTGCATGTTAAATCTGTCGCGACTTCAAATGTCCTCACGTCCGCTTGGTGTCGGAGTGTGGAGAGTGGGTGCCAGGTCAGGTGTCGACCTCCACATCTGACAGTGGTTCAAAATAAAGACGTGTCGTTCTCGGATCTTTCGCTTAGGGATTGATCCCGGAATATAGCCGAAAGCCCGTTGTATTATTCCAGTGCGACGTTAATTCAACTACCCCTCCTAAGATGAAGCTACTTTTAGCAGGAATCGCAGAGAAATTTCAAGAAATGAACAATGTGCTTTGGCTTTGATGCTTTGTACACAAATGAAATATTACTAGAAGTCAAACTGAAACTTTTTGAATTTTATAACGATCGGCGTCGGTTTCATTTTATTAACCGTCGATTTCACAGTGATATTGATTTGAATCGGTTCATGGGAATTTGATTGTATTAAACCGTTATTAATAGGTGATTTTATTAACCTGTAATTTTATCAACGTTAAGTACTGTAACTAGAATCAACTACCATGCTAACACCCTGTTAAATTGATGAGGTTTCATTTAGCTTCTTTCTTGAAAAAAATCTCGATTTTTTTTTTCGTAAAGGAAAGCATACTTTTGGAATCTGAAAAGTAACGTTAGAGTTTTACACAATCTCACAGACAAGTACAACAACAACATGGTTGTGGATAGTCTTCAAAGTAGACCTTTTTCTGAAAACCATAGACATAGAATTCTCCTTCTTTGCGTTTCCACTTGTACAATGCTCTTGTAAGAGGAACAGCTCGCAGTACTTGCCTCTGAAATGAAAATAAACGACAACCTAAATGGGAAGTTAATCTGGCTGTCTGATTTGGGTTTTATGGAGCAAGGTCAATGGACAACCCACGACAAAAACATGACCAAATAAAATTCAATAAAAACAGACAAAAAGTTTATAACTGGCAGTAAAAATAAATTAAAGACCATATAAGTTCACATCAAGAAAAAAATAAAATTAAAGTATTTCAATAACATTTTGAGAACAGTAAATAACATATTAAAATGTGTCATTATTGATATAAATAGTTGTAAAATAATAGTTTAAAATACGTTGGTGGAAATATTAATGGATGAAAAATGATGGAAATATTGAATAAGAAATGATGACAATGTAAAATCATAATATATAAACACGATATATATTTAAAAGCATAATATTGTAAAAATGTAATAAGATATGAATGGGGTTTTCCAATCAAATACTTTGCAAATTAAAAATAGATTTGTAAAAAATGTGGTGTTGATAATTAAAAACTGAATTTAAAATACTAAAAGAATATCTTCCTGTGTTGTTCGAGCTAAAATCACGAACCTAATTCGAAAAGTCTAATACTCAGTTTTCCTATCAATATTTTGATTTGTGGCACACTTGCTTCAGGGATGCGATATTTCTGAATTCCATCATCATTAACAAAAACGATGTCAAATTATTTTGATACGATATTCATGAAAAATTTCTTTTAAAGCATATACGTTTCTTAAAAATTCCATTCACTGGCACAAAGAGCGTGTTTTAAAATTAAATGTCTTTAGAGGCTTTTTCTACAAGGCTAAATGGTACATGCTACCACAAAAATACTGGCACAAGTACTGTAGTGATAGCATGCACGTATTCCGTTCTGGGTAACCGGAAGTAAAATCCTTCCTTTCTGGTGTTTTGTTTGGCTAGATTACACGTTTTTGAACCTTGCACCATGTAACCCAAATTACCTACCTACCATCTAGTAGGTAGGAAGTTGAACTAACGGGCCATTGGCAACTGCAAGACTTGGCGATTACTATCAAGAAATTAACTCACGTCTTTAGCAATATTGAGCACAAAATAAATCATTCATTAAAATCTAACTTCTAAATATTTTTTTTCAAAATTACGAGGACTTGTCCTCGGATCTTTTCCTTCGGGATTGATCCCAGTCCGTCGCCAATAACCCGTTGTGTTGCTCCAGTGCGACGTTGTTTGAACTATCTACCTAAACAGTTTAATTACAATATATAAAATAATGGAACACACTGATGTAGCAGTAGCAGCTTAACACACAGAAATGAAATTTTGATCATTCAAAAAATGTATAACTGAAAAATGAAAGATTATACAAACTTATAAGAAAAGACGTTTGTAAAAGAGCGAGCTTTGAATTCACTCAGGAGTAATTCCATAAGTACTCTGAATAAAATACCGATAAAAGTAATATCGATTTAATTACAAAAAGAACACATATTAATAATACCTAGAAATTCTGAAATATGAACGCATTTCACTGTCTTAATTGAGATGCATAAACTAAAGAATTCTAAATGGAATTAAAAATAAAACCTTAATTCAGGCATTGCCAGATACCGAGTAGCAAAACTAAACTTTTATTATCAATGAGTTCATATCTCATGCGCTTTTCTTATTAAATAAATATTCGTTTCCCACAAAATGAAAGTTAAATTAGCTGTAATGGAGGTAAAATTTGATCTTTGAAACTAATTTCCATCACAATCACAAACTGTTCATTATATTTTACATTACCTGCATGCGTATGAGTTCGTCACGATTTGATGTATCGTGCTTTTTGACCAAAATTTCAGAAGCTGCATTGATTTTTCTGTCAGAACAATGAGTTATTGGAAAAACCTAGAAAATATATGCAGCACTAGAGTTTTCATAATTAAGGACCTCAAATTAACAATCTAATATAAATAAAAATGGGGGTTTTGTTTGTGCATTGAATATTTTCGAGACATTTCGGGTTATTTATCCGTTTTGGGTCCTTCTAATGCAAAATCGGTGTCTTGCGAGTTTGGTGTACCCGTACTACGTCCAAATGGCTGGGTGCATTTTCATGAAACTTTGCATATGAGTATTTAAATTAATTTGGTGACTGAACTTTGTTGCGTTGGTCTGTCTGTCTTCCCGTTTTACGTCTGTTTTTATCCATGTGTTTGTTTAAGTACACATAAAATTTATTCAACATACTTTATAAATCATATTTTAATTTAGTGGATACATTATTTGAATTTTCTTTGCTCACATATTTAGACAAGTTTCATGCTAAAACTTCTGAGTAACTATACTTAAATCAACCATAATTTGGTAAACTTTGGAGAAGGTGGAAGGCATATTGAGCATTGCGATTTCTTGGATTGTTTTACCAGTATCGCTGAAAGAGCAATTATTTTTCCTACACATACTCTCAATTATTCTATGCATTCTGGGGTAACATTGGCACACTCTAGAGACTTTTCTTTCTTACTAAAAATTTGAATTCTACGAAATGTAAAATGTTAAATTTGGTATTTAATTACCTTTGGTGGAATTGTGTATTTAAGAATTGTGTACCTTTATTAGAGTGTGGTAGTTGTTACATGGGATGAATAGGAGTTACAATTTATGTTACGGAAACGGAAGTTAGTTAACCAATTCAACCCGAATAACGCCGGGTAATTCTGCTACTTCATAATAATTTACTGAATGGTAACAGAAATTATGTGTTTGTGTAGAGAATTCAATCAGTCCAAATGGATCCATATGCCGCGCCTTCACTCGTAGAAAACGTATGACTCCCGTCACAGATCACACCTGGACTTTAGCGTCATGAGTGGTGAAAAGGGTATCAAAGGTTGAAAATGTTGTGCGATGTCTTTTCTTGAGCAGAATCAAAGAATACATGTACCTTCTAATGAAATAGACGGAGCATGTGGGCGGAGTCGCTGTGAAGTGTAGGTCACGTGGTCTTGGGAATCGGCTTGGGCATATTGGCTATCGAAGCGCAAACTAATGCATTTTATCGCGCTCGTCAATTCATGTTCATTAGAATTCGTGCTTTCTTCCAATACCGAGTGACAATCCCCTGGTTATCCAACTGAGCTATAAGGAGCATTAATACGAAGCTGCGCGCATGTTCCCCGTCTATGTTATTAGAAAGTCAATAAAAGAATGCGAGTTTCGTCGTATCATTGAGGTTTCGTTTGTTCGTATCGTATCGTAACGTATCGTTTGTTCAGTTCCATCTACCATTTTCATCGTCCCACCTATTTGCTTTTCTCTGTTCAATGCGAATGTTGTCATCACAAGAGTAGACACTTTACTGATCGATCAACAGGGGTTTATTTACCAATTCCTCGCTGTGACAACTCATTTCAGCAACAATTTGTAGATACGCATTGGAGAAAAGGGTTGTTTTGTTCCTCCACAGTCACGTCAAACTGGAATCTATGGCTTAAAGCAGAGATGTAAAAGGCGAGAATGAGAGAACAGAAAGAAGCTAACTAGATGAAACGTGAATATTCGCTGCCAGATAATGAAGATTCAGTATCGGAGTTAGTTTGGTGTGAACTTTGCATAGCTTGTCACTGAATTCAAGACAATTTTTCTAAGCTTGCACGAAGTGCTGCCATGACAGGGAAATATTTCCGAAATAACTGAATTTTCCTGATATTTAAGTAAATTTGATTTAACTGATCGGATTTAGAAATGGGCCATATTATATGTTAAAATCATTCTCTACCTGCTCAAAAGTCTGCAAGCCTATCTTGAAATCGTAGCCGCCTAAACAGGAATAGTGGCCATAGAGTTTGTCTGCAAACCAGTAGGTGCCGGATACGAATCTCGGTTTGTGAGAGCATGAATGTTGGTGATTGTCACTGTTAGAAGTAACGGTGATTTACTCACTGGGTACGCCTTCAAACATAGCAGCCAGATCGCGCCTTGTAGAGCCGAAGAGGTCAGTGGTCGAGCATTAAAAATTAAAACTGAAATTCTAACTGTATGTTGGTAATTTGCTTTATATACTTGCTAAATAATGTTCATCAAATTGATACTTTGAATTTAATAACTGTTTGATAAATCAAAACTGTTTGAGAGCGTCCTACTTCTAGATACGTCGTAAATCTTAGCGAGAAGCTAGTTTGGCTCGTGCAACGAATCATTCAAGATTGCTTAGCAATATTTGGGATGGGTTACAACCCTATATATACAACTCTAGAATTGTATAGTTAATACTATTGGCCTAGAGATGTTTACACTACGAGGCCAATTTTTATTCTGCTATGAAACCCGTTTTGAGACTGATTGAAAAATGTTGGAATTGGGAAACAAACCTAGATTAATCGAAATAGAAAATGTTTAACTATCTAAGCATTCCGAAATATCTACGAAAACTCGTGGAAAAGAGAGGTTTATATTTTAATTTAATCGAATTAATAGTATTTAAAACTTATATAATGCTATATACCTTTGTGTTCTCTTCTCTATAAACTTCCCTTCCAGTAGCATCACGGATTAATTCTCTTGGTAAATTTAAAGTTTCTGAAATGAAGTCACTCAAATGATTCGTCCTGAAAAGAAATGCAGACTAATGACTCAGTCACAGCAGCTTAGGTCAAAACATATGAAGATATTTCACTCAAAAGCAAACAAGTCCACTTTTAATGGTATTGCAGACGCTGTTCTGTTCTGTGCTTTTGGCTGAAACCACTGTTTTATCAGCATGAGGTGGACATGCCTCTGTGGTTTTGCCGCCCCCCACCGAAACAGCAACCCCTGAACTACTTCCGCAGACGTGACTGTTCCCTCACCATGAGGTCCTGATAGTGGAATGCTTAGCGATCTGGTCCTCGGTTCAACAGGCTCCTGGTTAGAACCCCAGTCTTCTTTACATGGATAATCGTAATCCACTTTAAGCCATAGGTCCCGGACTAATTACTTCAATGTGCTGATTGGTTAAGAGTATCGTTCCTTTAGGACTTGTAGACCGGAGCGGCAGTTGCCTTTTCTATTATATATATTTATACTACGCCCGCCTTCGGTCTCTTGGCCATCAACCAACAAACAGCCTAATACTTCTGAAGAGAAAAAAATATGACTTAAAACACTATCAACAGTATTTTCAATTTTATTGTCAGGAGGTTTAGAAAGTTCTTGACAGTAGAATCTCAAAATTATCCTTGAGGTGGTCTCCAATCATTTCGTCCAGTTCGCAAGCGTGACAGATAGCTGATCTCAGCACTCCAATAGGTGTAAGTCTCTTTGTAGGTAGTCATGTCCGGTAAGAAGTCGAAAGCAAGCGACTCGTACAATTCTAGCCAAGGAACCCGGGATACGAGTTTATCCAAATTAAAGCAAATTCATCAATTCCAGTTCCTTCCTGTAGACATTTCTTTGTCGATTGAGAGTAATATTCTTTTGTATTTATGGAAGAGCATATTAAGAGCTGCATAAAATTTATATATATATATATATATATATATATATATATATATATCGTCCCGGGACATATATGAATATCCTGAATATTTTTCTTATGCATCACTGTATATATCTCATCCCATTATTGGTAGAATTTCTTCTCCTCCGCTCTGGCAAGTCATTCAGGGGAACGGCATCCCCTTTCGCCTCGACTCTCGCCATCCAGCGGAGATCCCCAAGTTCGGCTCATACAAAATACCAAGCGAGGGCCATCGAAGATCATAACATAACAATATCTTTCAATAATATATTAAACCGTAGATTTAGATATTTTTATTATATATATATATATATATATATATATATATATATATATATATATATATATATATATATAATAAAAAAATTCAAATACCCAGAACATTGAGAAAAAAGCAAACGTACAAAGCCAAAAAGCTAAAAAAAGATCTCAAGGGATGAACATTAGTCAAACAGAACTGTCCATGCATGCTCGCAGAAGCCGCAGATATAGCATGGCGAGTGAAATAATTCAATTAAAGAAAACCAAAAGAGAGAATATTTCAAAAAATGAAGTGATGTTGGTGGATCAGGGCATCAAGGAGGAGCCTGACCCAGACAACACAAAATGGCGTTTTATGCGTATGGGCAGCGGTACGCCAAAAGGTGCACTCTCCTCATGAACAAAATTGAAAAAAAAGGTGAACAACAAGGCAAATTAGGCAAAAAGTCCATGAATGAGTTAAAATAGATACCACAGATTAAAACAAAACACATTAGATTAAAACAAACACAATAGAATAACAGCAGACTAAAACTGGACTGTCAAACAGTGTATAAAGGAACAAAGATGAAATAGGTTACCCATATCAACAAAAACAGCAACGGTCAGAACAACCAGCCACACTCCACATTTATTGACGCCCCGAAAAATTTTAATACTACGGGACACTGTTATGAATCATATATTTAATGTATAAGTAGTGTGTTGAAAGTGCTGGGGTGAAAGTGTTCAATTACATAACAAAATAAATAATGTTCGATTGCTGCTTCAAAATGAATAGTCAAATACATAATAGATAGTGTTCAATTCCTTCTATTAAGAATAGATAGTTATATATAGTTTATAAAGAGTAAAAGTAAACGAGATGCCTTTACATATTTTTTGACAATTTTGTTTCATTTAAAGGTTTGAAATCCATTTATGGAGCATGGATACGTTATTCATTATAGAATCATTGAAATAAGATATGGAATGTGAGTAACGAAACTTTGTCACTAATAGAAATGAGCAATAAAGAAATTTTAGTGCAGATGCTATTCACGGATCTGCTATTTCTGTATAATAAAGTTAAATTGACCTCAAGTACATATCAGTTGAGTTGAAAATTAATTTGTTTCGTACCACGTGACAATAAGCAACTTGTAGTGTTTCAATCTTCCATAGCCGTCGCACTCTGAGCATTCTACTTGGCCGGATCCGTTACATCTAAAGCATCTAGAAAAACATTTGAAAAATAAAATGAGTTTACTTAATACATGATAACTATAGTATATTTTTTTAGTGTGTGCTATGATGGCAATTTGACATTTTAGAACAATTCAAGCTTAGAATTCTTATGGCACTACACATGCCAGTTTTCTTCTAGAAGGCATTCGAATCACGAGGTTTTGAATGAATCATTTCTTTAAATAAGATAGATGTGACTCTTCATCAAGCAAACCCACATCGCCAAAGTTGTGCAAAACGCACACGGCGATATCTAACGCAGAAATGGACAAAGCAACAACAGGTGATAGATTGAAAAGTAAATAATGATTCAATTGGCTTCTTTAGCGCAGATTCTGGTTCTAAATTTATCGTTCAGTGCAGTAATGAGTTGGCTCTGGGGGAAACCAAACACAGCGATCGTTTTTCATGCTTTTGGTATGGCAGTCCCTCTTCTAACGAGCTATCACACCTATTCAAAAATCAACTGAACCAAAGTCGTCAAAGCGGCCTTCTCGTCGGAGCCGCTCTACACAAAAATCAATTTTTCCCTCTGTTATAGAAACTGTCGTAGAAATTAAATGATATATGATAAATTATACATTAAATCATATGTTTTTATTTAAAATTACGTAAAACTGCAAGTTAAACACAGAATAGATGGTACAACATTTTTAAATATTTCTAAATAATGTAGCATATTTTCGAAAACAGAAATTCCTCACTCTTACTTTTGAGTCTTTTGTTAGGTACTTGAATTAACGTCGCACGGGGAGCAACACAACGAGCTATTGGCGACGATCCGGGATCAATCCCAAAGGGAAAGGTCGGAGGACCGCTCGTAATTTCGAGCCACTGTTGGATTTTAGGTTTAATGGCACCAAGCACTCTCACTTTTGAGACACTCAAATCTTTTTACTAATTCAATTAAAGATATCAGCTTGAAATAACCAACTGCCTTTGGACATCGAATTCTAAATAAATAGAGCCAGATTTCTTCTGTCTCAGAAATCAAAAAGGGACTAACATGGCTCAGTGGGTTTTCTCAACGCGCTAGAAACCTGTGAGTTGTAGGTGAAACAGGTTCAATTCCTGTCAGATTCATTTCCTCTCTAGGTGTATTTCTCTCTCTTCTGTGCCAAAGCTTTCATATGTGTTCAATCGGACTCCATAACTTGAGTACGATTGGAAGCAACCGGAGGGTTGAGAGTTCGATACTTGATCCAACCAAAGACCGTCGTGTACGTAGGGGCTGGGGCACGTTAAATCTGTCGTGGACTCAAATGTCCACAAGTTGGCATGGTGTGGAAGTTTGGAGAGTGGGGTGCCAGATCAGGTATGACCTCGTCGTATCACCGTGGTTTAAAATTTCGAGGTGTTGTCCTCGGTTCTTTCCTTGCGGGATTGATCCCGGGTCTTCACCAATAACCAGTGCGACATTAATTGAACTACTTACCTGCCATTGTCTTCAGTTTGTCGCTGCCTAGCCAAATATGACTCTTGCGCCATGAAAGCCAACCAACCGAAATCAAAAATTCATTGAGGGGCAAGTACAATGACAGATGTAACCAAATGCGCGTTATATCGAAGGGTTGCTGAACAATAAAACTATCGGAAAGAGGTTCAGGATAAAAATTTCTTCCATAAAAGACTCCCTGTACTACGGTTTTTCAGTCTACGATGTTTGGAATTAGTGTTTAATACAAAGCAATCCTGAAATTTCATCTGAGTAATATGTCGATATACGGCACAAGATGCGCGAAAGATGTTACCAAAACACAAGCGTCCTCTATATTTAGTTTTACCGAAAACCTTATGCCACTATTAGAAAATTTTTTCATTAATTTTTTTACATTTTCTTATTAAAAGAATACGAATGATATTAGTCAGAACTAACGAGTTATATCCTGTCCCACTACAGCTCGAACAGTCCTCGTCTTCTTCCTTCTTGCCCGTACCACTGCAGCTCCAACACCTCTCCTACGAAATAAAATACCAAAAGTAAAACAAATAGGTAGCACACACTATTGTAAAATATGGAATTTCAAAAGGTTTCATGTGTTTAATCTGAGAAAAAATTATCCCATTGGGCAACTATGAAATTACTTAATTTCTTAAAACATAAAGATTGTTTGAGGGTCATGGTAGCCCGGTCGGAAGAGTAGCAGATTAACAATCGGAGAATTACGAGCCAACCAAACACCGTTGTGTGCGTGGGGGCTGGTGCACGTTAAATCTGTCCTGGCCTCAAATGTCCTCATGTTGGCGTGGTGTGGAAGTTTGGAGAGTGGGTTACAGCTCAGGTGTGACCTCGTCATCGGATTGTTGTTCAAAATTTCGAAGTGTTGTCCTCGGATCTTTTCCTTTGTGATTGATTCCGGACCGTTACCAATTGCCCGTTGTGTTGCTTCAGAGTGATGTTGATTCAACTACCTACCTACCATAAAGATTACTTGTTAAATTATCACGAACTTGATTAACTTAGTTTGTTAAATTAGATTTGATCGAAAATATGCTTCTAATTGTGATGATGATTCTCCGAATTAAGTGAATTATGTACCACATAGCTTCTCAACAGTGAATATTGGAGCACATTATGCATTGTAAAGGGACTTGTTTCTTTGAAACTGAAACAATATTTTGTATTCTATTGTCCAACCGTTGTCCTCTTTGGTCGTGCAAGAGGAGAACTGAGGACTATTTGTGAAGTAACCAGTGGGCAAACCACCATTATTCCTAATAGGGACAATCACGTACTTTCAAATCGGGATTCGACCCCGGATCCTATTGGGTAGAAGACTAATGATATGATCACTATAACAGTTAGACAGCAAAGTTAGACACTATTAAAGCAATATTAACAAGGCATCATTGTATCGCACCCCGATTGCAATACAAGTGTAACAAAAGATGAATTTCCTATTTTATTTGTAGAAAGACTAAATAGATACTTCTGCATGCTACAGCCTGCACGAACTGCTCTCGTCTGGAATCTACAGTGGTAATTTTGCAGAATGCAAAAGTATGTATATGTACAGCCTTTCTGCACATGAAAACAGGAAATTCTTTTTTAGTTATAGAGGTATTGCAATCGAGGTGCAACTTGTATTAAAACGGTACTTGAACTTGAATTACGAGTAGTTAACAGCGGACCCAGGGATTATGAAGAGTCAGAGAGAAGTATATGCGAAACGACAAGCAGAGTGAGTGAAAAAGCGCGATCATCACTTTAAAGGTTGATTCAAATGTTTATGAGTGGAATGCAATGGCATTAAATCAATAATGAATCTGCCTGAGAACTCGATGGAGAAACGAAACGCGAATAAAAATAGAGTATGTTAAAGAAAAGTGTTTCGGAATTCACACCTATCCAACGCAATCAATTCTGTTCGTTTTTACTACACTGGCGTATAAAACTTTAAGGTTTTCATCTACTTTGCTGTGTTGCCTGGATGCGGGACAGTGACAAAAAAGTACATAGGGGATAACCGAACCGACGAGTAAACACAAAACTATAAAAAGAACAGAAGCGAACAGTAAATAAGTGTTAGAACTGAAGTGATGATACTGTACTGAGTGCTACGAAACAGAAGGGTAACTGTCAAAACTTAAATAAAGAGAGAAAGCGGTTCTTAGCATGCTGTATGATCACCTCAAATTCTGATGTAGGCTTCACACAGTATTTGCATACTGAGAATAAGGTTGGGGATGAGTTCCTACTGTAGCCCAACCCGTCAAAGCCCTGCCCTCTCTCTGACAGAGCATCGACCTTCTGATGAAAGACACAGAACATGTGGAGGAGTCGCTGTCATAAGATCTCATATGGGTAAGACGTTGGCTTACGAATCGTTTTGGGTCGATTGACTACCGAAGCGCAGACTAGTATTTTTAATCGCCCTGGATAATTAGTTTAACCAATCAATAATTTGTCCCACATAAGGATTCATGCTTTTTCCACAACCACTTGACCGATCTTTAAACCGAGAGACAAGAAGGAATGAAGCTTCGATCACATGCTCTGTATGTTTCATTAGGATGTCGATGTATCAGAGCCTCTGATGTTACGATTCCAAAATTTTAATATGCACTAGCTTTCTATTAAATATCCTCGGTTATTCAAATCGCCACAGGATGTTACGTCTAATTTTGAGGTTGTAACCTTTAAAAATAGTGGTGTTCCTTAAGTTTTGCACGCCAGTGTATTTACATACAGTCTCCTTTTATTAACAACTTTTCAATAGATATGTGCCTAAGCGTGTGCAAATACCCCTCCAGCTCCGTAACAAGAAGAGCACCGAATACGTCCGTTTCCAACGCATTCCCCGCATTGCTTCACGTAGGCAGTGTGGGGAATCTCCTCCGTTGTTCTGTAGTTTGTGAACTTGGTGGGTTGGCATACTTCAATATCCCACGGTTCAGGAGCAGGACCGTTCTCCGGACCGTCTATCCTTTGACCTGAAACAATGAAAACATTTTCTTTATTTTTGAACGCTCAAAGCGAAATTCACATTCTTCTGTACAAGGTGAATTATAATGGGTATTATGGTGACAACCGTTTTTTTCTAAATGGTAGGCTGTGTTGATATGAATACTCGGGCCTGATGTTGGATTGTAGAATAAATGAAGCAGATATAGGAAGTTTGAAGGATTGTTTATTGTGTGAATATTCAACAATTAGTATATATATATATGCGAACGATTAAAGTGCAGTTTGATATTAATATTGAAGGATAATTTTATTGACTAAAGGACTGTGATTGTAATGTAGTTTGGTAGTTTTCTAATGATATTCACAGTATTTATTTGGGTGCACTAAATGAAAGAAAGACTAATTCATTAGACAATTCAGTGTTTATCGAAAGCTGGCAAGTTGCTCTTTCGCGTAGACTACATTCAATGTATTTCTGTCTGGCTTTTCGACGATTATATGGGGCCGCCATTGTTAAGTGGGTATGGCCATTGCGCTAGCAACCTTCGAGTTGTAGACGGCGCGGGTTCAATTCCTGTCAGCTCCCCTCCGATCCGTACAAAACGCTCGACACCTCACGGTGAGTGGGATCGGAGAGGGTCTCTAATTCCTGTCAGCTGCATTCCGCCCTGGGTGTATTTCTCTCTTCTGTGTCAGTAAAACTTTCATTGTGTGTGTTTGTCTATTACTTGATATTGTATGTCTTGTGTCTGGTGCAGCATGGCCAAATATGGCCCTTGCGCCATAAAACCTCGAACCAATCGACGAGCATATGCCGAAATTGTAAAATTTTTTGATGCGATACAAACAGCCAACACTGTACTCAACTTCACTTCTAATGCCTTAAATCGACAGATCTGAACGTTAACTTCCATTTGAAACTGATTGCGACGGTTTGCTCGGAGCAGCGGAAAGTCCCCAAAATCCAGCCTCTGTCCTCCCACCCCGCTAATAGCGGCGCGTGAACTCAAGGTCGCTAACAAGTCTTTGTTCCCTCAGCTATTGAGTGACACTAGGTTGTTTTAGTTCGCGTTGACAGTATAGAAATTATTTTAGACCGAACTCGATGCATATTTTTTCGTAACACTCAACTTTCAGTACTAACCACCTAGTACTGGTCTGATTTAAAGACGTATTCACATCAAAAGTGTTCGAAGATGTACTGTCTGCCCGATACGAGAGCTGTTCCAAGCACAAAGCATACACCTGTCTGTTGCGTAGAAGAGCTGATCTGATCCCATGCTTGAACAAATGAAGGGCTTCGGACAACGTAATAACAAACTTTTCAAATATTTAAGGCAAGTAATTTTCAAAATTTTAAAAATTCTAAAATTATGATGGCTTATCCACTATTCAAGTCGTCGTGTAATCTTAAACTTTCGAGTATTAACTCACTCATTCAAACAATCAGAATATTTTGTATCCTCTTGAATATCTTGTTTTTAATTTTTTTTTATTAAGGAACATTTTGTTGTTTTTAACTATGTTGCCTGCAACCCGTCAAATGTATTCTAGTTTGTCACATTGGAAGCCTTCCAAGAGGTTTTGACCAGATATCTTGGCCATCAAGATCTGGCCCTCAGGGACACATCTTTACTTGTGTCCGTGCTTCGTGGACCGAGGTAATCTTTATAATCTTTAGTAATCGATAAAACCGATGGTAATTTTTTCTTTTCCCATGGGATTTACTATCTGGTAAACACGGGTGTCGCGCTCCAGGGTTACAAAAGCGATCTTTTTCTGCTTTCATCCTATTATTCTATTCCCCAATACCTCTTCATTTCCCCATTCTTGACGTTTTTTACTTAAGTTGTCTGCCTTGTGTTTGACCAAATATGGCCATTGTGCCATAAAACCCCAACCAACCATCAAGATCTGACCAATTTTGCTGGCGTAGCTTGTCCGCTTTTGGACCTTGCACCATAAAACCATAACATCCACCAACTTTGCTAAAGATGTAAAGCTATCTCGTCATTAAGATACAGCCGATTTTTTTATGATGACGAGATCAAGATCTGGTCAATTTTGTTCTAATGACGGATATTCCGCCCATCAAATCTGGTCAGTTTCGCCAATAACAAGAAACTTCTTCAAGACAACCGCCAGAAGGGTTAATGACGAATTGGGAATATTTGTCACGAATATTTACTTGTTTCCGAGAATATCTATACTAGTTACTGTCTCTTTCCAACGCCAACATTCACCAAAGACAAAATAAAATTGACATACACCAGAGTCACCCTTATTCATGACGAAGTAGCTATTCAAACTTTCTTCCCTGTTAGAATTTCTTCCGGCAAAATTCTATTTTTACGGAATTGGAATCGTACATTACGCAAAGCTAGAGAAAGAACTTACCCCGGTATCCTTCACTTCGGTCCACAGACTGTCTTTTCTCCCCAAAGGATTCCAGTTGATACTGAAAAAATTAAATCTATGTTAAAAAATGGAAGTGAGAGATATGTAAGATCTTAAAAAATCAAAAGACACTCACATGAAAAGTGGAACCATTTTCAATATTAAACAAAATCATATCTTTAACGAATTTGGAACCATAACAACAGTGGTCGTTCACGTATTCTAAACATGCTTCTCGGAGATCTTCGTCAGACAACAGGCCTAAACTGAAAATGTTTGGATGGATGAACATTCATTTCTTAGAAAAATGCAACACGAAGGTTGCATTTTTGGAAATGGAACACATTTCTTACCCTCAAAAATTTCAGTTTGATGATTTAGGAAGACTTTATATTGCTTTAGAAAAACGTAACACGTATCGTAGTTATTTTACTAACAATAATTTCAGTTTGAAATTATTAATGAAGCTTTTTTTTATTGCTTTAGGCACCCTTCACTCCAACAAAACCCGAGTTAATCTGAATCCAGTAGTAACAGACTAACATAGATTGATCACGTGAATATTCAGTTTCCTATCTACTTGCATACCACAAAAGTAAAAATCCTACGTAATTATATTTGGTTAACAGTGACAATTCGGTAAAATTACAACTCGGTCTCCTTTTTCATTCGTTTTTCATCTTCCAAACAAAGTATTTTCGAAAGCCAAGTTTCGGTAAACAAAGAAACGTCCTGTCTTCAATTTCTGCTGTTCAACGTCGATACGCATCATGAAATATCGATATTTTATGATATTAAAAACTTCGAAAGTATCTGTGGGACCACATCAACAGAATTCGGGCAGATATTTTCTAATTATTTTGTACTATAACATTCACTTAAAAATATAAAAATGAGTTTAAAGTCGCATTTTTTCATAATAATTAGTGTAATTCAGTATACCTTTGTTTAGCTAAAATTATTTAGAGATTATTGATGATTTGGGCAGTTAAGTAATTGCTTAAGTTCATGTTGTGAAATTCATGACTATCAATAATGCAATGCACTTTTTAGGAAATTTTAATATTATGGTATATATAAATAGCTTTCGCTAAATTGAAAATAAAGCATAACACATTTAAAATTTGAGTTTTAACTTCTATGCACAAGACAACTCATATACGTTTTCTAGAATGGTATTTTTGAATGCGACATTGTTTCTCTGATTTCATGAATCATGCTGAAAATCACACAAATGTATTTTCCCATAGTGGGGATTATTATTCAATCCCCTTCCCACACTATTTTGAAAATAAATAAAAGTGGAAAATAAAACAAAATAATGAATGAAAAGATACTGTCACACAAAGTTATAAAAAATTTCCTTACTTTTGTGGACTGGTTCTTTCTATTGCAGATGACTGAGTAAGAGGTGCACTTTGAGTTGAAAAAACTGAAAAATATTTTTTAAATATTTTTATTATTTTTTTTCTCAGACGATACTCCAAAATTGCGAGGTATTATCCTCGCAATTCGGAGTATCATCTTTCGGGATTGATTCTGGACCGTCACAAATAGCCCGTTGTGTTGCACCAGTGAGTGGTAAATTCAACTACGCACCTCACGTGAAATTGAAATAAATCTAATATATCTTTTAAAGATTTCTTGAACTTATTTCAGAAATAATGTTGAAATAATATATTTTGTTTCTCTCTTCGTAAAACACTGCAATATCTGCCCTGACTGACAAATATATACACACGATGTATAGTCACTATATACTCTAATTCACTAGCAAGACTGATATGATCTCAGATTAATAAAATACTACATGAAATATAATGAAAGAAACAATTTTCACTTTTAGTTTTAAAAGAATGATGGCACGTGGCATCATTTTTGAACGAAAATTTCATTAATAATTGACCTCTATATGAGAAGTTCTTTCGTGTCAAACTAAATGTAGGGGGCGTTAGTGTTTCCGGAGAGAAACGTGTTTCCTGTACTTATTCCAAACATGATGTCACTTGTCTTGTTTTTCGAATACGTTTTCGGCACTTCGTCAATAAAAATCCCAAAGAATAAATTCCAAATTGATATATGATACTTGGTTAACCTCTCTCTCAGCGCTGATTTGATTCAATGGCAAGCGTTCCCAAAACGGGGATAAACTGCATTTTAAGGTACATAAGTATCGTGCTAGAGCATTTGCGTAGCGGAAGTAAAATCCTCGTATTTCGTCTGGTTTGTTTGTTTACACTGAAAATACTTCTCATAATGTCTATTATGTTTAAGGTTAGATTTATGGAAAATATACGAATTTTTATTCCAATAAATAAAGCAGTTAAAAAATTATGTTTTATTAGGGAAACTTAATAGCTTCTCTTGTTAATAATTTCATGATCTGTGACTAACAATTCGAGAAACTTTATACCTCTGTCGGGATCAAATCCTTCATTGATACTAGGAGCAGAAGGAAACACTCCAGCTGTGAATAACAAAAATAGTTCAGATTATCTAAAATAACATTAATTTTAATGTACAATTTCAATAAACTGTAAAATTGGATCACAATTTGGAATTCAATGACATAGTGATAAATTAAAAATGCAATACTTTATTGATAAATTAAAAATTCTACTAGGAAAATTTTCGTATTTAAGAAAAATACAATTTTAGAAATTATAGATAAACCATGACTGAGATAGGAACCATCAACATCACTCATCTATCTTATAAAATATACATATCAATTCAAATTAAGCGTTTCAAAATGAGTTGCTAATATTTATCATAAAACAACTATGAATTATAATTGAAATATATTCTTGAGACATTTAAATTGGTTGCAATTTAACTGATACGTTGTTTTTCACTTCAAATAAGAATTAATATCGATTTGTTAAAAAAGACAACTGTCATGTCTTAATTTTTAGCCACTAAGTTAGTTTACAGAATAACATGCAGTGCACGCGACTATGACCAGTTCCTTTTAAAACTGCTAATTATTGACAAAGTAAACTCTTAATTTTTAAGCAACTAATTATAGTTTATGAGTAACATTAGAATACTTTATATATAAGAGATATAGTTCAAAAATTTTTATGAAGCTTACGTGCTGCTATACTTTCTTCATAGCTTGGTGGCTTTTCGTATTCGCTTGAAAACTTTTCCATTGAAAGATTGTTTTATATATTGTGCTCCTATAAATAAAATTAGACACTTGAAAATTTTTCTTTTGTAAATATAAATATCATTTAAAGTACTAATTTTTGTTCACAGAGGTCTCTAATATAAACAATTAGTTTTGCTCAAAATAACTTTATCGAAAAACCCTCTTTTTCACACATTGATTTATACCATAGCTAAATATTTTAGAAATCTATCTGTGGTTTTTATGAGGATTTTTGTACAGATTCAATATCTTAAAAACCCTTTTCGAACGATTATTTTCACAAATTATTACGTCATACTTATTTACCAAATTTTATATGCAATTGCTACCAATGTACCATCAGAGCTAATTTGATTTAAATAAATTTCTAAGGGCACATCGCTTTATTTTTTCCACGTTATTTGACAATACTTTTGTAAGAAAAGAAAAATTCCTTATTAGGAAACAGAATTTTGCATGTATCTGTTTCATGAAACACTTTATTCAATTTTACTAAATTCAGTGAAAGTGAACTGTAGTTTACCAAAGACAGTTATTAATTCGTGAAGCTGTTCATTCTGATGAAAAAACTCTAGCTGCGTGTTTTTCATTCGGAAACGAATTTACTATTTGTTACTATTTGTTTGATTACTCCATCTATTCGTCTTCTTATGTCCCTGAGAACAAACCAGATCCTCAATAGCTAATTCACCATCATGTTAATTACCTTTACTTTTTACTAGCTTCTCTCAATTGCTCAATTAATTCTCATTTATCCTTGAATAATATTGTTCAAAAGTTTCTCCTGTAGAATATGTTATGAATTGAGGCAGATCTCATTTATGTATTGACATATCTTGTATAACATTAGAAAGAGCAAAAAAAGTTAGACAAGATTATTGTAAAAATATGTATTTTCCAAAGAATTGGACAGTGTCGTGGGCCTCCCAAGTACAGATTTAGATTCGTTACTATTTTGTCATATTTTCCATTACAGATACTACATACAAATACATTTTAGACTTATCTGTATTCACATTAGACTTTGTCATCAAGGTTTATCCTTCGTTAACAAATGCTGTTTTAGAATATCAGTAACATAAAACAAAGTTAGACTAACCTGTAAAAAAATTATCCTAAGTATATTCCGATTCAGCGTATCCTTTAAACACTTAATTCGAGATATTCGTATTCAATAACACCCTCCGTAATATTTTTTGTCTTCATCTCTCTAGCTCACTTTCATATCAAACACAAAAGAATGAGATAAGTATTACACTATCGCATGTGACATATGGGGGTGATGATAAAATTAATAACGATTGTCAATAAGAAACGCAAAAGTTAAAAATCGACGACCTTGAAGTGCATATCTTTTGAAGTATTATGAATAATCTATCTGCCTCTCTTTGAAATATAGCAGTAAAAGCATATTCATGTTTTGTAAGTGGTATGAGGCTCAGTCAACTTTTAGTTTCATATGATAGGCTTTTTTTGTCAAGCTAAATGTATGTGGCGGTAGCGTTTCTGCTGCGGAATGTGTTTCCCGTACTTATTCCGAACATGACATCACTTGACTTGTTTTACGAATACTATTTTTCTATACCTCGACTATAAAAATTCCAAAGAGTGAATTCCAAATTGATTATATGACAGTTGATTGGTAAACGTCAATTAGATTAAACGCAAAAAAAAAATCGTCAAAACGGCGATAAATTAAGGTTTAAGGTAACCCCCATGTGTATCATGCGAAATCATTTGAGTAGAGGTTGGTTGATTGGTTGTTTTGGCGTTTTATGCCGCAGGGCCCATATTTGGTCAAGCTGCTACAGACACAAGACAACGTCAAGTAAAAAATGGCATGCAAGGGAAAAGAAAAGAGGAACTGGGGAACAGAGTAGGGGAGGAAAGCAGAAAAGATCGCTTGGGTATCCAGGAGTGCTACGCCCTTATTTGCTAAAGATAGTAAACCCCATGCGAAAAGAAAAGATCACTAGTGTACCTCGGGTCTGTGAAGCCCGTGCACATTTGAAGGAGATATGTCCCTGAAGACCATTTGGGTAGAGGAAATAAAATATTGGCTTTCTTCTTGCAAAGAAGAAATAAAGCTAGCATCTCTATTGTAGCATAAACTTCAAATTACGAAAGAAATGTTACGAAATAAATAAATAAATCTTCGTTTCCGTCCCTCCTGGTTTCTTTGTCCACACTGAAAATCTCTCTTGTACCTCAAACCGTTTTATTTACCTATAATTCACAGAGAAAATTAAGACAAGTGAAATTATGATGGAATAAAAATAATTACCATTCAGAATTGAAAACGAAATGCTTACTTTATATTTATTTAAAAAATATTTTCTGCAATCGTATTTTTCGTCATCTTATTTAACGTAGGGGAGAATTTTGACACTATCCCTCGTTTTAGATAGTTTTTCATTCTTTTATATATCGTCGGCTTAGAGCAGAAACTCGTTAACTAACATTTTTTTATATAGTTTCTTATGGTAAAACTGCATTTTCATTCGAAGTTTTTCAGGATTTATGAGGATCTCTTCCTTATTATTTGTTTTGCAAATGTAATTCATTATTTTGAATTTTGTGTAAAAATTATAAAAAGAACAGCAAAATAAAAAATTGCGTTTGAGGAAAGATCTCATTAACAGCACCTTTCCCGCGACATGTATCGAAAATTTTTGAAAACTTAATCTCTACTATTATAAAAGGAAGTGTGTGTGCGGTGTCCAGACGAATCTAGCACTTACAGCCATGAAATTCGGCACACAGGTAGTTCTAAAGGTGACTGAATGTCCCTCGAAGTCCAAATTTTAAAATTGAATCTAGAACTTTTTAAATTAATATTTCATTCTGCGCATGTAGCCCCTCCTCCACTATGATGTTTCTGCGCAGACCGATCTGATATACTTATCGCGCATGCTATCTCTTCACTAAAAACACTCCCCTTCACGTTGAAATGATGGTGTATTCGGTAAAGCAACGTACTGAAGTAGCGGTTAGTGCTTTGGAGAGAGACCCCTGAGTTCGAACCAGGCCGAAGGATAATTTTTATTTTTTCGTTTCTATATCTTTTAAAAATAGTAAATATACTCTAATCCTTCCAATTTTTTCTGTATTTACTTTTACTTTATCCTTTTATTTTTTGAATTCAACACAATTAGTTTTAAAAATTTAATTGATTTTATGCAGCTTTTTCAATTCTGAAACTCTGATTTTTCTGTATTGTCACTGTTTTGTCCTTTTTCGTACCACCAATGTAAAGCAAACAAATGAAGCTCCACCCCCCTACATGTTCGACTAAGTGCCAAGTTCCTACCATCAAGAAATTTTCTGCAACTCAGTTAATAAATTACATGAAATGAAGTAACAATGTTTATTACTGTTTATTTTGGTTTTGATTTCGCTGCCATTGTGATTCATTTAGGTCCTTTGTCGTAATCAGTGAGGTGACATAACAAGATTTTTAAATGTATAGCGTTGTATTTAAAGATTGAAACACATTTTTATTTCAGTAGTAGTTATTTCATAACTTACTTTTGAATTTGTATAATTTCTGCAATTTTAATCTCATTTTTATTTCAAGCAAATAACTACATTATTTTGGTTTAGCGTTATAGAGGTGACATAACAGACTTTTTTAAAAATATAGCGTTATATTTAAAGATTCAATCGCATTTTTATTTCAGTAGTCTTTTTTTCATAACTTACTTTTGAATTTGCATAATTTCTGTATTTGTATAATACAAATCTATCGACATTACATGTGACACAGATGAGGCTGTGAACTGCACAGCAGAATTTTTTAACACATTGGAGCCATCTGGAGTACCAAACAGAGTTTTTGAACACATTGGAGCCATCTGGAGTACCATCGTACATATTACAGCTAGAAATTGGGGCGCCGATTATGCTTCTCAGAAATCTGCATTCACCTCACTCTGCAATGGAACAAGACTCTCTAGCAAGAAACTGATGCCGAATATTATTGAAACCACAATCATGACTGGACATGCCGCAGGCGAAGACGTATTCCTTCCTAGATTCTAGGATCCCAATCATCCCTTCGGATCTCCCTTTCCAATTTAACGACTTCAGTTCCCTATTCACTTAAGTTCCGCCATGAGCATCAACAAGGACAATCGCTGAAAGTTGCAGGACTCGATCTCATTAAACGGTGTTTCTCCCACGGTCAACTGTATGTGGGTTGTTCAAGAGTTGGAAAAGCCGAGGATCTTTACATCCTAGCTCCAAATGGAAGAACATTCAACAAAGTATATCATGAAGCTCTAAGCAAGAATCAGTGAGATGGAAGGAATGAGGCGACATGCCCGTGTCGTGCCGGGTGGTGGTGGGACTCATTCTTAAAATTATTGTTTTCTTTTTTTTTAATGTTTTCAGAATCAGCGAGGACAAACAAGAATGATGTCACGGGCAACGCCGTGTAGTTACTGCTTGTGTAGCTAAGTTGAACTTAAATATCAAAATATAAAACGAAACAAGGGAATTCGTTCACGCAGCGTGGCCACCAACAATAGGCGTTAAGAGTTAATCCTATTAGCACATGTAAAAAAAAGTAAGACTAATGGTAAGTATTTGAATTAATGTCGCACTGGAGCAATCCAACGGGTTATTTGTGACGGTCCAGGATCAATCCCGAAGGGAAAGATCGAGGACAACACCACGTAATTTTGAACTATTGTCAGATGATGATGTCAATACCTGAACTGGCACCACACTCTCCAAACTTCCACTCCACGCCAACTTGATGACATTTGAGTTCAAGACAGATTTAAAGTGCAGCAGCGTACACATCGGTCTTTGGTTGGATTGAGTTTGGAACTCGTAACCCTCCGGTTGCTAATCCGTGACAAATTGGGCTACCGCGTGTCAGTAAAACTAATGAAATATAACAAATTCCATTTCCTTTTTTTTCATAATGCCACTTTCTTTTCTAAAAAAGCATTTTCAGACGTTTCGATTTAATATAGCTATGTGAAGCAAAAGAAACTCATTTCATAGTTGGTCACACATCTGCGTTAGAGATTACTAAGATCCGTAATAAAATAAAAATCAGTTTTCCCCAAAATAAGTCCTGATAATATCTTCTTTTTATTAGCATATCTCTAGAAATAAACTACATCTTAATTTTATCGTCTTGCCGTGCCATTTTGTATCAATTGCAATCGGATCATTTATAAAATTAACTATTCTCCTCTTCTTTGCATATGATAACTAAACTTTTATGTAGGATTGTATTCAATAGAAAGCAAACATATGAAACATTTTTACTAATGGAAACTTTATTAAAACACAACGAATGTTTACAATAAGAACATGTCGAATTATCAACATATATTTATTTAAAACATTTTTAAAACAAACAATAAACATAACCAAATAGTTATTGTGCACATAGCAATTCGAATAAATACTCAGTCTGCGAAAAAAAAATAAAAACTATAGACAATTATTAAAAATACATATAAATCAGATTCGTACAAATGCCGTCATGGATGTTATAGTTTTAGGCATTTTCTACCACATGAGACAATTTATTTTCATTTCAAAAATTTATAGAGCAATTCAGTTAAGGAGGCAAAAATTTCCCTTAAGAAAAAACAGCAAATCTAATAAAAAAACATCCTCAGTAAATATTTAAAATATCCCACTTTCAATTTACTACAAGGTCTGAGAGAATCTTAGATTGGCAATGTGTTCATTAACAAGAAAACAAGAATTTGACTCCGCGAAGTTATAATTTGGCTGTGTGAGTTTTTTATATAGGATAGACAGTATTATTTCACCTCGGTTTTCTTTGACGTTAAGATGCATCAATTCACAATTTTGAGATTCTGAACTCTAAACTATTTGTTAACACCAGTTTATAAATATGCGCAAAGTGAAGGGTATTATTTTTATAACATGTTAAAACAAGTTTGGTTTGTCGCTCTACTGTACCAACACGTTAAAACAGAGTGATGCAATTAATTTTGCTTCAAATTTGAAATTAGACTCTGCCATGATGCTTGTGGGCTTGCACACATTTGGTACAAATATGCTTTACGTCTTTACGTAATAATTGATTAGGCGGAACTGTAATTTTGACATTAATCTGAGTAATAATATTAAAAACATTATGCTATCTAAAATTCGTAAGTTTTTTTGCACCCTTTTTCAGTAGTTTTAATGTTATTTTACTATGCGTTAATTTTACTTTTGAGTTTCATCACTTACAGCAAGTCAACTTGGCAAATAATCGTCATCTAAACAGAGAAATGTGAAAAACTATTACCCAATTTCTGCAAGGATTATTTCCCGCTGGTTGAAAATGTTACAAAAGAAAAGAAACCCGAAACCGAAAAGAAAACTGTCACCTTTCAGCATGCTGAAACAGAGAAATGCTGACGAATCACATGCCGTAATATTGTTTCCATGAATTAGCAGTGACATAGCTAATTTGAGAATGAATTTATAATGCAAATCACCGTTTCCCTTTAGTATTTAGTCTGTCACATAGCAATGAAGTTTGATTACGAACAAAACACGAAATTATTCAACGAATAGTTCAATCTCTAAATGTTTAATTGAAATGAAAAGTTAATTGATTAATTTACTTTATATTTTAAATAAAAATTTTGAGAATTATTTATATTTTTCTAAATCTTCTATTTCATGAATGATTTACGATAACTACAGACTGTTACGTAAAGACAAATCGTTCATTAAAATGAACACATATCCAAAAATTAAGGATAATGCAATTCGAGATGAAACCCGGACCAAGCACCGAAGTACCACAAAAAATGACAAATGAAAATTCCACAATCTATATGGAATAAAGTAAGAACATCCGCATGGCTTCGTGGTGCTTCTGGGAACTTATAAACGAAAATCGATTAACATTATGCAGGTTTTAGTTATTTTGAAAAACATTCTTTGCTTTGTTAAAAGCGACCTCAAGGAATGTGCTAGCCTCTGACCCTAATGCAGTGCTAACAAAGTACAGGCATGCTTGCCACAAAGCTCTCCAAGAGTTCCTGTGGCAAGAAGTCCAATTCAGGCACCAGAGCACATTTTTGCTCTTCTGCTGCCCTTGTGGTGTTGTGTAGACTGCAATGGCATGTTCGAGAGCATCCCAAGTGTGTTCCACTGGATAAAGATCAGGTGAACTTGCTTGATATGAATTCAAAATTATCCTTAAATTTTGAACATGTGTGTATGTTATCTAAACTGGGCTCTTTAATTAGCAAGTAAGTGTCTGTAAAACGGGATAAAAATATAAAAGAGGTAATTTTACACTTAAAACAGAGAAATTAAAACTCGGCATCATAATTCAGTTAGTTCCTACCTCACTCAACACTTTCGACACTTTCTTCTCATTAATACACGTGGTTGGGTTTATTCACAATTTTTCTCAATCCGGCCATCAGCACTCATGGCATTGTGCACTCTTGATATGAAGTCTACTCGGAACTCATTGCTCCTATTCTATCATATTGAGATTTAAATATTTATCCATATTTTGACGGTTTGTAAATATAAACCTATTTTTCTAATATTTTTTCAGAATGCCATCTATACAGAACTGTGTCCTTTCTAAGTGTTTTGGTGCATTCAACTTTACCGGCACAGTAATGACTCAGCACATTCACCCTTTCTTCTCACTAATACATGAGGTCTGCTTTATTCACAGTTTTTCACAATCCGGCCACCTGCACTCACGACATTGTGCACCCCTTATATAAGGGTCTACTCTGAACTCCTATCATAATGAGATTCAAATATTTATTCATATTTTTTCTCCAGGCTCCAAAATACAAACCAATTTATCTAATGCTTATTCAGAATGTTATGTCTTCTCTGCCTTGAATGAATACATTTTTGGTGGTTTCAGTATAGAAATGATGGCTACATTCTAACTCTACCGTACAGTAACCTCAAATGTATCCATCTATATAGGCACAGTAATGTATCAAAGGACATTTCTGACAAGTATTAATGTTGTTTTAACATGTAATAATATAACTTGTTCACTTGTATAGGTAAAATAAGTAAACATGCTTGCTACTGATTTTAGACTTTCCCCCTACGAAACTAAAATATGAACAAGTTTCTCTACCCGTCCTCCACAAAGACATTGCATTTCTATGTGCTTCGAATATCGAAAAAATATCTATTAGATACCCAAGGAGCAATCAATCATCGACCTTGTAATGAAATAGATGGAACCTGTGCATGCTTCTTCATGTGAATTCTCACAATCGCTCGGTTTCAAAATCTCATGTGAATGTCACTTGGTATTGGCAGAAAGCACGAATCCTCATGTACGATTAATTATTGACTGGATAATGTGATTTTGTTTGCCGTTACTAGTTCTAACTCCACCCACGTGCTCTTTCTATTGCATTAGAAGGTCAGTCAATCAATGAGAAAGCAATGATACCACTACATACCCAGAAAAGACAAATAAATACATAGCAAATCAATGAAAATAGTTAGATGGCTTAGTGTTTAATGTCACCCCTCTCAAAAGACTGGTAAATCGTAGATATGCGGATTCAGTCCTCGCTTCGTCCGTTTGGTTGGCTGTTTGGGGTTTCCTGTTGTGCCCTTGTGCCATGGACCAACTTCTATATATGGCTTAACAAATATGGATCCACTTTCTCAAAACGTCCTTCTAAAAGCCTGAAATATTACAAAAAAAGTAGGTTACTCAAATGGAACAAGACAAGTAAAAAATGCCGTAAGGATATTAACGATTAATCAAAGATAATTTAATAACAATTTAATAACAAACATCACTAGCTAATATGAATTATTTTTAAAATCGTACTGATGAAAACAGTGTTAGACTCTGCTAGGAATCAAAAATACAATGGGAGAACGAAATATAACTGAAAAGAAGTCAGACAGGCTATCAATTGATAATTTAAAAATACACAGCTCTGTCAAATTTCATGAAGACAAATCAAATAATAGTAAAAAATCCACTTTGCAGAAGAGCACGATGGGAAAAGGAGATTCGACTGATCGCGTTTCTCGTACTGTTCCCAAGAACGTCGGTGTTCGCTTGGAGCCATCACTATCTGAAAAGTTGATTAAAAAGGAAGCCGTAGCTGATGAGCTTGAAGACAATCTTCAAAATCTTCGGATAGATTTCGAAGATAAGTTGCAATTTTCAGAGAGTGTGAAGAAGGAACTGAGTCGACGGGAAATCCAGCTACTTCAGTCAGTAGACACTATAGAAGCTTATTTGAAAAAAATATGCTCTTTAAAATGTGAAGCAGATGACATGTTTAAAAGATTAAACAGCAGATCAGAAGAGTTAGAAGCCGAACTTTTAGACTTGTCCGAGGAGTATGAAAAAGACTTTAAACAAAATGAAAATAGATTGAACACATTTAAAACAATCAAAAAAGCCAAAACATGCTTAGACGAAATCGTAATAGGTAAATTAAGATTAGTTTCCACAGCTTTCTTAACTAGCGATTGGTGGTAAGAGGAATATATACTAATATCACAAAAAAGTATGAAGGGGTTTCTGTCTTAAATTAGTCATATAAATTAATATTATCTTACAAGGCTAAGAGATTTCTAATGGTTTACAATCAATTCTGTTTGCAAACAATATCTACTTCAAATTTTTAGTTATTTCAATTATAACTAACAGAATTGAAATCTACAAGGGTTGGTACAACGAAATTTTTACTATTTTGGTTAGACTTCAGAAAACGGTACTATCGCCAATTAGCAATAATTACCATCGCCAATCGGTGATAAATTTGGAACATATTTTCCCGTTAAATGTTTGCTACACGCACTCCCACTTATGCGCAAGTGGAAGGCATTCAATATGGCGACCGACCTATTCAAAAGCCGCTTGGTGACAAAAATTCGTTATTAATCGTTAATTTGGCAAGGCAATACACTTATGTTGAAAATTAAGAGAATTTTTACTTTTGGGCGATTATCTTTAGAACTACTGGACATATTTTAATGAAATTAGTTATGTGCAGTAGCGGTAGAAAAAGAACCACCCTCTTTATTTCGAGTACTATTCATAGTAGAGCAAATTCAAAGATATCATTGAATAGGGAATAACGTCCTCTACTCATTCTAAATGCAAAAAGAATGCACAAGGGAACGTCTTCATATCAAATTTTGTACAAACAACAAAATTTCCAAAGGAAACACCGTGTTTTGATGCCTTAATCAGATTCTGCATTGTTAAATTAGTCTAAATATGAAATTACATTTTATTTTTATATCCGGAGATATTTAGTATTAAAATGCTGTCAATTTCAGTGATCATCTCCACATTGAAAATCGCTATACGTAGATCGAGATTAATTGTTGTTATAGCTACCCGAATTTCAAATTTAAACACTATTTCAAACGTATTTGTCAGCGCATTCAAACGATCCAAGAATTATTATATTTGTTATGCAAGTGCAAACGATCCGAGAATTATTATATTTATTATACGAGCTCAAACGATAATATTGTGAATTGTAACCATGATTAAAATGTAATAAATGGATTTTGCAATTGAAAATAACTCAAAACGGAGAAAGTGTTGATCGATACTCTATAATTCTGTATCGTCTTTAGTATTCTTAATAATTGTTAATTTTTTTTAATTAGCGTTCGCTTCTATGAATGCAAACAAAAGCCTACCTACATTTATTTAACGCAATCGAACTGATATTCCGATCATTCAAAAAGTTAATAGAGTGAGTCATTCAATTCATTATTTATTCGTTCAATACATCGTTTATCTATACGACACATAACTGGTAAAAGGCAATGTATGTATTATAGATTTAAAAAATATAAATGAAATTTCCAAACATTTCTCAGGTTTGTTAGATGTTTTTTAAACTTTTGGTTGCCCCCTAAAATCGTCATAATAAGGAAAATTTAATGTAACGCATAAAATTAACATTTGAAATGACCTGAAATTTTACATGGTCATATAGAAGTCCATCTGAATCGATTCCCATCAAAATATAGTAAGGTTCCAATTCATAATTTTTTCAAACATTAATTTAATAATTATTATTCCATACTAAAAACTATTTTTTAAATAAAATATTAGATGGATTTTGTTTGGGTTACTTAACAGTAATATGGTACAAAATATCAGCGCTATAGAAATATTATTAAGGAAGATATCCATAAAAGTATGAGAAATTGATTTAACATTAAGAGCTCCAATCTTTCTGTACTCATAACTTCGAAACGGTAAGACCTAATAACATGAAATTTGGTATCTGAAGTTAAATTTTGAAATAGATTCGAAATTGTGTATCGAAATAGGGGTTTCTATTGTAAATTATAAAGGAGCTAAATTTAATATGAAGACGGCCCCTTATGCAAATTTTGCGTATTTGAGTTTATAGACGTTAGTTCCTGTCGAATGCCATCTTTGAATTTTCTCTACTGCTAAAATTGTTCGAATGAAGTGGGGTGGCTCGTTTTTTTCCGCGACTGTACATAGATGGAAATAATACAAAAAAATAACCATACAGCAGTTAAGGTACACACACATGATCATGCCTAAGATTCATCAGCCCTGGAAGGTCTAAAACAGAGGTTAGAATATCGACAACAAAAATGGGTTAGTGGGGGTATGGTCCCCTCTTACGGTTATACAGCTCTCACAACGTGAATTCTTACTGGAAATGAGACAGTTTATGAATCCCTGTGGCAGTCGGTCCCACTCCTCCAGCAACGCTGTTTTCAGGTCCTAGATGGTGCTGGGAGGGGGAAGGCGAGTTGCAATTGCCCTTCCAAGAGCGTCCCAGATATGCTCTATAAGGTTTAGGTCTGGAGATCTAGATGGGCAATCCATCCGGCGAATATCCTCACTTTCCAGATATACATCGACCAGATGATCCCTATGTGGACGAGCGTTGTCGCTCATAAAAATGAAATCAGGGTCAACTGCACCCCTGAAAAGGGGAACACAGGGCTCCAAGATCTCCTCCCTATACCTCACAACAGTCACAGAACTTCTGTCAAAGACATGGAGATCTGTGCGTCGATCCAACATGATGCCTGCCCAGACCATCAAACCTCCTCTGCCATAGTGGTGTCTTTCTCGGATGTCGGAGGAAAGGTAGCGAGTCCCTGGTTCTCTCCAGATGAACACACGTCGAGAATCAGTGGTTAGGCTGAACCGAGACTCATCGGTGAATAGAACGGTCCCCCACTGATCCGTAATCCAAAGCCGATGTTCTCTGCACCATGCTAAGCGGGCTCTCCTGTGCGCAGAAGTGAGAGGGACTCAAACAACAGGTCTTCTTGCAAACAGACCTATCTCATGTAGCCCTCTGGAAACAGTAACCCTTGAAACTCGGCTTCCTGTGGCCGCATGAAGATCACGAGCGAACTGAGAAGCTGTTGCTCGTGCTACGCCTCACTGTAATGGACAAATATAGATCTTCATTGGCCGTCGAGGCTCTTGTACAACCTTGCTCAAGCTTTCTCTCTCCGGATCCGGTATCCTTAAACTGCTTCCGTAAGTTGGACACGGACGCTGGGAGTTACATTCAAGTCTCTAGCAATCTGCAATTGAGACTGCCCTGCTTCTTGTCTCTCGACGATTCGCTACCTCATTCCATCATCCAAACGTTGGTGGCTACTCATTTTAACTGCTTGCTTTTGAATTTCACCAAATGTCGCAAAAAAACCACGAAATTCACCTAGGTGTGCGAGCGAACGAAGAGCGGAGATGTCACAAGAGCTTAGAAAGTCTGTTCCTCTAAATGCACCGCCCAAACGCACGTGTACGCTTACGCATTCGATACTAAAGATTTGCATCTTTGTTTGGAAGCATTAGTTTTACCTTTAGTTCAATACTTTTCGAGAAATTCGACAAAATATGTAAATTCTCTTAATTTTGAACACCAGTGTAGTACCGGCCCATCGTAAAATTTGTGGCTAATATTTTCATCAAACGGCTATTTGGATATGCAGGAGCAAGTGTAAGAGCATGCAGTAAACCGACGGGTTATCATATACCAAAATTATCCCCTTATGGCGATGGTAGAATTTGCCAATTGGCGATGATGCCGTATTCTTGAGTCTAATCACAAAATCTTCACTGTTGACAATTGCTTCTGTAACTGCTGCCAGTTGTGTGAACCCGTTTATAACTAATATGGTAAAAATTCTTTCCCTGATTCTTCAGGAGCTTCATGAACACTTTTTTAACTCTTCAGTATCTATAAAATTGCTCCATAAAGTACATTTTTCAGTTGGCGAAAGAGGCGATAATCAGGGAGTGGGAGTCTGCTATCACTCTACGATGAGAATGAAGAAGAGTATTGCAAATTGAATTGCCCTCTTCGTTTACAGGCTGTTGTTCCTTTGGTAAAACTCAAGAGAACAGGGTACCGGTCCCTCGCCAAATTGGCGACAAAAATTTTTGTTGCCAAAAGGATGTTTGGATAGGCCGCTGCTTCCGGATGTCTTCCACTTCCGTACAAGTGAAATTGCATGTAGCAAACCTTCGACGGGTTACCGAATCCCAAAGTTATCAGCAATTGATGATAACACGGTGTTCTCGAGTCTAACCGTACCTTTTCAGCATGATGGTATGAACCTCATTCATGTTTTGCACATTCAAATTCAACGGATTCGTGTTTCCGACTATTTCACTTTCCACATAATTATCGATGATCATGCTCTGATCTAAGTTCACAAATAACACATCTGTTTTTTAATTGACATAGGTGTCTAAGAAGCTTTGAAATTCATTATGATTCAGAAGCAGACATAAGAACTTGATTGCTATCATGGGGAACCACAAAAATAAACTTAGAGACTTGAGACAGTTTTTTTCATTTTACCTGGTTTCCTCACCACGCGAATTGCGCGAAACATTGCAACTTTTCATAATTCATTGTCATGTAACCTGACATTTTCAAAACGAGATCGTTATATTGTGGTATTTTCCCTATTACGTAACGAATTTCGGCTTTCATCTTAAGGAGAAATAAATTCAATTACTTCTCACGTCACATTTGTTGAACTCGTATAGTTATTGAAATTATCTAATCGAATCATTAAAATATCAGCTCAGGTGGTGTTGGCCTCGTCACCTGACCGTGATTCAAAATTGCGAGGTGTTATTCATGGATCTTTCCTTTCAGGACTGATCCCGGACCGTCGCCTATAGCCCTTTGTGTTCCTCCAACGTAATTCAACTACCTAACTACCTACCATTAAAATATCGTGAATACCCAAATGTTAAGTACATAGGTGAATTTTTATTCAACCACCTTTTTGTATTTAAATTAAAATTCAAACAAATTAAAATATCTTGAAACAAACACTTTAAGGTTACAAATTAGTTAAGTTGTCACTGAAAACATAGAATGGTCATAACTAAGTTTCTTACATGTAAATGAAACAAAAATAAATAAAACCATGGACATTCATACAATGTCATTTATGCAATGTGTAACGATTTCATAGAACATCGTTAGAATCAGACTTTTAAAATCGAATGGTTTTGTAATATATATGATTTTGATGATTAAAGGAATAATTATACAAATGAAAAATACATAAATTAGTATTTTATTGTTGAACTGCAGTATTTAATATATTATTTATTTAATAATTTTTTATTGTGAAATATAGAAGCTCTTTTAAGTGCCATTATGAAACATAGCTGGATAATTCAATAAACAACCAGAAAAAGAAATGTTTCAGGATAATTTTTCCTTACAGATTTGCCAAATTATTCTTCATCGAAAGGTCTTGTAGAATATTTTCTTGTCTTGAAGCTTTTGAGGAACGATTTAATAGAGGAGGATAAAAAATATCTCGAAGAAGTACTAATTAGAACTGACCAAGAAAATGTTTCAGAGAGCATCAGAAGTCATCCTTTTAGCATCCTCGCTAAAAGAAATGCCATACATGATTTAAAATCAAAATTGAAAGACATTCGTTCGCAGAATATAGATCTTAAGCAACAGGTTGGTATGTTTCTAATTACACATTGTTTAAAAATTATATATATATAAATATATATAATACATATATATAATTTATTTTTTAGTATTCTACTGCAGTATCTTCATGAAAGATCACTAAAATTGAGCTAAATACAATATAAGATTTCCATATTTTGATCCATAAGATATGTTTTCCGTGACTTCTCACTAATGAAACGTAATTATTATGAGACTGGAAAAGATAGGAGGCACTGAATAAAACCGACGTATTGCTCTACGAGGAACTGTGCCAAATTTAACGCAAGTCACCGTTGATGAAGTATTTCTTTAAAATTAAATCAAGACTGAGAGATGCGCGAGCATAGTATCGTCTTTTTAAGAGGATCAACACACCTTCAAATAATTTTTTCTTATCCTGGATCAAATATTTTTTTCTTGTCCCCGTATCAGAATTATACCAGTTCTATGATGTCCTACCTGCGAAGACTGTCCAAAGGATGTCTCGAGGCATCATGCCATCCCTTAATACCGCAGCACGTGGTCAGAATTAGCCATGCTGCTACTCTAACAGTTGCGACAGAGTAAATCTTTTTCATGCTACATATTTCATCATTTTGGTGTGACCAGTTCTTAATCTTGAAAATGTTATTAGTACTTCTCTCTATAACTTGAAGTTGGCTACTTCCCCAGGTCTTTGTACCAATAAGGTTGTGATGCCCTATTACTGGCTTTATTTTCTTTTGTTATACAAGTAGTCTATTTCCTTACAGCTATAATTAAGTTTCCTCTGTCAAATTCAGGATACAACCGTACCTCGCATGTCCGTCCACCATTTCATTACCCGGTATCCCCGCATAAAATCCTTCACCCTCCGTAACGATCCATCTCATTTCGACAAGATATATCTTCCATCAAGATTTGACCAATTTTACTAATGACGAGGTACCTCGTCATCAAGATATTGCTGATTTTCTTATGATGACGCGATCAATATCTGGTCAGTTTTCTAATGACGTCAGACGACGAGAGCTTGATGAACGATATATCTCGTCCATCAAGATCTAGTCAACTTTAATAATAACGAGAAACCTCGTCGAGACAACCACCAAGAGGGTTAAATATAAGGCCTTCTAATATGATTCTGATATAGACTGTAGTGATTCTCTGAGTAGCGTGGTAGATTCAAATCTACAGAGAACAGTCTAGCTTAAATAACAAACGATAATTTTATTTAAAACAATGTCTTGACTATATTAGAATCTATTTACACGACACTTTCACGCCTCTGCTAACTGGATGCGACAGGGTGTCGAAATCTCAGGACGTACGAAAGTCTCTGAGTTGGAGAAAGGTATCTCAACAGTCTCTAGATGAAACTCTACTCGTCGGGTGACGATTTCACCAGATCAGCACTGGATCCTCACTGGACGACAGGACAAGGCAGGTTCACTGCCGGACGAGAAGTCGGTACCGAACTCTCCGCAGGTCGTCGGCTCGGCACAATCAGGGATCGGCTCCACTGGGGTCGTCGGGTCAGTACAAGACAGCACGGCTCCGCTGGGGTCGTCGGATCGGCACAAGACAGGCACGGCTCCGCTGGGGTCGCTGGTTCAAGTCTCGAACGAGAAATAAGCAGGAACTCGAGATAGGCAGCCTACGCCAGGCTACAAGAACGCGTCCTCTCAGGGTGAGAGAACCGTCTTCCAAATTAGTAAGAGCTCCTTAATGGGGTTGACCGCTCAAAGGGTCACTGAGCTAAGACGTTAGCTCGGGAAACAAACAAGACTCGAGATGGGTAGCCTACGCCGGCTACAAGAACGCGTCCTCTCAGGTTGAGAGAACCGTCTTCAAAAAATATATTTTCTCCCTAAGGAGTGACCGCTCGAAGGGTCGCTGAGTTAAGCCTCTCGAACGAGATCACAGGCAAGAACTCGAAATGGGCAGCCTACGCCAGGCTACAAGAACGCGTCCTCTCAGGTTGAGAGAACCGTCTTCAAGAAATGTATTTTCTCCCAAAGGAGTGACCGCTCGAAGGGTCGCTGAGTTAAGCCTCTCGAACGAGATCACAGGCAAGAACTGACGATTCGACTCCCTACTTTTCCTTTTGAAACCTCCCAGCCTTTGTTCGCTGGTGGTTCTCGATTCGTTCGTTCTTGATTGGTTCTTACTTTTAATTGGTTCGTTTTTACTTTGCTCATTTTTGAGGTTGCTGATTCGGTAGAGACTCTCTGACGTAAAATGGGATCAGCTACTTAGCGCAGGTGGCTTGATTACCTAGCAGGTGGACTTAATCACCTGGCAGGTGCACTCCTAAACACCTGGGCTCTTTTACGGAACGAATCTCCTTTTGTCCTCTTCGATCCAAGTCCCGACCGTCTGGCGCCAGAGAGATGGAAATGTATTGTCCGGCTCTTTTACGACCTGTCGGCGAGTTTGCCTTTGGGAGGGACAATTGAGGGTCCGTCAATGAATCCTCACAACCCCTCCCCCCTAAGAAAGATTTTGTGGTATGGCAAAATCTATAAGGCAAGGGTTAGACATGGCAACTCGACACATCATTAGAGGCAACAATTTTAAGAATTTATATACAAAATTTTAACATGATTTCAACACTTAAATTTCAAGTTACATCTACTATTTACAATACTCTTACATCCTACTCTTGTGATACAATTATATTTTATCACATAAGTTCAATCAAATACTGGGGTTTATGTACAATTTAAATCGGTACTTTTGGTATTATTTAATTTTCCGACAGCATTCTGCTCAGACAATCTGCATGTTGGTTGTCCTTCCCAGCCCTATGGATGATCTGGTAATTGAAGGGCTGTAAAGCCAACGCCCACCTCATCAATCTCGGGTTATTCCCGGAGTTATTCTTTAAAAATACTAACGGATTGTGGTCCGTTTCAATAGTGAAGCGTTGTCCGTCCAAGTAATGCCGCAGCTTTTTAATTGCGTAAATAATGCCTGCGCATTCTTTTTCGGTAGTGCAGAATTTCTTTTCTGTGTCGGTAAACTTCCGGCTTAAATATAATATCGGGTGATCAACTTTATCTGGCCCTTTTTGTGCCATGATTACCCCGATTCCTTGGTTGGAAGCGTCAGTTTGGAGGATAAATTCCTTTGAGAAGTCTGGGGCGTACAACACCGGCTTCTCAGTGAGTTTCGTTTTCAGCTCTCGGAAAGCTGAGTCGCATTCCGTGGACCACTCTACCTCCTCCCTTCTATTCTTTCCTTTTAATGCCCTCGTTAATGGCTCGGCTATTATGGCATAATTTTGGATATACCGGGCGTAATATCCACTCAAACCTAAAAATTGTCTGATCTGTGTTTTATTCCTGGGTGTGGGGAAATCAACTACCGCTTGGATTTTCGCCTCAGTCGGAGTTCTACATCCACTCCCTACCATATGTCCCAAATATTTGACACTGCTCTGTGCGAACTTGCATTTGGCAGGTTTAATTGTTAATTTCGCATACGTGATTTTCTTAAGAACCACATCGAGATGTTTGATGTGTTCCTCCCAAGTTTGCGAAAATATAGCTACATCGTCTAAGTAGGGTACACAAAATTCATCTAACCCTTGTAAGAGTTGAGCCATGAATTTTGAGAAGCAATATGGCGCGTTTACTAGTCCGAACGGAAGAACTAGTGGTCTATATGACCCGAATGGAGTCACGAAAGCGGCCAATCTTTGTGCCTTAAGACTCAAGGGTATCTGCCAATATCCCTTGGTCAGATCTATGACCGTTATATATTTTGCGGCTGCCACTTGTTCGATTCGCTCGTCCATATTAGGCAGTGGATAATATTCCGTCCTAATGATGGAATTTAATCGACGATAATCGACACAAGGGCGAGGGTCACGTCCTGGACTCTCTACTAAAATCATAGGGGAAGTGTAATCGGACTCCCCGATCTCAATGATTTTTAAATCCAACATCCTCTTAATTTCTGACTTGAGGATTTCCGTTTGTCTAGGAGAGGTGCGGTAGGGTTTCGATCTAATGGGTTTGTCACTAATTAAATCGATATCATGTTCGATAAGATTCGTCCTACCGGGATCATTTGAAAATAATTGCCTATGGGATTTTAACAATTTCCCAAGTTCATTGATTTGATCCTGCGTGCATCGCTCTTCCAATTTACTGTTTTTCACTACCTCTCCGAAATCAAAAATATTCGGATCTGCGATAGGATACTGAATATCCAAATCCGATTCTACGGTGTCGTGAGAGAATACTTCGCTCATCAAAACATTTACGCTTTCCATCCGCTGGTGGTATGGCTTTAATAAGTTAATGTGGTACACTCGTACCTTCTCTACCTTCCCTGGCATCTTAACAACGTAATTGGTCTCCGAAAGCTGTTTCTCTATAGTTCCCGGACCAACCCATTTTACGGCGAATTTTGTTTGTTGGCAAGATGACAATACTAAGACGCGATCGCCTACTTTAAACTCGCGCTTCACCGATCCTTTGTCGTAGTACGACTTCCTTTTAACTTTTGCGTCCGTTTCGGTTGCGGTGGCTACCTGTTGACACCGTCGCAATCGATTTATCAACTGGAATACGTACTCCGTGACAATGTCTTCACATGGGGGACTTTGGCACCATTTGTCAAATAAAATGGATTCGGGCATTCTCAAATTCTTCCCGTAAATTAGCTCTGCGGGGCTAAAACCGGTTGACGCATGGGTTACGTTCCGCAAAGCCAAGAGAGCCGATGGAAGTACGTCCTCCCAATTTTCTTTTAGCTCCAGGCACATCGCTTTCAAAAGTCTCTTTAGGGTCCGGTGGAACCGTTCCACCGGGTTCGTTTGCGGATGATAGATCGAACTACGCACCACCTTAATCCCAAACCTCTCAAAGAAGGTAGTTGTGAGGTTGCTAGTGAAATACGTAGCATTGTCCAGTTGTAGTTCTTTGGGGAAACCTATTCTACTAAAGATAGCAAGCAAGGCATCAGTGACGGTTTCTGAGTTCACTGCTGATAAAGGAATAGCTTCCGGGTATTTGGAAGCAAGGCAAATAGCCGTCAGGAGATATTTGTTCCCTTTCGGTGATATTGGCAAGGGACCCACAATGTCTATATTCATCTTCGCGAACACTTCGGTGATCACGGGCACTAACTTAAGGGGCGCTCTCTTTTGTTCCGAGGATTTCCCGACTTTCTGACAAGCATCGCACGATTTCACATATTCCTCGATCTCCTTAATACACTGGGGCCAGAAATAATAGCGCAACAGCTTATCTTTAGTTTTCGTATTGCCCATGTGGGATCCGAACCCATCATGACAAAGGCTTAAAATTTTATTTTTATATATAGCGGGTATTATAATAGCTGCCTCCGCTCTTCGCCTCGATGATCCTTAGACTGCCTAAAGAGTAGCTCTTTTTCAATCACGAACTCACTCGTTTTATTTTGCCTGACCTTATCCCAAATAGATTTGAGTTCGGGACAATTCTGCTGTTCCTTGGCAAAAGTTTCAGCGTGAATGCCTACTAATTCGATTTCCGAATTTTCCTGTAAGGGTGGTAACTCTATCCCCAAATTTTCGTCCTCTAGTTCATTTTCAGGTTCCGTTACCTCAAGTGGATCTATTTCTGTCTGGTTTTCCTCAACTACAGTCTGTTCAGGGCTCAGACGTTTGGTTTGACTCCTAGTCATAATCGCGTTTACCAGTTCTGGTTTTACTCTCTGCGATTCAATTAATTCCTGGGTGGAATTTCCTAAGAGGTAATGTCGCATTTCGACGGATTTACCTACAATTGCTGCCTTAGTCCTAATTACGCCGAGTTCTGGACTTTCGATTTTAATTCTTGCCAAAGGTAGGCACTTGAAGTGGTTGTCCAGAGGTTGCTTAACCCAAATGTGCTCGCCTGTAAAATCCTCAGGTTTCACCAAGTCTAGGGGTCCCAGGTCAATGGTTGTTCCTGAATCACGCAGCAATACCATGTCAACATCATTTATTTTGGCCTTGCTTAAATAAGGCTCAAATGAGGGAGCAAAATTTGCGCTCGTAGCAAGATTATTTAAGGGTTCCGCTACTTTCTTTAACTCGGGGCATTGAGGGCGTATATGACCAGGTAAGTTACAATTAAAACAAACGGGGCCACTACGTTTCTCAAATTCCCTTGTCCGCCATTCTGTGTTGGTTCCCTTACTTCCCGATCTCCAGTCCTTTCCGTGATTTTTCTCCCCCCCGAATTTCTTTCCCTGATTCGGCTTTTCAATAGGTTTTGGGCGGTCGAGAGCCCTTTTCTCCGGTAGTTTGGAGAACACCTGTTTCTTGACTCGACGGGTTGACTCGTACGCGTCTAGCTTCTCAGCCAATGCGCTCGGTTCGGTCAACTCGCCCCATTGATCAATAAAGTGGTCCTTTATGTCGGCCGGTACCCTTCTTTTCATTTGATCAGCGATCATCAGATTCTTAAGAGAATCAAAATTCTCAACTTGGATTCCGCTAAGCCACCCTTCTAGATAGCTTCTTAGTTCGAAGATCATGTCCTTCCATAAAGAGCCATTTTGTCTCTGATGCGTTTGAAATTTGCATCTAAAGGATTCTGCGCTAAGCTTGAATCTAGCGAGAAGTACGGACTTTACATGATCATAATCATCACTCAATTCCTCGGGTTCACGAATAATAATCTCCGCGATTTCAATCGGCAACAGACTAAGCAGCTGTGAGACCAATTCGTCATACTCGATTTTTAATTTTCTACTCTGGCGTTCAAAAAGAGTTAAGAACAAGGCCATATCTATTTTGTCAGCATCAAACTTTTGCATGACTGATTTAATGTTTTTAGACGGTTTCCCGCTATCATGGCTAGACGAACTTAAACTATTTACTTCTCCCGATTGTTGTAATCTTAGCTTCTCTAGTTCGAAAGCCCTTTCCGCAGCTAATTTTTCCTCTTCCTTAGCTAATTTTTCCTCTTCCTTAGCCAATTCCCTCTCTTCTCTAGCCTCGGCCAATTTCCTCTCTTCTCTAGCCTCGGCCAATTTCCTCTCTTCTATGATATTAACTATCATATCTTTAGCGCTCTCCTCGCTAAAATCATTGCATCCCTGTATTTTCCTTGCTAGATCGATGATTCGATCGTCGGAACCAAACTCAACATTAAACTCGTATGCTAATTTCTGCAAGTCTACCTTTTTCTGCTTAGTTAAAAACGCCATGGTTCTACACTAAATTTTCCCAGTGACACAATTACAAAATTCAATCACCAACTATTCTGAACTTCAATTTTCAAATAACAATACACACATAAAATAATAATACACAATGCAGTCAATTTCCTAAGCCTTAACTATTTTCCAGACTCATGCAATATTAAAATATTTTTACTTAAAATAATACACAATAATAATCTCTACTACAAGTTCACTAAATTTCATTCAACTTGACTAGGTAGTTCACAATTGCGTAGATACTTCACAATCTAAGTTAATTTAACTATGTGCTAAAGGTACAAGATCATCCACAGCCCTGGAACTTATTCGAGCAATTGCTAAACTGACAATTTCCAAATCTTCACTACAAATTTACTGCAATTATTAAATCCTAACGTTTCCGCGAATTTGCATACACTAGTAATCAGAATTTCTTTAGAATGGATTCCACAATTAAATCAATTTAAAAATTTAAACACTCTTCACAACAGTTTTTTTTCTCAACAATTTAAAACAATAATCTATTAAATTGCCTCTAAAGAAATGCCAAGCTTACCTTGTCTGACGACTGGCTCTGCTTTTGCGACAGGTCTCTGCTCTGCCTCTGTTGGGATGTCAGACGGGCGTTCGTTTTTTTTTCTTTCACTGGCACACTAACACTTTTTTCAACACTGGACAGGATGTCCTTCACGTTGTAGCAGTTCTGGATGGTTCTGCTTTTTCTCACTTCACAACTCTTCTTGAGTTTGCCTCTGGACTGGATGTCCTCACGTAATAAATCCTGGGTGGGCTTACTACGCAAAAGGTGTGGTTGCCAATTTTTTATTTAATGGCTAACAATCCCACCTGCTGCCACCAATAATTTAAGTAGACTGTAGTGATTCTCTGAGTAGCGTGGTAGATTCAAATCTACAGAGAACAGTCTAGCTTAAATAACAAACGATAATTTTATTTAAAACAATGTCTTGACTATATTAGAATCTATTTACACGACACTTTCACGCCTCTGCTAACTGGATGCGACAGGGTGTCGAAATCTCAGGACGTACGAAAGTCTCTGAGTTGGAGAAAGGTATCTCAACAGTCTCTAGATGAAACTCTACTCGTCGGGTGACGATTTCACCAGATCAGCACTGGATCCTCACTGGACGACAGGACAAGGCAGGTTCACTGCCGGACGAGAAGTCGGTACCGAACTCTCCGCAGGTCGTCGGCTCGGCACAATCAGGGATCGGCTCCACTGGGGTCGTCGGGTCAGTACAAGACAGCACGGCTCCGCTGGGGTCGTCGGATCGGCACAAGACAGGCACGGCTCCGCTGGGGTCGCTGGTTCAAGTCTCGAACGAGAAATAAGCAGGAACTCGAGATAGGCAGCCTACGCCAGGCTACAAGAACGCGTCCTCTCAGGGTGAGAGAACCGTCTTCCAAATTAGTAAGAGCTCCTTAATGGGGTTGACCGCTCAAAGGGTCACTGAGCTAAGACGTTAGCTCGGGAAACAAACAAGACTCGAGATGGGTAGCCTACGCCGGCTACAAGAACGCGTCCTCTCAGGTTGAGAGAACCGTCTTCAAAAAATATATTTTCTCCCTAAGGAGTGACCGCTCGAAGGGTCGCTGAGTTAAGCCTCTCGAACGAGATCACAGGCAAGAACTCGAAATGGGCAGCCTACGCCAGGCTACAAGAACGCGTCCTCTCAGGTTGAGAGAACCGTCTTCAAGAAATGTATTTTCTCCCAAAGGAGTGACCGCTCGAAGGGTCGCTGAGTTAAGCCTCTCGAACGAGATCACAGGCAAGAACTGACGATTCGACTCCCTACTTTTCCTTTTGAAACCTCCCAGCCTTTGTTCGCTGGTGGTTCTCGATTCGTTCGTTCTTGATTGGTTCTTACTTTTAATTGGTTCGTTTTTACTTTGCTCATTTTTGAGGTTGCTGATTCGGTAGAGACTCTCTGACGTAAAATGGGATCAGCTACTTAGCGCAGGTGGCTTGATTACCTAGCAGGTGGACTTAATCACCTGGCAGGTGCACTCCTAAACACCTGGGCTCTTTTACGGAACGAATCTCCTTTTGTCCTCTTCGATCCAAGTCCCGACCGTCTGGCGCCAGAGAGATGGAAATGTATTGTCCGGCTCTTTTACGACCTGTCGGCGAGTTTGCCTTTGGGAGGGACAATTGAGGGTCCGTCAATGAATCCTCACAAGAGATAGCAAACTGTAATTGTTTAGAAATTTATTTGACTTGATTTTCCTAGCTAAATATGTTCGATTATTTATTTTTAATTAAGAGTTTGGTAAACGAACCAATTTATTAAAATTAAGTTGCCACATTATTTACTATAAAATTCCATGATCTTTAAATACTAACAGTATAACCATCTCCCCTTGAATCACAAAACTCACCTTGTTTTCAAAATGCTAGGATTGAGCCTCAAACCCAAGGGTTTTTTCGAAAGTCTGAGAATATATTCTTAAGATTAAAATTTAAAACTGGTTTTTAGTCCGGTATTTATAAGATCAAGTTTATTTTTGTAAGAATGCTTAACTTTTTTATTATAAACGCGCTGTTTTATAATTTGAATTGTTTCTGTGCTTTTTGTCTTCATTTGAACCTCATTCTGTTCAAAAAATTATCTTCGAAGTTCCCAGGAACGTTATTTCAAAACAAATCCTAACACAAAAACCTCTATTGAGATGGACAGCTTTGGGGGAAAGAATCACCCCTTCTTCAAAGTTCATAGTAGAGGAAATTCGAATGTGTAAATAAGTCTTTTATAAACACATAATCATAAACTTTGCATATGCATACACTTTCCATAAACACAAGATAAACTTCACAACATATCAAATTGCACACCCACTTAATTTCCAATAGCAACAGTCAATTTTTTTTGTCAAATTTCAAATTTATGTCAAAATTTAACTTCGGATACCAAGTTTCAAGTCACTCTGTCCAGTCTTTTCCGAATTATGAGTAAGGAAATTTTGGAACTCCATACATTAAAAAGGTTTCTAGATTTCCGAAGTAATTTTCCTATCATGATGACATCGTTTATTACGTGACTGTCAAAGAGCCCCGCACAAAATCTACGTTAAGATGCTATTTTTAATCTTTTTGTTTGTAATATTATTTCTGAAATTAATATTCGAATAAATTATGAATAGCAACCTTGACTTATTTTTATGGAATTTAATTCAGAAATTTTTTTTCCACTGCTGTAACTTTGGCTGTATTTTTGTATGAATCTAAAGCGTGAATAAATTTTAGTATAAAAAGGAAATTCAATTGCAGATTGAAGACGCAGCATCTATAAAAGTGAAGGAAGATTTAACGTACTACGAACTGAAAAGATGGATCAACAAAGTCTACAATTCAATTGATGACATACTACCTCCTCAACCAGATGAATCAAAAGGCACCACTTTGAATCAATTGCAGAAAATATTGGACTTCGTTGAGAGGGGAACTCAAATAGCTGAGCGATTGAAACAAACGACATCGAGAAAAGTAATCGTATAGCAGTGAACAACGTACAGAACTTTAATGGATTCAATACTTTAATGGATATATTCCTTATTATTCAGGACTGCGGTTATTTAGGACTGTGTATTAGTATAGAGTACATATTTTTCTATTTTAAAAATAAATTCATTTCATGAGTGTAGAATGCTTAATAGAAGCATCTATGTTTACAATTCTGCTTTTTGTATTTCGTAGACTTGTAAGTGAAACATACTAGTCAATAAACATTCTGAGAAGCGAAGGAGAAAATTTTTAATCACCTGCTAAATTCAATAAATGTGCTTCTCAAGAAGAAACCTTCATACAAAGAAAAATGATTTAGTGGGATACACACACTTCCATCAGTCTCAAGATCACTACATTCTAGTCTAGGAAAGCTAAAAAAAATCATATCCTGAAATTTTTTTATCATTGTATCTTAGTGTTTCACTTGTAGACCGACGATTTATATTTTATGTACTTTTTTGGAGGGGGTAATAAAGCAAATATATTTCTGTTTTATATCAATTGCCTATAACACCTTTATTGTTATTTTGGTTTATTGTTATTTTGTTGACAATACAGTGTAGAGACAAATATGTTTGCTGCGTAATGTTAAATTGCATAGTGCTCAAAATGCAGGTTTTCTTTTTTGAGGTGGGGTTCCAGCTCAGGTGTTGATCTCGCCATCTGACCGTGGTTCAAAATTACGAAGCGTTGTCCTTGGGTCTTTCCCTTCGGGAGTGATCACTGACCGTCGCCAACAGTCCGTTGTATTGCTCCAGTGCGACTGCAATTTCCTACCTATCTTTTTTGAGAAAAATATTAAAAGTTTTTCTCGAAATTTTGATTAAATCTTTTTACCTATAAACTAATTCGATTTTGTTCCCTTTCCAACAACTGTGATTTCATTTCCGGTGTAAAAATATATGGCATGGAAATGGGAAGCCATCGAAATTTAAAATAATTACTCCTCATACAATTCACTTATGAATTTAAGATCTTAAAGAGGAAACTAGTAGTTCCTTATTTCCTTAATTAGCCTTCGAGTAAGAAAGAAAGACCACGGAGCGATGAATCAAACCAACCATACCTTATTTCTATAATGTTTTAAAAATATTTTTAATAAGTACACTAAAATATTCATAATTATGTAATAAAACCCTTTTCTGTCTTTTCACATTTTTATAAAGAATATAAAAACAATACAAATGAAAAAAATGCAATAAACGTATGCATTTCAATGTGCTTTAAATGAGCAACACAGAATGGATTTTTTATTACAACGCATGTAAGTTTTGTCTTATTTTGTAGAGGGTTATTTTAAGTTGCACATACAAAAGTTTCGACATAAACAGCCTTAAAAAGGCACTGCACCGACCTATAGTTAGTTATTAATGGTAGAGAATATTATTTGGTTTTTTTATGGTGCTGGGCCATATTTGGCCATGCTGTGCCAGACACAAGACATACAATATCAGGTAATAGACATGCACTCACAATGAAGGTTTTACTGACATTGAACAGAAAAATACTTCCAGGGAGGAATGTACCTGACAGGAATCGAACCTGTGCGGCCTATAACTCGAAGGTTGCTAACATAGTGCCACGGCTAGGCCAGAGAAGGATCTAGGTATTTGTGGATTCTTATGAAATTGATTAAGAGGGAAAGGAGCCTCGTTTCTGTATTTTCCTTGTTTCGTTATGTCTCATTAAACGTTGAACTTAAATACTTGAAGTTATTAATTGGCAGAGACCCTTTGATGATAGATTCCATTGAACTATATTTTAGAATAGAGATTTCCCATGCAAGTACACTTAAATTCACACAAAAGGTTCTGTCTCTCTTTAAATGTAAAGTATTCTAAATTTATAAAATTAGAAGTTAAATATCAAAAATATGCTTTTATATGGTTGAATAAAACCAATTATTTTGTGTAAGTTGTCTATCCACCATCTACTCTTTAGGGCAGCTTAGGAAACAAAAGTTTTGGAATTTACTTATCGTAAATTGTCACCAAATGCATCCCAGATTTCTTTTCTCTCTTATCATGCTGCTTTATCTAAAAGCTTTTCATTATCAAAGATCGAGATAAACTCAAGTTCGTGACACACATTTAGCAAACAAGAAAAAGAAAACATGACTGTAGAAGAAATTTGGAAAAGGACAATCATACGTGCAACTTAATTTTTTTAACTTATTACATTTATGTCATTGCATGGTTGATAATTTAGGAATGTCTCACAATTATGTTGTTTCTTATACTAGTAGAAATCGTGTACGTATTTTCAAACATATGTTGAAATATAATTCCTATACTTCAATAAATATTTATTATAAGTAATTGTGTGTGAGAGATCTTACATTAATATTTTTAAATGACAAATAGGAAGTTTTAAATTTTGAAATGATCGTTAGTTAAAATTTTATTTTATACATAAATGCATGTTTACGTTTATGGTACTTATTATTATTCCTCCTCAATTTCGTTACACCGTAGAGCAGTTTTTTAGCTTTATCCGCTTTACGTGCTTGTGTTCTTTCAGATTCCGATTGCTCGGCTTTCGACTGCTTTTGATGTTTTGCGTTTATTGGTCTCTTTTCGTAATGTTCTATATTAAATTTTATTTCTTTGGTTTTAAAGGAACAAAAAAAAGAGCTGAAAATAGTTACGTTGACCAAGAAATTCCAGACAGAATAAGTTGTACTATAAGTTGTGTATGACTCCAGAGCTCAGAGTTCGAGAGTTTTTACTTCTTCAGACAAACAGATTTTCTATTTTATAAGATTATTACTGTTATTGATATTACTATAGTCATAGTTATTGGCACTTCAATAAAACAAGATTTATAATGGATCGATCAAATATCTCAGTAAAATTATTGTTCATTAATTAATTTTGGTCAGTCATTTGCAATTATCGCATGTTCTCTACAAAAATGACGTTGCACAAAATGGATATTTTATAGCCCGTTTTGTTGCTCTAATGCGACAAATTCAATTACTTTCCTTCCAAAATTCTTATATTGCATTTTTTAATTAATAAACGGTTCTATTAAACGTGAATGAACTATTAAAATTGACTCTGGAAATATTCTGCAAGACATGAACGAATTTGTTCCATATTTTAAAAATATGTCTACAAATAAATTACAAAAAACGCAAGAAATTCTTTTTACATCCTTCAAATGAAATAACAGTTATTTTATTAATTCATTTATACAAATAGTTCCACGAATTGATATTTATTTCGAAGTACGAAAGAAACTATGGATTGTTTCTTTCATACTTCGAAATGAAAGAATAGAATGAATTCTTCATATGAAATAATATATATATTGTTGTTTCTATAATGTCTCTCAATCTTCTCATATACCCTATATGTATCCACATAGCCCCATACCCCAACAATGGCATGAAATATAAAGGGAATTCTCTGAAACAAGGTTTGGCTTTAACTTAAAGGCATATAATCTCTTTTGTAAATATTTCATAAAACTGTTTTACAGTCATTCGTGTAGATCGACAAAGATGTGCCACTTTTTATGTTCGCACGGTAATTCTAAGTTGATTGACTGATGATAATCAAAAGCATATAATGTAAAAACACCTTTATAATAATGTAATAACAATTTGCACAACAATTTCAACTCCGGGCCTCTCCGAAATAGAATCCTGACAACAGTTCTTTTCCGGCTCTTCTGTAAAATTTACATTTTTAGGATGCGTCCCTTTACCCAAGAAAGTGCAATATACCCTCAAGGTTTGTTTAAGGAGGCACAGTACCCCTAATATCTTAAGCATTTAAATTAGGTGGAAAACAGCTTAATTTCGATAAACTATCTCCTAAAGTGTGCTGTGTATCACAATGAAACACTTCAAAAAGTGTTTATGTACAGTCAAAATATCAAAAATATGCTTTTATATGGTTGAATAAAACCAGCCAATTATTTTGTGTAAGTCATCTATCCACCATCTACTCTTTAGGTAAGCTTACGGAACAAAAGTTTTGTAATTTACTTGTCGTAAATTGCCATCAAATGCATTCCAGACTACTTTTCTCTCTTATCATGCTGCTTTATCTAAAAGCTTTTCACTATCAAAGATCGAGATAAACTCACGTTTGTGACACACATTTCGCAAATGAGAAAAGGAGACATGACTCAAGAAGAAATTGGGAAAAGGACAATCGTAGGTGCAACTTAAATTTTTTAACTTATAATGAGATGGTTGATAATTTAGGAATTTTCACAATTATGTTGTTTCTTATACTAATATAATTCGTGTATGTATTTTCAAACATATGTTAAACTATAATTCTTATATTTTAATAAATGTTTATAATAAGTAATTGTGTGTGAGAGATCTTACATAGATATTTTTAAATGACAAATAGGAAGTCTTAAACTTTGAAATGATCGTTAGTTAAAATTTTATTTTAAACGTAAATGCAAGTTCACGTTTATGGTACTTATTATTCCTCCGCAATTTCGTTATACCATAGAGCAGTCAATCCTGACAACAGTTCTTCTCTGGCTCTTCTGTGAAATTTACATTTTTGGATTGCGTTCCTATACCCAAGGAAGTGCAATATGCCCTCATGGTTTGTTTAAGGGGGCACAGTACCTTTAATCTTTACCACAGTACCCCTAATATCTTAAGCATTTAAATCAGGTGGAAAACAGCTTAATTTCGATAGACTATCTCCTAAAGTGTGCTGTGTATCACAATGAAACACTGCAAAAAGTATTTATGTACACTCTATACTACACAATGCAGAAAAATTATATTAATATTTTAAATTAAGTAATATTTTGTTTGAATTTACATGAACTCAAACATACAAGAGAAATATTTACAAGGACAACTTGCGTGCAACTTTCTGAGGCAACTCATGCATTATCTACTAAAGCAATGACTGAAACAGGGTACTGTATTTTAAATTAAACCAAAAGCTATAGCTCAAGTAACGCAAAAATATGAAATAATCAATTAATATTTTCACTGAATTCATTTTTAGGAAAATTTCTCTCCTATTATACACTGCTGGCCACCCAAATTGCAACACCAAGAAAGACAAGAGATATCACAACAAAATTTATTTTGTAGATAACATGTTGACCAAGTATCAAATGATTAAATTTATAGACTTCTGTGAAGTGTGGTTCCTGCCAAAATCAGTAGCCAGAGTAGCCGCCATTGTTGGAGATCACCGCTGCCACACGCCTCGGCATTGATTCAAAGAGACTTTGGATGTGTTCTTGGGGTACAGCAGACCAAGCAGCTTCCACACGTTGCCAAAGTTGATCTGGTGTGGCAGCTGGGGATGTATTCTGGATCAATCGTTGAGCAACCCCATGGACCACATGTTTTCTATCGGCGAAAGATCCGGAGAGCGAGCTGGCCAGGGGAGCAATTCAATCTGGCGATTGACGAAGAACCCTTGGACAATGCGTGCCACGTGTGGTCGCGCATTATCCTGTTGAAATATGGCTGTGGGCAAGCCCTGAAGGTAAGGAAGGACAACTGGCTCCAACACCTCGGAGATGTAGCGCTGGCTGTTTAAAGTACCGGCAATGCGTACTAGAGGAGTGCGAGAGTGATATCCAATACCGCCCCATACCATAATACCCGGTGCAGGACCAGTGTGGCGGTGCATAACGCAGCTGTTCAGCATCCTCTCTCCACGGTGTCTCCAGACTCGAATCCGACCATCGTGGTGTTGCAGACAGAAGCGTGACTCGTCAGTAAAGACAATTTCATTCCATTCTGCCGTCCACATCCTTCTTTCATCGCACCATTGGCGGCGGAAACGTCTGTGGTTCTGCGTCAAGGGTAGACGAAGCAATGGACGTCTTGCGGACAGACCACTCTGCTGTAAACGGCGTCGAATGGTACACGCAGACACTGGATGATGCGGTACAGACTGAATGTGCTGTGCTATGGTTCGTGATGTGGCTGAGCGATCCGTCACTGCCATACGCACAATATGCCTGTCATCACGTGAAGTGGTGCACTGAGGTGGATGCGATCGAACACGTCGGTCCGTCGTACCCTCCTGCATCCAACGATCACATATCCGCATTACAGTTGTTTGGTTTCGTCCAACACGACTACCGATTTCCCTGAAAGATAATCCACAATCTCGGTAGGCCACTATCCTTCCTCTGTCGAACTCGAATACTTGATCAAAAGATGATCGCTGTTTTCTACGAGGCATAATTGATCGTTTTTTTGAAAAAACCACAAGAAAAACACAATTGCCGTACTTGAAATCGTCGAAATCTCCAAGCCTTAAATAGCGCTTTGAAGTGGCGCCACAGGCGCGCGTGATGTGCGTCTGCGCTGAAATTCTAATCATTTGCATATCTCACCTCCGCTAATGCATGTTGTAAATTTCATATTATTTGCATGCTTCCTTCAGGGTGTTGCATTTACGATGGCCAGCAGTGTAGTTAAATTTTTGAACAAAGCTCTTATTTTTGTGCAAAATGTTGGTTTTATTTTAAAGTTCTAACGGTGATTCAATTTTGTTCCCAATTTCAGTAGTTTAAGTTATAGTGCGCGTAGTGTTGAAAATTCTCATTCTGAGAAAAATGCGACTAAAGTTAATCTGAAAGGATTGAATCTGGAATTGGGAGTGTCAGAAAAATCTTGTGAACAAACTGGTACGAACTTCTTTTGCGTTTTTTAACAGAATTAGTACACTTCAGGCTTTCTAAGTTTTATAGGTACTAAGTTTTATAGGTTCTTAAGTTTTATAGGTACTAAGTTTTATAGGTTCTTAAGTTTTATAGGTACTGTGCCCCCTAAAGTATTAATTAATTTCTACAACCGTTTTCACCAATATCGTGGTATGGCAACTCACTCGGCCATGTAACTTAGAGTAGCAGAATCACCGATATTTAGACTTTATGGGGTGAGAAAATTCCGTTTGTATTTTTATGATGCGAAAGTTTTCAGGGTACACGCTAATACAAATATTTACTGTAATGATTTTGCATGGCAATAGAATTTTAAAATTCCATATTTATTACATGAGAAATGTCAACATGGGTACCACCACTCGAAGATCCGTAGGAAATTATTGTAATTAATGTAAAGCATCTCACATTTTGCACTAATGGTCTAATTTTCCATTTCTGATAACAGGACCTTTACCCACTAAAATCAATAAATGGCGTTTAGTTTAGAATATTTTTAGAAGTCCCAAAAGGATTATCTACCCAATTATTGACTACCGTTTATCAGATTATGCTCATCAAGTAAAGACCATATTTGAGAGAGCGAGCATTAAACTATCTTAACTAAAAAAAAAGTGAATCTTTTTTAACTTAAATTTAGAGTATCTGAAAATATCTCCATTTGACACAAATACGTGTGCTCCATGTCTTTTAACTCATAAAATATCTGTGCATCTTTTAAGAACAAATAAATTTCAGAAAATTAAACTATTATGCGAAATACGTTCACATTTATAATTTTTTGTTGTTTTAACATTTATTTAAGGTTTTAAACGCTTTAACCACTTAAAGCACGAGTTTTTTCGGAAAAACTGGTAAGAAATGATCGAGTTATTTTTTGACAGAAAATGAATATATAGGTATAGTGTAAGTTATTTTTTACAATTTCAGTTGTGGGGGGGTGACTAGGGGGTGGGGTAAAAGTTATAAAAAAATTATTATACAAACAAAGTGTAACCGATTTGATTACATGTTTATTTTGAATTTCAAAATATTAATAATAGTAAAATATTAATAATAATATATGATTAATAATAATAAAATATTAATAATAATATATGATTAATAATAATAAAATATTAATAATAATATATGATTAATAATAATAAAATATTAATAATAATAATAAAAAATAGGTGATTGAAAAATTTCAACTTTTGACCAATACATCCTCACCTCAGGTTTTCTAATTATACCTTGTAGTATAGTTATGGCTAAAAATATATATAATTCTTCCATGGTAATCGGTGACCATTGGTTCGGTGACGATCCTGGATGTTGAAATGCATAAAAAAAGCCAAAATCTCGTCATCATTATCTTCAAACTCACTTCCATCACTCAAGAGATCATCACTTTCATCGCTGAAACTTTTTGATAAATTGGCATATTCAAAATCGTCAGAGTCGCTCATTATCAGATAACTTTTTCTAAACAAGTTATAAAAACACTTAGTAAAAATTAATTTATGGTTAACTGTTTACTTTTATCATATTTAACGTAATGAAAATGGATATATTACCTTTTCCACACCAAACAACTGCTTTATAACAAAGAATTCCTAACAAACTTATAGCTAATCATCAAAATGCACCACGTGGTTTACACAAGAAAAATGCTGCATAGTGGTGCCATATATGGTAAATAAGCTTAATTATAATCTAGCCTGTCTATTTTTACTAGAACGAACCTCAGAGTTCTAGTAAAAATAAAATAACGCGAGATACAAGAGCGCCCGTGTGAGACACGGGCATGTGCAAATTTGCCGGTAACTTTCGCCCGTGTCAGACACGGATATATGCGTTAAGTGGTTAAATGAATTAGCAAAAGTTTTAGGAGGAAAGATCCTATTCTAATATGACTCTTTATGTATTCAATATATTTATCTAATTCACTCCCTGAGTTTATATTATTTTACTTTCTTTTTTCAGGATACCGTACGGCTTGCTTTTGTAGGAAGTCCGTTATTGGACATTTCAGCTCATTGTGACCAAGATGTACTGGATCAGTTTGGGCTGAAGCAAGACGACTGCGTGAGAGCCCAGGATAAGCACGACCTACTCTTCCAGCGGCTTTTTCAAAGTTCGGAATCCCGCATTTCTGCCGGCGGATCAGCTCTGAATGCGGCCCGTATTGCTAAGTGGGTACTCAAAGACGAGGGTGACGTGTTCTTTATAGGTGAAGTATCAGACGCGGATCTCATTAATTTCTGTTAATGTTTAAATTACTTCGTGCTCCAAGAATATAATTTAAATCTGTATACTTAATTCCTATGGTAATTGTTTCGAAGAGGTAACTCGTCATCAACGAAATTGGTTAGATCTTGATGGACTACTTGGAAGGTTAAGTGTTTTGAAAGGGGCCGTCGTGGCTCACAGTGGGTATGTCCACTGGGCTAGCAACCTTCCAGTTGTCGGCGGCACAGGTTCAATTCCTGTCTGGTGCATTCCTCCGTGGCTGTATTTCTCCCTCTTCTGTGTCAGAAAAACTTTCATTGTGCTTGTGTCTATTACTTGCTATTGTATGTCTTGAACGGGTGGCTAAGTCGGACTGTTACAGAGATTACTCCCAGATCTTAGGATCAATAGCAGACGCGTTCTACTCATGTAAAAATGGGATAAGAACGAAGTATTTTTAACTCGGGCCTTTAACCCTTCAAGTAGTTTCGACGAGATATCTCGTCCGACGGTCAATTTTGCTAATGAGATACCTCGTCGAGACAAAACTTCCCTCTTTCTCTACGGGTGGGATAGCCCGGTTGGAAGAGTAACGGATTAGCAACCAGAGGGTTGCTAGTTCGAATCCAACCAAAGACTGCCGTGTAAAAAGGGACTGGTGCACTTTAAATCTGTCGGGGCCTCAAATGTCCTCACGTTGGTGTGGTGTGGAAATTTGGAGAGTGGGGTAACAGCTCATGTGTGACCTCGTCATCTGACCGTGGTTCAAAATTACGTGGTGTTGTCCGTGGATCTTTCCTTTCCAGACTGATCCCAGACTGTCACCAATAGCCCGTTGTGTTGCTCCAGTGCGACGTTAATTAAAAAGTATCTCCACAGGGGTGGTACGAAGATTTAAATACGGAAAAACAAATTATCTCGTGCCCAGAATTGGTGACAGTTCAGAACAAGTTTTTGAATCAGGGGCTGGGTCACTACAGGTTGGAATTCGACGCAAAGATAAACCAACAGGAGGGTTAAATAAAAGGCCACTTGAGACATTTTTATAAAATGTACTCTAATTGACTATAAAATGGGCAATTATTAAAAATTATTGAGGTTATATATTTCACCGTGTTGGTCACATGAAAATTACTGTTTGAGCAGTTTTTACGCTAGTGCTTGCAGTTTTACTGTACTGGTCTCAGTAGTGGCAAAAATTACTGTGGGGGTGAAAATGGTGAAACTCTATAACAAAAAAATATCATATATGATACAGAAATTGACATTATTTATACATTGGAAAATGACAACAAATGGATACAAACAATATAAAATCAACTGCGACGGTATTCATTCCTCAGTTTTATTTCTTAGTTTAAATAAGTTTGATTTGAGCTATTGAGGTGTATAATATTCTAGAGCTACATGGTGAGAGATCGAAATTCTTCAGCAACTTGATTGAGTAACAGAAATTTTTCAGCAGTCTGGTGGCATTGAGTAATCTTTAAGATAAAAGTAAGCACTGAAAAGAAAATGTGAGTGAAAGCGAAAAAGGTTTAGACATTAAAAAGTACCTAATCTGTTTTGAACAAAGTGAATGGGAATACAAATCAAATGGATTTTTAGAAGTTAATTGTGGCAACATGAAAGAAGTGAGAACATTTTGCTTTGCACTTTATCGAAAATTAGAATTAATACCTAGTAAGTACACAAAATGCTGCTTTTTATGTTTCTTTGATTGTAGGTATGAAACGTGTTTATTGATACTTATATTCGCTACAAATGGATTTAAATATGCGTAAAATATGAAAATAAGTAATGGATCTCCATTTATGCATATCGATCATTGCCTTCAATAGTGTCACAACTCCAAAAATGTGATTTTTGGAGTAAGTACATGGCTTAATGTGAAAAACAACAGCAGAAAACTGGCAAATCTCATACTTCAATACCATTTTTAATCGTGCCACTGTTGCAGTCCCTGTAAGATCGACGGCTTAGAGCAGAAACTCATTTACTAGCATTTTCGAAGACACTTAATCCTTATTTCTGTGATGATGTGAAATATAAAGTCAAATCGCAATGTGTTTAACAGATGCTACCAAAATGCTTATAACTTTTATTTTTTTGACCTATAAACCAATAGTTAGTCTTCGAACACTAAACTGTTTTGTCAGTCAAAGAGTTTCTGCTCTAAGCCTATGATATAAACAATTCGAGCGCAGATGCTATGCGCTGGTCTGCTCACAAAATGTAATTTTCCAACTTTTCCCCTCATCCGGTGATTTCACGTGACATCTGTCTTCAGGTTGTACAGGTGACGATGAATTCGAGGCGTGGATAAAGAACCAGCTACTCTCTGATGGTGTAAGTCCGCTATGCATTCAGCTCCCTGCTGCCAAGACAGGTATTTGTGTGTGCCTGTTGAGTCCCGATGGCAAGAGATCCATGTGCACCAGACTAGGAGCAGCCTCTTTGTTCGCGGTCAGACATCTCAACTCGGCGCACATTCACAGCCGGCTCCAAAATGCAGATTGCATTTTTGTCGTGGGATACTTCGCAGCTCATTCTCCTGATGTTGTCTTAAAATTAGCAGATCTTTGTTCCCCTACACAGGTAAGGTGGTGGCTTGCAGTGTCTGTCTACCACGAGAACTGCTCCCGACAGCAAGTCTGGGTGGTGGTGATCGTTATAGAAACAAGGCTGGTTCATTTTAAATAAGGGTGACACGATATTATTTTGTTTTTCACATATGTTGGTGGTGGAAAGAGGTAGCCTAATAGTAAAGATCTTCTCGGTGACAAGAAAAAATCTTAACAAATATATTTCCAATTTATCGTCAAGGCGCACTAATGACAAACTTGAATACATTTTTTAAGCATCCACTATGAAAAATAAGGTAAGGTGCGTTTCTGCGGCAACAGACAATGACAGACTTTCTGTCTAGAGCAGTTCTCGTGGTAGACAGACACTATTGATACCGTTTCGTATTGAAGTAACATCTATGAGAGGGTTTTCCTTTAAAGCAAAATACAGGGCTTTTATTAAAGCTAAACGTGTTACCAAAACCCTAGTGCTTTCAAATGCTAGGGTTTTGGTAGTTTGTTTTCCTAACTTGTGGCGTACTCGAATGCAATTTCGACCTGTTACTTATATTAAAAATTCATGCTAAACATCGTCAAAAAGCAATATATCAAATTAATTCACAACGGGGAGTATTCTTCCTTCTTCGGTAGTTTATTTCGGCTTACATTGATAAACCCTTATTTCATGGTTATGACACAGGTATGACACATAAACATAAAAGTTAGGGATTAATATATTTATTCGACAAACATTGATTACTGATTCTGTTTGTTGTTACTTATCCCCTGGGTCAAAGTAGCCTAGAACAAGTCCAAAAATTTTCCAAGTCGCAGCCAACTCCTATTCATCCATGAAATGTCCCACAGAGACACCGATACAATCTAAAATATGGTAGAAGTTGCTGAGGTTGTGGAGCATGGACAAGTTGGAAAGTTCTTTATTCCCCTCACGAAAGTCATATATTTTGCGCTTGCTTCTAAGTCTTTCCAGAGCAGACTTGAATCAAGTTTTTCTGATGCAGTCTTGAGCCTTTAAAAAAACTGTAGTCCAAGGCGCTTTGCCATAGGGAGAAATTTTCAGCTTCGTATTAGTGAGATACCATAAAAGCTGAAGTGTGACATTCTCATAAGTTGCCTGTTAACCTAACCTTTCACTGGGGATATGGAGTGGCCTTCATGCCGAGGGCTCAACCAGGACGAAACTCCTCACGTACTTCATTCCGTCCTCACAGTGACGCCCCTTTGCCATGGTGAGACAGCTAACATGACTTGAGGAGGATTTACTGATTCTAAAATGCTGTACTATCCTATGTACAGAGAGTAATTCCTGAAAGGTGATATCAATTTTGCCCTCGAGAGATCAGATACTAACGGCTATCTAGTTCGCAATGTTCTTGACGCATGCCAAGCATTTGAAAAAGGAAGCCAATTAAAGCGTGACACCAACATGTGCCACAGAGATACCCACTGCGCGAACAGTCTGTTAAAAACGCTTAATTCAAGCGAAACTTGGGATGTAAAAAGTAATTTGTTTCTGAAAAATTTATGAGTTCTATAGCTGCAGAAACCATTAATTTCTTGGAACAAGTTAGATTCGTTCGTACTGTCTCAATGTAAAACTATTTGAGATTGCTTGATTGATTTGAAAATTAATTCTATTTGTTTATAATTTTAAGGACATGAGAGCGTTTTTCAATGCAAACAAATCATACAAAACGAAATTAGCTAATATCAATCAGTTATCATAACTCAATTTGGAACTCCTTCTTTGGAATTTTTATTGGTGATGTGATGAAATCGTATTTTAAAAAAACAAGACGAGTGCCGTCACGTTCGGAAAATGTACAGGAAACACGTTCTGATAACAGAAATGCTACCGCCACCTACATTTGACTTGACAGAAAAAGTATCTCATACATAACATTATCGTGACACAATTAAGTGTTTCAAGTATATGTTACTATGTGTAGTTTACAATTGTCTCATTAAGGTGTAAATTTTTGAATCAGCCAATTTTTGACTCTAACAACCCCAAAAACGTGTTACGGAGTAATAAAGTTGTTTTATATCTAGCTGCTTATTATTATTTATAATTGTTTTGCAGTGAAAGTTATAAATGGCTGAAATAAGTTATAAAAGCTAAGATATTTTGTGTTTTTTATATTCGATGTTTCTGCTTAGATTTTCTCTTTGAGCCTCTCTGCCGAGTACGTGTGTCGAGATTATGCCGAGGTCTTAATGAAGGTGATGCCTCGAGTTAATGTCCTTTTTGGAAACGAGGCCGAGGTGAAGGCCTTTGCTCAAGCGATAGGTGGAAGCAAGACGATAACAGGTTGGTGAAGTGAATATGTTTTCAAGCGTTAATAACGATCATTAAAAGCACTGATTTGTGACGAAGAGTCAAAGTTACAAATCGAACTTTGGTAATCCAATTTTAATGCATTACATAGACATCTATGACACATGTGAGTGTTTCTGTCTTTTGCTTTAAGCTAAAATTTTACCCATAAAAACAGGCAAAATTCTGTAATTTTTCTCATGAATAAACTTAGAATTTAATTTGCAGGAATTAATTTTGGAAACAGTTCAATCATAAAATTCCATTTCGCACACCACAATTCTATAATTTTGTTTATAAATTTCTCATCTTATATAGTTGCGAGTCAAAAAGCAAGTTTCAAATATTAAAAAGCCTTATCACATTTAAGTCAGATATACTCATTGGTGATTAAAACCTATAAATCATCAAAACATACGATTGAATAATGAAGTGTAAAATTATGTTGTCGTCTTGTAACAGTGTGTAAAAAGAACATAAACCACTGCGAATCCCAAAAATTACTTTTGGTATTTGGGCTATACTGTTTTCATGATATATGGTTAGTATCTTGAAATCCTAATTATTTCTACATTTTTTAATTTATGTCTACAGTTGATACTTAAAAAAAAATATTTGTGAAATGTTTTGATTGAAAAGCTAGAGCATATTGCAAGCAAGTGAAGTGAACACTGTTTGCGCAGGGATCCAATTAAAACTGCTTAACAATCTTCACAGGTTGACGAACAAGAGGTGAAACATCTTAGCTTTATTTAATTCAACTAAACGTGTCTTATACATGCATACCTAACGTTAAATTGCATGTCTAACTTAAATATGTATTTTCTATAGCGGAGGAATCTGTTCGAATGATTCGTCAGCTGCCAAGAACAGCAACCGCTAGTCCTCAAATTGTGATCATCACACGTGGCTCCGAACCAATCATTGTAGATGACGGATCCAACGACTTGCACATGTTCAAGGTTCCTAATGATGTTCAAGTTGTCGATAGCGTTGGCTGTGGAGACGCTTTAGCTGGTGCTTTCCTAGCATCTTATATACGCACGCGAGATATAAAACTCGCTATTAGTCTGGGTATACAAGCAGCTGTGGAGATCCTTCAAGTTTCTGGATGTAAACCAACAGAGAAATAGGTTTTCATTGGACATCAAGAATGATCCATAATATGAACGATTTTGTCAATTTTTTAGCATTTTAAGAGGATGTAGTCTATATAATATTCGTTATTTGGGCTTGTTCTCTCATCATCTGTTGAATGAAAAGTTTGTATGTAATTAATAAAATAAAATTTAAAATATTCGTGTATTTGATTATGATCAGAAATTTTATTTTTCTTTTCCATTTAATACGATTGGACCCAAACGAAACTCTAACTACACTGCTGGCCACCCAAATTGCAACACCAAGAAAGACAAGAGATATCACAACAAAATTTATTTTGTAGATAATATGTTGACCAAGTATCAAATGATTAAATTTATAGACTTCTGTGAAGTGTGGTTCCTGCCAAAATCAGTAGCCAGAGTAGCCGCCATTGTTGGAGATCACCGCTGCCACACGCCTCGGCATTGATTCAAAGAGACTTTGGATGTGTTCTTGGGGTACAGCAGACCAAGCAGCTTCCACACGTTGCCAAAGTTGATCTGGTGTGGCAGCTGGGGATGTATTCTGGGTCAATCGTTGAGCAACCATGGACCACATGTTTTCTATCGGCGAAAGATCCGGAGAGCGAGCTGGCCAGGGAAGCAATTCAATCTGGCGATTGACGAAGAACCCTTGGACAATGCGTGCCACGTGTGGTCGCGCATTATCCTGTTGAAATATGGCTGTGGGCAAGCCCTGAAGGTAAGGAAGGACAACTGGCTCCAACACCTCGGAGATGTAGCGCTGGCTGTTTAAAGTACCGGCAATGCGTACTAGAGGAGTGCGAGAGTGATATCCAATACCGCCCCATACCATAATACCCGGTGCAGGACCAGTGTGGCGGTGCATAACGCAGCTGTTCAGCATCCTCTCTCCACGGTGTCTCCAGACTCGAATCCGACCATCGTGGTGTTGCAGACAGAAGCGTGACTCGTCAGTAAAGACAATTTCATTCCATTCTGCCGTCCACATCCTTCTTTCATCGCACCATTGGCGGCGGAAACGTCTGTGGTTCTGCGTCAAGGGTAGACGAAGCAATGGACGTCTTGCGGACAGACCACTCTGCTGTAAATGGCGTCGAATGGTACGCGCAGACACTGGATGATGCGGTACAGACTGAATGTGCTGTGCTATGGTTCGTGATGTGGCTGAGCGATCCGTCACTGCCATACGCACAATATGCCTGTCATCACGTGAAGTGGTGCACTGAGGTGGATGCGATCGAACACGTCGGTCCGTCGTACTCTCCTGCATCCAACGATCACATATCTGCATTACAGTTGTTTGGTTTCGTCCAACACGACTACCGATTTCCCTGAAAGATAATCCACAATCTCGGTAGGCCACTATCCTTCCTCTGTCGAACTCGGATACTTGATCAAAAGATGATCGCTGTTTTCTACGAGGCATAATTGATCGTTTTTTTGAAAAAACCACAAGAAAAACACAATTGCCGTACTTGAAATCGTCGAAATCTCCAAGCCTTAAATAGCGCTTTGAAGTGGCGCCACAGGCGCGCGTGATGTGCGTCTGCGCTGAAATTCTAATCATTTGCATATCTCACCTCCGCTAATGCATGTTGTAAATTTCATATTATTTGCATGCTTCCTTCAGGGTGTTGCATTTACGGTGGCCAGCAGTGTAGTAGAAAAAATTTTGAACTTTACTACCAAATTTCCCACATTTATTCACTTTACATGAACACAATATAATGCATTTATAACATTCATTAGTGAAGTCATTTTTAAATATTTTTTCAATGCTTGAACATTGTATCATATTCATTTCTAGTAATTAAATTTTATTTCGGTGCCTAACTTTTTAAAATGAAATTTTATTTTTTGAGGGGAAGAGGAAAAAGTTACTTGCATTTGCTCATACGATTCGAATGAAAAAATCGATTGATATCTATCGTAACTGTAATATTTCAATAATTAAGATGACCATTTTATTATAATTCATTTATTTCATGCTTGTTCCAGACTGCTGATGGTCACTCTGAGTTTGTCACTCTACATTTATACTTTAGTTTATTACGTCACACACACAATTAAGATTTTATATTAGACAATACTTCAATTATCAATATATTATAATATCCAATCTGACGCTTTAAACTGATTTGAGAAATTTGTATTTATCTTTTTATCTAAGGTCAGATTTAAGAAATCGTGTGTAATAAACTGAAGATTTTAACATTTAAAACAAATTTTATAGATTAATCTTAAAGTTAGGCGTCACTGGTAGAAATTGAAATTTAAAATGTTTAGAAAAGGAACTGAGTATATTTATCAATATTTGAGGGAGATGGAATGAAAGTAGAGTACATCATGATATTAAACTTTTCAGAATGCTATAAATATTTTTCAATGCTTTTTCGAAATATTTATATCAACTCAAATGTTCTTAAAATCATCAAAATCTTTTACTTCCAGTAATACTTTAATTCACTTGATATTAAGTGCATGCACCTCACTCAAGTTATAGTCAAGATAAGCCAATGAACAAATGACTTACTCAGCGCTCTCTCCCCCTTTCTAACCCCCTTAGTTTTATTTATTCTAAATAGAATTCTTATCTCAGATGACTAGTAGTGAATCTAATCATTTTAAAATAAAAGAAGCAAAGTTAAGTTTTTTGGACATCCACGGAGAAACCTTTATGCATTTACATAAGGAATCCTGTGAGTTTTTCTTGAATACTAGTCGCTTGCAGCTACTGATGACGGTAAGTGCATTTTTTCTGACTTAGATGCTAGTTTTAGATTTAGTTAAACGAGTAATGGAAATCAATCCCATATTGTTTTCACTTTGTTTTCATCATATTAGTAAAACTATTTTAAAACACAATTTTTCATGATTAATGTTTTTTAAATTATGAAACGATTTAAATTATGAACGACATTGAATATTTTGGAGACTGATATTAAAATTAATAAATGTAATTGCGTTCATAATTCTTAATATAATAAAAATGACAAACTATGCACTAAGCCAAAATAGTAGGTAAAATAAGCATTATAGAGGAGGAAATAGACAACTGATCATACAGCGTATATTCTAATTAATTATTATGAACTCTAAGTATGCTTTTATTTTTCATTTCATATTTCTTAGGATTGGTGCGCGTTAAATCGGTCGTAGCCTCAAATGTCCTCGCGTTGGAGTGGTGTTGTATTTTGCAGAGTGGGAAAACAGTTCAGGTATTGGCCTCCTCGTCATCTGGCCGTGATTCATAATTATTAGGTGCTGTTATTGGATCTTTTTTTTCGGGATTGATTCCGGACCGTCACCTATAGACAGTTGTGTTTCTCTAGCGAGACGTAAAATCACTTACCTACCTATCTCAAATTACCTAATGTAATAAAATTGATCAAAAAGAGAAAACAGCATCTTGTGTATTTTTGGTTACATTTAATTCATGTTTTTCTTTTATAAAATATGACAAAATAAGCATAACTCAGATATGTCTTTTAAATTAGGCTCCTGAATGTCTATCTTAATTGTATCACTTCAGGCGTTAGAAGTCTATTTACTGTTATTTAACGTCCAAGTTTAGCAAATTTCGAATTCACTTAAATTTTCAGTTCTCAATTCCTACCTTTGATCTTTTTTATATTTATCTTTGCCATACTTCACCAAGCTCATGTAGACAATCATTAGAATGGTAAGCTCCTTTCGTTTTGAATAATATTACGTTGTTCCAAATTTGAAACGAATAGCCCGTTGTGTTGCTCCAGTGCGACGTTAATTCAAATATCGACCAACCAAAACTCAAACCAAACCATATTTGAATATAGTAGCAAAACTGACAATGAATCTTGTAGCTGTTGATTTGATTAGTTTATACGCGTTGGTTACCATGCGCCAAAATACAAATAATAAAGATTTCTGTGCCACGTACAGTGGTGAAGTATATATAATTAGCATACTCATGCATAGCATCTGAGCTACAGTTTATTAATTGTTTATATCTATTGGTGGCAGTGTCGTTGCTCACATTTCATACCTTACTTAAATCCATTTCAAATGAAAATAAGGATCGAAATGCATCAAATTAAATAAAATTGATCAAAAATATAAGCAGCATTTCGTGTACTTCTTACCAGCCTTACTTATTCTTACTTCCAATAAAGAGCATGGCAAAAAGTGCACCCCTCACAGCAATTAACTTCTAAACTTCCACTTCCATTGCATCCCGAGGGCCGTGGTAGTGCGGTAGGAAGAGTAGCGGAATAGCCACCGGAGGGTTGCGAATTCGAATCCGACCAAAGACATTAGTGTACAAAGGAGGCTGGTGCACGTTAAATTTGTCGTGGCCTCAAATGTCCTCATGTTGGCGTGGTGTGGAAGTTTGGAGAGTGGGGTGCCAGCTCAGGTGTTGCCTCGTCATCTGACCGTGGTTCAAAATTACGTGGTGTTGTCCTCGGACCTTTCCCTTCAAGTTTGATCAGGTTTGGGGATTCTGTATCTTTGACGTCTCACATTTTCTTTTCTATTATGTGATTTCTATCTTCAAGATTTCTCATTGCCTTCTGTAATCAGACTGCTGGAGAATTTCATTAGAGTATCGAGATCTTCCGTAGAATTTCAGAAATATTTTGCAGCTCCACAGCTCGAATCAAGCACAATTAAACTTAAACTTTAGCGGCAAAATTCCGTAGTATGTAGTAGACTTTCCATTGTTTATTTCCGTTTATTGTTATTCGTTAATATTCAAATACTGCCTGTTTCACTGCCATGTACGTTCGTGGGATAGAAGTGGATCCTTTCAGGATTATCTTTTAAAGAGCATTTTGTAAATCAATTTCCAACAATTATGATATTCTGGAACTGTAGTAGTACCAGATTGTAATCTGACAAAGTGGACAATGCAAAGCAAAGATTTGCGGCAATTCCTTTTTGTAAGACAGTCAACCCTGATGTAATCCATTAACAAACTATAATATGTTTGTTTTGCATTATAAATCAACAATATATCTCGTTAGTGATAAAATTTATCAGACTTATCATGATTTATCTGCATATCTCTTAAGCGTCGCGACTAAACGTTTTACGCGGCATCTTTTGGAGATTCCCTCATTCCCCCCTCAAGGAGCCCGTCAACGTCACAATCGTCTGAAAAACAACCTTGAAAATTTCTAGAATGTTATAAAAGTGCAGAATTTACGATTATTTTGTAACGTTAGTGTAGCATTTACAACCCTTTCTTAGCACATGCTCGCAGAACAAGGGTGTTTCGTTTCCCAAAATTTGATTTAGTCTAAAGCTCTGGAATAATGAACTTTCAAAGATGGAATGGTGAGATGGAGAAGAAAGTAAGTGTTTGAAAAAATAATTTTTGTTTTTCGGTGTTCATTCCTTAACAGGAAGTATACAATTGCACATGTTGACATAATTTTTGTTGATGTTAATTCAAAATATTGGTTTCATTTTGTCATAGTTTTAAAGATGATATTTATCAACATATCTCACAAAAATACATCAACTCTACGAAACAAAGTTTGAAGTTTTATTTATAAATATATTGAGAGAGAGATTTGGTATATATATATATATATATATATATATATATACAGTTAAAAGTTTATTTACCAAATCAGCTAAAGTTGCTTTTAAAAACACTAATCGGTAATGTCAAAAAGCTTTTAAATTGTACTTTTTTGGTATTTGATTAATTTAAAAGTTAATCCTATGATATTTGTGGTAATCATTTTTGATTAATTTAAAAGTTAATCTTATGATATTTGTGGTAATCATGTTTGGTTCATGAACGAAAGGTGTAGTTAAGGTAATTGCATTTTTATTTCAATTTACATTAATTAATTAAGCACATTTACTATCTTTAGATCTTTTCTGAATTAATCGAGGATTATCATTATAGTAAGAATAAACATGTTAATAGCATCTAAATGAATATAAAATTTACATTTAACAATTAAATAAAATTTTTAGTAAATATTTTTAAAATGTATTTGTCATAAATTAAATTATGACCGATAATATTACGGTAAGAAGTACAAATCTGTTTCGCGCCTATCAAGAAACGTGACGTCACTAAAAATGAATTTTACAGAAAGAAAGGAAGATCGTGTGAAAGCCTTTTACCTTTTAACTCTTATTAATTTGACAGTTTTAGAATTATGCCGTGTCTTTATTAAAAAGTTAAACATTCCTTCTAATTTTGATAACCATTTGTTTGTCCACTGTCATTTAAAAATTTAATTTCCGTTTTGAGTTGACATTTTTCTCGAAAATGTATAATGTAAGTCTAATTGTAAATATTTCAGTAATATTAGAATACATTTCAGAAACAGAGCTTCAAAGGTTTTGAGTTGACTTGAAGAATTTACTTGACTCAGAAAATCGTTTGTTAAATTTGAGTTCATTGTGCGGACAACGCACCAAAAATACACAAACAATTCATTTATATGCAAAATTCTAAATGCATCAGCAGCATATTTTAATGGATTAATTAAGTAATTAGTAATTAATTAAAGTCGCACTAGAGCAACACAACGGGCTACTGACGACGGTCCGGTATCAAACCCAAAGGGAAAGAACAACACCACGTAATTTTGAACTAAGGTCAGATGACGAGGCAACACCTGAGCTGACACCCCAAACTTCCACACCACGCTAACGTGAGGACATTTGAGGCCACTACAGATTTAACATGCACCAGCTCCCTTTATACACGATGGTGTGTTGGTTGGATTCGAACTCGCAACCCTCCGGTTGCTAGTCCGTTACTCTTCCAACCGGGCCACCGCGGCACTGGATTAATTAAGAAAATCCTTCCTTTCCTAAATCCTTGCAAAAAGTTCACAGAAAGGATTATAAGAATAGGTATGACTTGTAAACAATGGTTTCTGCTTACGAAAGATTGAAACGTAGGACAAGAAAAACATTTTATGCATGCTTCAATATACCAGAATGCGATACCCATTTAACCCCCCATTATTTTTTTTTGGCAGATGAGATCAGCGATACATCCGTGAAGCACTTTACGTTTTCTTTCCTTGTTACCCAAGCATTAATTAGTCATTTTCTTAAACAAGCCGTATGTTTTAAATTTAAATTCACAAATAATGCAAAAATCACCTTGCGCCTATCAGGAAAAGTACGACTAAATATGCAACGGAAAAACTGATGTGCATTTATTTTCAAGCTTATCTTGTATCATCACTAATTCTTTTCATGTTTTCAATTCTTTACTTTCGCTTTATATAGATATTTTTGAAAATTTATATTTGAATAGCAATAAAAAAACTTTTCAATGACTGTTCAGGGTTATTAAATAAAAAATATGGTTCACTTAATCCCAAATGGATCATTTTGTTTATCCATTAATTCTTCACCCATCTTTCAATAATTTGATTCAGCTCAATCTTTTCCTCTAAACGTTTCGAAGTATGCGGTCACAAAACCAGAACCCAATCTTGCTGCGTTGCAATGAGAATTCTAGAATTTGTGTTATCGTTCAAATACCACTACTCGACCAGTGCTGGAAGCAAAATATGGTTTTTACTATCTAGAAAATGCCAGACTCTCGAGAACAAAATTATCAAATACAAACTCTTGTTCCTTTATTCCTTTATTCGACCCCTGTAAACAACAATTAGAGTTATGATCAGTTTAAAAATTATTTATCGTGTAATATGCAATAGCCAAACAGGAAGGATTGGGCAAATTCGTTTTTTTATTTCACTTCAATACAAGGTTTAAGTTTTTAAGTAAGTTAGTTTTCTCTTAATCGACAGATACACAATAATTTTCACAAATATTGATTGCTGTTGGAAAGAAGAGATTGATTTTCAACAATTCATGATGTGATCTCTAAATAATAAAATATTTCCCAAAAAAGGACTGTACCAAAGCAGGAAATTGATATACGACTTAACTGTTGATAACTGATTGAGAAGTACATTAAAAAAGAAATTTGAAATATTCTTCGTTGATTAATTTGGCAAAAATAAATCTTTCTAATTGTGGAAGTTTCTAGGCATTAGTTTCGTATAAGTTAGAATTTCTACTTTAATACATGTTTTAATCTTAATAAAACAAATATATCGTAGGCTTACAAGTGAAACACTGAGTCGAGATTTAAAGATATGAGCTTATTAGCTTTTCTGAACCAGAATGTGTTTTGAGAATGGGATGCCAGCTCAGATGTTGACCTCGTCATTTGACATTGGTTCGAAATTACGAGGTGTTGTCCTCGGATTTTACCTTCGGGATTGACCGGAACATCACCAATAGCCCGTTGTGTTGTCCAGTACAACGTAAATTCAACTGCATACTTACCTTAACCATAATGTGGTGATTTTTAGACTGGTTAAGTTCACTAATTATTTTTTTATTTAAATAGATTTCTCTTCTTGAGAAACCACTTAGTGAGTAGAACCTGTTCCCTTCATTTTCTCAGAATTATGCTTTTTGATTTGTGTTTCACTTGTAAGCCAATGATATATGCAATACCTATACAATAGTAACAGAGAACTTTCTTATTTAAAGTATGCTTCTTTGACAACGGTTAGAAAGATAATTATCATACAGGGTCAGCATAAATGAACCGTATTAACAATGACAGGATTTTAAACCATTTATATTTTCAAAACTATTACACATAATATAATCAGTAATACATGAAAAATAAAGAAAAACATTCCAAGTTTTTTTCAACATCACTCAATAGATGGCAACACTCCCCTAGAACGCGGTGATTGAAATTGAAAACGGCGACAATGGCAGAGAAACGTTTTTGTGTATTAGAATATGCAAGGGTTTCTTCCGTTATTTCTGTGCAGCGTGCATTTAGAAATCGAGGAGCTTCCACAACGCTGGATTGGACGTGCGGGTGACGATGATTTACCCTTTTTCACATGGCCACCAAGATCCCCTGATCTTACGCCATGTGATTTCTTTTTATGGGTAAAAAAAATCACATGGCTATCTTGATCTTGATGGCGTTAAAGATCTTGTTTATAAACCACCATTGCCGAAAACATTCAATGAACTTAAAGAACGCAACAGAGCTGCATTAAGAACCACTGACAGTGTAAAACTGCAAAATGTGTGGAACGAACTTGATTACAGATTAGATGTTTGTCGTGTTACGAATGGTTCACACAAAGAACATTTGTAACTGAAAAAAACTTTGAATGTTTTTCTTTATTTTCAGGAATTACTGATTATATTATACATAGTAGTTTTGAAAATATAAATGTTTAAAATCCGATCATTCATTTATGCAAACCCTGTATATAACGATTTCCCCTATGGCGTGTGATTTACTTATCAAGAGGTATACTTAACATGCTTTATGGTGTTGAAGTGAGATACAAGTAAATACTTTGATTATTCATTGAGATTTCAAAAGCAGGTTGTTATTTTCCTTGTTTTCTCTCTCTCTGTTTAGGACCCCATTCGGCTGATGTTCGTAGGCAGTCCCCTCCTGGACATTTCAGCTAAATGTGAACAGGACGTGCTGGATCGGTTTGGACTGAAGCAGGATGACTGCGTGAGAGCTGGAGAAGTGCACGATCCTTTGTTTAGGCGTCTTTTCGACAGCACAGAATCTCGTCTCTCTGCCGGTGGATCTTCTCAGAACGCGGCCCGTATAGCAAAGTGGGTGCTCGGAGACGAGGGAGAAGTTTACTTCACTGGTCAGTTCAATTTTTTGACTTAGCCTTCACTAAGTTTGCTTTGTTGAGATCGAGGAGGTGAAATTTCACCACCAGAGCTCTTCTTGAAAAACAATAAAGAAATCCGATTTTGAATCGGAAAGCAGATTGTAAATAGTAAATATCGAAGAATATCTTTTTGAACAATTACTTATTGCCTAAAAAGTTTCTGAAATCCGGATATGTGCGTCAATATCTAAAATTTATATAAAAAAGTAAGTTTTTAAACATCTTTAAAACATTGGTTTCAAGAAGATTTTTGCATGTTTTATGAGCATGCCACTTTCAAATTTTGTTTAGCCATAAATTTCTCTTGGAAGAAAAGAGGTCGAAGTCTAAATTCGCTGATTTTCAGTTATGTCCGTAAATCACTTCAAGGTAATGAAAGTTATAATAGAAAGAGTTCCAATGTCCTCCTGTAAAAACGTTCTGAAAGAATCAAAACAGTTGAAAGTATTTTGTGTACGCTGTGTTAAGAATTAAAGAAATAAAAATATCAAAACAGGCTGTTACCCAAAAATTGCAAAATGGAAAATGATCCTATTTCTACCAAGGTAGAGATATATGTAATTGATTTTTCCAATTATTCGCCACTTCACTCATATACTCTTTACTAAGTTTATCTCGAATATACCCTTTACTTTCTAAATTTTGCATTACAAACTGAGAGAATACACTGCTAGCCACCCAAATTGCAACACCAAGAAAGACAAGAGATATCACAACAAAATTTATTTTGTAGATAACATGTTGACCAAGTATCAAATGATTAAATTTATAGACTTCTGTGAAGTGTGGTTCCTGCCAAAATCAGTAGCCAGAGTAGCCGCCATTGTTGGAGATCACCGCTGCCACACGCCTCGGCATTGATTCAAAGAGACTTTGGATGTGTTCTTGGGGTACAGCAGACCAAGCAGCTTCCACACGTTGCCAAAGTTGATCTGGTGTGGCAGCTGGGGATGTATTCTGGGTCAATCGTTGAGCAACCATGGACCACATGTTTTCTATCGGCGAAAGATCCGGAGAGCGAGCTGGCCAGGGAAGCAATTCAATCTGGCGATTGACGAAGAACCCTTGGACAATGCGTGCCACGTGTGGTCGCGCATTATCCTGTTGAAATATGGCTGTGGGCAAGCCCTGAAGGTAAGGAAGGACAACTGGCTCCAACACCTCGGAGATGTAGCGCTGGCTGTTTAAAGTACCGGCAATGCGTACTAGAGGAGTGCGAGAGTGATATCCAATACCGCCCCATACCATAATACCCGGTGCAGGACCAGTGTGGCGGTGCATAACGCAGCTGTTCAGCATCCTCTCTCCACGGTGTCTCCAGACTAAACCGACCATCGTGGTGTTGCAGACAGAAGCGTGACTCGTCAGTAAAGACAATTTCATTCCATTCTGCCGTCCACATCCTTCTTTCATCGCACCATTGGCGGCGGAAACGTCTGTGGTTCTGCGTCAAGGGTAGACGAAGCAATGGACGTCTTGCGGACAGACCACTCTGCTGTAAACGGCGTCGAATGGTACGCGCAGACACTGGATGATGCTGTGCTATGGTTCGTGATGTGGCTGAGCGATCCGTCACTGCCATACGCACAATATGCCTGTCATCACGTGAAGTGGTGCACTGAGGTGGATGCGATCGAACACGTCGGTCCGTCGTACCCTCCTGCATCCAACGATCACATATCCGCATTACAGTTGTTTGGTTTCGTCCAACACGACTACCGATTTCCCCGAAAGATAATCCACAATCTCGGTAGGTCACTATCCTTCCTCTGTCGAACTCGGATACTTGATCAAAAGATGATCGCTGTTTTCTACGAGGCATAATTGATCGTTTTTTTGAAAAAACCACAAGAAAAACACAATTGCCGTACTTGAAATCGTCGAAATCTCCAAGCCTTAAATAGCGCTTTGAAGTGGCGCCACAGGCGCGCGTGATGTGCGTCTGCGCTGAAATTCTAATCATTTGCATATCTCACCTCCGCTAATGCATGTTGTAAATTTCATATTATTTGCATGCTTCCTTCAGGGTGTTGCATTTACTGTGGCCAGCAGTGTATATTTATTTGGTACTATTTTATATCATTTAATGTAATCAATTCTTCCCAGAAACGAGTTCCTTTGTTTTGGAATCTATGCCTGACTGTTATACTAACAACACACATGTTTATCTTTACACGTGAATCTGGACATGGTGTACCAAATAATTATATTCAACTTAATTATTTTTCATACAAGCAAGAAATTCGTAAGAATCTGCTGAATCTTCATAAGATTTGGAAGTAATGCTATCTACTGGGAAGACTGCAGGGAAGTTACGAGGATTAAGAATTATTCTGACCACTGTGGTTTTTTGAAATCATGATGATTTCAAATGCTGGGCATTTGAAACACTTTCTGCCCATCTACTATTTTTGCTTCTTACCATCTACTATTATACCACTTTCCGGCCATCTACTATTCCTTAAACTTCTAGATTTCTGAGTGCAGAGCACAGGTAGGTACAGTCGCGGAAAAAAAAGAAAACACCCCCTCCTCATTCGATCAATTTTAAGGGTAGAAAAAATTCAAAGTTGGCGTTCGACAGAAACTAACGACAGAGACTAACGTCTTTTATAAATTCAAATGCATAAAATTTGCATGAGGGGGCCGTCTTCATATTATATCGAGCACCAATTTCATAACTTCCAATGGAAACCCCCTATTTCGACACACAATTTCAAATCTATAACAAAATTTAACTTCAGATACCAATTTCATGTCATTAGGTCTTACCGTTTCGAAGTTACGAGTACAGAAAAATTGGAGCTCTTAATGTTAAATCAGTTTCTTAGACTTATATGGATATCTTCCTAAATAATATTTCTATAGCGCTGATATTTTGTGCCATGTTACTGTTAAACAACCCAAATAAAATGCACATAACATTTTATTTTAAAAATAGTTTTTAGTATGCATTGATAATTATTAAATTGATGTTTTAAAAAATTATGAATTGGAACCTTACTACTATATTTTGATAGGAATCGATTCAGAAGGACTTCTAATATGACAATGCAAAATTTCAGCTCATTCCAATGTTTTTGCGTTACATTAAATTTTCCTCGTTATTGCAATTTTAGGGGGCAACCAAAAGTTTAAAAAACGTCTGACAAACCTCGGATAATAATTCTCGGATCGTTTACACATGTAATTCTCCAATCGTTTTCACTTGCATAATAAATATAATTCTCGGATCGTTTGCACGCGCTGACAAATACGTTTGAAATAGTGTTCAAGTTTGAAATTCCGTAACTATAACTACAATTAATCTCGATCTACGAATAGTGATTTTCAATGGGAGATGATCACTGAAATTCACTGCAAATTTAACATTGAATATCTCCGGATATGAAGGTAGTCGAGTCATAAAATTTCATATTTAGACTAATTTAACGATGCCGAATCTGAATAAGGCATCAAAACATGGTGTTTTCATTGAATATTTTGTTGTTTGTGCAAAATTGTATATGAAGACGGTCCCTAATGCAATTTTTTTGCATTTGAATTTGTGGAGGACTTTATTCCCTATTGAATGATATCTTTGAGTTTGCTCTACTATGAATAGTGCTCGAAATAAAGGGGGTGGTTCGTTTTTTTCCCCGCGACTATACATATTTTCTCAGACTTCAGTCTGGTAGGATGTCAGAAAGGAATACACTGATAGAAGAATTGAGAAAAAGGCACACTAAAAGTTTTTATAAGCAGATGTGATCAGTCTAAAAACTCACGATCCGCAATAGAACTGGAATTGCATGGAACAACGTCTAGGTATTTTAATAAAACAGAAAGCTTGCACACTTTTGAGATGAGTTCTGCGAGAGAGCCCATCCTTTCAATTATAATATCATCACGGACCACAAAGCATAACCTACATGTTCCGTTCCCTCTCTTACAGTATTGCGGTATTTACAGTATTAGAATTGCGAGTTAGTTCACGTCTCATCATTGAAATAATTCTCTACCAAGATGTGGCTTTATACGGTCCCCTTTGCTCTTCACGCCGTATGCAGGGTGTTTCGAAAATATCTAGTCAAGTTGTAAAGAGTAGAGGAGCCCAAAGTAAACATTTTTTGTCAAAGAATGTGTGTTGGGAAATACAGCTTTCTGGTGTTAGAGGGCGCTGTTTAGGTCAATCGATAACATCGTTTCTGTGGAGTAAGGCATCATTCCCCACTCGGATTTTCAACGGCAAGATCCAAATTCGTGTAGCGATGTATCGTATTGAAAATCCAAGCAGAGAATGCGCTCTACTCCACCTATTAACTGACCTTAGCAGTGCCCTCTACCACCTAAACGCATTTCCGGACACACATTCTTCTACAAAATATGTTTATTTTTGGTTCCTCTACCACCCCCTACAATTTCGCTGGATATTTTTGAAACACCCTGTACACGAGTTTTGAATCCATTCTTTCCCACTCTATCGTTCATCGGGTCCTTTTCTTTCAGATTATCTTTGAAATTGAGAAGTGGACTCGCCTTCGGCCATCGGCCTTCTTACCAAAACAATAACTACACATTTTCCTGTTTATTAAATATTTCAGGTTGCACCGGCCACGACGACTACGAGGCATGGATGAGAAGTAAGCTTTTCTCGGAAGGCGTGGTGCCCCTGTACGTCGAAATACCTCAAGAAAGTACAGGCGTCTGCGCATGTCTCCTGAATGCAGAAGAGAAACGGTCAATGTGCGCAAAACTCGGCGCAGGCGCACTTTTTGCTGCAGGACACTTGGAACTGGATTGGGTCCGCAATCACCTGAAAAGAGCACTTTGTGTTTTCGTTGAAGGATATTTCTTGGGCCACTCACCTGATGCGGTGTTTGCGTTAGCCCAACAGTGCCGACCTGATAAGGTACTTCAATTCATTAGTCTATACCAATGGTCCTGTTCGCATTTTGTTTACATTTCTACCAGTCCCCTAATTCAACTAATAGACTCGTTCAAAAATATCTCACCTAACTCAGCTCTCGCCGGAGCCGGACCATACACAGACTGTATTAATTCGAAAATTGCTAATTGTGTTGAGTCCTCTGCTTTTATTAGACATCATTGTAAAATATTTTTTTAATATTTTTCGCTAAAAGTGTAACGTTTCCGGTCTCTATTTAGACGTAACACTGGTTACAGCACAATAAAACATTTATTTAAAGGGAATTTGAAGATTATTTACAAATTAATAAGAGTCATTTAAAAGCATGAGGGCATAGTAATTAACTATCGAATCTGCCAAGAAGCCAGGAGGCCTGTCAAAATCTTAGAGTCTGAAGGATGCGTCTACTCCCCTTTCTTGGTTTCAATCTACTCTCTCTTCTTTGGTGGGTGTCCGTCTCAGTCTTGGAATGTGCAGCACGGTGGTCACCACCTACAACGGAAGGTGATGAGAACCTCCACAGCTGCCCGACCCGAGGACAGATTTCATGTCTTTCTGGCCCGGGTTTCCACAGAACTATCAACACAAGTGTTTGTTTGGAATGGCCCTTCTGCATTTTTCTCATGGTGGGCCCAAGATAATTTAGTGTTGACAACTTATTTGGTAGTCGTGGGAGGTCTGAATCCTAGATGTGGGAACGCGAGACCGACCGGTACAAAAGCAACCCTTGGAGCACATCTGCTTCAAGTGTGTAAGGGGATTCACAAAGCCGAGGTACCCTAGTGATCTTTTTTCCCCGTGGGGTTTTCTATCTTTAGTAAACAAGGGGATCGCTCTCCAGGGATATTCATGCAATCCTTCTATACTTTCATCCGACTTCCCTATCTCACTACCTCTTTTTTTCATTCATCCATCACGTGAATCAGGAAAAATATTTCGTCCTACTTTTTTATGATGATGATCATTTACCCACTGCGCTAACAACCTGCAAGTTGTAGGCGGCACAAATTCGATTCCAATAACTTACCCTAGTGCATTTCTCTCTTCTGTGTCAGTAAAACTTTTCTTGTGTGTATATCCATTACTTGACATTGTTTGCTTTGTGTTTGGGCTCAACTTGGCCAAATATGCCCATGCGTCCTTAAAAACCAACCAATCAACTTGGCCAACTTGTGACCCCCTTGCGCCATAAATCCCAACCCCCAACTAGTCGCAAAAACTTCAAATTTTTCCACTCTAGACCGCAGCTTACACTGTCTATTCAGAAATGGGATTCTGATTGTAAATCTGTACCCAAGAGATAAACAGTCGTAATTCCAATTTTGTCAATCTCCCTCTATATGCATATAGTAAAATAGATATATAACAGAGAGATTGACGAAATTGGAGTTACGACTGTTTACCTCTAGGTTACAGAAATATAAAATGATAAAAACGAAATTTAAAACCTACCTTATTTTACTGAATATTACTTTTCAATAATTTCCATGTGAGAAACAAAGAAATTGTCCTCGATAATTTGCAAATTAGAATAAAATCTCTAGAACATTCTAAACAGGCTGTGAAGTAATTCAATTGTTTAAAATTCCATAACCTTCATTAAGGTCTTGAAGTGCGGAGTATTTCAGCTCATAACCTTGAAGAGACAGTTTTCCTCATAATTTGTAGGCATTAATCATCAGGTTATGATGCAATCAGATAACTGTCAGATTTTCATCACAGAAAATGTATCTCTATTCTTAGCGATACGACCTGTTCACATTTGTTATAAACAATAAAAAAGATTTTCTACGTCTCTCGAATCATGACATTGGATTTACAATAATAGTGACATTATTTATGCGTCGTTTAAATGTTCGTTAAACAATGTTTCAAATATAGAAATTATATTTGAAAGCACATTAGTCTGTGTGAAAATCAGTTTTACTAAATTAATAAAAAATAAATGCATCGGAAAAAAACAATAATTATGTCTGTGGGGTTTACACACATATTTCTGTTCTACAACCTGTAGTATTCCCTACATGACTTCTAACCAGTTTTGAACGTTTTGACCAATGAAACCTTTCCTAGGATTCTTTCAAGCAATAGATGTGGTTATTTAACCATCAAGAGTGTTGTGGGGTAAAACAATACTATACTATTCGGAAATCTAGTGACGCTCGAAGTGTTAACCATTTTCAAATTGCAACAAATATTGAACGTACGTTTATTTTAAACGTAAAATTAAAAGTAGCTCCGAAAGGTAAAACAAAATCATTAAAATTTCTTTGAAAATATTTATTACAGAATCATAGTACGAAGTAGGAGTAAATAATTACAATATTTAAAGGAAGAATATTCCGCTTTAAAATATTTCACATTCATTCATTGTTATAGTTATATAAAATTTGATTTCCCTTACCTAATGAATATCTGTAGTTTGTGAAAACCTCTGAACACACATGTTTCTAAGCGTCAACATTTGAATGACCTACCTTTTAACACGGTAGCGGTTACTTCTACACTTTGAAATTCAAAATGGAGTTACATTTTTAACTTCTTTAGTCCCGAATAAAAATCTCACCTCAAAAATATTATTTATAGGCGATTCAAGGTACGTTATTAAACAATAACAAGGTAACTTTATTAAATTTAGTACTTAAAAATATGTCTCCAATTTATATATTAGGGTATATTACTCTGAGGTATATAGGTAGTTGAATTTATGTCGAACTAGAGCAAAACAATGGGCTATTGGCGCCGGTTCGGGATCTATCCCGAAAGGAAAGATCCGTTGACATCTAGTAATTTTGAACCACGATCAAATGACGAGGTCAATACCTAAGCTGGTACTCCAATCTCCAAAGACTCATATACTCCAATATTCATTTGGAGAAATTACCTTCATAGGTCAGAATAGTAATATGCAACTGAATAAAGCAACAGGAATTAATTCATATTGTAAATAAATAGATGAAAACCATAGTCAAATTGATAATAAAAATTGCAAAATTTCAAAACCACGTCTCATAAAGATTAAAAACCTAAAAAAAATCGTCAGGGGTCATATCGGTGAAACAAAACGTCCACCATCCTCAGGACAGAAGTAAGTCACAAGAGGAAAACACGAGTTTAAATTGTTATTCTATAATAGTGTTAACGAAACTAACTTTTTTAATCCTCCAAACGGTTTCGACAAGATATCCCGTCCATCAGCATCTGGTCAGTTTTCCTAATGACCAGATTCCTCGTCTAGACAACCACCAGGAGGGTTAAGAAAGCCAAGTGTAAGGACTGGGAATCACTAACGTAACACTCACAAGTGTATTCGAAAGCGTAAATCTATTTGTACGTGCCTTATCTATTTTTACTTTGTCGAACACACTAGTGAGTGACGCTAGTGCTTCGCCGTTCTTACACGCGGTGGTAACACTGTTCTATAACATTTAAACTCAGGTGTTCCTCTTCTGACTAACTTCTGTCCTGAGGATGGTGCATGTCTTGCTCTACCAAAATGGACATTGACGTTCTTTTATAAGTTTTTAATCTTTATTAGTCATGGCTTTGAAGGTTTTCCTTTTCTTTACCTATTTTAAAGAAGAAAAAATTTAGATTTATTATGTTTCCACAAACAGAAAATTCATCTGTGAGGGGAAATAAAAAGGAACAATCTAACTGAATGTAAGATATAACAAGTAGTTACTATAATTACTTGTTGTGCTATTTGTTTTTGGACACAAAATTCTTACTTGATGACTTTGATACGTTTAGAATAGAGATACAGCTGGTGGTATAGTTTAGAAGTATAGTTTAGCTACATTAGTATATGAAGTTTTTAATCTTTATTAGTTGTTATTCAGAAATTTTTCATTTTTTTAGTATTAATGAATATACTGTATCGATTCGAATATAAAATGTTATTCTATAATGTACCCAAATAGGTGGTCTAAGAATGAAGAGGTTTAAAGGTCTTGAATTAATAAGATATTAAGATCCAATTCCTTTTCATTACAGGTGTTCGCTCTGAGCCTCTCGGCTGAGTACGTCTGCCATTCCCACACTGAGGCGTTGATGAAGGTGATACCGGAGGTTGACATCCTTTTTGGAAACGAGGCCGAAGTGAAAGCCTTAGCCCGAGCAATGGGCGGGAATGACGAAATAACAGGTAGTGTGAATCACTACGTTAAAGTGAATAAAAAACTAGGTATCCATTGAATTCGTTTCAATCTAGAGCTGCTCAATTTGAAATGAATTGGAGTTGCGTGTGCAAACATAAACACTTCGATGTATTAACTTGTCTGTGCGTTTCTTTATCCATGGTTTCATATCAAAGCCGAATCCTTATTTTGCGATAGCACATTACTTTATTTCGAACGCTAGAGAGAGTAAGAGAGATGTATTTTAATTTAAAACCCTATTAATTGCTACTCTAACACTCCCCATTTAACCCTCTCTAATAAGGCGGCTTTTTCTGATCAAAACGTCACGTTCCGTAATTGTCTAAATTGGAGATCATAAAATTCTTCGCAAGTAACCATCTGTCTATAACTTACCCGGGAAATATTCTTACAGCACTTCAACTGACATTAAATCGGTTATAAATTTCCAAGCACTCACATAAAGCATCTTCATCTGACGTTCTACTGACATTCATGATCTCATAAATATGAAGCCTCTTGACTACACTCAAAATTCCACTTCAAGTGGATTTTTCCTTAGATGTTGCCGAAAAACTGGGAAAATCAGAGAGTTGCGATCCAAACCGAGAAGCGAGCGGACGCTCGTTCCTAACCTCATCCGAACCCTTCCGTCACAAAATATCTGTAAATTTGTATATAATAGCTGTAGGATGTACGAATAAATGTTGTAGTGGTGAATATAAGTTTCTAGTTATTTTACGCTACCATTTTTAACTTTCATCACTCCATCTCATCCGGTACACTATTTAAACTTAGCGTCAATCTTAGAAAAAATATAGTATCTCTGATAAGAAAGCAGATGACCTGGTACGAGCTCATTTCTACATAGATATTGAGATGTTTAGGGAAAGAGCTGCTATACCCAAAAATATGATTATCGCCACTAGTATAGTGCGGCTTCGATGAGAAGGCAGTCGACCTTGAGTCCGTTGATTATTGAAAAATTATGAAACCTTATTAGGAGAAGGCTGCCATAAGCAAAAGCATAAATGGCGATAGCAGTGGCTGTTCCCCCTACAACACGTTGTCGCTTTCGACAATGAACGTTAAGCTTAGATTCAGAATCTGCGCTAAAGACGCCAATTGTGGAAGCGACTAGTTTACCTTATAACGTCCCGTAATTTAACTAATAGATTCGTTCAAAACCACTTGACTCGACTGCCAATTCCCGGATGCCGGATTATAATTATATTTGACTGCTATCACTTCCGTTACCAAACAATAAATTCAGAGCCAGATTCTGACATAAAGGCGCCATTGGAGGACAGTGTTTCGCTTCACATGTAAACGTATTTGATGAAGACTCGTCCAAAGCTATATTACTCAAATGACAACTTACTCGAGCTTCATGACAGAACTTGTTTAATTTTGTGTTTGGGAATTATTCACGGAAAAACCGTTCTTTATTTTTTGGAAAAATAGGAATACAATTCGAATAATAAGAAAGAACGAAATGGAACGAACAAATATTGCTCCACCTTATAATATTAGAAAAATTAATAGTAAAGGTGATTGAGGTAACAATTTGATGAACAAACTATTCAATATATAGTGTCGCATTGTCATGGACTAGCTTGGTAGACGAGTGGTAAAGGTCTGACCCTATAGGTTCAACAATCTCTGAACTCGAATCCCGGTCTGAGTATGGATGGTACGCAAGCCAAAGTGACAAACCAAACATTTTCTTGGACAGCTGAGAAAAAATGAAGCACGTAAAATATTACTTGGCAACGAATGCTTCTGAAGGGAATGAGATTGCTGTTTGGGCAATCTAACAAAATACAATAAAATCTACATTTCACTAAAAAACTAGAAAGTCAGTGCAGTTCTATATGTAGAAAACTAAAAGATAGTTTTCTCAGGTTTCCGACAGAAGCAAATTTCTCAGATTAGTTGGGAGTGGTGTTAGTTTAAAGTTTGGTAACCGCTATTCTATATCAATTGTAATTATTGAAAATTTCTTCATATTAATCAGCTTTAAATTAAATTGTACGGGCTTCAACAGCAATGAGAGTTTCAGGTGGAAACAAAAACAAACTATCAGTTTAAAAAAAATTCCGTCTAAGAACTGATTTGTTTTATTCACTGTATTTTGGTGTTAATTTTAACACTACATACAGAAATAGCATAAGTAACATATCAAGTTAAGCCACAAGTTTCAAGAGGGTGCTAAAACACTAGCCTCCTATTGGAGGATATGGAGCTTTAGGAGCAAAAAAAAAACTCTCATATCGTTTTCGGTTCCCAAATGTCAACTTAGATGTAATTTCCTCCTTTTATGACTATTCTATTACTATTCTATATGCTATTCTGATTAGCCAAATAATGGCCATTCAAAAGCAAGGTTTTTTTCAACAAGGACTTGTATTCAGATTATGAGTTCAATGATTACAAGTCAAAAAATAATAGATGTACTCCAATATGTTGAGTCGAAGAAACCATGTATATTTCATAAAGTTAATTTTAAATAATTTGGCAATGATTTTAATTACATTGAAAGATAATTCTACCTATACTTGGGGTATGAGCGTCAGAAGCAAACCTGACGATGGTTCTTTACAGCAAGATATCTGTTAAATAACGTGATTTATAGACGTACTCTGAGGGAAATCAGCTGGATTACTCTTTTATAGTGATCGTTCGTGGTCCTATGTCTAAAAATATATTCTTTGCAAGGTAGAAGTATTACTTTACATGGATATGAAGCTGAAGTAAAAATAAGACTCAAATGGCATTACTTAAATTCGATTGCTACATATTCTATAATTCAATTTAACCTTACAGTTTTGATTCCCTGGCAGTTTTAGAATAAGAAAACTGGGATAAACGTAAGATAATTTAAGAAAACGTTTTGCTGTGCATTTTATAAACTACATAAGTAAACAAATTATAACAAAATTGTAATAATTTTATGCCATGCATTTTTTATGTGTATTCGCCTTATACATGCATATCTAACATTAAATTGCATGTCTAACTTAAATATATCTTTTCTCTAGCGGAAGAATCTGTTCGAATGATTCGTCAGCTACCAAGAACCGCAACTGCTAAGCCTCAAATAGTGATCATCACATGTGGCTCCAAACCAGTCATTGTAGATGATGGATCCAATGATTTACACATGTTCAAGATTCCTAAGGACGTTCAGGTTGTGGATAGCGTCGGCTGTGGCGATGCTTTGGCTGGTGCTTTCTTAGCAACTTACATTCACACAAGAGACATTAAAGGTGCAATGCGTGCCGGTATTCAAGCTGCTGTGGAGATTTTGCAAGTTGCTGGGTGTGATCCACCCATGTTGAAATATCTGAAAGTTGAAAAGTGAATCTCTATCCACATCAACAATGATTTGTCGCAGCATTTGTGAAATTAAACCAAGGTCGTTGGTTTTAGGCTCTAGAAGAAATCTGCCTGAATTCTTTGGTCTCCATGGTTTTATTTGCTTTTATCAGTTTATATATAACTATTTTAAGCAAAAAATTATCAAAGATAGTCTTTTGAATAAATCATTTCCTTTATTTTCTGATAACGAAAACGATCTCTCGACAACACAATTTTGTCACTAAAGAACATACAAAATTACATAAATAAATCATTATAATTAAATCCAATGTCTAGCACTGACTAAAACCCTGAATAATTTACGAATTGTTGTCTGGCAATAAATACGTTAATATATTGTATTTTGGTTAAAATATATATATATATATATATATATATATATATTATATTTTATATATAGTGTTAGTTATAAATATATATATAAATATATTTTTTATATAATATAAAATATATATTTATATATATATTTTATATATAGTGAAATAAGGCGTAATGCTCTAAACTTCATCGACGACATAGGCCGAGCATGTAGGTGAAGTCGCTGTCGTACGATCTGAGAAGGATAAGTTACGTGGGCTTATGAATCGACTAGGACTTATTGGTTATTGAAGTGCAGACTAGTGTTTCCAATCACACTGGAGAATCACTTTAGCCTTTCAATAGGATTATAATAGGCCCACATTAAGGTTCATGGTTTTTTCCATAATCACGTGACATATTTTCAAACCGAGTGATCGGGGGAAATAACATGAAGCTACGCGCACATGCTCCGTTTATTTCATTAGAAGGCCGATACTAAGCTTCACTTAATTTGTGTAATTAATTCCCCACTTATTTAGGGGTTTAGGAGTGGTAATTTGAAGAACTAGTATTACTATATTTGCAGTTTGAAAGTTTGAATACATTATCCTTGTTCCAATCTGGCCAAATATGGTCCTAGTGCCATAAAACTCCAATCAATCAACCAACCTTGTTCCAATTTTAAGTTAAAAACTTTTATAATTCCTAGCATTATATCTGAGTAAATGTTGAATTCTAAATTGTATAATGAACAATAAAGACAAAGTTATCATCTGAATAATCACTTCGATTATAAGACAAACAAGGGAACTAAATTTTAAAGATCTATGATATTCATCAATGATCTCAAGTAAACCTGTGATGTCCAATGATATTCTAAATTTTTTTTATTCACACAATAACAACCAATTAGGAGAGTAAATGAGATAGATTTTATTTAGAATATATATTTTCTAAGTTTAAATTGTACAAACTAATAATTTGGTTAATATGTAGTTACGTTACAATGCGAAGCATATAACTTTTCGATACAAAGTTATCTTTTTCTTCCAGTTAGACATTTTCAAAAAATTAAACCTAGCTGAACATTTTTAATCTAAACTTTCTTCTGAGAAAAGACACCTAAATGTATTACTGTAATATTACTTTTATGAAAGAATTCAAAATAGAGTTTATGAGGAAAATCCATTCAATTAATGATGGTCTCTTAATCTCAACTGAAGCAAGTGTATGCTTAGCATACAATAAATTTAAATTTTATTTAACATTTTTCATTTATCGTGACATTTTTCATTTTCATTTTATTCTTTTATTCTATTACATGTATGCGTTTTCAAAGAGCCATCAAATGAAATTAAAATGTTTTATTTTAAATCAGTTGTATGAGTATTTCATAATTCATCTCTCTGTCTCTTATGCTTCTTTCTCTTTCTCTTGCGTTTATGACCATTGTTCAAAATTAAGAGGTGTTTGTTGTCTTAGTTTAACTTTTTACTAACTACGTGTGTGAAGTGTAGTTTCACGAGGAGAAATTGGCAACATATGAGCAACCAATGGTAAGGACAGTCGCTCACAGACACGTGTAGCATACGATTTTGTAACGATGGCATTACCTGTAATCACTACTGAATAACTGAATGCATACAACATTCATAACTAAACATTCATAATCTCAATTGCTCCATTTCCAGTCTCCTATAGTCAGTTATCATAACTGTTGCGTATACAAAACAATGATCTTTGTGAAAGTGAATACATCCTTAAAATCTGAACAGTACTGGGGGCATGCATGAAAAGTCGAGCGTTACAAAAAAAATGCTCTCATACACGAATGCATATAATAGAGTTGGTATTTGCATATTCTTTAGGGTCATGGTAAAGTCACGGATTAACAACGGGAGAGGTGTAAGTTCGACACTCGATCCAACCATCACGTACGTGGGGTTCGTTTGGACCACTGGTACAGGTTAAATCTGTCGTGGCTTCAAATGTCCTCACGTTGGCGTGATGGTGGAAGTTTGGAAAGTGGTGTGCCAGCTCAAGTGTTCGCCTCGCGATTTGGCCATGGTTAAAAATTACGAGGTGTTGTCCTTTGTTATTTCCCTTCAGGATTGATCCGGCACCGGCGCCAATTGCCCGTTATGTTGCTTCAAAGTGACGTAAATTCAACTACCAACCAACCAACTGTATATTCTCTATACATATTTAAATTTCGCGAGGTTTTCCAGCGTACAACATATTTTCTAAATATTAGTATGTCCATTAGATTAAATAATCCTTATATATGATTCCCTATCTTTCCATTTGCAATACATTAATCTCAAACCGACTTATTCTAAAATCCTTCTTATCCTCCTGGATGGCATGCTCCCTTTCTTATTTCAATCAGTTAAATCAATAATAAATGCATAATGAGCAATAGTTGAAGTCGAATGCGTCAGAGCTAAACACATGACAGCATATACTGACCAATAAATGAAATAAATTCTTGAACAATACAAAGAAAAGCCTGCACCTTTGTTGTAGAATAAACTTCAAATGTACATACGAAATAAATAAACATAAAAACTTTTTAAACATAATTGATGCTTCAAAATAAAAGTATCAGCATTTCTGTATCTTACTTAGAGTTATCTCACTCATCACTGGTTAAAAGACTCCACAGAATTTATTTTTAACACTTAGTTACTGTGAACAGTCAATATATTTGTATGGCCTTCATTGGAAAATGTTGTTTTATATTTATGCTAAAAGATGCCACAATCATCATTGGTTTCTTGTCATTGGTAAGACATTTCCAACTCTTTTCGTTATCTACTATAATTCTCAATTTTATCTTTTATGTACTCAAAATCAGTATCATACAAAACCGTTATAATAAACATAACCAGTTTTTTAGAAAAAATGTTAATCAACTACTACGTTTCAATTTCAAATATATTTGGCTGTTGTAATACTAGATTTGAAAATTAGACTAGTTTCATTTATAATTAAAAGAAACGAGATTTTTTTCTGAATGTCACGGCCTTGGTTAAAGTATGTTATCAAGTTTGAAGCACTTCCAAATTTCCTTGAATAAGGAAATAAATGAAAATATTCATTTCAATTTTTAACTTTGTCTTTTGTTAAAAAGATATGATTAATTACAAAATATTATATCCTTAGATAAATAATCAGAGATAGAGCACATCTTAATTTGCTTGAGTATGGAAGAAATTTTTCTTCCATCATCTCCATTTTAATATTCTGCTTTGCCTTCATTAAACACAAACATGCTATCACAAAATGTGTAGCCTTTATTAAAAAAATTGCAAAATATGGAAATAAAGTAATTTTTCCCAATCAACATTAGATTCTTAATTTTACCTTCAATCAGAAAGACGTGATTTTCCTTTCCTTTGAATAAGGAAAATTGCTTCGATGAATGTGACAGCTTTATTTAACAAATCATGTGGGAAGTATTTCCTAATTTGTTGAATATGAAAGTAAAATCAATTTTCTTATCTGTCTTCATTTAAGCTTTTAACTGAACCTTCCAAAAAACCCTGCAAAACTCACGAACACGGTATAGACCCCTCGCCAATTTGGCGGCTAAAATGTTCATTGCCAAACGGCTATATGGATAGACAAGTGAAAATGTATGTATCAAACCTACAACGGGTTACTACATTCCAAAATTATCGCTAATTGTGGTGATGTTACCGTATTCTTAAATCTAACCAAAAGAGTTATTACAAAATGTTGCAGCCTTACATGATTCCCTGAAATCACTGACTTATATTAATTGTAAATCATTTAGTCACACATTTCACTCATATATTGATCAAATTTAGATGATCCGCTTAGACTTTACAGAGCATGTGTTTATAGATAGAAAAAAAATAAAGTTAGATGTCGGGATTTGTGAAATCAAATGATTCTGTTAAAATAATGCTATTGAAGACACACACACACACAGTGTAAAGTAATCATATTTATTTTGAAGGGAATAGCCTTTGCAGGAGAAATAACGGCGATATTGAATTTGTGGGGTTATCTCCTTCTGCCGAAAGATTCTCTCGGTATCTGGATTTTACAGAGTATGTATGAGTGTGTATTGTCCTTAAAAAGAATAGATTCTAGATTTCTCTTTCATAAAACGAATTAAAGGTCATTGGTCTTCAAAAATCACAATGTCATTACAATATAATATTTTATGTAAAATGTAACGAATAGGTCACTTAATCTCTACTATACCTAGTCTAATCTGTCTTTACATTAAAAATATGATGTGAAAGCAAAAATCCATCGATTGTTTGTAAAAAGAATATCTGGAATCGAATGAAGACCAGTAAACCAAACGATTCTTCCCTCGGAGAAGTCGATAAACGCCATTTTGTATAGGATTTTTTTTAATGCCCGACCATTATTCATCATTGAACTACAAGAGCGGATTTGTGATCCACTTTGCCATACCTTGATGCCCCACAGGGGATTCACATTATACCTCATACACATACCACTAACTCTAGGCACAACCCGTTTATACAGAGGCCGTACATTCATTCCAGACGAAATGCCGTACAAACATACCCGAGGTTCGAAGCAGAAACCTTTCGATTCAGCACCCACAACATTAGATTGACTGGTTGGCATCCACCGGATTTTCAAATGATGCAATTCATTACGGGGTATAGGGAGTTAGTTGAACGGCTACCTTCACAGATTTGAATTCTTTACAGAATCTTCAAAAAAAAGTAAAGTAGACTGGTTGGTCCAGCACTGGTGATTATTTATGTTAACTAATAAATTTTGAATACAATTTTGATTACGTATACAATATCGATTCGTTTCTTCTTGGTGAAAGTATTTTGCTCAAAAACCCAAGCTTTTAATGTTTGGAAAATTCACTTCTAAAAGGATAACACTTTGGAAACGATAGTTTGTCATACTAAATTATAAATTAATAAAACATAAATTATAATCTATCGTTAAAATATCGATTTAATACTAAGCATGTTTTACTTTACTTTATTTACTATTATTTTATAAATAACATAAATTTTTAAGAATATATTGGGCATAAAAGTAAAAAATTTCTGTTTGAATTTAATATGAAAAAATGTTTGCTGTTTATGAGAGGAATTTTCAGTCTAAGCAAACAAGTCAAACGGAAAACGGAGATTTTACTTCATTCACCCAAATGTTCTCGTATGGTACATATCAGGATCACCTTTTTTGGCGATGTTTTGTGATTAATCTAATTGGCATTAATCACTCAACTATCATACATCAATTTAGAATTCCTTCTTGGGAATTTCAATTAGAGAAGTGCTGTAATCATGTTAGAAAAACAAGCCATTTAATGTTACATTATCAATACGTACAGGTCTACGCTCTGCCACATATAAACTTCCGTAAGCTACATTTAGTTTGACACAAAAGTCTCTCATAAACACATTATTTTAATTCAATACTTTTTACGTATTTCATTGTTCCTAATATACTCTTAATTTTTTAACAGTTCTGTTCTTTCTTGGAATACACGGTATAGTTTTCCATGCCATCCTCCTCCTCGTTTCAGTTCTTTTGATCTGTGGAACTATTAAAGCAAGTGTTGAATCTTTAAATGTCATACATGAGTAATTGCGGTTCATCTCAGACTGTATATTCGTGCATTTAATAATGATTAATCTTGAGATGAACCTCTAATAAAATATATAATGTCACTACTTTTTAACAAATTATATCGATCCTTTTATAATAAAATGCCGAGAAAACTATTAAACTATAAACTAATATTAGTTCTAAAAATTTTAAATTTTACTTATTCCTTTAAGAAATACTCTAATCTGAGCATACTCTGTACAGAATAAATATGAAATTACATCCCATCTTTTTATACGATTAAAAGAATTTTAAGTTTGAGACAGGAATTTGGTAATTTTAGGGAATAACGATAAATTAACAAATACTTGCACAGCATAACTAGATACATTTTAAAATCGAATACACATTTTGATGTTAGAATGCAACAGATACATTCAAAAAATTCCAATCCTTTATAGTTTATCAATCCACAATTTTGTGTGAATGGTTTTATTCAATGCCCTGCGAATTGAACATTTTGTGTGATTTATGACATTGTCGTTTAATACTTTATTCTCTATCAGTTATAATATTCTAAAAATTTTCAAAAATCTTCAAGTATTGGTGACTAACTGTATATAATAGGAAAGAATTCGTTGGACAATTATTATATTTTGCTTACAATTTGGTACAGATTATAATTTGGTTAAAATTTTATTTAGGATGTTCCCCCACTGTTAATACCGTGGACAGCATGGTCTCCTTTCATCCTTTTATCCCTCATGATCAACATATGTTTACTTTTAGAAAAAGATGTAAGTAATAAATATTCATATACGATGAGTCAAAGCGAAAACTTGACAAACAAGTGAAATTGGTGAAAACAGTTGTGAACTTGGAACAACTAAGAACATTCATCAAAAACAGTTTTACACCAAATTTAATAAAATTTCTTATACTATTTATGGTAGTATTCAAAATGTTACTTAATGAGAAAAAAACTATATTTTTATCTTAAAATGAAAACCTAACTGGTTGTCTTTTCTATTAGGATTCCCGATATTTAGACTGATTGCGGTTTTGAGATTTATACCCCAAACAAATAATAATTTGAATTACATTAAACTATTTATTAGATATTTAGAAATATTTTAAGTCCCTCTAAAACGATGGGTCAGCATGCAAGCTTTCTAACAGTAAACGCATTGTATTTCCTAATAATTCCGGAAAACAGTGTTCAAAATCTGTCTTTAAAAATCCATCTTTTGCATTCGAAGTATTTGCAAGCTTTAAAAAGAATAATAAAATTGAAAGGATGACGAAAGAAAACGAATGAATATTTTTGATTGGAACTGATGAATGAATAGAGAACAAAAGAAGAATAAGACGAATACAAAATTAATAATGTTATGTGTTCTAAAGCTTCTGATGGTGTTTTTAATTCTCTGTAAGTTAACCCAGAAATACTCAGAATCGGCATCAGATAATTGAAACAATCACTAAGTGTGTAAACATTACAACAGCACTATAAACAAGAAAGAAATAATAAAAATAGCAAAATTATATTTATTTAAAACGATTTTTTATTCAAAACATTTTTCTTTAAAAACGAGACTAAATTTAACTTATTTGGATCTGATGGAAAAGTTACAAGCTGAAGATAGATTAACTGAACTAGAAATTCACGGTAAAACATGTCGAATATTCTATAATTCTTTGGGTATTATTTCAGTCCATAGTGTATTGGAGTAAGCAATCTACATTTTGACATTGTGAAAAGATGTTATAGAAAGTGTGAGTAAAATTGGGATTGAAAGGGGCATTACTTTTAATAAAACTGCGATCTCGAGCATAGTACTTGGATTGTGAGTAATAACTGATACTATGTTATAGAAACACGTCGTCCAGTTCTCAGACTTTAATGCCGTTGAAAATTTATGGAACCATTTGAATCAAAGGTTTGAGAATTTCCGGCTTAAGCAATTTACCACTAGCTTTAATGGAAGAACTGCCGAAATTATACCAGCTGATAAAAATTAATTGAATCAATGCCCAAGACAGTCTACATATATAACGGAATTCATACTAAGTATTGTACTAAAAGTGAAACTTCTTTTCCTCTGAACTTAAAAATGCTGCGAAATTTCTGGTGTCCGGTTTTCGTTTTGATATAAAAAATATTTAGTTTTATCATATATATTTTCGTTTCATTCCCAAAAATACAAATTGTAATAAAATTGTGAGGACTAGCATTAAAAAGTGTAATAAATTATATTCATCTGTGCAAAACTTTGGAATATTCTCAGTGTTTCCGTTTTCACATATTTCACTCGAGTGTCCGGTTTTCACTTGATTCACTGTACATAAACTCTTGAATACTGTTATTTCAACAAGTTTATTAAATATTTTATCATTAAAACATTTTTAATTAGTTTGGATTAGTTTAGATTTTGAACTGTATGGAAATTCCCTTTACAAATTATATTTTAATCGGATTGTAGGATAAATTTTTCTTTCTCCAAACTTTTTTTCATATTTCTCATATTGTAGAAATACCTAATTAAAGGAATCTGACACAAAAGGCTGTTATATATTTTTATAATCTTGAATCCTGTATTTCGTAATTTAAATTAAATTTTAGTATAGCGCGTTAAATGGTTTAGAATATTGTTCGGTAAAAACACATCCTCATTGTTCAATAAAAATTAAGTTGGCCTATAACTTTATGGTAGCACCAAAAATTTGAAGAGATGAAAACACTACGTTTGAATTTTAGAATTTTACCAGGAATAAATTAATTCAAATTACATTATATATATAAAGCATTTAATATCATTTTTACATCGTGACAAAAAAATAACCTTTCGAAGTAAAATTTAAAAAATAATAATAATTTGAAATGTTCAATTCCAAATTGATTCCTTTGAGTTAACAATTATTGGGTAATAAAATGTACTTTTATTGTTCTGATATTGTTCCTAATTTAATCTACAACACATCATGTACATTGAAATGCGTTTACGTATTTTAATTAAGCAAGCTGAACAGGTGAATGAAGAGGTATATTGAGATAGTGTGATCATCTCAAACATTCCTTTCACAAAAAACATATTTTACAAAATATATTCTATAGAAAAGTTGAGTTGATTTCTTTCACTAAAAGTATAAAGTGTTTATTTTTAAAAGTGCATAATGTTAACAATAACAAATTCCCTTTCTTTTACAGTCAAGTCTTGCATTACCGATTGTATGCTTTGCTATAATAGTATTTATAATGATTGTAAGTAAAACAATTTCATTTTTTAACTTAGTTTCCTCATTGTTTTTTGTTTTATTTTGTTTTTCATGTTTACTTAATTAAGAGGTATAGTTAGATTTCCACTATAAACTAACCACCTCAATAGCATTTAATATGAAACCGAATAACCGAACCTTTTGCCGAAATAACTAACCATTTCAGAAGAAGTTCGATACCAAACATCCAAAATAAAATCAAAATCCAATGCAAGTATGATAGTCGAAAGGGGATACCACAAGAATGGTAACTTTCTGTCAATTTCTTTCTGATTGACTTGAAGACTCTCCCTCCTGTTAATAAAAATTATAACCTCAATAACATTTAATATGAAATAGAATGAATCCTAACCGTTTACCGAAATAACTAACCATTTCAATGAACGGTACGAATCCAAACACCTAAAGTAAAATCAAAATTCAATATAAGCATGATAGAATAATAGAGGGCAGTTTCTCATTACAGACTTTTAATGGGTAATGATTGTTTGCCCTTCCATTTCGGATTGGCTTGACGACTCTCCCTTCTATTTCTCATGTGACACAAGCTGTTTTCTAACTTTGATCATTTGGACGTGTGCTCAAAGTTCTAATGAACCAATATAAAGTACTAGAGATCCCGAGAGCCCATTATAATACCAACATAGCCAAATGCTCGGCATTTGCCAACATTTCATCCATTATCATAATCTTCGTCGTACACGATTGCGTGCACTAAGTAGACCGAAACCTACTACTTAATGTGTATTCCGAATCGTTGTGAACATTTATTCTCAAACCACTGTTCGAACACGGTATCCACAATAAGATAGGTTTTCTCTGAAATAAGTATAAGAGAATAACTCGTTACAAGAGCTAAAATGTTTATAATTTTGCATATTATTTTGGCAATACTCGAATGTTGAAAAAGTGTACTTAGATGTTTTTCAGAGATCTTAAGATAATTTTAGTCGTGGTCACTTCGTGGTCATTTTTGCTTTTTATTTTTCCTAATACTATTTACGAAATTGTACTTTTTAGGTGTTTGGGTCAAATCAAAGCTTTTTTTGTTATCTTTAAGGGATTATATTATATATTTTGGATGAATTTCCTTGAAATCATCTGAGAGTTTTGTCTTATAGGGCATGTTTTGGGTAACAAATGTTTAGTTTGACATAGAAACTAAAAATAATTAAATTGTGTTTCTTATTCATTCTTTGTTTTGTTTTATGGGACATATGTTATGGTTAATGAAATAAGGAATATCATTCATAGCAACCGTCAATAAATAAAATTATACATTTCAGATGCCTTGTGTTTTGTGTGTATATCTTTTTTAATTAGTTTCTAGGAGGGACATGTAAACAAATTTTTCATCAGACTTTTTGCTTTACTTTTTCTTAATTTTATGTCATAATTCAAAATTTTCACTTTTCACACAAAACTGTATACGTGTCTAAAGTAAAAAACAAAAAAATCCAATTCAATTAGCTATCAGTTAACAAGTTTTTCATTTTCAGATATATGCAACTTTGGTGGTTGCATCACACTACAGAGAGCTCATTAAACACGAATCACGATTAAGTAAGAATTTTTTTATTTTCTTCCAATTTCTATACCTAATCAAAAGAATTCTTTGTGATATTTGAATTCCAACTTCATTTAAAACAGTCCCACAACAGTTTTACTTACAAAGCTCTGAAACTATCCTCAAGAGAGCAGCGTATATCATTTACTCTTTCTATTTATGAGTTCCTCTCTCATTATATATTTCATTGTAATATTTCATTGTAAATAACGATATTCATTGTAAATAACGAAATAATATAAAACTAGTCGATCCATACAGAGCATTTGGTTCACTGAATGGTCTAAATAAAAATCTAAATCACAAATTTTTAGCCTTATTATTAAGTCATTAAGTATGAAATGTCCGATTTCGAACTGAAAGTTTGGTTTATTATATCTAAAGAAAGAAGCAGTGTAATTAATCAAAGTATGCGCCAACACTATCAATACAGTTTTGCCATCTTAACGGTAACTTGTTAATGCCGGTAGCCTGGAGAGCAAGTGGTGATAAAATCGCGAAAGGCGTTTTCTACAGCTTGTTGGGAATTAAATATTTTTCCTTGCAAGAAATGGCCAAATGCCTGAAAGAAATGGTTGTCAGTTGGTGCAAGGTCTGTGGAATACGGTGGGTGATAGAGAGTTTCCAAGTCCAGCTCCTGTAGTTTGAGTAACGTTATTCGTGCGACATGTGGTCAAGCATTGTCCTGCAAGAGGATTGGCCTGTCTCTATTCACAAATCTCGGCTGCTTAATCCCAAGCTCCCTCATCATTTTGTTTAATTGATTACAGCAGACATTCACCGTAATCGATTGACCATGTCTCATGAAGCTGTAGTGGAAAACACCAGCGCTGGACCAACAAACAGACACCATTAGCTTTTTACGGATAATATTCGGTTTCGGAGTGTGATTTGGCACTTCATCTTTAACCAACCATTCTACCGAACGCTTGAGATTGTCGAAAAGAATCCATTTTTCATCACACGTAACAATATGGTGTAAAAATGGTTTGCCTTTATGTCGCGACAGCAAGGAAAGGCAAGCTTCGAAACGATTTCTCTTATGACGCTCGTTTAATTCATGCGGAACCCATCTATCCAGCTTCTTAACATCACAGATTTGTTTCAAATGGTTTAATATTGTTGGAATAGTAAAGTCAAACCTTTCTGCTAATTCATAAGTAGTTTGAGATGCATCTGCTTCCATTACAGCTTTCAGCTCATCATTCTCCACCTTGCTCTCAGGTCGCCCACGTGGTGCATTTTGAAGATCAAAATTGCCAGATCGGAACTTCTCAAACCAACGACGTACTGTGCGTTCATTAGCCACATCCTTGCCGAACACTTCGTTGACACTTCGAGTTGTCTGCGCTGCATTAGTTCCACGACGGAACTCATATTCGAAAATAACGCGAAATTTTTACTTATCCATGGTTTACAAAATTTAATCTGCAAAAGTAAATTCGACAGATAATCGAAAACCAAAACATGCGTCTGAAAAGCTGATAACGTACCTTCACAATAAAAGAAACCAAAGAACTTTCAAATTGAAATATCAGAGATATCGGGTATCAAACTTGGTACTTGAGGTAATCGGACATTTCATACTTAATGACCTAATAATTACACTTAAATTAAAAATAATGAATGATATTTTTTTTATTGAACAAAAGCAAACTCCCCGTGCACCACAGAAGTACAACACGGGGCTTACAGAAGTAAGTTGATTTAACAAAGAAACAGTGGAAAACAATTTAACTGAAATTACAAGATTTTATGAACTTGACAAATGAGTAGAAAAGCAGATTAGATTTTACAAAAACATTGTAATGAATGATATTAAATTTAAAAAGAAAATAATTTGCTGAAACAGTAGAATGAATATTAGAAGCCTTTAGGAACTGTGGACGACACGTTTTGTAAAAACATAAAAAATAAGTTATTAAACTCTTATTAGCTCCACATTCAGGAATAGACCAGGGCAGCATATTCCAATAGATATTGCGTTAATCATTCTCTGGGACAAATCAAAGATGCAGTCTAATCTGTATGGACCATAGAAATCCATTGATTAAAGACTTCAGTTGAAATACAATTTTAATTTTTATAAAGTGTTCGTTGATAATGAAAAACACTGAAAACGCATGATCTTCGTTGCATTCCTCAGGATTTATCAACAACGAATACCCTTATGGAGAAAGAGGTCCGAGGTTCCAGCGTTTCATGGCATTGTTCTATAGGAATAAAGGAATAAGTCAATGTAAGTATTATTGACAAATTTAGCCTTCCAAGTGGTTTCGACAAGATAGATATCCCATCCACCAAGATTTGACCAATTTTACTAAAGACGAGATATATCGTCAAGTATTGTCGCTTTTTTATGATGGCGAAATCAAGATCTGTTCAGCTTTCTTCTAATGATCATGATCGTGTTTTCTTATAATGACGAGATATCTCGTCTAACAATATCTGGTCAATTTTGCTATTGACGAGATACCTCATCGAGACAACCACCCCAGGAGGGTTAATAAATTAAAATATCTTACAAACTATTCTACTACAAGTTCTAAAAATAAAATAATAAAGTTCATATTTGAAATTACATATAAAGTCACGTCGAAACTTCATCTAATGTATTCATTATACAGAATTTATTTTTGAATTTGTTCTTTTGATATTATGCATCCAATCACAACACTGGTTTTCATTTACATGAGAAAGTAAATTACTTTTAAAAAGAACATATGCATACACATTAATAACATAAATGATGTAGCATAAAGACGTTGAATTTGTCTTCATGATCAGAACTGGAAGGTTATGAAATTGATTGATATTTGTTTTCAATCTGGCAATTAATCACATTATGTTAAGAGTTCGTTTCATATTGATAGTAAATCGCACATTCGCATAATTTGTGTCTTTCAGCAAATCAGTTAGGTACAGACTCGGATGTCCCTGTTTCTTCAGTACAGTATCAACCGGAGAATGTTACCAGCAGAACTTCCATGAGAGACGTGCTGAGTAGGTCATATGCAAGGATCTTGATGGCAAAGCAACTCTCTCCCCCACAGCCAGCAATTTAAAATCCCTCTCTTCTCTCATTCAGTGTGATGGATAAGTACTTTTGGATTGAGCTTCTGGAAACTTAGAGAGGACATCTTCTTTAAAGTCTCGAGACATACTAATCCAATGCAACATTAAATTTATACTTATTTGACTTTGTTTTTGGTCGTTTACCCATTGACATTGAAACAATGTTAAATCATACAGAAATGTGCTGGTAGCATGAAATAGTAATTATTTTTTTATTTTTAAAATTTGGCGATTCATTGAAACCTTTTTCACTCGCAATTAGCCATGTAAAAGTGAATAAAAAAAGAAGTGGAGGAACGAGTTTGAAAACGAAGAATGAAAGAATACATTTTCGTACGTTGATTGCTGAGCACTGAAAACCTATCCATGAACGTAGTGCATCAAAAGCGTTATTTTACGGTGTCACAACTTAGGGCACTATGACTTTTCTTACGCTTCTTATTCGTGTATTTCAATACCCAATCGGATCATCACGTAGCCAGTAAAATTTTATATTTATTCATAATTAAGTATATAAATTATTCAATGAAATATTCAGTTAGTTGTAGATTATACTATTTGAAACTGATAAAATTGATAGAGTTATAAAAACTTATTTTAACTGTCATGCGATGAAGTATTTGGGCCAAGGTAAGGCAAAGCAGAATGGAAAAAGAAAATATGTTTAACCTCTCTAAAAATAAAATATACCCATTGTGATACATAAAATAAATATTTAAACTCTTTCACAACTTAAATATGTCTTAATCTACATATTTCCGTTTAGATTTGAAGTATCTATCTAACAGCAAATGTAGTGTTATTTTTTGGCGTATTTTGTCTTTCTTGAAAATTGAATGTTATATCATAAATTTTAGGTTCAATTTAGAATTTGACAAGTAGTAGAAAGATCTATGGTGAATTGTAATGCATATAAGTTCTATTCTAAAATGTTATGGGAAAGTATCTTTATGTTTTTTTAGTTTCCACTCAAAGAGAAAATTTCCAAGACGTCTTTAAAGCAAATTAATCTCCTTCCTCCGTATTGCTTCAAAATAGGAAATTCGTGTATGGAAACATCGTTAAACAGCATAATATCACAGCTGCTCTTGACTGAGAATGTACTCAGCATGGGCAGCTGATGCCTCTCAATTTACATGCATCAAGCACAAGTTATTTACCATGATCAAGGGAGTTAGAGAATCCAGTTGCTCTTATGATTATTATCTCAAAAAATATTAAGTATGAGAAATCAATTAAATAATCCAAAGAGTAAGATGAAATATTCTGATTTTATTATGAACTAGCTGAATTACCTGGCGTTGCTCGGGTTGAAATGGTTAAATGTTGCTTGAAAAGTGAATTAGAATAATCACTTTTCTTTCACAGAAAAATGCAATCATTTAAGTTGTACGGAAAATACGTTTTAACTTTTTCATAGCTTCTACAATATACTTCGGACGCAAATACATACATTTAATTCCTGAATATATTGCAATATGTAAAAGATTAAGACATAAATACAAACAGAAACGAAATTCCGACGAAAAAATGCAGAATTCTAAAAAACGAAAGATGCGCAAAGTGTCGAATTTCGACTGCCTGAGTGTATTCCGAAACAGAGCAATTCGGAAAAAGACACTTGAAAAACATCGATAAAGACGATAACGATTCATGAAATTTAGTAATGTTCGAGTATGCTGGTTTGCCAAATCTAAAATAACAAAATTACGCTTTTATGATTAATGAGTTGAAGTTTTTCGTGTTCCATTACAAAATGTAAATTATGAAAAATGAAATATTTAAAATATCTTTCTTTATCAATCAAATATTCATGTAAAAATATAAAACTCATCATAGAAATAAAATAATAATGAATTTTAATTCAATAATGCACATTACACCTGTCAAATAAAGTAGGAAATACTTATACAATCAATTAAAAGTTAGATTTAGTAATGGTCAAACATGACCGAAACATAGCTTTGCCCGGGTATTTATCTCAATGTTCTATTAGACAGGAAAATGAATCAAATCAATCTATAGTGTAAAATCAGAGTAATTACATTAACAGGTTTTTGAAAGTATAAGGACAGTACACACATTATAAAGTAAAATGTTTTACAAATTCACTGCAATATAAATTTAACACAAAACTTGATTATACATAACATTTTTAGTTTCACCTCCGGGAGCAAGAATAAATAAATTCTTGGGTGAACCCACCCTCGACCAACCAACATAAAGTTGTCCGTGGGAGTAACACGACGATCTCAAATGCAATCCGCAGTAGTTGATAGACTGCCCCTGAGACTTCTTGATCGTGATCGAGAACGCAAGTCTCACAGGAAACTGCAATCTCTTAAAGTCGAAGGGGAGATCCGTCGGAATGAGTGGTATCCGTGGGATAAAAACTGTTGTACCCTCTCCCTTTCCTGTCAAGATACTCGCTTCCATTACATTGCCCAGCAGCTTCTTGACACACAGCCTCATGCCGTTGCAAAGTTTTGGCTGGTCTAGGTTCCGCAGTAAAATAACTGTAGATCCAACTTTAAGTAAAAGACGGTGTGGTGGCAATCCAGCCGGATCAAGCGAGTTCAGGAACTCAGGCGGGAAATTGACGACCTCATCGGCATCTACTACGGTATCGATGGACTTGTATTCAGTGACCACGCCTGGTAACATGACAAGTATTTGATTGTTTATGTCTTGGACTTCTTTATTTTTAGCAGAAAGAATGGCCCTCTCTCGCAACCAGTTCAAATCGTGATAGTTTTGGGAAACAGACGGATAAACTGCATCTATCAGCTCTGCAACGGACGACACCAGATTACAAAAATCGGATGGAAATTTAATCTTGCCAGAAGACTCGACTGCCAATCTGCCTTCTCCGATCTCCAGTAGTTTGTCTGAAAAAATTTGAGCACTCCCATCCCCCAGACGTACTCTCATGTTTTGCTTCAAAGTTATCTTTCGCATATGTCTCCACAAAAATGAATGTTTCAAACATGCGTGGATCTCATCGGGCGGCGTCGACTTCGGGATGACGGGCAGAGTTTGACGAAAGTCTCCACGGAGAAGTACCAGAGCTCCTCCCATCAGGTTGTCGTTTCCTCTCAGATCTCTCAGTGTGACGTCGAGGGCCTCGAGAGCTTTCTTGTGAGCCATGGTGCATTCGTCCAACACGATTAATTTGCAAGTCTCGAGCGCCTGCGCCCGACCACTTGCCATGCTTATGTTGCAGGTAGGATTTTCCTGCCTGGCGATGTCAAGTGGCAACTTAAGTGCAGAGAATGGGCCATCCTCCCTCCTTCCATTAACGCCGCCGCAATTCCCGAAGAGGCGATGGCAAGAGCAACTTCTCCCCGAGTCCTGATTTCGGCCAGTATTATATTAGTCAAGAATGTTTTCCCTGAACCCCCAGAAGCATCGAGAAAAATGATACCACCTTGTTGTTTTGCTGCCTGATCCATGATAATTTGGTATGCATTTTCTGATCTCGATTCAGAAGTGGATTCTTGTCCGCGACGTATGTACTCAGCTCTTCGACGTCGTAGTTCGTTTCTCGCACATAATCCGCGCGAAGTACGTCTCGTCGATCTCGTACTGATGCAGGCAGGCCCAATTGCAGTAATGTTTTATTTGTCATGGCCACACATGTGTCCTCAAGAATAACCAAAGCCTCGTTGAAAATGTCCGGACCAAACGCGATTTCTAATGTCGGGGTTTCCCTCCGGACTTTGGCGAGTATATCCTCACTCAGGGCCTCCTTATACTTTTCCCATAAAGTGTTTGAATTCGATGGACTGCATGTAGTCAATATTATAGCAAACAGGTTTCTGATTTGCTCTGGTAGGGAGATCAATTCGGCTTCTCGCAACGTGTCATCCCAGTGCTGATCTCCTTCCAGCAAATCCAACTTCTGACAGGCCTCTCTAAATGTCTGGCATACTTGGTCGTTTACCGTTCTCATCTCTGCGAAAGATCTTGGTCCTCGTACCGAGTGAAGAAGCATCCTAAGGAAATAGCATTCGGCGTTATTGGGGTGTACATTCGACCCAAGGCATCACTCGCGACTGCATCATGTACAGGGACGGGCTGGCCAACTTTTCTTCTACAGAAAACTTTCCTCGATGCATTCTACGTATAATATCGAGGTATCTCAGGATACAACAAAGTCCTCGAAAAGGATCCTGCAGTTGAAAGAATGCCGTCAAAGTCGTGTTTGGTGGCTCTAGGGGCGCTCTCTGGTGTGAAATAAACTCTCTGACCATTTTCTAAATGAGGTGAACAGTAGGGTGTCATCAATGGGTCATTTCCATGTCAAACCTCACAGAAAAGGTTATTTTCGACCCGACCCTTCCTACTTTTTCAAACTCGGGTAATTTGTCTCCCAGCCATATATAAGGAATTCTGGAGATTTTTAGCTTCAAACTTGCACTAGTTTTTTGTATATTAATTTTAAGTTTGAAAAATTGGCCAATTTTTCATATTTTAGACTCACTAAATCGTTTGTACCTCTGGATCAAATTGTCCGATCATGCTGAATGAGAGCTTATTTTGTAGAAACTTATAACCTTTCTAATGACGTATCATATAACCAACCTTTTAAGTGATCTTTTTAATTTCAAGGTCATTCAATTTTGCTTTTGACCTGCAATTATAAAAAAGGTGCAATTTTTTATTTTTTTTTTAATAAAAAATATGTGTAGAAGGTATGTTTCATTGTTTCTATTAGGAATATGAACCCATTCGTGTCTTAACTTAAAACCTTCAGAAAACGAAATTAAGTAATGTACTTTTAACATATTTGTTTAGAAAATAAAATAACGTTATACCTTTTATGAAATTCAAGGTCAAATGTCAAATTGAGTGATCTTAAAATCAGAAATGTCACTCATAGTATCATGTATCAGAAAGGTTATATCTTTTTTATGTAAAACAAGCCCTCTTTCATATCAATTGGACGAATAGATCAAAAGATACAGGTGTTCATGGGTACTGATTACAAAATTCTATTCACTTCGAATATTTTTTACCTATGAACCCATGCGTCTCATTATGAAACTTTCAGAAAGCAAAGATATATAGTTTACCTTTAGCATATATGTTATAGAAAAAAATAAAGAATACACTTGTTTTGTAATTGCTGGTCAAAGGACAAATTGGATGACCATGAAACTAAAACGATCACTTAAAAGGTTATATTATATGTCATTAGAAAGGTTGTACGTTTTTCTACAAAATAAGCTCTCATTCAGCATTATTGGACAATTAGATCCAGAGGTACAGGAGATTTAGTGAGTCTAAAACATGGAAAATTGGCCAATTTTTCAAACTTAAAACTAATATACATATAAAACTATCGTAAGTTGGAAGCTAAAAATTTCCAGAGCTCCTTACAAAATTCCTTACGGTTGGGCAACAAATCAGCCGAGTTTTGAAACAATCGGAAGTGGTCGGGTTGTGGATGTGCGGTTTGACATGGAATGATTCTAATATAATCTTTTACATTAGACTTATCAAATAAAAAATATAGACACTAATTCATCATTCTTGATTTTGATTCCAAGATAAAAGACACTTTTTAAGCTTGTGCAAAAAGTGATTTCAAATGATGATCAAAAGTGCAAAAACTTATAGACACGCATTGCTGTTAAAATATAATTTATAAGCTCAAAGGATGCTAAAATTTCTATGTTCGGAACATTTTCAAGAAAAGAGAATGTTCACTATAAAATTAAAAATAAAAGCTAATATTTTAAGAAAATCAACAGATAACTTCAAGAATCATTTTCCGTAGTTTCTCGAATGATTCGTTGTTTAGTTCGAAGCAACTAAGCATAACATTCAAGTAGCTAATCAGAAAGAAAGAGAACTTTCTCTTAACCTCAGCAAGTTTCGTTTGTATCACTGAATATTCATTTGCAAAAAATGCTTTTTCCGATGAAGGTAGTTCTATAAACTTTTTTTATTGTTTCTGCTGACTTGAAAAGCAACTTAACGCATGGATTGCTTCGACTGAGTGAAACATTTTCAACAGTCCACCAAACAAGTGATCCTGTGAATTCCCATTCAATTTTTCTACCTAAAAAAGATTAGAAAACAATTTATTCCTTTGATTACATGTCTATTACGTTGTTGCTTTTCATGAAAAGTTGAAAGTACTCGCATGTTAAAAATATCTTTATTCGTATAAAAATGCAACCACAACCTATTATAACAAATATATTATCATTATGATTAATGTAATGTTTTGACGGCATTGGAGTCCCAGCTGCTCTAGTATGTCGCTTCTAAATCTTGTTTTCCATCTATTTAAGTAAATTGGGTTCCTTGTACCAGCCGTAATACTTCTGTGTACGTGAATCATCTAAGAAACATTACCCATTCTGCCAAACTAACGGAATTCCGAGTAGTTATGAATGCGGTTACACTCTAATGTCCATAGCAACAGCTCGTACTCAGATGTCAACATAGGTAGATTTTCCACTGACGACAGTAGCAAATCTCGACCTATCTATCGGAAAGATCTCGTTTCCGTCTAGATGGTTTTAAAGGTTGCACTATGGCCTCCTCTCTAATTAACTCTCCCTAGGTGTCAACTGGAAGAACGAGAGAAGGAAGATTTCAAACACTCAAAACAAAACAAACCGAGCGGAGGTATATTTGACTATGGTAGCGGGACTTTTTGAGTCGATCCCATTCCTTTGAAACAGAGTCCACAACCAAAAGACATAAATCTCTCTTTAAATAATGCAAATAGTGTAAATTCCTGTACTTAATAAATAGACATTTAAAATTGCATTTTGGCTGGAACGTAATTAGCACACCCCTTGGTACAGTACGTTACAATACTCAGATGAAAAGAAATGAAAATTGCGACTACAAAATTGATATACTTCTTTACTTAGTTTTCCTCAAACACACTCACTTTTCTGCTCACAGTAAAATATATGTAGGTATGGCACACAGAAAGTTAAATCCTCAATCCTCATTATAAAAAAATGTTCCCTAAGAATACTACGTATATAACAATGATCCTTTAAAAGAAAATTTTAGTTTATATCGTTGGCTTACAAGTGAAACAAAGTCAAAAAACAATATTCTGAGAAAACGAAGGAAGAAAAGTTCTCCTTAAGCTTTACTCACTAAGTGTGTTCACGTTAGCGTGGTGTGGAAGTTTGGAGAATGGTGTGCCAACACAGGTGGGACCTCGTCATCTGACAATGGTTTAAAACTAAGTTGCGTTTCTTCGGATCTTTTCCTTCGGGTTTGATCTCGGACCGTTGCCAATAGCCCGTTGTATGGCTCCAGTGCGACATTAATTAAAAATACCAATAGCAATACTAAGTGTGTTTCTGAAAAATAAATTTAACCTGCATGCAAAAAAAATAGTGGATTTCTCCAGTCTAAGGATCACCATATTTTGGTCTAGAAAAGCTAAAAACTCATATCTCGAAAATTTTGACTGAAGTGTTTCACTTATTAGCCGGCGATATGATTGTTTCCTTGTTTAAAACAGTTTAAACTAAGAAATTTTGTTTCAAAATTTTACATTTTAAAGTCCTTAAAAAGTATGTTTTTCAATATGTATTTTAAGAAAAGTGGACATCATATATGAAGTATACTAGTTTTTCTCCCTGGTCGAGAACTCAGTTGAGCTCAAATGATATTTCTATAATTGAGAACTGCACACAAGTGGCATTTCTGAAACGATATGCAACTGGAGGAAGTCTCATAATATCTGTCATATACCCAACTATCCCAATTCTGAATTGCATCAGCTACTTCAAAATCGAACGCAATATAATTAGCATTTGGATTTCCTCTCTCCTCGGGATGTGGTTTTTTATTTGGAAGTGTTCTAAAGGATGAGATTAGTAGAATAGTGGCATTATAGAGCAATTTAAACTCAGCATACGAAGAATTTCAAGCATGTTTGGGGGAAAACCATGGATTGCTTCACTTTGTTATTGACTTACGGTAACTCGTCTGACCTTAACGAAATGCTTCAGATAAAGAAACAGGTCATCATGCTTCTAGACCCTTTTCCCCGAAGATGTTACTCGCACACTGAGTCCGGTATCGATGAACCTCTCTCGTGAAGGACAGGCGATATTTTTCTTTCTCTTGGACAATAGACTTTCAAATCACCAAAATCGATCGAAAAATCTTTTTTTTTAAGTTTTAGTTTAAATATCAATTTATACTTGATTGCATTTTATAGGTAGCAAGAAGAATTTTTGAATTACGATCATTTTTAATAGAGTTCTATTGACAGCATAAAATAGTATAAAGAAGATATGTATGGAAGATATGTATTGGTCTACAAAAGCGCGTTTTTCTACGATTGAGATTTTTTGACATTCTTCTGATTTCGAGCTGTTACCGGCGCATTAGCTTTTTCGTGGTTTCCTTAAACTTTTTTTGGATAATTTTTGTAATCTGCTATATATTATATAAGTGCAAATGAGAAATTCCTCAGGCTTCCCAGTTTTGAAATTTTGGTAAAACTTGCTAAACCTACGTTTTTTTGAAAAATTTAGGTGTTTCAGTATAAAATTTTTTTACGTTTACAATTGAGTGATACACTTGCCAAATGGAGTAAATGAAAATAATGACATATTTTAAAAATTAATGTGTATGGAACCTATCGATTTTTGCCAATTTGTCTAAAATTTCGAATTTTTGCTAATTTATCTAAAATTTCGACCCCATAATATGTAATAACTTCCACACAACTTAATATTTGTAGACCAAACTTCATTTATAAATTGCTTAGTAGAAAACAAATAGGCGGTGAAATTGTATAAGAATAGGATCATAGCCTCAAACGTTGGTTTTGAAGTCCACTGTCCCCTTAAAGGAAGTTGAAATTCAAATTTTTCGCAAAAATACCAATTTTAAGACACTTGGATAGTCTATTTCATGCTTTTTCAAATACTTCATTTTGTTGTAACTTTTATTGGAAGTTGAAAAACTGTAAATATGAGACTAATAATAAACTCAATAAGTTAACTCATAATTTTGAACTTCAAAAGTTTTTTCATAATGAAGAGTTGGTTCAAAATTACGTGGTGGTGTCCTCAGATCTTTCCCTTCGGGTTTGACCCTGGACCGTCACCAATAGCCCGTTGTGTTGTGCTCCAGTGTGACGTTAATTAAAATATCTACCTACCATAATGAAGAGTTACTGATTTTCCATGTACCCTTTCTAAGAAGCTACTTGAACCTGGTGCGTAAAACATCTCCAACATGCTTTGCAAGCATCTAGATTATACTGGTGACAGGTTTGTTATGGTTCGACTTATATTTTACAAATATTTAAGAGCAAAAGAGGATTTTTGTGATTTTCTAGTTAATCTTACTGTATAAAAATCAAGACTTGCAACGACATCACTTTTTATCGTCTCTCTATCACGGTTAAAGCGACCACGGTAACCCAGTTGCTAATGTCGAGGATTAGCAAATAGGAGGGTTACGAGTTCGAAACTCGATCCAACCAAAGACCGTTGTGTACGCTGGTGCATGTTAAATCTGTCTTGAACTGAAATGTCATCAGTTGGCGTGGTGTGGAAGTTTGGAGAGTCGGGTGCCAGTTCAGGTGTTGACCTCGTCATCTAACCGTGGTTCAAAATTACGAGGTGTCTTCGGGTCTTTTTCCTTCGGGATCGATCCCGTTGCGACGTAAAATCAACTACCAACCTACCTGAATTCCTGAGTTTTGTGAGATTATTCATTGAAGCATATTTTTGAGTTGTGATATTAATTAATTTTGTGAGTATCTTGAGTTGCAGTATTTCATGAACAATGAATCATATCACGGATACATTACAATGCACACTCATTATCCGATTACTCCGCAGAAAATACTTGTAAGTCTATGAATAATCCCTCAATAAGTGATTTCTGGAGTCAGTTGTGTTTTTATATCAAGGGCCTTACACTCATGTCCAAATTTATCTTTACATACCCAAAAATAATGATATTCCATGAAATATCCAATCGATGTAATCCATTTTTGCATGGAATGTGCGAAAGACAAGCTTAATTAGAATTATCCAATCATAAGTGATCAAACGGTTTCTGATACGCAAATCAAGGCGTTACGTCATCCGACGGTGAATCAAGCGCTTTGTTAAAAGTGAATATCTGAGTGATTTTCTCCAATACAGCGTTTGATTTCAGTTTGTAAGGACTCGAAACGGTTTATTACGGCTCCGAAGTATCATTTGGAAGAATCTGTGAAGTGGCGAATTATCGGCCGTTTAGAAGCAGGGTAGACAATCATGGAAGCAGAGAGATGTATGAATATTTCACGACAAACAAACCCTATGGAAACAATTTCAGAACTTTGGAACTGTTGTAAGGAAAGCCTGGACAAGGTCTTAAACGAATAACATCTGCTTCTCAAGATCGATATCTGGCAATAACTGCCCGTCGTAACAGGAAGTCTACTGCTCGGCAGTTAAGTTCAGAGGTTGCAGCCGCCACTGGAACTGTTGTATCACGGCAAACTGTATACAGAAGGCTTAATGAAAAAGGCCTTTAAGCCAGAAAGCCACGGGTATGTGTATCACTGTCTTCACAACAAAAGAGGGATCGCTTTAATTGGTGCAAAGAACATCAAAACTGGATTGAATACCAATGGACCCATGTTCTCTTTACTGAAGAGCCGAGGTTTAGTTTAATATCTGATTCTAAACGTGTTTACATCTGGAGATAGTCAGGAACGCGAAATCTTCCTTCGAACAGTATGGAACGTGACCGTTTCTGTAGTGCAGGTGTGATGGTATGGGGAAGAATAATGATCAATGGACGTACGCCCCTACACGTTTTCAACAGCGGATCTGTGACCATCCAAAGATATCGGGATGAGGTCTTAGAACCTTATGTAATACTTTTTAGAGGTGCATATGGATCTGACTTTTTATTTATGGACGATAATGCTCGTCCACATCGAGAAAACCTCGTTGACGAATTCCTTGAAAGGGATGCCATTGAGCAAATACCGTGGTCAGCAAAATCTCCTGATCTGAACCCGATAGAGAACTTATGGGACTACCTTGGAAAAGCAGTTGTACGGAGACATCCTCCTCCTAGAGATATAAATTCCCTGAAGACCGCATTGCTGGTGGAGTGGAACTTAATTCCCCAAACTGTGGTTAACAACATTATTACCAGCATTAAAACACGTTGGGATATGTGTGTACACGTCAGGGGAGATCACATTTCATATTAAATTCATAAGCCTTAGTTTTTTTTCTGAGTTATTCTTTTTTATCTGAACTCTCCTTGTCACATATTATTGCCATTTTTATTGTTTCATGCTACAATTTTATACCATATGCAGTGCTCTTAAATTTTTTCCTTTGTATTTATGTGTTATGATATTATGTATCATTTCACACAAATTCATAAAATTATATTTTATAGTTTCTGAGAAATCCGTGATTTTATGCATATAAAGATAATTTTGGACATGAGTGTAGTTTTATATAAATACTAGCAGAATTTCCCGGCGTTGATCGGGATGATTAAATTTTGAATTGGTTAACTTTTGATTGAAAAGTGATCGGACTAATCAGTTCTCTTTCATAGAAAAATAGAAACATCATTTAAGTACACGGAAAACTTTTTAACGTGGTTTTAACTTTTTCATAGCTTCTACAATTTACTTCGGACGCAAATATATATTCATGATATATCCCTCCATATAATCCATTTCATTCATGGCACTTCTCTGTAAGACACACTACAAAAGTTTTTTCTAAGGTGACTACTTCAGAAATCGATTTAGAAATATCTTTGAACTTCAACGTTATATATATATATATATATATATATATATATATATATATATATATATATATATATATATATATATATATATATATGGTATATATATATATGGTATATATATATATATAAGGTTGGTATATTATATATACCAACGTTATATATATATATATATAACGTTGGTATATATAACGGGCTACCCGTTATATATATATATATAAGAATCTTATATATATATATATAAGATTCTAAAATAGAGCAATTCGAAAAAAGACATTTGAAAAGTATTGATAAAGACAGTAATGAATTATTTACAAAAGAACACAAATTTACAAAACTTAGAAATGCTCAAATATGACCACAACATTTCTGTCTTAACTTAATACAAACACAGAATTATAAATCTAATTTATAAAATAAAACATTAATTCTGGCGCTGCCAGATATACCGAATTGCAAAATTACGCTTTTATGGATCAATAAGTTTTTCGTGTTCCATTACAAAATGTAAATTATGTAAAATTAAATATTTTAAATATCCTTTTTTCATCAATCAAATATTCATAAATTATTTATATTATGGAAAGAAATAAAAAATAAGTTCAAATATATAAGTATTAGAATTTAATTTGTTTTGGAAAAATTTGTTTTTCGAGCAATACTGGTTGTTTACAAGTACTGGAAAAGTTCTTTTCCATCAATACTGGTAAAACAAAATGAGTTGTGTACCACAATTGTTTTATACTCGATGTTATTCCTATGGGATTTCGAATTGTTTTTAGCCCCCTCTGCACACCTAGAACAAATAGAACGGGGATTAATATGTAGCCTACTATACCCGTAGGATCTAAGGTATAAGTATAACAAATTTGGTGTGGATTGGTCATACGGTGCAGATTGTATATATATATATATATATATACAATCTGAATAAATATATATATATAATATATAAATTTAAAAAAAATATTATATATATATATATATAATATTTTTTTTAAATTTCCATGCATATAAATGCAAATCCTTACTACGGTTATAGCTATACGTCTGTTTAGAATACAAATAAGAATTTCAAATGTGTATTATTCTAAGGAAAGGTTAATAGAAATTAGGTTAGTTAACATTATTGGTTTTGGAACTCTTCCAACTCCGCTTAACAAAACCGTTTGCCGGGCTTTGATTTCCTGCATCAATAACGAATTTTTCTGAATCTGCGTTCTTATCTGAAATTTCAAACTTTAATTGCTTGGCACAGCTTGTCCGTTATTGGACCTTGCGCCATAAATTCAACCAACCAAGGTTTATAATTGCACTCAAAAGTTTTCATGCAAAACAAAAGCATTATAGGTAGTAAGTAAATTTACATTTGTAACTGTTCCCTTCAGGGGTTGATCGCAGACGGTCACCAATAGCCCGTTGTGTTGCTCCAGTGCGACGTTAATTAAAATACCAATACCATACTATTTGTAATTGATTAATTTAAACGCTAGAGTTAAAAAATTGTATCTTAAATTATAGTTTTTAATCAAAATATGTAATATAGTATAACTGGAATTAAAAAATTATTTAAAAAATAATAACTAAAACATGATCATGACATATTGAAGATATTTATTTTTCTTAAATAAAATCTGAACTTGGGTTATTTTTCAATTTGATACTTACTCTATTTCGAATTTTCGCTGTTTGCTTCCTGTATTCGTGAAACAATATTATTTTGGTACCGTGCCAACTAGTAAAAATATCAGCGTTTATTAGATCAAGGAAAATTAAACGAACAGAACATCTCAAAATAAATAAATAATTTCTTTGGAACCATAATATTTAAAATAAAGTGGTTTGTACACTTAAAAAAACAACGTTAAAAATGCTTTTTATGATTCCATTTCTAATTCTAAACCTTCGTACCAAAATGGAGACTTTTCAAATAGCAAACGATCTATCAAATTTGGAGGAATAGAAATCAAATCAGGAAATATGCTACACATTTTTAATAAATATATGAACGAATTTCACACAAACTTCAAATTGATAAGCAAAATATTCTTAATCCTCTCATGGTGGTTTATTTTCGCGTCGAAAACGCTCTGTGGTGTATGTGTCTGGTATAAAAAAGTTCAATGAAATGAAAAAATGTATACATTTTAAAATAATTGATGATTATATTTTATACTGAAGAATAACGAAAAGAACAATCTAATAATCTGAGGTGATTAATCTTAAAGTATATTTTAGCAATTAAACACTTCACGATTGCTCCTTTGATTATTATAAGGAATTAGAAAACGTAGTTAACATTTTTCCTTTCAATTTTGTCTCCAGAAACGATAAAAATGACAAGAAAGTATCGCAGAAACAGCTACCACGCAAATCAACATTATTCCTATTGTGCAAACGATTTATGCTTGCTCATTGTGCATCATGAGGCGAAAAAGAGTTATTCTTTGCAATTTTCAGATGTTCTTCAGTCGTAACACAGTTGTTCAAATGTGGGAAACAGAACATGCCGGAATCCAAGTAACAAGCAGGCACAGAGATGAGACGCATGTTTCCTTTCGCAATCAAAACGCAACGGCAACAGGTAGCCGTGACGTCACGGGCTATTCCTCCACCTGTAAAAAAAAATCGCCATTTTCCTTTCCACGCTTTCCGCGCACGCAGTTCCTGTTTTCAGGGATTCCATACCTGTTTTGAATTCAGTTCCAACAGGAAGGCATTCCATGCGGTGCACTGCTTTCTCCCCTACTTCGTTGAAAAAGAGAAAAAGGCAATTTTGGTATACATGTTCCAATGAAAAGAAGTTGACGGCGACCATGCAACAGAACTCTATTAGAGCAGCCGCAATTTTGAATTTGAATGATGCAGCTGTTGCCACTTCTCTGCTACATTATACTTCGCTGTTTTAATGAGAAAATTGCATAGAAGTTATGCGGAAACTTCGACGATCGATATTGCTGTTGTTACTAATTTCAAGGTAAGTGACTGTTCTGTTTTTATTTGTCTCTATTATGTTATTTAATTAAATGCAAAATGAATCGTGCATTAGTTGTTTATTTAATTAAAAGCAGTTAGTATATATTTAATTAGGAATACATCCAATTATTATTTTTTATTAAATTGGCCGACGAAAGTAGATATCGAAGAAAAATACACTATAGAACCACTCAGAAAGTAATGTTAACTTGATTTATTCTGTAATATTCAACTAAAAATTATTCTTTTATTCTATTATTTTTATTAATTTTTATGAATATTGCATTTTCTCAATCAGTTCAGAATTCACTAATGCTTTTTGCCCTAACTTCATTATGCAAGAAGGTAATGTTTTGTTTGATATTGAATTTTTTTTATTTCGAAATAGAATGCCTAATTTTTAAAAATTCTAAAAGTGAAAACGCGTGAAACAATTAAACCAGTGTTGTCCGACGGAAGAAGTTTAGAAATTTCCTCACTCAGTTGTTTATAAAAAGATATTTATGCGGATTATTAGTGGATTTTGCAATCTGAAAACGAAATGTTAAAAGCTGCAGTTTGAAAAATCAAATCGTATTTTATTGCAGCATAAAATAAAATAAATATTCAGTTCATCTTGACAAAATTTAGAAACAAGAAGTTATATTTATACATTGTATTCCCAAGATACAGGCTTTTACTAAACATATGTTCGTGTTATAATACGATTGTTTGCTCAAAATATTTAGTATGCATATTGTAATTTTGAATGTCTGTTTATTAAATTACCATTGATAGCCTTGATCTAATAGAAGTCATGGAACTTTCTTCTGTTCTAGAAAAATGTATCATAAATATAGAATACTAACACTGATAAAGATTTTAACAAATATTTATGCTCTTTATTTTACATTTATCTGTTTAGCTGTTTTTTAATTGCTCACTTGTATGTATATAATGTAACTAGAATGCAAACGAAATAACATTTCATCCTTCATATGCTTCAAATGTTTGTCAAAGAGAAAGAGAGTAGATCATTTTAAGAGGAGTAAGAATAGATAGCAACCTGAAATTATCAATCACACTAACTGAAAGAGAAGCGGTCAAATTTTGAATTCCACGTGAACAGACTAATTTATTTAATATTATTTTCATAATCGGATAGCCTTCTGGCATTATTTGAACTTCAATTTTGGAATGATCCATCGGTAAACGTGTTAAAGATAGGTCAGTTCACTTGTTATCTTTTGAGTAACAAAATGGCTTTGTTTTGCTATATAATAGCTAAACGGTACTAGAAAACAATCAAGAAAAGAGAAACCACAAAATTCTGATCGGGAAAATGCATGGATAACTTTGATTTAACTTGTGCGATGGGATTTTCTGTTCTTAAGATATGAAGCGTTCATATTTGAAGTACATACGCGATTTGTTCATGAGCATTCATCGAAGGCCAAATAGAGCATAGTGCATGTTAACTATCATTGGCTTACGCATGATACACACTAAGTCAAAATGTTCAAGATATATGAGTTTTTTAGCTTTTCTGGACCAGAATGAAGTGATCTTTAGATTGGTGAAGTGACCCAAGACATTTTTCTTTGCACGAAGGTTGGATTTCTTCTTAAAAAACACACTTAGTGAGTAGAATTTTTCCCCTTCGTTTTCATCTCAGAACTGTTTTTTAACTTAGTGTGTCTCACTTGTAAGCCGAGACGATATGGAAGTAAAAAACTTCTCTTTAAATGCATTGTTTGATAGTGCTAGAAGACGAAAACATATTTTAGTCTTCTATGTCCAGGATTTATTCGTAGGTCTCAGTCTTATCAGTCCTCGTATATAGGTATATAATCCTAGGTAAATAGTCCTAGCATATATAAAAGCGACCGAACAAACCAAATCTGTATGTATTTTGGTAGTTTGATTATCGCTCGAATTCGGTCGCAATTCGCTCAGCTGAGTAACTGTCAGCTATCAAACATTTATAGGGTTCACGCTTTATCTGTAGAACAATAACTTGAAGTTATGAGAGAAAATAACTGCAATAATATTTATCATGAATGCATTATCATGCCGTACGTAGCACTGAATTCGACATTATTTGTATATTAACTAATTGCAACGAAAGGATATAAACAATTTAAAATTGACCACTTTAGGATTCATTCGCTAATTTTGTTTGACGTTTGTTTAATTTAGACGTTTAATTTAAATATGTTTGATTTGAGCTATGGAGCTGTATAATATTCCTAAAATTGCATAGCAGAGTTCACTGCTCTATTGAAATTCTTTAGCAGTCGGTTTGCAGAAGGCACTGAGAAATCTGAATGATAGAAATCAGCCCAGAAAGAAAATATAAGCGAACGTGAAAATAGGTTTAGACTTCAAAAGTAGATAATCACCTTTGAAGTAAATGTGATGCAATTGAAGTGGACATTCAGATGCTAATAGTGGTAACGTAACGGAAGTGTACACTATTTTCTATGAATTTTATTAGAAATAAGAATTAACACTAATAATTACACGAAATACTGCTTTTTATACCTTTGATTTATTTTATTTTACTTGGCTACAGGAATATACGGATGTATATCGATACGTAAACTTAGGCGCAGATGCTATGAACGGGTCTGATAGTTCATCACAATTTAAGTGATTTTTCATGCGCCTTCGATTTTTACGATATTTGTGTAAATACAAGCATTATTAGAAGGTATAATGTGCAGTTAGTGAGAAATAATGATCGTATGGGAAAATTCGCATTGTAATGTTACGATTACCTTAGCTTTAAAATAGATGCCATATCGCTGTCCTGGATGAACAACTATAAAACTGGGGTTAATTTTCAAGATATTCTTGTATGAGTGGCATTATTTGAAAGTAACCACCTTATATGCTATTATAAACCCCACTTTCATTACCATTAAAGTTTCGCGCTTATAAATTCCACTTGTATCATTGTTCTTCCGGAACAGCGATATGTGGAATGCACGACCAGAATAGGTGTGTTTCACTGCATAGGTCTACATGTATCTCATCATCTCTTATCTAGTCTTTCCTCTTATTCAATATATTGCAATTCACTTTTACATTGTCAAGTACATCCGCTACGACAGCAGACCTTTCTATGGAATAAATGGAAAGATTAGTTTGCGTTCTTCCGGCCACACTAATTTCCGGCTCTTTTATTAGAATATATCTTTTCATAAATAAACACCTTTTCTGAATCATGATAAAAAGTCCAATATCACAGAAGTTTCTTATGTGAAATTAGTTTTCATAATCACACATTATTTTTAACGCTCATTGTCATCGAAGTTTGATATTGATCAAAGTTGCGAATTTTGCAAAATCTTAAATGCAAGGAAATCTGTTTCATACTGATTATTCATTCATGTTTCAATCTGCTGATGACGCATAATTCTTCGAACTATTTTCAACTTGTCATCAGCTTTATGTAGCAACGCTTATTAGCAAGAACTAGCGATCGATAGATTCTTCTCTACTTTTACCGTGTAAAGGATCTGAATTCAAACAAATCGTGATTAAGTTTTTCGTGACAAAGCAGATTTTTTCAGTGTCATCACATTTTTCTTTGTAGAATTCTTAATCATATAGTTCGTTTGTAACCTAAAAAAGCTATCAAGTTTTGGAACAGATATACTTCACTTCTAAACCTGCAAGTACCAAAAGCTAGCATATTTTGAAGAGGGTATATATTGCATGATATATTTTACATATATGCCGTTGTATGTAAAATAATAGGCTGATCAATATTCAAATTGATCAGCATCTTGAATAGGGAAACCTACGATTTTCTCTTTGGGCTGTCAACATTCAAAATGCAAAAGTATGAGTAAAATAAATTTTTGGTATTTACAAACACTTCTCTTGGTATCATGAGATTTGTATACCTGATATTAAAATACTATTCAGAGATGTAATTTCACCAAGTGACACTGAAATAGTACAGAAAAAAAACAAGAATGAAAATAGTTTAGTTGACATTGAAGTTTATCTGCATCGTGAATAAGAAAACTTGCCATTTTTCCTTTGGCTGTCATAACATTCAATGTAAAAGAACAAATCAAATAAATTTTAAAATTTGTTCGAACTTCTCTTTGTATTTTCAGATTTGTGTACTGGATATTCAAATAATATTCAGAGATGTAATTTCACCAAATGACACTGAAACCTTACAGAAACAAACAATGATGATAGTTTATAAGGTAATTCATAACTTTGGAGATAGTTGACACTGAAGATCAGAATCTTTAAGGAAACTTGTTGTTTTACTTTCGGGCTAGCATTCAAACTGTGAAAGTACGAATAAAATAAATTTTACTATTTGCACGAGCTTCTCTTGGTATCTTTAGATTTGACCAAATATTCAAATAATATTCAAATACATAATTTGACCAAATGACACGGTAAGCCTTGCTGAAACGAATAAGAATGAAGGTAGTTAAGTTTATATTGAAGTTGATCAGCATCTCTTGAGAATAAGGAAACCTGCTATTCTCCCCTTTGGCTGTCATGATATTCAAAATGTTAAAGCTCGAATAAAGTAAATTTTAATATTTGCAAGAACTCTTAATATCTTTATATTTTTCATCCGGATATTCAAATCATATTCAGAGATATGTCTCCCTTTGGATAGTCAAGATTCAAACTAAAAATCTGAATAAAATCAATTGTAGTATTTGCACGAATTGATCTGGGTATATATTCGGTTTATATATCGAATATTCCATTTCTTAATTATAAATCTAAAGTAATTTGAAATAAGTATTTATAACTAAATAAAATTAACGAACTTCATAAAGATGCAAATTTTTTGTTATGTTAATGAAAGGTCTAGATCTGATTGCAAAAATCTGATATAAATCGGAAGCACGCAATTTCCAGAAAAGGAAATCGCTTGTTTATTTGTGTTTCATACATGAAAACCCGAAAAAGTGTGGACTCTGATCTAGTTATTAAAGACGTTGATCAGATAGCTACCAACTTTTCCCTTCAAAGAGAAAAGTTGAAAAGATAAGCAGAATGGCACGGAGTATCATTATTACTAAAAGGAGGACTACGTTTTGCTGCTCGGGATTCACTGCTTTCATTCTAGTATGCTTCACTAGTACTTTATTCTTAATTCGCCAGGTGCCAGAAATGTAAGTGATTCGATATTGTTTAATTCGACGTAATACATTTTGAAGTGTGTAGAACTATTTTGTTATGGCAACCCTAAAATTGTTAGCTATTTCTTGAGATAGATCGCACTTTTGGTGTATGGAGTGAATCGTATGAGCTCGCAAATTTGTATGACATTTAAATTTTAATACAAAAACCTTTTGAAGCAATACTCTTTTCATTACTTTGCTTATAAGTTATTGACATGTTTATAAATTTTTCAAGTAAATGTGTTTATGTAACAGTATCCACTTTTGCAAAATGGGAGTATTACTGTGACTATATATATATAAATGTAAATCGGAATAATTAAAAAAATAGCTTCGTTGTACCTACATAGAAAGTTTTTTTTATAAAATATTACTACTGAATACATAAGTATGAAGTATTACGTTTAATTAAAAAGTCATTCACTTTTACTTTCAAAGTCCTCAAGATACCTTTTATTTTAAAATCTTAGTGTATTGTTAACTCAATTCACAAGTAGTAAACACAAACAACTGTTTTTCACGCCTTTGACTCTAATTATTGGATTCTTTCAAGAACTTTCATATTACAAGTAATACATAAGTATTCCCTACTTGACATGAAAATAGTTCTTGAAATTTTAAAAAATAATACTATATTTTTTAATGAAGTCATACATTTAAAGTATATAAAATGTGTTGTTGACAAGTGTCGGTTGTTTGACTCATAAGCCAGCGTGCAAAATCTAAGAATTTAAAAAGTGACACTTAATTTTCCTTGAAATCAAACATTTATTTAAATGTTCCATCAAAAATTATTCGTGTTCCTTACAGATGCGTAGACGTAAAAGGAAGCGAAGAATCATCCCGGTGCCGACTCATACGTCGAACTAGAGCGGCTAATGGTGAGAATAACACTTTTTAAATCTTCATGTCTGATAGTTAAAAAAATCAAAATTTTCTTCAAATGTGATTGAGCTATTTCTATAAATTTGTTTTTATACCCATTTTACAATAGATATTTTTGTTAGAGCTATTGATTCCTTTTTTAATTTATTAACGGTATATGTCTATGTGTATTCATCTTATATTTTTTCGACTCTAAGTTGTATATAGTTTGTATGTTGTTTCATTTCTAATCTGTAACATCTGTGAATTTTACGAATTTTGTGATACTTTTTGAAGATCATAAGTGTATATCAGATTGTCCATATTTTACCCACCATTTGTTTCATGTTCTATATGTAATATATTATTGTATAAGCGATTACTTCGGTAAGTTGTATATAGTTTGTATGTTGTTTCATTTCTAATCTGTAACATCTGTGAATTTTACGAATTTTGTGATACTTTTTGAAGATCATAAGTGTATATCAGATTGTCCATATTTTACCCACCATTTGTTTCATGTTCTATATGTAATATATTATTGTATAAGCGATTACTTCGGTAAGTTGTATATAGTTTGTATGTTGTTTCATTTCTAATCTGTAACATCTGTGAATTTTACGAATTTTGTGATACTTTTTGAAGATCATAAGTGTATATCAGATTGTCCATATTTTACCCACCATTTGTTTCATGTTCTATATGTAATATATTATTGTATAAGCGATTACTTCGGTAAGTTGTATATAGTTTGTATGTTGTTTCATTTCTAATCTGTAACATCTGTGAATTTTACGAATTTTGTGATACTTTTTGAAGATCATAAGTGTATATCAGATTGTCCATATTTTACCCACCATTTGTTTCATGTTCTATATGTAATATATTATTGTATAAGCGATTACTTCGGGGCCCTCCATAATATCTCATCCCCTCCGTAAGGCAGAATAAATAATTTAAAGCCTAATTGATTAGACAGTGTCCGCCTACTGGTGCAATGTGTCTTCAAATGAAATATTATTTTTAATAAAATAATGCATCATAAGTATCTTTCTATTTCAGATGAATGCTTCACAAATCTAACAGTCTCGGGAGATGGTGGAACTCTAACTAGTCCAGGATTTCCAAATAAATACCCAAGCAATACAGATTGCCGCTGGCTTTTGACAACAGATGATCCAAATGTCACTCTCTTCCTCAGGATTGATACCCTACAAATCGAACCGGATACAAACTGCAAGTAGGGATCATTGAATTAAACACGAAATTATGGTATCAAATAGTTTCCTCTGCCCTATAAACTTCTGGTATTTTAACGCTTTCACAAATATCAAATTTATGGTAGAGAATATGTGATAAAATTTCAGATTTTTGTCTTATTTATGTGTTGTCTCAAATTGAAATGTATTTTCTATCGTCCGTATTATAGTAGAAAATATTTTAATTTAACGTTTTGAAATAGTAATTACTTTTTATCTTTTAACATATCTTACATTGTATTTGAACTGTTTTAAGGGTTTAAGGAATAGTTTAATCACACATTAAGCTCTGAGGGTTAATGTAACCCATTCATATATATGCTCTGTAACCTGCAGTTTTCCTTGAATGACTTATAACCAGTTTTGACTTTTCTAAATCTTACCGAGGATTCTTTCAACCAATCAACATGATTATTTAGTGGTTATGTCTGTGTAATGGTAATGTAAAAATAATACTAGAATACTCGGAAATCTCGTGACGGTCAGAGGGGTAAAATGTTTCCAAAATGGCAGTTATGTAGATTATGTAATTTAATGAAGTTAGAGACATAATACCAGGAACCTTTTATATTGGACATTTTGCAATAAAATCTAAAAACTTCTATATACTTACTTAATTCTATTTTAATCTGAACGCGAAACTTTTTATTAGAGGGGCCGTCGTCAGTGTTCTGATTGTCGTACAACAGATCTTAGATGCATATTCTGGATATGAATGTTTCAAGAGAGATCTTTAATCCATGGGCCTTTGTCTGTTTTATCCTCGTGCAGCCTAAATACCCATAAAGTGCCAATACAAACCATTGAAATGTCTGTATTACTGTGACTTAATACTTTAACACTGACTTCATTATTTCTGTGTTCAAGGGTTGTGCTTTTCTGTATGTATAACTATGTAATAACAAGCATCCATTTTATTTGTTGACAGAATTCAAACAGTTCGGCCTCCGGCGCGTTGGCATTTAAGTCACGTGGGTTTGAAAGAATACCAGATAAATTCAGGTGCAGGTTAAAAGTAAACAATGTATTCCCGCAATTGGCCTCTTTAGCTTGATACCAAAAGCGAAAGCAGTGGTTGAGTTGGCGCAACAAATAATCATATACGGCGCTCACATAGATAATTTTGAGTATGGCAGCCCTTTGCCCTGGCCAACTTACCAATTCTCTACAAATGGACTTCTCCAAGGTCACATGTCTTCTCTCTGAAGCTGCTAAGTGACATACCAAGCACAGACTTAAAAAAATCCTACTGATGATTTATCTCCGTGTCGGTAATTATCCTGTAGCAGCCATCCTCTGATACAAAACTTGTTCCAAATTGTCTCCAATGAACAATTTGCTTTTCCTATTTGATCTTCATTCCCCTTGAAGTAATAGAGCAGTTTTGTGTCGACGAGGTATCTCGTCATTATCAAAATTTTCCAGATTTTGATGAACGAAATATCTCGTCATTAGCAAAATTGGTCAGATCTTGATGGACGAGATATCTCGTCGAAACCACTCGGAGGATTGAACAAATCTTTCTCACTCTCTCTCATTTACATACACGGAATATATAGAAAAATATAGTGAAATGACATTTGATGCCTGACAATTTGAGATTTTAATTCAGTTTACATTTTATTTGTGACTGTCAGATAATTCACTCATTTGAAAGTTTGTAAGTTATTTAAATCCTTGGCAGGTCAATATTAGGGGTAAGACGGCTGCAATTATTATTGATTTTAATACATAATTATGATGGCAATGAATGAACTCACGACTAACAGTTTCGAAGCTCTTAAAATCGAAGGTTTTTGTGTTGTAACAGTATTTTTCATTCTCCTTTATTGGAGAGAAAATAATTAAAACCTATCAATCCAAATTCAATAAAAAATAAATTGTTTTACGTCCCCCTCCCTAAATTTGGCCCGCCAACAATCCATCGCGTAACCAAAGAGTATAACGATGTCCATATTCATTTCAGACTGGACTACTTGCAGGTATATCTCGGAGCCTCTACTTTGGCTCCAGCGTTGGGACCTTTCTGTGGAAACATCAAGGACAGAGTCCTGAAGACAAACTCCTCTACGTTACTCGTGGTGTTTCATTCAGATCCTGTCTTTCAGGATAAAGGATTTTCCATTGATTACTTCACTCAAACAGCTGGAGGTAGTTCGATTATTTGTATTACTCTTTCGAATAAGTATACCAATTTATATCACATTCTGGCGCTGCACGCACCATTATGAAAACTATGCATACACCAAGGATTTCATATAGTATGTATTATAGTAGATATATATATAGAGAGAGATTCATTTCAAGGTTTTCAATGTGCATGTATATCCCATACTAGTTCTGTTATATTTGCTAAATGTTAAGTTCCCTAGAGCCCTGTTGATTTCTTTAAACATACGCAAACAAGGATAACTACATTGAGGTATTTATTAGTGACCCGGGTGCATTTAACTGTATAAATTGGTACTTTAATTAACGTCGCAATGGAGCAACATAAAGGGCTATTGACGACTGTCCGGGATTAATCCCGAAGGGGAAGATCCAAAGGACACCTTTTAATTTTGAACCACGGTCAGATGAGGAGTATAAATTGGTGTATCCTGACTTGCGTTTAACATTTATGTGGTTTTAGAGAGTAATCCCACCAGTAAAAGTTTCGAGCAGCCGACTTAAAATGTATTCTTGTTTGTAGTTTCAAACAAGAATAAAGTGAATGGAAATTCTTGTTACTTTTTCTTGCGATCTTATTCGGATTCACGCTGAGGATTTGCTTTCTTTTCAGTATTTAATGTTCACGTACCTTTTTATGCATTTACCTGTTTAAGCCCAGTTTTGAATATTAGTTTGTTTTAAAACAACAACAGTATGGATCCCCTCAAGAAGATAAATCCTCGCTAAATCTGAAATAGCAAAAGTAGCATTTCGTCCATCGTCGTTTTGGTAATTTGAGTTGTGGTTTTGCTAACTGGAATCGCAGTTTAAAGATTGCTGGAATAATTACTGGTGAAACTAACTTCCACCCATTTGCAGCAGCCTTATATGCTGAAATATCTTCATGCGCAACTGACTTGATACTTTCACCGCCAAAGGAAAATCTGTAGATCTATCAGGGGATATAAGGTATATTTATATACTATATACTATATGAAGCTTATGACGTACGCATACTTTGCACATTGGTACGTCAGCAGCTCTTAAACATCGAATACTTGAATATTATAATAAACAGAATATAATATGTTTTTAACTTGGACAGTAATTCTCACAGATGGATTTTTGTAGCACTCGATAGAATTGGAGATACCTTTTTTATTTACGCATTATGCATTTATGAGCATCGGCAAGTACAGTTATAAAGGGCTTTATTTTTAAAAGACCCTTTCTATAAATAATTTTAATTTTTTCTTTATTACAATTTATTTAATCATTAAACAATAAAAATGATTTCATGAGTCATTTGTAAAATATAATTTCCCTGCTAGACCTAAGCTCATTATGTTTATCAACTACATATTTACTTTAAAAATTTACAATTAGTGCATGAACTATTGGATATTTTATTTGTTAAATTTACTTTTCAAAATCCAATTGATATATGCATTGGTTATTAAATTTTTCATACGTTTATGCAAAACATATTACAGTGTTTTTAATTGTATAATTATATTTTTCTCTTTTACGTGAGCTTCAACAAAAAATAAACCTTTTATAATATCAGAGTTTTATATTGAATAACACATTCAAAGAAAACAGCTTTAGTGTATTGATAATCGAATTGACAATTTGTTTGAAACACAGTATTTATAGAACATTTAAAACTTTTAATCTTCGGCATACAAGTGACACACATACTACAAATGAAGTCAAAAAACAGTTCTGTGTAAAACGGAGAGAGAATACTACTCACTCTGCTATATTTACTAAGTGTATTTTTCAATACGAAATTTAACCTTCATGGGGAAAAAATGACTTAGTGGGTTTCGCGGTCTAAAGATCACCACATTCTAGTCTAGAATATCCAAAAACACATATTTAAAATTTTTTTACTCTTTGTATTTGAAAACCGAGAAAATATACATTTGAAAAATAGTTTCATATATGTATAGTATGGAGAGCAAATGATTATTCAAATTATGAGTATTATTAGTAAAATGTTTATACGAAACAAAAATGCGAAGGCGAAATCTAGATAATCTGAAATAATCTCAAAATATTTCTCTTTCAGATTGCAAAACATCGCTGAATGATGGTTCTGGTGTTATCAGGAGTCCAGGTTTTCCCAATAACTACCCTGACAACACTGACTGCTGGACACTGATAACCGTGAACCCAGACAATAAGGTCGCCCTTCATTTCGACTCGGTAGACCTAGAATACGGTGACAACTGCACCTTCGATTACGTTCAAATATACGATGGTGCAACAAGAGGTGAGAGATTTGGAATCGAGTTTGTAAATCCTGAAATTTCCCACTTCTATTAGAAGATATCAACGCCGTAATCTATTATCTTCCAGAGTCGCCTCTTTTGGGTCAAATATGCAGACGGCTGGAGCTTACGAGTTTCGAGTCGACTTCTAATTCCATTCTGCTGCATTTCCATTCTGATGAATCGGTGAATAGGAAAGGATACAGAGCACGCTACTCGGCGATTGACAAAAGAAGCATTGTTATAGGAGGTAATAGAAGTCTTTTATTGAACAAAAACATCAAAAATCTATATGTACATTTCACTAACATACATGGCACAGAAATCGACGTTATTTATTTGTTGTCGAAGGGCAACGACGGATATAAACAATATAAAACGAACTAGTATTACGGGATTAACACTTCAATTTTCCCCTTAGTTTAACTATGCTTGATTTGAGCTATAGAGCTGTACTGCTAAACCTTCACAGTAAGAGCTCGCCACTCTTAATTGAATTCTTCAGCAGTTGATGACACAAAGTAATGAGAAATCTGGAAGATAGAAATAAGTGCAAAAAAGAAAATGTGAAAAAAAAATCGGTTTAACGTCAGAAAATACCGACTTGCCTTTGAGTAGGGGAAGGGGTGAGATTGAAATAGACGTTCAGAATCGTCACGTTTTTGAGCCTCGAAAGCGTAAAGAGGAGTTTCTATTTTAAAAATATTCTACCGTAATTCATATTTTAAAAGGGTTTATCATTAATTTTTCTGTTGATAACTTGTAGTTTAACATGATTTAAAGCAAAAAAATGCGTGATTTTAGTACCCATTTATTTCTAATAAACAAGTTTTCCTCGGCCCTCACTATATTTTTTATTGCTTCAAAGATTAATGCATAACTAATAGTCATAGCATTCTTATGAATTGAAAACAATAATAAAATTGAATCAACATCCTTCAAAAGAAAAATATTTGTTCTGAAAATTTTATTAATATCTACAATACTTATAGAATATTATAATTAAAGAATTGTGTACTTTTAAGATTGCCTTTGGGAAAGGGGCGAGAATAATGGAACGGTTGCCAGTACTAACTACCCGGCACATTATCCAAGTTTGTCCAACTGCAGTATTTGGTTGCAGGCTCCAGAAGGCCAATGGTTATTCATTGTATTTGATGCCTTGCAGTTGGAAATGGAATCGAACTGCTCTTATGACTACCTGAAAATCAAAGATGGCCCACCGCCAAGTAAAACCTCATTTTTATCTCATTTGGTACTCCTTGATTGACTCTCCCAAACGGGACAATCTTTTTCATTTCATGCTAAAAAATATGCTATTTTTTATATTGCAGCGCTAGTCACAAAAAGGCAAGTACCTCCAAATTCGGTCTTTTCTAGTCGATTGTTTCGAACTTATATTTAACAACATTTGATAAAAATGAGATCACTCAATCGACTTTTGTTGATAATGATCGACTCTTATTATTTTCTAGCTTTATAAGGAAGATACTTTACCCTTACGCAGATACTTTAATAGACCGCATTTTAGCAACCTTTAACCCTAAAGGCCAATCCACACCAACAGAATCCCGATCTATCGGCATCCAGTAAACTTGACTAACGAAGATTCGAGAAAGCCGATTCCATAAAAATAGCTTGTTAGTCTCAAAACCTATCACGCTCCCTGAATCCGAAGCGTTCCGCTTCAATGCACCCGAATCCAAGTTAGTCAGTTTCTACTGAATTCGGATTAACTCGGATTCCGTCCATGCGAAGGAAGTCTTTAGACCAGATCTGGAGATAATGCTTTCTTGACTAGCACAATAGTATAAAAAATTATTTGTTGTTCATTACATTCTATTTTAAAGCCTAAAATTAAGACACATAATAAGAATTATAAAATGCTCTTTTTCAATATTATTTATAAATAAGAATCTTGTATTGGTAGTTTGATGACTCCTGATGAAATATAAAGGTTTTTTCTGGTACTTTGGTCACCTTAAATCGAAGTTTTGTGAATTTTGGTTCAGTTAATAAATCGAAATAATTATGAATGATCACATTCTAAAATAAAATATAGGTATTACCGGTACGAAGCCTAAAGTTTAATTTCTACTATTTAGATTATAAATTATATATACGTTAATCATTAATATACGTTGAAATTTCTTTTCTCATTCAGGAAGAAATAAAATTTCTGTAAAGATTTAGTTAAGTTTACATATAAAATTTATCGATTAATTTCCCACATTTAACAACTCTATCTTAAGAAACGGGGAGTGACTACAACGAGAGATGCTGAAGAGCATGTATGTTAATAAAAAGTCAACATTTTTCCAAAAGATGAAATCGAATAAAATGTAACAATTTTTGTTTTTTACATTAACATCCCATAACTTTCGATAATTCGTTTCATAACAATAAAATTTTATAAAGAAGCCTTGGAAAATGGAGGATAGCTAATTAACGTCACATTGGAGCAACACAGGGCTTTTAGCGACTCCTGAAAAATGGAGAGTAATTCGCGATAAATTAAAGCATCACATGCAATCAGAAAAGAATGTGTATATGTATCCCAAACCAAATTTATCCACAAATTTATTGCACACAATTTTACAATATTGTTTCGCACTTGTTGTGCCTTTACTAATATATCCTTTATTATCTTGTATGTCTTCATCAAAACAGATTCCACTCTTATGGGAACTTTTTGTGGTAGAAAAATAGAACCAAAGAACTTAACATCAACGAGTAACGAAGTGGAAATCGTATTCCATTCGGATGACTTCGCTGAATTCTCGGGATTTAAACTAAGGTACTTTTTTCGCCGAAATGAATCAGGTACGTTGAAATGTATATTTGAACTGTTTTACCTTTATTATTTAACAATTACTAAGCATTGTTCAGTTGCATATCCTCCTTAAAATTGAATCCAATTAATGGACAACTCTATACATCTGAATATAATATGGTATAATTTTTAACCTAGTTTAGGAATATGTGCAATACGCATTCCTACAAATATTTTCTCCTGAAACCAAATCCCATCTGATCAATATTAATTCTACATTCAGACATATTTGTTTCTAAAATCTCAGGCAATGTAAGATTCCTACTTTATGGGACATTTACCGATTTTGGTTGTTCAATTTCCCCGTCTGATCTTAACCATCACTATCATACTTCGTCTCATGATTTTCAATTTGAGCTTTCATAAGTGCAAACAATAGCAGTTACATCAAACTGTATAACATAATTCATTAAACTACGGTTGAATCTATGTTACTAAAACACAATGCGTGTGTTGCTTGTGGAGTCCACAGAAGCTACTAGACGTAGTCTTGAAATTTGAAGTGGATATAGTATTTTAGCGAACTCAATTCATCGAATTTGGGTTCAAAATACGGATTAGTTGATTTTTATTTTATTAAAAACACTAATTTCTTATAGAGAATGTTCTTTAATATGCCTGAGTTAAAACATTATTTAAATTGCATTTTCTTTATTCCTTAGAATCTACTACAGAAGGAACATCAGAACCTCTCAACAACGGTAAAGTTGCATTCGATATCATGCCTCAGAATGCTACTTTACCCATAGGCTCTTCGTATATGCTTCGATGCAGCACGCGACACCCGGTTGCAAAGATTAGATGGTAAGGTTCAAGTTTTAGATATTCGTATATTTCCCCCTCAGCGGATTTACTTTTTTGAAGTAAACTCGGTCATCATACTTCGAGGTATCCCAGTTATCTGTCCTCCCTTTCGTTTCATCCTTGCTTGCCCTTCTGCTTTTTGCCTTTTGACGTAGAATACGTCTTACATTTCGAAACCGCTCTTAATTGGTGAGAATCACGAAAAGTGTTGATCACGAAAAATTTAATAACATGAAAACTATCAATGATAGATACATGAACAATATTGTACTCAAAAAAGCATTAAACAAAGCATGTTTTAGATACTGATTGACTTTGCGCTGATGTCATCGGCTGATGTAATCACAGCGCAAAGTTGAGTCACGAAAATGAATGCTTCCGTGCACATCAATTTAGTCTAGCTCGGGCCTCCTTTGCGCGAGCACGACGTTTGAGGTGTCATTTGTTTCGTCTCTTTCCGCTTTATAAATCATAATACAAATAAAACCTAAATATTGAATACTTCTTTAGATATCGAACTTCTACGTATGAAAATTTCGTAAAAATTTCAAAATGTCCAAATATATGAATACTGAACACCAGAAAAATTATAGAAAACGTCCAGGAAGAAAGACCGAGAGTTGAGGAATCCAAGAACATCCAGTCACATTTCCGGGGTGTGGAAGTTTGGAGAGTGGGATGCCAGCTCAGGTGTTGCCTCGTCATCTGACCGTGGTTCAAAATTACGTGGTGTTGTCCTCGGACCTTTCCCTTCAAGTTTGATCTCGGACCTTTCCCTTCAAGTTTGATCTCGGACCTTTCCCTTCAGTTTTGATCCCGGACCGTTGCCAATAGTCCCTTTTGTTGCTCCAGTGCGATGTTAATTAAAATACCTACCTACCAAAAACACCCAGATGTCCGATGGTGAACGTCAACGGGATCGGCGGGAGTGCTTGAAAGTTGAGGCGTCGCGCCGTCAAGGTGCATAAATGAGTGATACGAGTGCAACAAGTACTTCCACCACTCAGTTCGACGCAAATATCATATTTGATGACAAAGACGATTCATTATCGAATAATGGAGTTCAACCCACGGAGGTCGGTAATGAGCCATAACCATCAACATCAACACAAATCAAATTCTTTTACATGTGTTGTACTAACTTATTTCTTTCGCTCTCATTCGCCATGTGGCCGCACTGACGTATTCTACGCCTTAAACCATTTCCCAACACAACCCCGTCCGTTTTTTTATCTCTTATTGTGATGTTCGTTATTTTGTTGTGCTTGGCGTAGCTTGATCTATCTGGCCCTTACGACATTAAAATTCAACCAACCTATGTTTGAGTCCAGGATATTTCGTGATATTTTTTACTTGACTATTATCGGCCCCAACTCCGAGTCCCGAATCCCTTGAACTCATCAAATATTTTTAAAGTTGGGGCTCCACCTCTAAACTTGAGGAATAAATGTTACAAGTATACAGATAATGTGGAATAGAAAAAATATTGCTTGATAACCTGACATGACAATAAGAAGTGCGGGGCTTTATCATTAGACAGGGAAGGCAAATCATATGGTTCCGAATTCCTTGGTCTCTATCAATATTTTTAGAGTTCGCACCCGACCTCTCTAAACGAGAAATAAATATGACAAGTCTATCGAAAACGAAATAGTTAAATTTTGAGGGTAATTTGAGGACTCAGTTAACAAACACTATATCCCTATTTCATAAGGCAGGGACTCCAAATCCTATGGGTCCGAATTCCATGGTCCCAACCAAAGTTTTTAGAGTGTGGTTTTAACCTGCACGATCCTATAAATTTGACGAATAAATATAACAAGGATACAGATAATGTGAGTAGTCAAATATTGCTGGGTAACCTGACCTGACAATAAATATTGTGGGGTTATATCACTAGACAGAGATAATATCAAGGGGCCCATCGATATTTATACATTTGGGGCCCGACCTCTCTAAACTTGAGGAATAAATATTTCAAATACACGGATAATGTGAATAGTCAAACCGAAGAGCAACGAGACAAGACCCAATAAGTAGAACGGCACTAAGCCATTAAACAGGGGTGCCAATTCCTGGGTACCGAACTCGTTGGGCCCCACCAATATTTTAAGAGTTGGTGTTTTTACATGGCTCAATAAGTAGTATGGCGCTCTATCAATAGACAGGGATGCAGACCAATGGCTCAGCTCTCATTGGATCCCATCACTATTTTTAGAGTTGGGTCTGTCCCAAAAAACTAGAAGGTAAAATAATGTGAGAATGAAATGTACGAACTAAAAATCGCTCCAAAAACACGATGCTTGGTTTTTCCATAAATAATTTCCTCAAGTTGGACCCACTCTTATTTGCATTGCAATGCAAATTCTATGCAATCTACTTAACTGGCACTTATCTGATTTTCTAAAATGCGTTCCCTGTGTGTGCTTGCATTTACTGAAGAGCTAAATGAAGTTTAAAAAAATATGTTTGTGATTGAAATAGGTCACGCAAATAAAAATAAAATTCACGTTTTGTAAATGTTCATGGCCTGTGAATGTTACGAGGCTGGAATTGAGACTCCAAGGTCGATGATTGAATGATCAAATGCCGCTTACAAAATAATTAAAGTGAAACAGTAACTGTTCCAAGTTAATTTAACGTGCGTAGTAATTATGTGTATGTGTGTGGTTTTATTTTATGAGATATAAGATTCGTAAAGGTCTCATTCGATGTCCTGTTAGAGATTAGGTAGCTCCTTTCGTCTAGGCTCTTACAGAGCCAGGTCCTTCTGAAGTCATCATACTTCGCACGTTTTTAAAAACTGTATTTAGAAAACAAAATCAAATATTTTCTTTCGCAATACGTGAACCGTCTAATTAGTCCTCATGTAACAAAATATTCCCGTCGAGCGACAAACCAAACCGTAATACGTGAAAAAAGTCATGAAAATATATCGCGTTACGTTATAAGGTCATAAGCATAACACAATCGTTTTTCCTGAAAAAACCTCGGTGCATTTATTTTCTTCAAATTAACACGGGTATCACAACCTGGAGGTATCATGGTTCTCTTTTCTCCCTCCGTTTTGCCCTCGCCTTTCCGTTTGATCCCGGACAGTCGTCAATAGCCCGTTGTGTTGCTCCAGTGCGACGTTAATTAAATACCTACCTCGCCTTTCCATAGGCCTTTCTTTTTCACTCCTATTGTCTTATGTATTCTTATTGACTTTTATTTCGTCTTTCGTTTAGCGCAGTGTGTCAGTCATTGAACTTTGCGCCATAAAACTCAAACCAACTTCAAATAAAACCCCAGGCTTTGGGTTCGAATCCTGGTCTAGGCTTGGGTATTTGTAATGTTGCTACGCGTCTCGGCATTTTGAAAGAAACTTTGGATGCATGTTTGGCCGCTTCCACACGTTGCCAAAGTTCTTCTGGCGTAGCAGCTGATGGCTGATCTACGCAACTTGCAAATTTCAAGGCTATTGGATGTTTTCTTCATGGTATTGCTTTTTCGATGGCAATACCATGAATTAATACGTGTATTTCAACAAATGACATTTGACAGAATGTCTTACATCTGAATTAGCTTTAAAATGAAGAAATCTCAATCTGCATTCTGTTACTCTTAGGCTGAAAGATGATCACTTCTTAGCCGGAGGAAATCCACTACCGGGTCTGAAGGTTCTCAGTAACAACACATTGTGGATACAGAGTATGGAAAATCATTTAATTGGACGATACACATGCGTTATTGTAACATCCGAAGAATCTATTTCCGTTAATGCGTACGTTTTAGCAGAAAATGGATCCAAAAGTAATGATTCAACGTGTGGAATTGGTGAGTTAAGTTACATCAGTATTTTATTCCTAAATTAACCATATTTCTGTACTGAAAATGGAAGCCATGTAAATATAAACAAAATACGAAATATGGAATACCAGATTTTGCTTTATCATTTGGACGCTTTTGCAAATTCATTTAACAAAGCCTCTCACAAGGTTCTAATACGTATATTTTTCAACTAAGCTTTTAAAACATCTTGCTTTTGAAAAAGCGCTTACTCAGTATCATATTGATTAGTTAAATTTCAATAAATTAAAATTTCTAATTTACGTTAGAGAATGTTTTCATTTCATGAAAAATTTTTTTTTTTCAAAACATATTTTAGAATATGGAAATTCACGCAGTATAAAACGTATTCCATATTGCGGGCAGTCACTATTAAGTACATATGTACTTCGGTGGAAATTGTTTTAAGAAAAAATAAATTTAACAGAAACTAGTATTGAACAGTTACAAACAAACGTATTTTGTGATAAATCACGCAACAAAAATATTTGTAACATGTTTTTCTTGAATAATTAACTTTTTAAATGAGCGTCTGAAATATTTTCAGCACCTCGAAACACAAATATGCTTCCATTTTGAAAACGGATTCTCCACTGACGTTCAAAACAGAATGTGGATGCTTTCTTCTAATACAGAAGCATTTAATGTAAATTCTGTTTGATATTAACAATTACTTGTCGTGGTATACGTGCATTTACCTATAACATTTGTTTGTTGTGATTGTAGTATTCCGCAAAATTCCAAGGGATGCATCGTACGCTGAGGGTGAATTCGTACATTTAGAATGCCTTGCAGCAGGAACTCATGTTCAGTTGTCGTGGGAGAAGGACGGAACGCCATTACAACGCAGCAAACACGTAACCATTTTGAAGAATGGATTCGTGTTCCTGGATAAAGTGACATTGAGGGATGCGGGCATCTATACTTGTGTAGCTTATGATTCAATTGCTGATTGCCGGAAGAAGTCGTCTGCATTTCTCCAAGTTAGCGAGAGAGCTAAAATTGATGAAAGTGAGTCATGAGAAACAATTCCAATGCCATAGAATTTTTTAGATCACACGAAAACAGATTTACGTCAAAAACTGGTCCATTGTATAATAACTTTTCTCTCTTTCAAGGCTGACAAATTTAATATTAATAAATGAATTAAATTTATGGATGCGATAAAATCAAAAATTCAAACTCTTTCGGGATAGTTTATATTCATTAAAATCAACATAGGTATCAGTTTGCAAAGTAAGATTAAAAGCTTGCTTAACACCTAAAGTGTGTGACTTAGAGTATAGCTGTCAAGTACTGTAATATAATAATCTAATCTTAATACTTTAGTGTAAATTTATATTATAAAAGCGTGGAATATAAAAATAACAGATTAATAACCGATTGATTAATTTTTTTATGGAACAAGGGCCATGCCTCGCCAAGCTACGCAAAACTATCGGTAATTAAACATTCATATTAGGAATTATCCGTAAATTAAAAAAATCATTAAAATGAAACAATGCGACAAAATTCTACAAATCCACATTAAAAATCCAATTCAAATTTTAAATAAAATTATAAAACCTATATCTGATACAAATAAGAACCGATTTGCATGAGAGGATCATTCAATAAATCAGTGACAGTAGGTCATTTAGCTTGAGTCTAATAGTATTCAAATCAGAGCATTCACTTAAAATTTCTCACAAGTAAGATTGTATTTCACTTCGGACATGTCAGTCGGTTCTTAACGTAGAAAATCTCCATGCGTCAAATATGTGTGACCTATATTGTCACACCAGTTTCATATTAGGTCTTCTGTTAAAATTATTGAATATATTAGAGCCTTTTATATAGATGATTGCATAGAATACAATTTATTTTGAATTCGTGTATTCCATATATTCTACCATAAATTTTTTATAGATAGTTTAATAATATGATCTGGTCTTGGCAGGAAAGGATAATTAGCGTCACCTTGGTCAGTAGCTTGCTCAGCTTCATTTATCCATATACCCATATGGCCTGGAATACAGCATAATAAAATATTGAAACCGCGGTCAGCCAATTAAAATATGATTTAATTGATGCAGCAATGAGGGAATTGGTCTTGGAGTATTGACGTCCTTCGACAGAACTTCTGGAATCTGTAAATAATCCAGTTTTTTTCCTGTGAATCAGCAATTTTACTCTACAGTATTTATGCAATTTCCAGATACAGTTGAATGATTAAAACTTATTACAGGGGAACCAACATGTCCTCCATTTTTGGAACTATCCGTAAAAGTAGTATTTAAACTAGAATATAGTTGTCTATGAAAATGAAATAGTTGTAAGTAGGCAATGGAGATGTCGTTCCTTCAGGAAATCTGCAAAAATGAATCAAAATAGATGTATTTATGTCCTTCCAAGGTGGGGTAATATACTTTTGGTAATATTTCTATATTGATTCGTAAAAATTGAGAATAGAGCTCATCCCTGTCTCCAAATGAAGGAATGTATGATTGTTTGATGAGTAACACTGCCAATGGTGGGATTCACCAACTCTGCGATGTACATAAGCGTTATATCAAAAATATATTTATGAATATCTCTTCTAAAACAATTGCGAGTCGTTTATTTTCCATGTAAGGTAATTAAGCAAAAATTGAAAATTCTATCCCATTAAGAACAATGACTGCAAACAATGGATACAATTTTATTACAGCTGTTTTCATAAGTGTAAGATTTCCTAAGAAAACCGTATGTATGACTTGTAAACAATACAAATCATGGATACCATTTACAAAAGGGAAGAAAAATGTGTTTTAATATTTTTCTTTAAATATGTAATTAAATAAATGTGAGTTTTGGGAAAAGTAGTTTATTTATGAAATCTTTTTTTTCTCTAAGTTTGTGGAAAACCAAAAGTTGGGAAACCTTCAAATGATATCCCATTGATGGAGCATGGAAAGATTGTAGGAGGTCATAATACTAAGAAAGGAGCTTATCCGTGGCAAGTAAGTTTAATTTTAGGGCTTATTTGAAAAACATGTGATTTACTTTGCACTGTATCTATGTTCCATAAGTATAGTAAATCAATAAAGCTAATCAGGAAAATAAATAAAACATTTTAACAGTTTGTTCCTATTAATTAGTCCCCACGCAGCCTTGGCAAATGAAACATTTTGAAAAGAAACTATTAAATTTTTAGTCTGTTAGAGCAGGCACCCTAAAAAGTTAAACGTGACTCTTTTTTTCGTATGGCAGAAGACGAAAGGTTATCCATTTATCTTCTTACCGTCCAGTAGAGGCACGAGTTTGCAGCCAATTTGGCAGGTAGTTAAATTTACGTCACACTGAAGCTACAATCGCGAAAGGAAAAATCCAAGGGCAATTCCTCGTAATTTTGAGTCACGTTCAGATGACCTCGTCATCTGAACGTGACTCAAAAGTCAAAAGTCAAGAGTCAAAAGTCAAAGACTCAAAGTCACCTGAGTGGCACCCCACTCCAAACTTCCACACACCAGCATGAGGACATAAGAGGTCATGACAGATTTAACGTGCACTGGCTGCCACATACACGACGGTCTTCGATTGGATAGAGTTTCGAATTCGCAACCCTCAGCCAATTTGGTAGTAAAGGTGGTCTCAGCAATAGCAACATATAACTTCTTAATCTTTAAAATGATCCGCCTTCATAACTGCACGGTGATCGTCGCCAATAGCCCATGGTGTTGCTCCAGTGCGACGTTAATTACTTACCTTCGTAATTGCACGGTAATCGCATAGCTGACAGGATTCAGTGTCCTTTATTCCGATTTTATTTAGATGTGCCTTCAAGTAGAAGAGACCTGTCATCAATCTAAAACTTGCTGTAAAGTCTCTTGGGATCTCGGTTGGAATTAGTAGCAGTTGCTCCTAAGATTTTCCAACTGCTTTGTATAACATCTCTTTCTAGGTTATGCTGTGGGAACCAACACTGATGTCATTCTGTGGAGCATCTCTCTTAAACGAACGATGGATAGCTACAGCAGCCCACTGCTTCGTCAATTACAAAGGCCTGAGATGGGACAGGGTAGTCATAAAAATAGGGAAACACGACCGAGAACACGAGGAAGAAGAGGAGTTCAGAACCGGCATTGCTGATCCATCCTCCATAGTCATCCATCCAGCTTACGACAAAGTCACCTTCGACAATGATCTCGCTTTGATCCGCCTCCGGGACCATGTCCGTTTCACGGACTACATCCTCCCAGTGTGTCTTGGGGAGCGGAATCTGGGGGAGACGCTGCTCTCAACAGATGCTCAGTCTTCACGCATCCAAATGGGAACGGTGACTGGTTGGGGAAAGCTGAAAGAATTCGGTCCGTCCCCTCGATATTTGCAGGAAATAAGACTTCCGATTGTTGACCAGAAGATATGCATGGCTTCCACAAACTACACGGTGAGTGCATAGTCTGTTTATTTTAAAGGGATTCACTGTGGCCAACTCCTATGGGCCCAAACCCGTTTTGCATGTCGCTCTACGGCCATTTTTAGCTTCACGAGGGCTAATAGTACGGGACTTACGTCTTAAAAACTTTAAACGGGAAGGCAAGTATAGTGAGGCTTCTACGAGGACAGTCGACCTTGGGTCAGTTGATTTCTGTAAAGGTGTGAAAGCACGTTCCGAGAAAGCTGCCGTACTCAAAAGCATGAATAGTGATCGCCGTGGATGTTTCCCCCGTGCAAACTCGTTATCATTATTTCTATCGCTTTAGGCACCGAACGGTAATAAATTAAACATAAAATCCGCCCAAAAGGCGCCAATCGTGGAATCGATTTGTTTACGCAACCATCAGTATCGTAATTTAACTTATATAGTATATAGTATGGTTCCTGGATGGTGGTTGAGTCACGCGGTTTTGAGCGAGTCTATAAGTTTAATTATGGGACTGGTGGTAAACAAAAATCGATTCCACAATTCGTCTTTAGCGCGGATTCTGGATCTAAGTTTATCGTTCGGTGAAAGCCACAGCAATCAAGCGTCGTCGGGCGAGGTGGGGAACAGTCACAGAGAACACACCTTTTCAAAAATTGACAGTCCCAAGGTCGATTGCCTTCTAGTGGGAGCTGTACAGTTGCTGTTATTTATTGCTGCGCGAGGGCAAATTATCCGGGACATACGGCCTGAACGCGAAAAGGGCAAGATTAAAATTTACTAATATTGTAAAAACCCCGTTTATGTCGCACATTCGTCTTTTTTACTCCCCAATGAATTTTCGTCTTGTAAACTGCAAAAGAAATCGCAATTTATTTCTTTAAGAATCGGGTTGGTTGGTTCTGTTTGGGGGTTATAGAAGGGGCCATATTTGGCCAGGCTCTAAAATTGGGAGATCAAAGGTTAACCCCACCTATATTTGTCTAAAGCTTAATTCGTACAAAAGATGTGGGTGTCTTGAAGCGTGAACGAGAAGGAATTTAGTTTCAGCTTCATTTTGTGTTTAACATAATTAAATTAAAAAATGAGTTATTTAAGTCTAGTGTGCTTATTTTACTTTTTAGCTTTCTCGACCATTGCTACATCGCGCTTTATTCTTATCCACCATGAAGTGAAATAGATCGTAGAGTTACTGTTTTACCAATAAATTCGCTATTATCAATAAATAACCAAATAAGTTATTTCATGGACAAAAAATGCACATTTTGGTGTTGGGATCTTCCTTGAGCCTCCCCCAATAATTTCCCCATGTTGGCACCAAAAGGGTTATTTAAAAAGCTGATAGTATACATCCGAGTTGCTATATAGAAGAAAGGGCCTTTTAAAATCAAAACCAAGATTAGAAATCCTAAAATGCAGTACATTTTATACACTGTATATTTTTACTCAATATTAGTTTCTTGAGAAATATGCACCATAAGCCAAGTGCTAGGTATACATAAAAAGCTGTGTAGCTAGAAGTATACACACTAGCACACATTATTTAATCAAAAATGCATATTCAAAAATATCTAGTTAATTATATGAGAAGTTTTCTATATGAAAAAGGATAATCACTAGGGAACTAAAGTTAAATGGGCCTGTTCAGAGATATAAAATTGATCTTAAGTGATTTAATTCACATATAAGTGATTTATCTTACTAACTTACAAAAGAACGTAAACATATAAGTTACAAATGCCAAGATTTTGAATAATTTGTCTTTCTTAACATTAATCTTGAATTTTTTAAATCATTAATTTATTTTTGAACTTTAATACTATAAATGGTATAAGGCTTAATAGTTTGCATTATTTTACTTATTCAGTAATCTTTACCTTTTTTATTCATTGTATTTTATATGTAATTACTTTCCAACACTGGCTTTGTCCATGTTTTTTGAGAATCTTACTTATTTTCTAAGCATGCATATGAGGGTTATGCTTTCCTGGATGATACTTTGTGGAAGTTAATTCATATTTTGCATCATATGGGAAAACTAACGATCAAACAACGTGCAGACAAACAATTGCTGAAGTCTTCCAAAAGCAGTCTAATTGAGTCTGACTAGTTCTAGCTCGTTTGGTTGGAAAGATTTGTGATATTTTAAGGGGTAATGTAATTAGATATAAATCATTGGAGATGAAAGCTAATTATGGTAAATTACAAAACAGAGAGGTTTTTTACCTATCTGTTAAAGCAAAAATATAGTTTGACACATTCTAGAGGTAAGGTGGTCATGATAATTTGTACAACTGCTTACTGTCTATCAACCAAATACAATGACAAAATGATAAACAATATCAAATGTATAGATTTTGCATTCATGCATGAATATTTTTTCAATCTATTACTGAATAGACAATTTATAAAAAGCTTTTTTCAACACTTTTATTTTTAAAACTATAAATACAAAAATAGATTGGCATTTACATTTGATAAAAATGGGTATTGGCAGCATGTGTGCATAAAAGACAAAAAACTATAGAAAAATCCAAATAATATAAATCATTGAGGATTAAACAATTGAAGCTAATTTAAGTGTTTAACACAGTTTAATCGTGATACATTTTATTTTATAGAAAAAAGAATTATTTATACATAAAATTCAGTTCATAGATTTCCCTTTAAGATGTATATTATAAGTATACCCTTTAAAATAATACAAATAACAAATACATAAAAAATCATTTGGGAATTACAAATAAGAAATGCAATTTGTTAGTAGCAGAGAAAGGTTATTGAAAACACAATTAAGAATTAGTTTACCAAATTATGCCATTATATTTTACAAGCGTTTATACACGATTGCATTTCAATTTTTAGAATATTTTTAACATAATACATTTCACTATTTTTATATAACATCTATATATATCAGTTAAATGTTCGAATACGTTTTATATATTCTCTCACACTAGATAAGGATATTTCTACATGCCTACTTTTGTTTCATATAATTAAGATGTAGTCACAGAAAAAAAAAACGAAACACCCCTCTTCATTCAAACAATTTTAACAGTAAAGAAACTTTAAACATGGCATTTGACATGAACTAACGTCTTTTATAAATTCAAATGCATAAAATGCGCATAAGGGGCCGTCTTCATATTAAATTGAGCACCAACTTCATAATTTCTAAAGGAACCCCCCCTATTTTGAAATACAATTTCGAATTTATATCAAAATTTAACTTCAAATACCAAATTTCATTTCATTAGGTCTTACCGTTTCGAAGTTATGAGAATAAAAAGATTGGATCTCCTAATGTTAAATCAGTTTCTTAGATTTTTATATATCTTCCTAAATATTTCTATAGCACTGATATTTTGTGCCATGTTACTGTTAAGGAACCCAAACAAACCATAATTATTAAATTAATGTTTCAAAAAATTATGAATTGGAATCTTACTATATTTTGATGGGAATCAATTCATGACTTCTAATATGACCATGCAAAACTTCAGCTCATTCCAATGGTAAGTTTTGCATTACATTAAATTTTCCTCATTATGGCAATTTTAGGAGGCAACCAAAAGTTAAAAAAACGTCTGACAAACCTTGGATAATTCTTGGATCGTTTGCACTTGCATAATAAATATAATAATTCTTGGATCATTTGCAGTCTGACAAATTCGTTTGAAATAGTATTTAAATTTGGGTAGCTATAACTACAATTAATCTCGATCTAAGAATAGCGATTTTCAATGTAGAGATGATCCTGAAATTGACTGCAACTTTAACATTGAATATCTCCGGAAATAAGGATAGTAAAGTCATGAAATTTCACATTTAGACTAATTTAGCGATGCGGAATCTGATTAAGTCATCCAAACATGGTGTTTTCATTACAAATTTTGTTTGTTTGTGCAAAACTTAATATGAAAATGTTTCTTTATGTAATTTGTTTGCATTTCAATGTAGAGGACTTTATTCTCAATTCAATGATATCTTTGAATTAGTTCTACTATGAATAGTGCTCGAAATAAAGGGGGTGGTTTATTTTTTTCTGCGACTGCACTTCGATATTTTGAGTGGCTGCATCATAAAGTAATGTGTACAACATAACTCAATAAACAGCATAACTTTAAAATGAGGGAAGATAAAATCCATTTTATTCTTAGATCTAATAACTGGAATCAAGATTAATTATTTTGGAATTTCATAATTTAAAATGGCATAGAATTTGTTTAGTACCTGTTGACAATATTTAAAACAATCAGGATTTTAAAGCATATGGTTCCAGAAATGAAATTAATGCAATTATTGCTCATTAGTGCAGTATAATATTAACTACTTTTTATCGTCTATTAGGTCAGTCGGAACATGTTCTGTGCAGGATATGCTCAAGAAATTTTAGGGGATGCCTGTCATGGTGATAGTGGTGGTCCATTTTTAATGTCTCATGAAGATAGGTGGTATCTTATTGGCATCGTGAGCTGGGGAGAAGGCTGTGGAAAAGCAAACAAGTATGGATTCTACACAAGGCTACCTAACTATTTGCCATGGATAAAAGGGATAATGAAATCCTAAACAAAATGTGTTCACTTTATAAGTTATTCAAACTTAAACAAGATTATAAGACAATGTTAGTAGATATCCCGCACGATTATTTACTATTCTTACCTATAGAGGGTTGTACAATTTTTACTTTTGGAACAATAAAAACAAATGTTCACAATAAAGGTAAACTTTTCTTTCATATTTACATAATTTTCAGACAAATCAATTTTTCATTATACACCAACATACTGATTTTTTTATAACTGAAGCATGTACTCATGTAATAATGCATTTTAGGGGTTTGTGAATATTAATAGTTCATTACAGTTAAATGGAAACAGAAAAATATTTTGCTCTATTCAGGCTCTGATCAAAAAGTTCAGTCTCATCAATAAATAGAAAAAATAAAGGAAAAGTAGCATTTCTATGAGCAGAATATAAATGCTTTCCCCGATAGACAAGTTTTTTTATTATCATCATTTATTGATTTCTAATATATTTGAACAGCTCAGTAATTATGCAATCCATTGCATATATAGAACTGATTCATATGTTAAAGAGAACCATCTGATTGGTTATAGTCTGCATATAATTTCATATAATCATTTTTGTAAGCTCAAGAGATGAAAGTATACCATTGATATATTTGTAAACAGTTGATTGAGAATGGATATAAACAATCAAATTAAAGATAAATGCCATTTTGTCTATTTTCAAGAATAAAAAGCAATTTTCTGTCAATCAGATTGTTCTCAAGGGTTCATACATGGAACATTTCTAAAATGAAAATATAACAATAATAACTTCTTAAACTAAAGTTTTGAATTAACATTATGTATAATTTATATGTAAAAAATAAGCTACATAAGACCCATAATATAAGACACAGCACCTTTCAATATAAAAAAATGCAATCTTAATTTCATTTAAATGCTATAGACAAAAATACAAATATTAATGAGATAAAAGATAATAAAAATGCATCAGAAAATAATTTTTTACATGAATACTTTGATGCAGTTCAAGTTTTTATATAAAACAAAAGTGGGTACAAAATAAAAGATGAAATGCAACAGAAGAGTGATTTTCATCAGTGTTATCAAGTTTATCTGAAAGTAACTGAGCATTATTGCACTTCCAATTACAAATCTCAAATTGCATAATTCAGTTAATGATTTTCAGATTGTCTTGGCCACGTATAAACTTATGTTGAAGCACTTCAAATCCAAATTAATCTTTTTCAATTCATAATTCTATCATGTGTTTGCGTGCCATAAGTTCATTGTTTTTCATTCAACTTGGAGAATTTGAATAGTTTTCAACTTTTCAAAACTCCCTAACAGTATAAAAATTAAGATTTTGAGGAGGTTTGTATTCTAAATACAATCAAAAATTTAGAAAAGATTGTCATAAATTATCACTTTTGGGTGTGCAGTACCAGATGACCAACTGAGCAATCAGCAGTAAAACAATGCAAGGTAAAATATCGAGAAAGTCAAAGAATTAATAGACTGCAAAAGGCCTTGAGTATTTTCACGAATCGAAGTTTATAAGGAAATACAAACAAATTCAAAAAGGACAAAAGATTTTGAGACTGGCTTATCTAAACTAACTTATTTCACATATATCCACTTACTGTCTACAAAAACGCTGTTTTCATTTGATTATCTAAATTAAGTTATGCTATATTTTAAACAGCAAATTAAAATTTAATGTCAAATCTTTTAAAATCCATCCCTTTACATTTTACCACATTTAAATTTAAATGTTTCATATAAATATGCACAATCTCAAAAATTTCCCATATAACATTTGATCAGTTTACTTAAATTAAGTGTACAGAATATCAAACATTTACAAATGGCTTCTCACAAGATTAGAACAATGTAATATAAAGACCTGTTTCTGCTGACATTTCCTGTACTCAAATCAAACTTGTGCAATTTGTAAATAAATACAAGTTAAACTTTCTAAATATCACAAAGGTTACAAGATATAAGTACAAAACCTTTTTATAAAGTACAAAGGATGGCGCTGGGAACTTTTTTGTAAAATGCAACATTGTAAGCCTATTTCTAAACATAGCAGTTAGCCAATAAATGGATCATATTTTGATTGGAAACTTTTTAAACAAAATAATAAAAAATATAACAAAATAAAGCAACCCAATGGCTGCTGTAATCCAGCTCAGCCCATTTCTGTAAGGTGTGATTCATGCTGTATCCCTGAAAAGATAATTTTTTTCAGTAATCAATGCATAAATTGAACAGAACTGCTATTCTTGACAAAAAATATTTTTACTTAAATTAAACACTTCAGGCTTTTCTTCTTCACTGTCTTGCCCGAGATATTGTATCTTATATCCTGAGATATGGTATGAAATACGGTACTTGAGGATGGTATCACTCTTCCAAACAGTTGTGCATATTGAGCAAGAGTTACTGAATGCTATTTTACTAGTCACATTCTTTCTAATTCTAACAAACGAGCCTGCAAGACAGTGCAATTTGTGGTCCATAAAAGATGCAACAGAAAGAAAAAGATGAGTCTAATCTGGAGTGAAAATTGCAGCATTGTTTTGCGCTTGAAAGTGTTTTGAAACATACATAACTCAGATACTACAGTTGTAATCTGGCCGAATTATTAGACATACTTTAATTTTTGCATATTATTGACTTCCAAAGACCAGTGTTATGATGTACCTCAACTGTAGCCTATCAATTATTTGCAAGGTGGTTTGCTGTCATACAGAAATATCAGTAAGTGTTTTGCATGAAAATTTTCCTTGGTTGTCTTGGCCAGGAAATTTTCCAGTTTTGATTTTGATTGAAGAGGTATGAGATCTAATGATGTAACAAAGGAAGGTTACCACAAAAGCTAGACTAATAGAGAAAATTATTCATGTCTGGAAACATATGATACAAAGATTCAGGAAACAATGAGTACATATTTACAGTATACCAAAGTGAATTAAAGATTTGAGACTCAAAGAGCAACTCAACAAATAATCAAAAATCTGACTTTTTTACTACATATTTGATTAATATAAATAAATATGAGAGTATTGCTATTAAATCGGTATGCTTAATTATTCTCCAATGTTGAAAGATAATAAATGATTGATATTAGGCTTGTAAAATTTAAATAGGTGGTTTCACTTCTCCCCAAGCGAATTTTGTAAAAAAATCATAATGCATTCAATAATTTGGTCAGGAACTGTAGTTTCTTGATTAACGAAGTTTACAGTTTTTCATAATTCAGAAATGCAATAGCTCATGCTATAAATATATTTTGGCATTGCAAGAAAGAGGACCAAAAAAATTTTAATACACTTTAACACAAAGTGAAAATTATCAGCAGCAATAAAAGCTCTAAAAGACTTTTAAAGGTTAATTTAGGTGTACAATTGAAATTTTGTACCCCATTTTAATTAATGGATAGTTCTTTGATGAGTTTAAAAACATGTCTGAGGAGTTCAAAACTGTACAATATATATTTACCTCTTCTTCAAGATTTGAGGAACTGTCAAACATAACACCTAAATAAGCAAGGTGAAATATAGCCAACATCCCGAATGTAATGTTAGTCACCCTCACACAAAGGTTATTCTGGAAATAAAATTCAAATTTAAGTACATCTGATTGTCATGCAAAATATATTATTTAACATTCTGGGCATCATGAATCTAAAACAATTACTTACTGATTTATATATATGTTCACAATCAGACTTGCATTTCCTTGACAAAATGCATGCCTGAAAGGCATTTGCAAATTTTCTTCTTAGAACTATTGAAATAATAAAAAGTAGCGTGATTGAATTAGTTGATCTACATATAAGTACAAAATCGTATTTGAAAAGATATAAAAAGAGAATAAATAGATTAAATAAAATTAAATACAATATAAATTAATACAAATTAAATAGAAGAAATTGGTGAAATTTTTCTAGAAATTTTTACTCAAACGTTCAATACTTGGATAACAAAACACATTATTCAGTATGTCACCCATTTTCATACTTTGGATTAATTTCCTATACACCAGTAACCAGGAACAGACTGTTTACATGGGAGCAGTACATTTAGAACCTAGTGGGCCAGCATACTTGAGGGCTATCAGAAAATTCACAAAATTTATAATTTTTTCAACCAGAAAAAATATGGCTTTTTCAGCTCATTACCATTTTCATTAGGCCTACTTTGCTATATCAATTTTTAGGTAATTATCACCATCCCCAGATAGATTAACCCCAAAATCTACAAAATGCATTATTTCTCAAATCACTAAAAAAATCAGACCTGGGAGGCATCTTTCTTGGTTTAAAAACTTCAACGAAGTTTAGGACACTTAACACTGTCTTTTTAGTATTCGAATTTAACTTTCATTCACATCATTGAACAATTTTTAATTGCTTTTCTTAATTTGTTTCTCAATTTTAGCCTTTTTAAATTGTGTAATAACTTTGAATTAAGTAGGTGGACTTTTACAAGCAATTTACTTAAATGTCAAACAATTTCTGTTTTATAATGAAATGAGATAAACTTAGGGATATTAATAGACCCATCATATATGAAAAGTTTAAAATACATCTATATGTCTAATAAGTAATATTCTAATACACAGGCTGTTCGGACATTTTTTGAACGATTTTGATGAGCTGTAAAAAAATTGTATGCTAGGAAAGAATTTTATTTTCACAGCAATTAAATAGTTAAAGTATAACTTATCGTCTGCTAAATCAGAGTTTTGTTTACTTTCAAAATGGCACTTTTAAATAAGCAATGAATGGAAGGCTATGTTTCCTCTTTCCGAAGAGAATTATGCTTATTCAATTATTCAAAAACAATGTAAAAGTCATGGTTTTTCGATATCTAAAGGTACGATAAGTAATATTATTAATGAGAAAGGGAAAAACGTAAAAGTGGAAAAATACTTCCAAAAAAGTATCCAAAACTGAGAACTTTCTCTAAGATTTATGATTGTTGCCGCTTTGCATATAATGGAAAATTAAAAGTAAAAAGAGGGGGAAAATGTAAAAATCAACTCCCACGTATTATCAAGACCATATTTTATTCAAATAAGAAATACCATATCTTTACCCACAGTGCCAACAATCAGCAGAACTGCATCAGGGTAAAGCAAGCAGCACACACCTAAATCGACTATTAAATTCTTGGCAAAAATGGAACAAAAACTGGTATCAAGTCAATACCCTTTAATGATATTCCTGCTAAATCTCCAAATGTTACACCCATGGACTTTTGGACTTTTAAAAAGGGCATTATCGAAATGTCGACTGAAAATCATTCAAGGACTGGAAAACTGTGGAGCAAGAATGGGACAAAATACCACTGTCGATACTACAAAAGTCATTATTATCATGGAAATAAAGGTGTAGAAAGATAGTTAATAATAGGGGCTAGCAAATGGAACATTTAAAACACAAAAATTTCATGTAAAAAAAAATTGAGCTGCAGTCCATTAAAATCGTTCAAAAAATGTCCGAATAGCTTCTGTACAATCAAAATTCTTAACTGTCCGGTACTATCTAGAAATCTCACAATCAATTTGAACATCAGTAACTCTAAAAGAAAAAGATCACTGTCTGACTTTCATTTTGTGATTGTTGGAATAGATTTTCTAGTTTGTTTTCTTAAAACAAACACTTCTCCAAATATTTATTTTTAAAATTTTATCGCATTTTTTATGATATCAAGCAAAAATTTCTTGTAAGGCTTATTCATTTTTTACTTTGACACAATGTATATATGTTCATACTAGTCAATGGTCTAAGCTAAATGTATAAACAATAAAAACATGCAATTAAAAATGCAATATGTAGTAAATATTTTTATAAATATACATATATTTTTACAATTAAAATATCTATATATATTGTCGTACTTTAGCTACTACATTGTGATACTTTGTGATAGTGATACTTGATCAAGATTTGAAAAATAGCCTTATACAATACAATAAGCAAAATTTATACTAACATTTAATATAGACTATACTTTTTATCACTTACCATGCTCTATATAAGTATAAAATCCCAAGGAAAGGAGAACTGCAGCTAATTGAAAATTAAGCCCCTAAAACCAAAATGCATTCTATATTGATTGATTTTCAAAAAAATAATAAACAGTTATAAAATGATTAGACAAAAATCAACAATAAATCTATTCAATAAAGAAGCTGCAATTCTTAAAGTTTCTCTAAAAAGTAAAAATTGGAACATTCTCGACACTCAAAATAAATATTCCAACTTATACTTTAAGGCTTCCTGGATAAATAAGCAAATGGTATAAAGCATATACATACAAAAATATTTTTGTTTGTTTCATAGTTCAGTATTTAAGAAAGAAACATAAATGCAAAAGTAAAATATAACATTTTAGCACTCATTAAAAAAATGCAACATAGCCATCCAGTAAGTTACCTAATGTTTCAAATTTAAATAGGGAACCAATTACAGTTTTGCACATATATATATATAAGTAAAAAGTGTTAGGATCAACTAAATAATGCTAAATAAATATCAGTAGATAGTAAAATAGTACTGGCATGTCAGATTCCAGAGTAATCAAAGAATTAACTCATTAACTGACAAGCATAATTTAGACTAACACTTTAATCACCTCTTCATGAGTCTTCATGCAATTTATATTACAATGTTTATCCATGTAGAAAATTTTGCATTTTATATTTTAATTCCTATCAATTATTTTCTACATGAGAACATGAATTAGCAAACATACATTTTGCTTAGAAACTCTTCCTAAAGAACTTGCTGAAAAAACTTCCATTTCCCACAAAACCTTATATGCTTTTTCTTAATATAATGATTATCTTCCTTGAATTTTAAAGTCTAATTATCATCTTTGATTTTTTAAAATTTCAATCATGACTCTTCCTTACTCTTGACACACCTAAGTTAGAAACAATAAATACATAAATATTTTTATAGTAAACATTCTTAAATGATAACCATTTTTAAAGTACTACTTTTTGATCTTAAAAATTAATTTATAAAGTATTAAAAATTTGTATATGAATAGAATAAAAAAGTTTTTTAAATTCTAAACCCATTAGTCTTTTGGATAAATAGAAAATTAAAACCCATTATTTACAGAGCATTCAAATAAAGGAGAATATCTTAACATACATGGAGTAATGAGCTGGCTGCATAAGTCATCAGTATGGCTGCAAAATCTCCCAATGGTTTTGCAGTTTTGAAAACATCTAGAACAAAACAGTAGACTAATTATGGAAAAATAATCCAAGAAATTAAACATATCTTTTGTAAATACAGATAAGTAAGATGAATGTGATGAAAACAAATACTTAGAACTGAAAGATAATTAATGTGTAGGGTATAGCGAGCTTAAAGCATGATTGATTTACCTAAATTTGCATCATAGTCCTTTAGGATAATCTTCAAAATATTTTGAAATATAGATCACAGTAGATCAAATTCATGAAGGACAATTGAGATCTAAAATGGTAAATGTTGCTAAGTGACAATTATTAGTCTATAAAAAACAGCTTTTGTGAATTTTAGTACACCGCTTGAAAACTATGGTAAGTTTATCAGATTACTTTATCACTTTATACACTTGATTCTTAAAGGCTTGGTTTGTCTAATTACTAAATGGAATTGATCCCGCACTTTCATCTTTTTCGACTACAACTGGAACAGACATAACCTTGTCACAATCACTCAAATAAACTTTTCTAAGATTTTCACAAAGTTTACCTTTGATTCAGTATAAAATTGTCTTAATCTTCACTTTTTGACAAGAATATTAATTTTAGATTGTTACACCCTACTTTGCTCATCACATCAATCCTAGTTATAGAAAGATCATACATGTAAGCAGATCTGTGAAATCGACAAAAGTTTGAAGCAGGCCTAAAACTGCCAGATACATCAAGTCTCAAATCTAGTCCAAATTATAGCTAAACCAGCTTTAACATATCAGTTTTCATAAGAATCAAAGTGATCCTTTACATAAAAGCAAAGTAGTTAATATGTCAGCAAAAATTTCTCCTTACATGTCTTCAGCCAAAAATGCATGGGCACATTCCACCATACAACAACTTCTACCAATGATCGTGGAATTTCGATTTCAGAAGCAGATGCCACAGTCATTGCACTGTAATAATGGACTTCATTTTCAGACATTTAAAATAACAACAGGATATAAGAAATGTATAATTTCAATAAGTTCAAAGGTCTGCCAAAGAAAGGCAAGAGTAAAAGAGTTAGGAAATTAATCAATTTAAAATTAAATTACAAAATTAAGCTTATATAAAATAAGATTACATAAATTCCACATGAAAATATCATGCAATAATTTAGGTCTTTTAATGCAAAAAGCAATAAGCAAGTAAGCTGGTTTCCACTGTTCCTTTAGAGAACTTCATGTAGAGTTGAAATTTTATTACTTTACCTAAACCACATTATACATTATCCATACCCCATCCCTAAAACTTAAGTGCATGAATACATGTAAGTGACGTACTTTGACCAACAGCATAGTTATGCTGTATAAACTATTTTTCATTATGCTTATATAAGTTTCGATAGCCATTCATGTGTGAAATTCTATTACTCATTTAATCCAATTTAACACCAGCACACATCCTTACATCTAGTCCCAATAAGGAATTACCTCTTTCAATAATCATGGCTAGAACACATCTAAACTAACTCTCTATCCCAGATTAATAAATTCAATTAGGACTTAACTAAATCCAATTAACTTTGTCAGGTTTAGTTCCAAGGTTGGTTGATTTAAGTTTTATGGTGCAAGATCTAAACATGGATAAGCTGCACCAAACCCAAGATGAAAATTATACTTGAAAGAGACGAAAAAGAAAATAGGACTAACAATCATACTAACATTAAAAGAGTGATAAAAATTATGTAAACATTAATGCAATTTTTAATCATGCATATTGAAAGGTAAGATACATAAAAGCATATCATAAAAAATACGTTGAATTGAGAACGTTGATTCTAAAATTTATAGTGATGTAGCTCAAAATAAATTTTTGTCAAAAGATGATAAACATAAAAAAATGTCGTTGACCTTTGAAAAGAAAGGTCAGTAATTTAGTTCTTAACACAGAAATGACTGAGATGGAGTATCTACATCTCAGTGCTTCTCAGGGAGCCCTCACCTCCAATGAGGTAACCACAATGAAGGGGAAGCAGAAGGGTAGGTGAGGGTATAAATGAAAGGGAGGAAAGATCACTAGGGTACCTCAGGTTTGTGATGCCTGTACACACCTAAAGATGTGGCCCTGAAGGGGTTTAGTCCCAAGAAATATTCTATTTAAAATGGAGTAGTTAGTTTTGAAACACAGGGAGTATAAATGCCTTCTGGAGGTCTTGGGAACTAATTAGTATTTAAAGTGCTGATTTGAAGAAACCAGGAAACTCCAAGCAGTCATCAACACATTTGAGAATCAAACTTGCAACTTTGCACTTCAGTCTATCATTCTCCAAATGTGTTTTAATCGCTACGGTGATATTCTATTACTTGTGCCCCTTGCGCCATAAAACCCCTAAACCAACCATTTATTACTTGTGAAATATTAAGCTTGATTTGACAAAAACTGGATAGGCCTTTTTTTACTCAATGCTTAGCAATTGAATTTAATAATTTACTGATTTTAAATAAACACCCAAAATTTCCCAGCACATGACCTGATGTCTGTAAAATGTTTTCAACACATTTCTTTTGAATTAAAATAAGTAACCATGATTATCCTATGTTCCAAATGGCACATGAATAAGGTAATAGTTAACACTAAATATTAAATGATAACAAATAGTGGGGAATATTTTGCAAACAAAAAATGCAAATGGATAACTTAAATGAATTTTCAAAACTTTAAATATTGAGAATGCTTTTTAAAGTAATAAACAATCAAAAGGGTTTTTATAATATTACAAATATATAAAAGTTCAATATAAAATGCTATATAAGAAAACCAAAATAAAATTTAACTGATGGTAATAATTGGACAATGATATTACCGTATACCAGATGCAACTGCTGAAGCTTCAGCTAAATAGCTCACAAAATAATGACTTGATCGGAAAGATAAAGCATCTCTATAAGCCTCTACCCATCTGAGAAAAATCCAAAAAAAGATAATTAGTTGATGCATTTAGATAAATTTAGTTTTCTTTGTTTGATTAAACAAAGAAAACTCAATTGAAGTGTTTCCACAACTTTGAAATAGGTTCAAGTCTCAAATTCATACACTTTGGAGCCAACTTTTAATTCACATCTTGTTACATTTCATATCCTTTCTGTTTGAAAGTAGTTTTTCACTAATTATAAAAATTAAGAATTCAGCAACATAGGTATCAAAATTAATGAAATCATAAAACACAAAACATTTTAATAAATGTTCTTACTTTAATTATAAACACTGAGCAACTATTTTGCTATTGCATAGTGCTTACAAATCTGCATAATACTCTACTGAGAATTTGAACAGTTTGATTACTTATGTCAGAATTGAAATGGTTTTTAATAAACAGAACAAGAGAAGTCAGAGTATGGACAGTTCAAAGTATTACCTCAAATCGCCAGAATACAGTAACCAAGATGACCAGCACGTTGATACTGTTAAAAACACAAAACTGAAGAAAAGGCTTCGAATGATCAATTGAATCCAATGAAATTCCTGTTCAAAGTAATTGGTAAAACTTACTAAAGGAATTTTAAAATCTTTTATAAGTTCAATAAACAATTTAACTTTCAATAATTATTTGTGAATATAAATTATTTAAAATGCAACAAATTTGCTTATAATTTGCACAATTAAGCAGTTTTATTAAACTGCTAGGACTATATTTCATCACTATTCTTACACCTAGAGGCCACTCCATTCAAATTCAAGGTTAAAGGGGTTAAAGTATCTAAGTTTATCTGTGCCAAACAAGATATTCCAAGAAAAATGTACTAGTCTGAAATAATCATGCCTTCCTTCTTAAGGATATACTGTGGGACCTTTATTAAACAGAAACTTGGATAACACAGAGTAATACAAAACAACCTATATGAAATACAAAAAAATTTTCTGTACTACATGTTAGTACTAAAAGATTCATAAAGCTAGGATTAAGAATAATCTGTACTCGGATTCGTGTCACAGTATGTATTTATTGTGATAATTTTATGATAAATCTGGACATGAGTTACATACCCTTAACACTCCCGAAAAATCCTTAACTTTTCTGTTTCATACTTTCTCTCCTCTTTGCAAAGTGTGCATATTTGTGTTCAAAGCTTTAATAAAATCTTTAAAAAACTCAGCAACAAATTTGGCTCAGATAACACGGTCACTTTATTAATAGAAGTTTGGATAATCAAAATTCTACTTTATATAGATCCTTACATTGCTACTGCAATTTTAAATAACATAGTATAAGCAATTTTAACAATACACTAAACAGTAACTTCAGTACATCATGCTTCTTGAGAAATTAAAAAAGTGCTATATGGCAAGGTGACACAGAGGTATTCACTAATGTGAAATAGTTAAAAACTTTGGTTCTAAAGGGTTCAAGCCCCCTAAGAGTTGGTCTATGAAGAAAGCTAGGATATGAGCTCAACAGATATACATAACTGATATTCCAGCTATCAAGTTTTGGAAGAATCTGGGTGCATCCCTTTTGTGTTGTTTTGATTATGTTTACAGCAAAATTAAATTCATTTGCTGAGAAATATAGATGTTTTGAAAATTTTGTAAATCATGTACTGCAAAACTCCATTATCAAATAATTACAGGATTGTGAGCTGAAAATGTTAGCAGACTTTTACACTTACTTTGCCCAGAATATTTATCACTAGCTTTCTATAAATTCGAAATTCACCAGGGAATAAGGGAAAATAACAATATAGCTGAATGTATGTAACAAACTATGTGCAATGTAACACAAGGCTACTGTAGTAACAAATATATAGTCATGGACAATGCTTACCTTCCATCCAAAACAATTTTCCTTCATTTTACAAAAACTTATATTTAGCACTAAACCATAAAATCATAGAAATACATATAATTGTATACCTACTATTTGTGTATTTTGTTTACTGGTGACATAGGATGAAAAACTGATCCATGGACCAAATATCACTGATCCAACATGGAATAAATACCCAAAACAGGAAATTATAGGAGGAATTTCTTTATCTGAACCACCAGTATCAAATGCTAAGGATATCAGCTTCATAGATAAAATCATTTGACATCCTGTAACAGATAGATTAGTTTTGACTTCAAATTCACAGTACTATATGTATATTGTGTTATAAATCAAATTCATAAAAGTTTTTCTAAAGTGAATAACATATGTATACATGAACTCCCTTATTAATCTGGCTATTAAGAGGCGAGCTGTTTTCTTTGTCATCAAGAACAATTTACAGTAAATTTAATAAAGATGAACTAGTCATATATTCATGTCATAAAAACAAATCAAAGTCAAAGGCAGGGCAGTCATTCAAGGTGTCCATCTGAGGGTTAAAAGGAATAAAGATTCAAATGAGAATGTCAATAAATCATTCTAATGAATAAACCTATGCACATGTGATGGATACAGTTAACTAGTCAGAATGCAGAGTGTGAACTGGTCTTATGAAATAAACTTTAAATTGCAATGTTTCTAGAGATGAAAACCAATCAACTCCTTGATCTCTTTTGATGAAAGGACGCAATCAATTACAGTAGTGGAAAAACTATTGCATCACCCTCCAAATTTGTAGAAATTTTGAAATCTACATGAATTACAGGTACTCCTCACTTAATGACTTACCTGAACCAGCTCCACATCACGGAGATTTCCCTTTCTCAAACTGTTTTCATAAGCACCTGCAAAACTGGAGCGGTTGCCAACATCAGGCCCTAATACAAAGTAATCAAATGGAATATTTCACATACAGCACGTCAGGCAGATTTGCCAGTCTGGCCAGAACTCAACAAATCAGATGATGGAATATACTCATTACATGTTCTGTTGGTGATTGGTGCACCTTGCTTACCTGACCTTGTATTTCCTGTTATTACTCTAGTGGTGAAAAAGTTAGGGATAGTCCCAAAAACAAAGTATTGAGATTGTTTCCTTTAGATCTTTCTTTATTCAGAATAAATAAACAGAATAAAGCTCCTCACTTATTAACCAATTCACTTTATGACAGTCGTAGAAACAAGTAGGTAGCTAGGTAATTAGGGTTTTATGGAGCAAGGTCCAAAAGCGAACAAGCTGCGGCAAAGTTGTAGAAACGGAACTCAGTTGTTAAGTGAGGAGTGCATGCATTACATCAGAACCGTAAACTAATGCATCAGATGTAAAAGTTGTTGTGTCATACTCCTTATGGATATATAATACACTCTATGGTCATATAATTCAGTGAACACACACACAGTGTGGTTTAGTTCGAAAGATTCAAGTTAGGTGTCAGAATTACGTGTTAATTTTTGAGTGATTTTCCTTAGGGAGAACTGACATTAATAGATAAGTTGTATGGTTTGGCTTCATTCTAAGGTCTTCGTTTGCTGCACAGGGCATTAGGAAGGATATTCCATAAGTTACTGCAGAAGTGAATTTAATCAGTTTTTGATATCAGATATTTAAGAAATGAAAAAATGGTAGTACTGAATGAAGGAAAGGGCCAGAAAGGTGACATCAATACCATTTGTGGATCAGTTTTCAAAAAGATTTTAATTTAAAAACAGGGGAGCCAAATCCACTTGGAACTCCACATAAGAATTTGATCAAGCCTATGTCTCACAAATACCTACCCTATTATTGATTGAAAGGGAGATTCAATATAATAGACCTATTAGACATTTTTTTGTTTTCTGTATACCAAATTGTCTAAGTATTTCAATCAACTTTTCAAATTTTTAAAATATTGTTTGGAGCAACATGGTCCTTAACTCATAACTATAATTCATTTATGAACATCTAGTAGGAATGAATACAGTAACATTAAATATATATTTTAAAGTTTTATGTGTCATTAAATACCAGAATACTATTCCACAAGGTTATCTGCATTGCTTGCCATGGTTAAATGCCATTAGTTATTCAAAACTCACATATGACGACTGGATAGCAGAATATGCTACTTATGGAAAGGTGGTGCAACAATTCTTTTCAATACAGTATTAAAAATTTCTGTAAACTACAAAAAGAAATATTCATTACAAAAATAACATTTAAAATTATTTAAAAGTTGTAAAGACATGTAAGTGGTGTCAGATGATTTATCTGTGTTAAGTGAGCTTATAAGGAAAAGCATTATCGATGCAAGACTAATAACTTTTAAAAATAATACATTAAGCAAAGTGCAAGTGGAACTTCAGTTATATTTAAAACTAAATTCATATTTTACATGAATAATTAATACTTACAATCAGGTAGTAATATAGTCAATATAGATAATATAAATTCATATAAACAGATTAAATAGGAAAACCATATATATGGCAACATGTCTTGATGAAAATTGTAAATATTAAAAGCTGTTAACAATCCAATAGAACACTTTTCAAAAAGTATTTTATTTATAAATTAAATTTTGAAGGTTGGTTGATTTGGGTTTTATGGCGCAAGGTTCAAGAGTGGACAAGCTGCGAAAATTAATTTTGAAGGAAAAATAGAAAAGTTAACATTAATATATGCACATACTATGAAATTCTCACATCAAAAGGATGTTATTTAGGATAATGCAAGATAATATGAAAATCTTTCTTCCAATGGAATGTTGTTATTTAAATAGGTATAATAGATGAATTACCTCGTATTCGATGCCATAAAGTCTTGTCTGCAAAAAATAATTCACTAGAAAATAGAAATGATTATATATAAACATATATAAGTAAAAAATATAAGTAAAATGTGAAATTCACAGTAAAAATTAAATTAAATCTATCTTACCATATAATCAGAAAGATGAAACTAGAAAGAGCACAAACAATTCCTTGATATTGCTTTAATACATTGTTTGCTAAAAGCAATATGGTATAACCTACTATGGCAAAGATAATAATATAGAGGATGTCCTTGCCAAAAAAGCTGTGCAAGCAATACAGGCCCAGAGTAGATGATGTCAAATGGAAAACGTGATCAGGAAGGAATTCTAATAAAATAAATTAAAATGCCTAAGTCACAGAACAGACAGAAAATCATTCAAAGAATTTAGAGTTTAATCAGTTACAGGATTAAAACAACTAGATTCTTAATAAATGATATGATTAATTTTTTCGATTGAATGTACAATTCTTCAAGTTGCATAAGTAAATACTTTGAGACAAGAGAGAAGTGATACATCGAGAAGAGTGATACAGTGAAAGCAAAGAAAAACTCACTGCTCAGAAATTAAAAAGCACAAATTATACATTAAATTACATAGGGTAGATTTAAAATCAGCTTGATTTAAATTGAGGGATTTTTATTTTTAAAAAGCATGATTTGAATCAAATATTAAATTTTTTTTCTCAATTAAATTTTAATATTGGAAATGAAATAACCTGGGACAAGATGCAGCTATTTTATAATAAGTTTAAAAATTTGTTTCTACTCATAGGGCTGTAACAGCCACTTGTGAAATAGAAGCAAACTTTTAAAAAATTGTAGCAAGTCTCTTCTTAAATCTTATTTTAGTTGGTCAGATACAAAATAAATTGGTTAAAGCAAACAGATTCTAATGTTTTTCTTTCATGGTGTGGTTGGTGTCACTTAGAAAATCCCCATCTGAAAAATATTTTCTGAAAAAGAACAAATTTTCAATTACCTTCGGTGAATTAAAAAAAAAATCGCCAACATTTTGAAAAAAGGAGCTTTAGAGACTATTTTGCTTTAAAAGAATTTCATGTCTCCAAAGTTCAAAATAGTAGAAAAAGATACTTTTTAATCGCCTGTGACAACCCAGCACACAGTAACATACCAAGAATGACCCTGTTTCTAACTGAAAATAGTTGGCATCCCTACTTTAAGGGCACTAAATTGATTGAGATAATAGTATTGAATGAGGTGCAGAGAGTGGCACGAACTTGGAGAAACTATTGAGGGCATAAGTAAAACACTTGCTTCATTTTTAAGTGTTTCAGAACTATTTTATTTATATAGATCGTTACCAATGTTTTTTTTGTAATATTTATCACATGTTCACATAAGGGGGTCAGGGCCCCAACCACAAAAATATTAGAACCTCAAGTGTTTAGGTCACTAGGACTTTACACTCCTGATAGTGAGTGGTGGAGCTAGAAATTTTTGGGATGGCACCTGAAATGGAATTTTTGCATTAACAGAGTAAATCTTAAAATAATATGCATAAACTATCCTAATTAGTGCTACATTGATTTTCATAAATTAATTATTTATTGCAATTACTATTTGCTTTATACAATTTGCTTTTAATTTTTTCAATTTACAGATAAATTACATTTGCTAAAATGAATTATTGCTTAGTATATGAAAAATTGCTTTGTGTCTAGCTTAAAGCTGCATTGAGGTAAATTACAGTTGCTATAAAGAATTTATTTATTAATTTTTTTTAATATGCCTAAACGTTAATTGCTATTTTTGGTAAAATATTTGTTTCATTAATTAATTTATAAAATTTACTACTTTTCTAATTCCTTTCTGTGCATAGGTGGCTCAAACTTAAACTTACTTTATTCTTCTGAAATATGTGTAATTATATTAAACTAAAATAAACTTTGAACTACACTGAATAAATATCTTGTTAAGCATGCAAGAGGATAGAGATGTCAAAAATAAAATCACTAAACATATAAATACAAACAGTATAAACCATATGAGTAAAATAACCATCATTTTAGTCTAAGTTCAATTCTTCTTGGCTTCTTTGCCAGGTCATCGAGAACTTCTTCATGTACTGAAATATTTTTGATGAATGTACACCAGTCTTTCCACACCAGTTGTTCCTTAAATAAGTTATTAGTAATTTTAAAGTCGAAAATGACCTTTCGGGAGTGCAAGTTGTAACCAGAAGAGTCACCATAATGTGCAATAAATCATACACAACAAGAAAGAGATGTTTGTCGCAGTGTAATAGCTTCAATTGCACATTTTTGTGCTTTATCTAATGATTTCAAGGTTTGAAACCATAAAGTGAGCTCACCATAAATATTGGACGAAAAGTTGTAAGAATCAGTTAATTCACTAACGTTTGCCTTTAGTTCTTTTTTACCCTTTGGGCATAACAATGACTGAAATGGTCGCAGTACATTTTTCTGTTTGCAGAATTTTTCATTAAGGGCTACCAATGAATGAATCCAAAAAGGGGATGAAGACTGGCCGTCTATAATAGTCTTCAGCCTTATCGGCAGGAATATTTACTCTGTTCGTTTGTCTGCCAACTACTCTTGGTGTAGTAATAGACACAGGCAGTTTAAGGCAAATGTCTTCAAGTGCTTGATAAACTTTTTAGAAAGAAACTTCAGCCTAAACCACAATGGTTTACACGAAAAAAGAACGTAAAGCATTCAATTTTCAAATAGCTAAGCCCACATTTTTTTCTTTTAATCATATTTTTCAAAAACTCATGAAATATTTTGGAATCATAACTTATTTATAGATAATTATTGAAAATTTGAGCACAATGTAACAATATGTGAAGTTACAAAAAAATATTGAACTTTTTGTAGACTTCAAACTCAATTATCTCAGAATTACTATGTTGTGGGTTAGGCTACATGTGAGCTCATTGCCTCATATATAAACAGAAGTTGATTTGATTCACATACCCGATGTGACGATTCAGTAAATGGACCAATGTCCAGATGGAAAAAAACAGGATTTTTCTCTCCTGCAGCAGAAATTTGCAAACTTTCATATTTTTCGGAGTTATCATCCCGAGTCCCGATGGAGTTGCCACTCTGAGACTCGATGGAATCATCCTGAGACACAATGGAGTTATCACAGTGAGATTTAGTGAAGTTATGACTTTCATTGTTAACCATGTCTTCTGCCATCAGCCCATCATTCACTTTTTGTTTTTACTAACGGATATAAATTTTAATAAATTGGTTTGTAAGCGCTTCTTGCCTTGTTGTTGATATTTTACAAATTCGAACAAAAATCAGACTGTAACGTTCAGCAGGAAACAAATAAATCCTTTACAATGGATCATACTGTGCAAAGCGATAGGCTCACCCCTCTTTGAAGTCTCAAAACAAAGCAGCATGGGAAGGGCGTGACTCTGGACACTGATCGGACCAGGCTGGACACTACGAGAGGCACCCATTTGACAGTACTACCATTTTCTCCCAGGCACCGACGAAGGGCGCCAAAGGACCAAAGAAGGCGGCGAAGCAGGGACGACAAAGCCTCGCACTTAGGGCGAGGCTTTGTCCTCCCGATATCTGGCTAAATGGGTTCCCAAAAGCAATCGCTGTGTGCAGGTGGTGTTCAGACGCTGAAAGTTAAAGACGGCCATCACAAGAGAAGCCGAAAAACTAAACATATGGGAGAGTAAGTATTTTCTTGATCTTCCTCAGCCCAGCTGCCCAGATCGACAATAAGCCAAAACAAAGTTTCCTGGGGCCCCAAGGGTGCCACCAGGTCTCGACTATATCACTGCACAAGAGCAAGAGAAAAGGACGACAGAACACTGATCCCACGCTAATTGTTTATACTTCCACAGTAATTTTTCTTTAAATTACCTATTTTTTCCTCCTGGGGGGGGGGGGTTAACCCTAAAAACACCCCTCTGGGTGTGCCAATGTTAGAATAGAATGCCCAAACAGAAAAAACTGCAAAAATCAGAATACAAATGTATAAAATCTGCTATAAAAATTACCTCAAAAGAAGGTTTAGAAGTTTAGAGTTAGAAGTTTTCATGTACGGCCATTTTGAAAGTCAGAGTTGAAATAAAATTATAACTAATTCAGTAAGCTCATAAATAATCTAAACACACATAATTAAAGAAACTATTCCTTAAGATTAAAATTTTTCACTTAATTTCCAGATCATACCTGTCAGCAATTATATTTCTATCAATAGCAAAACAAAATAATTGATGGTAAACCTGCATAATAGTTTAAGGTGAATAAAAACTAAAATATTTTGCAGAAAGATTGGCAATCCTCATCAGCATTTTCCGAATATCATACATAGCAAAAACATAAAATAGCAAATGAAAATTTAAGGCTTAATAAAGCATTATTTAGAAAAGTAATTAGCATTTCACATTCAAAACTAATATAAAAAACAGTTAACAATAATTTAAATGGGTGAAATGCTAGTGTCATTCAATCTTTACATTTTCTTTATCATAATGCATAAGTACTTAAAGTAATCATTCAAAATAAGTTTAATGACTGTTCATTATTAAATACAAAATCTAGAATTGAAGAATTACAACAAAAACTTTGCAGGTTATAAGAAATAATTAGTAACTTACTCAATGCAAGAGTGAATTTTAGAAACAAACAACAGCATAATAATTTTGCACTGGACCAGAAGCCATCATATAAAGTTGGTATTAAACAGTCCTTCCATAAATCATGCAAAGTATAGTCCAAAGGGGAGAGAAAATAGTCTTCATAATCCCTGTACATATCATCATATACATAATCATCAGGATAACTTAACTCATCCTCATAATCTTCCATGTTTCATTCCTATAAGAAATTCATTTTTAAAACACACAATTACATATCTAACTAAAGTAAAATTGAAATATTCTTTTGCAAGATGAAATTTGTCTTAATAAATTCACTGTATATCAATTCAATACTATATATTACAGGTCCCTATTTAGGAGAATTGCCAGTACTATCATTTTTTACTCTAGTCATCAGGAATAAAACTTGGCAAACTTTTACAGTACTTTCGTGCAAAACTGATTTTTATGTTTAATCTAATTAAACAAGTCTGAAATAAAAGACCATGACTGTTAAAGTACTAATTGCCCAGCAAATTTCCAAAAACAAAATATATACAAAGGCGGGACCCCTAAATACTTTTTCAAATTTCCAATATACAGACATTAAAAACAATCTTAGCCTTTATACAATAGAAGGCAGAACAGAAAATACAGAACACAGTACAAAAGAACATTAAACATTATGGCATTAAAAATTAAAAACCAACTCATCTCTGCCATTCACATCAAGCTCTGAGCCATCAGTATAGACTAGGTTTTAGGCAGATATGTATGGATTGTCTCCATTGCAATTTCAAATAGAATGTCAGCGCAACACTGATTTCAATATGGATCCCATAAGAGATTCAAAACAGTAAGCAATATTCCTAAACTCAAGAGGATTAGGATGCAGCAGTGTCTGTGGGTTGGTTGGCTTTGGGGTTTTTATGGTGCAAGGGTAGCCATGCAATTTGGCCATGGTGTGCCAGACACAAGACATACGATATCAAATAGACACACATGAGTTTTAGACACAGAAGAGAGAAATACTTCCGAGAGGAATAGAACCTGTGGCACCTACAACTCGAAGGTTGCTAGCACAGTGGGCATACCCACTGAGTCATGCCCCAGTGTCTGTGGGCAAAAAAATACTTGGAATACATATCTATATTTCATCAAGTTAGTCATCAAACCTGGAATGCAGATACAGAAACTTGGAACAGAACATTTAAATTATATTTGTAGCGTGTATTTTAAATAGTTAACATATATGTGTAGTGTGTATATAATACAGGAAATTTTCAGCTTTCCATTAGCACAATGAACATACAGATTAATTTGATGCTTAAAAAGCCATTTGGTTTGATAATACATATCGGGTCATTGGATAGGGAAAGTAAGATAAATGTGCTAAACTCATGATCTTAGAGGTCCAAGTTGAAAACCCTTACAAAAGGGACTGATATTATAAAAGTAAGAGGAAACTGTTTAGACAAGCTAAAACAATAAAAGGATTCGTCATTTTCATGAATCCCTCAAAATGACATTTCAAATCTCATGTTAATGTTCGTTCAACTAGATGATATAAACATTTTCTGCACTTGACAAACATTTGTCTCATACAAATTACTTTCTTTTGCTGAGATTCAGTTAAATGCGAACTAAGAAATTTTGAGTAACGTATTATTCAAGCTTTAGGTACATCTTCTGGAACAAATTTTAAAATTTACAATCAATATATATTTTCTGAGGTCTTAACAAAGAAAGTTATACTAAGAACTAAATTGAGATAGGTAAATCTAAAAGAATTACATTCGTATAAAATTTAGTTACTATAAGAGATGATGAAAAACAGATGTGTGTTGCGATTTGCTGATTAAATTTCGATTTGATTTGATTTTTGCGGAAAATCTAGTTTGACTAAAACTTTTTAATGTTTTGTGAATGCATTATTAAACACAAATTCGCGCAACACGACACAAATATTTTGACCAACGCAAATAAACAAAATCTTAAATGTCCCGCAAAATACTAAGTAAAGTTACAGTGAAATATTTGAGAAATGGAAATGAAGAAATTATTAAGTAATCTCGGCTTCAATTAGAAATAGCAATGTCTGAAACAAGTAAAAGTTTGTTAAACTTTAGTTTTGTTTATTTTCGTTAAATATTCTCAATCGTTAAGTAAGCTGTCGAGCAATTCTAAAGTTCCAACGTCAAAATCTAATTGAACTCAAACATGAAGGAAAACTTTTAAATATTTATTATTACTACCTCTAAAACTCCATTCTCCCAAATTTCCAAATAAATAGTAAAATTAAACATTTATGAATCATCTTTGTAAAATATCTACAGAAAAATAGAAATAAAAACGAAACTTTTTAACTAACTATGACCGTTAAAGTTAGCGTGTTACGTAGCTAAGAGACAATTTGAAGCTTTCTTGCTCTCAAAGCAATCATAACAACAGTCTTCGAAGTGTTGTGACAGGCTGTGTGCTAGTATAAGTTTGCTTGAATATTCGTTTGGATAAACCGTTTCTTCCGGCTCTGTTTTTGCGTTTGGGGCATACTGAATTCTGAATATTAATCTGATATTGTGTGACATTATCATGAAAACTTTATTTTTGTGTCTTTTGATCCGAGAATGTTGATTTCCTATGATCCATCAGAAGTAAAAGTTTATTTGTGCGGTGAGTGTTATAATTGTGTCTATGTGCCTTTCTAATTTTTTTCCTGTCACGGAGCAGATTTTATTTCGCTTAAAAAGAAAATTGTTTAGTCACATAATTGTGTCTGCCTTTCTAATTTTTTTTTCTCTCACGGAGCAGATTTTATTTCGCTTAAAAAGAAAAATGTTTAGTCACATATTATGTATGCTTGCAAACAACATTTGTATAAAATGTATCTGATGTAATTCCTTACAAAATTTTTAGTCTGGGATTAATTATTGAATTAATATTCTAGTAGGTTTTTGTTGAATAGATTGACTAGGATTCCTGCAAACTATATAAATATTTTATATTGCATGTTTTAATTAGTTTGATGATATTGTGTCATACATCATTAATAGAAAGTAATTGGTTATCAAAACAACTTAATTCTACGTGTTGTAAATTTATCTCTGGAACAAAGCTTTTTATGTTTGCATTATACTGAATCGAAAATTGTTTATCACCATTTAGTCACGTTCTATTAAATTGAAGAAACTTTTCTTTAAAACTGAAATTGCTGTATTTTTTTCAGAATATGCTACCTAATTCAGTGCATTGTGTCATCTGTAATTTCTATATTAATCTGGTAGCAAGTAATTCAGAAAAAATTAATCTACCTTAGAAATTATCTGAAATATTTGTTAGAAATCTGAAAAATGTATAGATAATTATAATTAACATGAGGAATACACTTATTACCGTAATAATGTTGAGTATCTGGTTGCAGTACTCGAGTTTTTATGCTTGGTATTAGGAACAACACAATCTCAACCTGTCAAATGTGTTCTCTGAGCTCAAACTATAAATTGTTCAAAACCTAGCAACACTCCAATGAAACAGCGAGTGGTTAGCACTCTTGCCCTTTGTTCAAGACTGAGTTCTAATAAATACTGATTTTGGCATAGATGTTCGTATTGGTTCAGAATCCATATTTAGCCTATCTTATTATTCTCTGTGTAGCAAAAAGTGATTACTTTGTAGGGTTGTAAAGTGACAATCCAACAAAAGATTTACATTGTACTACATTTTTTATCTAATTATTACTGCTTTTTCTTTCTTGATTATTTCGATTTCCTGCTTTTTATTTTGGAATTAATACAATTAATTTGTAGCAGAATGTGAAAAGCTCAACGCAGTCTACTCAATGAGCATATATGTATAAGCACTGTTTCATAGAAATTATTTATAATTGTTAATTCTTATTGAAAACCATGATACATTTTTCATATATTTCTGATAATGTTACTGTCATGGTGAAGTCTAGATATGTGATGAGCAACAAAAGCACATTTCTGCCGAGGTACCCAAGTGATATTACCACCCTTTCATTTTTAACCTCACCTTCCTTTCTGCATTTTGCTTTTTCTTCCTCACTGTGTTGTCTGTTGTGTTTGGCACAGCTTGGCCAAATATGGCCTTAGCACCATAAAACCCCCCAAACAACAGTTGTGCAGTGCACTCTTTAAACTCATTGGTTGGCGATATATTATAAAACAAAATTTTGAGTGAACTTGAAAATAACTACACATATTGTCAAAGAAGTAAATAGAGTCTGGTGGGGTAAAGTGGGTAGTCCATGCAAAAGTTACCTCATTAATTATAAACCCTGTTTTAAGGAAAATAAAACTCACTATATATTTGTTCTTTAAAAAGTTTTTCAATCGAAAACATTTTACTGGTAACATCTAGAAGATCCTGGTGGCCTCTCATTTGTTTTGATCCAGTCATGGGGGTTGTTATTGTCTAGGAAACTTTCTATTTATGTATGCCTTTCTAAAACTATCATAAATTTTTTGTTCTCCTGAGCTAAAGGACTTGTTACATATTCCAATAAACAGGCTAGAAATTACATTATTTTTAATGCTAAATGTTTTCAAATGAAGTGGGTATAGCTTTAGGCATTTATTTCAAAAAGATAAGATAGGTCTAGTAAAAAGAATAAACACAATAACATCAGCTCAGGCTCTTATTGAAAATAAAGTTACGGAATCAGAAGAAAATATTGAAGAACCAAAGAGCAAAATTGACAGCAACAATATTAAGCAAGGTTCTTGGGTAATATGAAGATTCAAAAAATTAGTTCAATAATTCAATAAAACTAGCTATTGGTTTACCCCATCCCATGGAGTAAAGTGGATATAAAAATAGTCCCTTAACTAAAAATATAGATTTAAATATGAAGAAAAAACATGCAGTATGTTCTTGAATAATGCAATGTATATATAATGCAAAGATACCACTTTTTTAAAATTTGTCATTGCTGAATTCTACTTTGAAATTGAAAATACTGTTTTTTATACCACCTGACCCTAATTCACACTATGAGCAAAATTTTCGAAAAGAGCAAAGTACAAAAACAACTGAAATGTTTGCTACTTTTTTTCTGAAAATCTAATGTTAGCATCAGAAGCACTACATTTAAAAATTTTTTACATTTTTGTATTTATCATTCAAAAAACATTGCCTAGCATTTTTTACACCATTAAAGAAAATTCTTGGATTTTCTCTTTTAGAATATTCTTAAGAATGTTCTCAAGAATATTTTCCAAAAATTATTGCGGAGAGATTTACATTCTTTAATCAATTTTGATTGCATTAGTGTTATATCATTGGAAGCATATTTTGCATACTTGTGATTCTTATTCATCTTGCACAATTTTAATTACATGAGGACTGTTTATTATAACAGTCCTCATGTGACTGTGAGTCTTGTTGCTTTTAAAAGCCGGATAATATGGATCCTGCAGTGTGAAGCAGCAATGGAAAGGGAAGCTGTTAAAGTAGAATCAATAGTGTTATGGCTTTGGAAATTGAAAATTGTTTGTGTTGCCAAAACATTTGAACTGTTGCATTATGAATCATCCATCCAAATGTAAGTCAAATGAAACAAGCGCCATCTGGCGGTTTAAGAGCTATGTGTTCAATATCATAACTGCCATTAATCAGTCAGACTAGGAAAAGAGAATGACAACTTCGGTCCACTAAAAAGTACTTAATGGTTGAAATCTGGTGCTCTGCAGTATAAACTAAAGTATTTGCAAGTTAGTTATTGTAGTGGTAAGTTTCCAAAAATTTAATAGCTAGTTTTAACCCATAAGAATTGTAATTAAAATTGGTGATAAGTTCCCAAATATGCATTGTTTGCAATTATTTGCCTTTGTTTGAGGGTTTAAACTGTCAGAATTTTATACTAATAAATTTGCAATATTTTTGCATAAGTGCCACATTGAAGTAAGAATAACAATGGTATAAATCAAAGATGATGGTAGACATTGCTTATCTTTCCCCTTGAGACATGTTTTAGTTTGTTGCCAATTTGAATTTTTGAATACGCAAATATTGCCAAACTTAGCCCTTTGATTTGTAGTATATGTATCCTAAAACTCGTATGCTTACTCAAGTGTATTAAATCATAATTTTTCAAAATCTCAATTGTGTAACAGGCAGTATGTCAGTTTCATTTTAGTGTTGCTACTGCAAGATCGCTTCATTTCAGGTGCTTTAGAAGTTTTGTAGTGTAGTTATCTTCAAAATTGAGCCTATACACTAAGCAGACTTTTTTAAGACCAACAAATTTACAGTATATGAATTTAATTGTTATAGGAATTGTAAAGTAAAATATTTTTAGAAATAAATTTTGGTATACTATTTTTTAAACACAAATATAATTCAAAGCACAAAATTGACGAAACACCCTGTGTTTTCATTATGAAACAAAATAAAATCATAAGATAATATTTTTTTAGTTTCCTTTTGCAAGAAAATAGCTTTTAAATGGTAAGGCATTAAGTTTATAAGAGTAAATGTTCTTCCAAATATATTGGCTGTCTTTTCTTCCAAAATTATTTTGAATTATTCTTTTCTTTGGATGCCTTGTTTTAACTGCTTTGTCAATTGGAATCACAAATTTTCAATCACTTTGTGTACTAATGATTGCAGTGTGTAGTCACTATTTACAATTGTACATTAACCATAGTTCATGAAAAACGAATTTGGCTGTAACCTCAGGTTTTGAGAACTTTCACTTATATTCAATATCTCGTAGTGTTTCATTTTGTCTATTCTGTTTCTGAAAATAATAGTACCGAATAAATTAACTTTTGAACCAAGGTTCGAAATCAGCTGCTGTTAGTCGCACTTTGCACCTATAAATTTGATTTTGACAGTCGTGTTACCCAGTCGTCATTAAAATTTTTTGCTTGTACGCCCCTTTTTAAAATTTACAATTAAACCTGAAAAGAAATTTTCCCTAAGTATCACTTCTAAAAGTGGAGAATGTAAATTATTTCCCTTAAACTGGGACAGCAATAAACAATTCCAGAGGAAACAGTTCCCAGGATAAGCGACTATTGAACGTTCTTACACTTGTTTTCTGCTGATCCTGGTTCTGAGTGTTGCACTTTGAAAGCATAATCAAAAGAAAATTTTACTTTTCTAAAAGAATAACAGAAAATGCAAAACTGGCAATTAATGCCCTTAAGAAAAGAGAGGCCCAAACGAACGAAATGTCAATGCTTGGCGTAGTCATTGCTTGTTTATCACATACACTTAAACAAAATGAATTTGAGGTTGCTTCTAAATAAAACAGTTTGGCAACTGAAGAAAATTATTAAGGAGTCCGTCATGGACCTGACTTTCTAATTTCTAAACCTGTTCTTAACTAGAAAAAGGATGGAGGCAGTCAATAGAAATAAATATGAGTTGTATTGGAGAAAATTTCCAAAGAATCCTTCAAATGTTAAATAGTTTTGAGAACTAAGAAACCTATTGATCCTGTGGGAAGACAGTGAAATTTAAGCTAAATGTAAACAGATACATGAAAAATCAACTATTTTGGTTTTTTTTTCAATGTCTACATGTTTCATTGAAGTAGTCTCACTACAGAAATTTAAGTTGGAAAAGATGAATTAAAAGTATAAATAAGTTTTATCCCCTATTTTCCAAAAAGTATTACTTATCTTGAGTTCAAACGTGTTGATTGTATGTAACGAAAAAAGATTTCATATAAAAGCATTAAATTTTAAAAAATTCATACTTACATAATTTTAAAATTTTAAATCGAATGCGATAATTACCTTGAAGTCACATTGAAAGTGTCACATTTCTGTATTTGCATTATATCCCTTGTTCCTTAATTTAAGCAGTAGGTCCCGGTCTAATTATACCTCGTGTAGTACAAAAACTGACCATAGAGCGACAAACCTAACCCTTGTATCTGGTGAAAGGTAATGCGTAAAGAAAACACAATAAGCTGCATTGAAAGTCAACAGAAAAATCTTAATTTCGTTCAAGAATTCTGTTGTAAAAAGGCTTGACAGGAAAAACATTACTTTGCCAGATCTGGCCCTCGTGCAATAAAAAGATCTCCAACCGCGCAAAAATAAAAAAAATCAGCCGGCTACTACTAGTAATTAATTACACAAACAATAAAAACTATTCACCAGTCATAGAAGTTATTAAAACATTACATTTTAACAATAAAAAATTAAACTGGAGCAGGGCTCGAAACTGCTGGTCGTAAGTTGATTTTGCATAAAATATTTAGTTCCAGCCATCGCGCTTTTAGATCCAGTTATTCTTTTTGGCGCTAACTTTTCTAAAATTATTCTCTTGTGTGTCTAAATCTCCAACAAATCAACTGGACTTGAAGTATTGCAAATGTAATACAATGACCCGAGACCATATAATTTCCTAAAATAGAAAAAAACCCAAATCCACATAGTCATTAAAATCCTAGTCATGAAATTGCAAGTATATGCACATCCACGTAAACAAAATCACAGAAATTGCATCGAAGTAAAATATTTTAACAAGCGAAAAAAAATAGTCAGGGCCACAGATTTCTAATATATAGTCAAAATTCCCAGTAGGATATTTGTATAAAAAGTAATTTTGAATTTGAGTTAAACTCCTTAATTCACCAAAACTCGAAGACAAAATTTTGACTAATCAAAATTATCATATAAAACATTTTGCAGTATATCACTCCCACACTTACATTAGTAAACAGTTAATTCCATTTTCAAATATAAAGGATGGAAAGTGGCCATACTTTTAATGTCATTTCATCTGCACCCTATGCAAAATGGAACTATTTTCTCATCTATCTGATTAAACCACTGGAACTTCAGTAGAACTTTGTAAATGAGTTTCTACGTTTAAGTTCTCAATCCTTTATATGAAGAGATGACCGAGGTCGCTCGGTTGGTAGAGTAACGGATTAGCAACAGGAGGGTTGCGAGCTCGAAATTCGATCCAACCAAAGACTGTCCTGTACGTGGAGGCTTGTGCACGTTCAATATGTCGTGGCCTCAACTGTCTTCGCATTGGCGTGGATGTTTGAAGAGTTGGGTACCAGCTCTGACCGTGATTCAAAATTATGAGGTGTTGTCTTCGGGTCTTTCCCTTAGGGATTGATCCCGGACTGTCACCAATAGCCTCTTGTGTTCCTCCAGTGCGACGTTAATTAAACTACCTACCTATGTATAAAGGGAAGATTTGTTTGACAATAAAAGTAACCATAAGGAAGGCAAAGTTATGTCATTTTATGACCCCTTGAGTTGAAAAAACGCTTTTTTAGTCATGTCAACTAGACATGTTTGATAATTTTTTTCATCAAACCCTAACCAAATGTTTCAGATATTTAGTTTAAAACCTTCGAATTAGTTTCATATCGCAACTATTTTAATTTTTTAAGTATACTGTCTCAATTTTTATAAGGCAAATTCACCTTATGTTTGCATATTGTATAAGAATTATTTAGTATTTCGTTGGTTCACTGGTTTCTGCAAAGAATTACAAAGTACGAGACTTTTTAACTGGTTAGAAGAGGCTAATGTTATTTCATTCTATGAAAAGTTAAGTACCAAATTAGTAGCGGCGAATTTAGTGAGTATCTTAAAGTCGCTAAATATTTGGTTTTAATATATCCTTTGTTGAAAATTTGAAATCAATGAAATTAGAAATTTCGCACGATCTCTGATTTCATACTCATACATGATTGCCCCAGGAATCCCCTCTAATCCAGTCTCATTACTGAACTGTATTCAGGTTTCCTCTGTTTTATAATGGATTTATATATATTTTAATGGAATCATATATTTAATAATGGATTCATATATTTTATATTGGAATCATGTATATTTTATGATGGATTCATTTCAGTCTTCGACAGATACACAATATAATACTAGATACAAGCTGGTATGACAAATTTAATTTCTTTACGTATACTTTTAGAATGGAGTTTCAGTCAGTTTAAAAGCAGCAACCTTCCTGTCTTGTGCACGAAATAGGATCCAATGTGATTGAAAAATTGAAAATCAAATTAATGACATAAAGAATTAATGAAATCAATTTGAAAATAATCAACTAGTTCAATCGGATATGTTGCCTGAAGGCTACTTTGATAGCCCTGATCTAGTGATAATACATTACAGAAGTTCAAAAATACTCGATCATATGAATTTTGTCGTGATCGATTGTTACGCGTCACAGGAATCGATAAGAATACCGTTTCTTTGAAAAATTGTTCAATCCATGATCCATTCCATAAGCAGATTTTTTAAAGGTAATAGATAGCAATCTTTTAATCTGAGAAAAGTAACTTAGACTTCAATACGGGTGTTTTTCTGAGATCGGTGAATTTTCCGTATGACCTATCTCTGAATATATCCAACAAATCCGATTATCTAGTACGGGGTATAAATGTTCCACATTGGAGGATGGATTTCATGAGCCTTTGGCGATGAAACAGTTGATAAGCGTAAAAGAATCTGACTGTTGAATTCTTTTGTCTGAAATGAACTAGATTAGTAATCTCTTTATGGATGAATAAGAGAGGAAATAATACTGCCAATTTTTTGTTTTGACTATTCGACCTAACACTTAAGTTATATTTCAGTATTGTAGCCGTATTTCTCTATAGACTTAGTTGGCTGTAGCTTAGAGCGGCAATTTAAGGGCAGATTTTGTGATCTTCCGGAACAAAGAGTTTGAAGTTGTCGGTCTTGTGTTAACGAACCTTGTGGCCCTTTGAGCCTTAAAAGCCCAAAACAACCAACCGTAACAAAAACTAAATATTTTTAAACATCAATTTAAAATGTACCACAATTATGAAATGTATTGCAATGGCGTCTAAAGAAGTAAAAGACCTAACACAATAAGTAATATAAGACACACGACCTGACAAAATCATGACACAACTCTGTTTCGATTAAATGGGAAATAAAAAGTGGCAGATTGTAAGACGGCAAAAAGTAAATCTGGCACTGAACCTAACTCTATAAGTGCCATTACCTTTAAAGCTAGTGTCAAGTATTTTGATGATCGTAATTCCATCTGCTCTCGTAATTTGTACATCGTATGTACTGTAGGATTGTAATCCAATGTCCTTAGGCATAAGAATGCTCAATAGATCAATCTAAGAAGTGAGCAGATGTTTTTTCTTCAGAAAATTGTGGATTTTGAAAAACTATATTTGGTGGAATCAACACTTACTTTCAGGTGTATTAATTTAATCAGATGGACCAGAGTATTATTTTGCAAAACTAGAAACTTGTGAGAAATATGATTAATAACGATTAAACATGTGAAAAATGGTCAATATCTATTTAGATGGAACAAAACATCAACCACCATCATGAGAAACAAACGAGAGGAAAACGCAAGTATTAATGTTATCTTAGAATTGTATTACCACAACTCGCTTTTAAAAACCTTTCAAGCTGCGTGTCAAGATGGGAAAGTACTACTGTTATTTACTGGTGGGGATCGCCATGGCTCAATGGGTTTGCCCACTGCACTAGCTAACAACCTAAGAGTAGGTGATGTAGGTTCGATTCCATCCCGGGTGCATTTCTCACTTCTGTATCAGTTAAATTATCCATGTGTGTGCATGGATAATTTAACTGATACAGTTTATTACTTGACTGTTTGGCGCAGCTTGGCCAAATATGGCCTTTGCACCATGAAACCCAATCAACCGTTCACTGGTGCGTTAGATAACTTAAAAATTGGTATGGCTTTTCTAATATTACTAATGACATTAGAGGAGTTTTATCTACTTTTAAGTTATCTAACACATTAGTGAAGGACTCTAGCGCTTCTTCATCTTCGGCCTAGAAGAGCTTTTATAAGACGCTAGTTGTGGCAACACTATTCTAGGATAAGATTTAAACTCTCGTTCTGATGATGGTGGACGCTTTGCTCCGCGAAATAGCTAGGAATGTTTGTTGGTGAAAAACCTATTTATAGCAAAGGTGAAAAATATAAAAATTTCGTTTCATTTCGTTGAATCGCAATTACAATTCCAAATTAATCGAAAGGGGTCTCAAAAGTAAACGTACAGCTATTATCTTGCTCAAGAAATAAACACGAATGTGACTGCCTTGACCCAAGATAATTAACTACTTATCTAATGATTGACAGGTGAGGATATTCCAGACAATCTCGCCTCACGACCATTGAGTCCTGTCATTCTCGTAGGAACACGACTGGATCAGAATACCTCCACTGAAATGTGTTTTTCGATTTTATTATTGTTGGATTGCAATTCTAGATCCGATTTTTCAAAAATGCCATTTGTTTTCATGGAGAAGATAAATTAAACCCAATTATTTGAAAAACTGTTCTGAAGTTTTTGTTTCGAATCTTTAGCATCCTGGGAGCAGATTATAATCGTTCAGGCTAAAATAGTAAATTATGGAAAATGCATTATTTTATGTTCCATTTGATCCCCGCCGCTGATATGATTTTCCATTGTTTAATACCAATCGATTTCGATCTGCCATTTTCCATCCGAAAATAAGAGAAGCTCTTGAGAAAATTATGTACAATGAATTGTTTCTGCCACTGGTCGACATCCCACATTGTGTTCATAGCGTCGCTTATCTTCGATTCGTTTTTATCCTATTGTGACCCCCACCCCTCTGAAGATAATTCGGTTTTCCTTGTTTAAGAGGAAAGATCCCCTTTAACATTCCGTCGATGTAAACCCGTTATTGAATAATCAATCAATATTCCTTTTTTTATTTTTGACACCATCAAGTTTTCATGATCACGTTCTGAAGATTAGTTTCAGTGATAATTTTCTGTTTCGTTTAAAAAATTGCCTTAATTTTCATTTTTATATGCATATGTTTTCATTTTAATATGCATCCATCTGTGAATCGCTTTTAAATTGGATATTTCACCGAACTGTTTTGCGATATGAAAGCACCTTTACTACAAGATTTCTCTTCAAAATTTTTTCTAGAATCCTGCAAAATGTCTGGGAAAGCGTATTGTCATTTGTGTTAAATGTACTTGCTATGACGCTTCTTTTCTCACAAATTAGAAATTATGCATAATTTAATTCATTTAAAATTATTACTGTAAAGCAGGGATGCACAGACTTAAGACCAAAGGCCACAGATTCACTGGCTTATCGGAGGACCGCCAAAAAACCCATGAAAGTTATCTATGATGCATTATTTTTTTTATTTGCCACATTGTTACAAAGAAAGATAATAAAAAATGAATTATAAATATAATTTGATGCCTGATATTGCATTGATTTAACAATTGTTTTTTCGTTCGATTTTTGGAGAATCCAAGCGCAAAATTGATTCTAAATTTTCATTAGTCAAGAGGTTCCTATTTTTCGATTTGTTAACATTCATGACTGAAAAAGTTTGTTCATGATATGTTGGTCCAAAGAGCCTGCGCATTTTAATGCATTATCTAGCAACGATTTACATTTGTTTTTATCGATTCAACGAAAGTTAGTTAAAATAACACATGGTTAGGCGGGCAGCCAGCAAATGAACAGAGTGCGGCCCGCGGGCCACAGTCTGCATCCCTGCTGTAAAGTGACAAGAAAAATACTATTTGAAAGTGTTTTTACATCAACATTTGGTATTTCAAACAATCTCTTAAAAGCATCATCGATTTTTATCCATTTTTTGAAAAGCGAAATCCATCAGTAAATACCAACTTAAAAACGTTTGCAAATCGCTTAACTTGTACGAAATAAGCTTCCAATTTACATATCATATGGTAGAATGCGCATTTAAAGAAGACGTGATTAATATTTAGAGTAAGTGCACATAATATGGAAAACTGCAGTATCTCGACAGATAATTATCAAAATCTGAAGGAATTGCAAAAAATGCTTCTGTCTTAGAAGAGGACACCCATATTCTGTTTTGAGCGCCAATCGAGAATCCGTTTTTTAATAAGAAGCACTTTTGTATTACAAAGCGCTAAAAAATATTTTAGAGATAATTTAAAAAGGTAATTACTTAAGGAAAAATTAGTACACAGGCATTTTTATTGTGTGATTTATTACAATATACGTTTTTTTTATATTTAATACTAGTTTCTTGTTAAATTTTTTTTCTTAAAAGTGTAACTTCCGTGGAAACACATGCGTACGGAACATGGCACAATTTTCATAATACGACCAATACAATATATTCTAACAGTGCAATCTAGTTAGCCCTCATGTTGCAAAATTGACCATAAAACGATAAACCAAACCAATCTTCTGTCAATGAATTTTTGGAAAATTTAGGATTATTTTTTTTAAACACATTAGCATTATAGAATTTTCGCAATAAATATTCGTTTTGTTGGGTAACACTGTTATCCCATTTGTAAATTTGTTAAAGACTTTTAGCAAGTGATTTTCCGTCCTTCCCTTTCTAGGTTTTGGTTGTTTGAATACAATTGGAAATTGATACTTTCTGTCTCGTTAGATTTCTAGTTTTAACATCCCGAAACAATAGGTTGTGTCCATTCAATAACTTTACATTGAAAGCCTCTTATTTGCTCGCCAGTTCTTCAGGTAAATGGCCTCTTTAGCGATTCACTTGTAGAAGCCACTTCAACCTTTAAAACTGTTGGAATCTTCGAGTATTGCGGTCATTCTTCAATTGAGATCGTAGAGATGAACGGAATGTCCTCATTGAATCCAGCAGCGATAGAAACACTAGTAGGTCTGGGATGCCCTTGATCTGTTGAGTGCTTGCAGTCAGTCATGCACTTGAAGACTATTTGCCAAGTCTATTTTTGCTTGTTTATTAATCTCTCCAGTGCAACTGATTTATGTGTCACAATTTTCAACTTGTATTCGTTACCCTATTTATTTTCTTTGAGATTTGATATCCAATTTCAACCGTTTTAGGTTTTTTAAACTACATTACACTAAAGATATAAAACCGCGTACTTAACTAGAGAAGTATCACGTGTAAGAGGGATTTTCAGTGAACTAACAAACCAGGGGTTGGCTTCGTTTTATGGCGCAAGAGACATATTTAATCAAGCTGCACCAAACACAAGACAGACAACATAATAGTATATGTAAGTAATAAATACCGTTCAAAAACGTCCATATTCCACACAAGGAACGTTTTACTGACATGAAGTACACCCAGGGAGGATTCGAACCAACAAACCAGGGGAGAAGGAAAGCGAATATTTTACTTCCGATACCGAAATACTCCCGCATAATAAATATCGGGGTTACCTAAAATATAATTCCTCGACCGTTTGGCGTTAATCTCTTTAGCGTTGACCAATCAACTAGTATATAAATTTGGAATCCATTCTTTGGAATTTTTATTGGCGACGAATATTCGAAAAGCAAGCCAAGGGACGTCACGTTCGGAATTTGTGCAGGAAACACTTTACGCCGCAGAAACAGTATCGCCACCTACATTTAGTTTGACAGAAAAGCGTCACAATATAACTAGTTTCAGATGTAAGCGGGTCATCCACAGTCGCCCATGTAACACGTGGCAAACAGTCGAATCAGCAGTCCGTAGCGTGTTCGCGAGTAGACTAATCCCCAGTACTCCTTGACGCTGTCTGTCTTGTGTTTGGCGCGGCTTGACAAATATGACCTTTGCGCCATAGCCATAAAACTCAACCAAACCAACTAGTACTGCAGCTTGTAGAAAGGGAAAATGATCTGTTTGAGGTAACGTACGCACTAAAGTACAGCTTCTTTCAGAGTCCACGATCTTGCAGCTTGGTCAAATATCGCCCTTGTGCCATAAAACCCAACCGACTAACCGAGTCCACGATCTTGTTACGACAGCTTTTGAATTCGTCACAAAAACTAGTCAGATCACTGCGAGCATTTACAAAGCTGTTGGCGAACCTTGTTCGATAGGTGTCCACACTAGCGGATCTGGTTACATTACAACTTACAGTACACTGGTGAATACGCGGCTTTTAAAAGAGACCACCACTCGTAAGATCAAGCACCTAGAAGAGGCCTCATTTTGTTCTTGGATGAAGAGGAGCTCTTGGCGGGGTGAAAAGGAATTTAGAAAGTAATTATCAGGAAGGAATGTGCCATAAAGCTTAATTACTAACTGCCGGAGATTAAAAATAAGGTTCTATGTTCACGGGTGGTAAATTGAATGTTCGTTTTCTAAAGAGGCCGGCATTGGTCCTTTGTTCTTCGCTAAGATAAAGCAGTCTCGTGCTACGATGGCAATGATTTGTTATGCATTTGACATGGAGACAATGCATTATGAAAGGTATTTTAATGAAGCGTTACATTGTATCAGTTCTTAAAAAAATAATTTTATGATTTAACCTCACAATAAAAACTTTTATATTCTAGTTGTTTGTATCTTACTAATTACAAACTAACATAAAATTACGCATAAAAATCAGGCAATGTTATAGAAAAGGAAAACAATTAAAGTAACCTCATCTTCTCCAGTTGTGCCATCCTCACTAGAAATATTAAATTTAAAGGACGTTTATTTAGAATTATCTGCAGCACCATAATACAGCTAGTACAAGTTCTATCAAAAATTCAAAGCGCTTCATATTTTTCAGCGAATTTGTATTTTTGTTCTTGTACCATTTCAAAATGCTGAATTACTTTGGCATTTTAAGATCTTTTAATGCAGACTTCCTTTTGTTAACATTCTGTTTTATACAATATCCTGGAAGAATTTTAAGTTTCCATTTTCGATTTGCTATGCGTATTCAGGAAAACAAAAAATGGTAGGCGACTTAACTTTCAGACTGTCTTCGGAAGACTGAGTTAATACGGTTCTAAATCTTGTTGCTTAATTCGCCACGCTTCACTTTCGGTTCAGCCTCAAAAGTATCCTCTTTTGCTTTTCCTTCCTTTCCACAAATTCCATGCCCGAAAGAGAAGCTATGATCGGTTCATGTGGCATTATGAAAAAAAAAGCTTCGGACGGAACTGGAACTCCTCCCCTCTCTTCCCTGGAGTTCGCAGAAATCATTTTCTGTTCCGTGCTTCGTTCTTTCAAGCCATTGGGGGAGGGAAGGTATCATTAACCGAAACAAAAGAACGGCGCTCGTGACTTATGGTCCCGACTTAACCTTCCCCGAGACCTTTCCCCCTTCTTTCTCAAATCCCTTTTCTAAAATCTCGTGTGCCGTTAGCCGGCGTTCCGACCACCTTCACGTATTCCATTGCCGTTTCCTTCCCTTAACTTTAAAATACCTCCTAAACAAGGCTTAGTAGCCATCCGGTTGACAATAACGGGAATCCATTTCCATTGGGATTAAATCTCAGAGCACGCATGCCATGCTTTCGGATGAAGTAGAGCCGCCTTATTCAGTGAGGTTGAGCTGAAAGACGATTCTTGTTTATTTTTACAAAATGCCGAGCTCCTGTTCCAGTAAGTTTGAGGAGTCGCCGAAGATCAGCGTTTTTGACCACTGCTAGGCACCTTCGAGTTGTAGGCGGTGCGGGGTCGATTCCTCCCTGTGTGTATTTCTCTTTTCTGTATCAGTATGTCTTTGCTTTCTGTTCTTCCTTTTGTATGTCATGACTTTATAGGTATGAGAGGATGTTAACTCCAGATCAGAAGGTTGCGTGTTCAAATCACGTCTGAGTCACCAACTATAGGTACGGGAGGATGTTAATTCTCATATCCTATATGAAAGTGTTGGCTGGTTCAAGGAATGACGAAGGAGGTAAAAACAGTAACTTCGATTAGTCTACAAGACTACACGTCTTGTAACCAGCTATAACATAACGCTGTTAGCAACCAGCAAAGTGAAGACTTACAGCTTAATCAGCATAGCTGAACAATCTCAATTCATTGTCACAATCAAACGCTATTCCCATGCGCAACTGAAAGAAAACGATAATTTGAATGTAATCCATTATCATTGCCAGTTATTTTCATGCGTGGACGGATGCTTCCACAACGTTGTTTGGCGTTGAGGCCAAATATGGTACTTGCGCTGTAAAAACCAATCAAATCCAACAAATTTGACTTTATCAAGCAAGTGATTCTTAAAACCGCCACAGTTCAAAATACAGACAATAAAATCAAGTCCTATCCACTACACCAAAGTGAAGAACTATGACACCAATGAAACTCGAAGTTAGTGTTATACGACTCAGTTTGGGCAGGATTGTCTTGCTTACAAGGGCTTTACCAAATATGGTACTTGCGCCGTTTTGGTACTTGTTGAAAAAAACAATCCAATCCAACAAATTTGATTTTTATCAAGGTATTGATTCTTATAACCGGCATAAATTCTGGTGATTTCACTATCTGCATTCGAAATGCAGATAGTGAAATCAAATCCTATTTATAACGCCAAAGTGATGAACTATGATACCAATTAAACTCTAAGTTAGGGTTACCATACGACCCGGTTTAGCAGAATTGTCTCGCTTTGAAGTTCCTGATCGGTTGGCCGTTCTATCCCGGTCATACCTGCAGAAAAAAAATGAAGCTGGTGGTAAATTTGCAATAAACTTGGATGAACTGGTTCAAGAAGGGGTTACTTTCCACGTGTGCGATTTTGTGAATTGTAATCAACACTTGTTTTGAATCAGTATCAGATTATGTTTCGTTTGGATGGCACAGCTTTCGAAACTACCATGATGTGTCTTTATTTTATTCTATTTACCTTATGAAAGTCTTTTTGGTGTAGATGTTAATTGAACAGAAATTTCTAACCATAAATTTTAATGCATTGAATCGGTAATAAATTTTAATGTTTTAGATCCCAAATATGAAGCAGAAATGATTCATCAGCAGATTGTCGTTTCAATTCATTCCATCAGAATGGAAAAGCTCATTTTATCCGTAATCGCTTTTAACCCTCTGCTGAGATAGTTTTTCATCATCCATAAACTTCAATATGAAGTGTTGACATATCAGTCAGGGTGAGGCGGAGATGTGAAAGATGGATGAGCCATAAAGAGTAGACATAATTTTCATTCTAACTCAGACTCGGGAATTTCTTAGAACTTATGGCAAAAAAGGGGAAAGAGGAACTTATTACGCTTATGTTTTATGTATTTTTACTACTTTAACCCCTCGATATATCACACTTCTTGGGGACCACAATAAAGCTGGATATATCGAGAAAGACTTGGAAACGAAAAGGTACAAATTAGGCACAGTTACCTGTTTTTTTTAATAAAAACTGTAAAACTACAAGAAAACACAAAATCGATGCTATAACCTTTTAATATGAAACTAAATGCGGTACAATATTTTTCTAAAATTAGGATCTTAATAAATCTTAATTTTAGAGAAGTAATTTTTTCTTAAACTTTCTTTTCTCTTTCGTAACAATTTCAATTTAGGACAATTGCTTGAAACAAGTGACCTTTGAACTCCCAGTTCCAAAAACAGATTGAGATTTCCTCTGCTGTTCGCAAAACAAAAATTCGTTTTGGAACAAGTAAAAAAGAGCGACATATGGAGGCGCAATATATGCCCAAGGAGTTACTGTATCTAATTTTTAACGCAGATAATTTTTAATTTTTCCTCGTTATCTTCTGTGAAAATACCATATTTATAATATAGTCTTTTATGGACTTGGGATAGAGTGACTTGGAAAACTATAAGTCCCTCTACTACGAGAATAATTTGTTCCCGGAAAGAATCGGATGCGTTCCATGTAAAAGCGTGAAGTGGGTGAGACAAAGATTGACTCCAAATGGACGAATAATTTTTCCTGAACTGTACTTCTTACAAATTTTATATGTATAATTTTACTGTGTAAATGATTTGCCTAACATGTTCTCCAGACGGTCTTGAATCAGTGGCTTTTTAAGAAATGCTGAAAACGAAAAGCAGTTTTCAGCAGCAAGCCAAAAATTAATAATCAGGTTGGACGAAAATTAATGTGACACATAATTGAAAACTAATGACTAAAAATATTAATCATGACTAATGAATAACGATTGTTTTATATAAGTTTTAGTTCTTCCACAGTAACTGATGATTGATTTACTTTTAATCTAGTAATCATGACTCAAAATCATGATTGGAATTGTGCCTCTATTCAACATTCTGAATCCGGTAAAAATAGTATGTACTTGTGTGAAATTTTGCAACAAAATACATACCCTCCGACATGCCATTACAATAAAAATGAAAAAGAGGATAATGTGATGAAATTTTTTATTTTACAGCGTGATAAAATTCACTCATCACCAGAAAAAATCAAATTACAAAAAATAAATCAAGTATTTTGATTAAATAAGTTTGTTTCATAGAAATGGAATTCTTGAATCTATTCGCGATTGTAAGATATCTTTACACAAGAAAATACTCTTTTATTGCTAAAATTAAGATTCCTTTTCACTATATTAAATTGAAAATGTCCAAGAACTTTACCGGTTTCAAAATTGAGCCTAAGATGGTCAATTTAAAGAGCCGTAGATTCTCTCTTCGACTTCTTTATAAGTCAAATGTATTTGTAAAACGCGAGGTGATACAAGATGACTGATAAGATAAAAACTTTAATGAATTTAACAAATTCTACAAGAAAAAATTATGCAACTTGCACAGCTAAGATTGTAATAGTGTGGAAGCATATCTTTCGAGTGATTTATATTTAAGATTACACGAATTTTTTAAGCTAGACTGAGGTGAGTGATCACTATCACGCCCAGGTCACCAGTGAAGAGTATAACTAGACTAAAGTTGAATGATCATACAAATTAAACTCTTTATGGGGCTAGACGAGAAATCTTGGTGCAAGGCCTTTTGCACTGTTTTCTCATTAAAAATGGCTACACCATTGAAGAGAGGATCGGATTACTGTTGGATTGGATATGCCATTGAGATGATTGAATACTGTTTGATACGTGTTCGATACGCCATTCAGGAGAGGAATGAATTACTGTTCGATATGCCATTGAGGAGAGGATCGAGTTATTGTTGATTACGCCATTGAGGAGAGGGTTGAGTTACTGTTGGATACCCCATTGAGGAGAGGGTTGAATTACTGTTTGGTACACCATGAAGATGACTGAATTACTTTTGGAGTTAACCAACGAGCTAAAATTTTGTTTGCCCTTGTTAACCCAGCTCAAGAAACACTTCCTTAACTTTACTTGGCAGATGGTTTTACAGATTGTTCAAATGTTATTAATCGTGTCTAATTAATTTCATCTCAATTATAGTAGTCTCCCTTCTGCTTTATCCATGCATTTAATAAGGCAAATTGATGTTTGAACTGCATTAGCTTTATTCACTCGTCACTGCAGAGAAGCATATAATTTATCTGCAAGCCTCTTCCTTAACTCTTCCTTGTTACTTAATTTGAGGTCTAGAGAAGCCCGCGTCTTTCCAACTGCGAGCCATTCCCATTTGCATGGAATGGGAAATAGAGCGGGGCGTCGTCCAAGCTTGCCGAGGAATTCGATATTTCCATAACAAAAGATCGGGTTCTTTGTATTCCGAAAGGACCTGATGAGCTTTCGCCGTGAACTCGGAAGAACATTTGAAAGTGAAAGGTTCCGGCCTGCCTCCTTTTCCTAAGACTTTCCTTCGCCCTTGTTACTTGACGCTTTCTTTCACGTTCGCTTGTTTTGTTTACTTGTTCATATGCAGTTGTTGCCGGCTCTGCGGATCTGGTTTAAGTTTTTTAAAACAACTTCCTAACACCAATGCAGAGGAGAATTGCTCTGGCGTCTGTGTACTCGTTTCTGTTGTGTGTGAGAGGAAAGGAAGATTTGTTTCTAGTGTATATTGTTTTTTCATAGCCCGCCTTTTCGTCATATGTATTTCATAACGCTAGGTTTAAAAGAAGGAACACAATGTGTAATTATCACAAAATTGTGAGGTTTACTGGTCAGGTAAGTCACTAGTTAGTTGGATGAGGCAATCCGCCAGACTTAAAAACTTTGGTTGCCTGTGGGCTAACTTAAAACTTACCATCCCCTTTCTCAATCTAATCGCAGGTGTTTTTCATCTGTTAAATTACTTTGTTGAGTTTTCTGATTTCATTACATGTCGTCATAATGATTTAATGGGATCTTTGTATTAGGTCAGGCAAGTCACTAGTTAGATAAGTCAATCAGAACCAGACTTGAACTTTTGCCGCCTGTGGGCTAACTTAAAATTTGCTACTCCTTTTCCCCAATCTGATCGCAGGTCTTCATCTATTAAAGTACTTACTGTATCGTGTTTTCTGATTTTATTACATGCAATCACAATAAACTAATATGTAATTTTTGTACACTTTCAAGAGGTACCTTCGAATGAATTATTTAAAGTATTTATTTTTCGCTACAAATAATCCCAAATTTTGCCATATTTAAACTTTCCTCTCTATCTCGAGTTTAATCCAAAATATTTCTCTGTGAATAATTACATCATCTTAATCAGTGTATTTCTCTTCTGAGTCAGTGAAACTTTCCTGTATTTGAATGTCCATTACTTTACTTTGTATTGTGGTTGGCTCATCTTGGCCAAATATGGCCCATGCCCAATAAAAACCCAGCTAACCTGCAACTTAATCATCCTATTTAGAAATACTGCACTGTAGGCAATACATTGAAGAATCGTTGCGTTGCTGAAATAAATTGAGTCTCAAAATTTAATGATTTCGCTGTTAAAAACCTGCGCGTGAAATAAAATTGTTATCCATATTAAAAATGCCTTATTTTTTAATAGTATTCAACTACAATGTTTTGATATTCACGTGCTTCCCTAAACTTAGATAAAGAGTTTGTTCGTTTTGCCTAATTGAATTTTAAGACAAGGTAAATACACTTTTGTATTCTTCGCACGTATGCAATGCGAGAGAAAGAAAGTTTAACATTTGTGTAAATATTATTTAGCCATCAGTGATACTATGTGATGTGTTGACACAATGTCTCCCTTCTTTCAGAATGCTGTTAGAATGATGGAGAAGAGATCCTTGGTGAAGAGGGCTCCTTCCTCCAAGCATTGTCCCGGATATGTGCCCCACTTCTGGAGGTAGGTACATCTCTTTCTAAACGTGCGATGAAGGGGACATCTTTCCACTGGGAGATCGAGTGGATATCGAGTGCTTTGATTCCCTTCTGGTCTTGATGCATGCGGCGATTTTGATGTTTTTATCATATTTTATTTGACTGGAATATGAATGGGGTCAAAATATTATCAAATGCCCAATGTTTTATTCATGTCCAGACACGACGAGACATAAACACGCTAGTGAGTGAAGTTTTCGGGGGAAAATAAGTTGCGTTGAGAAGACACGTGCTTTAGGTAGGTAGGGCAGGTGTGTTATGTCTGATTGGAGAGAATGATTTAGTTTGTCACATGCCGTTTTATGTCGCTGTGTAGCATGAATTTAATGATTCATTTATTTTTATTTTTGAAAAACGTTTTTCGGATTGATTCTTTAACTTCTGGTGAAAGGTTTATAAGAATATGATTTATGAAAATCTAGATTTTAACAGGTTATGTGCAAGGGTTTGGGTTTGTCAGCATCTTGACTCCGTTTTCAGTTTAACTCTTCCGGGTTGATTGTTATATTCGTTATCCTTAATATTTACGTGTGTCTACAGTAAAGACTCGTGTAGCAAAACAAAATGACCATAGAACCATAAACCATTGGTGAAGTTTAATCAAGAACTGTAAGTTTGTGAGCAATTGTTGGAACTTTCTATCAGATCAGGCTTTAAAGTACGATGCGAAATGGCTACATGATCAATTCATTTAAAGATACTAAATTATCTTATGACTTATTGCACACACTTTTAGTTAATGTTAAGGGTAACAGACCCTTTAAAATAACAGATAAAGGGTAACAGATGCCCTTTTCCAGTTTCCTGATTAGTTACTTTATACTATGGTTGGTTGCAAGAACTTTTGCAAAAACTTACAGCCTTCTACTTTTCTCAATTGTATTTCCTTGACTTGATGTAGACAAAATTCAAAATTCCTTCAACCTTACGAGATCGAAATTGAAGGCATTGCTGCAATAAAGACCTTACTACATTTTGTGTAATTCTTAGAAATTTGAAGAACTAACGAAGTTAAATATTCAGTTTTTATCACATATTTTGCTTTATCTATGACATGGGTATTAGGGATACATACGATGGTGCAAGATATGCAGTTGTTAATAATTTGAATTTTCATCTCAGAAAAACATTTTTTAATAATATATTCTTTTTGCTCTAATTTGTATGCATTTATAAATAATATGATACTTAAAATTAAGCACTCATTTTAAGCAAATGGCTGTTACAATATTCTAATCAGAATTTTAGTTTGCCTATATTTTTATATCAAACATCTTCGATCTTCATATTTAAAAACTACGTGGAAGGATTTAAAGTATTGTGCCAAACTATCGATTTTACCAGGTAAACACAAAAGGGATGGTGATTTAAAATGATAAACTAGGCCGTAAAAAAGCCTGATTTTTCATTTTAGTTTTCAAGAAATTTTAAAGGTCTTAATACACTACCTGGCATTGAAAATGCAACACCCAGAAGGAGTGCGCAGAACTGGATGAAATTTACAGGGTAGACGCAGCTCACCGAGATATGTAAATGATGCAAACTGCGCAGCTGTCCCGCGCACGGCGAGTGAAAAACCAGGGAAGGAACCTGCAAAAGTGGTCAGTTTCGCGCCTCTCTGTTTGCCAGGTAAATCAAGTTGCAATTTGTTTTTGTGTCTCAGAGGAAACGTCTAGTAGCGGAGAATGCCAGGACGCCGCCAATCAAGACAGTTCCAGCAAACAGACGACTTCACGATGGGTATGGTGATTGGCCTCAGAAGGGCAGGTTGGTCCATACGTCAAATCTCAGCAGATACCCACCTACACGCGTCCACGGTGCACCGATTGTGGCACAGATGGTTGGACCAAGGGAATGTGGCACGTTTGAGGGGTTCCGGTGCAGCCAGAGTGACGTCAGCACGCGTGGACCGACGCATCTGCCGCAAGCATCGGCGGCCCCGCAAGCCACGTCTGTCGTCCTTTTGCAGCATGTGCAGGACACCCTTGATGCTCCCATATCGTCCAGGACCATTAGCCGCCGATTGATCGCTGGCGGCCTGCACTCATGGCGCCCGTTGAGGCGACTACCATTGACCTAACAGCACAGACGTCTCCGTTTGCAATGGTGTCGGGATAGAGCCACGTGGACGACGGAATGGCACAGGGTGGTGTTCTCAGACGAGTCACGCTTCTGTTTTAGCAATGACAGTCGTGTACGAGTCTGGCGCCGACGTGGTGACAGGGCCAATCCGGCCGCATCTGTGGAACACCATACCGCGAGACAACGCGGTATAATGGTTTGGGGCGCCATCGCCTACGATAGCAGGTCACCTCTGGTTCGTATTCAGGGCACTATGACGGCCCAACGATACGTGGATGACGTGCTGCAGCCGGTGACACTACCTTTCCTTCAGGGGGTGCCCAATGCCATTTTCCAGAATGATAACGCCCGGCCGCACACGGCACCCAGGTGCTTCCCTGGCCAGCTGTCTCCCCTGATCTCTCACCTATCGAACATTTATGGGACGTCATTGGACGTCGCTTGCATGCGTTGCCACCGGCACGTTCAGAAGACGAACTCTGGCAAATCGTTGACAGGGAATGGACAGCTATCCCTCAGGACACCATCCGCACGCTCATTGCGTCTGTACCTAGACGTGTTGCTGCCTGTATCGCCGCTCGCGGTGGTCCTACAACCTATTGATCAGACGTTCTTGCTGCTCAGTGGCAAGGTGTATAATGTTGCAATAAAGATCACTTATTGCTCGTTGCTGTCTCTCTCTGTTTGCCAAATTTCATCACTTTCTGCCAACTCCTTCTTGGTGTTGCATTTTCAATGTCAGGTAGAGTATTTGCAGTAAATCCTTAAAAGATTTTTTGAAGCCTTATTTTTAACATGAACACAACGTGACTTGCACTCAAAACCAAGGACAATGATACCCGTCCGAGGTTAAGTGTCACCCCCGAAAATCGACGACATAATATTTATAGTTTAGATAAGAATTGGTGTTTGTTAAACTGGATTCGTAAAACAAACAAAGCTTGGGAAGTTGTTTCTTCATATGTGCCCTCAAAGATTAATCTATTGCGATCTATGTAGCATTTTAAAAGTGAAAAATAGACTTGAAAAGACTTTATTTCGCTTGAAAAATGGGAACCTTGCATTTTCCCCCACCGCGGTGCAATGATACCAGTCAAGGATCCCTAATTTTGGACCCTTGATCAACACAACTAGCCTCGAAAATATCCATATTGCAATAGTTTTTCATAGTACTTACAATTTGGGCTCAACTCAATTTCAATCGTTTCCATTATATCCTATAAATATCGCACCGGCATGCAGTGTTCTCTCGTAATACAAACGGTACAATTATGTAAATCTTTGTTTTGCAAACGAGGAAAACTTGAGCTCCCGTTACCGAAACCCAGAAGACGTGCACCCTGACTTAAATCAGAATGAATGGGTTGGTCATTGTGCGTCATAACAATGTCGTTGTTTCGTTCGTTTATCGGACGTTGAAACTCATGTCTGATAGGTCAAATGGTGACGCCATGCCATTGTCCAAGGAAGGTAATTTGGTGTGTCTCAACGCCCGGATATTTTGTCACGCGAGCGACCGTGACATGTTTGGGTGGCAAGACATCTCAAGCTTAAGCTTTACGATCGCTAAATCGTCACGTTTTTTAGGTATAGAGATCAGTGGCGCCAACTTGGAGAAATCGCTGAAATATAATACCCCCGTTGCCGTATATAAAGATGAATGTTTTGGGTACAATATCGTTTATGCTTTTCACACTCCCCACATTATCTATACAATTTTAATATCTCATAGTTGGTGGAGCTAGTTCCAATCATAAAAATATTAGGTGGAGGGCCCAAGGGGTTCGAGCCCCTAGGAGTTTACGCCCCTGTTTAATGATATAGCGTCCGTCCATACAATGTATTATGTCAGATCGAGTTACTTTGAACATTTACCTACCCATGTTATTTATATTTGCAATATCTAGGCAAGCCACAATTGACCAGACTTGCAGCGAAACATGCGCATGCGTACTCCGTTTCTAAACAGAAAATAAATCGGTAAGACCTATTTAATGTCACAAGACTAATGTTGGACCAATGTGTGACTAGCTTTATCCCTTAAGTTTGACAGAGACGGCCTCTAGCTGTAAAAAATATTTCGGAGGGTTCCAATGTATTCAATATTGTTGATCATCATCAAGCTTCAAAATATTTTCCCAATGAAAAAATGTTAAAGCAATAGTCAACTCTTTAAATTTTTATATTTTAAATTATCATTTTTCTTAGTCTCATCTGAGTTTTATAACTTTAATGGCTCCTTAAATTTTAAGTAATTGAACGAGATTTCTCTAATTAAAGAACAATTTATTATTAGTTACATAAAACATTCATATTTATTATGGGACAAATGTTGCATTTTGCAATCTCTGTTGCTATTGATTAGATACTTAGACATCGAGAGACCCAAAAAACATTTTTTTTTTCGATTTCTCAACGACTGGCCCCTATATCATTTTATTAAGATTAGAGGTTTTATAAGGTTCCCTTTGGGGTGAAAGTGGCAATGAATTGGCACATTCGGACAGATAAAAATTAGAAAGAAATCCTACGTGGTGAGAAAATTACTTTTGGAGACGTTGTATCAGAACAAAAGAATTCAACTGTAACTATACTTATGCTTTTCACCTTGAGAACCGGTCTACAGAACATACTATTGAAATATTTTTTATAAGCATCAAAACCCCTCCGAATGAAAACTGCCTCTGGTATTTGCATAGTAATGAACATAACCTTTCCTCTTTATTTCTCTTGAATTATCTGAATTCCGAAATCTCTTACAGAATTGAAATGGCAATTTTTTATCTCCCTTTTCTTTCACCTACCTTTACCGTATTTCGAGTAGCAGCAGAGACCTTACTTTGTATCAGATCTTCGTTAAAACATTTGATCCTTCATTATTCATAAGGGTTCGACCCATTACTCGAGGCTATTCTGTTGTTGATAGTACAAAAGATTTTTTTTTCAAACTGAAAACAGTTAAGGATACAATTGGCATTATGGTGATAATTTAACAATAGAAAAACAGGTTTTTAGGTTTGAATGGAGTCGCTTGAGGCTCTAATTTAACGATAGTACGTGATTTTCTAAATTTTTTTATCTAGTCCCTTTTTCTTTAGTTTGGTTTTGAAGAACTCCGTTCAAATTTGCTGAAGATCTGAAGTCGTAGTTAACATTCATGCTGCTTTCCTTTTATCAAACACTATACACAGTTAATATCAGTTCTTTTTTTTTATTTCTTTGGTAGACAGGTAAGAAAACTTAAACAATATCGTGGTGGCCCCAGCAATGGATTTGTACGTCTATGATGTCCTGATTAGTCGGAATGGCTCAGTTGGTTTGTCCAGTGCGCTAGCAACCTGCGAGTTGTAGGAGGCGCAGGTTCAATTCTTCCTTGGGTGTATTTCTCTTCTGTATCAGTAAAACTTTCCTTTTATGCGTATGTTCATTACTTGACATACACAATAAGGAAGAAATCTGTCTTGTGTTTGGTATAGTTTGGCCAAATATACGGCCCTTGCGCCGTCAAAACCAGATTAGTCGGAAATATCCAAGGATCCTCTGTACTTTGACAAAAGGTCGGTCCGCTTCGGATTAAAGACGGATGGAATTCCTTCTTGGATGTCTCCAGAAATCAATTTTCGTCTGACAGGACGGACCTGGGCATTGGCTTGCGTCTGGAGCTGTCTCATTGTGCAAGCTCCTCCACGACAATCCCTTCCAGTGATCCTCCCCTCGCTGTCTCTGTCTTTATTGGGACAGGGCAGAAAATCCCCTAATTCTGTTCTCATACAGAAGCTAGGCCGCGGCACAATTCACCAAGCAAGGACCATCTCAACGATATTTAAATCACAACTTATGCGGATTTCCTGATATTTTATTCGTTATTGCATTTTGGGAAAATGTCTCACTGTAGCCGCACGAAGTTTACTGTTTTTCCGGATTGACAAAGACAAGCTGAAGCATATCTTATCTTCCTGTCACTAAAATTTAGAAATATTTCTGTCAACACGACTCAAGAAAACTAATAGCTTCAAATTTGTATGTCAACAAACAATGCAAGTGCTTCATTTAACTTGTAGTTTTTATTTGAAAATTATGCTGTCGGACATCCAGTTATTTAGTAACTTAATTTTGTCTGTCTCTGAAAAGAATGAAATAAATTTGAATAGAATACTTGTTTTTGTCACCTGCCACATTAGCTACAATAAAGTCAGCACATCGCTGTTAGGAGCATTACTCCAGTGGAACAGACTAACGTAATATAAACTGATGATAATTACTCTTCCCCCATTTGTCTCCCGGCGCCAGTACCAACTTAGATGACGGGAGCTTCATGAAATGAAAATATGTGCGTCAAATACTCAATGTTTGACTGTATTATTTTGTTCTTCCTTTGTACAATGTTAAACATGTTTGTTATTATAAACACTGAAATTTTATTACTTTTTAACTTGGAAAACAGATTGCACAATACAGCACAAAAGCTTTCCACAAATCCTGTCCTATTTAGACCTCGTACCCATGGTGCTGGCGAATCCCTCTTTGGGGTCCTATGTAATGGCCTTTATGACAATAAATATACTCATATTTTGACTTCCTTTGCACACTTATTACTGAAGATCGCATCTTACAGTGAAGATTTAATTTTTAGAATTTAGAAGTGGGGCTTCACAACATTACTGTACAAAACTTCCACATTTCCTGCAACCCCACTTTCCTTCGATACCATGATACAACACACCTTATGTGGAGCCCTTGTAACACCCTTGTCTAATATTGAAATCTAAACAGTTTGGATTCTGTAATCCAATCTATCGATAAACCTTTCTATCTATCTATCGATAAACCTATCTCTATCTATCGATAAACCTTTAAAACGAGGGATAAAAAGAGTTTTCGATGTCTTCATGGCCGGAACCAAAATTTTCGCAATTTTTTCCCTCACCCCAATAGCAAGAATGCCTTATACACAAAGTTATGGAAAAAAGCATCGCCAGTGGGAAAAAATGGTGCAGTTTTTTCAGCAGGTTCGAAAGTGAAAGAAATCCACTAGTGAAATCGTCGTTGTGCTGAAATGGATGCAGACAGCGGAACTAATGAATAACGACCGCGGTACCTAATCCGTTTTTCTTTTTTCCTGACTTTTCCCGCCCTTTCGCACCTCACTGATTCCTTCAAATTAACTTCTCTGCGATTTGATTTGGCTATTGGTGAAAGGGAATTTCAATTTTCTCACCTGTCTCTTCATTTAGAAGCGAAGGGATTATGTTCAGTTTTTATTTTTGCATGTATCACTTTTTCCAGCAGTTTTGCTTTTCACCTAATTATAATGTTGGTTCCCCCTCTATATTTATCTTGTTTGTTAATACATAATTCAATTCCAATCATTCGATCTTGACACTGAACTCTTTTGTTTGCCTGTGTTTTATTAGTGAAATGCAGTGCCGGGGTAAATTCTGATTGAATGATAAAATTACAATTTGTCGACAATATAATCCAGCTGTGACAGCGATCGGAAAAGAAATTGCATTTCTTGCCGATAGCATTTTTTTATTGAACAAAAGTAAACTCCTCGTGCATCACAGAAGTACAACACGGGGACTTTTCTAGCTTTCTAACCACCTTATTAAACTATTAAACGAGTTCTAGCTTTTTATTATGCTTTTGAAAAAATTGTGCTTTGCATAAAATGTGTTATTTGTGAGTGAACTGTTGCGGATTTTCGAATGAAAAGAATTTTGTTAATTTAATTTTCATCGTCCCACAAGGGCGTAGAATGTTTTCTTTTTAGCCTCAATTCATTTTGATAAATTTATCAAATGAGGGGAAATTTTGAATGGTGAATTTTTAAATTTCATTTAAAGGCATAACGTGCATTCGCTACCAATATTTATGATCTCAGAGACAAATATCTTATTTTTCAATTGGAAAAATAACCGAAATTTGTCTAAATCCTCAAAATTCACGGAAAATGGGAATTACAGAGTTTGGAAATTTTGAATTTTAACAAAATGTTTTTGGAAAATTACTTTAAAGGGTGTTTTAAGGTTTAGAAATTATGATAATGGTTAATTTTTCCCAATTATCTTGTGATATAAGTGAATCTACCTGTATTTTGAATTATATTTTTATTTGAAACTCGATTATTTATAATTTTAAGCTTTGCTATTGGTGCATTTACTCGTTTGATTTCCTTTGGTTTGTTTTTGGCTCTACAATTGTCGATCTAACGATATGCTATTTTTTACCACACGAGTCCTAATTAGACTGGTTTCCTTTGGAAAACTCAAGATACTTCATATTAAGTAAATAGCATGATCATTTATTTAGGTACTTAAAAGTTCACATAAATGTCAGTAGCTATTTGTGATGATAGTTTCAGATCAAATGTGGTGCAGCTAGCAATATTTAGGAGTGTAAGTTTGGAGTATAAAATAAGCTAGCAATATTTAGTAGTTTAGGAGTATAAAAATGTTTGCTTTTCACGTATAAATTGGATCGAATGGGAAATTTTCATCTCTGAGATGATTAAAATATTTTAAAATTTGTCCAATTTTTATCATGAATACTGCTAGGCAGCATAGAATCTCAGGTTCACCCACCAAAATTATGTTTGGAAGCGCTGCAAGTCACGAATAATAGTATTGTGCCGTTATAATGCCGCTCTAAACAGTCTCAAAACTTGCCTATTGATATCATTTATTATTTTTATTCCCTTTTCATGACCGACATTTGTTTTTTTTATGCTATAATTGTTTTAAATCTGTATAACAACCAACAGCACCTACTCCGATGTCAATTACCTAAAAATAATTTTGAAAATATGTCCTACGCTTGTTCAATTTTATTTTGTCTCTAGGGTTTCCATTGTACTATCTTCTATATTTTCAATTGTTTACCCATTTCGAAGAAAGACACCACTTCCGCGGTCAAAGTGACGGGTGATAGTAGGTGATCATAAACAGCTGTCAGCCAACCTTCGACTTGATGTTGGTCTTCATTTTCTTTTACCGTAACCAATCCTCCGTAATGACTATGCGGTGCTTTCTTTTATTTCGTTGATGGTGTGAAACATGCAATTTCCTTATTTTCCGATAGTGTTTTCCATTTGAATTGTGTTTGTTGAGATTCGTGCAATGTTTATCTCTGCTTCAGGCACGCAGGCCTTGCGGCGATTGTATTTTCTTGTAAAGTTATAGCTTCGATTCTTAGACATCGAAGTTTCAGCAAAAAGCTATTTATGGAAAATTCTATTTGCTTAGAAATTTTTAAGCAACTTGAAAACGAGGGAAAATTCAAAGCGATTCCCCAAAACATCGTAACCCCGAATTATTCTAAACTTAATTTCGAAATTTTGCATTGAAAGTATTGTCTAAACACTGTATTTTTTGTTTTTTATCGCGCATTTAACTAGTACCAAACGAAACAATTTTTTAATGGAAATAAAAATTTAATTTTTCAAACATGATTTCAATTCTTGTGAAGACCATCGAAAATTGTAATAATTATTTTTTTAATCTGATTTTTTATCTTGTTTTCTTAAAAAATATTCCAAAGCAGTTACATGTGACCTCTTCGTTCTTGTTGTGTACTTTAAGTCGTAGGTCCCCATGAAATTAGCCCTGGTGTAGCAAAAAATTACCGGAGAGCAACAAACCAACAGCCTTAGGTCCACATAAATATATCTTTGTTTTTCCTCTTGAAACCCAAATAAGGATCCCCTCTTAAGGACAATAAACCCTCTTAAGGAGGAAATTCCTTTATTGTAAGCACGGATTCATTCTTGAATGTTCAGTGAATATATCAATATATGAATCCATGGTTACAATTACTAATTGCTCAAAGTTTGGTTTGAAGAAATGAAACTAAAAATCCATTTATCTGGACATCAGGTTCTTGGACACGTTTTTTTATTGTAAGGACGGATTCATATTTATGAATGTTTAATGAACATATAAATATATAAATCCGTAGTTATAATAAAGAATTTTGAATTTGTTTGTTACCAAGAGGCAAAATCAAACGTCCTCATGTGGATTTAAGGAACTAAGAGGCTCAAAAATAGTTTACCAATTCACCACAGTAACCAGTAACGTTTATTTTATGTTTAATCTATCCGTACCTCCACTGGTCCAAACCAAGACTCTTAGAAGCCTTGCACTCACTTCTGGCAATCAGAATTGTAATGTTAACTCATGGACCACAGTAAGCAAATTATCATAAATGAGTCATTTATATGAATTTCTGTTAGCGAGGACGTCTCACGAAGGTTGAAAGCTTAAACATGGTAGAGCCAATTAGTGGATTCTTAAGATTTTTCAAGCCTCCTTTTGGCACTCCTCCCCTCCAACTGCTGGAACAACGACAGTGCAATTTTTTTTAATTCGCTGAATAAATCTCAGCTTCTACGGGAAATGAACTCGTTTCATGGAGATGATTTTGTCACAACACATAAAAAGACGAGGTCTGGCAAATTTTCCACTCGCATCCGTGCTATTTGTTTTTAAAAAGCACGTTTACCATTTATATAAAAACGTCGATAAAAGCAAACTCGTTCTTCAACAGAGATGGAATTTGGTGCAAATACGGTGAATGACACTAATGTTGATATGCCGTCTTTTATGAAAACCATTTATTACGAATGAGTGGTTACAGAGGTAGAGACAGGAGCTACCGTCCCTACTTTACTTGAAGATTGCTGTTCTCTGAAAAACGATGTGTAACTAAAATATTCCAGGTACCAACTAAGATGTCAATTCTGTCCGAACTTCAGTGTTTTCACCCTCCAATGTACACGGTCTCAAGTCATTTGTCCTACAGCATGCTGCAATTTTTACTTCACTTAGAAATTCAAGTGGTTGGGGCTTCTTTTCTCAATAGCTGAATAGTTAGAGTAGTAGTCAGCCACTCTTTTCGATGTGACAATATCGCATGTACTGCTTTTTTAAGAGATGTACATTTACGGGGGAAACGAATTATCTCTATTCAGCACTATTTAATAGAGAATAGCGTCTTCTACAAATCCCTGTGTGTATTTCTCTCTTCTGTGTCAGTAAAACTTTCATTGTGTGTCTATTACATGTTGTTGAATTTCTTGTGTCTGGCGCAGCATGGCCAAATATGGCCCTTGCTCCATAAACCCAAAACCAACCAACTTCTACAAATCCATATGATATTTGTACTACAGGTCGTCTTCATATCAAATTACGTATATACTTCATAATTTCTAATAATACTCGTCTTCGCTTCGGCCATTCTCAAGTCACGCATAGATTTTTATTGGTCGGCGAAACCGCTCCATCGTGCCAGCTTTTACAATAACCTCTCACCACAAACCTATTTTTAACTTCTTGTACAGGTCTTAGACATTTTTATCTTTATTAAAGCATCACCTATTTTATCAGACTTGTAGGGTCACTCTCCGCATTCATCACTTTCCTTTCCATCACTTTTTACATCACTGGCTTTTTATCACATTTGTAATGCATCATCTTTTGATTGCATTTCCTATGTATATTTTTAATAGTCCTATGTATGTTTTTAATAGTCAAGATAGCGATGCCCCATCTCGATCGCAATTTTCTCCTGTTATCATATTTTGAGCCTTCGTAATTTGTTTTTCCAAGGTTGATCTTGTATACATTTCATCTGTTATCCTGCACCTCTTATGTCATCTAAACTGCATCGTATCATCTGCTCAATGAACTCATGTTTTTAAATCTACTTTTTATTGTTGGTTAGACTATTTTAAATTTTTAAATATTTTTACTGTCTTGCATTTGGGCGCAGCTTATCCATCCTTGGACCTTGCTCCAAATCAGCCATCATTTTGTGATAGCAACATCAAAGTGTAGACGCTAAATTTCAAATGCATATCCTAATTTGATCTCGGATAGCAAGTTTCTAGGATTTGGTCCATTCGTTGCTTATAAGTATATAAAGTTTGGAACTCGGCGTTAAATATGTTTCCCAGATCTTTCATATCTTCCGAAATAATCTTCCTATCACGCTGATATTTTTTGTTACTACTAAGAAACTCAAACAAAAATACACGTAATGGTTTTTTAATAATTTTTTGTATGCCATTAATTATGGAGTATTCGAAAATATATGAATAGCGACCTTGATATATTTTGATATAAATCAATTCAGGACTTTTTTAGGCTATGCCATTCATCTGAAAAATATTTAAAGAAAATTTTATGTTTGGTTATTAGATGATTTTTTTTCAATATCTTATTTTCGTTTATTTTTAATTTTTCTGAATATTTAGCATTATAAGAATGGAATATGGGGTTCTGCGATAGCTAAAGAACAACTCATCTCGCAACATTGATGGTTGCGAGACCAAAGTTTGAGGTGACCATGACTTAGTATAGCACGGCTCACATGAGAAGACAGTCGAGTCATGCGGTTTTGAACGAGTCTATTAGTTAAATTAGGGTACTAGTATTAACGAGCAAATAAATCCCTCCAAGAATTGGCGTCTTGTAATGGATATACACACGAAGAAAGTTTTACTGAACCAAAGAAGAGAGAAATACACCCAGGTAAGAAACGAATCTTACAGGAATCTAACCTGTGTCTACAACTCACAGGTTGTTAGCGCAGTGGACAAACCCACTGAGCCACGGTGATCCCAATTCCAGGCAGAATAAGCTGAAAATCTCATGACGCCACAGCTAAACGTTCGAGAGTTTTTACTGCTGAAGTCACAGATTTTTTGCTTTATACATATATAAGATACTAGTTGAATTACCCGGCGTTGCTCGGGTTGAATTGTTTATAATTCATCGTAATATTACTCAATATTATTCCTATAGAGATTTCGAATTGTTTTTAGCCCCCCTGCACACCCAGGACAAATCGAACGGGGTTAATATATAGTCTATGTGTCCCGCAGAATTCTACAGGATGAATGTACCAAATTTAATGTGAATTAGTCTGACATTGATGATATAAATACGTAATGTTATTCCTATGAGGATTTCGAATTGTCTTTAGCCCTCTGTACCATATCGACGATTAAAAAAAAGACCACTTTCTATAAAAATAAAATTATATTATATAAATTTACATTCCACTAGTAAAGCTTTACAGTTCAAAAATTTACAGACGAGATACATAAACGGTATGATATTGAGCGATTTTCAGCGCAACCGCACCCATCTGCACCCACCATACTCTAAGATTCTAAAAAACGTCCAAGATCATCTTGAGGCAACTCCTGTAGATGTTAACTCTGACATCATCTTCACAGCCGGGCCGGGAGAGAGCGCCCCCTAGCAAGTGCTCTGTCCAACGCAGGTTTAGAGATTGCTGCTCCTTATAAAGCCACTCGTTATGGCCCCATGAGCGCGTCGACGATTGATCTGGCGTTAGTTAGAAAATTTCCCTACCGTCGCACCATGAACTCGCTCTCAGAGCTGTCCAGCGACCACAACCCAGTGATATTGTTCTTCGACACGCAAGTGCACTCCTCCAGTAATGAAGGTGTCTTTCGACCAAATTGAAAGAAATTCTCTGACACTCTTTTCAACATTCCATACGGCCAAGAGCCATCTTAAACCAAATAATAAATTAATAACTGTTAACTTTTAAATTTCTAACTTAATCAGTAACTCCGCCCACCGCCCATATCTTACTGATGCATCCTTAAGCACTCACCCCTCACTTGCTACCCCTCCTTGGCTCATATGATAAGTAGGTTCGTCACGTGACCATATTGCCTGCATTACATTGGATCTCCAGAAGACGTTCTCACCACCTCAACGTTCTGACAACTCAACTAGAGAACAGACAGACGCCAACTCTTCTTTATATATGAGCAATGAATGTCCTGTAAAACGAGAAGAAATAATAATTTTCGTTTTCGAACCCTCGTCACTTTTCTAGTGATAAGTGCACCAATCGTTGCCCAAAGTCAATGTTCAGGGTGCTTTTACATGATACACAGGAGTTCAAAATGCGCCACTTACGAGCAAATAGTAACAAGTAAATTTTGGCTGGAAATGCACTCGTATCACTGCGTTATTTGCAAAAATGCAAATTGCGGTACGAGGGGTCGAGAGATGCTCTCAGGCCCTAATCGCACTGTTTGAAGTTAACAGGCGATTCAATTTTCGAAACAGATCAATTCCAAAGAAATGGCTCTCTTTGGAAAAACAAAGTAAGACAAATATCTTTATGCTGTGACCAACAACAGGTTTTTATAAATTTTTAAACACGTCAAGACAAAAAATTATTCTGAGTAGTTTTAATTTAATTTCTCGGAATGGTACTGTTCGAGTTTCTCATTTTAATGTATAGTTCCAAGTGATGAAACTTGGAACTATAGAACTTCATGCAGATGAAATCTGCTACTAACTTTTCATATTTGGCACTTATTTCTCACTCAGTATTTTATTATCCGTAGGTAAACTGGATTAGACAAGAATTAATGGATTATTAATGGCAATTGTAATATTTATGAAGTCTAAACTTTGTTTACAAAATTTTTATTTTGGAAAATTAAATCCTGACCTTGGAGTCTATTTTTTGTTTAAATAAAATTATCATTTTTATCAACAGCTTGGACAGCATTAACTTATTTATTTTACCCCTTAATTTCGATGAACAATAAAAAAATGTTCTCATTATGTAAAAGAAGTTTGTGATTTGAAAGTAACTTCAATGTTTTTTACTTTCGCATATGCCAAATTCTATGGTTTTTTGTATAGATGATACATTTTAGCAAGCTGTAAAATAGGAAAATTAATCCGAACACCTGATTTGTCAAAACTGTTTGAAAATAATAGTTTATTCTTTGATTTATGATGCTCAATGATCTTAGACGGTTTTTTATATAAATAGTTTATTTTGTATCAAAGACTTCATTCAATCCATATTTAAATACAAGAATGAGTAATGTTACTCAGTACATTGATCATCAATATAAGGATCGGATTGGTATCGACTGTAATCCGTCTTTGACTTTTCGTGAGAAGCTTTACAAACTGTTTTAAATAAAATATTGGTTTTCAAATTTTTTCAAAAATTAATATCAAGGCCACTTTATCTTTTAGATGATTTTTTAAAGTTCACACAACTGATTACCAAAATGTGCTTTATGCATTTCAAAAATTGTAATTTAACAATAAAAAAATCCATCAAACCCATCCTTTCATCTTTGGAAGAAAGAACGTTTTTTCAAGTAAGCCGTGTATGTGCACGAAGAAAAAGAAACTCGCCCAACGTGGGGCTCGAACCCACGACCCCGAGAATTAAGAGTCTCGTGCTCTACCGACTGAGTTAGCCGGCCACCGTTTGGCAATCGTCCTAATCTTTACTGCTGCATTTAATTTCTTGGGAACTTAAACAGACGGTGAACTGCCGTTACAGTTTTAATTGATGAACCTTATCTCAGGAAATTTATGAATGTGATAAAGGAACTGATTCTTGTGCAGCGAATCCGCATGTTTCCTCGGGGCTGCGAACTTCCCAATGCCATCCGTACTATTCCGATCCGCATTCCACCATGACCGCAGATTTGCAATAAAAAGACAAAGAAAGGCTGTTACTATCGTTCCGATTGGGCACACTTCGCTGCGTCCGAAAATGACCCCCGCAATCATCAAATCATATAGCCCGGTGCTATTCACCGCTGAAACATGATTAGATTACCGATTGTAATTTTTTTTTTCTGCGTTGGAAAGATCGGCCGCGCTGCCAGATTATAAAACTTTGCTGGAAATTTGAAACGTTAATATTCTCTAGAACAGCGATTTTAAAACTTTTTATCCCATGGCTCGCATAAATTAATTATTAAAATTCTGCAGCACGCCAAAAACTTGTTTTTGCCGATCCATCAAAAAATAGGTAAAATTTTGATTGATTTAAAAAAAATATTTTTTACCCACCCTTTTGGTCCAGTGGCTTCTTAAGAAGTATTTTTAAAACAAATTTATGATACATAGTAATAAATAATACTCAAAATTCTTAAGGGTATTACTTGAAATTATTTGTGAGCACTTGTTAAAAGTTAAGTCACTGAAACGAAATAAATCTTACACAATTTAAGCCGTTTCACATCTGTAAGGCACACCGGTTGAAAAACGCTGCTCTAGAATGATATTTTGAATATTCTGAGGCCCACCCCTGAGTTGGGTTACCAGACATTCGGACAAGTCCGAAATTTTACCCGGATTCCTCCAAGAATTATAAACTATCCGGATTTTTCTGAGAAATCGTCAATTCAATCCAAATGTTTAATTGCTTGAATCGCTTCGTGTACAAAAAATGCGCTAGTTAACGACAGTTGGAAATTATGTGTCGAGTCAGATTTTTGTTTCTAATTTAAGATATCTTTTTTATTTGTGAAACTTATTCCTTGTTTGTAACAAAGTTTATTTGATCGTGTCGGCGTAAAAGTTTTTTATTAATACCCCATTAATTGGAGTTTCATTTGTCTGGACATTCACTGAAATGTCAGGAATTATAATTCAGTTTGTTAGGAACTTCAATTTTTAGATCTGGTAACCTTTGACAAGGGGGGGACTGGGGAGGTCGGACACCCCGAAATGCCCTTGATTAAACGAAAATAAATGTTGCACCTAGGTTAATTGATGCAATTCGAAGTTTATTGCGCTCATGGTGGAAAAGTAGACTAGACGAAAAAAATGTCTATTCGCATAGACATCAGGGACCGCATTCAGAGAAAGTGCCGACGTCGAACATTCCCAAGTATTTCAAATGTTAAAAGACAATCAAACATACTCTGAAGTTAACTCAATCAGCGTGAATTCGTTTAGTAAACAGAAAAATGTATGATTATGTCTGAAAATAATCAAAAATCATTCAACGCAATGTTAATTTAGTATTAAGGCCTTTTGATTAGAATAAAAGGTCTGGGAGATGAGATTGACCCCTCCGAAATTATTTTCTGAATACGTGGTTGGCCCAATCAGGACAAAGCTATATTATTACCGTGTGTACACGCTATAATAAAAAGAATTGGAGAATTTATGGATGATTTCAACGTCGAGCTAAGCATGGCATAACAGTAGATAATGATTTTTTTCCCTTTGAAATCAAGAACAGTTTTAGAGTGTGCTGCTAAATAAGTTTTGGAGTAACAACTTTAAGACGGGGTTTTATGTCGCAAAGGCCATATTTGCCCAAGCTGCGCCTAACACAAGATAACCGCCATTAAATATGTGAAAGGGAAAAAAGAGATTGGGGCACTGAATAGTAGGATGAAAACAGAAAAAGATCGCTTGGATATCCGGGGAGCGCGTCCCCCGTGTTTATTAAAGACAATAAACCCCAAGTGAAAAGTTCCTCCCTGGGTGTATTTCTCTCTTCTGTGTCAGTAAAAATTTCATTGTGTGTCAATTACTTGATGCTGTATGTCTTGTGTTTGGTGTAGCATGGCCAAATATGGCCCTTGTGCCATAAAACCCCAACCAAACCCGTGAAAAGAAAGCATCTCTAGAGAATCTCGGGTCTGTATGCACCTAAAGGAGACGTGCCTTTGAGGGCCAATTCCAAAACTGATAGAATCTGTATGAAGATAAAAAAAAGTGGCCCTACTCATCTTTAGCAATAAAAATGTGTAATTTTTTCGAAATGCTTATGTTATTTCCGAAATAAGTTATGAGACATTTGGAGTTGGGATAAAAAATGCTGAAAAAATATTTATTGATTGAAGTTTTAAGAAAATGCCAAAAACGTCTTCGTGTACAATTTTTGAGATATGAATATCATCTGTCTTTTTTATTGCATTTCTGGATACTTATATTATTTGTTCTGCATGGATATTTTTCTGTGGAAAAACAATTAAATAAATAACATTTTCTACGAATTTTAACGAACTCCCAATTTACGAACCCACATGATCTTACGAGCTTTCATACAGTCCCATCCAAACATCAAAAAATTAATTTTATTAATTAATTTAAAACCGCAGAAAAGAAACACTACCGCCACCTAAATTTGACAGAAAATGCCTTTCGCGCATTAATTTTTGAATGAATTATCCCTTTGATAGTTCAATTCACAATGTTGTGCAGGTGTTATCGTAATTTTCTGAAAACAAATTCTTTTCCATGCCACGAGAAGTATTTTCGTCTATTCATTAAAATATACCTCAAATAAATGCATTTCCTGCATTCTCTTACCATTTTCTAGATTCTTAACCCCGAAATTTTAAATTTTCCGCTTGGGTTGTTTCGAATATTCTTCATTCCTATCGTGGTCGCGTGCAGTAAAAATTCCTTGTGACTTCTATTTTTTATAAAAGTATGCTAATTATATTTGAAATCTGTTATCTTCTCCATATTCAAGTGCTAAGGCTTATCGAATAGAGAGGTAGTCAAAAGAAATGGAAAAAACCATGTTTTCCACCTCCGCGTTCTCTTGCTGTTACTAATACTTGAAAGACTGGTTTCCCGAATCGATATCATTCAGTAAAAAAAAGTTTTGAAAAATGGAACTAAAATAGTTAGCGTTTTCGTGACCATCGATATTTTTTGTCTTTCTCTTTTTCAATTATCTTTTATTAATGTATATTCGTTTCTCTGAAATCCGGGGCTTTTTGAAGGGGGGAAATAATCGAACTTTCGATGCCATGTCATTTTGAAATGAAAAAAGGAAATTTTTCTAATTCCTTAAGATTTGTTTTAAAGGAAAAAATTTCCAAGTTTTCTATGTTTAAAAAACAAGTCGTATCGTAATTACTATACATTACATACCCATGGAATAAGGAAAATTTCGTTTACATAACATAAAAATGGCTTGAAAACAATTAAAAAAACTATCGAGGACACCTGGAATTTCATTTCTAAACGTTTTTCGCCGTTATTCTTAAATAACATTTTTTGTGATAAACTGGCTCGTTCTCATTACTCGCTTTGCATTGCAATGAGTTCAATTTTGAGATCGACCAAGAATACGATCCAAGATTTTTCTCAGAAGATAATATAACTCAGTTTGTTGTCCCTTCGCTAAAATCAGCCGCTTCATGTGATCAAATTCGCCGGTCGGTATGAAATTTACATCACCTCTAGTAAAAGATCCAATATTTTCAGTGACGTCTATAAACAGTAACTAAATTATTTCGCATGAATTTCTTATTTATAATTTATTTCACTTGAAGTCTATAACTTCGCCACTAGATAGCACTATACATGCATAAAAGTGACACATCTCAGTTGATCCGAGTACATAAATCATTTTAAAATGGTTGGTATTCTCCAAAAATATTTATGACAAAGAAGTATTAAATAAATATTCAATTCTTGTTTCTCGGAATTCACTCTTCCTCGGTCACTTGCAATATGTTGATACAATATGCGAAATTGATAGTCCTGTTTCTCGGACTCCTCTCTACCCTATCCCGGTCACTTTTAAAGCATGCTGATACGATATGTGAAGTAGATGTCTCTCGTCCCAGTATAAAAATCAAATTAATGATCGGCATGGCTTTCACATTTTCTAGTAAAGGATTAATAACAGTCTAATCATTTGTTTTAATATCACAGTATTCTATGCATTGTAAATAATTTCTCGTAACCATTTCTTTCCAATATTTTGTAAAGAAAGAAGGAACCCCCAACACTTTAGGGATTGGACTTGGGCCCGAAAGCCCCCACTTCCTATGCCACTTGTATGATTTAATAGAGCTCTCAAGAATCAATCCGAGATAAAGCAAAATCTGATATGCTCTCGTTCTTCAAAGGCTAATGATAATCCCTGTCATTTGAAGTCATCGCATGATCTACCTTGTCATTAAAATAAGTTGTGTTCAAGATGTGTTTATTCCTTGTTTCACTTTTCCATTGTTCGGATTGTGACCCTATGAGTATATTCCATGTTATGCAAGTGAATGTGTGGAGTTTAGGCGTGCCGAATGCATTGTTCAGTCACACGATTGTCTTCGCAAGCTTGGTTGCAATTGTTTGTTTCTTGAGGAATTTCTGTACTTCAAGTCCCTTTAAGAAGTCAAATTGGAATAACTATGCTATCAATCCACCGAGTCCTTTAATTGAGCTCAGTAACGTTAAGCGTTGGAAATGTGAGATCTCGAAATCTTTTTATAGAGTTTGTATCTTGAAAATATAAAATTGAATAATTGTGAGTGATCTAAAAGCATGTGGGAAAATTTGTGATGAATTTGAATACTGGAATGTTCCTATAATAAATATGCGAACCGGTAAAACCTATTTGGAGGGCTGAGTCTGATCTCCGAGTCTGATAAAAGTATTTGGTGGTCCTTTTTCGACCGAAGGGCCGAATAAACCTGTCCAGAGGGCCGTATCTGGTCTGTAACTGATAGAAAAATATTTGGAAGACCGTAACTGATCTGCGAGCCGTGTAACCCTGTCTGGAGAGCCGTATCTGAACTCCAAGTCGGTTTAACGCATTTGGATAGCCGAGTCTGATCTGCGGGCCTGACAAAAGTATTTAGAAGGCCGTATCTGGCCTGCTGACCGGGTAAATCGGGTCTAGAGAGCCATATTTGATCTGCTGGCCAGTTAAACCTGTCCGGAAGGCTACCCAGTCTCCGGGCTTGATATCAATCTATTCGCTGCAAGTTATTTTATCTTACTCGTACGATCCTTTGTCTTATACATATGGTTTTTTGTGGACGAGCTGGTTAAAACTGACCCCGACGAGAACAACGGCTATTTCTGAATTAGGTAACAGACGAGGAGACGTTGGACGTCCACTGCCTCTGCAAGGAGAAAGATTTCATGTATTTTTAACACTCTTGTATTCCGCAAACCTAGCTTATAAATAAGAAATGGAAGTCATACCTACAAGTTTTGACACCGTACAGGGCTTATTGAATTCGTGTCCGTAAACTTCAACCATAACTCACGTTTTTCACGACCTTGACAATAACTTATCTCAAATATTCCCCAGACTTCGTGAGCCCTTTTAATTTGACTCGAAAATAAACACTTTTTCCCCACCATGCTTCGGTAGAGAATCAAAGAATACCGTTTCACTTTTGCTTTTGACTGCGCCAAGTCTACTTGCGAGTGTACAACCTTGTGTGTACCACCCCCGTCGAATGGTGGCGAGAAGCGGAGTTCTAAATAACAGCAGGTGGTTCGGTACATACGGAAAAGTGCAGCACGTCGGGCGCGAAGTTTCTCTTTGGTAGGAGATTGTTCCACTTATCGAAAACGTCTGTTGATGGGAAGAGAACCGGTTTTCGGTACTGCGCTGTTTCACAGGGGTCCTTCGGAAAACAATTGCGTCACCGATTTCGTAGTTATGTTCTCGTTTTCGTTTTATGACTGCTTGGCTGTGACGTATCCAGACATTTATGGGAGGGATTACTACCAAAATCCCTTCACACACCCCTCTTTGTTTAACGGACCTGTCCAAGTGTTCAGATATTTGAAGGCAATCAAATAAATACTGTTCAAGAAAAATATCAGATCTAGGAACTTGAGAAGATTGAACAGTAAACTAAAACCGCAATTCTGTGGTTGGTCCGGAACGCTAATTTGATTCGAATCCTCGCTACTGCTTCGGTGTTGTTGGTTGTCTGAAGTATTTCTCACACATTCTATCTATAAACTTGTAATCTTCGTATATTTTGTTTGATGTACCAGAGAGTGGGAGGGCTTACAACTTTCATCCCCTTATTTGTGCAACTGTTGCTTGGCGATGGAATTCTAAAGATCCAGTGATTGGAGACGACAGCATTTGTGTTCTGTATCTAGTCCGATTTTCCTTTTGAAGGAAATCAAATTCTATAAACCTTATTGTTTAGATAGTTCGATAAAAATTATAGTTCAAATTTAAATATTTCTCCCAGAGATGCCTTTATTTTTGTATACAGCCGTCCGCTTGCTACACTAATCAGTGGCAGATCACACTGCTCGTAAGCGACTAGGGTATTTTTTACAGGACCTCAAAACGAAAAAATATCGTGGAAGGAGTATCTTCCATAACACATTTTCCACTCGATAGAAAATTCTTCATTCCTCTGAATTGAAGTTATTCCTGAATCTAGATTAAACTTCCATAATTATCTAAAACTAAACTACAAACTACTCCATATTTATTTCGCGTCCGCGCCAACCGAAAAAAAGACGAGATGTGGCTCTCATCACATTTTTATATTTGTGTTGATGAGTTCTGGGTGATAAAACACCGTGTGAGGGATCCTTCTCTTAAAATTTAAGAAATTGTAAGCAAGTTCTCTTTGAATTGATTATTGTTACACGCTATTCACACAAGAATCAGATACATAGCAACACTTAGATAACAGTATTATCACTTCACCTACTATAAAATGAGTGCCTGTTTTCTAGCGTTATGAGGCATCAGATACTTTTATGCTCAGCATTTTAACCATCCTTAACCCTGAAAAAGGAAGTTGAAGAGGCCGCCTTGATCAGCTGAATAGTTGAACAGACTGAAACTGAGCTGTAAAATGCAATTAAAGCAAAAACCAGTTTTCCTGTTGTCGCGTAGTCCAGTAAAAAGTTGTTTTGGATGATCAAATATTTAGTCTACATGTTGTAAAGTCATGTAGTGCCAGATTCTAAGAGATGCTAAAAGTGTTTTTATGGGATTAAACAGCGCGACTGAATCAACTGATATTGAACAAAATCTCCAAAGTTGCTGCAATGTGAATATTTCATTAAAGAATGTCAACTTTTTTCAGCGGGAATTCTAAATATTTTACATTCGATACTTTTTCTATTCCTAAATTAGTCTCGATCTCATTAAATTACAATATTGATTAAATTACAATATTGATGTTACATTAATTACAATAGTGATTAAATCGTGAATCAATATTGTGTGTGATAGAGTTCGTCCAATTAAACAGCTAATTCGAAGACGGAAGATAAATGAAACGAGCACTCTGTAGATGACAGTCACAGACGTTAAGATTCACCCAAAATGACTTCTATCAACTTGTTCATCTATCGACCTGATTGATCGCATTTGTTGAAATGATTGTTTTATATGGTTCACTAATCGGATCCAACCACGTAAATCAGATTGCGTACCGTTTCCAACTATAGTGTGCCACTTAGTTTACCTTAGTGCTTTCAAGTGTCTCATGTGCGTTTCGTCATGAAAATTTCAATGCAAATATCATGAAAAGGACTTTTAAAAAGATAGATGAGTTGCCAATTGAATTTCCAACTAGGTAGCCAAGTGGTTAGCGCTCTGACCCTTGGTTCAACCAGATCTGGATTCAAATCCCGGAACATAGATTTTCGTAGTAGTTCTGAATCCACTTTAAGCCGAAGACCCCATCAAATTAGCTCTCATATATAAAAACAATGGCCCGTAGAGTTACAAACCAAATTATTAATCCGGTTTATATAATCATTGGTATGAAACTTGATGCTATATGCTGTTACCCCGACGTATTTATATTGATTTCATAACCTGTTCACGTTCCTGATACAAGACGGTTTCTGACCATTGAAAGCAAATTTTATTGTCTAAAACAGTTTCTGACACTTATAGACTATATCCGAACAGAGTAAATGCATTTAGCAAGTCTTTAAAATTTTGCTGTGGCGAAGGTAGTTCCTACACTGTTCAAGTAGTATCACCTTCTCTGGCTTCTGGGTACGTAACTCAAAATCAACAGCGCACTGGATTTAAACCAAAGTGAGAGCTCGGTTATTTGCAAGCTGTTAAATGGTAATGGATTTCATACCTTCGTGCCACCCAAATTGGGTTCGTGTGTCACCCAGTGGCATGAGTGTCATAGGTTCGCCATTCCTGACGTAGATCAAAAAGCGGGACCCTAGTACAAACTCGTCATAATTTGTAAGAGATATCTCTAAGTTTTTGCTTTCCTTCCCTATTTCCTGTCAGCTAATTTTATTTTCTAGACAATATAGGTATATCGTTTTTAATCTATATATATAAAGCAGAGTTGGCGTCTGTCTATCTGTATGTTCTCTATACAAATCTACACCGTTTGACCAATCCACACCAAATTTGGTGCACTTATACTTTGGAACCCTACGAGTAACGCAAGCTACATATTAACCCCCGTTCTCTTTAACCTAGGTGTGCAGAGGAGGCTAAATAAATTCGAAATTGCCATAGGAAAAACATTGAGGCATATAACGGTACGTAACTCAGTTTGTTTTACCAGCATCGATCGAAAATCAAATTTTCTAATAAAATAGTTTTACCAGTATTGCTCGAAAAACAATTTTTTCCGAGACGTTATATTTAAACAATTTAAAATTCTAATTATGTTTGAACTGATTTTTTATTTCTTTCCACAATATAAATAATTTAGGAATATTTGAATGATGAAAATGGATATTTAAAATACTTAATTTTACACAACTTGCATTTTGTAATGGAACACGAAAAGCCAAAGCAAAAATCTCATTGATCATAAAGAGTAATTTTGCAATTCGGTATCTGGCAACGCCAGAATTAATGTTTTATTTTATAAATTAGATTCAGAATTCTGTGTTTTTGTATTTGAATTAAGACAGAAATGTTGCGGTCATATTTGAGCATTTCTAAGTTTTGTAAATTTGTGTTCTTTTGTAAATAATTCATTATTGTCTATCAATATTTTTCAAGCGTCTTTTTCGAATTTCTCTATTTCAGAATATTCTCATGACGTCGAAATTTGACACGCTTGCTCAGATCTTTCGTATTTCAGAATTCTACATTTTTCAATGACCAGAATTTCGTTTCTGTTTGTATTTATGTGTTCCATATTACAGATATATTATTTAGGAGTTAAATTGTAATGAATTATTTTTATTTTCTGCCAAATACCACTAGACATGGGTAATTTCTTGGTTGTATATGTATATTTCGACGAACTTTCCTTAAGTCTCTACGTTATAGTTTGTAGAATTCTTTTCATACAATTAAATGGAAACCTTTTTAAGTAAGGTGTATAACTTATTATTTTAAAATGACTGGTAAAGTTAAAATAAAGTTGTTCTAAAATTTGATATGTTACGTTAAGTCAAAACGGGTAGCCATACGTTGTAGTTCAAAGATGTTTCTAAATTTTGACATATTTTCATTACAAGACGATTAAAATCAATTTAATTTCCATTTGTTTTTCATGTTTCATGGGTATTATTGAAAGTTGTACTCCATAGTCAAGTAACTACATCTATCATTCTAAATAGGTACGTGATGACCATATAGAAACTGAGTCTCTTAATTGGAAAAAGTACCTTCAGTATTCGATTTAAAACTCAATTTTTCTGTTGAAGGAAAGCTAATTTTACGTAAGACTGCTGATCTTGGAATAATATCATAGTAAGGAAGTATGTAAACTAGGCTGTTGAAAAATAGAAATTTTTCGTCTTAAGTGGCAGAAGGTCGAGGTTGCTTACTTGAAGTTGAAACTGTTCGTATACAAGTTAGGTACCTGTGAAACATTAATTGAAAGCGGCGATTTTGTAAAAAGTGTAATCGATTGAGTTTGCTTTGTCTACACTGATGACATTTGTTTTAAACAAGCTCCGTTATTCCACGTGCGGCTGAATAGAATTTTCAAGAAAAAATGTGTGCTTCAAAATAAATTAATCACGAATACCGTAACAGTTTAATCTGCCATCCTCTCAATGATAATGTAACTCGAAAACATCGAATCCATGGTGCAAGGGTACCACAAATAATAAATATTGATTAGAAAACTGAGTGCAAGACTACTCTGAAAGTTCCTCATTTTTACTGAAAATGAACTTAATTGGCAATCGTAATCACTCCAAAACTCAAAATCGACTTCTGAAGTCATGTCGAAAAAAGCTTTTGTAGTTTGTCGTACAGCAAGAGTGTGATGAATTTGAAATGGATTATATGGATGGATATAATATGTATACATATTTAAGTCCGAAGTAAATTGTAGAAGCTATGAAAAAGTTGAAACGATGTTAAAAAATATTTTCTGTACACTTAAATGATGCTTGCATTTTTCTATGAAATAGAATCAACATTTAACCAATTCAACCCGAGCATCGGCGTTAATTCTGCTAGTCTCTACTATTATAAAAGGAAGTGTTTGTGCGTGTGTTTGTGTGCGGTGTCCATACGAATCTATAGCACTTATAGCCATGAAATTCGGCACACAGGTAGTCCTAAAGGTGACTGAATGTCCCTCAAAGCCCGAATTTTAAAATTTAATCTAGAAAAATTTTAGTTAATATTTCATGCTGCGCGTGTATCCCTTCCTCCACTATGATGTAACTTCTCACACAGACCGATCTGATAGATACTTATCACACATGCAATCTCTTCACTAAAACCACTCCATTCACATTGAAATGATGGCGTAGTGGGTAAGGTCCTGCGCCGAAGTCGCGCGTTGGTCCCTTTATATTGAGATCCCCAGAGTTCGAACCCGGACGACGAATAATTTTATTTTTCGCCTCTATATTTTTAAAAATAGTAAATATACTCTAATCCTTCCAATTTTTTCTGTACTTACTTTTACTTTGTCCTTTTGTTTTTTGAATTCAACACAATTATTTTTTTAATGTAATTGATTTTATGCGGCTTTTTCAATTCTGGAACTGGTTTCTCTATATTGTCACTGTTTTGTCCTTTTTCGTATCACCAATGAAAAGCAAACAACTGAAGCTCCACCCCCTACATGTTCGACTCCAAGTGCCAAGTTCCCACTATCAAGAAATTTTCTGCAACTCAGTTAATAAATTACATGAAATGAAGTAACAGTATAACAAGACTTTAAAAGTATAGCGTTATATTTAAATATTCAATCAAATTTTTATTTCAGTAGTGGTTTTTCATAACTTTTGAATTTGTATAATTTCTGTATTTGTATAATACAAATCTATCGACACTACATGTGACACAGTTGAGGCTGTGAATTACACAACAGTTTTTGAACACATTGGAGTCATCTGGAGTACCAAACAGAGTTTTTGAACACATTGGAGCCATCTGGAGTACCCTCGCACATATTACAGCTAGAAATTGGGGCACCGATTATGCTTCTCAGAAATCTGCATTCACCTCACTCTGCAATGGAACAAGACTCTAGCAAGAAACTGATGCCGAATATTATTGAAACCACCCTCATGACTGGACATGCCGCAGGCGAAGACGTATTCCTTCCTAGATTCTAGGATCCCAATCATCCCTTCGGATCTCCCTTTCCAATTTAACGACTTCAGTTCCCTATTCACTTAAGTTCCGCCATGAGCATCAACAAGGACAATCGCTGAAAGTTGCAGGACTCGATCTCATTAAACGGTGTTTCTCCCACGGTCAACTGTATGTGGGTTGTTCAAGAGTTGGAAAAGCCGAGGATCTTTACTTCCTAGCTCCAAATGGAAGAACATTCAACAAAGTGTATCATGAAGCTCTCTAAGCAAGAATCAGTGAGGTGGAAGGAATGAGGCGACATGCCCGTGTCATGTCGGGTGGTGGTGGGATTCATTCTTAAAAATATTGTTTTTTTCTTTTGAATATTTTTAGAATCTTAGGACAAACAAGAATGATGTCACGGGCAACGCCGTGCGGGTACTGCTAGTACTAAATATAACTAAATTTTGTGACAGATTTTTAATGTTTAAAACAAACTACCAAAAGGGTACTAGCATTTTTAAATATTAATAAATAGATGCGATAATTGTTTAATAATGATATTTGTGTACTGTGTAAACACACTTCGATTTAATTTGTGTTGCTTATCATTCCTTATATCGGTATACCAATGGCTCTTAAGACCATAAAGATTACAATTCCGATCGTGATATTTTAGTGGCGTCCAACACTTTTTGGCCCAAAAATAAAAACCCAACCTGTGATAATTATTTTGATAAATTTTATATTTCAAATCGGAAATATTTGCGATTTTTAAATTCCTGAAAATATACCGTGCAATTCTTCGAGCGTTTATATAACCGTTTCATAAAACTCTCGGTTATTACATAAAAATAAAATTATTTGCTCGAATTGTCATGACAGCTTCCTGAAATACATAAATATGCCAAAATGTATTTTTAATTATATTTATGTCACAGAAGTGTGTATAATTCATTTTATTTGATTTTTGCTTAACTTTCTAAATCCAAGTTATGTTAAAAAGTCGAATTTGATGCTAAGAGATACAGTTAATTATAATATTTTCAATATCTCATTGCGATTTGGCTTTCTTTGGGATGTTTTGTTTATATTTAATTTTGAGGTACCTATTTCGAAGTAAGAGAGAGTTAATATAGTTAATGTAAATTATTTATTTAGTAAACTTAAAATCTAGATACATATTTTTCAACGCTAAGTATTCTTTATTTTATGTCAACCGCTACGGCCAGTGTTTTTTTATTAAAGTTATCTGGTTATGATCTCGATTCGAAAATTTCGCATTTCATATAACAAGGGAACATAGGATTTGAAGAATATGTTCTTAATATCTGTACCCCAGAGGTAAAGTGTCGTAAGTCTAAATTGGCTACTTTTCAGGAAAGCGAAAAAACTAACTTTTCACTTATGGAAAACATGGATATACATCGTTCTAATCGATCACTAATTCAGACTAGAAATCCCTGGAAGTTACCATACTTTACGACTAGATAGAGCGCATTTTTTTGTGTAGAGTTGTTGATCTAACTCCAAACTGTCAAGAATGGACTTACGACAGTTTACCTCTGGAGAACAGATATTTCACCAAACTTCTTACTTGCATTAATTATACCTTGTATCGTTACGTATAGATGGCGCCACCTTCAAGATAAACCTGCAACCCGCTTGTTCTCTTTGTTACTCGTGTTAATAAATGTTTTTACATCTGCAATCACTTTTCGATTGCGGTTTTTCCCGCAAAATAATTAAACGTTTTTTATATTTGTTAGGAAAATACTTGGTTAAAATTTGCTGATTGAATTGATTCCGGGTGAAATGTCGCTTTGTGAAATTAGTTTATCAAAACACATTTAAAAATATTTTCGATTCGCTTTGCAACCCATCTTTTTACTTATTGTTCCATTTAAAATATGAACAATTGGAGAGCTCCACTCCCACACACATGATTCATGACTTCATTCTGACTCATGTACTTTTGCTTAGTAACCCCTCCACTTCGTGAAGAGCCGCTACTGAAATTTCTCACCCCTTGTATGCTCCATTACATAATTGTTTGTGAATGAGTTGCCACAATTTTAGTTTTCCAGTTGAAAAGTTGTGTAACTTGGTGTTCCAAGTTGATATTGTCTTGAAAACACCATGACTTCGACTGATGCGTGCAAACATTTTTCGGGAATCAAGAGAATTCTGCTTGACATTGCTTCAAACATTGTATACGTTATTTTACATATGAAATTTTAATATTTTTCAAGCCATCAGTTACAAGTCCTTGGTTCTAAACTTTGCATATGATGACATATTTTGTAATTTTATTTGACGATTTTGCTATTTTTTCACAGAATCTGGGCTTTGAGGCCGCCTTTGCTCAGTGTGTTTGGCCACTGAGCTTAGGGACCTGCGAGTGATAGGCGGCGTAGCTTCGATTCCTGTAACTACCCTGGATGTATTTTTTCTGTGTCCGTAAAACTTTCCTTATGTATGTTATTATTACTTGACGTTATCTTTGCCATAAAAACTCAAAAACAACCGGTGAATTTTTTAGATACCTTCATACAAAAGAACAAGCATCTTTTGCCTTGAAAAATATGTTCGTATAATTTTGTTCGTATAATTTGAATTGAATTGAATTTCATGAATTACACGATGGACACAATTACAAAATTATACGAACACACAATTACACACAATTACAAAATTATACGAACATATTTTTCAAGGCAAAAGATGTTCGTATAATTTTGTAATTGAATTGAATTGAATTTCATGAATTACACGATGGAGTGTTATTCTCGGGATAGAGAAGCCGTGACACATTTTTCATGATTTCTCCATACAGATGCTACTTCTAACAAATTTTTCCTCCTTAACTTTGGTTAAAAAAGTATTGTCCGAAACATGGACTTACCAAACTTGAATGCTAAATTTTTGTTCGCGAAACCTGGCTAGAAAAGTTAGCTATTGAGACCGAATGGAAATCTCGAATTCTGATGACTGATCTTTCATTTGAATCGTTGCAGTTTTCACTTTCCTGACTGATTTTATATTCATATTCATATATTGATATATATAAATATGTTAATTTTCTTCTGATCGCCGTATTTCCTCTGATATTATAATAATTCCACTTTGTTTCAGATGTGGTTTCTCAGTTTAATCCCAGAAAAGTTTACTTTTCCATCAACTCTATTTTCTTAACTAGAGTTCACAACCTTCCAAAAAGACTCGTTTATGAATAAAAAATTAGAGATATTGCTCGTGTGCTGATGGTCCCACCTTGGGTTATCAGACGTCCGGACTAGTCTGGAATTCGAGTGCATTGACCGGATTCAGTCGGGAAATTTAAATTGTCCGGATTTTTCTGAGAAATCATCAGTTCAAGAATAAATGTTGTAATGCTTGAATCGCTTTATGCACACACACAACGTGAGACGTTCACAGCAATGCTCAAGTTAGGTCTTATATACGGTATTTTTTTATTTGCAATACTGTTATTTCTTGTTTATGACAATATTTATTTGTTTCATTGCGAAATGTTTTTGTAAGTACTTTTATTTGTCCTGACTATCCCTGAAACGCCATGAATTCTAACTGAGTTAGTCTCTGAAACAAGTCTGGTAACCATTGCCGCACCTGGGTTTTTTTAACGACGTTTTTATCAGTAAAATCCAAATTGATTCTAATAGTTAACTATTGATTGCTGAAGGATGATTCTTAAATTAGTGGTTCTGTGGGTATTCTGGTTTAATTGAGAGGGATAATGGGGGGGGTTGAATGCCGCGAGATGTACCTGCAGTATTGTTCCATAATTCAATGTAATTTGAATTCAACATTTAATTGTGCTATCGAAGTGACAATGTATTTGATTGGTGCTATTCATGTTTTAGTAAAACAAAGTAATTTCGGAACATACCACTTATAGTTACGCACCTATTAATCTTTCCAGAAATGATTCAATAAAACAAATACTTAATTTTTAGGACGTACCAGAAACAAGGTAGAAATAATTTTCTCTTTCAGAATTAAAAAAATCTATTCAGTCTATTCTATAAATCTTTAATATATATCTAGCTGCATAAATAAATTGCTCTACTTTAGAGATCCCTAAACAAATAGAATGAAGGGCCTCAAGGAGATATATATACAAAATGCCTCCAGAGCTGATAGAAAAACACTATAATGCATACGTTTTTTATATACAATTACCCAAATGTTTATCTGGCACGCTTTTGCTACTTGTCTTGTTTGCTTATGTGCAATCCATATATTTTTGTTACTTATGGTATTGCAAAAAATGTCATATTATTAAAGGCGATTTGTATTCTTACATTTACAAAATTCATTTTTTAAATTAGCTGTAAAGAATATCAATTTAAAATAAAATTGAAAATTTCGCATATGAATTCGGACACCTGTCACCTTCATGAAATAAATGTATTCATGAAGGCGTAGTATTTAAAAAAAGATATCTTTACTTTGCACTTAAATTCGTTGCAGGACAGATGCAACATTTTTTTAATTATTGGTAAATATTTTTTCCATTTCTGTGATATGCATTTCTTTTGACCTTTTGAGGAAATCTTATTATTTTGTCCTAAAATCTTGCCATTTAAGATCATACGAGTTAAGAGCTGGAAAATAAGAATGTTTTTATAATTTAGTAGAAATAATTTACTGGATTTTACAGTATCAAGTTTTTCGCATTATTTTCTTCATTGGATTTCGAACAAACAAAATCCGTAGTCCATCAACGAAAAAATTACATTTCGATTCATCAGCCAATACAATTGTAACGTTCTTAACCATCACTTCAAAGTAATAACACTTTTCAATAGTAAAAACATCAACTTGGCGATTTTTTTAAACAAATATCCAATTTTATGCAATAACGTTTATGTGAAATATTAAGAGATATTGATGGGGCACCCAGAGGATTCTAAAATTAATCCTCAACTTTTCTGGGAAAATAATACAATTTAATAGTGTTCACCTACTTTGACGGACAGGCCATAGCCATTATGCTTTCTGATCTGACTATCCACAGCTCGTAGTTACTTGGCCATAAAAACCCAACCAACCACAGCTCGTAGTTTAGATAAAAAGATAACTTTAGTGTGAAACCGAGGGCCTCGTATTTTAAAAATATACAAATAACTTAAGTCAATTTTAAAAAGTTAATATAAAATTCAGAGTTTCACTTCAGAGAATGCTGTAAGTTTTATTACTTTTTGTTTCGAGTGACAATTGCAGTTTCTTCCATTTGTGAGAAATTTGTTTTCCATTTACAACCCGTTCTTTACTCTTGAATGTTAATTGTTCCAGGAACTTCAATTATTTCCAAAGCTTCGAATTCTGCCGCACAATTTTACAGCATCATTTCTTGGAGTTCTTTTGACATTCAAAATCGTTGAGTTCGTTTATTCTAAATCCGTCCTACTGATAATCATTAATTCCTCAAAACAAATTTTGTTTAGAGGAACTGGGAATATCCGTATTTGATTATATTTCTACATACCGCCTTTCTAAAATACTGTAAAAAATTGAATTTTCTTATTTGCTGTTTTCTAATTGTTTAATGCCTTTCAAGAGAAAACAATAAATCTGGCATCGGTTGCTTTATAACAGCTTGTGTTCTCTGATGATACTGAATTTCTCATGTAATTAAAAACTAAACCGTTCAAAGCTACAAACCACATTTTAATGTTTTCTGTCGTGAATGGAAGGGGAAGTTAACAAGTGTTCATTGAAAAGGACAAAAACATTTCAGGCTGATGAAATGAAAAGGTGTGGTCGTCGTCCGTACAGAGAGAAACCTACAGATGGGTTGAACATCGGCTTTTGAAGTGTTATCGTCGCATACTTTGAAATTTCACAAACCATGTTCTACAGATGGGTTTAATCATGTGATATTGTCGAAAACAACTGTTGAGTGCTCCAACTTTAAAAATTAGCTTTCATCATACTTGCTCCTTATAATTTCAATGGCCAACTTCTGTAGTGCGTAAGCACTATCCTTTTTACTGTTCGAGTTCCGACACTTGTTTGCAAGCTGTTTCCGACACTAATGTGCAAGTAGAACTGAAATATTTGCAATGTTAGTCGTTTGCAAATATTTCAGTTACGTGTTCGAACGGTTATAGGATTCACTTTGAAACTATTTTCGAAATATCTTTGTTTCTATTTTAATCTAAATCAGCTGCAGGCGGTGTATGTTCGATTCCTGTAACTTACCCTGAGTGTATTTCTCTTCTGTGTCAGTAAAACCTGTATGTATGTTCATTAATTGACATTGGCTTATTCAACATGGCCATTGTACCATAAAACCCAACCAACCTTCAATCTAAATCATACCGAATAAACCTACATATTTTTAAAGCTGATGAAGCGAAGTTCAAACCATTGATATCAATAATTATGGTAGGGATCTTTGGGTAAAATACACTTGTGAGAAAATATGTATACGATCAGTTTTCTACAGTCGCCGCTTTAAAATATTTTTTCGTAAAGCAGGGACATAAATATGTGAATCTTCAGCTGAATCTACGAATGTTTAGAACAATATTTTAAACTGAATTTTGGCCAATTGGGCTGGCTTGTAAACTAAAGTAGGCCGAAGTCACTCTGGAGCTTTTTTATTAGATGCCCTCTAAATGTGTATTATATACTTTTATGATTCAGTCGGCCGAGTGGTTAGGATTACCGTTGAGGTCAGATAGACGTAGCACCAGCACGTCATTTCTAATCCTTCAATTACTGTAGAGTTTGCTTAGCGTATAAGATTTTGCTGTATTTGATTTATTTCAATCAAGGTTTATATTTGATTTGCTTACAATCGGCAAAATTAAAAATATCAACCCGTCCTGAGACACAATATTTCTCAATTATAGTCATGAAAGCCATACTAATAAGAAATCTTGTAAATCTGTTATGTAAAATGATGTGATGGGAGTCTTAACTATACATTTTACTTCAGCCAAAAACTCGTGTTAAATTGGGTTCTAAACGCAATCATTTGTTTTTAATTTAATATTTAGAAATTATTGTTTCACTTTTCATTATATTTGCCAACATGTCCGCGGACCGGATAAACCTATTTCGATGTCCGGATCTATTCGCGGACCATAATTTGGGACTTTTGTTTTACTGGAATAATAGAGGGAATGCGGACTTTATTATCAAGCCATCAGAATTGAAAAGCCATTGAAAAATCCTTCACAATTCGATTTTTCCATTCACCAAGCACCTCGACTTGTACCCCCATCGGAAAAAAAAGACCCGACAAAGCCCGAAAATAAAATTTCCTATTCCCATGAAGTGGAAAAGTAATTTCACCATTTTTATCGTTCACGTGGCCTCTTGAAGGGCGGCTAAATCTGCTACTTATCCTTGCGCTGATTGCTCGCAAATTTGGTGCTATTTCTGTTGGAAAATTATTGCTATCTTCCACTAATTCATGATTCACCAAAGCAAGTTTGTGGCAGATTCTTGCAGAGCTTTTGGTGTATATGACGACAGAAAAGAGAATAGTGGAAGAACGATAGTAATTTGCAAACTGCCTTTTCACGATTCTTCAGTGGACATGCGAGATCAAAGTATTTTGTCAAGGGCATAAAGTGTTGAACGTGGCACAAGATCAATGCTGACAATATCTATCCCTTGTATTAAATTTGAAAGAAAAGATACCTTCTTATTCGTCAATAACTGCAGATTTTTCTATGGAATGTTTCAGTCTGTAAGAACAGTAGCAATGCGAGTTCATGCTTTTTAACACATTTTCAGAGCCTCTCAAAACTCCACCTCCATTCCATTTTTCCATTCACCAAGCACCCTCGACTTGTACTCCGGCAAAGCCGGAAAGTAAAATTTTCAATTCCCGTGAAGTGAAAAAAGCAATTTCACCATTTGTATCGCTCGGATAGGCTGTTGGCTCCCTCTCGCCATGTTGTCCCGCTCTTGTTTGCCCATTCAACGCTCTGTTATCCCCTTTCAGCTGCTTGTTTCTCGTGGTTGATGCGGCAGCACCACATTTGTTCCACAAAACTCATTAAGGCACGCAATTCTTTGCTTGGTTTGAGGCGTTTAAATCTGTTTACTTTTCAACACTTCTCCCGCCGCGGAAGTGATTCGCCTGAATGGGTTTTGAACCCCTACCCTCACTAACGGTCATCGTTCGATGATCCTTTTGTGGCGAGATTTTATAATATAGGGTCATATAGCAATCCCATTCTCTCCTGTTGAGGAAGATGGAATGTTTTAAGAGCGAGTGAAACATTTTTGGCTGTTTTTCTTAATGAATCTGGAAATGAGTCATCCATTCGTTCACCCTTGTGATCCCAAACTAGCAGAAACTGTGTTATTTTTGCCGTGAAATTCTGAACCTGAAATTGCATTTTGTTTCCGATTTCTGCATGACTCAATGCAGGAAACTGTCCTACATCTCATTCTCTTGTAATCCGTATTAATTAGTTCTTTGGTTGGGCTTTATTCTTTAAAAAATAATCATTGCTTAGTAATTTTAAAGTTTCATGGCTTTAGTATTACCAAGTGGATACATTAATTTTAAATACGGACAATAAAATTAGGTATGTCTGTAAGTACTTTTCATTTTGTTACTGAAAATTAAGACTTTCCAGTTTTATGTTTTGAATGCTTCGTTATTTATTTTCTTAAATCTTTTACGGTAATCTGATACTAATGCTTTCCAGAAATACTTATCTGTGTGATTCTATGAAACTAAATAAATAATAGTAAATTATGATCATAAAAACTATTTTTGCTCAAAATAATGCACGATATATGAAAAATGAAAATCAGTTCTACCATAAATACTTATCTATAGAAGAACTAAGAAGACTAGCATAGATACCTATCTATGTTATACCTATCTTTGCTGTAGTCTTCTCAAACTAAATAGAAATGCGTCTGCTATTTTCGCTGTCGAAGTTCACAGTAAGTATGGTCTGTGATTAGATATATAATCCCACATAATTAACATTTTTTTTTCATTTGTATGCAATATTGGCAACCAATAAAAATTGATCCTCGCACTTTCTTACATTACGTTGCACCAGTGACTATTCGTCGTTTGAAATTTTTTTGATAATTTGAGTCAAAAATATTTTATTCTGTGCGATTTTATACTTAACAACGCGGTTTTATATTTTATACAACGGGTGCATTTTAAGCGGTAGTTCAAAAAATATTTCAAGATTTTTTAATTCTCATGAGCGCTATACCTGGGTAGGGTCTATGAGGTGAATTAATGTTGTGAATAATAATTGATTAATGAATATTAATAAATTACCAATTAGGCCTTACCTAGCCTTATTGTTATTTTAGTAGTTCTCTTCATTTGCCCCAGTCCAAAAAAGTTTAGATTCGCCTCTGGGCACTCGAAGCGCAGGCTGACACGCTATTCATTAGAAGAAATTTCATTTCAATGACTTCTCACACACTTAGAAAAGCTGCTGTATTCTTCAAAGAAATAAATCTGTCACATCCGATTCGACATTTTATTTATTTCATATCAGTCTCCTTTAAAGAAACGAGTACTATACCCTCATACCCCCGAATGAAATCCTGGTTGCACCCCGAATGTTCATCATAGTTCTTCAAGAGCATTCCTGAATAATGCCAGATCATTATCAGCATCAACAGGTGGAATTCAATTTGAACGAAGGAAAGGAGAACAAACACACAACTCCTACTTCCCAAAAGAATCTTCCAAAAAAATCTCTTGAACTGTTGACGACGGTTCCCATCAACGATCTTTCAAACGCCACTCGTGTGCGATTGCTTCAAGCTAAAAATAAATTGTTGTTTTTTTAAGAGAGCTTCGATGAAGCCTTTCTGACATAACTCTAGTTCAGTTTTTTATTATCTTGTTTTGTTTATTCCTGTTAAAAAGCACCATCCCGCCCACAATTCTCTCTTCAACTGCTTTTGCTGGTGTTTACGCACTCCTTGGCAATCCTCCAAACGGGAACAATCATCTGGACTTAAATATAGAATACTTCAGAATCGCTTCATAGCTTTCTGCCATCTTTCAGAGTGAGGCTCATGGAATAACTACCTAGTTTATGAAGACTCAAAAAGGTTCATAAAATTTTGTTTCTTCAAAAAGGGTGTAAAAATAACCCCTCACCCAACAACATTAAATTGCAGAATTCTATTTTAAACAAAAAAAATAAATACATTAAAATATATTGACCTTTTTAAAAGAAATTTGAAAATTTTTGGCGGTACGTTTGAAATAAAGCGCTGATTTTGGTCTACATGACAGTAATCCCAAAGGTAATGCTTTGCACACATAGGTCTGGTTGGCATAGAAAAGATCCAAAACGACTTAAAATCTGACCTCAGATTTGTATCCTGTCATATTTAGGAGGAAAATTGACGGAATTAGGCATTTTTCTATATATATATAAAATAAGATGTGTGTGTGTATCTTTTCTATACAAATCTACACCGTTTGACCAATTCACACCAAATTTGGTACACTTATACTTTAGAACACTGCGGTCAGCATAGGCTAACTCTTAACCCCCGTTCTATTGGCCCTAGGGGGCTAAAAACTATTCGAAATCGCCATATAAATAACATTGAGCATAGATTGACTGCTTTAGGCAGCTATGGTTGCTTTACCAGTGTTGATCGAAAAACAATTTTTTCCGAAACAAATTAAATTACAATATTTATGTTTGGACTGACTTTTTAGTTCTTCCCATGATGTAAATAAATTATAGATATTTTATTGATGAAGGGGGGAAGAATATTTTAAAATATTTATGTTTGCTAGGAAATTCAAGGAAAGGTTTTCAGGAGTTCAAGGATGATTTTCAAGGAAAGTTGGTGTATATTTCGACCAACTTTCCTTAAATAATTTATTGAATACGTAAGGATTTGTAGAATTCTGTTTCATAAGCTTTTTAGGTAAGGCGTGTAACTTATTTTAAAATGTCCGGAATAGATATATGTGAATCCTCCGTTGAAAGCAGTGATTTTCTTTCTGAAAAATTCTGTAAAATCGACCTTCTGCTCTTTGAAAAATTTTTATCTATTCCAGTTTAATTTGTCTACACCGATTACATTTATTTCTAACCCAAGCACCGTTATTCCGAAAAGCACAAATGAAAAACTCATTGATCATAAAAGCGTAATTTTGCTACTCTATTTGACAAGTGTAATGTGCATTTTGTTATTCTTGCTCCTGGAGGTGAAACTGAAAAAATTGTGTATAATCAAGTTTTGTGTTACATTTATATTACAGTGAATTTGTAAAATATTTTACTTCATGATGTGTGTTCTGTCCTTATACTTTAAGAAACCTGTTAATGTAATTACTTTGATTTTACACTATAGATTGATTTGATTCATTTTCCTGTCTAATAGATGATTGGGATAAATACCCGGGCAAAGCAATGTTTCGGTCATGTTTGAGCATTACTAAATCTAACTTTTAATTGATTGTGTAAGTATTTCCTACTTTATTTGACAGGTGTAATGTGCATTATTGAATTAAAGTTCATTATTATTATTTTATTTCTATGATGAGTTTTATATTTTTACATGAATATTATGAATATTTGATTGATAAAAAAGATATTTAAAATATTTCATTTTTCATAATTTACATTTTGTAATGGAACACGAAAAACTTCAACTCATTAATCATAATTTTGTAATTTTAGATTTGGCAAACCAGAATGAATGTTTTATTATTTTATAAATTTGATTTAGAATCCCGTGTTTATCTATTTGAGTTAACACAGCGAAATGTTGCAGTCATATTTGAGCATTACTAAATTTCATAAATCATTATCGTCTTTATCAATATTTTTCAAATGTCTTTCCGAATTGCTCTATTTCAGAAAACACCCAGGCAGTCGAAATTCGACTCTGCGCATCTTTCGTTTTTTAGAATTCTGCATTTTTTCGTCGGGATTTCGTTTCTTGTTTGTCTTTATGTCTTAATCTTTTACATATTGCAGTATATTCAGGAACTAAATGTATATATTTGCGTCCGAAGTATATTGTAGAAGCTATGAAAAAGTTAAAACGTATTTTCCGTACAACTTAAATGGTTGCATTTTTCTGTGAAAGAAAAGTGATTATTCTAATTCACTTTTCAAGCAACATTTAACCATTTCAACCCGAGCAACGCCGGGTAATTCAGCTAGTATGTTAAAATAGTGAAATGTATTGAAAATTTGTCGTCAAACAGAGCAAAATTGTTACAAACAATATTTAGGCTTAAAAGCAATCTAAACTAAGGTGTTTGACAAAATTCGGGAAATCTTATACATTGATGCTTGTTTTCATGATGAGATAGATACATTGTCATGTAATCTGTGGGGGGAAATACCGTCGGCTTACAAGTGAAACACACTAAGTCAGAATTTTCACGATGTGAGTTTTTATTTTTTTGTGGATTGGAATGTTGTGATACTTAAAGCTCACCGGTTTGAGGATCACAACATTCTGGCTGTCTACTAAGCCATTTTTTCATTGCATGAAGATCAGCTTTCTTCTCGATAAACACTTTTTTTTCCTTTTCTCAGAACTCTGCTTTATCCCTTGTGTTTCACTTGTAAGCCAACGATATAACACTTTTTTATTTATTTTTGACTAATTTTTATTTTTGACTTAAAAATTAAATAGTCTTTAAACAGCTGTACCGTAATTCTTTTTTTTAAATAAAATTAGTTTCTGCTCTAAGCCATCTATGGTTTGACATGCGTACGGAGAAAAGTTGCGCTGCACACTGCTAGTCTAACAATTCTTAACGCTAACAGTGTAACGATAAGAACATTCTTAATGCGAACAGTTGCAACAATAAGAACACCTATTCGAGAGATCTTTTCAAGAGTTTCCACAACCTGTAAGTGTTTTCGCCAACCATTATCGTAAGTTTGCAGAATTTAATTGAGAATTTTACTTTTACCCGAAGTGGGAAATGGCTGGTTAATTGTGAACTTACACCACCACCGTGCATATATAACCCGCTGGCATTTTTAATGCTTATTTATGCTCCCGCAGCACTGGGAAAATTATTAATGTCCTCTTACGGGGCATTCATATCACTTACGCACGATGTTCCTAGAAAAGTGCAGTAAATCTCGATCCCAAAGAAGTGTCTTCGCAATGTCTGATAAACGCCTTTCTAACGAGACGCTGATTCTCAGAAACGTTGAACGAATTATATCATTCGGGCCAGCGTTTCTAGAACTTTTCCATGATGCAAACCGGTATTTTTTATAATGTATATTTCGCGGCCCACACATTAAGTCACAGATTTTTATTCGCAAAAGGCGACCTAATGAACGCGAATCTTTTAAATTAGATATAATAAATTATACAGTTTAACAGAATTTGATTATACTCAAAATGCCGATCGCACAATATGAAATTAGAGATATCTTTACTAACAAAGAATGTTTATAAAATAAACAATGTGAAAAAGTAATTTTCGCTCTTTAATGCGGTGGGAGATGTTTGGGGTACAGCAGCAGAAAAAGTTTCAAGGATACTATGTGAAATTGAAGATAGTATAAAACAAAGGAAAGTTTACAAAATGAACAATGCAAAGAGGTAATTTTCGCTCTTTAATGTAACGGGTGATATTGGCGTAAAACAAGAGAAAAAGTTTGTTGTAATCTTAGGTTTGCTATCCAGAATTTTTTTTTACGAAATTAAAGCACGGAACCCAGTTTTGCACATTTGTACTATAAAAATAGACATGCAGGCCCAAAAAAGGTTGTCCGTTTACGCATAGACGTGGCATTTCAAAGATTTTCTTGACGAAAGTTTTGACGTCACTCCTGGTCATTCGAAGCTTCAGCGCTAAAACACTTAACTAGCCTTTTGACGTCTCTGGAGTTGCCCGTACATGAGACTAAAGTCATACGAAAATAAAGCACTAAATGGAAATTCAAATCCGAATGTGAGTTAAACTATCAGTTGACGGTGAGCATTATGGTTTCTTTTCCCACCCTTATTACCAAAAGTTTTTAAACTGTCCACTTTCTACCCCCTTTTTATCACCACATCCCTTGCGTTTAATGCTTCTTTGTCGGTTCTGGTTATCTTTTGCTTTTTAGAACATGGTCTGAACTACTAACTGTATCAATTACTCCTAATTTCATCTTCTTTCCCAATTATCGTCCCCTTTTTTCAGTGATTAACGACACTAACTTTCTCCTTCATAATTTGTTTATTTTTATAAAATTTTCTTATTAATTCTGATGTGGAGGTAAGCAGTCATCTGCCAGATACTCCGTAATTGATACGTCTGTTCCGTTCCGTGGTTGCTTTCTTTTTCTCTCCCTAGCTTAAGCCGACAATTCATTGTTATTTGAAATCTGGGTTGGATATAAGTAAACTGATTGTTTATTTTTAAGGACTAATTGTTTGTATCATCCTAACTAAAAAATCAAAAGAGCTCTCTTCGGTGTTTTTTCCCTCGTGAGAATTTAAATGAAGGTGATATGTAGTCTTCGCTCACATTTGGAATAAGAACGTCATACTTTCTGTCCGAAATTTTCATCCTTTGATCCAGGGGTTCCCAAACTGCAGCGACTCCTTGAGGCGTAACGGGTATAAGAAAAAATTGAAATCTATTATGCATAAGCAAGTTTACCCTACCTATTAAGCGTACATACTTGTGTGGTGTAGCTTCTAAAATTGTGAAACCCAAATGAACAGGGTTAACACAGTGGAAAACATTCATGCATTTGTTTCACCATTATGAACAAACTGTACACATGAGGTCGACCCCAAATTTTTTCTAATCCCGGCCAATTAATTGAACTTATCCATTATGGTACTACAAGGGCGGATTTGTAACCCACTTTGTGTTATCCTGGTCCAGTTTATAGAAAGGCACACATTCATTCAAGATGGACAAACATCCATGCTTTACCTCAAATCCGAACCAGGAACCTTTCGATTCAGAAGCCAGCATCCTGATCAGAATACCGATTGGTCGGCTGTATAGCAAAATTATACCTATTCATCGCATCAATTCTTTTTTTTTTTTTTCAATTCTGAAATTTTGTTTAAATTGTGTATTTTTACAGCTTAATAAAACCAGTAATATCATAAATGAATGTTTTCTTTTTTAAGAAATACCACCAAATCGAATTTGGACATTATCTTTCTTTCAAATTTTGGGTATAGTGTCGTCGCTTGGAAAATGCAATGTAAAGAGGAGGCGCCATTTCAAAAAGGTTTTTTTTTTTCGGGGGGTATGCTCACTGCATTAGCAACCTGCTAGTTGTAAGCTGCGCAGGTTCGATTCCTTCCTGGGTGTATTTCTCTTTGTTATTGAAACTGTCCTTGTGTATGGCTTTTTACTTGACGTTGCTTGGTACAGCTTGGCCAAATCTGGCCCTTGCGCCATAAAAAAACCCAATCCAACAAATTTGTTTTCATAAAGCCACTGATTCTTATAATCGGCAGTTCGGAATGCAGATTATGAAATCGTTCTATCCATACTCCAAAGTTATAAACTATGACATTAATTAAACAGCCAATCAGAAAATTTGGGAACCCTTTTTTTTATCAATCGAACCGAGCTATCTTCACTTCCAATTGATTCAAACGGTTGAAATCCAGAGTCATCCGATTTTCGTTCTCTACCCCCCGACTGCTGCCGAGTTCTTATTGGTCGGTGGCACGTCAGAGAGGACCGGGAAGCCGAGGAAACTTCCCATCTCCCAGTCCCTTCTCCCACCAGGGATTGGATGGGCGCCTGCTGATGGGCTTCGGGATCCTTTTTTCTTCGCCCATTGTTTTTATCTCGTCACGGAATCCCATCAGATGAAGTGCTGCGTCCGGAACACGAGGTCCGCCTCCGTGTTTCTGTTTTCCCGCTGCCCCTGAAAGTTTCTGGTGTGACCCGCCGCGCCGTGTTTTGTCTCGTCCTTTCCCCTGGCTGACCTATGGCCCTGCGTCGCTCATTGTCTCACGACGCCGTCCGACCGTGGTGTTGACACTGCTGTGCGGTCACAAGTGCTCTTCGTCGTTGCATTGTGTGTGGTGAGGGTCTTTTGAGTGGGTTTTTGATTCTGGCGTAGAGGATGGTGCTGCTGTAGGATAACTCTGGTGAGGTAAGAGAAAACGTTTTCTGGAACTTACTAAAAAAAAGCTCTTTTTTAGGGGACAGTGCACTTTCAAAACAAACTTTAAAAGTTATGATCCGATTGTTAAAAAATTTTCAGACTGGTTTCTTACTAAAAAGTTCATACATTAGGATTCGCAATTTTGTGCTCCCACGTGAATTTTAAAAGAAGTCTTATCCTTTTAATACCCTCAAATTTTTTATCTCTTGAATTATTTTGTAACCTAGAGAGCCAATAGCTACTCTCTTTTCGTTAGTACTCATGTCTCAAACTTTATATATAAAGTTGTGCTGAAGTTATTACAAAATACGTGGTGAAATTTTTGATAAATTACCAAAAATTGATAGGTTCCATGCGCATTACCCATATCAATACTCGTTCAAGGTCGAGTGTCATAAAAAAATCGATGACATGCTATCTTTGGTTTGCTAAAAATTGGTGTTTTTAAAACTGGGTACGTGAAATCCAAACAAACACTCGTGAAAGTTTCTTCTGCACTCACAGGTTAACGTGTTGGGATCTATGTGAAATGTAGCTTTGAAAAGGAAAATTAGCTCTGAAAAGGGCCTTAAAGAGGCTTTTGCTTGAGGTGTGGGAATCCTGAAACTCAAGCACAGTAAAAGCAACTACATAAATTACCTAATTGTGTGTTTAGAAAATCACACTTTCATTATAAACAAGGCAAAAATTTTAGTTTCACTTTTTCATTAAAAAGTTATTTTTATGTAAATTAGTTGAAGACATGAGCATGTCGTCACCACCTCACCAAAACCACGAATCTAAATTTTTAGGTTTTGTTTATTTATCCATACTTTCATAAAGAAAAATACATTTACATGAAAGCAGGAAAAAGCACCAAAATTATAAATATAGCCCAGTACGCAGAAAAAGGAACCAAGGAATGAAACAAGCAATAGATAAAATTCACGAAATAGAATTTTAGTTTTTATAAGTCAATGACGATGAAATTTTCACCTAAGTGTATTTTCTAGACCATTTGGTGATGTACAAAGCGTGAGTTCTCTAATTCATATTCTGAACAACCTAACTCGATTCATTTTTCATGTAGCATCAGACCTTTAAAAGTATTTTTCTCGAAACAACGATTTTGCATATTCTTACCTTTAGCGTGTCGACTTGCACGTATTTTCGGAATTTATTTTGTTTTTCTTTTCACCGTGTATTTGTAATATTTATCCCTCGTATATGGAGGGGTGAATTCCATCCTGAAAATAATGAGGAGTAAGGGCTTATAGAGCCCCTATCTCCTGATTCAGCTGCCATACGAGCTCTTATTTGTCTCATGTTTGACCATATCTGTATGTGTATATATATACACTGCTGGCCACCCAAATTGCAACACCAAGAAAGACAAGAGATATCACAACACAATTTATTTAACATGTTGACCAAGTATCAAATGATTAAATTTATAGACTTCTGTGAAGTGTGGTTCCTGCCAAAATCAGTAGCCAGAGTAGCCGCCATTGTTGGAGATCACCGCTGCCACACGCCTCGGCATTGATTCAAAGAGACTTTGGATGTGTTCTTGGGGTACAGCAGACCAAGCAGCTTCCACACGTTGCCAAAGTTGATCTGGTGTGGCAGCTGGGGATGTATTCTGGGTCAATCGTTGAGCAACCATGGAACACATGTTTTCTATCGGCGAAAGATCCGGAGAGCGAGCTGGCCAGGGAAGCAATTCAATCTGTCGATTGACGAAGAACCCTTGGACAATGCGTGCCACGTGTGGTCGCGCATTATCCTGTTGAAATATGGCTGTGGGCAAGCTCTGAAGGTAAGGAAGGACAACTGGCTGCAACACCTCGGAGATGTAGCGCTGGCTGTTTAAAGTACCGGCAATGCGTACTAGAGGAGTGCGAGAGTGATATCCAATACCGCCCCATACCATAATACCCGGTGCAGGACCAGTGTGGCGGTGCATAACGCAGCTGTTCAGCATCCTCTCTCCACGGTGTCTCCAGACTCGAATCCGACCATCGTGGTGTTGCAGACAGAAGCGTGACTCGTCAGTAAAGACAATTTCATTCCATTCTGCCGTCCACATCCTTCTTTCATCGCACCATTGGCGGCGGAAACGTCTGTGGTTCTGCGTCAAGGGTAGACGAAGCAATGGACGTCTTGCGGACAGACCACTCTGCTGTAAATGGCGTTGAATGGTACGCGCAGACAATGGATGATGCGGTACAGACTGAATGTGCTGTGCTATGGTTCGTGATGTGGCTGAGCGATCCGTCACTGCCATACGCACAATATGCCTGTCATCACGTGAAGTGGTGCACTGAGGTGGATGCGATCGAACACGTCGGTCCGTCGTACCCTCCTGCATCCAACGATCACATATCCGCATTACAGTTGTTTGGTTTCGTCCAACACGACTACCGATTTCCCTGAAAGGTTATCCACAATCTCGGTAGGCCACTATCCTTCCTCTGTCGAACTCGGATACTTGATCAAAAGATGATCGCTGTTTTCTACGAGGCATAGTTGATCGTTTTTTTGAAAAAAAAACACAAGAAAAACACAATTGCCGTACTTGAAATCGTCGAAATCTCCAAGCCTTAAATAGCGCTTTGAAGTGGCGCCACAGGCGCGCGTGATGTGCGTCTGCGCTGAAATTCTAATCATTTGCATATCTCACCTCCGCTAATGCATGTTGTAAATTTCATATTATTTGCATGCTTCCTTCAGGGTGTTGCATTTACGGTGGCCAGCAGTGTATATATATGTATATATATATATATGTATATATATGTATATATATATGTATATATATATATGTGTATATATATGTATATATATGTATATATATGTATATATATGTATATATATATGTATATATATATATATGTGTATATATATGTATATATATATGTATATATATGTATATATATATATATATATATATATATATATATATGTATGTTCGCGTGGCCGCCATGGTACAGTGGATTTTCCCACTACGCTAAGAACCTGCTAGTTATAGGCGGCGCTGGTTTTCCTGCTACCCTCTCTTCTGTATCAGTCAAAAACTTTCCTTGTGTGTGTCCATTACTTGACGTCGTCTGTCTTGTGTTTGGCGCAGCTTGGCCAAAGATAGCTCTTGTGCCATAAAACGAAATCCAACCAATCCACCAACCTTATGTTCAGGGAGCCTCAATCCTAAACATGGAGCTCGGGTGTGACCTTGGATCAAAATTACGAGGTGTTGTCCTCGGATCTTTCCCTTAGGGATAGATCCCGGACCGTCCCAATTGTTTCCCTGTTGTTCCAGTGCGACGCATATTTAACTACCAAGCAACTATGTAGGCTCAAAAATGTATTAATCTTTTCAGTGTGTTTGTGATAAAGGTGTGCTATTGTATAAATGAAGAGAAAAATCCATGCAGTTCAAATTATACGAGTATTCAGGATGCATAGTTTTATTTCAAGTCTATAGTGTGGTCATAGTGTTTGTCTGTCACCCAATATGTCCCGGGTTCGAAACCCGATTTGTAGACGCATGAGGGTGTTGGTGATTGCTCCTGTTAGGAGTAACAGTGGCTCTCACTGAGTGCTTCCTCACGAATAGTCGCCAGTTCGCTCCTTGTAGTGCCGAATGGGTCGGTGGTCGGACAATAAAAAAATGTCAACATAAGCCTATCAAAACAATTTCAACTTGGTGCTGGGGACAGGAGTGCAGATGCTTCGGACCTGACCTTGCTCAAAAGTAGAACGTTGTCAACGAACTCCAAGCGTGCTGTAGGCGCAGCTTGTCCGCTATTGGACCTTGCAACCCAAGAAACCCAAATCAACCAACCAAGCATGCTGTATGCATCAATGGAATTCATAGACAAGTCATGTATTCAGAAGAGACAAAACAGCGCAGCATGGCACACACACTCAAATAGGGCGACTCAAAACAAAGGGTACTCCGTTACTGAGGGAACGGAGCTCTTTAGATTCTATCTTCAACCTATTTTACTGTTGACACCCTTGTTTAAAATCCAATTAACGTAGACGGAGCATCCGGCAATAGTTGTTCTGCCTCATTCAGGACTTCGCGAATCGGGAATGCCGCTTCTTTAATTGGCAGACGGTCAACGGGAAACTGAACGTAACTAGTTGGGGGAAAGTAGGCAGTCTGTCTAATGAGAAGTTCTGGAGACGCCCCCACTTGCGTGTGCTTCTACGGGGGTTATTTTTGTGATATGCGACTCCCACGCTTTTTTTACTACTGCAGAGGAGGAAACTCATCCCTCAAGAGGCAAATGAGAAAGTAAAGTTATCACGCTTGTGTGAGAAGAGGGTGGGTGTTCCGTTTTGAATCGCGGTGTTGTTTTGGCTCCTGTTTCCCCTCCCAAAGTGATACGTTGTCTTTTAACGTTTTGCGAAAAACTGTTTTCGTGCAGGATGGGACTCCCTTGGTCAGGGCTTCCACATTTGCACTCTATAACCGAGTTAAAAATATTGTTAACGGCCTTGCTGTTTATTCTTCAAGCCATCTACCAATTTCATTTCTCCTTGGAAAATTTCTCGAAATCATGAATCGATCCTAAAATTATTTTGCCCTCAGGGGCACATCTCCTTTTGGTGTGTTCGGGCTTCATGAACCCGAGGTACTCTAGTGATCTTTTCTTTCTTAAAGGTGTTTACTGTCTTCAGTAAACATGGGTGTCGCGCTATCTTTGTAGCCACGTGATCTTTTTCTACTTTCATCTAAAGATTACATTCCTCAGTCCCTCTTATATCACGTTCGTGTTATTTTTTACTTAAGTTGTAGCGGGCCGCTGTAACCCGGTTGGAAGAGTAACGGATTAGCAACCGGAGGGTTGCGAGTTCGAATCCAACCAAGACCATCGTGTTCAAAGGGGGCTGGTACACGTTAAATCTGTCGTGGCCTCAAATGTCCTCACGTTGGCGTGGTGTGGAAGTTTGGAGAATGGGGTGCAGCTCAGGTGTTGCCTCGTCATCTGACTGTGGTTCAAAATTACGTGGTGTCGTCCTCGGATCTTTCCCTTCGGATTTGATCTCGGACCGTCGCCAATAGCCCATTGTGTTGCTCCAGTGCGACGTAAATTAAAATACCTTCCTACCTTGTCTTTTTTGTGTTTGACGCAGCTTGGACAAATATTGCCCTCGCACCATAAAACACAAAAACAACCAACCTAAAATTGTTTCTTGATGCTTAAAATTCCCATTAGTTGTCCGAGTTGAACACGATAAAAGCACATTCCTGGTTACAATCGATCAATTTATGCATTCTGCTTGAACCTCATTAAATGTTGCGTAACCTGATGCATTGAATAAACTTGATGGGGTTCTAGATCTTTTCTCTGCAAACCCATCTCCAAATTTTAAGGACCCGACTACTCGACTCCACGAAACGATCGATTTCTGGCGCCACCCTCCTCTATCATCACATTCTTCACCAACTCCATTAGCCCTGTAGAAATTTTCGTTCTTAAATGAATGATCCATGACTTTCATCACGAAGTGGTACTTTGAAAATAATCATCAAAACTTTACGTTATTGAAAGTAATAAAGCATTTTTATTACGTCACATATTTACAGCCATTTTCAAACTTTTGGTCCACGGCTCTGCTCTATCAAATCTCAGCGACAATCTCAAATTTCAGTATAAAGAATTCCATTTAAATGAAATGTATTTAAACTGAATGGCATTTTTATTAGTAGTATGAATTGGATTTATAAAAATTGTATTAGCGTAACTAACGTCCGTGAACTAAGAGAAAAATTATAATATTGCTTAATATTTCTTCCTCAGAGGCGTATAAATATAAGACTGGACAGTTTTACGGCTACATGTCCTGAAGGACGAAATCTTCAAGGTACAAAACTTTAGTCATCGAAATGTATCATCCCTTTGTCAGATCAAGACGCTTTTACCTTTTCAGAATTGCGCCTCTGCCACTATCCACCTCGGCTTATACCGACTGTGATATCAATAGTCCGTTGTGTTGATCCAGTACGGCGTTAATTCAACTATCTACCTACCAACAGTGATATCAATAGCCCGTTGTGTTCCATTTTGACGTTAATTCAACTATCTACCTACCGACAATGATATCAAACGACAGCATTTCATATTATCAAACACAGCATCTTATAAAATAGATTCAACAGAATTTATTTTGGTATAATTGAATAATTTAGGTTTTTGTTTCCTTGGTTATATCCTTAAGCTCCGCTTGGTCAAACCTGGCCCTTGCACCATAAAAATTCAATTAATCAATTCTGAAGCACCTAATCAGAGAGCACTCAAACATCCTCTCAAATGTTTCGGTTTTCGAAAATAATGTCTAAATTTGGAATAGGTTGTCAAGGTTCTTACCGTGCAAAGTAATTCTCAACAACGAACCAGGTATAGAAATTAATATTGAATACATTGGTTGTATGCAATAATAGGACCCATTCATATTACTTTTGCAATAAAAGTTGACCAGCACTTACAGGATCAAATTAGCGAATCAAAAGAATAAAGGAATACTAGTTTTTATTAGAGTATTTAGTGATAAAAAATTACAAAGTTTATAGAAAAAGATAATTTGAGGTACATGTGTTTTAGCATCTCTAAAGAGTTTTATATTGCGTGGGGAAATACTTTTATGTGTCATGTTTTTATACCTCTATGCCAAATGCTTGTATTTAATATGGTAAAGTTAACGCGCGTCCTTTGCATTTCAGAATATATTTAAAAGTAAAGTAGGAACAATAGATTTTTATAATCAAGTTTCTGAAAATCCCGACAATGAGACTAATTTTGTTAGAACAAAATCTTTTCTCAGAATTGTAGTTGATATAATATTTCATTGGTGATAATATGGCGGCAGTGTAATGAATTATGTTAATGAATTTGAAATGTGCTAATGTTTAAATAAATCGTACTTTTATCATGTGAGAGATTATTCAAAACTTCCATTAAATTTCATGTTCTTTGTGATTTAGATGAACGGAAATACGCTACCGAATCAAAATTGCCCAAGGTGGGTAGGGTAGATTTTGCAAATAGTTTGTTGTGCACGAATTGCGATACGTCTTTCGAACTATTCAGTTGTAGTTCAAATCAATCTAAATTCTTTTGAAATGTATTCGTAAATCACTCACATACTGAAAACAAATCCTTTTATGGAGTTCGCAGTTTTAACTCCCAAAATAACTCATAAACTCTCATTCAACCACTTGAGTGAGGCAGACCAGAATTGTCTATAAATATACTTTTCAGTTGGAACGAAAGTGATACACGTGGCCGTTTCCAAATAATTTATCGTGGGCAATAGGTACGTATTGTATATTTGACATCGCACAGGTTTTTGACCTGCTGGTTGATGTGGAACAAAGATAGCGATTAAGCGCTATGTTCGCTCAGTTTTCTACTGCAATATGAAACCGGAAAAAGTTCCAGCTTTAAGTGGCCGGATAAAAGTGCTTGATTTCTTGATGAGAAGCGAAAGAAACGAGGAAGAAAAAAGTTCTGGAGGAATATAACATGTGGGCTTGGCGTGTGTAGGTATGGAAAGAGTGCAGCTGCCTTTGACTCTTGGTCCGTAGAATTTTTTGCCTTATTACAAAAAGGCTCGCAGCTGTCGAGCTGGCTTTAACCAGAGAAGAAACTTTATTGAAATTGAATAAAGGATCATCAGTGCTTGAATGCAATCTTAACCTTAACTCTATTAACCAGGGTTAGAAATTAAAAGAAAAGCAGGCGTCAATGTCATCTAAACAATTCGCTTCAGTTACCACAATGGGTGATATAAAGACACTTGTTTCTACTTGGATGTAATTTTACATGTATTTCGGTTACGTGGTATAAAGACATTTTAATGGCTAGGACAGGACTTGGGAATATTATACACCTATTTATAAATACTAGAGGTCGAACTTCGACCATAATTCATTTAATTTTTAAGTTTGAAGGTTAATAAGGTTCTTTTGTCAAAGAGTATACCTCTATATTCATTGCATATAATTTTTTTGAATTTCGTTCTATTACGTAAGCTGCGAGCATGTACAAATACGTCATAGGAAAAATGCGGTATAGCTTGGTTAAGCCATATCTAAAAAACAATAACGCGTTGTTTGACATTTTCTTGGGTTTTTTTATTGCTATACTGGCCACAGGTTTCGCCAAGGCTACACAGTTAATTTGCTTATCTTTTTCAAATCATATAAAATTTAAATAAAAAATAAACCCAAAAAATGAAATAAGGAATACGTGCTTCGTATTTGTTTATATATTTTTTATTGAAACAAAAAACCCGGGTGGTTAAAAAAATAAATATTTTCCATTGAACTTGAAATAGTTCGACAATGAATTTAATGATTCAAAACTTCTATGTAGACGATGTTTTTTGTAAAAACTCTTTCATCGTTTGCTAAATACCCTTGACCGTTATATTCTGAAATATAAAATCTCAAACCATCGAATGATCGAACTCTATTTGCTGCGACGTACAATTGACCATGTGTAAAAACTGGCTGCCTCAATAAAATTCCAATTTTTTCGAATGTTTGTCCTCGAGACTTATTTATTGTCATTGCAAATGCAGGTAAAATTATAAATTGAGTTCTTTGAAAGTTAAATGATAAAATAGTTCCGGAATATGTTAAATTTATACGTTGAATCAAAATTCTCTTATTGCGTGCGGTTCCAGTTAAAACTTCGCAATCAATAGTATTACGATGCATAAATTTGATGCGCATTCTCGTTCCATTGACTAATGCTTCCTTTGTATTTAAGTTTCTGATCAGCAAAACGATGCAATTAACTTTCAATACTAACTTATGTGGTGGCAAATTATGCCAAATCTCATACTCCTCCGTGCGCGCAATGTGCTTAAAAAGGGGTACAAAGTTTTTCTTCGCGTATTAATATATAGATAGGAGAGGAGTGGAAACCCTTAGCATTCATGCCTAACGTGGATCGCCAACGACTTTTCTTGGTCACCAGAAACCCAGGGCTCACCTTAAAAACAATTTAATAAATGAATATCCAACTTCTTCACTGCGTTGTATATTTAAACTCAGTTGAATAAGTTAATTAAAAAAATTAATAAAAGCTTCCCATCCTCTCTTGTCTATCTCCCTTACTTTTTGCTGGAGTTAAAAATTGCTTCTCTAACTTGTGGGGCTGCATATAGCAGCTAAAATTACTCTTAAAGGCAAAAATGAAGTATTCACGCTATCAGCAGAATAGATTTGGTTGAACTACCTTCAATCTTTTCAAGTGAAGTGGTTTAACCTCGAAACCACACTAAAAATTCCTCGCCTATTTGTATAGCGGCGTAATATTCGATAAAATACTTTCAACGGCTAATCGAATAGAAAATTTTAACCCCTACTTCACCATGTTAACCATGATATTCTCTGCTTGAAAGGGTTTAATTAAAATTTCTGTTACTAAAGTTTACATTCTTTTTTTCTCATGATTTACAGTAATCACTTACGATGTTCTTTGATTTTTCTCCCTTGTGATTTTTGAGTATTTTGTAAAGATTCGTGCAAGGCTTAAAAGACACTAAATATGTTCCTCAAAATTTCGGTTGGCACTTAAGAAAATTTTGCATCCAAGATTTGGTGGTTTTGGCACGCACACTTAAAAAGGTTACCCACCTCTGGTATAGGCTGTTAGAAGAAAGAACAAACTCGGAATTTGCAATAAACAAGCAAAAAAAACTCAGAAGTATGGCGTCAAAAATGACGACTGGCTCCAAAAACTCGGTCGTCAAAACGAAATTGATACGTGCGAAATACGACTAACGATCGCTAATTTCGAACTCTGGAAGTAAATGCCATTGGTCCCATAAACTTAAAAATCTGTCTGTTGCCTCGAAATTACAATGATGTATTAGTTTTTGTTATGTCTACAGTACCCCAAATATTTTGGCAAATGTATTTTCGCCTTCTTAGATCTAAATTATTTCTCCCTCTTAGATCTTTAATTTCTCAAAAAGCTGATGATGGTATTGGCTTTACTTTTGCACATGAAGTATCACTTCCCAATGCTTAATTACCTTCATTGTCACTAATGTTCAAATTTTTAAAGGAATGAATAAAACTAATGCCTGGCACTTGACTTTACGTCATTCGCCATCTCGCTTCCCAATACTTCTGTACTCTATTACTAAAATGATTAAGTTATTGTTTTTAAAATTATTAATTATTTCTAAAGGGATCAAGTAGAAAATGTTTTCTTAATACTGAATAGTAATGTAGGAAATACAGTTATTTTTAAGTGCTTTCAAGAAGCTTTTCTTGTATGCAAATTTTTTTATTTTGTTGAAGTTTTTTGCAAAGTTAAGTGATAAACCCAGGTATACAATAAATTTTACTATCCAAAAAATTTCGTCCATGCCACGGTTTGAAAACTGTTAATTTAGAACATTAATACAGTATCGAATGTAGAATGTGCCTTAACATGCGACGGTAATCATTACCTACATATACTATGACTTAATGAACAGTAAACAGAATTATACATACTTCCAAAATTACCCTGATAGAGGTGTTGACAATTCAACTATAGATATTTTCAGTTCACTTTTTTAAGGCAACAAATTCGAAACGTCAAAAATTTGTTTTAATTCTCAACAATTATTTTAAAACTCCGCAATATTGTTTCGTCTTCGCCTCAATTTTGTTCCATTCTACTCATCCATAAACTATATAATCTTATACCAAAACAACTTCAAATCGCAGGAAAAGCAAACAAACACCATTGCTCCAAGGAGGTTCGGCTCTTCAGGAAAATTCCACGTATCGCACCTCTGCGTTATTTGAAAAGGGCCGCCTGTTGCTTTTAAAAATGATAAAACTAACAGGAAAGCACCACTTCATCCTTATCACAGTCGAGGCAATGAATGAGGCGGATTACTTCGGTTACGCTGAACAAATCTTTTCCGTTGGGCGTCTTGGGTCCGTCTAAACAGCTGTGCCGCAGACCTGCTTCACTTGTCAGATAGGAAACAAACGACGATCATGTGAAATCTGAAACAAGTAACTATCCTTTGCCTGTCGTTACAAATTAAAAGTGTTTACTATTTCAATTTTGTCGATTCATTGTCATATTTGTGCGAAATTCTGTGTTTTTAATGTTTTTTGGATTTCTTATCTCTGGGCTGGGCCTTCATTCAAGTCCTCAATCCGATGCTGTGTTCCGGTAACATACCATTTGACTTGAGCTTCTATTTTAAATAATTTTGTACTCATATTCAAGTGCACTTTCGAACTTAAACCAAGATCGCAGGTATCACAATCTATGAAAATTAGCGTCTAAGAAAAAGAGTGGTTAAAACTTAGGCGTTCGTTTTCACGCACACAATTGAAACATGAGAACCAATGTGCGTTTTAATTTAAGCTAATGTACAAGGACCGATTCTTATGCTTGCTTTAAAAACAATCCCTACACTTTCGCAATCTTGAATAAAACGGTACTGCAGGACCATTAATACGAAGGAATATTATGTTGCAGTGAGTCTGGTTCTCTTCCTTAACCCAACAATAAGGTTCTTTAAAAGCCACGAATCCTTCTGACGTCTTCCTCAACTGCTTTACATAAGATCTTTTTCAATCCTTCCTTCCCAGACATCCGTGTCGATTACAGGGGGTTTTGAGGTCAAAGCCTTCTCTCACAAGGGTGAGTGTTACAATGATGTCGCCTCGACTGCTTTACATAAGGTCTTTTTCAATACTTCCTTCCCACCTTCCTGTGAATCCTTCTGACGTTCAATAATTGTCTTGAACCTTTCAAATTATTTTACTAAATATCGTGCTCAGATTCAGATCTTGTGTCCTTTTGATCGCTCGATTAAAATTGTTTTGAGAAGCTCGATATGTTCTCACCACGGTTGCCAAATCCGTGGAGCACCACAATATTTTTATGATTTGGGCCCGTCCCTTCAAACGTAGGGGATATAAATGCAGGGATCCCGGGAATAGGCAGTCAAGTCACGTAGTTTTGAACGAGTCTATTAGTTAAATTAGACCTAAAGAAATCGCTTCCACAATTGCATGGATTCTGGTCCTAAGTTTATCGTTCGCAGTCGGTAGCGATAGCAGTTATAATTCGTTGGCGAAGGAGGGACATTCAATGGCGATCGCCATTCATGCTTTTGCGTATGGAAGCCTTTTCCCAACAAGGATTCACGCTTTTCAAAAATCGACTGTTTCAAAGTCGACTGCTTTCTCGCCGGAGCCACAATAAATTATGAGTGAGATTTTCAGTGTAAACAAACTACCAGATGGAAAGCAAAGAATGTATTTCAGCTCCCAAATGCTCTCACATGAATCATATCGGGCTGCCTAAAAATATAGTTGATCCTCGTTTTGATGACGTTCGGCGTTTAATCTAATTGGCGTTGATATAAATCAACTATTATACATCAATTCGGAATTTTTATTGGCGAAGTGCTGAAATCATATTCGAAAAACAAGCGAAGTGTCGTTACGTTCGGGAAAACGTACTGGAAACACGTTCCGATGTAAACAAAACGCCACCTGAATTTAGCTTGACAGGAAAGTCACGTCAAGAGACGGGGACACCTAATTCTATAGTCCTCATCCCCTTGCCCCTACCCAATATTTTTTGGTTGCCCCCTAAACATGAGGGTTTAGGTTTATAAATATATACATAGAATGCAGGGCTACTAATTCCGCACCAAATGCTTCTGCCTGCTTCAAGCTGTTCTAATAAAACATTATTTTAAAAATATGCGTCAAATTATAAGTTCTGGTGAAAGAAGTCAATGATTTACCATATTTTATCGATGATTTGCTTGAAAATTTATCGATAAAACCGTCCCCTCCGCAATAAAAAAACTTAAATTGCAACTTATTCTAAAATATCTGCTTCTGTTTGGTGCCATTTTGCATTAAATATAGCCAAATAGGTAGCGCAAACTATATACTGAAGCCAAGCAGAAAAAAATGGCACATTGAGTTGCTTTTTTTACTAAAATTTCCTCCCTTGCTAAAGATTTTCAAGAAAATCTGCTCCAAAATTATCAAAATAGGTGCTCCGAAAAGTGCTCCCTGTCATATCTTAGCAGTTAGAGTACCCCTGTGTAGATGGTAAAATGTATGTTAATAAAATAATTTATTTCGAAAATCCACATACAAATGAAGCCTTATTTCCCCTCCCAATAGTTTCCCCCAAGTTTATAACGCCCTTTAAAAGTGATAAATATTTTTAATAGAATCCTTTTACTGGGTAGGTCCCGGTCTAATTACCCCTTGTGTGGCAAAAAAAGACCATAAGGTGACAAACCAAACCATTTAAAAATATTTTGAGAGATGTTAGTAAATGATTATTGATGCTGATATAATCGTTGATATCTCCAAGATATGCTAAACTCCGTTGCAATAAACACGGTTCGTAACTTGCAACTCTTTGTTGCCCAGTCCATGACTCTTCAACTCTTCCGTGTGTATGCAAATGTGATCATCATACTTGTGTGGATGAGCCTGACGATTGTGGCCATCATTTGTAAGCTCTTCAACGATTAGTTTTCCATCTGTAAAGATAGGGTTACGCGATTAATATAAATTACGATGAATAGTCTTACAGGCCTTTTTCTTCCCACGAAAATCATGTAGCGAATAAAAGGGTGGTAGGGGATGATTGATTTTGTAATCACATCAGAAGAATTTGTTATTAGATTATTTAAATATTGAATTGAGCACTGCTTTGCTTCAGTTGTCAGTTTCCTCTCTTGTAATAGATTCTTGTTGATTGGTAATTAGTAGATATGGGCAGAGTCGAATGCTTGGTATTCGAGTACATTCAAGCATCGAAGAAGTATTCGAATATGTATTCAAAAAGCGACTTATTGATAGTAAGAAGCAGGCAACTGCGATGTAAAGCTTTTTATATAAACAAGTTGGATGAATACATTGGTATACGAATACTTAGCTTGAAATTCTAATACTTTGGTATCCAATTACTTTGTTGTTCAAGTGCTTTGGTATCCGAGTACTTTTGTATTCAAGTACTTTGACATTCGAGTACTTCAGTATCCAATTACTTTAGTATTCTTTTACAATGGTATCCGAGTACTTTGGTGTTCTACTTAAGATGGATACTACTGTATTTTCAAATGCGAGAAAGAATCGAGCACAACTAGTACTTTTTAAGTTTCGAGTACACGAGTATTTTTGTATTCAAATACTCCCATCTCTAATCATAGAATAGACATGGAATTTATTATGAAAAACCCCATCCCCGAAATATTTTAAATGTTAAAAAGCCAAAAATACACACCGAAGCTAATGTAATCAGCGTAAATTTAAGTTTCGTTCATACACAGGTAAAGTGCACTTATATGTCTGATAGATATGTAGATGTATCAAAATATATTAATGTTCAATTATCATGGCTTTTCCGTTGAAATTGAAAACCGGAAGGAGGATTGGGTCCCCTCCGAAATTTTCTGAATACGTGCCTGATTGTGACAAACGTAATGCATATTTTGAATATTTGCATAAACTCAAAAATAGCTATGAATAAGGAAAGTTAATTTTTTCCATTACGCTTATTCTACTCCATTCCTTGGAGTAGAATTATGTGATATATGAGTGAGCATGTGCTATTGCATTTAACTATTCATTGATATCGTATTACATTCTTCACAAGACTACTGTCATTATATTGTGCAATATTTAGATTCAATTATATAATTAGAGATTGAAGTCACTGAAGATTTGTTGAATACTTATAGCAAACCACCTGGAAATTATGTTTGAAATGTTTTTTCATGTTTGTAAAATTTCGCGCATTTAGCATTCTTGATATTTTAAATTTATTTCCGTTTTTATTATTGCTTTCTTGGTGCGTGTTTGTGTTCCATGTTCAATTGAAACTGGATTCAATTCGAACGTTGTTGGACATGCGCACACTTTGGTCGCTGTTCTGTTTGGCAACATTTGTTCTGAAAATGCGAACACAACATATAAACCGAAATCCATCCATAACCCCCGATATTCGTGCAAATTAAGTCAAAAATAATACGCATGCACATTTAGTTTCGATATCCAATCCTGTTTCATTTAAAGTTATTCGTGGCGCCCTCTTTTGGAATTATATTGAACAGACTGATGACGACATTTTATTGTGATATCGTGCATTAGATTGTATCCTTTGCAAATGTATGTTGCAAATATACTTATTCTTTTTCAACACCCTCCTTTCTGCTTGACTTCATTAATCTAAACAGCTTGTTTCATCAAAAAACAATTTCTGTTTGTTAAATTCTGTTAACCAATGCCAATTTCTAATCTAAAACAAATTCTGTTTTTAATGGCTAGTCAAAATTTAAATTCAGTGTAATATATTTTTCATACCAAATTGTGTTTCGGGATTGTGACGTGGTATGGAAGTTTGGAGAGTGAGGTGCTAGCTTAGGTGTTGATTTCGTCATCTGACCGTGGTTCAAATTACGAAGTGTCCTCGGACTTTCCCTTCGGGATTGATCCGGACCATCGCCAATAGTCCATTGTGTTGCTCCAGTGAGACGTAGTAAATTCCACCTACCGCAGGTCTACTAGTTCTATATAAAAATAGTTTTATTGCTTAAAACCTAAATATCAAAAAAGTTTTTTCCCCTCTAAGCGTGAATTATTTTGCTGCTTTTAATCTTCTAACGCAAAACTACCATGAAAACCGATTGAAAAGAATAGTACGAATTGAGCTTCAAACCTATCATGCACATTGATTATGCGGTTGAAGCTATTGAGGATATTCAATTCACAATTCAATCTCTCATCATTTAGCACGAATGGCATGTCTCTAAAGATTGTATTGTTTCTAAAAAGGATTTAAACTTTTCTATCGCTCGCATCGTGCGACCTTCGCCTTGACCCGCCATTTTTTCTTTCAGCTGATTATTTTGTTCGAATCCTTTTAAAAAAGGAGTAAAGCTGGGCTTGCCCCTCGCAGCCGAATCACGACTCCCTCATTAAAAGAGTTGAAAATACCTCGCCGATTGTTTACCAGATGCCAATTTTCTGCTATCACGATCCTGCAAATGCTGGAAACTGACACTTGCGCGCGCGTGGAAAAGGTCAAGAATGGTATCGAAAAAGGAAAGTTAATTTGGGAGAAATCTTGTTTTTTGACCTTTGTAACACTTTAATGAATTTTTCAATTATGACTTAACGGAAGTTTTTCAAACTTTGTTTTCTGTTTCATGACTTGTTTTCTACGATCTTATGGTTGAAAGCAGAGCCGCCGACTTGCAAGATAAGTACCCAATTACTTCTATAAAACTTTTACATAACTCGCGTAATTGGCGGTTTTATTTTAGTCATCAATTATTTACTCACCCCTTTAAACACATGTTCACTCCGGAACCCAACTTAATTCACGAAACCCTTGCGAAATACAAATACGTATTCTAAATACTCAATGTTTAACCTACACATAGATACACATTTTTCTCTTTTAATTTGCATTTTTAAAAGAAAATCTTCCATTTTGGAGTTTAAAGTAACATTGGAATCTGGAAATGAAGTTGCTGATCAAGAAGAGCCAAAGTATCATTGACAACTTTTTAAAAGCCATCTTTATTTTAAAGTGTACTAAAAAGTAAAAAATAAATTTTTCTTTGGTACCCAACAAATTTTCATAACACGACTAAAACTGGAAGTGTGAGTACTTATTTTAATTTAAGTTTTATTATTTGGAAACTCATCATGAAATATTTATACTGCGGCAAAAAATTCATCAATGGCAAGTTCCACTACTTCTAAGATTATTGGATTGGAAGCAAACGATGAATCAATAAGTTCAGATATTAGTTAAGGGAACGAGTGAAAAGCGTCCACGCTTTTATTTTTAGTCGTGTGTATGAAAAGTTTTGGGGTAGTGAAGAAAAATAATTTCTACTTTTTAATGCGTTTCAAATTAGTCTGAAATTTTTCATTTTGATGTTATTGATATACCCAACTACTAATCATGTGTATGTGCACCACGTGAACACACATTTTTAATTCTATTTTTAAAGCTTTGTGTCTTGATATGACAGGGATTTTAAATCTTCAAATCCTTTCATTTGAACACTTATTTTACATTATCATTTTTATAAAGACGGTGAAACTGCGTTCCATTTAAACTTGCGCATGAGACAAAAACAAATCTCACATAAGAGTACAAAAGCTTTCTCCCACAACCTTATAACCGACGATCTTCCCATCCCCACCTACATGAGGGCATCTATGTACAGTAAGCGGGAAATGATAAGCTTGTGAAATACTAATAGATAAATTATAAAATCTGGAGAAATAATTGAAATAAAGTGTTAAGTAAGGCAATCGAGTCCCCAATTGTTTCATGAGTTTTTGACACCAATTGATGTATTGTTTTGTCGTAAAGTTTCTTTTCGGGTTCGAATTTGAATACAGTTTTCCTAAGTTTTATTTCCATTAATGTGCTATGTGATTAAAAGGAGTTCTAACCGCATCAATTAATTTTGGAAATAGTTCTAACCGCATCAACTATTTCCAAAATTTTCGTGCAACTCGCAATGACAAATTTCGGTGATAATAACTAAAATAATAGACATCGAAAATTTTAGTGTTTATACTAGAAAGCAATTCAAAAGTTTTTTCTCGGAGCTGTCGCTTATGCCAACCTATTTCATCATTTTTGTAAACGTTTTTATGCTATGGTCATGTGGAGTTCGAGTCCCCCAAATGGTGAGTGATGGTTTAATCCAGAGATGGGAACCTTTGGCCTTAAGTGCGGCCTTTTGACTGAATCCAAGTTTTACAGGACGAATACTTTTATTCTATTAATACATTTTTGTTCATCTTTTATGTTTGTATTTTATTTTTTAAATAAGCGTATTGAAAATACCAAAGAATAAAATAAGTTTCGACGAAATAATCCTCCCAGATTGGCCGGCACAATTAGAACATTTGTAAAGATCAACTGAAACTGCGGGCCTCCATGCTGCAACAAAATGAGGCTATCAGAGCTAGAGTGGCCTAACCCACAAAAACCCGAAAATGCCAAAATAATTATTTTTAGCACCTACTTGGCATTTAATGCGCTTGCAATATAGATTTTAACCCTCCTCAAATCATTGTGGATAAATAAAAATATATTAAAAAAATGGTGCCAAGAAAATCGCATTTATCTCCATTGGGCATGTTGGTGAGTTAGGCCACTCTTGCTGTGACAGCCTCAAATATCCAGATGCTTTCCAACGAAAAGCAGACACAACAAAGTCATTAAAAGATAAGTTAATTTTAAAATTAACAAATAGTTTTCATTTTTTAAAATTATTTAGTGCATAGTAGTTAAAAATGTGCATGATTTTGTAAAAATCGAAGTATACCGAACTGAAGTTTCTTGAATGCGGCCTTATTCGATTACAGCTAAGTTAATGCTGACTTCCAAAATGAAAGAGTTCCCCAACTCGTTTAACAACTAAAAGACCTATCATAATCTTTAGGTTACATATCTTATATACTAACAGAACCCAAAGTAATTTTTTAAACTGGGCAATACGATGTATAATTCATATCTGCAAGTTAATGTAAGAGTTAGGGACTAAGAAAAACTGGTTTATTGCCAATAGGTTCAGGAGCGTGTTCTGGCGACTTTTCAGGGCTTAGCGGTGATTATTTATATAAGCTTGAAGATAATTATAGTAATTGTAAAATCAAGTGGATTCTTTCATTATATTATTCTATGGACAGGTCTTGTCTGCACAGTCTGTCATCCCTGAATGCAGTCTCCTCGACCCTCTTTAAAGCTTTTTATGCTCGCGATTTCTTTTTGTCTTCTGTCTAATCTAAAGAAATTGGTTGTTTTTATCCGGTTATTCGGAGATCAGAAGAATGTTTAATTAGGGGGGATATGATGTGTGTTCTTATTTAAACAATTTTTCATGGACGAAGAGTTTGCGCAAATGGGTTAAGATTCCGAAGAGGTATGCGCGTACTATTCCTTGACGAATCCCATCTGTAATATTTGGAGTATTTCGTCAGGCAGAGAGAGTTTATAGTAAGTTTATCTTGATTAATTCACATAAGTTGGATTTCTAAACCTAAATCTATAAAATGAAAAATATTCATCGTACTTTTTGTGTTAGATTATTGTCTTATGGTACAATGTAATTTTGTGCTTTTTATGCTAAAGTGTAATTCAAAGGACGATCAATTTCCACTTGAATTGTTTGGAAAATGTGTATATAAGTATTTTCTAACTCGGCTCATTGCTTTCAAAAGACAAAAATAAATCTCACTATTTTAAAATAGTACTGGTTTTGTGCTTTATTGCACACATACAGATTTTCAGGGTTTTTTCTTGATTGTGTCATCTTTGCATATTAATATCGTAATTCAAGTTACACAAGTTTCGTTTTATACATTTTGATGGCAAATCAATTATGAAGCGTTTCAAGTTGAGCTTCTTTTTTTAATTTGTTTGAAAACTATTCTAACATGTATTTAAAAATATAATCCCTCCTGCAGTTGTATTCTCTGGAGCAGTCTAAATTAAACAAAGACATCAACCATACTTCAGTTCATTATCAACCATGTTATTAGCAGTTGTATTCCTGTTATGTAGATGGCGCCATGAACTGTATTCTCTTCAGTTCTTGAAAACTCGAGAAATTGTTATTTCTTAGTATCTATGCACGATCATAACAATATATATTGCAATTCCTGTGTTTCACTAATTTATTTTACAACTGGTCAGCTGATTATTTTTCTCTTGTCATCTTTTGTTCTGGCGAATTGTAATTTTAAATGTTTATAACAAGCATTTTTAGTTACGAGTCAACAATATTTCAATTCAAGAGAATTCTACGTGGATAAAAAATATTCATTTTTAGGCTTTCTTTGCAACACATATGTGTGGAACTTTTTATAAAATATTTAAATAACAAAATTATTAATTTAGAAAATTGTTTTTATGATGTACTTTTAATTTTTATTTGCTTTTCAACTATATAGTTTCTACTTATGTTTCGTGGTTACCTTAGAACCTTACATTCAAACAGTATGCATTAAATTTAAATTATAAGAGTGATCAGTTATCTCCAAAATTTTTACTCCTGTCCTTATCCTTCGACTGTCAATAATTCGCTGATGTCGGTTGTACTAGGGTAGTGATGTATTAAAATTAAATCAACCATGAAATTTAAATGTCACGATCTGTGTAAATGCGAATTTATTTATTAGAAATGCGTAACTATTCAGATTGAAATAGTCTAGAAGAATCTTAAGGGGCAGCATGACTATTCATAAATTTCTTACGAATATCAACTTAGCAAAAGCACTTTAAAAACTTGGCAATGGAGTATTATGTTTCTGATTATCGGTAGATAATAAAAACAAATGCTTCATTAATTATTTTTATCACGTATCTCTGAAAACACTTTTACGAACAATATATTTTCATTTAAATCTTAAAATGATCATTCCCCCATTTGAGCACAGTGAACAAAACATTACATTCTGACCAAGCATTTGTGCTTTCTTTCCTATTATCAACCTTTCGTGTTTGGAATGTCCTCAGAAATGCTATTCTTAAAAGTGAATTCTTAAAAGTATCACTTAACCTGTTACTTGATTCTTACAATCTTGAAAACAACTGTTGACATGACATCTTGGATTCCTCGACATTACGTCGGAGGAAATTACCTGAACCTTTTTCTAATTCCTGTAACGATAGGATGATTAATGCCGTTGCATGTTCAGAAAACTTTTTTATATAAAGAAGATGGCTTTGCAAAAAAGCGGCTCCTACAAGAGGGCAGTCGACCTTGGGTCAGTCGATTTTTGAATAGGTGTAAAATATTGTTAGAAGTACTGCCATACCAAATGCTTAAATGGCTTTCGCCGAAAATGTTTTTCACAGCGCCAACTCGTTATCAGTGCTATCGCCTTTTGGCACAGAATCCGAATCCGCGCTTAAGACGCCAATAGTGGTAGCGCTTTGTGTACGTTCCAATCTATCACTTGAAGAACAGACTCGTTCAAAACTATAACTCGACTGCCACGTAATTCGCGGGAGCCGGACTATAAACATTACTATGTTTGCATTTATTGTATTACTATCAGGGCTCCAAGTTAGCTGGCGTTTGTCGTAATAACAACCTTTTCTTTCATTTTTGACTAACAACGAAATTTGTCCCAATCGTCATATTTCGTCGTTTTACTCTCAGAACCTCCCAAGTTTAGAAATCGAAGTTTTTCAGGAACGATAAAAGAAAATAAGATCTCAATTGTTGAACATTTATTAGCACGAACTCAAAAATCGCCGGTAGAGGGCTTTGTAACTTATATAGGTTTTTTAGTAAAACGACAAGTTGATGCCCAAGTTTTCTGAATGTTTTCACTTGCATAACGCAAATTTCAACTAAAATGAAAAAACAATATTTTATTTAAAAAATGACAAAATATAAAACAATTGACTCAAAACAAAATAATCCTTGTGGGAAAAACCGTTGTCCATAGCCCGTTGTATTGCTCCAGTGCGACGTTAATCAAAATACCTACCTACCTTGTGGAAAAAATGCCCAAAACACAAGTGGTCATCAGTTCCCAGCCCTGAGGCAGCAATTATACGGTATTGTTGGGTTTTATCAATTGAAGACAGAGTTTTTATACATAAAAAATAAATTTTATTACGTGACCAAGTCTTATGGTTTAAAAACATACAAGAAGTCTGATCAGATCATGATCCCCAATCTTTCTTCACTTTTATACATTCAAAGATTTACATTCTTCAAATTTATGTGCCCCACACGGCACTATAATTGGAGGTTTGAGACCGATTCCAACATGCGGCCCCATCGGTTGTAAAACCTCAGCAGATGTATTACAATTCAATATATATATATATATATATATATATATATAAATCTAACAAAATATTTTTCTAATAATATTTTTAAATTTATTTAACAATAAAGGCTTTGTTAAAAAGTTAGCCAAATTATTTTCCGATGAAATATAATTTACGTTAAATAGTTCATCTTTTATTAATTTACGAATAAATTTGTACTTGATATCAATATGTTTAGTTTTCTGATTTTCCTGACTATTTTTTGAAAAATAGATAGCAGATTGATTATCACAATATACTTGGGGTCTTATGTAATCACACAAACTTAATTCATTTATAATTCTACTAAACCAAATAACTTCTTTAGTGCAATCGGTTAGTGCAATAAATTCAGATTCCATTGAGCTAAGAGCTATGCACTTTTGTTTAGAAGATTTCCATGATATTGGGATGTTACCCAAATAAATTAAATAGCCACTGCTTGAATGTCTGTTTGTGAGACCACATCCCCAATTTGCATCAGAAAAAGCAATCAAATTTGAACTTTTTACATTGGAAAGATTAATTTTAAAATCCTTTGTAAGAAAAACATAGTTCATAATATCAACAACGTAAGACCAGTGTTTGTAAGTATAACCATTACAAAACTGAGACATTATATTAACGGCAAATGCAATATCTGGTCTGGATCTATCTGACATAAACGATAAACATCCTATTAAGGAACGATAGGGAAATTTCCTCATTAAATCATTTTCAATTATTTCTTCCTCTTTAACCTTATCAGGTAAGTTACAACCAATTTTAAAAGGTAAATTCACAAAACTCTTAGGAAGATCTTTGAATTTTGACATTAATTTTTCAATGTAGGTAATTTGATGTAAATAAATCGAATTTTCAATTTCTTGAAAGTTTACGCCTAACAAATATTTAGTTTTACCTAGGACTGTAAGATCCAATTTTTTGTCCAATAATTCGATTACTTCATTTATCAAATGTTCCCTTTTTGAAAACAAAACCATATCATCTACATAAACAATTAAAATTACATCTTTAAATTTGTAGACACAATTACACCAATTTAACTGAGAAAATCCTAATTTAGTTAAAATACCGTCTAATTCCAAATTCCATTCTCTACCACTTTGATGCAGACCATATATAGCCTTTTCCAATAGACATACTTTGTTTTCGGATCCTTTCAGCACAAATCCTTTTGGCTGTTTCATGTATATAGTATCCTTAAGGTGTCCATATAAATATGCACTTTTCACGTCAACTTGACAGTGATACCAACCCAACATAGAAATCAATAGTACAAACAATAATCTAACAATAGAAAAATTCACAACTGGTGAAAAAATATCTTTAAAATCAATGCCGGGTTTTTGCTTAAAACCTTGAGCAACAAGACGAGCTTTATACCTTTTAGGTATATTGTTTTCGTCCATTTTTATGCTGTACACCCACTTACTTCCAATTATGGTTGTATTTGGGGGTGTGTCCACTAATTTCCATACTTGCCTATCCTTCATTATCTGAATTTCTTCATTCATGGCAGTATTCCATTTAATTTTATCCTTACTTGCTTGCGTTTCTTCATAACTTTTGGGGATTTCGACATTGTAACACTGATCATACATGTCGTACAGCTGTTGGTCTAAAAAATTAGATTCATCACTAGAAGTAGATGGCACATTAGAAATATCCACATTAGGATGTTCAGTTTCTGGCTTAAAATTGAAATTTACAGGATCAAACCTAATCTTATTTTTAGTACAGTACTTTTTAATATCATTTAAAGATCTCATTCTCAAATTTTCAGGAGAATAATAGTATACATCTATCCTATTGCTTTTATTTCTAGGTTTTTCGATTCTTCGCCAATTTGAAATGTTAAGACATTTTAAGTTCTCAGTTTTAACTAAATCTTTAGAATCTAAAACTTGAGTTTCACTTTCCGATTTTACTTTTATATTTTCATTTGATTGATAAATAGGAATATTAGAATTAAGATCGAAAGAAACGTACTCAAAGTTTTTACCAAATAGTACATCAACAGCTTTCTTACTTTCGTCGATATGAACATGGACTGTTTCAACTATTCTCTTCTCGTTTGGGATATATATTCTGTAACCTTTAGTTTTCAAACCATATCCTGTCAAAATACCAAGTTTAGCTCTGGGTTGTAATTTATTTCTCTGTATTTTAGGAATATGAACATATGCCAAAGAGCCAAAAATTCTAAAATGTTTTACTGATGGTTTGAAACCAGTCCATATTTCGTTAGGAGATATACCCTCAGTTAATTTGTGTTCGCATCTATTTTTAGTATGAATAAATGCTAAAAGTGCTTCTGACCAAAATTGTGGTTGTAAACCACTGTCTTGAAGCATAGCTCTGACACAATCCATGGCTGTTCTATTGAACCTTTCTGCAATGCCATTTTGTTCAGGGGTATAAGTTGAAGTTCTTTCGATTTTTATTCCTAGATCATTTAAAAACTTTTTAAATTCTTTGTGACAAAATTCTAAACCATTGTCAGTTCGGACACATTTTAACTTAACATTTAGCTGTCTTTCAGCTTTAACCAAGTATTTTTTAAAGTAATCAAAAACTTCATTCTTATTTCGAATAATATAAACAGTTACTTTACGTGAAAAATCATCAATAATAGATAAAAAGTATTTGTTTCCACCTAGAGAGTTAACTGGAGCAGGACCCCACAAATCCATATGGATCCTTTCCAAAACATTTTTAGTTTTCCTTTCGTACATATAGTTTCTTGTTAAGGATATTCTAGTGGATTTAGCAATAGCACAAATCTTACAATTTTTATCTATATTTTTACAATTAAGTTTTTCAATTCCTTTTACACAATTAATTTTACTCATATTTTCAATTAAGGGCATGTTAACATGACAAAACCTACGGTGGGCTTTTTCTAGATCTAAACCAGTTACATATGTATAATTTTTAATCTTGGGATAACCTTTCAAGATATACAATTTTCCAATTCTGGGAACAGTAAACAAATATTTATTATAACTATTATAAATAATCATTTTGTTATTTCCCCATTTAATTTGGTTTCCCACAAGGTCAATACGAGCACCACTAATTAAATTTTTTCTCATATTAGGCGAGTATAACACATCTTTTAAAGTTATATCATAATTTCTGTTTCTATCTAAAACTGTAAATTGAATATCACCCATACCTAATACTTCCGAGGTGCTGTCCTTGTCTCCGACTAGGATCTTCTGTGGTGGTAGTTTTCTGAATGTCGTAAACATATCACGTTCTTTACAGAAGTGAGCAGTTGCAGCAGAATCAATGAGAAATTCCCTCGGTCTTTCATTTGGAAAATTTGAAACTGCATAGGCACGTTGAAGATCAGTTTTTGGATTGTCCTCCATATAAAATAATTCACCACCAGGTTTCTGCCGATTGCATTTCTTGAAGCACTTCGATTCGTAATGTCCCGACTTTTTGCAGTAGTTGCAGAATGGTCGCGGCCCCATACGACAAACTGTCGACTTTCTTGGGCTTGAAGGAATTAATTCAGGGTCCAGTACGCATCTGTTGTGATCAGGAGTAGACGCCCGTGTCTCCTTGTATCTAGATGACTTGTTTCTTGTAGCATAAGCATCGGCCACGATACTTAATTTTGTGTCTTCGTCCTTCCGCTTCAGGTCGATCCGGCTGGATTCTGTTATTAAATGTTTAGACAAATTGTCAAGCGTGAACTCGTTGTCATCCATCCTGTATAGCAGTTGTACCAGATTATCGTATTCGTGAGGCAAATGTCTTATTAGTTGAAAGCAAACTAAGAGGTCTGGGATTTCGAATCCACATTCTTTTATCTGTAACAGCTTCTCATGCACTCGTTTGCAGAAGAGTCCAATGGATTCGTCCTCCGACTGGTAGCGGATTGAAAAGAACTCGTCCACAAGGCCTGCCAATCGTGCTCTAGATGCTGGTTCAAAGTTGGTCTTTAATATATCCCAGGCTTCCTTACCATCCTCAGTAGATGAAATTAAGACTTGATATTTTCTGTCTATACCCTGGTAGATAGTTGTATATGTCCTCTGTTTCCTATAACGATAGTCTCTTTTTTCTTGTTCTGGAGCATCTTCCAATAATAGAGGTTCCGTTTTAGTGATAAATTCCCAGCAGTTCCGATCCATTAGCAATACCTTCATGTCCGTCTTCCACGTGGCATAGTTGAAATCCGATAACTTCGGGAAGGAAAACATGGACATTTCTTGAATACCCATCATACTGGAAACCGGTAGTGGCAGAATTCAGGTTCAGCTTAAGGTCTGAGGCCCATAACCAATTGTTGGGTTTTATCAATTGAAGACAGAGTTTTTATACATAAAAAATAAATTTTATTACGTGACCAAGTCTTATGGTTTAAAAACATACAAGAAGTCTGATCAGATCATGATCCCCAATCTTTCTTCACTTTTATACATTCAAAGATTTACATTCTTCAAATTTATGTGCCCCACACGGCACTATAATTGGAGGTTTGAGACCGATTCCAACAGGTATTCTTACACAACTACGTAAAATATATATTTGAAATTGCATCCAAGCAGAAATTGCACTTTGTAATCATTAATGTGTGCCGCAAAACAATTGCCATCTGGCAACGTGTTTGTGACCACTGGGTTAACTGAAGTGAATAATCTCGCAGAAAAGTAAATCTCTAGCTACTTTTTTAAATTTCATCTGAATGAGTAGTTAATGTCTGCGCTCCTCTGCCAGCGAGAAACGTTCATCTTTATTTATTCGCTATCTCGATATAAAAATCGAGAGATAGGGGGTTGAGGAGGGTAAATTCCTGGATCCTATTTTATGGGCTTGAAGTAAGAGGCCACGTTTTTATGAGCTTCGTTTCCCGCATGCCAATTATTGCCTCAATAGGTAGGGCTGCTGAACAAGATGAGTCTTTCGTCAGCCTGCTGTGATGGGGATTTTTCTGAATCAGCTTTGTGCCTGGTATCGCGTTTCCTCAGGAAACAGGATGCTTAGTTTATAATATAAACTAGCTGAATTTACCCGGCGTTGCTCGGGTTTAATTGGTTAAAAGTGGTGAAATTGGTGGTTATTGAAAGTGATCCAAAAAATCATTTTTCTGTTATAGGAAATACAAATATAGAGAAAAAATAAGCGAGCGCAAAATAGTTTTTAAAAACTGAGATTTATAGCTTCTACAATTTACTTTAGATTCATTTCACATACTATACGTTAGACAAACCTACAAAACCTGATACGATACTGAGATGACTACAAAAGTCGATTGTGAGTTTTGGAGTGATTGTGAATGCCCTTTGATACATTTTCTTAAAAAAATAACATACATCGTATTATTGCAGTCAGTTTTTTTCTTATCAATATTTTTTATTTGTAGCACCTTGCACCAAGAATGCGAATTTCGGAATTCCACCGTCATTTTGAAAGGCTGACAAATCATATTGATACGATATCATGATCAATGTTTCAAGCAACAAATAAAAGGGGGTTAATATGTAGCCTACGTTACCCGCAGGGTTCCGAAGAATAAGATATTATCATAAAAATTTACATTCCAATAATAAAGCTACAGTTTAAGAATTTACAGACGGGATACATAAACGATGTGATACTGAGCGATTTTCAGCGCAACCGCACCCATCTGCTACTGCAAGATATTCTAAGATTCTAAAAAAAACTCCAAGATCATCTTGAGAGGTGACTCCTGTAGATGTTAACTCTGACGTCATCTGCACAGCCAGACCAGGAGAGAGCGCCCCCTAGCAACTGCTCTGTCCAGGATGACTGGACGTTACGCCCCCTCGGTACATCCAAGACAAATAGAACGAGGTTAATATGTAGCCTACGTTATTCGCAGGGTTCCAAAGGACAAGTGCTCCAAATTTGGTGTAGATTGGTCAAGCGGTGTAGATTTGTATAGAGAACAGACAGATGCCAACTCTGCTTTATATGTATAGATGTATGTTGGAAAATTGTCCAAACAGTCAAATAAGTTGTATCATAAATTAAATGAATGAAGTTGGGCTTAACAGGGTACACCTTCTGGAAATCCTTGATCCCTGGAAAGTTCTTGATTCTTCCTGGGGAGCTCTGAAATCTCATGATAAATGTACACAGTAATTTGTGGCCTCCAAGGAGTTTAAACTGAAGCAACCTGTTTAAATTCAGTCATCTTTTAGGTGCAAAATTTTCTTTGTGCCAAAATTATTTTCAACCAAAAATTTAGACTCTTGCCTCCAAAACCCTAATATTTTTTTAGAGCAGCACCTGCATGTGCATTTAATAACTTGAAATTTTGCTTTGAATTGAATAAAGTTGCCCTCCTAACTATTTTGTTCGCCGTGGGAATCATTTTTATCGCAAACCCTTTACAGGGTCGGTATTCCATGATAGAGTTGAGTTGAAAGAAGCTTCTGCTAAATGTAAAGCCATTCAGTCATTGCCAGTTTACATAAAAAAATTTAACAGAAGTTCAAAATTTTCAAATCCGAAGGTCAAAGAGATCTGAAGTTAACGTAATATATCGTATATGTACATTGTACGAATGTTTCAGTTAATTATATGGATCTTGTATCATTGAGCATCTTTCGTGTTTGCATTGTATCTAAAAATTTAGAAGGTAAGGAATCTGATCTTGAGAGAATTATGCATATAAAGCATTCGAAAAGTTTAGTCTTCCATCTTGTAGCAATATGTTTTAATAAATTTGCTGTTAATTTTAATTCGCGCTCATTTTGTTCCACGTGTGTACTGTATATCTTTAATCTCCTTTTCAATGCTGGTCTATTTATTCATTTCATATTTTAAAAATATATTTTCAATTCTATTTGGACTTGAGTTTGGCGAATTTTGTCCATTGTTGGACCTTGCGCGATTAAATCTAAACCAACCATCCATATTGTGGTTCGGATCTTTCTCTTCGGGTTTGATCCCGGACCGTCGCCAATAGCCCATTGTTTTGCTCCAGTGCGACGCTAATTAAAATACCTACCTACCATCTTGTAGTATAATTGTCAGGTACAATTCATCCTTGATATATACTTTCTATTTTAAACAGGGTTCTCATTGTTAGCATATTCCTTTGATATACGATGATATCCCATTTACACATAAACATCTGAGAGCATTGATGCTTTATTTGCTGTCACGTAGTACGAATAAAGGTTGTGAAAATTTCACGATATAAATGACAAGCGTGTTCGTAAGAGTCACGAAAAAGATAAAATCGTGGTTTTTGTTCTCATCGTCATTCATTGCGTGTTTATTGCAATAAGCCGGATAATTTTTCCCTACTTTCATTCGGTAACAATGGTTAGATATGTGTGCAACGTGTCACTTGAATACGAATAGATTTTGTTAATTTTTGACACGTAGAGTTGTGAAAGTCCGCTTTCACTAGCCCATGAATTGCGAATCTTTTCCGATTTGTGTGCCCCTTGGGCAAGCCACACATTGGTCCTGCATCAGCAGTGCGACACTAAATCGGCTGAAATAAGTATGCGTACCGACATGCGACAGAAACGGAGAGTGCATGCGTGTTCTTGTCGCATGTCCAATTAAGGTACGGCTTGTCTTAACCTCGTGGTGGTTCGAGGTATCTCGTCATTAGAAAAAAACAGACCAGATCTTAATTTCGTCATCATCAAAAAATCGGCAATGTCTCGATGGACGAGATATCTCGTCATTAGCAAAATTGGCCCGATCTCGATGGATCTTATCTCGTCAAAATCACTTGGAGGGTTAAATCTTGTCTAACTGCTTTCAAGTATCTAGTATACCATTCTTGTTTCCTTTTTCAAATTAACATTTCGTCACGAAATGTTATTTGCAACGTTAAGAAACTTTGAAGACTGCGACAATTTCAATTTGACGTGTAAGAAAGGTAATTGAAAAATCATACATATTCACATTTGTGTGAAACTTGTTGCTGAATGCTCAGCCCATGATCTGTTGTCTTCTGCATCACTTAAGCACTAGACTGTTTTAGACTGTTGACTTCACAGTTTATGGAAAACAGCTGCTCACAACCATATGACCGGCCTGGCAGCCGAGTGGTTAATGCTTTGGGCCTTATTGTTGGCAAATTTTAATCTTGTGCTTCGTCATATCTTTAATCAAAATTAAATATCTTCCACGTGTTGTACTTTTATCTCTATCTTAGACCAATAATTCTTCAATATTTTATACTTTTATTGGGTCACATTCTGTCTTGTGTTTGGCGCAGCTTGTCCGCTTTGGACCTTGCGCCATAAAACCCCAAATCCAATCCAACGCTTTGACCCTCGGTTCAAATCTCAGTGGTCTTCGCATGGATGATGGTAGTTGTTCGGAATCCACTTTAAGCCATGGTTCCCGGTCGAATTAGCCCTCGTAGCAAAAAATTACCTTTGAACGAGTGGCAAACCAAACCAAAATCCACTGGTGAAAAATGATCCGAACAATGTTGCTTTGTAGTAAGTCTCTTTGTGGTCGAACTGCGAGTTAGAATCAGCGCACATGCGTCTCTTTCTCTTTATGTTCACTGATACTTATTTGGTAAATACTTGCTTTGTCGTGTACAAAGGGGGCTGGTGCACGTTAAGTCTGTCGTGGCCTCAAATGTCCTCACGTTGGCTGGGTATGGAAGTTTGGAGAGTGGGGTGTCAGCTCAGGTGTAACCTCGTCATCTGACAGTGGTTCAAAATTACGTGGCGTTGTCCTCGGAACTTTCCTTTCGGGTTTGATCCCGGACCGTCTCCAATAGCCCATTGTGTTGCTCCAGTGCGACGTTAATTAATTACCATTACTAGAGTTGTTTTAGAGCTCCATTTAAAGCCCCCGGTTCATTACCTTTTTATAATAATTCGAACATGTGAAGTAGTACTTTTCTCTTAGGCTTTGGAATTTCAGGTATTGATGTAGTACTTAAGTAACACTGGAACCTCAAGGCTACCAAAAGAAGATATAATATTTTTCATACTGGAGAATATTTTTCTAATTCCGGTAGCATGGTCCCGTCCTGTACAAGCTCTGAATTGAGGCGCCTTTTTCGAAACATCTTTTTTAAAAGTGACTCCCGCTGTGCATTGATAAAATAAGTGGGTTATTTCATTTCCTTAATTCCTTTGTATTATTTCTCTTGTTTCTCATACATTTTTTTCTGGTAGTATATTTTTGTTCTCGGGCGGCTTTTAACGCTGTTCTTTTAGAGGTCTGTTATTCTGTTTTTCGTTATTACATCTGTTCTGTTTTGGTTCATCTTACCTGATTATTGGTGGTGGTCTTTATATAAAAATTTCATTAAGGTAAGTGACACAGAAATCGATGTCATTTTTTATTGTTGAATAGCAAACACAGATATAAACAATATGAAATCGACAGTTAAGGGATTCATTCGCCAATTTTGCCGTTTAGTTTAAATATGCTTGATTTGAGTTACGGAGCTGCATAATATTGCTAAAACTACAGAGCTCGCCGCTCGAATGAAATTTTATCGGCAGTCTGATCACAGAAAGCAATGAGAACATCCTTGAAGGTAGAAATCAATTGAACAAGAGAAGGGGATGAGATTGTAGATGTTCAGAATCTAATTGTGGTAACAAGACCGATGAGTTCTTTCTACAATGCATTTTTCGGAAACGATAATTAACAATACAAATAAACGAAATGTTAGATATTTTTGGAAAACTATTTCATTTAGAGGTATTAAGCATTAATTGAATATGAATGTTATTTTCATTATAAATAGATGGAAATAAGATATGAAATGTGGGTAACGACACTTTGCAATTAAAATATGTAATCAATTAAGAAAGTTTAGGAGCAATGATGCGCTATGCTCGGGTCTGCTAGTTTATGTTATAATTTCGTACAGTAAAAAAGTGCGTGGAGCCCCCGTGGAGTGAGAAAACGAAGAAAGCTGAACACAAAAAAAGTATAAAAATCTCCATTACAGCTATTCTGACTCGTGCCTTACAGCACATATTTTACAGCGAACAAGAAAAATAAGCTCCTAAGTCACCTTGATATGTTGGGTGCGTTTTGAAACTGAATCTGATTTTACGTTGAAGGAGGTTAATTGCGACAACCTTACCCCTGCTATGAGGACCGAGAACTGAAGTGAAGAGCAGAGAGGGGAGTTCAACTTTCTCCATAGGCATGAGACCGATATATTTTATCACGGTGAAAGGGCAAAAGGAAAAAAATCGAGAAATATTTTCAACTAGAATAAAATTTAAGGTGCTCAAATTACGTGAACAGCATGACAACACACCAAGTATGAAATAAAAATGTATATTTTACACACAAATATGGCAGTCAAATGATTTTGACTGCGAGTTCTAATCACGTAGTATGCTCATGATTTATAGTTGGTTTACACACATATTTCAAAACAAAGTGCTTTAAAAAAAAGTGAAGACTTACTTTTACCTCTCCGCTACATAAAAATAATTTCTAAATAAATGTAGATGATAGTGATAACTGCCAGAATTTACTACGGCAGTATCCGTGGCATTAATCAGAAAGTAATAACTACAAGTACTTCGAAGTAAAATAAATAACAATTTTTTTTTTCAAAAACATGTGGTATTAAAGAATACTAATTCTTTGGACAAGTTTCGCATTGCGATTAAGAATTATTTTAACATTGAAAACTGATGTATGGTTTTATCAATTGGGGTAAACAGAAATCGACTTGAAATTATTTCTGCACTAACTGCCGTATGCAATTCGATCAAGACAGTTGACTTGTTTTTAATTAAAGTCATTATTTGGTTGCTTGAATGTATAAAGGAAATTTATGTGTTTCACTTAATTTGTTGACTTCAGCCCCACTTTATAGAACTGAGTTCAGTGATTTGTAGTCAAGTTTTGGATATGAGTTTATCAATTGATCTGTGATTATGTCCAGTTTCTATTAATCCTGGCAATTACATGTCGGGTTGTCAGCTGCTTTTCATGAATTTTGCATTGAGAGGCTTACAATCAAATGCATATTTAAAGGGAAAATCATCCTTTTCCCACAGTTCAAATGTTTAAGTACTAAGATTTTTCAACTTTTTCTTACTTTGTCCATCAACTTTTGACCTCCACAGCATCCTCTCAGTATTTAATATACAATTACTATGCTTTTATGGCATAAAATAGCATTAAACCCTAATTTGGGTCAGTAGACGATATCCTTAATAAGAGAATCTAGAATTTTACGGGCTGCGTGCTCCATTCATTTTCAGACTTGCTCACGACATTCACCCTCGTGTCCCGAAAGGGGCTCGATGCTCTGGAATTATTGTTTCTTAGTTTTATTAAGAGTAACTGAGACGTCCCCCATGATATTTCTATCGGTCACTTCGTATTAACCTTTATTTGGGCAGTTTGACGATTAACCTTCGTCTCGAAAGGGTAATGGAGGTTTTGAAAATATTAGGTATGTGAGTTTTATTAAAGGCAACAGAGAAGTTCCCCATCATATTTCTCTCGGCCACTTCATATTAACCTTTAATGGGGCAGTTTGACAGTTAACCTTTGTCCCGAATGGGAAAGATCCTGAAACCGCCTAAAAGCCAAACTGCCTGACTTATTGAAATTGGACTGGACATGTCACTTTCGAATCATCCACTGCATAGCAGCTCATCTCCGCATCATAAAAAGGTAAAAAAAAATATTAAATAAATGCTGATAACAAGAATTATAATTAATAAAAATGTCGGTCTAGGGGCAGAAGAAATTTAAATGCTAATGAGAACCATAGGCCCCGCAAAAGATATGGGAGGTCATCCTCCCTGACCGCGACGGACAGTGCGTAGGTTTTGATCAAAAAGTTAGGTCGGGGACGAATCCCCTAGACTGCTACATACCGCACAGAAGCTTTAGTATTAAATAGATAGAGGAAAGGCAATTAACTTAGGGGAGAAATTACGATTTAAATGTTAAAATTTAACTTTAAAAGTGATACAATTAGTGGTCCAATCGAGTCCATAACATTGAAGAATGCGTTTCTGAGTTTTAAGAGTAAGGCAATCTACATATTGCTCCACCATAAACCCCTGCAACACTAACTTTGCTGATATGCTTACCGAGATGTTTTCTGTTCAGAAACCGAGTTCGTATGTTTTGTCACGTGCTCTTCCAGTGTGGCCGGACTAACGGAAAAGTTTCCCATGATATTTCTATCGGTCACTTCGTATTAACCTTTATTTGGACAATTTGACGACTAATCTTCGTCCCCAAAGGGTAATGGAGGTTTTGAAATTATTAGGTTTCTGAGTTTTATTAAGGATAACAGAGAAGTTCCCCGTCATATTTCTCTCGGCCACGTCATATTAACCTTTATTGTAGCATTTTGACTGTTAACCTCCGTGTCTTGTTTGTTTTGCTACCAGGCTGGAGTAATTTCATCGATCAAAATCCATCATGTCGGGTGTGTTCTCTTTATTTTGTTTGTTGTAATCGAGTGGGGGGAACTTCTGAATAATATCTTTGCATAATACTTTCATAAGAGTCCCGTAATTAGATGCCTCTCACTTGCCCTGATGTTTCCAAGTACTCGAACGCACAGAGAAGACAAACTGTATGAGCGATTTTGCTGTCAGGTATATAAAGAACATCAAGTTATTTTGCTGTATCTTACTCTTGCCGCAGAAACCTATCAAGTTGTCTAAAAGTAGTAGGTCATGTACCCATTAAAGGGAGAATCCTGATTCCGAACCCATTCAATAACAAAGATTTCGATGTCATTTCTTTCGGACAGAAATGATTGATGCACGCGTTCTGCGTTACGATTTTCTTACTTGATTGTTACGATCTAGACTTCTTTAAACATCAATATTCAACGACAATTACCCCCTCCGTTCCTCATAAATTAAACTGTTAAAAAACCCTTAAGAGCTTTGCGTCATCCTCACTATGCAAATATCGAAAAATGTTATCTTTATTTTTATTTTCAATGAATAGGAAAATGCTATCTTTAGAATATAAAAATATTATTTTTATTTTTAGTGAACAAAAATTGAACCTTTTTAAATAAATTAAACTATAGTTCATTCCTAGAGAAATGGAGGTCTGGAATTTTATTTCTGAAATTTTAAAGAGACAAATTTGTGAAAGTAGGTTTTAATAATACTTATATCAAAAACATAGTTAAGTATTCATAGCCTATTCGTTTATCTGATTGAGTATGTCAAATATCGCATGACATACATGTTAAGTATTCGTATTAGGTATTCATAGACAAACACACGAGGAAATGTATTAGTAAGATTAATCAAGATGACTTGAGATTGGAGTGAAACAATATGATTATTGTGAAATTTATTGACCGAGTAAAACTTTGTTTAAAACAAGATGCACTGAAACACATCAGGAAAGACCATTTTTGTCGTCTTGCTCAATTTGTTGAAAATGGTGCTCATTTGGGTGTAAAATGTTGTTTTAAGTTGTCTGTTTTATGAGGTACCAAAGGGAACTAGGATTTCTGCATTAAAACATTTATCTGAGTGGATATACGCAATTTGATTATTATTTATATGTTCAGAAAATTGAATACTAAAGTAAATTAACCTGAACTAGAATGTTTAAGTTAGAATAACATTTACAAAACCTTTCGGTCATCGGTCACTTCGTTGTATTGAACAAGTCCTGCTACACTTGCGATGTTTTGAGTAGGTAAAGAGAAAATGTTCTGGAAGTTTTCTAAGACAATTCATATCCAAAAATATAACCTAACTCCAGCATACCACTGTTGAATCTCCGAGTTTTTCTTTTGATAGCTACTTTAAAAAAAGACAAGTCAAATCAAACTTGCTCTATTTATAAACTCCTGAAGCTAAAAGATGTCAAGGCTTTAAAATCTGATTATTTTTCATATAACGCTCCACTGCTTTACAACTTGATAGGCAAGAGAGAATACAAATTTGTTTTTAAATTCTTTCCCGATAAATGACCCCAGCGAATACTTTTTCTGATAATTCTTTGTTCAATCCGGATCATCCATTTCGAATTCCGTCTGATTTCTATCTCCCAGATTTCTGATTGCTTTCTGTCATCAAACTGCTAAAGAATTTCGTTAGAGTGGCAAGCACTTCCATGTAGTTTTTGCTTTCTTTGTTGCTTCACAGGTCAAATCAAGCACATTTAAACTAAACGGCAAAATTGGCTAATGAATCCCGCAACGGTAGATTGTATATTGTTTATATCCGTTGTTGCCGTTAGAGAATTGGGCCGCGGTAGCCCAGTTGGAAGAGTAGCGGATTAGCAACCGGAGGGTTGCGAGTTCGAATCCAACCAAACACCGTCATGTACAAGGGGGGCTGGTGCACGTTAAATCTGTCGTGGTCTCAAATGTCCTCACGTTGGTGTGGTGTTGAAGTTTAGAGAGTGGGGGTTGCCAGCTCAGGTGTGACCTCGTCATCTGACCGTGGTTCAAAATTACATGGTGTTGTCCTCGGATCTTTCCCTTCGAGTTTGATCCTCGCCAATAGCCCGTTGTTTTGCTCCAGTGCGACGTTAATTAAATACCTTCCTACCGTTAGAGAATATACAAATAGCGTCGGTTTCCGAGCAACGTACTTCTGTGTGAAATATATGCATAGAACTGTAGTCAAATCGAAGTCACAGGTGTAATGAAATGCGTTTCTCTTTCGAATTAATGTTTCATCTTCAAAACAGACAATTATTAGTTGTGTTTCGTCCTCCAATTAGTTGCTTTTCAAATACATTTTTATAATCTGTTACATATCAGCTTGATTCTATCTAGAAGTGCACAAAAACAAGAAAATAAATAATTGCGTTCAGTCGTTGCTTTCTTTATAAAAAATATTACTGGTTTTCTTTGCTTTAGTTGTGTTTTTTTCCCTCATCAATATGATTTTTTTCTTCCTGTTTCATTTTTTTTCTCATCTATACTTGTCATTAAAACGACTTCTCGATGTAAAAGTATGCGCAACGCATTCTTGGTGGCATGTTCTTTTAGGCTCATTTGGTGGCCGGGTTCATAATGCATTGAACAAGTGACTTGAATTAACTTCTTGTTCCGAGATCTCCAATCATTAGAAATCATCTGTCGATCGAGTTCAAAAAGAAAAAAAGAACCTTGGTAGCAGAATAACCTTATTGACGTCGTTAACATGAAATTTGTATGTGGAGTATCATTAAATTGAGGTGTCAATTACTCAGTCTTGGCTTGGTAGAAGATATTGCAGTTATTTTCTTCAGTTTCCGAATTGATCTTTCGACCCTGACGAGATGCTGGAAGGGTTTAGTTAATAAACTGCCATTTTATTTTTTCTGCACAAGAATATGATCGTTTCATTACCAGGCAAAATTTAGTGCATTGTTTTTATTTATTTTAATTGCATCGCTTTTATCGTTCATTACCTTTGAACTATTGAAAACTATTCTAAAGTAGCTTCGAGCAAGAATGGTAATTTTTCAGTGGTATCAAAGTGGTGCACTTAGGGCGATCCTAGATTAAAAATTCTCTCATCGAATATAAAACTGTCTAATTGTCCCTCGGATAGCAAAAAGTGACTGTAAAGTGACAAACCTAAACCATCGAACGAAACTTCTGTATATCGTACTTGTGATGATAATTTGGCTTGAGAACATTCTATATGAGCAGTTGGTGGATCCATAAAGTTATGTAAAAAGTCAATAAAATAACAATACCATCTTGGTTTTAAATCCATTTTCTAAAAGTTTATAATTTATTTTCCGTTCCTCCTAGTTTATTCGAACTTAATGTATTCAAAAGTATTGTGAAAGGCCTCAAAGATCGGTATCTTATAATTGCATTAGCTCATTTATTGAAGGTTAACTTATTAAAAATATTATAATTTCTGCAAATTATTGGTGTATATTTTGCAGTGTTGTTTATTTGGTTTTGTTCGTTTTTATTACTTTGGGATCTTCGAAAAATGACTAATTAACCATCAAATGCAAACAGATATCCCATACATCTTTTGTTTTTGTCGTATCAGTCTTTCGAATGCAGTAATGTAAAAAACGTGCTTTGATATTTAGTTACAATTTTTAATAGAGGCATTTTGTATCAATCTAAATGTGGGATGGCGGTAGTGTTTGTGCAGCTATGCATGTTTCTTGTATGTATTCTGAACGTGACGTCACTCTTGGCTTGTGTTTAGAGTACTATTTCTGCACTCACAAATAAAAATTTCAAATAATAAAATCCGAATTGATATACGATAGTTGATTGCTCAGCATCAATGAGATTAAACTTCAAGCATCGCTAAAACGGTGATCAACTAAATTTTATGGTAACCCCGATATGTATCAGGCGAGAACATTTGGTTAGCAGAAATAAAATCTTCGTAAACCGTCTAGTTTGCTTCACTGAAAATCCCTCTCAAACAGATTGAAGAAATTAACAATACAAAATTATGCAGAATACAGATTAACAATAAAAATATAATAGGATTTCAAAATCGTTTTCGTGTTTTTAGAATTGACTTGCAAATTAAAATCAAAAGAAAAGGGGCAGAATTGTAATTCTTACGAAGCAATTCATGTAATTCGATACTTCCAACAAATGTTCTAAAAGCATTGTTCCAAAAAGGCTTAAATCGTAAGCTTGCAACTTCGATACGAAAAATATTTTACTTACAGTATAAATATTATTTATGTATTTCTTTCCAGGAAAATTTTCAGTTACATGCGATGCTTTTCGATTTTTGAATGTAGTCAGATTTCTAGTGAAATTAATTACAAGACAATACGATAACATTCTTTGCCATTTTGCCGTTCTCATCTCTAGACATTCGCTAGAGTGATAGCTCTAGGCTTTCGTTGATTGACATCGTAACTTCCAAGATAAAAATCAGTTTTACTGTGGCTGTCTTTTAAAGCTATAAAAGTGACAGAGGATCTTTTTTGACCTCTTTTTAACGGATCAAGAAAGATCAAGTCAACTTTCAAGGGCTCAGGCCTGCTGCATGGTCATTAGCCACACTGAGTCAACTTTTATCCATCAAATATTTGATGCCGCTTAAATACGAATTTAATCTGGAGATAGCGATTTTGGCTTTTATCACTGAACGACTGCGCAAATTTGGCTGATGAGGTTCGTTGAACTTATGTGATGTTTAATATATATTTTCTTTTCCTCTTATTGATAGTAGGATGAGAAAAGTATTTCGTGAACATGGCAGTTTTCCTTTTCAGGTGGAAAAAGGTTTTCTATATTTTTTTAGTTGAACAATTTTCCAATATTAAATTGCAAGATTTCCTATTAAGAATTGGGAATGCTTTTTATATTTCCCATTGTGTCCTTGTTATTTGCTTTATGCAGTACTTGCGCACAAAACAGTTGATGTGAGAAATGCTCGTTACAACATCTCTTGGTATCATAAATTAGTAAAGTAAATATGAAAAAATAATAGTGGACATCTTTTTATAATCTAATGAATGTATACATGGCTTCCTAGCTGAGTTGTTTCTTGTCCATTCTTGCCTAAACACGGAAACGTATTCTAGGGTACTTTCCTAGAAATATATTAAATGTTTAAAAACAATTTAAAATACACTAGAACCAATTTAATCAGTAGATATGTTAATCGTATAAGTAAAGCGTACTGTAAAAGGAGAGGACTTATTTTTTGTATAGGTGCTTGTGCACGATATTTTAATGTTTTAAATATTAGATCATTAAGTATGAAATGTCCGATGATACCCGATGGTCATGGCTACTTGGATGATACCTCAAGTACCAAGTTTGATACCCGATATCTCTGATATTTCACTTTGAAATTTTTTTTTTATTGTGAAGGTACGTCATCAGCCTTTCAGTGATGACGCTTTGGTTTGTGCTTATCTGTCGAATTGCCTTCTGCTGATTAAATCTTATAAACCATGGATAAGTCAAAAACTCGCGTTATTTTCGAATGAGTTCCGTCGTGGAACTAATGCAGCGCAGAAAACTTGAAATATCAACGAAGTGTTTGGCAAGAATGTGGCTAATGAGCGCATAGTACGTAGATGGTTTGAGAAGTTTCGATCTGGCGATTTTGATCTTCAAATGAATGGGCGAACTGAGAGCAAGGTGGAGAATGATGAGCTGAAAGCTGCAGTGGAAGCGGATACATCTCAAACTACGTGTGAATTAGCAGAAAGGTTTGACTTTACTATTCCAACTATATTAAACCATTTGAAACAAATCGGTAAGGTTAAGAAGCTGGATAGATGGGTTCCGCATGAATTAAACGAGCGTCAGAAGAGAAATCGTTTCGAAGCTTGCCTTTCCTTGCTGTCGCGACATAAAGGCGAACCATTTTTACACCGTATTGTTACGTGTGATGAAAACTGGATTCTTTTCGACAATCGCAAGCGTTCGGCGCAATGGTTGGATAAAGATGAAGTACCAAAATACACTCCGAAACCGAATATTCACCAAAAAAAGATAATGGTGTCTGGTGGTCCAGCACCGGACTACAGCTTCATGAGACCTGGTCAATCGATTACGGCGGATGTTTACTGTATGATGAGGAAGCTTGGGATTAAGCAGCCGAGATTGGTGAATAGAGACTGGTCAATCCTCTTGCAAGACAATGCTCGACCACTTGTCGCATGAATAACGTTGCTGGATGTAACGAGCTGGACTCGGAAACTCTCTGTCGCCCACCGTATTCCCCAGACCTTGCACCAACTGACTACCATTTCTTTCAGGCATTGGACCACTTCTTGCAAGGAAAAATATTTAATTCCCAACGCCTTAATAAAACGCCTTTCGCAATTTTATCACCACTCGCTCGCCAGGCTTCTTTGCTGCCGGCATTAACAAGCTACCGTTGAGATGGCAAAACTGTATTGATAGTTTAGGCTCATACTTTGATTAATTATACTGTTTCTTGCTTGAGATATAATAAACCAAACTTTCAGTTCGAAATTGGGCATTTCATTCTTAATGACCTAATATGTAAGGGTTTTGATAATTTAAAGCAGTTACTAGAAGTAAAGATGTGGAAAGTAAATAAGATTTTAGTTAAGATATATATATATATATTTGGAAGTTAATTTGAATTTCTGTGCATCCATTATTGAAAGTAGGAACATACAAGTTAGTCAAGTAATTAATTTCATTTCCTGAAACGACATTTGATTTCGTCAACCAACTGCTTTGATATTTTTAGCTTTTATATGTTCGTTGTATTGTACTTGAAGTCGAATATATTCCGTTTCAAATTAATTTAGAATTTTTTTGTTTTCGTTTTCGACCAATCCAGAGAGGGGTTGTCAAAATACACATTAAAGTAATGGTACGTCGAAAATACAAAAGCTACCTGAGAACTGTGAATTTACCTGCTGTTTTTGTTTCTTGGACTTTGAGAAGTGAATAACGTTTATGAAATAAGTAGTCAACCGGTTATGCGAGGGTAAAAGCTCTAATAATGGACACTTCCGACTATGGAAAAATAAATTTATCTTCCCCCATTGAAGGCGTGCTTAAAACACTAAACACTTAGTGTATCAATGCAATTACCAGAGAAAGGCCTTTCACAGCCTGAAGGGAATAATGAAGAGTAGGATTTTAATGAACCCGGTTTTTGACGCCACCTTCTCATTGTAATTCCGATTTTAATATTCCTCGTTTTGCTTGTGTTATTTTTGCAGTGGATCTCGTTTAGGGCTGGCTTATGGGAGTGCTGTACATAATCCAATTAGAAACGCACGTCCGTTTCTGTATTTCTTTTGCTGAATTCTCACACATAGTTTCTTGAGTTAAATTTCATATTTTATTTTCTTGTTTGAATGAACTTATGGAATTCGGAACCTATAGAGCTTTTATGAACGATTTCTTGAAAACAAAATTTTTTTTGCATGTGAAAGATCTGAGAGTTATACTGAAAACCCATCTGGTTTTTGTTCCTTGTAAAAAGGTTTTTATTCTCTGCCCGAAAAAACTGCTTCGAACTTTGATTTCACTTAGTCTCAGAGAAATCGTCGCCATTTCTTTCTGTTTTGTTACCATACATGAAACAAAATTACCATTGAGAATATTTACCATACATGAAATCATTACAATCGTAATGATTTTATGTATGGTAAATATTCTTAAGGATTTTTAAGAGAGGCTGGCATTTCTCAATGGTTGTTTTGGAAGGTTGGTGCGTGCCCATTGTATTCCACTCTAAAATTCGAATAGAATCACACTGGGAAATGTTGGGCCGCATTGCCGAAAGGTGTAGGAACATTTAACCGCAAAAACGTTACCACGGGGAGGTAGATCTACGTTGCACCCTCACGACTACCTTATCAAACACCTGTATCGCATATTTATACCAAACAATCCTTTTTGCAAGCTCTGATCTTCAGGAGGATATGTACCCAGCACACTTGCTCCGATGGCACACTTGCTTCCGATATAATGGGAAGAGCGAGGGACCAAATGGGTCCATAGACTTTCTCTTCTGTTGCCATTTTTTAAAATTATTTGTTCTGTTTGGTTTCAGGCAGACTTGTAATTATCACCCGCCATTGGAAACAATAATATATTCTTAAATGGGAACACCTAGGTATCTAGAAAATTGATTTGATGAAAGGACTTTTTTGTGGAATTGCGTTCAGAAGGCCCAAGTATTGTTCTCTTTACATATTAAGTTCATTCTGGTTGATTGCTGTTTGAATAAAATTTTAATATATCGCTGTTCCGATAGTTAATCTAAAAGAATTAACTATCGGAAGTCAAAAGTTATTTAGAAAACATGGCGAACCTCCTAGTAAATTACTATCCTGATGTTTATATCCAAATAATAACATCACTATCTCTGGAAGAGACAAACTAATGGCCCATTCGTATTGAAGAAGCAAACGTAGTGAGCAAAAACAGCAATTTCTTATATCTTTGCAAACAGAAAATGACAAATATCATTAATGTGTTGAGAAGGACTAAATAAAGCCCGATTTTTCAACTAACTACGCAACATCCGAAAAGGTTGGCTGGTATCATAATTTTGTAAATAACTATGATCAAAGATCTATGATACTTATCCTCCTACCTAACTTGTATATTACAGAGCTTCAATTTAGAAACAATTACATGTTAGTATATCTTTCAAAATCGTTTACTGCAATGTGAGCATGTTTCTTCAGCGAAAATGTTTTCATGTAAAGAAAGACTATTTCCCCCTTATTTGGATTAGTGTACTCGTACAAATTTCTGAATCAAAAGAAATGAATCATTGAATGATTTAGTTCTTAGTCTTATTAAGCCACATGATTGCTTATTCAAGTTTAAATGTCGTTAAGATTATTATTTTATCATTTTAGACTTAACTAGAGATTATAAAACCTACATTAAAATTGTACTATAAACACGTCAGTGCTCAACTATAAGTTCTTTTAGGTAAGAATTGCCCTTTTTATGGCAAGTCAAATGGACCTTCAAGATCAGTTTTATATTTATTAGTTTTCTTAATTTATGCATAAAAATATTTTGTCTTGGGTGTATCTCTTTTTATGTTTGGAGCAGTTTGATCAAATCTGATCTCTGCGTCATAAAAACCAACCTGATGAACAGAAAAGTCAAACAAAATAATACTCATTTCATATTTTTTTCTTGTCTGTTTTACCGAATAAACAATCCAGAATTCTTCGATGTTCACTATCTTTCGAATGTGTGCCAGAAAAATTTGTTAAAAAGTAATTAGAAAATCCGTCGATTCCAATAAAATTCCAGTATTGTAAAAATATTTGTCTGCTAATGAACTAAACAGGCGAGACTAACGATGGAGATCCTTTGTGTATGCGTAAGAAAGTATTCACTAAGACCTGCTATTTTTCCTACGGCAATTAAAATACCAGTGTTATTACAAGCTAAAACTTAGCAACGGCTATCGAAAATATTACCAGTTGTAGATGGACGTTATCGCCAAATGTTAAAGTATGAAAATGATTAAACGTGTTACAAAGATTGATAAATTAAATTAAGAAATAAAATTAACAATTTGAAAAAATAAAAAGGGTGCCTGTACTAGCATGATTTGCCCGGGCTGAAGTGCGGGAAACCTGTCTCTAATTTAAACTTTTTTTCAATACCAGCTTATCGACGCATTCGATGGCGAAAACAAATGAAAGGTGCTGCCACATCGTTTAGATGTGGAACTTAGATGGGGGGGGGGGGCACATGCTTTCCTGGAGGACTTTGGGGATCTGGTCCGCATTTACGTATCGTCTTGAAGAGACCAGAAAAATTAGAAGGTAATCCTACTTCGGCACATACGTAGGTAGGTATTCAATTAACGTTGCAATGGAAAAACACACGGGTTATTGGCGACGGTCCGGGATCAAACACGAAGGGAAAGATCCGAAGGACAACACCAAATAATTTTGAACCACAGTCAGATGACGAAGTCACCTGAGCTGGCATCCCATTCTCTGAACTTCCACACCACGCCAACGTGAAGACATTTGAGGCCAAGGCAGATTTAACGTGCACCAGCCCCCTTGTACACGGCAGTTTTTGATTGGAAACTCACAACCCTCCGGTTGCTAATGCGTTTCTCTTTTAGCCAGGGTTCCTCTGCACGTATGATATCCGAATTCGGAACCAAGCACTTCAGTCAACAAATTTCTTAAGAGCAGCGGTTTTAGCCGATCAGCCACTGGTGGAGCTCACTTTTATTGATATCATTTCACGAATGAATTTTAAGTCATTAGAAATCCCCAATAGCCTTCGTTCACTCACATTCCCAACATGATCTTATCAGATAACGCAGGCGACATTGGTTCTGAAGAGCACTTATTGGCTGGAGAATTGAGACCTCATCTGTTAAATCGGCGGCAATTTGTCGAGATTTTAGGTAGATATACCTTCCCTGTGCCCCCCTAAAACGAAAGCAATTGCTTTGGTAACTTTTTCCATCGGCGCCGCTCCGGTCTTAAAAGCTTTCCGCCGCCAACCATTGTATAGAAAGGCGTATAATCTTTTTTTCTGAGTGAAGCTTGTCCAGGGGCCTCTAATTGCGTCCCGACAATTACTGCCACTTCTTCAAGCCTCCGGTGTGTGGCAGGAGGAAATTCTAAACTCCCAAATCCCAGACAACTTAACTGAAAACCGTGACACAAACAATGGTGGGCACAAAAAAGACTTTGTGCTTATAAATGCGTTCTACTTCTAAATTGAAGATTTGAAAGAAAGTATTTAATCTTTTGTGTACTCTTATGGTAAAAAAATCAAAATGCGCAAATAACATTGACAAAAGGATAAGTTCTGAATTCCTATTCAGTGATTATTGGATTTATGTTGTGTTTTCTATAGGATGATTCTTTATGCGTCATGCGCTTTTCGACTTGAATTTCCTGAGTTATAAAGAAGTTTTAGGTTGGACTCTTCCTTCCGTTTCTTACAAGGTACAGCTTGTACCGGCTTGGGTTTCCAGAATTATACTGTTGGGATTGTTTTGACAAATTTTTAATGGGTGTTTTTGAGAAGCACGATAGCTTTTGTTCGTACACGAGTCCCGCGTATGGTCAATGCTAGGTTTGACTCTTTCTGGTTGGGGTTGGTTTTGACGAATTTTCAATGGGATATTTTTGGAGAAGATAGACAGGTTTTTGTTCTGTACACGAGTCCTGTGTTTGGTCAAGTTCTGGTTTCGACTGCTTCTTCCGTTTGTTATAAATTACAGCTTGTTCTGGCCAGACTATTTAAAGTATATTGCTAAAAGCTAATGTAGTTATAGACTCGATGTTGTGACATGCCTACATTCAAATTTCTAGAATTATACTTTGATCTCCATAACATACAAAAATTGTGAGATTAAAAAGCAGAAAATATATAAATTATTCTAAATTTATTATTTATGGTATGAAATATACCTTTCATATGACAATAATAGTGTAACCAGTCTGCTATACTTATCCTAAGGGACGTAAGGACAAATGAGAAATCACCTCTCTGAGATTTCAAAAACCACATTTCTTTATGATCCAAAACAATTGAAGTTAGTTCAATTGGTTTGGTAATAATAAATATTTTATCACTCTATATATACGTATACCCAACTAGTTTCAAAACAGTTTCCAATGGATATTTTTACTTTGCATTTGCTTTTTGTCAGAATACTGAAATACTTTTCATTTCTATCTCGATACATATTTCTTTATTATTTATTTTATTGTTTTTCTATAATTTTTTTCTTACTTTGGGTGTTTCTCTTTTGTATCCGTAAAATTTTCCTTGTGCGCGTATGTCCATTACTTGACATTGTCTTGTGTTTCGCACAGCTTGACTAAATATGGCCTTTGCGCCATAAGACTCAACCAGCCTTCTACAATTTTCATTTTGGGCATAGCCTAACTTGGCCCTAAAAATGGTACCGTTTGTCAATTAATTGTATCATTTCCCAACTAAATGCAATACAAAAATTTGTTTCAATTCCTAGAAAATAAAACATCCGACACAGTTTAAGCAACTCTAATATTAGTATGAAAAAAGTCCTGTGGATTTGATACGCTGTTCAGTTTCATTTCATACACTCATTTTCATTGAAACCGCTCATCATTGAAACCAATGATTTATTTCATGTTGAACACGTGTTTGACGATGTTAGCTATAACATTTCACCCAACTGAAGTCCATTTATACTTTTAAATTCTCGTATACTTCCGGAATCTGAATGGTTAACAGCATCGTGAAGTGTCATTCGTAAATTCTTCCTAGGCTAATCTACCAGCCTTTTACGCAGACGTGTCATTTCAGACCTTATTGAAGATTCGTCTTGCATTCTAATAACAACGAAATCAGTGGCGTCGTCGACTTATTATCGACTGGTCTTTTATCATTAATAACAGGTTTTCTCTTAATATTTTAACCATTTAAAACCATTATCGCATCGTTTTGACATCTACTGAATCGCCCTGTAAACCAGCTGACTGACGCCATACGGAACACAAGGTGTTATTAAATGGTATTTGTGAAACCTTCGTCGTTTTATGCGGGTCATTCTGCTTTTATTTTTCCAATACATTGGATTTCATACTTTGAATTAGAAATTAAATTTAGCGTCCATCTATTCCAGTATCTTTATTTTATGTTTCAAAATAAAGATACTGGATCTTTATGTATGTTATCATTTCCCCATTTTACAATCGTTGCCACATTGATCAATTTAAAAGAAATAATCTGCTGAAAATTGCATAATTTGAAGATGAATTTTAATTCCAGTATTTGCGTTCTGCGGCTAGGAAGTAATTTGTTTTGGTTAATTTCGACGCTGTTGTTACAATATTGTATATTGCAATCTAATTCAGTACTGGCTTCACTTTAGAGGTTTTACACTTGTAATCCTAATTTATCATGTAAATATGCCTCATGTATGATCATGTGTTGTCATCATCTAAATAGAATAACATTAATTAAAATTTATATGGAAATTTCAAGATGTACATAGCCATTAAAAACTATATTTCCCATCTGCGAATATGTTCTGTAGAGAAACTTCAGTAGACCAATATTAATATCAAAACTTAAAAATAGAATAATTATATATTAGCTTCTATCTGATAATTATCTGCTTCTCTAGATTTTTTTAGTGCCGCGGTAGCCTGGTTGGAAGAGTAACGGATTAACAACCTGAGGGTTGCGAGTTCGAAATTCGATCCAACCAAAAACCGTCGAATACTTGGAGGTTGGTGCACGTTAAATCTATCGTGGCCTCAAATGTACTCGCATTAGCCTGGTGTGGAAGTTTGGACAGTGGGGTGCTTGCTCAGGTGTTACCTCGTCATCTGACCGTGGTTCGAAATTACGTGGTGTTCTCGGATCTTTCTCTTCGGGATTGATCCCGGATCGTCGCCAATACTCCGTTGTGTTGTTCCAGTGCGACGTTAATTCAATTACCTACCTATAAGTTACCTATAAGTTTTATTAATAATTGGGGAATCACATTACTTGTATTTTCTATAACTGACAGAAGGTATCTTTTTACAAGTATTTCCACGTATGGACTGTTATTACGAAGAGGCAAATCGCTTAAATTTTATAACTAAACCAGGAATTATCGGTCACGAACGCAGTTTAATTGGAACTCAAACAATCATAACCTTAAATTCTGATTTAAAACTTGAACTAAAATGTTTTTACACGATCATATTATCTTGAAGGAGGGAAATCCTCTTCACCTGTCATCATGTTATCAATTTCAACTAAATATCTGTTTATTTTCAGATTCGTATTCCAAACTTAAATATTTATTAATACTTACTTGGCTATTATGACTGTTAAAAAGCCTCGAGAAAGCTGTTTTTATTGTATAAATTAATCTACCGAAGGTTTTATACCCTAGCATTAAATGAAATACTATCATTTTTTATGGTAGACTTCATTTGTTAATTTTGTTTGATCACTTGACATAAGATTTTACTCTCAAAATAAAATTCGCATACTGGACTAGCCGTCGAAGAGTGGTAAACGTTAACGAAAAATGCTAAACCTTCCTTATGAGAGGTGTTTTCGTTCAAACTAAATGTCAGTGGCGGTATTGTGGAAATGTTTGGAATGCAGTGGAAATGTTTCCTGTACGTATTCTGGACGTGACGTTTTTCGAATACTATTTCAGCACTTCAGGGGAAAATTCCAATTGATGTATGATAATTGATTGGTCGACGGCAATTAGATTAAACTCGAAACGTCGCCAAAACGGCGATAAACTATATTTTAAGGTAACCCTGATATGTATCATGCGAGATGATTTGGGTAGCATAAGAAAAATCATCGCATTTTTTCTCGTTTCTTTGTTTTCTCTGAAAATCCCTCTCATTGAGGAATTTCTTTCCCTAATTTTCGATATGAAGAATATGCTTGCAAAATCAAGCAATCTCGTTGCGTTTACTGATTTGAAGATTTGTTGACATATTTCCTAATCCCGCTTCTCTAGTCTCCTAATCCCTCACTCTTTAAAAAATCGAAATGAAAATCGTTGAAGCAAATTCGTACCGCCGTGTTTTGTCGGATTATGTAGTTTTTATCTGCAGTAAAAAGCTGGTAATTTTTTACAGAAAAGCCATTTGTTTTGATGGAAAATTGCATTCTTCCTACATTCATAGGGTTTATCTCCATCCTGATCGATTCATCGGAAGTCGGCTCACTTTCATTCAGATGTAGTCGTTGACTATTGAGGAGTCCAATCAAAAGGTGTGTCTATTCCTTTGTGGCAAGTAACGAGCCCTAAGCGGTGTTTGTTCCATCGATTGTGCATTAAGAAGAAATGGAATGGCCTGGGGGTGCGACGGAAACCGGTCCCTGCGCCATCCATCAGGTCCTCTAATAAGGGGGTACGACACTGGACCCAGCCCAAGAATCTCCTCCGCCTTTCTCTTTTCGGAAGCTCATCTCTTCCCTCGGAGATTTTTTTTATATCGGGTTTCTCTTTCCTCTTTCGCCATTAGGGATCACCAAAGGAGGGGTCACTTGGCATCCATGCGATAAAGGCATCTGGTTTGGATCAAAAACTCTGGTCGCGTTTCTTTACACAGCTATCGAATTGTAACGTGCAATGATGTGGACAGTACTTCTACAGTCGTCATGCACCACCGTCGAATCCGGTCTGGTGGGTAGGTAGTTGAATAAACTTCGCACTGGAGCAACACTACTGGTTATAGGCGACGATCCGTGATGATTCCCGAAGGGAAAGATCCAAGGACAACACCTCGTAATTTTGAACAGCTGTCAGATGACGAGGTGAACACCTGAGTTGGCACACCACTCTCCAAACTTCCATATCAAGCCGACGTGAGGATATTTGATTAACGTGCACCAGCTCCCACGTACACGACGTAGCAACCGGAGGGTTGCTAGTTCGGAAATCGGTCCAGCCGTCGTGTACATAGGGGGCTGGTGTGCGTTAAATCTGTCGGGGCCACAAATGTCCTACCCTTCGGGATTGATCCCGGACCATCGCCAATAGCCCGTTGTGTCGCTCCAGTGCGATGTTAATTAACTACGCCGCACCTACACGACGGTCTTTGTTTGGATCGAGTTTCGAACTCGCAAACCTCCGGATGCTAATCCGAGACTCCGCCTACTGGATTACCGCGGATCTAGAAGGGTGAATGCTCTTACACACTAATGAATAGCTCTTATAACTGTCCAATATTTTGGTCACCGTGGCCCAGAAGGTTTGCCCACTGTGCTAGCAATCCGAGTTGAAGGAGCTGTACTCCAACTTGCACAAATATATACATTTTTCTATTTCCGTTTTTAAATTGTACATCCTTACTATTATAAGCACAATGGATAAGTAAAACTCTTAAATTTAGAAAACACTGGTATTACAGAACAAATTCTTCCCATCTCCTTGGTTCCCGGTATCATTCCCTCTACACGATTGCCCATTTTCTCAACTATACTTTTTCTTTACAAATTAAAAATGTAAATTATTTCCGTTTTATCATTCATTTTTGTGCTGTATTTCTTATCCCTGGGTCTAAAAATTTTCTGAAATTTTTCTATTTCCGTTTTTAAATTGTACATCCTTACTATTATAAGCACAATGGATAAGTAAAAGTTTTTTGAAATAAAACATGACCCAGGGGGGGGTCATGTTTTATTTCAAATGATAGGTGCATTAATATTACATATCTTAACTCATACGATTCCTTGCTTTCCCAGTAATAAGCTAGATGATGGACTTCAGTATCAATTTAGATGGTGGGCCCCAGTACCAATTTAGATGATGAGCCCCAGTACCAGTTTAGACGACAAATTATTAAAAAATTCCAAAATAGGTATTGTTTCCTAAAATTTATTAAAATTATAAAAGTTTATACCCAACATCTGTGTCATATAAGGAAAAAGCACTTCAGATTTTCCACTAAATTCTTGCACACTTTAAGTAAATCTTACTGTTGAGTGTAAAATTAGAAATGTCGGTGAAAAATAGTGAAGTTTTCAAGGTGCCATAACTTAAGAATCTGGGAATGGGCTTCCAAGATCCAGAACAGGGTGCAGTTTTGATAAGTAACGGGCTATGCAAAATGTGTTCCACGCCTTTATGATATGAGAAGTGTGTCTAGTGTAGGAATGAAGAATTTAATTCCTGATACGAATTCAATTCCTTTATTCCTCATCGTGACTAATGCATAATTTGATTGATCGCCAGATCACCTCCAATTGAATGAAAAGTTTCCTACTCTGAAGTTGATTTGTTCAATACACCCAGACTTGCCGACCCAAGTCGTACTGCTGGCCACCTTGATGCGTTGCCGGCTACTCAAAATGTTTTAAAAATAAAATCGTGAAAGATGTTTTATTCACTCGCCTTGTACCATTCAGATGTTTTTCGCTATCTCAAATTCTTAGGTCTAAATTTTCAATGGTCGCGCAATTATCCTTTTCTGTGGAAACTTTCATTTCAATTCTTTTTGAAAAACAAAAGAACGAATAATAAAAATCTTGATGAATTCAAAAAGTCGTGCCTTCGAACTCTAAATTTCTTGTTTCGAGTATGAAGCAGCACATTAGCTGTAATTTGCATAACATCGTTGCTAAAGCAACCACCTCTAAATATAGCTGTTACTCCAGCTTATTTTTTCTGTCAAACGCAAATTTTTAACTGAAAAAGGCGTTCCTTCGATGTCTAAATTTTTTGTTTCGAGAGAAAACAGCAGTTTTTCACTAATTTGTAAATCATCCTTGTTATTAAACAGCCACTGCACCTATTGAATATTTTTCCATCGAAATTTGGCACTGTATGACGTAACCGATATTTTTATTAGCTTATATATTATAAATTACATTTAAAACAAAACAAAAAATTACAGACGGAATTCACAAAACTAAACACCATCGTGAATACTTTATGTACATTACATATTTTCGAAAACATTAACTAATTAAACTATCCAAATATGGAAAAAGTATTGCACATAAAATAAATTAAAGGTATGAAAATGTGTAGGAATCGTCATCGTCCCCTTAAAATTTAAAATTATGTAAAATGTTTCATATAAAAATATGAAATGAATAAAAATGTGTTATTGAAATGAAAGCTTCATTGCAAAAAAAAATAGTAAAATGAGTCGAAAACTGGAGCTACTCACAATTTTCGTAAAATCAGGCATTGTTTTAGTTCTCTGCCCTGTTGGATATTTTGACTAACATTTTTTTCGTGGTACCTTTCAAATATTAAATAGTTAAAAAATTGGGGAAATCCGCACTAAAACATATTTTAAGCATGTTTTTATCTTAAAATGCGTATATTTAATGTATAAAAGTTATTATTTCTGTCTTAAACTTTTAAGTTGACGAACGTTCACATTTTGAACAAGTCACAGCTTTGAAAAGTTATTTTACCTCATTCATGTTAAATTTATGCACAGACAAAGGAAACATTTTCTCAATTCTTATTCATCCGTTCGCACTGTCTAATTAGTCCTCGTGTAGCAAGAAAAAACGATTGGAACGACAAACCAAAATAAAAAAAACGAATCAAATGTATATTACCCAAGCGATAATCTTACTAATATTTTGGCGCTACGTCTTGGCGATTTGGCGGAGAAGAAAAAAGGTTGTTTGGGGTATAGCGGAAACACTCGTTTAGTCTTGTATTCCTTGTTCGCGGGAGATGAGATGGTGTTGATCGATTACCTCCATACATCCTATTTTTTATTCTTTGCATACGAAACTCAACTTTCGGAATAAAACGACCTGGATACTTAACTCGGTTGAGTGAAAAGTCCCGTTATATGTTCATCTAGCAAAAAATATTTGCTGAGAATGAACTAAGTGAAAGATGCGGATATGTTCTCCAAGATATTTTATAAGAAATATATTTGAAAGGAGTTTTAAAATGTTATAAATTGAAATTGTTCTGCGGTGAGGATTTGTTTCGATTCCGTTTTGTCATGTTTTGTTTATAAATGCGGTGGAATCCGTTGATGTACAGCTTTCACATGTTGGATATAATTTGAAAACTTTCTGAATTGGATGGGAACATGTGTTGTGCTCTTCAAGGAGATTGGTATGTGCTGAGCCAGTGCGTCGTTTAGTTTTGGCTCGCTCATAAATGAGTAATACAGGAGTTAAACCTAGTTCTGTGCTTGTGTGCCGTCAGTGGTGGAAGGTGTGCTGGGTATATGGAGATCAGTACAAATTGTATCGTCAACTCTATGGCAAAAAGAAAACAACTACCACCACTACTGCTACTTCCCTCTCAGTACAGCATGACGAATGGTAAGTTTTATCGTTTGGGACATTGGTGATATTTGTTTTTAATTCGCCCAATTGCTCTAAAATCCGCTATTGTTTATATTTATGGTTTATTAATAGAATTACCCGTCTTTTACTCGGGTAGATTTGAAAAATTGACCAGAACAAACAATTTTCTCTTTCGTAGAAGTGACAACTTCATTCAAGTGTTTGGAAAATAATTTTTTTAACATTTTACGACATTTTTATCATTTCTATAACTTTGGACGCAAATCGTCAATGTGTATATTCCTCCATATAATCCATTTCACCTACATCGCGTCCCTGTTGTACGACAAAACTACAAAAGGTGATATTTAGGTGACAATTTAAAAGTAAATTTTGAGTTTGGGGTTGTTTATGAATGTCCATTCTTAAGTTCGTTTCCTCTAAAATTGCGTTGCTCCAATCCTGAAAATGACGAATCTGTGGCAAAGTCTGGCACTAACAATTTTCCTATCACTATTTTTGAACTTGTGGCACTCTTGCACCAGGGATGCAACATTTTTGAATTTCACCATGAAGGGAAGTTAAGGGATAACAAATTAGTTTGATCTGATTAGTCAGATTAGTGTCAGATCTGAATCAGATTAGTTTGATCTTCATAACTGATTGTTTGAAGCAAATACATTTTTTAAACTTTCCTTTAGTTCGGTCTAATTTTTTCAAAATAAAATTTTGCACAAGAAACTACCTAATTTGAATAACAAGTTATTGGAATAATTACTCTTGCTTCCATGGTATAAAATTAGCCGTCGTTTGTCATATTTTGCATCTATAAATTTGTTTTTGACGTTCTCACTTTTATTCCTGTTCGTTACATTTGATGCCTATATACTGGATGTTTTCGCTGTGATGACACTTTATAAAATTCACTACCAAACCGCAAAGAAAAAAAATCCGCCGAAAATCACTTCTAAAAGTGAGGACAGCAACTCTTTTCTCTGAAGCGGATAGCAATAAACAATGTTCCAGAACGAACAGTTCCCAGAGCGAGCTACTATTGAATGTTTATCTTGGTCATCTGTTGATCTTTTGTTCTGAGTGTTATTTGAAAGCATAATCAAAAGACATTTACATATAAAGGCCCTTGAGAGAAATGACACCCAAAGTGCAAGTGGTCAATGTAGTTCTTGTCTACATTGTATGTTTATCACATCCACGCAAAAAAATTCTGAAATTTCACTTAAAACATTTTGACAACTGAGGGGAAATGTTTAGATGCCTCTGACGGCTGACTTTTTGCTACTTATTTCTAAACCTACCTTTTAACGTTAGCTGATTAGTCTCCTTGAGGTACATCGATTGTGTTTTGATGATTTTCTCTCAATTCTAAAAAATTTTGAGCAAAATGCCATTTGCTAAATATTGCCATTCCTCATGAATCGAGATATTTTTTATCTTAAAAATCTCTGTTTAATTTCTTATTCTGGGACTACAACATTTGAAAAACGTACAAAATAAAAAAATATTTTGTAAGTCATAGGTGTGTTGATAATATAATGCTTACTAACACCATACAAGTGCTTGGATGGTGTTTATTACCATTATATTATTACTTTCTAACCAGGTACTACTCTTCAAATTAGTTTTTTCGCAATATTGTATAACGTGTGTACACATTTTGATGCAATTTTGATAAAAAGTTTACTTGACTGAAAAAGTTCGTCCAATCCATTGAATTTATAAACCATATAAAAATAAATCCTGACGCATTTTTTGGCATTTATGGATTCTATGCCAAGTAATGAATACTTCATTCCGTATATTTTTAAAGTTGCTTTGTTTTCAAACACATTTAAAGTAATACTTATAATAAACGTTATTTCTCAGGAATACTGGAGAGTTCGCGAGTGTAATTGCCAAATGCTCAGCATTTGCCAACAATATAAACGTTGTTTCTATGCATCACACACAAATAGTACTATTTTTTCTTCAAATACAATAAACATTGATTCTGACTCAAGGTAAGTATCATTCATACAAAGTGTCGCAAGGCTGAATTAAAAAGATTTCCATAATTGTTTTCCCAAGTATTTCAAAACTTTTTGGATACTAAAGGAATTTCTTTTTTTTTTCATCATCTTATGTCAATGCACTGTAGGAGGACAGATTATTTAACATACTTAACCGTAGATTTGTTTTTAAGATAATTTTACGGCAGTTCACTTAAAATCTGAATTCAGTTTCCTGTTTCGAAATGATTTTTATATTTGATTCACAATTCGAAGAAAAATGATAAAAATCTCACCCAATGTTTGGTTCTGGATCTTATTAAGATTAATGTTGAGATTTCAGAGTCAGAGCTAGTTTGTAAATAAATAAGCTGTGTTTGCGTTTCCGTGAATTTTTGAAAATGGAATCGAGAGTGGCATTTCATGCTATTTTGTTTTCGAAAAGCGTGTTCCTAATCCTTTCTTTTTTGACATTTCGTAGAGCCATTGAACTTCACAATGTATCACAAATTCTTATCAAATATAAGTCGTCGGCTTAGAGCAGAAACTCATTAACTGACACAAAAAAAAACAAATTATACATTACAGCCGTTTAAATACTATTAGGTTTTAGGTCAAAAATAAAAATTATCGGCATTTTGATAGTGTTATATTTCCGCTCAAACAGATAACAATATGAAAATGTATTTCTCATCATGGAAACGAGCATTTAGTGTCAAAAATGCTTTTCAAAAAATGTCACTTAATGAATTTTTCCTCCAAGTCGACTATAATAGGCGACGGCTTAATTACAGTTGAAAATTATAAATCCCCTACGATTTATGCCTGTTACAAGTAGATAATGAAACACTTTTTGTCTGACTTTTAATTTTAAATAAGAATTGTTTTTCAAAAACCCGTTGTGCCCTGCTTCAGTTAGGGGTTAGCACCTATCTGTCTCCTTTATGTTCGTTTTTCACCGCAACTGTAAAAACTACTATGTTCGAATAATTAATGTCTAGAAATCCTCTTTTTCACTGTTCATAAAAGAATTCAGTGTTACGAGAAAGTTACAAAGCGAAAATGCTAGGGAATCCATACAAAGGTATATACAATTTAATGTATAAATGTTGATTTATATTAAAAGCGAATATTTATGAGAATGTGCTTGATTTTTCTCAAAATTTTAAATTATCAATTCTTATGAGAGCATAAAATATAATATATTTTGATGTGTGACGTGACAGTTTTCAGTTGTGTCGATTCAATTCAATTTAAAAATTTACTCATTAAATGAATCGTTGAGTTCAGAGAGAAACCAAACGAATTCAAACATTTTGGTAACTGACTTTATTGCTTAAAAACTGGCTTTATTGCTTGCTAAATAGGCTTGTCTATGGTCGGCACGTATTTTGTGTAGAAATCACGTAAGTCCTTGGCTTTAGTAAATATAGGGACATGAAGGAATGCATTGGGTGCAAAGAAACCACACGAGTATTGTGGCTTCTGTGCCCATTTTTCTAATATATAAAAAATTGGACTGTGGTTTCTGCACTCACCTATTCAAATAGGATATATTTTTAATCTGGATCCTTATCACAAGGAAAATAAAGCAATCAAGAGTGAAATCAAAGATAAAAGAGCCAACGTAAAAAATTATTCATGGTTAGACTTCAATACATGCATAGTAATATTATTCAATAGCATGTATTCTTCCAGGCATTTTGACCATTAATTAATCTGAATTTTAATGGTAATTATAAAATAAAAAGTTGCATTTATTTATACTTCAGAGTAATTAACATTACAGTTATTAATGCACTTTCGAAAGAATAACTCTGACGAAGCTTGTCTGCTATCGGACCTTGTGCCATAAAACCCAAAGTAATCAAATCAACCAAATCAAACCCCTTTAAGAGCTCAATTTACACACAGTACAATTCCTGTGAATATTACTTTTCCGGCATGATTATAAGAAACTTGTTTAATTTGAGATGCAAAATTAATCTCGTTTTAATTTAATCAGTCTTAACCGGAAGAATTGTCAGAAAAGATAGTTAAGAATTATACGAAGCAATTTGCTCTGCTAGCTAAATGAGCTTCGTATGACAGCGCAGCTGTTCATTTTAAAGTATTTATTTCGGGTTTTCGTATGGATTTATATTTAATATCGCAATTCAATATGAATTTGTTCATCGCTCTATCAGATGTAGAGATGATCCAACTCTACGTGTTCAGTCTTCAGTGTCTAAAAACCAACTTTTATGTGTTGTGTACTTTTCAGGGAGGAAATCGACCGATAATCCATTCCCCTAACAGTGGAAGGCTCTTGAAGTTTATCTTGATAATTTATGTGAAGTTATCTCCTTGGTAATTTATGTTGATTAAATCATACTATAAAAAGTTTCTTCGTAATTCCATTCTACTAATTGTAATTACGTGATGCGATTGTGTAGAGGTCATTAAAGTAACCCCATTTATAAAAGTACAAGCTTGCAGTCATCAAATGGTGCTGCTTTTATTCTCTACTGTTCTTACACTTCTGAAAGTTGCAACTTTCGAAAATTTCCTTTCCTCTTTTTTTAAGTCCCGGTCTAATTGGCCCTCATGAAACAAAAGATGATCGCACAGCGACAAATCAAATATTTTCTTTTTATCTCGTAACTCGTTTTGCAAGAAAGAAGCAATGCGTCTTTCAGTCCACAAGATAAGAATACTTATCTAAATTTCTAAAATATTGAAAATCTGAACATTTTTTCAATCTAAACTTTATGTAATTACAAATGCTTTGATTTATGTCTCTTGAAAATTGTATTCACGAATTCAAAGTCAAAGCTTTATTTCGTCGCCATATTGGTAACACTCTTATTCCCTTTATCAATCTTATTTTTTCTTTGCTAATATTAACGTCAAAAGAAAACAATTTGAATTCAAATTATTTTTCTTGAATTATTATTCAAGTTTTATATTTGACTTTTGTTAATTAAACGAATTATCAAACATAAACAAATGCAGCAATTTTTTTTTAAATTTTACGTGAATTCTGTATGGTAAAGGACTGAATATATGAAAATATTGTCTTGAATAAAACTTGACTGATGCTTCAAAAACACATATCCTTAGTAAAATTATATCACACAAAGAGTTGTAGTGTTTGCTTGTAATTTTTAATAATCCAGTCTGATATTTTCATGTAAAATAACACCTCGTTTTATCGCTGTATCTCGATATATCGCTGCTTTTTTACTTGTCCCTGGTCAAATTTTCGGTTTGCGAACAGCAGAGGAAGTTTCAGTCTGTTTCATTTGAATTGGGAGTCGAAAAGTCACTTCTTTCAAACAATTCTCTTCAGCTGAATTGGTTAAGCTATACAGGTGTCTTGAAAGTAGAGATGGGAAGGTATCTGAAATATTCTACCATATTTAGCATCATTTTAAAAGGTTTTTACCATCAATTTTGCCTGCAAGTTGTAAGCGGCGCATATCAGTAGAACTTTCCTTGGGTATGTCCGTTACTTCACGTTTTATATTTTGGTTTTGGCGCAGCTTGACCAAAATTACGCCATAAAACCAAACCAACCAGCGATTTTGTGTTTAGTTTGTAGTTTTACAAAATTTTAAATTTAAAACGCTAAATATAATCTGTAATACCCCTTTGTTTCTCAGAATTTTCTCGATCCTCGGTATATTTTCTTGTGGCCGCCAAAAAGCGCGATGGATGAATAGATGCTAAGGCCATATTTGACCAAGCTGCTCCAAACATAAGACATAACATCAAGTTACAGACACACACAAGGAAAGTCTACTGGCATAGAAGAGAGCACACAGAGTAAGTTACATGAATCGAACCTGCGTCACCGACAGCTCGTAGGCTGCTAGCGCGATACATCGAAGGGTTACTACATTTCCTAAAGGATTTGTTTCTAATAACTATACTTAGGAACTCTAAAATTCAGATAGTAAATAATCTCGCCAACGATTAATGCGACCAACTCAGCAAAATTGTGCATCCTAATCTGGGTATGCTATTTCCAAGAAGTAGATGGTAATTGAAAAGGCGGTCGAGTCCTGCCCTCTTTGACCGAATCTGTCCATAAATATCCTTTAAAATCATCATCGACCCAGATTCGAGTGCTGACCTTCCATTGGCAAATGATCGTTGGATGCATAATACTCGCCAAAGGCTTTTAATACCCCGAACCCCATCTTCACTTTCCTGCTCCGAAAAAACTTTTTGAGGCCAACTTCCGTAATGCGCGGATCAACGTACGTGTCTTCATTGAAATTCATTTAGAACTTGAACAGCAAATTTCCCTTTTGTTGCTGAATGAAATATAATTGCGTCTGGACCGTCGGCGGTCCGGTCTCCCACTTAATGCTCGATTTGTTTTTTTTGTTTCGATATTGTGTCGTGTGTCTAAAAGCTTCCTTGGAAAATTCGCTGTTTGAAGTCTCCATAGGTAATCTTATTGAAATGGTATAATTATTTTCGGGAGAAGTGCTACTTTTTATGCTTGAACAGCAAATTTATTAAAAGCGTCTGAGTTGAAGCTATTGTCTATATTGCATGGACACTTATGTCCCTTTTATGTATTCTATGTTTGATCTGTAATATCTTTAAAATTACTTCATTTAATATCAAATTGCTGTGTTGTGTAATCTGGTCTCGTTCGCTCTCCAAGGTACCTTCAAGCCTTATAAAGCCAAAAAGTCTGCTTAAAAATATTTAAAAAGCCAAAAAAAAATTGAAAATACTACATGTTTCATTTTACTTGAATGAAAAGCAATGATCAATGGCAAGTGACCTTATACAAGTTATTTAGCATTTTAAAAAATCTCATCCAATACAGATCTTTCTACACCCGCTAAAAATCAATATCAATGACAATTGACCTTTGACAAGTATCATTACTGGTTTGGTGAAATTCAATCATAGCACCCATGAAAGTTTCTTAACTTGTGCATTCAAGACTTATCTGCTTCTAGCTGTGTTAAATGTAGCCTTAAAATATGTGAAATGGCCTTAAAAGGACTCATTTTTATTTTAGCAGTGGGAACTCTAAAATAGAGTGGGAACTGCTATTATTTGTTCCTTTTAAAACGTATTGTTTTGAAACGAAAGTATATTGAATAAACTTAAATATATGGTAGACTAAAAATGTTCGAATTCAGCCTAAACTTTTTTAACACAATGAAAAATGAGTTCAAGTCTGAAAATATGTATCAAACATTTACTCTTGACTCGACAATCAACCTTTAGAAGCATTCCTCAGGTGCATTAGGTACGATTTCGGGGAAGGGGTCAATTGGGGTGTGGGGTGGAAGTGGAATCTGTTCTTAAGTACTCTAAACTAGTCATTAGTTGTTTATTTTCACAGAAATAAAAACTAAACCATCATTTTGAAGTTTCCTGAAGAGTAAAAAAAATGACAACATGCTTAATCGGAAGAAAAATTTGTATTGATGGCTTCGATTGGACCACTATTAAAGATAATATCACTTTTAAAGATAAATTTTAACATTTAAATCGTAATTTCTCTCCTTGTTTAATTTCCTTTCCTTCATTTATCTAACCTTGCACCATGAAACCCAAATCGACCAATCTTTATTTATCTAATGCTAGCAACCTTTATTTATCTATCTAGTGCGAGCTTGTAGCAGTCTAGGGGATTCATCCCCGAGCCAACTTTTTGACCAGAACCTCAGCATCCTCGGTCGTGGTCAGTAGATGGGAGAGTGACTTCCCATCTCTTTTGCTGCTGGGTGGGGCTTATGGTTCTTATCAGCATTTAAATTTCTTCTGTACCCTAGATCGACATTTTTATTAATTCCCCCACCCTTATGTTATTAGGATTTATTTAATATTTATATTTTTTTATGATGTATAGATGAGTTGTTTTGCAAGCGGGTGCTCCGTATGTGATATTGATGTTTCTTCTATTTTAGTGGTATTCATGCCGCATGTCTTCGTTTTACTGCGTTATAAAACATAAATTATGTAATGCTAGAAAAACGTCGAATTTAATTTTTATTTCAAAAAATAGATAAATATATAAAATAACTTTATAATTAACCTCTAGATGTGAAGCATGCTGTTTTTATATTTCGATTATGTCAGGCTGAAATAAGCCCAGATTTTCTTGAACTTTTAACGTTGGCATATGATTGCTGATTGATAAGCTGATTTTAAAGTTAAATATCGAAAATAAATTCCATAAAATGACCGGGATTAGTTTTTTTGGCTCATACTGTGACGTTTTTTTATGTAATTTTTATTATTAATTTAAATCCTTCCCGAATACTAGAGGGATTTCTTATTTAAATTTCTAATATATTCGCTAAACGATTCTTTTTGCAAGTTCTGAGATCTTGGGGAGGATATGGACCGTGCACACCTGCTCCGCTGTCCTGTGCTCTCTTAATAGGCCTACACATTTGAATTTTATTATGAATAAGAGACACGAGACTTCGTTTAATTTTGGTGATAAAAATCTCATATTGTATGTTGTGTAAAGCTGTTTGTGATGGAACAAATATAAAATGTTGGTGATTGGAATGAAGTATACTAATAAAGATTAGCACAAATAAAGAATGGGATTGTCCATGAGAAACTACAATAAGTTACAAGATTAGCCCAGTGATTGATAACTAATTTAAATGTAACTTTATACTTAACAATATGCCACACCGTATACATAAATATACTAATACTATATGATCATACCATGTGTATGTTAGTTTAACGTATGGATTTTAAAAAATTGAATTGTGACCGGGTTCTCATCTTATAAAAAATTTGCCAGGCCGTCACAAATGTTGAGAACCACTGTTTAAAACCGTAATTAATTTGTACAGTAAATCCTGTTGGTTATAAAACACCTCTTTCACTTAAGCCAGAATAGCCTTTAGTCAAAGATTCCATCTTTTCGCCAACCAAACCTTTCTTTCCAGTGAAGTCACCAATAGCCCGTTCTGTTGCTCCAGTGTGACGTTAATTAAAATACCTACCTTAAAGTGAAATCTAAATTCCGGCATGAAACATTTGGAGCAAAATGTATCACTGCGCGAACAGCTTTCCTCGTAAAAACAGAAGAACCAAAAGTCGTGCTGTCTTCATTTCCATGCGTAAACCGAACCCTTCATGGGTGGTTAGATCGGTATATCTGGTACGTGTTTTGGAGATGAAAGGTTTTAGATCAAGCGTCGCTTGCGCGTGCCAAGCAAACAAATTGATATCCCTGGCAGAAAAAAAAACATGCCACATCTCACGTGCAAAGCTCTTCTGTGTGAAAACTGGTGCACGCTTTTCCATTGGATATACTCGTCATTCCTCCAAGCAGCGTTGGATGTTTGGATGTCGGTAATGTGATGCATGCTGTCAAAATGCTTCACTTCTTCCGTGGGAACCGTTAACAGAAGTTTCGATAATTCCCTCGGTTTTTATATTTTGTTTTGCTTCTTTTCTATGGTGAATATGATATTTGTTATTTAATGTGCGACCTATTGTGTAATTTCGCCGCTATATTTGTCGATTAAAATATTTTGCATATTTCGTAAAAGGTAAGAAATTAAGAATGCTACATGAAATTGATAGCCGACTAATTAAATCGTGTTTACTCTAGTAATATATCGTCAATTTCTTTTTTCATCTGGGAGGAGTTCCGATTCGATTCTTCTGGTAACACGTTGCTTGGAAAAACACCGAGAAAAATACTTATCAGTGAAATATAAAAAAATTAGGTTTCTCTCAATTTTATATTCCTGATTGTTGGTAAAGGTATCTTGTCTAGGGCAGCGATTTTCAACCTTTTTCACCTCATGTCACACCTAAACTAATTACGCAGGGCACACACAAACTAATTATTAATGACATACGTTATGCCGATTTGAGAAAAAATTAGTGTAATTTTTACTTACAAAAATTATTCTAGTTTTACCTACCCTTTTGCTCCAAAATGGTTTAAAAAATACTTTTGAAAGTTTATTTATGATGCTTTGTAATAAAAGAACAATGCTCAAATTTATTTAAGCTGATATTTAAATGGGTATTACTCGAAATTATTTGTAGACACACTTGTCAAAAGTTAAAAGCTGATCCATTGAAATGGTGTGAATCTTGTACAATTTAAACCATTTCATCATCGTCACGCAAGTCATTCTTGCGGCACACCGGTTAAAAATTGCAGGTCTAAGGAATGATCATAAAATCCCTCTTGCTAATACTTTGTTGCTGTTTCTAGTGAAGTCCTGATTTAATGTGTAAAAATTATATTTTCCACAAATTCAGGTATGGGTAGTTCCTGCATGATCTCTTTAGTTCTAATACAGATATATGAAACCGTCCATTAATTTTTTCATAAAAGTCAGAAAAAAATGGGTGTGGGTAAACAAAGCAGGTTATTTTAAAAATAGGTCATTATGTGAAAATGACTAGGAATTAGGTTCGGTCGGCGATACCGTTGGAAATTTCAGAATGCTCATTTAGCATTATAACAATTACATCCATTGCTGAAAGAAAGAACCTATCCATGTGCTGGGCTTTTGTGAAGGAATCTTTGAATGTGAAGGAATGGGACAAGACAAAAGCTCGGATGTTTGGCGTCTTGTCCATTCGCCTAAACGCAGGGACGTATTCAAGGAAATCGGGGCCGTCGTGGCTCAGTGGGTATGTCCACTGCGCTAGCAACCTTCGAGTTGTAGGCGGCGCAGGTTCAATTCCTATCAGGTGCATTTCTCCCTGGGTGTATTTCTCTCTTCTGTGTCAGTAAAACTTTCATTGTGTGTGTATTACTTGATGTTGTATGTCTTGTGTCTGGCGCAGCATGGCCAAATATGGCCCTTGCGCCATAAAACCATCAAACCAACCAACTATTCAAGGAAATTAAACTCACCCGGAAATATAGTTCATGTTAAAAAAATGTTCATTGAAAGCAGTTTAATCATCGTAAATCGAAGTTTATTTAGTTAAGCATAAGTAGATACTTTATTCATGCGAGTAAAACACTTATTGGGTTAGCCCCAGAAATTTCTGAATACTTGCCTGTTTCCAAAAAGTGGTGTACATTTTAAAATGGAAAACTCTTACGATACCGTCACCTGAATGCAAGAACTAGCTAACTCAATTTATTGGGTTTAAAGATAAAGGGAAGAACAGTTTCCTTGCAAATGCCTGCTTCATATATACCTAACATTTTTCATTAGCCCATAGATAGAGCCTAAGTGGTCAAAAAGTTATCTAGTTCATGCCTTAAATTGTGTATGATCTTAGCGTTATGTATTGCTCAAAATTCCCATTTTCGAGTTACCTAGTTATGTTCTGGTGACGATATATTGACTTTTTTGTGATTCGATGTTTTAATGAAATGACATAATTTCTGAAATTACTTTTAAAACCGCATGTATTCAAATTACTATTTTATATTAATGGTATCTTTTTCCTGTATTCCAGGAAGGTGTGCCGCAACTGCAAGTGCCCTCGCGAGGAGCACGAAGGGGCTTCCGGTGTGTCCAATATGGCCGAAAGTGAACGAATTGTCCATAAAATGGCCGCCCACTTTGGCAGCACTGGGACCGGGTCTCCCTCGGACCGGCACTCACACTCTGATGACGATTCCGGGTGTGCACTGGAAGAGTACACCTGGGTCCCTCCCGGTCTCAAGCCTGAACAGGTGAGTTCCCTTTTTCCAACGTCTTCCGCAGCCAAATTGAAATTGCTATTGTGTGAATTCTGATTCAAAAAGGAACATCTTTAGGTGTGTACTGGCTGCACGAACCGGAGGTACCCTAGTGATCTATTCTTTTCCCATTGGATTACTATCTCTGGTAAATATGGGGATCGCGACCCCAGAATGCCCAAGCGATCTTACTCCTCTCCCTCTTTTCTTCGTCATCTAACGGTGGTTCAAAATTACGTGATGTTGTCCTTATGGATTTTTCCCTTCGGAACTGATCCCGAACCGTTGTGTTGCTCCAGTGCGACGTTAATTAACTACCTACCTTTCCCTTTCTTTTCGCAATTACTTGACGTTGTCTATCTTGCGTTTTGCGCAGCTTGGCTAAGTATGGCCATAAAATCAACCAACCAATTCAAACAGATCAATTTCGGCTCCACTTCAATCTGTGCACTCTCAATTATACGGAGATGTTCTCAGAAATTAAGAGATAAAAATATTCTTATTCAACCCTCCAAGTGATTTCGACGAGATCTCGTTCATCAAGACTTTATCAAGTTTGCTAATGACGAGATATCTCGTCATCAAGATATTGCTGATTTCTTGATGATGACGAGATCGAGATCTGTCAGTTTTCTTCAAATGACGAGATCTCGATGGACGAGATATCTCGTCCATCAAGGACCTGGTCAGTTTTCTTAATGACGAAAAACCTCGTCGACATAGTCACCAGGAGGGTTAACTAATTGATGTGTTCCAAAAATCGTACGTGAAGATGTTTTGTACAATTCCTCCTCATTCCAACCAACAAACATTACTCTGAAAATGTTATCTATTTTTTTATTAATGAACAGACGCAGAAGATGGCCCCTTTCCAAATGAGGAATCCACATTACCTTAGAAATTCTACATCATTAAAAGAAATGCACAACATTCAGAACAGGGTCCCCAACATGTGCTCTAATGAATATGAGATTATTGCCTTTGACAAAGCTATATCTTTCTTCCCTAAATTCAGCGATATTGTCCCTGATAGACCTGACGCAATACTCTGAAAGGCCATCTTCTGTTCAAACAACTTTGATCAGTCTTGAAAAAGTCCCTCTAAAATTGCATTTAGTAGAACACTCTTAAATTACTCATTACACAAAGTTCTCGACTACTTTCTTCAAAGAAAATCATTTTAAATTTGGAAATCATGACCTTATATTTATGGTTCGCTTGAGCGGCCTGGTAGCCAAGTGTCATCTCCCTTGGTTCAACGGGCTCTGGGTCAAACCCAGAGCCCGAATGTTGTGCATAATTCCGATCTTTGCATGGTTGTTCGTAATAATTCGGTATCAACTTTAAGCCGCAGGTCCCGATCTAATTAGCTCTCGTGTAGCCAATGCCAAAAACTGCTTGGCTCGACGTTTTTATCGTCTCAAAATACTATAAAATAAAGAGCTTCGGATAGCAATGTAACCCCCTTCATACTGAAATCTTTGGTGCTTGTAATGAACTACTTGACTGATTAATAATGTTTCTTGCGAGAAACATTTACGTTTGTTACTTTTGAACGATTTACCTTTTGTTTTTGGGTTGTCAGATGTGATGTTCCTAATGTTGAGGGGCCGTCGTGGTTCAGTGGGTATGCCCACTGCGCGAGCAACCTTCGAGTTGTAGGCGGCGCAGGTTCAATTCCTGTCAGGTGCATTTCTCCCTGGGTGTATTTCTCTCTACTGTGTCAGAAAAACTTTCATTGTGTGTGTCTATTGATGTTGTATGTCTTGTGTCAATTACTTGATATTGTCTTGTGTCTGGTGCAGTATGACCAAATATGGCCCTTGCACCATAAAACCCCAAAAAACCAAATCAAACACTAATGTTGAATCACGCATCTCCCTCACCTATATTAGAGAGTCAATATTTTTACAGTTTATCATTAAATCGAATGAGATGCTGCATGGATTGTTCAGATAAAAATCGCTATTCCATATCAGGCTCCTAGCAGATATGTGCAAGAACAGAAGAATTTTATCGGGAGACTCGGCAAATTCTGAGACATTACATATAAATTTTATTTGCACACTTTCTACATCAAAATCCGAAATGTTATAATTTTATTTTATCCAAGACCCAGGGGTATAACTGAAACTAGCACCCGCCCCGACACCTGATCCTAATTGGGATTAACCATGTCCTTATTCCTCCTATGTGGGATTTGCCCGTTTTAATAACAAGCTTTATTAAAGTGGGATGGGTCGAAATGAGCTAATGTATTTCTGCATTCACACATCCCACAATTTAAATTGAAATAGATAATTACTAATAATTTAAAATTGCTTTTCCCTTTGATTAATTTGGAGAGAAAACAAGTTATTTTGGATTCGCTTGCCGAGAAAAGTCATAAAAGTGGAACGTTAGAGTAGAAAATGAGAAATGCATTAACCCAATAAACTACTTTCTAACCACCCTTACAAACCATTTCCTTTTATTTTTACCGTAGCACCATATTCCCCGAGTTCTCAAATCCCCTATGTGTTCCCTTCCCTTTACTAAAAGACCTCAATGATTAATACTGTGCCTAAACTCTATAATTTGGTATTTCCTGTGTGGAAATATCAATTTTTTTCAGTTCAATTATTCCCACATCTTTCTAATATTTTTTCCCATATACTTATGATTTAAATAATGAAAGAGTACCCTTGTTATATAAAGGCAAGACTTAGTTATACCCTCCAAAGACTTACTGAGCACTAAATAATTCTCTTGAAGCGCTTTTTACAAACATGTTTTCCTCTCTTGCCTCTTATTAGGACATTTAGTCATGGCATCAGTGGTTTCGAAGACACAACAGGCTGCCAACCACACAAATCAACAAGTTGGTGCGCTATCCAACCCTGTCTGTTTTTTACCTGCAAATAATATTGTCTCCCAAGCCGAAATAAGTGTTTGTTGAGAGTGTTGTGGAGATGCCTTGTGAATCCCATTTTGTGCCGCAGGTGCACTTCTCGGCAGCTGCCAAGCGTGTAATGACGAGGGGCCGAGGAGGAAAGTAATTACTGCCACACCTTTGTCCACCACTCATCCCCCTTTCCCGATCCCAAACCACTCTCCGAAGTCCTCTCTTGCTTTTGCCCATTACACTTGTTATTATCTACTACCAATATAGAAAACTGGTGCCACAGTTTCGTTCTTCTTGAACGATTAAGGTAACTGCTGGAGTGTGTGAATTGTTGAAGGATCTCGCAATCACTGTAAAAGAGACGATGCGCCGCTTACCCCCATCCCTCTTTTGATCTGCGTTTTCTGTACTCGAATCCAGTTGCGCCGATGCTGTCGGTGAATATGCACTGCTTGTTTTTTATGTCTCAGCAATAGAGTTGGGTTTCTGATTTACGGATCAGATATCATTTCATGGATTTCACGAGGAAATAGATGGACTGGCCCCAAACGCTTATCTCATTAATTGCCTTGACCTAACCCAAATAGCTCCTCTGCAACTACTTAAATATCCATCCATGTCTTAAATTGTCATTTCCTTATGCAACGGAATTAAAAAAAAGAAAAATCCGATGAATACATAAATGAAGCAAATGAATGGAATGGCAGGCTAGAGTCCTTTTTTGCTGTTATTCAATCATTATGAATTTGAAACGTGAAGTACTTGGAATGAGCTGGTCTGTCCCGATATTTAGGGCTTAAAATTAAAAGGGTTAGGAAAATATAACATCGATTTCTCAATCTCACCATAAGCTTCCCGTAACCCTCCATTAATCGAGGCTCTTTTTTAACAAATGAGATTGCGGTACATCTGTGAGATGCCCAACGTTTTCTTTCCCAATTACACACGCTTTAATTAATTAATTTAAATAAGTAGTATATTTAAGGACATACTAAACAAATAACTGCAAAAATGTATTATTAACATTTATAAATAATGCATTTTTTAAAGTTTTTCGTTTCATTGCGAAACATTGGTTTAAAGTCGCCGTGAACCTGTTAGGAAAAGTGCAACCAATGGAGAACACAATTTATATTCCTTGGTTGTGTTATGTTTAAGAAATAAAAGATGGAAACAATGCATTATTGTGGCTCTAAGATTTATATTGGAATCATTGATTACCACTAATGTTTGAATCATTGATTACCTGCCTCGCCTTCGAATTCTGCATTTTTGAAATAATCATTACCGAACAACAAATTCGACTTTGCCAATATTTCAAACTATTATTTCAGAAAATATAAAAGGATCAGAAAGTCAGTCAAAGCTTTAAATATTACGTGCTAAGACTTGTTTCCAATCTATATAACCATTATAAAATACTGAGAAGTTGCTCAAATTCGGCTGTGAGAAGAGTAATTTATTTTTATTTTTCCAAAGTACGTATATACCATACGGCATAAAAACCCATCCTGGATTGTTCGTATCCATTTTATGCTTGGATTTGATATTACTTGCTTTCGACTTTATTTTCCTTTAATGGCTTTTATCTTATGCTTCCCTTGGAAAGAATTGTAAAATAGATGGTTTTAAAATCGCCGCTATACACGAAACACTGTTGAGGGTTATAAAATGTTCATGGATATTTGCGCCGTAGTGCTTAGGGACACAAAGGTCACCTCGCATGAAAGGAGTCTTTCTATAGTCATTTTCCTTTTAAGGGTTTCCTGTCTAATTAAGGAACAAAATTCATTAATCACTGGATGTGTTTCTGGGTGGTCTTCCTCGAGTTGGGAAATCCTAATTCCTCGTGGATTTCAACACCCCAAAGTGTAATCAACCTTCTGCGTTAACGAATCTACTCTGTAATTAAGCTCTAACTTAGAGCCATACATTTGGAATTAGTCCACGGCGTTTAAAAACATTAACTGCTGTTGATTATTTACTTCCAATTCTTATTTCCAAGTTGAAAGCTGTCAAATTCTACCACTTTACACCACGCCGTTTTCATACACTTTTTCTACTATTTCTGAAATTAAAAACTTAGATATACTCAAATTTTCCGATGCGTCAAGAGAAGATTCATATTTGCGAAGTGATGTATACTTCCCCTGATTATTTGAGGCTATCAGAGCAAGAGTCGCCTAACCCACAAAAACCCGAAAACGCCAAAATAATTATTTTTGGCACCTACAGGCGTTTAATGCGTTTGCAATATAGATTTTAACCCTCCTCAAATCACATTGTAGATAAATAAAAATGTATAAAAAATGGTGCCAAGAAAATCGCATTTATCTCCATTGGATATGTTGATGGGTTAGACCACTCTTGCTGTGATAGCCTCATTTTAGCTTTTAAATTCATTCTAAAGTTATTAAATTTTATGTATTTCAAAACTTGGCTGCATGACCCCCTCCCTTTATAGGGGTCGGTGGAACCAGGGCACAATGGCTATGGAGGGGAACGAAAAATGCGAAATGTTCCTTGTTCTGTGATGTTCAATCTGTTTTCTAGTTTCAAATGCATTAATTTTTATATTTATCATAATCAGCTATACAAGCGTGCAAAGGGAAAAAGCAAATATTTGCATTTGGACAAGTTAACTGAATATTTTTACTTAAAGTGGATTTTCTGTCTTGCGTTTGGGCACAGCTTGGCCAAATCTGGCCCTTGTGCCATAAAACCCAAAACCAACTTCTTTAAACTACCGGCTCGGTAGGCCGAGTGCTCAATACTCTGGCTCAACAAGCTATCTCTGGTCTTGGCATGAATGTTCGTAGTGGTTCGGAATCCACTTTAATTTCCATCAATTTTATATCTTCCTTAAGCCTTACGCTTCGGTCTAATTTTCCCTTGTGCTGCAAAAAATGACCGTAGAGTGACTAACCAAACCCAAATCTTCATTTAAACTGGGATTAGCTTTTAAATTCATTGTAAAGTTATTAAATTTTCCGTTCAAAATTACGTGATGTTGTCCTTGGATCTTTCCCTTGGGGATTATCCCTGACCGTCGCCAATAGCCGTTGTTTTGCTCCAGTGCGACGTATATTAATTATTAATTGCCTACTACCTTCATTTAAACTGGTAGTTAGGCTTATCATCTAAATTGATATTGGGGCCAGTTTGCAGATGGTGGGGAGGGGGTCTGCTTCGCGCTGTCACCGTATAGATTGTAGTTTCTAAAGGAATAACCTGATTCTTTGTGTTCTGATACAAAATCTTTGAAAGGGCTAAAGGAGTTTTAATTCGAAAGATTACAGGTTCTACGATTTTGACAGAATTGAGTTCGATCCTCGAACAACCCACGTTTCATGATTGTAGACTAATGTTGGGATACTTGTTGGTAAAATGAAAAACTTGTTTCCACATCTGCTTAACAGTTACAATAAAAAGATCAGGAGTAAGAGTTACATCAAAAATAAAAGCTGAATCATGGCTTTTTCGTCTGAAATACATATCACCAAGCCTGGTCAAACCAAATGCATTCTGTGGAAGTCACTTTGGTGAGGTGAAATTTTCCGGGGGTGCTGAATTCAACGTAATTAGTTAAAAAAGGAACAAAGTTATGTAACATTGCAACGAATAAACTGCGAAATCAGCTGCAAAAACTCTAATCTGTAAAAGGTGAGCTACCGCTGCAGCATCGGCTGCAGAACAATAAATCTCCGTTTTCTGGAATTTTCAAATTAAAAAGGAATATCAGCTCCGATCGTCAGATTCGAAACTTGAAACTTCGAACCGCAAAATTTTCCAGATACGATTTTATTTGTTAGTGTCCGTGATTGTGGATGTGTATTGTGTTTTTAATTGTTTTATTAAACTTAAGTAATTGGATAGAGCGCCTCCTGTTTCTTCCATTACAGTACTCTTTTCTTCATCTGGTCATCTGTGACGAGTTCCTTTAATTTTAAAGTTCGACAGATAAAGGAGGTTTATTGCTCCACAGTCTGCGATGCGCCTGTCGCTCACATGTTGTAAGTTATAGTTTTATTGCTGATTTCGCATTTTATTCGTGGCAACATTTTATTTCATTCACACTGGCTTGTAACATAAATCTGTCAGTGAGATGTTTGCTTTTCTTTTCGACTTCTAAATTTTATTATTTCAGTATAGAGAAATTAAAATTGTTTGCCTTCTAGCAGTTGTAACATTTCTCTTGTCTTTTACAATCTTTTTAACGTGGCCGACTTCACTAAATCTCGTGCCTCTTTGGATATTTTTGAAAAATTTAGCTAGGTATCCAAATTCGAAGCATTTTAAACGTTGCTTGGATTTTAAGAATTCTCTAATTGGAAGTCTTCAACACTGTTTGCTTCACCAATTTGTTCAGAAGTTATTATATTCTCTGCATGAGTAGCATTTTCTGTCAAGCTAAATATTATTGGCAATAGTGTTTCTGCGGCGATTTGTACTCCCTTGTACGTATTCTGAACTTGGCGTCACTTGACTATCGAATACGATACCAGCATTTCGCCAATAAGAATTCGAAATAATACATTCCATATTGATATATGATAGTTGTAGAATGGTCAACATCAATTCCTTTTAAATGCCAAACATCTCCAAAACGGCGATAAACTATATTTTAAGGTAATCCCGATATATATCATGCTAGAACATTTGGTTAGCAGAAATAAAATCTTCTCAGACCGTTTAACACTGAAAATACCTCTCACATTTCTATTCACATTATTTTCCGTGACTTTGTATGTTTCTTGGGGGTACACCCGTGCTTCGGATTGGCCAGTCCTACTAAAACAAGAAAGAAAAATTTTGTTTCAAAGATCCTGCTTTATTTATCTCAACTCTCCTCTCTCAATCTTGTTGCATCCTTGCATGCTTTGTTCATTTTATTTCTGGGAAAAAAGTAAATGTTATACCGAGTCGTATTGTGAGGTTTCATGTATCCTTTCATAATCCGTGGTAAACCTTTTTGTCCACAGTATATTTCCAAGTATAAGAGTTTTAATTTGCTATTCACCGTAGCTTTAACTCTGTAATGTCTCGAAATTTCTTCTAGTAGTCTCAGAATGACCCTGTTCAGGGAACAGTAAAACTGGGTTTGTGAACTCATAACAGGAGCGTTATATTTTTTTTATCTGTTTTGAAGGGTGGACCAAGCCTCTGGCTCTTGGGGCGGAGTCTGCATCGGTCAAATACTTCGCGTTCTTTACGTCCCTTCTTCCCTGTTTCTATGGGCCATCCATCCATAATATATACTCTTCCATAAAAGATTACGTATGTGTAATATCTTTCATGTTTACGTTTTCATCTTTACTTATAAGGAAAATAAATACAAAAATTTACTTGTTGGTAGTAATTATAATGGGCTCTTGTTTGGAGCTAGACTAATGTATTTGCCATCAGTAGTCTAGCCTGTTTACGAGACATTAGTTCTTTCTTTTTAAAAGGTTTGCAATCAAATAAGTATGCTTTATTTCTCGTTTTCTCTGACCAAAAAAGCAGACAGATTTCTTATATCTTTTTAAAGGAGAATTTGAAACGTTAATTGTTACTATCAGTTATGTAAGAAAATGATGATATGGCTATAGTGGAAAATGTACTCCGTCCTAATCGATTTTTTCTCAGACGAGACTTCAGAATCCATCCATTATTTGACCCAAGTCCATGTATTTCACAACTTAGACTACAAGTTCTGTTCAAGAGATTCAAGTGGTTGAACGGAATTCGAAATGGAAATTTCATTTCATGTATTACTATTTTGCCTTATCTTACGTTCTTTGTTGCGCTTGTAAAATGCTCAAACTTAACACTATATACCAAAGCTCACATCAGCAGAAATTGTTAGCACCCATTACATATTTTTGTATTAAACTTTGAAATTTACTAAACCATTTCCATACAGTGTAAAAATAAGCTTCATGAATAAAGTATGAAAACACGCGTGTTACAATTTCGCATTTTGCAACGTAGTGTGCTTATTATCCATTGTCTTGAAAAGTAGAGACATCACCAATTGAATCTAAAACGAAGCGGTAAGTAAATTTAATAAACTTAACTGTTTAAAAAATTTATGAAAATTTTAAGCGTGCTTGACTAGAAAAGAAATACTAAAATTTTAAAAAATTGTTCGCGAAAAGGGTATATATAACTCGGAATTTGGAATTTCGTTTTTCTGCAGTTTTGCGTTTTCTTAATTTTAAAAATATTCCCAATTCCTGAGCCATTGGGCTCATTTTTCCCATAACCATTACTCATTTTGATAACTTTTTTATCTGCAATCATGAGTTTTGGCATGTGGAACACAAACCACCAAGAAACTAAAGTTTTTAAAAGTTCAATTCCCTTTTCGAATTGGACGATTTAGTTATGCAGAACATTAATAAAATAGAGATCAAGCAATAAAGAAAGTGTTTCTCAAATCCGGACATCGTAAACAAATCCCTATTATTCCTCAATTGAATATTCGATCTCGAATGTTTTGCTACTCCTAGTATAGTGTGTAGGATACATAATTTTAGTTTTTATGTTTTGGAATTTGTCTTAGTCCATTTCTCCCATCTTCTATATAACTTACTGGTGTCCTAATATTTTCCCACGATTTACGTAGTGTTGCAGTGTCTTTTATGTCTAATAAAGCCATTATCATTTCTTTTCGGCTTCAGTTCTTAACAATTGTTTTGTTTTCAAAGCATCGACCAGCCAGTTCCTGTTCAAAAGAATGATATTTTATGTGGCTCTTGAAGGAAGATGGATGTTTTTACTGTATTATATGCCCTTAGGATACTTCTGCCATTCTTCTCTTCTGTGTTTGTTTCTACAGTTCAACTGACGTTAGAATTATTTTGATTCATACGCTTCTATTTATTTCCAAATTGAGTCGGTTTCTGTATCTGAGTTTTGGAAAGTTTATACAAAAAGTGAGCAAAAATATCCAGACAGAAGCTTTTATAATTTTATTTTATTTACTCTTTATAACATCTAAAGTTCTAGTATTGGAATTTTCTAATGCCTCTTGATAAATCAAAGGATTTTGTCTTGTATATTTGGATATGCAAAAATTAATACCTTAAAATGCGTTTACTGTACTCAACAAAACCGGAATACACTGATATTGATAGGTATTTCTATGAAATATATAATTACGAACAAATATTTTATTCATTTTATATTTACTCGAATGAAGTAGGTCTTTACGAAGTGAATGGGTGTTCGAAGGAAAAGTTGCAAGTGATAAAAGTGTTTGTTTGAATGTTTTTCGATAAAACTGAGCTATTCCTACATTCTGACCGACTTGTTTTTTAATTTGCTTGTTAATTTCATATATCAATGTTTAGCATCATTTTGACTTTCTATAAAATAGCCGAATCGATCATGGCGATTACTTTAACAAACTGGCATATTGTAAAATAAATGAGACATTGGATATTTTTTTTTAAATATTTGCAATCAAAGTATACTTGTGCTATTTTATTATTCCTTTTCTCTCAGCATAAAGCAAAAAAATATTTAGATTGTATTAAGGGGTAATTTATTACGATGAGAGTTTACTCGCATGTATATAAGGAAATTAAATTGTGATTATTGGGAATTGTTTAAGAATGGGTTCTTTTTATAACGATTCAATGTAAATTTTGTATGGAAAATTGAGAATTTTTCGTGGCAGTAAAATACACAAATTAAATCATTCGTCTCATGATATTTGGACTAATTTTAAGTGTGCTGGATTAATGGAGACTAAACGAATTTTAAAAAAGCACTCCGATAAAATTGCGAACAAATAAATTATAAAATGTTATATATACTGATTTTAAAGCATTTTAACTGCTTTAAAGAGTTGTTCATTTGGCCATTTTCAAAAGCTTTATTCCATCTTGTGCAATTGTTCAAAGATAAAATCTTCCATTCTTCGTTCCGTAAAATAAGATTTTGCTAAGATAAGATACTTCAATCTTTAAATTAAGCTTGTGAAAATATTTGAATAGTATTTTTGTAATCTTCGTGTTTATATTTTTAAAATTAAATCGTGCTTGTTCATCTACCTTTGCTCAATTTTTAAAACGCACAAAATGGCAAATGAAATAGTTCTGCAAAACCAGTTACTACTGATACTTTTTACAGCATTTGCAGTTTCATCTTCCAATGACTCACTACCTCCTTTAAATTAAACTGGTGAAAATATTTAAATGGTACTTTTGTAATCCTTGGGTTTGTGTTTTTAAATTAAATCGTGCCGTTCTTATTTCACCACTACTTATTTTCTACACACAAAATGGCAAATGAAACAGTTCTCTGAGATAAGTTACGACTGATTACTACTAAAAATACGAAGGTATAAATGTACTTTATACCAAGTGTTGATCTACAGTTTCTACTTCCAATGGCTCACTATCTCCTTCTTGGCCCCGTTATTTGAAGAGTTACGACAACAAAGAGATTGCGGCATAGCAAAGACCAAACATCCTATGGAGCCCATTGTAAGACCTTCCAAAGCCATGGAAAAGCTGATAAAAAATTTCAATTCCCTGTGTAATTTAAGACATATTTTCTCGGTAGTATCTCTTGTTTGAATAGAAACTTCAGCGTCGAAATGGAAACCTATCATTTGTTGGGTGGTACCGGTACGCATCGCAAGGCTACTCTCGCCATCCTTTACGCCCCCACCTCGTTTTGTGCCCGGAGCTTCGTGATTTCCCCTAAACTCATTATTATGATTCTTTTGTAAGTCGGAGAGGAATGCACTGCGGTATCATTTTGACCTCCGAAAACGGTTGCCGAAATGGCTTATCCATTTTTTTTCTCGGTGCTCGCAAACACGTTTATATTAGTTTTGCTTTCTTGTATAACGGTATGGTTCCATCTTGTATAATATTTTCTATATATTTTAAAAGGTTTTGACTCATCGGAGGATATTGATCTTATACAGGGGTGCATAGCATACAGTCCGTGGCTCAGTGGTTTTGCCCAATGCATTAGCAATAGTTGTAGGCGGCGCAGGTTCGATTTTCCCTGGGTGAATTTCTCTCTTCTGTGTCCGTAAAACTTTCCTTGTGGTTGTCCATTTACTTAGCTTTGGGCGCAACGTGGTTAAATACGGCCCTTGCGCCATAAAATTCAAAACTAACCAACCATACTTCGATCTAATATGAAAGACTTGCGTCAGACCATTTCTTATATAGTAGCCGAACACTGACTTTCATTTTCATCTCGGCGAGTTATAGGCGGCGCAGGTTCGAGACCTGTAACTTACCATGGGTGTATTTTTCTCTTATGTGTCAGTACAACTTTCCTTGTTTACGTGTGTCCATCATTTGACGTTGTCTTTCTTGTGTTTGGCGTTGCTTGGCCACATGTGGCCCTTGCGCCATAAACACCAATCAACCATTTCGATCTCACTCAACAGATCCCGAATTGTTTTTGAAAGCTGTTCGTGGGCTTCAGGTGCTACACAACTTCTGTATCCTCAGAGACAGATTGCTTAGTTAGTTTCTATAATTGTGTGCTAGACAAAATAAGCTCAGCTATTCTCGCTCGATTTTATAGGCCTGTGACCATTACCAACCTACAGTTACCCCCAAATATTCAGTTGTCGATCTGTCAAGGGACTATTGTCATACCTAAATGGGTGTTCTCCCCTATTCTTCTGAACTTCGCGGTGGCCAAGATTCTGCCATCTCTGATATCGTTGCGCCCATGGAAGTGGCCATTAGTCATACAAGGAAAGCTCTATTGGCAAGCAAAAATGGGCACTATGCTAAAAAAGTTGAGTGGGCTTCATAAGTGAAAACCTGTAACCTTATGTCAGGGATTTTCAAGCTTTATCATCTCATGGCACTCCAAAATATATTATATTTTTGCCGATCTGACAAAAATCATAGGTATAATTTTTGATTGATTTACAAAAATAATTATTACCTACCCTCTTTGGCCTCTAAAGTGGCTTTTAAAAAATCTTTTTGAAACTATTTATGATACCTTGCAATAAAAATAATACTCGAAATTATTTATGTGGGTATTACTTGAAATCATTTCAAAACTAATACGTTGAAATGAAATAAATCGTAGAATGTAAGTCGCTTCACCATCCGTAAAACACACTATTCTTAAGCACGCAGGTTGAAAAACACTGCCTTATGTGAATGTATTTTACAATAACAAAATTTTGTACCTTTCGTTTTTTAAGGGCCTACATACCTTTATACCCCTTATCCTTAATATTCCTAGAATATTTATATATCCATTGACCCTTTTAGAGGCATTGGAGGAGGCCAGACGTCCCACCTTCCCTGAAAGGGTTCAGGATAGAAGTCTGAAGAAAATTATGTTTGAGATTCCTGGTTTAAATTATCAACCAGGTTCATAACTTGACTTCAACTTAAGTGTACCTCGTAACCTTTTAATGTTGTAATTGTACAGGACAAGGGAAATTAAAAGTAACTATTGATTGCTCTTTTGTAGACATAATTCTACCGAGGGATAAAACGTCCATGACAAGAAAAAGAATCCTTTACCTGTCCCCGTGAATCTGCATCAGAAGAACCGTGTATACCTTTTCAGGAATCTAGATTGATGAATTCGGAGTATCCCCTCTTTTAGTATTCTTAATTTGTTCTCAGTCTCATTAATCTTGCAGTTTCCTAGGCAAAGCTAAACCTCATTAGCAATTTAATATTCCAGCTTAGTTCGCATAGGATTTCGGACTCTTAGTATTTCCTTTAACTGACATATAATTGTATTTTATATCACGCTCTACCGGTCTAGGAATCGGGTCCTTGAGACATTTTTCTATCAGCTTTCTCTTGTAAATATTTTCTTGTAAAGATGGGCTTTGTCGCTACCGAACCTCTAACCACATCATCTTGTATTATGTTTTTAAGTAAATCGTTTTCTAGAAGAGGTATTTGATGACACTTCGAGCTATGAGAGGTATTTTCTGAAAGGGGCGGTAGTATTTCTGAGGCGATACTTATTCCGAACGTGATGCCACGGCTTGTTTTTCGGCTACGATTTCAACACTTTGCCAACAAAAATTCAAAAGAATGAATTCCGAAATCGATGTATGATAGTTGATTAGTCATCACCAATTAGATTAAACGCCAAACGTTGCCAAAATGGTGATAAGCAACATTTTAGGGAAACCCCGATTTGTATCGTGAGAACATTTGGTTATCCGAAATAAAATCTTCACTTTCCGTCTGGTTTGTTAACTGAAAATCCCTCTCATATGAAGATTCTGTTAACTAGCAAACTTACTTTTATGTTCAAGTGGCGACATCTATTCTGCGAATTTTATTTCGAAATTTATTGTTGTCTTCCTTTTAATGTAGTTTTAGCACAGATAGCAACTTCAGCTTTATTATGTATTTCCACACACACAATTCGCATATAAATTCCAAAATAATTTACAACTCAATTATTTTTATATTGTGTTTAAGAACTCTGTCTAAGCCATAACACTTTATTTCATGAACCTGTATTCATATTGAGTATGAATTTTATTTTGAATGTTTTCTGGAATTTGCGAAAAGTGGCTGCTAGTTGGCGACTTGCGTGGGAAAACTATTCCAGTAAACTAAAAGTTGTAGAATTTCACGACAAATTATTCAAAAGCTATCGTTGAAGGATAATTTTCTTAAATCATGCACTTCGCGTACGCCTACTCTGGGATGTATTATAATAAGATTTATTTATTTGTTCATTAGTATTCAGCAATCAAAGGTAAAATATGAGAGGTGTATAATGTGTAATTTATTTTCTACTTTCGACTTGAATATTAAATTTTCAGAAATGTGTTTAAGTTGACCTTTTACTTCCTCTCAGTTATGATTTAATGATTTCTCGCCAAGGTGAAATGGTTATGAACCACAGGCACACCACATCTGCACTGCGGCCACAGTACCAGGTCTGATGAAGTGAAACAAAAATATGTATCCCAAGTATAGTCCGGATCCCGCGAGAAGGCAGTCGAGTCACGTGGTTTCGACTAGTCTGAATTAGATGAAAAACTTATCTATACTTTAAATTATGTGATAGGTTGGAACGTAAACAAACCGCTTCCACAATTGGCGTCCTAGCACGGTTTTAAGTTTATCGCTCTTTCCCTGAAAGCGACAGTAATGATAACGAGTTGTCGCGGTTAAAAGTTTCGCGGAGATCGCCATTCATTCTTTCGCAGGGCTGCCACAGTTGATTAAAAGGCGACTTTTTTCAACCTTAGCGACTAAGGCTACCCTTTTAAACAAAATCATCTCAAAAGCCTTTTTTTCCCAAAAAAAATTTTGGCAACTTTTTTCGAAAATTCACCGAAGTTTCATCGAAAATTTAGTCCCTTTTTTAACTAACACGGACGGAAAAAATATTTTTCTTTTGGGGAGAATTTTTTAAAGAACACCAGTTTCGAAATGTTCGCATCAAGCTGTGGAAACCGTGAAAGGAAAACATCGGAATCTGGTTGCTACATGGTCATAAAAACCTTTTTAAGATACTAGTTAGTTTTAGCTAAGTTAGACAATAGCAATATTTTGAACGTCTGTTTCGTACTTAATTGGCACATTTCGTGGTTTAGCCAATTCATTTTGTATCTGAACAACTAAGACTGCTACTAAAATAGGGTTTTATAGAATACTTTTTTGATACTATTTTTTAAAATGTATGCTATGAATGCCACTATTTCACAAGTGCTTTGGCTGTGGGAGCCCTACTTTTGGTATGGCAGTCCTTCTTTCACTCTTATTCAAAAATCGACTGACTCAAGGTCGACTACCTTTTTGTCGGAGCCGTACTATACAGAATGTTTAACTTCCTACAGGAAGTATAAATTTTTCTCTTCTCATTTTTATACAATTGTTCGTCTTTCTTTTATAAGCACAATGAAAGTATAACTTTTTGAACCTAGAAAACAGGTTGCATTTAGCCCTGCCACTTACCGGAGCATCATGCGGCAAGACAGACTCCGTTTCTATACCGAAAACATGTTGGTACGTGCATATTTCTCCCAATTTTGTATCGCAGAACTTGTTATGTCACTTTCCGTACAGTACAAAAACTTTTCACATTTTCCCCTGGACTCCTCAGATTTCAGCTCCCAGTATCATGGGACAGATTACACCATCCCTATGTGGCGATCCCTTTAAATCACTGATAAATTACTTCAAAGGCAATAGAAAAACCTAAACTTGCATAACATTTGACTGATTGGTTGGTTTGGTGGTTTTATGGCGCAAGGGCCATATTTGGCCATGCTGCGCCAAGTACAAGACGTACAGCATCCAGTAATAGACGCACAATGGAAGTTTTACTAACACAGAAAAGCGAAATACACCCAAGGAGGAATGCATCTGGCAGGAATCGAATCTGCGCCGCCTACAACTCGAAGGTTGCTAGCATAGTGGACATACCCACTGAGCCACGGCGGCCCCATTTGACTGAAGCTATAAACATAAATATTCTAGTTCTTAAAGCAAAAAGGTGGAAACTTTTTTATTTCAGTTTATAATTTTATTTTCTAAGTTTTCCCAATCGGAAAAAAAAACTTGGCCAAATATGACCCTTGCGCCACAAAACCACCAACCCAATTGGAAAAACTGCTCGGATATTTTTGCTTTACTCGCTCTTAGTTTTCCTGCTTGGTTTATTTTTTAGATTATTTTTATTCTTTTAATACTAAAGGGATTACGCTGTACACTGTACGAGATACATTGAAACACTTATACAATGGGCATGGGTCTTTTTTAATGTGGCACCGGGAGAAGAAAACAGAACATGGCCCACCACAACGAATCCGGTGGAGAAAGCTGAAACAAACCTTCCAACTGAGGATGCTGGAGGAAAGTCTAACCTAAAATAATTTAGTACCAGAAAATTTTAGCGAAACTTTTTAATTTCAGGACATTTTCCAAAAACCACAAGATATTGAATCCTGTGATTTTATCCAAAAGCTCTGTCTGAACATCGTTTTTTACTATATTGTAATTTAGGGTTTCCAAAACTACTGCCTCCTATTTGGATTCGGCCTACGAAATAATTTATCCGACCGGTTGACATGTCACAAAAATGATAGATACTGCAAAATAAATTTTTGATATTTAATTGGTTGGGTTTTATGGCGCAAAGCTATAAAGCCACGACGATTCCAAATATTTAATCGAAGAAAAAAGTTCAGAAAATAATACATTTCGTTGAGATCGTCTGAATTTATATCTAATTTTGTGTACGAACATTATACCGTGTTTACTATTTTTTAATTTTATCCTAAGAAAAGTTCAAATTTTAGAACCCCATTTTTGCAGAAATTTTTTGATTGAAATGAATGACGCTGTAGATTAAATTTCTATCTCATTATTTTCATTGGCTTTTTTATTAGCTATGGTTTTTATATTTCTAATATTGCTAGATAATGTCTTTCGATTCGTCCAGCAGGACTTTGGCCCTCCCCTCTCTAAGTTTGTGGACTTCTGGTGTAGATTCATGAAATGTTTTCAAAAATACTTGCACTGACTACGATTCTCAAAACACAATACGAAATCATATTCTTGATTGGCTGAATAAAAACCGCCTACAATGTTTGGGACTTTAACACCGCGAAAATTTTCGGAGGTCAAAACGATTTCCCGAAATGCGTTTACACTGCTTTCAGAGCAAAATTACGCTAACGCCGTTTGTGGTCTCTTGTAAGAGGGCGTTTAACTCAAATTCCTTCAATTTCTTCCGCGCCTTTAGATTGCTCTCGGTGCATTGACTCTAAACACGTTTGATTCTTTTATAAACATTGAAAGCATGGCTGAATTTCAGTTCCACGCGGAAGACTCTAATTTCGGTACGTTTGGAATCTAGTGTTCCTTTTTCTGAAAAAGAATTGACAATTTTAAAGTGCTTGGGGAATATTTCTCTTTCAAGAAATTATTTGCTCTCTTATATCAGTATAATCAATCTTATCATTCTTATATTTTTTATAATTTAAATATATGGTTTTGACTTCATGTGTTTGTATTCTCGAAACGTTGGATATGATAATCCTGGCAATGTTAATGTGCATTTCTTACCTTATTCTTTTATGGTTCCGTTGTTACATGTTCTTTTATCGGTACGTTTGGAATCAGGTGTTCCTTTTTCTGAAAAAAGAATTGAGGATTTTAGTGTTTTGGGTTTATTTCTCTCTTTGAAGAAGTTATTTGTTCTCTTGTATCAGTCTTAAATTTTTATAGTTTAAATATATGATTTTGACTTAATGTTTGTATTTCCAAAACGTTGGATGTGATAGTCCTAGCAAAGTTAGTGTTCGTTTCTTACATTACCTATGAATGCTCAGTTCTCCGTGTTAGGACTTAAACGGTTGGAATGCTGCGTACAGAGTGTTTTTTATGCAAGGGCACCATTTTGTTTCGGAATAACTTGAATAAAACAATGAAATGAAGTGCGAAGAAATTGAATAAATCACGTGGTCGAAGGAGACCGTATTTGCAGCTGGACAAATGCTGTTATTTTTTAATTGAATAAAGAATATGCAAAACAAATTAATGAAAAAATGCTTTGTTTAAAAGTTATTCCAAACAAAATGGTACCCTTACGCAAAAAATACCTTGTGCCTTATAACATCATAACGCTTGAAAACATTTAGAACGTACCCAGTCAACAGTTGGATGAGTGATCATGCTGTATTTATTATGACCATATGTTATGAAGTGCCAGCACCAGCTCTCTGAGTCCGCTCTAACATGAACCCGTCTGTAAACGTGTAGCCAGTCACTTCGAGGGAAAAGGCTTTCGATGGTTTCCAATGCTTCAATGCAGGCAATGTCTCAGCTATCTTCACTTTCTCACTAAGGTCTTAAATTTATATGTAGATCGAAATAATCCAATGAACAAATAGGAGGAGGAAAAACAGAAGCCTCATTGGACAAGCTCAGTGGTTGGGCGGCCTTTAGTACTGATTGAATAAAGCCGACTTGCGTTTTCAAGATCTCTATTATAAATGTTCTAGGTTCCTTGTTTCTAGAGCTTTAGAGGGAATATTGACAAGAGTGGCTTTTCCACACACTGGTTGGATGGATGGGCTGTAAAAATTTTCCACGGACAAATTTGGAACCAGTCCCCTTTGTCTAAATCTATCGGTTATTAATGCGCTGGGGTTGTATTACAAGAATAAATCAATAGCCAATAGTGTTTTTATTCCCTAACCAACTGGTGTATTCCGATTCGCCTATCCATTAGGACCGACTGGCAATTCGTCTGTTGCTGGTGCATTAAACATATCTATTTGCAAAGTCTTAGTAGCGCCCTGGTTGGCTAATCGCGATCAATTGCTGGCAATCCAATTGACATATCGAACAAGGCCGGTTGCCGACACCTGTTTTTTACCATTTAGCGAACGATGTTCCCGATTTGAATCATCGACCGGAGGCTTATTACTTCCTCCCGGTACGTATTAGCATCCGTAATTTGAGGTCGTATTTTTATTAATTAAGGGATGCATTAATTTTCTCTATAAAACAACGTTTATTTTATTTATCGGATGAGTAATAGTTTGAAAATAGTGAGCGTAACTGAAACTGGTTCCAATCGATGTCAATCCTATGTTCGGGTTCGTTGTAAGGCGTAGCTTAGCCAAATATGGCGCTTGCGTCATAAAAACCAACCTCTTCGGTCTCTACGAAAAAGAAATGCTTAGTAATTTATTGACAAGGTGCCTGTTTTGAAAATATTTGAAAGGTTCTGGGAGGGGGAGGCGATGGTGTTGCACAAGAAGTTATCAAAGTGTATATTTAAGCTGTTTTTCATCTGGTTACCTTGCGAAAAGTGTAAATGGTTTTTTTCATCTGTTTGTTTTAAGCAAAGGTTTTGAAGATCTGATTGTTTGAAGCCGCTTTTATCGGATGAAGATTTGTCTCAGGAATTTATTCGGAGAAGGAGATTGTCCGCCTCCAAAAATCTTCCTGATTTTAGAAAAATAAATGCTGAAGTTAGCTTAATCTATTCAAATCGAAGTTTTGTTAAACCCATAAGTCGGAGAAACTTAAACATGTTTGAAAATATCTGCAAACAGAAAGCTCATTTAGCATTATAGCAACTATCGGTTGCTGAAACAAACGAAGAACCCATATATGTGCTGGGTACCTGTCATTGTTTGGGAAGGGATGGGATAAGAACAGCAGCCCATGCGCTTGATTTCTTGTCCATTCGCCTGAACGCAGGGATGTATCCAAGAAAATGCACAGGGGGCTCGAACCATCCCCAAAATATATGTTTACATTTTTTTTGTCAAACACACGCTGAAACCAGTTTAATCACTCGTGAAACACGGTGAAAGAAAACTGCGCCAACCCCAAAATTATTTTCTGAGCGTGAGCCTGATTTGCTTTGTAAATCAAATGATAAAAATTAACTAGAATCATCGTAAGAACTGACTCATGAATTGCTCACTATTACAAAACTTATAAGACATCGCAGTTCCTTGCCATTTTTATACCATTTTGAAAATTTACATTAAATTAAAATGTATAAATATTTATTTTTCACTGCAAAATTTGCAACCTGTAATTTTGCCGCTCCTCGATGCAGCCTATTTAGAAAAATGGTACTGCTTAAGCGAACCAGTCGGCGAAGTCAGACACCTTCAGATTATTTTTTTAGTTGCCGGAAAAGGAAACGTAAAAATTTCCCCTCTTGGATCTTTTAAGACGTGTTGGAGGTCAGACCTTTTCTCAAGCAGATCTAAATGAAGGTTTGAAGGCTTCAGCCGCCCAGTTTGGGCGAGTAGGCGCGAAAACGGGTCGGGGGGGGAGACAGGCTGAATCAGTCAAGCGTGGTTCCTCCAGTGCCTCATTTTCTTCTGATCAACCAGTTGTTATTTTTCCATCCTTCAAGACTTAAGCTCCCTCTCATTCTCGTTAAATCTCACAATTGGAGGCCACCGTTTGTTCCTAGTCGTATTTAACAAGAGGCTGGCCTTTCGGATTGTTAAACGCTTCTGTTGCTAAAGATTTGGCACGGAAGACCCTTGAACCATTCCTAAATGTTTCATCTCATTTCCATTGAATTGATTTCTGGAATCGTTGGGATTCCATGTCAGCCCATCGTTTTGGTTTAACATGTTTTTGAGTTCCACAATCCCCACTCTCTGCTCTAATGTTGTCTTTCCTAGTCATAGTGCCCTCAGGGGCACATAGGTATGTACGGACTTCACCTTTTGGTATGTACGGGCTTCACGAACCCGAGGTACTCTAGTGACCTCTTCTTTTCTCATAGGGTTTACTGCCTTTAGTAAACACGGGGATACCCAAGCGATCTTCGTCTTCTTTCATTACACTACTCTATTCCCCAATCCCTCTTTTTCCCTTCCATGACATTTTTTACTTGACATTGTCTTGTGTTTGGCACAGTTTGGTCAAATATGGCCCTTGCGCCATTAAACCTAAAAACAACCAATCGAGTCATAGTTCCCCTAATTTTTTCGACTCAACATCTTCTTTTCAAAGAGAATTTTTTACGGTGACCCCCTCTGGAAGTCTATCTCAACTAATAACAAATTGAGTGTCGCCGTGCCAAAAAAAATTTAATTTCGCCAAAATATTTGTGTAGCTGCGTGTAATTTTAAAATTTCAAAAAACTGGTTTGAAAGTAAAACAACTTGGAATTGAAATTATAAAGCTATTTATCGATGTGAAATAAAAAAATAAATTACACATAAACACATTATATTGCTCACTATTATTACTAATCAATATTAATCAAATCAGTGGAATACAAAATAGTCTAAGTGAAAAAAACACTTAATAAGAGAATAATCACATACATGCATATTAACACTTCCTTGTTATGAAATTCCTTGTCTTGATTTTAGACCCACAAGTTGTATGTAGTGAGTGTATCTGCATGGTCAAGTTATAATTGTTTGCTTAAAACATTTTAGGTGACAAATTTTTTTAGCATTTTATCGCCATGTCTTACTTCTCAACCCTCCCCAAAAAATCTTCAGAACTCACTTTGGGAAACTGTTCCAAATGTTTAAAAAACAATTTGGTTTTTGATTATCGTCAGAATTGGAGCTTATTCGTATTCACTGGCGCCAATTTCTAAAAATTAACTTTTGGGGAGGGGGACAAGAAATCGATGTGTTTTCGAAACAGTTAATTGCTTACAAATCTCGCTATCGATATTATTTCTATATTCGTATATTTATCCTTCAGGAGTTAGGAAGAACTGGCACCAGCCCGAAGAGTAAGAGTTCGTGCCCCCGTTTGCTGATATAGTTGCCATACTACCGTTTAGTGGAGCCGCGCCATACAAGAAACAGGAACTCAAAACTCTTGCCCTTTTACTTTTGGCTCAAAATTTTTAGACATGATTTTTAGATTAGGTTTATTTTTTAGAAAATACAGGAGAAATAATTCTTTAAAAGGCTTGAATAGAATTTCTTTGTTCACAGCCGTCTACAAGAGGGAATTCTCTGTTAAAACTGAAATCTTATTTCATAGTATGTTTTTAAAAATACTATCGAGAAAAATTGTACTTCTGGTGAGGATACGAACAGTATAGGAATATTGTTCTAATATTGTTTAATATGTATCTAACCAATCTAATTAACCCTCGTGTAGCTAAAAATGATCATAGAACGAGAAATTTAACCCATCCTAATAAAGAGTTGCTTCCTATTAATGATCAATTCAAGATTTCTGCAATTGGTATTAATTGAAAGGAACAACTATTCCATTTTATAAGTAGTCTTTAAATCCTTTTTCTTGCACAGTTCACTTGTGTGTACGTCCATTTACTTGACGTTATTTGACGAAGCTTCGCCAAATATGGCCCTTGCACCATAAAATCCAAACCCAACTAACCATCTTGCATAGCTTACGTTCCTACGTCAGTTCTGTGGAAATAATGCTAACGAAAATTCTTGTCCAGGATACATGATTGGTGTGTAATTTTTACTGGCGCCAACACGGCTCCGCACGTGGCAATTAGTCCTCGTTGTTTACTATCAGTTATTAGACTGACCTGAGTATTCATCTCGATGGAATCCTAACGAACTCTGCACTGTAATTTCGTCCGGACTAATTAGAACACTATTTTTCCTCCAGGCAATTGTTCCAAGCCAATTATGTCACACTCTTCGCACGTTGAGGTGGTTTAGTATACGTCGTGTTTCCGAAGAAAATGGTTTGCCGCTACTACTGTATGTACCGTTTTTCCACTTGCTGCTACTGTATGAGTTACCATTTATTTTGATCATTCAAAGAAATGGAATATGCTCCTCGAGTTGAAAACTGCTCATTTGAATCGAATAATTACTTAAAATTAAGCAGCAGTGCCAAATAAAGTGATTATTTTTGGAGAAATTTATTAAAAAGTACTTTGGAATGTATCTTAAACAGATGTACTGCAACTCTTCCACTAGTTAGTTTTTGAAGTCCTCTCATTTAAGCGAAAATGGAATGATATGCGACCCTTTCTACGTATGAGAAAATCATTTTTCCACTGCATCATTTCCTACTGTGTTTTGAATACAGTATCCTCGTGCAAACTTACCATACCTCCCGAATGAACAGAACTACAACTCAGTTATAAAAACATTTTTGATATTTCCTGTAGTATAAATTTCAAAATGTATGTGAAAAGTACATTTTAGCCATGGGACTAATTTATAGTACTGCAAGTGTTGACAAGTCGCGTATCTTGGTCCAATGAAATCAAAATACACAATTTTATTTCAAAATATTTGTTACCTTCTAAAATTTAAGAAGCAACAAGGGAAAAAATAACTGTTTATGTCTTGGACTTTGCTTATTTCAAAACATGTCTCTTTCTTAAACTATACTATGGATTCAAAGAAAACTTCATAAGTCTTTTTTCTCTCTTCACTGACATTTTTCATTCTAACGGTAGCATTCGATATTCTTTTCTCTGGTATTTGTCATATATTTTGGTAGGCCAATCGCACAAGATCGATGCTCTTTCCAGATGCAACTAATCTACATAAATCCACTTCTGTTGCAAGAAATGACCGTAGAGACAAACCAATATCAACTAACCTCATGTATCCTTCCCTGTTGTAACGCCTCACATGCATTCTGTCCTATTGGTAGTAACAGAGGCAAAGCGAGACTTTTGAGGTAGCAAATGAGGTTCATGCCGCATCTGTCCAAAACAAAATTTGTGTAACAAAATGATGATAAAGTAAAAACAATAAGTTGGTTAAAGTATACTAATTGGTGCCATATTAATTTCCTGTCTTTCTTTACACAATATTAATTCCCGATTGCAATGTTTTATTGACTGTACACAAAATAGCAAAAGATCGATCTTTGTTGACAACTCCTGTTAATAGATCTCCAAGACGGAAAAGATGCACCCTTTCTTGTTTTGTGTTCTTCAGCCGTTTATAACCCTCCTAGTGGTTTCGACGAAATATCTCGTCAATCAAGATCTGGTCAAGTTTGTCAATGACGAGATATCTCGTCCTTCACGATCTGGTTGGTTTTGTTAATGATATGCATCCTCGAGACAAAACTGCCCTATTAACTACAAGAGGGAATGAAGATCCAAATAGGAAAAGGTGTTGTAAACCCCCAGGAGGGATACGAGAATGTTATTGCTTTGCTTCTCTCTCCTGAAGAGCAATATGATTGAGGGAGCACGTGAAAAGGGACAGACCCTTAAACGTAGTATTCTAAAGAGGGATTATATGAAAGCATTCCCTTCACGCGTGTAGCACTTGAAAATACTTCTGTGAAGTGGACAAAATTGTGCTCACAATTATAAAACTTTTTCCAAGAAAAATTACAGGACTTTTAACTAAATACTTCCGGAATGACGCCTCTTTAGACCAGCAATTTTCAACCTGTGTGTCGCAAGAATGGCACTTCTGAGGATGGTGAAACGGTTTAAATTGTATGACTCATTGAATTTCAACGATTTCTGTTTGAACTTTTGACAAGTGTCTACACAAATAAATTTCAAGTAATATCCGTGTGTTGAATACTCGTATCAATAATTTCGAGTATTATTTTTTATTATGTGTCATAAATAAATTGTTCATAACGATTTTTTTAAATATCACTTTGGACCAAAAAGTGTTGGTAACTACATTATTTTTTGTTTATCAGTCTTTTTTGTCAGATCGGTAAAAAAATATAATACATTTTTTGGTGTGCCGCAGTATTTTAGTAATTACTTTGAGATGAAAAAGGTTGAAAATTGCTACTTTAGACAATGGCACTCGGAGCTTCCACCCCTGTCGTAGCCCCTCTGGGTAGCAATCTGCATTCTTTTCCCTGGTATGTATTTCGGTAGTCCAATCACACAGCCTCAATATTTCCCAGATGTAACTCCTAAACCCATGATGCCCCATTATTATACTCCGATCTCGATGTTCTCTGACAAGCAATAAATCCGTTCCTACGTGCGTCTAGATGTCACCTCGGAATGGAGGCCCCGGAGCCACATACCCCATTCCTCATCGAAGAACTGCCACTCAATGTATCTCTGGAAATGGCTCCTAATGACAGTGGGCATAACAAATCGCCATTGCCCACTCCCCTAGATACGTGGACTCAAGGACGCACTCTCTCTTGTGTGTTCGTCTCAAGCCAAACAAACTTTAATTAAAGATTGCCTGCCCGAGATAAAAGCGACCATTTGTTTCCAGAGACAGGTTTCGTCACCAGGAGAATCGCGGATACAACAAAGAAAAAGAAAGTGTGACTTTGGAAACATCTCTTGAGTGGCTTCTGATCCCATGGAATTGTCATTGCGGTCTTTTTTTTTATTCCTTTGACGTTAATTCATTTTGTTAAGGAATGGTAATGATAACAATGAATGGCCAATCGCCAGGTTGCCTGGGAAAAAAGGGTTGCGTAATGTAATTTGCAGTCAAATGGTGTGACAGGATTCGTTATTCTAAAGAAAGGAAGAGTGATGGTCTCTTTTTGTGATTTGAATGTTCACTGAATCCTTCTACTGGCATGAAGCGTGATTGTCAGATTTTGTGCAGTTCCTAAAAGAGCAAAAAGGAAGAATCAGGGAACCAACCCTATACAGCCGTGATTCAGACCCTCCCTCCTCACAGAGGTGCAATTTGAAGATATAAGAGAAATTATTCTTATTATATTATGCACACTAAATCTTAGTGTTCTATTTGAAAATAATATGACAAGAAAATATTTTGCCGCGAAAAGAGCGAAACGTTCTTTGAACGACTCAAAATTGAGTCGTCTTCACCTCTTGAAGAGTTCCAATTCCCAAATGATTCAGTTTTCGTGAGTCATTTGGAATCGCCATAGCTCAGTGGATTTGCCCACTGCTCTAGCAACCTGCTAGTTGTATTAGGCGCTGGTTCGATTCCTCCCTGCTGTATTTCTCTTTTCTAAGCCTTTCCTTGTGTGTCCATTTGCTTCACGTAGCCAAATATGGTCCTTGCGCCAAAACAACCAACCATCCATTCAATTAATAGATTCGCAACGGTTTAATATGATAGCTAAGTTGGTGCCTGAAATTAAAACTATTTGACTCAAACACCAAGCGTAAAAATCTCACTAACTTAAGATAATCAAACAGTATGGATTGTTCTGGAATCTGAGCTTGAGTTGCAAGATCTACTAAAACTAATTTCAATTGCCTATATAAAGTAAATTTATTTGATATTGTTAATAAATTACTCATTTTTGTTTATAAGTATCGAGGTGGAGTAGTGCGCATAAAAACAATTCTACTGGTAGGGTTATTCTACTAGGTAGGGTTACTACATTATTTTAGTTCAAACCGGGCACTTGATGAAAATTTCAAAATTGGGGTCTTGGAGCTTCGAAATACCCCTTTACCTGAGACATTCTTTTGAACAACATCCATCTAACGACTATTTAAAAATGTATTTTATTAAAAAGTGAAATTAAATTTGCTGTTTAAATCAGATATAAATATTATACAGGACAACAAAAGCGTGAAGTTTTCCAGCCGAATTTACCATACAAATTAATGTACTGTTTAAAACGCTTATAATTTAGTTGCAACCAATTACTTTCACTTTTACCTTTAAAAGAATAAATTGCAATTCATTTTTTCGTTGAACTCAAACTAGTTTTTATTATAAACAAATTTGCAATACATTAAATCTCACTCTTTATATTGATTCGACTACACATACTTTTTAGACCAAAACTTTTCATCACTGAAAACAATCTTCCCACAGCAGCCGAATTCTTTGAGTCACCACTTCAAACAGAATTAACGGTTTCATTAATTTTTCTGCAGATAGTATTTCAATATAGGACCTAATTGCTGTATTCATTCAAACCACCGCCTAGGCCTATAAGGCTCTTCACCAGTTTTGGATGGATGAAAGGAAAATTTGTGTTAAGATGGTGTTCACCGACGTGAGAAATCTCAACGGCCCTGCAATGAAAACAAACGACAGAACAGACATCATGTACGCCTGACTAAATGATCGTAGACACATCAAAACAACCCATCTCAATATTTAAGTTTGCTCGTTAGCCGGTTTCTGCACTTACGATTAGGCGTCATCTACAGTATCGGGACATCTTTGCCGATACCCCATTGCTTCGGTTACCATTGACTCCCAGGCGACTGAAATGGGGCCAAAAATGCCCCACGTGCCATGAAGGGCGAATGCGTGCCTGATGATACCGCAGAAATAGGCTCATTGAGGCCTGCATAATACTATAATACAGATTCTGTTCCTAATGTTATGACACGGGGTACTATTGGATTTCACTCCCGCGTTCGCCCAATGCGCATTACCGGTACTGTAATCATATAGTATTCATAGCTGTGATGTGTTGGAGTGTGCTGTGGTACCTTATCTTCAAGGCTGCCTTTTAAGGTGCCATTTATAAATACGACGATCGTGCGACCACATGTAGCACGCAGTGTCCAACTCTTTTCTTCCTTTCGAGCTGTGGTAGCCCAGTTGGAAGAGTAACGGATTATCAACCGGAGGGTTGCGAGTTCGAATCCAATCAAAGACCGTCGTGTGCAAAGGGGCTGGAGCACGTTAAATCTGTCGTGGCCTCAAATGTCCTCACGTTGGTGTGGTGTGGAAGTTTGGAGAGTGGGGTGACAGCTCAGGTGTTGCTTCGTCATGTGACTGTGGTTCATAATTACGTGGTGTTGTCCTCTGATCCTTCCCTTAGGGATGGATCCCGGACCGTCGCTAATAGCCCGCATGTTGCTCCAGTGGGACGTTAATTAAAATACCTACCTACCTTTTCATCCTTTCCTGTGTATGTCCATTTACTTTACGTTGTTTGACGCAACTTGGCCAAATATGGCCCTTGCACCAAGCAATCAAGCAACAACTTCTGGATAGCCACCATGTTCTACAGCTTCCTTGGCCTGCGCATTCACAGGATTTGTCCTTTATTGAAAACGTTTGTTTCATGATCTCATGTCGGCTAGCACATCAGGCATCACCTTCAGCTGCTGCAGATGAACTTTGCCAACATATCGAAAAACTGCATGGGCTGATACTCCTCAAGCACATCCAGCATCTCATCTGTGGGGAAACTTATTGCTGCCCATAGTGAGAGCACAAAATATTGATTATGTTGTGTTCACCAAGTCTAATTAAGTTGCGTTTTGGATCATTTCATAATTGCTTCATAATCAAATTCATATTGAAGAATGTTCTCTAAATATGAATTTGATTTCTCTTGTCTCTCTTGATGTTCATTTTAATGGCAGCAGTGTGATGAGTTTCAGTTCAGGATGCGTAAAATAAAGCAGTTAAGCTACGTACTGTGTATGTATTGGGTCATCCGGAAAGTTCTGCGGTTTTTCAAATCGAAGCGCGCTTTCTTATTACCATTTTGCTACCGCTGATAAGGAGTGACCTTGATTGAAGCAGATGTGTAAATTCGGTCTTTTCCGCTTTCACTGCATAATTCTAGCTTGTGTTGTGGCACAATTTTTGTTTCACTGCAGTTCTAAGAATGGAGAACCAAAAAGTTCATTTTCGTCATATTATGCTCTTTTATTTTAAGGAAGGAAAAATGCTAGTCGGACTGCTCGTAAAATTTGTGCTGTATATAGACTAAGTGCTGTTTCTGATGACACAGTTCGAAGATGGTTTGATAAATTTAAGCGCGGAAATTCCAGCCTCGAAGATGATGCCTGCTCTGGACGACCATCCTTTGTAAACGAGGACCTATTAAAAGATGCCATCGCTGAAAATCCACGTTACACAGTTCAGGAACTATCACACAGGCTAAATATTCCAAAAAGTACAGTTCATGATCATCTGAAGAAGATTGGGTATGTAAGCCGCTACGATGTATGGGTACCCCATACTTTAACACAACAGAATATGCTTGCTCGAATTTCAGCATATGATTCTTTGCTGAAACGAAATGAAGAAGCTCCGTTTTTGAAACGGCTCATTACTGGAGATGAGAAGTGGATACTATACAATAAATGTTACAAGAAAAAGATCATGGGGTAAGCCAAATGAACCTCCCCAACTAACATCGAGAGGGGGGCTGCATCTCAAAAAAGTAATGCTTTGTGTATGGTGGGACTACAAAGGAATTGTTCATTATGTATTGTTGCCACAAAATCAGACAATAAATTCGGAAAAATACTGTTCTCAAATGGCAGTATTAAAAGCAGAAATCGAAGGAAAGCGGCCAGAACTGACCAATCGTCGAGGTGTTGTCTTCCACCATGACAATGAATGTCAGACAGACTTATTGAGTTTGGCTGGGATATTTTGTGTCACCCCCATATACGCCAGACCTTGCCCCCTCAGATTTTCACCTCTTCAGGTCACTTCAAAATTCTCTGAAATGCCTGGAGTTCAATTCTTTGGAGAATGTCAAACAGCACCTCGATAACTTTACAAATAAGCCTAATGACTTTTTTAAAAAAGGAATTTTCCAGCTGCCGGAAAGATGGCAAAAAGTCATAGAACAAAATGGTGCTTATGTGATTCAATAACATTTTCTTAAGTTTTAGTACTGCTTCGTTGGTATTTATCATAAGAAAACCGCAGAACTTTCCGGATAACCCAATATATGTATGTTATATATGTATGAAATACTTATAACTTTCAAACTCAGTTGACGTAAACGGAACGATAAACTTTTGGAAATCCGAAAATGTGGATAAAAAATCGAGTTTTGATTAGTCTTACCAAGAATGAGAGGGGCTTTTCATTTTTAAGATGCTTAAGAAAACATTTGGTGTGTCATATAAGCCATCGAATACCATTTCTGCGATACTTATTCATTCCACTTTTAATTAATTGGTACTATTTGGAAAATATTGATCGCTTAGCTCATGTGTAACGCATAGCAAAAGTCCTACCATTGACTGTCTATTTGACTTATGATTTCTCTCTTTCAGGTACATCTGTACTTCAGTGGAATTCCAGAAGCTAAGGTGCCGTATGTGAACAGCGTGGGCGAAAAGTACCGCATCAAGCAACTCTTGCACCAGTTGCCTCCGCATGACAACGAAGTACGCTACTGCAATGCCTTACACGAAGACGAAAAGAAAGAGTTGCGACTCTTCTCACAGCAGCGGAAAACGCAAGCCCTGGGTCGTGGCACCCTCAAGCAACTCACAGAACCCCAACCCTGCCGGAATGTAAGACACTTTTCTGCTAATTTATTTGACACATTCTTTTTACTAAAAACTTGAATGTAGAGATCAGTGGTGCTAAAGGATTGGGGATCCCAGTTGCTCCACAGGTAGTATATAACTGTTTTCGGAACAATCTAACTACATTTCACATCCATAATCCGGCCGGCGAACTTGACGCTTGTGGGTTTGAACGAGTCTTTAAATTTAGGAGCAAGTTCAGGGTAAACAATTATTTCCCACCATTGGCATCCTTAGCGTGGATGATTCTAGCTTGATGCCGGAAGCAATACCAATGATTACGAATTCACAAAACAAATAATGACGTATGGCGATCACTATACATGTTTTGCGTATCGCAGCCCTTTCCCGTGACACGCTTACTGCATTCATAGAAATGGACTTCTCCAAGGTCATCTGAGCAAACCACACTCTGACGAGTGGTTTTGCAGGTTAAACGTAAACAAAGCGTTCACACAATTGGCTTCGTTAGCTTTCGGCGCCGGAAAAGCGATTTTAGTAATTCCGAGTTGGCGAAACATAATCATCTATGGCGATCGCATACACGCTTTTGCGTATGGCAATCCCTTTCCCCTTTTGAGCTTATTTACCTTTCTGGAAATTACTCCCCAATGTCTGCCTTCTCACCAAAGCGATACCATCCTATCACAGATAAAATAGAGGAGGCAAGGCTTCAGTTCTCTAAGAGTCGAGCCCCTGCTATTAAGCAGCAATTAAGACCTAATGAGTGAGATCGTGCGACTATTTGGCTACCGAAATAATGTTTTGTAATATTTCTACCTCATGGTTTTGGGGGCAGGAAATCGTAACATAACTATGTAAGTTCCCTTGCATCGTACAGTTAGTCACAGCCCCGAATATATATAAAACCAGGTCAGTATTAAGAAAACATTCGCTTCAATAAATCAGTTTTGGCCGTGGTAGCTTAGTTGGTAGAGTCACGGATTAGCAACCGAAGGCTTGCGAGATCGAAACTCGATCCAACCGAGACCGCCGTGTACGTGGAGGCTGGTGCACATTAAAACTGTCGTGGCCTCAAACGTGCTCAAGTTGGCGTAGTGCTGAAATTTGCTGAGTGTGGTGCCAGCTTCATGTGTTGACCTCGTCATCTGACCATGGTTCAAAATTACGAGGTATTGTCCTCTGATCTTTACTTTCGGTATTGATTCCAGACCTTCGCCAATAGCCCGTTGTGCTGCTACAGTAATTCAAGTGCCTTGCTCAATGAACCAGTTTTTTTCTCAATGTAAAGAACGGGCATTTCATGTCAATATTTATTGCTCCGAGTTTTTTTTTGGGAGTGGAGGACATTATAAAATTATTGGAGGGCAAGGGTTCGGGTTCCTAATTATAATTCCTTACGCCATGAAACCCCAAAATTCAATCCAATCCCTAATTATGATCATCAATAATTGGAGATAGGCACGAGTCATGTAACGTAGACTACAGCTGCTTGCCGAACGGCTATATGCGTGTGAGCCCCTCAGAGGTTTAAACATCAGTTTATGAATGAGAACGGAAAAGAATTGCACGTAGTTGGGAACGAATACCGTTCCTCAAAAGAATCCATGACACGTGTTACATCCTGTCTAACACCTCTTACTTTTCGACAGCGTACTTTTAAAATATGAACCGCCAATGTAGTTAATTACCGCGTTGGCAACGTTTGGCACTTAATCTAATTTGTATTGGCCAATCAACTGTCATCAATGCGCAATTTAGTCTTTGGAATTTAGTCTTGAATTTTTATTTGCGAATGCTGAAATCGTATTCGAAAAACAAGCCAAGTGGCAACACGGTCAGAATAAGTGCAGGAAACACGTATGGCCGCACATTACCGCTATCTATATTTAGCTTAGACAGATTTATTTAGACAGAAAATGCCTCATATCAAACTCGGATAATCTATCTACCAGGAATCCATACAAGAATAGTTCCCTTGCGTCGTAATTAAAACTCAATTGGGTTAACATGTAAGATTGGAGAGCATTCCTGAGCTACCTAAATTAAATTCAAAATTTTCTAACGAGTACTATAAATTACTTGTATGTAAGTTTTCATGTCCAACGACGAAATAATCCTCCATCCTGAATTGAAAAATGTGTGGATCATTAAAACCAAAAGGAATTTCGATCGGATCACTTCCTGTAATCTGAAAAAAAACGTCTCCGTGCTGTTAATTGCATCATTTCACATGTTTGAAAATTCTTCGTGAGTTGAATGAAGCAGCTCTCAGAAAATAGCTTCTGTGTATCCGAGCTTCATTCTTTTCACGTTATTAATGTCTCCAGCATTAATGATGTTACCTTTTAGCAGGTTACCCCCGATTCATTCATCTGAAAATGATTCATACTTTCCTGTATGCTCTGATGAAACGTAAGAGTTCAGTAAAAAAAGAAAATTGTTTATTTAATTGTCGTTTCTCTAAAAATATCCAATTACAGAAAACAAACATGATCCTAAAAATGCAAGGAAAGACATACAAATACGTTTAGAAAATAGATAAAATAAAACACTTCAGTGAAGCAGATTACGTCGGCTTAGCAGAAACTCATTAACTGGCAAAAATGAATTTTTTACTGTACAGCTGTTTAGACTAACTATTGATTTTTAGATCAAAAAATAAAAATTACAAGCAATTCTGGTAGTGCTTTTAAAGAGAGATGATAAATGATTATGGGCATTTCACATTATCTTGAAAATAAGCATTTAGAATTCATAAAATGTCAGTTAACGAGTTTCTGCTCTAAGCCGACGATTGGTTTGTATTGAAATCATTAAACAAATGTATAAAAAAGGATTTAAACAGTTTGAAAATTTTATTTGTAGCAAAATTGCTACATACATTGTTAAAAAGGTTTAACAAAAAATAAATAGATGGTTTCTGGTGATACATCTGAGGACGTTACGGTAGATATTTTCATTACCGTCGCACTGAAGCAACACAGTGGGATATTGGGAACGGTCCGGGATCAATCCCCAAGAGAAAGATCTGAAGACACCACGTAATTTTGAACCACGGTCAGATGAGATAACACCTGAGCTGGCACCCCACTCTCCAAACTTCCACACTACGCCAACGTGAGGACATCTGAGGACACAACAGATTTAACATGCAATAACCCCTTTGTACACGACGATCTTTAGTTGGATTCGAACTCGCAACCTTCCGGTTGCTAATCCGTTGCTTTTCCAGCGGCCCCCTGGGAACATTCAAGTTAATACAGGAAACCAAAAAGGTTGAATCATTTTTGTTATTTAGAATGCTGTAAAAAATTTTTGTTAAAGTAATGTCTCTACGGAGCTTCAAAGTAATGAAGCCGATATGATTTCGTAATTCAGAAGAATGTATCCCTAAAGATTCATAATTCTTAAAATAATTATATCTCAAAAATTTATTTTAATAATTGTATTTATTTTTCCTTTCGGTCTGCCTCCCTTTTGTTTTGCAGAATTTGTTTCAATAATTTAGCTTCATTCATACCATGTCAATTCATACTAGATGTGATGGTTTTCTTCCTAAGAGATTCTGTTCCTTGTGTAGTGATCGACAAATGTGATATGAATAAATGTTTTTAAAACGAAATTTAAATGTTCATAACCCTCTTTGCGTTTTATATTACTTTTGTGTATTTTACTCTTCCTTTTTATATTATTCAGTTTAGTATATTATTAAAAATAAGTTTTTAATTAATATTTAAAAATATTTTTTACTGCACCCCACAGAAAAAAGATTTACGCCCTTAAATTTGTTGCTCTAGGCTGCAGCCTACTCTACCGATTTAGAAATACAGTAAAAGATATCTAGTAAGGTGAATAAGTTGGAGGCCCAGTGAAAATTGTTTCTTCCAGTGCTCAGTTATTTGAGTTTTAAGCAGAGGAAATTGTTTTGTGATCCTCAATGCTTTGAAGGCTTTGGCAAATAGCTCCAGTAGCACCCCCTTCAAAAAACGCAGAGGGAAACGGGGATCAATAATTGCGAACAATGTGAAAGTCATACCCAGGCTCAATGATGCATTTCGCCGGATAGGGGAGAGTGAAAAATGGGTCCGGGAGTCCGGATTAATCTCGGAATCCGGATGACATCATACCCTAAGCAGGGAGTCGGGGGTTCTCTCCGGCTGGGGTTTTTAATCAAATGGAAGCGTCTCTGTGAATCGGACGTGATGTTTTGTTCTCCGCAGGTATGTAAAAACACGGCTTTCGTTTATTTAATCACTCTCCCCTTGTACTTTAGTTGCAAAATACTAATATAAGACCAAAAGCGTTGATTTAGGGAGTTTGATTTGGTAAACAACTACGTCCTTAGGTATATATTATGTTAATTATGTGTGCTTGTGAGATATCTTCCCTAGAGGTAAACAAGTTTTCAAATAAGTTTAGAGGTCGCCGAGGCTCAGTGGTTTTACCCACTGCACTAGCAACCTGCGAGTTGTAAGCGGCGAAAGCTCGATTCCTTTCAGGTTCAATTCCTCCCTGGGTGTATTCCTTTTGTGTCAGTAAAGCTTTCCTTGTGTGTATGTGCATTTACTTAATGTTGTTTGGTGCAACTTGGCCAAATGGCCTTGCGCCATAACCCCCTTTCACCCCCCAAAATAAAAATCAACTAGCCAAATAAGTCCCACATTAAAATCACCGTAAGTGACTTGCAACTTTTACCTCATGTACCATGTTAGAGATAACTAATTCCTAAAAGCTTACTTCATCCGCTACTAGAGTCGGGATTGCCATCTTTCCCTCATTAAAAAGCGAAACCAAATCAAGTGTTAAGTAACCATAACTCGGATTCATACAAAATTGAAGTTGCGACTATTTATCTCTAGGGTACAGATATAGGAAGACGTTATATTTTAATAGTTAAACAGCTCCATTTAGATATATTTGGTTTTTAAGTTAAATAAAAAAGAAAGTTCAAGAGTTGTGAAATATTCGAAGAATAATATACCGTATTTAGTTGGCAAACCTATGACCGCTAAACACTTAAACGCCTGCACTGCTCTTAGAGTTCTTTTATTGTTGTCTTTCAAAAGTATTGGAGGGCTCGTGGACTAATGGCATGAGAGTTAAATGTCCAGAATTTGTGTAAACAGTATTTAGTTGACAAAGTTAATATTCTGTCTTTTGTTTGGGTTCATGAAAATGTAATGTGATCCCGAAATGTGGTTAATAGCAATTTCATAACATGTGTTCCACTATTAAAATAACGTATTAATATGTTCCTAATTTTTTGGGGAGTCCAGTGAATTCGGACTCCTAGTAGTTATTGCGTCTTGGCGTGATGTGTAAAATATGTTGAAACCATTTTTGAAATATTTTCCTGTATGTTTGGCGCAGCTTGACCAAATGTGCTCTTGCACCATGAAACCCAACCTAGTGTTAAAAGATGCAAGACTTTCACAGGCAAGATAGAAGCAGCTCGCGAGCCGATGTTGTCCACCTCTTTATGAAATAAGTTTTGTCGATACCTTTTCTATTCATTTTCGTGTTCACTTTCCAACTATTTTCACCTCAAATGTGCTGAAATTAGGAAGGTTGATAGACTCTTTGTTGACACGAGACTGATAGGAAAGCTAGTTTGGTGTTGTATACAAAAGGATTACATAACGAGCAGATTACAGGTGTTTATTAATTCATGGAGTTTTGCGGCAAAGGGTAAGACTTCACAGAATGCGTCTTGTGATATTGTTTGTCCCACAACTCTTTAAGTGTGTGTGTGAAATTCTTCCAATATTATTTCATGTTGATAAAGTGGAAATTGTAATTCACTGCATTGTTCTTTCCTACCGTGTTCAATGAAATTTGTGTACCGGAATTCAACTGGATAAGCACTCAAATCTTTGTTTAAATAAGTTCTAACGAGTTCTGACGACACCAAAAACTCCACCATTACGTCGGTGAAAGCATTTGTGGATCATTATTTATAAGATTAGGTAAATAAATATTTACGAAATTAAATAATATTAAGACAAATAATGTTTTATCTATTCTTGTGTGTATCTTATACGTTTACTCCTTGGAAGTTATTTTTACCTTGTTCAAATACATTTCTGTTTAATTGCGCAATCCGAACTTATGTATGCTAATTTTGTTTCTAGTGTGAAGAATCTATATCCCGCGGTGATATGGCCGTATTCGCATCAAGGGCAGGAGCCGAATCCTCTTGGCATCCAGGATGTTTCACTTGCTGCGTCTGCAAGGAGCTCCTGGTGGACCTCATCTACTTTTTCAAAGATGGCAAGCTTTACTGCGGAAGACATCATGCAGAGAGTTTAAAACCACGCTGTGCAGCGTGTGATGAAGTGAGACTTTCTCCTTGTCTGAGATCAATTAAAAATGAAATTCTCTTATGAACCGATTATCTATTGTCCATTGTACTTACACTCGTGGTCTGTGAACTTTCTACGTGGTTAATTCCCCTAAACAAGTCAATGCTATTTAAGAACACACAATAACTGTTTCAATAAATTTCAAAAAATTACTTGATTTGTAAAGCTTAAACCATTGATGGAAAGATCCAGTTCTCATTACCTTGTAACACAAATCCTAAATAACTGTGTTATATAGTTTGTATGGACAGGGCTGTTTATGAGTGATGTGTGTGTGCACGTGCACCTTTTTGAAAAAAATAGGGGCGGTTGAAAAATAGGCGGAGTATGCCAATTTTAGATGAATATGGCTAGCAATGTTTCCCGATAGTATTAATTTAAACTTGTTCGTTCTTCGTACGTTCTTTTTGCGATTGTAATAAAAGATACTTATGAATTTGAATATTTTGTCCTTTTCCTTAGAATATTTTTTAAAAAAACATGGATCAAAGATGGGAAAAGCCACGGGGCTCGAATCCTTCCCGAAATGCCCCTCGGGGACACATCCGTAGGTGTGTACGAACCCGACGTACCCTAGTGATCTATTCTTTTCCCATGGGGTTTACTGGCCTCTGGTAAACATGAGGCTCACGACCTCAGATTGCCCAAAGCAATCTGTCTCTACTTTCTCGTCTCCATCCTTTCTTTTCACAATTACTTGACATTGTCTTGTTTGGCGCAGCTTGGCCTGATTTGGCCCATTCGCCAAAGAGAAACCAACCAACCAACCAACCTTCCTCAAATGATTTTGCTAAAGGCGATGTTCCTATAACTTTACATTTAGCGAACTGCTTAAAAGAAGACTGGGTCATCCGAAATTATTTTTTGAATACGTGTTTGATGATGGGCGTTCTTTTAGAAAAATCAAGTGTTTTGGATAGGAGGCTGGCTGAGATATGAACGTGGGCAACTCATACCTCAGGAACAGCCTCGTGTATGAACCTTAAAAGCCTTTACAAGTTTTGTTTAAGCTTCTAAGTTAAATTTTCTATTTTCAAGAGAAAGGTTAAATAACAAAATTAATTTTTGGATAAATGAAAGATGACGCAATTCACACAATGGATCGAGCTACAGGGGTTTTTTCGCTGATATAGTACTGTCTGTCTACCAATGCTAGGTCTGCGCCTATCTGTTACCTCGGAAACGGACTTATTCCATTTCCCATAAGAAATATTTGAAGAAATACACACTTGAGGATTAATTGTAAATATATTTTTACCCGATATCCCGATATCTATACTTGGTAAACTTATCTTCTGCCTCATTAGCCAAATACAAACTGACCATTAAGATTTCAACCAGTCATCCCTTTTCAAAATGAATGAGCCCTGTTCCTATAGCAACCTTAACCAGCCAGACTTAGCAGACTTGAAGAGAGCTTGCTAACCCAGAGAAGTAGCTCTCAGGTAGCAAACGGTATCGATGCGTGTTACAGAATAATTGTATGTCAAGTGAAATAAATTGAATACGTCTCATTTCTTGTTTCCCAGATAATATTTGCCGATGAATGCACAGAAGCCGAAGGGCGTGCGTGGCACATGCGGCATTTCTGCTGCTTCGAGTGTGATCGCCAACTGGGTGGTGAACGGTATGTGATGCGAGATGGACGACCCTTTTGCCTCCACTGCTTCGATGCCACTTTTGCTGAGTACTGTGATTCCTGCGGTGACCCCATCGGAGTGGATCAAGGACAAATGTCCCATGAAGGACAGCACTGGCATGCTACAGAGAACTGCTTTCGGTGTCATGCTTGTCACTTGCCTTTGTTGGGTAGGCCCTTTCTACCCAGAAAAGGGCTCATTTACTGTTCCGTACATTGTAGTAAAGGTAAGCTTTTAATCATAAAAATGAACTCTAAAAATTCTCCCTGTTACTGTCAAAAAATTTTCATCTGATTTAAAATTGAAATTTAATTTTAATTCAAGGGCTTCGGGCGACATAATGATCACAACAGTCAAATTTTTCGGGCTAGCAATTTTCCAAGTTTTGGAAAATTCCAAAATTATTATGGTTTTTCAGCTACTCAAGAGGTCATGTTATCGTAAAATTTCAAGTATTACTCACTCATTCAAACAATCATAAATTCTTTATCCTCTTGAATACCTTCGGGTTTGATACCGGATAATAGCCCGTTGTATTGCATCAGTGCGACGTTAATTAAAATACCTACCTACCTCTTGAATATTTTTTTCCCATTACGAAATATTTCTGTGCTGTGACTTATCTTATGTTGCTCGGTGCCCTTCAACTACAGACTTCATAGAGTTGTCTTTGGAATTTACTAGCCTGTTGGTCTTAAAGATATAACGCAAATAAGGTTGACCAGTGGTACCATCCTGGGAAAATATTTTTGGGGCCGAGTCAGACCCCAATTGCTTCAATTTCTTTTCGGAACAATTTATGGTAAAATTCAAGAACACGGTGCCGGCCCATGTTTTCTGGAATTTGATCAACCGTTGAAGAATAACCAGCCTGTGCAGATCTGAGTATCGGGCAGAATTTAATTGTAAAATTAATATTTCTCAGTATTCCTACTCGAGGAATTTGGGGGCTCCGTTAGTCCAATTGGTAGACTCGTGAATTTGCAACAGGAGGGTTTCAAGTTCGAAAATCGATCCAACCAAAGACCGTCGTGTACGTGGGGCTGGTGCATGTTAAACCTGCAGTTGCCTCAAGCATCTTCACGTTGATGTGGAAGTTTGGGGTACTAATTCAGGTGTTGACCACGTCAACTTACCGTGGTTCAAACTTACGGAGTGTTGTCCTCTGATCTTTCCCTTCAGGATTGATCTCGGTCGCCAATATCCCGTTGTGTTGCTCCAGTGCGATGTAAATTCAATTACCTACCCGAGGAATCTGGTTTCACATTGTACCTCAAGCATCTGTTATAGCAGAGGTTCGCAACCTTTTTGACTCGTGGAGACCTTTTTAGAATTAATTTCTATGGCGGAGCCTCTTACGCCTACCCTATGTTTTACAAGTTAATGGTGTTTGGGAGTAATGTTACAAGGGGGAGGAAGAGGAGACAGATAGTAAAGAGATATTTAAACAATTGTCAATGCAATGAAATTATATTTTAAAATTTACCATATCTCAATTTATTCTCAACTACCACCAATACACATGGTATTGTCAAAACTTGGCCATATATAAAAGTTCTTTCAAAGTTCAATAAATCAAAACAATTGCGTTACAACAGATTTTGCATTGGTTATTAACACAACACTTTAAAAAAAGGAACACTTACTAACAACACAGCTAAACACTCACAAAGTGGTCAAACGCACAGAAAACTCGTGGAAGAACAGCTAAGAAATCACAATGGTATCGCTATGAAAATTCATTGTAAAGTGACTCTAAATCGCCTAGCCAGCCTTTATTTATATGGGGGCTAAGTTTCGAGAATGTGTGTGTGCGGTTCTAAGAAATCACTCAGACATTTAGTTCCAGTAAGGGCCATTAAAGCGCGGTACGCGACAGAGTTATGCTCGACCAGGTTGGCGCACCCTCAGTCTCGTCTGTCCGTCTCGCGCTACAATAATTTTACAGCTAGTGGAAGCTCTTTGGAATGACCAGGCGTCGTCTGCTAGAGGCGCGGAATTCAACGTGGCAAATTTCCGTTCAGAATGTAATTTCTAGTTTTCTTATTTTGATTCTCCATTATTTTATTTTCCTGGAGCGGTTGCGGAGCCCTTAGAGAGGAAGCACAGGCTGGGAACCACTATTATGGAATTTGATGCCGTGCAAATTTCTAATTAGGTGTCAAAGATCCTTTAATCTCGCAAAATATGGATGTATTGGTTTGAATTTTAAATCACTACAAAAGGATTTCAGAATATTTACGACATGCTTGAATTTCGAAGCTCCTGCATCACAATGACTCAGTGGGGTTGCCCACTGCGAGTTGTAGGCTGCGCATGTTCGATTCCTTCTCTGGGTGTATATACCATCTCTTCTCTGTATTAGTAACTTTTCTCGTGTCCATTACTTGACGTTATTTGGCACAACTTGGTTAAATATGACCCTTGCGTTATAAAATTCAACCAACCTGTATTACAGAAAATTTTGTGGAATGAAAAACCAAGTAATAGCTGCTCAAATCATACTATGGTTGATCTTAATATTTTTATAGAAAATATTAGGACTTTTTTGTGAAACAAAAATGTTTATTTGAGCAAAGCTTTTTAAATGTTTTTTTTTTACATCTATTCAGAAATATGGAATAATCAAGAGCATAATAGAGTACTGGAGTTTGTGTCCAAGCTATTATAGTAGTTAATGATCCTGTTGAGAGAAAAGGGTGTAGCTTTAACGAGTACAATGGAACCCAATTGTGATTCTTACTGTCTGGTTGAGTAATTAAAAGCCATATGCAGATTGCAAAAATAAGACCTTGGCAGACATCCTTTATTGTTTAACATTTATATTAGTTTTTATTATATTTTAATATTCCAGATATCATAGTAATAAATTTCATTAATATTTTATTTCTCTAATTGTGTACTGTACAATATCCAAACATGAGAAACCTGGGGTCTTGAGCTACCACTAAATATTAATATTTTGTGTGTTCTGATTTTCTCTTTTGTTTTTTACCCAAAAGGAACCATTTAGGGGGTCCATTTTGGCCACAAAATGCAGTTTTTGTGGCCAAGAAAGGACCAGCCTATACTTGTTATCCATCGTGTTTTAGGGGGAAATGGATCCCAACTTCTAATATTGGGGGAGCAAAGGAGGTAGGCCCCTTGGAGTTGACACCTCTGGTTGATTTGCATTTATTCCAAACTGTATTTTAAGCAAATAATTTATTTTCTTCCCTTTTAGTTATTTTTTCCAATTCTTTTGGAATAGATTTCATATTCACAATTAATTATTTAAAGTTTACTAAACTTGTTTTTTAGTATCAAAATACAAAATGGGCATCATTCCTTTAAATAATAAATTCCTTTCAAAATTTCAATTTTTCCCAGAAAGCAAAAACCTTGCAAAATCTCATTCAACAAAACCCTTCCTTATGTGAAAAGATACAGATATTGTATAGTGTATTGATTTACATGATCAATATATTAGTCTACTTTTTATGAATTGGATAAAATATTTCATGTTCATTAAAGTATCTTAGAAAGCATGAATGTGTAATGATATATATTGTATAAATGCATTTTGTTGTACATAAGTTATATGTGTAACACTATTTTCTTTTTCAAATAGTTGAGCAAAACAGCAATAACAAACGAAATAAGATGCCACAAACAAATCATAATAGTGAAAATCGTACTTCAAGCCCACTTGTCCCTCGAAGTCCTCTTGTTCCATACAGAAATGCTCCTCTTAAAGATCCTTCAAATGATCCAAACTTGCAAGATGTGGAGAACAAAAATATAAGTTCCTTAAACAAGTATGTTTGATTTTTTAAGTGTAGTCTAACCATACATGGCTTAAAATATTTTGTGTATTTGTAGAATTTAAATTCCACTGACGAATTTCGTTACCATTTTCTAGAACTTTATGCAAAGATGTCTTACGATAGTTACTTAATATCGTTATTGAATCGTATGATTAAGAACTGTAAAAGTGAATTTTTATGGAGGAAAAATAGTTAAATTTAGTCATAATTTTTATTTGTTAAGCATTATAGATTGACTTTCCCCAGTGCAGTGCAGCAACCAGTGACATTTTTATGATGCCATTTTGTAGCAATTTCCAAATTTATAGAACATGCTAAGCACATCTGTTAGTCAGAGTTGAAACACACAGTAATTAAAAATTAATACTGATACTATCATTTTTAAGCAGAATACTTTAAAAGCTTGATTTTTTAAGTTTGTTCTCAGTGTAAACACAAATCAGACGAATGCAAAGATTTTACTTCTGCTAGCAAAAGGCTCTCACATGATACGTATTGAGGTTACCTTGAAATGTACTTTAAATGCCAAATATCCCCAAAACAGCAATAATCTCATTTGCACTGACCAATCATATATCAATTCATAATGCATTCTTTGCAATTAAAATTAGCAATGTGGTGAAATCGTATTCGCAATACAATCCAAATGTCATTTCCAATTGTCCCATTCGAAATAAGTACACTAAACACGTTCCTCTGCATTAACACTTCCGCTACCTACATTTAGCTTGACAGAAAATATCTCAATTATTGACAATAATTTATCTGTTTCACCTTGAGATGGCTGTTAATACTTCTACCTAAGGATTACCCAACATTTATCATCAGATTACCATGCATTTGTCACCAGTTCCTAAATATAGTTGCAAACACAAGTCTATAAATATAATTGACTTTCAATGTTGAAATTTCATGCTGAGAAAAGTTTTATGTATGCTGACCCTTAATGCAGATCAACTCAGGTTTCACTGTTACTATTAAGTGGGAACACTTAAGTTAATACTCACAAGCCCTCAAACCGATTTTAGTTTATTTTCCCCATACATCTATACAAGATCCATTTCCAGTCTGTCAAGGATTCAATTCAATCCACTAATAGATGGGGAATATATCACATACCCCAGACATGTTTATCAACAAAGCTTGTGAACCAACTTTGAAATTCCGGTTGTAAGAACACGTGCGTTGTGTCAAAAATAAAGAAATCAACAAATCTGTTCATTCATTGTTGGAAATTTTCTCACCAGTTTGGACACTTACTAGTTTTAAATCAATTTCCAAGACCTATTCTCCACAGTTGAACATCAGAGAAGCCTTAGCTGTTTTTATGTTGTCATACACACTATTGAATGACAGTGCCTTTACACACTGCATGAAAAGCTGTTAAAAAAGTTAATTGTGGCAACACTATTCAGAATAACATATTTAAACTCACATTTTCTTCAAGATTTATTTCTGTCCTGATGAGATGGTGGATGTCTTGCTCCACGAAAATGGCCTTTGATCATTTTTTCCCATAAGTTTTTTATCTTTATTAGTCATTTCTTTGAAGTGTTTCATTTTTACTACTTTATTTCTATTTAATAGATAACTTGCTAATTTAATAGATCTAATTGTAATAGATTACAATTTCAAATTCTGCTTAAAACTTACGGCCCATCGACATTATTCTTGAACTTAAATGGCTATATTCTTTTCACATATTTAGAGATCCTTCATTCAATTCTGAATGTAATGCATTGATGGAAAAAGGAAAATCCCCCATGATTGGACGATCCAGAGAGCCAATCAACATGTCGGACCTTACCATAGATGCATTGATGGCAAAATCACCTCAAGTTTTTGTTCAGGTAAATTTCAATCGATATATTAAAACAATTTTATTTCAAAAGTGCTTCATCAATGGAACTTTACTCTGAAATTATATTATCAATACTACATCAATTGACATTCCTCAGTAAATGAGAAGTGGCATGAACTTTGCTGTCAGGATAAGATGTTACAAGAACATGCTTTGGAAATGTTTATTTTTAAGGGTAATATCGTACATTAAGTGGTAAATGGCACATTTCGCAAATGATTTGAAAAATGTCATACACTTGAAAAATTAAATTTATAAAATGTTCTCTTGAATAAAACATTAACAAATAGTTTTCCAAGTTTTTGATTTAAATTGATCATTATGTGTGCTTGCAAAATCTGCATGCAAAGGGTTATTATGTTAACCTTGACTGCCAAGGGTTGACCTGCTCTAAAACATGCCTGTTTTTGTATGCAAATATTTTCAAAATGCTGTCATACCTTTGAAAAAAGACAGTTGATGTCTACTGTTTTCTGTTGGTTGAAAGGTTTAAAAGCACTAATAACGCATGTAAGATTTTAACATTGTTCCAAACGAGAATTACAGGATGTGGTATATACAGGAAAAATATATAAAGCCAACATATGTGGAAATTATGGGATGAGCAAATTCTGCTGCATTACCATTGCTTGTGGAAATTGCAAGGTTAGACAACCTGTACTGTTTGGTAAATATTTTTCAGAATCCTTAGGCTTTATTTGCTGAAGTTAATTTTTTCCAAATAAGGTCAAGACCAATTGTTCCCCTATTTTCCTTTGTGTTACATAATACTTTGTAATAACGAATCGGCAGATAAATTGGCCAAAGGGGTTCACAGGTACTCCAGATTTCTCAGGGGTACCTGTGAATCCCTTACCTTATTGTGGCTTCGATTCGTCGTAGAGTGTATACTGAGCATAAAATCGCCCTTTTAGATCGAACTAAAGATAAATCTTGGAAAGAGTATCTTTTCGCCTCCCTAATGATCTAAGAAACATGGCAGTGGCAGGCTTGCCACAAACCATGATTGCCTAGCTTCCCATCTCCATAAACTTGGCCCATTGAACTGTCTTTCTACAAATGGTGCACTAATTGATGCAACTTACTAACCAAACCAGTGCAGCACAAACCAAAACTCTCAGTGGATGCTACTGGCAGGGAAGGGACTTTTGTATTTTACTCGTGTATGTATTTCATGTTTTAATTCTTGTTAGCTTTTGAGAAAATTCTATTGTTCTCGTCAGGATGAGATTTAGCCAAGCCCATCCAAAAAAAACAGTACGCATAATAAAGAAAACATTACTAGTAAGATAAATGAATTGTAGCCAATAGATTGATCTCATGTCCAGAAACCAAATACGGCCCTCCAAATATTTATCAGGCCCGCAGACTACATACGGCCCTCTGGGTAAGTTTAACTGGCAGATACGGCTTTCCAGAAAGGTATTCCCTGCCAACCGGCCAGAATAGATTTACCCAGCAGAGACCAGTTAATCTCAGGATATTTTCATTAAAAAATATTTTCAAAAAGTAGCAAATCGGAACCTAGTGTTAATCACAAATAGCTACATTCAAATCTGTACAGGCAGATACTATATATTCTAGTTTTTATTTGTGTACTTTTGGCCGAAGGATTTGTGTCTAATTGGTCTGCTGCATTGGATATGAAATATATAATACTTTGTTTCCCATAAGAAAATCTCAAACACATATCTTTCAGGTTGTGGAGGAAATCGAGGAACAGCAACAAGACCGAAGTCGTTACCAACATCGACGAACAACAGCTCATTTTTCCATGCCTGACCTCACAAGAGATACAGGTTTAGCAACACCTCCAGGAACTCCAACTAAAGACCCTGCAGACTCAAACAGCACTCGCACTAGTGACAATACCGTCTCTTCCAAAAAACTCATAGTGCGCTTCAGTCCATCCACAGCAAAGTTGCCACCTTCCAGTGAAGATGAAGAACAAAGAACTCTCTCTCAAAAGGTGGAACGATCTTCCTCATCGTCCTGTACTGCCAGCGAGGAGACGTACACCAAGAGTCAGCATCATACACATCCCTCAAGTAAAAGAAACTCTGCTGTATTACGAAGCAGGAGCTATGGAGATCGGTCTGAGCTAGAATCCAGCTTTCAGAGAGTTACAGAAATACAAGCTCTAGAGGCCAGGCATGACCGATATGAAGAGGATCGCTGCAGCACATGCTCAAGTTCTAGTTCTGAAGACGATCCGTATGAGTTACCACCACGGCGAGCATACGGAGGTGTGCGAATTTCTTATGTAAGCAACGATGCTCTCGCAGTCGCCAGACAAAGATCAGGAACTTTGCAATCTTCAGGTGGAAAGAGCCTGAGGAGGAGACGGAAACACGATGATAAGAACTGCATTGTATCCTGACAAATTTTGTGTCTTTTGTTGAAGTACAAATGTAAAATCGTGAGCTTCCAAATAAGACTTTATAGGTGAATGTAATTTTTCTATTTACACACTTGTATATTTCTGTATTTACTTGAAACTGTTACATGTATAACCTAACATTATCAATTTCCTAAAGCAAGTATTAAGATAAATAATTATTCGCTGATCTCTCGTGCAATAAGAATTTGATGCATAAAAATTTACAATGAAAGTATTTATAACTTACTAGAATACTTTTTATAAAATGGTTTATTTAATCCTTTGTATATGACCTACAGTTGTAAGAACATTGAAAAAGACAATTTCTAATTTTTTAGCTAGAATGCTTTGCTTTTTGTAAACTTTTATATGGACTTTTTATGAAAGTATTCATTTTTAATTGAGTTTTCTACAAAAATAATTATTTTGAATTTGTACATCATCAACCTGCCAAAATATTTGTAATAGAAGCTTCAGTTTATTTAATAAAAAAATTTTGTTTTACATTCCTGAAATTGTTGGCTAGCCCCAATACAAACATAACAAAATAAATTTATACACTGTATTGCAACATTACATTTTTTATTATCTAGTAATTAAAAATAGATAATGAATAACCAAACAAACTAAAATGTCATGGGTTGCATTAAATACTGGAATGCAACCAAGATAATAAAAACCAGAATGTTAGTTTCAAAGGAATAAGCCAAGTACTTCAATAAAAGCAAAATACAAATTCATTTATAGAAATTAAAAACATTTAATTTTAAAAGGCACTGGGACTTGTAAATGATCATAGAATGTTATAAAATTAAAAATTTGCTTAACTAAAATACTCTAGTTTTTCCAAAACTAAACAAAAAATAATTCTAACAAATATTAGCACTGCAGAAGAACAATTTCACCAAAAATAATGTATTGTATAAAGAGTAGAATATTTTCCAAAATAAATCTCTGCAAATTTTCAGTGTAAATTGGAATTCATAAGGACATGCTTATGCCACTTTTCTAGCTAATGAAACAACACATGCGAAAATAATTAACAGTAAGTGTACAAAACAGATAACAGCAAGATGATTAAGGATGGCTTGGTATCACATGGTGTAAACCTATATGAAGAAAATGACAATGAGAAAAGATTAAATTCAGAACAAAAGATATTTTTTAAATGAAAATATTGAACAATTAAGAAACCTTAATAAAACAATTGAACAGTGATTTTCTTCAAATGAATTAAAACTTTGAAGTTATCTTATGAAACATTGAATTTGGTACTCTCCTGAAACATTCATCAATTATAAAAATGCAAATAGTTTTCCAGTTATTTTCTACTCTCCTTGGCACTAAACTTTTCTGTCTGTTTCAAAATTAAAGATTAAATTAATTGAGTTAGGATTTGGTTCTGTGAAGCGTCTTTCAGACAGAAAATAATTGCTAATAAGCAGCTTCATTGTTCGTATTACGATTTAAGTATGTATTTTGATGTCATTAACATTATAATTTTGCAGTTACGAGCCTTTTGATTTTAATGAATAAATTTGAGCTTATGGAATATTTACTGTTTATTTTATTTCAGAAGTCTTTCTGTTACAGAACCTTAAATTGTTATTAACCCTTGAAATTATAAAGTTGAATAATAATCTATCGGAACAATTTTATAATCTCAAGTCCATGAAAAATTTTAATTTTCAAGGGGGTTCTTGGACAGAAAAGTTTGGGAACCATTGCTCTAAGATATTATCTAAAAAATAAATTGCCACTACTATTAATCAAAATTGAAAAAGGTATATTTTGATTTTGTCAACAAAATTCTACAACGAGAGATCAAATGTAAAATAGCATACTTTCAAAGGTACAGCCACTCTAAATATATCTGAATACCTTTTATTATTGACAATCCGAATGTTGGAACATTAAACTAAAAGCATCAGACTAGCACAAGGGCACATCTGCATTTTAAAATTTGTACTAACTTATTTTTTTGAAAGGACAACTATTTGAGATCAGATTGTTTCTCTGGATCAAAGTAGCCAAAATTCACATAACTTCAATTTCAGCAAAATAATTGAATTTAAAGTTATAAGTGGTTAAAATTTGGAGCTCCTAACGTTAATGAGTGCTGCAGTATTTCCCCTTATACCTTCTAAAATACTCAGCTACTACAAGCAATTCTTTTATTATAATGAAGTATCAAATCACCCACAAAAAAAGCTAATTTATGGTATTTTTACAGGAATATTTTTTTATATAAGTTATTAAATTCACATTTGAAAATATGAATAAAAACATGTTTAAATTTTGACTGAAATCGATTTAGCAAATTTTGAAATAGGAAATTTGTAGTTCATTTGTTTCAGTACTCTTTTAGATAGCCCTCTATTCAAAACTATTACCTTGTGGAGAACTTTCTGCCATAAGAAACTAGTGATTTTCTATTTGTCCCCCATAGTAATTAATAACAAATCAGCTTATTTTAAACATGACACTACACCAAATATGAAGAAATTATTTTATTGATACCAGAGTTACTTAAGAAATATGGAATATGACCTCAAACTCTAATTGTGGAAACAAATATTAGTATATAAAGCTATTAGCTTGAACAAAAAACATCATTGAAAATTACAATTGTAATATTTCAGGCTTAATTAGAAAAGGGTTTGCTTGGTTTCTAACACTCATCATTTTTTGCTAAAAGAGGGTTAATTAAAACTTATAGTGGATTCTAAACAACAACGAAAAAATATGCTAAGGCCAAGATTCAAACCCAGGGCCAGAATGCTAGCCACCAGACCAGCTCAAAATCAATATAGTGAAATTTAACTACTAGCTGAATTTACTCGGCATTGCTCAGGTTAATATGTAGCTTATGTTGCCCTATAAACGATATGAACTGAGCGATTTTCAGCACCTGCACTCTTAAGATTCTAAAAAAGCCTCCAAGGTCATCTTGAGAGACGACTCCTGTAAATGTTAATTCTGACGTCATCTGCACAACCAGACCAGGAGAGACTGTCCAGGATGATGGGACGTTACCCCCCTGCACACCCAAGACAAATAGAACAGGGGTTAATATGTAACCTATGTTACCCGCATGATTTCAAAGAAAAAGTATACCAAATTTGGTGTGGATTGGTCAAACAGTATAGACTGATATAGAGAACACAGATGCCAACTCTGCTTTATATGTATAGATTTCAGCCAAATACATTCTGATATAAACTGTCATTATTATCAACAATTTAGACTTAAGACTCATTCATATATTGAAAAATTGTCTGCAATTGATAAAGTTTAGCTTATACTAATTGATAATGGAATATTCATTTCCGGATCATAAGCAGGAAGTACACAACAAAGTTAGTTCAATATAAGATAGGCTTTCTTTTAAGCATCCCAGGCTAAAATGCCCATACTAAAAGAGTTTAGTTTTTAAAATTTGCTAAAGAAAAAAGCTTAGTTTTGCAGCATCAGTAGATAAATACATCAACTAAGAAATATGCAAATTTGTATATTTTAGTTCTGCATTGTGGCCTGTACATTATATATAATGTAAAATAATTGTCTGATTTAATATTATCTATTCCATGCACATTTGTTGGAGTGACATATTTCATATTCTCAAATGTGTATTTAATATAATTTATATCATTACAAACCTCTATTAAGGAACTAAAAGCAAATATTTTGAAGGGATCTATGAACTACTACAATAAGATATTGTGAAAACATCCTGTGTTTTATAGCTACGTACAAACTAGAATGATCACTCGTATCATTTTGACACCAAAGCTTGTTTCTTGCTTTCTTCCTTTCGCATTTTTTTGTCAGATTTAGACAATTTCTTGTAACTTTTAATCATGATACTTGATACATACAAAGCAGAAATGTTTTGTGTAACTCAATTTAAAAAGTTTATAGCTAAATTTACCTACTGGAACAACCGCTGGTCTTTCAACACGAAGCACATTTCTTGGTCTAAATAGCTTTTGTTCAGCAAAAATTAATCAGAATAGCAAACCAAGCAGATTTCTAACCTCTATCCATTTAATGCTTTTTATTTATTATTCGACCCTGAATACATATGCATCCCTTTCAAATGTGGAGATGAGTCAGTCTCAATCGAATGTTTACCTAGAAATTTGCACAACATTAGCAATTACTATAATGTTATTCACAGGTGAATTTTTCACTTATCCAACATAAAAATAATGACTCGCAGAAAAGGTTCTGAAGACATAAGAAATCTGTTGCAAGAACAAAATGAATCTGATAGTTCTGAGTTCTCCGTTCCGAATTAAATTTGGATAAATGATCCAGATTGTAGAAAGAAATTATTAGAAAATAAATCAGAAGAACCTGAAGAAAGTTATAGATACTGCTGACAATACCTAGAATAATTTGGATTTATCCCTCGGAATGGCACTGAATGAAAAATATATAATGGATGAATGATTGCTTTGCAGCTTTCCGTGTCATAAATAAGTATGAGCTTATGAAAATATTGTAAAATAAACTTAAAGTTAGCTAAAATGAAAAATAGTAAGGATGTCACTTAGAAGTTATCACTATTTTACAATTTATTTATGGGTGTCGAAATGACACAGGTGACAATTTTAGGGTAATTGGAGTGTTGATCCTTCTAGTGTTAAACAAAGTATTCTCATGTCTACTCTATTTCTAAGCTTATTATAGTCCCAAATTCACTTGATCTATAGATTGGATTTCACTACTTTGTGTACATTGAAAACCAAAATAAAAATGTCAGTCCAAATAAACAATGTTATAAAAGTTTTTAACAAAACTTTAAAATATTCATATTTATTGAGAAAACTAAAACAATCATAAGTTAAATAATGGAAGCAAAATTTCAGTTTTGTGGCAACATGCTTGTGGCTACCTGGCAACCCTGCTGATAAGCAAACCGCTAATTGTTTGCAACGAAATTTTAATTCGAGTGGCATCAGCAGAAGATCGAAAATAAGAATAAAAAGAGTAAACATGCCAGAAGAACTACTTATGCTTTCCTTCGTGAGGTGGGTTCGATAATATATCCTCTACATAATCCAAGACGTCTTCAGGTAAAGCAGAAACAACCATGTTATATTTGGTTTGATCTTTCACTATTCCAGATATTCCAAATTGTACTTCGAGTTGAATAAACCAGTTTCGGTTTATTTTTCCAAAATAATGAAGGTTTCGCAGCAACACGATTCATTTCAGTGGAGTCGATTGGAGCACTTTCGTTTTGATCGTCCGTGTCAGCCATTTATTCCAAACGATTAAAAGTTTAGGTAGCGTAAATAAATGAAATTGAAGGCCAAGAGAATACACAGTTCACAAATGAAGAGATGATATAATATTCCGATTGCTAAGCAAAATGTCCCTAAAGCAAAAGTAAGCAAAAAGTTCGAAATTCTACTCACTTGAATAAAAGGAATTCTTTTTAATCACGTCCGAATGAACCATTTGTTGGCTAGTTAAGTTCTTTAGAAAATCAGAAGGCAATTTTATATAACAACCAACATTTATTAAACATCAATGCTACGGAATACAGAAAGATGTTTCCTCCTCGAGGGAAAAAGCATGAGTAGTTCTTCTGGCATGTTTACTCTTTTTATTCTTATTTTTGATCTTCTGCTGATGCCACTCGAATTAAAACTTCGTTGCAAACGATTATCGGTTTGCTTATTGGCAGGATTGCCAGGTAGCCACATGCTTTACAACACAACTGAAGATATGCTCACAAATACAAGAGGGAAACAATTTGCATTAACAGCATATTTCTGTCAGGTAATGCAAGAAAGTGTGCCTATCATTAACATAGAAAAATAATAAAAAATTTCCTATCTTTGAAGCCAGTGGCTTCGTTGGTTGGGTTTTTTATGGGGCAACGTCCATATTTGGCAATGTAATGGACATATACAAGAAATATTTTACTGACACAAAAGAGAGAAATACACCCAGGGAGGAATTTAACCTGTGCCTAAAACTCGCAGAGCCAGTAGCTTGGAGATAAAGTAATAAATTTTGATATTTAACTTTGATGACATGACAAGTATTTAAATGATACATAACTTAAATTAACTAATAAGTACAATATATGCAATGAAAATAAAGTGAGTTTTACCTTTATAATTGTTTGAAATAACTCCCTTTATATCAGTGGTTCTTAACCTGGGATGTGTGTGCACCCTTGGGGGTGCGAGAAAGCATTTCTAGGGGTGCAAGAGAAGTTTCGATGGACGACAGCGATTTAATAAAAGAGGTCTTATTGAAATACGAACCAATGCATGTATTTAAATGGAATTTGAAAAACTGGACTTAGTGCAATCCTGGTGTACAGTTAGAACCTTATCCACAACTGGCAAAAGCAGCATTGCAGACACTTTTACCATTTGCCACCACCTACCTGTGTGAAATGAGATTTTCATCACTTTTGCACATAAAAACAAAAGCCAGAAATCGCTTAAATGCAAGTGATGACTTATGCATGGCTCTTTCAAAAAAGGAGCCTCGCTTCAAAGGTATTATCATGAAGCCATTAAAAATTGAGATAATGTTTTTGTATGTATGTGTTTATTTTTCAATAAATAAATTATCTTGCAATAGAAGCAATTTCCTACATAAAGAAATAGAAACACATTTTTCAGGAGGGTGAGAGAACTTATTTTTAGATTCAGGGGGGTGCCAATCACTAAAAAGGTTAAGAACCACTGCTTTAAATTAATGTTTTAAATCAAAGCACTAAAAAATGAGTTGAGATAAGAGTTCATAAAATAACTCACTCTTCTTCCATATTGCTACAGATGTCATTTTTCCGAGAAGAAAATTGAGAGAGCACAAGTACTTAAAAGCACCATGGTGAAAGAGTTATAATAAATCAGGAGCCTAAATTTTGGATCCAGATCACCCTGTCGGTACCAGTAAATCTGTAAAAAGTTTGACAGTATTTTTAACATAGTTATCAAGACATAACATTCAAAATGAACGGTTTGATTTCAAAAACAAATTATATTTTTCCTCATAGTGGGCTACTAAACACCGGTTGCTGGAAGAATTTTCTTCCGATATAAAAAGTTTAGAGAAATTAAAAGAATGAATTGGTGTATTTTAAAATGAACAGAAAGGTGTGTTGCGATTTCAAAGCAAGAAAGTGTTTATAATTTAATGTTTCAGTTTCCCTGTAATGGTATTTCACATAAATCAACATTGCTTTTTTTTTAAACAAATACAAACTTCATTGGAATGCAATTGATATTCCACTGTACATATCTTAGAATTTCAATCTGAGGAGAGTGAAATCATGAGTTTTCAAATAGAAAATTCATAATTAATTATGAATTCCAACAGGTAATACAAATAACTTTTTATTAATTTCTTTTAAAGGATGTAATATAATTTTTTTAATATTGCATTCCCTTGATGCATCCTCAGTTCACACCATAGCTTCACATTTCTTCTATTCCAAAAATGGAACTTTTGAAATGTAACAAACATATTAGTTATTCATAATTTAAGACTGAATTAACTTAAATCACTATTTTTGAAGTCACCCAAAACAACATATTGTTGAAGTATCTTCTGACAACTTTTCTATTAATAGTTCTTAATAGAATAAAACAGACAATTCTGAACTAGTCTGTAGAATTATCTAACAGAAAAGTCTGCTTGTCTCACAAATTTCAATGAATATCCTGGATAAGGTTGTATTATCAGACAAATTTTAACTGCACAAAAATGTTTTGACACACACACATAAAATGTTATTACAGGAGTTATGAATTTCCAAAGTTAAGTTTTCGAAATCCTAATTCAGAACATACTGTACATTCTCATTACAATGAATATTGATAATACTATATTATGTAATATACAATCAATAACATTCAGCTATTACACAAGCATACTAGAGGACATGTGGATTTTATCATATGGCATTGGTTGGGTACAAGGATCACGTTTGGCCAAGTTGCCCCAAAGGATGTCAAGTAAATGGACTACATACATAAGGAAAGTTTTTGCTGACACAGGAGAAATACAGCCAGGGAGGAATCGAACCTAAACTTCCTACAACTCGTAATGGGCAAACCCACTGAGACATAGCAATTCTTATTGTGAAATAAAGTAAATGAAACCTTATTGTCTAAAAATGAACAGAAAAATAATTTTTGTCTCATGAACTCGCTTGCTCTAGAACACTCATTTCCTCAGGAAGAGAAAAAGGTCTCAACTCTGAATCCTTTAGTTATATATTTTATAGTTATATAAATTCACATAGTTTTACTTATATACTTTTTGGTGGGTGTTGTAAGATTTTATGGGTCAATTATAAAGTTATACATTAGTTTTCCCAAAATCTCACGAGAATTAACATTTTAGAACCTTCTCAAGGGTTACAATACACAAATTTCAAAAGAAACTTGTTTTAGAAGAGTGCCAAAATAAAACTAATTTAAGTTTACTAATTTTAGACAAATAAAATTTATTTTAGTGATAACTTTTTCATTTGTTTATAACTAAAATTTCCCAACTTCTTCATGGGCTCTGTATATTGTTTAGACCCTTAGTACAGTATACCCTCATATATCAATGATTGGATTGGGTTATATAGTGCAAGATCCAAAAAAAGAATAAGCTGTGCCATCATATTTCAATGGAAAATGCAAGTATAAATTGTTCTGAAGTTATATAGATCAATAAAATTTTAGTGATAACATATTATCTCTAGTTAAAGCTTGCTTATTCAGTTTGAAATAAAGATGACACTAAAGTTATTTTCTTTAATGTAATCCTCATGGTTGCAAGTGGAGGAGCTGATGTTATTATAAATTTATATTTTTGAGCCAGCTAATACTTATTATATACTTATTTATTTTATAAATAGTAGCTTTAATTTAAATATTGTTCCATCTGGGAACAGCATTTGAGATTATGTATGGGCTTAAATCATTTTTTAATTAACAATAAGATAAGTGAACAGTGGTTGACTGCAAATTTTTAATCATTTATAATATCCATAATTTTTTTTAATTTGTAATAAGTATAATGTAGAATTCAAATGAAAAAATGTTAACTTTAAAAAATGACTAATGAAGAAAAACTTACCAACAAAATATGAGATAAGCAAATCAAAGAGATGCAGAACACAAAATAAATATTTAAGCCACGAATTGGAGTTTTTGCAAGGAATGCAGACAGCAATGTTACCTAAGTGAGATAAAAAATATTCAGTTGAAACAGTTAACAATGACCTTAAACTGAAAGAGAAAAACTATCATAACAGAACTTTCCAATTAAAAATTATACTTGAAAATATACACAATAATGCCAGGTGAAACTCAGTGGGACATGTGAGGACACCCATTTCGAGAAAATGTTAGTCACCGATGATTTTTCAAACTTTACCAGATAGACATGCCAATAAAACCCTTAAATTTTAATTTTATAAAACTGATACAGAAATTTAAAAAGTTACACAATTAATCATGCACAGCTAATTTATTCATCTAACTACTTAAAATTTAGCACTTCTCATTTTGTTTTACATTAATTTGTGTTTTTCCTGTAGTTTTTACAAATTTCAACATCCACAATAGTGAGTGAAAGCAAGCTTAAGTCCTAAAGTTGGGAAGTCCCAAAAGTGCCAGAGCATTCATGTCCCAGTCAGCCCGATTATTATGGCATCTAATAAAACCATTTCAAAATGTTAAAATAGAGAATCAAGCAGAATAAAATTTTCATATTTATGAATGTTCATATAGAATGAATTTTTATTCTAAAAGGTCAAAATTTGCCTGTGCAATTTTCAAATCTGTATTCAAAACTACATGATGAAGTATGCGATATTAAGATTAAGCCAATTTCAGAGATATTACTCCTTGTTAAATAAACATCTATCTTCCAAGTTAAATAATTATCTATAATTTGTAAGTATAATGTCAATATGTATATTTAAAAAAACAATGAAAATTTTTTTAAATCTTAATTTACTTACAATACAACATTAGAAAATCTTGAATATGAAAACATAAATAGAAATAAAATATGTCAATAAAACAAAATATTTTTAAATAAACCAAAAGAATTTGCTTATTTACCATAAATAACACACCAGTAATGCAACCAACAAGCAAATTAATTGCTCGATCCTGAAAGAAAAGAAATAAATGATAAACTGATAATAGGTAGCACCAAAATACCACGTGTTTTATTCAAATGCTACAAGGCTAGTCCATGAAATCTGGGCTAATTTTGAAATTTTATTCTGCTATAAAAATAGTAAGTGTGAATTTTTTCCATGATTATATCTTTTTATCTTCATTTAGCTAAGTTATCAATGATTTTTAAAAATTGGTTGGAGTTTTTATAATTTTAACTAAAAAGTTATAAATCTTTGTTTTACATGTAACGTGAGTCATGAAAACATAAATTGGATAAGCTCTCTGTGTTGTAAAAATGTAAGTATAATTTCATAGCTCCCTTCTATGATATACATTAAATCAATGTATTATTCCAAAAATACTCAAAAAGGATCTGTACACATGAAGTAAAGATTACAATGTTTTGTAATGCGAGTCACATGGGGTGTATAACGGCAATGTAACACGAGTCACACTAGTTCAATAAGACTTTTTATTTGAAATATTAGTAAAAAAACTTAAAAAACATTTATTTATTCAAAATTGCTAATTAAATTGTCTTATTTCACAATCAGATTTTGAAAAATAACGATTGACTTTAAATTGCAACCGCTATTAACAATCCAAAAACGGGTTAGGCAGAATAGTAAAAATAAGTAAATATAAAAGAGTATAGTAAAAATATGGAATTTGATAATTTTATGTATGTTCAATAGTCTGAATGAAAATCATTTTAGTAAAAAACAAGCAAAATGTATCACTAGAAGGAACACTTAATATAGCATATCTAAGCTTACTGATATATTTTGAGCATTATTACATGTAAAAAAACTATTAAAAAACTTATTAAAGTACAAAACACAGAATTGGTTTGTAACACCTAATAGTAATTAACAGAACTTGGTACCCAATTTTAAAGTAGCTCTAATTCAAGTGATTTCCTAGAAAACTATCTATATTACGATGTAATGTAGAAAATAGTAGCAAAGTCAGGCAAGTTTAATTTCAGCTGCTATCTGGCCCACTTTATTCTTGCATGCTAGCCACTGGTAACAGAGCATATGTAAAAGAACTTGTAGTTTTATTTACATAAAATATTTGAGGGTCTATCAAAAAACTTGGTAGATATAATCCTTAGTTGAAGATGCTTTACAAAATCAGTTTATCCCCATTTATAAAGTTCTCCAGCTAATATGATCAAGATGATTTCATGAAAAAGCTTTCCAGTGTCTTTTGACATGCTGGACCCTAAGTTAAAACTAGTATTTTTTTAGTACCAGGGTAAATTTTAACCTGGTGAAACAAAAGCAACAGATGATATTACTGAAAATTATCAAACTCAAAAACTATGAAAAATTAGAAATCTATAAAAACTAATATATTTTTAAAAACCAAACATTGAAAAGTCAGGACATTTAACTGTTCAGCTCTAATTCTTATTAATTATAAGCTAAAATAGATAAATTCCTTGTTCTTAAATAAAAAATTTTGTTTAAAATCATTGTGTAGTGTGTTCTAGCTACATTATTTAATAAGCTTATAATTCCATAAATTGTAAAACACATTGAAATAAAACCCCAGAAGTTTGTAATGATAGTTACAAAATGGATGTAATGCGAGTCAGAAAATAAATGTAACATGAGTCACACTGATATTTTAAAATTAAAATTCTAATGGTGCAATTTTTTAAAATCTAATGGGGAAAATATTTTTCAGTTAATGTATGAAAGTTTTCATCTTGATTCATCTTCATATCTGATATAATTTGTAAGAAATTTAAATTTTACATATGGTCAAAAATTTTATAACCATTTTATTATAACATCCTATTTTATACGAAATAGATATATTTACTATTAAAATATTTTTGAATCACAATTCAAATCTGTGCCTTTTCAATATGAAAAACAAAATAATAAAAACTCTTTCGTCAAAAATGAAAAATAACAGCTAATTTTAGTTTGAAAATTTTCTCCAATTGTAATGCGAGTCACTGTGGATAAGCCCTACATAAACGTATAATAGATTACAGTTAAACTTGCTTATAACAAGTCAAAGGAAGTCATTAAATCTAAGTTATCCTAAAAAACATGAGTTTTTCAAAGAATTCATTAATGGTTTTCCATTTAATTATAATTTGATAAAAGATAGAAGTTGGGTTGATTTTATTTGAATTTTATCAGTCTATCATTTTTGATTCAGATAAGATTCATGCCATGAGAAATATAACTCACAACTCTTGTTCCAAATCACAAGGATAGGGAGTTGTTTGAAATTCCTTATACCCATTCACAATCAGTCTAATTTATATTTTATAATTTTGTTTAGCTGCTTGCACTTGCATTTCAGCGAGAATATCATTTTAGTTAAATATCAAAAGTTATTGTCATTACATCAATAACTCAATAACATAATTCTTAAATAATAATCCCCACACAATAATCAACTTATTAATAACAAAATAAATATACTCAATGGTAAACAGTTAATTCTCATAAGAGATTTTAAAAATTTCATTATCACTCAAAATAAAAAAATTACAAAACATCTATAAAATTTCACAAACATGACACAGAAATTGATGTTATTTGTTTATTGTTGAATGGTAATCAAATTTAAACAATATAAAATCAGCCATTACAGAATTCATTCACCGATTTTGCAGCAGTTTAAATATGCTTGATTTGAGCTATGGAACTGCATATTATTAAAACGATAAGAGCTCATCATTCTAATAAGTTTCTTTAGTCTGATTGCTAAAAACAAAGAAATCTGTAAGACAGAAATTAGCGCAGAAAAGAAAATATGAGTGAAAATAGGTTTAATGTCAAAAATGCCTTATCACCTTCGACCAAGAGAATGGGTTGAAATTAAAGTAGTCATTCAGAATCTAATTGTGATAAAAAATGACTGATGTGTGCTTTTTGCCAAGCATTTTAATTGCAATAAGAATTAATACGAGTAAAAGTAAACAAAATATTGTTATATAACATTGGATATTTCTTTTTCACTTAGAGTTATGAAATCCATTTATGTGAATGTGGATGATGATTCATTATCAATGGATTGAAATATATGAAATGTGAGTAGCACTTTTCTAACAAAAGATATAAGCAATTAAGAAAGTTCAGCACAGATGCTATTCATGGGGCTGCTAGTTCTAACATCAATGGATGTCATGTGTTTAAACATAGGGCAAAAGCAATTCACCTTTTGATCATAAACTTTCTAAGATTAATAAATTCTGTCATGTCAAGTTATAATTTTTCTCTAAGCAACTCCAAATGATAATGTGAAGTGCAAGTAAAATTACAAACCCTTTCTACTTCAAATTATCTCACCTTTCTGTTAGAATCTCCAAACAGTGGTTTATCTGTAAATTCTGCACCAAATAAAGGACGAGACTCATCACTTTGATTGTCCATTTGGAAAGCTCTGTACCTAAAAAAGTAAAAAAATTAGCATTTTTTTAGAAATTCAATTAAATATGGATGCATTTATATGAGCACAAAAGAAATTGTTTTCTTCAATAGTTATATTTGTCCAAAGAGAAATATATTATAGAAGTCTTAAAGAAAAATAATTTCATGTTTCAGTTACCAAATATTATATACATAAAAATTCTGATTCTTTCCTGACAAGAAAACTGTTCATGCGAAATTTACATGCATAAAAAGCCAAAACATATTTTAATAACATTAGAAATCTGTACTTTTTATGTAATTTGAGCACTGTTTGCATAACCTTTAAGAAAAATTCAGGACATCAAATATCTGTTCAGAAACATGTTATAAAAGGTTTGGTCTTTTAATGTGAAGGCTAATTTATTAAGATCATGTTTCTTTAATAAAAAGTAACATACATAAGAAATGCTAATTATTTAGGTAATCCCAATTGCAGCTTCCTACTTTTCATGGTTCATACCAGAGTTAAAAACTAGATGCCGAAATTCAGGTGTGAATGGCATCTAAATATTTTTTCTTTTTTCAAAATGCTCTACTTTGGTGCAATTTCGTTTATATAATTAATTTGGTAAATTTAGTAGTAAATTTTGTTTACATAGATATGTAAAAAACTAAGGGAGGGATTAATGACTAAGGCCCAAACTTGATCACTATTGAGGTTTTTCTCTTGGACTTGTTTTAAATTATTGCATTGCATTTATAGTGCTTACATTGTCATTTAGGTAGTTTGAAGTTGGTTATTAGAAGTGAGAATAAATGGTTGATTGATAAAAATTTACATCATATAAGCGAAAATATTCAGGAAATTTAATTGCTGCAAATTAGGATGGGATCTAAATGCATGGTTTTCCAAACAAAATTAAATCTAAACTTTAAATTATGTATTTTCTTAGATCACATACATGCATTCCGAAAAAAATATTTCAGAAAAAAATTCAATTCCTTTTCCCAATATAAATTTAAGTAATTTACATTTTAAATTTATTTATATTTTATACCTTATTACTATAACTCACTGATCAATTTTATGTTTACTAAATGATTTTGATAGTAATATCAGTGACATACTCTTCACAAATTACACATTCTGATATCTTCCCATCATATACATACTGATTGAAGCTTTGATATATCAACTTTTCAAATTTCTGGATTCAGTTAGTTTAATGGTAACATACTACCTTAAGTGTTTCAAGTGCTTTTATGCATCCCATTTACTAGTATTAACAAAAGACTGTTTAGCAAGACATGTGAAAGCGCAAATAGTCTATCAAAAAGTACTTCATAGTGGAGTTGGATTACACTGCTATATATATACAACTAGCAGAATAATGGCATTGCTTGGGTTGTATTAGTTAACTATTGATTGAAAACGGGATCAGACTAATAATTTTTCTCTCATAGAAAAATGCAAATATCATTTCAGTGTATGGAAAATAATTGTTATTTTAATATTAATAAAGACAGTAGAATAAGGGAGGATTCATTTACAAAATGACGTATATTCATAATACTTAGGCTCAAATATGATCACAACATTTCAGTCTTAACTCAGAATTCTAGCCAAATTAAAGAATATTAACCCCAGCATTGTCAATTACCAAATAGCAAAATTACTTTCGTTATCCCCTTACCCTTACAAAATTTCACTTTCATTTTGTAAGGGTTTCACATTGAAGACTCCTTACAAAATTAAGTTTATTGAATAGTACTTTAAATCTCTTTATATCATTAATTAAATATTCATAAATAATATTAGTATTGTTGAAAGAAATTAAAATATTTTTAAATATAAAAAGTGTAATAAAAATAAATCGGCAATTCAAATAATTAGCATGAACGATCCATGGAAGTATGTTCAGAATGAGGGAAGGCTATCCAGAATTTGTCAGAAGTAACACCTAGCTTGTTTTAGAAAGTGTACATGTTTATAAACACTCCAACAGCCACCAATTCAGGAAGACATGTGAGAGGCAGTGCAACATTGTTTACCAAAAAGTGCTTTGTCAAATTTAGTTATACTGCTAGATATACTATTGTATTGCAAGTTAATATTTGTAGTGGTTAAGTTCACAACTGTTAGACAGACAACAGAAAACGCAGACTGCTCAATCACACATATTTCCATCTTCCCACATTAAGTCAAAAGTCGACACAGTAATAACATGGTATGCACAAGCCATGAAAAGATACACTTTTGTTGTGTATAAAAAGTATATGGTTCAAAGTTCCAGTACTCTGGATCCCGGCTAACATAAGTTGTGGATGGAAAAATAAAAGTATAAAGAAATAAAACCTGCAGGGGAACAAGCATTACAGGGCTCGCAAGATAATCAACTAACTATGTGGTGGAACCTCAATATTGCACATTTTTCTCATGTGTTTTGACATTGTCCCTCTAACTCTCAAAGCACACAAATTCTATTATCTCTGATTTCTAAATGACCCAAAAAGCAAACACCTGGCAGCCAACTGAACTGGCTTGAACCATCAGCTTTAATTCATCCCTTCTTACATGTGGGATGAAATCTTCATCCATAGCCTTCAATTCTTATTTTGAGATACTGAACACATGACGAAAACTTCAATACTGAGTTTACTTCTGAGGCAAGTTTACTTATGAACAGTGACTTTCGTGGGTAAAATACTTTTGTAATATTAAATAATGTATTTTTAAGTGCAAATTAGAAAGTTTAAGTGATTGTTGTAGGCACAAAATAAACTAATATGATCTTTATACATACGTATTCACAAATTACATGTTTTATGGTTTAGGTATGCTGACCAATCAATCTAGAGGTGAGTACTAGCTTCTGGATCAAAAGGTTCTTGGTTCGAATCCAGGGTAAAGAGCATGGAAGTTTGTCTGGAATGAATGTGTGGCCTCTATATATGGGTCGTGCCTTGAAAGTGTGCTTTGTATGTAAGGTATAATGTGAATTCACCCCTAGTAGTTCACCAGGGTAATGCAATGTGGTTAACAAATCTGCCTTTGTGCTAGTGATTAACATTCAATTGGCTGAACATTAGAAAGAAAAAGTATATGAAATGCAATGAAATAAACAGTCTTTTATTTTTTCATTTAATAAATGATCCTATTAAACTCAACAAACCATGAAAATTAAAATCCAGAACTATATTACAATTTTTCATAAATGTATGGAAGAAGTTTACAAATTAAGAAATAAGATGTTAAAAAGATTTTCAATCTTTCAGCTATCCTTTAAAATTACTTCTTTTCATGCACAATGAATATGCAAGACAAATTAATTGAATCGTGCAATACTTGTACCATATGTTGAAAACTTGTAATGAAAAGTAATATCTGAATGATTTTTCAGATTAACTTCCATAAAATGAAAATATAGCAAATCCATTTTACACTGATATTAGTTATTAAAAAAATTAGGTAAACACATTTTATAGCATAATTTTATTTTATACTAACATCAAGTATTAATGAATAGGTTTTTATAATACTATTGCTTAGAAATGATGCATCTTATGGTCATGTATTTTTCTTTTATACTTTGTTTTGAAATCTCAAAAGACTAGCATCACACAAAATTTGGAGGTACTTTTCCGTTATAGCCATACCAATAAACTTTGGTGCCAATTTGGCACATTTTGCTTATTTCTTGGCACTATTTGTTTCCATACCAGCTTTTTGGCACCATTTTAGCTTATTCATTTGTTAGTGAAATGGATTTCATGATTTGGGATTTACAAGAGATGAACAATCGGCAATACTTTTTCAAGATATATTCTTCATAAAGAAAGATTGTGTTCAAATAATCACCTAATGAAATTAAAATGTAACTCAAAGTCGGAATGTTTACGTAGCCTTCGTTATGAAAAATGTGGTTTACTGCGTTTAAAGTGTTCTCTGTTATGCTAAATGCAATTTCTAATTTTATTCCTGCTTAATTTTATATAATTCATTTTTTCACTGCAATGTTCATCAATTTGTTTTGCATAGGTTATATAGTCATTTAAGGTGCAATAATTTAAACTACCTTTTTCTGTATTTGTTTATTGTTAGTTGGGCTGGAAAGAAACAGAAATGAGTGGTATGGTTATAACAGAAAAGTACCAATTTGGAAATAATGGCACTCATTGATTGCTGTAAGAGAGTCTACTGAAGTAATTATATAATCAAAATACCTTTTTATTATTTTCATGAGAATTGTCTAAAAAGCCTATTTAGAAATTGCTTGATAAATGTAAAATTCTATTTCTCAAGTAGAAAATGATTTAGTTTAAATTCTGCCTTTGATTTTTCTAACCTTTAATTTATTGTATTCAAATTGAGCAGAAATAGGAAACATTGACAAGCTTTTGTCAAGTGGCTTTCTCAGAACAAGAGTCAACAATTGTAGCAGAATTGGTGTAACTTAACAAAGAAAAGCAGTATTCCTGCATAGGCCCTGCTGCCCACTGATCCTAAATGGGAGATGGAGTCTCATTAAACAGCTGGAAAAGGAAGGGTTTGTGTCTTCTTTGCTTTGTTAACTCCAAGAGGAAAGAAAATACAAGTAGGAAAAACTACTAGTATGTTGTTTAAGTCACCAGGAGGATTAAGAGTGCAATTTATAACCATACATTTTTATCCAGAACAAATGAGAAGAGTGGTATTCTGAAGATGAATTTTTAGGATTTAGTATTTACAATTGTTTCTTGAAAAAGCAATTTGGCTTGTAGCACCTTATGTTAAAATTAGTAAATCCCTTTGTTTAACCCTCCAAGCATCAAAAGAATTCCTAGTGTAGTATTGGTTTTACTCTGCATAACATTTAATGGTTAGAAGCACACTAGTAAACATTCTATTGGACAAGGAGGTCAAAACTAGTTTGAAGTCATGAAGGGAAGATTGCAGGTAGCGAAACATATACATGTGTATGCAAGCACCCCTCAAAGGGTTAACTAGTATTCTTTATTAATTTCAAAATTAGTGAAATCTCCCTAATTGGCAGTCTGTTTTTTTAATTTCCTCAAAATAATGAAAAATACAACAATCTCTATTGAAACATTAAAAGGGGTATGTGCCCATTGGGACCTATCCATGTTTTCTCTACTGCTCACAGTATTTCACGAAAAATCAAAAACTTAAGTTCATATTTCATGCACTCATTGAAATATTTACTTAAATAATTTCTGTAATAACGAAAAACAGTTTTTAAACTTTCAGAGTATGATGACAAAAGTTCCTGTTGGTGAATAAATAAGGATTATTTCAAAATAATAAATTGATTAAAACGCATTGTAGCCAAATGGAATAATTTTATTGGTTTTCGATATAAATCTATTTTCTTACAATGCGACAAATTGTTGGAAAAGAAAAACGTCATAATTATACAAAATCAAGCACAAAAATTTTTAATAGTAATCTGACGATCAAATGAATGACAACAAACACATAATAAATGAGAAGATAACAAAAAATTAGATAAATAAAACTTGGAAAACAAATTTCTTCAATATTGTATAAAGAAATGAGAAAAACAGATTACTTCTTTGCTTCTCAAAAATTAGATTTTAACTCTGGTTGCGACATCGTCAGATGAATTTTGAAACTGAAGACTTTTTCGTTAATAAAAAATAAATCCGTTTCTTTGATAACCCATACGCATTTTACACATGCACACATCTACATTTCTTAAACACCTTACGAAACGAAAACTTAAAAATCATTGGCAAATGTTTAGTTTGGAAATTGTTAAGTGTTGTGCGTAAAAGTTGTAGTTAATATCTTTATATCATGTGACAGAGGGTTGCGGGGGGGGGTATTTCAATTAACGTCACACTGGAGCAACACAATGGGCTATTGGTGACGGTTCGGGATCAGTCCCAAAGGGAAAGATCCGAGGACAACACCACGTAATTTTGAACCACGGTCAGATGACGAGGCAACACCTGAGCTAGACAGAGGGTTGCGATTTAATAATGAAAATTATTCATGCTAATCACTTTTTAATACATAGAAGCATGAAATAATCATTTCAAATATTGTTTCCAAAATACATCATCTTCTAAGTCAGTTTCATTACAATTTAGAAATTGCAAATTGGTATGACGTTATACTTTTTTTTAACGTATCGTACACTTGTCGTACGCTGTTATTCTTCGTTACCATCCAATCATAAAATTTTCCTTTTAATGCTTGGGAACATGTTTAACTATGATTGGATAGAATTCTGTCTGCCTATAGATAAATAGAAGAGTTTTAGATATAACGTAAGAAGGGCATATTAGCGGACAAACAAGACGATTTACTGGACATCATGTCGTTGTATAAGTGTTTGTCAAGAAGTTTTCATTCTACGAAAACTCTGCACAATACAATTATTCATACACCTAATCCCAAAGACTATCAAGGTATTACTTGTTCAGATTTTTTGTGAAGATGTTTTTCTAATGTGATTAGATTAATTACGTTTGTATTTGCCCTAAGTGTTAATTTCGATAACCTAACGTAATCCTTGGAATACGAATATTGGGTCAATATTTTGTAGTAAATTATCTAAAAACTGACATGCACACTGAGCGAACCAGCAGTAACATTGTTCATGAAAGTTACCGTATAGCTAATTCGTAATTATACTTTGAAGATTTTTGTAATCAGGTGAAGGTGAATGAAATTTGCTTTGTAATTTTTTATAATTGCCTTTATCTCCAAGTTCTGAATAATTTGATAAGTACATATCTAGTTCCACAACAAAAGATTAGTTAGTATACTAATTGTTCATTGGCTGTAAAAATACCTAACTGATTATTGATAGACCATAATCGTTGCTTGTTCAAATGGGAAGTGGTTAAGGACTGCAGTTCACCCTGTTTTGGAGATTCTAATCATTAACCTGAATAAAATTAGACTTCACTTTTATGGAAAATTAGTCTGTATTTACTCCTGAAAGAATAAGTGTTTTATCTTCCTTTCATTTGACCCAGGTGATTAATCTTGCATAATTCTTGTTTTGATGCATGTTGCAGCCTTAAATTATGCTTCTAGTCGTATATCGCTTAACAGTAAATTAAATTAATTTTAATTTAATTTCCTTTATATAATCCGAGTCTATTATATAAAGGGAATTCAGAACTACCACAAACACCCATGTTCAAACAAAATTTGAAACCAGAACCTGGCCAAAGTAGAAACTTCGTTACAAGTTCAGCAATGTATGGACTCTGAACTTAATAGTAATATGCCATATTGTTAAGTTCATTAATAGATAGTAATTGAATTTGTTTCACTGGATAAAACCCAAAGGGAAAGGTCTAAGGACCTCATAATTTTGAACCACAGGAAGATGATGTCAACACCTGAGCTGACACCCCACTCTCCAAACCTCTATACCACATCAAGTCAGTAATAGAACAATTAGTGTTATGACTGACCTCAGCAATACATTCTGTCCAAGCAGTATTGAGTTCAATGGAAACAGTTTAGTTTTCTCTGGTTTTCTTTACCTTTTCTATCAATTGAATCCTGAAATAATCATCAGGTTACTGATTATTTCAGGATTCGTTTCCTAAATTATTAGACCCTAAATTTATTTTTTGTAATTCAAACCTGAAAACAATCATTACATGCATTTATTTAAATTCTTTGTGGATTAGTTTCCATTGTATTTGAATTTCTTCAACTTTAATTATGAGTATTTGCAACAAGTTAAAATGGACTTGTTTTTAAACATTGCTCTCCCCATGCAAAAGTACCATAACTCTCTTGCACCAGGGTTGATATGTGTATTCATTGTGAAAAATTGCTTTTATGATTTTTATCGTAATTTTGATTCTTGCAATTAATTTCAATTTCTTAGTTATATCAAACTTGATTTTTGTAAATCTCTTAAAATAAAAATGAATTGCTATGTTCGAAACCTAACTTGTTTTATTGTCTAAATTACTAAATTAGAGTAAAGGTAACATTAATCAGTGATAGATAAAAAACACTTAATGAGAAGGAGAAAAGAGAAGTCCAATGACATTGAATGGTACATCACTTTAAATTTTATTGTAACATTAAATTTCCACCATGTGATATGAAAAGAACTATTTGTAAAAGGTGGATATTCAATAACATTAAAATTTGCTTGAAAATTAGTCTTCATCAATAACCATAGCGTAATCCTGATATTTGAAGTCTTTCAAAGCATACGCTGATATCTAATGCATTTTATATTCCATTAAATTGATTAGGTTTTTATGGAATAAGGGCTAGGTCCAGCCCAAGTTGCAACCATTGTTTTTTTGCATCAGCAATTAATATATATTCTATTCTAAAGAGAAGTTATAATTTGTATTGTGTTGCCTCAAACCTTTTTGTAAGTTATTTACAGTAAAAATGATTCTGTATAATTCGTTTCATTCATGTTACGAAAATTAGTTTTTTTATTTTCAAACAAAATCATTTTTTTTATTTATAAAATCCATTCCCTAAATATCAAAGATCTTATTTTATTATTCATGAAAGTTATTTTGGAGCACCATTTTGTTGCCGAATACTTGTCCCAAAGCAGCAAGCTGCATTTCAAAACAGTGGGTTTGGATTATCAGTGGGTAGTATGAAACAATTTGATATGTTCATTACAAACTTATTTTTTAATTCCAATAGCAATTTTTGGAACAAGCAATTCAACTTTTTCAGATCACTTTATAAAACATTACTTTTCACAAACTAATATTTTCAAGATTTTTGCTAAAGTTACCACCCTGACATTGCTTTGCAGCTGTACTGTCATTTTTTGCTACAGGGGGCTAATTAGACTAGGACCTACTATTTAAAGTGGATTCCGAACCTTTGCAAACATCTATACCCAGACAAGAATTCGAGCCAAGGGCCAGAGCACTGGCTACCAGCTGACATTATTTGAAATCCGAGTCATTCCATGTGAAATCATTAGTTTTTAATTATTTTAGCCCATGATCTGATTATTTATGAAACTTGGTGTATCAGGTGACCTTATCTACTTTTGAATTATTCTAAAAATATTTTGTCTTCCTTCAAAACAGGGCATGTCAATTTTAATCAGCTTGATTTACAAGTGATTTTTATTTAAAAAATCATTAATTTAAATCAAAATTTTAAATTTAATTTTTCTTCCTGTATTAATATTGAAAATGAAATAAATATGAACAAGATACATGTTATTTTATTAAAATAAAGACACTTAGTCAAAATGAAAAAGTTTTCTGCAGTATCATAAAAGCATTCCAATCTTGCACATAAATCTTCATAATTGGGAATTTTATTGTTCATTTTGTTTTGTGTAATATATTGGTTAATTTGTATATAATTTCAAGAGGGAAATTTTATGCATTGATCCCTAGGAACTCTTTACACTGCTAGCACAACTATTATGTATTTATAGAATTGAAATGTGAAAGTTAATTCACCCATCATAATAATTGAGTGAGTGTTTACAAAATAGATTATGGATTGAAGCGGAAAGCTATTTTAATGATGTTGATTTTTTATTATAAGCTCATAAACCCCACTTAATTTGCATGTTATGAGGAATGCTATCAATTATTCTATACTGTTCATAGAGAAAAGCTTCATTTTCTTGTATATTATGTATAAACCTTTTTTGGTGGAGATGTTGAATCCGAGGCACTAGCGATTTATTGCCAAACATGGTAACCTTGGTGTTTTGATTCAGCTTTAAGGCAACCCTATGCAAAAGATTTTTCTGGTTGGCAAGTCCTCTGGTTTTTTTTATGAACATACTGGCTTTGGACGCCATCTTGATTTGGCGACAAATATGCCTCGGATTCTACATCTTTACCCATAACAAGAAATTTTATTCATATGTGATAAATATATAATGAAAAAATTCTTAAATTTGTCCAACTTTTGATTAATTTTATACACAAATTTATATTATGGTGTTAGTGGAATCTTGCAACCTTATTTATCTCTCCAAAAGAATTTCATGCTACCGGTTATGGGTTAAAGTCAAACTAATCTAAACTGCTCGTGAACCATATGCGAAAGCATTGCTTGTGCATGGCATTTGTTGTCCTGTTCTATGTACTTTATCGTGATTAACTTTGCAATTTAAAATCTTTCAAAAATTTATCCTGCTATATTGATGTTTATTATTCATCATAAAAAATGTTTAACATTTTTCATAGCTATCTAGAAACCACTGATTTGCATGTCATGTCTACAAGTTTAAGCTTGTACAGGGAAAAGATTAATTAAAATTCAATTTTTTTAATCATGATTTTTTCACACTGTGTTCCAAAAGTTATTAAACAAAAATTACTTAAAATTTTAATGAAAATTTCTGCATTTTGAGATAGTTAACTGTTTTTGCAGGAACCAGATGAGATGCTGACTTGGTAATGCCTCATTTCAATGCTCTTTTAATATGCTTTAATTCAATAAAGAAACTTGATGCAATTTTGAAAAAATTTATTTCTTAAATTTAAATATTTCATAAGAGAAGTTTGAAGGAAAAAATACAAAATTAACTGCAATTATCTCCAAAAGTTTCATATTAGGATCTTGTGATCAGTTCATACAGAGGAGCATAAGTTTTGCTTGTATAGAGACAGCCCACATACAGTATGTAATTTTCAAATTAGTATAACTAAACAAGTCTAGGTGAATGATGTTTTGGAAAACTATGTTTAATGCAAACATATTCTACGTTTTTTAAACATGACAGCTAAAAATGTAAATTGAGTTTACGAGAAAATTTTAGCTGCTTGCTCTTAGAAATGAACATAGTATTAATCAATATAATGAATGTGGTGACTTGTGCGTACCTCTACTCTTATTGAAACTTTAGATTTAAGAAAAACAATTTATTTTAAATTTCCCTTTTATTAAATATTTAAATTTTAAAACTCCATGCTTTTCATTGAATTAAAGAGCTTTAAAATAAGCACTAGTTCTTCATTTGATCTGGTTACTGAGAAAATGAGTAAACTGTCAAGATCAATACATTTTATTAAAAATTTTAGTAATTAAAGCTTAATAACATGCAAATAGAAGGCAGAAAATGTTTTTGTTCATTCATAACTAGCTATGGTCTCTTAATGCACCAACTTTCATCAAATTATAAATGGTTTTTTTTACCAGGTCTAAAAGGTTTATCACGTCTAATATAAAAGTCCTTAATTTATCCTCTTAAATTGGTTAGACTATTGCAATATATTCCAAACTTTTAATGCTTAAATGAATTATTTAAATAACAATTTATCTAAGAAATAGCATTGGAATATTTCTATTACAATGTTAATTCTCATTGCAGGTGGTATAAAACTTTGGCGGAATTTGTCATACTTCGTTGCGTTTCCAGCTATTCTTTTGACCATGGTAAATGCTTACTTAGGTGAAAAAGAGCATATGGAGCACTTGGAGCATCATAGACCTGAGTTCATACCATATGATCACCTTTACATTCGCAAGAAGGTATAATTTATTATATTTTTACATGAAAAATAGTTCCTTTGAGTAACAAAACTTGTAGTTTCTATGAAACGTTTTTACATCTTACCAGTGTTCAAAAATTTTATACCAAGATTTGAATTATAATTTCAAGTTTTTTAAAAATCATCCCCCCCTGTATGACTTTTATTTCAAATTATTTTTTACATAAATTTCCTTCTTTTGGGTTCAATTTGTACTAAAATAGATATTTAGAATTACAATGTAACAAATGTTTTGATCACATAAAAAGTTGTATCGATATTTCAGAGAAATAATATTAAATTGAATATGAAGATTGATTCTTATGTGAATGATGCATATTTGTAGTAAACTTTTGAGTTTTATACAACATCAGCTTAAAGCAGAAACTCATTAAGAGCTTGGAGAGACAGAATGCTTATTTCCATGAGAAATAGTCACTGTAATACTTTTACAAGATACTATCAAAATGCTTATCTTTATATTTTGACCTAAAATTAATAGTCTAGACAGCTGTGTAAAAAGTTCTTTTTTGTCAGTTAATGAATTTTATCTAAGGTGGTAATTTTTAGTGTTATTCTTCAACCCCAATGATGTGAATAAGTTGTTCCAATACTTTTGTACACACAATTTAAATTAATGCTGTTAAGCGAACATGAGATTTATTTATGAATTTAATTGAAAAATACAAGGGAACTTAATTTTTGAAAATTGTCAGTTTTACAATAAAATACTAAATGCCCCAGACAGTCAATTTGTACAATATTTCTGTCATAAGATCTAAATACTTACAATAAGTTTGGTGTATAGCTGAATTAAGTTATGCAAAATGTGATAAGTAGATGGTTAGGTTATTTACTATGAAGCAATATTGCAAATACTATACTTATTTTGCGCAATAAATAGATAAATTTTCATTTTTTTTCCAATATTACATTTCTGAGCAAATCAGAAGATTCAATGAAACTTCAGCCTGCCCCTTGTTATTAGTTATATATATATTTTTGATTTGCTATTGGGTGTATGTGTGATAAAAATGTATCAACCTTCTGTAGTTCAGTAGGTTTTTTAATTCCAGAAATAACCAATTTTATAATTTAATAATTATTTACAGAAGAATATTAGTACAATCAATGCTATTAGAAATAGCTACCCAAAAGTAGGTGTCAAGTCCAATCAAAATCTAGCATTGAAGTAAACCAGAGGGGTAATGTTACACTCAACATCACCACCTTCGAACAAACATTCCACATCATGATGTTCATGATAAATTTTATAAAGATTTGCATTCTATTGGACCTATATTTTGGAGTGTTTCCAATGTCACAATTGTAAATTGGCTTGTGTGCTCTTTGATTTTTCTAAGTATATGAATAGTTGTTTTCTGCTATTTCTAAGAAAAAGCAAGTGCCCTCCAGCCTTGCTTTTGAACTCTCAATTTTCAATTTTTTTTTTTGCATTTAGTTAAACTTATGCTCCTAAAACTTTATTAACCTCCCATTTGGAAGGTCATCTGTTTCTGAATAAGCTTTCCCTTTCCCCTGAATATGTACATTTTAATGTTTTTTGAATTATTATTTCAGAAGTTTCCATGGGGAGATGGTAACCACACTTTATTTCATAACAAGAAAGTGAATGCTCTGCCTGATGGATATGAAGATTAGAGTGTGTCATGTGCTTGAAAAAAATTAGGTGTTACAATATAAATGGTGTAATTTGTTTATATGCAACCTACTGTAAGGACATCTTAGATGTGAAATAAAAGTATCCAGGATCCAAAATATTTTTGTGTATTGTGGTCTCAAAATTAAGTAAGCTCAAACACTTTGATGCCAACCCTTTTTTCAGAGGCAATAATTGTATACTAATGAAGTTTAACCTGTAAATAAAGTAAACTACAAGGTATTTGAAAGCTTGTTTCAATTCTATTATGTGGTGACTAACTTTAATAATTTCTACTAAAAGGTGTACTTAGCACTATTATATTTTTAAAGGTAAATGGTAATTACAGTAAAATCTGTGTTAGATACACTTCAACTTTTCATCCACCTGTTTTCCTAGCTACTTTTTAAGTCATTAAAATGTATCTAAACCTCCAAAATATTGTAGGAAATTATAAGAGAAATTCATAATTACTTGTAATCAATCAGATTGGTTTTTAAATTTATATTTTTGATTAATAGGGGCAACAAGCTATTTTCTCCATTTACACTTGATTATAGTGTGGCTTTGAGAAGGCAGTTGACCTTGGGTCTGTTGATTTTTGAAAAGGTATGCGAGATGCTCCCAAACACAAAAGCATGAATGGGGACTGCTGTAGAAGGTTTACTCCCACTAACTCATTATCACTGCTTCAACTTCCGACACCAAATGATAAAAGTGGGAACCTGAATCTGCTAAACACCATTTGTGGAAGTACTTTGTTTACATTCCAACCTATCTAATTTATAGAATACTCGTTCAAAACCATGTGACGACTGTCATCTCGCATGAGTAACTATACTATGTCAAGTCAACAAGCTTAAAAATTACCAAATTGTTTCTGTTATATTGTGAATTGAAATAGAATTTTCCTGACAGTTAACAATAGTGACTTACTGTAATTTTCAAATTAAAACTTCCAAGTACTCTGAAAGTTGCCTATTGAGGATTTTTTTGTACTGTTCATCTAATCTTACTAATGGACCAAATATTTAATGATTGTTATTACTATTCAGTACGAATAATGACACTTTAAGAAAGTTAATTTTTCAAAATGCGGAGGCAGTTGCTTGAAGAGATGTTGATTTTTATTAATCAAATGATTGGTTTATTGTTGCATCATGTTATCTTAATTTCTATACGTGATAAAATTACTTTCAAAAGTTGGTCTGAATTATGAAACTTTTATTCAGAATAGGATAGCTTTGTATTAATTATTTTTATATATGAAAGGCTGGGCATAGTATACAATATATGGGATAAGTATGTTGCAACATTGAGCAATAAATTAGAAGGATTTTACCTATCCTATTAAGAAAAAGTCACTTGTGTAAGTTTTCAAAATCAGTTTTGATAGTTTCACTGTTAAATTGCTAAATTTCATTTTTAAAACATGGGCTAACTCTAGACAAAGCTGATGGAATCTTCTCTAACCAAGTATTTAATTGTAGAACACTAATATAGTTTACCAATATTATTTTAATTTTTCTTTGCTACTGAATATTTCCTTCTGACCAAAATCAAATTGCACCTCAAGCTGTTGCCAACTTGTAGGTGAACTTTCTTGCTGAACTTGGAGTTTGCTATTGATAGAAACTATTTGAGACAAATCAAGACTGATTAAACATTTAAATGGTGTCAGATACTAGTCAACAAGATGCAACATTGTATCGTCCTGCTGAGATGTTTTTGAAGTTATTCAAAAAAAAATTTAAAATTGTTCTCTCTTCTATTATGCAAATTTGGGTCACCTTTACAAAAACATTTTTAACTTAATAGTTTATAATAAACTTTGATCACCTGCTTTTAAAATAAAGTTCTTAATTATAATAATTTAAACTTCAGTTACAGATTTTGTAATACATAGGCATTTTTGCACATACAAAATATTACAATTGTATAACAATAATGCAATGAGTTAGTATTTGATTAAGACTTGAATTCAGAATTTTGTTGGCACATTCTCAGAATGTCCAATTTTTATTGTAATCAGGATTCACTAGTCATTTCTGATGGAAGCCCATGTCTTGTGAAAAATATTGTTTTTAGTGAATTCTGATTTGAGAGTGGCTTTTCACGATTTTAATTTTTTTTAACCAAATGGTAATGATTAGGTAAATGTTATTTTATGAATTTGTTAATTTGGAAAGTTATTAACTATTAATTAGATTTGTTGAAAGTTAATAAACTGCACAGTTATTAACTTATAGATTTTGATATTGATGGTTAATTTAAGCAGTTAGTAATTGATTTAATTATTGGTATATATAATTTCAATTTTCATTCTTATTAAACTTTTAATATTTTTAAATTTAATTTATAAATTTTTGTTATAAGTTTAATTATTTTTAAAAGGTATTTTTTAACATTTATCGTTAACTGTTAATTTATGAGTTATATTAACTGCTATCAGAATAACAGGCCATCTCTTAATGGTTAACATTGCTGACAAAGATGCAAACTTTGGCAACGACTGCAGGTTACATTAGGATTTAACATTTTTCTGAAGTGATGTACTGATTTGTTGGTCTAGTAATTTTTTTGCTTCAGACTAATTGGACAATGTACTGAAGTAGGTAAAAAAGTAATTTTAGAACAATTGAAAAAATTCTAATAAGACTCTATTAACCTTTGTAATTTTACTTTTGAATCTTAATCAACGAAAAGACAAGTTTGTACGAATTTTTTATACTTAATTTCAAAGCAAAACACTCCAAACTTGTATATGCATAAACCTAAAAGGTCAGATATCGTAACTTTTGAAATCTTGGTTCTGTAAACGAAAATTTCATAAGTAACATTTGCAACCAAAACACAATTTCATCGATTTGTACTAATGAATTAGCTTTTCAATGTATATTATAGAATTGATAAAAAAAATTATCATTAAAAAAGGGATTTTTCACTGCATCATTCATATTTCTTATTTTATGTATTAAAAAATTAAAGCTTAAACAAATGCTCTAGGTTTACTATAACATCACGCCATCTCAGGGAACAACGCAACTCAAATTAGAACTTCAATCAAAACTATGAATTCTGTGAAAACTTGAACAAGCAATGTATATCAAAATCAGAAAACATGCTACAAATTTACAATGAAAATATGGACTTCTACAAATATCAAATTGAGAAGCAAAATATGCTTTGAGATTTTCAATCTATTTAATGTAAGAGTAATCATTCCAGTTAAAAAACAATAATTTTTAATTAGTTTGAAATGGGTCTTGCAATACATTAAAAAATGCATGATCAGTAATACTTTTCTAATCAGCAGATTCAACTTCATATAATGAACTCCTTCAGTTTGACAAGTGCCGTCATGGCTCAGTGGTTATGCCCACTGCGCTAGCAACCTTCGAGTTGAAGGTGGTGCATGTTCGATTCCTGCCAGGTGCATTCCTCCCTGGGTGTATTTTCTCTCTTCTGTGTCAGTAAAGCTTTCACTGTCTGGTGTCAATTACTTGATATTGTATGTATTGTGTCAATTACTTGATATTGTATTGTCTGGTGCAATATGGCCCTTGCATCATTAAACCCCCAAAAATCCAACTCTTCAGTTTGGCAAATTTTAAGTAATTGAGCAAATGTTTGTTTCAGCAAACTAAACATATTAACATTTTATCCGGCTTTTAATTTATTCAAGATTGACTGCGGTAACACGAATGTAATTTATATAAGTTTAAAAAAATTATAGGCAAATATCTTAGTTTTAAATAACATTTGATTTTAGATAGCTGATTTGCATAGGCTAGAAGATTCTTTTATGGAATGTTTTCAAAGTAAATTAGGTTTATGTTGTGTCTTTTACATTTAATTATCAGCGAAAATTCTGACACATTTTTTCTGTATTGCAGTTTATGAAAATACATCCAAAAAACATTGAGTACATGATTCTCATCTTTTGGGAGTATATGGAAATATATGGAATGGAAATTTTATACTACATTTAGACTAAAATCAAACATGTGCATCTATTTTTTTATCCCAAGTTTGATCATTAACTTTTATGCAACTTGACCACTCGATTACGTGATGTGATTTGGATTTAGGTAACATACAAGGCCCACTTTCGTAAGTTCAGTATTACTCACCAAGAGGGATGGATCCTGAAAATTTGTATTAGGTATTTTAATTAACGTAACACTGGAGCAACACAATGGCTATTGGTGATGGTCCGGGATCAATCCCAAGAAAATTTGTATTGGAGGATCAATGTTGTAATTTAAATTTAATGTTTACTAACTGACATTCACGTTATTTAACTCGTCAATTTTTAGCAAAATGTGCATATATAAGTTTCATTTAATTATTTCTTGAGCATTTTACTATTTATTATAAGAGTAAAACAAAACGTTAAAATATCCTAAATGATGATTATTTAGGTAGGTATTTTAATTAACGTCGTACTGGAGCAACACAACGGGCTATTGGCGACAGTTCAGGCGATCAATCCCAAAAGGAAATATCCGGACACCTCGACCTCGGATTTTTGACTCACGGTCAAATGACGAGGTCATACTTGAGCTGGCACCCCACTCTCCAAACTTCCCCGCCAACGTGAAGAGATTTAACGTGCACGACGGTCTTTGGTTGGATCTAGTTTCGAACTTGTAAACCTCCGGTTGCTAATCCACTACTCATCCAACCGGGCTGTCGCCGCCTTGGTCAATGTCGGATATGACGCCATTTTGCTTTGTTTATGGCGAATCTTCTCTTCAAGTAAAAATCTTGGTGGAGATGTCGAATCCCGGGCACTAGCGATTTATCGCCAAACATGGTAACCTTGGTGTTTGAATCCAGCTTTATGGTAACCCTATGCAAAAGGTCACGAAGGAAAGTGCGGGTTTTTTTAACGAAATTGCGATGGCGAAACATACTGGCTTTGGACGCCATCTTGATTTGGCGACAAACATACCCCGGATTCGACATCTTTACCAAAATCTTAAATAAATTTCCATTTTGACGAACTTGAACACATTTCTTCAAGCATCTAAGGTAGGTATTTTAATTAGCGTCACACTGGAGCAACACAACGGGCTATTGGCGACGGTCCTGGATCAACCCCCAAAGGGAAAGATCCGTGACAAACCTAAGGAAAATAGGATACGGTTCGTTTCTACGGCTGACAATGTATCGAACAGTTCTCGTGGTCGACAGACAGTAACTAGATCGGATGACTCGAAAATTTGGCTTTGCCTGTTCAGATCTAATGTGAAGATTGTGTGAATTACGGAGAACCGAAATTAGAACTTGCTAGTAAACAAGTTCTTGCAGTGATAAAATCCCAATATAACATCTAATCTCGTTTTCTATTCATTAATGCAGAATTTTGATAAAATAAGAAATATATAGGTTAGGTTTTTCCAGACCAACTCTTAAATACTAAAACGCTGCTTTCACCGACAAAACTCGAGAAGCGTTTACCCGAAATTTTGAAACATAGAAACTAAAGTGCAAAATCTATACATTCTCGCATCATTAAAAAAAGAATAAAACGTGAAAGCATTCAAATTAATAGCGTAATAATCTTACTTTTCACTCAGTGACCGTATGAAGAACGGCATCTTGGACGAGCTAGTTGAAGGTATCCAATTGCTTGACAATAAATGATCTTCAGTTTCGTCCATCTTTCCTGCTACTAATCTTGTTTCTTACCGATTGGCCTTTGTGTGATCTCACCGCCTGAATCTAAAACTACCTTGGTGTGAATCTTGCTTTCAACCGCAAGACGTGAACAGGAAAGATTCTCTCTTCAATATATGTTTTCGTACCAATCTCAAAATATGGCCTTTGCATAATTAACATTTTCTGACCTACCAAATCTCTATTTCATCAGCTTTAAACAACTAAACACAGGTGAAAGCATTCGAAAGGTCAATCCTGGCGTGTTAGCCGAAAAAGCAGCATTTTCAAGTTTGGTCATTGAGTTGACGTGACGATCAACATGCATGTAAATTTCTGTTATTAAACTACACTAATGTATGATCAATCAACTAATTCGTTTCAATAAGTATTAAATACTTGCACATGCAGCAATCACCAACCGTTTTTAGTACTGAATTTCACCCACATCATCTGCTTTTCACCACTTTCAAAAATCTATATAAATAAGAATGGAGTGTACATTGAATATTTTCGCCCCATTTCAAGTTTATCCGTTTTGGGTCATTTTAATGCAAAATCAGTGTTTTCCGCGTTTGATGTATGATCAAATTTGAAAATACTGATTCATTGAAACACGCCAAGTTCTACCTTTCAATAACTATGTACGACATAAAAATAGTTAAACGATTCGCCGACTGAACTTGGTACTAAAATCCACACGTATCTCAGTAAAATTATCTTACTTTTTTACCCAAGGACTACCAACTTGGTAATTCGAAAAACATTTGTGTGCAAATCTTGCTTGCAAGGTAGGTAGGTATTTTAATTAACGTCACACTGGAGCAACACAACGGACTATTGGCGACTCCTTGGAAGGAGAACGGTGTAAAATGGATCGGTGTTACAATTGATAAAAGGTATATTTGAATTCTTTATAGGACAAGCTGGACATAGGGCTGAATCCCGTTTATAAAACAATATACGTGAGTCAAAAAAGTATTGCGGTATAAAAGCAACTTTCGATAATTTGATAACAAAAGTACACATTTTTCAAACTAAAATTTGCGTAGAATTGTCCTCCCAGACCTTCACCTCTTCTACTCACCAAGCGGTGTAGAGCATATATATGAAGAGGTGGGATATATATGTAGAATTATCCTTGTATCTTTTCCCTTGGGGCAGGGTCCGGTTGGAAGAGTAACGGATTAGAAACCGGAGGGTTGCGAGTTCGAATCCAGCCAAACACCGTCGTGTACAAAGGGGGCTGGTGCACGTTAAATCTGTCGTGGCCTCAAATGTCCTCACGTTGGCGTGGTGTGGAAGTTTGGAGAGTGGGGTGCCAGCTCAGGTGTTGCCTCGTCATCTGACCGTGGTTCAAAATTACGTGGTGTTGTCCTCGGATCTTTCCCTTTGGGATTGATCCCGGACCGTCACCAATAGCCCGTTGTGTTGCTCCAGTGTGACGTTAATTGAAATAAATAAATAAATAAATAAATAACAAATGTCCTCACGTTGGCGTGGTGTGGAAGTTTGGAGAGTGGGGTGCCAGCTCAGGTGTTGCCTCGTCATCTGACCATGGTTCAAAATTACGTGGTGTTGTCCTCGGATCTTTCCCATTGGGATTGATCCCGGACCGTCACCAATAGCCCATTGTGTTGCTCCAGTGTGACGTTAATTGAAATACCCAAATACCCGGATCATCAGCCTGATAATCTAAAATTTCATATGCCTAATTTTGAGCACTTTCTCTTAAATGACGCCGCGGTAGCCTGGTTGGTGGTGGGGCCGCGGTGGCCCGGTTGGAAGAGTAACGGACTTGCAACCGAAGGGTTGCGAGTTCGAATCCAGCCAAACACCGTCGTGTACAAAGGGGGCTGGTGCACGTTAAATCTGTCGTGGCCTCAAATGTCCTCACGTTGGCGTGGTGTGGAAGTTTGGAGAGTGGGGTGCCAGCTCAGGTGTTGCCTCGTCATCTGACCGTGGTTCAAAATTACGTGGTGTTGTCCTCGGATCTTTCCCTTTGGGATTGATCCCGGACCGTCACCAATAGCCCGTTGTGTTGCTCCAGTGTGACGTTAATTGAAATAAATAAATAAATAAATAAATAACAAATGTCCTCACGTTGGCGTGGTGTGGAAGTTTGGAGAGTGGGGTGCCAGCTCAGGTGTTGCCTCGTCATCTGACCGTGGTTCAAAATTACGTGGTGTTGTCCTCGGATCTTTCCCTTTGGGATTGATCCCGGACCGTCACCAATAGCCCGTTGTGTTGCTCCAGTGTGACGTTAATTGAAATAAATAAATAAATAAATAAATAACAAATGTCCTCACGTTGGCGTGGTGTGGAAGTTTGGAGAGTGGGGTGCCAGCTCAGGTGTTGCCTCGTCATCTGACCATGGTTCAAAATTACGTGGTGTTGTCCTCGGATCTTTCCCATTGGGATTGATCCCGGACCGTCACCAATAGCCCATTGTGTTGCTCCAGTGTGACGTTAATTGAAATACCCAAATACCCGGATCATCAGCCTGATAATCTAAAATTTCATATGCCTAATTTTGAGCACTTTCTCTTAAATGACGCCGCGGTAGCCTGGTTGGTGGTGGGGCCGCGGTGGCCCGGTTGGAAGAGTAACGGACTTGCAACCGAAGGGTTGCGAGTTCGAATCCAGCCAAACACCGTCGTGTACAAAGGGGGCTGGTGCACGTTAAATCTGTCGTGGCCTCAAATGTCCTCACGTTGGCGTGGTGTGGAAGTTTGGAGAGTGGGGTGCCAGCTCAGGTGTTGCCTCGTCATCTGACCGTGGTTCAAAATTACGTGGTGTTGTCCTCGGATCTTTCCCTTTGGGATTGATCCCGGACCGTCACCAATAGCCCATTGTGTTGCTCCAGTGTGACGTTAATTGAAATTCCCCCCCCCCTGGTTGGAGGTTGGTAGATAGTTAATTAACGTCGCACTGGAGCAACACAACGGGCTGTTGTGTTGCTCCAGTTGGATGTTTTGTTTCGTTGGGGTTTTATGGCGCAAGGGCCATACTTGGCAATGCTGCACCAGACACAAGACATACAATATCAAGTAATAGACAAACGAAAGTTTTACTGATACAGGAGAGAAATACACCCGGGAGTTACCCGGTTGGAAGAGATTAGCGAATTCAAAATTCGGTCTAGCTAAAGACCGTCGTCTACGTGGGGGTTGATGCACGTTAAATCTGTCGTGACCTCAAATGTCCTCCCGTTGGCGTGGTGTGGAAGAGTGGGGTGCCAGCTCAGGTGTTGACCTCGTCATCTGACCGTAGTTCAAAATTACGTGGTGTTGACCTCTTATCTTTCCTTCGGGATTGATCCCGGACCGTCACCAATAGCCCGATGTGTTGCTCCAATTCGACGTTAATTAACTACCTACCTACCCGCTCGTAATTAATTTCGCATTTTTAAGGTTGTGGTGAACTATGAGAGATTACGAGATAAAAAAGAATCGCGAATGAATATCTTTAGGGGGTATTTCAATTAACGTCACACTGGAGCAACACAACGGGCTATTGGTGACGGTCCGGGATCAATCCCAAAGGGAAAAATTCGAGGACAACACCACGGAATATCTTTAGGACAACTTTTTTTCAGTCGATTTAAGGGAGCCGCGGTGGCCCGGTTGGAAGAGTAACGGACTTGCAACCGAAGGGTTGCGAGTTCGAATCCAGCCAAACACCGTCGTGTACAAAGGGGGCTGGTGCACGTTAAATCTGTCGTGGCCTCAAATGTCGTCACGTTGGCGTGGTGTGGAAGTTTGGAGAGTGGGGTGCCAGCTCAGGTGTTGCCTCGTCATCTGACCGTGGTTCAAAATTACGTGGTGTTGTCCTCGGATCTTTCCCTTTGGGATTGATCCCGGACCGTCATCAATAGCCCGTTGTGTTGCTCCAGTGTGATGTTAATTGAAATACCCCCCGTTGATTTAAGTTTAGTTCTATTTCACTGTTTCCTGCTGTTGTGAATTTAACACAAAAACATTTTCTTTAATAAATTATAATTCTTATTTATCACGAGCCGCGGTAGCACGGTTGGAAGAGTAACGGATTAGCAGCCGGAGGGTTGCGAGTTCGAATCCAACCAAAGACGGTCGTGTACAGAGGGGGCTGGTACACGTTAAATCTGCCGTGGCCTCAAATGTCCCCACGTTGACGTGGTGTAGAAGTTTGGAGAGTGGGGTGCCAGCTCAGGTGTTGCCTCGTCATCTGACCGTGGTTCAAGATTACGTGGTGTTGTCCTCGGATCTTTCCCTTTGGGATTGATCGCGGGCCGTCACCAATAGCCCGTTGTGTTGTTCCAGTGTGACGCTAATTAAAATACCTATCATCACACTCAACAGCAATTCCTCAAAGAATTTGGTTTGAAACTGCCTGCAAGTTCGATAGAGTAAAGCAAATTTAACATAAATTGGCCGATATTGAAAGCATATTAATGCTTGAAATAATCCGAATGAGGACTTTTAAAATATTAAAAATTCTTTGACTTGTCTTAGGTCAAGGTTGACTACGTTACGAGTTGAAGCTATATTTAAACAACTGCCTACGTCAAATCTGTATTTGTAAATATCTGTTGAAAACTGAATTTCCTTATTAGAGAATGCTGTCAAATTGCTTTACCATTTTTTGATTAATGGTAATCGGTTTGCTTTGTCTGTACTAGACATTCACTATTTTAGAACAAGTTCTTTTGTTATTGCACGATACGAGGTTTCAAGAAAAAATGTATTCGCTTTAAAAAATAAGTCATGAATATCTTATCAAATTAGTTTGTAATCCTTCACTTAAAGATGGTGAAATTCAAAAATGCATGCCTGGTGCAAGAGTGCCACAAGTCAAAAAATATTGGTAGGGCAATTATGAATGCTAGACTATTCGCCATAGATTCGTTATTTCTACGATTTGTTAAGGCATTTTTACTGGAAACGAACTTAAGGAGTATTCATAACTCCCAAAACTCAAAACCGACTTCAGTAGTGGTCACCTTAGCAATTTTATCACAATAGGGGCGAGATGTATATAAAACTACCTGAATTACCCGGCGTTTCTCGGGTTGAATTGGTTTAATTCATCATAATATTCTCAATATTCCTATGAAAATTTCGAATTGTTTTTGTACCCTCTGCAGACCCAGGACAAATCGAACGGGAGTAATATATAGTCTATGTGTCCCACAGAATTCTACAGGATGAAAGTACCAAATTTAGTGTGAATTCGTCTGACATTGATCGTATAAATACACAATGTTATTCCTATGAGGTAGGTAGGTATGTATTTTTAATTAACATCACACTGGAGCAACACAACGGGCTATTGGGGACAATTCCTATGAGGATTTCGAATTGTCTTTAGCCCCCTGTACCATATCGACCATGAAAAAAGGTCGCTTTCTATAAAAATAATCTTCTATTATAACAATTTACATTCTAATAATAAAGCTACAGTTTAAGAATTTACAGACGGGATTCATAAACGATGATTCTAAAAACGGTAATAAATAAACGTTTTAATAAACGATTCTAAAAAAACTCCAAGGTCATCTTGAGAGGCGACTCCTGTGGATGCTAACTCTGATAGGGATAGAGCGCCCCCTAGCAAATGCTCTGTCCAGAATGACTGGACGTTACACCCCTCGGTACACCCAAGACAGATAGAACGGGGTTAATATGTAGCCTACGTTACCCGCAGAATTCCAAAGAATAAGTGTACCAAATTGGTTGTAGATTGGTCAAACGGTGTAGATTTGTATAGAGAACAGAGACAGATGCTAACTCTGTTTTATATTTATTACTAGCAGAATTACTCGGCGATGCTCGGGTTGAATTGGTTAAATGTTGATTCTATTTCACATAGAAAAATGCAAGCATCATTTAAGTGTACAGAAAATATTTTTAACATCGTTTTAACTTTTTCATAATTTCTAGTTTACTTCGGACGCAAATATGTATACATAATATATCCATCCATATAATCCATTTCATATTCATTACATTCTTACTGTAAGACAAACTACTAAAGCTTTTTCTGAGATGGACTTAAGAAGTCGATTTTGAGTTTTGGAGTGATTACGAATGCCAATTAAGTTCATTTTCAGTAAAAATGAGGAACTTTCAGCGTATAGTCTTGCACTCAGTTTTCCAATCAATATTTATTATTTGTCGCACCCTTGCACCATGGATTCGATATTTTCGAATTACGTTATCATTGAGAGGATGGCAGATTAAACTGTTACGGCATTCGTGATTAATTTATTTTGAAGCACAATGAGTTTTTGTTTTGGCTTTTTGTGTTCCATTACAAAATACAAGTATATTATTAACACAAGTATAATAACAATATACAAGTATAATTTTAAATATATCCATTTTTCATCATTCAAATATTCCAAAATTATTTATATTGCGGGAAGAAATAAAAAACAATTCCAAACACAATTAGAATTTTAAATTGTTTAAATATGATGTTTCGGAAAAAATTGTTTTTCGAGCAATACTGGTATAATAATTTTATTAGAAAATTTGATTTTCGATCAATACTGGTAAAACAAACTGAGTTGCGTACCGCAATCGTTTTATGCTCAATGCTTTTCCTACGGCAATTTCTAATTGATTTAACCCCTCTACACACCTATGTTAAAGAGAACAGGGGTTAATATGTAGCTTGCGTTACTCGCAGGGTTCCAAAGTATAAGTGCACCAAATTTGGTGTGGATTGGTCAAACGGTGTAGATTTATATAGAGAACATACAGAAGACACCAACTCTGTTTTATATGTATAGATATGGATGGATATGCATGTATTTTCGATTTGCGTCGTCCAAAGTAAGTTGTAGAAATTATAAAATGCCGAAAAGTAGTTAAAAAATTATTTTCCTGACACTTAAATGATGGCATTTTTGTACGAAAAGAAAGTGATTATTTTGATCACTTTTTTCAATTTACAATTGACCAATTCAACCCGGGTAAGGTCGAATAATCCTGCTAGTATAAAAATAATATTCGCTGCAAATATATAACCGAGATTCAGGATTCTTCAAGCTGCTTAACAATGACCCTTTTACGAATTCTGTTCTCTTGAAGCTTTTTAATTTGCTTTTTGTGTGGTTTTTCTCTAGGTACTCGACCATGAAAATCATATTTTCTTAAAATGTTTCTTACAGTTTTTGCATTATTGGATTTTTTTAAACATCTGTTGGACTTCACAAGTCAATTTAACTCTTCACTGATTTTAGGAATAATACACCGAATATTGCTCATGCTCCATCTTTCTCCCTTTACACTCCACGCAAAAAAAAGTTTGTTTTTGTTAGGTAGTAATGTTCTTAGGTTAGCTAGCAAATTAATCAAACGACTCAAATTGATGACGCTTATGGGCTTTAATTTTTTATTTTACAAATTTTTAAAATAGCAGCCTAACATTAAATCAAATAGCACTATAGTAATTTTCAATCACATAGCCTTATGATGAAAGTTCACAACAATTTTTCAACTTGACAGGCAAGTTTTTAAACGTGGACTTCAAGAATTTCAATGTGATCCTTGAGCTGGTTTCATAGAGCTAAGTTTTTTTTTAAATCAGGTTCAAATGAAGATAGTTTAGTAATAGTTAAACACTTCAAATTAAGCACTCAAAAAAGGAACGAAGCTAGGCCTATTAATTCACCTTACTCAATTGGCGCCCAATTGAACACTAAAATGTTGGACTGCTTCCAATCGCATTTTAAATAAAAATTACGATGCCGGAAGCTCTGGACGATTCGATATTTTTCTAGAGAATTACTAGAAACGAAAGAAACAACAAAAGAGAGGGGATGGCACATGCGTAATCTCGTAATATGATTGGTGGTGGGCGGGGCAATGATCAATCAATTGCTAGATTTAAGCCTATTCCTTTTTTCTTTTCTTAAAGTTTTCCGCCATTACTAATATTATTTTCGCGTACCCCAACCGGACCGTAACGTACCCCCAGGGGTACGCGTACCAATATACAAAGTTTTATTTAAAATTTCGTTGAGTCTCCCTTTTTTACTTTAGAGTTTTAACAGATTTAAAAATTTATTCTTTTGTTATTCTGATTATTTTTATCTATTTCAGGATTCATTACCATTGTTTTGTTCAAAATAATATGTTTTTATGTTTTATTTGGTTTTCTGTTCATCCATGGTACTGGATTCGAATTCGATAAGAATAAATAAGGAAATACATATCGTTTTGAGATATAAAAAGAACTATTTGATAATAAAAAAAGAGGCAACGGAAAATACACGTCTGATTATATGGTTACACAAACTCTTACCACTTCCCTATAACTTCAGGAGCTAAGAAAAGGATCCTACAGGAACACTTGAAAAAATAGATCACCTTTCTTATGAGAATAGTGAATACCTTTCATAGCTGTGAGAAATCGGAGTTACTAAAACTCCAACAGCGGAAATTATTTCTTTTTCAATTTTTTATGGTTCTTGCATAAGCTATATCTTCTGAACTATGAAAAGTTAGATTTCGAAGAAAAAGGACACTTCTTGCTCTCTTACAGGGTGAATCACTCGGGACTTGAACCAAAAGAGCACTTAATTTTAAAACGGGAAAACATTTCTCATGGGGTCGTCTAATAGACCATAAAATAATAAGCCTGAAACTATTCAACAAATGAAAAACGACATCACACTGGAAATTGAAGCAATAAATGCCAACATTTTACAAAATGTTGGTATTTATTGCTTCAATCTGTTTGCCAATGAGGGACATTTTCAACATCTTTTGTGATATCCATGTGATAGTGAAGAGGAAAGGCACTCAATTCACATTTCAGCTTGAAATGTTTTCTCCATTCAAAATTATAGAGTTGATTTTGGATTAAGTCCCGATTGAATCATCCTGTAGATCTTATTTGCTTTATGATATAATTTAATATAAACCAAATTAAACGCAACACCCAAACGTTCAGTTGAAGATACCTTCAATTCAACTGAAAATATTGCAGGAACGGTTTCTTTTAAAATGGATCGGTATATTGGTATTCACGAGTTGTCCTCCTTTCGATAAGCAAACGAAAGTAGATTAAACATGCTCCATAACACCCCTTATCCAACGCACGTTGTAAGCCGTGAAAGGGCGTTTCACACCTTCCGTTCTGCCGTTTGTTACAAAGAAGCATTGTTTCTCGGAAGTGGTTTGAGATCAAATTTTACGGGCGTTACTAGTTTGGATAAGTCGTGCAAGTGCCTATGTAGATTAAATTGAGGATGAGGGTGAAAACAGGTGATCCTGTTCCGCTTCTAAACAAGAATCTCGCTCTCATCTTTGAAACCAATGACACGGCTTGGAAATGAGATCTGTGTGCGGAACCCTTATGTAACTTGAGACATTAATTCTCGTCATTTGAAAATTTTTTCTTGCTGTCTCCGCCCGCACTTTTACTTCCTGATGCAATGGGTTGTTTCGTTGGATTGACCTAAAAAAAGGAAGGAAATTGTTTTCTGGCATAGATGTTTGATGCGTCAGCGGTCGTATCAGCGAAAGTAGTAAATATCAACTAAACCACGTCCCCTGCATTCGAAATACTCTGGGGTCATTAAGGACAACAAAGCTAGGAAAATTAGCTACAATCATAGTGCGTTGCTTAACTCAATCGGATAATCATTTCTATGTGTGGAATTGATTTTTAATAACGGTTTCGATAAATTAAGCGGAACAAATAAGATTTTCTCCCCTTTCGATTTATCCGTTTTTGTGCTCATTTTGCACACTTCTCCGATGTCCTTCATGTGAGAGGGTTTTACCGTGTATGCTAAAACAAAATTATCGAAGAAAAAATAGGCTTCCGGTTTACAACTAATTTGATGTGCCGATACTTGGCGTTAATTTTTAATGGGATAGTGGCCAGGGCATGGGAAAGCATTCCCAAAAGGGGTTATTTCTTATTTTAACATCTTTTACAAATAATATAAGACACTTTTGTGAAATTATACAACAGCAGTTATATTAGATTAATCAATAGTTCATTGAATTAATCGCGTTTACAAGAAAACTAGCATGATTATTAATATACTTTTTACATTCCTCATATATGCGTGCCTTTTATATCGTATCAGAGCTTCAAAAAGGTCAGGGAAAAGTGAATATCGAGAAACAAGATTTGATTGGTATTGGTATTTTCAATTAATGTCACACTGGAGCAACACAACGGGCTATCGAAGAAACAAGATTTGAATATTTACTTAAATGGTAATTTATCAAACCATTTTTTGCGATCGCAACCATTTTAAAATGCGTCATCTGGCTGGTTCAAAATTACGAGGCGTTGTCCTTGGATCTTTCCCTTAGAGATTGATCCCGGACCGTCGCCAATAGCCCGTTGTGTTGTTCCAGTGCGATGTTAATTAACTACCAACCATTTTTAAATGATTTCTGCACACTCGGATCAATTGAGATGCGTTATTTTTCGTGCTTACGAGATCTCTTACTAATGAATCTTACGAATTTTAAAGTTTAAAACTTAATGATAAGACTTTTTTAAATTCATATGTCCAGATTTTTATTTGGCATATAAATTATTTCTTATTTCTGACCCTGCCGAAACTACGGCTACTAATAAGCGTCACGCTGAAATTACATCGAGTAACATGCCAAAATACGCCACTAGTTAGGAAACAGGTTACCAAAACTCTAGCCCTCGTATTAAGCTTTACAGAAAATCATCTATACAAATGGCGTATAGTTATTGATCGCATACGTAAACCAGGAGCACACGCACACTTTTTACGTATGATTTCATCCAACAGTTATCTCTTAATATTCAGATTGTTTACCATTATATTAATTTATGAGAGGTATTTTTTCCTGCCAAGCTAAATTTAAGTGGAGGGAGAGAGTGTTTCTGTCCCGCCCATTCGACCAAGTTAAGCACCTTCGGTCGTGACCAGTACTGGGGGTCAGGAGGGTGACTACTTAAGTGCTGGCTCGTTCCGGGGATGCGCCTAATAATTTTGGCTCAGCTGATTAATTAAATTATCTAGCCCTTCCACCTTTATTTTTATTTAAAAATAATTTCATTTATGAACTTTCTTTTTTCTGATTTTTTTTCATTTTTCGATGGGATGAGCTATATATACTTCGCAGCGGGTGTTTCGTAAGTGATGCGGAACGTGCTTCCTAATCACAAAACGAACGTGACATCATTTGGCTTGTTTTTCGAATATGATTCATCACTTCACCAACAAAAAATTCCAAAGGAATTCCGAATTGCTTTTTGAGAGAAATGGTTAACGCCAATTAGATCAAGCGTCGTAAAAACAGCACAAAACTACATTTTAGGTAATCCCAATATGCATCATACGAGATAATTTTGGGAAGTAAAATCTTCACTTTTCGTCTAGTTTGATTACGTTACCACCAGTCCCTCTCATTGTGACTCCGGGGAGAAGGAAATCGAGTCGCGTGGTTTTAAACGAGTCTATTAATTAAATTAGGGGACTGGTACGTAAACTAAGTACTTCCAGAACTGGCGACTTTCGCGCGGGTTCTGGTTCTTCGTTCGGCTCCGAAAGAGATAATCGTGATAACGAGTTGGCAGGGGAAAAACATCCACGACGATTGCCATCATGCTTTTGCGAACGGCAGCTTTCTCCTAACACACTTTCACACCTATTAAAAAATCGACTGATCCAAGGTCCACTGCCTTCTCGTCGGAACCGCACACACTTCAAGTGTGTTTTGGTTAGTGATGGGCAGAATCGAGTACTTTTGAGAATCGAGTAAGAATTCGAATACATATGCAAAAACGATTAATCAATAGTAAGAATCAGAATTACGATATATGGTACAGCTAGTTATCGTGTTGTTCTTGGTATAGGGGTTAGAGTACTGGATATGTACGGTTCACGGTTCAAATCCGCTACAAGAGGAATTTGATGGATTCTTGTTTGCCAATTATATGGCGGATTAGAATAAAAATACCTAATTGTTTGCAACTTCACAGAACTGGTGAAACGGAGGTCATGTGACGGATTATTTTTTGGTTTGCACTTTTTTCATTATGTACGAACGCGGCCTGAGTCATCAATAAAAATAAACATTATATAGAATATTAAAAATCGTTTGATGTTTTAGGATTCGCTACAAGAAGCCTCTACAAAGTTCTATGCCATTACAGATATACAAAATAAAATGTTTAAATTTAAATGAAAAAAAAATAACTAAGGAAGAATAGCGTCTGCAATTAGTCTAGCATTTTTGAACCTATATATCAATGCGGGTTTGTTTTGAAAATTACATAGAATAGCGAATCGTGTATCTACAAAATGAGAAAAGTTGGAATGTTGCAAAAAAAGTAGGTTGGATTTGCCATTATCAGAAAAAAAGTTGAAAAGCAGTGGTTTAAAGACTCATTCGAAAAGTGGTCCAGGATCACCTCTCACCAGAGCACGTTGGATGTTTATATCACAGACCTTTTTATGGTCAAATATTTTCTTGTTAGATTTTATTGAAGGAAAACCAAAAACTTTTCGTAGCTTATTACACTTATGAGTCTAGAAATGCTTTTCGGTTGTTATAAAAAATCCAATTTTGGTTGCATTAATTTATTAAAATTGCAATTATACTTTTACTTGCAGATAATCTTGTTTTGTTAACTTATCCCTTCATTCCAAAGACTGCTGTCATTCTCTTTATTTTGTAGTCTCGAAAGAAATTTGTGCGAACATGATACTAATCCAATGTTCTTCAATTATAAATACGCAATCATCCGCTCTATTTCACTGCAACCTTCTTTTGCACTTAATTGGCTTCGTATGACACGAGTTCATGAAAAACAACCCGTTCTCATAATCCTATTTCAATACTTGTTCCCCAGCCTTCAAAATCAGTTTAGTCCCTTCTTGTTTCTCCAATCACCTGCCCATTGCCAATAACTCATTTGCAACTTTTTCTTTATCCTTTTATGTTTTCCTTGTAATGACGGTTTTATAGAATGTAACCCCATGCTTTTTTTTGGTTCTTTTCTGTGATTCGATGGATTTTTCCTGAGATACGTGGAACTCGAGACATCTCAATGGCGGTCCTATTTCTTATTTCGGAAAGAATGTATAATGAACTGAGGGTATGGATTAGAAAACGCAAACATGTCCTGTGATTGTTATTGATCCTTTTTACTTCTCAACGATCTCGTAGCAGCATTTCTCAAATTGTAAATGTAAAGATGTAATGAAAAGACTGGTAGGTACTTAATTAACGTCGCACTGGAGCAACACACAAGCTATTGGAGACGGTCCTGGATCAATCCCTGAAGGGAAAGACCCGAGGACAACACCACGTAATTTTGAACCACGGTCAGATGACGAGGTCTCACCTGAGCTGGCACCCCACTCTCCCAACTTCCACGCCATGCCAACGTGAGGACATTTGAGGCCAGGACAGATTTAACGTGCACCCCCCCCCTTTGTATCCGACGAACTTTGGTTGGACATGAAAAGACTGAGAAGCGGAAAACCGGGTGATATAGACACTTTGCGGACTGTGGGGAAAATATTCAAATATTTATCAATTCAAACCGTATGTAATCTCAAATCTCATCATTGCTTTTAAAAAATAAATTTTGATCTCCTTTTTAAAAGCTGATACATGGGAAAAAGTGGCAAGTTTTGTGAGGATTAACCATGTCTAAATTCCCAAGCCTAATCGAATTGTTTGTACAAAACGTGCTCATCATACTCAATTTCTTTAAATATTTTCTTTTTTTCAAAATTACCTTTAAAAGGTTTCATACAAAAGTATACCTGCCAACATGCGAATTTTCGAAATCTTACAAATTTTACAATCTCATGACATTGACTCGCGAAATTTTTTCTTATATGTTCATAAAATCCAAAAACATGGATAATTTTAGGGTTGTACTGCAATTTTAGTTTTATAATGGGTGATTGAACCATTTTAAAAAATGAAGGGTTTGGGGGTAATTTTGGAGAAACGGAACACAATCGTGGTTTTGTCATCCATTTTTTTTCATTTATTGAATTTTTGTTCACTTTTATTTCCTGGTTTATGTTTATGAGGGGAACAGGAACTAAAATCCTTGTCTTCGGTGGTTTGTTTACACTGAAAATACCTCCCATACCATTTTGTATACAAAGTGAGAACTCCACTTACCTGTAATTTGATCTTGTTTAGTCTTCGAGATTTGACTGTGTTTAAATATGTGTTTTATTACTCTTCGCTGCATGAGTGTCTTTGAAACCTCTTTTAAATTTAGTTGCTACCAACTGCAAAACACAAACATGTAATTACAACGAGAGTGAAAATAAACTTGGAGAACGGAGGATATTTTTTCCTTACAATTTACTTTCTTCGTAGTCCGTAGAATAGATTGTTTTCTCACCGAAACTAGTCTGGCTATGCAAGCTCAAGTATTGACCTCGTCATCTGACAGTGGTTCAAAATTACGTGGTGTTGTCCTCGGATCTTTCCCTTCGGGATTGATCCTCGACCGCCAACAACCCGTTGTGTTTAAATGCGATTCAAATTCAACTACCTACCAGGCGAGTTGGCATTTGAGTCACATGGTTTTGAACGAGACTTGTTTAAATTGGGGTACAGGTGGAACGTTTTCACATTGAGTTTCCATGATAGGCGTCTTTAGCACGGAGATGCCAGATATAGTGGAAAAAATAATCACCAATGGCGAGTTGCGAAAATAATCACCATTTGTGAGTTTGCGTATGGCAGACCTTTACCCTGACGACCCTTACCACCTTTGTAGAAATAGATTTCTCCAAGGTCATCTGCCTTCTCACTGGAACCGCACTATACGTAGAATCCGTGGCAGTTGGCATCTCCGTAAACATGCATTGGATCCGTCTCGAAAACTTTTATCATTTCGTATTTGTAAATTTCACAAAAATATCTTCACCCTGCGCCCGTATAATCGTACAAGTCAAACAAAATCCGTACATTATGCGGCCAAACCATACAAGTCGGCTGGTATGTAATTGCAAGTAAGAGGTTGTGGCTTAGCTTCACCTTTTCACGTAATTTCAGTTTCATCAAAATAATGCGATTTTGATGGTAATAAATTAACGTCGCACTGGAACAACACAACAGGCTATAGGCGACAGTCCGGGATTTAATCCCCAGAGAGAAATATCCAAGGATAATGGTCAGATGACGAGGTCAACGCCTGAGCCTGCACCCCAAACTTCCAGACCACACCAACGTGAAGACATTTGAGGCCACGAGAGATTTAACGTGCACCAGCCCCCGTGTACACGATGGTCTTTGGTTGGACCTAGTTTCGAACTCGCAACCCTCCGATTACTAATCCGTTAAGTTACCTTTGGTTAATAACAATAATATTCGAACTATATTTGAGTTTCGAAAAATGGTTTGGAACAAACAAGAGAAATGCCTGTGTCATATCGTGTCTGAAGAATGCACATGTGTTAAAGCCTTCAATTGATTTCGATTCTTTCATCTTACGCTACGAACGGTGTAAATAATGGAAGACTTTTATTGATTGGACATGGTTTTTTATGTCAAGGAAGTCATGATACAAATCAATGTGCTCATTCGTTTGTTCACTGCTGCTCTCATTCTTCTGCAGACAGATGTTTTTACTGAAAGAAAGACTTCTGTACTTGAAAGATATCAATTCATACGTAACCTTGTATATGACGAATCTTTCAACTGTATTTAACGGTTATTGTTTTATGAATTGAGGAGTGCCGAATTTGTGTTTAATCTTTTTCATCAAAAATTTAACTTTCGCTGAAACATTTTCCACATTGATTCATTAACACAAACGTATTTTATATCTTTTAAACAATAATTGTTGGTTATGGCTCACGTTAGATTCTGTGCGTAAGGTGTGCCCTTGCGGTATAACATTATGATTCAATAAACGAATAATAATCGTATATTTAATCGCAAAAATAAAGGCAGAGGAAGCAAGGTATTTTAACTGTCACACTGGAGCAACACAACGGGCTATTGGTAAAGGTCCGGGATCAATCCCAAAGAGAAAAGTCCGAGAACAACACCACGTGAATTTGAATTACGATCAGACGACGAGGCAAAGCCTGAGCTGGCACCCACTCTCCAAACTTCCACACCACGCCAACGTGAGGACATTTGAGGCTACGACTGATTTAATGTGCACCAGCCCCCTTTGTACACGACGGTCTTTGGTTGGATTCGAACTCGCAACCCTCCGGTTGCTAATCCGTTACTCTTCCAACCGAACTATCGCGGCCCCGAAAACAAAGGTTCAATAACAAATCGCGAAGTTATTGTAACACTGCATAAAATTTTCCATCAATTATCACCATCAACAATTCTTTAAAAACTGTTAAATTATATAAAGGAATTTTGATGATAATCTTATGGTCTAATTAGAGAGAGAGAGAGAGAGTCCTCACGTTGCAAACATTGATCGTAGAGCGACAAACCAAACCTTCTCTTATGCTCTCAGAGTTCGAATTCTTGTCGTTCGGGTGTGTTCATTTAAAAGGGGAAATTAGACTGATTTAGGAGTTCAAAAACCTTACTAATTTAAATTGACAACTCAAAGGCGTAACTAGAGGGGACAACAAGATCAACGGCCACGGGTTCCTATGTATGGAAGGGCTGTGTTTCCTTGAAAAAAAGTTTCCTGTCTTCTGACCTTTCACAGAATGGTTAGTGGTAATTATTTTTATCGGAATTTTTTATTATTATGTAGTGTGATAGAGACACGTACTGATACAGACTGTTTCATTAGATGCATGATTGGCATACATACCACCAAGGTAGCACCCGTACCTGTTCTCTTGAGAGGGTTCTACAACAAGATGGGCATCCTTAGGAGAAATTTTCAAGTTCATGAACCTAAAAGTGTGTAGGATCTTTAGTGTCAAGATCCTAGAATACCTCTTCGTTCTTCACCTGAGCTGCTGTGAAATCCAGCAGTTTGGATATCTAGTTCTGACAACCTCTATGATGGGAAGATATAATGCGACTTTAAAGATGTCTGACATGGCAGGACTCAGTGAGAGGACATTCCGTATCGTAAGAACAGGAGAGAATCCTTGGATCTACATGCACATAGGGATGTGCTTCGGAGTCCAAACCTATAGACGTACGTCATAAATGGACCAAGTCTTTTGAAAAACTGGAGTATCCTTAGGTCTTTGATTCGGGGACTCTCTTTCACTTGGGTTTGACTTCATGCAGTTGGCGGCTTGTGACGCATCCTTAGAGATCCCCCTGCTATATAAATAAGATTCAACTGCTAAGAATTCGATCTAACTGTTCCTGCGTTTGAAACTTAATCTAAAACATTACTAGTATCGATTTATGGTATCCAGGTTAATCGTGAAGTTAATCGTTATAGTGAAAATGAATAAGGTACTGATTGTTGCAATTTATCCGATAGATTAATCAATTATTAGACAATTTAATAGATTTACAGTGTACATTTATAAGTATACTAGCTAAATATCCGTGTTTCAGTACTCTTTGTGATCATTACAGAAAATTGCTTTTATGTACTAAGAAATAGTAACGAAATTGTTCAATATTTATAAGGGAAAGAAAAATAATGAGCAACATATATTTTAAATAAACAACATTGTAAATTTGGCTAAAGAATTTATAAAACTTCCTTGTAAACGACATTTTTCGTTCGCCCCTCTTGCTGCAGAATCACGAGGTTGTCAGGACACGTGAACAGGCTACGTACAACTGGCATGGGAGAAACAGTCATTCTTTAAATCCACACCAGCAACTTTCAAAGACTACCCCTGAGCTTTGTTTATTGTCATTGCGAAGCATACTTTGACGGGAAATTGCAGTCGTTTGAATTGAAAATGGTAGTCGGAGGGAATCAAAGGAATACGGGGTATGAAAATTGTTTCTCCCGCACCACATTCTGTAAAGATGGTTTCTTGAATCACGTTACTATGTAAAGACTTCACCTGCAGCCTGGTGCCTTTACAAAGCTTAGGAGGTATCATTCTCAACAACTTCCTATTAACGTCTGGATTTTTCTCGTCATAAGCCTGTACTGACCGCCTATGAACGTCGGGATTTTTTTCAGTATATTTTTTTACAGACTCCCTATGCTTTTTCTTTTTATTCTATCAGTGAATCTATAGAAAAACACTGGTTTTTAGGAAGAGCATGATAAGATAAATCAGTAAAAGGAAATTCATTATCGGTTTTGTCATTGGCAGAGCGCTGGATAACAATACTTGCAGGGCTGGTTACATCTAGGATAGGGCGAGCGATAACGGGTGGTTGTTGAGGAGGAAGAACATATTGAGGTATGAGCGGTTCAAAATGCGATGTCATCATGCGACCAGAACACCTAAAATGTAATATGGGCCTCCCCCCTCAACAGGCTGTATAATCACCTTGCCATCACGATACACCACCAGATAATAAGGGTATATTACATCAGCAGCCCTAATTTCACAGTGGGTGGTGTATATGGTGGGGAGAGACATACATATGAGTCTGGTACTCAAAAATGGTTCTGTAAATGTTATCACATGGTATCATAGTGAATTCTTGAAACCGTTGCCAGTTGTTACAAATGCGCTGTACGACACTGGCCCGCACCTGAGGAGCCAGCGAGTCAGTGCCGAACATGAAGTAAGATAGGAAATAGAAAAAACACGATCCGTACCCCTTCATAGGCGCAACACGGTAAGGTACCATCACGCCGTCAATATCAATGAGCTCCATGCCTAATAATGTGTATTGGGAAAAGAAAAGGAAAATAGAGGTAGCTATGAGAAATAATCTGCGTATTTTTAGGTATGTGGGAGATGATACAAATAAAAAATTTGTCACAAAATAAGAAAGTGTCCCGCTCAGATAATATCAGCGACAAAATTTAATGGCAAAACAGCTATAAATATTGAAAGCAGAGAAAAACGAATCTCAAGGGAGAGTACTCCTTCCTATCTTAAAACCAAACTAAACTTTATTAAACGGTAGGAATTAATTTCAGCTTCCTAGGCATTGTTCTTGAGATACAAGTGATTAGTCAGTGAGTTAGTGGTATTTGGATTTTATATATATAGATAAACTTTGTTTAGACGAAGAGCGCCATCAGCATCATTAGCCCTGGTCTCAAAAAAGTATAGTTTTACCATTATGAAAACTGTAACATAAAAAATCATTTAAAATTTATTTCTAAATTTGGCTATACTGAAACTAAGCAAAATTTCAAAATTCGGAGTCGTGTCAGGTCGACAAGTCAAGCTAGCTTGGCGAATGGTCAAATACACTGGCGGGAAAAATTAAAGGAACTACTATAAAACGGTGCTTTACGTTAATTCTATTAAGTGAAGTCCAATGAAAGTTGGTTGGTAACTCAAGGTCAACGTTATCACATCGTCCAATGGGATTCACATTCTCTACACAAAAATATGCAAATTTTTGTATGCGTTCTTTCGGAACGTGGTGGAAAGGAGTGTAAGGGGTTGCTTAAAATTCGAATGTCAAGGATTGTACGAGTAGTTGGATAAAATTTTCGCGTGTGGTAGGTGGAACATGTCGTTGCGAAGGCATTTGACGGATTGTGAGAAATGGCGTTTAATAGGGAGAATGGAAGGAGGACAGACACTGACACAGGTCTGTAAAGACCTAAAAGTAGCCAAAAGCGTCATGTCAAGAATCTGGAAACGGTTTAAAGACACTGGTGATGTATGCAGACAACCAGGTCAAGGTCGGAAACGTGCCACAACAGACTCTCAGGACCGTTATTTGGCAACGATTGCTAAAAGAAATAGGCAACTGACGTCAGCCCAGATTTCAAGGGAGTTCGCTGCAGCTACAGGAACTCGACTATCTAGATATACTGTGAGTGACAGGCTGCATAAAAGAGGGCTGTATGCAAGGAAACCCATGATTTGTGTCCCACTAACTCGGGCTGCAAAACGCGCCCGGTTGCAGGGATCATCGTGACTGCAGTACCACGGACTGGAGCCGAATTCTCTTCACTGATTAGTCTCGTTTCTGTATGGAGTGATTCCAGACGTGTTACAATCTGGAGGGAGCAAAACACACGCAATAAGCCTGAAAACATCCGTGAAAGGCATCGGTACAAAGGTGGTGGAATCATGGTATGGCGGGCATAATTTTGAATGGCCGCATCGACCTACACATTTTTACCAGTGCAACTATGAATGATGAAAAATACAGAGATGAGGTTCTTGATCCTTACGTCAAGTTGTTTAGGGGTGCAATTGGTAATAACTTCCTCCTAATGGATGATAATGCTCGTCCCCATCAATCTTCACTAGAGACCGATTATCTTGAGGGCGAAAGGAATCCAGTGGATGGAGTGGCCCGCATATTCTCCGATTTAAATCCGATAGAACATGTGTGGGACGCACTAGGACGCCGACTTTCATCACTGCAGACCCCACCTATCACTTTTCAGGAGCTTCAAGGCGCTATTCATCGTGGATACACTTGGTTACCGAAGGAACTCCTGGACAATCTAATAAACAGCATGGAAAATCGCTGTAAAACTTGCATTTTGGTCAGGGATGACCACACACTTTATTAATTTTTTCTATGTATCTCTAAAAGTTGTAACACCAACTTTTCCAAATCCTACTTTACATCACATTTCCTATGTTCTTATTTAAATTTATTTTTTGCAGAAATAGGGTATTCTGCATTTTGAAGATATGTCAGGCATGACAGAATAAAGATCCTGTGTAAGTTCCATGTTCTTAGCTGCAAATTCATTCAAGTTACATGAGTTTTTATAATTGTTCCTTTCATTTTTCCCGCCAGTGTATATCTAAACAGGAGTCCGAAACCTTATTGAGCTGAGGGGCACAAAGATATTAAAACAATTACGAGGCCCGAAAGAGATACATTATTCTACCAAAATTATTTCTTCGTTATAACGATGTTATTTTAAAAATAGTAAAAACGGTAACTAAAAAAGGAATAAATTCAACTTTGTAAATTACATTTCATCCTTAGAAACTGGTTGTCAAAAGCACATAAATATAAAAATGACTGCAACTGGACGACAAATAGTCGGAGCCCAGTATGACTATGTTAAGGCGGTATAAATTTCAACTGTTCAGTATAGCAGTGTTTCATAACCACAGGGTCGTGGCTCGGTAAAGGGTCCTGGCATAAATTTTACCGAGTCTGGGAGGTTCTCCTGGAATTTGTCATTTTTGATTTTCAAACATTTTTATGAATAAATGTAAAAGCGTGGAAATATTCTGAGGCAAATAATATTCGAATGCATGGAAACTCAAACTCAAAACGCCTAAATAACTTCTATGTAGCAATTGTCAGTGACCAATCAGTGATGAAGTATAAAGAAAAATGTCACCCTGAAATTGAAGATCAATGCATTAAACATAATCATGAAGAAGGCAAGTCTGTCTTCATAATTATGTTTAACGCATGAACTCTAAAAAATTGGATAGGTATTTGAATAAATCTGTTGGAAAGTCCTCGTCTTATAAAAACGGATTTACCAAGCCGCGGTCTCACAAAGGTTGAGACAGTAAAGCATTCGTTGAATAACACTTTGCTATTTCTAGAAATCTGTACCTGGGAGCATATAAAACCGCTCTCCTGAAAAAATTTCCTTCGGGTTTGATCCCGGACCGTCGCCAATAGCCCGATCTGTTGCTCCAGTGCGACGTTAATTAAAATACCTACCTCCTACCTATCTGAAAAAAAATTATTTTTGTGACGTGGTGTCCTATGCCTCCGAGGTACAGAAATGTTTGGAACAAAAATGGATCAGAAGTTAAAATTACACAAACCTGTGCAACTACAAAACTATCGTCAAACATGAGTTGGTACAAATACAGAGGGAAAAGTTATTTTAAGACAAACAGTGACAAAATCTCAAATAATAACTCGACGCAAATAATTGTCATTTCTGTTACTTGAGATAACAGGATAACTTCATAGCCTGAAGGTAAATTGATCATTAACGTAATTATTTTTCTCTAGATAGGTATTGGAAGCTCATGAAAAACGCTTCCCTCTTGAAATGGTTTCCGTAAAAAAATTCCAAATAATTTAAGCATTTGAGTGAGCAGTCGTTTTTTAACAGCTGAGGATCGATTAAGAATGTCCATATGGTCTACACGAAAGTCAACGAAGCGGCAGCTTTATTTAATTGTGAAAAAAGAGGAGTTGAAGAAATGAAAAAAATAGATAAACATTTTACGTTTCGCATCGATGCCATACCCTAACGATATCAAGTCCATACCTCCAGGCAAATTCGGTAAAAATCATTGACAGAGAAAAAAGTTATTTCGTCCAGCAATATGAGGAAAGGTTTGGGTTCTATCCTTAGGCTAACAATGAGAACGTGAGAAAAACTGGACGTCTCTATGGTTCTTTGGTTCCAATCAGATTTGTAGTAAAAATAATTTTCGTCGGATGGCATCAGAAGAGCAGCCTAGCATAAACTGTGAAACTGGTTGTGTGAGAAAACTTTTTTATGGATAAGTAATATTCGTTTTGAATCATGCTAATTGAAGGAAAGTCTAGCACTTTAATACCAAAAGTATTTGTGCATCTTTGAGAAGACTTAAGATTTTTAGTGAGGGATATTTCTCACCTTCACCGTAGTCTCCAACAGTCCTTAACTTACTGAACAATAACAGATCGATACTATGCAAAAATATTAGTAAAAAAATAGCTTCTAGGCGAAACTTTATGCTCATAAAAATATGCCATCAACCTCCATTTATACAAAGTTAGGATTTATATCTTCCGTGTCAGGGCAAAAGGGGTTAAGTCTGACTTTTGATGGTCCAAAGAAGTAAAGTGCATCACTATAATTTAAAAAATAATATGCTATGCTTAAAATAAAAGCTAAATTAATCTACGAATATAAATTGCAATTATTTGTATCATGGCTTCTTTTTCTTCTTGAATATTTGTGAGAGTGCAATATTCAACTTAAGATTCTCAGAAGTAGCCATTTTGACAACACTTTTTGCTTGGCACGGAGATATATGAACGCAAAAAGTTAAAGGATAGCTTGGAAAATGGCGCTTTCATAATTGAGATTAAACATATAAAAACAAAATGTGTGTATGTAAATTTCAAGTTTACAGAAGGTAAAAAGTATATCTAACGCATAACATATGCAAATAAAAAGAACGTCAACGAATAATGCAAACATTCGTATTAAGGATATATTCTAGCTCTGATAAGTTTTGGATAGCAGGCCCTGTCTCAAAGACATACAGGGGTGATTATGTGAAAGATTCTGCAAGGGCCGATATACTGTCAAAAGATTTAATTTTTTCCCAATCACTCCAGAATATATCTAGAAAAAATAGACTGTTGAGGCCCATTTATTATTTTCATCCGGCCTTTCTTTCGCTTGTATCTGGCCTACCACCTCCATTGTTCCGTTAAATTAAAAATAGCTGTTTTTAATAATAGTTAATAGGGGTGATTATATGTACATTACAGTGTTACAGAACTCACCTTAAAAATGGATGTTCCAGGTTCCTTGTTTCTAGGGGGTCGCCATAACTAAGTGGGATTACTCACACCTGCGAGTTGCAGATGGCGCAAGTTCGATTCCTTCCTGCGTATTTCACTCTTTTGTGTCAGTAAAACTTTCCTTGTTTGTGTATAGCTATTTATTTGACGTTGTTTGTCACAGCTTGGCTAAATATAGTCCTTGCGCCATGTAACCCAATCCAACCAACCAACCTTGCGTCTAGAGTTTTTGAGGGAATGTTGGCAATAGTGCTTTTCCATCCACCCCACTGATTGGGTGAGCTGTTAAAGAATTTTCCACGAAAAGTTTGGAAATCAGTCCGCCCCTGAAGACATTCAGAGAAGACTGACTACTCACTGTAAGTGGTGTCTGGGTAGTCTGAAAGCTGGTAGATTATGCCTACCTTGCTGTCAACGCTAACAAGCCGTTCTCTTCAAGGTACTTAATGAGCACAGATTTGGGATCTAATACCTTTCAGTTGGTTGGGCTAACACATTTTTCAGTTTGCATTTTGAGCTTTCCTTTTTCATGCTGTATTCTCTGTGAACTGTCAATCTTGTGTAATTTTAGAGCGCGTGATTTTAGATTTTCTTTCCAGTTGTCAATCAAGGAGAGAAAATCCCTTAATTGGTGACCAAATTCCCCTTCTTTCGACGAGAATGCACTTTTAGCTTTCCAAGCACGGTCTGATAAATCTACCACTAATCTATTAGCTTCTTTCAATATTTCACCACTGTAGTCACCTTTTCCAGAGCTTGACACTCAATTAAAAGTGTAAGAAAGCAGCCGCGAATTTAAATTATTAATAGAATGTCTTCTCTTGCCCTTAGCAAAAGCTTTACCCATTTTCGAAAATTGCTAAGTATGCATTCAAAAATCACTATAGTAATTATATGATATATATCCTATTTCATATTTTTAATAACGTGAGCGGACAGTTACTGCAAAAACAAAAAGTTGTCCTCAAATGATTGATATGTTCATACCCACCATTTAAATATTTATCTATGGTGTCTCAAAGCTCTTTCTGTGGAAACTTTGAGAGGAGGTATGGAACAAAGAATTAAACCGCATTCACAAAGGGATGTAGTTTGTCGGCAAGCGCCATTCGGATGTGAAAGAGGTTACGCTAAAGTGCAGAAATGAAAGTTTTAGAGAGTATGTGAACAGTTTCAGAAGCCTTATTCTTAGTTTTGACAGTAGTTTTCTGAGTAGACGTCTGATGATTCGGCAAGGTCTGTCGGGATCACAGCAGCTCTTCTGCACACCTGAGAAATATAGATCATAAATTGATTTGTAGCTTACTTTTTCTGGATACTTTCTGCAAAATTTGGCCCAAATCGGACTGATTATAAGAATCGTATAGAGAAAAATACCACATACTATGTTATATCAAACTCTTAGCTTGACGAAACAAAATTATGCTTAACCATCTATTAAAAATAACCAAATAACGAACATTTCGATTGGATAATTCGTAAGGGGAAAAATTCAGAAACTGCTTCACTAAAACCTTGTACAAACATTTAAAAATAATTACTGTTTTTAAATATATTCTTTAACTTCGCTTAAAACTAAACGAACTGTGATTAATACTTACGTACACACAACGTCATTTTCAGTATTATCTTAAATCAGTTTATGATAAAGTATTCTAAAATAGTTGCAATAGTTATCTCTAAGAATAAATTCCACATTATAACTATATTAAGGCAACTAATGAAGATGTATCCCATTCTACTTCTACTTCTCTTTGAGCACTCATTGTGAGATTACATTGTGATTTTTCTATTGTTCATAAAAATTTTGATCTTTGATCTTACTGCAGCTTTGAGTTTATTGCAGAGGTGTAGTCTTTTTTAAACCATCAAAATCAATATGTAAGGAAAAGAGTGCATGTAGGAAATACAATGAAATTCTCAGGTGATATTAGAGTAACTCTGATATCAGCGAAAAATATAGCTCACAATCCGAAGGAAATAATTATCAGATAAAGTATTTAAAATTTTAAGGCGTATTTTGATTTTAAAAGTATAACAATAATATTACTTAACAGTAACATTAAAAGTATAACAATATACTTACTTATACATGCATTTTTAGACAAATTAAAAGTAATAAATAGAATAAACATTTAAAAATTGTTTGATTCATTGCTTTTCTTTGTCATTGATTCTTAATCTGTTGATTGATTCATTACACATATCGCTCAAGGGCTGGAAAAGTGGCAAAACTAAAAGACCATTTTGAGATAAAGTTGATTTAAAGTATACATTACAATGGAAGTTCCATGCTTCTGACATTTACCTGTTTAGTATTTAATTAAGAGATTTCACAGTTCAGTTTCCACATTAAGACATGTTCTTACTCAAAAAATCATTTTTAGTTGTACCACTGTGAGCGATATACATACGTATATAAATAAAGATAAGAAACATGTTAAAACAAAATAAGATAACACATTTTGAAATTAGATTTTCAAACTGTAAATCGCGGCTCTCAAAGGAGCCGTGGGGAGTTCGGCTGAGCTCTGATAACCTCTGTGTTCCACGAGATAATATTAGGCGTTCCGTACATGGACGCACCGAGGATTTAGGCATTACCAGTCATTTTAGGTCTTTGTTAGGCATCAAGGTAGGTATGCTATGTACTTTTAATTAACGTCGCAATGGAGCAACGACGGTCTGGGTTCAAACCCGAAGGGAAAGATCGAGGACACCACCTAATTTTGAACCACGGTCAGATGGCGAGGTCGCACCTGAGCTGGAACCCCACTCTCCAAACTTCCACACCACGTCAAAGTGAGTTGGGCATTAAGTCGTTTGTGGTTTTATAAGTTGTAACCCCCAAATTAGGCATTTTTAGATGTTTAAAAATTTACATATTTTATTCAATAGTTCCCAAATTATAAAAATAACCTATTACTTTGAAAACAGTGCACAGAATTAAATAGGTAAGAACCTAAGAATCCGGAACGTACTGGCGAGTTAGAGCTGGGATAATCCCTCTTTTCGAGTGGAGTGAAATGCTTTGAGGCTCCCAATATGATACGACAATAAAGTAATTTTCTCTGATAGTTAAATTAGTTCCAAACGTAGTAATTATGAAAAAAATTACTTGATCAATTCTCCTTTGCGATGCACATTTTTACCAACGAGCAGCAACTTTTCATCCGTCAGTTAAATTATAGTGATCATCAACACAATACGAATCTGGAATACTGGTATATTTTATGTCTACATCCATCTCACTGATTGCGATGATTAAGATTTTCCTCATTTGAACGTCTTCTTTACCACTATAGTGGGCTTCCGGAAAAAGACAGTCGACCTTGGGAAAATTGAGTTTTGAATAGGTGTAGAAACGCGTTAAAAGGCCACCATATGCAAAAACCTGAATGACGATCGCCGTGGATGTTTTCTCCCTGTCAACTCGTTATCACTGATATCACTTTCGGCACCGAACGATAAACGGGTCTAGAACCAGAATCAGAGCTAATAATACCGTAGAAGGTATTCATTTAAGGAACAACCAGTTCCCCAATTTAACTAATAGACTCATTCAAAATCACGTGACTCAACTGCCTTCTCCCGGGAGCCGTACTATACTCTATCCTGAAAAGGTATCCCTGGTAAATATGACTCAAAGGAGAATCACTTTTTCGGACATTCCCCTTACAAATGATATTTCTTTCTATTCTCCCAAATGCTGACCCTGCCCCGGTATCCATTACGTGATGTTGTCCTCGGGTCTTTCCCTTCGCACGTTGTGTTGCTCCAATGCGACGTTAATTAAAATACCTACCTACCTGCTTCGGTATTCATTGGTATATCGTATCGGTTGTCCATCATATAATTACTTGCTAAACTTACTGTATAAGGGAAAGAGACCAATGAGACATAAAGTAACTCTCAAACCAGTCAGTGTGGGAGTAAGAATGTGATTGAAGTTGTAATTTAAGAACAGTTCAATAACAAATAAGGATACTTTTTATGCATCTGAGGGGCTTCCATGCACATCCAAAAATTAAGGACAATTTCACCAAAAAAGGATATTGCTTTTTTCTGGTCCGGGTGGTTTAAACCCCAGCACCCCTTCGGATGCGCCCATGAATTAAAATAGGAGACATTTTCTTTTTTCGGGACAAGTCTCCGTGATCTGTAGGTGGGCTCATGAATTGGAAAAGGATATATGTGCTTTTTTCGGGTCTAGGGAGAGAAACTCTCTTGGTGGTTGTCTCGATGTGAGATACCTCGTCATCAGCAAAACTGACTAGATCTTGATCGACGAGATATCTCGTCCTTAGCAAAAAATTACCTGATTTTGATCTCGTCATTATCAAAAACGGCAATATCTTCATCATTCAGAATTCAATCGGAATTCTTGATGACGAGATATCTCGTCATTAGCAAAATTGGTCAGATATTGATGGACGAGATATCTTGTCGAAATTACTTGAAAGGTTAAGAGCCCCCTCTAGGAATTTAAAAAGAATTAATTTACTTTTTCGGGTCTAGGGCCTTAAGCTCCAGTAGACGTAACCATGTACTAAATAAACATTAAAAGTACATATTTGCTTTTGGGGATCTAGGAGGAGAGGAAAACTCGATTGATACAATTCATGAAATGTTCCAGTTTGTCATTAAATGATAATAGTATAAAGAAACACTCAAACAGATGTTTCTCAACCATTTTATGTGAAGCTCAAACGCATTTTCTAAATGTACCAATCATTTTAGAATTTTTAAGTTATATGTGCAATTATCTGAACTGAAAAAGTCTTTTAAAAATATATTATATAAATATAAATGGTAATTTATATTCCTGTTTAAGTAAGATTGTTTTACCAGACATATATTTTATCAGTGATAAGAAAAAGTTTTGTAAATTAACATTATTGGATTTTTTTACTTAGATATTAAAAGTGAATGAATAATACTGAAATTGATTATTTGTTTGAAGTACTATTACAAAGTGAAGAAGAGAGATTATGGTAGGTAGTAGATTCAAAACTATGTTCTGTTCGACTAGAGTAGAATCCGAAAAACAAGTACGAAATTAATCACGTAACAGCAAAGCTAAAACACCGCGATGAACGACAAACAGAAGTATAACGTGTTTATCTTTTCTCGAAATGTTATGATTTCAATGATTCTGAGGCCCCGTTCACATGGACTTTATGCAACGCGCGTTTGAAAAGAATTTTCGAGCGTTAGGCCCCGTTCACATGGACTTTTTGCAACGCGCGTTAGATAACAATTTTCGAGCGTTACCATGTGAACAGCACTTGGGCGCTTTTCAAGGTCGGTTTCCGTTATGCCTTAAATTGTTTTTTTTATTCCCTTAATCCAAGTTGCTATCTTTTGAATGGTTAGAGATAGAGTCAAAATTTCAACGGATTTCAAATCAGCGTAAAATTTTACGTTAGATTGATACCAAAATCATAATTTTCTTTGAAAAAATTATTTTTTTGTCAATAGTCGCAACTAATCTTTTCAGATATTCCTTTTATACTAAGCGTAAGAGGAAGTATTGCCTTGTTTTTAAAGGGAATGTCACTTTAATAAGATATTTTGTTGCCCCTTATCAACTGTTTTAATTTTACAGCCTTTAAAAGTAGGATGAAAATCTTTCTTTCCCAACCTAAAATTAATTTCTCTGTATTCACAAGAGCCTGTATTTGGTTAACTTAGAAATGTATAATGAGCAATAAAATGCCTAAAATAATCTAAAAAATATTCAAAGCGACGTAAAAATTTGATATTCTTTCGATTTGTAAAACATCCGTTCCCTAATTGCCTGTGAATAAAGTGTTTTTGAACTTCAACATTTATACATAAATAAATGCAATATAATCGACTTGCTGACCAGAAGTGACAACCTAAACAGGTAAATCTTTCGTAACGTGTAGTATACGATTCCAATGCCATCAACCTCGGTTGTAAATTTTTGAACGTTAGCTTTTCGTACGTTTTTCAAAATTTTTCGAATGACGGGATATTTTGGACCTAGGAACCGGTAAGAGCCAGCGGATCACGGAGAAGCAGTGCTTTATGTAGTTCAAATTGTGGCAATATTAAACATTTTCATTAACTCTAAAATCTTAAAGTATTCGTTTTTTACTGTCAAGACTAGAGGAAGAAACCCTATAATCTTCACTCTCCAGTGTCGATGATTCACCCACCAAAAAAAAAGTAGGATTTGTTTCGTGTTAAGGGGTGATCACGGATTTTTTGGGCTCAAGAAGCTAGCAGATGAGTCATTTGTAATGCGTTTTATCGTAAAAGCGAAAGTGCGTAAGAAAAATTGGAATATTTCTGTAAAACTTTGATAAAAAACGAAACTAATTAGAAAATGACCAAAGAATTTCCTTAAAATTTTAAAATTGACAGTGTAAAGTAAAAATATATCCCCAAAAAACGTTATTTCTAGAACCAGGAAATTGGAAACGGAATTTCTGTTTATATGGCATTGTCTACGAAGTACTATCAAAAGATGACACGCAAACAAAATCCGGCACTGGTGATAACCTTTCTTTTTTATGCTATTTTTGCAGGTTTTATCGTGTTTAATGCGATCTATAGCTAATTTTTATTTAATTTTCCTTGAAATAAATCTCTATACTTCTTTAAAACCTATCTCTAAACATTTTAATGTATCAGCACAAATAACACATATAACAATAATTAGTTTTTTAATTTTTAAACACAATTTTCCCAGAGTTCCAACTATCCGAAACGAATACTAACCCTCCAACCTACCCTCTTTCAGGGGTTTTGTAGAACAAATGGAACCACGAATGGAATAATGACTGGGAAATATTTTAACTAAAATTTGATTAAACCCCACGATGAAACGAGAAAATTTTGTTAAAACTAAAAAATCTCAAAGAAAAACCAAAAAGCAGTATATATCGAAAATCAGGAGATTGCTAATAGAATTTGCGTCTACACGTATATATAATATAAAAATTTTGATTAAAGTAGTAATAACACTAACTGCAAGATTAAAATATAAATTCTATGAAAAATAAGCTCACAGTAAATGAAGTTGATTTTCAAAAGTGATATCGAGTTCAATGTAACACGAGGATGTGAAAAATGAATGAAAATTGAAACTTATCTTACGCATTTCACCCGTTGGGGAAAAATAAAAAAATAACTAAAGTTTAGCTCTTTTAAACTGAATATTTTATTTAAGCTTTATTTTAAAGACGTTTGCCGCACATGAAAACTAGAACGTACAGTTGTCGGTATACGTTATTCTCAGAAATAAAATTACCCACTATCCTCTTTAGTTATAAACTATCAAATTTTTGCAAGTTTTGTGTGAAAGCAGGGTAAATTTCTTCAATAAATCGAATACGATTCAATTTTCTCATCCTATTTTTAATGGCCATAAATATAAATCAGTGGATTAAGACAAAATACTCCAATCAAGCTATATCTTTTCTATAAAAACGAGATGAATACTCCCTTTTGTGTTCGTAATGGATATATTCGTCAAATGAGTACCGCGAAAATATTAAAGTTACAGTTGAAAAATTATTTATTTAAAGAAAATCACATTTCAGGTATCGATCTGGTGTAAAATTTTCCGCAGATTTCAAATCCGTTGAAATTTTCACCCTCTATCTTTAACGATCGCGAAGATAGAAACTTGGATTAGAGGAATTAAAAAGCCTAACGCCCGTCAAAACGCGTGTCATGTGAACGCTGCAGAAGAAACCTATGCTTCTCAAAACGCCTTCAAATCGCGAGAACGACCGGAGATTGTTGAAGCGCCGAAGCAATCTAGCGCTTGGATTCTCGCGATTTCTGCATGTGAACACTCCAGTAGAATTCTATGTACTTTGGCTACCCGCGTTTTGTTTAGACGTAAAACGCGCGTTGGAAAACGCCTCATGTGAACGGGGCCTAAGCAATGGGAATGACAATTTTAGTTACAAACGAGGTAGGTAGGAAGTTAAATTAACGTTTCTGTTTAGAACTTAAAAATAAATAACACAATTTACCATGTTGAATACAAATAAAATAACAGAATTTGAAATAAAATATCCAATTCCAAAGCCGTTTTAAGTTTCAATCAGCATACAATCTGTTCTAAGCGTGGTTTGCAATCTTTTTTAAACTGTTAAAAACAACTGCGTATCAGCAGTATACATCCATCCGTTAGACCGTTAGATGTAACACACAACTGGTAATTTACATTGAACATAGGAAATACAAATACTGTACAAAAGGAAAATTATATTCTTCGTGTAAACAAAGAAAGAAAATTTATATAAAAATAACAACGATATTTCCGTTAGAGTGAATCTTGGTTAAAAATAAAATGTACTGAAAGAATTTTTATCATTTCATGAGCAAAAGGGACAGAAAAATATCTTCATGCAATAAGTGATTCAACAGGAAATTTAAAAAAAATCTATTGAAAAATCATGATAAAAGATTTGGTACTCAGGGTACTAATTAATGAAAACTGATCAAAAGAATTATATCTAAAATTTAAATCCCAAGATAAAGTTTCATGCGAAACAACAAAAAGTTAACAGCTGAATGCCAATAAGTATTGTAAACAAACGATAGTAAAACATAAATTGCATTCTGTTATTCGGGGTAATTTTGCTCATAGGGTAATGGACTCATCTATATAGTAAATAAGATTGGAGTGTTTGTACATTGAATATTATCGTCCCATTTCAAGTTTTCTATCCTTTTTGGACCCTTCTGATGCAAAATCCGTCTCTTGCTTGTTTGGTGTGTCTGTCCATCTGTCTGTTTGTATGTGTGTGCCCGTACTACGTCCAAACGGTTGAATATATTTTCATGAAACTTTGCATACTGTGAGTTCTTACATTCATTTAGTGACTGAACTTGGTTGCGTAAGTCTGTCCGTCTTCCCGTTGTAACCAACTTTAAATTTAAATAAATAAAATTTTGAAATTGGAAATTTTAAGCTTTATTGATACAATTCACAATATAAATATCGAAAAATCACATAGCTTGAATATTTAATAAATATTAAAAAATCAAGGAGAGCCAATGTTACCCATTCTGGGTAAAACTGGTCCACCTTATATTTTATGTTTTTGGATAAAAGAAAGAATTTTATGAAATATAATATGCAATAAAACTTGGATATTCGAAGTTGAAGGGACCAATAAAAGTATTCGAATTAAAGAAATTTATGGATTCTATTTTCGAACATTTATATCGAGAAATTAACAAATCGTGAGCCTATTTTTAAAAATTGATGTACGGCGTTAAGAAAAATGTACAAATTTTCGAAAAAAATGTTATTTAACATAAACATAAAATAACGACATGATAGAAGTGACGTAATTGAAGGTTTTTCATTTTGCCAAGTTTTTAATTTGTAATTATAATTAGCTTGTAAACACCCAATTTAAGGTTTTGCAAACACCTCATTTTGAAGATCCCCATAAAAACAGGTAAATTTTCGTCAGTAAATATACACAATTACTACAAAACAACGTTCGAGACGCATGAGATAAAAATCACTGTTCTGCACAGGATGCGGTAAGACACTGGTCAGACGAGTGCGAAGTAGGGGCAATGGGAGGTAGTAGATCAAGAAGACCAGATGGATTCCTAGAAAGAATGTCACCAATAAATTACCCTCTCTGCTACCACTTTTAGGGAAAGATTATGTAATGTTATTTCAACTGTAGAAGTGTAATATCAATTTTCTTTACTTGTTAATGGAGGATGTTTTGTTGAATTGGAAAATATTCGAATTATCCAAAAATTACTTTGTGGCTTAATCCCCATATAACATACTCCATATAGGAGGAAATAGGCATTTATTTTGGAGGGTTATACACTGAGGACAAATGCACGACTACAGACAACACTCAACACCATTTGCAGGTGACATCAATCTTTTTATTTAATGAATGTCTGTTTTCGCTAGTGTAAGCAATTTATACATTAACAGTTACAAACCATCTGGTGGCTTCACAAAATTATTTCTACAGCTGCGAATTAAACACCCGGTTTTATATTGAAATTCTACGAGAATTCAAGGGGAATCAAAATAATTCGAAATAAGAACGTTCAAACTAAGCATATTTCAATGTATATCACTACATCTTTATATTATCTCAGAATCATAAATTCGATAAATGGGGAAAAACTCTGAAAGTGTGCCAAAGTTGCCAGACTACTCAAAATTCAAACTAAGATAATTTTCTAAAATTTACGGCTAACAGTTTTGGTGTCTCATTCAGGTCCCAAGGATCGTTATGTATGGAGGAGTATCCCAAGGATCATGTCAAGGAGTTTTGTATGGTGTGAAACAAATATTATATATACCACAGGCCTTTAAAATCTAGCGAAACTAAAGAGTAGAGTAAACTGTTGTACTTGTACCACAATTCACTTTTGAACACATTTCAGTTTGATAACTCTTTAAACTCTCCGGGGGCATAGCCAATAACTACTTGAAATCAGGTGCAGAATTCACTTCTGTTGTACTCAATTGTTGTTCAGAAGACTTAATGGGGTTCTTGGAGAGTAATTTTGAGCTACAAAATCTAACGTTTTCTCGGAAAATTTATTTATTTTTAATACTATTTTCATGAAATTTTATTGCACTACCAGATGAAAGTTTTAATGTGACTATTTCTGAATATTTACTGTTAGGTTTCACATAATAATACGCTGAATTAACTAATTTCAGAATGGGCACCTCTTGTACCTATGACCACAAGTCCATCATGCCCGGACTAGTCTTTTCCCATAAAGTACCATGAGCACTGTTCAAAAGTACTTTATGGGGAAAAATGTTTACTTTACGTGGTTAAAAATGTATCTATTCTTTAAATTATGTGATAGGTTGGAACGTAAACAAAGCTCTTCCACAATTGGCGTCTTTAGCACGCATTCTGGCTCTAAGTTTATCGTTCGGTGTCGAAAGTTATACCATTGATAACGACGGTGGGAAAACTATCCACGGCGTTCGCCATTTACGCTTTTGCATGGCAACTCTTCTCCTAACTACCTTTCACGCCTATTCAAATATATATTGACCCAAGGTCGAGCCGTTCTCGTTGAAGCCGTTCTAGTTCAAGAAGTTCTTCAATCAAGTCAAAAACTTTATTGACTATTTGTCCTTATTTGTGTTCTAGAAAAATTGTCAAGAAGTAAAACGATCAAAGAGAGATCAGATTGATGCATCTGTTATGAGTGCTGATGTAGGAACTGTCTCTTCCAGTAAACAGATAACTCTCCATGAAGCATGCGAAGTCTTCAAAATGTAAAATTGAATGTACTTCATAAACATGCTACATGGACCCAGTGAAATTAAAAATTAAGTTCTTAAAGCGCCTTGGGACGATCCAAAAAATGTGTTTTTGTAATTAAGAAGTATTTGGTGTTATGAAGGACGATGGGGTAGTTTTAATGGTTCCAAGAGAGCTCAAATATGGCACATCAAAGAACATAGTTAAATCTTGAAGTTAATTTTTGCACAACAGCATGTACAATATTAAATGTCCAATCTAAAAGAATAATATTGTTCGTTTATTTATATGCGTTTACTGTTCTTTTTATCTCTATTAAAATATATAATGAAATTATTTCCAGAAAGAGTATTTACGTATGCTTTTTTCTGATGCTATCTTATTTATAAACCACATAAATTGAGGTGGTAGTGTGTTCAAAGGTACAATAGGGACCGTTCAACGATACAAAACCATCAAGTACCTTTGAACAAATGTTTTGAGCACATAATTTTATGAATGAAATTTTTATGTTAAGAAAAAAAATTAAATTTTGAATATGTTCTTTGGTGCAAGCGTCATTGCAATTGAAGAAAATAAAAAATTGGTTGAAATTAAGAGAAAAATATGTTATGTTTTCAAAGGTACAACAGTCTCCTCTGCTGTAGAAGAATTTTTCCCATTTTGTGCTTAAGCTTTTAATTTCTTATCCCCTCTTAAGGCAATTTTCTTACCTACCGGAAAAGAAAACAGAAATTTCGTGTGGAAAAATTAGATTGCATTAAATTTTAGAACTACACTGCTGGCCACCGTAAATGCAACACCCTGAAGGAAGCATGCAAATAATATGAAATTTACAACATGCATTAGCGGAGGTGAGATATGCAAATGATTAGAATTTCAGCGCAGACGCACATCACGCGCGCCTGTGGCGCCACTTCAAAGCGCTATTTAAGGCTTGGAGATTTCGACGATTTCAAGTACGGCAATTGTGTTTTTCTTGTGGTATTTTAAAAAAAAACGATCAATTATGCCTCGTAGAAAACAGCGATTATCTTTTGATCAAGTATCCGAGTTCGACAGAGGAAGGATAGTGGCCTACCGAGATTGTGGATTATCTTTCAGGGAAATCGGTAGTCGTGTTGGACGAAACCAAACAACTGTAATGCGGATATGTGATCGTTGGATGCAGGAGGGTACGACGGACCGACGTGTTCGATCGCATCCACCTCAGTGCACCACTTCACGTGATGACAGGCATATTGTGCGTATGGCAGTGACGGATCGCTCAGCCACATCACGAACCATAGCACAGCACATTCAGTCTGTACCGCATCATCCAGTGTCTGCGCGTACCATTCGACGCCGTTTACAGCAGAGTGGTCTGTCCGCAAGACGTCCAATGCTTCGTCTACCCTTGACGCAGAACCACAGACGTTTCCGCCGCCAATGGTGCGATGAAAGAAGGATGTGGACGGCAGAATGGAATGAAATTGTCTTTACTGACGAGTCACGCTTCTGTCTGCAACACCACGATGGTCGGATTCGAGTCTGGAGACACCGTGGAGAGAGGATGCTGAACAGCTGCGTTATGCACCGCCACACTGGTCCTGCACCGGGTATTATGGTATGGGGCGGTATTGGATATCACTCTCGCACTCCTCTAGTACGCATTGCCGGTACTTTAAACAGCTAGCGCTACATCTCCGAGGTGTTGGAGCCAGTTGTCCTTCCTTACCTTCAGGGCTTGCCCACAGCCATATTTCAACAGGATAATGCGCGACCACACGTGGCACGCATTGTCCAAGGGTTCTTCGTCAATCGCCAGATTGAATTGCTTCCCTGGCCAACTCGCTCTCCGGATCTTTCGCCGATAGAAAATATGCGGTCCATGGTTGCTCAACGATTGACCCAGAATACATCCCCAGCTACCACACCAGATCAACTTTGGCAACGTGTGGAAGCTGCTTGGTCTGCTGTACCCCAAGAACACATCCAAAGTCTCTTTGAATCAATGCCGAGGCGTGTGGCAGCGGTGATCTCCAACAATGGCGGCTACTCTGGCTACTGATTTTGGCAGGAACCACACTTCACAGAAGTCTATAAATTTAATCATTTGATACTTGGTCAACATGTTATCTACAAAATAAATTTTGTTGTGATATCTCTTGTCTTTCTTGGTGTTGCAATTTGGGTGGCCAGCAGTGTATTAAAAAATGCATATCACAAAGTTGGCGGAGGTATTTTGGTGTGTCACAGATTGCTAAATGAGGATTGGAATTATCATTCCTCTGCTATTTAAAAATTTATATACGTAAGTTGACAGACCCTCTTTTCTGTTTCTTATGATTCTATACCATGTTGTATTCAACGCTAATCACTAAGACGGTGTACAGCACTTAAATACTGTAACGGACTTGTGGATGAAGAGCCCGCAACATCATTGCTAACAAAAGTTGATTTACACAATATTTCAAATTTGCGCCGTGTGAACAAACCTGTCAGCTGAAGATTTCATTCCTTAGTTTATTTATGTATTTCTACTTTTACAAGCATTTATATATTATTCTTACTATTATAAGTGTGAAAAATAATTAAATGTTAAAGATTTGAATCAATAATGATCGTCATGCATTTAAAAAGGTTAATTTTAAGGCTAGATATAGAAATCTTTTAGGATATTAAAGCTCTTAAGGTGAGTAAATATTCTCTCAATTGATATTCTGATGTCTAGGTGAGCTTTAGATGGGTGGCGAAACAGGAGTCCCACCCCTTAAGAAACTAAATTATCATTACGGGCAAACTACTTTCTTATAAGATCTTTCTTCCTCGTAATGCTATTTTTTTCCTAAACGTTTCTTAGCACTAAGTGGGATTTCATTTTGATCCTTCAAAGGGTCAAAACGAAATTCTGCTCTTTTCCATAAAAAAAAGTGCTTTACACTGTTCACAGGGACCGTTCCTGAGGTGTTATGTGTCTGCGTGCAACCCTCGGCAAGGCTCTCCTTCATTTAAAAAGCATTTGATTTCTAAAAAAGCTCTCCATCAAACAAGTATTCAGAAAATAACAATTCGATGGCGTAGTCTTCTTTCTCCCGGTTCCCCAAAGGGCGGCTGTAGCCCGGTTGGAAGAGTAACGTATTAGCAACCAGAGGGTTGCGAGATCGAATCCAACCAAAGACCGTCTTGTAAGGGGGGCTGGTGCACGTTAAATATGTCGTGGCCTCAAATGTCCTCATGTTGGCGTGGTGCGGAAGTTTGGATAGTGTGGTGCCAGCTCAGGTGTGACCTAGTCATCTGACCATGGTTCAAAATTACATGGTGTTCTCTGATCTTTCCCTTTGGCTTTGATCGCGGACCGTCGCCAATAGCCCGTTGTGTTCCTCCAGTGCGACGTTGATTAAAAAAGTACCAATACCATACCCGGTTCCCCAAAGACCGTCATGTTAAAGGAGGACAGCTTTTAATGATATCTTTGACTGTTTTCAGACTACTGAAGTATTTAGACATATACTTTACGTGTATGATTTACGAAACCGATTTTTTCTGATATAACTGGCATCAGCTTTGATCCTTTTAGAAATCATTTCGGGAAGGATTCGGGTCTCATGAGCTTTCCCTCTGAAGACATCCCTTCCCTAATATAAATTAGAAAAAATCTGCAAAAAGAATCTACGAAGAACGAATAAATATAAAATTAATGACGTCGGAAAATTTTGTTGGAAAGTACTTGTTGGAGGTATACTTGTACATGTCTTTCAGTCAGCCAAATGTATTTAATTTATTTAATTATTGTTTGCCTACAGAAAAATATCCAATTAAAACAAACAAAAAATGTGATTCAATGATGCAAGAAAAAGACATACAAATACCAGTTGGATAAGAGCTAAAACAAATCACTTCAATGAAGCAGATTACTTATTGAATAAAAGTGTATCAACTCGTTAGAAAGAGTTGTACAGTTTGAAAATCTATCCATAGTAAAATCCTTACATGCATTCTTTTTTGAAGGATTCACAAAAAATAATTTACAGTTTCTGACTGTGAAAGTGCACGCCCTGCACAACACTAAAGAACGGTTCGCAAATATTTTTAATATTTATATTTTCAAAATAAAATGGACTTTTTATTTCAAAACGAAACTGAAACGAACTCTTCCCGCCTCGGTTGCGCAGAATGCGTCGAAAAACCGAAAACGGCAAGCTCGCTTCCCGGTTCCCCCGCGGGAGGCCGCTCGCGTCGCCTTGGCGCAGTGGTCACGTGTATGAGCGCTGCGGGATTGATCCGCAACTTCTCTCTCTCTGTTAGTCGATGGCCGTGTTCGAAGAGGACGAGGGCGGACGGAGGCCTAGGCCTTTCCGTCCGTTCCGCACCCACGAGGAGTATTTGTACGCAATGAAGGAAGACCTGGCCGAGTGGATGCAGGCCCTTTACGACCTGCCGGTCACCGCCGACGACTTCATGGATCGCCTGGAGACGGGGGTCGTCCTGTGCCGGCACGCCAACCGCGTGATCGCCGTTGCCAAGCGGCGGGGACGGTCCCTTGCCGAGTGCCGGGAGGTGGTGTTCCGGCCCGAGGTGCAGCCGGGCACGTTCCACGCCCGCGACAACGTGCACAATTTCATCACCTTCTGCCGGGGCGGCCTCCGCATCAAGGAGTGCCTGCTCTTCGAGACGGACGACCTGGTGATGCGCAAGAACGAGAAGAACGTGGTGCTGTGCCTGCTGGAGGTGGCACGCCGCGGCACCAAGTTCGGCATGCCGGCTCCGCTGCTGGTGCAGATGGAGCGCGAGATCGACGCGGAGATCGCCGCAGCCGCGCAGCGAGATGCCGACGCGGACGGCGGCAACCGGACGACGCCCCCTTCGTCCCTGTCGCTGCGGGGCGACTCCGACGAGGGACACGAGGCGGACGACGATTCCGAGTCCGAGCCCCTGGCGACGCCCCGGCAACCGCAGGGCCCGCAACAACAGATTGTCACCAACGATCTCCGATCCCTGCACGAACGGGTAAGTGTCAATATTCCCTTCCTTTTCTTTCTGCAGAAAAACCGCTTCTTCCCAAGTCACGTTTCCGCTCTTTCTCCGTTAAGGAGAGAAGCCCTGCCGATTTCTCCTTGGGTAGAAGCCCCTGTCGAATAGTGTGCCCAGCGCATGCTCCCACGAAGCGGAGAAGCGACATTTACACCATTAGAAACAAACGTACCGAAGCACGGAAGATTTTCCTCCACAAAACACTCCAAGAGTCCTAAGCTCTCTTCTCTCAATTTCCGTGTTGATTTTACTCCGCAACACACGAAATTACTAAATAACTACATTTATTATTTGAAAAAATCCATGGATTTCTTCAGCTTTAGGAAGATTCTATTGCTCATTTGAAAAGAATAGAACCCTTGGGAACGATTTTATTGTTCGTTTGCTCATAAAAAAATCCCTTGGAAAGATTCTATTGGTCTAGAAAATCAAAATTTGTTAGAAGTCATGCAGGTAAGATTGTAGGTTGCAAGGTGAAATTATGTTTGTGGACTCTTCTGAGGGTTAATTTAATTTTTGTATCAGTTGATTAAGGTGGAACATGTTTAATTCGCTTATACCCTAGCATTCCAGATAAGCGAAAGTGTCATTTAACTCCCCTCGTAAAGTTACTGTTAACCTAAGCAGACCATATTTCCTGGAAAACTAAACGGAACCCTGAGATGGCAAAAACTTGAATGGTGCTATGTAATATTCTGTATTCATGTAAAAGTAAGACTACAAATGTTTTCTGGAGATAGTCAGCCGTTTCACCTGGTTGACATTGCAAGGATAGACTCAATGCTTTTAAAACAAGGCATAAAACTTTAAAAATATGAAATTTTAACCTCTGGCATTGAATAACAAAGCTACAGCAGAACAGACACCGCATCTGAACATGGCCAACGAAAACATTTGGGCCACGATTAAAGGTTATGAATAATAGTTTATAACTGACCAATTAAATAATATTTATAGCTTGTACTAAAAACGATACAAAATTGACATTTTCAAAACGACGGATTGGCGAGGAAATGTGAAATAAAAAATGGTACTATCTCGTTGAAAACTAAGATGGTCAGCCTATCCAATAAAGTCCTTAATTTAATTTGTCTATCAATTGAACGTGGAACGTTTTTTCTCTTATACCTCCTAGTATTCCAGATAAATGAAATCGTTATTTTAACTCCACTTTATAAAAGTGCTGTTGATCACATTTTTAGAATTACACTTCATATCATGAACAAAACAATAGACAAAATATTAATATCCGTCAACCAAATATGGTACTTTGTTCAACTCCTAAATTTTTCGTTTGTTTTACTTCAAAACCCGATATTTCAAAATGGTGAGGCACCGTTATCAGAATAACGTCTTTCAAATACTTATCAGTAGAATTATGTGTTGAATTAACTAAACACCTGGTCTTACGTCATACTTCAAGGCAAGAGCTACGCGACTCGCATATATCATTATTCATATCCGTAAGTATGTAAAATCAGAAACAGTTATTTATTTCCTCCTTAAACTTTGGTCTAGACATGATTTTGTTTCCTCATTTTTTAGGAGACTGATGTCTGTATCTAATATTAATATCTTACATCAAATAATTTTCTATTTCATTAATTCTTTTTTCTAATTTGTTTATCCTTTCTAATTGCATACTATTTTAATTGAACTGTTTCTTTCTTAATGGATGAAAGGTTTCGATTCAGTAAATTGATAGGTTTAAATGGAAATTACTAAAATTAAACATCCTTTTGGAATATACCTCTTTACCTTGAAATGCCGTTAAATATTGTATAATTAAATTCTACTTTGTTGTTGCTTACTTCCATTGGAACCATTTACTTTCACGTATTAACTTATTATTTTTCAAAATATTTCTTTTAAATCTACTCAGAAATTTTCCAAATAAAATCATTTTACATTTTTAAGTAATGGATCGTATTATTTTTCATTTTAAATTCTGTTCATTTGAACCGTACCATCTGATACATTAAATATTAATTTTTTTGGACTCCAGCTACATACACAATTACATGACGGAAAAATGAATCCATTTAATAGTCGACATTTAAATGTTCCTGTATCATCTTATGACGTATATTTAATTTTATTTTGTATCACAGCATACTCTTTTAGTATTCTTCATCATATTTCATGAAGAATCACAAAAACCAGTTCCCCTAAATGAACCTTCCATCGAATTAATATAATTTTATTCTACTTTTGATTCTATTTGGAAAATAGTTATTTAAATAATTCCAGTTTTTGATGTTCTCCAAAATTCCTTCAGTAGACAATGACGTTTTAATTTTACCGCTCAGTAATTTTACGAGTATAAACCTATGAGTAATTTTCATTCGATCATTGTTCATAGTTTGGTTCGTCAAAACATTCGTTCTCTTTCATGCATTAAAACCAATCCGATTGTTTAATGAACAGTAAAAAAACTAAACCGAACATCGAAAACCGACATTACCATTACGGATTTACTTGTACACATGTGTGATTTTCATTTCACTGTTTAATGTAAAAAAAGCTGAAACTGTTTTTCAAATCGTATTTCGACGCCGGTAATCCACGCGCGAACAACCTTATTTACCTGCTTACTGGTGCGGATAACTTTTGACACTCGCACAGCCATCTTGACTGAAACTAAAGGGAAACAAGATAAGGAGATAAAGTAAAATCTTTTGTAGTTTGAAGCTATTCACTTATGCCTCCTATACTTGATGAACTTATAGACCGTTACCAGCAAATTCTGGTTTGACGTTTGAGATTAATTGCGATAGGAAACTTAGCGAATCTAAACTGATAGAAAAATTTCCCGATCCTTAAGTACCGTGCGAATAAATATAATTTCTGGTACAGCTGCAGTCTGTGCCGCGCGCGGTGGCAACGCGTTTTTTTTTTGGCGCCGTGTTTGGCGCACTTTTTATGTCGCCACGGAAATCTTCCAACATTGAATATATACTGCATACGTACGGATGAAATATGTAAATCTGAATTAAACAACATTTTGACTAGAAAAACACTGCAAATATGGATTACATATATGGACTTTTGGCGTAGTTATAAGCGACTCATGTCTGTGAGGGTAACCCATTTTTTCTCGAATTTCCAACAGTGAATCTATACTGTACATATGGATGAAATGAATCAAAAAATGTACATAAGTAGAATATAAGTTATTTTTAAAAATACCCGCTCTCCACCGTGTCCAAACTAAAAAGAACAACCAATGCTGGACAGAACTGGACGCTGGCAAGGTTGCCATAAAAACAGGTTAACCCTAACCAGGAGAAAATATGAGAAAAAATGGGTTACCATCACCCGGCATGAGTCGCTTATAACTACGCCAAAAGCCGCGCCAAGAGTCGTTGCCACCGCGCGCGGCAGAGACTGCAGCTGTACCTAATTTCTTTCGTTGTTTCTTGTGTTGTGTGTGAATATCGAAAGGTTTAGTGGAGTATAAATATCATGATTTACATAAGTTTCGGATTTGATAGATGTTTCTAACGTACAGATAACCTGAGACGTCGAGGATTCTGATTTATTGATTTTTCACTTGCTTTCTGCATGGGTTTCTCTCATAATTTTAGTCGCATCTTTTCTTCCCGTGTTTGGGAAACATACCCGTTGGACCTTTTCTTTAAATAATTGCTTAATAAATAATGTATGTTTTCATTTTATATGTACTGTACATTTCTTCTTGGTTTTTAATATCTTCTAAAATTATTTGCTTATTTAGAAACTCAGGTCCGTTCATCCATGTAAATAATAACGTTTTGTCAGTCGCAATGATATAGCTATCAGGTTAACGATATGAAATGTGTATCCAAAATATTTTCGAAAATTGTTCGATGCGAATATTCAAGAATCTATTAAGGGAATTCAAGTGAAGACATGACAAACGATTTTCGGAAACACCCAAAGTGAACAATACCGCATCGAAAAATAGACTGAGTCACTGCTTGCCCGCGTCACGAAATGACTTGACAATTTTGGATCGCTTAATTATTCATAGACCTCAATGCATGCCATTTATTTAATGTACATAATCTATTTCTAAAAATATACGAACACGAGTGTTATCTTATTTACTTATGCCTTTATCATGGCAACTTTTAATCGATTATAGAAGTCTGGTATTGAGGAAGTTCATTATTGTATGGTAGTCCACTATACGGAGGGGCGCGTGGTTCAGTGGGTTTACTCACTGCGTTAGCAACCTGCGAGTTATCGGCTGCGCAGTTTCGATTCCTGTTAGTAAAACTTCCCTTGAGTGCCATTTCTCGTCGTTGTATGCCTTATTTTTGGCGCATCTTGGCCAAATATGTTCCTTGCGCAATAAAAACCCAACCGGAACGTGAATATAATTTATTCAAAACAACTTAATTTAATTCAAAAACTCGATAATCCATTTATAAGCTATGGACATCAGGCTGCGGTACCCCTGTCGGAAGAACAAGAGATTAGCAACCGGAGGGGTACGAGTTCGAAACTCGGTCCAACGGAACACCGTCGTGTACGCGGGGGCTGGTGCACGTTAAATATGCCGTGGCCTCAAATGTCCTCACTTTGATATGAAAATTTGGCAATTGGGGTGCCAGTTCAGATGTTGAGCGCGTCATCTGACCGTGGTTCAAAATTACGAGGTGTTGTCCTCGGATCTTTCCCTTCGTGATTGATTCCGGATCATCGCCAATAGTCCTTTGTATTGCTCCGGCTTTAACTATGGATACATTTTTGTAAATCATACATATTTGTTCATCCAGTCCCATTTGTTACTTTACTTCAATTAAATTTATTTTAACATCAAATCTCCCCTGAAAAAAGGAAATATCTTTTTATCCTCTTTACAGAACTCATTTATTGCTTTAACTCAATTGAATTTAAAGCAATAATTGTTATAAAGCAAAGTTTAACCTTTAACAAATTAGAAAGAAAGATTGTGACGTCACATAAAATATGTATTGATAAAGCTGGTTCGTATTGATTTGAAAATCCAATAAAATGTTAGCTGCAAAAGTTGTCTTGACTTGGTACTATTTGTCACAAGGTGTTCTGTTAAAAAAGAATCTGAAAAAATATTTGTTTTTATAATTCGATTTGTTCTTGAACAAATAACAATTGTGTTCTCATTTGAATTTATAAACAGGAAATAGTTTCAGCAATGAATACTTTAGTGAGTCTTGACCAAGATAACCAGCGTAAACAAAACAGAACTGTAAACAAATCAAGATAATTCTTATCTATATATAGATATAAGTTACATTTTGTAGATATATCGGGAGTAAGCAGAAAAACAAACAGTATTTACACGGAAGGTCATGTAGGTCAAAGGTCATGGAACAAATGTTGGATTTCTGCTACAGATTTGTCTAAAAGCAAAGGAATGGAAGAAGGAACAAATTAAATAATTTAGTGTTGAGAAATTAATTATATACAGAAAAGTAAGCTTGTTAAATTTGACTAGTTTGAATACATACATTTTAAACAACTTTTTTCAACATTTTACCTTCACACAAGATTACATTACACTTTGGGGGTATTTTAGCCTCCTTCTCAGAAGAAAATCTGAAACTGATTTCCATTTTGAGATATTTTTGCTGTGTTGATTTTTTGATATGTTAATATTGTTTTACGGTTCGTGCGTTTTGCTGATTTGATTTAAAGCACTGGATTGCTGAAAGAAAACAGTTCGTTTTAAATCTTGATTCTCGAAATGAAAATGAATAACCGGATTCTACAAAACGTTTTTTTTTACTTTACAAATTATCACCACACCATCAGGATTTGTTACACAAGTACTATTTAAAATGTGAAGTGACTTGTCTATACCGCGAAAATTGCTCCCGACACTAAGTCTGGGTGGTGGCGGTCGCTATAGCAACAAGGCTGCCTCATTTTGGACAAAGGTGATTCTGGTGGATGCCTAAATTTGAATTTGTGACTAATGTTGCTGTGGAAAGAGATAGTTAACAAGTATGGATCGTTTTGGCAACAAGTAAAATATTCCAAATATGTTTCCGATTCGTCGTTGAATGTGTCAATTGACAAACTTGAATACATTTCTTCATGCATACCCTACCTATATAACATTGGATAAGATCCGTTTCTATGTCAACAAACAGGTGCAGATTTCGTGGAGGGAGCAGTTTTCGTGGCACACAGACAGTACATGAATTGAGTAACTCGTGTGTTCGTCATGGTCCTTACATTGGTAGAAGCTCACTGCAAAGTACAGTTTGTTTTTTTTTGGTTGAAAAGTGAATTTTTTCAATGCATTTATAATTGTACAAACGAAAAGAGACGCAAGTTGTACATTCAGTTCTCAAGTTAGATATTTTTATTTCATGAGGGGTCCGTTATCTAACCTGGCCCGTAATGCAGATATAGGAGCTCTGTTTTCATATACCGTTTGTTATCATCTGTTCAAATGTATCATGAAGCAAAGGCTTAGATTTAAGAACATCTGAAAATTTAATCTTCTTTTTCGAAAAATTAAATTTTTGAAAATTTTAGTCATCTGGTTCACTCCGTTTTCATTCTAACCTCCTCGTTTTTGTGCGTGAACATAGTTTTTATATTTACCTGAAAGCCAGAAATTTCTTTTTACGGGCCCAGAAGGTAATAAGACTGGTTATCTGCGAGCCCAAATGCCTTAATTAACTATGCGGTGCATAAAAACACTACGTCCTTCCAAAGGAAAATATTTTTAACTTAATTAGAAACCACTCACATAACCACACATTTTAAGAAACAAAGGACAGTCATTAGTATTTGCATCCCGTTATTCTTCCACGAACATTCCATCACGCCTTTTCTTCCCACATGAAACAAGCAAATTTCACGTGAAGAAAAACCCAAAACAATTGTCTTAAAGACCAACAGATGTCTACCCACAGAACAGACGGATCTTCTGCCTTCCTCCTCTTTTCGTGCTCCATCCACCCTTCTCAGCACACCCCGCCGTTGCACCACGCATGTGCCTGGCTGATGCCCTTGGCCCGATCGAAACCCTGGTGTGTACTAGTCTTAACTCTATCGCATAGGAATGCTGATAAGAATCACCGACTGCTCGCGTGTCAGTTTGAAAAGATCTACCTGATACCATTAATTTTCATATCCGTTTGGGTGAGGAGTGAACTGCTATTTCACGATAACAGTGTTTACTGTTATTGCTAATTTTCGAAAGCATTTATTATTAACAGTTTCGTGAACGTTATCAGTTCCATGCAGAGAGCAGGGGCTTGAAATGAGAAAAGGAAACTTTTTCAAGATTTTCTTTTGGGAAGTGAAAAATTCTCGCTTTCATCAAATTTCATGGTCAAAAATGCAAAGGGCACTTTTGACCCAAAGGAAAGGGTGGAGGGTTGTAGCCCTTACCCCTGCTCAGACCTTGCAGTTAATAACTAACACTTAAATAATAAATTTTGCAGTAACAATAAACTGTTAGAAAATGACTTAATCAGTCAATTTTACCCGCTAATAATTGTTTAGATTGCTCGATTTAAAATATTTTAATTTCAAGCTTTAGGTATCAAATTTTAATTTGTTTTACAATTTGATTTTTATAACAAGTTAAGTCATTTTAAAAAGACATTTTTTCACATTTTGGTGAGTAGTACCAATTTGGGAGGCGGGCAAGTGCATGATCATGCAAGTACAAGTTCCCTGATACTTCGCATACGTTGGTGTGTTTTCGGTAGGTAGTTGATAAGTGAATTTACGTAGCACTGGAACAACACAACGGGGATATTGGCGACGATCCTTGAGCAGTGCCGAAGGGAAGGATCCGAGGACACCTCGTAATTTTGATCCACGGTTCGATGACGAGGTCGACCTGAGCTAGCACCCCTCTCTCCAAAATTCCACACCACGCCAACGTGAGTGTGTTATCAGAACTTTTTTTTTTTTGAGTTTCACTTATCAATTTTCTGCACATTTACAATGTATCTCATGTCTCAGGAGCTGGAAACTAGAGAAACTCCAACTAGAAAAATATTTAGTGCCCCTTTGTCATTTTTAGTCTCTCATGTATGTACGGCAACCCATATCATCTGTGTACTTTCGATATTTATCCCTTAAGTTTCAGGTTTGCGTCCAAACCATAAAAACATAAGGGATCGTGCCCAGGAGTTGACATATCTGTTTGGCGATATCATTTGTGGATAATATTGTCGATAACAGTTGCTAACTGTTAATTTGTAACGTGACACTTTTATTTTAACTCTTATCGGAATAACAGCCTATCTCTAGTTTGCAATTATATCGTTTACCCCCTTGCCCTCAAATACACCCGTCCTCTGAAGTCAAGGTCGTTTCTGAAAAATGTTTTTGATAGCGACTGACGGAAAATAGGATACGCTTGACTGAGAAGACATTGGCTTACAAGAACAAAGTAATCTTTCTTCACTGGGACAGGACACATTGACCACATAAATGCCTTGAAGGAGGAGATGCATTAATTTCGAAAATAGGGATGTTTTTTCGACACCAGTTTATCGACTGTTCCATTGTCTCTGTAGATTATTTTCCCGAATCTGTTTGTCCCCGATAAGGTATCGGAATTAGTATGGCATTGGTGATGGAGATGGACGTCTATCTGTGTCTGAATATAATTGCAGTGTGATTATACTTTCGTTTGATATCATTGGAAAGATGGGATTATAATTGTCTTGTGAACTCGGTACATTGCCATTTAGTCTTGGTTAATTTTTTAGACAAGGAATATGGTCTTCATTCCATGTTTTTATAATTTCGAATGATATTTGATGTGAGGATAACTTCAAAGCCCCCACATAAGGCGGTGCCACGTTTGCTAAGTCCTAGGGGCTCGAATCTCGAACCCCCAATAAATTATTGTAGGGGCCCGTGTCGTCCAAACGAGATGGATAAATATTTAATTCTTTTTCCAATGAATAACCGAATTAGTTGTTTCAACAAAATATCCCCACTAGGGGAGGCAAGACTCAGGTGTTCGACCCTCTTGGGACCCAATATTTTTATGGTTGGATGCCGGACCCTTCTCTCCAACCTGAGGGATAAGTATTAGAAATGTACATTTTTTATTGATAATGATATGTAAAAGGTATAAACAAAACAAGAGTTCTTAAATTGGGCAACTGGGGGTTTTATCCCCAGGAAGTGTGAAGAGTTTTTGAACTGTTATGTACAATTTATTTTCTAGGTTAAAAAAATTTATAAATCGTCATTGTTCTTATGATAATAAATGTATATAATTGCTTAAAGAAAAGTAGAACAATTTACAAATTTGTGCGTTATATATTTTTATATCATGAGGGAAACTATAATTTAACTTTGTATAACGGAACGGACGTATCAATTACGGAGTACCTGGCAGATTGACTGCTAACCTCCACATCATAATTAATAGAAAGTTTACTGTTTATAAAGATGCTATAAGAGGAGAAAAATTAAAGGGAGTAAGAATGCACTTGAAAAAGGTAAATAATTTAGACAGTAGATAGAATTTAGTAATTGATACGGATCCGATGGGGCACATTCGTTATTGAGTAAAACCCATAATGGCTCTTTTTCAATTTGTTTAAAAATTATTTTAGAACAACTATTTTAGAAAGTGTTTTGTTGTTCATCATGAGAATTATTCGACGTACTACATTAACTTTTGTGGTAAAAATTTATTTTGGGTATTGACACACTTTATCCAACTGAAAGAGTTCACAGAATTTAAGCACGCCCAACAGTTGATAATTGATGATAAATCCGGCCTTAATTAATGTCGTAAAACAAAGTGATGTATCCTCATATAGTTTTATAAATAAATTAGTCTATGTGTTTTACGAAATCAAGGAGCGTTTTAAATTGTGCTTAACAGAATTTTTCAGCTGAGAGTAATACAACTGAGACAACTTTTACTATATTTGAAGTTTTAGAATCGTACCGATTTAGTTTCATTTTGCTAGATTTATTATCCAGACTATGATTTCATTTCTGCAGCATGAACAATTATTTTTTATCTTTGTGAAAATATTTTATACATAGGTGCTCAGTGTAAGAATGCATGGCCTATATACATGGCAACGCTCTAACGAAAGAATGAAATTAAACATTATAATATATTATCTGATCGCATAGTATTTTCTAGTACATACTCACGTTGTTCTCAATAGAAATTTGAATTGCGGATAATGCATAAAAAGACCGATAAGATATGCAGAAAAGGATCTGACCTAAAATACTTGCAAGAATAAATATATTCATATATTCCGTGAAATGGAATTACGATCTATTATTTTTAGAAGTTAAAGCGCTTCTTGAATATTAAAAGTAAAAGAATTCTTCGTTACAATAGAATAATGTATTATTTTTGAATTGGGAGAAAAAATTATCTGAACTTATGAAAAAAGTTTGTGAATGATTTGAACAATAGAAGTAAACGAACAGAATTCTAATTTTCATGAACCAAGTTAGTAATTTCGAGAACACCAAGAATTAGCCTTTTCCCAAAGGACAAAACCTAAAAGATGGATGGACAGTCTGGAAGTTTTAAGTTCTGTGATGATAAAATTCCTATAATTATTCAACTTTTCTTAGTTTTCCTAAAATATCGTCTCCTCTTTTTCCTGCTTTAGATCAGTGTGTAACGTTTTGTTATCTCTTTCCGTCTTGTGGATTACTCTAATCCATAAAGGGGAAGTGTTATATTTCTTTTCTATTTTCCTGAAAGCTTGGAGATTGTCTGCAGAATGGAGCATTAGTTCGCAAAGTTGTTGCCAGTGTAGAGTAATAAAATTTGGTGTTAAGTATAATTGTATACAATGAACGAAGACTGCAGTTTCCTCTTTGAATTTTAAATCAGTGTTCATTTAAAACTTAATTCGCTCGTAAAAAAATAATTTTTAATCCCTAGACTTCCTTTTGGGTTCTTAGTTTTCGTATTTTGCATTGGATGTTCAGGGTATAAAATTGTTATTCGTTCTAATAGGATAAAGAATTGAATTTCAAAAAATAAATGTAACTGAATGATACTTATTTTTATATGTATGCCTTGTTTCTTGGACGCACAAAGAAAACTCTTCAAATTTCTAAATTGCTGTGGTATTATCTATTTCAACAAATGGTTTCGAATGACGAACTGACTGAAAGATATTTTACATCAATTCTAAATTCTTGCAGATAAGGGGGCCGTCGTGGCTCAGTGGGTATGCCCACTGCGCTAGCAACCTTCGAGTTGGAGCGGTGCAGGTTCGATTCCTGTCAGGTGCATTCCTCCCTGGGTGTATTTCTCTCTTCTGTGTCGGCAAAACTTTCATTGTGTGTGTCTGTTTATTACTTGATATTGTATGTCTTGTGTCTGGCGCAGCATGGCCAAATATGGCCCTTGTGCCATAAAACCCCAAAACCAACCAACCATCTTGCAGGATAAGGAAAGCCATTTCGGAGGAAAATAAAATCTATTCATTGTTTTTTAATTTAGTTCGCTTTCTACTAGTAGGAGATGGAAATGTATCTTAAAATTATAAATACATACTAGTAAAATGATAATATTTGTTGTTTTACTGTAATATGCATAATCCATTGGATCTAATGTTTATTAATTTTTACTATACAAGCATTTGGCGATGGTCTTATTCTTCCTTAAGTTATATAATTGGTGTAACAATAACACAAATGGCTATTATTACATCAATAACAGTACCGAGCAACTTTAGGTATTATTTGGTTCTATTGCACATCTTTTCTGTCTACAGAATTTTCAGAAACCATTTAAATTATTCACATAATTTCTAAAAGTGCCGAAACAAGAGGAACGATTCATACTCAGAAGTTTTTAATTCTTCCCACGGAAAATTATTGACTTACATTCAATTTCATCTAAAGAAAACACGCATCTGTTCTCGTAAGTTCAATAATTGATTTTTATCCACCTATTCCAAACATACATGTCAAAATTTCTACAATTTGATTCTTTTAAGAGAAGTGATTATAGAGTTTAGAGGTTTCTCTCTTGACATAATTTGTATAGCGTGGATGTTTGCTCACTTAACCTAGCACAGCTGCAGTATTTTTCTTGAATTCTTTCAAAAATCTCAAACGATTCTGGTATAAAAAAATATTAAGTGAGAATTTTTTGTTTTAAAATGACGGCAATGCTGATTGGAGACGTATTTTGAATGTTAGTATTTTATATAAATTCTGTTTTTTCAAGATCAGGTATTCTCGCTTTTCAGCTGGAGTTTTGTTTTTGACTGTCCGAGTGTGGAATTCGTACAAGAATAAAAATTGCAGTGTTTCCTTAACTATGTGTGGTAGGTAGATTACACTATTACTACTGTTCCTTTGCGGAATACTATAATATTGCACGGACTAAGTTCAGCATACAAAGAAGTCTTGCTCTACTTTTCTGTCTACTTCATGCAAAACGTACTGCTATGCTAACTGGGGTTCTTACTAAGGTTTCGTAAATGTAGGAGATAGCTGGGGCGGGGGGTAAGTATGGCATTCCTGGAAAGATGGAAGACCTGTTCACCCCACCCCTCAAAGCTGACCTTCAGTAGGGCAGTATGCTTTTGTCAAGAACATGTTTCAAGGTCGGCAGGCTTTCAAATATCAGAAAACAATTCTCTGTTTGAAAAATACCAAAGGTTTAACAGAGTCGAACAGCATAGGATCTTTTACCTTTCAAAAGGTGTGTTCTTATCTTTTCCCTTTGGGCAGTCTTCGATTTATCTCAACGGATCCAATCCAACCGCTGTAAGGTACTTAACTATTTCAAGAAGCATGTACACAAAACACCTGTTCGAATAAGTTGTGCGTATGGTTTATCCTTGCAGAAAAGCATCATTTTTACTGCAAAATTCCGTTCCAAAACTATACATAAATTGACTTTTTGATGTTGTAATTGACGATTGTGTAAAGATCATTTTTCAAACTGTGAATCCCAAAATGTATTTTATGTTCAGAATTAGTTGAATTTCTGCTTTGAGTCTGCTTTGATTTCCATTATGACAATAAGAATAGAAATATTTTTCATTTAAAAAAGTGTGTAGATTTGTACGTGACTTGGCAGTGCATTTTAAAAATTTAAAAATTCATATATCCTGCGGTTATTTTTCAAAACTTTTTCCGGTTTCCTTCTTTTTTAACTTCTTTGCGGTCCCAACCTGCGTTCTTCGCAAGACAAATTCTAGCTTTGTATCTGAGGTGCAATATATGGCCCTTTCAAACGAGATAACAACAGGATGTTTTTATTGCGAATCACAGAGCTTTGTCACAATTCGTTTTTTCTAAGTCCATACATATTTTACAGTAATAATTCTTTTAAAAAGAATGACTCAATCCTTATTAAAATTTCTCCAGTGTTTAGAATAATAAATAAATGTATATTTCTAAGACTAAAACTAGGCCTTTAATTCGATCAAGATAAATTATTTACAGCTTAATTTCATCTTAATTAGCATCCTGTTAATCTCTTGACAGTAATATGAGAAGTGTTACTTTGAAGGTACAGGTTTAAATATAATAAAGTAGTGAATGATTGAAAATCCATATTGGTGGGCCAGAGTGTCAGTATCGTACCTGTAATGAAAGTCTATGAAATGGAAAATAGACATGAAAGAAAAAAGTATTGAAAAATGAAACTCCTTTCTCTCCTGACTAGGTTCTTTGGGTAAACTATTGATCCATTTGGATCAATGTTCTTTGTAATTTTGATCCGCATTCTTTTCTTCAGAGATTGCTTTTTATAGGCCAAGTTCTCATTCTTTGTGATTTCGATTTCCATGATATCGATTCATTCACTCTTTCAAGTGCATCAATGGAACAAAAGTAATCAGATGGCCTTGGCTGTACTCTCTTCGCATACCAAAATGAATAATTCGCCGATATCATTACAACATTGTACCTATATTTTCTGCTACAGTTAGGTTTTGTATCAAATTATTCATACTTAAAATTCTAGATATTGATTGAATACGACATCGGCAAACGAAATGAATGATCTAATTCTCAAATTGCTGAGCTCATTGATTCTGACTATATGCGTTGTTAGGTACGTTATTAGTTAGTATATGGTGTTAAAAGAGTGCATAAATCGAATAATTTATTACATGTGAAGAAACTAGACTTTTATATTTGTCTCTTTGATTTTTTAAAGTTTTGTCTTTGACACACCATCTTATGTTATTTTCTATGAATAATGGTGGTGATACACTCGCATATAAATATACATAAATTCTTTTCAAATCAAGAAAATACCTAACTGTCAAATAATTCAGAGTGGGTTCGCCATAGAGATTCACTTTTACTTTATACTTTTTTGCAAATAAATGTTAATTTATCTGTAATTTCGACCTTATCCAAAACTAAAATTGTTTTCCTGTCAATAAAATTGATCTAATCCTGTCAATAAAACTGAATGATTTCTGTAAGTGTTCAATACGTGAGACTAGTTTTGCTATACACACATGAGATGGCACCGTTACCTACATAGTACGTATATGTTTTGATTAAATAATTCGTCATTTACTGGATAGGTGTGTTATGACTTTCAAGCTTGTTCAGTGGGATGGTATTGAGCTGAAATAGAATCGACTTAAGCAGGATTGTGCCCCGAATGTTTTCAAATCTTAGTTGCTTCAAACCAGAAAAGTGACACTGCCCCCTCAGAGGAAGACCATTTGTCCAGCTTAAAATCTAACCTATATAGAAAAATTATACCTATCCTTCATTATAGTACATGAGAAAATCTCCCGTTGAGGTTTCAGATCTCAACATGTCTAGAAGGGTTTTTCCATGATGACAGAGGGCCGCGGTAGCCCTGTTGGAAGAACAACGGATTAGCAACCGGTGGGTTGCGAGTTCGAATCCAACCAAAGACCGTAGTGTGCAAAGGGGCTGGTGCACGTTAAATCCGTCGTGGCCTCAAATATCCTCACGTTGGCTTGGTGTGGAAGTTTGGAGAGTGGGGTGTCAGCTCAGACGTTGCCTCGTCATCTGACCGCGGTTCAAAATTACGTGGTGTTGTCCTCGGATCTTTCCCTTGGGGATTGAACCCGGACCATCGCCAATAGCCCGTTGTGTTGCTTCAGTGTGACTTTAATTAAAATACCATACCATGTTGGCAAGCTTGTGCACTGGACTTATAAAACGCATACCTTCGTCGATGGTACCAAGTCCACCAGATGTAAAAAAGGGCCAGCCTCTCCACATCACAACCTACATTGTATCAATGTCAATGACCAAGAAGTCTCCAACCCCATTACAACCAGCTGAAAAATTAATTTTACGCAACATCCATGTCTTGGTGTAGAACTTATCTAGCTCTATGGGATAAGTACCAACCAACCAGTTGCTTCAATGAATGATTTAAAATACTTAGGAAAAAGAAAGGAAATGTTTTTCATTTACAACTGGAACAAATTTGTTTTCATTATAAGTGGAAAAGAATCGGCGATGGCTCCAATTCAATGGCTGATTGGTTTTGGGGAATAACATTTAATACAGTAAAGCTCAAATAAGTTAGTTCAACAAGTTAATTCGTAGTTTTCTGCTTCATTTGTTCGTATGAGAGGAAATTTTAATGTAGGTAACTAAGTCACTGAAAAACGAGGATTTTATTTCCCGTTATCCTATACGAATACATTCAGGAAACGTGTTGTACCTCAAAAACATTAGCGCCATCTGTATTTAGCTTTGCAGAAAAAGCCACTCATGTAACAGACAACACGTGTCTTACAACTAAAGGAGATAGGTATTGATGCAAGTCTGAAAATGCTAGAACTTTAATTTTCTATTTCCAAGGTTATAGAAAAATGCCAAATTTTTGTTAAATCCTTGAAAAGTCCTTGCATTTTGCTTGGCCCTAGGTTCAACAGGCTCAGGGTTTGAATCTCGGCGTAGGCATATATTGTCGAAGTGGTTCGGAATCCACTTAAAGCTGTAGGTCCCGGTTAATTAGCCCTCGCGTTGCAAAAACTGATCGAAAAGCGAGGAACCAAGCTTTGAATTTTCTCAAACTTTACGTTTTTTCGAATCCTAACTGTATCCGCTGCATCGGGCATGTTCCTTTTTGTTATAGTGGTTTAGTTAAACATTTTTTATACAGTTCCTTAAAACGAAATATTTGCATATTTAACTTCCAATATTTTTGCGTTGAATTTTAATTTCTTTGTCTATTTCGCATGTCAATTTCATTTTGATGTTAAAAAACAATAAAATATCCAAATAATTTTCGTTTCTTGTTGAATTTATATCATCCGACAAAAAAGGAATACAAAGTATGTACATAGTTCGTTTCAGAGGCGAAGCTAGAGTTTTTGGGACCTGGGGCAAATAAGGCTGATGATTGTCCAAAACAAAATTTCGTATTTAATATGTAGATAATTGGGCGATATACTAATGGTTCCCAATATTCTTTGAATTAATTATCGAATATGCATAGACTAACAAAAGGGCGAGTTTTGTTAATGGCTTTTATTCATGGGTCGACAAACTAAGAAACCCCCGTCATGCTTTATTCCAGAAGTCATTGTTGCTCCAGAAGTTTACGAGAAGATAATTTTAACAATTTGCCTCTTCCCTCTTTTCTAGGGCTGCGGTAGCCCAGGTGGTAGAGTCGAGGATAAGTAACCGGAGGGTTGCGAGTTCCGAGACTCGATCCAACCCAAAACCATCTAGTACATGAGGACTGGTGCACGTTACATCTGTCGTGGCCTCACGTGTCTCAGGTGCCAACTCAAGTCGTCATCTGACCGTAGTCCTAAATTACGAGGTGTTGTCCTCGGATATCCCCCTTCGGGATTGATCCCGGACTGTTGCCAATAACCCGTAGTGTTGCTGCATTGCGACGTAAATTCAAGTAGCCACCCTCTTTCTGATTTGCGATACGATTGAGCATAAAAACTGTCTTTTAAGCTATGTGCTCCAAAGATACGAGTGTATGAAAACACATTCATTTCACACTCTTAGCACTGGAAAATAATTCAGTGGCAATGTCGCCAAGGAAAAAAAATCGGAATCTGGACTTGCTAAATTGTTATGTAAACCTTGAAAAGAAAATAGTAAGCTTTTTAATTTTAAAATTTAAATTTCTTGGCGAGATCTTCAATGTCTGTTTCATTCTTAATTAGTACATCTTGTTTTAGCAGATTCATTTTGTATCTGAGCAACTAAAATTTCTAGTAAAATTGAGTTTAAGAGGAGGCATTTTTGCTAAGATTTTTAAGAATTTATTTTAATGCTAATATTTCGCAAGTGCTTTGGCTGTGGCAGCCCTGTATTCGGCAATACTTTTCTCATTAAAATCGTATTTTTATTTCAACTGTTTCTCTTCAGACGTCAGATTTCAACTTTCTCTCTCCCGAAATGTAAAAAAAAATTAAATTGAAAAGTCATTTCTTGAATTAGTTTGTGGAACAAAATTTTTTAAATGTTTGTAACGCTGCGCTGTATTGAATAGTATGGTTAACTTCGGCGAGACAAATAAAGCATAATCAAAATGTTAGTCGAATCCTAAGGTAAATAAGTAAAGCAATAACGGTAATAAGAAAAATAATAACATAATTAAATTTTCCGTTTTCTGAAACGTGTTGAAATTCCATCAAAAACAGAAAATAATCTAACGAATTCAAGTTGCGCCTTAACACTGGCCAAAAGCATTTGTTTGATTTAAGTAAAAAAAATACTACTTGTTTAGTTGCGAAACTACGTTTCACATTTCATTAGATGTTAAATGACCCGCCAACGAACACGGGTTGTAATTTTAACTTTATACCGTGTGAAAGATTAATGCTATCAGCTAATGCTAACTGTTTCGATGCAAATGAGTAATCATGAAACCAATTGAACTTTTCAGCTCAATTTTCTTCTTTCGTTTTTACCTTGAAGAGTGAGTGAAATTGCTCAAAAAATACACTACACTCAATTGTGGATAATGATTTTTTTTGTACGCTCCAACAAAAACGGGGAAAAAATTATTTAAAATAAAGTTAACCTTAATTTTCAATAATCCATTAAAATAGATGTTTCGCGTAGTTTCAGTTCGTGTTACTTCCTCAATGCACAGATGCGGGAAAACATCGAACAATCCCTATCTTTTCGCGCGTGATTCATAATAGAACGCATTCAAAGGTACCACTCAATACTAAATAATGCCTCCTATAAATTAATATGAATAAAGTTCGCTTAATGGGTCGTTTTCATATGAAATTGCTCGCAGACTTCATAATTTCTAAGACAACATTCAATTCAGATGCCAAATTTCAAATCTGAACCACAATTTAACCTCGAATGCAAAGTTTCAAATTATTCGGTTCAGCCGTTTCCTGATTATGACTGTAGAATCCGCTCCCCCCTACAATACCGGGTTCAGAAAATTTCACTTTACGAATTATTATTTTCTAATTAAAATTTCACTTTTCGCAATTATTCTGCCTTGAGCTGAATTAAATTTCATTTGTTTACATGCCACCCCCACGACCGCTTTAATTGCATTATAGACTTATAGACCTTGAGCAAAGCAGTGCGCTGAGGTTCCTACTCCCACATTTGCATTAATGAAAATGTAATCAATATGGAATTACAGGAATAAAAATGCAATGAATAAAATAAAACCTTAAACGGCTCTTTGCTAATTTCAATGAAATTAATGTGCGTTTTTCAAGTTACCGAGCCTTTCTAAATCAAAGAGCATATCCGAAGGCTACACAGAGCCACTTCTGAGTACTTTTCACACTCTCAGATTCGTTCCTGAGGCTCACAGAGCTGCTTCTGAGTACTTTACATGCACAGATCCGTTCCTGAGGTTCACGGAGCCGCTCTATGCTGCGCACAGACCCGTTCCTGAGGTATTAGCTGCGCAGTTACAAATCTCAGCAAGTCGCCCCCTTTTCAGAGAAACATGATTTTCATAAGGTATAACCTTCGTCAAGCACGTATTCAGACAATAATTTCGAAGACGGTGCCCAGTCATTTTTCCCCCGCAACCCAAAATGCTGTAATGTTAAACGAGCATTGTGTTTTGATTTTCTTCGACTGTTTTCAGACTCGCACGTATATTTTTACAATATGATTTACGAAAACTTCTATTTTCTCTAAAACAAAACTAATATATGTGTCTGATAGCTTTTTAATTCCAAAATCATTTCGTGAAGAATCTGCCACTCCCTCTTACATCTTTGCCCTTGATGAGTGCTCTTTGAATATTCTAATGCAAGTTAAGAACACAATATGCAGATCCATAAGTATCTTTTATTGCAATAAAAAGAACCAACTATGTACCAATAAGTATAAAATTACCATCGGAAAACTTATTGACTTTACATGTTTATTTAAAGTATAGTGGAGACATACCGCGAATGTCTTTTGGCCGGGCGTGCAAGTGACGTCCAGCACACCACTCAAGTACGGCCATGAATGTATAACTGAATCGATTTTTATTAAGATATATATGTCAACAAGATTTCACTATGAAAATACCAAATTGAATGAATGATCGATCAGTACCTTCCTAGATAGCTTGGGGAATCAGGAATAGTCGAAGGAAAACCAATTTCACTTCAGAATGACATTGACCCGAGTTCAGTAATTCACATCAAGATATTTGATTGAAAAAAGTTATTTCTAACCGTTATCCTTCACTGTCAAACAAAATCAAGGTTTATTTCATTGCTTTTCTAACTTCTTATGTGATAGAATCAGGCTTCAGTGCTGTCTCACCCAGCCTCTTTTTAAACAAAGAAATAGACGGCAAACAACTGAATGCTCTTTGCAGTCTGTTCTTTTGGCATCCGATATTTTAGTACCTTCCAGCCAGATATTAGAAAGCCTATATCGTTGCACCTTGTACGTTCATCCTACTAAAACCGTTATGACCGTGCAGTTGTAGGTAATGTGAAAAATTACAATTTTATATTCTACTATAATTTATATTAGGTAAATTAAATGGGTTTGTTATATTTTATTTTTGAAATACGAATGTTATGCATAGCATTAAATTTTTACACCCTAACCCAATTAATAGTACAAATGAAGTGTACGTGTAAAGGTATGTTTGAAATGCAGCTTGAGCTCTAAACAGAAACTACTTTTCAGACATATTTATACAAAGTATTTGTATACGATATTACGTCTAAAAATGTAGCATTTGAAAGGTAAAAATAAAAATATCTTTCTTAATAGTGTTTGTATTTAAATTTAAATGATATACTCCGCTCATGTGAGTTGGCAGCGCGTCACGAGTTCTGAACGAGTATATTTTTAAAATTAGGGTTGAAACGTAAAGAAAAAGCGCTTCCACAACTAGCGTATCAGCGGAGATTCTGGTTCACAATTTATCGTTTTGCCAAAAGCTATAGCAGTGATAACGAGTTTTCGGGGGAACCATCCACGGCGATCGCCAATCATGCTTTTGGTATGGCAGTCTTCCCCTAACGAGCTTCCACACCTTTTCAGGAATCAACTGCCTACTAGTCGGAGCCGCAATGTAGGGATGTTTTGCTTGGAAAACCTTACCTCCATGAGAACTACCTGCTTTTAAAGAGGCTGAAAGAATATTGAAATTTAATTCTTTAAAGGGTTCAATTATGTTGAGAGAGTAGTGCCTGAGGCAGAAACAATGCAGTCAAGAAAACAAACTAAAAACATAATTGTGTGTATTGCTTACGTACGTAATCCATTTGTTGATTAAAATGTGATATCCCTACACATATTTCGCTAACGTACGTGGCACAGAAATCTACGTTATTTATATATCGAGGCGAATGTGTGTGGCAACAAACGGATATAAACAATATCAAATCAACCTCTACGGGATTCGTAAACCAATTTTACAGCTTAGTTTAAGTATGGACCTGCATAATATAGCTAAACCAACTAGTTTATAAAAAATAGCTAATACAACATGTTGAAAACATTTGAAAAACACATAATCCCTGAAACTCCTAAAAATCCCATTTCGAATTCCTGAAGCATGTAAACGAAAAGTTGTCATCTCTAAAGTTGCAATTGTTCAAGTAGTTATTTAAGAATTAATCACTTTATTTACGGTAGACAGCAGAAAAACCTGTTCCAAAAGCTAGAAAAACTTAATTTCTTATAGCTGTTAAAATATATGATTATCCGTGCGGACATTAGACTAATTGCAAGCACACAATTGTATCGACTTCGGTTTATTTATAGATGCAGACACTCGACAATATTGATTTTCCCTAAGACACATGCTGGGCTCTTTCTATATTTAGAATGTTTCCCACGACTTGGCTTCGAGCTATTGCGCACATACCGCACTTTTCGGCAGTACCTGAAAATGTTTATTTTATTTTTAAAAAAATTTATTTTAATCCCAGAAGGAATGAAATACAGAAAATTGATTTATGTTATTCTTGCTTTTTTTTCCAACTGATAAAGCTAGTCTAGCGCCAATTTTCGTAAAAAAGTATTGCATTGGTAAGGATGTAACATTAAATTTACCTTTTTATAAATAAAAATCATTTTTTTTAAAATTTGTTAACTGTATTTCTGCTTCCTTTCAGCGAACATAAATTTTTGGATTGATAATTCGGTGTACATACTATCGCAACAAACTAAAATTAATAGAATTCCGGGTTAACTAAATTCGTGGTTCTCAACGTATCCACTGTTTTGGCGACAATTTCACGACCACCTGTTTCAGATTCTAATTTTCGGTTTATTAGATTCGTGACCGATGTTTTCTATCCTTAAGAGAATGAATAGTTCATCTCCTCTAGGTTAGATAATTAGGCCTATTTAAATAATTATAAAAGGAGTAAAACATTTATGGTTTTAAGATGAATGTAATTTACTCACTTGCTCTTGAATTTAAAATGATATCCTTAAGGACGTCTAGCGTCCAATCTTTGAAGTATTGTGATGTCTAGGACTGCTACATGTGGGCAGTGAAGTATAAGCCCAACCCTTAAAAATTGAAAAGTACTAAATTTTTGTAATGTGTGTGCAAAATACATTCATATAAGGTGATAACTTCCCATATTGCCTGCCATGTTAAATAGTTTCGACCACTCTATAAACACACATTTCTTATTTATAAATTTAAAATAGCTTTTGAGTACATTTTTGATATCATTACATTAACGGACAAGTTTTTTGCCATATATCTTATCAATTATTAACTTGCTCATTAAATTTTATCTATTAAACTGGGCTTTTCTGCAATGTTCAAATTTCAGTTTCAATTTGCCTTTTGTTCCTCGGAGCAGTCATTAAACATGTCATACGTAACGAAAGCAAAAACATAATACGGGATAATTCAAAAATATTTTCTGTGTATGGTATACTGTAACATATATAATAAATATTTTAGATTGAGGTATGCGCAATAGATAGGATTACGCAATGCGTTATATCATGTTGGATTTCAAAAAGATTTATAGGTCTTATACCCATATTAGTTTCTGGGATTGCGAACAAACTCTATCAGTCCCTTTTGTAGCAGTTTTTCTCTTTCTTGATATGCGATATAGCTCATTATACAGCCGTATGTAATTATTATGCATACGATGAAAGGTATAATGAACAATGATAATGTTCACCACGATAAAAATCTGTATGTAGCTTCTCATTACCATAACTAACCGATGTTTCGGGTTTCTTTTCAATGCATGAGCTTTGTCAACGTCTTAAAAAAACGTCCAGGTATAGAATTTGAAACAAAAAACGGGTTTGATTCCTAAGGGAGAATGGAAGTTAGCGTCGTTTTGTAGCTGTTAGTTAAGGAAAATGGGCTAAGCGCCATTTTTCCTTTTTAGATGGTTTTATATTTGAAAAAATGAAGTAGCATTATTAAACTCGCATGCCAATGCGATTCGTGCCTTCTGTGTGCCTGAAGCATAGATTAAAGGATTTATCCTACTTCAAGACAAAAGGGGAGAAATGTACTTTAAAACCATTATTATTTTTTTAAATATATATTTTTTCAAGAGAAACAAACCTCTTGCCTATATATATAACTCTTTCCTGTAGGTAAATTTACAATTTAGTGACATTAATTTATTTTTCTATTGTCTTGAATTATGTTATTTTTCATGGACTGTATTATCGTGATTCACTAAATATTGCATTTTTAAAGTGATTGAATCCTAAATGAAACCAAATTGTACCCAGCTTCGTCCTTGTTTTATGTCATCCCACTAATAACTCTAGTGATCCAACAAATTCTTTTCCTGTGACAGTTTTCTGAGCCTTTAACTTTTTATTTATTCGATCTCGGTGCTATATGTGGTCTTAAAAACTTGGTTGAGGGCAAGTGCGTGACTTTCTGAAAACGAATGTTCTATTTTTTCATGACATGTTTGTAACATACTCAGTATATATTCTCTCCACCTTTCTCCCACACCATCTATCGTTATCATATTCCTTCCATTATAGTCTCTTTTCCCATTCGGAATTTTATTTCAAGAAAAAGAAAGGAGGGTTGAAAATCGATATTTAGATACATTTCAAAGCTTTTCTCGACGCTTTGGTTTTTTGAAAACTACGAGCTTTGTCGGCGTTCCCAATATTTTTATTTCATATCGTAGTCAAAAGTAGGAAATCAATTTCTCACAACTTCATCCTCATTGGGGCATTATATTGTTCTGTACTGTGTAGGCGATAAATAATTGAAAGAAAACTAAAATAATTTCGGGTTCAAAAACTCCATTCGACCTTAATGGCAAACAATTTTTTTTTCATGAGGTTTGTACTTTTGATCTTGATATCAGAACTTGAACGGAGCATCTTGTAATGAATCGTATAACTTCAAACGACGTTATTATTTTATGTAAAGTTGATTATTATTTAATTATTATCATTCCATTTCATTTATGTTATGCTTTGCTGTGTTTCTTTATTTCCAAATAAACCTTTACATTTTCTTCTTATTCGAATTTTTAATTATTTCTACGCGACTTTTTTTGTCTGTTCTAATTTTATTACATTTTGTTTTGATAGCTGTTTGGAAATTTTACTTGGAGTATTATTTACCACTAAATTCAATTATAAACACCTTTTCAGTTTTAGTAGCAGAAAATTGTCAGGCGGTAATATGCCCTGTCTTTCCCAACTCGAATCTAATCGTGTGTTCATTTGCTAAATTTCTTATTGTGTTGAGTCTTCTGCTTTTATTAGACGCCACCCACATTTTAAAAATATATTTCCAAGTTAATATTTAAAAACATTTATTTTTCGCTGCATAAAGATTCCAAACTTTGCCACTGATTGCAGCTTGCTTAGGAAAACTGCACTGTCAAGTTTGGGGAATATTTATTTTTGTGATAGTCTACTAATTATGCTCAAAAAGATACCATTTCTGCCTGTTATTACGAAGATGACATTTCCAACTCCGTTATTTTGACAGTAGTAGCTACTTCTTTTGATTTCACAAAGATGACTTCTCTCCGTCTACTGACATTTTTCACTACATAGGAGCTAATCAGACCGGGAATTACGACTTAAAGTGTGAATAGTTCCGAACCACTAAGAACCTCCATGCTCAGATCGGGATGCAAGCAAAGGGCCAGAGCGCAAACCACTTGGCTACCAGACCAGCCCATAAATATCGGATCGAAGCAAATCGATCCACTGATAACGTCACAAAACGATTGTGTGTGTGTGTGTGTGTGTGTTTTTCCCCAATACCGAACAATACCATCCACTACAGACAAAGCAATATAATAATCCTTAATTAACATCTAAAAACATCCTGCGAACTCGCCTCTTTCTATAAATACACATACCCATATGGATATTAGTATACTTTGAAGTAATCGCCATAATAGAACCATTTCTTGCACGGCAGTCAGACAAACGCCGAATGCCAAAACAAATCGGCAATCTGTGTTCCACATTGTTTCCTTTTGTCGCAACAATTAAAAAACAATGGCACATCCACATTGCGTGACAAGGATCCGGTTCGCCCTGCATTGTCAGACCCTGCGATTCTCTGATTAAATATTTGATTTGGTTCGTCTTGGACCCTCAGCAGCTCGGGTGCCCAACACCGCCTCTCTTGTTTGATGAAGCAGGCAATTAAGAACTGAGCAACCAGGAACAGCCTTGAACTCTGTGTATGAGTGTGTGATACGGAGTGTAAACTAAGCAAAACCAGATGCTGTGGGACAGTTTCGATATCCGAGCGGATGTAGCGTGAAACGGTTTCTTCTTGGTTGCTATCGAAGATGAGTTGGTTTCATCGCTGTGACACTGAGTGTCAGATGGAGCCGAGGTCAATGGTAATTTAGTTGCAGAAAAAATACAAGACTAATGTATTCATAAAGATAACCTTCTTGAGTTCCTGCAGAATGTTTTTCGGCTATTAGTTCATTTGAATAATATTTCCTTTACGGAATATTGTTTCATTGTAGGGCTCAGTTTTCAAGCTTTCTTCGTGCATTGACAAAATGAATGCAAACTTATTCTATTTTACCGACCTCTCACTTAACTAGTTTGAAAGTTTTCGTTGTCTATCAAAAATTGTTACCCGGATTTATGACTCGTTTAGTTCCTTTTTCATAAAACAATCGATTATTCAGTGGTTCGTGTTTCAAAAGTCAAAAAATGTCATAAAACATTTTTTTGTGATGGTCAGAAAGAAAGTCTTAAAGCTTTCACAGATCTGTTGACAACTTTGCAATTATTTTTGCGAAAGAAATATATTTCAAAAATTGAAGACCAAATTAATTAAAAGTTTTAAAATATTATTTTGGGGAACTGCCTTTGATTATTGTATGCATGTAATATATTATTAGTTGTACTGTTTATTTCATTACAATATTTTAGCCTTTAACGAATGCCTGATGAATATAAATTAATCACATTTTCCCTTCATTTTGTTTCAGAAAAATAAATTCTTATGCCTCTTTTCCATTTTCGTGTGCACCCAAAAATAATTTTTAAATGTATCCAATTTATAATAGCGATGCACTAATAGAGTAAAATTTATGAATAGGAGGAAAATATTTCCATTTTCCTTTCATCATAATCTCGAGAAACAGTTTGTAATTAAATAACACACTTCATGATTCCCATTCTCTTTTCACAGATTTTCTCGCGAACTTTCTTGCCGTACCTCATAGGAAAGAGCTGAAAATCGTTAGAACTCGATTTCTTCCTCATAACCTGTGAGATTCTTTGACCTAGAGAACGCCCATGACAAGCATTAGTGCCTTCAATTCCTTTCGCACGTGCTTTCCGAGTTCATTATTCTTCCTTTTTTAAATCTTCGTTTGGTGGATATAGTAAAAGTATTCATACAACTAACTGATGAGAAAAAAATGGCAAGTTCCTCTTATGTGATGTGATCAAACTTTTATATTTTTTGAAGATCTAAAACGATTTAACAGAAAAAAAAGAACTTCCACTTCCTCATTACGATTGCAGACTCCTTTTACGATTTGAGAAGGGAGAATTGTGAACGTAGGAAAGAAGAAAAAAATAGAAAAAACGTCGAGGAAGACATTTTCAGTAAGAACTGCTTTGATAAAAAAATGAGTCCAGGAAGAATGAAAAAAGAAATGTTAGCAAAAATCAAAACTCGTAGTGTCTATTAGTACCCTTGATTTAAACCTTGATGGTTCAGTCGTAAAACCAAATTGTAATTAGTACTTCGCTTCTTTCTTTACTTTCGTTTGATTGTTTAATACACCTTAGCACAATTCCTCCGGTTTATGACCTTAGTTTTCTATTTTTTGCTACTTTAACACACGATTAATTCTTTCGTTATTTTATCAAATACTTTTTATAACACTTCCAATAATTGAATAGAATTGTGTATTATTTTTTTGGGGAAATAGGGTAATTGAGTGCTAATGAACTTGGGGAGGATTATGAATAATTTTTGATTTCATGAACGCTTCGTTGACTTTAAAATGTTCAATGATAGTTTTGGAACTTTCATCAAATGCATCTGTCACTACTGCATTTACTTTTTTTGTAAAACAGTGTGTTACCCATTTGCTTTAAAATTACGGAAAAGGAAAAAAAGCGGTAAGTAGTTCTATGAAAACATTCCCATTTCCAACTATTATCTCTTTTTATTGTTCCGGAATTTGCCTACCGGTTTTGAGAAATCTTTGATTTTTCCATTAATGTATGTTTTCTATGCTGTTATTTCAAAAACTTAAAACATAAGGTGTCAAACATCGAAAAATAAAATTGTAATCTTGCCGTAAATTCAAATTTCCTTAAATATCTAACAACTCCCGCATTTCCAGAGTGCATTAGTGACAGATGTGTCGAGGCCCATCTGTTTCTCAATGTCAATACTGTTCTGTTAGTTCAGGCAGTTTTGCTCATAAGAATTGACGTTCAACATCTGATGCACGTCAGTACGAATCCTTAGTTTCACTATCAAGGTTGAAAACTCATTGTATACGTGACCTTTCTCATACAACGTCGTAAAGTGGAACATTCGATAAATAAAACTAATCTCGTTTTCTGTTGAACGAAGTTCTTCCTAACAATAATGTGACCCCCTTAAAATAATGAACGGAATTTAGTCCTTTTTCTCTTAATGCTACTTTCACAGAGGAAAAGAATTTTATGAATAATTTATACATACGTTCAAAAAAATTTAATTTCAATATAGAACCGAATAGCGTTTCTGAATATATAAAGACGCACTTGAAATAGTAAAAATGCTTCTGAAAAGCTGTTACTTGTATTTCGTTTTAAGCAACATTATTAATTTGTAAACTAATCTATAAATTTCAATTAATCTTGGAAGATTCTCCCGCTTGCTCCGAACAATTTATTTGTATTACGTTTTACACTACGAGAATTGATTAATTACTCAATATACCACACAGTGCTTCATGTTCTAATCATTACATCAGGATTTCAGTCATCCAGAATGTGAAATAGTTTGATGTTGTATTCAAAGAAAAATTGAACATTAATTTGAGAATTTGAAAATAGAAAGAATCGACTAATTTATACATCCTCCCAAAAAGCAAAAAAGAGTTTCTAAAATTAAATTTCGTGCTGTTTATATTTGAACTTCTTTCTAAATTCTATTATATATAATCTTTTATGGGTGTAAATTTGATTTTAAGTGACCTTATAATTAGTTGCATTGATGCAACCTAGCCTCAAATAACGCCAATCGTCAAATATCTTTTTTTCTACAATCACTCTGGATAACTTTGACCCACTTCCAACAGTTTTTCCAATCTTACTGAATTTTATATATTTCTTGTTATTGCCAGAAAAGCAGTTATATTATAATAAAATTCTGTAAATGTAAAAACTAGTAAATATAAAATGGGCCAAAGTTATACAACGATTAAGGGTATACAAATAAGGAAACAGAATATACAGACGCACAAAAGTATGCAATATTTGGCATGAGAGCATTCGTAATAGAGCGTCGGTCAGACCGCGTTATATCGAAAGAGAAGCATCCTTTTTCTTACTTTTATTTACTTATTTACAAATAGAAAAGTTGTATTCGTAATACGATTCATTCGTAATAATTGATAATTTATTAATCATAATAATTCGGAGCACGATTCCTAATGTTAAAACTTGGAAGATTTTTCCGAGACAAACAGAACGCGCATGTGCGAAGTCTCGAAAATTCGTCTAACGTTAGAAATCGTGCTCTGCCCATCCACTTGTTGAATTCATAGTCCCTGGAAATAAGAAAGAATGACAAAAATATCGTCAAATCCCTTACTGACTTGGTTGATTTTCAACACTCTCTTGGAAGCCTATTCACTTTCACCACAAATACGAACTCAGCTGTACTCTCAGATTTGAGAACGCTATCGTGGAATTTTATGTGAAAGCATTCCAAAGGTAGCCATTCCAGTGTACAAAAAATGAAATCAGGATGTCCCTTTTGTTTCCGAATATAGTGCAGCTTCCGGGTGGTGCCTCCTTTATTATTTTGATATCGGATCGGGACATTCGGAATCGACCGTCGGTCATCAGGAAGCAGGTCGTTGTTCGTTTCGCATCGCCACCACAGAGAGGAAGGGTATTTTTTCCGGAATTCGCCCTTCAATGTTCTCTTCACTCTTCCCAATATTTGTTTCCATTATCTCCCGTGCACTCGTTCAGTGTTGGAGGTCTCTCCCGTCACTTTGAAATGCCTTTCTTCGGAAAAGTGGCTTGCTGTTCGCGCAATCAGAGCGCAGGATGAAGCCATTGCTGAAAAAGAAACGGTGTATCGCCTGCAGTTCTGGAACTCGTGGGAGCCCTTTCTCTTTCGGCATCTTTCTCCTTGATTGCTTTTGACGGCAAACAGCCTCACTTCATGCAGTCGGTTGGGAAACAGAATTGTTTTGTGTTGCGAAAATAGAAACTGCTCTCTCGCTCTCTTTTATTTGATTTGTAATTTGAATTGAGTTTCGGTTTCAGTTCGGACTGCAGTGAAAAGGTTATCTGTTAGAGATGGGCAAAACTGTTATTTTAGGATAACAGTGTTAACTGTTATGGTCATTTTGTGATAAGTTATTAACTGTTACTATTATCAGTTTGCTACCTGTTAGCAACTAAATTTTTTCCTAGAAATCGATATTAACGGTTAATTTTGACAACTGTTTAAAGTTTCGCCTTGATGTGTTTTTAAAATATTTTGTTTATTTTCATCAAATATTCTAAAATTTTTAATTTTTTAAAATTTAAATCTATTTGAATCGCGCATCACGACAATCCCAGTAAAATTTTTCGATTTCTGATAATATTTTCGATAACAGTTGGCAACTGTTATTTCACGATAACCTTATTCTTTAAACTGTTGTCGGAATAACAGCTCATCTCTTTTCTGACGTAAATTCAAGATCCCTTTGCCCCACGCCGAAAAAACTATTTCTAACTGTTTTATGCGCAATGCAGCTTACAATTTCCTCCGTTTTTGTGCTAAAATCTATAACAAATGCTATCATCCATTTTTTATGGTGATGGAAGCCGATTTTTGCTTAATGTAATCCAAGAATCGAATAAACCAAGTTTACAGAAAATAAGAACACCCCCTCAAACGAAAACTTCTTCATGTTATAAATATGAATGCTGAAATTTGCTGTAGATAAATCGAGTGGGAAAACAGGTCTGCAAATATACTGTCTCGGCTCACACAAAATACAAAACTTGAGAACTATAACTACGAGGGGTGTTCAAATGAAAAGGTACGAAACGACACTGTGGGTATAATTGAAGTCTTTATTCAAAAGTAATCACCAGAGGCCTGAGCACAACTATCTCACTGTTTCACGAGCCGAAGGATTCCCTGTTCCCAGAATTCCTGTATCTGTGACAAGAGCCAGAACTCCACTGTGTCCTTCAGTTCGTCGTCCGAGTTGAAGCGCTTCCCTTTGAGATGTTTTTTAGCGGACAAAACAGATGGAAGTCGCAGGGCGATATGTCCGGGCTGCAGGGCGGATGCTCAAGCTGCTCCCTCTTGAACTTAGCCAGTACACTTTGTGTGACCCTGGAGACTTGTGGACGCGCGTTATCGTGGAGCAGAATCACTCCCTCCGTGAGCAGCCCGGCCGTTTGCTCTTGATGGACTTGCGTAGGCTACGGAGTGTCTCACCTACCGGTTTAACACCTTCCACAATCAGAAATCTGATAACACCTCGCTGCTCCTCAATCGTCGAACTTTGCAATGTGAACGCCATGATGTCCTCACACGCACTGCCGCGTCAATTGGACGGAACATACAACTGCCTGCTTCTCTCCTGCGTCATGTGCGGGCACCCGCGCATGCGCACAACCACGCCGGTACTCGTACATTCGCGTCCCTAGATGTCTCACTACATTATCCCAAAGCGGCATATTCAAATTTCAACCGGTTTGGTTGTTACGACGTTTCGTACCTTTTCATTTGAACACCCCTCGTATATTTATTGACATCGATTCAAATTGTTCTATCCTAAGTACACAGAGAATTACTGTACTATCGTAAGTACACAAAAAGTGGTTTCTGGAAAGGAAAGCTGGTGATATCCTTTCGCATCAAAGAGATCAGATACTGAGAAGTTGGCAACGTTCTTGACGCTTTCCAAGTACATGAAACGCCAATTATAGTGACTCCAACAACTGTCAAGAAAAGGTACGTACAGCGTGAACATATACTGCTCATATGACATAGCAATCTACAAGACGAGAAAAATAGCTTCATGCATGGCTTCTTGTCCATACTTGAGAATGTATTCAGGGAGAGTGACCATAGGGCTAAACTCTCCATTTAGTATATTATATCTGTACCTTGGTAGAAAAGGGGCCAATATCCATTTTGCAAATTTTTAGTTACAGCTGACTTTTAGTCATTTTTATTTTTAATACAGCATACAAAATACTTTCCAACGTTTTGATTCTTACATAATGCCTTGACAGGAACATTGGTACATTTTCTGTTGTAACGTTCATTACCTTGAAGTGATTTGTAGATGTAACTCGAAATCAGCGAATTTGGACATAATCCCTTTTTCTACCAAGTTACAGAATGTTAGATGTTAAGTACAATGGAAAAGACATGCTGAAACCAATTTAATCTGCGAAAATTGAAGTTCGATTTTCACACAAGTAGGTTGGTAGGAAGTTAATTAACGTCGCACTAGAGCAACACAACGAGCTGTTGACGACGGTCCGATATCAACCTCGAAGGGAAAGATCCGAGAACAACCCCTCGTAATTTCGAACCATGGTCAGATGACGAGGTCAACACCTGAGCTGGCACTCCACTCTCCAAATTTCTACCCCACTCCAACATGAGGACATTTGAGACCACGACAGATTTAACGAGCATCTGCCCCCATGTACACGATGGTCTTTGGTTGGATCTAGTTTCGAACTCGCAACCCTCCAGTTGCTAATCCGTTACTCTTCCAACTGGGCTACCGTTGCCCTCACACAAGTTAAATATGTTGATACGTTCATTGTATAAGTAAAACACGGGTGAGAAAGAAACCTGGGCCACCCCCGATTGTTACCCCCATTATTTCTTGAAAATAAACCTGATGGTACAACACTTGTTACTTTTTTAAATGTTTGCCATGTTTCATTCAATTTATCAGTTTTCTTGGAGAGAATGGTTTATTTTTGTTCTGTAATCATTTGTGCACACCGCAAGGCAGTTGGTGCCTAGCCGCGAGTTTGAGACCACTTCTTCAACGTAAGTTACAAATGTACACATTTAATTGCCGGAAATAACTTTCCAGTTCTTTTTGCAATTTTTTTTCACTTTGTTATTGGGGCAGCGGTAGTCCGGTTGGAAGAGTAACGGGCTAGCAACCGGATGGTTGCGAGTTCGAATCCAGCCAAAGATCGTCGTGTAGAAAGGGGGCTGGTGCATGTTAAATCTGCCGTGGCCTCAAATGTCCTCACGTTGGCGTAGTGTGGAAGTTTGAAGAGTGGCGTGCCAGCTTAGGTGTGACCTCGTCATCTGACCGTGGTTCAAAATTACGTGGTGTTGTCCTCGGGTCTTTCCCTTCGGGTTTGATCCCGGACCGTCGCCAATAGCCCATTGTGCTGCTCCAGTGCGACGTTAATTAAAATACCTACCTTCACTTTGTTATTTACTTTTTGAAATTCAGGCTTCCCAACACGTGACAAAAAAGAGCCTAACATTCAGCTATTTACATCAGCCTTCCCAATGTAATAAATGGAGTATGTGCCCGCAGCTTCATGCTATTTATTCCGGTCGTTCGGTTTGAAGATCTGTCAAGGAGTTGTGTGAAGCATGAATCCTGATATACATTGTTGATGGGTGAAAGTGATTATCCAACGTGATGTCAAACAGTAGTTTGCGCTTCGATAGCCAATCTGCCCAAGAAGATTCGTAAGCCCTCGTGACTTGCCCTTCTGCGATCTTAAGACAGCAACCTCGCCCACATGCTGTCAATTGCATATGAAGGTCGATGGCTATTTACGACCGGGTTAATAAAGAATGAGCGATGCTCTACTACAATATGTATCAATCTCCACCATCTCTGTTTTTTTTATGATTCAAAGCATGAAATATGATATTTGTAAATCCCAAAGTTTAAAAAATCATATCTGCTCGCAATAAGACCTTTTGAATAAACATGAACATAAAACAAGCCTCTTCAATCACCGTTTGCAACAAGTAGTCTTTGAGGCAGCTGAAAAATAGATAAACGAAGATAAGATCTCGTTCCTGCGATCGATATTACTTCCCTGTAATCATCTCGTGGATCAGTCGTTCCTTTTATTTATTGTTTTCCTTCAACACCCATCTTCTACGCTTTTATCTGTTTGGTTCCTTTTCTCTACTGTGGTGGTGCATTATGGTCTGTGGTGAAACCTTGTGACTACTTAGTTCAATTGTCTTCTGTAGAATTGATTGCGGTTGTTGACACAGTTGTAGTCATTGAGATTCTTTTGGAAACATTTCCCTTTCATGAGAAATGTAGGTTCGCGAGAACTCTGGTTTATTTACGCTCTCTACCAAAGAGGATTTTGAAACTTTCGGTTGTTTACATCACATTCTCTTATATTTCTAATTGTTGAGGTTAATTTTAATAGGAAATCCTTGAATCTAAATTTGCCAAAATCAGTGTTGATAATGTTTTATTTTCCGTCAATATTTCTTTGGTTTCTTTTAAGTCTTGTAATTCGTCCAAAGTTATAATTTTAGACATGGTATTTGTGTGGATTTATTAAGTGGATTCAAGCTTGGATTGACCTGAATCTTCGTTGAATTGAGTAGGATGCTGTTTTTCTTGGTTCTTCACTGACCAAATATGGGCCCTTGCGCCATAAAACCCCATAAACAAACCAAACTTAGTTCTTCATTTTGTAAAAAAATCATGAATTAGTTTCGCGTGACATATTGCCTTCAGTTCTTTGTGTTAAGTCTTTGTAAATTCCTTGTTTGTTTCTATGAACTTTAACAATAGACTTATTTTTGCGCGTGAAAAAATAACGTCGAAATAGAAGTGAATGTATACACTTTTACAGAGAACTGGTTAGTTGGGTTTTTTTGTGGCTTCAGGACCAGATCTGGCCAAGCAATGTTTTCCCGACATGTAACGCATGATAGTTTTATGACACATGAAAAAGGGAAATACACAGGGTAGTTGCAGGAATCGAATCTGCGCCGTCTACGGAGAACTGAAATTTTCTTTTCTATACGAATTTGTAAGCATATGCAACTGTAAAACATCCACAAAGTTCTAAATAGCGTGTGAAAATCAAAATATTTTCATATGCGTAATTTCTTTTGTTAATTCAATCTTATATTAAGTGAATTCAAGATCATTCATTCGATTCAGTTTTACTTCTGTTCTTTCTATCAATTTTTAAAAAGTAAATTAATTTCAATTACCTTTTTCTGAATATCTAAAATCGGTAATTTTCATCTCAACCACAATTAAAACGATACTGTAGTTGAGCAAATAGATTTCGATGTAAGCAGCAGCTCAGTAATATTTATTTCGCATGTGAAGAGTAGTAGGTCACATCCTAATTAACTTCTAGATGGGAAATTTCGTCTAGAAGTTTGTCTTCAATTAGGGGGTATTTGGGTATTTCAATTAACGTCACACTGGAGCAACACAATGGGCTATTGGTGACGGTCCGGGATCAATCCCAAAGGGAAAGATCCGATGTCTTCAATTAGGATAGAGTACATTGTAAAATTTGTTGAGTGAATCACAGAATCTTTTGTCAGATGAATTCACAATTTTATTTATCTGGTACATTTAGTTATTCATTATTTATGTTACAAAGAAAACTATCATAGGTTGGTTAATAGTTAATTAACGAGCAATACAACGGGCTATTGCGACAGTCCGGGATCAATCCCGATGAGATAGATAAGAGGACAACACTTCGTACTTTTAAACCACAGTCAAATGACGAGGTTAACACCTCAGCTCTCACCCCACTCTCCAAACTTTCACACCACGCCAACGTGAGAACATAGGAGGTCACGACAATTTTAACGTACAACAGCCCCCGAAAAAACTATCAGAAATCACCTCAAAAGTGATATAGTGTAAATAGATTCTTATTCTTCCAATTAAAAAATAAACGTTTAATAAACTCCAGCAAACTATAAAAGTCAAATCAAGGATTGTGCTTCAAAGTTTTAATGGATACGAATGTTTTCTAAATTTCAAATTGATAACTAAAATTTGCTTTCCTGTTATCAATCTTTCCACACCAGTGGCTAAAGGCATCTCTCTTAAGAAACTGGTAGACTGAAGCGCTTGGTTACTAGTTCGGATCTCGTGTATGCGAAGTCGGGTTGGCTCTTGAAGTTGCCTGGTTTCTTCCCAATGTCACGTAAATATGGGCTAGCTTCCCCAAAGGCGTCCAGAAAGACTCCTCCCCACAGTTCACAGGTGGTGCAATGTGGCAACACCTCCCATGATGCCACAGACTGCCACATTCTCGTTAATTAATGCTTCAAATATTGTACGATCCATTAACTGACATTGAGAAGGTTTCCAATCTTTTGGATAAATTTTTTTTAAGTATTCTGAAGTGCTTTACTGAGAAAAAATCGTCATGCCTCTTAGTGATTCTAAAACAAAACTGTTTTAAGACAAAGTTTCTTCTGAAACTCCTTATCGTGCGGATATTTAGTATGAACTGAGTACCAAAACCTTAGATTGATAAAGTAATTCATAACGTTACCAATATAGGGTTAAATCAATGCAAGGTTATGAAATTCATAATCTGCTCTGAAGCAATATACTTGCTGCGGTATGGTAGGTATTTTAATTAACGTCACACTGGAGCAACACAACGGGCTATTGGCGACGGAGTGGGATCAAACCCGAAGGGAAAGAACCGAGGACAACACCACGTAATTTAAAAACCACCGTCAGATGACGAACTCACACCTGAGCTGGCACCCCACTCTCCAAACTTCCACACCACTCCAACGTAAGGACATTTGAGGGAACGATAGGTTTAACATGCACCAGCCCCCTTTGTTTACGACGGTCTTTTTTTCAGTCGGTTAGATTCGAACTCGCAACCCTCCGGTTGCTAATCCGTTACTTTTCCAACCGGGCTACCGCGACCCGTACGTACACTTGCTGCATTTATGAAAAGATAGAGGTAGTTTTATTAACATCACACTGGAGCAATACAAAGGGCTATTGGTGACGGTCCGGGATCAATCCCAAAGGGAAAGTACCAAGGACACCACGTAATTTTGAACCACGGTCAGATAACGAGGCAACACCCATGAAAAGATAGCTATCTGCGGATAATAAATGAAATAATATGTGTGTCCCTGGTTTCAAAAGCACTTGGACTACCTGGGTTTGCCCGCCTTCTCGGTAAAACCTGCGAGTTGTAGGCGAGATCAAGATGGAGTCAGTTTTTATAAATGACGAGATATCTCGTCCATCAAGATCTGGTCACTTTTGCTAATGCTTGTTGAGGTAATCACCAAGACAGTTAATAAATAAGAATTTTTAAAATTATTTACGAAGGGCGTAAGATTTTAAGTAAAAAAAGGTGTGTGGAAGTACATTAAGCGAAAAAACCACCGCTTTAGTTGTATTTCTGACTATTTATCAAGACTCTTAATGCCTTTCAGCGGCTATTTCCCATTTTCGATTCTTCTGTGTCCATTGCCTGCGTTTCTTGTATGTGGGGCGACAGCGATAACAACATCGGTTAGTGCAAGCTCCCAATTATACGTGCTGGGAATAGCTGATCGCTTCTGTGTCCGTCCAAATGAAACAAACGATCAAGAAAGAATGCTGAGTCTGAAAATAAACTTCCCGATTTCGAGAATACTGTGCCGTTCGCACGCTCCAGTGGATGCGAAATCGTTCAAAAACTGCCTCGTTCTTCCCACAGTTAGCAGGTGTTTCGTTAAAAATCGGCCCTTTTCTATGTACATTTCGGCAGAAAGTTGAAATTGGAAGTTCCCCAGGTTTGCTAGTTCTGATTGCCGAAATGGACGTGAAACGCTCGGCTAATCGCGACCTGTATCGATTACAAATTCACGTGAGCTAAGCAAATGAGAACACCGATCACATAAAAAGGGAATGGTTCTCTCATTTTCTCCTGCTGAAAGGGTTGGGCGCAGTAGTTACTCATCCGGGGCCCTTGCGTGAGGGGTTCGCTGGTACCATAGAAGCAGAGCCCGGAAATGTGGAAAGTTTTTGTACTGTAACGTGTAGTCCATTTCAAGTTTAAAAAGTTAAATATCTTTGCATTCATAATAAAAGTCGCCTCACCAGTGGCCGAGCGGCAAAAGCCCTGATAGACAAGCGTCTGATTGCGAGTTCGAATCTCGTATGTGCCGAAGTCGGGTTGGCTGCCTGGAAGTTTCTGGTTTCTTGAAGACAACGCGTAAGTTCGGACTAGCTTTCCCAGAGTTCTCCAGGAAGGCATATCTCTTACAGCTTGTGATGAGTGCTATGTGACATGGTTCCTATGGTGCCCTGGGGTCTCTAATTAAAATATCCATAAACTGGTAATGAGAAAAAAGTGATAGAGGTGTGTAAAAGTTGATTGTTTTCTCGCTCTACGTTAATCTTTTGCTTCACGGGGGGCTATTCAGGTCGAGACCTACGGTTTAAAGAGGATCCCGTACCATTATGAACATTAATGCCCAAAACGGGATTCGAACTGAGAGCCTGTTGAACCGAGGGCAGGAATTCGAACCATCAACGAACAGGCCAGCTAAGCGTGCAAAAGAAAGACAAAATTTACCTTGTGTAATTTATGTTATGAGTACTTGAGATATATATTAGCACATCATGAGGAGTACCTAGTACTAATGAGGGACCTGTCTTGACCTTTATCACGTCATGACCGCACCGCAATACTTCAAAAATTTGATGGCCCTATTAATATAGAAGAAAATAGGGTATTGAAAGGATATACGAATATTTAGAAACTAACAAAAAAAGGGAGTAATATAATTATTTCTGCCCTAAAAACGAAATATTGTCCAAAACAATATGAAATTTAGCCTTGTAGCCTAGCTCATCAGGCTGAAGAAATCCATCGATTATCGCAGGTTAGTGACATTCTCGAGCTTAGTGTTTACTGCAAATACTTTTGATTTAAGACTCCCAATTAAGTTAGCTTCAACCTTAAATGCCCTCGTTTTGAGATCTAGCCCCTTTCTGTTTTCTATATATAATAAGCACTCAAACTACAATAAAAAATATGAAGGTAGGCTTGCTAACAGTAGCTCTCTTGCCAAAGCAGTTGACTGAGTAATTTGTCTCACTACAGAGCCACACTGGTTTATTTTCACTTTGAATATAGTTTTCACACTCCTCGTTTCGTATTTCGGTCAGTTACTCATCTCTAATCAACCGATTCACCGAAATACTTAGAGCACCACAAGGAGGGACCGTTTGGTTGGTTGGGTTTTATATGGCGCAAGAACCAGATCTTGCTAAGCTGCAGCAGGCAATGCTTTTTCAGTCAAGTAAATCAAGGAGAGACAGGAGACTTTCTTCGTAGTTCATGCCCACTTCAGATATCAGGTTCCTCAGTAAAAATTTTCAAGATATAAGCTTTTCTTGGTCAGAATGTAGTGTTCTGGTGAAATGTGTCCACAAAGTCCTTTTTTCTTTGCAGGAAGTTATATTTCTTTTTGAAAACCAAAATGGGTTCAACTTAGTGGGTAGGATTTCCCCCTCCCTCCGTTTTCTCAGAACTGTTATTTAACTTAATGTGCTTCCACTTGTAAGCCCACGATTCATCCCTCATATTTTGGAGGTTGATTGGATTGAATTTCGTCAAGCTGCGCCTAACAACGTCAAGCAGATGGACATACACACAAGTAAAATTTTACTGACACAGAAAAAAGACACCCAAGAAGAAATCGAGCTTGCGCTGCCTTCAACTTGCACTTGCAGGAGGTAGCTAGCGTAGTGGGCAATGTGTTGATCACTTATATTTTGATGATTCGGGCCACTTCCATAAAAACATTTCCCCACCTCTTCATATACATATATGCTCTACACCGCTTGGTGAGTAGAAGAGGTGAAGGTCTGGGAGCCCTATATTTGGCGCCCCTGTGTCTTGACATAGCGACCATATGACCTAATGAGTAAAGTTGAGTCGCTCTGCCTTTTCGATTATCCATATTATCTGTATATTAACAGTTTACCCCTCATTTTGAGGTAGGAACCTCCCCTGGATCATTGGATCATAGTATGTAGTATTTTTCTCCTATTGCCACATGATGAACAGATTCTTAAGCGATATTTCTGCTTTATGAAATTATTGTTCATTTCTCAATCTTTGAGCTGAAATTACTGCCCACAAGCCGGACGTATGACCGCTTGTTGAAAAGTAATTTCTGATTCAATATGGTAAAATGTTGATGCCCACGCACATCAATATTTCTAATATTTTTTCTTCAAAACCTGCATATTGAATTGGATTCATTTCCGACATAAAATGGGACCTTTTTTTTACTGAGAAAGAAAATAGAATTTGCTTAGTCCTTGAAGAGTCCATAAGACATTTGAATTTTGTATTTCTGACTTGTGGACCTTGGAAAATACCAAAATTTCATTAGTTCTTGTAGAATTCTTAAATTTTACCTGGACTAAATTAAACAAAAAACTTAATACTACCTAAATTTTTTCTCCATTTCGTGCCTTCCTTTTCCTCTTTTTACTAGTATTCCTCCAGTTGATTGATTCATTTTAAATTAGGTGAATGCACAACGATAAAACCAAAACTTGTGATTTCTTATAAACTCCATTTTTTAATATAGATACTGGTGGTTGGCAGATATTTTTTCTGCTATGTTAGAAATTGAATTATGTATTTAAAAATATTTTTCCATTCAAGTTTTAACTTCACTTGCCAATGAAAAATGCTCGTCATTAATAAAGTGCAGCCTTGAAAAATTTCGGGAAGTTATTCAAAGTTCCTTTAAACGTATTTGAATTCATTTTATGTAGAATAATGGGAATCCTGAGAAAGTAACAACCGTATTGATCTGAAGTTTGTGCTATTGAGTTTTTGAATTGTGCAGACAGACTAGTGACGAATGATTCCATAAATAAACCGTCCGATTATTTCCAGACATATTGATTTTTCCCACATCGCCGGCAGACATACTGTCTCGTCACAAAATAAATGTTTCTATGAGAAAGGGTTTCTCCTAATTTATTACAATTAAGTGGATAGGATTTTCCCTTCCGAACTATTATGACACATTGCGCTGATGACTTCATTTTGGAGGTCTCTTATTTTATAATCTTTTTTTGACAGACTGCCAATCTGTTATACTGTTATTTCATTGCCTTTTGAACCTGTCCTTGGAAAATCATCAAACTGTCCAGAAAAGTACTTGAATTTTATTTTTCTCTTTTCGACCCTAGAAAGTCCTTGAAAATAGGTACATTTTGTTTAGTAATTGAATTTTATTGTTTTGTTTATTTTAAACCAAACTTGCCGACGAAGCTTTTTTGCATTTCAGTCTTTTCCTTTTTATTGCACTTTCTAATTGATTTATTACTTTTAATTATATTTACTAATATTTGTGACATTTTTTATTTTTTATTATACTGTTGGAGATATATCTTCCTATCTGATGAGATTTAAAAGTAATTTTTTATTGTTACTATTCTGTAAGAAATTTAAGTTTTTAATCTAAAGTACTTTTATTTTAATTTTCCTACGTTTTCATATTTCAATTTTATTTGGTTTCTTGAAAATGAACTTTCTTCATTGCAAAGTAAGATCCTTAAAAATTTTTGTTTTTGAAAAGTCTTTGATTTTTTTTAAATTTTGCGAGTGGGAACCCTAATATCAATAAACATAAAAATTACTCATCTCTTTTTTTATAAGCAGCTATCCGAAAGCCATCACATCTATCTTCCATGAAAACTGCTCCCGACACCAAGTCTGTGTGATGGTGGTCGCTATAGAAAGAGGACTCGTTCATTTTTAATAGGGATGGATTTTATTTAGTTTTTCACGAATGTTGGCATGGGAAGTAGTTTTCTAGTATAGATCTAGACGATAATTTCTTATCAAATGCGCAAATGGAACGAACCTGAATACATTTCTTCAAGCATCCCTTATGGAAAATAGGAAAAGGCCCGTTTGGTACGGTAGCTGACAGAGACGGACTTTGAGTCTAGAGCCTGAGACAGACAGTACCACTTTCATTTTCTCTCCTAATTATGAAATTCGTGTTCTTAATTGAAGTGTTGATTTCTGAAATCTGTATTCATTTTCCTATGAGAATTAAATTATCTGTAATCTGAAGCCATTATGACAGTGTACATTTATTACCAAACACTATTTAATGGAAAGAATTAATGACCCAGCTCAAATTTTGTTTACCATATCTATACATATAAAGCAGAGTTGGCCGCTGTCTGTTCTCTATACAAATCTACACCGTTTGACCAATCTACGCCAAATTTGGTACACTTATTCTTTGGAACCCTGCGAGTAACGTAGGTTACATATTAACCCCCGTTCTATTTGTCTTGGGTGTGCAGAGGGGTGTAACGTCCCGTCATCCTGGACAGAGCACTTGCTAGGGGGCGCTCTCTCCCGGTCTGGCTGTGCAGATAACGTCAGAGTTAACTTCTACAGGAGTCGCCTCTCATGATGACCTTTGAGGTTTTTTAGAATCAGTACGGTACAATCGCATGGCGAGTATGGTACAATCGCAGATGCGCTGAAAATCTCTCAGTATCATATCTATGTATCCCGTCTGTAAATTCTAAACTGTAGCTTTATTATTGGCATGTAAATTTTTATGATAATATAAGATTATTTATATAGAAGTGGTCTTTTTTATCATCAAATGGTACAGGGGTCTAAAGACAATTCGAAATCCTCATAGGAATAACATTACGTATTTATATCATCAATGTCAGACTAATTCACACTAAATTTGGTACATCCATCCTACAGAATTCTGCGGGATACATAGGCTATATATTAACCCCGTTCGATTTGTCCTGGTAGTGCAGGAGGGCTAAAAACAATTCGAAACCTCCATAGGAATAATATTACGATGAGTTATAAACAATTCAACCCGAGCAACACCGGGTAATTCAACTAGTGCTTTATATTTTTCCATTTTGCTTGAAACTTCGTTTCGTGGAAATGTCTGGTTTTTAAGTCAGTTCTTGGAGCCTGCTAAGCATTATGAACATTGAATTTCACTTGTCGATTATTTATTTTTGGCTGTTCATCGGCTTTCTTTTTATTTCCTTGTGCTTGTTATTTCACGCAATACAATTTGCTTCTATTCTTTTGTCAACGCATATCCTGTGTACAAACGAATTTACTTGCTGATATTTTTAAAAACAAGCAAAACAAAGTTTTCAGAGTGAATTGTAATTCGCTTAACCGTTGTTGCATCTTTTAAACTTTTTTCTGTTTTCTCTCGCAAAAAATAACATAGCTAATTGAAACAACGATAAGTATTTATAAATATTTAAAACCGCTGTTTTTTTGAAGTTAGGTAGTTAATTAACGTTGCACTGGAGCAACACAACGGGCTATTACCTACGGTCCGGGATCGTTCCCGAAGGGAAAGATCCGAGGATAACGCCTCGTAATTTTGAACCATGGTTAGATGACGAAGTCAACACCTTACGAACCCAACCACCAGGAAGGTTAAGTCGCACTGGAGCGTTGTCCCGGTGTTATAAAATTTGGCGATTGTCCGGGATAAACCTCGAAGGGAAAGACAACAGCTCATCATTTTGAACCACGGTCGGATGACGAGGTCAACACCTGAGCTGGCACCCCACTCTCCAAACTTCCATACCCCGCCAACTTGAGGCCACGACAGATTTAACATGCACCAGCCCCCACCTACACAACTGTCTTTGGTTGGTCCAAGTTTCGAGCTCGCAACCCTCCGTCTGCTAATCCGTTCTTCCAACTGGGTTACCGTGGCCCCTGGTTTTCTGGAGAAGTTGTAATTTTGTTACGTCATCCTTAAATAAGTCATCCGAAACAGATATCTGCTGCCTAACCGATAGCTTAATTCTGGTGGAACAATCTATTACCACTAAACAAATTGACGTTCTTCACTTAAGAGGGCAGTGCACTTTCACTATCACCAAAATCGATCGAAAAATCGATTTTTTTTTAAATTTGTGCGTTAAAAATTAAGTGATTAAAATCCGTAGCTTGCAAAAGTAATGTTTCCAACTACGATCCTTTTGACAGAGTTACGTAAATCCCATATTGGTAAATCTACTATGAAAAAGCGTTTATCTCCTATTCAAATTTTTTTATATTCTTCCGATTTTAAAATGTTCCCTGCGTATTTGGTCTCAATTGATGTCTTTGATATTTTTTTCGAAAATACTTGTAATCTGTTGCATATATCTAGGTGTAAATAGAAATCCATCATGTTTCCAAATGTTTAAATTTTGGTTTAAAATGTAACTTAATTATGCTTTATTTTCAAATTTTTTGTTATAGTAAAAAGATTTGTTACAATTGAGTGATACACTTACCAAATAGAGTTACTTTGACTGGCCTACAAATTTTTATCTAAATTAAAGTACTGAGAATACATGGGAAATTATTTCGCACTGGCCCATCAATTTTTGTTAATCACTTGGTTATCAAAAATTTTGACCACGTTTTATGTAATAACTTCCGTACAACTTAATATTTATGGACCACATTTTACATTAGGCTTTTAAGAAAAAGTATGTGCAAATTTTATAACAATCGGATAACTGCAAAAGTTAGTTTTGACAGACCACTGTCCTGTAAACTACTCGAAACACATACGAAACAAATTTCTATTTGTTCAAAACGTGGCGGTTTTGTATAATTTGAAAGCAGTTGTCGATTTTGTTAGATTTCGATAAGACATCCGAAAGAGACCCGATGCCTAACCAATCGCTTAATTTTGGTTTAACAATCTGTTCACACAACACAAAAAACAACTGATGTTCTTCACTTAAACTTTGGTCACGCCTGCTACACACAGTTTTTCCCCTACCTAAATACCGATTTCATGAACTTAGAATGTAAAAAATGCCCCTTTTCTACCACAAAATGGCAGGGACTTTTTTAATTGTGAAAGTTACCTTCATACACAAAAGTCAAGCACGCATTGATGTGTCCGACATAAACCTTTACTTTTACGCATTGTAGTGTTGGACCATCAGTTCAAAATCAGTCGACCATTCGTTGCGCAATGCAAATATGTCGTTTGTCCATTTCTTCTGAAAGAAAGGAAGGAGAAAAAAAAGAATGAGTTTTGTCGCCAAGTGCAAGGACCTGAACGTAACGGCACCTCACCCAGGATTCGGTCCGACGCCCTACAATGCAGCACGCGCTGCCGACCGCGAATTTTCAGCGACCACATGTAGGGCAAGGGCGTAAGTCTCCTTTATACACAACAGTGAGGCGTCCACCGCATGCCGGCAACTTACATTTCCTACATTAGTCCGTTCTTCCGTTGGCCAAAAGACATGAGGTCGAGGAAATGCTGTTACTGAGTGTTTGCCAAATAGAAATTAAAGTAATTTTAGTCATTAAATATCATTTTTCAATATCTACCACTGTAACCTGAGTCCCTTTTAGATATATAAATACTTCCCAAATAGTTCCTAATTCTTTTAACTGCACCCTATTCATTTGTTAGATGAGGTCACGGAAATGCCGTTACTGAGAGTGTTTACCAAACATAAATTAATAAGGTATTCAATAATTAAAAATCACTTCTCCACTGTAACCTTTCTTAACTTGAGAATCCTTTTAGACCTAACAAAATCCATTGAAGCATGTAATAGTTCCTAATTGTTTTAACTGCAATTCATTTAAGTTGTTAAAATGTTTTGTGCGTAAGCCACTTCACAATACTGATGGCGCACGATAAACATACTGATTCTTGAACAATTCTTGAAAACAATTTATACACAAAATGCAGCTTTCTGAATTATATAAAAAATGAATCATTTTTATCCATTTATTTATTTCAACACTCTGTGGATAACTTGGTGTTATAGTGCGGCTCCTACGAAAAGGCAGAGCGTTGTCACTGCTATCGCTTTTGTCACCGAACGATAAACTTAAAACGATCCGCACTGAAGACGCCAATTGTTGTTCGATTTGTTTACGCTACCATTGTCCCTTAATTTAACTAATCGACTCGTTCAAAACCACGTGACTTTACTGCCAACTCGCAGAATCTGAACTATACCAATGGTCTGCTCTCTAGGCTAACCTATCTCTCTTGACTAACTTAGAGTTTGAAGAGGATAACCTAGTGTGTTTACCTTGAACTTCGAATGTTCTTCGAGAGACGTGAAATGTGTTGTAATTGGTTGGATGGTTTGATTTAATGGCGCTAGGTTCATAAAAGAGGGCACGCTTGTTGTAATTGACGTTAAAAGTGTATCTGTATAACAGAGTTGTAGATTTTATTCTTATACACTCTTAACATCTCTATTACGACTGAGGACATGGGCACAGCTATTGTAATCCAGAAAATGATGTGGTGCATGACTGATGAGAATCATTAAAAAAGCATTTGTTTTAAAGTTATCTGCCTTTTGCATATTTCACAACCTGGTTTATGACAAACATGTGATCAGAGGTATGCTTAGGGTTCCACAAGTGGTGTCCGCCTTAAAATTTCTTGTTGTGGATTGTTAATTTTCCTCTGTGTTTGACATCAATCTTGAAGAGCGTACATTTTTTGAAAATATTTACGGGAATCTTTACTGTCAGGTGAAAGATGCTTATCTGAACAAAATTTAATGTGTATATAGTTATTTGTATAAAAAGCTGAATGAAAGTTATAACATTCATCAACAAAAACAAATAAAAATTTAAATACAATATCCCTTTGTTATATCATACGTTTGGCTACTTCGCTTTTTTTACTTATCCCAGATGAATTTTATTTAGAGAACAGAAAAATATATCAATCTGTTTCTCTTGTATTGAGAGTTGAAAGGTCACTTGTTTTAAACAGTTATATTGAACTGAATGGGTAGCGAATATTTAGGTGTCACAAATGTCTGGATGAGAAGACATTTGCTTTAAAAAATTCTTCCCTGTTCTCAGAATTATATATTAGAATTCTTCCTCATTTAGAATAATGTTCAAATCTTCCCTATTTAGAATTATACATTAGAGTTCTTCCATATTAGGTGTTATTGTAAAGGGTTTACCATCTATTTTGTGATTAACGTGTGTAGTTTTATGTAATTTTAAATAAAAACTCGTAAATTAATGTAGTATAATCCGTGCCATTTATCCCTAATAATCAAGTTTCCATCTGTCTCGTATCGCTCTCCTCAGCATATCGAGATTTTTTGCTGTCCCCCAAGAAGTACGATGTATCGAGAGGTTATTGTGTTTATATTTAACAACAGAATACTAGAAAAATATTTCGAGTCAAGTAAAATTCAACCCATTTCATATTCTTTGGACAAAATGCTCTTTGCGGCTTAACATATTATTTGATGCCCAACTATTCTAAAGGTCACATTTTCCCAATCGTAACTTTCACGCTTAAGGGATGTATGAATCTCGCATTCTCGTTATTCTGATCATACTTCACGATATTTGCACATCAAAAAATTCCTATAAATCTTATAACTAACCATTTAGAAGTTACTACTTATTTACTCGAGTTTTAAAAATATTGAATGATCTGGTAGTTTTTACAACAAAAGGTAAGAAACATTAGCATATTTTCTGGATTCTATATCATCCTCTCTTTATGTACAGTTATATTTGTATCAATAGGCTGCATGCAATGAAACAAGAAATATGAAACTTAAAATATTTGCATTTCGAACAACTTTGTTGAACACATAACTATTTATTACTCCTGTATGGTGAAAAATATTTCTTATGGTTTTCACGGTTTTTACATTTGGTTGATATAAATTTTTGGAAACATAATTGCATATGCTGAAACATTTTATAAAAAATTTGTAAATTTTTGGAAACATAACTTATATACCTTAATAGAAAAAGGGTCTATGTTCGTTTTAATAACACATGATTTAGTAGTTATTATATTTTTATTACAGCGTACAAGAAATACTTTCCTATGTTTTTATTTTTTCATGACACTTTGACAGGACATTCGCTTTTTTCTAATAATCTTCTATCTTGAAACCTTGAAGTGATTTGTGGACATAACTTAAATCAGGGAATTTGAACATTGGCCCTTTTTCTAACAAAGTACAGATTTAATATGTATCTTCAACTGCACTCAACTTTATGTAAAAATAATTAAAATTCAGAAATCTTTCTATTAGCACGTAACTTATTGGTATTCCAAAAGTGCACAAACGGCCATCATAACTAACAAAGTGAAAATATAACTTACACCTTTTTTAAAAAATTGTCTATGCTATCATTTGACAGTCATTACTGCGTTAAAGGAAATATAGTTATGTTGATCATGCCATTCATTGCTTCAATATTTTTCTCCTTTCCCCACTTTTCATTCAAACTCGGCTTGAGGCTCGACTGGGAAGAAAATGTTAGAATGTTTGTTTAACACTTGTTCCATTTCAAACCTTTGACAGCTTGTTCGTGAGAAAACATGACAATCTCAGAAGAGAGAGAAAAAGGAGATATTTCCTTCGATCAGCTCCATTAAATTTCCCGGTTCTGCTCAACCATCTGTGGAGCACTGGATCGCTAATGGGTTCAAGGAACAAAAGGTTTTAAACTGCAATTCGATGCCTCTTTGGTCCCACAAGTCCGACGCAAGTACAACATAAACTCCTTCCAATGAATCGTTAGATAATGTCTTCTCATCAGTTTTTGATGACCCTTAGATTGTAGAACCGTTTTTGCACCACACACTCCATTCCAAAGTTTGGCAACAGGCTAAAAATAACGGCATTTATTTCAGTGGACGATTAATCTCATACTAATAGTCCTTAATCTCTCCTGTTCATTCATTAGGAGGCCACACGAACACCTCCTTCTCAACGGAAGAGTTAGAAATATTGATTAAGATATCAACATTTGATGAATCTGTTTGATTGCTTGAGTTCCTTCCTATTTCCTGCAGCGTTTCCGTATTTTCTCATGCCACATGCAGTCGACTGCAAATCGGATTGATTCGAAAATACATGAATCCTGACATAAAAGCGTGAAGGAAAGTATTTTTTTCCACGCTAAGCGGAAAGAATTTGAATGGATTTTTAATATATTCTAGTGATAAGAATTTAATTTATTCGAAATTATTCATATTTGCTTGTCATTTGCGATCGATCGATTTGTTTACTTCAAATGTGAGATGTTAACTAGTGACGCATGGGCCTAAGTATCCAAGGTTTTAAAGTGACGGGATCTACATCAAGGGTGTCCAACCTTCTACTTTGCCTGAGCCTCATTGAGTGAGAAAAGGTCACATATAAAATATAATATAGTTAATGTATATAAGTAGAAAAACAATTTCCTTCATATTTTTAATAATTTTTATTATAATATTTAACGAAGAGGGCAGCATAAGATAAAACTAGTGGGATATTTGACCTTGTTTTTGTGAAACTAATGCAGCAATGTCTGATTCGATGGAAGTGGTTGTAATTCTTAGTGAGTTCTTAAGGGCCTTCTCTGAAAATTTGTATTTAATTTTATTCATCGTTTGGCTTCATACTTGAAAATAGTTCACGAATGTACATTATACTAAAAAGCGATTGTATGAATACGGTGTGTGATTGTGAAACGAGGAATATTTTTCCTCTGGAAAGATAAAAAGTCGAGTCATGAAAATTATCACTAAAAACCACATCAGAAAAGTTAACGATCTTGTGGAGACACGGATTGTATACCCCTGATTTACATTATTTTATTTTGTACTGCCTATAAAAAACAGCTTAATTCAAAAAGTAACGATAATTATGTTTGGTATCTAGTTATCCTAGCAAACAATAATGGCTTAACAAATCTCAAAAAGTTTTCGACATCTCCTTTCGGTAATCGATAAAAATTATCATTCAGTACATTATCTCTGAACAATCAATGTCCTAATTTTCTACATTTCATTGTTGTAGCTACATTTATATAACTAGCTAGAATTTTGATGGCTGCATCTGCTTTTTTAGCAAGACAAACATTTTATTGTATAAAAATGTATTTCATAAAAAAAAATCTAAGCTGATTTCAGTGCCTTGTTAGGATATTTTTATGAATTTTATACATTTTTTTTATAGTGATGGCCTTTTCTTAAGGTTTCTCAGTCATTTCATGCCTCTTTTTTAGGGATTATTTTACATATTTCGGTGGGTTTTTTCAAGGAAAGGAGCATTTTTTGGATGAATTTTCACTGATATCCTTATTTACACGTATTGGGAAGACTTTCCCCTTTGTGAATTTTCAGGAGACTTGAACAAAGTGACTTAGTTCATTTAGCTGTGCTCATGTGTTTCAGTAGATGTGAAAATGAGTTTTACAATGTTGACAGACGATTTGAAATTTATTCTCTTGAAGCTATATGCGTGAATTTTTGTTGTGTTTTGTAATCCGACTGATTAAAACGAAGCATTCAGTTTGCTATGGCAAACAAAAAATGTCCCAGTACTATTTTTTGTTAATAAAAGACACAGGAACTGCCAGAAAATGTTAATTTGGTTTTGTTTCTTGTTTTCTTCTATGGGATATATTTTTGTTAACGAATTAGACTTCCATCTTTTTTGTCGTATAATTGCTACTTTCGTTCCGAAGTTTTACAGGAAAAAATAAAAACTTCAAGTAACTTTCTTTGAGTTTTAAGGCAAATTATCAGGTTTTTTATTTAGCTACCTTTTATCAAAGGCAATTTTTAGGTAATCAAAATCGTAGTTCTACTATACAAAACTCTTACACTCACATAACTCTCCGATACACATTATATGAATTTGAAAAATGTAGATGATTATGCAGGGTCCAATAGGCCTTAGGTCTGATATTTCATTTTAGCCTATAAGAGCCCATAAGAATCCCTAATATTTTCTGAAAGTCCTTAAAATTTTAGAAAGACTAATTTTATGCAAGGACACTGCGTATTTTATTTCACCTACATTAAAATACCAAGACTAGTGATACTCGTCCAAAAGTTAAGCGGTATCAAATTTATAGTTTAACTAAAACTGGTTAAGTAAAAACTGGGACCTGAGACCCAAACCTAGCACTCACAAAAGTTTCTTCCTTTGTGTACTCTCGGGTTAATTGCAATCTATGTGAAATATAACCTGGAAAATCAAAAACAGCCTATGGCTCAATCACCAATAATAAACATATTTCATGTAGGAGAAAACACACATTTATTGTAGTTATACAGTAAGGACAAACGCTGGACGAGAGACAACGCCACTGGCTGATGGCATCCATCGTTCTACTTGTTAACTATTTGTCTTTGCTGGTGTAAACAATTAATACAATCAGTTACAAGCATCTGATGATTTCACTACAAGTTATTACTACAAGCCTTAAAAAGGCCTTAATTCTTTTGCACGAAGAGTGGGAACTGTGTGTGTGTGGTATCAAACAACTCTCTTTTTGTTTCCTACTGAAAAAAGGATATTTTCCCCTCATAATAGCGTTATGGTCAGAATTGCTTTTGTAACCTTTTCTTCGAATAAACATCTTGTATCGCTGGATGTACCCAATTCTTTAAGAAAAACGACCCTATGTACCTATTTCTTTAAGTAAAATGACCACATCTATTTCTTAAGTAAAAGAGTGCTTAGTCAACACAGCCCGCTCTATTTCTGTCTCTTTGTGGAGAATCCAGGTCGGCGGTTACCTGAAAAGACGGCTTTCTTCGCAGCGACTCAATACGGAAAGCCACGGCCCGTGGTCACATTATCTGCCGATTAAAGTGCGCATAAATTTCGCGGAATTTCCCTTTTGTTGCTCGCTTTCTTTATTTCGATCGGAAACGCTTTGAGATGTGTTTCCACTGTGGAGATTGTTTTGTTCGTCCACATAACCCAGATCTTGTCTGCCGGCTTTTTAGTTCAAAGAACGAAATTAAACAGTATCTATTTATTGGAGTTGGAATTCTTCAGATGGATGCGAATGCACTCTGTAAATGTCGCTTGATTTCCCTTGAACTCTGGGGAGATTTCGAAACTGAGGTGTTACTGAATCGATTCCTGGCGTAATTCCCTCTGTGTAAGTCAAGTTTCACATGCTTCCAGCAAACGGTAACGCGTATAGATCGGTATTGATGCAAAAGAACATTAAGAACGCTTTTTAATAGAAGATGCACGTTCCTTTGAAGACAATTAGTAATTGCAACAGTTAAGTCCTTCACTGGTACCTATATTTCCGCTTAAATGATTTTGTATGCATCGCAAAGAACAAATGAGCTACTTGTATCTATTTTGTTACTTATCACTTTTCAAATACGCCTACAGGTTTTTTAAACTTTCAGTGCAAATTTAAGAAAGAGGTAGGGAACCCAAAATTAAATCGTATGTGAATAACGTTTTTACTAGCCCTAATTTTACAGTTTGATATTAGTGATACACTTATAATTTCACTATGGGTGTTTAACGTTGAGATCACCAACAATAGTGCATACCTGACAGTATCGACGCATGGATTGCTGCACAAGTTCAAAAATTTCTGATCTTTTGGGGACACGTGCAGCCGTGACAGCGACTCTTACGATGAGGCCATCTTCTGGAGTCAATGGGAATCTTGTACACGATGCCTTTGAGGTATTCCCATAGGAAGAAATCAATGATCGTGATGGCCAAACGACAAGTCCACCCTCCTATCCATCGAGCCCCAAAAGTACCCTTTCGAGCCCCTTATATATCTCGGTGAATACGGTTTAATTTTGTTTCCTACTTCCCCTTAAAAGTTAGTGTAGGAAGTTTTGAAACACCCTGCATATTCTTTGAAGTTTTCAATCACAAGCAAGCAATTATATATTTTGACTCAAAGTACCAGCATTTAAAACAGTCAGTTTTTGAACGATCTTAGAATATTAAAATACTGGTTATTGGAAATTATAGTTTGTTCTATGCTAGTTAACTTTACGTCGGTTAGTTGATAAAACTGATGGCAACTTCAATTATGTTTTTCTGTTTATTATGCCTAAGAAATGTGTTTTGTGGTTTTATTTCAGATTAAAATAGTATACTTGATTTAAGAATGTCGTGTTATATATTTAATGTTCTATTATGTTAAACGTCTATGGAAAAGGTAGAGACTAAGAAATCTGTTAATTCTGGGTTGATTTGATACTGCATAGGCTATTTATTTGATCAGATGCTGTCAAGGTGAAAATCCTTTTTTGACTTCCCTGTGAAATTTTCTTAATTTGTGACAGCACGCAAGAATTATTTTAGATATAGGGAAAATGTTTCTTGTCACGCAATCATCTGTGCATATTAACTTAATTAAGACTCGAATAAAGTAGATTTTTCAATTAAGAGATAATTCTTCATAACATCAGAGGTTAAAAGACATTCTGATCAGGTAGATTCGAAACCTGATTAAGGTATATTTAATTGTTTAATGCAGCATTTAATTTCATATAATGTGTTCAAAATCTGATTGGTTTTTCTTTATTGCTTTATTTTACCAATAATGCTAAGACAATTGTGGCTCTGACACTTTTTGAGTTTAAAATTCTTGAAGCAAAACTATCTATCCAGAATATGACATTTCTTAGTGATTTTTTGCTATCATATTGAATATGTCCCAGTTTTAATTTACGCAAAGTGTAAATGTTTGTTTCTCGATTCCTTTCACTAAAATGCCTTATTTTTCCTTTCAGGTTGCGGAATTGTTGAATCGATGCTCGTGCCCTGCTCAATTTCCAATGTTGAGAGTAGGCGACGGGAAATATCGCATCGGCGAGACACAACTCCTTATATTCGTCAGAGTAAGTCAATTTTCTATTTCCATTCAAGAGACATTAAGCAAATATCAGCTCTGATTAATAAGCAGATGACCCTGAACTAGTCCATTTGTGAAATGGTACTAATTTCGCCAGAGTAAATGGCAACCATACACAAAAATATAACGTCGGCTTAGAGCAGAAACTCATTAACTGACAAAACAAAATGTTTACTTTTTAGCTATTTAAGGACTATTAGCTTTTAGGTCAAAAAATAAAAATTATATGCATTTTGATAGCGTTATATATATTTATCTTTTAACATGTTACATTATGACAATGTATTTATCATCATTATGAAAACAAGCATTTAGTGTCTCCGAAAAAATATCAGTTTGAATTTCTGGTCAAGCCGACGATATATTACCATAGGCGATTATTTTTTCCCCAAACTTCTATCGCTCGAACGATATTCAGAGCCAGATTCTGAGCTAAGTATGCCAATGGTGAAAGCGATTATACATATACCACACACGCTTTACTCTTTAACCGATCACTTAATTTAACTACTCCGGGCCGCTGTGATTCAGAGGGTTTGTCCACTCTAGTCGGAATATACGTCTAATCAATCGAGCAATGAATGGACTCGTTCAAAGCCTCGTGACTCCAACTCACATACATCACCAGACTATACCATTCCTCGATCACTGACAATAGCCCCATCACCCTTTGACAATCATTCGCAACTCAATTGTTTTCTTATCTGTCGGCTAATGCAAATTAAAAGTGATAAATTTCTTTGTCATCTTCCAAATGTGAGTGCGAAATCTGGGGAAATCTTCGCGGAAATAACAAGAAAAGTAAATGTGTAAAACTTCGACTAGTAAAATATGTTTCATCCAAAATGTCTACATTACGAAAACGCCCACTATCGTCAGGACCAGTAGGTCCAAGTCTGATAGCTTTTGGGTTGCGAAAGAAAAAAGACCGCAGTTCGACCAACCAAATAAAACAATATTGCCAACATTCCACTGTGGTGAAGAATCACCGTTTTCTTTGTTAGTGATTCTTGACCAACTAGATGCAACACTGAAAATCACTTTAAAACGTGAACCCGCAGGATTGCTTCTAAGTAACCTCTTCTAGGTTCTGTAATAGTTATCTAGCAGGTCTTGATAACTTAAATATCGTAACAAAAACACAAAAACAATGCTAAAAGTATGCAATCATCATTACATGAACAACTCCTTAAAAACGAAACAATTTTATTAAATATTTGTAGTACGAGTAGTATGTTGAAGTTGACAATTTTTTAATATTAATGGAGTATGTATAAGAAATGCCTAATGTATGCCTGATCTTGCAATTTTTATAAATGATTCAATTAAGAGAACTTGAATTTAGAACCTTTTTTTCGTAAAAGTATTAAATAGTAATAGTATTCGTAAAAAATCAATAAATAAAAAATTGATCGAATTAGATAAATTAATAAAATTAAATAACTAATTTTTTCAACTTAAATTAATTCAAATATATTCGTATAAATTAATTCGTAACAGTATTTTTAATAAAATTTTTATTTCTCCAGTCTTGGCCATAAGCCACAGTTGCCAACGCATTCATGATGTTAAAAGCTACAATTCTACACGTTATTTTATCTTAAAGATAAGAGACCCAAATTTTTTACCCAGTAACGATAAATTAGATTTTATTTAAGTATAAATTTGAAATTAATACTTTTAAATATTTAGTGTATATTGAAATACTGCTTATATTGAATCATAATAAAAATTAGTTTATACTGGATGCAGAAATGCTACCTATTATAGAAGATTGTATTAAACAAAGCAGTTGTAAAATCAACCTCTATAGAAAATAAGCAGTAACAATTTTAATTAAGTACTTTTATTTTATCATAGTTTAGTTTGAAAACAATGTTTTCAAGAGAGTTTAAGAGTTACTTTTTAAATATATATAAATTTGTAATATTCTTAACTCTAGCATACTCACTCAACATCAGAAGTTTCATTTTAGACAAAAAAAATGTTATCTTGTTTGAAAATTTACCGACATTATGCAACAGTTTATTTCCATCTTATATTCTATATATGTGTTAAAGTACTTAAACTGTACATTGAAACTTTGAAAGCGGAGAGAAATATCCAATATTTTATGAAATTCCAAGATTTTACTTTTACAATTCAAACAAACTTGCTTGTAAAACAAGTAAACACGTAATTGCCATTTTAAAACTTATTTATCATTCTATTGGTACTGATATTTTAAAGAGGACACAATGATATTGCAATAGGAATTAGAACACCGATAGATGCTTTCACCTGCTGAATAAACTCGCTGTGTGAATAGAAATAAAAACTTATTCTCCTATTCTCGGCAGTCTTCATTTTTTAAAACGAATTCAAAGCATCTTACCCAGGTCAAAGACTAACGTTGATATTTTGAATCTGCTTCCAAAACCCGATTTTCATACCCTATTTACGTATTTAAACATATAAAACATTTGCATCTTGGTTTTTGTGTTGAATTCCATTTTTATCCTGTGATTGTTTGGTGTTTACTCTCTACAGATTCTGAGGAATCATGTCATGGTCCGAGTAGGTGGTGGTTGGGACACCTTGGAACATTACTTAGACAAGCATGACCCTTGCCGTTGCAAATCAGGTAACTTCACATTTCTGCTGTTAACTCTGGCCATCGATGTATCCAGGGGGCTACATCGCTGGCAAAGCCTCTTCCGAAAGAATTGGTTTATAATTTTTTTGTAATATCTCTACAAATAAAATGCTACAAATGCATAGAATTGTGGGTTTCATATTCAAATAAAATACCTATTTTATTCTTAAAAATAGCCATATTATTTATCACGTCGTCGATACTATATTAAACAACCTGATGTAAAAAATGTTTTTTTTTCATGTTCGCTACCTTACATGACAATAGCAAATCGTCGAATTTTTTTACCCGCTTAGAAGTTCGGAAGTAGCCATGACAAAATTCGAATATGCACATTTTCAATTCTCATTTGAAACGTATTTGTGTATGTGTTTTTCTCCTGAAAGGGGGGTTGCTATTTTCGTGTTTGATAGTTCAACATGGTATCGACGAAGTATTTATGAATGTGCCTTTGCTCATTCTGGGCAACAAAAAATATTTCTTGCAATTCTTACTGCATCGTGTACTTATTAAGGAGGGATTGATTGAAATTCAATGACCAAGACAGAAATTGTAAGCAATGCGAATGGCGTGTTTACAAAATATCAGTGATTATACATGCCAACGCATTTTTTATTTGAATTTTATTCAACGAAAAATTGTATTTGTTTTTTGATTAGCTAAGCGATTGAGTGTTTTGATTGTATAAAACTGCATCTCATATGACTTGTACAGCATCTATGTGCGATTCAAAGCATGTTTTCTAGTAAATTATTAAAATTCCCTAACATCTACTCTGAATCTGTTTTTCATTAAGGGTCTGAACCTTTCCTTTTTTATATAATTCATTTTTGTGTTTATTGATTCTAACAAACCTAACTGAATTATCACCCGAATCCTCTTGATCGTGAGGGTAAGAACTTAAAAGGTTGAATTATACATATCGAGAAAGGATTAGAACAGAGGGGGCACAAGATCCAGTCTGATATCTTTTAACACAATCTAGAGAAAACTTTTAATTTTAATCGGTTTTTAGTCTATGATTCCGACACCCTGGCTTATCCTCGATATTTTTGATTGTGTCTGCCCCCACCCCACCCCCACAAAAATGAGGGATGAAAATTGCAAAAATTTGAATAATTTAGGTGAAGAAATGGTTTCGAAAAAATCTTAACAATATGGTATGCAAAGACATGAAATGATATTACAATGATTACCTGATTCTTTTGCCCAATAATTTCTCTAATTCGCCTATTGCAGTGGTGCTTAATACAAGACCTGAGAAGAATACATCTGTTAAACATGGGACTAGACAAGCAAAAGGCCCTTTTTGGGAGCCCTTAAAAAGCCCTCTATATTTGCTTAAAGCCCTTAAAAAATGTAAAAAGTCTTTAAAAAATACAACATATTTTATTGCGCTTCACTCAAAACCCAAGGTCAATACACATTTAGACAACTTTAAAAAGTCTATCCAATGCTCGGATCTTTCCCTTTGGGATTGATCCCGGACCGTCATCAATAGCCGTTATGTTCCTCCAGTGTGACGTTAATTAATTACCTATCTACCCTTAAACCAATTAATCCCCCAACCATTAATAATATCAATGAAACGACTTAAGACAAGTGTCCTTTCTGGATCTGAAACCTAACCATAGCACCGAGGAAATTTTCTTTACCTGTGCATTCACGGGTTAATCTACTTCGATCTATCTTAAATGCAGCCTTAAAAATACGTAAAATACACGTACATACATGCCTTGAAAAAGCTTTAATAATTTCATAATTTCTGGGAAATGGTAAGAGGTTATTTTAATCTTTTATTATTATTATTATTTAATATTTATTGAGCTATATTTTGTAAAGGGCAAATATAAAAATGTCGGTAAAATAAGAAGGTGCAGGGGAAGTTTTAAGACAGACAGGTATTGCATTATGTGTCTGAGAAAGGCAAGTTTATTTTCCTAGAATTAGGACCAGTGTTTCTCAGACCAGGTACGCATCGACCTCCAACTGGAGATAACTAATCTTCAATGTTCATTGTCAAAATATAAATAATTTTGTTGGTAACTGCCTGGAAAATGTTAGCCACCTTTGGAAGCACATTGGTGTGTGAACAAACCTTTTTAGTTGCGAACCAGAATAAGTGCGAATTGAGGGCTAATTTTTAAAAATAATACGAGAACAAACTCTACTGCAAATCTTGCATTCCTTTTTCAAACTAATAAATGTCCCGCCTGCAGTACTCATGAAATTGTGACCGGGGTTAGAAGTTTCCCTAGTGAAATTTTTTTTAATATACTTTGCTCGCTTATAATTCGCTAACTTGAAAATTCTATGATGAATTTCTTTCTGTGAATTGTATAAACATTTTTTGTAATTTTGTGAAGAAAAGTGCAGTGCTATTTGCATAGCGATTGGAATGGCATTTAAACATTCAGTTTAGTATTGTATCATTTAAAATTATTGATGTCGAATACATGCGAGTTTTTTTTATTAAAAAAATCCGTCGCTCTGACACCTAATGGTAGTTCAAATGTTATGAAATACCGGACTTTAATTAATGCAATTAATGTGGCAATCTTTTATAATAACGTGCTCCAGAGGTCTCGCGTCTAACAAGTTGAATTCTATTCCAAGAAAGGCTGCCAAGTGTTGCTCTGGTGAAGAAGTGACCAGAGATAAATAAGGAAATGACTGTAACAGGTGATTTCTTTCGCATCAGCGAACTAAGTGCTTTAAAATGTGTATAGTTGTTTCTCAGCTTCACTGACTGAATGTAAAGGAAGATGATTTTAAACAAATGCAAACATTTTTCAGGTCGACGCATCTCTGTGAACCGAGTGTCTCCGTCCAGTTCAGGTTCCATACAGGTGCATCTGAATAGCCACAGGTACAATTACCCTATTTCTTTTTTATTCTTCTCCGCCTCTCGTATCGAGGTCCAACCCTTCGATTCCAAACGACACCAGTGCATTTCGCGAGTAAAGAATTTTTTTCGCATTCCAGTTTTGCTGAAAAAACCCCGAAAACAACTTGAATGTTTATGCAGACGCGAACACGTTGCTTATACTAATTCATTGTCCTTTCTTTAGTAACTTAAATCGCCTGCAAACTATTGTTCACTTACACGCTGTCTGAAATATCAGGATTGAGAATCCACTTTATGTTGTTGGTTCAGGTAATGTTGCCAAAACAACTAAGTAAATATTGTAATCTGAAGTAAGCGTTTTTAAATTGGTCACCATAATCACAAATAATGTTATTACGATGGAGATTTTACGCCACGCCCAAATTTTTTAACAACATATCTTAACATCTTCTGTGCTGTACACATTTAGGTGAATAGCCATCATGTTCTAAATTGATGCGCTTGTAAGCAGTTATACCCAGTTCAACACAGTTCTAGTACAGTACTGTCTTGTCTCCTACGAGAACTCCAGTCTGCTTTAGGTTGATTATTTTGGGGCTTTATGGCGCAAGGGCCATATTTGGTCAAGCTGCGCCAAGTACAAGACAACATAAGTAAAAAATGTGTAAAGGAAAAAAACAGGGATTGGGGAAAATGGTAGGATCAAAGCAGAAAAAGATCACTTAAGTATAGCGGGAGCGTGACCAAGTCAATAAACCCCATGGAAAAAGAAAAGATCACTAGAGTACCTCATGTCCGTGAAGCCCGTACACACCTAAAGATGTACCCCTGAGGGTCTGCTGCTTTAGGACTTTATCCCATTTTCTATAGAGGATGCTTGAAGAAATGTATTCAAATTTGTCACATTAGCGCACTTTATGACAAATCTGAAATGCATCTGTTTAGATTTTTACTTGTCACCTAGAAGATCTATACCAGTATACTACCTCTTTCCGCCGATAACGTTCGAGGGGAACAAAACAAGATTACGTCATCCCTGAGAATCACCTCTACTCGAAATGAACGAGCCATGTTTCTATAACGACCGCCATCCAGTCTTGGTGTCATTAGCAATTCTCTGGTAGACATTACCGTCTTGACGCATGAGCATAATTAAGTCTCCCGGAGACTAAATGAGTGGTTAACGCTCTGACACTCAGTTCCACAGGTTCTGGGTTCGAATCCCGGTCTGTGCAGGACGTACGCATTAGTTCGGAATCCACTTTATACCTTAGGCCCATCTAGTTACCTTCGTATGGCGACAAAATTACTATAGAGCGACAAACCCAGAGGTCAAACAATTTAAGGGTCCCATCGTGTATTTATTACCAACCAGGGCCGCATGTTGGGGAGGCTACAGGTATTCACGCCCTTTTAGTGCAATAGCCCTTCGACCCTTTAGTTTAGTTAGCCCTTCAGGTTCTTTTATCATAAACGCTCATTTTGCTTACAAAGTGCCCTTATTTAAGTAAATATTTGGTTTCAGAATTCGAAGAACTTTTGTATCTCCAGTTAATAACTGTTAACTAATGACAATTATTGTTATGGAATGGCCTGTGAGTCTTCAGTTAACAGTTACACCTTTCTTAACCAGTTTATCGGCTTATTTGTTTTCGTCTGAGGCACAAAGTGCAGAACCCTCAGTACGAAATTGCTTACCATATCCTACAAAGTTGTTTTATAAGTTATGTACAATTACTGTAATGACAATTGTATACAATCGAAATCTGATCTGAAGGTCATTGAATTGAAAAAGTTCGGTTCAAAGGTCCAATGTCAAAATGAGCTGGTATGCCGCCGATACACATCGAAGTTTTAAATTTTTTTTAAAATTATTTGTGTGTGTTATATTTACTAATTAGTCATGTACCAAGGAAATACTATCCACAACTACTTATTTTAAATTTTAGCAGTTCTTATTTTTCCTTCATGTTCCCTGTTCTTATGAAGAATTTCGACATCCTACACTACTTTGTGAAAGTGGGCCGTTAGTCTTGTGAAGGTGACAGCCCAATAATTGTCCTGGCACGACCTTGGTTAAAATCAGAGCCGTTTTCGAGTGTTATATAAGTGCACTTGCACGGACCACGAGTAAAAAACGAATGACTAATTCTTTAAAAAAGTTCAGCAAATAAAAGTGAAGGTGACTCCATGATGTGAATGTTTCAAAAATAAAAATCTATTAATTAATGTTTCTACATTGTTTAAAATAAACAGGTAGGTGGTTAAATTTACTTCGCACTGGAACAACACCTCGGGCTACTGGCGACGGTCCGAAATCCATCCCGAAGGGAAAGAAAGATCCGAGGACAACACCTCCGCGTAATTTTGAACCACGGTCAGATGACAAAAATAAAATAAACAGGCAGATAACTGGCATAATCGATGAATATTTTGGTTAATTGCACGATAAAAAATAATTTTCGCAGGTTGGTTTATTTGGAACTGTTTGTGACGTTGTCCTGAGTACGGTGCAACATGGCCTGCGACATAAAACCCAACCAACTTATATTGGGAACAACTATTTTTGAGAACCGCGGCCTGTCGAGATTTGCACGTGGGGAATCTATACCTCAGAAACGATCCTGGTTACGGTGTTCTTGTTCGGAAGATAGAAATGCAAAAACGCAATTACTTCATATCTTGATTTATTAATTAACTATTACAGATATTTGAATTCACTTTTTTTCCTTTTCCTCAGGCCCCTATCGTCCGGCACGCCATCATCTTCCCGTTCCTCCAGCGTTCCTACGTCTCCCCCCTCCCGCCGCCGGTCCTTTGATATGTCCCGTCTGAGCTCTTCGGACGACCGGAACTCCTCCCGCAGCAGCAGCGACGACTGGGCGCCCATCGCCATGCGCAGGGGGCGCGGAAAGAGCGGACGCCCCAGCTCTGCAGACAGCTCCTCCGAGATCTCCGAGGCCGAACTGTGCCGGGGCAACGCCGAACTCCTCCGGCGACAGAGGCGGTACTCCCCCAGAAAGGTCATGAAGTTCGGCGAGAATACGTGCTCGGAGGACGCCGAGGACTCGTCCCTGGAGCCCCAAGCAGTGACACCAGCAACGGCCGCCCCCCAACGAAGGGCCTCGCCGCCCCGGAGCCGAATCCCGACTTCCCAGTCGCCGTCCCCCCAGCACCGGTGTCGAGGGGTTGAGCCCCTGGGCCGACGCCTGTCCGCCAGTCGATCTGAGACATCCTTGTTCCAGTCGCCCATCAACCGGGGCGGTAGGACTCAGACCCAGGGCGCACGGAGGGGCGTTCAAAGCGGCCGACAGCGGTCTTCTTCCACCACCAGGACTGCCTCGTCCTCCCCTGCGAGGACACCAGAGTGGAACCCCAAGAGACGGACGCTTTCGCTCCAGTCCTCGCCAGTCAAGCCTGTGCCTCCCTTGTTGGAGGAAATCCTCAACGACTCTGAGGTGCTGGATTCGGACGAGAAGATTCTGGAGCGCATGGAGAAACTGATCAATGAATACAGGGCTCGAGAGGCCTCACCAGATTCATCGCTAGCCGACGACTATTCCTCTCCGATTCGACCCCTGTCGAAGACCGTGAGGAGGAATTCTTTGTCTAAGATCCCCATTTTAAACTGGCACATGCGACAGTGAAGCAGAGAGTGCGCTTTTTTCTTGGACAATCTTTGGCGACGAGCTTACGGCTTGTCAGATCGCATTCACTTTGGCACATGGATAAGATTGTTATTGTTAAGTATTTAGAGATTTTTTTCACACGATGGTGCTGCATATTTTCGCCTTTATTCGTGTTGCTGTTGCCGAATAAAACTTATAAATGTAAAAACCTTTGGTCAGATTTATTTTGAGTTGAAGGAATCGAAATTAAAACCCGTTACCACCATAACACAGTTTTTATATATATAAATAAGCGATGAATCCAATACATATCAGTATTGAGAAACTGCAATGAAATGGTTGATGCCTGATATCGATCAAACTAGCTATTTCGTAGTTTTTCATGAGCTGTAACAGGGACCTTTTAATGCAAAATTTTTAAATATTTTCAGACTTTAATCAGCATTGAAGTTTTCAGTATATCAAACCGCATTTTGCAATCAACCGTATATTTGATATACCAAGATAAAAAAATCGAATAAAACCTCCGGATATTATTTTTTAATGGCGTTTAGGAAGATTGTATCATTAAATATTTGGATTGATAAGCTATTATTTTATCAATAACTAAATTTAATCCGCTTTCTACATTTTTATTTCCATATTCGAATCTAAAGAATTGAAATGCAACAGCAATTTACCATTTTGAAACTTCAAAACTGACCAAAATAAATAAAATACTGAATATCGATGCCTGCCAAATTCTTATCTTTCCCATGTGCTAAAGTTGAGACAGTTCTTTAGAAAGCAGAACGGGATGTATACATTCCAACCAATTTTGACTATTGTTTTCTAGTCCGCCTCATCAGGATGTGTTGGTATCCTTAATTTTGTGCCGAGATACTCCGCAGCCATACGTATAAAACGCTTCTTAGATGTAATCGCCTTGTGAAATGACTGCTCTTCTGCAGCACGCCAAAGAGAAGAAATGTTTGTATTGAATCAGTTTTTTCATGTCCAAGGTCTCTGAAGACCCAATAAAGATTATTCTACGTTTTTGTCGCCTCTTTTTGGAAAAATCCTCGATCAATTATGATTACTACTTTCCTGGGGAAGCATTTATTTCATACGAAAGTTATAGAAGACTTAACTTCCAAATAAAGGGCGTTTTGTTTCATTATGATAAAACTGAGGCAATTATAGCATCTAGATATTTCTCTATGAACATTTTACCTATGAGAGGCTATAAACTATGAAAAAATATTGTTTAACTATGGCAAAACACTTTTTGTTTAGAAACCGTTTGCAGGTAAAATCTGTATATGGAAGCTGCAACGTTTCAATGTTTGTATTGATCCAACAATCGAAAAACAGTTTACGTAGGAAAGCAAGTAATAACTCGATCATTATCAATATTTTACTATATATTAAAGGTTGAATAATAAAAATTTGATGAAAAATAAATTAATGTAAAACGCAGAAATTACCTGAAACATTTTTTTGAATGACAACGAAATATCCAAGAAATTCTAAAGATATAAAATTATACCAGAATAGTGAAACTTTCGTCTATTCCATTAATGGATATGATTAATGCTAAAAAATGTTTTGACCGTGACCAATTTTATTAGGATTTTTTCCTGAAATGCAAACTAGAAAAATGCATGACCACATACAGATAAAACAGTATGGATAAACAGAACTTGAACATAAACGATGTCAAAACAATTTTCACAACCAGAAAAGGCTAGATAAATTATTTGAAACGCTTTGTTTTGTTAGAGGGGATTTTTCTGAAAAGCTCAATATAGATGGCGCTAGTATTTTGTAGGAACAAGTAATTCCTGTTACTTCCGGGAAATGGCGTAACTTGGCTTGTTACTTGAACGCAATTTTAGCATGCCGCTTGTAGATCACAATTGTAATAAAATAATTATTACTTTTTGATTGAAAACATACCCATTAACATATTGGAAATGGCTGTTCCATGAATTCTAGCTCTTATTGCCCCAGCGAATAATTTAGTGTCGGATGGAATTTAAGTCAGATGTCTTCATGATGGTGATAAATCAAATATAAAGATAATAGTTCTTAATCGGAGGTTTTTTTTTCTTCTCCACCGGTAATTTATGTTAACACTGAAAACCTCTAAACAATGTAGTTCGTGCGAGATTAACGTGAAGACTGCCTCGTAACTCTTACGAGCCACCTTGCTTGCGGTCTTAAAAAACAAGAATTTTTCATACCATACCACAATGTGATTTAGAACACTTTTAACCAGTGAAGAAATTTTCAAATCTCTTCAAGGATTTGAAAGTTGAACGACTTACAATGTGCATTTGCTATCGTACAATCGCACACAACCTAAAATCAGCGGTTACGCATTTCCTATCGAACAGTCTAAGAATTAAGAGTCGTTAGTCCGAAACGCCGTGGTTACATTTTAACTATTGGAATGCAATTGGGCAATTTCCGCAGCTTGAGTTTCATGCAGTGGCCCACCCATTCCCTGTCCACCGAAGGTGTGCTTAACGACCGTGATTGCAAGCAGAACCAAACAAAAGAGGGTATTTGCAAAATGGGCATTCGGATGAAAGTTGAGCGCATTTATTCTTGTGAGCTTGCACGCATCACCTGTCCGACGTTCACAGTTAACGAACAAGTTGAGCGGAAAAGTAGACCGATTTTCCACTCGATTCCAAGAGAAAAACATGTATTTTGGAAATTTGTGGAGGCATTTCTGGAGTGATTTTGTGAGAGGCATTTTCTGTCAAGTTAAATATAGGTGGCGGTAGTGTTTCTGCTAGGGAACATGTTTTTTCATATTCCGTATGTGACGTCACTTGATCACGATTTCAGATTTCGCCATAGAGAATATATAAAAGTAGATTGAGTTATGGCAACCTTTTATGCGACCAAAAAAATAGTAGTAACTTGCCCCTTAGATTACTTTCGTCTGCCGGGAGGGAACATACATCATCTGATTGGTTCATGGGACGGAAAAAGGACGGCGTCCATTGATTCATCTGATTGATCCGCGCTACGAAGTAGATTGGCGATTTCACCATCCATTTTTGTTTTCATTCTATAGAAATGCTCATTCCCACATCTTCCCTATCATGAGATGTTAAATCGCCAAATGAGGATATAAAATGCCGAATTGACCAATCAAGTCAATTTTTCAGAGCAGCTACATAACTAGTCGACTTGCTGGTCACAATTTTTGAAGCTCCTCTCAATAGCGATAGACTATTTATGGATTTCGCCATTTTATATTCAAGAATGAATACAATAGTTGATTGGTCAATGTCAAACGGCTATTCGTTATATTTTAAAGTAACCCCGATATGTATACGAGATCATTTAGGTAGAGGAAGTAAAATCATCATATTCCGTCTTGTTTGTTTGCACTGAAAATCTCTCATGGGCCCCTCTTGTCTGAGGAACAGAATAGGAGTAACTTTTATGGAACGTACAGAATTCAAACAGTACAATCTGGAGCAGTGGCGTGCAGAGCTCGACAGGGACTTAAATGAAAAAGGGGGCTCATCTGTTTTATGGGGTGTAAAAATTCTTGATTTATGTTGCTAGTACACTCCACACGTGCAATATCACAACATAAAAATCTAAAAAAACTGTTATGTTGAATCATTTTTACCCTCCAAATTGTTTCGGCGAGATATCTCGTCCATCAAGATCTGACCAATTTTGCTAACGCCAAGTTATCTCGTCATCAAGATATTGGCGATTTTCTTGATAACGAGATCAAGATCTGGTGAGTTTTCTTCTAATGACGAGATATCTCGTCCATCAAGATCTGGTCAGATGATGCCAAGATTGCTAATGACGAGATATCTCGTCCATCAAGATCGGGTCAGATGATGCCAAGATTGCTAATGACGAGATATCTCGTCCATCAAGATCGGGTCAGATGATGCCAAGATTGCTAATGACGAGATATCTCGTCCATCAAGATCGGGTCAGATGATGCCAAGATTGCTAATGACGAGATATCTCGTCCATAGAGATCGGGTCAGATGATGCCAAGATTGCTAATGACGATATATCTCGTCCATCAAGATCTGGTCAGATGATGCCAAGATTGCTAATGACGAGATATCTTGTCCATCAAGATCTCGTCAGATGATGCCAAGATTGCTAATGACGAGATATCTTGTCCATCAAGATCTGGTCAGATGATGCCAAGATTGCTAATGACGAGATATCTCGTCCATCAAGATCTGGTCAGATGATGCCAAGATTGCTAATGACGAGATATCTCTTCGAGACAACCACCAGGAGGGTTAAATAAATATATACAATTTTATTTACACAAAAAAAATGTTATTTAACCCTCCTAGTGGTATATCTTGTCGAAAATTGCCCGGTAGTGGTCAGCCGCTGAAACATGAACCTTTTCGAAATTGTTATCGGTTGTAGACAAGGGATAGTTTGTTCTATCTACTTGGAACTTCATTCCACCCAGTTTTGTCACGACGAGGTATTTCGTATTAGTAAACTAGACCAGATCATGATGGACGAGATATCTCGTCGTTAACAAAAATGACCGGATCTTGATGGAATAGTTATCTCGTCGAAATCACTTGGAGAGTTAAGAGCTGTTTTTAAAGGCAACATGGTATGTAGTTGAATTTACGCTGCACTGGAACAACACAACGGACTATGGCGGCAGTCCGGGATCAATCCTGAAGGAAAAATCCGAAGACAACACCTCGTAATTTTGACCCACGGTCAGGTGACGATGTCAACACCTGAGCTGGCACTCCACTCTAAACTTCCACGCCAACATAAGGACGTTTGAGGCCACGACAGATTTTACGTGCACCAACCCACACATACACGACGGCGTTTGGTTAAATCGAGTTTCGAACACGAAATCCTCCGGATGCTAATAAGCAACTCTTCCAAGTGGGCTACCGTGGCTCCACATGAATTAGGGGGCAATGTTTATCATCAAATTCCCGTGTTTCAATTTACAAACAACTCTCTTTAATACGACTAAAACGAATTCTGTGGAAATACTCAAGGCTCTTAAATAAATTGTTTTTATGAATATTTCATAAAAATTCGTGATCATAGATGGTTTTACGAAAAGGCTCTTATAGCACAAAGGGAAAAGGGTCCTCTGCACGGTTGACTGAAGCAACATCTAATTCTGTTGAATTTGATGGTACGAAACCATTGATGCGATGGATGAATTGATGCGATGATGGAATGGTATTGATCAACGCTGATCAATATCATTTTTATACATTTATTTCATTTAATGACTAGTATTGGGCAAGTCATGCTGAAACTTTTAACTGTGTGTAGATTTGAAGAATTATTTTTATTTGAAAAGGGTACTTCATAAATTTATCAAACCCTGAAACTTTATTTTGAGAGATTTTTCTGTCAAGTCAAATGTAGGTGGAGATATTGTTTGTTTTTGTAGTAGAACGTGATTCCTGTACGAATTCCAGAAGTGGAATCAGTTTAGTTGTTTTTCGAATGCGAATTCGTCACGTCGCCTATAGAAATTCCGAATGAATTTCAAAATGATATATGATAGTAATCGGTAAATTCTACTTAGATTAAACAGCGATAAATTACATTATACGACAATCCCGAGATGACTGTATCATGTGAGAGCATCGAATATCGTGTGGTAGGTAGGTATTTTAATTAGCGTCACACTGGAGTGACACAACGGGCTATTGGTGACGGCCCGTGGTCAATCCCAAAGGGAAAGATCCGAGGACAACACCACGTAATTTTGAACCATGGTCAGATGACGAGGTAACACCTGAGCAGGCACTCTCCAAACTTCCACACCACGCCAACGTGAAAACATTTGAGGCTTCGACAGATTTAACGTGCACCAGCCCCCTTTGTACTCGACGTCTTTTGGTTGGATTCGAACTCGCAACCCTCCGGTTGCTAACCCGTTACTCTTCCAACCGGGCCACCGCGGCCCTGAAGTATTGTGTGAGCAACATGAAGCGAAATCCCCGTCTTCCGTCTGGTTTGTTTGTTTACATTGAAATTAGCAAAAAGTAAGAAAAACCTATGGCTGTATGGTGATGGATTTTCATGAGGGTACAGGGGCTTTGTTTATACATAAATAACGATATCCAAAGTAGTTTGGAAGTTTCAGTCAATTTAAGGTAGGTAGTTAATTAACATCGCACTGGAGCAACACAACGGGTTATTGGGTACAATCCGGGTTCACTCTCGAAAGGAAAGATCCAAGGACAACGCCTCGTAATTTTGAACCATAGTCAGATGACGAGAACAATACCTGAGCTGGCACCCCACTCTCCAAACTTTCACACCGCGACAACCTGAGGACATTTGAGGCGACGACAGATTTAACGTGCACCAGCCCCCGTGTAGACGACGGTCTTTGGCTGGGCCGAGTTTTGAACTCGCAACCCTCTCGGTTGCTAATCCGTTGCTCTTCCAACTGGGCTACCGCGACCCGTTAATTTAAGGACTTGCAACCTTGAAGAGCAGTTGTAAAATAGCTATGTTGCACATTTGAAGATCTGTTTCTCAAAAACTACTTATCGTAGACAACAATATTTTATATGTTTGTAATCTATGAGAAATTTTCTTTTTATCTTTCTCGACAAAACAATTTTAAACAAATTTGAGCTAAAAATTAGTTGGGAAAAATGAAAAATTATCGATTTTGATAGAATTTGAAAGGTTTCTATAGGCAAAAGAAATTAAGAGACATCTTTGAAATTCATTACGGTTACAATGCCAGGAATGATAAAACTATTGCTGAAGTTTGGAAGTGACTTTTATTTCCTTCCCTTTAAAATAGCAAAGGTAGACTACAAAAGGACAATTTTCCACTCTAAGTAGGCAAACAAAATAAAATGAAGGAAAGCTCTGACGAAAACGATATTTTTAGAGGAAAAAAGTTTGATATGTCTATTAAATATATGTAAACTCGGAAAGTTCTTTTAAACAGGTTGGTTTTACTCGCCACATCTTCACAAAAGAGGCAAAATTTCTCCCATGTCAACGTTCGAAAGATCAGGTATTTTAAATTATTTTTTATATTCAATATTAGATATTTTATTTGCATGTCTGATACTTAACTTACTGTCTGATACTTAATACTTAATATCTACTAAAAGTAATAGTATTTAATATTTACATTTGCTAAGGATATGAACAAATCAAAAGACTTTTCTATCGAACTGAACTTTCCACTGATTAACTGGTGGAACATTTCTTGGATTAAGCAAAAACATACATGGTATACAAAAGTAAATGTGAACGTTCATGTGAAATTTTACACGAACTATAATAATTAATTAATTTTTAATAATTACATAATGATAATTATTTCACTCTTATATCGCATTTTTATATTATCGAATCTTATAACTTTCATTATCAGCTGGTGATAAAAAAAGAAGTCAAATTTACATCTAGTTAAAAATATTCCTGGCAAAAATAAACAAAAGACAATAATGAAATTTCAGGAGATATAATATAGAGAGACATCTGGGCCAATAATGTTGAAAAAATTTTATGTTTGTGAAGCTTTCCTTCATAGTTTAATATGGATTTTGAAAAAGTATTTGCTTATAATTTTACTTTTAAATGTTTTTCTTTACTTAGGAGCAGAAACACAATCACGAAATTAAACCACGCAATTTGTTATAAAAATTTCTTCATTAAAAATAAGTTAATATTGTCTTTCCATTTCTAACGATATCAGATCCATTTGATATGTGTAGCAATTAGTTAATTTCTATTTTCTTCGATCTCTCAGATTCAGTAGTGACGGCTATATTAAATTATATTCTGACTTTTCCTTAGAGATCGTTTTCTAAAAAATGTAACTATATAAAAATTTGTAATTTGTGTCAATAACTTATTGAAATATAGGATCGCAACTAGGCTACTTTTAGTGCTAAAAATATATAGTTGTCACCTTAAACTTTTAATGTCAACAAATAACCAAATACACATTTCTGAAACCTAATATTTTGCAGTTGCTCATTACTATATGTGACCTTTTTAAAAACTAATTTTCTTTAAAATTGGTTATCAACCACAGTCGATTTGCTCATTTTACATGGAATGACCCACAGGCGAGTAATTTCGAATAAGGCGTTTTTATCTTCAAGAAATATCGCAGAAAAAGTGTTTGCCGTTTCGTTATGGAGCCCTTACTTCTATAGTCCATGCCCCAGTACCACATTAAACGTCGCCCATCTCATTAAATTCAAACATGTATTCCTACTGCTTAATGCATTATTTTTTCTTTGACTAGCACACGTGTACTACATTATCAATGAATAAAAAGCTTTATAAATTTTTAACAGAAAACGAGGGACTACAGTACAAAAAATTTTACATTTTTCGGTTCCTCGTACTATGGAACCTTCTATATCCCTATTGAGGGCCTTGCTTAAAAATGCTCCTAAAATGAGCTAGCCTTAAATTTTCTAACAAATCCCCTAAGAAAATTTTACACTCGCAAAAAATAAAATTCAAACTTGGACATTTCATGAACTATAACTTCATCTTTCCATTTAAAAACGCACAGTAAATCTTCAGAAATGCACACTAACTGGAATATATTGTACTGAATCAATCACAATGGAAAAGTTCTCCTCCCATCCCACCTCAAAAAAGTTAAAAATCTCACTCTCCAGAATAAACTACAATTTATTTGTTTTACTTTGATTATCTGGCAATTTGTAATAAAGTCTTTCCATTTCTAGCAGTACCAGCGGTTATGACATTTCGATATGAAATCATAATCTGTAGAAAAATTAATTTTTGTGCTAAAAAGTTATTGAAGATGTAATACAATCACTCACAAATCCTCCGAAACTTAAAAAAGATATCTCCAAAAATCGATAAATAAACTTAAAACGCAAAATAAAATAATGCCTTTAGAACAGTGATTCTCAGACTGTGGGACCAAATTTGTTTTAAACATTCAAAATATTACTCTTAAGAAAACAAAACTGTGCTTATTTATCCGTTTCGCTAATAATTTTCCCAAATTAGCGCCCTTGGCAAAAATACCCAGAGGTTACTGTACTTGGTCATAATTAACACTGCTACAGTCAAGAGTAATTGTAAGTAAGTAGAGTAATTGTGGTTCAATAAAGTGGTTTGTGCACTATTTAAACTTTTCTTCTCAAAGCTTTACTATTTCTTACTCTAAGTTTTCTTAGAATGTTTTCAAAATTTTAAATAGAAGTAACTTTTTTAAACCATACCAGCCGGAACTGGCATTATCTTGTCAACTGGCTGGATTTTGTGAATAACCCTTAGCTAACTGTGGCTTTAACCCGAACGATAATTCCACTAAATTTTTGACTTAATCCTGAAATCCCATCACTTTAAAATGAATTTCTCGCCTTCGGGAAAGTCAACAAGTTCCTGCCTTGCTCTATTTTAATGAGTCTTTTTCATTGCATGCATCCATCTTTTAGCCTATTTAGCAGCACAGCTGATCCTTGCTTTCGGAATCTTATGCTCTTTGTGTTTATGAAAAAACATAATCTGTAAGTATAATTAGTCTAGTTTTAGAATATGAATTTTGCATTATGTCCTCGTCTAAATAAGATATTTATTTTCCCTTCAGAATTCTTACTGCCTATCAATTGTGCGAATTTGTTCTTCACTTACAAATTAAGATGGTTAGTCAAAGTTATCAACACATATCTCGGAAACACTTGATTTTGATAATAATACACTACAAGAATTCATGAAAGTTATGAGCCTTTGAACTATTCAAAGCTAGCTTGTCATTCAGAATTCAGATTCTGTTGCAGTTTTCTACAGCATCCAATAAGGTACTCTTGCATGCTCTTGTTTCAGTTATTTCATTTTCACTTTGGGTCCATGCACAAAACTTTCGCTTTCCGAAAATACTCAGCAAGGACGACCAGCCCATATTATCTGGATTGAATGCTAGCATCAGTGGGAACCATGGGGAAAGGGAGAAGAGTCTGTGCTGAGGTACCCATTGCGCATGACAAATAGAAATAAGAAATCATTTGAGACTGAAAGGATGGGGCAATATCAGTCCATGGTTGGCTCTTTGAACTAAAAATCAAGGACGTTGAAACACAAACTGATATCTCAATCACATTTACTTTTAAAAAATCGTTGTTTATGCTTCAGGTTTTTCGATTTTTTTTGCCACCGAATATTAATTTTTTTATCAGGGGATGCCAGGCTTTCAAGGACGTTTTGCCACTGTACTCGAAACTGCATATGAGAAGAAATTTCACTCAGCAGGTTGATCTAGCGGTACCATCGAAGCTTAGATTCACATTTTACACCCTAAGTAATTATTAGGGCAGGGGTTTTAGCTCCCGAAAAATGCTAGGTAATGCACAATAAAAAATATGATCATGATAGTGAGCTATACTACTTAAGAGAGAATAAAAATGACACAAAATCCCATTTTTTGTAAGAAGGGTGTAGTACAAAAAGAACACTTAAAAATACAATTTAACTTTTTGCAGTTTCTTTGTCAAGCGGAACCCGTCTGTACTTTGTTATTAAAAATAAGCCTTTTTGAAGGAAACTAGAAAAAAACTGCAAATTCATCTTATATTTTCTTCCAGTTCCTTTATCGAATTAAAAGTTTGAATTTTCCTAACAAAATATTTGATTGAATATTTTTGTTAGCTCTATAACAAATGTAAAGTTTTTATCTCATCAGTATAAAACTGCACAGCAGAACAAAATCCACGTGCATATTTTCAAAAGAGAAATTATTTTCCCACTTCTGCCAATAAAATTTAAATATTTAAAAACTCCTTTTCATTTCTGACAGGATTTTCCATAGGACATCCATTTAACCCTTATAACTACATAAAGTGAGAATTGATAAAATAAACACAAGTTTTTAAAATTCGGAAGAATACCAAATTTTTAGTCTGAAAGTTTCGAAGATCTTTCCATTAAAACGATCAGACTTTTACCAGTCGGATAGAGGAAAACACTTCTCATATTTTTCACTACTTTGCATATGCTAATCCGTTGAGTGAAGAACTATGCAAGGCTGTTCCAGAGTGGTGTACTGGGCGTGTACTTACACTTATAAAAACAAAAACGACCGAAGACAAGGCCGCGTAGTATGCCTCCACCTTTAAATAAACCTACTCATCAATACTTTAGAAAAAAATGTATACTCATTCGGTCTTTGTGGGTTCTTTTTGTGATTGTAAAAAGGATACATTTGAATCTTCATATTTTGTTCTTAATTTACATTTGAAAATTCAAAGAACACTGATCAACGGCAGGGATGTTTTGAGAGAGCACACTGGGCTCAAATCCTATCCGAAATTATTTTGGAATGAAAAACCACATGGCTGGAGCTAGTTATATCAGAAAATCGAAGTTCCGATGGTAAAATATGCGTCTGAATCGTCAATAGTCTAGAAACAATTGTAGGAAATATAATTTAACTCAATCTTCACTAAACATTACGGCAATTAGAGAACCGTGAGAAAAACTGGACTATCCGCAATTATTTTCTGATTATGCACTCGTAGAGAGGCGTTTTCTTAGAGAATTAAATTTTTTATAGAAGAGGGAGGCAACATGACTGAGGTTCGCACAGGGCAACTGAAACCTCAGAAATGACCCTGGAATCCAGGAATGTCGTCAAAAAATATTAGCATTGTTTTTTCTTCCAATACGTGGATTTCGCAGGAAGACTTCAAAAGAGATCTCAAACAAGGCACTATTTTTGATGGAGAACAGAAAATGCCATTTAGAAATTGAACCCACAATATCTCACATTGCGTAAATTGAAACAGGGTGGGCATTAACAGCACCAAACTATGAGGCAGGTATGGTATACATTTTTAATTAACGTCGCACTGGAGCAACACAATGGGCTAAACTATGAAGTTCGATTCGATATCGTCTTAACATTTAATTTTTATTTAAATTAAACAAATTAAACTTTTTTAATTTTAGTGTGTGTGTGTGTGTGTGAATTATATAAGTGCATTGTACTCTGTTTCAGAAAACTTAAAAATACGAGAATAGAGTAGGAAAAGACAAAGCTCCAGTTTTCAAATTAAGATTTTACTTAATAAAAATAAAACGCATCAGTGGCATTGCACCATGTTTCTGTGTTGCTATGACAACCAGTAGGTCACTGAAGACGCTGCCATTTATAAGAAACTCGATGTTAAAAATTACTGTTGGAGATTTTGTTGGCGTGTTATAAAAGGCTCAACAGAATTTAACGTTTTCAAGTGCACAAAAGACTGTCCTTTTGAAAAATTGCCCATTGTTTTAAGACATTTGATATGTTTTCTCCTCAGAGGTTAAATCGAAATCGTCATCGTTGTGTGACATCTAGCCAATAGGAATTAAGCTCAAATTGTTTACTTCACTTACCAACCAACTGTATGGTACTGCGCTGTGAAGGTCCATCATGTTATAACTTTTAATGAATTCTAATTAATATAATCGTTGTAGTTGTAGTTGAAAATGAGTGTTGTTAAAAACGCTAATGTTTTAAACTCTGGTTCGAAAAAGAAAAGTGGTGGGATTTTGCGACAAGCAAAGTCCCGACGTGATCCATCTTCCGACGTAGATCCTGTAACAGAAGACGAGTTGCTGCAAAAGGATGTCATTACACCCGATGACGTTTTACGGTTAAACAGAGTCACTGAAAGTAATTTTATTTCGAAAAATATTCAAGTTTAGAATTTTTATGTTTGCTTAGCAGATTAAGTTTCATGAAACTGCTTCATTTACTCAACAGAAGTGTTTTGTTGCATACAAATCGATAACATTAAATATATTTCTTATTTGTTTAGTTTCTGTATATTTTATTATCTTTACCTTTTGGGAGTACACACAAAAAAGGCTTTTTGGTTTTTATCAGATATAATTATTTAAAGCAAGATCCTATCGAAGTCCATTAAAGGTGAATCCATCTCTAAAACATTTTATGAAACTTGTATACTCCATTCTCTACATATTTAAAAAAAACATGAGAATTGAATATGTTCTGTCTAACTATTTTGTAGTGGTCAGTGGTGCATGACCATGTAAAGTGCCTGCAGTGCATGTTTAATTGAACTAGGTATTCATAAGACTAAAGTACTATTTAAGTTAAGAAAATAATTTTATTCTATGGGGATATGCTTTCAACTGAACTTGAAGATTTTGAAATTGTTCTCATGCTTAGATTTCTTGTTTTATGATTGAAAATTTCATGTTCAGAAATGAGTACTTTTGTATGTTTTGTTTAAACAACTTATTAATTTATTGTGATACAAAAATTTAGATTCACAGTTGATGAAATCTTTGAATAGTTTATCTACTATGACACTATCACCTGAAATCATGTTGCAGTTTGATGATCGAAATTCCACTGGACTGAAAATATTTAATGAATTTAATCCTTCATGGTTTTCTTGTAGCATGCATTGGTAATTCAAATGGAAAACACTACCATTCAAAAGTCTGAAACTCCTTACAATATGAACGAAAATTCTTAGAAGAATATATCTCACACCCAAAATTGTTTCTATTTCACAATTATAGTGAAACTTTGATTAACCATCAGGGTCTGGACTGTTAATTGAATAGATGGGTAACAGATAAACCTTAAACAACCCATCCATTGCATATGAATGAATGATAAAAAAATGCACGTTTACGAACTGGAAAATACACTACATGTATTTTATTTTACAGAAAGAAACAATGTACAATTTATATTAAGTACAGTATAGTACATATTGTTACATGAACTTCAAATTTTAAAATAGTCTCATTTTCTTTTGTTTCTTCGAGGCTCGTGCTTTCTGAGCGGCAATGTTCCGTACTTTACGTAGAAGTATCTGCATTGCGTTTGCTTCTTCTTGCCCCTCAAACCACTCAATGCATTTTGATAACATTGTTTCTACTTCTGTATGGCCTAACATAGTTTTTTCAGTCAAAATATAACACTCGTCTTCGTTAATTTCTTCATGTCAATCACACTGGAAACAATTTCAGCATCTTTCAAAATGTCAAAGCTTCCGTCCAATTTGTCACATCTCAACCACTCTGTTACTTCTGCTGGCGTTATGTCTTCAGCCACAACTGAAACTGACCATGTGTGCAATAGCTAGGCAGGCCAAGACCATGACTCATCAATACAACACTAGTGCGTCACTCCGGTGCCTCCGCCGCTCAGCAGTAAAGCAAGTATAATTATTTGTGGCAATCTGGTTACTGTACATAGAGTACAGTATGTATGCATGTACGTACTAATAACTTTTAATATTTAACTTTTAATAAAACAGACTGATGGTTAACAAAACTAACAGTTAAAAGAGTGATGGTTAATCAAAGTTTCACTGTACGTTACAGTGTACTGTATGTTTATAAAAAGATAACAAGAATATTATAGTTTAAGTTGGCAACCAAAATTTTAAATGTGTCACAGATTGACAAATTTATCACTACTCTCCATTAGCTCCCTGATAATGTAAGCCATAAAAATTTACCTGTGGAAATTAAAAGTCAACTAAAGTCCAGCAAAATTTCACATAAAAGTTAATGTTATAAAGTTTGTACAAAAATATGAAATTTGCTTATATCTTGCATCTGAACAGGGGCACACTCACTGTGGTGACTATTGTGGCTTAAATACCGCAGACATGAAATAAAAGCAAAAACATCCTATTGTTTGTTTCATCTGTTTGTTCACCTTTCAATAATGTTCCATCCATTGATTTGTTCTTAGAAACTGAAGACGTTGACATTTTATATTAGCTTCAATCAATAAATATTTCTCCATTATTTTTTAATCCTATTTACAAAAGTGCTATTTAATCTTATTTACAAAAGTGCTATTTAGTGCTATTTATATATATTATCTATTAATAGGAAAGTTGAAAACTGCTTCAATACAGCTTCTAACAATCTTTGAATAAAGTCACTTTAAAATGTATTTAGTGGCACACTCTAAAACTATTCTATATTTCAAAGAAATACATTTAAAAAAAGGTGACCTGACCTCCAACAGTGGTGTACTTGAATTTACATTTTAGTCATTTGAAATTACACCCTCCTACAAAAATGGAGTATGGACTCAAAAAAGAAATCTATTAATGTAGCCCCTTCCAGATTAATATCCATCCTGGGTGCACCCTTTATAAAGTTTTTCATTGCGGGACATAATGGAATAGTATATGTTACGAAACGTTTTGTGTGGGTTCTCGTTTTTGAATTACTTGTCATCTGCTTAACTCAGTGATTATTCAAATCCTAATGGTTGGTACTTTTAACTGAATCTAATGTCCAGCTTCCGTGAGAAGAAAGGTGACGTTGGAGAAGTTCATATATGTATTTCACTTAATATTTGACACATATATGTATTTGTTAATGGCAACGCCAAATATAAAACGGGCCATCGTAGCTCATTGGTATGTGCTAGGAACCTTTGAGTTGTAGGTGGCACAGGTTTGATTCCTGTCAAGTGTATTTCTCTCTTCTGTGTCAGTAAAACTTTCATTTTGTGTGTGTGTCTATTACTTGATGTTGGTGCAGCATGGCGAATATAAACAATGTGAAATTGACCGTTACAGGGTTCATTTGCCAATTTTGCTGCTTTGTTTGAATATGCTTGAGCTATGGAGCTCCATAATGTTAAAACTACATGGAAGTGTTTGCTGCTTGAATAAAATTCAGCAGAATGATTACAGAAAGCAATGAAATTTCTAAACGATGGGAATCAAAAGAAAATAAGAGTCAAAACAGGTTTGCATCAAAAGATACTGAATCGTTTCTAGATGAAGGAATGGGATAAAATTGAAGTAAATGTTCAAAATCTTATTGTGGTAACATGTCTGAGATTTGTTTTTAGCCATGTAGTTTATTAGAAATAAGAATTGACACCAATAAAAGCAAATGAAATGTTTTATATTTTCAGATAATTTTTTTTCATTTAAAGGTATGAAATCCATTTATGTTGATGTGGATGCTATATCCATTAAAATGGATTGAAATAAGATGTGAAATGTGAACAACAACACTTTTCCGTCAGTAGATATAAGCAATTCAGTCTAGCACAGATGGTATGTGTGAGTCTGCTTGTTTGTAGTAAGGCAGCAAACTTGCCAGAGAAAAGGGCTCAAATCCTTCAAGAAACCCTAGAGATGTAAATTTCTGAGTTTCTTTTAAAGGCAAAAAAATTCCATGCCCAAAAATTGTAATTGATGAAAGATTCCATAAATGAAAAAAATCATAGGTTTAAAAATGTACTTCTGAAGCTAACATTTGAGAAAGAAAAATGTAAGCAGTTTTATTTTTGTACTCTGATCCTTATAACAATTTTGCTTGAAAAGTGAATTATTTACTTTGACGATATGTGTAGTTATTTTTTAATTCATTCAAACAGTTCATTCTTAATACGTTCCCAACCAATAAGTTTAATGTGTGCACTTCATAACTATGCGGAAATATGAGAGTATGTGTTACTTACCATATCTCCAGACTTCACTGGCAGCAGCATTATCAGTAATATATGAAAAATGTGCCATGATGTTCAATAAAAACTAAGAATATAAATAATTTATATAAAGCAGTATCAAAATATATATTGTAAATGATACATAAAATAAGCTTCAGGTTTGTTTCCATCAATAAATTGTAATTTTCCCCAAAATGAAGTTTTTAAATAGAAAATTCTTGAATATTTCAATTTTAATGTTTGAAGAATATTCTCTGGCTAACTAGGAATCCCCTTTAGAAAATTGACTCTTGCTTCTACAGCAACATACAGGCCCAGGCCTTCTGTCTGGAGCAGTTCTCTTGGTTAGACAGACATCTAATGAAATATTGATAACTATCCACCTTGATGGTATTTTGCTGCATCATATATTTTTAATAAGACGATTTAAAAACTCATAGGTACTGATTAATAAGACCATGAGAAAGTACTGCAGTAACTTCCTTATGGGGAAATGCTTGATGGGTTAATATTTGCAATCATAAATATGTTATCAGCTTGGCGCAGAAACTCAATATCTGACATTTTTTCGAAGACTAAATGCTTATTTTCTTTATGAGGTATGCATTATCATTGTAATCTGCTTGAAATAACATTATCAAAAAGCTTATAATTTTTATTTTCAACTTTAACTAAGTCTTTAATCAGCAGTACTATAAGATCTACTTTTTACCAGTTAATGAGTTTCTGCTCTAAGCCTATGATATAGAATATTTGGTGAAGAATAATTTAAATTGTAAAGCTATAAGTTTCATTTGTTTTTTTTAACTCAAACAATTTCATTTTTAACCTGAAAAAGAATAACAGTAGAAAACTAGTGACAAGACTCATTTGCAACAATTAAGTGGATATAATTTTCTAATTAATTTGTGTCATTAGATATATTTTAATAATGGTTGTGGAGCAGTTGGGTGTTTTCTTATGATTGTCTTTGATTCATAAGAACAAGAATTGGTACCTCTGATCTAGCTTACTTAAAAATTAGATTATTAATGTTTATGTTTAAAATGTATTTTTTAATCTAATAATGTTATGTTTTTGACAGATTATCTTTGTTCACCAGAGGCTAATGTGTATGATATAGATTTCACTCGTTTTAAGATAAGAGACATGGAAACTGGAACAGTACTTTTTGAAATTGCAAAGCCACCTCCTCCACCAGGTAATAAGAGAAAAAGTTAAATCACTCTTTAAGGCCATTGCATAGATTTAAGAGGGAAAAAAGTTTTGAAGACAGTTGTAAAATATGAAAAATGACGTACATTTTTGCATGTACATTGATTATCAGAACTATTTTGGGTGACATGTTCATAAAACTGATTTGTTTGCTTAATTGAATGTTAGAAGTTTATGTACATGTATGAAAATAAAAAATTGTTTTCTTTGTTTATGAGTATTTAATGCTTTAAGATACTTATGTATATCTGCTGATAAATCATGAATTTTCTTTAAAAGTTTGACTTTCATTCTGGTCTGGAGACCATATGAGGGCTTTGTCTAAACAGGTTTCTATATTAGTGTTTGGTTAGATGTGTATATATAACTGACATAAATTTGTTTTATTATAATCATTAGCTCATGTTTTATTCTAGAATAAAAGGTATTCCATATAAAAATAGTTATAAAAAGTGTTATTGCTGTTATGAAAAGCACATAAGTTTTTTTTTTTTTATGTAATATAGTACATGTGTGTGTGTGTGCCTTGAAAATTGAAAACCTGGAAATGGCATGGATATGTACTTTTTGAAAAACGTTTTATTAAAAGTTCTGGTAGACTATTTTTTGGGTGAGGTGGGGAAGTGTGTCCACTGAATATAAAATGTGCCATTAAAGTAGGGATAATCACCTGCTGGATATGCTTGAAGGAGTTCTATAGATTTGTTTCACTGCTAGAAAACTTTGAATTTCAGCAGGGATGTAGTGCAGAACAAAGAAGGATGTGAAAGAAATAATTTACTCTTACCTCACTCACAATACTGTCACATTGCAAACAACAAAACAGTCCATGGCATGTACTTGCCCCATAATGTAGAGCAAGTGTGACTCCATGAAAGAGCATTGGAAAATATTTTTTAAAATTGTATCTATGTGGTAAGTTTAAAGTAATACGAGTGTAAACATATTAGTAAAAGGTCTGGAAATGGGTGGTAAAAATATAAAATTTAACTAGAATAATAGAAATTGGTTCAATATGAACTTTGAATATTTATATTTGCATTTGTGTGTGTGTTCCACCTCACCCTATATGCAAAAATCATATTCATGTTTAGTCTTCAAAAGTAATTTACTTTTCGCTCGACCATTAAAAGAAGTTACTTAGATTTTTCTTAGGACGGGTTCATTTCACTGTGGGTTGAGACCTTTCTAGTATTACAGCTGAGAGGACTCCACCAATATGGTTTCTTTTTTTCCCTCGTGTTAGACCTACTTATGTCAACAGTATTTTTTTATTCAAGCCTAAGAGATACTAAAATGGTAGTTAAAGATTGAATAGAGCAAAGTATCTCACTAAAGCTACATTCTGGACTGGCATTTAATCGAACATGCTAAAGATTAGTTGACACTTTGCTGAAGTTTGGTAATCAAATTGTCCTATATCACATGGTCCCACCCATGAGAAGGGCCAAGTCTCTTCTCATGGTGGCCCAACAAAGATTGATTTTCATTTTACAAAACATTTAATTTTTTGTGTGAAGTAAAATAAGTTAAGATTTGTTTATTTTTAGAAGATGATGATTTGGATTACAGAGACCAAGAACAAGAGGATACAGATCCTAATGCTGGTCGATTTGTTCGGTATCAATTTACTCCACAGTTCCTGAAACTAAAGACAGTAGGAGCCACGTAAGGAAACATAATCAAACTTTTGAAAATGTTATTTGATACTTACTAAAAATAGATAATAACAGATAGAAATTAATCTTTAAATTCAGATATACATGTATTTAAATTTCAATGTATCAATTTATTTATAAAATTCAAAGGAAAAATAGCCTAATCAAAAATTTCCTATTTTCTTTCGATTTTATAGTTTAACAAAAGTGAAAAATTTAATGTGTTGAAAGTATACAAAACTAACAAATTCAGGTTTGTTTTATCTTTTTGTGCAACTAATATTAATTCAAAACTGCATAATTATTGGATATTTTCTTTAATGTGTTCAAATTTCATTCATTGATACACTTTATCTGATCTTTTATAATATACACATTAGGGTTTCTCAATGTCTCACCAAAGCCTAATTTTGTAGAACAAAGTCAAAGTAGTACAAATAGTAGTTCATTATGCCCTTCCAAGCAAGTTTTAGTATATCTTTATTAAAATGAGTTGTATCCTTCATTCCTACTAACATTATCTTGCACCAGTAATATTTTTATTTTGTTCAATTTTAAGTGGTACAAACAGTGCAATTTTGAACAGGTACAACAGTATACAAGTATTTTAAAGTAAATAAAAGTTCTCTTAAGATATGAATCCTATTCTCCAAAATTAAGCCCATAAAATAAAACATTTAGAATAAAATATGCAATGAGTATTTCAAATATTTCTTTTCCTCAATATTTATTCATTAGGTGGTATCTCCATAAAGAAATGAGAACACCCTTTTTTATTGTTCAGTGACAAATTGGAATGTTTGGTTTTCTGAGGAAGAGCGATGATGGGAAAAAATATTAGGTTCGTCCCATTTTGGAGAGAAATGAAACTGACATTGAGATGATTTCAGATAATTTTTTTTCGGCAATGACTAGAAGTTGATTTTAATTTGTTATGACTGAGTTTTTATGCTGTGTTCTTTGATGTCTTTAACAAATGACTGGACACTATTTACTTAATTTCATGAAAAGACATCACAAAGAATTGACTCTTTAAACACTCATTTGAATCCCTGATATTTTGACAGAATAAAACCCAAATGGTGAAAGTTATATTTATCAAATAAGGTGTGTGATTCCATTAGTATTTTAAAGCCATACATTTATAATTTGGTAATTCTGGTACATAATTGAGTTTATGATATGGAATTTTTATTTTTAGTGTTGAATTTACTGTTGGTGTGAAACCAGTAAACAAGTTCAGAATGATTGAGCGGCATTATTTTCGTGAAAAACTTCTCAAAACCTTTGATTTTGAATTTGGGTTTTGCATTCCCAACAGCAAAAATACATGTGAACATATATATGAATTTCCTGTATTGGATTCTGATACTTGTAAGTTGACCTTTTCTCCGATTTTCTTATTGTAACGTAATAAACTATTAATATTAATTTATTTTATTTTCACATTTCTATCTATCTATCTATATATATATATATATATAATTTGAGTAACGGACCACAGAAAGTAGATAACTTTTGACATAGCTTATCCAATTGGAAACTTGATTTGTATTGATAGACAGGCATATAGTCATTATAGGTATGTTAGTATATTGATATTGAACATTGTGTGCTCTAATGATCATTGTGCAAATTACCAACATTCTCATTTCTTGTAAATAACCAATGGAAATTCTCAATACTAGCTGTCTCGTACCTTTTAAGTTCTTGTTTTTCCTTAGCGAAAGCAGTTTTTTTAGTAGATTTCTAAAATAGCAATTGCCATTGTGTTGGCAATGCAATTTTTTCAACATGTAAATATGTTTACTAAATTTACTGCTCAATTTATTCCATCCAAAAATGTGTTTGAAATATTGAAGCAATTCCCTATTTCAAACTCGAACAAATACCAAAATAATGATATTACATAGTTTGGTATCTAAACATATTGATCCAAGAACCACATTTGGATATTGAACATGCTTTGTGGGCCTGTACTGCATACAGGAGCGCCATCATGACAAGATTTTTGCAGCAACATGCAGTCGAGACTTACTTTTCCAGAAGCAAATTTCGTGAAAAGAATATTTCTTTTTTTAATCTAATATAGCAATCCTTTTTTCCTATAAATGATTAAAAAATAAGAAATTAGCTGTTTAGATGTGGCATGTTTATTTACTCACACCAAATATTGCAGTTCAGATTAGATTTCTAGCAGCATTATACCCCATATAAATGACATTTGTCACTAGTGTCAAATTAATCCTTGAAGTATGATCTTAAAAATAAAGAAAAATATAAAAAAAGTAATGTTTCAGTAATGGTAATTGTTACCAATCTCCAAAACAATAATTTATGACTTTTTTTTAAACCCCAAGTGGAGCAAAGTAGATAACTAGAAAGGAATATTCAGTTTAAGTATTCCAAACTTTATTTTGATGATGAGAATGGAAATTTAGATCACGACAGTTTTTTATAACCTTTTATTAAGTTATTAGGTTGATGTATAAGAAACTTCAATTTGGTTAATTTTCCATGATTATGATTTAGTCGTGACCGAAAATATTTTTGTTTATAGGTGATGATATGATTGCAAATCCTTTTGAAACTCGATCTGACAGTTTTTATTTCGTGGATGATCGATTAATTATGCACAACAAAGCAGACTATGCCTACAATGGAGGACTGCAACAATGAAAGCACTCATGGTCTGCATCCAAAGCACCCAGCACTTCTCAAAGTGAGAGCATCACATGCATCATTGCAGGCATCTGCCCCACCAGTGGTTGAATTGAAAGTAGGACTTCTTTTAAGATTCATTTCTGTTTGTAAGAACATCTGCATCAAATGCTACATAAAACATGTATGTAATACTCATGCCCTTTTGATGTATGTTACTGAAACAAGGGTGGAAAATTTTTACAAAACACCGCAAAACATGCATATCAGCATTTAATAATGGGAGAGAAAGAAAATACTTTTTTTCATTTTTGTATTTAAAGCTGAGATGTTGGTGCATTTTACTATCCTAGTTTAACCACTGGTGCCTGCTTTTTGCATTAGTTGAATTATCACATTTGTTTAAGGCATTTTAGGGGTGGGGGTTCTTAAATACCTCAGTGTTTTGAACTAGTCAATGATCTGAGCGATTCTTTCGCCTGGCTTAACTATCAAATTTTTCTGGAAGCTTTGGAAATAAAAATTGTATAAAAAGAAGGCTTATTGGAGAGTATACGTGCAAGTAAATATCTAGTCCTGTGATTTAGCAGTTTTGTAATCCACATTTTATACAATTTTCGAAAAAGTATTTATTTTTACAAAATTAAGCTTTAAACTCAATTTCTTTTACATATTGTATATAAATATTAATATACATGCAATTCTGTTTTAAATTGAACACTGTTATGTTTTTTTTGTGAATAATGTTGACTTAAAATTCTGAAAACGTTTATGATCAATTAAATCTAGGAATCTGAAGGTTGGAGATATTGCAGAGGAAAGGTTATTAATTAAAAAATGATGGTCTTTGAAATAAATTTACATTCATCCAAGCACTTATGTATTTGAAAAGGTGTAAATGTAATTTTACTATGCATGTAGATTGCAAATATGCACAGGCGTCAAAGAATATTAATTTAAAGATATTTATGAAACATTGAATGTGTATTTCAAGTATATTATATGTATTATATATGTACACACACAGAACGGCATGCCTAGTTCACCGTATCAGCTGTAATGTGCTATATGTTTCACTATTATTTCTGAGAATTTTCCGTTTCAAGTATTCAATACAACCATGGGGAAAATGTGTGCTCATTAAACACTGCTTATATGTCTGTAAAAACTTCTATTAGTATTTAACCAATAACATTTAAATATAACTGGTCTTTCATACAATCTTAAATTACTATTTAATGAATTACATTATCTACATTAGATTGCAATACAGAAATGTGCTATAAAATGTTTTTTTTTTTTTAAATCAAGCACGCAATATCTTAATTTGTATTCTTAAAATATGTATTGAGTATTTGTTTTTACTGTAATCTGGATTTACATTGCATGTATCAAAATTTTATACAATCAATTCATAGGAATTAGTTTGAAAATTTCAATGCTATCTTCGTAATTTAAGCGAAACTAATTTGAGATTGGTCTTATTAGAGATATGTTTAAACATAAGCATTTGTGCTCTTGAGAACAAATTTCTGAAAACATCACAAAACACGTTTGCATGGCATCTACGTTTCAGATTCCATTCAATCTCGAGAAGTCATTTTTAATTAAGTCTATCACAACTTTCCGATAGTTGAATTAATATGTCTGAGCATAGAATAATTGAGTATGCTTAGTGGTTAAAATTAATTTAGTTCATAAGCATTGAATATGCTAGGCAAATATTTTTCCTTGATTAGTTTATATAAGATTTTTTTAAAGATTATGCTTTTTATAATTAAAAAAAGCAATTGTGTTAAATGTATTTGTCCATATCTTAAGATCCTAGAATCCATCAGTGAGTTCCTAATAGTTTGTATGGTAGTGCACACATTAACTATTAGGAAGCTTCAAAGAACTTTCTCAAGAGCTCAATAATGAAATGAAGTCATGGAATAGACTCAACTGCTTAAATATACCTTTAAAATATAAATAATTAGTCATACACATTCCTGTACTTTCCTCCAATTGTAAGTTTGACTTACCACTGTTAATGCAAGCAATTTTTAAGCATGAGAGTTTCTATAAACTTTTTATACTAACATCCTCAAATACTAGGTTGTGTGTTTACATGTCCTACTGAAAATGTTAGTATGTTTGCAATATCTGTTTGAACTGATAGTCAAACAATAGTATGCCTCTTAAGTGTGATGATAAATAGTGTGATAATTAAATATATATAAATACTGGTGAAAGAATACAGACATTAAGATCTGTTTAGATTCCTTCTACCTATTTTGAATCAGTTTTTATTTTTTTGTCAATGGGATGTTATAAGCCTTACTATCTATTTATGAGTAATGATTTAAATGTTTTTATCATCAATGTGTTTAAACAGGTTATTTGAAAAATTTTCTGTGTTATGTACAATTAGTCTTTTGTTTGTGTTCATGTTTTTATTAATGAACCAATTTCATCAAATCACATTTCATGTGGGAGAGGTGCTTTGTATGTACTTGTAGGCAACCAGGGACCACTGCTACACCAAAATATGACTTTTTTTACTGTTTATGGATTTGTTCATTTTATGATATATGTAAATGACTACCTTTCACATCACTTATGGTTTAAGACCATTTGCATACTGTTTATCCAAAGACTTGATTACAACAGCATCCAATCTTATGTGTTAATGCATTTAATTCATATGCATACTTGTTTTTTTAATTTACAGGAAATGACAAGTGATAAATTTATTTCCTTTTAAGGAATTATGTTAAATGACTTCATTACAATGAATCATTGTTGAAATATATTAAGTCAAATGAAAAAATTGATAATTCTAATTATAGCAATACAAGGTCTATAAAAAAGTATTTGGAATTTGCATGCTGGCCTATCCTTTGAAATAGTCCTAAAATATTAGACATTTTGCAAGTCCAGTTTTAAGGTAGTGCACAGAAAATGTTATGAGCTGAATAAGTTTTAGAAACAGTAATGCAGGTTTGATTTTAAAATGCACATCCTGCATTTTACTGACATGAAATATTTCATTAGCTTAAAATTGCAGTTCTTTTATAGAAATGTAGTATATGTACATGTGATCAAATTGGGCTCGTGTAATAAGTGTGTAAATAAGCTGAATACTTTTTGGCTGACCTTGTATTTATCATTTGTTTTATATATTAATTATCCTTATACTTAATATAATTTAAGTACTGTAACTTTTTTAGTCATGTTTTATTTGCTTTTTACTTGTGATAATATCAATTCTTTTTCTGATAGTTTTTATTGTACATTTTTGAATGCAGTGATGTGTTCTACAAATTTTATCAAACCTAAGATCTGTTTTGCATATTCTACTTCTATTGTCAAAAGTGTTAACAATTTTTGTTATAAGCTTTGTTAAAATTAATAGTAAGTGTGATGTAGTTGCATAGCATTGAAAAAAATCTTGCCTACTGTTATTTTGCTTGTTATCTGAATAAAAATTGTGATATTAGGTCTAATAATTTTGAGCTTTTGTTATTTTAGTTAAGTTGCTCTATAATCATTTTGCTACACAAGCGAATTAGACTGGGACCTTATGCTTTAAATGGATTCCTAACTTTTGCAATCTTTTTGTGTTTAGGCATGTTGCATCAAAGTCAAGAATATTGACTACCTGGTCACTAGATAGGCTTGCTTATTTCAGTGCTCAAATCATTTTCTGTCTGAAACATCCAGATTAAATTTCTTAAAAGAATAAAATCCATATTTAATAGTCTGACACAAGAGTACTTGTTGGTAAAAACACATTTATAAATGAAATCCAAAGAAAATTAGGCAACCTAACACACCACTGTTAGTTATTGAAAGTACTTTTTATTTTTTGATTATGAGTTTAAAATGGAATTAACTAACAATGCTTTTCTTAATAACTAGTCAAGCACTTCAATATTATATGCACATAAAATTCCTACAATCTTTTATGCAAAAAAGCTTACAGTTGAACAGTAATCTAAATGCACCAAATTAAACATATCCACAAGAATAGAGTAATGAAGTTTAATTTATAGTTCATAAAAATGCTTGATCTTCCCAGTGGCTTCTAATTGTAAGCTATAATGTGATCAATGAAAAGTTAGTTGAGCATGTAAAAGGAGGGCGACACTTTCAGCTCGAAGGGATGGTAACACTGGTGGTACAGACACAGCAGCTAAACCGGTCAATGGCAGTGGAAGTGAGCTGCATGCATGGATACTGCCATCGTCGGAGACAACCATTTCGTTTTTAGATAATGCACTCCATTCTTGACTACTCACTCCTCCAAACACATAAACACAACTTTCTAGAAAATAAAATGGTGTGTACTTTTTGAGTTGCTAATAACAAAACAAAATTAACTAGAAAATGCAAATTAAAAAATCATTCATGCTATCGAAATGCTTCACCAAATTAAACAAATGAATTATTTAAATTATTCACTATTAAATTAATTTAAATTTTGAACTCACTTCTATACTCAAATTTAAGGAAGGCACAAGTAACTGCCTGATCCTGCTATCGTGGAATCATGCTTAATATAGGTTCTTTCCATATGGAGTAGTATCTAGATAACTACATGTTGATAAACAAGACTTTTTCTAGTCTTCTGACAATTTTGCTTGGTTCAGACTTTTAAATGCTAATAATTTAATCACATTTTAAGTGTTTCTTCAATATTTCATACTTAACATTTTCAATATGAAGATTAAGTTGTCAAGAAACTGAATTTATTTTTTGTTCATTTATAGCTTACACAAAATTTAAAATAGTGGACCTAAAAATCCATACTCATACCAACAGTAGCTACAGCTGCACAATGACGAGGTGTATTGAGAACTGTCATTCGTTTCCATTCAGCTTCTTCAGGGGCATATTTATCAACTGATCCCATGCTGATCAAGCAATTGTTACCATGATCTTTGGAGGCCCCTCCAAATAACCACATTGCTTTCTGCACTATGACACATGCTGCATATGCTCTTGGACAACGCAAAGGTGGGCGAGATATCCAGCTGAAAAAAATATAACGCATGAATGCCTCTATCTTTAAATAATCGGTAAATAGTGTCCAGAGCTTGAGTTAAAAGAAAATGAACTGAAATCTATCAATGATAAATTTAAAAAACAGTTACCAAAAATTATCGAGTATAAAGCATCTTTAGTTTGGAATGAAAATTTCATTGTTAATCCATTATCATAAAACACTTATTTGATTAAAATGGGTAAAATCAAGCAACATTCCATTCAAGTCTCATGTTAATTTTCTCTTATGTACTCAGTTCATAATTCAACACCAAGAAATGTTCTATTTGTTAAGTTTCTTTTCTCTACTAGAAATAATTCAAATCTTCATTTTGTCTTTTTTCCCCCTAGGAAATGTTGAAATTGAATATTATAATTCAAGTAGCTTGTAAACATTTTGTTCTGTACATAAATTAGGTTGCTCGAGAGGATTGAAAAGCCCTATACAGTGCAAAGTATATAGTCCTTCAAAGAATTTAGAAAAATGGTAATGAAGTTTAGAAAACACAAATGTCTTACATTTTACTGCTTAATAGTTCTTGAACATAAAATTGGAAATTTATTGCACTTACAAAATAAGTTCTTTTGGTGTTTATATATAATACTCAGAATAACATTAGTACAGAGAAATTAAGGGATAATTATTGACTTGATATTTTCATAGAAAAAAACTTTAGAATCGTGTATTATAATTATAAGTTTAATTTAAATTGTTAATCCATTTAAATTTAATTAAATTTAAAATGAAACTCTTGAAAATGCAACTGTGTTGCAAGTTTTCTAGGATCACTTAGATCAATGTTATTCAATCAGCATCAACCACACCTATTTATACATTTCTGAACTGTAACTGGGGACTAAAGACAAGATCCCTTTACTACCAGCCAAGTAAATTGAAGTAACACAATATGAAAAAATTCAAAACACCAATGCCTAATATTAAGAATGTTTTATGATGAAGCAAGTATTCATACCAGTCTTTTGAAATATCATATGATATAACACTGCCTAAGACAGGGTAAGATAATGAGTCCATATCATCTGATAATCCAAGTCCACCTATGCACCAAATGTGATCCTGGTAGACTGCACAAGCCATGCCCATGCGGGGCTGTGCCATTGCATGTTTTAATGTCCATTTATCATTCGCAATATCATAAACTTCAATTGATGCAACTAGTCTGAAAAAATAGACAACACAAAAGGTATTCAACCATTAAAATATTTTATGGGCATATTAAAATAATCCTAACTAAATCTAATGCTAACTGTAGTTTTAACTCGGAGCTTAGGATTTCAAGTACTTTTATTTTTACACTAATACCTTAAAATACTCAAAAATATATCTATTGGTTACAGAAACTTTCAGTAGTCACGAAGGCTAAAACTGATTAAAAGCCATGCTGCTGGTTGCAGTATGGAATAATGTATACATACCAGAAAGTAAAAAAAAACTAACAATCTAAACACAAATAAAAATTATGCTGCTTAATTTCATATGAAGTTTGAGGCCATTGTTTTCAAAATTTATTTTCAATGGAAGAAAGTCTTATGCAATGGAGTTTATTCCTGTTCTATGTGGTTATTTTTGAAAAATTAGCTAATACCTTTAGATAAAGAATTTAATTTGCAATGAGGTCTAGTTTGAATAGTTAATGAAATTGAAGATTATTGAAATGTCAAGCAAACACGATACAATATGCAATCTATAACTGATTTCTGCAATATCTTATGAACTTAATGGTAAGTATTATTTAAAGAGCTTAAAAATACATTAGTGATTTAACTTATGAATAAGTTCTTTTAGATCCAAGTCAAGCAAAATTTAAAATATAACACATTTTAAAAAATAATTTTACGGGGGTGTAAAGAAAAGTAATCAAAAGTAGGGTTTGTAATCAAACTGAAGGGAAATATGGTTTAATTTTATAATAAAGAGATTCAGAATACAGACTTCTTTATTGAAGAGATTTTATTTGGTAATAATTCCCCTTTGAATAATTTTTTCTGTTAAAATAAAGAAATTCAGATATATATCCATACATGAGCATATATTTAAAAAAAATTACATTAAATTATTGAAAATGTAAATTGAAACTTAATATTGTAGAATTTAAAAGAATGTTTACAAAATAAAATTTCAAACTCACATTACAACAAATAAGTTAAATGCAAAATACTATTACTTAACATATTTAATTTCAAGATTCTTCATATAATTGGTCTCACTAAATAATAACTATTCATTGTGCTGCTCTCAATGTTATGCAAATTTATTTAAAAAATATAAGTGAAAACTGACAAAAATTAGGATTCTTAATATGATACAATTCAGTGAAATGTGTATCTTGCAATCACTCATGATTCTTCTAAAAATGTAAAGATTGTCTCCAAATACAAATGACTTTTAATATGGTGAAATTCCGTATCAAGAAAAGTGGTCTTTAATAAGATGCCAGCATAATAGAAATAATCTTGAACTCAGGTTTCACTATTTCTTAACAAATATAAAACATCTCTTTAAAACCGTGATAATTATATATATTTCACAAATGTACATGACACCGAAACCTGCATTAGTGTTAAACGGCAATAATGAATATAAAATCGACCATTACAGGATTCATTTTGCCAAGTTCAAATGTTTGATTTGAGCTAAGGTGGTCTTTAAAAGGCCCCCAAATTTTTTTACACAATCTTATTAGTCTTACCCTCCAAGATGGTTCCTTTTGAGTGAAAATTAGATATTATGAAGTTTAAACAAAACATATTTAAAGGTAGCTCAAACCCCCTAAAGTTTCGTGTTTTGACATCAAAAACCATATGGCACATAAAAATTGAAAATAAAAGCATATTGTTGGAAAGCCTATTTTTTAGCATTTTTTGGCACAATATGGTTATTTTGCCATAAAACCAACCAACTTAATTTTAAGTTGCTTAAATATATCAAACCTGTGCTGCAGTCTACTATATTTCTTTTGCATTAGTATTTCCCCCTTCTCAAAAGTCTTGTCAATTCTTACCATACATCCTTGCCTCCCTTTCTTCCGCTGGGCTAACAAGATTTTGTCTTCGGAAAGTTTTATTAAATTCATGGTATCTAAGAAAGTTTATCACAGATGCTACGAATGGGTTTGCTCATACATTAAATTAAGATTTTTTAGCCTAGAGCATACCTCCCGTTATGATCCCTTCCACCAATAGTATATAGTTTATCTTGGTAGGCAACAAGGTTATGATGAGCCCTATTGCAGTGCATGTCAGCTTTTTGAATCCATTCACTTGAATGAATATTTAAACAGTAGGTCGTCTTTGTTGATACCATTTCACCAGAATTTCTCCTATCTGGATTGCATCCACCTACATGAAACTTTAGATTAGAATAACATCAGATTTTTTCATTGCTTACTCTTGTAAACTCTTTCAATAGTGTTTTAAAATTTGATAGATTATCCTGTTTTATTTGATAGCCATGAGGGTGAGTCAAAATTATACAGAATGAAGCTATAAACTTCATTTCAATAAAATTTGACAACTTATAACAAAAGCATTTTTCCCTTAGTTCCTTTGCTTCTCAACACATTTATTCCACATTTGCACAATCTTTTTATGCCCTCTAAAAAGGGTTTTCATCTGAGTTAACATATTTATATCAGTCACCCCTACTCTCAATGAACAAGCCCTGTTCCTATACTGGCTGCCACCACCCAGATTTCGTGGTGGAAGCTGTTGCTTTCTCTTGATACAAGCGAAAACAATACTACCAACAGAAACACAAATTACAGATGATTGACTCACCCTCATAAAATTTATTTATTTATAATTTACTAGTTTTAAACATTTTATTTGTGGGAATTATTTAAATAACAAGGATTAAATTATAAACTGAGATTTTTTTAAAAATTCTGGGAAGCCATTTGTTAACATTAAGTACTACAGTTGTTCTTTTACCAAAAGCAAATACAAATTGGAGTGAAACTACGACTGATTAGAACAAACTTTACTTTTCATTTACAGTTTATTGACAAAACTGGTTCAGATAATTTTTCAAATTATATATTTTTGAAATTGTTTTCAGGAAGACAAAATAAAAATATTGAAAGAAAAGATTTGAAAAGGTTAAACTAATAAAAATTACTCCTTTCATAATTCATTGTCATGTCTAAGAGACAGAAAAATGCTTTTGATCGTTAAAAACAGAGCCCACATTTTTTTACCTCAAATTGTACAAAACTTGCCTATAAAATTACATAAAAATGTGAAAGAGTGACAATAAAAAAGAAATTGATAGCTTTCAAGCCGTAAAATATTTTCTACTATCAGAATAATCAGGCATTACTCGGGTTGAATTGATTAACTAATTTCCGTTTTCGTTAATAAATTGTAATTCCTATTCATCCCATGTAGCAACTACCACACTCTAATAAAGGTACACAATTGTTAAATACCCAATTTCACAAATGTAAATAAATGTCATATTTTACATTTTTGTAGAATTTAAATTTTTATTCAGAAAGAAAAGTCTCTAGAGTGCCAATGTTACCCAGAATGAATAGAATATTTCAGAGTATGCATATAAATAACTTGTATGTCATTTAAAAACAAAAGCGTTTCCCAAAATTATCATACAATGATCAAACATGTTTTCAAAACTGATTAAACCATTATTTACCTTCATTACAGTTATTGAACGAAAAACATCAAATTCAAAATCCAGAAATACATCTTAATACAGATTTTAAAAGCTTTGAACGAAAAGTAATGAATGTATCTGTTTTTTCACTTCAAAATAGATTCTTGGAATGTAAGACATAAATTTAAAAAAGGAAACGATTAAAAAAATACCAAGGTCGCCATATTAGCTACCAGTCTTATTTTAAAATGTTTTGTTCTGTATAGTTTAATTCGCTTTATCGTCTGTCAAAAATATTCAGAATTTTTTAAATTTTGTAAAGAAAAATAAGGCTCAAAAATAAACTATCAGAATTTAAATTCCGTAAAAATAGATTTGGAAAATAATTTATATTTCAGCAGCACTGGTAAAACAGTCCAAGTAATTGCAATGCTCAATATATACTTCCCAGCTACTCCAAAACTACCCAATTATGGTTGATTTAAGTATAGCTACTCAGATGTTTTAAAGTGAAACTTGCCTAAATATGTAAGAAGAAATTTTAAATAATCCATTCACTAAATTATAATGTGGTGTATCAAATATAAAACTTTAAATTACAATATGTCGAACAAATCTTATACTTGTACAAACCCAGACACAAAATCGAACATAGAATGGGAAGACGGACAGACACTTACGCAATCAAGTTCAGTCACTAAATGAATGTAAGAACTCAAGTATGTAAAGTTTAATGAAAATATATTCAACCATTTGGGCGTAGCATGGGCACACATGTACAGACAGATGGACAAACAGACACCAAACGCGTAAAAGATGGATTTTGCATCAGAAGGGTCCAAAAAGGATAGGAAACTTGAAATGGGTCGAAAATATTCAATATATAAACAAAACACTCCATTCTTATTTATATAGATTACAAATTGTCTCACATTTTTTTATCTATATTCTTATATACATATATGTATACAAGAACATACATATATCTTGACAACAGAACCAAAAGTTTGAGAGCTTAAATTTTGTTTCACAACAGTGTTAAAGAGTTTGAATAGGGAATTTATTCATTGACCAGACATGACCATCTTAAAAGATAAATCCATTCATAGGATAGAATTCTTTCCAGATTACACTGCAATCAATCTTGGTTCTGATTAGACATTTTCTAGTCTTTTCAGTGAACCAGTATTTGTTTCTTGGAACCAGGTCAGCCTATAGACCACAATTTGGAACTTTTGTTTTTAGTAACAATTCGAAGATCCAATAGCAAAATTCACAAACCTGTTTTCTTCTGTCAAAGACTAGAAAAACTCCCTCCAGCCCTTTATTTTTACAGTGACAAAAAAATTATCCACATAAAGTATAAATAAAGAATTTGTTTTATGTTGAAAGGTAGGTTAAGGATTTTTTAGTTCCGAAAGCTGACAGATGAGACATTTGTAATTGTAATGCAATTTGTAGCAAAAGTGAAACCATGAATGAGATTATGGCTGAGGAATGTTTCAACAAAAATTTTATTAAGACTCCGGATGAAATGAAAACATGCTGAAAACTCAGAAACGATTAAAAAAAATGACATAAAAATCTAAAATCATAAATACTGAAAATGACCCAAAAGCTATATATCTAGAGCCAGGAGATTGCAAATGAAATTGCTACCTGTTTGGGCATTGTCTATGTAGAGCAAACAAAAGTTGACATGTCAACAAAATCCATGACGAGGACATAAATCTTTTAAAATTTACCTGTTACATAAATGAATTCCTTATGATAAACAGCAGCATGGTAGTTCCTTGGTTCTGGAAGAACCCCAAAGTATTCCCAACGATCTTTTAATGGACAATATCTCATAATTAATTTGCCTAAAATTGAAAGAAAAACATTCGTATTGTAGCACTTTAAAAAATGAAATCACAAAATAAATTTAGCATACCATGCCTACCATAAGATAAATTAACAGGCTCCTTAGGCTGAAGGCCACCCATTAGTAGCACAACAGGTAAAGAATCATCTTGCAAATTAGTCACAGTCAGCATATCTCGAGCAAAAGGTGGCAAATGCTCTACTTTACGTAGTCCCAAGAGCTTCCTGAAATACAAAATGGAAAAATGAATTTCACTCTTTTAATTCAAGTACATTACCCCTAGATATATTTGCTTCTAGAATGCACGATATATCAAGGGTAAAAAAACTCGCATGAAAGAATTAAAAGGACACAATTATACATTAAATTACATGCTTCAAAGTTGTTTAAAATTACAAGTTAAACACAAAATTGATGGGAAAACATTTTAAATATTAAATATGATCAACTACTAAATATATTAAAGAAATTCATTATCCATGCTTTGACACCCAAATCTTTTCACAAGGGCTGGGTCACTAATGTTCTAGCAGAGGTTGGAATTCATTTGGCTACTGGTGGGGGGTTATATAAGGGGCGCTGATCTATCAATCCAAAATTCATTATTCACTTAAGTACCTGTAATCACAGCTCAGTTGATTCCAAGGGCTGCCAAAGTCAAAGCACTTGTGAAAGAATAGCATAAAGTTTTTAAAATAGTTGCAAAAAGATCTCTTAAACCCCATTTTAGTTACTTGTACACAAAATGAATCGGCTAAAAATGTGCTAATTAAGTATAAAACATGTTGAAGATCTCATTAAGAAATTTAAATTTTAAATTAAAGGTTTTTTTTCTTAATAAGATTTTCATGACAATCTAGCAACCACAGATTCTGATGTTTTTCTTTCATGGTTGCCACAGCTTGGCACAAAAACTTCGAAATTGGTATCTTTTGGAAAACTTGTGGAAATATTAGTCAAAATGACAAAATTTTCGTTGACCTATAGTGAGTTTTCAAAAAGTCAACAAAATTTTCGAAGTCACCAAAACTGAAAATAGGAGTTTTTGTAACAATTTTGCTTAAAAAGATACTCCTAGTCACCAAGGTTGAAAAATACTAGTCGCCTTTTATTCAGTCGCCTGTGGCAGTCCTGGACTCCTCATAAAAGGTTGAATTGAAGACAAGGGACAAAAATAGTTTCTCTTTACTGCCGACTTTCGGTGTTATTCAAGAGGTGTGACTTTTATTTACAACATTGTTTGTATTTTTCATGGCCAAAAAAGCACATTTTCATCCCTAAACACGAAAGACGATATTAAGTACCACTATCAATAGAGGTGATTTACAATTTACACATTTCTTTAAGGACAGTAGATTTTCAAAATCACGGAAATCGATCAAAAATTGATTATTTTATTTTTAGTTTAAAAATTAACCTTTACAATACGGCGGTTTTATTCTGCTACTGTTTACTGCTCATAATCTAAAGGTTAATAGATATCAAACTATAGGTAGCAAAAGAAATGTTCCTTTGTGATATTTTTTGGCAGTTACATAGACAACAATGTGAAACGCATATAGTAGAAAAGTATGGTAGGTGTGTTAAAAAGTGTTTTTCTCCAATTGAGTTTTGACATTCATCTGATTTCCAACTGTTCCCTGTGCATTAGTTTTTCTAGATTTCCTTAAAAATTGGATAATCCTTATAATCGTTTGTATATATCTAAGTGATAATGAAACATTCATTGTGCTTTCTAGTTTTGAAATTTAGATTTGAAATGTGGTTCAATCTATGCTCTTTTTTTGCAAAATAATGACAATACATGGAAAATTAATGCATATGGGCTCAATTTTTGTCAATTTATCAAAACTTTTTACATTAACTTCCACACAGCTATTAGACATATGAGACAAACAGACATATGAGCTCTTTAGTAATAAAACAGTCTGCAAATTTGATAGTTATTAATTATTTCAAGTTTGAAAGCACTGTCCCATTTAAGTTCGACAAATCTCTCTAATGTGACAAAGTCAGCAAGTGCTGACTACTGTATTTCACATTGTGTTCGTGGGAAAAGTGCTTGAAGCAAGTCACTTGAAGCTACCAATTTTAAAGAAACCAATTAAAGCAGATAATTCCTCTACTTGTTAATCTGAAATCATAAGGTGACAAGTAAATGTGAGAGATGCAGTTGATGTAGTAGATAAATCAAGGAACAAGATAATGAGGGGGTTACTGTAGTAGCAAAATATTTTAGTTTTTGGTATACAATAACATCATAAGCCCTGTTATAAAGTTTTAGTTGTCACCTTATTACACTGACAAGCCAAAACATTATGACCATCCCCACATTTTTCAATGAACTCATCTGGATGACATGGAGAGCACATGATTAAGTGAGAATGGTATTTAAATGCTGCTGGAGAAGGTAAGTAATCATTCTTGCACTTACTTTTGCGAATGATGGGAAAGGCTGCTGATCTAAGCGAATTTGATAGAGGGCAGATCGTAATGGCCCGAAGACTCGGAACGAGTATCACCGAAACTGCACGACTGGTAGGGTGTTCATGATCTGCCGTTGTTAGTATTCATGCAAAGTGGATAAATGACGGTGACACCAGCAGTAGACGCCAAGGTGTTGGTCGTCCACGCGTCATCAAAGAAAAAGGACGTCGGAGACTATCCCGCTTGGTAAAGCAAAATCGGCGCGAGACAGTGGCTCAGCTGACAGCCCAATACAATGCAGGTCCAAGCGCAAGTGTTTTGGAACACACAGTTCAGCGGACACTGTTGGATATGGGACTGTGCAGCAGACATCCCACTCGTGTGCCTCTGTTGACCAAGCGTCATCGTAAACTACGACTACAGTTGGCCCGGGAACATTGAGACTGGACCATGGATGAGTGGAAGAGAGTTGCCTGGTCAGATGAATCCCGATTTCTCATTCATCACGTCAATGGTCGTGTCAGGGTACGCCGTCTGCCAGGCGAACAGTTGCTCCCCTCTTGTACAGCAGGTCATACACAGGCTGGTGGTGGCGGTATTATGCTTTGGGGGACGTTCTCATGGGCGACTCTGGGACCCATAGTTGTAGTAGAACAGACCATGAACGCTGCGAACTATCTGAACATCATTGCGGATCAGTTGCACCCTTACATGGCGTCTGTCTTCCCAACTGGAAATGGAATCTTCCAGCAGGACAACGCCCCATGTCACAAGGCTCGGATTGTGTTGGAGTGGTTCGAGGAGCATACTGATTAATTCCACTTAATGTCCTGGCCACCTAACTCGCCGGATATTAATCCGATAGGGCACATTTGGGATGTCATGGAGCGGCAGCTCAGAGCTCAAACACCACCATGTCCGAATATCTCGACTTTGCGTGACCGCTGCTTAGACATTTGGTACAACCTGTCTCCAGTCATGTACCAAGAACTTGTGGCATCTATGCCCAGGTGAGATGCAGCTGTTTTGCAGGCCAAAGGAGGCACAAAGTGTTATTGAGTAGGTGGTCATAATGTTTTGGCTCTTCAGTGTATAGCTCTCTAAATTTGGAAGTACCTTCATGTAGCTGATCAAAATCAGAAATATACTGACCAGTGAGTAGTACAGAACAGTACTCAGTGCATAGCTCCAACACAGCTGGAAGATGTCCAAATTTGCTGCTTTTAATAACCTAGTTTATTTTTTCAAACTTGAGAGAATATTTACTGGCTTTCTATTGGGATAACACATTTTTTTTAAACGTTTTGCTGTATGTGATGGTTAGTTATTTGGATTTTTTGGCACAAGGTCATGGAAGATTTCTTATAAGCAATTTCTAATCGTTGAAAAGTATAGTGAGAAAAATAATTGAAGGAAATATTTCCTATGTTTGATACATTCTTGTGTTATTAAACCAACATTTAAGTATTTAAGACACTATTAGGAAAGAAAAGGCACTTGCTTTGTTTGCTTGTAAATATTACAAATATGACCACACATTCCCAAGTTTGGATCAGCATGCTCAGGCAATTGAACATAACGTTTTACTTTGGTTCTGCCTGTAGTATTAGCAGCAGTTACTGTGTATCCTTTAGAAAGCGTTCCAAGACGAATATTTAATTCAGATGATAAAATTTTGGGGTCTGGCATAGGCGGCCAATCCTATAATAAGAATTATGAAGTATTTTTGAAACAAACTTTTATGAACAATTTTTCAACTCTCTTAAAACGATTTATTTTTAAACGATACTTTTATGCACGACTAACATTAATTTGTAAAAAAGGGCTCATTAATAGACAAGCATGTAAACGTGCATGGCTTTTAATGAAAATGTTTGTGTAGTTTTGAAAAATGCACCATAAAACATACAAACTGATAAATTTATACTCATGAATTCTGTACAACTTGATCTGGTTACTGTTCTATTTCTGTTTTGAAGTCAGAAAAAATAATACCTCCAAATAAATAGAATTTCAAATAACATTTAATTAGGCATGAAATACTTCTATCAAATTTAATTTGTAAATTAATCTAAAAGCATATTTAGTACAAGATGAACCTTAAAATTTTGTTTTCCTTAAAACTGATCAAGAAATACATAGACTCTATATTCAGAAAATAATTCACGACTGCCTTTGATTTCCTTATCCTACATCAAATTTTGAAACTGATTTATTTTGTGTGCATAAATCACAAAAAACTGATAAATTTTCTTACATTCTACACTGAAGAGATTGCTTTGCTTGTATTTCTATATGGTGTAAAATTATATGGCTTAAAGGAGAAGTATGTTTAGAGCTGATTTTGCATCAAATATACTTTATTTCAAACAGGATTTACTTTGCCTTGAAAATACACTTATTTTTAAGTTGCATTGTTATGTGCATTTTCAAGTTTACTTTGTTATTCCTTTTATTGTGATTTATGTTCATAGCATCTTGTCTTCTGCCATGTCTTACCCCAATACTCTGTACACTTTTTGTTACCATCACTTTCCATCTAGTTTTTTAAAAATTTATTTTGCCATTTTATGCTCTTGGCTCTCAATTAGGTAGGTGCTAGTTGATAAGTTTTTCTAAGACCTATAAATTGTCAGTTACAAATCCTCAGATGATTAAAATCAAAATTTAAAATTACAAACAAACATAATTCAATGAAAAAAATGAAGAGAAAGCAATAGTATTCATTCAAATTATAATGTTCTACCAAGCTACACAATGGAATAATATATCATGCACTAGCGTGTATTGTGTAAGCATTCTTAATAACCTTCTGTGAATTATTGCATGTATATATCTGGTTTGCAACTTGCAGTCTTTCCAACAAGTTTTAATATTCTTGATGAATAGAATGTTTCTTAAGAATCTTTCAATTAATAAATGCATCTATGCAATAATTAAATGGCACAAGGGCCATATTTGGCTGAGCTGAGCCAAACACAGGACAAATAAAATCAAGTAATGAACATATACACAAGGAAAGTTTCACTGATACAGAAGAAATATACCCAGGGTGAGTTACAGAAATTGAACCTGAGCTGCCTACAACTCACAGGTTGCTAGCGCAATGAGCAAGCCAACTGAGCCACGATGGCCCCACAATCATTAAGTTAGTAGTAAGGTAAAAGCAATACTACACTTCTCGATTAATGCAACAAAAAGTTAACTTAGAATGTTGCTACATGCCTACAGCAGTCATTGAAAAAGTACAAGATTATAAGAGCACTTCTAATTTGATAAGTATGACTAACTTGATGAGTAAAAAAAGCATTTTAAAAGAAATTTTCTAATCAATTTATCAAAGTACAATTTTACAGAATTAGAACAATAAAAATCAGTTTTAAGTTGAAAATAGGTAATCTTTTAATTGATATAAGCTTCTTTTCCCCTGTTAACTGTGCGAAGTTGTCCCATTTTTAAAACAATAACAGCAGAAATATACTCCATGAACTCACATCAATCTGAACTCTTTGGAATAGTTTCCATTTATCATGGTATGATTCTGAGACAGGGTTGTAATAGCTTCTTGTAAATATTTCTTGTGAGTGGGATGGGTGTATCTAGAATCAGACGGAAAAAAGCAGTATTGATAAACAAAGATAAAAGTTTTTACTTCATTTTATTGTTATAATTGGTAATAAAATTTTCTTAATTTTATTACAAGCATTTCTTCACTTTAAAAGCAATGACAATATGGAGTAATATTTGGCCAAAACTGTTAGTACCCTTACAATATTATAAGATTTCAGTAAGGTATGGCCGAAATAAGGTTATAGTACGGCTCTGGTGAGAAGACAGATAACATTGGGGAAGCCCATTTCTAGATAGATAAGCTCACTAGGGATATGGGATTTCATATGCAAAATTACATGGCAATTGCCACAGGTGATTGTTCATTTTGTCAATTCATAATCACTGCTATTGATACCACCACCAGACAGGCAGCTAAGATCCAGAATCAGCGTTAAAGACAACAATCATAGGAACGCATTATTTACGTTTATCCTGCCCTATGTTTAACAGACTTGTCTAAAACCATATGACAAATATATTAGTATTTGTTGTTTGGCCAACTGAAGTAGCATGATTCCACTGATGAATTAAATCTACTAATGGAAAGTAAACAAACTGATACTGGTTTTAAGAACAAAACAAATGTGGTTATAAAATTTGTACTTTAAAAATGACTTTAAGACATATTATAAAGTACCATAAGTTTAATGAAAGTGTAATTGAAAAGGGAGAGGCAAAATATGTGTGCATTCAGCATTATAATCAATATGTCATTGCCAAAGATTGTAGTGCAGGAATTTTGAAGTTTCATATGATAGGGATAATAGAAAAAGAAATTATAAAAATGCACAAAGTACAGACAAAATGAAAAGGTTCCATCCCAGAAATTATTGAATTGTTCTGATGTTTTAAACTTGGGAATAAATAATAGTGACAATTCAGTTTAATCAAAACATTATTAACAATGTATGCATAGTTAATGATGAATTGATTTCTGTAATTATGTGTACAGAAATAGAGGTACTGCCTAAAAATATTTATCTGTTTTGCATATTGTTTTGAAATGGATAATGCACTAAAATGTCCATACAACTATCCTTAGAGATTTACTTGGTTAGATGGTCATTCCTAGGAAGTAATTTATCACAGGGCCATTTTCTCAATAATGGAAGATTTCAACAACAAAAGCCAATCTAATCAAAGCAGCATCAAGGATTAAACTCACAACACTGCAATCTATTAGTCTTAAAACAGCATGTTTGGTCACTTGGCCACTAAAATCTAAACACTAAATCTCTCTATGCCAGTTTGAAGCATTTTGGCACAAGTGAAGAAACAGAAATTCAATTGGAATTAAGTGCTTTCATAGGGGGAGTTAAATTTATGTTTAGAAATTATATACAACCAACATTTATTTTTAGTTACCCTAAAAATAACCAAACTAAAATCCTAAAAAAGAATACTCTGAAATTGAAAAACCGTGTTAAAGAAAAAAATACTCACATGATATTGGTTATTAGAAAGTAAACTTCTTGTACGATAACCTCGGAAAATAGCTTGAATCTTTGTGGCAGCTTCATTTAAATCAGAATCATTTAATTTCTCAGAATTCTAAAAATAAAAAATTACGAAATTATATCTTTTATAAAATGATTATATTTAATTTTATGAGAATAAAAACCTAATTCCTCAAATACATTGAATTCCTGTTAGTAATGTGAAAATGTTTCATTCAGCATCTACTTGAAAGTAAACTCAACATGAAAGAACATTTTTCACATGCCTGAATATTTTAGTTATTTCAAACGAAAACTCCTTTTTCTTTGGTGATCATAAAATTTGTTATTTCTGCATAATGCATGATACCAAATTATGTTTCAAAATTTTAAATCAGTATTGTAAAAACAAAATGACACCTTTAATCTATTTTGTTTTAAAACATTGCTTTAATAACTGAATTAGAAAAGAACCAACACAATGACTGGAATAAATAAAAAAAACTAGCAGACCCATACATAGCATCTCTGCTAAAGTTTCTTAATTGCTAATATCTATTGATGACAAAGTCGCTCTCACATTTCATGCCTTATTCTAATCCATTTATAATGAATGCCTACTGGTGTGAATTCTTATTTCCAATAAACTGCATAGTAAAAAGTTCACATCTCAGTCATGTTACCACAGTTAGCTTCTGAATGGTCCACTTCAATTGCATCTCTTTCACTACTCGGCAGTCAAAGGCAATTTGATACATTTTACCTCAAAAACTCATTTTTGGATTGGCTCAAATTTTTTTCCCAAAAGAATTTCATTAGAGTGGCAAGAGCTCTTTTGTGCAGTTTTAGCAATATCAAGCTTAAATTAAGCACATTTAAACTTTGCAGCAAAATTATTGAATTAATCTCGTGGTGGTTGATTTTATATTGTCTATATCCATTTGTTGTCATTCGCCAGCATACAATTAACACTGATTTCTGTGTCATGTACATTAGTGAAATGTATATAAGTGAAATATATAAAAATCATAGTAAAAGTTCAAATTAAATACCCATTTAGGATCACTAGTTGGTACATAATCAATTGGCAATGCGACAGCAGCTGAACCAGTAACTGGATGTGGAAGAGCAGCTCCTTCAGTATACCTGTCAACTTCTCGATTGTAATAGTCATTTTCATTTAGTACTTCCTTAGAGCCTGAGATGTTACTCATACCTCCAAGAAGATACACCCTCCTTCCTGAAAAAAGGAATTTTATTATATTTACATTAAAATTGAAAATATGCAACAAGTGACTTACGTCAGTGACAGACAGGGCAAACAGGAAAGCATGACCTGGGTAGTGAAATCTGACTGAACTATTTATTATTTTAAAATTACATGTGATTTATGATTCATTAACTAAAATGGAATACATTACTTCTTCTTTATCATAATTTGGAAATGAATAAAGGAACAAAATGTATGGATTTCATGAAATTTGTCTTCAAGATGCAACTATGTCTTCAGTATTTATATATGCTCCTGTATTTACTCATATGATATTTGAATAAGTAAGTCACCTTTTGGATTCATGACTTTTGAGATAATCAAAATAAACAAACATATATTTCTGTTGTAAAATGGGACTGTAAATATGGAAGCTGTAGTAATTCTTTGGGAAAACAACGTCATTTGATTTGTCTGGGTATCATTCCCAGTCATTAACAGAATTTTTACATTGTCTTAAGCTATATTTCTATAACTACAATATGGGACAAAATGATTAGGGGAAGAGGTTACATTAATGATCAAATAGATGAATTCACCAAAACAGTGATGAAACTTAAATAGCAATACAGGTGGGATGCAAAAGTCCTTTTAATACAGTAAAAGTCAAGCATCCGTTCAAATTGTTTAAATTATCTCTCCATTATGTAGAAGACAAAATTCATTATAAATTTCAAGTATTAATGATTCATACTTCCTTTGAGTATTATGTAATATATGTGAGTACTCTTCAGGAGGCTACACTCCCTGCCTGACTTTAGAAAAATTCTTTTCAACCACCAGCAAGCTCTGCAAAGTTGACACGATATATGCTTTGATAAAGATCCTCACTATTGTACTGGATGTACACACATTTTGCTTCCAAAATTAACTTTTTACCATTAGTCCATTTCGTCTTTCATGTCTTTTCTATGAGGATCTATGATTATGATATGCATAGATTTATGAATGTTGACCAGTTCCAAACCAGCAGAACATGTCCCACACCATGATACTCCCACCAGACTCTTGGACTGTGCGAACAATACATAAAAGTTTTGTTAATGTTTTATTTAAAAGTTATTCCAAAACAAAAGAGCCCTTACATAAAAATCACCATGTACTAAATGATATTCTTAGAAAAAAATTACAACAAATATGATTGAGGTACCATTTACCAAATTTTGCAACAGCAGTGCCATGTTTTGCAGTTCCAATAGTGGAATGATGTTCCCATTTCGCTACTTCGGGATTGAAAACAAACACACTATTAGAACTTGTCAGAAACCCATCTTCAGTTAATACATCATTTACTCCACACCACAGCCAAATTTCTCGTTTCAAGCTAACAGAGCTGCCATAAGCACGTGGTTCAGGCAGAGATGGCTTGTGATACCAACTAAAAGATTAATTCTTATTATACCAGCTCCAAATTTCTCATTCACTATTTTAAATTAGGACAGTTAGAAAAGATTTGGGAATGTGAAAACAGATATTTTCCTGATCAATTACAGAAACATTAGTAACATAAATAAATGGCTTTGATGTAAAAGCGCCAGAAAAAGCTAGTTTTTGCTCTTCAATGTTCCTAATAGTTAGGTAAAATTATTGAATTTAACTTTATAATCAAAGGCTCTTTTGATCATTCAATAAGTATAAAAAAAGAAATATACTATTAAATGTATACTTTTTGTAATATTCTGCATTAATGCACTCTTTGATGAAAATGGAGTTAAGGTAAAAATGCCCACCTTTCAAGGTAATTTTCTTGAAAAAGCAAAATTTGGGGGATTTTTATCTTTTTAGTTTTATTTTTTCTCAAGTTAAAATAAAGTACAGCACAAAAGGTTAAACTTTGGGTTTACTTTTTAAAATTAAAACTAAAATATTGTTTACCCCAAGATATTGCAATTAGATAAAACCTGGTTTTTCAGAAACTATCCGGTATTTTTAGATTTCATATAAAAGAATTACATTAATAAAATACTTATCAAGGGAATAAACTATCATTTTTTACATGAAATATTTATATTTTTGAGCACATAAATACGGCTAATAGGAAAAATTGTAGAATGACGACAAAATCAAAATTTTCACATAACAAAATAAGAAATTTTCAATTTAATGTGTAGTCTATTCCTTCAACTACTGTTCTGAGAGCACCCACAGAAAATTTTGATATGAGCAATACTTTGAGTTGGTTTGCAACTAGCTAAAAACTAAAAAATTACATTCTGATCCAAAGCTTATGTGTGAAGAGAGTAGATAGAAAAACAATTGTCAAGATGCTAAGATAAAAAAGCCCCTTATTCATCTCTTTCTTCAATATCTAAATGTCATAATCACAATTTTCAAATCATAATTTTTGTTTCAAAAGTACAGCAGGCTATTTTACTGTATAAAAATATACATTTTTGTGAATATTGTGTAAGTACTTCTTGCACTTTTAAATTAACCATATTAAATACATTCACAGGTTTTATTTAGATGGCTATTAAAATACAAGTGCATATATCATTAAAGTGTTATTAAACAATGTTGAGAATTTTTATAGTATTTAATTTGTATTTCGATTTTGCCACTGCCGAGTGATGCTATCTCTGCCTTTGGTGTCAAGAAAGAGAACATGATTGAACACAGAATCGGGTTGCAAGGAAGTTTCTACTTTGATTTAAAAACAACTTTGATCCCTGCAATCACTGAATGCAATAAAATTATGACTATTATGTTTCACTAATGTTGGTAAATAGACTTTAAATATTTCTGTAAGCAAAAAATAAAGCAAATTTTAAAAATGAAACCTCTCACGATGATTTTGCTACAAACCATTACCCTCTAAATAAATTATATATCCTCGTGTAGTAATAAATAAACTACTAAACTAAACTTAATTGCAAGTAATAAACAGGATACTGATATTACTTTTCCTACAATGTCTTTAATATATTTTCTACACTATTTTTAGAGCAATCATAGTATCTAAAAGTGGGGATGCTCTAGACCCCCCCCCCTTGACTAATTATTTTTAAATAAAAATATTCCTGAAATTTCACTCTATTTTAAGCCCTAGTTATTTAGCTATGTGTACCTGCACTTAATTTCTCCTCTTCTTTTCAATGGATGAAAATAATGGATACAGTTTCAATACCAGAGCCCAATTCTTAGAAAATGAACTACAAATAATTGTCAATGCCAAGTAAGAGTAAGTGCAAAAATGTGTTGAAATTTTCATGCCAGAAATTGTTAAACCACTTATTTATGCAAATAAATATAATTACAAATGCCCTTTATTACCTTTGTTGCTGTATGTCAAAAGTGTACACCCGATTGGACACAGTGTACCTTGAAGAATGCCCTTCATTAACAATGCCCCCTATCACCCACACACAGCCATCCATCACAGCACAAGACATTCCCATAATCGCTTCTGGCATGGGTTTTGCTAGAGTCCATTGATCTCTTTTAGGATAGTATAACTCAACAGTTGACAATAGCCTGAATAAAATAAGGTAGATAAAGCATTTTAAACATAGATAAACATAACAACCAATTACTAAACTATAATCCTTAAAAACGTATTTCATAGAAACAGTACAGTGACTGTCACATAATAAAAATAATTTCAATTATGGCATACTTGATTCTATTAAAAACTTATTATTTTCAACAGAAATTCGAAATGTAGACTTTATTTGATATCAAGTACTATTTTCCATGATCTATATACTATATATCTCACTAGTACAGAAATTGATATTATTAGTTTATCACTGAATGGCAACAATGAATATAAATATAAGATCGACCATCATGGCATTCATTCGCCAATTTTGCTACTTAGTTTAAATATGCTTGATTTGAGACAGGGAGCTGCATAATATTTCTAAAGTTGCATGGAAGAGCTCGACACTTAAATGAAATCCTCCAGTAGTCTGATTACAGAAAGCACTGAAAAATCTGGACCATAGAAATCAGTACAGAAAAGAAAATATAAGCAAACAATTAGCAACAAAAATACCAAATTGGGGAAATCAATGAAATTGAAGTAGATGCTCAGAATCTATTTGTGAAAACATGATTAAGGCATGCGTTTTGCCAAGAATTTTATTGGAAATAAGAATTAACATCAGCAAAAGTAAACAAAATGCTGCTTTATTTTTAAATAATTTGATTTCATGTAGGTGCATGAAATCCATTTACATGGGTTTGGATGCTATATTCATCAGAATGGATTGAAATGAGATGAAATGTGTGAGTAATATTTTATGGTTAATAGATATGAACAATTAAGAAAGTTTATCATAGATGCTATGACCAGGTCTATTAGTGTAAGTAAAATGATAAACAATGACAATGAAGTAAACTCGAATTGACAAAAGCTATTTAATTTTGAAATAGATAAGGAAATTATGATATTTTAAAGATAACAATGATGTTTATCTTCCTTGTCTGAGATAATACATTGAGGAACCAATGGAAAATCTTCTAAACTTTCCTTCCTCTACTAAAATAAATTACTTTTAGTTAAATATACAGAAATTTTCAAGAAATGAATCATCTTTTTTTTATCAGCTGCTTTACTACTAGACGTTTTCAGACTGAAAGTTTTTGATTTAAAAGCAGTGGTGCTGATTTTAATTAACCAGCAATTTTACCATGACATTGCACTGATTTAAATATTTTCAAGGGGATTTGTTTATGTTATTGTTGACAAATGCTGAACTAAATTGACTTTGAAGCCATAAATGCTCTAGCCTTCTAATAGTTATGTAAATAGAACTAAAACCATTTAGTGCAGTGCACATGTCAAGAGTAGTGACAAAAGGCTAGAGGAGACAGATTAGTACATCCAGAATACATCTATATATATTTCATTAATGTGCATGGCACAGAATAGGTGTTATTTGTATATTGGCAAAAATGGTAACAGAGATTAACAATATAAAACAAACCATTATGAGGCCAATTTTGCCCAAAAAAAGCTTTAAATAAGCTCAATTTGAGCTAGGAGCTACATAATATTGCTGGAACTGCAAGGAAGAGCATTCACTGTTCAAATGAAATTCTTCAGCAGTTTGATTACAAAAGGCCATGAGAAATCTGTAAGATGGAAATTAGCTAAAAAAATTCTGAGCCAACCCGAAAACAGGGATAGAGATAAAAATATATTGAATCGCCTTTGAACAAGTAAATGAAATGCAATTGAAGTGGATGTTCAGAATATAATAGTAACGTGATTGATGTATGGAACTTGTTATCATGGTTACATGGTGAAAAAGGCAAACAAAATGTTTGATATTTTTGACTAATTTTATTTCACATGGACATATGAAATGTGAGTAGCAACATTGCCATCAATACATAACAATTAAGAAACTTTAGCGCAGGATGTTATGCCCAGGTCTGCTAGTATAAGAGAATTTATGGCTCCAATGGAAAATAGATGTGCTGAGAGACATCTATTATCAAGGTTTGATTATATAAAGCAGCTAAATTTTTTAGTGTCAACTGTAGTAGAAAGCAGATGTTTATTGACTACTTATGAATTTCATGGGTACAAATCGAATCAAATCAATTTATAAAGATTCTGACAAATACTCACTTGCCAGTGTTGTCTCTTCCACCCAATACCATAATATTTTCATCAATGACACATGTTCCATGACAAGCTCTAGCCTGATGCATATCGGCTCTTCTTCTCCAGCGTTTGGACCGAACTGTTAACTGGAATATACTCTGAGTAGAAATCATTTGGCCATGATGAACTTCAATTGGACTATAACCTCCTGAGAATAGATAAGTATTAAAGAACAACACACTTCCTTGAAATATGAAATACAGTATACAGATTGGTTGGTAGAGCTGGATTTTATGGCAAAAGGGTCATATATTTGTTAAGGCTGTGTCAAACACTAAGTAAACATACACACAAGGAAGCTTCACTGACACAGAAGAGAGAAATACACCAGGGAGGAATCAAACCTGCACTGCCTAAAACTTATAGGTTGATAGCACAGTGGGAAAACTCACTGAGTCTGGACACGCAGATGGTGACCTCTACAGTACATAGAATTTTGTAAAATTGGAATCTTACGGAAAAATTAGAGTAACTTCATTTTGATAACATATATGTTACCTATATGCCTGAACTGTTTGTTAACCCTCTGGATACAAGACCTTCCGAACCAGCCGAGATTCTAGTTCCCTCGATACGGAAGGCTCGGATTCTTTCAGACCTCAAATTCCTGAAGAATTGGCCGAAGCCCATTACAATTTCCATCCCCTCTTTTCTATGCAACAAAGAGACCTGCGTATGAATAGCCTTATCTCAGTTGACAGGGATATCAGGGTTCTCGATGGGGGAGCCTAGCAAAGCGTTTCTCCTCGAGCATCTAGTCTGTGAGGGTTGAGTAAATGAAAAGAGGTTGAAAGATACACTTAAAAAAAATCAAAGGAAGTTTTAGTTTAGAACACGCAAAAAAGCATTTCTTGCCCTGCAGTGAACTTGTGAAATCAGTAGATTATTTCATAATAAACTTAAGATATAGATAAAGGAATTGCATAAAAATCTAAAGAAATTCTGTAAGGAAATTAATAGAATATCCAGAAATCAGATATCAATAGAAAAAATAGTCAATTACATATTGCAAATATAGAATTGGAAATTTAAAAATCCTACAACTTGAACAATTTTAAAATTAACAATTTATTGAATGAAAGGGTTCTAATTTTAGGGGCCATAAAGGTATAGAAAGTTAATTATATTTGTTATATTATCAATTTCACTTGTTGATAGATGGAAATTAAAAAGTATATGTACATATTTTTTTTCGAATTGAAAATAAAAACTGAAAGATTTTACCGGTTTTATTAAAATTAAGTTTGCACCCTCAAAATTTGTGAGCACTTTATCAACCGTAATCATGTTGATTTAAATTTATAAGAATTTAATGCTCCCTTTCCTGCAGTTTGGGAACCTTTTATACTGTATGACTTCGATTGGACAGATGAGGTTTATATCAGGAAAAGTTTCAATCTATTAACTACTACTGGATTTTATGAGCAAAATTTATTTATTTTAAAACATTTTTCTTATTCTTTGCACTTTGGAAGAATAATCGAAGAAATGGGATTTTTTATCATGTTTAATTCAGTTTATCATTTTCTTCATTTGAGATTAATTTTAAAATGAAGAATGTATTTTTTACTTAAAAAAATTAATATTTTATACTTTAGACTACATTTGTATATGTGAATAAAGCCATGAGAAATTAATTTCTAATGCCATACTAAAAAATAGAACTCAGATCCCATTAGCTGGAGTTTAGAAAGCTAACGGCTATAATATAATTCGTGCAATATCATCTAAAAATCATGAGAATTTCATAGACACATCAGTAGAACGACACATCAGTAATCTAGCATTTGTATATAGCATTTGTATAAACTAATTTCCCCATCACCTTGGAAGTATGGTTTATTGATGCATTATCCCTTTTGCAATCAGCAAGGGGGTTCCCCAGCACAGGATTTTTATATAGTAAACCACAGAAAATAGTCTTGATAAAGACTTTTATTTTAAATCAAAAGAGAATTAGATAGGTATTGAAACTATGACCTGAAAGTAGTGAGCGATGGCAAAGCTTGTCTGATCAGATCTGATATAAACTGAGTCGAGAATGCTGAATACAGCTGTGAGGAAGCAGATTTCTTATGCTGTGATACCAGGAATTAGTGTTTCAAGGTACAAGACAGGTATGTTAGCGTAAAAAGAATGATCGTGACACTTTTTGTACTCAATCTGTCCTCGTAAAAATGGCACCGAAGACAACTTGCGGGTCCTTCGAGTGTTAATGACCATACGTATTGAAGTCACCGCTGCCCTTTCAGTTCAGTTTTCTAACCCGGGAAGTATCTGTACCTTTTAGGCATACCCATGACCTGACAATAGAAACTGAAACATTGGGTGATAATGGGATGACACAATTCCTCTCCTCATGGGGGAAAGCATTGTAAAGGCTGTCTTCGGCCGGGTTCAGTAAGTTGCCTGCAAAGCCATTTCGACCGGCTGTCATAACCAAAGAAGGAAACAATATTCTGCTGCGTCGTATGTAGAGGGTTAAATCAGACTTGCAATATATACAGTGAATTGAGGAACTATTTATTGATAAAATGGCAGGGAAAAGAATACAAAAGGATAAAATATGTGGTCAAAGATAGGAAACTTTAACTAATCAGAATGAACAAGAACATAAAACAGACACAGAAGGAAGCTTCAATGCAATATCCACATAAGATTATACCACACTCAACAAAAAGTAAAAAATTGGGACCATGTTGAACTTGAATTCATGTATCATAAAATGTATTCAACATATTTTTAAGCAACGCTCTATGTTTTATAAATTATAATTTATTTTAGTGAATACATTATTTAACATTCCTTTGAGTACATATTCAGGCAAGTTTCATGGTAAAACATCTGGAAAACTATACTTAAATCCACCATGATTTGGTAGTTTTGGAGAAGCTGGAAGGTATATTAAGCATGCAATTGCTTGGATTCTTTCATCTGCTGAAAAATCAATTATTTTTCCCAAAACTATTTTTACGGAATTTAAATTCTAATACTTTTTATTTCAAGCTTTATTGATTTTCTTTGTGAAACATCAACTATTTCCAAATATTTTGGACTGAGGATATTTTGCAACGAAATGGAAACTCGTGTTCGTTTGACATGTGCAGTGACATTATCTGTTTTTCTGCTCTGAATTAATTTCATATTTTTAAATTTTGTCTAATTTTTAGTAGAAGTAAAACACCTAATTTTTAGTTTAGTAAGTTGTGGCAACTGTGCAAGATCAAGAGATAAAAAAGGATCACGAATTAATATCTTTAGGACATTTTTTTATCACCAACTTTTATTTTGTGTTTTCTGTTTTAAATATTTATTATTTTAATAAACTGTGTTTCCCTTTGATCACATGCAACACCACCAAAGTATTCGATCTAAAGAGGCCATATAAGTTAGGATAAAAAAATTTAAAGTGGAATTTTGCCATTATTGAAACAACGTTAATGTTAAAAAATTCAAACGAGGACTTTTGAAATATTAAAAATTCTTTGTCATAAGGACAGAAGGACTAGGTGGCTTATTTTACAAATGGAAGTTTCAATCAGTTTGTACTTAAGCAGGGGTGTGATATATGTGAAATGTATTACATGGATGAATATGCATGCATAAGATTTGTGCGCAAAGTAAGTTATAGAATATATAAAAATGTTAAAAAGGTGTTAAAAATAATTTTACTCACATTTAAATGATTTGGCATTTCTCTACGAAAGAGAAAAGTGATTATTCTGGTCACTTTTTCAATCTATTGTTAACTAATTCAACCAAGTAAAGTCGGGTAATTTTGCTAGTCAGTTATAAAACAGTACATATTCAATTTTTTAAGAAAATTTATGAAATAAATTATTTTGTTTCACTTGAATGGTAATAATGTATAATAATCTTTCCAGTTTTGTTGACATTGCTAAGTTGTCTTTTTAGTGATACAGTTCATATTCAAGCAGTAAGACCATTGCAAAAATAAACAACACTAGATATAATGTATCAGTAGTGCAATAGTATAAACACAACACAATAAAATTATCAATGTTTTAGTTATATGGTCAAAGTGACTCAAATGAATCACAAGACTTGCTTGTAAGACCTCACAACAAAAATTTTGTAAAATTTATTCACTACATGTGCATTAATATACATGATCAAAAGAACATTTATTTGACATCTCTAGCAAGAAAACAATTAAGAAATAATGTATTTTCTAACACTATGAAAATACGATTTTATCGATTGCACTGCATCTTTAAAAAAATTGAGAGAGTCAATTTAAATAACTGATAGTTACAACTGTAATCTACAGAAAAATAGGCATGCATGTTCATTTATAGTGTCAAATGAATTTGGTTTGAACCCAAGTCTTAGCAGTCTAAGTTCAAATGCAGTACAAATAAAAATTTACACAACATTTTTTACATGAGTTTTGAATCTATAATTCATTAACCGTTGACAGATCATTTGCTGCATTTTAAAGATCTTTCAGATGCAGTCAGAAAAAAATATGAACTACGAGTACAAAATACTATAATACATAATTGAAAATGGCAAAAGCTCATGGTAAAATAACTTACCAGTAACATAAACTTTTCCATTCAAGTAAACTGCACCATGATAATTTCTAGGTTCTGGCAAAGTTCCACCAAATAACCATCTGTTCTTTTGAACATTGTAAACAAACATGGAACCACCTAAAAGTATTCATTTATAATATTTCAGTAGTTAAAATCAAAATTTGTTTAAAATATTGAATATTTTGTTAGGATTGTTATATTAAGTGAAAAGTAAGATTTTTCTCTCATAATAAAAGCAAAGTTAGCTGTTTACCTAAGAATCATAAACAATTCCACATGTGATGCATCTATGTTCTAGAGTTTCTTGTTTATTAGTGAACAGCTCAAAATTATTAGTATTTATTTAGTGTACAGTAACTTTTATGGATATTTTTGCCTAATTTCAATTTCAGGAAGTATTTTTTGTACATTTTAATAAAACAATCACACACACAAATTAAATCATTAAATCTTTTTTCAATTTATGGTAAATAGTGATTAGCTTAAATAAGGGAAGCAAGTTATTCTGAATTTTATTTAAACTGGTGTAAGTGTTTAAAGAAAAGCTAATGGTACATGATCCTGAATAAGTTCCTTGGTAATATATACCAGGTAGAGGATGTTTTTATAATTGTATTAGTGTTTCCTGATTTAAATCTTGCCAATGCAATGGCCAAAAGTCTTTTGGCAATAAATTTGTAAGATTTGCATTTCTTTCTATGAAAATTTCAAATAAAAACTAGAATTCTAATTAAGATTAGTAAAGCCAAATACTAGTTTTCACAAACAGCAAAGTAATAAATTGAATCACTATGAGCTTTATGAACTTACTAGCTGAATTACCCGGCGTTGCTCGGGTTGAATTGTTTATAATTCGTCGTAATATTACTCAATATTATTCCAATGGAGATTTCGAATTGTTTTAGCCCCCTGCAGACCCAGGACCCAAATCAAACAGGGTTAATATATAGCCTATGTGTCGCACAAAATTCTACAGGATGAATGTTCCAAATTTAGTGTGAATTGGTCTGACATTGATTGTATAAATAGTTATTCCTATGAGGATTTCGATTTGTCTTGAACCCCTGTACCATATCAATGATAAAAAAGACCACTTTCTATAAAAATAATTTTATATTATCATAAAAATTTACATTCCAATAAAGCTACAGTTTAAGAATTTACAGACTGGATACATAAACAATATGATACCGAGCGATTTTCAGCGCAACCACACCCATCTCTGAGATTGCACCATATTCTAAGATTCTAAAGACCTCCAAGGTCATCTTGAGAGGCGACTCCTGTAGAAGTTAAACTCTGACGTTATCTGCACAGCCAGACCGGGAGAGAGCGCCCCCTAGCAAGTGCTCTGTCCAGGATGACGGTACGTTACATCCCTCTGCACACTCAAGACAAATAGAACGGGGTTTAATATGTAGCCTACGTTACCCGCAGGGTTCCAAAGAATAAGTGTACCAAATTTGGTGTAGATTGATCAAATGGTGTAGATTTGTATAGAGAACAGATAGACAGATTCCAACTCTGCTCTATATGTTTAGATGTAGTGTTGCAAGCGGCATAGGATTTGTTCTTAAAGAGAATTATTCATGCTTAAGTTTTTTAAATTCCCAGTTAATAATGGGTTACGTGACTAATCAAAAAAATTACCTGGTAGATATCGACAAAATTTTAAAGGATACAAACAAATCCTTTTAAGTATGTAATATAGATAATAAAAGGCAAAGTTTAATTCAATTATTTCAACCAATAGTAAGAAATACAGATGTTTTATTGTAAAATACCTAATTTTTAAAGCTGCTTCTACAGATAATTATGCTTATAGCTTAATATCTTGTAGTTTTCAGTTTATCTACAACTTTTCATTACAATTACCTGTAATTATACACTTTATGTATATAGGATTTTTCAGAACCACCTATAAAGTAAATATGCATCAGAAATCTGTCAGCAAAGTTATTCGTCATAAAACTACTGTTTAATACAAAAAATTTAAGGATTTGCATTAGACTTCCTACTATGTGTCATTCTTCATTTTTATTGACATTTTGTTACTAATGTGTCTTAATACATTACGTTATATTTCAATCAAATGCAATCTTCACAAAAATGACACTCACTATACTTCAATAAAAACTGGAATGAAATAATTGATACCTTGACCTTCTATATTCACTTAATTCATACCCCAAAAAAAAGATCATATTCATCAATTCTATAGTCACCCAACTACAATAACCCCCTTGTTAGATTTTCAGAAAATTTTACCTAAAAGATAATCTTCAGATTCATATGGATTCATTCCACCCAGAAGTAAAATAGTAGGAGAGCTTTCTGTTTGCAATTGATTGGCAGTTGGTATTTCATCAGAGAAACTCAGCCTGGCCTTGAGCTCCCTTAGAATATGGTTCCTGAAAAGAATTATTTCACTGATGCAAAAATTTTACAATTGAAAATAAAATGTTCATGCTCAAATACTTTTCACACTAGTCTGAATAATTTTTTTTATTTAATTACACTATCACCCAAAGAACTTGGAAAATATCTGTACTTGCATCTGTAAAGTCAGATGATTTGGTCATATATATCATTGATCATATTCCTTAACTATACAATCAAACTCCTTAACTATATAATTACTCTAAAAAACCAAAAGTGCTATTTCTATAATTAAAATTACTCAGCAGTAGCTGTTGGTTTGGGATTTTCATGGCAGAAATTGCCTTTTGGGTCAATCTGCAAGGCCAAGTAAATAGACATATGCACAAGGAAAGCTTTACTGACACAGGAGAGAAATACACACAGGGAGGATTCAAACCTGAGCTGCCTACAACTCACAGGTTGCTAGTACAGTACAGAAATCCACTGAGCCTGCTCTCTCTGCAGACACAAGAAATCTAGCTAATAGCTATTTGTCATAAAAAAATTGATAAATTTATTTCAATTTTATAAATACTAGTTGGAACTTTCTTTTACACATAAATATAATTTACTTACCACAATATTAAATTGATAAAAAAAATCTATCATTTATATAGTAAGATAAACTGTAAGTATTGCTGCAAAGAGCATCTGCAAGTAAAATTATTCTGAAATCCACTCCCTTTAAAAAATTATATATTTTTCTTTTCATACAACTCTCTATGGCACTATTCCTTATTTACTATTATTCCTTAGTAAATAACATTCCTTTCAGTATTAAAATAAGTTATATACAAGAGTTTAATCTGAAACAAAATATTTGTACTTTTGCAAGGAATCAAGTGATGATAGAGGCCTTGTAAGTCCCATGTTAGGATCAGCATTTGCAGCAACAGCTAATACACTGTTGTTATCAACGATTGATGTCATACTTGGAAGGCTAATTTCATCTTGCCTGTAATGATGAGGATGAATTTGACTTTTTCTTTTACGTTCGTGTTCCTGAAATATGAAACGTTCATATAGCTTGATATTTCAAACTGAATTCATTACAATCTGTATTTTGGTAAAAGTAGCCATGGACCAAAAATATTTGAAAAAGCTTCATAAAAAGGTTCTTATTCTTACATGATTTTTAAACTGCTTTGTAATACCTCATTTGATATCAACACAATATTTAAAAGAAATTTATGTTTAACCCCCCAGGCAGCATGCCCGAGTAGTTCGGTGAGATTTCATCGTAGTGAGCAGCATACCTGAAATATTTTGAGGAGTAAGATGTCTGGGGGTCCATACAATATGTCAGAATATTTTGTGTCTCCCACTTTGCCAGGTGGGATATTTTTCGGGTTGTATTCTAACTGAATTTTCTGAGTGTGTTCGGGCGTGCCACTTGGAGGGTTAAATGAAAGGAGAGAATGTGAAAAAAGTTTTCAATATCTACTATTAAAAGATACAAACCAATTTACGCCAAAATTTTTTCCTTGTTTGGAAGCCTCTGAATGCAGCTTGTATTTTTGTCGCATATTCATCATAATCAATATATTCTTGATGATCCCTTTGCTTTAATTTTTTTGATTGTTTATGCTGAATAGAGAAAAATAAAGTATTAACAGCAAAGACAATTGGGTAACATTTTTTTCGACTGTTATATACATATATTAAATACAAATTTAGGCAACAGAATTTAGCCATTTTAAGAAATAAAATTAGATATCAGCAACTTTTATTGAAATGGAACACATTGATATTAAATTTAATTTTGTGTAGGAAAAAATGATTGTTAAGACAAACTACTGTAACCAGCAGAGAACCAAATCACCAAGTTTTAAAATTATTATAACCCAAATAATTTAATTAGCTAAAATACTTCACTACAACATGAGGGTTACAACTTGGCAGTTTGGTAAGAGTGCAGTCAAGTACCATTAAAGCAGTTCTTAATTACATCTTTTTCAATAATTCAGAACAGCCAAAACTATTAAACATTTAATTATAAATCTAAAAAATAATAAAAATTATAAATTAGAATTTTGTCATATCCAAGAGAAACTTGAAACTATTAATTCTATGGTTATTTTAAATGGATCAAATACTTTTAAAGAAAAATAGTCGACAAAAGATGTTATGTTCTGAGTGCATAGGCTTGTATGCAAGAGACAAAATGATGCTTTGTGAAGGCTGTTATATTAAAAATGGTGAGTGGTTAAAATCACAAATTAAACAAAGGTAAGGGTACTATATTTTCAAATAATTATCTTTTTGCATAATTCAGTCATTTCCATTGAATATTTAAGCTTTATTTTCTTTGATGTTTTATTCAAAATATTTCAAAACAATGAATATTCATTTTATGATTAATATTACTAATTAGATTACCCTTAATAAATACGTTTGTGTTTTTAGTTATATTGTTCATGTAAATCTCTTAAGTAATTAAATCAATGCAATAAGCTAGTAAATAGCACTGACACGAATTCCTAAGTTCATAAATTTATTAAGGAAATAGTTTGTTGTTAATTTCTAATTGCTTTTAATATTTAGATTAAATTATCAAAAGTGGAATGTAAATTAAATATAGGAATATAGTCTTTGGTTTGTTTGGTTTATGGCGAAGGGCCACATTTGGCCAAGCTGTGCCAAGCATACCACAGACTACGCTGGGTAGAAATTTACCCCTGGGTGATCTTAATGGATTTTCCTTTTTTTTGAGCGGGTTTTCATAATACTGCATAAGGAAGATGAAGAAAACACGAATGAGCTTTCCTTTGCAATAAACTTATGGTCATTAAATGTTTTTGTAAAAGTTCCTGTACAAAATGAAGTCGTTATGATTTAAATTCAAAGTACCTCAAGGAAAATGACATTCGATCCTAATCCGATCAAAAAGCAGACGAAAGACGTTTAAACGTAAATAGAAGATTTGTGTTGCCAGATTTAAAGTTTGATATGGAATAATTTAACGTTATGTTTTTCGGTAGATCTGCAAATATCTACAATTAATGATATAAAGTTCTGTTTGGCGAAGCAGATGCAGAAAAGAGGATGGCGTCTCCCAATATTTTATCGTCATCTGGCCCATAGAGGAGATATAAAAGTAATGAGCTAAGACAACCTTTTTGTCTCAATGATCATGTGATCAAAAAACAGTAGTCACGTGATCCTCAGACTCCATAGTTTGCGCATTCCTTCTTCCATAGCAAATGCATTGAAAGTGAAAGCTAACATGGTTCTATCGTGCTTGTGGATATGGATGTTTTTCCAAATTTACTAAAGGTGGAAATATTACATTTCACAGGTGAGAGATTTACCTGTATTTTACATTTGTATTTTTTTTGTTCTTCAGCATTTGCTAGTATGATAAAAATAAATGTTCTGACTTTGGAATTCTTACTACAAACTGCGGACATTTTCCGTTCTATGAAAAAGATTTCATATATTTGCAATCAATATATATCTAAAATAATTATATTCGAGTGTTTGTTATTGTAAATTGTACATCTATAAAGGCTTAAAATATTAAACATAATAAACCAAACTAAAAACTTGCGTGAAATCGTTCTCTGTCTTGGCGATGATTTTTTGGCGCCAACTAGGACCACTATATTCTTTCGTCTCTTACACGATAAAAATGCTATGAATTGAAAGCATGAACTTTGGTACATAATTTAAATTTTAATTTTTAATGAACAAAATTGTTTTTTATCCACCCATTTGTGGAATTACATAATAGTAATAATTAAAATAAAAGATAAAATTTGAAACTTTTAAGAATTATAAATTAAATCAATTTGTTAAAAATAGGATTAAATCATTTCATAAATCGTTTTATAAATGTCCATATTTATCCGCTTTAGGGAACCTTTTTGTTCATGTTTTAAAATGTATGTAAAATCTTTCAATATAAGATTACATTTGACAAAAGAGCTTTTCTTTCAAGCAATTTCGTTTCTTATTTATCTTTCGCATTTATAAAATATTGATTTCACACACATACAATAAGTAACAGAAATTTAATATTAAAAATCCTGTGCAGTACTTTTGCACACACTTAAAATCATAAAAATTGTCAAAATTAGGCATTATTTTTGTTTTATTGCTCTGTAAATTTGATCGTTTATTTAAACCACTATAAGTAATACGTGAAATAAATTTCATTTATTTCTGATGATTCTTTCATAATGTTGCAATTTTCACAAACAGTAGTGTATATTCGCATCGCTAACAATGTTAAAATGTAACTCAAATTCAAGAACTATTCAGTATTATACACATTAGCATTGCTAACTTTTTATAAGTCAATGTTATGTCGCCAAGAGAAGCGATAAAATGCCAAATCACAATCAAGCTGAATTTTCGCGTAGCAGTCACGTGACTACTAGCCACATGTTGGTCCCACTTTTTGAAGCTCTTCTCAATAGCGATACTCAGTCTACTTATATTTTACATCTACGATCTGACAGAGTTCAAATTTACGTGGTGTTGTCCTCGATCTTTCTCTTCGGGTTTGATCCCGGACCGTCGCTAATAGCCCTTTGTGTTGCTCCAGTGCGACGTTAATAAAAAATTCCTACCTAAAAAGTCCTATCCAATATTTTTAATGAGTCAATTCTAATCCACGAAAAAAATTTAAAAGTTTCCGCTCATGGATAAGAAATAGTTTCCAAGCAAACCAAACGGAAAATGGAGATTTTACTTTCTACTATATACAAATGCTCTCTTTTCACGTTGGAGTGGTGTGGAAGTTTGGAGCGGGGTGCTAGCTCAAGTGTTGTTCTCGTCATCTGACCGTGGTTCAAAATTACAAGACGTTGTCCTTGGATCTTACCCTTCGGGATTGATCCCGGACCGTCACCAACAACCCGTTGTGCTGCTCCAATTCGACTTTAATTACCTACTTACCTACCTGTAATAATAGTAACCATCGCCTCTTTTATAAACCTTGGGCATCGTCCACAGTTCTGCTTAAAATTATTTTTTGTTTTACGCTCAAGTATTTAACTCATGTAAAGCCGAACTATTATTTATTGAAACTCAAAATATAATTGACTTTCGTTCACTAAGCAGAATTTTACCATTTTATTCCCATAAGCTGGATGACTGCAACCTAAATGTCATTTTATTGCATGAAAAGGACCCGAAAGGTGTTCAATGAAAAATAAATCACGAAGCAGAGGTAAGAAATCTCCAGTTTTGGAAAAGTAATTATAACTCTCAACTTTCCCATTATCTCAGGGCAAATTTTATATACTATTGCTTTTCCTACTCTGATTTTGTTTTACTTTGTTAATATTTCAAAACTTTGATACAAGACCTTAAATAATGACGATACAGCATTCGTATTTTGTTTATAAAAATCGTGCTAATTTCAAGCCAGTTTTAAGACTAGAAATTGCAATGCCATTAATAAATTTTTAAATGGTGTCTACTCAAACAAAATGGACTTTAACATTTTTCATTTATGTTTCGAAAATAAACTTAAGTTTTTTTGCTTCTAAAGATGTAAAAATTATTATAGTAGCCTAATTAGATGTGCTTTTAATAAGTTTATAAAAAAGTAGCCCGATGTATTCAGTTTTATATAACATTTGGGAGAATACTTACGTCATAACTCTTCCAAGTATCTCTAGAAATATCTCTTCTAAAAGAATGCTTTCTTTCGTAATGTTCGGGTGAAAAGTGCTTATGCGGAGAAGCTCGAATTTTCATTTGAGCATCTCTGATTGTTTTCGGAGATCTCAAATAGCTTCGACTTTTGTATTCGTAAGCATAAGCTTCATAATCACTTGCATCGCTATCCTCAAATGAGTCGCGATGTCGTGTTGACCGTTCTGTCCTATATCTTTCGTCTCCACGGCATGCTTTGAGGGGGTAATCTGCTCGATCAACCGCCCTGTAGTGTCGATTTCGTTGCATGCTGTTCTGTTTACATTCAGAATTGATCAAGATTCAGATCTATCAAGAAAGAAAAGGAAGGAATTAAATGAGATAGAAGAATCAAAATAGTTTTCTAACAATTCGATAATATATTGTATGCATATACAAAGTGTTTCGATAGTGTAACCATTGGGTTTTATTTCAATTCTATATACAGTTGAATTCTCTCTTGGATACCAGAAAAAAAGTTAATTGGAAAGTTTAAGTGGAATCAATGAAAATATTTTATAAACATGCAATGTTGATGTGTACAACAAAGTTTTATAAAGTTAATAGTTAAGAAATAATAAGATAATTAGCATGTTAAGTTGCTCATCGATTTGAATGTCAATTTTTAAATGAGTGAATTTCGTCAGTTGTGGTCAAAATTTCTAGAATGTCGCTCTGGATCGACATATTTCCCTTCATTCACCCACTAACTACTGCCTAAAATTAGACCTTGACAATGCTTTAATATTTTACAACCTATTTTGAATGAGAAAAAGTTGTCTCTTTTTAAGTATTGTAACGCATCAGCCCCTTAACGTGTGTCTCAGCGATATGCGCCTTGATTGGTGATGGCGGACCACGTGACACACTCTCCGCGAAAGCGAATGAACAATTTTTCTTTAGTTGTTTCCCAAGGCCAGCGTAGGACTGGCGCTGAGGTTTTGTCCCCCCGAGATGTTACTTTTTATGTTTGTTTATTCTTGTAATTGTTTTGTCTTGTGCTTAGTGTTTATTAAAATTGCTCTTTTGGCCAATTCTTGCATTAGTCATTGGACTCAGCTCTAAAGTATTCATTTTCAAAGATTAATTTTTACGTCTTCCATTTAGTTGTTGGGGCCGCGGTAGCCTGGTTGGATAAATAACGGATTAGCAACTGGAAAGTAGTGAGTTCGAATCCAACCAAAGATCGTCGTGTACAAAGGGGGTTGGTACACGTTAAATCTATTGGGGCCTCAAATGTCCTCACGTTGGCGTGGTGTGGAAGTTTGAGGAAGTTGAAGTGGGGTGCCAGCTCAGGTGTTGCATCATCTGACCGTGGTTCAAAATTACGTGGTGTTGCCCTCGGTTCTTTCCTTTTGGGATTGATCCCGGACCGTCACCAATAGCCCGATGTGTTGCTCCAGTGTGACGTTAATTAAAATACCTACCAACCATTTAGTTGTTAAATTTAAAAATGTTCTACGCCTGTTTGTTCAGAAAATGAAATGTAAATTAACTTCAGATCCATGACATATGGGCAGGACTCGAGAGTTAGCAAACAGAGGCCCTTTGAAAAGAATCTTGAATGCGTAAAGTGGTGCTAAATCTGCTTCACCTCTAAGGAATATAGCATCAAATGCACAAATTTTCAAAGATTTAATTGTGCTTAAATGTATTTTGATCTGAGTTCAAGAAATATCAATAAATATACAATGAATAAAAACGATAAAAGAAATATTATTTTACAACGTTTTGGACAGTTGCCCGGAGAGTTATGAAATCATAAAAATTCCAATTCATGTAATGAAAAAAAAATAATAAAACTTGCACGGAAATTCGATGTCAAAACTATTCTTTCAGAAAATGATTAGTCTGTAGGTAGGTAGGTTACAAGCGAACACGAATCTGCATAGCCTCATAAATGTGTGGAGTATTTGCAAGAAAATTCATAGATGCAAAGTTTTTATTTCAACTTAAGATTGCAATGTACCAATTGGAATAGGGGATGTACCAATTGAAATTTAAGAAGACTGCATTTATAAGAAAAGGTTAAGTGCTGCAGTATTAAAATCTGAATTATACATCCTTTTAGAGGTTCTGCTGTAATAATCTACCACAAATGTTTTTGTTTAACCCTCTGAGGTGTTCACACGCATATATCTGTTATGCTACCTACTCTGTATGACTTCTAACCAGTTTTGACCTTCTTGACCAATAGAATTTTTCCTAGGATTCTTTCAACCAGTAGATGTGGTTATTTAGTAATTTTGTGTATTGTGGGGTAAAAGCAACACTACAATGCTCAGAAATCTCGTGACCCTTAGAGGGACAAGGGAAATAATTGATCGAATTAAACTCCTCAATTGGTAACTATAATTCTCAGTAATCACTAGATCACTAATTCGATCAATTTTTTCCTTACAGAAGACCACGATTTTCGGGTAAATTCCAATTAGTTAAAAAAAAGTAGCTCTCTGTGCTCTGAGCATCACTAGTTTTTTATTACTGTAGTACTGTACCCAACATTTCTCATTTAATGACTAAATAACCACATCTATATATTAGCTGAAAGAATCCTGTGAAACGTGCTATTGTCAAGAAAGTGAAATCTAATTAGAAGCCATGCAGGGAACACTGCGCTGTGCAGATGTACTTATGCGCCCAACAAAGGATTAAGGTTGTCGGTCAGATGTACAACATGCAAATATGCGAGTGGTGGTGATAAAAAATCATTTTTATCTTGAATTGATCACAAAGATTATCCATTTACTGCATAGTAGTGACTGAAAGGGATTGCAATTTCTGTCTTTCTGAGAATGGGTAAAACGCATTGTAGTAATAGTTGCAAAGGATTTTTTAAAAGTAAATGGGGATTCTTTTTTCAAAAACACATTTTTAACGTTTTTATTAATCATGGACTTATTGTGAATGTTTTTTATTGCATACATGTGTGAGTAAAATAAAACCAAACACCATGCAGGGAATATCAGAGAAGTCAAATGTCCGTAATTATAGATATTACACCGTGATTCTAAATAAGAAACTAATTATTTTTAAACATAATTTGTATGATAATTTTCATTCTTTAGCAAACAAATTTTTTATATTGAATACACTTAATAAAAGATACTAAGACTAGTTTTATAATTGATTCATCAAATTTTGTATAATTTTTGCAAGCACACTATTAAGTCAAAGTTAAGTACTATCAGTAATCATTATCACTAAATCATTCTAATAAAAATCGGTTTAATCTGTAATTGACAGTTCCTCCATGAGCTTGGAAATTGTATGGGAACTATATTCTGATGTCCCCATCGAGTAAAATGCCCGTAGAGTGGCAAGACGGTGACCACTCCTTTCCGCTGTAGCGAAGAAAAATGATACCATTTTCAAGACCGCACCGCCAACGAGAGATTTACCAATCATTCTCATTCATCAATAATATCTCACTTCATTAATTATTATTACTAGAATACGCATGAATTCCTGATACATTCATTTAACACTTTGACACAGAAGCATCTGCTTCATATTATGCAGTTTATGATCTTTTTAAGTTTGAAGAGCATGTAAAGTAATGAAAATAGTTTAATATTCTTGAAATATGTCTAAAATTTCGATAATAAATATCAATAAGCAACACATATAAGGCATTGCTCTTGTTGGTAAGGTTTGAATCGAAAAATATGCATAGCGATTATTTTCACTCTGAAAAAGTTCCTTCGTCTTAAAGTTCATTCAGGAAAATGACCTATGTAAACGCATATAGTAAGAGTACTAATAGGCTCTAAAAACGTGTTAATTTATTGTAATATTTTCATTTGCTCATACATGACAATTAATTTTTAAGTTAAATAAAAAAGTGAAAGATTACTATTGAAAGTCCAGAAATGCTCTTCCTTCCTTTGATAGCTTTTTCGTTGAAGTATTATTAACCATCGTCTATTAAATTAAAATTCAATGCAAACTATTTTTAATTACTATAATTTACAGCAAAAAAGACAATTTTACTCACAAATATAAAGTTGAAATGCGATTCTGTTCGGTAAATTCAAAATATTACTTTATTTTTAAAGACAAACTACCATTATTTATTTTTGAAGACAAAAGTTTAGTATTTCACGAGATCAAATATTTGATTTGATTGTTTTGAGTATGCTGCATGTATTGAAATGCAACTATACGATCGTTTATATCAGTATTGTATTGTAATTAGAAAATTGTATTTAATTTTCGTGTGTTAATCTACTTTTGCGTATTAAACGCAAAGCTCTTTTTCTAGATAAAAGAAGACTTTCAATGAGATTAATTTTATTTGAACAGAGAATTGCACACTCATAGTAGTTTTCCAGCTTGCTAAATTTAAAAATTCTATCAGTCAAGCAAACTGAAAGTAATTTATTTTTCATTCATTTAAAGATGCGAATTAAATTGATAAGAGTAATTATAATTAATGTTTATCATATTGCAGCAAATACGACTCAAATATATTGTAATGCATCTTTACTATTATAAAAGGAAATGTTTGTGTGTGCGCGGTGTCCAGACGAATCTATAGCACAGCCATGAAATTCGGCACACAGGTAGTCTTAAAAATGACTGAATATCCCTCGAAGCTCGAATTTTGAAATTTAATCCAGAAAATTTTATAATTAATTTATTGGCATATTTTTGTATTATTTGGTTTTCTAAGAATGGCAACAGTGTGAAAGGGATCCCATAACTTTTGTTCTTGGTAATAAACCAAGACTCTGTTTTGAAAAACCATCGAACGTATTCAAAGCGCTCTGGAATCACGATTTTTATTTCAGTAGTGGTTATTCCATAACTTAATTTTGAATTTGTTTAATTTCATTTTTATTTCAGACAAAGAAGTGGACGATCCTCAATCGTGAGTACAAACTATTAACCCTAATCACATTAAACTTTGGTTTGGGTATTTTTCGCAAATAATTGGATTAATAAATTACATGAAATGAAGTAACAGTGTTTGTTATTGTTTAATCAACGTACCCCTCATTCCTATCTTCAAAATTAAGGTAATTACGAACCACTTTCGTTTTTAAATTGGCACTTTCAATCTCCCCTAATTACATTAAACTTTTTTTTTTAATTTTTTGTATTGATTTCTGTTTTCTTTTGGGTATTTTTCGCAAATAGTATAATGTTTGTGTTAATAAATTACATGACCTCACTGATTCCGACAAACAACCTAAATGAATCACAATGTCAGCGAAATCAAACAGTAATAAACACGGTTACATCAACAAGACTTTTTAAAAGTATAGCTTTATATTTAAAGATTCAATCACATTTTTATTTCAGTAGTTGTTATTTCATAACTTATGATTTTAAGTGTGTGCAAAAGTACTGTGCAGGATTTTATATTAAATTTCTATTACTTATTGTGTGTGTGAAATCAATCTTTTATTAATACGAAAGATAAATAAGAAACGGTAAATTTATAAAATTTATTGTCACATTCATCACACTTTAAATCCACTAAATAAACCTTATAGAAACATGTAGCCATTTACTAGCCATCTTCTTTCTTCATCTTTGGGAAAACTAATAAATGGAACAAAATAATAATTTTAAATACGTAAGAACTGAATAAACGAATTTTTAACAGGTACACATCTTTACAAGTTCTTATTAGAAGTAAATAGAAATTGTTTTACTTATAGTTCTAAAAATCATAAATACAAAATTATGTTTATAATTTGAAGGACAATACCTTAAGATTTTAAGTTATTACAAATTTAATGCTTTTTAAAAAAGTTTTTCAGCTTAAAAAATTCTAGGAAATAAGTGTTTCGCTCGATTGAGGAGCATATTTTATGTGTGCATAAATTTTCACAAATATATTTAATTCGTTCATATACTCTACTTAGGGAGAAGAAATCAAAAAGTGTCCCCTTTTCAGGTAGAAAGCAAGTGAAGGATTTCATTTCGTGGTGGAATGTGTTTTTATCACCACCAAGCTTATTTATCAAGTTAAAGAACGATATAAGGCTCCATTCACATGGACTTTCTGCAACGTGCGACACTCTCCAATGTCGATGATTCACCCACCAATAAAAATAGTAGGATTTGTTTTGTGTTAAGGGGTGATCACGGATTTTTTGGGCTTATCGTGTTTCCTACGATCTATAGCTAATTTTTATTTAATTTTCCTTCAAATAAATCTCTATACTTCTTTAAAACCTATCTCTAAACATTTTAATGTATCAGCACAAATAGAACATATAAAAATAATTAGTTTTTTAATTTTTAAACACAATTTTCTCTGAGTTCCAACTATCCGAAACGAATACTAACCCTCCAACCTACCCTCTTTCAGGGGTTTTGTAGAACAAATGGAACCACGAATGGAATAATGACTGGGAAATATTTCAACTAAAATTTGATTAAACCCCACGATGAAACGAGAAAATTTTGTTAAAACTAAAAAAATCTCAAAGAAAAACCATAAAACAGTATATAAATCGAAAACCAGGAGATTGCTAATAGAATTTGCGTCTACACGTATATATAATATAAAAATCTTGATTAAAGTAGTAATAACACTAATTGCAAGATTAAAATATAAATTCTATGAAAAATAAGCTGACAGTAAATTAAGTTCATTTTCAAAAGTGATATCGAGTTCAATGTAACACGAGGATGTGAAAAATGAATGAAAATTGAAACTTATCTTACGCATTTCACCCGTTGAGGAAAAATAACTAAAGTTTAGCTCTTTTAAATTGAATATTTAATTTAAGCTTTATTTTAAAGACGTTTGCCGCACATGAAAACTAGAACGGACAGTTGTCGGTATACGTTATTCTCAGAAATAAAATTACCCACTATCCTCTTTAGTTATAAACTATCACATTTTTGCAAGTTTTGTGTGAAAGCAGGGTAAATTTCTTCAATAAATCGAATACGATTCAATTTTCTCATCCTATTTTTAATGGCCATAAATATTAAATCAGTGGATTAAGACAAAATACTCCAATCAAGCTATATCTTTTCTATAAAAACGAGATGAATACTCCCTTTTGTGTTCGTAATGGATATATTCGTCAAATGAGTACCGAGAAAATATTAAAGTTACAGTTGAAAAATTATTTATTTAAAGAAAATCACATTTCAGGTATCGATCTGGTGTAAAATTTTCCGCAGATTTCAAATCCGTTGAAATTTTCACTCTCTATCTTTAACGATCGCGAAGATAGAAACTTGGACTAGAGGAATAAAAAAGCCCTAATGCCCTTCAAAACGCGTGTCGTGTGAACGCTGCAGAAGAAACCTATGCTTCTCAAAACGCCTTCAAATCGCGAGAATGACCGGAGATTGTTGAAGCGCCGAAGCAATCTAGCGCTTGGATTCTCGCGATTTCTGCACGTGAACACTCCAGTAGAACTCTATGTACTTTGGTTACCCGCGTTTTGTTTAGACGTAAAACGCGCGTTGGAAAACGTCTCATGTGAACGGAGCCTAAACATTGAAATGTTTACAAATATTGTTCGTAAAAATCTAATTCAGTTTAATTTATCTCAAGATTAAAACATATTAGGAAGAAAGATGAAACTGGTTTAAAGTGGTAAATAATTAAATTTTATTGTTAGGTTTATTTAAAAACTAAAAAAAATCAGGGTGTCAATCGGATGTTTTTACAAAACGAACTTTTCTAACTGCGCGAATTGTTTGGAATTAGTACAAAAGTTTCATTTCGTTCTCTATTTTTTTGTTTTCCCAATTTACTATATTGTATGCTTCATTAACAAGATACGCCAAAACAGGTACAGTATTTCAATTTCCGTTCAAGCACTGCTTTTGTTTATAAGGGAACGGCAATTTGTTTTTCGCCATTCCAGTAGCAAGTTATAGGTTCAAGAGAAATTATTTGAAAGGAAAGCTCTTTTGTCAAATGTATTCTTAAATCAAAGATTTTACATATATTTTAAAACATGAACAAAAAGGTTCCCTAAAGCGCATAAATGTGGTTCACATTTATAATACGGTTTATGAAATGAGTTAATCCTATTTTTAACAAATCGATTTAATTTAATTTATAATTCTTTAAAGTTTCAAAATTTATCTTTTATTTTAATTATTATTCTTATGTAATTCCACAGATGGGTAGATGGGAAGTTTGTTCAGAAAAATTAAAATTTAAATTATGTACCGAAGTTCATGTTTTCAATTCATAACATTTTTATCGTGTAAGACGAAAGAATATAGGTGTTCCTAATTGGCGCCAAACAATCATCGCCAAAACAGAGAACGATTTCACGCAAGTTTTTAATTTGATTTATTATTTTTAATATTTTAAGCCTTTTTAGATGTACAATCTACAATAACAAACACACTCGAACAGTTATTTTAAATATTTTAGATATATATATTGGTAGATATTTAGATATATATATATGAAATCTTTTTTTTATAGAACGTGAAATGTCCGCAATTTGTATTAAGAATTCCAGAGTTAGAACATTTATTTTTATCATACTAGCAAAAGGGGCAAAACACACACGAAAAAAATGTAAAATACAAGTAAATCACTCACCTGTGAAATGTAATGCTTCCAACTTTAGTAAATTTGGAAAAACATCCATATGCCCAGCACGATAGAACCATGTTAGCTTTCACTTTCAATGCATTTGCTATGGAAGAAGGAATGCGCAAACTATGGAGCCTGAGGATCACGTGACTACTGTTTTTTGATCACATGATCATAGAGACAAAAAGGTTGCCTTAGCTCATTACTTTTATATCTCCTCTATGGACCCTGGTCCTGGATTAACAGCCAGCCAAACACCGTCGAGTATAAAGGGGGCTGGTGTATGTTAAATCTGTCGTGGCCTTAAATGTCCTCACGTTGTCGTGATGTGGAAGTTTGGAGACTGGGGTGTTGAAAATGGTTCGTATTATCGTTTGCATGTTAGTTATTGGCATATTTTTTGTCTCATTTTGTTTCCTAAAAATGGCAACAGTGTGAGAGATCACACGGCTTCTGCTCTTGGCAAGAAGCCAAGATTCTCTGTTTTTACTTTCTAAAAAGGATGTCTGTTAAGGCAGCCGCGTGTTAATATCTATGTAACATTGATGGAGTCAGATAAATAAAGTATATTTTTGTAGAGAACGACTGAATAATTTGATTCAGGGAGTCTCGCAACAAGTGGTGATCCGGACGTTATATTTAAAGGTACGCTAGTGACATTTTGACTCAATTTCGTTTTCGCAATGGATAATGTACATAAGCATCGGAAAGTGGTGCGGAGCTCATTTACACGGCTTTGTAATCAGACAATGGCAGGCATCGACTCAAAGGACGCAGATGAACTTTTGGAAATTGGTTGAAAGTTCGAAAACTTAAACGTGAAGTTCTCAGAACTGCAAAAACTGGATCAAGAACTTTTGCTGCTAACTGAGGAAACTACAGATGAGGAGCTCGAAAACGAAAGTAAGTCCACTGAGCTCTATTAAAATAGTTTTTATAAAATTAAGGCCATTTTCAACAAACGATTTAAAGAAATCGAAAGTGTTTCAAATGTACGTCAACAAACAGAAGTCCGAAGGTTCAAACTTCCACAAATTGAACTCGGAAAGTACGATGGAAGTGTCAAGGGCTGGTCAATGTTTAAAAATATTGACGAGGACAAGAGCATTGATCCAAGTGATAAATTTCAATATCTATTACAGTGTACTGTTCCGAATTCCCGTACCCGAGAACTAGTTCAAAGTTATCCAGCTACAGCTGAAAATTATCCTAAGGTGATAGAAAGTTTTAAATTCAGATTTGGGAAAGAGGACATTTTAGTGGAGTTTTATATCAGAGAATTACTTACACTAGTGATACAGAACTCCAATTCAAATTCTTCGTCTTCTCCATCATCTCTGTATGATAAACTTGAATCACAGTTAAGAGTATTGAAATCATTGGGTATAACCACGAAAATGTTTGAGGCAGTTTTATTTCCACTAAGTCGGTCATGCATTCCCAAGGAGTTGCTCAGAGTCTGGCAGAGACAACCAAAATTAGGAGGCGTACCAAAAGATCGTCTCAACGACCTTATGAAATTTATTCGAAATGAAGTAGAGAATGAAGAACGTATCTCAATGGCAATCGAGGGTTTTGATCTTGAACGATCAATGACCAAGAAAAAAATCGCTTCCGAAAAATGAGGAATACGTACCCACTGCTAATGATTTATTTACAAGAAAAGAAAGAAAAAATAGCTGTATTTTCTGCTGTAAATCGCATGATAGCAAAGAATGTTTTCAAGCACAACGGATGTCTCTGAAAGAAAAAAAATTATTAAAGAGAAGGCGTGTTTTACTTGTTTGAAGCTTTAGTATCATTCAAAGGCTTGCAAATCGAAAGTTAAATGCGTGATTTGTGGGCGAAGACATTGGGTTACATAATGTGTCCAGAAATACCAGCAAACCGAAAGAAAGACGAAGTTATAAACACAGCAAAAAGGAGGAAATTCAAAATTCATTGTCAAATCACAGCTGTTCAGCAGAAATTCTACTTCAGATTTTACAGGTAAAGCTAAAGTCAAGCAAGGGGGAAGTCGAACTATACGAACACTTATCGACAGCGGTTCACAGCGATCTTACATCTTGAAGAAAACTGCCGATGAGATGGGATATGAGCCAATAGGAACCGAGGATTTGACTCATTCTTTATTGGGAGGTACAACGCTGAAAAAAGAACAGCATCAGCGGTACAAGATAATTTGAGCAGTTTAAACAGTGACTACAATTGCGCTATTTAAGTTCTGGACCAAACTGATATGTGGGAAATTACCAAGACTCAAAAAAGAGCAATGGGAAAAGGAGTTAAGAGAAAAGAAAATATGGATAGCTGATTATGGAAAAGTTTGTCCAGATATTGAATTGCTGATTGGCGCTGATATTTGTGGAGAACTCTACCTGGAAAAGTCAAACTGTGTGGACTGACAGCCGTGAAACCAGTCTGGGCTGGTTAATTATGGGAAAAGTACCCGGCGAAATTATTCATGGTTTATCATCTAACTGTCACCTCCCTCTTATCTCAAAATGCCTCAATAACAAATCTTTGGAATCTAGACACTTTAGGTATTAAAGATCCAACAGAAACCAAATCCAAGCAGGAGTTGGAAAAGACTGCTTTGGATTACTTTGAGAAAACCGTCTCTGTGGACAAAAATGGAGGCTACGAAATCCACTTACCGTGGTTAGAAAATAAAGACCTAAAACCAAATATGGAGATTGCTGAGAAACGATGTGTTTCTACTCTACTGCCATAAAGCTTCTACAGGAAGGAAAGCTTAGTAGCTATGATGAGGTCTTCAAAGAATGGGAAAAATTGGGTATTATTGAAGAGGTACCTTTCGAGAGAGAAGAGCTCGGAGAACTATGCCACTACTTACCACACCGAGTGTATTTAAAGAGAATTCCACAACGAAAATCAGACCCGTGTACGATGCTTCATGTCGTGGAAAAGGTTCACCTTCCCTTAATGATTGCCTTGAAAAGGGTCCGAATCTGTTAAGAATTAGCATTTATACCGATGAGGTTTCGAAAAGACAAAATAGGACTTGTGGCGGATATCAGAAAAGCGTTTCTCCAAATCTCAATTGCGAAAGCAGATCGGAACTTCCTCAGATTTTTGTGGTGGGAAGATTTTGAAAAAAGACAATTGAAAGTGTTTAGACACCGACGACTTGTGTTTGGTCTCACCTGTAGCCCATTCCTGTTAGGTACTGTATTAAATCATCTATTAGAATCAGCTCACCTAGTAACCAGGAGATGGTCGAGACATTAAAAAGATCTTTCTACGTAGATAATTGTGTGGCCTCTGTATCAAGCGAGGAAATGTTACAAAAATTTATCCAAGTGTCAAGACAATTATTGGATGAGGCTTGCTCCGATCTAAGAGGGTGGGAGCACAATGATTTTCAAGATAAAACAGAAGATCCCATTCCAGTTCTTGGATTACTGTGGTATAAAGGCAAGGATAATATCTTCTGCGATCTAAAACCAGTTGGTGAAATGAAATCCAGTGTTGCCAGGAGAGATGTCTTATCTGCGGTCTGTAATATTTTTGATCCTCCAGGGTTTTTGTGCCCCGTCACACATTCCCCAAGATTCTTGTTCAACAAACATGGATTCTCAAAATTGGTTGGGATACTACGCTGCCTGAGGAAATGCAGAAGAGATTTAAGGACTGGATTATTGATTTGCCACTACTATCAGTAGTGAAAATTCCAAGATGCTTTGATATCTGCCAATCCGATGTCATATTAAGTTTGCATGCTTTCTGCGATGCTAGTAAATCTGGATATGAGGCTGCTGTATTCCTTCGAAGAGTTCAAGAAGGAAAAATAGTGGTACACATCCAAGGGAAAAGTAGAGTAGCACCTTTACACAAAATGTCTATTCCCAGGCTAGAATTATTAGCTTGTTGCATCGGTACACGTCTTGCTTCTACAGTCATAAAGGCAATGGATTTGAAAGATATTCCTCTCTTCTACGTCACTCTGTTGGATACAAAGAGAAGAGTATTGGGGAGTATTTGTCAACAACCGTGTGAAAGAAATCTGAATGCTGTCAAAAAAGGATTAATAGAGACATGTACCTGGTGATCTCAACCCAGCAGATCTCCCATCCCGTGAGTATTCGGTTAAAGCCCTGTTGATATCCAGATGGTTGGAGGGACCCCAAAGGTTAAAACAGAATGAAGAGGAGTAGCCGGCTACAAAAGTTAAAGTTAATGACGAAGAAGTTTCTGGGGAGAAGAGGAAGGGAATTATTTCGTCTCTTTTTTGTACACCTGTTGATGAGCATTTTTCAAAGTATTCACAGATCTTAAGAATGATTGCTTGGATGTTTCGATTTGTCAACAATAGTCTCAGATCCAACAGTCGCACTAAGGGAGAACTGACAGTTACTGAACTGGAAGTTGCTGAAAAGAAAAATGAAAATTGTTCAACAAGAGGCACTTAAGGAAGAGGACTTGAAGCTCAAGCTCAAAACTGTGCACTTTTATAGACAATGAGGGTCTTATTAGATTAAAAACTAAAATAACCAGAAGAGATGATGATGACAATTTTCTTTGCCCTATTGTACTCCCTGCAAATCATGAGATAATTAAATCGAAAACATTTGCGATCTTTGCATGCTATAACTCAAGGTGTGTTAGCTGTCATACGACAACAATTTTTGGATTTTAAGAGGTAGAAAAACCATCCAACGAGTAATTGCAAAATGCGTTCGATGTAGAAGACATGCAGCGAAAGGAATTGAGACTAGCCCTACGCCTCTTCCAGAAGATAGAATTAGGGAGTCTATAATCTTTGAGGTTACTGGAGTGAATTTGGCAGGGCCAGGGAAAAAGCATGGATTTTACTGTTCACTTGCGTCGTATACCATGCTATTCATCTCGAATTGATACAAAGTCTTTCGACAAATTGCTTCATTTCAGGCCTACGACGATTCATTGCAAGAGGTCGTCCGAAAATTATATATAGTGATAACGGAAGCAATTTTGTTGTTACAGAAAATCTTATGAAATCCATTATCTGGGATCAAGTCGTTCGTGATACTTCCATCTTAAGAATCCAGTGGAAGTTCAACCCTCCAACTGCAGCTTGGTGGGGTGGCTGGTGGGAGAGGATTGTACAGATGATTAAGAAATTGTTAAGAAGAGTTCTTGGTGAAGCTTCTTTGACACATGAAGAAATGTTTACTATTCTGTGTGAAGCTGAGGCTGTGATCAATGCTAGACCTCTCACTTATCTATCAGAGGATCCTAAAGATTTGACGCCCTTAACATCCTCCACATTCCTTCAAGATATTCGAATGGTGGAGTTCCAGATTTAGACCACCTGGATAATGTTAACCTGTCTAAAAGATGGAGATTGAGATATTTCCGAATGAGGCTTCGTAATGAATATCTTGGTCTCCTAGTTCAACAACCACCTAAATATAAACATCTAGTGAGAGAAGCTAAGGTAGGGGACATTGTTCTTGTTAGTAGTGAAAATTAGAAAATAATTGACTGGCCATTGGGACTCATTATTGCTACTTTCCCTGGGAAAGACAATGTTATACGAGTGGTCAAGGGGAAAACTGCAACCGGGGAACTCACCAGACCAATTCAAGCTGCCTATCAGTTAGAAGTGTCCCAATTTGATCAAGTGTGCAATAAGGTGATACCTAATTCAGTAGAGTTCTCCTTCAGCTGATATCCATACTTCGGAGAAAAAAGGAACTGTTGCACCTAAAGCCGCGTCCACACCGGAAGCACAGAACTGCGCCGAACTAAACAAAAGCGAGCAGTGCGGGATTGCGCGGGCTGTTCTGACGGCGAACTGCGCAATGTTGTGCAACTTCGAACACGCGCTATCGCGATCCGCTCCGTGTTGGTACATCAAAGGAAAGTGTTTGTGCGCGCTGCATTTGGCCGGCATTTCAGTTCACTAGCGCACGCCATACGATCCGGTTCGTATTCACTCTGCTAATATCATTATTTCGTTCCTACCTACAAGTTGTTTCAGCAGAAGAAAATGGACTGGAACCACAGCAAAATTGAAAGGGTGATTCACCTATATAGTCGACAACCGGCGTTAGTAGTGGGAAAATGCGGGTTCTAAAACAGTGGTGGAGAAATCGAGTGGAGTTGAGTTGTACCGGAAGCGACGTCATGACCGGAAGTGACGTCATAACCGGAAGTTGAGTTGTACCGGAAGTGACGGCATACCAAGCGGAGTTGAGTTGTTAGTTTCGTTTTCAATTTTGAGTTGAGTTTAATTGTTTTCTTCCTGCTTGGAGTGGAGTTGAGTTGTTAGTTTCGGTTTCTCGGATTTCGCCGAATAACACGTGTTTACGTTTTGGACTTGCGAATTTCAGATGGATTGGAGAGCTGATTTTTCTGTAACTCGTAGCGCCATCTATTAGTACTTTTTTGAGTAAAAATAATAAAATCTTTAAAACATATTTTTAAAAAACTAAAAGATGTGATATTTTTTGCTGGGATCGAACTGACTACCAAAAAGTACTCGTAATCGAGTGTTAGTTGGATGAGATTATAACCACTCGGCCACGAATACCTGGTTACTTACCGAAATATAATCAATTTAAATCGGAATACATTAAGTGCGTAATTGGCTGTTAAAATAGTATAGATTGCTCCACCACATCAATAAGTTCGATCAGTTTTTATCTGCGTTTCTGACATAGAAAGGCGAATGTGGTGGAGAATGACGTCATTCTAACGTGTTCAAACGTGGTGGAGAATGACGTCATTCTAACGTGTTCAAACGTGGAATCAAACACGTGGTGGAGAATGACGTCATTCTAACGTGTTCAAACGTGGAATCAAACACGTGGTGGGGATGGAGAATGACGTCATTCTAACGTGTTCAAACGCGAAATCAAACACATGTGGTAGGCAATGAAGTCACTCGAGAGTAGAGTAGAATTGAGTAGTAAGTTTACCTCCGCGTTTCTGACATGAAAACGTGAATGTGGAGAAGAAAAGTTTTAGTACCGAATCTGGCAATGGTATGTAATAAGGTTATTTGTGGACTCGCAGAATGGCAACACCTGGACCCATTCTAACAGGTCTGACCAGTAAGATTCTTTTGACTGCAAAATATCCCAGAGGAGGACGTGTCGCTGCCCTGAAATCTTGGAAGTGATATCACTTGTATCTTCAAACGTGTTCATTCCTGTTCCTTAGTGCTTTTAGTGGAAAAACATGAAGCGATCATTTCCTTTTGGATATACTTTACCCTTTACAGATCAAAAAGTGGATATGCTTTCTGAGGCCGATTCGTCCTGAAACCAGTCCTTTTGTCATCTACCCTTCTGAACTCCAAGGCATTTACACCCCTCTTTCATGTCAGAAACTAGCCTTTTGTTATCTACCCTCCTGCATTCCAAAGCATTGTACGTACTTGTCCTGCATTCCAAGGGATTGGCCCTTACCTGTATTTCAAGATAGTACGTGTAGTCGTTTCGCATTCTCATTCTATCCTGTGAGCGTGTGTAGCGCTTTCTCATTTTCCTGCCTCTTATACTTAACCTGTGTGTGAGAAAGGGACGCATTCTCATTTTTCTCATAGAACTTTGCAAGCCAATATACCATATGTAATGAATACACACGTTTGTGGACTTTGCAGCAACTCCTACAGCTCCAAGTTTAATTTGGAACGTCATGTTTCTTCCGTGCATAACAAGGAGTCATTTCCGTGCATATTATGTGAGCGAAACTTTAATAGAAAATCAACCCTTCAGCGACACGTAGCCAGTGTACACGAAAACAATGAATTCCGTTGTGATGTGTGCAATAAGGCATTTTCAAGACTTGACGCACTTACGCGTCATAAAAAACTTCATCAACGACATCCCAAAAGAAAATCATCCGAGTTATGTGAGCAAAACAAGCGACCCAGACGTGGAGGAAATTTGCCTACAACTTTGACAGACGCAGCAGGACCATCAACATCAACGAGTGGAGCATCTTCTAGAACTGTGCGACAGAAAGAGAGTGCCTTTGAAAACCGTCTCTCTACTTGGACTATTCCCAACCCAGAAGGAATATTAGATATATCCGAGTTTATGGAGCAAAAGAAAGAAGAAGCAGTAGACCTCGTCGCAAAAATTGTTCGACAGCAAACTGCCGTAAAGGTAAATTTTCACCTTTTATGTATTTATGAACGTTTCTCCGAAAGTGTAATATTAAAAGAGTGTTCATTTAAAACTAAAAATGTAACAATATTATCTACAAATGATATTGACAACGCTTTCACTAACGCTTCAGAAAAAATATTAAAAGAAAGTGAAGAATTTGAACTAAAGGATTCCGGATGGATGCTTAAATCCATTGATAAATTAGAAGTAAGAAGTAACAAATATGTGCCTCTACGAGGAACTAGTTATATAGATTTACCCGACATTATTAAAGCTAAACATGCAGTTATAAATGTTAAAAATTATGATAATGAATGTTTTCGTTGGAATATTTTAGCTGCATTGTTTCCTGCAGAACACAACCCCTCTCGTATATCTAATTATATAATTCATAAAGATGATCTTAATTTTACTGGAATCAGTTTCCCCACAAGCCCAGGGGAGGTTAAAATTTTTGAAAAAAACAACAGTGATATATCTGTAAATATTTACTCATTTACTGAGAAGGATATGATTATTTTTCCATTAGTGATTACCTCTGAAATTAGGAATAATCACATAGATCTGTTATTAATAAAAAAGAACGAAAACATTCATTATTGTACCATAAAAAGCTTATCCAGATTGATTTCTAATCAATTGACAAAAGGGAAACGTTCTCATATCATTTGTAGACGATGTTTGAGTTTTTTCAATTCTGTAGTTGATTTGCATAATCACAGCGAATTATGTAATCGAAATATTCCATGTAGAGTAGAAATGCCTTCTGAAGACAAAAAGTGGTTGTCTTTTAAAAACCATAAACATTCAGAATATGTGCCATACGTAATATATGCAGATTTTGAAACGTTGACAGAGAAAGTTTCTACGTGTATCCCCTTAGATGATTGTTCCTACACAAATGTGTATCAAAAACATAAGGCAATAAGTTTCTGTTATTACGTGGTAGGACGCAACGGAGAAATGAAAACCCCTGTTGTTTACAGAGGGGAAGATGCTTCTCTAAAATTCGTTGAATCTCTTGAGAGAGAAGCTTTGGAAATTGAAAATAAAATATTCAATCCTATCCCGATGAAGCTATTAACTGGGGAAGAGCAGCAGAGGCATGAAGAATCACATACTTGTTATATGTGTGAAAAACCTTTTATAAATGGAGGAGATCCAAAAGTTTACGATCACGATCATTTCACTGGTCTTTACAGAGGACCTGCTCATTCTAAATGTAATTTAAATTACAAGGTACCAAATTTTGTACCGGTATTTTTTCATAATTTTTCTGGATACGACTCTCATTTATTCATTCGCGATCTTGCATGTAATAATAAAAATATAACTATCATTCCAAACACCGAAGAAAAATACATATCTATCACAAAAAAGGTGGGAAAAAACATTCATTTGCGATTTTTAGATACCCTGAAGTTTATGGCTAGCAGTTTGGAAACTCTTTCCAATAATTTAGAAAAAAAAGATTTCAATCATATTCGTAATCACTTTTCTTCATGCTGCTGGGAGCTCTTAATTAGAAAAGGAGTTTACCCATATGACTATATGGATAGTGTGGAGAAATTTGAAGAAACACAACTCCCGTGCAAAGCTAGCTTCTATAGTCAGTTAAATGATTCGAACATTTCAGACGAAGATTACAAGCATGCACAAAATGTGTGGAAAGCTTTCGATGTAAAAACCCTAGGAGACTACTCCGATCTTTATGTAAAAACTGATGTTCTATTACTTTGTGATGTGTTTGAAAACTTTCGATCACTCTGCATGCAATCGTATCACTTAGATCCTGCTTGGTATTATACCGCTCCAGGTCTGTCATGGGATGCTATGCTTAAATGCACGGGGGTTAGTATTGAGCTTCTGACGGATTATGATATGTTGTTGTTCGTAGAACAGGGAATCAGGGGAGGAGTATCGCAATGTTCACATCGGCATGCAAGGGCAAATAATAAATACATGGCTGAATTCGACGTATCGAAACCATCCAGTTACTTGATGTATTTGGATGCGAATAACTTATATGGATGGGCTATGTCAGAAAAACTACCTTTAAAAGGGTTTGAATGGTGTGACATCCAGGATGTCGATTCTTTAAACGAGTCTAATGATTTCGGCTACATTTTAGATGTAGATCTAGAATATCCGGATACGCTTCACGATTCCCATAGCGATTTTCCTTTGGCTGCTGAAAATGCCATTCCTCCTGGTTATAAAGAAAGTAGGCTATTGTTAACACTAAGAGATAAAAAAAGATACGTAATTCATCACAAATCATTATTACATTTTTTGAATTTGGGTTTAAAATTGATCAAAATACATCGAGCCATAAAATTTATTGAAACAGATTGGCTTAAAAGCTACATAGAATTAAACACACATATGAGGGCCAGGGCTCAAAATAGTTTTGAAAAAGATTTCTTTAAATTAATGAATAATTCGATATTCGGTAAAACGATAGAAAATATACGAAGAAGAGTTGATATTCGTTTATGTACAAACGCTAAATCGTTAACAAAATTAATATCTAAACCTAATTTTGGTCATAGGACCATTTTCTCTGAAAATTTAGCAGCAGTTCATATGCAGAAAACAAAAATGGTTTTTAACAAACCCATTTGTATAGGCATGTCAATACTGGACATATCCAAAACTTTAATGGTAGAATTCCATTATAATGTGATGAAAAAGGAATATGATGATAAAGTGAGACTTTTATACACCGATACTGACTCTTTTATTTACCACGTGTTCACAGAGGATTTCTTTGAGGATATGAAAAAACATTTAGATTTGTACGATACATCGGATTTTCAAGAATTCAATCAGTACAATATCCCCAAAGTAAATAAGAAAATTGTGGGTAAAATGAAAGATGAAAATGGCGGTTCAATTATGACAGATTTCATTGGGTTACGTTCTAAAATGTATACTTATAAAGTGGAAGGACGAAAAGATGTCAAAAAGCTTAAAGGTATAAAAAAGCAAACTGTAAATGAACATATTCAGTTCGAAGATTACTTCAACTGTCTTAAAAATAAACAATCAACATATGCAAATATGAACTTAATTAGATCTAAACAGCATACATTGTATTCAAATACTCAAAATAAACTAGCTCTCTCCTCTTCTGATTCTAAAAGACATGTTCTATCTGATGGTATCCATACGTTACCATATGGCCACTATTCCATTTCAAGTTAAATTGATGTGTTGTGATTTTTTTTGATGAGTAATTATATCATTGCATGATTATATATATACATATTATAACATTTGTTAATGTGAAAAAAATAATGACTGCATAATTTAAGTAAAATTGTTAAATATGATGAATCAAATTGTGACCAGGAGAAAAAAAAACATGGTTTTTATGAAACTGAGTGTAAAATTTTGAATGTATTTCCAAAGCATATTAAAATTGTAAATAAAGTTGCATTTCATCTTTAAAACAGTAGTTCTTTTTTGTTGTTATAATCACAATTTAACGAATTAAGAAAAAATCCTTTTTATTTAACTATTTGAAATTGTAACAAGTGATATTTTATCCATCCATTTTCTTATAGATTAAGCATGTGTATATTTATATTATGTTCCCCATTCGATCACCTCAGTAACTAAAGTGTAAGTCAGAGGTATGGAACAAAACGAATTAGCTCCATTTTATGAAGATCCTAGCTTACCAGGGAGCTTTGGTGGAATAAATGCCTTGTATCAGGCAATGAAGGGTAAAGTTTCGAAAAGAACTATTCAAAAATGGTTAGAGAGACAAAATGCATACACTCTGCATAAAACTGTTCGTCGCAACTTTCTTCGAAACAGAGTAATTGTTGGAGGAATAGATATGCAATGGCAGGCTGATTTGGTAGACATGCAAAGTGTGAAATACAATGATGGTTTTCGATATTTATTAACATGTATTGATATTTTTTCTAAATATGCATGGGTCATACCTTTGAAGCAGAAAAATGGGGCAAACATAGTAAATGCATTTAAATCAATTTTCAAGGAAAGAAAACCGAAAAAATTACAAACAGATCAAGGAACTGAATTTACAAATAAATCATTTCAATCTTATTTAAAATCTGTCCAAGTAAAGTTTTTCACGACAAATAATGAAACCAAAGCTAGTGTTGTTGAAAGATTTAATCGTACATTGAAGACTAAAATGTGGAAATACTTTACCCGTAAAAATACTTACAAATTTATTGAGATTTTAGACAAACTTGTATACAGTTATAACCATACACTCCATCGCAGTATTAAAAAAGAACCTATTAATGTAACAGCTGAAAATCAAAAACAAGTGTGGAATACCTTATATGGAGATGTAAATAAAACTAATGTTAAGGAGATTCCATTCAAATTTCGGGTTGGAGACTTCGTTAGGGTTGCAAAGACTAAATTAACATTTGAGAAAGGGTATGAAAATAATTGGTCAGAGGAAATATTTACGATTCAGCGTTGTATACGTAGAAAGCTACCAGTATATAAGATAAAAGATTTAATGGGAGAAATAATCACTGGTACATTTTACTCAGAAGAATTGCAGAAAGTTAAAAAATCAGATACTTTTCCTGTGGAGAAAATTTTAAAGAAGAGAGTAGTTAAGAAACGTTTGGAATACTTTGTCAAGTTTAGAGGTTATCCTCGCAAATTTAATACGTGGATTCATTCCAAAGACTTATTTTCGAAAAATTGAGATTGCCCATAAAATTTGTTTCCCACCCATCACCCACAATGAGTTTCTATGTCACACTTCCCAGTGATAGCTCTATCGAGTTTTATCCTGGCAACACAATGTCTCACTTCTACACGAAACTCCCCAAACGTCTAGAACTCTCAGGTGAATGGGAAGTTGGATTAGTTGAAATAATTTATCCCAGAATGTGGAATAATATCATTGATGGTGAAAATTCTTTCGAATATGATTTAGGAAACGGAGTAAAAACGAATGGAAAAATAGCGAGTGGTTTTTATGATTCTCCGAATGACATTTTACATGCATTTCCGAAGCACATAAAAATTCAAATGAAATATAACAAACACACAAAAAAGGTGGTGCTGCAGCTCACTAACGGAGCAAAGCTGCGATTATCCAAGGGATTAGCTGAAAACTTAGGGTTCGATCCTAATAAAGTGATTGGAGAAAATATTATTCCAGGAAATGGAGGCATAGATACAGTAATCACTGAGAGTCCTTTTGTTGCGGATCCTAATGTTGATTTACATTTGCTGTACGTTTACACCGATATCATTCAGCCTGAATTTGTTGGTGGGATCTTAGCTCCTCTTTTACGAACTCTGACAGTGAAGGGAAGAGATGGTGACATGATTCAGGAACAATTTGAGAGACCTCATTATCTACCAGTTTCCAGAAAAAATTTTGACTCGATTGAAATCGTTATAAGGACACACACTGGTCGTTACGTCTCATTTGAACGCGGGAAGTTGATAGTGAAACTACATTTTCGCTTGAGACATTTGTAATCTCTAGATCAAAATGTATCAACCTTATCGTTGTTGCACAAAAACATTTGAAGACTATTATACTCAGCAAGCAGGTAATGGCTTGTCATATTACAAAGGCATCTCTCTGCAGAAAGGAAGTGGCTTGGGGGGAATTTTTCGAAGCATGTTTAGGATGGTTTTTCCTTTATTTAAATCGGGTGCAAAAGCACTAGGAAAGCAAGCACTTCGATCTGGCGTGGATATTGCAAATGATTACTTGCAAGGTAAAGATGTAAAGTCAGCTATCAAAGACCGAGCTAAAGAAGCAACGAAAACTTTAACCGATAAAGTATCCAATCGAGTGAAATCAATGGTTGGAGGAAATAAAAGGAAACGCACAAATAAGAAACGCATCATTCGAAAGAAGTATCGCAAGCTGTGTGTACCTGACATATTCTCATAATCTTTAGCATGGCCTTAATACGAAATGATTCCCTACCCTCTGTGAAATCTGAACTTGACTTATTTCTTATGCCACCGACTCAAACAGCTATTGAAAAAGGGCAGTGGTCTGAATTTTATCCTATAGCTAATATTCGTGATGGTGGACCTATCGAATTCAACATATCTGGCAGTGGTGAGGAATACATCGATTTATCAGCAACCCAACTCTATGTAAAAGTTAAAGTTGTAAAGGACAATGCAGTTTTACCAGAAAATGAAAAAGTTGCTCCATGTAACTTATTTCTTCACTCGTTATTTTCCCAAGTCGATGTGAGTTTGAATGAGCGTCTAATTTCATCATCCAGTAACACTTACCCTTACCGAGCTTACATTGAGACTTTGCTCAATTACGGCTCTGATTATAAGAAAAGCTTCCTTACTTCAGAATGCTTCTACAAAGATACAGCAGGACACTTTGGTGAAACCGATCCTTCAAGTGAAAATGCAGGGTTGAAGAAACGGGCTTCTATGATTGAAAAGAGTAAAGTTTTAGATATGATTGGAAATTTACACTGCGACTTGTTTTATCAAGACCGTCTATTACTCAACTTGGTAGACTTAAAGTTAATACGCAGCAAACCGGAGTTTTGTCTCATTGCTCCTCAAAAAGCAAATTATGACGTTGTTATTGAACATGCATCCCTTTTCATCCGGAAAGTGAAAGTCAGTCCAGGTGTTTTAATTGGACATGCCAAAGCCTTAGAAAAATCATCTGCAAAATATCCAATGGATCGAGTTCTGTGTAAGCTATATTCAGTATCGAAAGGTTCTTTCTCATTTTCACAGGATAACATATTTTCTGGACAACTCCCGAAACGCATGGTCATAACATGTGTCGATCATGATTCATTTAGTGGCACTTACCCAACAAACCCATTTTACCTCAAGCATAACCATGTAAATTTCATAGGCGTTTACGTAGATGGAAATCCTATCAGCTACAAGCCCTTGGATCCTAATTATGCCGACGGCCAATTTATTCGTGCTTACAATAGTTTGCTCCTGGGAAGTGAAAAACTCTCATCCAATAAAGGTATCTATATTAACAGAGATGAGTTTTCCGAAGGGTACACGCTATATGCCTTTGACTTAACACCAGACTTGGGTGATGGCAGCCATTTAAATTTAATTCATCAAGGAAATCTTCGCATTGAAATAAAGTTTGCAAACGCTTTACCGAAAACTGTTTCAGTGCTGGTATATGCAGAATTTCAAAACGTGATCGAAATTACGAAGTCTAGAAATATTTTGTGTGATTTTTCGATATGAATGTGGTACAATTGAATAACATTTTACAAAGTGATGCATACACGCGTTTATATTTTGTTGGAGTTTTCCCAAGTGATCGAATTCCCAAGAATTTTAGGAGTTTTCCGGCTGCATTTATTTTAAACACCGATCCTCACCAGGGACTCATTGGTTAGCTGTTTATGTGAAATCACCAACAAGTGTAGAGTTTTTCGATTCGTTCGGTCAACCACCTTCGTATTTTTTGGGCTACATACATGACTATTTCAAAAAGTTTCCGCACGTGGTCTACAACGACATACCTCTTCAAAGTGTTAAAACTGCTGTGTGTGGACAATATTGTGTATACTTTTTGTATCAAAGATCTAGAAGTAGATCTATGGAATTTACTGTTAAATTATTTGATAGACAATCTACAAATAATGATATACGAGTGTATAACTTTGTGAAAAAAATTTCGAATATACATGTACCTTTATTTCAATAAAAAAGAGTATAAATAACTACCCTAGTCTTTACTTCTGTCATTTGTAACCATGAATTCATTAGCTTTAAAGCATCCTTTCACTGCTCTTGTCTGCGGACCTACATCATCAGGCAAGTCGCACTTTTTGAAAAAATTGATAAACAGCCACACAGATATGATTCATCCTACCCTTGATAAAATAGTGTGGTTTTATGGAATCTATCAAAAGTTATACGATGAGATGTCGAATATCATCTTTGTAGAAGGAATACCCGAAAACTAAGCAATATTTAGGATATAATACACTTTTTATATATGACGATTTAATTTCTGAATGTGGCAGTGATAAAAGAATAACAAACTTGTATACAAAAGGATCTCATCATATGAATTTATCTGTGATGACTGTAACGCAAAATTTGTTTCATAAAGGAAAAGAATTCAGAGAAATTTCATTAAACTGTCATTACATGTTTTTATTTAAATCGCGACGCGATGTAAGTCAAATTACACACCTCGGTCGACAACTCTACCCTCGAAATTTAATTTTTTTCTTGAAGTGTTTGAGGACGCCACGAAAAAGCCTTTCAGCTATTTACTTGTAGATTTGAAATCTGAGACTGAAGAGAATATGCGACTGCGTACAAAAATTCTTCCAGGAGAAGAAACTTGTGTTTATCAGTTAAAATAAACTCACAACTTGCAAATAATTCATTGTTCATCGTGCCTTTAACAGAAGGAGACGTGCAACGGATGAGACTTTTAACTGTATGCCCCACAAAATGTCGGAAAGCCTTTTTAAAAAATCTTCCGAAATCTAGCATCCATTGCATAGCTGAATGTTGTTTGAACACTTTAAAAGGGAATGTTCCTTTAACAGATGAACAGAAGAAAAAACTTTCTCGTCATAAGCATACGCTTAGAGACCTAGCAGATAAAAAGTAACCCTCACTAAAAAGCGAAAAATTATTATTCAAAAAGGAGGGTTTTTAAATATCTTAATACCCGCAGCACTCACTGTCTTGACTACTCTACTTAACAAGTAAAAAAATGCAATATGCAAAGAAAATGATTTTAGTTCCAGAGGAGAGATTATCAAGACATATACCTTCAGACGAACAGCTGAGTGAATTAGATCGTGAGATGAAAAGTATTTTAGTTAATAAAATGGATGATGATGAAAAAATTAAGTTATACAATCAAGTATTGCAGAGGAGGATTAACGTGAATGTATTGAATCCACCATCTGTAACAATTAATTCAGAACTGTCAGATAATCCAGAGAAGGAAACAGATATTGCGAATGAGAAAGAAAGAACGTTAAATGTGGAGGAGATGGTGCTCAAGACCGTTCCCAAAAACTTAATTGGTTTAAATTAACTACAAATATTATTCTTTATTTAAAACGCAATAAAGAGGTTGTTTCTTGGATGCCTAATGGAGAATTTGTGTATAAAGGTAAAATAGTAAAAAGTTCTAATATTGTTGACCTGATAGACCGTTTAGTGCGAAAAAGAAAGATGGATAAGTACGTGAATGGACAAGAACAGTTTAAAGATGCACTTAAGGAAATTAACTTCCCCAGTTCCTTTGTAAAAAATAAATTTGCTATACCTCAACAACTCGGTAAGGCAGTGAGGGTAATGAAAGAAGTGATGCCTACCCCAACCCCAAAACGAGTCTGTAATTGGCTTCCTCTGTAAATCATCAGTTATTTCCCCGCTATAAAAATCCATAAGTAGATGAGGCTTTCAAGTTTCAAGCAGTATATATTGATTATAATCAAGGTCTATGTCTCATTTCAAGCAATGGAACTCATCCAGAGAAGAGCATTTTCTGTTCTTATTTTCATGGGAATCTCAGCATTCATATTTGGCCTTACAATGATACTCGATAAAGGTTATATAACAATTTGTGATAGTGATGGAATCATAGATGATTACTCTTTAAATATGTGTAATGATACAATGGAATTACATCTACCTGGAGAAAGAAAAATTACAATTCATTCTCCAAAACAGAAACAGCCGCGTCAAAGATCTCTAGAAAGTTTTCAGAAAATCTTTGAAAGAGAAAAAAATGTCAATGTTACAAATCTATTCAATTTGTGAACTTGCAATCTGTTAAATGTTAAATACACGGAAGCTTGTAAGGGAATGTTTATTTTGTGTACATGTCTGTGTTTGAATAAACTTGTCTTTTACAGAAATATGTTACTTGTTTGTCATTTTTTTAGTTCTAATAACAAACTGTATAATATACAATTCTAAATGTGTCAAATGACACTGCAGTAAGTAAAAGTATGTATACAAATACAAAAAAAAGAAAAGTAATAAAATAAGTACTTATACATTTCAAAATAAAGAGAGACACATTTGAAAAAGATAAACAAAGAATTTATTGATTATACATGAAGGAACCCGTCGAAGCTCGAGAGGCAATTCACACAAACACAAAAACACAAGCAATGATAATGGACTGTATTAAGGTTTTTAATGACGAACAATTATTCATCGACAAATGACAATTCTTCCCTGTGAAGAATTACACAAAAGTATCACATGAAACTAACGCGAAAACCCCTCATGGATTTCCGTTGGCACGGAGAGCGCGGCTGTCTCCTCAGACACAAAGACGCAGCTGACGCAACTCGCGGTTGGCGCAAAAAGAACACGTGATCAACTGCGCGAGTGCTGTGAAGAAACTCAAACCAAAACTAAAGATCACGTGGCCAAAACTGAAACTAAAGACAGCTCAATGCAATCCAACATTCTCCCACCCTTGAAACCCTCCTGGGGGTTTCAAAGAACCTTAAATTGACAGAGAATGAGTGAAGAGACAGCACGTTCAACATAAAAAGCACACAAAATTGAAAAAGAACACATAAATGAAAAAGATAACAATAACACATAAATGAATACAATATAAATTTAGAGTAAATGTTCAAAAAATTGGCAATTAATCGAATGGTAACTTACAAATTTTAGTTATTGGACGTTTTAATATGCCGGTGTCAGATTTTAATGTCACTACTCTGACCTTTTGATCTTTCCCTGGGTGCACTTCGATCACACGAGCAAGTTTCCATTTTAATGGAGACAATAACTCAGTTTTCACAAGAACCAATTCTCCAACTGTGATGTTGGTTTTCGATATGCACCATTTTGGACGTTGTTGTAATCTTCCAAGAAATTCACAACTCCATCTTTTCCAAAATTGCTGAATTAAACGTTGGACCAGCTGCCAACGCCCAAGATGAGATAACGTTAAATGTATTAGATCTGGTTCAGGAATTGCTGTTAATGCTGAACCTATAAGAAAGTGACCTGGTGTTAATGGTGACAGGTCGTTTGGATCAGACGACAATGGGCAGAGTGGTCTTGAATTAAGACATGCTTCGATTTGTGTAGTGAGGGTGAATAGAGTGAGCAGAGTATTTCCCATGGATCTTTTCAGATGATACTTCATCGATTTTACTCCTGCCTCCCACAGTCCTCCAAAGTGAGGGGCTGAAGGAGGATTAAAGCTCCATTTGATTCCCTCAGAAGAAGAGTAATTGAGCACATCATTGTCATCTTTTGGGGTGAGTAGTGATTTCAAGGTAGACCTGAGCTCTCTGTCAGCTCCAATAAAATTAGTTGCACAATCACTAATTAGTTCTACAGGTTTACCTCTCCTTGAAATGAAGCGTTTCAATGCTGCAATGAAAGCTTGTGTAGTGAGGTCACTCACCACCTCCAAATGGATCGCTCGAGTTGAGAAACAAACAAATAAGGCAATATAAATCTTGAAAGACCTTTTGCCTCTTCCACTTCTCTCTTTAGCAAGAAATGGACCAGCAAAGTCAACTCCTGTTTTCAAAAATGCTCTAGAAGCTGGAAGGTCACCCATAAGCTGACTCATGGATGAAGCAGACAGACGAAAACAAGTGATGCAGTTTTTAACAAATCTACGAACAACATCCCTACCACATGGAATCCAGAATTTCTGTCGAATGACAGAAAGCAAGAGTTGAGGTGCAGCATGAAGATGTACTAAATGAAAATGATGAATTATTAAGGTTGTGATGTGATGACTCTTAGGAATGATTATAGGGTGTTTTACGTCTTGTGAGACGTTGGCATTTCTAAGCCTCCCACCAACACGCATAACTCCATCACTGTCCAAGAAGGGACATAATTGCAAAATCTTGCTTGTTGATTTCAAAGACTTTCCTGATCTTAAACAGTGCAATTCTTCACAAAATTCAGATTGCTGTACAATTTTTACAATAGATAGTGTTGCTCTTGACAATTCATCACATGTCAGATGACCCATGCATCTTTCTTCAGGAGGTTTAGAGCAATTTCTCAGAAACCGTTGACACCAAGCAAAAACACGACGCAGTTTTGAGAAAGATGAAAATTTAAAAATGATTGGATCAACCTGAATTTTAACAGCAGCTGAAGTGTAACTCTTCCTTAGCTCTTTTAAATGCGATTCATCAAAAGTAAAGCTCAAAGGTACTTGATCAAGTTGTTGCTCAAATGACTGCCTTAAAAAATTAGGACCACATGTCCATAATTCACAATTTATAAATTCAGATGGAAGAAGACCTCTAGTGGCACAGTCAGCTGGGTTTTCAATCCCATGTACATGATTCCACTTGACACCAGGAAGAGCCTCCTGAATTTTTGAAACTCTGTTGGCAACAAATGGAAGCCAACGACGAGGCTCAGATGAAATCCATGCAAGTGCAACCTTTGAATCAGACCAGGCGAAGGATTTATTTACTGGCATCTCTAAAGTGGAGGGGACAGTTTCTAATAAAGATGACAACAGTAGTGCAGAGCATAATTCAAGTCTTGGGAGAGATTGAGTTTTCACTGGAGCAACTCTGGTTTTTAATGTTAAAAGTGACACATTAATTGACTGATCAGAATCGACTGTGCGAATATAGACTACAGCACAGTATGCTTTCTCAGAAGCATCACAGAAGGCATGCAATTGAATATCTGCCGGATGTGCAGAGAGAACGTATCGAGGAACTTTAAAATCTGCAAGTAACGGTAACTGTGACTGGAAATTTTTCCAACGAGTTGCAATGAATTCAGTTGCAATGAATTCACTGACTTTATCATCCCATCCTAAGTTGCAGCTCCAAAGTTCTTGTAGAAAAATCTTAGCAAGGATGACAGTGGGTGCAAGCCATCCCAAAGGATCAAATATCCTTGCAATCTCTGAAAGTATTTTACGTTTGGTTAGTTCTTCATGTTCATTTACAGATATAGAAAATTGAAATAAATCATGGATTGGATGCCAAACAATTCCAAGAACCTTGACTGTCTTGTCATTATCAATTTTCAGTGAGTGGTTGATTGCCCTGGACTCATCTGGCACACACTGTAGCACTGATGGACAATTTGAAATCCATTTACGTAGTCGAAACCCTCCTCGTTCCATCATTTCTGACATCTGATTTGTGAGTTCTGAGGCCTCTTCTTCAGAGCTTGCTCCTGACAATAGATCATCAACATAGAAATCTCTAAGACACACCCTCGAAGCCAAAGGAAAGGTTTCCTTTTCATCTAAAGCAAGCTGTTTCATTACTCTAGTAGATAAAAATGGGGCACATGCAGTTCCATAAGTAACGGTATTTAAATGAAAAATACTGATTGGCTCCTTTGGATGGTTTCTCCAAATGATTCTCTGTAAATCAACATCATCAGGGTGCACTTTAATTTGGCGAAACATTTTCTCCACATCTGCACAGACTGCAACCTTAAAGGTTCGGAAACGAAGAAGAATAGGAAATAGTTCTTGTTGGACTCTAGGTCCAATCATTAGAAGATCATTCAATGAGACACCCAATGAAGACTTTGCAGAAGCGTCGAAGACAACTCGAAACTTGGTCGTAGTACTTGTTTCCTTGAACACAGCATGATGTGGTAAATAATAGGTTCGTTTCTCTTCAGAAACTGACTCTTGAACTTTTTCCATATGTCCAAGTTCACGGTATTCTTTCATAAAGTCTCTATAGCGGTTGTATAAATCAGGTTTTGATGACAGCATTTTTTCTAAAGAATGGAATCGATGCATAGCTGAATGCTTTGAATCTCCCAATTGACAAGGAGATGAGTGAAAGGGTAATTTTACAATATATTTTCCACTTATATCTCTAGAGTGATTGTTAGTAAAGTGGTCTTCACAGGCCTGTTCTGCCTTTGTTAATAAATTTGCCATGGGTACTGAATCTAATTTCCAAAAATTATACAATAAATTATGAGTGTCCACTTGAATGTTATTCACATGAATTGGAGATGATTTTTTAGAAGAAACTTCAACATTGCCAGAAACTATCCACCCCAATTCAGAACGGACAGCGTAAGGTTTTTCGGCTCCATATTTGACTAAATCACCTTTCAGCATAGGTAAAGAAATATCAATGCCCAACAAGATGTCAATAGGACCTGTTTTGAAAAATGTGGGATCTGCTAAAGTTAAGTCACTGAATTGTTCAGCACAAATAGGATCTAAGGAAAAATGTGGAAGTTCCCCTATAATCTTATTTATCACAAACACTGAAGTCGTAAACACAGGATTAGACTTGAAATGAGGTACAAATGTTATGTCGGTAATACCATTTGTATGTGTATCAGAAGAACCAAGGCAAGAGATCTGTACCCTTGCTTTTTTCCTAAGTAGGCCCAAACGGTTGCAGCATGATTCTGAGACAAACGATGCCTGGGACCCTGGGTCCAGGAGAGCTCGATAACACTGGTAATGATTTGAAGAATCTAATACCTTAATCATGGCAGTGCACAGGAGTGCCTGTTTTGGCACACCAAGGTGTGAAACACAAGAAGAGACATTTGACCAAACTGCTTCAGTCACATTAGAGTTTGGATGCCTTTCAGAGTCGGTAGACTTTGGAGTGAACACAATTGCATCTGCTGACAGGGTTGTAACAGAACTTGTTGCTTGGTTTTTCTCAAAATGAAGAAGTGTATTATGCTTCTTATCACATTCCTTGCACTTATATTTGCTTTTGCAAGCATTAACCTTGTGACCTTGAAGACAATTAAAACAAAGTCCTTGACTCTTCACAAAATGATGTCTTTTTTGTACAGTTAAATCTTTAAAATCAGTGCAACCATACACATAGTGGTTGCCATTGCAGTAAACACACTGTCCCTTTACTTGGGAAGCAAATGATGAAACCTTTTGCAATGGTTTCTTTGAAACCTGGATTTTATTTTGTTGCAGTGTTCGGGAGTGAAGGGTTAAAAAAATGTAGCAGATCATGTAAGGATGGAATAGTGTCATCCTTTAAATTTCTTTCCCACCATGCTCTTGTGGCTGGGTCTAATTTTTGAATTACAACAAACACTATCATTGAATCTACAAAATTTTCAATTTTTATATCAATGCTCTCTAACAAGCGAACAATTTCCTTAGCACTGTCTACAATATTCAGTAAATTATGTGCGTTTTCAGTACTCAATTGAGACATAGACATGAGCCTTTTGAGCAATGCAAACACAAGTTCTCGTTTGTTAGAATATCTCTCCCTCAGAAGACCCCAAGCAATGGTAAAATTGGCATCAGTAATGGGAAGAGATTGAATGATGCGAAGTGCATCCCCCTTAAATACTGTAATTTCTGGGCTTGCGAAATCTTATTGTTTTGGCCAACACTTGCCCAAAACAAATCACTGAAGGAGAGCCATTCTATAATTGAACATCCAGAAAAACTTGGAATGTGAAACTCAGGAAGCCTGACATTTATAACTTCCTGTCCACTAATTACTTTACTCGCAGTTACCAATGGATTTTCAACATGTAAGATAACTAGATTTAATTTATCAATTGTTTCCTGGAATTCCTGAGACTCCAGCAAAAAAGTATCGAATTCTTCGTCCTTACACAATTCAAAGATTTTATCAAAAAGACCATTAAATTTTTTCTCCAAATCCACAATTTTTGATTTGAGTAAAATTAATTTTGCCTTATCTTCCCCAATTGTTTCACACTCCACATTTTCTTTTAGTTTGATAAGCGATGCTTTGAGCACTCGCTTTTTAGTTTTAAATTTATCCATTAATACACAAATAAGTAATACACAATTTCAAAGAATAGAACGAGAACTGAGAAATAATATACAGGGCAATAATAACTTAGTTATAAAACAACATACCCTCATTCACTCCGAACACTTATTCGTTGCAAATGCTGAGTCGCCTTCCATAACTACAGCAATAATGAAAAACTGCGCGCAAAACACTTATCTTCTGAGCACTAGTACACAATTATTTCGTGGGAATTACTTGGATTGCAACTTTGAAGGAATTCTTGAAAATAACGCACATTTTCCAAGACGCACAATTCGAGGAATTTTGCTTCAAAAACGGCAAATACGTCGCTAGTAAATTCCAAAACTCCGGGTGAGCGGACCAAAAAAATGAAGGAACCCGTCGAAGCTCGAGAGGCAATTCACACAAACACAAAAACACAAGCAATGATAATGGACTGTATTAAGGTTTTTAATGACGAACAATTATTCATCGACAAATGACAATTCTTCCCTGTGAAGAATTACACAAAAGTATCACATGAAACTAACGCGAAAACCCCTCATGGATTTCCGTTGGCACGGAGAGCGCGGCTGTCTCCTCAGACACAAAGACGCGGCTGACGCAATTCGCGGTTGGCGCAAAAAGAACACGTGATCAACTGCGCGAGTGCTGTGAAGAAACTCAAACCAAAACTAAAGATCACGTGGCCAAAACTGAAACTAAAGACAGCTCAATGCAATCCAACAATACATATATATATATATACAAAACATATTTATATTCTTTAACATGTAAAACTATCAGATTTATCATTAACATAAAGCCTCCGTACTGTTTCGTACAGAGTTGTATTTATTAAACGTAGAACGTCAAAATCAAAGAATAAATACCTCAAGGACATATTCTCCGAAGTTAAAGTTTCTCCGAATCTATTCCAGTCGATTTCATATAAAGCGTTTAGGAAATACCGATCGTAACGTTCACTTAAACTCATAGTCATACATTCATGCCCAAGTTGATTTTCAAAGTTGTTTTCACATCCAAAACAATTCATCATTTTCTTTATTTTTTCCGAAATGAGTACTTTTAGATGTTTAGCCACTCTGTCGGTAAGTTCGCTCACTTTCTCAGATCTATCAGGATCGCCGTAATATTTCTCATCGGTTCCTGCTCCACGTTTCACGAATTCTTCTTTCACAAAATAATCGAGGGATTCATTAACAAATCCTTCATTAATGGCTTCAGTAATTTCCTCCGATACAGCTTCCAGTCGATCCAATTGTTTCACAGAGAGAAGAATGCGCGTTGCAGTTAGTTGAAAAGCACAGTCTTTCTTTTGAAACATATTTTGAAAACTCACACATTTCTCGTTTCCCCGAATTTCTTTGGAGAGTAAAAGGCTTCTTGAAACGATAATAACATCGCTAGCGTTCTTTGAGCGAAAGCTAGGAATTGCTTCGTAGAAGGCTTTCCAGACTTTAGGAAGCAAAGAAACTCCCTCTCTGGAAGGCTGCAGCACTCCCTGCTGATCTCTGTAATAATGACGAATATGCACGCGGATAATTCCCTTGAAGCAGGAGACAACAGCAAATTTGGTATCACCCAAATGGAAGCTATTTGGACCTAGTTCATTCATTGATGAATCAGATACTTGAGATGAAAGTACATCGACCCCAGAATGCATATTCACTTTTTGATCTGTAAAAGGTAAAGTATATCCAAAAGGAAATGATCGCTTCATGTTTTTCCACTAAAAGCACTAAGGAACAGGAATGAACACGTTTGAAGATACAAGTGATATCACTTCCAAGATTTCAGGGCAGCGACACGTCCTCCTCTGGGATATTTTGCAGTCAAAAGAATCTTACTGGTCAGACCTGTTAGAATGGGTCCAGGTGTTGCCATTCTGCGAGTCCACAAATAACCTTATTACATACCATTGCCAGATTCGGTACTAAAACTTTTCTTCTCCACATTCACGTTTTCATGTCAGAAACGCGGAGGTAAACTTACTACTCAACTCTACTCTACTCTCGAGTGACTTCATTGCCTACCACATGTGTTTGATTTCGCGTTTGAACACGTTAGAATGACGTCATTCTCCATCCCCACCACGTGTTTGATTCCACGTTTGAACACGTTAGAATGACGTCATTCTCCACCACATTCTCCACCACGTGTTTGATTCCACGTTTGAACACGTTAGAATGACGTCATTCTCCACCACGTGTTTGATTCCACGTTTGAACACGTTAGAATGACGTCATTCTCCACCACATTCTCCACGTTAGAATGACGTCATTCTCCATCCCCACCACGTGTTTGATTCCACGTTTGAACACGTTAGAATGACGTCATTCTCCACCACGTGTTTGATTCCACGTTTGAACACGTTAGAATGACGTCATTTTCCACCACGTGTTTGATTCCACGTTTGAACACGTTAGAATGACGTCATTCTCCACCACGTTTGAACACGTTAGAATGACGTCATTCTCCACCACATTCACCTTTCTATGTCAGAAACGCAGATAAAAACTGATCGAACTTATTGATGTGGTGGAGCAATCTATACTATTTTAACAGCCAATTACGCACTTAATGTATTCCGATTTAAATTGATTATATTTCGGTAAGTAACCAGGTATTCGTGGCCGAGTGGTTATAATCTCATCCAACTAACACTCGATTACGAGTACTTTTTGGTAGTCAGTTCGATCCCAGCAAAAAATATCACATCTTTTAGTTTTTTAAAAATATGTTTTAAAGATTTTATTATTTTTACTCAAAAAAGTACTAATAGATGGCGCTACGAGTTACAGAAAAATCAGCTCTCCAATCCATCTGAAATTCGCAAGTCCAAAACGTAAACACGTGTTATTCGGCGAAATCCGAGAAACCGAAACTAACAACTCAACTCCACTCCAAGCAGGAAGAAAACAACTCAACTCAACTCAAAATTGAAAACTAAACTAACAACTCAACTCCGATTGGTATGACGTCACTTCCGGTACAACTCAACTCTACTTCCGGATCAACTCAACACTTCCTGTTATGACGTCACTTCCGGTACAACTCAACTCCACTCGATTTCTCCACCTTCTCCACCACTGTTTTAGAACCCGCATTTTCCCACTACTGGCGTTGTGGGACCCAACCAACAATAATTATCATATTAAAAACCAAAAAATGATGCTTGAGGCTTATTACAAGCCACATGGGGTGCGAATCGGAAGTAGTAAAGAACAAATGACTTCCCTGTTATCGTCCTACAGAAGGGAAAAGATAAATATGAAGAAGTCGATGGCCACTGGAAAAGGTACGTACCTACGCTACATAATAATAATAATAATAGCAATAATTATTATTTTTTATAATATTTCTTTGACACATTATTATCTATATTTTCAGGACGAGACGAAATTTACCAACTCAATAGTTGGTAAATTTCGCTTCTCAATAGTTGGTTTTTGCTTTTAAATACTTCGAATTTTTAAGGAATAAGGATACACCTACCAACAGCTTCAACACAGAAAACTATGTTACATTCAATATTCGTTTATTAATGAACTATGAAATGTTTACAAGAACGTATTCTTTCAGGCATAGCTGTATTGCCAAGGTATACTTCCATTTGTTATGAAATATTCAGCAATATCATCCCGAATCGCTTGAGCGTTTGAAGAACTTTTTCTTGCCATTTTTTTATGTTGCGTAGTGCGGGTTGACCTGATACCCTTCGCCACTCTCCTTCAATGTCCCATCACTTGTCTCACTATCAAAAGTTCCAGGTGGAGCATACAACTTTTGACATTTTTTTGCTTTGTCTCAAGAAATTATGCAAGTATATAGTCGTCAAAACTACATCTCTTACTTTTTCCGGCTCCAAAAGTAAGGGTTTCTCAAGACCCTGAATACGGAGCCAAGAATTCCAAACGCATTTTCAACAACTAGACTCTCCCTTGAGAGACGGTAATTGAAAATTCTCTGTTTTGACCCTTTTTCGTAGAGCCCAGAATAGGGTTTCATTACATTCTCCTCCAGAGCGAATGCTTCATCCGCCAAAATCATGTACGGAATAGGCCCTTCACAGCCCGGAAGGGCAAAAATTCAGGTAGATTAAGAGAATTTTCACGTAAATTTTTCCACCGACACACTGTTTTAAAACATACCTGCATCTAATATACGACCTTGAGTACTAACATCGGCAAGCAAAAAATTGCAGTTTGCATCCACGAGCGCAAATAGAATGATGCTGAAGACCGATTTGTAGTTGAAATATTCGCTGCCACTATTCATTGGCGCCTGTAACATCACATGCTTACCATCCATGGTAGCTAAACAATGAGGAAAATTCCACAATTCTTCAAATTTGTTCGAACACTAGCCATCCTTCCGGGGTGATGGGCATCTGCAAATAAAACATTAACAATTCTTGGGTGTCATAACAAGTGAAAAGCTAATATCTAAATTATACAAAAAATTAAGTTAATGAAGTTAAACCCTAAGTTAACAAATAGAATAATTTTTTTGTTATTTCAGTTTGTTGATGAGGAGGCTTCACAACAACTCTCAGAAGATGTTTCAGACGAACAAAATGAATTAACCAATACAGTTCGTTCGACCAGTGATGACATTGCTAAACCCCCGCTCTAGCAAAGGAAGGAGGTGAGCCCTAAAAGAAAACTATTCCTCTCCCCGAAAAAACCTGTCAAAAAAATAAGAAAAAGGAGGACCAGAGGCTGGCTGAAGCCTAAAATATATTGGAGAGTGTCAGTAATTTGCCTCACGATGAGTGCACTACGTTTGGAGCACATAGTGACTAAGCTTCGGAAATTCGGCGAGCAACGAAGTGTATTGATGCACAGAATAAATACTTTAATTTTTGAAGTAGAGATGGAGCTGTACTCTCAGGAACACATTTACACGAGTTCACCAAGTACAGCATCTCCTTACAGTGCTCCCCAATACAGCCATCGTCCTCCTCATTCGCATTGCAGCAATTCGTCACTAATTTTTCTGTTTGAATGATTTTAGTAAAAGGAATAATTGTATAAATAATCATGTTTTAAAATAAATAAATAATGTTATGTTCTTACCTTTATGTAGTGTCTGAGTTTATCATTGAGAGCCCTGCACACTTCAATCACTGGTGTTGATATAGACTGCTTTGAAACTTTGAAGAGATACATCAAACTCGTGAAAGAATCTCCAGTTGCCAAGAAGCGTAAAGTTGTTGCCAACCTTTCTGTTGGAGATATAGTGCTTCTATAATTAGTGTCCTTCCTTATTTTTAGTTCAGTCAAAGCAAGCAGATGTTCAGTCTTCCATTGACATTCGACAAAAATTTTCGAATTGTCCACCGGCAAATAAATCCTTTAAAAGATGATTCCCGCCACAAGCTTGTCGACTTCCCAGCACGGGTGTCACCCAATGTAGCCTTTTTCTTGAACTTTTTTCCCCTTTCTTTTTAACAAATCGTCAATGACAATATACGCAGCACTCGCGATTATGCGCCGACTTTGTAAAGAACGGGACATTTAAACAATTTGTTTTAAACAATAAGTTTTCAGTTTAATTTCGTACACACAACCTCCAGCACGCACGCGAGCACAATGGAACAAGCTGAGCACGAGCCGTCCCACCACAAACACCTCGCTCCGTGGTTCGTCCTATGTTACACTCGGTTTTGCGCATTTTCGTGCAGCGACGAACAGAACATTTTGCACGGCGCAGTTCTGCTCGGCCGGTGTGGACCATAGACTTGAAATATAAGTATCGCATTGAGAAGAGATTCAAAAAGTGGGAGCAACATGTCCCTAGTAGTCACGTGACTGCTACGTGAAAATTCAGCTAGGTTGATTGATTTGATTTTTATCGCTCCTCTTGACGATATAACATCTATATATATATAAAATAGGATGTGTGTGTGTATGTATGTATATGTGTATATTTTCTATACAAATCTACACCGTTTGACCAATCCACACCAAATATGGTACACTTATACTTTAGAACACTGCGGTCAGCATAGGCTAACTCTTAACCCCCGTTCTATTGGCCCTGGGGGGGCTAAAAACTATTCGAAATCGCCATAGAAATAACATTGAGCATAGATTGATTGCTTTAGGCAGCGATGGTTGCTTTACCACTGTTGATCGAAAAACAATATTTTCCGAAACAAATTAAATTACAGTATTTATGCTTGAACTGACTTTTTAGTTCTTCCCATGATGTAAATAAATTATAGATATTTTATTGATGAAGGGGGAAAGAATACGAGGGCTGTCTAAAAAGTATCCGACCTTTGGCCAGGAAAAATATATTACTTAAGTGAGGAAATTGGGACCCTAATCCCCTTCAAAGTAGGCCCCTTGCGCCTTCACACACTTAGCCCACCGATCCTTCCACTGCCGAAAACACTCCTGGAAGGCTTCTTTTGGAATGGTGTTCATCTCCGTTGTCGCGTTCTGCATTATCTCTTCTCTACTCAAAACGGGATCCTTTCAACGGCATCTTCAATTTCGAAAACAACCAGAAGTCGCAAGGAGCCATATCTGGAGAGTAGGGAGGTTGGGAGACGACTGGAATTCCGTATTTCGCCAAGAAAGTCTGGATCAGGTGTGACAAATGAGCCGGAGCATTGTCATGCTGCAACTGCCAGTTTTTCGTCGTCCAGAGGTGTGGTCTTTTGCGCCGAACAGCATCTCTGAGTCGGCGTAGAACTTGTTGATAGTACTCTTTTGTCACTGTTTGTCCTTCCGGTGCGTATTCGTGATGCACAATTCCACAGATATCAAAGAACACAGTTAGCATCACCTTGATTTTGCTTCGCACCTGTCGCGCTTTTCTCGGCCTTGGAGACTCGGGATGCTTCCATTGCGACGACTGTGCTTTTGTTTCTGGGTCGTACCCGTATACCCATGACTCATCCCCAGTAATCACAGTGTTCAGAAACTGAGGATCAGTGTTGGTAGTGTCCAGAAGGTCCTGTGCAATCTCAATACGGAGTTCTTTTTGTTGTGCCGACAGCAGCTTGGGCACAAATTTTGCAGCCACTCTGCGCATGTTCAAATCATCACGAAAAATTGCATGTGCGGAATCTTTACTGATCCCAACCTCTTCGGCAATCTCTCGTACGGTCAAACGACGATCTCCCTTTACCAGATTTTCCACCCTCTCAACAACGGCTGCATTCCGAGCGGTTTGAGGCCTCCGGACGCTGATCACTCGCCACCGATGTGCGGCCATTTTTGAATCGGTTAAACCATTCCTTCACTTGTGTTACCCCCATAGCATCGTCTCCAAAAACTTGCTGAATCTTACGAATTGTTTCGTTTTGAGAATCACCAAGCTTTTGACAAAATTTGATGCAGTATCTTTGCTCAACTCGTTCATTCATTTTGAGAGAAATCAAAAATCCGACGAACACTTATAACAGCACCTTACTCAGCGGCCAGCAGGCAGCGACTGACACACTCGAACACGGAGAAAAAATTCAAGCATACGCATTAAGTTGTCTTCTTCCATTGTGCACAGTGGCGCCGCTCTAGCATCATTACCGTAAACAGGAAAATTCAAGGTCGGATACTTTTTAGACAAACCTCGTATATTTTAAAATATTTATGTTTGCAAGGAAATTCAAGGAAAGGTTTTCAGGAGTTCAAGGATTATTTTCAAGGAAAGTTGGTGTATATTTCGACCAACTTTCCTTAAATAATTTATTGAATACGTAAAGATTTGTAGAATTCTGTTTCACAAGGCTTTTTAGGTAAGGCGTGTAACTTATTTTAAAATGTCCGGAATAGATGCATGTGAATCCTCCGTTGAAAACATTGATTTTCTTTCTGAAAAATTCTGCAAAATCGACCTTCTGCTTTTTGAAAAATTTGTATCTATTCAGTTTAGTTTGTCTACACCTATTACATTTATTTCTAACCCAAGCACCGTTATTCCGAAAAGCACAAACGAAAAACTCATTGATCATAAAAGCGTAATTTTGCTACTCGGTATCTGGCAGCACCAGAATTAATGTTTACTTTTTTTATAAAACTTTGTAGAACTTTCTAGAAAGTTGGGGAAACGGAAACTTCCTTGGACTCATGGTGGAGAACATTCCAGCACCCACTCGATTCTTAGCTGGTCGTATTTAAAGGAAGCTAACTCGGTAAGTCTTCCAGTTTATCTTCTTTCAGGGAATCTGGCAGTTTTATTTCGCTCTTTTCATTGTATAAGTGTTTCCTACTTTATTCGACAGTAATACTGTACATTTTGGATTTATATTTCTAAACGGATGTAAGTACTACATAATTTTATATTCGGTTTTTTTTTTCGTTAATTTTAGCTTTTCTTGTATTCTATAATAGATTTCATTGTTCAGTGAGAGTGTACCTTTTGCTTAATTTATGAAATACCTTTTTATATTCTTTTACAGATTTCTTTGCTGTAGCAATGCCTCCAAGGAAGCGGTAGGCGATCGGACAAGTACAGTCAACGGCTAAGATGATGAAAGATAAGCGTAGTCAAGAAACTTCCGAGGAGAGGAATAGAAGACTTGCGAGAGAGAGAGAGAGAGCTACTACATTTAGAGCAACTGAGATGGCACAGCAGCGTGAGGTCCGACTACAGGATCAGAGAGATAGAGTCAAACGATCACGGACTGCGCACCATTTTAGTTTAGCATTAGAAGGATTTCACTACGATTCACATAAAGACTACTCGCTGTATGCAAGTGTTACCATCAAGTCTACCTGGTATTTGCTTCAAAAATGGAAAAATTAATCTCTACCAACTGGAACCACTACCACAAGAACTTTTGACTTACACATCAGGACATTTGACTTACACGTCATAGTCGAAGCATTTTCTTAGTAACATCAGAAAATACAACTCAAGTTTCCAAATGACATCATTCGGCGCCACATCAGTTGTTGGACTGCCAGGATTTCCGTCGACATTCAAGGTGCAAGGGCAGATTTACCATAGAGCGGGATCGTTGCTTCCGCTGCCAGATCAACCACCAAAATTTCTACAACAATATTTTATTCAAAACGAACAAATGGAAACTGATCAGAGGTGCGCCTACATCTCGGGAACAAGACGTCAGATTGTGTTAAACTTACAGAGGATGTTTCATGAGCACAATAATCTTATTAAAACGTTTGAAACAGCATTGGAACGTATGCCAACAGATGAATATAAAGTAGTCATAAGAGCAGACCGAAGACCAGCAGGTGAACACGAGCGGCGCTTTAACTCTCCTCAAGCAGATCAAATTGCGGTGGTGATATCAGGAGATGAGTTTCATCAACGGGATATCGTTATTCAACGACGAGGTGAATCATTGCAGTGCATTTCGGAAACACATCGATCTTATGATGCTCTGCAGTACCCAGTGATATCCCCATGGTGAAGATGGATATCATTTTAATCTGAGGCAGATCAACCCAAGAACAGGTGAAACAATTAGCAAGAAAGTTTCAGCGATGGATTTCTATGCGTACAGATTAATGGTTCGAGATACTGAGCAGAACCACGTATTGAACTGCAGGCAATTGTTTCATCAGTTCATCGTCGATATGTACGCAAAAGTCGAGAGTGAGCGTCTCCTTTACATTCGTCTAAATCAACGTAAACTGAGAGTTGACGAATATATTCACCTGAGAGATGCTGTGGCAAATGACAGGAACGTTGAAATCTCGGTGCCTTGGTCATACTACCAGCTACATTTATAGGAGTCCCAGACACATGCACGAATACACGCAAGATGCTATGACGTACGGGAGACCAGACTTATTTAGCACCTTCACCTGCAATCCCAATTGGACGGAGATCAAGGAGGTTCTTACCAATGGTCAATTACCCAGTGAGCGTCACGACTTGATTGCGAGAGTATTTAAACAGAAGCAGTTGAAACTGCACTTTGCGCATCTTTCGTTTTTTAGAATTCTGCAATTTTTCGTCGGAATTTCGTTTCTGTTTGTCTTTATGTCTTAATCTTTTACATATTGCAATATATTCAGGAATTAAATGTATGTATTTGCGTCCGAAGTATATTGTAGAAGCTATGAAAAAGTTAAAACGTATTTTCCGTACAACTTAAATGATAACATTTTTCTGTGAAAGAAAAGTGCTTATTCTAATTCAATTTTCAAGCAACATTTAACCATTTCAACCCGAGCAACGCCGGGTAATTCAGCTAGTTTACTTATAAAAAGTTAATTACAAATCGATGCGAAAGTGTATAATACTGAATAGTTCTTGAATTTGAGTTACGTTTTAATATTGTTAGGTGATGCGAATGTGCATACTACTGAATATTTATTGAATTTGTGTCTGTTTAATGTTTTTAGCAATTTGAGCTGTTATATAATTAGCTTAAATTCGCAATGGGATCAAGTTTAACTATCACGCATACTATTGCTTCAAAAAGGTTAAAATTCATCTAAAATAAAATAAAAGATGTCAGAAGTTCACTCACCCTTTTTCTTGAATCCTTACCCTCTTTTCTAGGGCTGGGCAAAAAAGATAGAATTCTATGATGCCTTTGTATTATCCATTCTTTCGCTGAAACTTATATATTCATTCACAGAAAAGCTCAAATCAAATGAAAACACATCCTATAAATTTCGCTACTCTTTAATTGCGCCGATATATTTACATTATATTTACAATTTTATCAGAAAAAGGAACAACACATTTTCTCCCGCTCAATACGAGAGTTCTCTTCAAAAGTTAAAAAGTGTTCTGTCAGTTTTTTCTTTTTGCGCATGCCCGACCAGTCCGCAGAAACGATAGCAGGTTCTCATTCGCGACACATACAATAAAAATCCGTGCATGTAAGATAAATACTTTGTAGTGAATAGATTGACTGCAGGCTCGGAGTTTAGATACAGTCCTCTGGACAGGTTTAACCAGCCCTCAAGCCGAATAAGTCCTTCGGACCAGATATGACCCTCCAAATTTTTATCAGGACCGCAGTTCAGATATCGTCTCCACACAGGTTTACCTGGCCAACAGTCCATCAAATATGTTTATTAGGACAGCAGACCAGATACTGGACAGGTTTACCCTACTCGCTGTCCAGATACGGCCCTCGGGACAGTTTTACCTAGCCCGAAATCCAGATACAATCCTTCAAATATTTTTTTATCAGACCAGGTCCTCCAAATCTGCTTAACCAGCCTGCAGTCCAGATAGTCCTTCGCACAGGTTTACCAGACCCGTAGTCGAGATCGGTCCTGTAGTGCTGGTTTGATTTATCGCTGGACTATATGTTACCTTTTGCAATTGTATATTTAGAGAAAATGTCAAAAGGGATAGGGGATGCTCACAAGCATATCGTCACTGGTTAAAATTTTGTGTAAGATAGTTGTCCGAAACCTGACCTTTAATTCAATATATTATATATTTTTTAACAACTGTATTAGGTGTGAAAATTATCTTAACGATAGCAGAAAATAATTCTAACTTCCTTTTTAAACATAATGAGGTTAACACGAGTTGGAATAAATTGAAAAATAAATGCATAAGTTAAGAAATGACTGCCTCAATAAATATTTTACTGATGCATGAATTTTAAATTTATCAGTGTTCAAGTAAATAACTCTTGACAAATTTTATAATTTTAAATGTGTGGAAAAGTTCTGTGCTGGATTTTTAATATTAAATTTGTATTAATTATTGTGCGTGCGAAATCAATATTTTATAAATACGAAAGATAAATAAGAAACAGTAAACTTATACAATTTATTGTCATATTTATCACATTTTAAATCCACTGAATAAAACTCATAGAAACATGTAGCCATCTTCTTTCTTCATCTTTAGGAAAACATAAATGGAACAAAATAATAATTTTAAATACATAAGAATTAAATAAATGAAGTTATTAGGTTAACACATGTCTACAAGTTCTTATTACGAGTAAATACAAATTATTTTACTTATAGTTCTAAAAATCATAAATACAAAATTATTTTTATTGTTTTAAGGAATGGAACCTTAAAAGTTTAAGTTATCACAGATTTTACGTTTTAAAAAAAATAGTTTTTCAACTTAAAATTGTGGACGATAAATGTTTCGCGCAATTGAGGAGCGTGTTTTGTGTACACAAATTTTCACAAATATACTTAATTCGTTAAAATACTCTATTTAGAGAGAAAAAAATCAAAAAGTGTCCGCTATTCAGGTAGAAAACAATAGAGTGAAGGATTTCATTTCGTGGTGGAATGTGTTTTTATCACCCCACGCTTTTTTATCGAGTTAAAGAACGATATAAAAATTGAAATGCTCACAAATATTGTTAGAAACAATCTAATTCAGTATGATTTAACTCAAGATTAATAAATATAAGGAAGATATATAAAACTGACTGAAAAGTAGAAAATAATTAAATTTTAATGTTAGGTTTAAATACGAAGCAAAAAAATCAGGATGTTAAGCAGATGTTTTTATAAAAGGAACTTTCCAGCTGCGCGAATTGTTTGGAATTAATACAAAAGAAGTTTCATTTCGTTCTCTAATTGTTTGCTTTTCCAATTTGCTATAGGGCATAGGGTGCCAGCTCAGGTGTTGCCTTCTCATCTGACCGTGGTTCAAAATTACGTGGTGTTGTCCTCGGTTCTTTCCCTTTAGGATTGATCCCGGACCGTCGACCAATAGCCCGTGTGTTGCTCCAGTGTGACGTTAATTAAAATACCCAATACCCTGGATTAACAGAAAATATTCGTCGCAAAAACACTGCCACCTTCCACATTTAGCTTGCCAGAAAATGCTTCACACCTGCTTTCTAAAAGGTATCGAGTGTAAATCAGGTGAAAGGTGTTTCGTATCGTATTAAAATATATTTCTGAAAAACATGAATAAAAAATTAATAAGAAAGACATTTTTTATTTAGTATGTACCGAAACTAAAATATTTTCAATGTATTAATCAAAAATGAGTTGGCAATGTTTCTTGGCGGTGGCCATCTGTTTCTTTGAGTCTAAAACATGGCTTCATCCATCCGAACATATTGTTATGATGGAAGTAAATCTTTTACTCTTGTGAAATGGAAGGTAAAAACCGGAAGCCAATTGTTTTACAACTCTGTGATATTGAGTTACAAGTCCGATGTCGTGAGTTCTGCTGATGTTAAAGATCCGCAGCTGAAGTACAAGTCGAATGTAGCGGGTACTGTTTTGGAAGTACTTGTAAAAGAAGGAGACATAGTTTCCCCAGGGTGAGTTCAATTCTGTTTGTTTTTCAAAAGTGAGAAAGATTAATAATTAATGTTCTTGAATTCTGAGTTTTTCAGTTATCAGCATACGCCTATTGTTGTTGACCAAATCTTTATTTTTACCAATCTAATAATTTCTTATTAAGTCTATTACAGTTTTTAAAGATGTTAGTTTTAAGAAGTGTGGAATTTATATTCTGATAAAATTATTTATGTCAAGTTCATTTTCCCGCCAAACGTATAGTTCAGAAGTGACCAGTAAAGTTATGAAATGCATATTGTTATACTTTTGAAATTGATTTGTAAGTGATATCAGACAAAAATCAGCTATTACGATTTTAAAGACATCATAGAAACAGGCATCCCACCATAAAACTAATGTGTTGAAAAGTTAAAGTGATTTTTTTTACTCTTATTTTTTATGTTTTAAGCGTATTTATATAGATTATATAATAATAAACCTGTTTTTTCTGACAAATTTTACTTTCTAAGTGGTAATCCCAGTATGTGTTTTTTAAGTGGGTACAGCTGTAGTCTCTGCCGCGCGCGGTGGCAACGCGTTTTTTTTGGCGCCGTGTTTGGCGCACTTTTTTATGTCGCCACGGAAATCTTCCAACATTGAATATATACTGCATACGTACGGATGAATTATGTAAATCTGAATTAAACAACATTTTGACTAGAAAAACACTGCAAATATTGATTAAATATTTGGACTTTTGGCGTAGTTATAAGCGACTCATGCCGGTGAGGGTAACCCTAACTGAAAAAGTCATATCCCCGTTAACATTTATCGCAAGAAACTTTAGATTTAATTAATCCCGATTCCTTTAAAAAAGTTAAAAAAAGCTCTTTATCGCGACACAACTCGTAACAAAAAAAACCGATTAACTACTCCCTCAGTCCCGTAAGTTAGCCTAAAAACAGGTTAACCCTAACCAGGAGAAAATTCGAGAAAAAAATGGGTTACCATCACCCGGCATGAGTCACTTATAACTACGCCAAAAGCCGCGCCAAGAGTCGTTGCCACCGCGCGCGGCAGAGACTACAGCTGTACCTTTAAGTGTTTATAATCTTTTAAAGGGCAACTCCCTATTGCATAAAGTGATTCAAAATTACGTGTTGTCCTCGGATCTTTCTCTTCGGGATGGATCATGCCCCTTCGTTTTGTTGACTAAAATGATCATTTTGGTGATTTAAAAGTGACATTAAAATCTAAAATAATTATTACTTTCATTTGCGAATTTGTTTTGTCCAAGGCACCTCATATCTGTTTGGGAAACCGTACTTGAGATGGTTCAGATGTGGGACATTATTAGTTGCCACTGGGGAGAGAATTTAAACATTTCGATTTGCAAGAACTTTTTCAAATTTACGGATATATTCTGATTTTCTTTTCTTAATTACTGATAGTTTGGCGCAACTTGGACAGACTTGCCCCTTGAGCCAGCCATAAAAAATCAATCAATTGATTAACAATACGAAGACTCCAAATTATTTTATCTTTCGTTTTCTTCCTGTCAAAAAAAAAATAGAGAAAAACTCACCAATAAAAAAGCTAGCAGAAGAGTCATTTGTATTTTGTTTATATATGCATGTCCACAAGTACTTACAAAGGTGATATGTCAACAAAATTCAGTGCCTGTCTGTCTACCATGAAAACTGCTGGCTCCTCATAGTCTAGGAGGAGGAACAGGGATGCACATTTTGATTAGAGAGACATTTGAGAACAACGGTAAACAGAAGAGCAGGTTAAAGAACAATTTTTTTTAAAAAGAACGGAACAGCAAAGAACTGTTCACCGTAAAGAACAGTATTTCTAATCCCTAATCTTGAGGGATTGGATAATCTTCCAATCCCTAATCATGCATTCATGTTGTTACGTATTATAAGTTTGGCATTTAGAAGGTCAATAAAATAGCTCATTGAACTAAGAGTTAATTTAATAGTAGCTCATTCAACAAAAATTGTTCTTTTAATACACTTATCAATTGTTATATTGTGTTAATAATTTTTTTCACCATTTAATGATTTTATAACTTCTATGAATTACCCACTTCACCTCACCTGTTACCCACTTCACCCCATACTATGGGGTGAAGTGGGTATAAAAATAGCCACTTAACTACAAATATAGATTTAAATATGAAGAAAAAACATGCAGTATGTTTTTGAATAATGTAATGTATATATAATGCAAAGAAACTCCACTTTTTTTAAACTTGTCATTACTAAATTCTACTTTGAAATTGGAAACACCGTTTTTTATACCCACTTTACTCCACCTGACCCTAGAGGAAAAGATCTTTAATCTCATTAGTCCCGGATTCCAAATACGTTGACTTGTTTTTCTCTTGAAATCCAACAAGTGCAAAATTCTTAATTGAAACAGATTCACATTTGTGAATGCTCAATGAACATGACAATGTACAAATCTGTAGTTGCAATAACGAATATTTCCTAAGGTGGTTTTCAAGAGGTAGAAATTAGTAGAAACCAGTTAAGAGGTTGCACTTATAAAATTTCTCATAATGAATTCAGATATTTAAATTCCAATAGAAGTTATATCGTTAAGTCTTTAATTGTTAAACAGTATTTAATTATGAGAGGTTCATTGCATTTTCAATCAGGAGTATTTTATAATTGTAACATACATTTCTCATTTGGATTCCAAGTATTAAATTAATCCAAGCTTTGTTGAAACCTTTCATATTCAAGTATTATGAAATGCCTCTTTTTGTTAAAATTAATTTTTCTTGGCCAGTAAATTTTGGTCCCAAAGATGTCTTTCTTTTACTTGGAAAGAGCTTAGTTCATATTTTGCAGATTTAACATCTTAATTGTCTGAGTTAATCAATATAAATTTTTTCCTATTTTGTTCCAAAATTTTTTTAGTTATAAATTTTTTATTTCCTTTTAATTTGTTACTAAAAGTGGAAGGAAATAGGATTTTATGATTTAGGAAAATTATAATTTATCTAGGTTTAAACATAAGATTGCAAAATCTTATGAAAAGCAGCTGAATGAAATAAATTCAAATATAACATGCTCTTGAGTTTGCAGTGCTTCATGGCATTATGAATTACACAAAAAATTTTCTGACATTTGCTGATATGCTTTAGTTTTTTATCTGATTAATGTCACAACCTCATTTTACGTATCATTTTACTTTGCAAACCTCATTTTGAGAGAATGAATATGATTTTATCTAAAGATATGAGTTTCCACTTTTAAAATTCTAACATAAATATTATGTTTTGTTTATAACAAATGATTATGCTCTTTTATTTATTTACAACTTTTGTGTACAAGGGGAAGGTTCTGTAAAATAATATTTGATGCAAATAATGCAGTATGTCGAGGCAAGAATTTAGTAGTAGGATAAACGTGCTCATCAAAATTAATATATTGTATTTTATAGAGCTCAGCTATTGAAAGTTCAACCATGCACTCATCCTGTCATCATGAAAGATTTATGTGCAGAATGTGGAACAGATCTCAGACAGTAAGTGATATTAAACTTTTAAAATGTTCCACTCTTACTTTATACCTCATATGATGAATTTTCAATATAAAAATGTCAGTAGATAGATCTTTCAAGTTATAAAATTTGACTTTTTCTCTTCTAATGTGTTTTTAATTGATCCAATTAAAATTAACTAGAATACCAGAAATATTTTATATAGTTTTGGAAAATGATAGAAACATTTATGTAAGGGTCCTAAATTATTTGTATAATTTATTTCAAGGTTACATGCAGGGTATGCCGATTTAAATGAGCTTGATTTAAATCAAGTGATTATTAAAAAAATATTAATTTAACTAAAAATTTTAAATTTATTTTCATTTTGTTTTGTGTTGGTTAATTTTTTATTTAAATTTAATTGGGAAATTTTATGCATTGATCCCTAGGAATTTACACTACTAATATAACTATTCTGTATTTATGGAATTGAAATTTCGAATGGGAAAGTTAATTCGCCCATCTGATGATTTAGTATGTTGATAAAATAGAATTATGGATTGAAGCCAAAAGCTATATTAATGGTTATGATTATTTTTATTGCAAGCTCAAAATTCCATTCAAATGTCATGTTCTTGGGGAATGCTATTACATTTATTCTATGCTGTTCGTAGAAAAAGCTTCATTTTCTTGTATGTTTTGTACAAACCCTTTTTGTGTGCTTGGAACTTTGCAATACTTATCAGTGCTCTGAGGAAATTTGAAAAATAGGCATATTTTATTTCAATTTAGCCTATGTATATTTTCATGTCTTGTATCATTTTTTACTTACAAATAGCAATTTTTCACAAATAAGTAATTTTTGTAAGCTAAATATTAATGAGAAGTAGAAACATTTTTTCTCAAAAACAAGTATTTAAATAAATTAATTACTTTATATAAAAATAATTAAAGAAATTGTATACATTTAATCACATTTATGATAAATATATAATGCAAAAAAACCTGAAATTGGTCTGATTTTTTTATTAATTATACAAAAATTTATAATATAGTGTTAGTGGGATCCTGCAACCTTTTATTTTTCTTTAGTCCACAAAATTTCATGCCACTGGTTTTGGGTTAAAATCAAACTAATCTAAATTGTTCAAAAACCAGATGGGAAATCATTGCTTATTATAGCATTGCTTGATAGAATAAATAGAACAGTATAACATAGTATTTGTTGTGCTGTTCTATTTATTCTATCATGTGATTAACTTTGCTAATTTCTATATCACATTTTAATCTTTCAAAAATTTACCCTTCTATATTTCCTAATACATTAATGTTATTCATCATAAATATTGATGTTTAACATAAATCAGAACTATCTAGAAACTACATTGTGATTTGCATGTTTTATGTCCAACAAGTTTAAACTTGTACAGGCAAGAGATTAGTTAGAATCATAAAAATCTGATTTAAATAAACAAAATCTGATTTAAATAAAATAAATTTGATTTTTATGATTTAAAAAAATTATGATTTTTTTCATACACTGGTTATGTGGCTTAAGGTAGATTGAGTACATTTGATTACCATTTCATCAACAGTGTTCTGTCAATAATTGACATTTGATAAGCATTGGAATGTATTGATTCTAAATATTCATTGACCAAGATTAATATCCTACTTTGACTTTTCATATTTCCCTCTTTGTTTTTTTGTGAATATATAGCAAGTTCAACCAAACGTTTATTGAATTATTAGTTTATAAAAGTCTAAATTAATCTTGTTATTATTTAACACATTTTCCCTACAATATGGTAAGAAATCTGAAACATTCACTTGAAAGAATATCCAGTCAAAAGAATTCTTACTATCTCAACATGTTTTGACATTAAACTATGTTTTATAAGAGCTGCATTTCCTCTAAAAATTTACAGCTCTCATGGGCACATCTCTTTTAGGTGTGTACAGGCTTAACGGACTCGAAATACTTTTCTTTTCCCATGGGGTTTACTGTCTTGAGCACGGGGTCGTGTTTCCAGGATACCCAAGCGATCTATTTCTGCTTTCATCCCACTACTCTGTTCCCCAATTCCTCTTTCCCCCTTTTCATTACATTTTTCATGTGATATTATCTTGTGTTTGGCACAGCTTAGCCAAATATTGGCCCTTGGGCCATAAAACTTTAAAACAATCAACTAAACATTTACAGCCAAGTGAGTGACTGGCTGTGACTCAGTGGATTTGCCCACTGTACTGGCAGCTAGCAAGTTCTATACAGTGCAGATTTAATTCCTGTAACTACCCTGGGTGCATTTCTCTGTCCTTTGTCAGTAAACTTTTCTTGTATGTGTATGTCCATTTACTTGATGAAAAAATATTGCCTGGTGCAGCTTTTCCACTTATGCCCTTAAAACCAACCCACCAAATAGTGGAAAGTGATCTAAATATGTTTAAGAGGTAACCACTTGTCCAGGCTCTATATTTTGTTGATTTTCTGAGTTTGATGAAACATCTAAGTATAATTATGTCTTAATTGTAAATTATTCATATAATTCTCATTTTAGTTTTAAATTTGTTGATTCATTCATATTGATCATATTTCTAGCCTTGATCGAGATAACTTTGAAAAGCTCACTGCTGCAACAACATTTAGTATGGTACATGTTGTTCCTGAGTTAAAAGTATGCCTTGAGGTAATGGTTATTAACTGTTGCCAATTTATTGTTTCTTGGTTACAAAGGTTTATCCTTTTAATTTTAATTATTCCTTTTCTCTTTTCTTTATACAGCAAGCTGAAAAATTAGGAAGGGATGATGAAGATAGGCTGTTATCTTTCAAAAAGCTTGTTCTTTTGGTTGATCTTGATCAAACATTGATTCATACTACAAATGATAATGTTCCTCAGAATTTACCAGTAATAATTGTTTTACTATCTTATTTTTTAATATAAGATTAAAATTTTTTTAAAATCTTATTCATTATATTTAGATTATTCATTTTTGTATGCACCATTTGTGACCTTAAGGGCATTTTGATTTGGATTAGGTAGGAGAATGTATATTCGAAGCATTAACTGGTTGAATAGCAAGAAAACATTGTTTGGGCATATTGCCAAAGGGATGGGTATTATACTTTTTGAATTTGGATTTAGTTAAGGTTGCACTTAAAAGGACCTAGAAGGCCACAGGTTCCCCACAACTGCACTAGTAGATGTAGAAGTCTTAATAGATCTAATTTTGTAAAATTTTGAATTAGGAAATGACCATCATTTTATTTTAATAATTCTTATGCTATTATATTACCATATTAGAAGGAAATACATTTTTCAAATTGATTATCTTATTTAACCCTCAGAGGGATTAATTCTGAAACCAGCAGTCTACCCTGCATGGCTTCTAACCAATTTTATTGACCTACAGAATGCTTCATAGGATTCTTCCATCCAATAAATGTGGCTATTTAGTCATTAAGTGACTAAGTACAGTGAAAGTTATACTACGGTAACCGGAAATCTCATGGAACTCACAGGGTTAATTTAGCTAAACACTTTTCAAACATACTTTTGTCATCAACAATACATCATTGATGTATTGTTTATGACTTTTAAATTGCTGTAATTATATAAGTGCATGTTAAAATATTTTCATAACTACTATGGTGTTTTGAAGCAGTTGTTTTATCAGGGTGTTCAATCACATTGGCATGCTGTTATTTATTCTTCCATACTTGTTTTAGGATGTGCATCACTTTCAACTCTATGGATCTTATTCTCCTTGGTATCATACAAAATTAAGACCAGGTACTCAAACATTTTTAGAGAAAATTTCAGAGTATTATGAATTGCATATCTGTACTTTTGGGGCAAGGCTTTATGCTCACAAGATTGCTCAAATACTGGATCCAGATGGAAAGTATTTCTCACACCGCATTCTGTCCAGAGATGAGTGCTTTGATGCCACTTCAAAAACAGGAAACTTAAAGTAAGTTTCCCTTCCTTTATTATTCTTTCACATGTATTTGAACCATTTATTTTATTTTAACTAAAATCGTTTATTTCAAATGTCTTATAATAAAATATCAGACACTGTCAAGTACACATTTATTTTCCTTCCCAACTCAGGTTAATTTATACTTGTTTCATGGAAAATGAAATATCTAGAGCTATAACTAATTGAAACAGTTTTATTCTCAATTTAACTGAAGGGTTTCTGACTCAAGTTAAAATATAATATTTTGTACACTAGAAAATATACAATTATACTCATACAAATAGACTGTTTTAACAAGTAATCTTGTAACCAGTTTTTGTAGTTCTAGATAACTTCTAATAAATGTAATTGTAATTTCTGCTGTGATGGAATGTGAGTAGTGCAACTTCTCTTTTGGTTATTTTATATAACCAAACTATTGGGATTTTAATTTTGGGGTGTGATAAATGATCCAATCAACCATAGCATTTGCCACCTAATATGTCCCAGGTTCAAATCCTAGTTTCTAAGCACATGAGTGTTAGTGATTGTCTGTTAAGCTGAATTCAAATAGGAAGCTTGAGGTGCAAAGTGACACTTGCAAACCAATCAGAGTTGAAGTTACTTCAACTTGAAGAGGAATGGCATTTGCACCAGCACCTCTGATTGGTTTGTGCATGTTGCTTTGCGTCTCTTATTTGAATTCAGCTTTAGAAGCAACAGCAGCTTACCCACTGAGTACTTCCTCACAAATAGCTACCAGTGCCTTTGTGGTTCTGAAGAAGCCAGTAGTTGGGTAAGAAGAAACCAAAAGACATAGCTTCAGTATTAATTTGGCAAAGGCAGTTTATTTATAAAACAATTTACAGGTGCCTGTTACATTTTTACACTAAATGTTTATTTTACACTAAATATCCATATAATATTTAGCATCTTATAAGAATATTGTTTCAAGTGTACCTTGGCAGATAATTGGAATTTAAGATTATTGACCCATAAAAATTTCATGAGTAGAAAATAAAATAATTTGTTAAAATTCTAATTTAAATATGCATTATGTTCTGTATTCATTTTCATAGGGCATTGTTCCCACGTGGAGACAATATGGTATGTATTATTGATGACAGAGAAGATGTCTGGAATTTTGCTCCTAATGTTATTCATGTCAAGCCATATAGTTATTTTCGTAACACTGGTGACATTAACGCACCTCCACCTCCATCTAATTCTAAGGAGGCTGACATTAATAAAGCAGAAGTAAAAGAAATTCCAAAAAGTCCTGGTATAACACCACTAGAAAAAGAGGCTGAAATTCTTTTACCAAGTAAAGAAATTACAATTTCCAATGAAAAGCAAAATGGCACTGAAAATTCCAATGTTTCGTCTGCTGAGAGTTCTCCGGATCAGAATATTCCCACTGACTCAAATCCTCCAGAAAAAATTCAAAAAGAACAATCAAAACTAGATGAAAAGCTGGTAGATTCAAATGATAAGGAATCTTTAGACAAAGCCTCAGATTCCACTTCTACTTATTCAGATCCTAATCATGCAGATGATTATTTATTATACTTGGAAGAAATTCTCATTACCATCCACAAAACCTACTATGATTTCTATTCGAAAATGAAAAAGAAAGGCGAGAAGGGTATTCCTGATGTGAAAATCATTGTTCCATATGTGCGAAGCCAAGTCTTGAAGAATGTCAGTGTTGTTTTTAGTAGTGTTATTCCTACAAATTGTGTGCCAGAGAGCCACCATTTGTGGACTTTAGCTGAAGCAATGGGTGCTCATGTTTCAAGGGAGTTGGAACTTGAGGATTCTAAATTAAGGACTACACATGTGGTTGCTTCTAAGCAAGGTACTGCAAAAGTGAATGCAGCAAAGAGACATAAAAATATTCATGTTATTTCCCTTGATTGGTTGCTGTGTTGTGCCGAACGCTGGGAACATGCAGATGAAAGACTTTTCCCCCTACCCAAAGATGCTCCAATTTTTGCCGGGGAAGGTGAAACCACTCTGCATCCCTTCAATGACCCCAAATTCATAAAATGTGGCAAAAGGGCACGCTATTCCAAACACAAATCCTCGGATAAGCATTCACTTAAAAAAGAGGATGATGTATTTTCCGAGAAGATATTCATTGAGGCAGGACTTTCTTTATCTCAAGATGACATTGACGACATGGACAGGGAAATTGATGAAGCATGCAGTGAAGAATCTGAGAATGAGAATCAAAATGCCAGCACGTCATCTGATTCGTCGTCAAGTATCGAATCTCTCTCCTCTGGAGATTACCCGAGAGGGTGGAAGCGAAAAAAGTGTGAAGCTCCAAATCCTGAGCCAGCTGCGGAAGACGTAGCCGCTGAGAGTAGTGATGCTGATACTATTGGCTCTGTCGATGAAGAAATTGCTGATGCGGTAAAGCAAGAATTTGGAAATTACTAGTCGTCACAACCCATGGATTAAAATTTTAAGCTGTTAAATATATTTTTAATATACGGAGTCATGAATGTCATGAAAGAGCAAGTGCTCATTCATTTGATTTAAACCATGATTTTAGTACTTAACAAAATTCGTTAATAAGAATCCATTACATTTTAGTTTCTTGCATCAAGCATATTTTGATTTAAAGTTGATTTATTTTTGAAAATATAATTTGAATTTTCTTAGTGTATGATATAATCTTTATTGCCCTGATGTTTTATTCAGTTCCAAGAGTAAAGCATAGCAATTCAATGCCAAGTTCAGATGCTTTCTATTAATATCCAAATGTTTACTTATTTCTTTGCTTTACTTTAATCCCTACAGAAAATTCTGCAGTGTTACAAAAGATTGTTTGGAGGAATATTTGATGATATATTCCCATTAGCTTAAAATGTATTCAAAATTTAGTATTTTGTGCTTGTTTTATTTTAAAGACGCGTTTTAAGCTCATTAAAGAACAAAATAGTTTTATTTCATGGTTTTTTTTTTAAAGTTTTCTGCACCAAAATTGAAGAAATGCAATTTTTAGTGCCATAGTATTGACTTGTTTTTGAGCTTATAAGAAAAAATATTTTTGTAAATTTATAACAACACAAATTAAGGTAAAGTTTAGATTATGAGTCGATAAGTTGTTTTATTGTCTGCCATAAAAGTTTGATTCCCCTTGGTGATAAGCTAATTGCTTCTGGCTTGCACCCTTTAAAAGAGAAAAAATATTTCATTTTCAATTCTTTCTTGCTACTTTTGTAATGACATTTATGTGAAATTATCTTTCAGATCAAAGTAATAAGTCTTAAATTAGTAAACCTTATAAAAGAAAAAATTCAAATGTTTATCAATATTTTTAATGCAAGAGTTATCTGGTGCTAATGAATCTTGTGGATAATTTTGTAGACAATAGAATAAGTGAAAGACTTAATCCTGTAAAATACAGTGTATATATATGTTAACTAATTCATTAGCTTTAGATAAATGAAATATTTTCAACCAATGTGTTGACTTTTCTTTGCACCCTTAAAATAAATTTAACTTCAGAACAGAAATAAAGATTATAATGAGAATCTGGTGGGCAAACAGAATTAAAAGTAACTAATTGCATTTGAAATAGGCATAGATTTCAAAAGATAAATTTGATATATATTTTTTTTAGCAAGAGGGTGGAATATGGGGACACCTGAAGGGGGTTACATCATAGTCATGGTTTTTTTGAAATTTGTACCATAGATAGACAGTGAAACCCTTAGATCTCAATTTTTTAAATATTTTGTCCAATATTAGCCGAGATACGAGAATTTAAAAATTGGTCGATTTTACAAAATGGCGGCCATCTTGGATTTGCCACACTGTCTATACAGGGCCCTAACTTGAGAACTAATGGTTCAAATTTAGTAATTTTAGTACCAAATGGAAGCCACTTATTTCTGGAGTATATATAAAATAAAAAACTAGTGGTAATTTTACATTTTAGTTGGGCTTTTTACATGCAAAGTGGAAAATTCACTTTAAAAAACAGTCAACTTTAAAGGGCTATAAAAATGTACCCTCTTATTTTTCTCTGAAACTTTGTAGAAGTATTAACTAACATATGCACTTTAATCTGAGAAAAATTCAGAGAGGTAAAATATTTCATTTCTGAATAAAAGCTATTCTAATGACAGCATATGGCTTTCAAAACGGTGGTCATCTTACAGTGCAAAAATGACCATAACTTAAAAACAATGGTCAAATTTGAATTTTTATGATGTCCTAATTCAAAGCAAGGTCACATTTCATGTTTATATATCAATACAAATAGCAAACGAACATTCATCAAACAAATGGTAAATTCTATTCTGAAACATTTGAAATAAAAAGATTAATAAATATTGTTTGTTAAAATATATTATATTTAATTAATAATTAAATTATCATTTGATAAAATATATATAAGAATTTGTATTCTTTTAAATAAATATCGTTTGATAAAATATGTAGAAGACATTTAGGTCATCCAACAGTTGCGAAGTTCTTTTTCAGTATTTGTGAGTTCTATGCTGGAGATGGAATGTTTTGTTTTAAAAAAACTCAAAAGTATTGTGTACTGAGTTTATTCCCGTCTTTAAATTGTCTCCTCATGATTCAGAAATATTAAAAAGGAGAATATATCACCTAATTCCAGATGAAAAAATCTGGAAGTATCTGCAGGTTTCACAAGGATAAATTTTTAAGGTGGTACAAATACAATGATTACGAATATAAACAGAAAACATGTTGTGACCCATTTAACAAACATCCAAACAAGATCAGAGCAAAATCTCTGAAAACAATTTCCTTGAATTTATCGTTGGCAAATACTGAAGTACTTATTCCTGGAAAAAAGTTATGCATAGACTGTTTCTTCAGTGACTTCATTGGTTACTGATGCAGTGATTACAATACCTGACATGAACACTGATTAGAGATCCCACAGTAATGATAGAAGAACTGAACAAAAGTGAAATTTTGGATCTATCACCTGTAAAAGTGAGTAGGTATAGTTCTGAAAGAAAATTGACTTACATGTGCTCTAAAGTAGAAAAATTAACTAGCTGTGTTGCTGCTAAAGCATCTATAGTAGTAGGTGTTGATGTTACATTGGGGGGGGGGGGGGTAAAAAACCACAAATTTCAAAAGATAATTGTTCAGATTGCAAATCCATAATGGAAAAATTGAAAAATGCTTCTTTAAAAGAAAAGGTTCAAATTCTTACATTAGTACCAGATTCTTGAACATTCCAGCAAACAAAGATTTATTTTAACACCACAGAGTATTTAGTAAAAATAGCACGAAAATTAAAAACAACTGAAGGCATATTATCAATAACTAATGAAAGAAAAAGTGTAAAATTATGTTCTGATATTGTAGAAAAGTGATAACATTTTATGATAATAACAGTCGTATGTGTCCAGGAAAAAAAGATTGCATATCTGTTCCTTCTGAAAATGGAAGAGTATTAAAACAAGAGATTGATTTTGTATAACTTGAAAGAATTATACATTGCATTTTTTTTAAGGAACATCATAATTTAAAAATAGGACTTTTTAAATTTTGCTCATTACAGCCAAGAGAATGTGTGACTGTTGGAAGTAAAGGTATTCATTCAGTGTGTATTTGTATATATCATCAGAATGTTAAGCTCATGCTATTCATGTAAATGAATATCATTGTTAAAAATCTAGTTTGTGGCATTGATTCAGAAACATGCATGGTGCACAGGTGTCCATCTCCAGAAATACTCAAAGAACATTTAATGCCAATGACGAATGTAAAGACAGATGGGCAGATTAAAAACATTAATTACATCAGTAGATGAATTCATTGACAATTTGTTTGAAAAACTTTCTGCGTTATGTGCCCATCACTTTTTTACAAAATCTCCAAGTTATTTTAAAAAAGTAAAGGATAAACTGAGTCTGGATATTGCTATCACTGTGGCAGATTTTGCTGAAAATTATACTTGCATTATACAAGATGCCATTCAAACCATTCATTGGAAAAAAAGAGCAGGCAACAATTCATCCTTTTCTAGCATATGTTAAGGATCATGGCCATGTGAAATCTATTTCTATTCGTGTTATAAGTGATTATTTAGTGCATGACACTACAACATTTTGACTTTTCGAAAGGTGATTGTCAAACATTTAATCACACGTTCCACAAATTAAATACATAAAGTATTTCAGTAATGGGTCGTCAGCCCAATACAAAAATTTTAAAAACTTTATTAATCTTTGCCATCATGAAAAAGACCATGGTGTAAAAGCAGAGTGGCAATTTTTTCCTCTTGTCATGGAAAAGGAGCTTGCGATGGTATTATGGCACCATAAGGCGTATGGTCACTAAAGCAAGACTTCAGCATCCATAGAAAGATGCAATATTAAATGCATTTGATTTATACAATTTTTCAAAAGATTTCTTTTTTCATTGCTAATTAGTGATAGGTACGCAATGGAAACTACAATTACAGGAACAAGGACTAATCACTGCTTTGCACCAATAAACAAAAGTCATACTGGTTTCCAGAGTTTCAGGTTCCTCAACAACATTTGTTGCTACCATGGATTGAAGAAAACCATCAAATTACCAATGAATAATGTGTTGCATGTGTGTGTGGAATTGGTGTATGGGAAAGATTTTGGAATGCTGTGAGGAATATAATGATTCCAAAATTATGTTCATGCATCCTCATGGATCAAGTGCATCCTATACATGGCCAGAGCCTTTAGACACATGTTGGATTCCTTATGAACACATAATAAAAGTCATCTCCTGCAACTACAACAGGAAGAACATACCACGTTGCTCCTGATGAAAATCAATTAATTGAACTATTGTTCCAAAACTACAAGACAAATTGAATTATGATGTAATAATGCTTTTCACTTTGTCATTAATGTGGTGACCATTTTTATTTATGCTCAATATTTATCTTTAAAAATTCCTCAATAATGCAATCAATATATAGTTTGCATAGTTTTTAATCGCTAAAGACTTGTTGAAAAAAATTTCAGTGCTCAGAAATTTTAATTTTTTGTCAATTTAAAGTACATGATTAGATTTTCTACAAAGATTCTCTGTATTGGACCAGCTTAAAATATTTAAGTAATGTCAACTGCGATAAATTTTGTTTTTTATTGAGCCTATATCAATTCATATCTTATAAGTGTTGTACAATTAGGGTTATTATAAGTATTTTTGTACTTCTAAAAAGATAAACCATTAAGTATAAGAATTTCACTGTCAATTTTGAAACAATGTACCCTAAGCATAACCGAATTTTTTTACAGAAATACTGGAATTAAATATTTAAAATGCCTAACATTTTGAAAAGTATTTAAAAAAAATTTAAATAAATCAAAACATTTTCTATGGTGCTCCTTAAAAGTACTTTTTGAAAGACAACTATGCGATAAAACAAATTGAAAATTACTTTGAATGTTCGTTTGCTATGTGTATTGATATATAAACATGAAACGGGAGCTTACTTTGAATTAAAACATCATAAAAATTCAAATTTGACCTTTGTTTTTAAGTTATGGTCATTTTTGCACTGCAAGATGACCATCGTTTTGAAATCCATATGCTGTCATTAGAATAGCTTTTATTCAGAAATGAAAAATTTTACCTCTGAATTTTTCTCAGATTAAAGTACATATGTTAGTAATACTTCTACAAAGTTTCAGAGAAAAATAGGGTACATTTTTTATAGCTCTTATAAGTTGACTGTTTTTAAAAGCGAATTTTCCACTTTGCATGTAAAAAACCCAACTAAAATGTGAAATTACCACTGGTTTTGTATTTTATATACACTCTTGAAATAAATGGCTTCCATTTGGTACCAAAATTACTAAATTTGAACTATTAGTTCTCAAGTTAGGGCCCGGTATAGACAGTGACAAATCCAAGATGGCCGCCATTTTGTAAAATTGACCAATTTTTTAATTCTCGTATCTCGGCTAATATTGGACAAAATATTTAAAAAATTGAGATCTATGGGTTTCACTGCCATTTCTATCTATGGTAAAAATTTAAAAAAAAATCCATGACTATGATGCAACAACTTTTTCTCAAAATGGGTGTTTTCACATGGAATGACCCAAGATCCGAAATTTGCTGTCATATTTTGCATCTTTAAATTTTTTTGATGCCAGAGTTTTTAGATCCAGGCGTCAGTTTTGACAACTAAGTTTGCATAACCCGAATTCTGATCAATTGTCAGCTTACAAGTGAAACACTAAGTCAAAAAACAGTTCTGAGAAAATGAAGACAAATTCTAATTGTTTCGGCCATTCGATAGCTCAATAGTAGTAGAAAAATGCGGGTTCTGGATCAGTGGTGGCGAAATCGAGCGGAGTTGAGTTGTACCGGAAGTGACGTCATGACTGGGAGTTGAGTTGTACAGGAAGTGACGGGTTACTTTCCGAAATATAATCAATTTAAATCCGAATACATTAAGGATCCCGGACCGTCACCAATAGCCCGTTGTGTTGCTCCAGTGTGACGTTAATTGAAATACCCCCCCCCCCCCGAATACATTAAGTGCGTAATTGGCTGTTAAAATAGTATCGATTGCTCCACCACATCAATAAGTTCGTACACTTACGTGCTGTCAATCTCAGCGTTGCCATTCTCTACTTAAGAAATATTCTGGATAAAAATATTTAAAAACCCATCCCTGTCTTACATAAACGTTTTTCTCCGAGCAGAAGGAATTATATTCCTCAACTCTACTCTACATGACGTCAGACAACACATCATTTAACCGACATCATAACAGGTTTGGATAGTCGAATTCATTTGCCTGGAAAATACCCCCAGAGAAGGCAGTGTTGAGTTGAGTGCTTCAAAGCGATTTTGTTTGCTTGTTCAATCGTGTTCGTTCTTGTTCCAGAGTGAAAGTATGAAGAGATCGTTTCCTTTCGGATATTATCATGCAGCAGTTAAAGTGTGGAAAGCGTTCTGCGAAGTGATTCCTGGCTTTCTATCAAAGAACAGCAGTGATTGCATTATTGTGTCACGAAAACTTTTGCTCTCTAAAGAAACCTGTGAGAATCAAAAGGTTGTGTTTTCAACAGTTATTAGCTGTTAAAATAGGATCGATTGCTCCACCACATCAATAAGTTGGTACACTTACGTGCTGTCAATCTCAGTGTTGCCATTCTCTACTTAAGAAATATTCTGGATAAAAATATTATTTAAAAAAACCATTCCTATTTTACATAAACGTTTTCTCCGAGCAGAGGGAATTCTACTTCTCAACTCTACTCGAATTGCTGCTCCTCCTCCACCACATCAATCCGAGGCAGGAGGAAATCAACTCAACGCAGTGCTGCTCTCAGACGACGAAATGCGAGAAACCGAAACTAACAACTCCACTCGACGTAGTGTTGCTCTAAAACGCCGAAATCCGAGAAACCGAAACTAACAACTCCACTCGAAGCGGGAGGTTAACAACTCGACTTGATATGACGTCACTTCCGGTACAACTCAACTCCGCTCGATTTCGCCACCACTGATCCAGAACCCGCATTTTTCTACTACTCTCAATAATACTCAAACTCAGATACTCTAGTGGACTGTTTCTTTATTACTCATTATTAATACTTGGGAAGATGCTCTCTAACACCTTCGCGTGGTACAGACACAAGCTCAACTGGCTTGCTGCCAGAAGATACATTTTAAACTGTTACACCTAGATGGCGCTTTACAAAATAAGAACTACACGCTTTAACATAGCGCCGGGCATTGCAATGTATGAAAGACATTCAAGTAATTGAAATGAAGCATTAAATTACAATAACAAAACATTCTTGGTTACAATAAATGAGGTGCTCAAAGATACATTACAATACTACAAATAAAGTAAATTAATATACAAACAATTAGTTATTTACAGGTAATAAACATAACTTCGAAATTGGTCGTTTATACTGACCAGCTGTTTTAATTTCTGCTACCCTAATTTTACCATCAGTTCCTGGATACACCTCTGATATTCTACCTAATGACCATTTGAACGGGGGGGGGGAATTATCCTCCTTTACTAAAACTACTTCACCTATTTTCACATTGTTTTTACAAAACATCCATTTGTTTCTTTCCTGCAGATTATTTAAATAATCCATACTCCATTTTTTACATATTTGAAAATTTCGCGTGATTTTTTGCCAATTCCTTAACCTATTTTCGTTTACATTAGTAAGATCAGGCTCATTTAAAGAATGAAGAGGTCTGCCAATTAAAAAATGGGCAAGTGTCAAAACTTCTATCTCCTCTACATCAGAAGTTAGTGGTACAAGGGGACGGGAGTTCAACATTTCTTCAATTTGAATAATGATGCAGTTAAATTTCTCATACGTTAACTTCAAATTACCAACAACTCTTTTAAGATAATATTTAAAAGACTTCACACCTGCCTCCCAAAGACCCCCGAAGTTAGGAGCTCTTGGAGGCAGAAAGCTCCATTCTATTTCTTCAGACCCTAAATAACCCACAAGAATCTCATCTGGTTTACATACTAAATTGTGCAATTTTTTAATCTCCCTGCTAGCACCCACAAAATTTTTTCGTTATCTGTGAATAATTTAGCAGGTTTGCCTCTTCTCGAGATAAATCTTTTTAAAGTTTCAATGAAAGAAGTAGTTAAATCGGTAACACTCTCTAGATGTATTGCCTTTGTTGTGAAGCAAATAAATATACAAACATAAATTTTATGGAGAATACCTTTACGTTGATTTCTATGTTTAATAGAGAAAAGGACCACAGAAATCAATTCCAGTAATATTAAAAGAGAAGTTTTCAGTAACTCTTTCTTTGGGTAAATCGCCCATAATTTGATTTACTGTTACCGATTTCACCTTGAAACAAACTACACAATTATGCACTATTTTCCTACAAAGATTTCTACCATTTGCGATCCAAAATTTCTGCCTCACATGGTATAATAAGGCTTGTGGGCCTGCGTGTAGATATTTAAGTGGTTAAAAGAAGTGAATGTAGAACACATTACTAAGCGAACGATGTTGTCAATGACTCACAGAGTGTTTGATCCATTCGGCTTCACTACACCTGCCATGCTTTGTCCTAAACTAATGTTACAACACTTGGAAGATGTCTCTGGGATGGGATGAAGAAATTACTGGAGCTTTGTGTGAAGAATTTATACATTGGTTCAAAGAGCTAGAGATTTTGAATGAGGTATGTGTACCGCGTTGGATCAATGTCACTCCTGAGGGATACGAGAACTGTTCCATCCATACTTTCTGTGATGCAAGTAAATATGCTTATGCTGCTGTCGTGTACCTAGTCCATAAAGGGGAAAATAATGAAGTGTTCCTGTTGTCCTCAAGATCTCGCATAACACACTTACAGGGAGCGACGATTCCTCGACTAGAGCTACTAGCTGCTTTGGTGGGAGCAAGATTAACCAAGTCTAGTTGATGCCCTCGGTTCGACAACAATCTAATGTTATTATTGGAGTGATTCTACTACAGTTCTTACTTGGATAGCTCAAGAGGAGAATTGGTCAGTTTTTGTAAAGAACAGAGTCGATGAAATTAGAAGACTCAGCCATCCTTCATCGTGGGGACACGTTTCCGGAGATCAAAATCCTGCCGATCTTCCCTCAAGAGGATGCAGAGCTACTCAGCTAGTGAAAGTTAGATAGTGGGAAGGTCCATCATGGATGAAAAGTTCCTTGGAAAAGTAGCCTTGCAGTAGCACTTATTCCGATGTTGACGCAAAGGAAGTATCAACAGAAAAGCGTAAAACTGTGGTGACAAATTTGACTATAGATGCCAATACTATTCTTGACCGATTTTTATACTTCTCCAAATATTCAAAGATTTTAAGAATGACTGCATGGATTTTTCGCTTTTGTCATAATTCAAGGAATAGATCACAGCGAATTTTAACAGCTATCATCTGATGAGATTACCAGGGCAGAAAGAGCTCTTTTGAAATTGATTCAACAAGAATGGTCATCAGAGGAGAGAGAAAAATATTCCCGGTCGATACAGTTCTATGAAGATTATGGGATACTGAGAGTGAAGACCACACTTGTGCTAAGTGATGATGAAGATTTTCAGAAACCTGTCGTACTTCCAGACCATTCTATTGTTCGACGACTTATTGAACACACTCATAAATCTTTTAAGCATAGTGGAGTATTAACAACTTTGGCGCAGCTGCGTGAACAATACTGGATTCCCAAGGGTCGAAAAGTAGTTCGTGAAGTTCTTCGTCATTGTTTGGAATGCAAAAAACTTGCTTCTAAACCAGTGATTCCCATTACAGCTCCATTACCTTCTGACAGAATACATCGGGTGCCAGCCTTCCATGTAACTGGTGCGGATTTAGCTGGACCTGTATTCCTACAAGGAGGTTACTAAGCCTGGATAGTGCTCTTCACTTGCGCAGTCTATAGAGCTGTGCATCTAGAACTTGTGACTTCTATATCTACCGAAGCCTTCTTGCAAGCTTTACGACGTTTCTTTGCAAGAAGAGGAAGGTGTTTAACTCTTTATACTGATAATGGAACTAATTTTACGGGAGCTGCAAGAGCACTGGATTTGGACTCAATACAAAAGGAATGTGCCTTACATAAAATTAAATGGCTTTTTAGCCCACCCTCAGCACCGTGGTATGGTGGGAGAGAATGGTTCGTTGTGTCAAAGAATTACTCAGGAAGAACTTGTTGAGGGCATGTGTAACCTACGAAGAAATTATTACATTACTTTGTGACTGTGAAAGAACAATAAATAGCCGACCCCTTACCTATTTATCAGATGATCCCAACGAATTAAAGCCTTTGACACCCGCGCATTTTTTTCAAGACCTGAATGAGCAAGAGACCGTTGATTTGGATTTAATTGATGCTCAACATTTACTGAAACGTGTGCGCTACCTTCAGACAAATTTAAGGCAACGTTTCTACAGAGTACCTTGGAGAGCTGGTTAAAAACCCTAAAATCAAAGAAAGAAGAAACAATTTAAAAGAAGGACATATAGTGCTTGTTGAATCCAGCAGTCCTAACAAAATCAATTGGCCTTTAGCTCGAGTGCTGGAACTCTTCCCCGGTAAAGATTCAGTTCTACGAGTTGTTCGATTACGAACAGCTAACGGTGAAATCATTCGTCCAATTCAGAGGATTTTCCCGTTGGAAGTAATGCAGGCAGAAGTTTCTACATTACCACCTGTCTTTGAACCTGTTACAAATCCTGAGAGTTTGACTCCCAAAACTCAACCCATTCCAACAGAACATCCTACTATCGTAAGACAGACTCGGACTGGAAGAAAAGTTATTCCGCCCGTGCGAATTGTATTTTATTTTTGTATGGCAATGTCTGCAATACAAAGGTGGGAGTGTGTTGTGTCTTACAAATAATTTTAATTTTCCGCAAGTCTTGAATTTTCTGGCAACAGCGCTTTATATAATATGAAACCTTTTTTATTGCTTAGATTTTGGCAACGTTGTTCAAAAAGTACTGATCTCTAATTCCAACGAAAATGTAGCAGTTGATGTCTTTTGTAAAATCTTTTCCTCACTTTATTAATAAATAAGTGTTTGTATTGAATCGCCTTTTACCTGTACTTCATTTGCAGAACCAGGAGTTCATTTGAAGTTTATGTATTTTGCTTTAAAATAAGCGTCCAAACAAAACACAACCCATAATAGAGTATGGCCAGTCATTTTTGGAGTTTAAACATAGCAACGATGATTATTCCATTTGGTGTCATTATCTTCGTGAAAGAAATGGTCAACTAGCCATATGCAAAAAATGTTCTAAAGAAATAAAATGTTAGCGGCTCAACAGGTGCATTACACACACACACCTAAAAAGATGCATAGTATTTCCATTTTGAAAGAAAAGTACCTCCGGAAGAAATTCTAGCAATATCATCTTTGACAAAAAAAACAAAATATTTTAATAATCTAGTTGATGACAAGTTGTCAGCACTTTTATCAAGAGTGACCGCGTTGGATGGACTTCCTTTTTCTGTATTTTGCACTTCAACTGATCTTCGTAAATCTCATTGCAAGGGGATTTCAAAATATTCCAAAATCATCAAATACCATTCAGAAGTAAGTGGTCGCCTATTCACACAAAGTGCGGGCAGCTGTTGTCAGTGAATTTAATAGGCTAAAGTTAAAAGATAGAGCGAGTCTAACTCTTGATGTATGGATGATAAGGAATCGATGATTTTTGAACATCAAAGTACATTGTCAAAAACAATTTTGGATATTCTAGGTCTGGTTCGTGTACATGGAATTTTACCAGCTGAGAGATGTGTAGAAGTAATTAGAAGAAAATTTGAAGTTTTTGGTCTGCGCCTTGATAAAGATATAGTATGTATCACTACAGACGGAGCGTCGGTCATGAAAAAAGTAGGCAAATTGATTAAAGCTGAGCAACAGCTGTCTAGCGCATGCCATTCAGCTTGGTGTAAGTGCTATACAAAAAATACCTGTCGAAGTTGAAAAAAATAACTCACAATCGAATAATGAAACTGAATCGGAATGTGACTGTCTCAGAATCTGAGGGAGAGAATATTGAATTGGATATTGACAATGATGACGATTCGGAATTGGATGAAAATTCATTTGAAAGTGGGTTCAGTATTGCTTACTCAGATGTAGAAGGAAATTCAGCTTCAGATGTTAAACATGAAACCATCTTACCACTTATTACAAAAATTAGAGTGGTGGTACGATTGTTTTGCAAATCCCCAACAAAAAACGATGACATACTGCATAAACAAAAATATGTGAAATTGGAATTTGGTAGAGAGTAATTGATTTTAGATTCAAAAGCCCGATGGAATAGTTTACTCACCATGTTGGAAAGGTTCAACAAATTAAAATGTTCAGAAAGCCCTAATTGATTCGTCATCGAAAATTTCATTCTCTGAAGAGGACTTTAATTTATTAGTGGATACTATTTCTGCCTTATTGCCAGTAAAACTTACAGTGGAAGCATTATGTAGAGCAGATGCAAATCTATTGACTGCTGACGCTGCTTTAAATTTCATGTTGACGTCTATAAATGATCTTCATACTACACTCGGTAATGAACTGAAAGAATCCCTAGAATTAAGAAAGACGCACTAACGCGTCAGCAGTACTTCAATTTCTACATAATGGGTATTAAACTGGTGATAAAAGATAGGAATAAAAAGTTGTGGAAACCGGCTATCTGTCGGTTTATAAATACAGGCGGCCCTCGACTTTCGCATTTTTAAAAATTCAATCTTTTAAAGATTTTTGTCGATAATGCAAAAATTGTCCGATTCCATGCAGTCACTCCCACGGAGATCGGTAGCTCGCGCTCACTCACGCATTGCCCCCTAGAGTAGAGGACTTCTCGGAATCGTTGTGACATCACTAGGGTTCCGAACCGCGGTGGCCCAATGTCAAATACAATGTATTAAACAGGTTTAGTCTTGCGTTAGGGCGCGTGTCGATGCGTTGTGTTTTGCCAATTTATTTGTTTATGTTTAAATATTTCGCCCGTATAAATTTATAAAAATGAGTGAGAAACGGAGAAACCGCAGTGTTGATACGAACAAAAAGAAATTAAGGACTCAAACTTAATACAATCGAGACAAAGATGGAAATATACTGCTTGACAATTGCTAAGGAACAACTGATTTTTGCAACGTAGCGGTCCCGACAGCCAACCAATAACAGTAAAATTAAATGCAGAGGGCGTAGTAAAGCAGGACCTGTTATCTTTATAAAAGGCAGTGCCCGAAAGCTCTTTATTCATTCGAAAGTTCATGCAGTTCGGTGTTTGACGAAAATAGCGCCGTAGGTTGTTGAACTTATTTCTGTGAAAATCAGTGTGGTGTGGCAATAATTAAGTGCAAAATGTCTACAAGACATCATTTGAGTGCTTACGATCGTGGACGAGCAGTTGAACGGCTGGAAGCAGATCAAAGTGTCACTACTGTGGCCAGAGTAATGGGAGTGTCATCTCGCGATTAAAAAAGGCCGCTGAAGGTGGAAATGCTATGCGAAAGCATGCCGGTGGTCATGGAAGGAACACCACACCTCAAGAGGATCGATATGTATCCCTAGTGGCGAAAAGGAACAGATATCTCACTCCTAGTCAGATAACTGCAGACCTTGCAACCGCTACAGGTACACGTGTCTCTGCCAGAACCATTTCTCGGCGATTAAATCAGGTTGGTTTGTATGCACGGAAGCCTGTTCAATGCATGCCAACCACGCCATCGTCGAGAAAGATTACGTTGGTGTAAGGAACATATTGGTTGGGGTCAGCAAGTGGTCCAGAGTGATGTTCTCCGACGAATCCCATTTCACTGTGACAAGTGATTCTGGCCACTAGTTACTGTGGAGAGAGAGGAACACGTTATGCACAGAAGAATGTTCATGAACGTGCTCACTATGGCGAAGGCGTGATGGTGTGGGCAGGCATTACGCACAATGGCAGAACACTGCTTCACATCTTTGAGCGAGGTAGCGTTACATCGACGCGGTATTGCAGAGATTATTCTGAATCATGTTCGTCTTTTTAGGGGTGCTGTAGGTCCAGACTTTCTGTTTATGGACGACAATGCGCGCCCACACAGGACCGCTGAAGTATCGGACACAGAAAATGAAAATATTGAACGTATGCAATGGCCTGCTTACTCTCCGGACCTAAATCCTATAGAGCATGCCTGGGATGCTCTTGGCAGACATGTTTCTCAAAGAACTTGCCCTCCCCAAACCGTGCAAGAACTGAAAAACGCCTTGAGAGAGGAGTGGGACAATATCCCCCAAAGAATCCTCAATAGTTTAGTAGACAGCATGAATAACAGATGCAAAATGTGCATTAGTGTACGAGGAGGTCACACATCTTACTGAGGTACTCATATCTATTTCATTCTGGCAGGAAGACCCATTTTTCGTGGCTGTTTGGAAATGCTCCAAAGAGCATCTTTTTCCATGTGGCGAAATCTGTACCATTTTGCAGAATAAATGCACACTACCTCTACTAAATATGTACTAAGTTTCATTTCTTCAATCAATGTCTATTATGAATTATTCCGAAAAATGCAACTGTTCCTTAGCAATTGTCAAGCAGTGTAATTAGACGTTCTGAAAGCGGTGAATCTTTTGCTTCAATCGGCGGTTCGTACGACATAAACAGGTCTACGATATGCTCAATTTAGAAAAATAAGAATAAAATTAAGGAATACGTTTAAAATTGTGGAAATGTATCTTCAAAGATTGTTTCCAAAAGACAGCATAGTGATGGATGAAATGGAAAGATCTGTCATCATGGATTGATAATCAACATCAAAACGATGTCCCTAAGAGTTTTTCAATTATTCAAGCTAAGGTTCTTAGTTTGCATGAAGATTGGAAGACTAGATTAAAAGATTCTAACACGTGTTTCAAGCAAGTAATGGCTGGTTCGCGACAAATTTAAAATCATGTATTCTTTACATAATATTAAATCCACTGGAGAATCGGCTGATGCAGATAAAGATGCTGCAAAAAAAATTATTTCTTCATTGTCCAAAATTATTGTAGATGGAGAATATTCTCCTAGCCAAATATTCAATGTAGACGAGACGGGTTCATTTGGAGAAAAAATGCCTAATCGTACATTCTTATCGAAGGAAGAATCAGTTGACTCTGGACATAAACCTTCTAAAATCCGATTGACATTGCTTCTTGGTGGTAACTTAGCTGGTGATTTAAAATTGAAGCTAATGTTAGTTTATCAAACAGAAAATCCCAGAGCATTGAAAGGGAAAGATAAAGAATTGCTTCCAGTCATTTGGAAATCAAAGAAAAAAGCCTGGGTTACTATCACACATTAATAGTGTAGATTATATGAAGACAATAATGAAAAAGGCCATCAAGGCAACTGGCAGGGAAGGTGGGCCTACATTAAGAGATTTTTGGAAGTATAATATATGGAACACAAACAATATTGGAGACTCGTGGGCTGAAATAAGTCAACAATGAAAGGTTCTTGGAAACAATTATGCCCACAAATGATGAGTGATTTTATAAATTCTGAAGAAACTCCGGAAACTATCACAGATGAAATAGTTAGCCTAATGAATGAACTAAACTTGGACGTCAACAACGAAGATGTTAATGAGCTGACTGAATCTCACTCAGTACCTCTGTCAAATGAATACTTAATTGAACAAGAGTTAAATGAATTACACAATGAAAGGGAGAAGCTGATAAAATCATCAAGACTGACAATTAAAAATATGAATGAAGCCTTCATGCACTTTGACAAAATTCTGACTATCATGGAAGAATGTGATCCCAATGGAGAACGTATATCTCAAGTACGTAGGGCGATTGAGAAAGACACAGCATGTTATACAACTCTATCAAGAAAAGAAAAAAAAGGTGGTGGTATTCAACTAACTCTTGAAGAGTTTATAAAGAAACACCTGAAAGCACTTAAACACGCCTCGTTAACTTAGTTATGTATATTGATAAATATTTTAAAATGCAATTTTTGATGTATTTTTTTACATCCCTCTACTTTCGAAGATTCGCACACATTTTCAGGAACCAATTAACCTGATAAAACGTTTATCGCCGTCTTTAACACCAGCACAATCCGATGCAAGGGATATCAATTTCCATGATGTGGAAAAATCTGTTTTATATATGGGACAATTGACAAGGAGCTTGCTGGTTCGGCTCACTGGATAATTATACAAGTAGTGAAACGGAAATTGAAAAAGATGTTGCAGTATTGGAAGGAGAGGAAACCAAAAGAACAATTATGGAGCTGCTACAAATACTTGCTCACTATTCCACCGACAAGTGTGGAGTCGGAACAGGCATTCTCATTGTCAGGTCAATTCGTAACCAAAATAAGATCGAGGTTGAATGATGTCTCCATAAATTCAGTTTTCAACGAGCACACTTTAATGTTGAAAAAAATGCTAACTGTACTGGCAGGTGATTTTATAGCTCTCAATGTTAGATAATAATCGTGTTACATATTAAGAAATAAATTTATTTAATGTTTGTTACACAAATATAGCATTTTTCGTATTTTTGACAAAACCAGTTTTCGAGTTTTGGAGAAAACCGAAAAACCGGTTTTGCATTTTACTAAAACTGCAATCACTAGTGGTGTTAGTGGGTCCTGCAACCTTATTTATCTAGATCCAAAAAATTTTATGCTTCTTGTTATGGGTGAAAATTGAACTAATCTAAACCGCTCGAGAACCAGATGGGAAAACATTGCTTATGCATGGCATTTCTGGGATTTGCTATTTACTCTATCATGTGCTTCATTAACTACTCTATCATTAACTTTGCTAATTCCTATATTGTGTTTTAATCTTTCAAAAATTTGCCCTGCTATATTTCCTAATACATTAATGTTATTCATCATAAATATTGATGTTTAACATAAATCAGAACTATCTAGAAACTACATTGTGATTTGCATGTTTTATGTCCAACAAGTTTAAACTTGTACAGGCAAGAGATTAGTTAGAATCATAAAAATCTGATTTAAATCAAATAACCTACCAATATTTTTGACTTGCTGCTCTTGCACAAGGTGTGCAACATTTTCAAATCTTTAAAGGATGGATGGGAAATTAATTTGATGCGATATTCATCACTAGGTTCTTTTAAAGCGAATACATTTTTCTTAAAAATTCCATTTTGTAGCACATGTAATAATAAAAGAATTTGTTTTAAAATTGAATGCCTTCAGTACAAAGCAAAGGGAACCAATTACCATTAAAAAATAATAAATCGATTTGAGTGTTTTTAGACTTTTCGACAAACTTTTAACAGACATAAGTTCCTTAAATATAGCTTCAACTGAAAAGTAAGCAATCTTGACCTTATCACTGACTAAGAATTTTTAAACGCGACCTAGTTTGAATTTTTTTAACTTAACTTGAAATGGGTTGAATATATTCAATGTACAAACACCATTTTTATTTATATATACACTGCTGGCCACCGTAAATGCAACACCCTGAAGGAAGCATGCAAATAATATGAAATTTACAACATGCATTAGTGGAGGTGAGATATGCAAATGATTAGAATTTCAGCGCAGACGCACATCACGCGCGCCTGTGGCGCCACTTCAAAGCGCTATTTAAGGCTTGGAGATTTCGACGATTTCAAGTACGGCAAATGTGTTTTTCTTGTGGTTTTTTCAAAAAAAAAAAAAAAAACGATCAATTATGCCTCGTAGAAAACAGCGATCATCTTTTGATCAAGTATCCGAGTTCGACAGAGGAAGGATAGTGGCCTACCGAGATTGCGGATTATCTTTCAGGGAAATCGGTAGTCGTGTTGGACGAAACCAAACAACTGTAATGCGGATATGTGATCGATGGATACAGGAGGGTACGACGGACCGACGTGTTCGATCGCATCCACCTCAGTGCACCACTTCACGTGATGACAGGCATATTGTGCGTATGGCAGTGACGGATCGCTCAGCCACATCACGAACCATAGCACAGCACATTCAGTCTGTACCGCATCATCCAGTGTCTGCGCGTACCATTCGACGCCGCTTACAGCAGAGTGGTCTGTCCGCAAGACGTCCATTGCTTCGTCTACCCTTGACGCAGAACCAGACGTTTCTCCCGCCAATGGTGCGATGAAAGAAGGATGTGGACGGCAGAATGGAATGAAATTGTCTTTACTGACGAGTCACGCTTCTGTCTGCAACACCACGATGGTCGGATTCGAGTCTGGAGACACCGTGGAGAGAGGATGCTGAACAGCTGCGTTATGCACCGCCACACTGGTCCTGCACCGGATATTATGGTATGGGGCGGTATTGGATATCACTCTCGCACTGCCCTAGTACGCATTGACGGTACTTTAAACAGCCAGCTCTACATCTCCGAGGTGTTGGAGCCAGTTGTCCTTCCTTACCTTCAGGGCTTGCCCACAGCCATATTTCAACAGGATAATGTGCGACCACACGTGGCACGCATTGTCCAAGGGTTCTTCGTCAATCGCCAGATTGAATTGCTTCCCTGGCCAGCTCGCTCTCCGGATCTTTCGCCGATAGAAAACATGTGGTCCACGGTTGCTCAACGATTGACCCAGAATACATCCCCAGCTGCCACACCAGATCAACTTTGGCAACGTGTGGAAGCTGCTTGGTCTGCTGTACCCCAAGAACACATCCAAAGTCTCTTTGAATCAATGCCGAGGCGTGTGGCAGCGGTGATCTCCAACAATGGCGGCTACTCTGGCTACTGATTTTGGCAGGAACCACACTTCACAGAAGTCTATAAATTTAATCATTTGATACTTGGTCAACATGTTATCTACAAAATAAATTTTGTTGTGATATCTCTTGTCTTTCTTGGTGTTGCAATTTGGATGGCCAGCAGTGTAGATTAAATTTACAACACATTTTAATAAAAATCTTATTTGGTTTCGATGGTTCCATTTTTTGATTTATTAGTATCTGATTGGAAGAGGACACATATTTTTTTACAAAATTGATGTGCTGTGAACTAAGGTATATAAATATTTGCTCTATGGTTTGGTTTATCGCTTTACGATCATTTTTTGCTATGGGAAGGCTCATTAGACAGAGACCTTGTATTTGTTCTATGAATATGGTTGAAATCATCAGTTTGAAAATGGTTAACATTCTTGGTCTCAAACCATTGAAATAAAGGATAGTTATGATGTAACTTTTAAAGGTAACTGTCTCTTCTAATTGTCATTTTCAATATAGCATTTGTGTATTACAATTTAAGCAAATTAAGATTCTTATAAAAACATTTTATTTAATTTTATTTACAAACACAAGCTCAACAAATGAGAATTCAAAATTTTGTGATTGGGCATCGAATATACATTAAACAACTAGAGTATTCACAATTTGATACAAAGATTTAGTTTGAAGACTTGCCTTTGCCAATCCTTAAAAATTTCCAACATTAGTGAAGTTTTTTAAAAGATGGCTCCTTGGTAATAAGTTGCCGGTTCTTTTCAAAAACTAATTGCTAAAATATAAAATTATTTGAATAAAAAGAAAAAATATATAAATACTATATTCATATATTACAGTAAGTCATATCCCAAAGAATTTTGCATTTAAGAATAAGTTATAAGTCCAAAATATTTATTCACTCCAGGTTTCTAAAAGCATCTGAAAAAAAGAATGCAACTGTTCAAAATTTAGAACTATTTTAATCACAAAATTATGTATTTTACAAAAACTAAAAGACAATATTTTTACTTTGAATTTCACTCGTTTGCTGATTAGCGTCATTCTGTTATTTAAAAGTCAAATTTAGGGAAAGGTGGGGCAGAGTAGCATTGTGCAAATCATGACATGGTTGAGAATGAATCTACCCAGTTGCACATCTGTTGACATTTTTCATTAGTACTTATTGTGAAATGAATGGAAAGTGTGTAGCACATTTAAATTATAATAATTTCCTTGGTTTTGTTAAAGTATTTTTTTTATCTCTTGTGGGACTGATTATTCCATAAGATAGTACCTCATTCCTAGATTAAACCCTTTTTCTTCAATATTATAGTAAATAAAGGATCTCGTTGTCTGAATATCTATTAACACTTGTTAAGTTGTTTAAATATACTGGGAATTTCGGATTAACCATTCCTTGACCATACGAGACAGTACAATTATGCATGGGAATATAGAATTATGCATGGTGCAATAGAAATATTCTAGCCCGATGTTACCCTGTGCCTATCGATGGTATTACAACTTTTAATTGGAGATCAAACTAAGAGTTAAAGCATACCTTTATTTTGACACTAATATTGATAACCTAAATATATAGAAATTACAAGAAAAATGTAAAAAATAAATTTCTAATTGAATAAAAGATTTTATTCTAGAATAAATATAATCACAAAATATGAACTTTCAATTTGTGTTACTCTACTTATTAGTGTTATACTGTGGCTCAGCGTAACGGATGACACCAATATTGTTTTTATAACAAAATGGTTGGTTGGGTTTTTATGGCACAAGGGCCTTTGGCCATGCTGCGCCATACACAAGACATGCAATATCAAGTAATGGACATACACATAATAAATTCTTTAGTGCCTAAGGGCACAAAAGGCCTTCAATCTAGATAACCAAAGTTTCCTGTCCGATGCTGCAAGTCTAGCTTCATACCAGATCACCCATCCAGCCTCACACGGGGATGTCCATGATTTCTCTTTCCATCAGGGGTCTAGGTCAATGCTATATTAGGAATACTGTCCCTGTTCATTCTTAAAATGTGTCCTGTAAACTTCAATGTCTAAATTTCATTTCATATCCTATTTCATTAAATTGTGATTTAATAATTTTTCATTTGAAATGTAGTATGGCCAAAAAATCTTTAAAATAATTTTTAAACATTTATTTTGAAAAACATTTAGTTTATTGCACTGTGTTTTGGTAATTTTCCATGTTTCAGAACCGTATAAGAGAACAGAAAGTACCAGTGATTTGTAAATTTAATTTGGTTTTTACATGTATATTAGTTGCTCTCCATAATTTATTAAGATTCTTAAAACAGTTGCGAGCTTTTGAAATTCTAAGATCAATATCTTCATCAGTACCGCCATTTTTGTTTATTATTGCTCCCAGATATAAAAAGGTGCTTACATCTATTGAGTTATTTTGCACCTTGAAACGGACATACACACAAGTTTTAATGACACAGAATAGAAGTACACCCAGGGAGGAATCGAACCTGTGCTGCCTACAACTCATAGGTTGCTAGCGCAATAGGTATACCCACTGAGCCACGATGGCCCTGAACACAAAAAGGATTTTTTGTACTTCAATTTTCATGAAACAAATATTTCTAAGTACTGACTAAAAATTAAACGAACTAATATTTTGATACGATGGAGCAAGCATTGCCTAATTCAGTTTTATATTATAGAAAGTGGGTGATGACATTAATCAATATTGTAAAGACAGTAAGCAGTGTTTTAGCAAACATAAATATCAGCTTACTCACCAATGTTTAGATTATTTTTCCAAGTTGACACTGAAACCAATTTTACTCTTAACATGAATGTACAGTGCAGCCCAATCGCATTATAAAACATCAATAAATTGCTATACTAATACACTGTCAAAAAAATTTGAACACCCCAACCAGTGTTTGATCAAATGAAACTTTGCATATGTGATGTATGTAGCGATAAAGAAATTATCTCAATATCGAATCTAGAGGACTCCTTTATTATGTAGAACATCAGAAAGGTCATAAACTAATAAATTATAAGGCCTTCAATGGACTCCATGCCATGCCAATAAATATGCAATTGTATCCCAGACATGCTCATTGGTACAGATCTCTCTCTGGAACGAAAGGGTTTCAACACCATGGAGGCACCCATGGGTAGGTAGGTATTTAATTAATATCACACTGGAACAACACAACTGGCTATTGAGGCACTCATGGGAGAGGTGAGTCATGTGTGGTTGGGCTTTATTGTGCTGGCAAAGAAGTCCCTTGGGCACTTGAAATGAAAAGCAAAATAACATAATATCGGTTGGACACATTACTGTACTGTCAAACTACCTTGTATCATGAGTAGAAAAGACAGTTATTGTAAGTAATACATCGTCATCTGTGTCTAGAGTGGTGCAGTGCCTGAGAGTATGGAGCATGGAATAGAAGTGGTATGTTAAGTGACAAAATCCACTTCTGCCTTGGGGCAGATGATCACCATATTCACGTGCGGCGGAAACTTGACAAGTGCTACCATTTTCAATTTATTGTCAAGCAGCAGAGATGTAACTTGTGTAATGGGGGTGGGGGTCATCCAGTCAACTCTAGTAGTGGTATGAGGCAGCTTGACAGCCTGCAACAGATCCTACAACTGGTTGTTTTCACTTTCATGACACATCCAAGGGGCTACTTATCAGCACGATAATGTCCAGCCAGTTTGCCTCTGGTATTAAAACCCTTCTTTGGCCAGCAAAATCCTTAGATCTTTAGCTAAACAAACATGTCTAAGATATGCAAGGCTGCCAATTGCACTACTTCAAGCATATAAGAGATCTGGAGCAGAGCTACAGAATGCTTGGCATAATTCATCACAAGGTATAGCAGTCCCCCAGCCACCTGGTATATTGGCATGCATTGTTGCCAGAGGGGCTATATAACTTTCAAATTTATAACTTTTCTGACGTTATTCTACAATAGTCCTTGATTTAATACTGTGTTAATTGATCTCTGACATACATTACACTTGATGTGCATTCCAATTGAACACTGGCTTCAGAGTGTTTTAATTTTTTTGGTTGTGTATTTTATACTTGTAGTTAAATCGATGAATGAATCAAAGGCTTTGATCAAATTCACATTACTATGGAACAAAAGGGCTCAGATTAAGTAATAAGTATCATAAATACTAGATAAAAATATAAACAATTACCTTTATCTTGAAAGATCAAAACTGTCTCATTTTACTAAAAGATTAAAATTCAATGGAAATCATTTCAATTTCATAAATAGTAAACCAGATAATAGTTATAATTTTTATGAAACCATAAAATATAAGTTAAAATTCAAATTATTCCAACTGTTACAACCCCTATATTCAACTCATGCACCCAATTACTGATCAGCTTATGCACTATAAGAACATATGGTTGGGCAGTATGAATTTAAAGTACCGAAAGGGGATAAATATTTTTGATCGGGAATCTGATGACAGACATGTATTAAATACCACTTATAAACCTAAAAAGAACACTAGTAAATTTGCCAATATTTATTCTATTGCTGTCAAGATATCAGGGCGGCCAGTCAAAGACGATTTTACTTAAAAAGATACCACTAGTCGCTAAGGTTGAAAAATAGTAGCAAAGTCACTCTGAGATATGGAATAATCTAGCCTTCTAGAAGCAACATAGTCAACTTCCCCATTCTGACATTTAGGATTTTAAAAACCTTTCCACTTACAATTTATCCATTAAGCATTTAATTTTTTTAATTTCAATTTCTCTCCAATGATCTTTTGGGCAAAGCAGTGCTTTCCCTAGTAATTAGTATATTTCTTTCTTCACTCTAATTATTCACAGAATGATTAAACAAATTTCAAGTTTCATTGAGTCTGATATACATGAAAACTTTTTAGGGAGGACTTTCACTAGGACAATTTTGATCTAGTCTTCCTTTGTGTATTAGTTAATTTTTTTGACTAAGTTGCAAATAAATAATTTCCTTGTATAATGAATTATCAGAATTGAAATAAAGATTCACAGGAATATATTAGTTTTCCAGGATTTTCAAGAGTGTGAACCCAGATAAAATGTGATAGAGTAAAAAGCAATAAGACTTAGAAAAAATCATGAGACAAACATTGAAATTCATTGCTTTAATCCTTTGAGAGTCACAAGATTTTTAAATACTTTAGTATTGCTTCTACCCAGATCACATTTAATAACTAAATTTGCAAATTATTTCTTTTTTAAAACTTTGCTGCTCTCAATGCAGATTTTGCACAAGATGGAGCATTATATGAATTCCGAAACAGTTGACATGCATCTAATGTATAGGGCTGCCAATGAAAACGGAAAAGCTGCTCTAAGATTGTACTATGAACACTTCCTCAATAGGCGAGTACTAAATTGACTAACATCTGACACACATAATGTTGAGAAAAATATGTGCACAAGCATGCAAGCTGTTGCACATAGTTTAAACGTGGACCAGTCCATGGAGGATTGATTGTGCATGAGCAGCAATAACATCACTTCCTTTCAGAGTCCAGACATTAAAACCTGAGAATTATCCTCTGTGCATAGAATTTGCCCATTGGGTTCTAAAGCACAGCACAGCCAGATTTTTCAACATACATGCTCTTCACAAATGATGCCTCTTGAGGGAGTATTTAATGCACACAATGCTCATGTTTGAGGTATTGTTCACAACATTTTGAGTGGGCCATTTACTGTCACCTCGACGTAATGGGTGGATTTATCACATATCTATGGCAGAAACGTTGCCAAAACTAGTGAACGATATTCCTGTCGCCATGAGGCACCAATTACTTGAGCTGTTATGTGCGTAATTATTTGAACACTCCTTGGGGCCAACAAATTGGCCTGTTGCTTGGTCATCACTATCACCTGATTTGACATGTCTCAATTTCTCTCAATGGGGATACTTGTGAACAGCCTTGAGTATGAAACTCCCATTGACTCCAATGAGGATCTCTTTGCAAGGATTTTGGTTGTCGCTGCAATTGTTCATGAAATATCTGGTACTTTGAAAATGTACTACGATCAATGCTGTCAGACATGTATCACTTTTGGGAGTCGCTCCTTTGAGCAAGTACTGTAAATTAAGGGAAGTTAAAAATTTTTGTTTCACTTTTCGACCAATTCCTGTTAGCACCTACAAGTTGAGGACATACATCCATTGACAAAAATGGTTACTTTGATGCACCTTACAACCCTTAAAAGCTTGACCAGCGAATTTCAAATCACCCTGTATGTGCACATGCATCAAAGGTTAAAAACTACAATGCATTTTTCAAACTGATAATTTCAGCTTTAACTTTTTCTTGCATCTCATTTTAAAACAAAGGCTTTGCTAAGATAAAGTAATATTTTGCAAAAAAATATTAAAAGAAAAAGGATATATATATATATGCAAATACTCACTGAATCAAACTTGGTTCTTTGTATGAAACTATAGATCGACGCCTAGGTATTCTTTCAGGTTGTTTGGGTGAAGGTGAACTTTCTACAAGAATAAACAAGGTGAGCAAAATTTCAATCAGCAGTTATAATCATATCTGATTTTTGATTTATCCCAATATTAAAGGCAACTACAAGAGTTAGCTGCATTTATGAGAAAATGAACATTTTCTAAAATTAATAGAAAACACATACCTGTGTCTGAAGAATTTTTATTCCTATGGCTTTTAGAGACTTCTGCATCTTTGCTTTCCTTCATATATTGACCTTCTGAGCAACTAGTTGAATTCGCAGATGAATCATGTGTGCTTTTGATGACTCTTTTAGTTTCAAAGATATCAGTCAAAACTACACACGGCTGCATATTTTTGATTACATGCTTTGGGGAGACTGATTGATTTTGAATGGGTATGCAATGTGGTGGTGGTGGATGAATTTCAGCAGAAACAACTAAAATATTTTTGCTTAAGCTTTCATTTAAGCAAGAAATATTCTCAAGAGACTGCAGAATTGGTATTCCAGATGGCAAACAATCATAAGGTACATTTTTTCCATCTTCAGAAACCGTATGCATTCTTGAATAATTTATTATTCTTTTACGTTGATTACTCATCTTGCACCTTTTTTCATTAGGAAGTTTTTCAATGATTTCATCACTATCAAACCGAAAGTTCACTTTATTTCTGGATTTAGATTTATTTGTTGAAGGTTTTGCACTTTCTTTAAGAATAATACTCTTAAGCACTTTACTTTCACCATTAGATTTATTTAAATTACTTGATGGACAGTCATTAATATACTGATCTAATTTTGAAGGCTTTTGAGCTGTAGACTTGGCAATTAATTCGGAAACACCTTTTTGCACTGTAACATCTTCAGGATCATGTAGATTTTGATTGTACATGTTTGAAGAACCTGGAGGTGATTGGGCTTTATCTTGCTCGGGATGTTCAGGTAAATTACTGGGTGAATCATCATCCCCAACCTTATAAATGTTTTTATCTGTTTTTAAATTTGTGGCCTCAGGCATTGCTTGATTATAATGACAATATGTACCATTGGCATTTTCTTCATTATAAACATTTTCAGATGCTTTTTCAAAAGTGTTCTCAGTTTTACTTTTTTTAGGTGAAAGAGGCAATTTCTGCTTCAGTGGGCATTGTTTTTCATTAGTTGTGGGTGGCTGAATTAAAAGTTTTCTTTTCTTTTTACAAAAAGACAGTTCAGTGTCATCTTGAAGAAAAGTGATGACTTCATCTGCTATTGGAATGCCCTTTGTATTTTGAGAATTTTGCGATGGATTGTTGGGTAACTGTAATTGAGTTGCACAATTCAATTTATAAGTAACTTTTGATTCTGGAGGCTTTCTTTTTCTGTTTTTGACGATAGTACGTGCTTTATTTGCCCTTTTAAGATTTTTTTTTGAGACTAAGTTAAATGAAGCTTTAGGTAAATTTGAAGTCACAGCAACTGGTTCAACACATTCATGAGCCTCATTAAATTCCTGCAGTATTTCTCTGCAACTTTTATGGTTATTTGATCTTGAAGGCAACTCAGTTGAATTGCTTGACTCACTTTCCTTGTAAGTGGATGGAGAAACTGGTATATCTCCCCCTGTAATGTATAACATTAGTTAAAATATATTAAACTGATATATAATTTTATTTCATGTTAATGTTGCTTGTTATGATCTGAAACTTAAATCACAACAAACTAAGTATAACTTATAAATTCTGCAAATATGTAAACTAACAAGATTAAATTCAATAATGGCTGAGGGGATATTTAAGTTACTGTCAAAAATATAACAAACGTTGTCTCAGATCTGATCATTCAAACACCTAATTTGACAAATCTTCACAGTAGGCAGTTTTTTAAGTGACTAGATTTTTCTGGGATGTTTTTAAACTTTCTTATTCCAGTGCTTATCTTTGAAATAGTTTGACACATACGGCTGTAATGTTTTGACATTTTCTACATGTAATGCATTTCTTAAAAAACACTGGCAGAATTAGACATTGTGGCTCAGGCTGAATTAATTCCTGGGAGATTGAAAACTGATCAGAATAACTTTTTTATCTTTCATTGAAAAATATAAATATTTAATTACAGAGAAATTTATATTAACTCGATAGTTATAAAACAACTTTTGCAAATTACTTGGGACACAAATATGTATACAGATACATTCGTCCACGTAATCCATTGCATTCACAAATCTGAATTTCAATGCATTCTAAGAGATGGATGACAAATTAATACGATAAAAGGGTTTTTTAACTAATGCCCAGCTAATTGAACATTACTTATTATGGCACCATAAGAACAGAATTGTGAACCACTTTGCATTTCCCTGGTGTACCAGGAGTAGGTTCACATTACACCTCATATACATACAAAGCAATTTAAAAGGAGAAACTGCAACATAAAAACTATAATCATCTTTAATACAGAAAAAATCGATTTAAGGTTTTAAAAAGATTTTTCCAACATTTTAGACTCGATGAGTTAAGTAACTATATAAAATTAGTTGCAAAAGAATAATTTCGTTTCAACTCGTAAATCAACAGCCTCTATTACTCAATCAAGGTTGCAAGTCTTTCGAAAAACATAATTAAAATATTTTGAAATACTACAGCAATTTACCATGTAAAATCTTTTACTCCAACTAAAAATTATGCACAAAATAAACAGATTAAAAATGATATATTCCAAACAAGAATCAGATAGAAAATGAAAGATTAATAGTTCCTAGCAAAAATAATTGCTTCAAAAAATTATTATTTTTTCACTGGAACAGAAAAATATTTTTAGAACTGCTATAGCCACTTCAATTGAATGTGTAAAGTATATGAGATGCAGTACCTTGATTTGTGTCTGGGACATTAGTAGAAATATTACAATCAGGTGTCATCGGCAACTCTCGAACTTCTGCAATTGGTTCAACTGAAGAATCTTTAAGACTCCTTTTGGGATTATTTTTACATAATCTGAAAAATATACTAACATATAATTAACTGCTGACAGTTGAAAAATACTTCTTATACCTAAAGTAATTTTTATAAAATAAAAGGTTAATAAAAATTGTTTTAAAAAATATCTGAACAAATTTAGTGAGTGAAAAAAAATTGAAAATTTGGATTAGTTTTAAATCAGTTCACATTAATTTCCACCGTTAAAAATTGGAATGTGTAATTGATAGCAGTTTCAGGAATTTATTTTCTTAAACATTAATATATGAAGGTGTTAGGAAATATCAAGGCAAAAAATTTTTCTTTTAATATTTCCATTCCAAACATGAAGAAAATACTTTAGTAGCTTTTGAAACAATTTTACTTAGAAAGATAGCCCTAGTCACCAAGGTTGAAAATTAGAAGCAAACAGTCACTTGTGGCAACCCTGCAACTAGCAGGCCAGCTTACCATTATATAAATGCAACAGTATTAAATAATTTCAAGTAAAGCAATATGAAATGTTCAGTTAAGAATAAGGAAAGTTGGCAGATTTATGAGCGATAAGATAATAATATATTTACAAGCAGTTTTTCAGTACTGATGACTTCTTGTACTCCTGTTAAGGTTTAAACCATATAGAATTTCAGGAAAAACAAAGACACTTTTACTTACTTTCTACTCGGTGTAAATTTAGATGGATAAGTGGATGAACATAACTTGAGAAGAGACAAAATTTCTTCAACAGATAAATAAGATTCCCTTAAAACTTCAGCCAGTTTATTTAATTTCAGCCTTGCTGACTGAAAAAAGGTTACAAACTATATGAATAACAAATACATTTTCATATATAAGTTAGACACACCTTGTATTTTAAACATACAAGGTGTGTCAAAAAATTTGTTCATAAATATTTAACATTGTGAACAAAATTTATTAAAAAATCATTCTTGGGAAAATTAAAGGTTTTGCAATGAATTATAACATTTTATAAAATGGCTAAAAGGTTCTGTATTGTATAACTGAATTTTCAGAAGACTAAAATTGAATGAGGGCTTTAAAATGAAATTTCATTAAAGTTAGGGTCAAGAGAATATTTATTCCGATGAGCAGTGAGTAAGAACCAGATACAAAGCATGCTTACAGGAAATGATAATTTATGTTCATTTTTTAAAATTAACATCAATAATTTTAACAATTGCTTTCGTAAAAATTTATTAAGCTCACATAAAACCATATTTGTAATGCAAATTATTTGTCAGAAACCATATATAATTTTAACACAGTACTTATACAAAACTGATTTATGTCATCCCAACACTCTTAGTCTTATAATCAATTACTATGTAACTAAGTATTCTGTACCCTTTCCTCTAATGTTAGTGATATTTATTCAGGAATGTTGACTGAGATTCAAATTCTGTTTGTTGCATGATGGTGATACTTGGTCAGCTCAAAAGATGGTAAGAATTACTTTAATACTGAAATGTTGGATGGGGAAAGTGATAAAGTTGAAGGCTTAAAGAAGCTACTTGGAATGTCTGAAGAATGTTAAAATTAATAAAATTAAAATCTAACATAATCTAAACTTTTCAATGCAGAATTAAATATAGCACGAATCAATTTCAACCAAGGAAATCAAAAGACGAGATTATTTCTCTAGTTATTTTATCAGTCAATACTTAAACATGCCTATATTTCACAATGGTTAATATTCAATTTTTATTAAATTTACAGAAAAAAAACTAACTTACAAAAATATGCTCTAGGCTTGCAGTTGAAGTTTCTACTAACATTTTCTCTTTTGAAGAACACTCATATCTGTAATTTTGAACAGCTGCAACAAGACACCTGTTGTTTTCCAATAATGATTTAATTTTTCTTTTGTATATCCCTGAAATGGAAGTTCATTTCTAGATTATATATGCAGAATCAAAAATTATATAGAAATAAAAACGTTTCAATTTTATAAATCTAAAACATTAGGCATTTGCAAGTTTCAAGGTTGTTTGTTATATTTTACACCAATAAATTTTGATTTAAATCTAGTGATTTATTAAAAAAACATTGATTTAAATCAAAATTTTAAATTCATTTTTTTTTGTTATATTTAATTATATTGAAAATGAAATAACTGAACAAGATGCATGCTATTTTATTCAAATAAGTTAAGAACTTCGCTCGTACTGAATTCACAGCAAACTTGTATTGAAAATCATCCTCATTTAAAGACTCTAAATAACAGTATTTGCTGATTGGGATTATAATTACCAGACAAGTATTTCCATCTTGGGCCATTGACCAATAGGTGTCACTCACAAGCCTGCTCATTAGTGTTGATTTTGTTTTAAACATTCCATGTGACTATAAATCTCACAAGGCCAATTTTAAACCATTCACCATGTGATAAGTGAAGATGCTCTCAAAGTATATTCATTCAAAATATTAAAATAGTGGTAACTTGCTTTCTTTTTCAAGATTTTCAAGTTATTTATTTAGTATTGTAGTCTGTTCATAAAAATAGACACAGCGAAAAGATTTTCTGCAGTATCACAAAAGCATTCCAATTTTGCACACAAATCTTTATAATTAGCAAATTTTATGCATAGATTCCTTAGAATTATTTACACTGCTATAACTATTCAATATTTATAGAATTGAAATTTGGAATGTAAAAATGCATTCATTTGATAATTGAGTATGTTGAGAAAAGATTATGGATTGACGCATAAAGCTATTGGAATTGATAAATTTTTTATTGCAAGCTCAAAATTCTACTGAATTGGCATGTTCTGGGGGATGCTATTACACTTGTTCTATGCTGTTCATAGAGAAAAGCTTTTTTTTGTTTTATATATAAACCCTTTTTGTGTGCTTTGAATACATCTATGAAATACTTGTCAATGCTCAAAGAATTTGAAAGACATATTTGATTTCAAATTTATGTATTTTCATGTCTCACTTTTTACTGTTAATTTACAAAAAATAACAATTTTTTTCACCAGTAAGTTATTTTTGCAAGCTAACAAGTAATGAAAAGTAGGAATTTTTAAGATGTCAGTTCCTTTTATTTTATTTTCTATTGGTGATATGATTTTTTCTCAAAAGCAAGTCTTGAACCAATTAATTATTTTATATCAAAATAATTGAAGTAATTCAAAACATTTTAACTCATACATGATAAATATACAATGCAAAAAAATTCTGAAATTTGTATGATTGGAAAAATTCATAATATGGTGTCAATGGAATCTGGCAATCTTGTCCATCTGGGTCCAAAAAATTCACGTCACTGGTTACGAGTTAAACTCAAAGTAATTTAAACTACTTGAGAACCAGATGGAAAAACACTGCTTATGCTTGGTGTGTGTGTGTGTTTGGGGCACTGTCTATTTACTCAATCAAGTGATTTACTTTGCTAATTCCTATGTTGTGCTTTAATCTTTCAATTTACTGGCTATATATCCTAATACATTAATGTTTTACATAAAAAATATTAATGTTTAAATACATGAAAACTATCTAGAAACTACACTGTAATTTGCATGTCTCATGTCCAACAAATATAAATTTGTTCGGGCAAGGAATTAATTAAAATCATAAAAATATGATTTAAATAAAAAAATCTAATTTAAATCAAATAAATCCGATGTTGATTTAAAAAGGTCATGATTTTTTCATACTCTGCTCTTAAGTAGGGCATCAAAGTCCAGACCTTAGTCATTACATTATGTGCTATACACATTTACAAAAACAATATTAATTATAAAAGGTATCTAACTAGAACATTTTGGCAACTAAGGAAAAGGTACCACTGATAACTGCATAAACTTTTCTGTTACTTAAGAAATCAGAACCAAAACTTTGTTTTCATGCAATGATTTACTAACTCTTGATCATTCTTACTTATATGATAATTTCTAAGGCAATTTTCAGCCATTCAGACTCTGTGATACACCTATAAAATAAGCAACTACACTCAAACATGAGTATGGTTATTTATTCTATAGATGACATACCCACAATATTGAGATCTGAGGAAAGGTTAAAAGAAGTAGCAGATCACTAGAGTACTTGATGATTGAGTGAGTGACACCCATGTTCACCAAAAGTAAATCCTCCAAGTGGTTCCTCAAGTAGGAATACACCAACAATGCTTAAAATAGCTCATGACACTTAGTTTCTGTGAAACAAATAGACCCATTTTCTTATCCTGGGCAATTACTTGAAAAATGCAGTAGCAAGTAACTGTCCATCACAATTAAGATATTTACATGAAAACAGGTTGCAGAAAGCAAATGAATAATTAAGGAAATGGTTACATGGGTTTAGTTTAGACTAAGTTATATTGAGACTACAAACATTTAATTATTTAAAACTAATTTACATTGCATGGTACCTATGATATATGAATGGATTGGATTTTAGGGTTTTATGGCACAAGGTCCAAAAGAGAACAAGCTGCACAAACACAAGACAGAATGTTATCCAAAAAAGTATAAAATAAAAATCAACGGTCTAAGATAAAGATAAAAGAGCAACATATGGTTGATATGAATTGATGGTTTAAAACATGTTGACCAGCAACAAGGTGTATAATATAAAAAGGTATGATTAATGAGTTGTGAATAGTAAAAAAAATAATATCAAATGAGGTTTAAAAAGTCAATGTCATTTAAAAATGAGAAGAGATTTAAATGGGGATTTTCCCCAATCAAATCTCACATATTTAAAAATGTAGTTTTAAAATATCTGATACGTTGATGTTTAAAAAAGACAGACAAAATGAGAAAAACAAAAAATGGAGTAAGCATGAGTTGCAAACAGGTGTGCTCTCCAATAAAAGATGACGATGGGTGAAACGTGTGTCCAATGCAAAGGCGGGTCAGTTTTACATCCGTCCTCCGCATTGGAGACATCGCCCACTGATGAATGATGGGTTTTAAAGAATGTAATTTATTGTTAACTTGCAGATTCCATAACTCCTGCCATAAGAAGTCAATGAACTCCTTTGTGGACATCTTGATGTCACTTAGAGGAACGGCTTGCTGCAATGGAACAAAAGCTACCTTCGCAGCACTGTCAGCAAGCTCCTTACCCTTGATGCCCAAACGACTAGGGACCCAACAAAATAGAATATTGAAATCCTTGCTCTGCAAGGTATGCAAGATGGTAAAAATATCTGACATAACAGGATGGCAAGTGATGGTATATTGCTCCAGCTGTTCTAAGACATATGCTGTCAGTGTGAATGCAGTACTTATGGTGGTACTAGAGGATATCTGCTGAAGGGGGAAATAAATTGCCACAGCTTCAGCAGTGTAGACGGAAGCATTAATTCCATAACTATAAAAAGTATTGGGAAACACTATCCTGCAGCCTACATAATCTCCTCCTTTAGACCCATCCTTGAAAACTGGTAAATAAGTGTCAAACTGACAGTGGTGTAAGTTATATAGTTGTTGGAATATTGCTGGAGCAGTGATAGACTTTGCGTAATGAACTGGAATGAAGGGGTTGATAAAATTCAGAGATGGAAAGTCCAATGGTAGGAAACGAAAATTTTCATTTTGTTGGGACACAATATCACTAAGGTAAGAATAGTTTATGATGGAATTGATCCTATGCAAAAAAAGGTCTAATGCAAGAGGAATGAGCATAGTAAAGTCAATTCAAACCTGGAGCAAGAGTCATGTTTTAAGGGATGGGATGACAAGAAATTGATCTTATAATAGTTGATGGACAAATTCCGTCGCAGGTCAAGTGGTAACTGGCAACTTTCCACATAGAGGCTGTTAACTGGAGACGTGTGAAATGCACCAAAGCATATCCTCAAACCAGAGTGATGGACAGTATCCAATTTGCGTAAATTGGTCGCCTTGGCTGTGTCATATGCAATACATCCGTAGTCAATGCGAGAAAAGATGACAGATTGATAAACTCGGAGTAATGCTTTGCGATCTGCTCCCCAGGATGTATTGGAGACTACTTTTAAAATGTTGAGTGTGTTTTTTCACACTTCCTTCTGAAGTGTAAAATATGTGGGAGGAAGGTGAATTTATTATCGAAGATTACTCTGAGGAATTTCATCTCGTTGACTACAGGAATTTGCGAGTTCCTGATGTTGATTGTAGGATCTGGATGTAGGCCTCTTTTCCTACAAAAATGAACACAGCATATGACTGTTCTGGTCACATCATTTCACCAAGTTGTTAACAGTAGTCTGAAGTTGTCGCTCAATCAAGTGTATATCCGATCCCTGGCAGGATATCTGCAAGTCATCAACGTATAATGCTGATATATGAAACTACTGTCTTTTGTAATTGACTTCTATCTTATGCCATTGATCAGATATATCGTCCAATGTGAAAAACATTTTTTCACTTTCCAAAACAAAAATTGACATTTTGCGATTTTAGCAATAATTCCAAGACGGCTATCAGTATTTATATAATTCCATGTAAAAAAATGTTTTTCAAACAAATTTCTTAAATTAGTTTACAGATCAAATAGCTCTCATTCTGAACTGAAAATCTTTAAATTATAAGGGTTTCAAAAAAATGTCAGGACTATAATAAAGTGGTAATTCCTCCCAATTTGAAAGTAAAACACCAATCTAATTTTGTCCACTAAGATACTCTACTCACTTAAAGTGAAGCAAATAGTTTAGTTCAACTGATTTAGAAGTCTGAAACTTCAAAGACTTAATTTATATTGTAAAGGCAATCAGCCCAGGTTCACAATTGTGTTTGGCTGAAATAGGATAAAAATGTTTCAATGAATGAGAATAGTAAAAACATTTATTTTTTAGCCCTAGTAAATAACTTGAAATAAAATGTCTTAGCTTTATGCATAAATATTTCAATTATCTCTAATTAAAATTTAGATGTCAGATTACTTCATAAATATGTCAAGTTTTAAAATACTTTGCAAATTTACTTGGGTAAAATTGTGGGAATTGGCATTTTTATTTTTGGTTGCAAAGCCAATATTGAATCGTAATGGTTAGCATAGCTGATAAAGCGCCAACTTGGTGACCACATCAATAACTAGGATCAAGTTTATTTTAAAATTTTATTTACCTATAGCAAATGACTGGTTGAACATAGAATTACTAAGATTAGCCTTGTATCTTTTCTGATAATGAACTGGAATTACTCTCTTTCTAGAACCTACAATTTTCAAATCGGGGAAATCACTAAAATCCATTTTCTTTGCCTAGTGAAAGAAAATATAAATATATGTAGTGTTAAAACTTAAAAATCAAGTACAAACAACCTGCTTATACCAATAATTTTAAGACTACTTAATAAAATTTAAAGTAAGGCAACATTACGAAAACTTCTGTTAAATTTTTAAGTTGATAATCTTTAATTCTGGGGGAAAAATCTAATGAATGAAAATACATACATTTTCAAATAAACCACTTTCCAAGGTAAATTATGATTACACTTAAGGAAAGAGAAAAATACAGCAGTTTTTTTATAACGTCCCTGTAAACTTTCTTTAGGTTAGCCAAGCCCAAACAAAATCGAAGATATAAGTAAGGTTTCCGATGACTAGGGATCTTAGCTAAGCTCAAAGGAAGTGTAAGGCATTACATTACGAGCAAAACATAGTTGAGATCAGGATACATAAGTTCTGCATGCTATCTTTAACCTTTTGCTTGTAGATAGGGATTGCTAGCAGACATTCATTCAATATTTACTGTACAAACAATCGCAAGAAAGCCTGGCAGTATAGAAAGTTATTAAATCAGCAAGTTAACCTTTAATTTAAAATTAATACGGGGATGGAGGATATATATATTTTATTAATTAATCACACAATGTGACACACCTATGATCAATCAAGAATAAAGTAAACATATCTTGATATTAAAGTTCCAATGTACACTAAATTCAAGTTGTGAGAGGTATGAGACCTGAATGTCACTCATAAGATCTTGGGAAAGCATTTTAGTCTTCAACCCTTACTTGTCTTTGTATTTAATTTTATCAAAAGAGGCAGTTAAACAGATGAAGTCTGTCTGACATACCATTCAAACAAAGCATGGATGGGTGTGGCTTGTTAGCGAAGTAATTTTGAATTTGAACAAACACCTATTGTGTTTTCTGCTATATTTTTCCAGTCCTTGTTTTTTCTACTAGTAGACTAATTTAGAGATTGAGTTATTATTTCAATCAGATAAAGAATATCCGACTTAAAATTTTTTTCTCGACGAAATGACAAAGCATTTCAGGATAGACATGTGCATTGAAGCCCAATTCTAGTGAAAAAATGAAAGAACAATCATGTTTTCCCAATACAGAAGCTAACTTTTTCAAGGAGGTAGTCAAAACTTTGAAGAAAAGTAAAACAATACTTCCAAAAATGGTGGAACCCCAAACACACTTAAAAAGAATTTAAGATAAAATAACTAGCCATAGAAATATTGAAACTCGAAAGATCATGGAAAATTACTTGCCAGACCAAGTCTCTTGAAACAGTTATAGAGCTAAACCAATAAAAATGATTATGGAAATATTGGTTGAACTCGTCATCCCAATAGAGTATATAACCAGTAGATTTCTTTAAGAAATATTCCCTAATGAGTCCAGCTAAACAAACTAGAAGAATTAGAAAATGACATCAAGGTGTTAAAGAAATCAGATTTCAGAAAAGGTATTACTCAACAATTGGAAACTGTCCTAATAACAATTTATGGAGTGTAGCTACCAGAACTTAAATATTAGTTTGTTTTTAGCAGACTCCATGTTTTTCGACGGCCCAAGATAGTGCAAGAATTGCTTCGTTTGGTCATATCCAACGAAATTGCATAAATGAAACACCCTGCGTAAAATACTCTGGATCCCACCATACATTCCAGTATAATAGCAACAAGATGAAATGATCCCTTTGCAACGAAGGCCACACCCAAACAATAAAATTTGTAGTAAATAGAAAGACGAAATTAATTTTTTAAAGTTCAAGGCTACTCAGACTACCAATAACAGAAGTTATAAGATACAGAAAATCTATTCCAATAAAGAGTTATGCTGTAAGCAATATAAGAAAACATAATATTCCTTGAACTAGCCATAACCAAAGAAATTCAAAATTTAATTTCTCTACTCAAGCTTTTCAAGTCTTAACAAAAAACATCAACAAAATCCTTGAAGAAAATAGATTAAATACCCAAAACATAATAAAACAAAGTATCTGAGTTAGTTCCCTCCATAATTTCAGAGTTCAAACCTGAGGTCCAAAGCCCAGAAAGTAAAAAATAAGAGTAGACCTAATCCGAGAAATAGGGAGACTTTAAACCCTAGGGATCTCTTAATACTGGCACCAATAAACAAAAGTAACATTCTAAAACAGAGATAAGTGTGCCAAATCCCAAATCACCCAACTCTGAATTTGATTTTATATTTGCATTTTCTATCAACAAGTTATAATTTTTTAATTTTTCATCAAGACTGAACGTGTTCTTGTTTGTTTATTATTTTTGAAAAATTTCCTTTCCTCCTCATTTTCCCGTGAACAAACATATCAAACAAGTTCAACTTAATTCAGTGGAACACGAGATGAGTAAAAAATATAAAAGGACATACCTTAAAAATAAATATTTAAAAAAATTACAATATTATTGCAATTCAAGAATCTTCCTTAAAGAACAAAATCATTTCAATATTTATAAGAAAAATCATACATAGAAGAGATTGAAGTACCGGAAAAGGGCGGACTAATTACGGTTGTAGACTCAAGTTTTTCATCACACACATCACTTCTACTATTTAATCATCCATCATCAGATAATAAAGTCTTAGGAGAGTAAGGATACAAGTCAATAACTATCTTCTAACTATTATCAATATATTATATTCTCCAAAAGGAATCTTCAATCAAATTTGGTTAGATTCAACATCCACAGTAAGATTTGGGGATCCCAAGTGGATTTAACATGCACCAACAGTCTCAGATTGGCTATCCAATAATATATGCTTAATCAAAACCTCTATACCCACCCATGTAGCACCTAACGACACTGAATCTGCTGGACCTATCAATCACTTCTCCAGATATTTTTACCACTATAAACTTCAATATCCACCCTGATATTTTTGACAGCTATCATCACGTCTGGTTTTATCTCTTCTGGCTAGTCAAGCCTCTAAATCTACTTTTTGACAGCACATCAAATGGAACAACGTTGAATCTCTCTCAACTTAATGCGGAATTGCAAAATCACCCCAATATTTTACAGCAAATGAATTTCAAGCTGAAGTTTCCAGAATCTTAGGAAACACAACTTGTCACAGATTTATTCTTCAACCTATCGTCGAAGGTGGATGTCAGAATGCAGTTAATCTTTTAGGACAAACAGTAAACTTTTGAGGCAAGCGAGATATTTGGTCTCCAAATTTCACTGGAGAAAATACAAAAAAAGCAGCTGGTAAGCTGTCTTCTTTTTAACAATCTACAGAGATTACTGGAACAAATTGTGCATCTGGAAGTTCGAAAAACATTTTCAAGATCCTCAAATCAATTAATACTTGGATAACGAAATACCCAATTTACAATATACTTTCTGATCTAAATCTTACTATTCAAAGCCCTAAACAAGCTAACACATTTGTTGAAAGATTCAGTAATCAAGACTTCTTAAAATCCTTACTTCTAAAAACTACCTTAAAATATAATCCGGTACTTTTCGGTTAACGGGGTGCCAGTCGCAATTGTATGCCAAATGTGGTAACTTATTTTTTTGTAATGCCATATATGAACACCAGCAAATTAATCATAAATACAGCTTAATTGTTCCTGATACCAAACAGTTGAAAGGATGTGGGGCAGTGCAAAATGGCTTAATAAACATCAGTGCTGCACTGTCCACCACCCTAGAGTCCTACTTAATTAAATTCACGTGGAGTCAATTACAAGAGAAAATGAAATGTTTTCGGTGATGTTAAAGGGTATCAGCAGCTTTATGCCCTCTTTGTCAACTGAAATTGTGATAAAAATTCATTTTGATTTTAATAAAATAGTCATTCTTCTCATTAAGCTGTATATATCATTAGGATTCCATACCTATCTAGTTAAATTTCACACCAATATTTCGTGCACAATTACAACTGGCACCCTGTTAACCGATGTGCTAAGTCATCTCAGGGAAAAGTTAGTGAGTTAAGTCTCAACACCTAATGCAAAATAGCACAATTCTAAATTTAGAAAGCCATTTTCACCTTTGCCTGCACAAGTGGTCGAGATAAACTCAAAGTCCTATACAATTCTATCGCAACTGGACTCCCAAAACTCAACCCGATAATAATTTTAAGAAAAGCCATGTCTTCAAAATAGATATAACATACTCCGTGACGAATTTCTAGTTCACTAATTCTTCCTTGATAAATTTTCCCAATTAACTTTCCTCAGTTGGGGCCAGACCTTACTCCTTTTATCAAGTGAGACTTCAAAAACTATGATTAAAATATAATGTTTGGGGAGAAAATATAAAATGTGAATATCCGGTATTTCCCTGTAACGAACCTAGAATATCAATAATTACTGATTGATTCTCTTCAAGTTCAATCTTTTCCGGTAAAGATGTAGAATCCGAGACATGTTTGTCGCCAAGCAATTTTTGTTGCCAAATCAAGATGGCGTCCTATGTTCGTTAAATAAAAAAAAAGTTGACTTTCCTACGCGAAACACCTTTTGCATAGGGTTGCCATAAAGCTGGATCAAAACACAAAGGTTACCATGTTTGGCGATAAATCGCCATGGTCTCGGATTCGACATCCCACTCTCTTCTTTTCCAAACCCTATCATCTTAAACCTTAGAATTTAAATGTTAAAAGGCCAACAGTGCTATGTAAGCAATAGATGGATCCAAATCAAAAGGGCAGTTTGGAATGATTAATCTAGGAGTCTTCGCAAGAAAGGTTCCCACTATCAACTGTTTTCAATGCTGAGGCCCTAGCAATTAAAATCGCGGTTGATCATTATGTCAGGTCTAAAAATAATTACGTGTAAGCAAAAGAGTGAAGTAAATTATTATTTTTAATGTACACAAATTTGGCACCACTCTATTACGTTCAGAATTCAAGTGTCAAGATTTTATTGAAATCTGATTTACAGCATAAAAAGGATTTGGGGGGGGGGGGGTATTTCAATTAACGTCACACTGGAGCAACACAATGGGCTATTGGTGACGGTCCGGGATCAATCCCAAAGGGAAAGATCCGAGGACAAAAAGGATTTGGGGAGCCAATGGATTACGGTGTCCAAGAGTTTGCAAATGTTATGGAGGAGTAACTGGATGTAACACAAATACCTGCTAAATAAGCAGATTACATAAACATTCTGTAGACTTCGTTTCACTTTAACGCGGGAGCTCAAAACCAATCGTTTGAAGACAACAATAAATGTTTTCCATTACCTGTACCTCTCCCCATGAACTTATTCGTCAACTCAACAAACAAAAGAAATTTAAATGGTTGCTTTCAATGAGCGAAATTAAGATTTTTTAATTCGTCCTTTGTTGAAAATTGAGTTGAGATGTAAGCTGTATGTTTGACTTGGTTTATTATATGTAAGGTAGGTATTATAATTAACGTCGCACTGCAGCAATACACCGGGCTATTGGCTGAGGACAATTCCACGTAATTTTGAGCCATGATGACGAAATTTTTGAAAATGCGACGCTTAACCAAAAAATAAACTATCTTTTGAGTAAATAGCTAATGTAAAATCAACCAACCAAACAGGAACAGTTGAAATGGGCCAAACTGTTTTTTCACGATAAGAGTATTAATTAGTCATTGATAAATTTCAATAACAGTTCTTGTTTACAGTTTCGTTATCAGCTAGCAAATTGTTACAAACATTCAGCTGACTAATTTTCACAAACTGCTTAAAAAGATATTGACGGTTAATAGCTATTTACTGTTTCCATTAAATGATTTTAATATAAAATATTTTCGATAACAGTTGTTACTTTTCCTTTTATGCAATAACTGTTATTTAAACTGATATCTGAATATCAGCCCAGCTCTAAGGAACAATAATATTGTAAATCGTTACAAATTGCAATTGTTGCCTGTGACGAAATTTTTGTGACAGAATTCTTAAATTGAATTTATCAAATCGCCATGAACAGACTATTTGGAAAAGGAAAGCCAAAAGAACCGCCTCCGAATTTGACTGATTGCATTGCAAATGTGAGTTAATCCATATTTTACAAGAATCTTAAAATATATATTGAACTATGAACTTAAATATTTCCATACCAGACTAGTGTTTTTTGTTAAAGATAGCTATTTCAGAAAATAAACCAACTCAACTATGTTCTTTGTTCGATCTGTCATCCATTTTTGCATTCTAATTTACATCTATAAATCTCTGAATCTTGGTAAAGTGTGATACTCCTCCTTTTGTACCAAGGTAGATGAGATGTATTCACAAAATCGACTTCGTTTCAGTTTCTTTAGCATTTAAATTAGAGACCAGAAAAATATTGCATGGTTTCAGTTTTAAAATCCATCCTTGAAGTTTCAGAAGCTTTTCATTCCGAAACTGTTCGTATTCACTCTAATATACATAAATTACTTTTAAAAATTATAGTTTACTTTATTAAATCAATAAAGGCTCATATTTCTAAAATAAAATAGGGGTAGTAAAATCAAACATATCCTCATTAAACAAAAGAATTTCAATTGCTTTAAGAGAATTCCAATTTTTACAGAATTTATTAATGTCTTCAACATTGTTATTCGTTTGCTTTCAAATGGAGTTTTGAATGACTAATTACCCAAATTAGCATCAGTTATTTTTTGTTTTCAAGTAGGAAGAACGAGCCATTCTGCAGAAGTATGAAACAAGACAATAAAAAATAATGAACAATTGAAAAAATTGCACCCTTTTGACAAAAAATATCACCAAATAGGTAGTGCCAAGTGCATACTGAATTTAAAATCAGCAGGATCGCCTTTGACACAATAAATTGCCATCTGGAAGTCTGATTTTGTGTGCTTTTGGTAATTTTGCACATTTTAATTTTAAAATCTTAGGCCATTTTCCTTGATTCCATTCATTCATTAAGCTCATTTTCCTTGAAATTAAAATTTAGATTGAAAATATAGTTTTAAAATAACCTTATAAAATGACTATTGTATGTAACATGCTAAAGAGAAGGCCCCTAAGAGAATTTTATAATTCTCTAATAATGAAGAGGTTAACGTTTTCATATGTTCTTCATGACAGAAGACAATACTTCGGTTTTATGATAAACTTTCGGGAAAAGATATGGCTTGTATAATATCAGTGATAAGTAAGATGGAATACAGGACATTTTGTGAATTGACTTAACTTGGGTAAGAGAATCAGATTTTTTTAAGACACGGAATATGAGTAGAATTTTCAGCATAGAATGGAAAAATTTGATCTCAATCAAAACTTTGGCATTAAAATGCTGAATTTCTTTTTTGAGTTGACTGGTAGGTTACCTGTAGACCAGGTCTCAGGAGTCGCCAAAAATTTAAGAAATGAGAAAAAGGTCACTGATCTCAAGTTAGTATCACCAATTCTTGGTCAATGTTCCTTTGAATTTGTCATGATTTGTTACTTTATTTTAGCTTTTAATTGTACTCCCTTCTATCAATGTGAGGGTGTAGGCAATACTGGCCACTACATCATCGATCACATTAATATCACCAGGTTAGGCCGAATGACAATTGTGGTAAGATCCAGGTGATTGGAGTTATAAGAACTACATACTACATGATGAGGGAGGCTCGCCTCCCTCATCATGTAATACATAATTTTTTATGGTACAACTGTATTATACGCCTTGTTTAGTGTCAATGCTCTTGGTGCTCATTTCATGTCTCCAAGGAAAGAATCTTAGAAAAAATAGTTTTTCGAATGGAAAACGATAAGTTTAGCGGAAAGTAATTAACTGGAAAAAATACAAAACTTTGAAAAAAAGATGTTTTTTATCAGAAAATAATTAGCAGACATAGTTGGAAAATAGCTGTTAAAATATCTTTTTATTTTTAAACTTCTCCCAATCTAAATCTCTAACAATTTCTAAGAACTTGTTAAAGTAATCACTTTTAAAATCTTCATGAATTTTTAAACAAATACTTAGCCAAATAAAAATTAAATGGAATCTGTTGTGTGAAGGATAGATGGGTTGCCTTCACTTGCCATAACTCACTACTAAAAGTGCACCAAGAGCATTGCCATTAAATGAGGCATATAATACAGCTGTACCTTTTTAATAATTATAACTTATTTTCATTATTTTGTTCACACCACTGGAAAAATTCTATTTCATTACGGCGGGAGATTTGGTTGCCTTAATAATTTGTTGTTAAAAGCGATCAATGTGATATGAGTTATCCTATAAAATGATTGGAGTTGCCACCTTTTGTCTTTTATTTCCTCTTTTGTAAACTATGTTCTGCTGTATTTCCATTTAATACTATGTATATCTATCTGTTTTCCAGGTCGATAGTAGAGGTGAATCTATTGATAAGAAAATTTCACGCCTTGATGTTGAGCTAGTAAAGTATAAAGATCAAATGAAAAAGATGAGAGAAGGTCCTGCAAAAGTAAGTTATTTGTCTATATCTAAATATTATATTGCACATGGTTTGCTTTATTATAGTAAAAATATTTTGTAATATAAATCTTTTCAGAATATGGTGAAACAAAAAGCCATGAGAGTATTGAAGCAAAAAAAGATGTGAGCATTAGTTTTTTTTTTACATTAAAGTGATGATTTAATAATTCTTGTATGGCTTGCGTACATTTTTTATTGACTGATTATATTCTGTGAACATTTAGTTCATTTAAAAAAATGATTAAAATGGTTTAGCCTGTTTGTTGCTCAGACCAAAAATATTTTTTAAAAGATAAAATATTAAATTTTTTGAGTTAAACAGTTTAAGGAATATAAGTGAATGCATATTTTATGTCAGCTGTAATCAAAATTAAATTTAATAATGATGTCAAAAAAAATTTCTTTTAATATATTTCTTACAAAAAAATCACAGGAAATTAAATTAAAAATTATGAATCTACAGAAAAGCATACAACTCACATTTTAAGAACTCTATAATCTGTCCATTGATATATTTTGCTTATGATTTTTTTCATCACATATTTTTATCTGCTTTTTAATGTTGAATTAAAATATTTGCATAATTTTACAGGTATGAATCACAGAGAGATAATTTAATGCAGCAGTCATTTAATATGGAACAGGCAAATTTTGCTACTCAGCAACTGAAAGACACTAAAGTTACTGTAAGTGTCTTATTAAAACTCAGAAAATTCTGTTTGCTTTGCAAGATGTGAAATGCAACACAAGTTAACCCTCCTGGTGATTTATCTTCGTGTCAAAAAGCACCTATAGTGCCCAGCCTCTGATGCAAAAACCTGTTCCAAACTCACCAGTTCTATGCAAGGAACAATCTGTTTTTCCTCCTTGGATCTTCGTTCCCTTTGTAGTAATACGGCAATTTTGTCTCGACGAGATACCTCATTAGCAAAATTGACCAGATTTTGGACGAGGTATCTTGTTGAAACCACTTGGAGGGTTAAGAAATGTTGCAAAAATGTTTTTTTTTTTAAATTTTGAAACAATAATCATTCTTAGTTTTTAAAATTGTATAGTGGTCAGGAAAATTTTGTATTTATGCATGCATGCTTATTTAATTTGGTGTTTCCCATGTTTTGCTAAACATTACCTGTTCTTGTGTGATCAGAAGAAATGGCTTCTGTAAAAGTTGTTTATCATCAAATGTATCATTTGAGCGCAATATGAAAGTCAAATACAAAAATGGAAAATTCGCCTTCTGTTGATTGCTACTGTGATTTAATTTTTGTATCAACTTTAATACAAGAGTGTTCTAACTTAGTTTTTCATATCAGTTAATGAATCTGGTACAGGTGAAACTTAATTTTTGTTGTTTAAATGTATAAATTTGTGACATAATGAATAAATGTCAATTAAAAAATAGCTTATGCTGAAATTGCTGAATTTTAGAGATATTAGTATTTTGTAAGCTGTCAACACATTTCACTTCTGTGATTTTGCATAAAACCTTTTTCTCACTACACTAACATTTGCCTTTTTGAAGAAAGACTTAGAGACCACTTTATGCAAAAAGTTGGAATCATTCATCACAAAAATGTAAAATTTCTGTGGGTTATAATTTTTATGCTATTGGTATTCACAATTTATTTATACCTTAAAATAGCTAGCAACTGTTTATGAAAATAAATTGAAAACTTTCAGTTCTGTGATATTTGTATATAATATATGATCTATTGTTGTGATAAGACAGTCTTCAAGATTTAAAATTAATTTGAATGCTTGATGCATAATAAAATTCTAAATGTTTAATATTTTGTTAGATTGATGCCATGCGATTGGGAGTCAAAGAAATGAAGCAGCAGTATAAGAAAGTAAACATTGATGATATTGAGGTAAAGTTTTTTTCATGTTGTCTTGATAGTTATAACTACTGCATTTCCAGATTTTTTAATTGTAAATTGTTTTATTTTTCATTTCATGAAAAATTGTTAGAATTAATTTTCAAAATTTTGAAGACTATATTAATAAACTAATCCTTTTTCATAATTTTATAATTTCTTTTAAGTATCAAGTTTTAAATCTTTTTATAGTTAACTTTTAGCATCTCACTGATAATCCCTTTTTTAATATTTAAAATGTGTAAAAGTTAAAGCTAATGCTTAAAACTAATACTCCAAGCTTTTAACTTTGTTTGAATCACTAGGCATATTCACAGGAATTTCCTTAATTTCATTGAATTAAAATAGTTTTAGTGTTTGAAGCACAATTACTTCAGGCTGGGGTCTTGAAGAAGTAAAGTTTTCAATATTTGTTATAAGAGAACTCTTAAAGATTGACAGGGCTTTTATATATTACTTGGAAGAAAAGTGTAGAATAAAATGGATCCTGAAGACAATAATGCCTTTGTTATAGAATTTTGATGAAATGTGGAGAATGAAATATTGAATTAAAAGTTGATTATTAAATTCATGTTTTGTATTCCTTTCCTTTTCTCTGGGAGACTGCCTTTTTCCAAAACATACTATCCTTACCATGATTTGGAAGTACAGGCGGCCCTCGACTTTCGCACATAATTGGTTTCTGAAAATGTGTGTGAATGTTGAATGCTCGAAAGTAGAGGGATGTAAAAAACATCAAAAATTGTATTTTAAAATATTTATATATCAATATAAGAATATTTATTTATCAATATACATAAGTTAACGAGGCGTGTTTAAGTGCTTTCAGGTGTTTTCTTTATAAACTTGTCAAGAGTTAGTTGAATACCACCCTTTTCTTTCTTTTCTTGATAGAGTTCTATAACATGCTGTCTTTCTCAATCGCCCTACGTACTTGAGATATAAAATTCTCCATTGGGATCACATTCTTCCATGATAGTCAAAAATTTGTCAAGATGCATGAAGGCTTCATTATGTTTTTGATTGTCAAAGTTTTGACGATTTTATCAGCTTCTTCCTCACTTTCATTGTGTATTTCATTTAACTCTTGTTGCTCAATTAAGTATTCATTTGACAGAGGTACTGTGTGAGATTCAATCAACTCATTAACATCTTCGTTGACGTCCAAGTTTAGTTCATTCATTAGGCTAACTATTTCATCTGTGATAGTTTCCGAAGTTTCTTCAGAATTTATAAAATCACTCATCATTTGTGGGCATAATTGTTTCCTGGAACCTTTCATTGTTGACTCTTTTATTTCAGCCCATGAGTATTCAATATTGGTTATTGCGTCTACATTGAATATTTGGCTAGGAGAATATTCTCCATCTACAATAATTTACAATAATTTTGGACAATGAAGAAATAAATTCTTTTGCAGCATCTTTACCTGCATCAGCCGATTCTCCAGTGAATTTAATATCATGTAAAGAATACCTCATTTTTAATTTGTCGAACCAGCCATTACTTGCTTGAAACACCATGTTAGAATCTTCTTTTAATCTAGTCTTCCAATCTTCATGCAAACTAAGAGCCTTAGCTTGAATAATTGAAAACCTCAGAGGGACATCGTTTTGATGTTGATCATCAATCCATGATGACAAAAATCTTTCCATTTCATCCATCACTCTGCTGTCTTTTGGAAACAATCTTTGAAGACATATTTCCACAATTTTGAACGTATTCCTTTATTTTATTCTTATTTTTCAAAATTGAACATATCATAGACCCGTTTATGTCGTATGAATGGCCGATTGAAAAGATTCACCACTTTCAGAACATCTAATTATTTCCATCTTTGTCTCGATTGTATGAAGTTTCAGTCCTAAATTTCTTTTTCGTATCAACACTGCAGTTTCTCATTCATGTTTATAAATTTATAAGGGCAAAATATTTAAACATAAACAAATAAATTGGCAAAACACACAACGCATCGACGCGCGCTCTAACACAAGACTAAACCTGTTTAATACATTGTTTGTATTTGACATTCGGCCACCGCTTCTCGGAACCCTAGTGACGTCACAACAATTCCGAGAAGTCCACTACTCTAGGTGGCAATGTGTGAGTGAGCACGAGCTACAGCGCTCTGTGGGAATGCGACAATGGAAGCGAACAATTTTTGCATTATCGACAAAAATTTTTATAAAATTGAATTTTTTAAAATGTGCGAAAGTCGAGGGCCGCCTGTACATTTTATAATTTTTCTTCAGCTTGTTTTGAAAGAAATTAAAATTAATTCAAAAAGATTATTTATCCAATTAAGTGACTTAATGTTCTTTATTAAAAAATCTATCAGTTCAATTTTATTAAAACAAATTTTGAATTTTCTTACATAAAAGTGTCCAATAAATAATTTTCTGGGTGTATATTTACTGTTTCAGGGTTAAGTTGTTATTTAATTTGTATTGTTATTTTGGATCAGACTTTTTATTTCTTTAGGAAACATTTAATTGTAAAGAATTTAATTGTAATTTAAACATTTAATTGTAAAGAATAAACCTCAGATTTTTATGTTTTTCTAGGTTTTTAAATGGTTATTTTAGGTTTTTATACTTTCTAACAAAAATATCACTTTAGATCATAAGATCACTTTTTGTCTGATAAGATGGCAATTTTTAAACCACATACTTGTTTTTGAAATAGCATTGTAAAATTTATGATTTGTCAGATCTAATGGGATGACAACCACTTGTACGATTTAAATTTGATAATATCTAAAGGTACTTTAAAACAAGTCCCGCATTTGCAATAACATTTAGGTTTTTTTCTTTCCGAAATGGAGCAAGACTAGTCAAATACTGGTATTGACCAAGGTTTGTAGAAGTGTTAACCGAATAAAAATTTGGATTCAACATCTGAAACAGAAGACAGTTTAGAATTCTCTATTAGGCTCTATAAATTCATCTGTCTCCAGCCCTGTTCTGATGATTGGCAAAGAATTATCCCTTTCACACACAACCCTACTCTTTAATTTTTAGATTAAACTACACAGATCTAATTTAGCCCTAGTATAGCAAAAAGTGATCATAGAGGGACAAAACAAACTAAACTTTATATGAAATTTTTTTTTACATATTTGCATGACATTGTACAATCAGATACATTGGTAAAGCCCCTACGATCTTCAGATAGAATTCATTCAGTTCAACAGTTGTGGCCATGAGCTATGCAAGTTACTTGCAGCATTTTTGGATAAAATGCCTCAAGGCATTCTCCAGCTTTTATCATCAAGGCATTCTCCAGACAGTGTATGGGCTGCACTATCGGTCACAAGCAGTCTAAGCATGTGTATCATTTTTCTGTTCTAACAATATGCAAAAATATTCCCTCTTCTAAAACCCAGAGCAATTCAAGACCACTGCACTTTTGACCTTGATCCTTTTTGCTCAATTGCAGTATTGCTGTTTTATGGATGTTTTCACTGATTTTTTAAAAATACATAATGGCATTGATTTTGATAACTGTGATAGTGTTCTCTTTTATATTAAATCTAGTATATTTAGTCTTTTGGGGAACTTTATATAATTGGCAATCAGATTTTAAATTTTCGTTTGCCCAGTTTTATTAAACTTTATTTGTTTTTGAAATTTTAATAGATTTTATGTTGGGGAGTTTGTTTTGGGGCCATTCTCCAAAGCATAGGATATTAATAATCAAAACTGCTGAAAAAGAAAAGTGAAACACAGCTTCCTTGTGTTGTGTTCAACATATGCTATCCTTGAGTAACCCCTTAAGTGTCCCTTATTTTTCATGAAAACCATCCAAAAATTAACTTTTTTTTCAAGAAATTTAATATTTATGAAGTTTCTAAATGAGATATGCAATTATTTATAATTTTATGACACAATTTAAGGTTTTATAGCTGTTTGACGAAAAAGCCAACATGATAATTTTGCCCCTAAATGTTGGTTTTTCGATATACATATTATGCAGGATGATAGCAAAAGGAGATTTCTTTCTAATTTCTTTATTGGTTTTAAAAATGCTATGGATAATATATCAAGCAATTATGACAAATTACAGTTATGAAAAATTACAATTATAATGAACATTGATTACGTTTCAATAATTCTTTTGCGTGTGATATGTTTCAAAACATGCAATGCAGAGTCCAACATTACAGTCAGAGCAAAAGTACCTAGTCCCTTTTCGGCACTTATTTTTTATCTCTTTTTGAGTAGCAGACTATTCCTTAGAAGGTTGGTTTTTCTTATCTGAGGCTGGTATTTGTTTTAGAAAATGTCATTCAATCAGGCGGTTGGGATTGTCTTCCAAGCTGGGACGGCCCCTCTTTGGAATGGAATCGGATGACCGATATGTTTCTAGAAGAGCATCTAAGTCCAATCAAAACATCAAATGAGATCTTTTCCCCCTTGGTTTTTGTAAATAATGAACGAATTTAGTATCACTTGATCCAATAGATGAAAAAATATATTATATTTTTACCTCTCTTTCGTGCAATGGAATAATCACCAAGATACTGATCCACAATATCTACTCCCATAGTTTGGCTATAGTCTGATATAACCTTTGGTTTCTTGACAACTTTGTTGCGATACGTTATGTCAACCATATTGTTTGTATGGACAGTTGACAACATTTTAACATCTTTTTCGTCTTCCATTTTGATGACAAGGACTTCCCCCGATGGAAAGCAGTTGTTTCTCTTCATTTTCATCAATTCTGGTGGCATTTCTTTACGATTTTGTTTCACTGTTCCATATATATCCATTTGATATGTCAGAAGCATGTCTGCCAATTGCGGAGAAGTATAAAAGTTGTCTGTTGTAAGACAATGCCCTTTTTTCAGCAATGGTTTAATAAGTGACATCACTACTTGGATCGACTGAGGCAGATCTTTGTATTTATGGTCAAACATAGGTACCTTTTCCAGTATATATAATTTGTGACTATATATATCCCGAAGTTGATTCGCATAACATGTAGGATTTCATTCCAAAACGTGGCCATTTCATGGGAATATATTGTCGCCACGACAAACGGCCTTTGTACAGAAGTAATGCTTCATCAATAGTTATTTCACGCTCAGGAGTTATAGCACGTCGGTAAACGTTATTTAGATGTTCTAACACAGGCCAAATCTTGTACAGCTTAGGATTTGGATGGTTATTAGGATCATGAGTTTCATTATTCACAAAGTGCATGTACTTGCGTAAATTATAAAATCTATTACACGTCATAAGGCTAGAAAAAATGGAGTTGAAATAGAATGTTTTTTGCTTCAATACATATCAGTTTTTGGCTTTTTTATAATACCTTGCAATATTATAATACTCAAACATATCATTTTTTCATGCTTACTAACTGGTGTCCAAGCTTTTCGACCTTTTACAAAGTGAAATCGTGGAGTTGCATGACATTGTTCGGCATATCTGTTAGTTTCGGAGACGATGAGATCAATCAAATCATCATTGATAAAATGCTCAAATTATTGCATAGTACCAGAACTTGTATCAAAACTGACATTTACTTTCGGCGTTTCCAGAAATTTAAGATGTGGTGGAGCACGATCTAACACATCGGGCGTAATCGTATGCAACACACGGCCAGGTAACAATGGGACGCCATCACTGCTATCATCATATTCAGAATCTGAACTATCATAAAATTATCTTACTTCAGAATCACTGCCAGATTACTAACACTTAAATCATCCGGATCACTTGAAGTTTTTTCTTCTAAGAAAAGGGGATTTGATAGTCTTTCCTGATAGTGATGGAATGACTTATGATGACAAATATGAATGCACTTATAATGAGTAAAACTATTTAAATAGTTAAATTAAAATAAGACTATTTAGTTGGGTGTTGCGCTTCTGCGGCTTTCTACAGAAGAAATGGTAAATTTCCCAGCTTAATTGTCTAGCATCTATATTTAGTAATTGGCAAGACCTAAATTCATACTTTTCTGTTAGCTGTTCAATAATTAAAAGTGAAGATTAAATGTATAAACAGATATGAAGGCTTTGAACTTATAGGACTTAGAACTAAATAGGTAAAAACCTAAGAATTGGGGTATATTTGTAAGTTGGAAAAAGAGTTCAAAGTACAAATATGCTTTTACTGCTACAATAATTATACAATTTAAATATGTATTTTTATAAATACAAATTCATTCCTTGATACTATAAAGCTTGATTGAAAAGTGTATCTTTTCCAGAACGTCCAAGATGAATTGGAAGATATGCTTGATCAGACAAGTGAAATTCAAGAAGCACTTGGCAGAAGTTATGGCATGCCTGAAGTCGATGATGATGAACTTGAAGCTGGTAGGATATTTCATAAACGCTACATCTTTAACAGCATACAAATGTTACTTTCTCATGATACATCATGAAAAGTGTAATAGAGACTAATTAAGTATAATATTTGTACATTGCAAAAACTGGAAAGAGTGTCACTCAAAACGCATTTAGCCTGTATTACATGTCAAACGAAATATATTCAATTTCATACAGAACTGTCAAAATATGTTGGTTACATTTATGCATATCTTTTAAACATATTTTTTGTTAACAAAATAGAAACTAAGTGTTTGCTTTAATAAGGCATGTTTTTGGTAACAAAATAGACGAATTAATAAGTTGTTTTTTTTCATTGTATATTTAAATGTAAGCTGGGGAAAAGCTTCCATTTCCTCCATACTTTCCTCAACCAAATTACAAATTTCTTAACATTTTATGAATGTAAACTGATGTGATACATTAGATGCTCTGAAATGTAGCAATGTGACTTTGCCTCTTCTCATCTTTCTGAATTCTATAGAAATAGCATTATAAAGCGTTCATGTTGGGATAAAATTATTGATTCAAATAGGAAATGTGTTCTTGAATATATTAATAAGTAAATTTGTCATTTATATCTTCAAATCTTAATGCTAAAAATGACATTTCTTTTGGGATGACCTAATATAAATGTTGGTATGTGCATTTGTGTTTTTATAGCTATTATGTTAAATAATTATAAAATTTGTCTAATATACTTAATGTTATTTAACAAATCAGTTATACTGGTTTTAGAATCGATTTGAATTGTAAAGCTAAAGTACATCATTTCAAAAAGAGTTAAAACAAATGAATGTTTTCAAATTATAGCAGGAATAAGGATTTCATGAGTTCTTACAGCTGATTTTTTATGCTCAGTGATCCAAATTTCTGCATAAATCCACATTAATTGTTGGTTAACATGCTTTTATTTCTAATAAATAAGATAAAAAGGTATTCATTTATTGACACATAAGAAATTTTTTTTCAGAATTGAATGCCCTGGGGGATGAAATTGCTCTGGATGAGGACACTTCGTATCTTGATGATGCAGTGAAGACCCCAACAGTGCCTTCTAAGGAACCTGGAGCTGATAGCATTCCAGATGGGGTATGCAATCTGCACTCTTTTAATTTTATATGTGGTTTTAAAATGTTCTGAGAACTCTACTTCTGTTAGAAAATTCTTTAAAAAAATGTTATTAAATATAGTATAGATAACCTAGCGAATCGTTTGATGTGTTCCTTCTCTGTGCTCATCATTCCTCATGACTTTGTCTTTAAAGTTTCAGTTTAATCTTTTTAATGTCATACAAAAGATGACACATAACAAAAAAATAGTGTTCAGTAGAGAATTATTTTCTGTTTTAGTTTATCGGTGTCTTGGGACCTGAAGTTTAAAAAAGGATTATGAAACATTTTTTGGAAAGAATTTTTCTTAAAAAGCTAGTTTTCTTAATTTGGTAATTTTCTTCACAAACACTTATGTAGCATTTTGTAAGGATTGGTAGAACTGATTAGATTTACTGATTGATTATAAAATTATATTAATCAGTAAAATCACATTTTGGATATTTTCATTTAGGTTGTTTTTATAAGTGTTTTTATACTTTAATAATACCTTTTTACATTTCTTAAACTTTTAATTATATTAATAAATGTTATCTTATGCTGAAATAGTAAACTTTTTGAAATGTACTTTTCTATTGCAGGGACAAGGTGTTCTTGTTGATGAATTTGGACTTCCAAAAATTCCAGCCAGCTAAAATTGTAAAATCAATCTTGTACAGCTTCATTCTTGCATTTTCGTTTGTAAAGCAATTTTAAATTAATGTATTATTTCTTTATTTCATTTAGTTCAAATTGTTATTTTCTTTCAAATAGCTTTCAAAAAGCTTCGCTAAAAGTAGATGTGATCCCAATATATCTAACTTTTCTAGCAGAATCTTTGCACTTTAAATCTGAAAAACACTGTTATTGATGATTCTGATTCTATCTTATTAACCCCATGATTTTAGTTATGTACAATTGGTATCATATTTGTTTACTAATTTTGTGATATATTTCTGAATAAAGGTGTATAATATTTTATAGCTGAATTTTGAGTTTTTGTTTTGAGTTTGAGCTAATTCGATTTTGTAGTTTTTGTTAATAACTTAAAATTTTTGTATGGCAGTCCAAAAGGTAAGGTGTAGAGGTAAGATTACTTTTCCTTTTTGAAAATGTCCAGTGAGGAAGTAATCTAAAAGGATTGTGTATTTCATTACCAATTCATATCTTGTATTTCACATCTATCATTTCCTTATACATTGCCAAAGTAATTCTGAGATCAGAAAAGGAGCAGCACAATATTTCGGAATAGTTCGTAGACTTTTATCATTTAAATATGAAAGTAATGACTTATTTGACCTGTTAACAATAACAGAATGACTGATAGCATTGCAAATAGATCAAATAAATTCAGAGCGATAGAAACTAGATCTATGGAGATGAGTATCAGTGTAGAAAAGTGAGCATGTGCTACCAGATGAGACTAAAAGTATTGAATTTTGGAAGTTACCATTCCTATCGAAAACGAAATGACATTTCATTGAATACACAAAAATGTTATTTATGATTATTAATGCTATTAAGAACTATACATTGACCACCCAATACTTTAGGCTTTATAGAAAACCTTTCATTTCTTATTTCTATGGATTTACTATACATTCAAAACTTATTTGGCTCACTTGCAACTTTATTGGTCACCATAAATAATAATGAAATACTTGTTAATTTTTCTATACTTTAATATGGACTACTTTTTTAATCAATATGATGTTAAGACATAATATTTGATTATTAGTTATCTGTGCAGTATACACAATAATGAAGTACTAGGATCTAGGCTTATCTTAGAAAACGAAAACATCAATAAAAGTGCAAACTTAAGGTCAATCAAAAAAAATTAATTGATTCTCCACTGCTAATTGTCACCATAAATTTCACCTTTTTTGTGATGATTTACAATGTTTTCAATCATGAAAGGAGGTTTAAAAATTTTGTCTTGATAATTTAACATTTTGTGTAATTAAGTTTTTAAAATTGCCAAAAGATCAAAAGTATTTCTTAGGAAACAAGTCTAGTCAAAGTTGCATCTGTCTATCCTAGCTTCCTGTTTTCATTACGCTATTTTATTTCTGTACCTTGGTAGAAAAGGGTCAATGTCCATTTTGCAATTTTTGGTAACAGCTGATTTAGTAATTTTTATTTCTTAAATATTTAATACAGTGTACAAAAAATACTTTCCAATATTTTGATTCATTCATAATGTATTGACTTGAGAACCTTGCTCCATTTTTCTTTTTATAACTTATAACATATTGAGGTAATTTATGGACAACTCAAAATCAGCGAATTTGGATATTGCCCCTTTTCTACTGGTACATGTTTTCAGTTACTCATTTTGTATGTATGGTTACTGACAGAACTAGTTGAACTTAACTGTATATCTCAATTTGCACTTTTATCATAAAATTAAAGAAATTTGTTATGCTCAACACAATATTAATTTTTATGTTCGAAATATATTTTTGGAAATCAAGTTGAAGAGGGGACTTTTGAAAGCAAAATAGAAACATTTTCTCTGGATAAGGTTCCAACAGAAAGCTATTGTATGTCTTAAAAATGAAATTTTTCAAAAATGTTTTGTAAATTTTTAGGATTTCATGTATGTAATTATCTAAATCAACCAAAGTTTCAACCAAAATCCTTCAAAACAATGAAGACTAGTTCAAGATATATTTGTTTTGAATGCATCTGGTGTTTTCCCTCATTATTAATGGATGTTTCAGAAATTTTATATTTTGTTTGTCGTATGGTTTTATGTTTATTAACTACTGTACTTAGCACTCTGGTTTTACCATGGATTCATAAAAGTAAACAAGTTTAAACTAGCATTGTCAGGATTTCATTTTGGATAGGGCCCTAAGTTAGTAATACAATTTTTTATACCGAATAAAGATCTTATCCTCGTTAAATAAAATGTTTTGCTCTTGCTACATTATATTTGGTTCGAAGAAAATTTTAAAATAAGGGTAATTAATACAAGGTTTCTGCTGACTTTAGGAATGCCTTATTTTTTATTTTAATTTTAAAGGGCCCTTAAACATTCTTGATATGTTAGCTGAAAGTCCTTAAATTTTTAAAAAGCCTCAATATGTGCAGACACATTTTATTTCTCCTTTATTCAAAAACTAAGATCATTGATACTCGTCCAAGGTGGTTTTTGATTTATGTGACTGAGATCACTATTTGCTGGGCTGATCTTATCACAACCCTCCTTTACCTGCAAAACAACTATCATTTCCAAATAAACTAACATAGGAGGGTATCCACTACAAGCAAATTGAGCTTGTGTGCAACAATTCAGACAAGAATAGAATAATATCTGGACTATAGCTATCCATAATATATCCATTTTCATAGTGAATGGTCAATTTCATAAACTACATACAAATACCAAGGTCAATAATATTCATATAAGGTCAAGGCTCATCAAAATTCGAGGGTATAATATTTATAGGTTAGCTGAAAATTGATGTTTTAAAACTGGGTTTGCTGGACCCAAACCTAGCCCTCGTGAAAGTTTCTTCACCTGTGCATTCACGGTTTAATCTTGTGATCTGTTATACACACTATGTTAGCTTTAAAACAAAAAATAGCCATAAAAAGCCCCAATCTTTGCTTGAAGAGAGAAACCCTGAAGTCAAAAGTGCAAATTGCTGTAAGCATGAACTCATCTTGATGCTAGTACAGAAATATCACATTTACAATGGGGTGTCTTTTCCAAATATTTTTAATGACATGGATATCACACTATGCCAACATCTGAATTTCGTTTCTCGAAACTACATTTTTATTACTTTTTAAAGCGATGATACGACAAATATATCTGATTATGTGAAATGGTAAGAAGAAAATCTAAAGGCAGTCTTCCATTTCCTTAGTGTTTGTTACCAATCCCCTGGTCAAATCATAACCTAGACGAAGTCCAGACCATGTTTCCAAGTCGCATAGCGACCAACTACTGTTCATCTAGGAGCTAGCTGTCCCAGAGACAGTCTAAAACATGGGAAGGAACTGTTGGTGTTGCGGAGTGTGGGCAAAATGGAAAGTTCTTAACATCTTTCAAAAGTCGTTTTTCTAAATTTACCAGAGCTGTCGGGTGCAGTCTCGATCATTAAAAAAATGCAACGACAGTCCAGGGCACCAGGAATGTGGGGGGAACAGACCATGTTTTGTGGTTTTTTGATTTATGTAAGAAGTAAATTTCTGTGGGGGTGAGATCACTGCTGCACTGATTTGTTTACAATCTTTGCAGCAAACTACTGAGTGGCAGACAAATACCATGATCACTATACCTGATAGGCGGCCAAGGCCGGTTTTAGGCCAATTCCACCTTCGGGGGTTGATCCCGAACCGTCTCCAATAACTAGCTCCAATGGGATGTTAATTAAATACCTACCACACCAAAGGGCCCCGTCATAATAGAGATTGTAAAAAGATGCATTTATAAATAATCTTATCTCTAAATTATTGAAAAGTGAATTGGGTAGTTGACAGTAGAAAACATTTTTAAAGTAAAAATGATGGTTCTAGTGTGCCGTTAAATATTTTTTTACGGAACACAAACCATTTTTACTTTAAAATGTTTACTGTCAACTGCTCAATTCTCTTCATTTCCAAAAAGTGTTATTTAATTATTTTTCTTTTTAATATTTTGCGGGGCTCTTAGAGAGATTGATCGAAATGGATCGCACTTAGTAAGGGCGATCATGTGGGTGGTATTTCTATTTATATAGATTTAGCTAATTTCAACATTTATTTTTGTAATATCGGGAACATTCGGGAGTGTGTGCGTGACCCCCTCTGAAAACGCCTGCCATTAATTGAAATGTTCATGTCGCATGACAATTAATCCGAATAGTTATGGGGAAGAAAACCGGGTAATCCATTTTCGCTTTCACCAGTTTTATAGTATTTGAAAAATAAAAATGGGAGTATATTAAAACTTTTTTTATTATGGGGTCAAAATGCCAAGGGATCACAGCTCATCATACGTAAGAAACATTGGAACTGATATTTCATGTCAGTGAGTGACATTTGTCTTCCATTGAATTACAGTGAATTTATGTCTAATAGAAATGGAATTCTTAATTATATATATTTTTACTTTCTTTTGCTTGTCAGTTTTAATGAATGGCCATTGATCACATTTGTATTAATATTAGCAACTGACAAAATTACTATACCGAAAAGAAATATTAGTTTCACAGTAAGAACTTTTATGATCATATGCACATCATATTCCAAGTGCTATAACTCAAAAAGTTTCTAATCTACGACAATTTACACACAGGATGAACAATTGTTTTTGCTCAAATCTTTTTTAAATAATTAGTCTTGTTCTGCTTCCTTTCATTAAAATATTTCATTTCCAAACCGGACATGAAATTAGATTGTTATTTACCCCAGAGACGTAACTAGGCTAGTTTCCACCCGGGGCAAGAACTCGCCTTGGCGCCGACCAACCAAACCAAAACCCTCCCCAACAACACCTGATATCGTCCCACCACATATTAATTCCACTAGTCCAAATTTTTTTATTCAACTTAGATGGTAAATGCTTGATTTCAAAGGTAAATAGATTAATTTGCCGTAATTTAATTTTTAGTACAAGATAAAATACCTAATTCTAAGATATTTCATTGACAAATAATCTAAGAGTAGCATGTTTGGTATATCCTTTCATGCTTATAATCGCTGCAAATTACATGAAAAGGTTTTATCAAATGATATCGGGATGTGTGGGCTGCATCAAAATCAACAGACTTGCTTTAGAATAGGATATTTAATTATGATAAATACAGAGGCTGTTCGGACATTTTTTGAATGATTTTGATGAGCTGTAAAAAAAATTGTATACTACGAAATCATTTTATTTTCGCAGCAGTAAATACTTAAAGTATAACTTATCGTCTGCTAACTCAGAGTTTTGTTTACTTTCAAAATTGAGCTTTTAAATAAGGAATGGATGGAAGGCTGTTTCCGCTCTTTCCGAAGATAATTATGCTTATTCAATTATTCAAAAACGCTGTAAAAGTCATGTTTTTTCTATATCTAAAGGTGCGATAAGTAATATTAATGAGAAAGGAAAAAACGCGTAAAAGTGGGAAAATACTTCCAAATAACGTATCCAAAAAAGAAAAGAATTTCTGAGAATATTTGTAAGGTAAGATCTTTAATTTTAAAAGATAATCCGCCAAGTCAAAGGACTATTACAAAGTCATTAAAATGTTCAGTTTCAACTGTAAATAAAATAATTAACAGTGATTTGAATCTTAAAAAGGCCAAAAAACTACAATGTTCATCGTGTATCTCCACGATATATTGCAGAACGCAGAGCTCGCTGCAGAATTCTTTGAGAAGCATTTAGCTGGAGAAAGATGGAAAAATGTGACAATAGAGGAGGTGTGGGTGTATTTAAATGATTGGAATAAAAAAGAACAATTTATTATCATAAAAGAGGAGAAAAACCTTAAAACGTGGTTCAACTTGGTAAATGAGAACTTTCTCTAAGAGATTTATGATTGTTGCCGGTTTTGCATATAATAGAAAATTAAAAGTAAAAAGAGGGGGGAAATGTAAAAATCAACTCCCACTTATTATCAAGACCATATTTTATCCCCAATATTAAAAAAAGAAATACCATATCTTTACCCACAATGCCAACAATTAGTAGAACTGCACCAGGATAAAGCAAGCAGCCACACATCTAAATCCACTATTAAATTCTTTGAAAATGGAACAAGAATCTTGTATAAAGTCAATACCCTTTACTGATATTCCTGCTAAATCTACAGATGTCTCACTCATGGACTTTTGGACTTTTAAAAAGAGCATTATCGAAACGTCGACCGAAAACCATTCAAGGATTTTGGAAAACTGTAGAACAAGAATTAGGAATAACAGATTTTGCTCAAGTTATTATCTTGAGTATTATACTTTGACATTTTACACAATCTCTTAATCTATTGACAAAATGTGAAAAAAATTAATCTGAACACAGAAAGCTTGAACTAAAACGTAACTTTACGGACTTTTTCGGCTGCAAACATTTTTACAATGTCCTCAAAAGATAGCTTTGAAGCTAACTTGTGCTTTATTGATATGATGCTCAGGTTGGTTAGTCGTTATCGTCCTGTTAAGTTTGAGATAATTTTTTATGATCTTTAGTTTGCTAAAATGCCTTTCATTTGAGGCGACTGAGACTGGTATTGTGAGGAAAATTCTCAACGCTGTCGTTATGTTGGTGGACGCGTCTTCAAGTCCGTTCTTGTATATTAATGTCAGAAGACCTGATGGTGTGGCCGTTTTCATATTAGGGCTTAACCAAGGCACGATACTTAAAACTCTCCACTTCTATCGCCAGCTAGTCCTTGTCTAAGTCTTCTTTATATGTGGTAGCTAACTCAAGTGCCTGGTTCTTTAATTATTCTCCATTCATTGTTTCAAACCGAGCTCCATTGAGGAAACCAAATAAACTATTCATGTTTTGAATGACTTGAAACCTTTGCCTCAATTCATTCAGAATCCGATCTATTATTTGTATAATCAATAATCTGAACTTTTTTTTCTGAGAATTCATAGATTTCAATTTCGCCCTTCTCATCCAACCATCCGCTTCTTCCTCCTCCGTCCTCCTTTAAAATGAGGATCCTAGGTTAAGCTTTCCTGCTATTTCTTCACACATTCTGCATTTAGCTCTTTTTATAGTTTTTGGTTTTTGTAGTCTACTAATAAACTTTCCTCTTCATTTTTTATCATACGTAAATATCTATAGTAAAAAATACTCGGCCAATTTAGCGCCCCCCAATCCGGCGCCCGGGGCACATGCCCCGTTTCCCCCCCCCCCTAGTTACGTCTCTGTATCCCCCGTGGAAGAAAGAACATTGGTTCGCTGTCATAGCTCTGCTGTAGCGGTGTTTCCTCTTTTTTACCTCGAATCGTTTTGGATAATATTTGTGGAACGGATTACGCAATGTTCTAAAACTACCCGTGAAAGATTTAAGTGGAGCTAAAGAATTGACCAGTTCGTACGGTAATTGATGCTACCAGATGAACATTGCTTGGTGGTCGCAACATTAATATCTTTTTGCCAGTTGTAGATGTGTGTGTGCTCAAATACCGAGTTATAAATCTTAGTCTAGACCTGTACTCTATTAAGGATGAGGGAAGTGGCCGGCAGACCAGGCCGGTCATAATATCGTGATCCGTGAAATATGATTTTTTTTCATTATAATGAGCAATTGTTTTAAGTTTAAAAATTCTAAATATTTTATTGATTTTTATAAAAATGCGTATGTATCCAATGAAAAAAAATTGCAACACTTGTGCATGTTAAACATTGATCTAGGATACTGGAATACATTATTTTATTTCATCCGGGGCTTTTCATCTAACCTGGTATTGGGGTTCAAAGTGCAAATGAATGGGCCATGGTTTAGCCATTTGGCGGGTGTTTCGCAAACATTTTCGTCACTAACCAATTTGACTAATGGGAGTCAAATTGGTTAGGCTGTTATCTAGCTAATAACCAGCATATGTACCTTAGGATTTAACCTTTTAAATATGCGTGGTCTGTATTTCAGAACGCACTAACCTAAACCACCCCAGTTATCCTCAATCAGTCGAGTCCTGTCCGCCAGGTTGATTAAACCTGGAGAACGTGTATACGAATTAAGTAAATTGTTTCTGAAACGGGAATTTTTAAATGCCACTCTGGAGATCTGGGAAAAATCGACTTGTATTTATGATTAAACCCGATCCTGAGGGGTGTGCTTTCACATAATCAGAAAAATAGGGCGGCTGAGAGGCAGGAGCAGTATGCCTCCAACTTGCAATAAACATGTTCAACAACAAATTTTCCGATATTATTAGGGCCGCGGTAGTCCTGTTGGAAGAGCAACGGATTAGCAGCCTCGGGTTATAGAGTAGATCGAGTCCAGAATTCGGAGGGGCCGCCATGGCTCCGTGGGTTTGTCCACTACTGTTTGCACCCTGCTAGTTGTATGTTGCCTAGATTTCGTTTTTGTATGTACCCTGATGTTGCCTAGATTTCGTTTTTGTATGTACCCTGAATGTATTCCTCCCTTCTGTGTCAGCAAAACCTTCCTTCTGTGTATGCCCATTACTTGACGTTATGTTTGACGCTACTTAGCCAAATATGGCCCTTGTGCCATAAAAACCACTAACCAACCAGATTTCGGATGAGTCTTCAAGACAGCATTCTTATTAAAGCTTTGGATTGAAAATTAGTGCTAATTTTAACCACAAAACGTTTTTATTACTAAAGATCCTAAATAATTCATAATTCACTGCATGTAAATTTCGTCAACTACATTTGATCCACCTGAAATAATTGAGTTTACGGATATATATATATATATATATATATATATATATATATATATATATATATATATATATATATATATATATATATAAGCTTTTCGTCTAAATCTTATATCCGAGGTAAATACGAATTCCTTTGAATTGTTGGTGGGCAAATATTTATTAATGGAGGACAACACATCACTAGATAAAATAAACAACTCTCCCAAGTCCTATTTAAGGATACATTTTTTCTTTTTCTTCAGGTAAAACAAATTCGGAGGATTTTGTTGTCACTTACTGCGAATCTCGGTGATATGCTCCCGTCGTGTGCGTTATTGCTGTCCCTTTGTGAGAAATCCTTCATCCCACATTGAACTATTTTTATCTCCTAAAGGAACGGACGACAGAAAACTGCTCTTCGTGAGTTACACACAAAAGTAGAAAGTATCAGAAAACTACTTCATGTCTGCAACTGTAAAACCTATGATTTCATTTTGTGTCGAAATCTAGTTTCATTTCAAATAAAAAACACGCGAATGAAGCAAATAGAGAATTTTTCATGTTATACGAAACGAATAAAAAATATTGTTTTCCTAGATACGTGATGAAACTTAAGTCTCAAACCGGTTTTTAGTCAAAAAAAAAAAATTAAAACTCCAAAAAATGATCAATAAAGATAAAAATAATTGATAAAAATTATGAATAGCTATTTTGGAGTAGCATGTTCACTAACATCAGGACAAAAGTAAATGCGAGGAAAACAGAGTTTAAGCATTCCTCAAGATATAACGATGTATCATAGCTATATTTATTATATAAATAAGATTAGGCACACAAGGGTGAAATTATTGAAATTACATCTTCGTTCGATTTGCGGAACGCGAAGAAATCAGTATTTTGTGTAGCTACCATGAGCGAAAAAACTACTGCTACACTTCTCGACATTGCAAGAAAGGATTTGGATGTGCGTTTGGGGTATGTCAGTCCATGCTGCTTCCACACGTTGCCAAAATTCATCTGGCGTAGAAGTGGGTGGTCTGTGGTGTTCCAGTCGGTGAGCGATTATCGACCAGACGTGTTCGATGGGTAAAAGATCTGGTGAACGGGTGGGCCATGGAAAAAGTGGAACCTGGTGGACATTGAAGAATTGTTCTAATCTGCATATCGCGCATTATTCTGCTGAAAACTTTCCGCAGGCAAGCCCTGAAGATAAAGGAAGACAACAGGTAGGAGGACCCGGTATGGCGATGCATAATGCAAGAGTCAGTCATGCAGTCTGTTCCCGCGGTGCCGCTAGACTGAATGCGAACGTCCTGGGGCTGTAGACAGAATCAAGACTCATCTGAAAAGATGATATCATGCTATTCGTTAATCCATGTGCTGCATTCTGCGCACCATTGCAGCCACAGACACTTGTGATGTAAAGAGTCAAAGGTAGTCGCTGTAATGAAAGCATTGAAAAACTTCCTCTCAGCTGCAGAAGACGTCGAATTGTACGGGCTGACATAGGTTGTTGTGTAACACACATTAATTATTGTGTTAAGGTTCTTGATGTTGCACAAGATGTCTGTCCTCTTGTCCGGTGGTGTGACGAGGCTGCTGCAATCGTTCGTGTCGATCACCTTGTTTCTATTGCACCCACCGATTCCATATTCGCATCACTACGGCTTGATTTTCGTTCAACACAAGCATCAATTTCTCGAAAGGGTAATCCGCAGTTTCGATAAGCCACAATTCTTTCTCTGTCAAACTCAGAAACGTGCTCGTATGACTGCCGTATTTTTCGGCCATACATAATTAAGCTTTACAAAAGAATATTTTCCAGATATTTAAATGCACGCATTTCATATGCACTTAGGTTTGTTTTTAATAACATCTCACATCACTAAAGGTATTTTTTCATAAACAAAAGTAGTCGCATTCAAAATAATTTATTTTAATTCAGTTTGAAAAATATTTTCTCTTATTTGAAATTTAAAAACTAGAAATTCAATTTTATTTCTGTATTTTATAAATTTAGGTTTGTCCCTCCTCTGTCCTTTTCGTTGCTACACGAGGCCTTATTAGACTAGGACCTAACGCTTAAAGTTGATTCCAAATTACTACGAACATGCTAAGACTGAGATTCAAACTCAAGTAAAACTTGGGTCAAACAAGTCAAACACAAGGTTCTATTCAAAGCAAAATATCCCATGGAAAAAATTTTCATTCATTGTTGTGAGTTTCAGTGGAAAATGCCCATACATTCCTAGTGAGGAATGATCTGTTGAAAATGCTTTTATAATAGCAATTGCAAAATCTGATGGAAAATGGGGTTCCTTGCGAAACATTCATTTTTTTTTCTTTTAAAGGAACTTCCAGTTTACTTACCTCATCAGAAGCTGATTACTACGAACACCAACCATTCTTGTACAGCAATCCATATAATGCTTTGCTGAATTAGAAAAGCGAAAGTCTTTTCAGTAATTATAAATATTCTTTTCGAAATACAGAATTAGATATGGAAAGGTAATAAAGAACATTCAAAATACATACCTGCTTTCAATACACAAATTTTCTCGTTAAGGGTACAGAAGTACTTCAATGTCTATCCAAATAAGAAACCAGACTGCCCAGACATGTTCCCAGACAATCGGTATACTTTTATAACTTATTCTTTTCTAATTCAGTATTAGATAATCACTAACCGTGCCGAACACTAGAAGATTAAGTACCGCGATGTAATAGTAAATAAAGTTTTTAAATTTATTTTTAATCGAAGTGCTTGATAAAACTATAAGAGGGTGACTCTAAACACGGCATTTTTGCCTCTTTGAAAGAGAAGTACTTGTTCGTAGTTATTCTTAGACAATTGTTCCCCGACCTCGTTTCTGGAGTTATCAATTCAGCCAGTGGCGGATTCAAGAGAGATCAAGGGGTCAAAGGACTTTCCCTGTGTTCTGGGATAATATCTTTGTGCTATCATCCTGTTGATTTCTTCTTATCTGAACAGAAATAATTAATATAAATTAGGAGTTAAATATTTTTATTACGTATGAGTGGGATTTTCAAACAAACCAGATGGTATGTGAATATTTTACTTCTGCTGTCCAAATGCTCTCGCGTGATACAGATTGGGGTTACATGAAAATGTAGTTTATCGCCCTTTTAGCAAAGATTGACGTTTAATCTAGTTAGCGTGACCAGTCAACTATCATATATCAATTCGGAATTGATTCTTTGGAATTTTTATTTGTAAATTGCTGAAATCGTATTTGAAAAACAAGCAAACTGATGTCACATTTCGAAAATTTCATGTATCGCCTCCGAAACACAGTTATCACCTATATTTAGCTTGACAGAAAATGCCTCTCACAGAAATGATAATTTGATTGTGAGAGTAATTAAATGAAATTATATACATTATCATGGTAGTTCTGTTGATATGAAGAATTACTATTTAGCCACACACATTAACATGCCACTTCTAAAATATAGATATTGCATTCCAATAACATTACTTTGTTTCTATATGACATTATTCTAGACGTGGTGAAATCTTTGAAGAGTTATAACTATCGATAAATTGCCACCCATATATTTACCCATTTATTTATACATGATTTTGAGTTAGATATTTATTGGCATGTTTCTTCCTCAGACATAGGCGGTTAAGCTGATAAATATAGAGTTCAAATTATTTTAAGCCTTTAAAATATAAAACAATAAAATGTACTTTGAAAATAAAAAATGTTATAAGGGATGTTTCACATATCGTGAGAAACGAGGTTTTATCACATTGTTTGCTCCCATAATACCTACTAAACTACTCCATACTAAAATAACTTGATCTATTATGTATGGAACAAGTGTGCGAGATTATTAAAAGTACTGTGAATATAATAAATATTGAATATTAACGTTCCATTTTATTTACACATCTTTGATTATATTGACTTAAAAAGTTTTAAATAAAAAATATTTCTTACACCACCGTATTTAAAAATAAAAAGGAAACTACAAAACTAAGAATTGGGAAAATATTCCACTTTCCATCTTTACTTTTAACGCTAACGTTTAAACTCTAGAAGAGCCAATATAATTTTCCTGAACAAATTTGTTTTAAGAGAAATGTGACTTTTCTATATTTTAATTTTATTTCTTTCTGAAGTTATATCTTACGTGACATTTTAAAGCTTTAGATGAAAATTCTCAATCGTCTTTCGGTGCTCTAAACCGAACAGAATAGAGCAATGGCTGTTGGGAATATTCTCATTTGGATTCTGAGCTCTCAAAAATAATCCAATTTCCGAAATCTATTCTTGAATTAAATATTAGGGACACAGTGAAGCCGGTGAGCTGCGGACACTCCCAAAGCAATAGGAAAATCATGTTTTTAACTGATTTACAAACTTTAATTGATATCTAGTGAATTTGCTAAAAATTGCTGTGATGAAAATTTAAATTTATGGGTAAAAGTAACTAAGATATACTACATTAGTTTCAGTCCAGCGGTTTGTTTTCGATTTTTCTTTAGATTGACTTGTGGGAAAATGAAACATCTCAATCATGGTGTAAGGAGACAACCTATCTTTATCCTGAAGGATTTCCTTATAAGCTACAGTTGTTTGTTCCAACTAATTCGCAATTCTCATACGTCCTCGATCTTAGACAGATGTCTGATCGTTTATTTATGAGCATCCGTAAATGGTTTATTTATTAACAGTAATTCGTTTTCTGATTAAACTTTCATCGAGATTCGAAGTTTTAGAGTGAATTTAGTCATGTCATTTATCTTAAAAAATGTGGTTGCGCGCCTCATTAGGAATGCTATATCAATTTTTACCATATCTGACACATTAGCTAACGATTCTGATGCTTCACATTTGAGAGTGTGGCCTGGAACATCGATCCTCTTATGAAATGCACATAGAATATGGAAGGAGTCGTTGTTGCAGGACCTCAGAAGTGTAGGTCCCGTGGGCTTGGGAATCGACTTGGGTCGATTGGCTATCGAAGCGCAAACTAGTGTTTTTCATCACGCTCCTCAATTAGTTTACAACTTGGATTCGTGCTTTCTTCCAATACCATGTCATCTTCAACTGGAGCTCTATATTCAAACCGAACGATCGGGAGAAATAACATGAAGCTGATTGCATAAGCGTCATCTATTTCAAAAGAAGGTTGATGGCTTTGAAAATCTTTATTCTTAGAAAGTTGGGTGTTTGCAAAGTAAAGATAGTTTATTTTAAACTTGAATTTACTACTCATGTTCATTCGGGCCGCGGTAGCCGGGTTGGAGAGTGGGGTGCCAGCTCAGGTGTAACCTCGTCATCTGACCATGGTTCAAAACTACGTGGTGTTGTCCTCGGATCTTTCCCTTGCGTTTGATCCCGGGCCGTCGCCAATAGCCCATTGTGTTGCTCCAGTGCGACGTAAATTAAAAAATACAAGATACTCTTTTTTTTTTTTGGTCCCGAACAGCGGTGAGCATGTAGCTCAACCGAAATGGCTTAGATCCCTTTTTATGGAGTCTATCGTTTAAAAATCACAATTTAATGTCTACTTATTTCAGTACCACTTGGTCCAATATAATTTTTACATGTGATTTAGTTAACTTCGTCTCGGGAATCTAAAAATAGTGACTGTCATGCGCTGTTTTAGCCTTGATATCCGAGACTGATTAAAAATTCAAAAATTCCGAAATTAAAAAGTTATTGTGTTTTAAGAATACCTATTTCAAGAACACAGATATAAAACAATCGTAAAACTTTTAAATATCATAATTTATGCTTTGAAACTGAACTTAAGGAAATTACAACTATGTTGATAATTTTTTGCAGTTTCTGAAAGCATTACGCTATCCTTAGTAACTAGTATATATTCTCACTAACCCAATATATTAAGAATCACTACTCTGGTGTGCAATTTTGGTTCAGTTACAAATTTAGGGTACTAAGAAAGAAGTAGTGGATTTTTTTAGAATTCCTGATATACTTTTACTTATAGAAATTAAAAAATCAACGAAAGTTTTTTCTAAAATACGAATTTAAGTGATAGAAATTCACAAATATAACATGAATACTTAATTAACTTTTCGACACACGCCTTAAGAGGTAAAAGAAAGTTATTCTGATCGTTATTATTGCAGGATATGTTAATTTCTTGTCGATATGTATCGATTTTCAAAATATAAAAAGTGTAGATATTTAAGACGCAACAACCTCAAAAATAGAAACTTTCTTTTATTATGGCAAATTCAACTTGATGTGGTATTCTGCATGTGAGTTGGGTGTACGCTTTTGCACAACGGGATACCTTTATCGATTCCCAATAGACTTGTATGTACGAGGGATTTATTCATTGAATAATCTGCTATTTTACCATCATGCATTGGGAAAGGGGCTACCAGCAAATTAAATCTACAGTTGTAGTATTGCTTCTCTTTTATGGTACTTGTAAAAATAGTTCTCACTCATATTAGCGTCGTATACATTAGTAATATGAAGTATTTTTTTTATGTATTGACATTTTTACATCTTGGCTTTGTAGTGAATGAAATATATGTATTTTTAATTGAGTATTTTGATTATCACTTACTTAAATATAGGTTTTTCTAAAATTATTGGGACCCTGATAGCCTAGATGTTACTCATGGATTAGCAACCAGATGGTTGAGAGTTCGAAACTCGATCCAACCAAAGACTGGTGTGTACATGGAGGCTAGTGCACATTAAATCTGTCGTTCTTCAAATGTCCTCATTTTGGCGTGGTGTGGAAGTTTGGGGTGTCAGCTCAGGTGTTGACCTCTTCATTTGACCGTGACTCAAAATTACGAGGTGTTATCCTCAGATCTTTAACTCCGGGATTTATCTCGGACCGTCGTCAGCAGCCCGTTCCAATGCGACGTAAATTCAACTACCTACCTACCTATAACTATTTTTGTCGACATTCTTAAAAAGCAGTTTTCTTTCTTAATGGTGTAATCCCAAAATGTCTAAAACAAGCATTTTATAAGAAATAATTTCTATATTTTGAGTGGCTCAATGGGTTTATCCAAGCTATAGCAGCCTACAAACTGGTGGGGGCGAAGGGTCGACTCCTGTAGCTATCCTTCTCTCTTAGCAGCGATAACGATCTTCTGTGTCAATAAAAACTTTGCTTGTGTCTATATATCAATTTCTGTGACGGAAAGAACCTTGCAGGTTAGCCAGAACAGGAACGTCTTAAAAGACCCATTCAAAACCATCATATATTTTTGAATACCTTACACATGTAAACTATTTCCACTGTAAGTATTACATTACGAAAGTTTTATTTAAATTATAGTTTTGCATTTTATTTTGTTACTACCTTAACTCGTGTATTTATAAGTTGAGGTTATGTTTTCTCAAGCAGATCTTCGTAAATATGTATATTTATTCACTACACGATGCGAATCGTATGTTTATCTCGGTTATAGCTGTGTCCTCGACATATTATTGTAACAAAATAACTTACTTGCAAAGTGCCCAATCGAGTGTTAATAAAATCAAGAAAACAAGTATAAGTGATAAAAACATATATGTATGAGTTCAATATAAATCTACTCCCCCTTAACCCCCCTTTCCAATAAATAAATTTTGATTGAATGCACATAACACAAATGAGTAGGAAAGCAGATTAGATTTAACAAAAACATTGAGTTTATTGAACAAAGGTATTTTTTTGTCACATGAAATTTTTTATTCTAACATTATTTTTACGAAAACAGACTAAGAATCCCTTTCTAAAATATTAAGCATTTTCCTTTAACAATTTTATATATCAGTTATAAAACAAAAGCATAATTTTAATAAAGTCATGTTATTCATTTATTAAAGTATTTTATACACATTATTTTACGCACGCGTGTATAGGTTGTAACATAACACAAAATTCATATTTTGTAAATGGATTGCATACACTTAATATTTTTATTTTCTTTCTAAAAACAACAAACTATTTAAACGTTTCTAATATCGAACAGGAAAGGAAAATAACAGCAATTCACTGAATTCATTTGACTGTTGGAGTAAGAAATTAGCTCCCTACGAATATTCCGAGACAATTTTGACTCGGCCCTTCTAGAATATATAAAACTGCGTTAGTACGATGCAGCCCTCTGATAACATTCTATTGTGTCTTGTCCCATTCGCATATTCTGTTTCACAACGGGTGATAAACGACAATGCTGGCTAGTGGGCGAAGCTGGTCTCTGTTTTTGACAGCTATGCTCATGGGGTGTTCAGGCCAACACAAAAGAACACTTATAAATACGAATCTTCCATGTCAGAAATTTCTTTTCCTCTGAGAGCTAGAGACATAGGTACTAAAAGCTTTAACTGTCCACGGCCATTTCACTGATATTTTGTCTTTGGGAACAGAAAAACATAGTCAGACTTAACTGAGGTTGAAATAACAGACGGCTTCAAATCAAGTGAGTGTTTTCTTATTTTTCATCCCTTTCGTCGTTAAATAATGCTCTTGTAAGAATTATAATATATCAGTTTATAATTCGGCCCACATATATCAACATAGCTTTTAAGAACTCATGATTTTATTACCTGTCCCTAATACCCATATCCTATTTCGACTGTGTATTTGTTTTGGTTTAAAAATAGATATTGATGATTTGGACAAACCACATCTCCAGCGTATTGTTTGTACTTGTAGAGACGGTTTCCAATTAATTTGGTTGGTTTAAAAATCAATGTCACTGATAATAGCATGGTACAATTTCTTCAACGCATTCTAAAATCTTAACATAAAGTAGATAGTACATAACCATGACATCGTTAATTTAGATAACAGTTGTTGACTCACATGTGAGCTTACAGCAATACAAGAGGCTTTGAATATAGTATAATTACTATTGAATGCGGATATTGCTAACGGATCAAAAATCTTTTGATTCAAAAGCTGCCCTTGAGTCACAAGAGACAACGGGATGCTCAAGGCTAACAAAAAATATTCGCCATCTTCTTGACAGAATTAACCAGCTTGTGAAGATATATATTTTACAGTGAACGCCAGCGCATGTTGAAATAGTGGGAATTGTGACTAGACGAATTTTCCAAAGAAGCCAGACATTTCAACAACGACACATCAAATCTTGTATCCCTGAGATGTTGATGCCGATGCGAAGTACATACTAAAAGACAAATCAATTAAAAATAGTTATCAATCTGTGAAAAAAATACGATCAGAGATGTCACCAACAACTATTATAAGATTAAGAATTCGACATCTAGAGGAATGAAAATAAATTGGGGTGGAATAAGATCTTATTAAAACTGCACAAAGTGTCCTGAAATTGAACTTTCCCCACTGAGAACATTTTTACATGCCAAGCCATTCAAGCGACTTTTCAGAAAAAAAGATGAATTTCCTCTTGGGAAGCTTTTTCTGACGGAATTTTTTACGTATAGCTAAAGCAGTATTATTTGCTCGTGGTTCAATTTGACGCTTAGGGGACAAGACAACACCCCGACCAATCAACTGTTGTTGACAATAGTTATGTTTAATTACGAAGAATAACAATTTAAAACGTTCGTTGCCTTGATTTATTTTTTAATACTAGTCAAAGAAAAATAAATTATTTTTACAATTTAAAAATCTATCTGCAAATTATCATATGCTCCTGACCAACTCTTACTAAACAAATCTTGTAAGTAAGTAATAAGAATAATTATGAAGACAAGTCACTGATCGAAATTCATAAATAGATCATTTTAAGGTTACAAAGAAATTCTAAACTGACAGCGTTACAGCTTGTAAAAATGTAGAAATAAATTTAACGTACTTATTCAAATGTGTCACTAAATAGCCAAACTAATAATTTGTTGATGTATGGATATTCAAATAATTTAATTATTTTTAATTCATGAACTTTGTAATTTGGTTTGGTGTGCTATGTCCTTCATGAAGTGCCAATCACATATGAGCCCATAATTATGAATTTCTGTTCAATAAGTAACATGAAAAACACTCAATTCAAATTAGGTAAGTCCTTGTCATGAAATATCAGGTTTCTCATCAGCGGATTGGCGGTATTAAATTAAACGGATATTGCCAATTTGAACAGGATAATAATTATTATTAAAATTTATCTGTCTATGAGGTTCCAAGAATGTGATTTGTTTTTAAAGCATTATTTGCTCAAATAAAATCTCCTCTGATGCAAAAAACATCCCATAGAACCTTTGAGTCCACTGATGGAAGAATAATTATTGTTATGACAATTTTATAGATTTTGTGAAGGAAATAGATAACTATATATGTTTCATATACTCTTCTTATAATTAGATCAGCGGTCCATGGCCCTCTGATACGGTTTATGCGGCCTGTTACTCTGATAGAATGTTGACAAAATATAAATTATGAAAAAATATTTTTATAAGTTAAAAAAATAAATAATTTTGTTTGATTAAAATATGAAAATAGGTTGAGATGATACATTTCGATTTCAATGAGAAAAAAATTTCTTTAAATGCACGAATTATTCCTAGAGTTAAGAAAGAAATCGAGTCTGGCAGTATATTAGTTCCTCCATAGCACTTCTTGTCACTGAAGAGCAATAACATTTTTTTATTATATGATTTTGAAAGGAAAACTAGTTTTAAATGTTTGTTTCTCTCTTTATTTTACGAACGTTAGTTTTTTTATCATTGGTAATATTTCATCTTTAAAAGGTTATGGGAACTTTCGTTAAAAGTAAAAACTTGGTATTTCCCAATTTTACAGCAGTTTTAGTCTGAAATACAGGTAAGAATAGTACCATGAAGAAATTTCCATTTTTATTTCTCTACATTATCTCCACATTAGATCAACAAGGATAAATTTTTGTGTAAAGTAGATTATATTTCGCTCCTTGAGTCCAGTTCAATGTAATTTGTTTCAGATCCGACCATGCTTCGACTGCTGGTCACGTGCACGCTGCTATTTGCTGTCACTGTTCTGGCTTCCATCAACAATGCTGAGCAGGGCGAGATCATCGCCGAACTGCCCACGCAACCCATGGTCTTCAACACACCAGATGAACTGAGGACCTATTTACAAGAACTGGACAAGTACTTCGCTATAGTGGGGCGGCCTAGGTAGGTACGATCCCATCCTAAATCGACACGAAACAAGACGCAACATCAATCATTGGGCTATGGACGTCGAGTTCTAGGAACCGAACCATTTCGGTCAGCGGTTTTCAACTCTTTTCATCTCATGGCACACATAAACTAATTACTGAAATTCTAAAAACTAAACTAATGAATTGACTCTGGCGAACCAAAAAATAAATTACATTTTTTTGCGATCTGATAGAAAAAATAGGTACAATTTTGATTTATTTACAAAATAAAAGTAATTACCTATCCTTTTTGCTCCCAAGTGGCCGTTAAAAATATTTTCGAAACAATTTATCTATACTTTATAAAAAAATAATATTCAAAATTATTTATACGGGTATTACTTGAAATTATTGTGTTACCGCGGTAGCCCAGTTGGAAGAGCAACGGATTGATGTTTAAGTATGGTTACTCACCTCATCAATCTATTTATAACGAATATTCACGCTGGCGTGGTGTGGAAGTTTGGAGAGTGGGGTGCCAGCTCAAGTGTTCTCGTCGTCTGACCGTGGTTCAAAATTACAAGGCGTTGTCCATGGATTTTTCCCTTCGGGATTAATCCCGGACCGTCGCCAATAGCCCATTGCGTTGCTCCAGTGCGACGTTAATTAACTACCTACCTACTTGAAATTATTTGAGGACACACTTGTCAGAGGTTTAAAACTAAACCTTTGAAATGAAATAAATCGTACACAATTAAATCCATCGTAAGGCCCACCACTGACATTCTTGTGACCCACAGGTTGAAAATAGCTGCTTTAGGCTATAAAATACTTTTATGGTTGGGGGACCAACATAACCCCCCAAAAAACAACACGAGGGATAAACACCACAAGAATACATATAATATGGGTAGACAAATATGCAGATGACTTGGCCTCACTGATTGTACTGTATTGGCCGCTATATCAGGATACAGGAACGCCAAGTCTGAGGGACCCAAACTCCTTGGGTCCCAATATCTTTATAGCCTAGCTTATCCGATTTTGGATCTTTGTACCATAAAACCCAAATCAACCAATCAATCGAACATATTGATGATTTCGCCTAGAAATGTACCTCGGAGAGTGGTGGTGCAAGAAAATAACACAAAACAAACGGACCCAATACTGGCTGCCTGGTTCTTGGACGCTGAAAGAAATAGGGTAGGATCTATTGGTTCTCTCCTTAGGAATGTTTTGATCCATCGAGTACCTCTGGCATACCCTGGCGAGCTGGGCCGGTCCTAAGCCGATTCCACTGATTCCCCCAAATGAGGGTCCACACACTCCAAGGAACTCCGCCATGAATGGAATTGGTAAAATATGCATTTATTAACCCTCCTGGTGGTTGTATCGACAAGGTCATCGCGAAACTACACTTTAAAAATTCCTAATCTAACTGTATAGCTTTTTTTTAGGGTAACCACCCGACAGGTGCTTTATGGTACTGCCATGTGTCGATCAATAGCATAAACTTGTTCAAATACATTCAACGGCTAACCTAATAGAAATTTTAACCGGTAGTTTACAAGTTAATTGGTTGAATAGAAGTGTGCCTGAAAGGGGTTAATAAATAATTTTATCCCTACATTATTTAGCAACACGCTTAAACGATTATTATTTTTATTTTATAAATGTCTTCTGGCAATTGTTCAATTCATTTCATTCCAAAAAGGGCCATTTAATTAATCATTTTTCTTTTTAATATTTTGTGGGAGCCATCAGACATTGATCAAATCGGGCCCGCACTTCTTAAGGTCGGCCTTGCTGGGGGGGGCTTACCTGAATTTTTTTCCACCACGCCCTGCGAATAATATAGTCGTGAACCCTACAAGGGTCGGCTCCGATGAGTGGTTGTTATATGAGGGATTAATGTAACAGATATTGCTAATATTGGTAATTATCTGATTTAACAAAACAAAGTGTTCGGAAAATATCCATATAAATATGTGAAGCAACTGGGGTTTACTTGAGATCACAGCTTCTCTAAGTTAGCGATACTAATTAAAATGAAAAAGAAATCAGAATGGAGTTATTTCTGTTTCAAAAGCTCATGGATAGGGTTTTTCCAATACGATATATTAATTTTCAAAGCTTTGGTAATTACATAAAGTTAAAAGTTCGGAAAAAATCAAACACCCCAACTGCATTTCAAGAAATATAAATATAAGGATTACCAATTAGTCATATAGCTGGACATCATGACAATCTTCGACAAAGACATACATCGACACGAAACTTATCGCAACACTGTTTTCATATATGATGATATATAAACCCATTTCCTTAAAAACACGTTTAAACTATATTTCATGAGAAATTTGAAACTTGTTTACCCATATAAAATTTAATTGCACTTTATACACTAAAATATATACAAGACTTTGTAGTAGTTTGACTGACTTCTAACAAGTTTATACATTTGAGCAAATTCCTGACGACGTTCTATCATAAAAAGCTTTCTGTGAGATTTAAGTATACACGTTTACAGTTAACATAGTGTTCGATCATTTCTCCATGTGTTATAGAAGAAACACATTCATAGACAACGTAGATACTGGGCTCATATGGCCTCATACCATAACGCACATATTTTACAAAATGATTACACATTCTTTGTCAAATGCTTCTTGCTTAATGGGCCAAGGACGAATTCTTTGGTCGTCATGAGATACATAACAAACTGTTACGTAACTGAAAGTATGTAACATATGTAACAATGAAAGTATGCACGTATCCATTCAGTCTTCTTGATATTTATTCTATTGATATTACTTTATTGGAAAACTGATATTTTAGAAGAAAAAGCATATTTAGATGTACCGAAATCTTTCGTCGTCTTCATGTTTATTTTATTCATATTCCTTTATTTAAAAAACTTTTAATTTCTTAGAAGAAAAAAAAGGTATATTCAGATGTACGGAAATAATTTTATTTATAAAAACTAAGCGAATTCACAAGGTTCATTCAAATCAAGTGTTAAATTTTCAAATAACTCCAAAGCTTCGTGTTTTCTTAAATTATATTTTTGCTCCATCAAATAAGCGAAACTTTTATTAAAAAACGAACAGTTCGACATTAGTTTTGAAAAGAGTTTGTAAAAACCCGAATATTCGCAGAACATATCGGTGAAATTTCAAATGCTCAGATCAGAATTGGATTTTATTTGGCTTTTGCCGAGAGTGAAATTTATAAGATCCGTAGAGATCGTTATCAAAATCTCATCATCTTTATAATAAAATCGATCGTAAGGAAAATGCATATGAACTCTTTTCATTAAAATATAACAACCTTTCGTTCAAATATTAACTTCATTTCATTTATTAGATGCAAATTTTAACGAATACATAGAAATCTAAAAATGTATTGCACTATCCTTATGTTTACCTAATGGTCTCTTATATGGTGTCCAAAAAATATTTTTAATGTTATATTCTTTTTAAAACTATAAGTGCTAAAACTTTGAAATAAAACTACACAAATAGTCTTTCAGTCACAGAATATTTCCCAGATGCTTATCATGGAAATTATCAAAAACTTGTGATGTACTATCTAAATCAGCTCAATTTGAGATGAAAATCAAAGATAAAATTTTAATCAGCTGTGAAAGATAAATATCGTTTAGTGAAGGAAGTCCAAACTAAATTATTTCAAAAGAGAAGTTGTTTATCCGATCCCCGGTCAGTAAATACATGAATTTTTTTGAAAATCTACTCAGTCATTGTGGTATTTTCAAAAATTTAGACACAAAGAAACCAATAATTTTTATTTAAAAAGTGCACGAAGCAGAAAAATAAGTTGAAATAGGACGAAAGTGCTCTTTGTGCAAACATTTCATATAGACTTTTTCCAGAGCCGTAAGCAATGAATGAATTGGAATAGCCGTTTCATGTACCATCTGCAAACTGTTCTTTGCCTTTTTTACAAAATATTATTTCTAGTTCATGTTAACTTTTGAGTTATGAATAGAATTTCAGAGTTAGTCAATATCTGAATGTACGTGGAAATTTGGAGTATAGTTATCAAATGACGTTTTGAGTAAATCATTACAAGATACTAAAAGTTAGAAAAGTAAACATGTACACAAATGCATGTTTCTAAAATTCTCTGCTGAAATATTTTGCGTTTTAACCTTTTGATTATTTGTTCAACATTTCATTTACGAAATTCTAGGAACGTTTTGTGGGAGACACTAAGCGTAGTTACAGGGCTTAAAATGGGATACTAGCTCTGTTCTTCACATTAAATGAAGAAAATTTCAAACGTGTAAAGGGGTAATGAAAAATAATATCAATACTTTGTTAATGGTTGGTTAAATTATAATAAAATATCATAACTCAGAAAATTGTTTATGATGTTTCGGTAACGGTGATTTTCACCAATCTCCAAAACCAGAAAAATAGATATTTCATTATCAGTTTTAAATCCTAGTATCAGGTACACTTATGACTGAATTACAAGGTTTAGCCACAGATGATAAACCCTATCAAATCATCATGGCAAGAGATAGGTAAATAGGTTTCTTTCAGTTTTTGCCTTCGTGGTAACATATTTGCTGGTCTTTACATTGTAAAAGTATGTCATTTTATTTTATATAGTTCTTTTAACTGAAAATAAATAATTTTGAATTTTAAAACTTGATCTAAGAGTTAAATATTATTTAGTGTTGTGACCTGAAACACATCTTTCACTCAGAAATATTCAACTGGATGTGGCTAGTGTTTCTTTCCCGGAACTGAGGGCGATTTTCAACCTTTTTCTTCTCATGACACACAAACTAATTTCTTAAGTTCTGCGGCACCCCAAAAAGTATATTATATTTTTGATGATCTGACAAAAAAAGTAACTATAATTTTGGAATTACTTACCCTTTTTGCTCCAAAGAGCCTTTTAAAAAACCTTTTTGAAGCAATTTATGTAGGCTACTTTGTAACAAATAAACAGTATTCAAAATTACTTATACAGGTATTACTTGAAATTACTTGTGAACACACTTGTCAAAAATCCTACAAGCTTAAGATAACTTTATCCATGGATCAAACTTTTAATTAGAAATTGGTGTTATTCTTTTTTAGCAAAATTCAACTGATTTAAATCAATTGATGAGGATATCAAGTGAATGAACGTTTCATTTTTCTAGTGCTTTGAGGGGCTGAAGTCCATTAGTAACCCTTTTACTGTGTGCCACTTCACAAGATAACCGACTATTGCTGTTTCAGGTTTGGACGTACTCTGGGTAACGGTTATTCCAGGAACATATATCCGTACTTCAGAGCTAATCCCTTGCCACCACCTTCCTTCTGACGTTTCGCCCATCCTGACTCCACCAGCAAGAGCTTTCCAGCGCACACCGGATGGATTTGGATCATTGTGGATGTCTGAAGTACTCCCCCATCCATCGTAGACGTAGCACCTTCATTCTGAGCATTTTGCGGCCTTTATCAGGAAACACCGTCGCTTGATATGTAATCTCTACTCAAATAAAAGAATTTATGAACATTGTGGCAAATGCATTTCCTTCTCTTTGTCTTTAAACCTCTTGGTGGTTATCGAAAACTACCCTGTATTGACAGGCCTCTGGTGCATAAGCCTGTTTCAAAGTATCATCAGTTCTGGGCAAGGGACAATTTGTATTTCCTACATGGATCTTCATTCTCTTTGTTTCGAAGAGGTATCTTGTCACTATCAAAATTGACCAGATCTAGATAGATGAGATATCTCATGCTTAGCAAAATTGACTAGGTCTTGGTCGAGATATCTCGTCAAAACACTTGGAGGGTTAACTGTGAAATGGTAAACTGTCAAGGGCACAATATTGTAGTAGGTTTTGCCGGGACACACCCAGGATTTCAATTTTGAGGGTGGTATATTGGTATAGTAAGCTTTCTACAGGGCGTTTCAAAACTTCCTGTACAAACTTTAAGGGGAGGTAGGGAATAAAATTTAACCGTATTCACATGGAATATATGTTCTCAAGTGCTACTCGGATGTGTTAGAAGGTATACTAAGGTAGAGAAATGAAAGACTAATTATGTGAACAATATTTAATTATCCCTAATTTTTTTATAGTAATTGTACATGCACAGTTTTAAAGTAGGCCTATAGTCTCTAACATAACCAGAAATGAAGTCGCTCTTTTTTAACCAAGAGGAATATGAAATTCGTTTGAAGTCATCAATACGAAGGATAAGGCTTCTAAAATACAAACATGTTTAATATTACTTGTAACAGTAAGTGGATCTCTAATTTTGGGAGACAGCTAAGTCCAGAAATTATAGAGTTATATTGTTTTTTAAGTAATAAAAAATAATTTTTTTTTAAATTTTATATTTCTCTGTTAATAAACTTAATAAGTTATCAATAACAATTATCAATTTTTCCTTCAAATTATACTGCTATGGAAATAATTTTTCAAATTTCATTCTGGCTCTATCATTTCGGGGCACACCCTACATCCCTATTGGAATACAGTTTATAACTTTGAATTCCGTACATCTTAAAGTTTGTACATGCAGTTTTGAAACACATCCAGTATAGTCTGGCTCTGCAGAGACGCAGCCAGGATTTCAATTTAGACGATATTACATCAGTATAGTAAACTCTCAAATTTAATAAGTTGGGTAGTATTTTGAGCTTTGATTGAATTGAGAGTTTGATTTTTGAGTGAGCCATAAATTCAGGGAATCACGATTTTTAAACTTGAAATTTTATTTCTTTGATGAGTAGAGTAATTTTGGAGCGTTCTATTACAAGTTTTAGAGGGACCCTATTTCAAAACTGACTGAAGTTACATTTAAGATAAAGGGAGACCTAACTTTAAATAATTAGGAATACAAAATATTTTCGAAGCTTTAATATTATTTTGACCAAACTTTGTAAATAAATGATGAGACAGTTTTGTAAATGGAATAAAAAGTAATTAATAAATATTTGCTGGTTGAAACAAGGTGGAAATATAAAAACATCTCCATGAAAGAATTTTTAAAGAACGGATAAATTAAATAAGGATAGTTTTACTTTTTTAAGGTATAGAAGGGGCTCAAGCCCCCATAACCTCCTCCGTAGGTACTAGAGAATTTGATGAGTTGGCATTTGGGTTACGCGGTATTGAGTTTGTCCGTTAAATTAGGTGACAGGTTGAAACATAAACAATGCGCTCCCACAATTGGCGCTTTTAGTGCGGATACTGGCTTTGAATTTATCGTTCTGTGGTGATGATGACGATGGCAGTGATTATGAGTTGGCGGAACAAATAATAACCTATATTGGGCGAATGGCAGTTCTTTTCCCTGGCTACCATTGTACCTTTCTAGCTGTGGATACATCCAGGGTCATCTGCCTTCTTACCACAGCAGCACTATACCTTGCGACAAGACTAATGAATTCTGATTTTAGAGGATTTTAGAAAACTTAGGCGATACCTAGAATTAAATTTAATCAATTTCCATACATTTTATAATAATTTGTTAATAGAGATTTCATTTACCTCTCAAAGATACACACATTAACCACAGGAATTAAAAAGCTTACTTTTCGATATTTCTTTCCTCTTAAACAAATAACAAACACATAACTAACCTGTGAACACCTACTATGAATTACATACTCCTTAAATTAGCTGATTGTGTACTAAACTCATTCTAAAATGTGATGATAATCTATATATATAATCCAAATACCACTCACTGACTGATCACTGTATCTCAAGAACAACAAGGCCTAGGAAGCTGAAATTTTGTATGGTGATTCTTATACTACAGAAGTGCGCTAAGAAAGATTTTTGAAAAATTCGAATCCTAAGAGACCTAAAATAGGCCTAAGGCCAAAACCCCTTTATTGGTTTTTCCAGGGTAACAAGACAGAGCGCATAAATTTCGCATGGCGTTATGTTTCATTTGTTCCATGTTCTCTATGTCAATCTAAGAAAGGGTTTTCAAAAATTCAGATTCTAAGAGGTCTAAAACTGGCCTAAGGCCAAAACACCTTTATTCCTTTGAGTTCTTGTCAGTTCTATTTTAGGCTACCGTTCAATAGAGTTAGTTTGGTTTTAAGATAGGAAGGAGTTGTACTCTCTCGAGTTTCGTTTTTCTCTGCTTTCAATATTTATAGTTTTACCGTTATCTTTTGTCGTTGATATTATCTGAGCGGGACACTTTCTACTGATTCTTATTTATTTCCCGTTTGCTATTTCCTGTCTAAGTATGCGTCTTAAAATGACGATAAACAAAGCTGAGGGGCAGTCTTTTAAAGTTGTGGGTATGAATTTAAAGAATGACTTTCTCCCACGGCCAGTTGTACGTAGCCTGTTCACGTGTAAACTCTCCGATAGCCTCGTGATTCTGCAGCCAGAGAGGCGTACGAAAAATGTAATTTACAAGGAAGTTTTATCAAAAGTCTTTAGCCAAATTTACAATGTTGCTTATTTAAAATATATGTTGCTCCTTATTTTCCTTTCCCTTATAAATATCGAACAAGTTCATTACTATTTCTTAGTACAAAAGAGCAATTTTCTGTAATGATCTTAAAGAGTACTCCGTAGCGAAGTACGGGTATTTAGCTAGTGATTTATAATAATGACCTAAAGTACTTTATTATACTCGCGACTAATAAGTCTTAGTTACACTGCCTTGTAAACGTTAAGCACGAAAAAGTAAATCGAATATAAATCTTAAAATTCTCCCTGGTTGACTTCAAAGTTCACAAGAAAGTAGATGTTATTTATTTATTCCATCAAACCGTAATAGATTCTAAAAAAGTAATTTCAGATTTATTTTACCCCTTAAATGGACCCTTCATTCTTCGTAGATTTTGGGAAAGAAAATTCTATGGTGTGCAGAAGATTCAAGTGAGCTTTATTATAGAATGAGGTCTCCCTTATTTTAATGTATCCTCATATCGACGATTCAGCCCTTCGATCAGGTGATCATGTGCAGCAGAGGGCAAAAATTGTTGGGATAGTCGGTGTGGTAAACATGCAACCACAGCTCCTTCGGGGACAGCCCAGAAGATTTTTTATCGGATTGAGATCCGGGAAATATGTTGACCATTGTATCCAAACACAGGGCTGTCACAGCCAAAGTATTTGTGAAATAGTAGCATTAGTAGCATAAATTTTTAAAAGAAGTAAAAAAAATCTCCTCTTAAACCCTATTATAGTAGCAATTTTAGTTACTCAGATACATAATGAATCGGATAAAGCACAAAATGTGCTAATTAAGTGCACTGATATTTTCTTAATAAGTTTTCGTGACAATCTAGCAACCAGATTCCGATTCTTTTCTTTCATGGTTGCCCGCCTTTGCTCCGCAACTTAAATTGGAGTCACTTGGAGAATTAAGAAAAATCCGACAAATATTTTTTCCGTCCGCTATTAGTTTTAAGAAAGTAACTAAATTTTAAAAATAGGAGCTTTTGAGATGATTTGTTTCAAAAGATGCCTCTAATCACCACGGTTGAAAAATAGTAGCAAATAGCTTCCTTTTATTCTCGCTCTCAATGTACTCTTTCATAAGCTTGACTCTACGCGGACGGGAGCGTTATAGCCTATCAACAGGAAATCTGAGCAGATTGTTACAGCATAGTCTTACCATAGAGGAAACACAAAAGTAGAGTGAACTATGGTAACCTTTTTATGTGCCCATGATCATGTTACCTAAACTAGTAGTAACGTGATCCTTAGACTCTCCTTTCCCACGCGCATAGTGTTTGCGCATCTTTTCTTCCATAGCAAATACATTCAAAGTTAAAGTGAAAATTATTCTATCTGCTAAGAGATAGTTATTCCAAATGTATTAAAGGAAGAAACATTATGTTTCCCAGGTGAGTAATTTACATTTATTTAAAAAATTATTTCTTTAAAATATAATTCAGTGTCTTTTAAGGTTTGCTGGAATAATAATATATTTTCTGACTTTGGAATTTATATATTTGCGAACATTTCCCGTTCAATAATGAAACATTTCCTACCTCTGTAATCAATGTATATCAGGAAAAAATGTTTAAAATCTAATAAATTTATTCGGGCGGTGTTTGATTTTATAAACTGTGCGTCGATGTGATGGCTTGAAATTATAAAATTAATAAATCGAACTTTTAAAAAATTTGTTACAATAAAATCGCTTTCGGTCTTGATATATTACGCCAACCGGATCACTATTTTCTCTAAATAATGCCGTGAAGTGATAAAATAAACTTAGTAAATATATATTTAAAAGGATATTTCTTGCTGAACAAAAATGTTTAGTATTAATCCATCTGTAAAAGAAGGATAATTGAGAATAAATGAATAAAAGATGGAATTTGAAACTCAAATATTATGTACAACATTAAATTGCCGTAAAATATCGTTAAAGCATTTCCAACGCATACATATGTGAAACATTTATATGCGCTTAGATAACTTTTTGTGATGAATGTAATATCTTTTATTATAAATATATCAAAAATTTTATTCTTATTACATCTAAAATATGCAGTGCCATCCAAAAGTGTTCATACACTTACGAATTTCAATGAAATACTGCTCTATCCATTAATAAAAATTAATATTTCAGAATGGGAATTTTTTAATAACATCTATAACTTGTTCTTAAGAAAACTACATAAAATATTTTAAAAACATAGTAAAACTTTTTTTGGAAAATCAATAATCAAAAAGTAACAAAAAGTTACCTCACAAAAGTCTTCGTACACTTTAAAAAAATCTCTACATATTAATATTTCGGTAAATTAATAATATTTCGGTAAATTAATACTTAGTAGGATATCCTATAGCATCTACAACAGCTTTTAAACATCTGGGAATAGAGTTCACTAGTTTTTTTTGTAATTTCTGCATCAAAGTTCCTTCATTCTTCAATCATTACTGTTTATAGTTCGCTTTTCGTTTTAATGTCGTGACTTCGTACTCTAATCTCCAGTTCTCTCCAAATGTGTTCTATTGGGTTTAAATCCGGCGACTGAGGTGGTGTTTTCAGAACTTGTGGACAATTATAGAGACACCAGAGGCGAACGTTGAGAACCGCGTGCTTAGGATCGTTATTTTGATAAAAAACAAAGTTGTTTCCAATACCCAAATTTTGGCTGATATTTTTAAATTGTCTTTTAAAATATTTAAATAAAGAGCATGATTCATTATGCCATCAATAAATACGAAATTACCTAGTCCTGATGCTTACATGCACCCCCACACAAGGACACCTCCACCGCCATGCTTTATTGTTCCAATTAAGTTCTTGGGATTAAGTTCCTCATTTTTTCTTCCCCATACAATTATACGCCCATCGGAACCAAACATGTTAAATTTGCTTTCTTCTGCAAATAAGACATGATTCCAATACGTTTAGGGCTTATTTATCATTGATTTTGCGAAGAAAAGTCTAAGCTTTCTATTTTTCGCACTTACAAAAATTTTTCTTCGGGCGGAACGCCCATTTAATCCAGCTGATCTGAGCACTCGTCGAACAGTTTCAGATTAAATTGAAGTAGAAAATTTTTCAGTAAATTCTGTAGAAATTTTTACCGCACTCAAACGTGGATTTTTCACAAATTTTCTTACTATAAATCTCTGATCACGTTGAGTTAACTTTGCCGGACGACCTTTCCTTACCTTGTTTTCGATCCGATTTTCTTCTTTAAAGCGTTTTATCACATACTGTACCGTAGAATGGGTTAAATTTACTAATTTAGAGATATTCCGAACTGATTTACCACTATTATGATGAAAAATAATCAATTTTCGAATGCTGTTCGTTGTTTCCTTACGACTACGAGCCATTTTTAAATAATAAATAGAATATTACGAAGTAAGCAAGCAAAGATTAAAGCCAAACGATTTTTTAAATGTCACCACAATGCAAAAATAAGAAAGATATAAACGATAATTTTATTTATGAATTTATCCGAAAATGTTTCGGTGTGCGATCACTTTTGTGACGTTCTTTCTCTGCCTCCTTGCATTTTCATTTTTATAAAGAGAAAATGAGTCAATATTTTTTTAAATAATGTTAGGTTTTATTCAGAATCACATGGAGATGATAAGAAAAAATATTGGGCTATATATTCGAATTCAATTCCAGGCTACAGCGCTTTTTCTAGAAATTTTTAAAGTGTACGAACACTTTTGGGAGCCACTGTATGTAAAATATTTTATTTTAATCATGCAGAACTATTGTGTTTGTTGAAAAGGCTTCTCTATATTTAAAATAATATTCTACTGAAATATTTTTGATACCAACCAAAACCTACCAACCTTTCAACCAATATTTTTAATGGAAAAATCAAAGCAGTGCTTGAACAAATATTAAGGAAGTATTGCCTAGCTATTTCAAAGAATTTTTTGTTTTACATAAACCTTAGCGAATGTCCAACAAAAAGAGAAAATGCAATACAGGTTATTATTGAAATAGCATAAAAAAAGAGAACGAAATTTAATCATCGCAGCTAAAAATGTCCTTTTTGGAAGCCTCTGCTTGACACTCCTGGTTTTGCTTTTCATATAGTATAAATTAACAAACGATAACAATCAGAGCGGCAACAAAAAACGCATTCGACAACGAAATGAAATTCGACTCTAAACGAATAAGCCTTCTGGTAAGAGGGAACACTTTTTAATTTTTGCCTCTAAAAATATAGCATATTGAATAAATTTAAAAAATACTTAGTAAAACTGTGTGTGCATATGAGAAACATGCTCTTCTAATTAATGAATTTTTTAACATTAAGATGCAATTTTATTACATTGACAAAACCTAGTTTTTTAAAGTCTTGAATTTGTGATAACTGCCCCTCGAATGATTTAAAATAATTTGTGTTTATAAATTATGTAACTTTAAATGAAAAATTTTATATTTATCTGTGATAAGAGAGTACATTAAAGATGCGTATATCTATTGAAAATCATTTTATTCTTTGTATGGATTTAGAACTTTTATTATATTCTATTAGTTTTCCCATCGATGAAGACATTTTTGTGAAACAAAACTCAAAATAGAACTGTTTCGTTAAAATTATTTTAGCATTGTAAGTGAAGAACTTTTTTGTTTTATATGCGATGTACTTAATACATGTGCCAGTTTCGTGTAGATAAATTGTTGGTATATAATAAAGAAAGTTTACAAGAACTTGTAGTTAATTATTTGTCTTTTGTATTTATAAAGTAATGGACTGCAAAAGTGACTGAAAATTTATTATAAAAAACCGCAGAACTTTTTCAAAAAACCTTAGTCATAAAAATTTAGAAGGGTAATTAACATGTTTTGCATTGATAAATTTCAAAATTTAGATATGCGCATGTTTAACTTCTTTTCATATTTTAAACAAGAAGTCTAACACAGTGAATAAAATAGCTCAACAGTCTCAAGTATATAAGGATACGAAAAGCTATATGTGTGTTAAATGAGTGTTCATTATTGGTTCTCCCTTTGTGGAAAGTTCTAATCTAGAAGCCCTAATAGCTAACACCCGAAGCTTGTCCAATTTCTTTTATTATTTTTTAACTTATGTATCAGAACTAGGCGAAAATGTTTATTGAAAATGTCATTGACAAACTTGTCATTTTTCAATATACTGCAGCCCATATTATCCTATAAAATTTTAAATAGAAATCTGAATTTTTGCTGCCTATTTAATAATAAAAGGTTATTTCATATTTCTGCCTTCCCTTATACCTTTTTAAAGAAACATTATAACGAATCTAATGAAAAAAATTAATTCATAGCTAAACTATTTCTGCATTTATGCTTTAAACCTCTAATTTTATAATAATTTGTAATTTTATAATAATTTTTAATTCTATAATAATTTGTAATTTTGTAATAATTTTCGTACAAAATATTAAGCATTCCCAATCTCTAATATATCAACTTTTTTCGAAGTTAGGGACAAATTACTAATGATTTAATTCTTGACAATATATAATTAAACGAAAAATGTGTTTTAAAATGTGTTGGGCCAAACCCAAGAAATATTCAGTCGCATGCACATTCACACATCTACCCTGTCATAAGCTGTTATGTCGCCAATCTAGGCGTTAAAATGCCATATTGATCAACCAAGTCAATTTTTCAGAGAAGTCCCGTGTCTACTAGGGACATGTTGGTCACACTTTCTGAAGCTCCTTTCAATAGCAATACTCAGTCTACTTAAATGTCACGTCTATGGGTCAGTGCAGTATACCAATGAAAATCAAGCCCATTTCACACTACACACTAAAGGTGTGATGTTCTACGATGTTACTGGGCTGGTTGAGTGTTTCTTCTCTCCAAAAGCCCTCACACGTTTATTATTATATACGTTTATTATTATAGCAAATCTCGATTCATCTGTGAAGAGAACATTGGGCTATGGTGCTTGGGTCTATGTCACATGTTCAAACCACTTTAATCGATATATAATACACATAAATACTTCGAATTATAAACCATTTAAATTTTGCCCAAGTCATTTAATATCATGTGAAAATGAATTAGTAATGCACCGTTAACTTTCAAATTCGCAATAAAATCTCAAAAAGTTAGAATTAAATTGCATTTAAAGAGATAATTGCGTCTGAATTTTTAGCAGTAAAATATACTTGCATTCACGGAAGTCTTTTTTCATTAATGAGTTCGAATTCACTCATAGTTTAAAACTCGACTTTAACGTTAATTATGAATTCAATTTAACATGCAATAAAATTGAATTAATTGTATTTCAATTTTCTTTCATTCCTCATTGAAGAAGAATAAAAACTAAAATAACTAATACTTTCTAAGTTAGTGACCCATCGCTATAGCCTTGTGAGCCCCTTTGACTTCTGAAACCTTGATTGAAATATCTTGTAATTAGATGAGGGTTATCTATTTAGAACTCAGTCCTTTTTACCATCTATTCTTGACACAATTAAAAATTGTTTTTATTAACTCTTTGGGTATTTTAATTAATTCATCGTTAAAAATTCGCCTCCAGCTCAATAAGAAGATTAAAAAATAAAACCAAAACAAGAACATTCCTCTTTAAATGGACTTCAATAACTTCATTAACGCAATTTCTGAACTTCATGTGCCCCAGTATCTTTCGAAAACAATTGGATTTTATTTAAAATTTCCTAAGTTCGTCCGCGCACACTGGCAAAATATTAAAACCATTAAGGTAATTAAATCCAACAATTTCATACAGCGTATCTACTAGCTCACTCTAATGGATTGCTAATTCTATCCATGAGGGTGGAGGTGGAAAATTGGTAATCTTCTGTTTTCTTTCTCTGAAAATACAGTTACACACCCTGTCTTGAAACTATTAATAAACTTTGGGATTTCCTGATGCAATTTTCCTCTTAGGATAAACGTGTTACAACATTATGACGTTTACCTACTCGAAAACGGAGATTTGGATTTGGGAGATAATGGCATTTTTGCCTGAAAGGGAATGGGTCTAAATCACGTTTCCGGGAAAGAAGTCTACTTCGAGTGAAATGTAGAGAATTTCATAGAAAACAAATGTCAGAAGAGAACTTGTGACGCAGTAGCATGACTTATGGTCTTTCGATAAACAATCACGTAACATAAAACTAACTACACTTTAATAAGTGGCGGAACAGCATATTCAAGGTGTTTCAAAACTTCCAGTACAAATTTAAGGGGAGGTAGGAAACACAAAGTTAAACTTTTTTCGCATCGGGATGCCAAATGGTATTGGTTAGAATTTCTGATAAGGCGTCAATTTGGCGAACTTTGGCGACCGCACTAGTAACTAGAATCAAGCCCCATCTTCTTACCCTAAACAAGAGATCAAATCAGGGGATGAAAGTGAGCTTGGAGGAAGATCTCTTCCTAAAAATGACTGTCTCCTCCCAAATTTTTGTGATTTATATTTTATCAGGATGAATTAAATGGCACTTCTCCATCATGTTTTAAAGTGCAAAAAGGAAAGAAGTCACTTCAGAGAAATTGAATAAAAATGTTACGTGACTCTTAGCTACAATGAAAACCATTTCAAAATATGAAAAAATTATGAAGATATCCGTATATTTCTTTGTAAACATTCATTCAATCATTTGGCAAACATATGTATAGTACTGTTAGAAATGAAAATAAATTTATTGACTCATAAAATATACACAAGTTCAAGAGGCAATAAAACCATTTCAATTTTGCTTTATGTGTATTCTTTTTAATTGTTGTTTGTATTCTTAGATTTATTTCAGAGAATAATATCTATATATATAAGAATGGAGTGTTTGTACATTGAATATTTTCGCCCCATTTCAAGTTATTTATCCGTTTTGCGTCATTCCAAAGCAAAATCTATGGTTTCCACATTTGGTGTCTGCCTGTATGTGTGTGCGTACTAAGTTTATAAGGCTGGGTGTATTTTCATGAAACTTTGCATACTGTGAATACTTACACTCATTTAGTGACTGAATTTCGTTGCGCAGTCGGTTCGTCTTCCCGTTTTATGTCTATTTTGTGTTTATGTGCTTGTGCAAGAATCACATGTTTCATTTCATACATTTTTAAAACATATTTTAGTTGAGTGAATACACTATTTTGATTTTGTTTACATATTTAATTAAGGTTTCATGCTAAAACATCTGAGTAACTGTATTTAAATCAACCCTAATTTGATAGTTATGGAGAAGCTGGAATTTATATTGAGCATTGCGATTAATTGGATTGTTCTGCCAGACTGCTAAAAAAGCAATCATTTTTATGAAATTTAAATTTTAATACTTCACTTATTTTTCTATTTTTAAATTATAAATAATTTTCAAATGCTTAGGACATGATATATAGAGAATAAAAAAATTAAATTTTGCACTAGAGAAAGGTAGAAATGAATTATTTTGTGTCCAATATTGCTAAAGACGTGTGTTCTGGATGGCATGTGTACATTTCGATTAAATTTTCTCAAACGTCCTTGGTTTTAACACACGTGGTCGTAAAATTTCTTTTTATAGGAAGAGGTAAAACATATAGCGCAAAACTTTTTGAGCCAAGCTTGGTACTAATAGAATTTATTCAAAGTATTTTAAAATTTTGGCGTAGGTTTCCGCTACAAAACGATTAAATTAATTAAAAAATGCATTTCTTTTCCAAGTTTCAAATGAAATTACTTGGTTTTATTGAAAGCTGCACTCAATAGGCAAAAAACACCATCATTCTCGTACTAAAAAGGTACGTGGTTTCCATTCAAAATTTAATCTCTGAAAAATGTGTGCTTTAAAATGTAACGCATGCTGAAAGAAAAGGAAACTCGTGTTCGTTGTCCATGTGCAGTAATTTTTTTTATCGTGTTTAATTTTGCATTTTTTAATTTTGTTTTATTTTTAGTTGTAAGTTGTGACAACTATGTAAGATCCCGTCGTAGAAGACAATCATGAATTAATATCTTGAGAGCAACTTTACCTTTCCGCCGTTTTTAGTTTTATTTCTCTCGTTTTAATTTCTGTCGTAGATTCAATAAATATTTATTTAATAAATTGTAATTCCTATTCCACGCAAATCACACGAAGGGTTCGATTTGAAACTGCATGCTTTTTAAAATAAATCAAATTTAAATGGAACTAAAGATATTGAAAGAATATTAACCTTATAAAAAATCAGAACAAGGCTTTTGAAATATTAAAAAAATTTGTTTATTGACAGAAGATCAAAGTTGAAGTTATATTTAAGCAATTTATCATATATGTTAAAAGTTTACACAAACAGTTGTTACAGTTTGAAAAATTGATTTTCTTAAAACAAAAACTGTCAAATCGACCTTCCTTTTTTCAAAAAATCGTAATCAGTTATTTGTCTTCATAGAAATTATAAAAATGTCGAAAAGATGTTCAAAAATTCCTTTTATGTTAGTATTTTTCTACGAAAGAGAATTTACAATTCTGGTCACTTTTCTAATCTACAGTCGACGAATTCAACTCGACTAAGGTCGGGTAATTCTACATTAAATTACATTATTTTAAATAACATGGAGAATTATAAATTATTTAAAAGGTGAAGTAATTTAATAAGTTATTATTAAGTAAATCAAACTTTTAATAGTAAGAATTCATAAAATGTATTATTTAGTGTAATTTTTTTAAATGTTTCAGGTTTTTCCCATGTTTTACAAAAGGGAAGTTTCTGTGTAATTTGATTCTCTGAGCTAGGTACTACTCTAACAGTTCTTACGCATAGTATATTGGAGTACTCGGAAAAGTATTGTGTCCGTGACAACTTTTGCGTAAAACACGACACACTGTATTATAAAAGCAAATTGAGATGTGAATAATGATAATAATAAATTTAATATGCTTAAATGAATATTATTAAATTAAAAATTAATATATTTTACAGAAAAAATATTTTTTTAAATAACTAAATATATTTATATTAAAAAAGATTAAACATAAAATGTAATAATTTTATACAATAAAATATATTTGATATAAATAGTATTTTAAAAGATTTGTTAAAAAATCTTACATTTTACCCCTTAAACTCGACACTTGGCTGCAGTTTACTAAGCTTATTTAGAAGTAAGGTAACTATGTTCATTGAACATTTATCATAAATTTTCTTAAAAAATGCTTGTTTGTAGTCGCTTTTTCTTTGATAAAGATTATGAGAATACAACCATATTCTTCAGTTTAATGACAAGAAAACCAACTCGATTACAAAATTACGAAATAAAATTTTCAAACACATTATAACATTAAGTCAAAACATAGTCAACTCCAATTAGATTAAACGCCAAACGGTCCTAAAAGGACGATGCTCTACATTTTAAGATAACCCCGATTTGTATCACACAAGATTATTTGGCTAACAGGAAGTAAAATCTATTTTTTCGTCTGACTGTTTGTACTGAAACTCTCATATTTAAATTGTCGGTTAGAGTTAATCAAAATTTTACATACATAATTGTTGACCTTGAAAATGCCTAAAATTACAGAATTGTCACGTATTGTTGATACGACGGGGTACATTCTTAACGAGACGTAAAAGTAGCACTAAAGTATGTGAAGTTCATTTAATCAATAAAGGAAGAACGTTCTGTTTTGCGAAAGTGTGCAAACACAAGCCTATTATTTCGTAAATAGACTGGAATACTATCCGCTTGAATGATCGGGCCTTTCTAAATTTCATTCTCTTATTCAAATACCATTGAACAATGGATGGAATCTGGGTCTAGTAGAACATACAAAGCTTTGAAATATGTCAGACAAGATTTATTCTAATTGTTCACTAACTTTAAATTATTATTAATTGAAAATGCATGGTAAAAGTTCTTCAGGAAGAAAGCGAAGACTATAAACTTGCATTGATTTGGTTGCAAATGTAATACAAATAGTTAAAATGACATTTATTAAATTTATCCATGTTCTATAATGAGTTTGAACTTTTGTTCTAAGTAAAATTGTGATGGAAAAATTACTCATAAATAATAAATGTAGCGATTAATACGCTCTTGCACCAATCGAAAATTTTATAACCTCAGTGTATTAAAGAAACTTATAAGCCTGGGCAACCAATGGTTGCATCAAATTTGGAAGGTCTGATACTTCTTTTAATCACCTTTGTAATTTTCGAACATTGTTTTTAATTGCTTTGTTACTAAAAATTAAATGGGCCAACAATGAAAATTTAGCAATATATTCGGAAGCTCTAATTTCGTAAAACTTCATCTCGAATAGTTCAATTTTCCCACTATGTGTTCATCAGTCTGATTGATGACCTGAGCACCAGCATCCGAACGTTTTAAGCATCACGCATACTGTAAATACTCGATAGCAGTTCAAGCTCATTTCTTCCAATCTAGAAAACTCATCTCGTAGCGTCAGTCACATCTGATATCCGAAATTCTTGAAGCATATTAGCGATACCCGAGGGAAAATGACTGTACATCCCAAGAGCTACAGAAGCAAAAAAGAGAGCCTAAAATAGATGTTTTGGACCTGAAATGGAAGGATATGTTTGTCGACAGAACGCCAACTCATTTTGGACAAATTGCCGGATTGCCTACGGATGACACAAGGAAATAACACTGGAACAGTTTCGATCGCTTGATTGCTTGTAAGTCTTTAGTGTCGCTAGTAATTTTCTGTTTATGGTGCAACCAGGTAGTCTCAATCACTCACTTTTAATGAGATTATAGGAATTGTTTGAGTTCTGTCTCTAAAGGAAATAACATTGAATCGAATTACCCGAGGACCACCATTTTAATTAAACGGATGTCCTGTAATCAAAAACTTAAAACATCAGTTGGAAAATGATATTTCAGATTTGATGTATGTAATTACTTATAAATTCTTGTTGCTTATTCCAACTGGTCTAGCCATCTTCTAGACCAAGTCCAACAAGTCATTCGTCTTAAAGAAATTAATGTCATCAGGATTCTGAAATAGGTCTGAAGGGGTCATTTCAATGCGCAAATACCATGTTCGTTCTCACTGTCATTGCAACATAGTTTGCTCTGTATTATTTTGGTAATGAAGGGTGGAATTTGTACCTTCTCAAGCACATATATATTTATCAATTTGAATGGAGAGAAGATCAATTTCATTATATTTTTGTGTGATGCTTTATGAACAAATAAAATTTATCAAAACTATGGATGATTTCAGCTTGTATTTGATACCAATTGTTTTCAAATACAGCATTTTACGAGCTTATGCGAGAGAGTGTGCCTTATTCTAAAAATCAGTCATACTTCAATCATTTTAGACACATACTTTAAACTTCACTTTTACTGTAGAAACTAGTGTTGTTGCGCGTATAAGGTACGAAAATCTTATGCTTGGCCGTCACTCAAAAGTATACTACCATTGTCCCTTTTGGTTAGAACATAAATTAGGTATGAGATTTGAATGTGCACACGAATTGAAATAATTAAAGTTAGGTACTTACCACCCCTATTTCCATGTTTGTCTCTAAAGACTAGATAACCAATGCAAAGGCTAGTTTGTGGGTACAGAAAATAAAAACTACAGAATTATAGCTCTGAACGGATTTAATAAAACACTTGTTTTATGCAATTATGACAGAATTCATTATTGAATTTATACGAGATATTAATTAAAGTCCATAGGTAGGATAAAGTAAGAACTTTGGACAAAATCCCAACGAAACAGTTACGAATGAGATGCGACTCACCAATTTCAGAAAGAATGATCCGGTATCGTCACCCTTCCCGGGGAAGAATCCCTGAGGAAGGAGGAAGGTTTCGGTTCTGAGTCGGACATTGATCTCTACAGGTTTCTCTTTTAACTAATAAAATTTCTGGTCCTGCCTGTGGCCAGATACCAGAAATCGACGGTCACGCTGGAGGGTGGACCGTACCCGCCTTTAGTGGCAGGGGTGCAGTACCAGCCCTGGGATAACACCTCCTGAGGGGTGCCCTTGGTGGGGAATCTTCCCGGAACAAAAGCCAGAAGCCCAAAGGCTGGCAAGAGAGGAATGGAACTGTTTGGCTGGTCTTGCAGTATCAACCCCGCTGACCCGGCGGTTAGATAGGATACAGTGGAGGAAGGGAAAGTGCCGAGAAAGCTGTTCTGATGAGGTTCCACCTGCGCGGTCTATCCGTGAGGTGAGCGCACGCAGGGTCATTCTCGAGGGACTCTTGGGAGTGAGACCCCACGGTACGCACCCCGACTTGAGCTGTATCTCGGACAGGGCTGCTTCGTGTCCGCCTGGCATACGAGTGCGGATCGTGGGTTTGCAGGCTGCCTACGTGACCGGAAACTGCCGTGTTGTGAGTGCCCCAGTCGGCCCTCAGCTGGATGTACTACCTATAAGTAGTACGATTGGGACTCAGTATATAATCAATTCAGTCATGGTCACATCTAAGTGGAATCAAACTTGTGACAGTGACAATGATAATGCTACTATTTCTAGTTCTTCGTCTTCGGATACATCACAAACGCCCGTACCTGCGGTTGCGACTGACGGCTACGCTTCCGCAGAAAAGATGCCAATAGCTCTCCGAAGCGGATAAGTGACTCGACGTGACCGTAGGGAAGATAGAAGGGCACGTAGAAATAAGCCTGTAGGGGCTGCATGTGGCAAAGATACAGACGAGCAAGCGAGTGGCAATAATAAGCGAGCCACGGAGAATGTGGATTCCGATAATGGCAATAAAGAGGAGTTTCCCCCTCTGCCAAACGAAGGGATCGGCGGTAGAAGATGTGATCGGGAGTCGCGTGGCGTAGTCGACGAACCGCGGAGAAGTAATAAGAAGGCAGAGTCAGCAAAGGAGATTGTGCACCTCCCTAGACAGGCTGACGCCTCGTATATAGGGGAAATAAAAAAATAGAGCAGCGAAGACTGTGATAGGCATGGTCATGCAGTTGACCATGCTCTTGGGGCAAATGGGACAAGCAGGTCAAGAGGACGTAAATATTAAGTCTGATATTATGAAAATATATCAGACGTTCGCAGAGGACTACTCCTCGCGACCGAAAACAAGAGGTTAAGAAAGTGTCTGGACTCTAGACAGCCTCCTCCTGCTCAGGTGACAGAGCAGATGCCACCCAAAAAAGCAGCCCAGAAACCCAAGGAAACTTGGGCAAAGGCGGCTAAGGGACTAGAGGCCAAGACAAATAAAACACAAACTTCTCAAACCCAGGGTCTTCAAAAGGGAGGATCCTGCGGTATCTTCCCCCAGCTCATTGGGGAAGATACCGCAGGCGGAAACAGTACCCTGTGGTTCTGATTGCCCCCAAGGACGGCGTCGAAATGGATAGCCCACAGGTTCTTGTACTTGTTAAAACAACTATTCCTAAGCCGGGAAAGATAATCGCCATCCGTGGTGTGCGTCCAACCCAGAACAGAATAGTAATAACACTTGAGGACGACGCACAAAAGGTTCTCCTAGTGGAAAAAATATACTAATGAGTTATTGGAAAAATGTGAAATAAGCGAGCCTTAGGGGCGCCTTCCTCAAATCCGAGTCTACAACGTACCCCGCTAAGTAGGGGACTGTGATATTGATATTCAGGATTTCACGAGGAGGCTTGAGAGGAGGAATGGCGTTTCTAGAGAAAGTTTCACATACCTCTATAAAACCGCGGCCGGCCCATACGCATTCAACTGGGTAATGCGAGTTTCCGGCGACGCGTATAAGATTCTGCAAGGGAAGGAGAGACTTTTGCACGACTGGGCCTCCTTCCTATTCGCAGAAGTTTTCTGACCTAAGAGATGCTTTAAATGCTATCGTTTTGGCCATCACCAAATTGAATGCAAAGCAGAAAAACAGTCGGGCTCCTTTTGTCTCGGCAGCCACAGTTGGCGTACCTGCAAGAGTCAAGGAGGGCCAAAGTGCTGTGTGTATCGAGAACAATAAAAGGTATTGTGGCCAAGGTGGAGTAGACCACGGAGCCCTGGATCCGCAGTGTCCAGCATACCTCAGGGAGAGAGATGCCCTGAAAATAGCGACTCATTATGAATAAGTCCTCAGACCAGAGAATCAAGGCAGAAAGTTAGAGTTTTCTCCAATGTAACGTCCGGCGTTTTAAAGTTGCCGTCAGTTTTCTTCCACTTGTCGCTATTGATAACAGGGGTTCGGATATCTTGATTGTGTCTGAGCCCTACCTCGTAAAGGGAAGAATTGCAGGCCTTCCTTTACACCGGCGCCTTTCATGCGGAAGGATGTAGAGCAGCAGTGGCAATTACTAATCAGAAGATTGGTATCTTCGTACTTGCAGAAACCGACAATATCATGGCTGCTGAGCTCTCCGACGGAGACCTCAAAGATGTCGTAATATCGGCCTACTTTCCCCCTCTTTCACCCATAGGTCCATTTGTGTCGGACCTTAACGAGATTTTGAGAAGGGCGAGAAATTCGAAGGTTATCTTGGGTGGAGATACAAATCTTAAGCACCCTCTATAGCATTATGGCGAAAAGGACACGCCAAGCTCAAGAACATTTGTAGCATTCCTAGCACTAAACAACTTGAATGTCCTAAACAATCCGGATTCTCCGCCAACTTTTGATAGCGGGTATGGGTAGAGTTGGATTGATGTCACGGTGGCAACTAGTACGCTCTGTGCACGGACGGAGGGGTGGAAAGTGATCAAAGATACTCTCAGCGACCACAACTACATCACCTTCGACCTGTGTAAGAAGGCCAGTGTTAACCTTACTAGCAGGTACTCGCGCAATCCATCCAGGATTTGAAGGATGGTTAAGACTCTCAAACAAGATCTTGTGAAAGCCACAGAGGAATTACCGAAGATTAGGTCCACTGTGGATATCGATAAATATGTGGAAAATTTGACTGCAGATCAAGAGAGCCAGTAATAGAGTGCTGCTGGTAAAGGATTTTGAGCATAAAAGAAACCCGTGATGGGATAACGAACTCACGGTAATGACAAAACGAACGAGGGCTCTACGCCGACGATATCAAAATGCCAAATTCGAGTTGGAAAGGCATACATGGTGTATGCACTACAGGAGGGAAGCTGAGGTCTATCATCGTACCATACTCCTCAAAATGAGAGAATCTTGGGAGGACTATCTATACTCAATCTCTCAGAATGACCCTTGGACACTGCCTTACAAACTGGCCGCTGGCAAGCTTCGGAAGTACCAACCTATTGGTAGCATCAGGAGGGCGGATGGAACACTGACAGAGACGCACTTCGAGACAATAGACCTGCTTCTTAGTACTCTCTTCCCTTCTGATACTGAAGATACTCTCTATCGAAGGAAAATGGGGAGAAAAAGTAAAACACTCCCTTACTTCTCGATGACAGGGGACGAAATTCCGTTTGTCATCACGAAGATGAGGAAGAGGAAAGCAGCTGGCCTGGATGGGATAACAGTAGAGGTTATCTAGGAGCTGCACCAGCAATACCTCAGAATCTTTCTTGAGCTTTTTAATAAATGTCTCGAACTGGGGTATGTACCAACCTGCTAGAAAGTTGCGAAGGTCGTTTTAATAAGGATACCGAACAGAGATGCGACGGACGTCAGATCCTACCGCCCTATCTGTCTACTTACCTTGGGTAAGGCCTTTGATAAGGTAGTCACCCAGAGAGTCTACTATTGGCTCAAGCGAAATGGTAAGTTGCACCCAAACCAACACGGGTTCAGGGCTGGTAAATCCTGCGAGACCGCGCAGTATCAGTTGCAGCAAACCATCCCTCAAAGTAAAAAAGATAAGCGGCATATTAGCCTAATAGCTCTCGATGTGGAGGGTGCTTTCTATAATGTTTGGTGGCCAGCTATTCTCACAAGATTGTCTGAGACCCGCGGTCCTTAAAATCTCTACAAAAGTTTTGCAACAATCTAAGCAACAGGACGGTGGTATTTCCCACACAAGGATACGCGATTGAACGGAGGACAGAGAGAGGTTGTCCGCAGGGCTCCTGTAGTGGCCCTCTGCTCTGGAATCTGATCGCTGACGCTTTCTTGGAGCTTGCTTTGCCAAGTGGGTGCCAACTTATTGCTTACGCGGATGATCTTATGCTTACGGTTAGTGGTGTAAGTAAATCCGAATTGGAGACAAAAGGAAATTACGCAATACCGATAATTATGTTCTTCGGCCATAAAGTTAAACGTCGGTTTAATCTTGCAAAAATTCACACAATGACCATCTCCATTCGGAACACTCTGAGGAGAGATAGTCCTTCTTTCGATTGTGAAGGAACAATTCTTTGATAAGCGGGAATAACAAGTCAAAAAAGGACATTTTTTAGAACAAAAAATATTTAATATTCCATATTGTGAATGAATAAAATTTATGAAATCAGTTCTGCACCTTATGTCTCTGACAACTTTAAAGGGGAAATTAGGAGAAATTTTGGATGTGGCCCTGTGACAAAATAAAGTTACTTGTACTGTTCGCACCAAGAAAATTGTCCACATCACAACTGACGTACTGTTATTCCGGCCCATCAAAGAATTGTTAAAACAGTAGAAGAAATCAAGCATCTGGATGGTACATGGGACCAGAGCTTGAATTTTGCGGCACACTTTAGGCATAAAAGAATAGCAACAACAAAACTGATTTATGCACTCAATAGAGTGGCCCAAGTTCTATATATCAAAAGACCCTGGCTTCTAAAGCGTATCTACCTAAACGTAGTTGAACCAACTGTTCTCTACGGATACGGCGCATGGGATGGACGTGTGAACCTTAAAACATTCCGCGGATACCTCGAAATGATACAGAAACAAGCTCTTTTCCCATAACAAGAAGCTTTAAAACTGTCTCTATGAAAGTCATGCAGGTACTGGTTGGCACCATGCCTCTTGATCTTCCGGCCACGGTTCTTTATGCCAGACTTTTGCTCACTAAAATCGAAACTGAGGTGGTGGTTTACGGGAGTCTTTCTTACCGTCGTTCTTTGCTAAAGAGATTGATGTATGGAAAACTCACCCAGCTGAACGCATCATAGTACCCTATGACCTTGCGCTGTAGGAAGGTACGAAGACAAATAGACACAGATAGTTCAGGCATTAACGGATGATATGTTGCAGCGTTCGTGGTGATGTACTTTGGTGTCATTGTAGAAAGGTATACTTACCGTATGAGTGATGACTGTACAGTACAGCCAAACTGGCTACCGAGAGTGAAGTCATCGACATACAGGTGCAGAGATCCAGCTTAACGACCAAAAGCAGGCTTATTCAAAAAGCTATGAAATTGTGGGAAGAGAGAGGCAGGCTTCCCCTGATGCCTACAAATTCCTACCAGTTCCAAATCTCAGAATACACCTTTACGATCCTTATGTTATCCAGCTGCTAACAAACCACGGACGGTTCCCGGAATATTTTTTCCGTATGGGATACCCGACGTCTGATACTTGTCGATGTGGTGAAGTAGGTAATTCTCTTCATTACATTCTGGACTGCAAGTTGGCGGCGCACCTCAGAGGAGGACTTGATTCTACCTCAAGACATCCTTAAACACCCAAAGTGTCTCCAAGCATTACATCGCTTTGGTAGATTTGTGTAGGAAATTACCCTTAGCCCTCCTCCGAGGACTCGGGAACTGATTCAGGCATCAGGACCAGGACAAAGCATATAGGTTCATTTAAGGTCAAAACTTGACTGGTCACCGGAATAAGACATAGATGCATATGTAGATATTCCCATCAGTCTTGTAAACAGAAGCCACGCCCGGCTCTAAAGGGTAAGATGGAATACGTAGGGATAAGGCCCTACCCCATCCCACAAATAGCCGCCTTGCGGTGCCAGATGGGCAAAGTGGTGATTTGCTGGAATCACCACTTGCTTGTCATGTCCTGCTCACCAAACCATGGAAGGTTTCGCTGGTTTCCCTTCCACGTAATGTGAATTCAGGTCGGTTAGTAAAAGCCTTTCCAGCAAAAGCAGCGCCCAGAAGATGGTTTTATAAAGCACTCCTCGCGCGCGCGGGAAGAGATGCTTAACCAGTGATCTCAATCAAAATTTATTAATTAGTTTACCAGCAAGCATTTTTATGCATATAGTTAACTCTTTTTATCAGGAGCATATTTGCGATATCCTCCCCATTTATGGGTCGAACACGTCGTACGGGGCACTCTAATGCTCGACCCGGCTATACTAATTGGATGGAAGACTGTGCCAAAGGTCAATCTCCCTCCAAACAGGCGTGGATGTGCGATACAATATCTTATCCAGCCCGTGGTTGATGAACACTGTTGACTTTGGGTCTCGTCCGTAACTTCTCGGGGCCGCCTGCCGAATTCTCTGGGGCCTCCCCTGTTAATCAGTAGTGACTCAGCTGTCGAGGCGGAGGGGGCTGCGCCTCCAACTAAGAAGAAGGTTCTGAGTCGGAAGATTCTGCTTGTTCTTGTAGAATACTTATTCATAATTCTGGTTCTTGCTCGCATTATCTGGAAGTAATTTCATCACGAACAATTATTAAAATTGTCTAAGCTCAATTATAATACTTTTACATGGACAACAAAATAATATCAATAACCCTGTCTTCATGTCAAATGTTATTTGGTCTGCATGGCTTAAATTGTAAACGTCGGCTTTTCAAAGGCATTTTTACCTCTTTAAAACAGAAAGTAATCAGTCTATCTTGTCATATATTTTGTTTGAATTAGCAATAATTTGCATAATTCTTCCATCTAAATATATCCTGCAAGTGGTCTAAAGGGTTCTCTTTCAAGAGTTATGTGATTAGAATGTTTAATTGCCTGCCACAAAGAGAAATATCGTCATTTTGGATTTAATTATATAATTTAAGGAAAATCCTATTACGTGATTTAACTTCTGACTACTCTCTCTCTCTCTCTCTGCCACCTTAAAATAACCATTAATTTTTAATCCATAATATATTGAGCTAACTTCAGTTACACAGATATAAAGTAATATGATATCTTTATAATAATAAATTAGATCAAAAGACAAGGGATGAAAATTTAATAGTTTATAGAAAAATGTTAATTTTCTAATTATCTTTTGTCTTATCGTCCGAAAATTTAATCTTTATGTGTTTCCACATTTTTCGTATTTGTTAATGTTGTTTCACATTTTTCAATCAGCCTTTGAGTGGAAAAAAATTATCGTAGAGTGACGCACCAAACCTTTCACATTTTTCTTTTGCATGCATAAATATTCATTATCTGAAATTCCTTTTTGAAAAAAAAAGATAATTGGTTTAAATTTTTATAAATACGTTTAAAATAAAGTAATTGCAATACATGGAGTATATGCACGATTTTAAAATGGAGCAATTTGCGTTGAATGAAATGTCGATTTTAAAATTAATATACTTAATCTTTTATTTATGAAATTTAGAATTGATACATAAATGCATCAAAATTAGCTTTAGCACCAGTTAAGTCATATTTTCTTTGTATAAAGCTTCAACTGTATTTGTAAAAATAATGGACATTTACATTAATTCAAAGAGAATTTTTTAACAAAAATGTAGAAAAAATGCCAATTATTAAATATAAGAATATCGTATCTTAATTTTCATATTGATCTCGGTTGATTCTTTTCAAAAACGTTATTCACTCACAAGACAAAAGTTAAAAATCTCTATGTGCTCAAATTTGTGAGACGTATCTAGCGAAAAGTATTAATAGACTCAGTTGAATTTTTTGTTGAACCACAGACTGAATTTCAAATTTAAATATTTTATCTGAAGAAATTTAGTGTATCTTTTTAAAGTTGGATGAGAAATGTTGCTTAGAGTATTTATTTATATAGAAATTCCAACATTCTTGTTTCAAAAGTGCTTTGCTTTTTCCCTTCGCAGCATCGTTTATAAAATTTCTAAAGCAACGTTTACCTCGAACACCCACTTTCTTTAAAATTCCCAGAAGCAATGAATGATTAGAAAAGTCCATAAACATTTTAAATATAAAATAAGATCACACAGTCGCAAAGGAATCAAAGCTTGTAGATGGATGATTTGATCAAACGAAGGGGGGTTGGGTTGGGTATTTCAATTAACGTCACACTGGAGCAACACAATGGGCTATTGGTGACGGTCCGGGATCAATCCCAAAGGGAAAGATCCGAGGACAACACCACGTAATTTTGAACCACGGTCAGATGACGAGGCAACACCTGAGCTGGCACCCCACTCTCCAAACTTCCACACCACGCCAACGTGAGGACATTTGAGGCCACGACAGATTTAACGTGCACCAGCCCCCTTTGTACACGACGGTGTTTGGCTGGATTCGAACTCGCAACCCTTCGGTTGCTAGTTCGTTACTCTTCCAACCGGGCCACCGCGGCCCATCAAACGAAGGAATAGTGCTCCTTTTTAAATAAAACTGAAGACTATCGTGAAGAATCGCGTTTGAAAGCAGCTGGCACTGACAAGGTAGTTACTACTGAATGTAATGATGTTCTGATTTTACTAAATTCGTATCAAACTGTTTTAAATTATCTTTCTGATGAGGATGAATATTTCACATTTTTGTCTTGAAAGGAATCATCAAAACTTTTCAGATCGTATGGTTGAAAGCATCAAATACTCATCTTCTGAAATAAACTATGTAGAAATTTCTTTTCGTGAAATTTTGACAGTATGGCGTCAAGGACTAATTAAAATTTAAACCTTCCTTCGTTGTGGATTAATGTTACAGAATCCTCTGAAATTTATTCTTTTAAATATGGTTTTCAACCTTCGAGAAACGACTTACCTTTTCATTGGAACATATATGTTCCCACAAGCTTTAATAAACTAATTATTTTATTTAATCATCTCATCTTAATTAATGCTTAAATTTAATAACTATTTCACTTCATTAACGATTTAGTATATCTCATACATAAATGAAAACTGTATTTCTAGGAGACATGTTCATTTCATTAAATAGACACATGTAACAATAAGCTTAAAAATATGTGTAGTAATGATTAACATTTTGGATCTTAACTTAGGTTACAACAAACTATTAACAGGTAATCAATATTAGCTTACTACTCGTTATCTGATAGGAGGCATAAATTTTAAAAAGGTGGAAATTAATTAACCAAGTATGTGTGTAGAAGACGCAAATTAAAAAACATTATTTGCTTAAATAAATAGTACTTTCCGAAAATAAATAATATAATAAATTATTAATTAAAGGAATGTAAAAATATTATTTTCTAGTGCTATAACTAGTACTTTCCAATTCGACGCGATTCTGCATTTTGATTTTTTTTAGTTGGTAATTACAATATGACGCATTAAATATTTTGTTATTTATTATTTTAACAAATGATTTCTATTTCAAATGTTATGAATTTCAAATCATTTTTTGTTGTAACGAAAAGCAAGCTCAAATGGTTATAAAATTTGGTGACATGGATAGTAATTTTGGTCTTCGGCTTCTGTACAGTGTGATGTCATCCATCAAATGAAATTCTTCCTTAACAGCACCGCAAAACTATCAAAGATGAAATTAAAGAATCTTTGAATTTGAAGACGTAGACGTCTGACAGAATTCGTTTTGTAATGTTATTTATTAATCATAGTTGCCCATTTATTTTTGACGGAGATAGATTATCTCGAAAGATTTTATCTGATCCCGGTGACCCTTCTCCTCTTGCACGAGCCTCATACTGTATATGGATGATAAGAGAAAACAAGCAAACCAGACAGAAACACGGAGATTTTACTTCCCGTTATCCAAATGTCGAGCACGATACAAATTAGGGTTAGCTTAAAATGTAGATCATTGTCGTTTGGGGGCCGTTTGGCGTTTAATCTAATTGGAGTTGACCGATAAATTATCATATTTCAATTCGGATTCATTCTTTAGAATTTTTATTAACGGCTTGCGAAATCGTATTCGAAAAACAAGTCAAGTAACGTCACGTCCGGAATATGTATAGGAAGCAATTTCTGCTGCAAATGTCTACCGCATCCTACATTTAGCTTGACAGAAAAAGCCTCGTATTGAAAGTAATTTATAAATGATCAATAGCAAATTAACACAATAATATGACCTTTGTGTTAAAATAATTTTGTGAGAGATCTACCCTTCCTCCTTCGATTTTACGAACATTCTTGATTGCAAAAACATTCCTAGAATAAAAGTTAAATTCTAATCATCTAAGAATCGTTAGCTTGCGTACAATCCTTTATTCGAAAAGAAATTTCAGAAAAAAATGCATATTTGCATTATGTAAATCTGACACCAGAATTTGAAAAAAACAGTGAAGGTTTTCTTTTATATAAATAGTGTTCTCATTTTGATCTTCCTCAACATTACCTAACGAGCATTTTTGAAGATCGAATGAAATGAGCGATGAAAAACATTTCCGAGAAAAATAGTCTCCATTGAATCGAATTTCGCTTTTTCGATCGAAGTGAAAGGACAATTTATAAGAACCTGTTCCTTGTGACGCTCCAGATGTGTATTTATATCGAATGATATTGTTCATTGTGCTCGGATCTCCTATTGTGATGCATAATATTCCGAAAACAGCCGATGTTTACGAATTCGATTCGTTACGTCAAGGAATGCTTGTTCGCGTATTATGGAAAGAGTATGAAAGTATGAATACTTACTTTGCATAAGATATATTGAAATTTATGCCTCTTGTGCTATGGAAAGGTTCGTCTTTATTGGTGCCACCTGGGATCGGTAAAGATATAACTCCAGTGGAAGCTTTTTTGATTGTGAAAAATCTGTGGCCAGTCATGTTTTCGAAACTAGACATGGGATGACTAGCTGTTTTCGCTTTCGCCACGGTTTTTCAGATGCATTGATTTTTAAACAATAAACACTTGTCGTTCGTCGGTCATTATTTCTCGCGTCCCTGGCAAGATTATGGAGAAATTTTACAAATTGCATCATAATAATGGAACACACGTGTTCTATGCCCCGTGATTCGGTCATGTTCATTACTCTAGTTCATTGCCTCATGTTTATCTTATGCTCATTGCTTTTTGTTACTTTCATGCTTTTATAAACATTTAGACTTTGGATACCTGTCGTTCGTCAGTTATTATTTCTCGCCTTGCTCGCAGATTACAGACTTTTTGTGGATTATAAACCTGAAATCGTTTATTTTCCTATCATAGTTGAATTATAAAAGAGCTTAGCGTTTCACTTTTTTGCCCTTGGACTTCTATAGGGAAATAAGCCGAGCCAAAAAAATCGAACTACCCCGAAGACAGTGTTCTATCTGAATCAAACTTAGCATGTGTGAGATACATGAAGAGATGACCACCAAATCTTGTGGACTTTATTTTGGCAGAATTACATCAGGAAAATCATAAATAAGTAGCCTGTAAAGCTCTCTCTGGCGATGATACATGCTACTGCATGGAATGGAGTCAAGGAGAGTCCTCATGCTATCTATCGTGGCAAATTATATCAAGTATTTTTGCTGTTCCAGATTCCTTATATTCCGGGTAGGGTGGAATTCATGGCCTAGCATATACCAGACATACTCGACAGGAAACATTTCCAGGGATCTCTGGTCAAGGAAGGGTTTCAACACCTCGAAGGTTACTCCTGGGAAAACCGAGCATTATCGTGCTCGTAAATAGCCCTTGGGACGAGTGACGTGAAATGCAAAATAACAGATCGTAGGACCTGCTGGATGTATCGTTGTGCTGTCCAACTACCTCGTACCTCTACTAGAGTGGATTGGTTATCTAAGTGGTGGCATATACCATTACACTAGGAGTTACAGCGGGTGCCACTAGATAGCAAACTGAGAATGGTAGGGCTGACAAGATTTCTGACTCGGGCGAATGCAGTGCTTATTTGCTCCAAAGGCAGAATCGGGATTCATCACTAAACATGATACACTTCCATTCTATGCCTGCCCACGACCCTTGGGAACGGCACCACTCCAGACGCATTTGGCGATGTTTGGTAACCATTATCTATTATAAAAAGGCACACCTAGTGTAACAGTGCGGGAAACCATCACTTAGGACAGCAGTCCTCTCTAGTAAGAGGTAATATGACAGAACACACGCGATACGTCCAGCAGATCCTACAACGTGTTATTTTGCCTTTCATGTAACTTATCCAAATACAAGCACACTAACTCCCGGACACACACGACTCATCTCTCCCAAGAGTGTCTCCGTGGTGTTGAAACCCTTCCTTGGCCAGCAAAATCCCCAGATAAGTCTCCCAGTGAGCATGTTTGTGATGTGATAGACCGTCAATTGCACAACCGGAAAATTCATTTAATTGTTGTTTCTCTACAGAAAAAATACCCAATTACAGAGAATCCAAAAAATGATCCAAAAATACAAGAAAATAAAAGACATTCACAAATACAGTCAAAAGGTGAACAAAACACTTCATTGCAACAGCTTACTTATTGAGATTAATATGAGGGATCTGGAGCAGCAGAGTGCTTGGCATAATTTTCTACAGGATAGCATAAGAAATCCATCTGACTCCAGTCTACTCCGTACAATGACATGTACCGCCACCAGAGAAGCCTTTACATTTTACTAATTCATGAATTTTCTGATGTAATTGTACAATAATAAAGAGTCGTTTAGATATCATATTGTGATAATTTCTTTATCTTTTCATGTATATCACACATGCTATGTCCAATGGTCATTCTCAATGTGCTGTCTAGAGGCATAGTCCTAGTGTAAAAGTCTGAGGAGCCATCACTTAGAACAGCCTGTCGCCTTTGGTATGAGGACAGAACAAGTATGCACCCAGTAGATCCTGCAACGTGTTATTTTGCCTTACATGTCACGCTTCCAATGGGCTATTTTACGTCTTATCAAGAGGCGTCTTAACGTCAAGAGAGAACGTATTAACAGAGAGGCGGCGTCAAGAGAGAAAGTCTTAACACATTTTAACGATCAGTGTGCCAGCAGTCCTGCCTCCACCACACGTCTGGCAATGGTATGTAATATTACAGGAGGCTGTATAATGGACAATATTCATCGTTGGATGGTCGATAAAGAAGCTGGAGCAGTTTTAGCTTGACTCACTATTAAGTCTAGCCTTTCTCGCATTTGTCCTTCTGCACGTGAAATGTGTAGCTCCATTGACCCACTGGTCACGGCAGTCGGTACACGTCCCAGATTACGGGCGATTTGACGACAAAGTCAACGTGATTCCCACAGTGTGACCCTTTCAAAGTCGTTCAGTTGTGTATACGATGTTCGAGTGCGTCGTACAGGCATTCTAGATCGAAACTGATGGCAATTCAAAATTTAATACCAAACCAGAATATTCACAGCAAACCTCTGGCACCCTCTTTCAATAAGCCTTAGGATACGCACTTCACATGTGCAGGGAATGCTCTTGACTTTCATTGGCGCCCAGACTTCAGTCATTTGAATGTCTGGTAGAGAGTATTTTACATATCGAAGTTGGTGTTTATCGGTGAATGCTTCAGCGTATTTCGTTGATTTTTTGTGCAGAGTGTATATTTCTCATGTTTTTCTCACGCTCATTTTCTCTTCGTTCAATTCATGTCTTTTTAATTAATCTTTTTAGACAATAAATGTCTGTCTTTCGTCAGATATTATTTCTCGCGTTGCTAGTAAGATTATAGAGAAATTTTGCAAATTATATCACAATCCGAAGTAGGCTCTTTTCCTATTAGAATAGAATTGTAAAGTGCTTCGTATTTGATTTTATTGAAATTATGAAATTAGTCAAAATTATACAGAATGTGTTTCCTTTTCGTCAATTTAATTCATTCAGAAATGTTAAAAGAACATTCAGATAAGACAAATGATTAGATCAGTGTAGTGTAGTAGTTTGAAATCGGTAGTAAGATTTTACTTTTTGCTTCTTTCTTATAAATACTAATTTGGTGCAAATTTTCTCATTTCAACTTTTGGTATAGAAATTTTACTGCATTGTTAACAGGTTATCGTGTGCTTGAGGCCATTGCGCGGCTATTTTATAATTATTTCAAAACAATTTTTGATTATTAAATAGCATTTTCCCATACCACATAAGCTAGAGATCACTCTGAAGGGACTGTCTTGAAAAGGCAAAGTACTATGAAGCAGCAAATGGGCTCTGAGGGAACTAAGATACTTTCCTACAATTAACATATTCACACATTTCTAAAAATAAACACATAAATACTCTATGAGAGGAATTTCAGTGTACAAACAAACGAGACATTTTGCGAAGATTTTATTTCTGCTGTCCAAATATGCTCTCAAACGATATATATCGGGGTTAACTTAAAATATAGTTCATCGCCGTTTTGGCAACGTTTGGCGTTTAATCTATTGATGTTGTCCAATCAACTATCATATATCCATTCGGATTTTATTATTTGGAATTTTTATTAGCAAAGTGCTGAAATAGTATTCGAAAAACAAGCCGCGTATCACCGCAAAAGCACTACTGCCACCAACATTTCGCTTGACAGGAAATGCCTCTCATATCAGAAAATGAACTCAATAATATGTTTTAATTATCAATAAAAATATTTTCAAAAAGTAATATTATTAGCAATGGGGTTTCTCTTTAACTAAAATATGAATAACAATAGCATTTATTTTTTTATGAAAAAAATTTTCATCCAAATTTTATAGGTAGGTAGGTAGATACTTAACTAACGTCGAACTGGAGCAATACAACAGGCTATTGGCGACGGTCCAGGATCAACATCCGAAGGGGAAGATCCGAGGACAACACCACGTAATTTTGAACCACGGTCAGATGACGAGGTAATATCTGAGCTGGCACCCCACTCTCCAAACTTCCACACCACACCAACTTGAAGACATTTGAGGCCACGACAGATTTAGCGTGCGCCCGCCCCCTTTGTACACGCCGGTCTTTGGTTGGATTCGAACTCGCAACCCACCGGTTGCTAGTCCGTTACTCTTCCAACCGGGCTACCGCGGCCCTCCAGATTTCATAAGACGACTTGATATTTATTTTATATATTTACTAAATACTGAAATTCGTAGTGATTACATTATGATAAACAATAATTTCCCATTTAAAAACACGTGGGCAGTGAAATAAAATTCAATTTTCCATATACATTTTTAAACAGACAACTCCTAAATAGATTGAAGTGGGGTGCTAGATCGGTGTTACCTCGTCCGATCGTGGTTTGAAAATTTCGACCGTGGTTCGAAATTACCAGGTGTTGTCCTCGAATCTTTCTTTTCGGGATTGATTCCGAACCGTCAGAAGTAGCCCTTTATAGCCCTTTTCCAGTGCGACGTAAATTCAAATACTTACCAAGCTTGTTAAAGATCAAGTTTGTTGAATTTTAAATTACTCTCATTTACGAACTGGTATTCATAAATAATATAAATGTATTTTCGAAGAACCATATATGTATTATTCTGAATATAAAAATCAGAATAATCCTATTTATAAAATTATGAATAGAATCCTATTTATAGAATCAGAACATGCTATTTATACAATTATGATTATCATAACAGTATTATAATGTGAGTAATTTTTAAATTTCGAAAATCATGTGGTCAAATTGGATTATAAATTAACACTAATGCAAAAAAACGAAATAAAAATACCATTATTGTATTTCCTTTTTTTAATTAAAAATGAGATGGTTAACGAGCAATTTTTTTGTTGGATGATTATAAGTAATAGGAAGACTTTAGTAAATGGACAATTAAAATACTTTTCATTTGAATTGCTCTGTATTGTCTCATTTGCATTGTGTTGGTCTATGAAACATTTTCGTCCTTTTCTTTTTAAACTTTTATTCGACTCGAATGACTTCCAATTCTTTTTGCATCATCATATTATTTCTTCTTCATAAATACAATAGAACCTTGATTATCCAAGCTCTGATTAACTAAGTGTGAGAGCAATCCGAGACGAATTTGATACCGAGTTTGCTTGCCTCATGAGTTCAATTCCTCCCTAGGTGTACTTCTCTCTTCTGTGTAAAAACTTTCCTTGTGTGTGTACGTCTATTACTTGACGTTGTCTTGTGCTTGGCACTACTTGAGTAAAAAAAATCAAAACCACCCAACCTTATTTTATAAATCTTTTAGTACCTGTAGTAGCATGTATTACAGTAAATTTTCTGCATTTTGTATCTATACTCCTTCTTGCGTATTGTCCGTGTTTTTGGTTATCTGAGATGGCCTCAGATAATCAAAGCTCGGAATATAAATTTAGCTTTAATTATTTTTTATCTTTATAACCTTATCTGTAGATCGGAGCTGCAGCTGTCTACTCGCAACCCAGTTGAAATAGAGACCGTTAATGTCCATTCTGATCCAGTTTATGTGAATATAGTCAAAAAACTTAAAGTCCTTGGCCTATCCGCTGCAAGTTTGTATTGACAGCTCACGCATGAATAGTTGTTTTATTGCTGAAGCTGGAGTCTTGTGATCTCTACTATCTATGCCCCAGCTGGTCGACACTGCACTGCTTTCGACGGAGTGATTCAAAGTTTTACGTATTGCTCTGTTTCAGTAGCCCCAGTGTTGACTTCATCAATTTTCAAGAACTGTTATCCTGTCCGATTCAAGGGTTGCGCTGCAGGCTATTAACTATTCTGCTATTCCCCAGTATGTGGCCATCAAGAATTATATTTAAGAGATTTGTCTTCAAGAATAAAAATCATTGTCTTGTAGTGGATCTCGGGCCTTTGCGGTGTCAGAGGCAACGAGGATTTTTTTCAGCCAAGAAAGGAGCAGCAGTCATACAGAACTTTCAGTCATCGACAAGCCTTTAACTCCTAATAATTTCTGATTCGGGATCGTTTTAAGGCAAGACTAACCCTCCAAGTGGTTTTGGCGAGATATCTCGTTCGTCAAAATCTGACCAATTTTGCAAAATGACGATATATCTCGTCATCAAGATATTGCTAATTTTTCGATGATGTCGATTTTTTTTCAATGACGAGATATCCTGTCCATCAAGATGTGGTCAATCTTGCAAATAAAGAGATACGTCGTCGAGACAACCACCGGTAGGATTAAAGAATAATTCTTTAAAAATTCTCCTAATCCCCTGTGAAGCCAAATCTTGAACATCACGGATGAACCCAGAAAAAAAGGCTGTGTAGACCTTTCGTCTCGTCACTGGCCACGACTGTTTAGCTCGACATCTTCATCTTATCGGAGTTCTTCCTAACCCCCACTGCAGGATCTGTAACCTCTATGAGGAAATGGATAGGTCCCATCTCTTCCGCTGTACCATGGGGCCCCATGGCTCAATTGGTATGCTAGCTGTGCAAGCAAACTGCGAGTTGTGGATGGCCCAATTTCGAATTCTGTAACTCACACTAGGTGTATTTCTGTCTTATGTGTCAGTAAAACTTTCCTTGTGTGTGTATGTCCATTACTTAACGTTCTGTCTTGTGTTTGGCACAGCTTTACCAAATATGACCTTTGCGCCATAAAGAACCAATCAATACGCTGTAAAGCTCTCTTTGTTCCTAGACTTCATGAAAGATTCTAGGAGGCGAGGGACCGTATAGGTTTATAGACTTTATTTCCATCTTATAGCTTTGTTCTGTATTCTTTGTATTTTGCGTTCACTTGGTTTTTTTGCTATTTGTTCTATAGTAACGTATTGGAAATTAAAAAACTCAATTACATTATAAAATTTTAGCTTTAAGTTTCTTAAAACATTTTTCATATAGGAAAGGAGTATAATTTTCTCAAAAAGAATGACAACAGATTTCATCTCTTCCTTCCAGTAGTACTCCTTTGGGTACATTAAAATAGTAATTTTTTTACCTTAAAGCATAAAAGTTTATTCAATAATTTTTGCTTGCCCATTCAGCTACATACTAATGTTCGGATCCATAGGAGGAATTGATATCAAATGGGGACATTTAGGAACAAAACCTCTCTTAAAAACTTTTTCAATAATTTCTCTCATGTTCTTAACTAGTCGATAAAAAAAATTTTGAGGAGAGGGTGAAAGGAAATTTTGGATTGTAACTATAAGTAAGTAAATTAGGTAAACTTACTAGAGCCATGTTTTCGAGGTTCAGATAAAAATATTAGATTATGTTCTAAACTTTGTATGAGATTGATGTGGTTAATCCGTCCCCAATGTGGCATTCGATGATTTAGAAATGAGATTCTAAAAATTATTTTTTTCATAAGTATGTTTGAACGAAACTAAGAGAATTTACATTTTATACTGTCTCTGCTATTTTTTACTTTCGCTGAGTTTAAGAATTGAGTGCTAAAATTAGAAATTCGAATAAAACCTTGAATGTTCAAAGCAATAATCCGTACTCATATGTACAAGAAAATCCCAAATCAAGAACAAAGCGTTCACATTGAGGAGTTTTCTAAATGGAATATTAATTCAAGTATTTAAGTCGCTGAGGTCACAAAGGCATTAAAATTTTATATAAGATTGAAATTGTTTTGTTTGATTTTAATCCCTTTATAGGATAAAAATAATAAATCGGGATACCCTGTTGGTTATATATATAACTTGTTGGAATAATTCCTTTCGTATCAGATGGATTGGAGAATATGCTTCCCTGACAATGGCTATTTTACCTGTTTTAGAAGATCGCAAAATTTTCAATGATTCTTAAATAGTCGAAATGTATAATGTTGGATTAAAATGTTATTTTGAAGAAATATTTCAAGAATCTAGAATAATTATAAGCTATTCTATATGAACTACGGACCGCTAAAAACTATTAATATTTCTTTGGATTGATATTTAGTGTTTGTTTATAATTGTTTATGTTTGAATATGATGAAATAAATGTTGTACAATGGTCATTTTATCTTATCTTATGAGCCTTTTATTTTGTAAAATTTAATGACAGAAATCGGGAGTTATTAACTCTCTGAGAGTCACAAGATTTTCGAGTAGTGTAGTATTGCTATTACCTCAACACACATAATGACAAATAATCACATCAATTGATTGTAAGAATCCACGGATTCTTTCAACCATTAGAAAGATCCTATTGGTCATTTCCTTACAAGTGAATCCTTTGGAAAGATGCTATTGCTCCTTTCTTTACAAGTGAATCTTTGGAAAGATTCTATTGCTCCTTTCCTCACGAGTTGAATCGTTTGGAAATATTCTATTGTTCCTTTTCTTACGAGTTGAACCTTTTGGAAAGATTCTATTGCTCCTTTCCTTACGAGTTGAATCCTTTGGAAAGATTCTATTGCTCCTTTCCTTAGGGTATAATCCTTTTAATTATTCTACTGCTCCTTTCTTTTAAAGTGTACCCTTTGGAAAGATTCCTTAGTTCCCTCCTTTAGTATAGAATCATTTGGAAAGATTCTATTTCCCCTTTCCTCATAATGGAATCCTTTGGAATGATTTTATTGGTCAAAAAAATTAAAACTGATTAGAAGTCATGTAGGGAATATTGGAGGTTGCAAGGTGGGATTATGTGTGTGAAACCCTCGGCGGATTAAACCGTTGTAGATTAAACAATATTTGGGGCCAAAAGGCAAGAGGGGCTGGAAACATGAAAAATATTTCCTACTGTAATATGCATCCTGGTTTCTAAGTTTAAAAATGGTAAAAATCTTTTTCATTTCATTTTTAAAAAGTTGTACATGTATCCAAAGGAAAGGAGCAATATTTTCGCATTTGTAAAAATATTGTTTGAAATGTAAAAAATTGTAAAATTTTTAAAAATTGAGTATTTAAAACGTTTATTTTTATTTGAGGGGTTCTGTCATATAATTTGAACTGGTCCCGTTATTTACCTAGTACCGTGGGTTCAGAGTGGACGTGAGGGCCCTGCATCCACCATTCGCTTCTGAGTTTGGTCTGTCGTTCAACAGTCAGAGCAGACTGGAAACTTACTGTTCAATCCTCTGGGCCTCACGAGATTTCTGAGTAGAGCATATTTTACCGCAACACACAAAACAACTAAATAACAACATGTGTTGGTTGAAAGAATCCTAGGAAGATAAAAATTGGTTAAAAGTCATGGCAGGGAAAACTACAGGTTGCAGAAGGGATAAATGTGTATGAATAGTAGCTAAGGGCGTTAAGAGCATTTAGTTAAAAAACAAACACTTTTTATGATTTTTGTAAAAGTCCTATCATCTTACATGAATGCATTTTACACATAACAAAAATGTAGTTTTTTTAGTGTGCTCCCTCGTGTCTCATCAATCTTCCAGAACACTCCTACACATTCGAATATCAAATGAAAAAATATTGACTTAATTAGGGGCTGAAACCTAGAATCTTTATAGATTTAGCTTTAATCATTTCAAAGAAGTGAAACCATAGAGAAGACATAAAGGTAGAGCACATGTAGGGTTGCAATCAGGAGGCACGAGTTCTGGTAATTTGAAGCACGGCGAGAAGCTTTTCTGTGGGTTTTTAAATTAGGATGGTAGGGATTGACGAGCTAAACGCCATTGTTTTAGTCAAGAAAAAGAGTCGAATCCTTCTTAGCATCCAATTTGTAAGAAAAGAGAAGGAAAAGGATCACCCTACACCCACCACAAAATGTCACGATTTCTATATTTGCTTTTTTCTAATATTTAAAACGAGTTCTGTTGCATTGCTGGATATTATAATTATGTCTATTTTGTGTATTTTTGTATTATGTGACATTTTAAGAACAATATCAATGCTTGAAAGTTGATAGAAAATGTTTTGGAGCTACAAAATTATATGTTATTCGAGTAAATGGAATGTTTTACGGTTATACGCAAAAATGGAGGTTGGAGACTCGGCTTTGATAAGTGTTCACCTAAGTCACAGGTATTTGTGTATAAGGAGGTAGTGGAAAGTTTTTTACAATCAGTTAGCCCATTTGAATGGGATGTTCTATCTACCCGTATTCCTCCTCTCTAGGTGGGACGCTAGCCGTTAGGGTCAAAGAAGATTTTGAATGCGATGAACACTAACCTATACGAGGAAACCAGAGCACTTTCACGGTCACCATAACACATGTTGGTTTAATCCCACATCAGAAACCTACGTTACTCCAACATAGACATCCGTGTCTCTTTTTACTTGCTTAAGTGGAGTTTTTCTTCACGTACTTAACGTATAGCAGCTTTTAAAACTGATTATGCCGTACGTTCACAGGGGAAAAGTGTAAGGAATATATGAAAAGGAGAGGATATCAGGTGTCACGTCTTGATATTTCTTTTTTCAGTTGTCCCATTACAGCAATTTTCATTGATAGAGGCTTGAAAGAACTTTGGTATAAGTTTCTTTTACTATTTCCTAACATTGCACTTCGAGACGGATCCAGGACCGTCGCTAAAAGCCCGTTATGCTTCTCCTGGTGCGATGTTAATTCAAATACCTACCTACCTAACATTGAAAAGTTCACGAAGAGAAATTAAAGTAAAATATTACAACAGAATATAAAAAAGAAGAAAGTCGAGGGTCATAAAATGTCAAAATCAGTACTATTATGGTTAAATGTTAAACCTGTCAAAATCTAAGAATAGTATCCTTGACTTATTTATTCGCCTTTTTCTGGTTTGTGCTCAGTTTTGCTGAACTAATTATTTTTCTTTCAAATATAAAATAACATTAAGAACGTTTCAATTTACTTTTAAAAACTAAAGCAAACTGTCTTACTTTCGTGTATCGAAATTCCGAAGTGGAAATTATTCAATTATTCTAGAAAATTATAAATTAGATTGACTTCAAGAAAGCCATCGTTTGAATGGTTATTTTATGTAATGAATACCAATTTTTCATTGTCCAATAAAGATGCTATCTAGATTGCAAAATGGGCGCGATACTTATTCACATATCCAATATTCTTAAAATAGGCAGGTAGTTGATTAACGTCGCACTGGAGCAATACAATGGGCTATTGGCGACGGTCCGGGATCAATCCGTAAGGGAAAGATCCAAGGATAACGCCTCGTAACTTTGAACCACGTCAGATGACGAGGTCAACACCTGAGCTAGCACCCCGCTCTCCAAACCAGCATTACGCCAACGTGAGGACATTTGAGACCACGACAGATTTAATGTGCAGCAGGCCCGTGTGTACACTACGGTCTTTGGCTGGACTGAGTTTCGAACTCGCAACCCTGCGCTTGCTAACTGTACCACGGCCCACCCAATATTCTTGATGTCCGATATTATGAAACTTGTCAGGCGAATGCTGACTCATATCTCCTAAGGATTTTGAATCATAAAACGCGTTTATTACAGAACTACACACATTTAATTTATTTCAATAAAGACAGTCTTAGGATTTGATTCCCTACAACCTATTATCTTAAAAACAAACCAATGCTGTCTGTTTAAATTTTTCACTTTAATATTTTAATACCTTTTATTTGATCGAACAAAATTTGCAGTAGTTGAGATATTAACAATTTTATTTTGTAAACCATCCAAATATAACTGCAGTGTTTTGTTATTGTTATTTTTATTTCAATTAACGTCACACTGGAGCAACACAACGGGCTATTGGTGACGGTCCGGGATCAATCCCAAAGGGAAAGATCCGAGGACAACACCACGTAATTTTGAACCACGGTCAGATGACGAGGCAACACCTGAGCTGGCACCCCACTCTCCAAACTTCCACACCACGCCAACGTGAGGACATTTGAGGCCACGACAGATTTAACGTGCACCAGCCCCCTTTGTACACGACGGTGTTTGGCTGGATTCGAACTCGCAACCCTTCGGTTGCTAGTCCTAACTGCAGTGGAAAATATACTGGCATTACACCACACATCCATTTATCCTAGAGAATTTCCTAATTATATATTTTGGATGATAAACAATAGCGAAATAAGCTTACACATTTTTGTTTATAATTTCCAAAAGAGATAGTTTCAGGCATTTATTAGTGTAGTTCTGCTACAGTTTTGTAGCTAGTCACGGAATTTTCATTGGAATTGCGCCATTTTTAGGCAAAATATCACAGTTAGATGGTAGTCGCTAAAATGGGATTTTAGAAAAATTTTCTAATTCTATATGGTAGTGACAAAGGCTCATACACATAATTATCTGTGAAAGATTTAGCAGAAAACGGTGTTTTCATTAGTCTCTTTTTTTAAATAGTCAATAATAGTCTTTCAATTGACTCACCGAAAATATTTACTTAAGTTTAATGTCAGGAGCTGTGGGACGTCTGGTGTCTCACCTACATGAAATGGTTATAAAGCAAGGTATATAAATAACATAAATATTCTGGCACATATATTATTAGGTATATATATATATATTAAGGCTGGATTTAAGAATATAAATATTTTCTTATTTTAAAAGAGTGTTCTAAATGGGCGGTGAAACAATAGGGTCCCGCGTCTCTTTAAAAAACTAAGAGATATGGTATTTTTAATTGACGTCGTATTGGAGCAACACAGCGGGCTTTGCGGACTGTCCTGGATCAAACCCGAAGAGAAAGATCCGAGGACAACACCACGTAATTTTGAACCACGGTCAGATGTTTAGGTCACACCTGAGCTAGCACAACACTCTCTAAACTTCCACACCACGCCAAAGTGGGGACATTTGAGGCCACGACAGATTTAACGTGCACCAGCCCCCTCTGTACACGACGGTCTTTGGTTGGATTCGAACTCGCACCCTCTGGTTGCTAATCCTATAATCCTCTTCCAACCAGGCTAACGCGGCCCCTAAAAAACTAAAAGTATTAAATCATTGTCATGTGCAAAATACGTTCATATAAGGTGATATGTTTTCACTCATAATTATTTTTCAAAAAGTTATTTTTTTGGTAAAAGGTCTTCCAAAGGATTAATGCAAGTATTTATTTTTCAGTTATCACGTCTGGTTTTCAGAAGAAAAAAAAATTGTATCAAATTTTTCATTCGAATGTTAGAACACTCGTGAACAGACGGAATTTGGAAATTTATGAGCAATGGATTAAGTGAGTATATGGATTATATTGCTGGCTGTGTATTTGCTACAAGAGTGAGCAGTAGAAAATTCTACAAATGCTGATAGCGGATTCTTTTGCGAACACTAAAATGATGTTTACTTGCTAAAATGATGTTAATGAAAAAAGAGAGATATTTATGTTCTGATTAATTTCGTCTCTATTAAATTAATTAAATCGAGCCAACACCAATTGTTCTGATAGCATATTTTACTGTACAACTCATTACAGATTGTGGTATTTTAGTCTTTGCTACTCGTATAAAATAGCAAGAGTTTTAATTGAAAATAAACGGAAGTCAGAATTCTATGAACAAGTGAAAGATTAAAACTACACGGACTTTTAATTTCCTTTAACTTTTTCGGGTGAGATTTTCTGGTTTCCATCTACTTGGAATAAATATAGCTAGGATATTAAGGATATATATATAAATAATCTAGGTATATTAAGACTACTAAGGTATACTATCCTTTGTTTTTCGGGTGTCAAGAAGTGCTCTAGATTGGTGGTAAGACATAGGAACTCACCTCACCTTAAAAAACTAAAAGTACTTAATTGTTGTTATTTGCACAATACATAAATATAAGTTAGTTTTATTAACCAAATAAGTTTAAAATTTTTGATAAAGACCTATAATTAGAGTTGAATTGGATGCGGAAGGAGAACATAACCCATAAAAATCATCCAGCTCTCATTTATTATAGTTTGTTCAAAGATTTCATTTTTCAAAATTAAGTGTTTTTAATACTTTTTTAGGGGTAATAACAACGATTAATTCAGCTTTCAAGACTGACCGCACTTTTACTGAAGTGATTTTTAAAATGTAGCGAAAGCAATTGTACAACTCACTTTCAATGTTATTTAAAAGGTAAAACAAAATTATCGATTTTCACCCATTTTAGGGTTTTAATCGTACCGACAGCAAACACTCTACACAAAATAAGAGTTGAGTTCTAATAATAACTAAAGCAAGGAAAATATCTACTTTTGCTTGTTTAGTGATTATGAAAACTATTCGTTGAAAATAATTTAATGATTCCTTTACCTAATATTTCGTAGAACGATTAGTTTTCAATCATTTTCTACTGAACATTTATAACCTATAGTATTTTTGCAGTGCCTTTGTTATCTATCACTGAGAGTTACAAACAGGATTAAAATTTACGTTATTAAAATTTTATTTTAATAACGTGTCCAGGAAAAGAAATTGGTTTGATGTCTATAGATGGAAAAACCGCTAATGTATATTTTGGGGGAAACATAAATAACTCAGAGAGAAAGTAGAGCTTCTATCACGAGAAAAAGGTCATGGTTTATTTTGTACCTCAAAGATTTAATTTATGATACGATCCCTTCCCATATAACGTTAGTTTTTATATATATGAGCATATTGCTTTTGCTGAAAGTTTATTTTTTCAATTCAAGATTCTCCTGGTGGTAGTGTGTCATTTCTCAAACTTGGCTACAAAAGAATACCAGTTTAAATCCAAGTACTACATTAACTCGTTTTAGATAGATATTTACGCGTACGTTTCTTTAAATAGCAACTTTTATTAAGCCACGAGATTCCCGAAGTCATCTGACCTCCCCCATGCTTGTCAGTTATCTACAAATCCGTAAACAAAACCCAATACTGAATTTTTCGGAATCGCTCCCCAACATTCCGTCCCCGCATTCCTATTGATCTTGTCAGATTCCCACTACTTTCAGCCAATGGGAAGCTCGCCTGCCTTACGTGGGCCTGTAAGGCTGACTCCTCATTGGTGAAGTAAGAGGCGCTGGCACTTTGAGCCCATATTCCTTTTGTTTTATAGTTGCATGGCACATAAATATCACCGTTGCGAACACAATAATTCACTTTTTATCCTCGACACCCTATTGCTCCCATAGCGTTGCTGTCAGGTCATTGCTGTTATTCCTACAATACTCGGTGCAATTGTTTGTGACTTGTAGATATAGCAGTCGTTCGTTCACAATGGTAGGCAAATACAGTATTCTGCTTTTAGCGATTGCCGTGGTCGCGGCTCTGATGGTGGTCAGCTTGCCCGGAGGTGCGAGAGCAAGTCCGAGTATTGAGGATGGGATCAACATGGCAGAGGCTATCCGCTACTTGGAAAAACTTGATAAATACTATTCTCAAATAGCTAGGCCAAGGTAAGAATGCATCTTTATACACTTTTTATGAACGCATGTGTTTATTTAAATTAAAATTACTTATTTGATACCAACCAGGATAAAACCGGTTTGTCACATGGTGGTCAATTTTTGCTACACGAAGGCTAATAGATCGGAAAACTTGTGTACAATTGTCAAAAAAGTATAATACTTCTCTTGTTATTCGTGTCCCTGGAATGGCACAGTCAAACAAAAAGTATCTTTTGACTTAGATTAATGCCTACTATAAATAAATGTGGGTTTATTTGTATTTCACATAAGGGTCGGTCTTAATATTTACTTAAAATTATTTTCAGAATTTTAAATAGTAATACCTTCTTTCAATGTCATTAAAAGATTTCCCATATCAAAATTACACTAAATATAACTGTTCAAAAATCGGGCTATAATTGCCGGAAACATACAAGGAAACCCATTTGGGGTCGATCGCAATATTTAAAATTTTAAAGTGCAGGTCACGCATATAGTGTTTTAGTATATTTCCCAATCTGCACTCGATTGTTCAGTTTCTTGGAATATAAGGTTTTATTTTCATTAAAACAAGTTCCTATTTCAATTAAACATTAAGAATTATTTCAAAAAATGTCTGGAGGATTGAAATTATTTTAAACTTTTAACTAGATTGAATAGTAAGTAGTAGCCAAATAACTAAAAAATCTAAAAACTTTATTTTGTAGATACATTTTATTTGATATAGTTTACAACTCAATAGGAGTTATCGGTCTTGTTTATTGCTTTTTGGATTCTTCAAGGAACAAAATAAATTTAATACACATTTAGGCTCCATAATGGTTACTAATTGCCGTGCGGCACAAGCTGATGACCAAAGTTGATCGCCAGAGAAAATTCGTGTCAAATCAATAGGATTTCCAGATTGATCAAATATTCTCTAAAGCGTTGAGACCCGTATAATTTATTGGCCACTTCAAGAAATCCGATACCAAATTGATAGAGAGGATCATCAGAGATAGGATCGGATCCTCTCTATCAATTTGCTATTTTGAATGGAACTGTTGTCCTCTAGGAAATAATAAATGACATATTTGATTGTTAACTTAGATTCAAAAGTTTTGAGCATTGATGTGCTAAATTAATATCTCAAACTAAAATATAAATTTATACCACTTGTTGAAATAGAAAATATTCAACTGGAAAGTGATTCTTCAGGACATCAGAGATCATGTCAAGTTCCAGTATGACATAATACGACACCCTATTTAGTTAGCCGTTAATCCGATGTACCTATGCCTTGAGCAGATATACATCCCCAAACAATAGAGAGATTATGCCCCACTTCGCTGAATTTTTTTTTTAATATTCCTGGTTGAATCTATGTCCACATGGTCTATACTGAACGATTGCACAGCGCTGTTTAGATGTTGATTTGTAGGATACTGTTAATTTCTCGAAAGCTTCGGCCGGATTAGTAGATTCCAATAATTTTACCTTTTAGCATTTTATCTAATTCACAAATCATTATTTACTTTAAGAATGATTATTGGCCTTCTAGAGAACATTTGACTTTGAAGTATTGTAAAATATGTGAAATTAATAACATTAAATTTGTATGGAGAACAAATTTTCTGCAAATAAATTCAAAATTCCATTTTGTGACGGATGTCACAAAGGAAGTCAAAACGATGCAGTTTTGAATATAAAGAACTGCATTCAAAAACTACCTAAAGGAATTAACTAAAATTTTGCATACCTAGATTTTTGACACGATTGCACTCTATGCACCTTTCAATTTGCTATTTTTGATTGTGAATTAATTAATAATAATTAGAAAATATTGCTTTGAAACTAAAATAGGGCATACACTTTGTTTGAGGTATTCAACAGCTTAATTTAACATAATTTCTCTTTAGCTGATTATTTAGGAAAGTATAAGAAAAAAGACAGAAACACTCATTTAACTTTAGATCTTCATTTCAATCCCTAATACTATAATAACTAACGCATTATAGATTTGAGCAAAATAAATGCATTATGTATGAATTCTGGCTATTTTGATCCAGAAATTCAGAATGTGCAATCGAAAATAGGGGTTACCCTTTGAAAAACTTTTGTTTACATAAAATTTAATATGAAGATGGACTCATATGCAAGCAAAATTCGTATTTATTTATAGTAGACATTATTCCAAGTCATATAACGCTTTTGTTTTGATAGTACGATTCCAGGGATGAGAATAACAAGAGGTGTTCGGATACTTTTTTGACCGGTTGTACATAACATTTTTGTTATAAGTAGTTTTGTGTAGCATTTATAAAAGTATGGATGATACATGGATGAAAGCTCATTAACTTTAAAATAAGTATGTAGTACCACAATTTACTTATTTTAAGGTTAGTGAGCTTTCATCCATGTATCATGTACTACTTTTACAATTTCCCATCTTAAACCTTACATACATGAATTAAAGAATTTCCCCTATATATTTTTTTATAACACTGTATTATGCTACTCTATTTTTGTCGTTTAAAATGTATTTAAAAGCAATATATCTAACCTATATGTCTGCTACCAAAATTTAATAATTCGGAGTACTACTAAGCTTTTATACTTTTCAACCAATAATAATAAAGCTTTTATAATTTCAACCAATATAATTTGCAGCTAGAATGAATATGATTGAAATGTTTAATTTGAACTAAATCATTTTCGACCCAGACCCTTTCATATAATTTTTTATATTTTTCACTCCTTTCATGACATGAAAATTTTTTATGCGTTAACTCCACATAGCCTTATGCAATTTGAGTAATCTTTGATTTTTGGGTTCTCTCTGCGCTGTTTGCATGTTCTTTTATTGGATGTAATGTTGAATGCCACAACACCACAGCGACAATGTACACTTTATTTTACCATTCGTTAAATTTTTCAACATAAAATCTTAATTTCCATATCGTGTTGTAGAGCTTTAAATGACTGAAAGAATGGTGCTGTAATTGTCTAAATCATGTGAGAATGGAGAAGTTGTGAACATGAAAACTGATTACATAATAATGGAATTCGAATTATGTATCATAAAACAAATTTATGGTGAAAAAATTTACTGAGCCTCTTTTCGACAGAAAAATGGTTCATAATTGAAATATGAAACTTGACTTTGATGCATGACACATTTCTGTGATTTTCATTGACGAATTTTAGATGTTTTTACACAAGATAACGAGTTGATAGTCTACATCAAAAAGCCTTTTCCTCGTAGACTCTACAAAACCTGAACTACATGATAGCATTCCTTCGCAATATTGCCTCCTCCAATATCGCTATCAAAATGCAAAACTAAAAGCCGTTCAGTGTTTTTTATTAATTTACTTTTACGCGTTTCAATTTTAATGACATCCTAATCTGTAAATTTTTGGAACTAACATTTAATGAAACAGGTTTCATTTAAATGAGTGAATTATGCATATTATTGTATTTTTAAATAAATGACTGGAGAGCCGAGAAACAGAACCGAAAACGAATTGATAATACCCACAATAAAAAACTGATTAAAATAATATTGTTACTTTACATGACGTGTACACTAAAATAAGTTTTACTACTGTTTACTTGGCCAGAATAAAATTTAACATGTTAATATAGCTTCTAGACCGTGAAGAGAATATTTTAATGAAATAGATTTTCCAGCATATAAACAGTTGTTTGAAGGAACCTCTACTACGATTTCCATCTACCCACTATCCTAGAGTAATACTATCGCATAATATACAGTATAACTATTCTTGGACAAATATGGAGTCAGTGGGTAGAATGAAATCATTATAGAGAGACTGAGTCACTCAATCAACCACGAAAGGTATTGATAATTACACCTGGTATTGCACAGTAACAACTCCACTCCATTATCGACACTAGCTGTCATTAAAAAAGTCTGCCAGAATATTTGAATGTTCTAATACTTGACAGGTATTGTTATGAAAGATTGCACCAAAGCAGTAAGGTTAACTGCTGAGATTTTAATCTGTGCAGAGTAGTGGTTCCCCCCCCCCCTAATCTTTTTCCGGTTCACGGGGTCCTTAGAGTAACATATTTCCACGATGTCCTAAATTGGAACATAGACCTACCTAACACTTACAGTGCGCGATTGGTGAGGTTAGGATGGTTAAGTCAAAAATAAATGAAACAAGTATTTGAAATTCACAAACAATTTATGTAAAAAGTGTTAAATAAGTTCCTATTTTGAACAATCATAATATGTAATAAATAAATACTAATTAGTGGGACGGGTAAGCCGATTGTTCACTACACATCTCAAATCGTGTAATCAAAGTACACACACCTTTCCTATTCCACATTAATTTTCGCACGATACTTGCTTTTCATCAAAGCGACCGCCGCAAATCCTGCTTTGCACAAAAATCGATGATTAAGATTCTCTGAACTTTACTACTTAGCAGAGGGTAATCATATTTTTGCTGATAACCAAAAGTCAAATACATGCTGTCGAATTTTATCTTCAGTGCATTCCTTTCAGTTAATGGTTATTATAATATTCATTACATGTCCCTATCATGAGATGAACACATCGATGGTCCGATTCCGAAACCACGTGGTGTCCTTTGAAGGAAAATATTGAAATATCTAGGGGTGCCTATGTAAGCAAGCCACTGCTTTCCAGAGAGCCAAGGCTCACAGTTTGGGAACCACAGATGCAGAAGGTTAAGTTAGATGCATTCTGACTATGCCAAAAGGGACCGGGGCGTGTGCTGGTGATATATTTGCTACCTATACTCCCCACTTGTTATGTCCCCCTGATTTAATCTGGGCAAAGACAATATAGCTCATCCCTTCGCTTTTCCCCCATTTTTGCTTGACACTGATCCTAGCAATTTATTCTATTAAATTGGAAGTTTCTTGGAAATAAATAATATATTTAATTAAGACAAAAAAAACTTTGAGCGTGTAAAAATGGACGGATTTAGTCGTGCAATTCTCATGTATTGTCTCAGTTTTCTTTCTACAGTGCCTAATATCTACGATCTCAGGACATGTTTGGAATTTAATAATTCACTTAATTTATTCAATTTTCAACGAAATTTGATTGCAATTCACGAAATTACTAAATAAGAATATGCTTTCGTGGAAATAGGTTTCATCATATTTGTTAGAACTAATTTATTTATAAAGCACATACCGTAATTTCAGAGTAGATAAATGGCTAAAATTCCTTTGATTCTTTCATCTCTCTCTGAACAAAACTCTAACCTTTGTACTTTTAACAGATCCTTTACACCAATCCATAAGTCGTATTCCAAAAAGGGAATAGTGATATAGCGTGCAATTGATTTTTATATTTCCTGCCTACATAAATACATTTCTACGTATTCGCGTAATTCGATAGATTTTTGAAAGCACAAGATAGTTACCTCAAAAGGCGAATAAATCCACTTGCACTGAATAATTTAGTCCTGGAATATGAATTTGAAGACGAAATCTCTCGTCAGCATATCAAAATTAAAATCTTATTTCATCAAAACTTTCTACATACCTTACAACCACTGGCAGAACATTTTTGATTTCTAGCTTATTGCTTTAATGTTCACACGCAGAAGATAAAATTTCGTTTTTTTTTTCAATATACAACTTCCTCATTGAGTAATTAAAAATAAGCTTTTTAATGGTAAGCATTTAGAAATATTCTAATCTTAGTTTAGGTCGTGAGACCAAAAGCTATTGTTCTTGCTCCAAGAACTCAATTTATTCTTACTCTAATTGATCGATTATAGTGACGTAGAAGCGTCCATAAAATTAAATCACAACATTGAATTGAGAAAACATAACAGGTTTTGAGTTTCACATTTCTGAATGCATTAAACGGTAATTTAATTAATTTTCTAAAGATTAAAAGTAAGTGAAAAACAGCAGTGGTTTTTGTTATTGGCAAATAAACGCTTTTTATAAACAGAATGCTTTTAAACACTGGTTTCTCTTTAAGAAAGCTACATTAGGGTATGGTTTGTCAATTTATAATCACTTTCTGATACACTAGGATTAATTGACCGGGACCTACGGCTTACAGTGGATTCGAACCCAGAACTTGTTGATTCAAGGGCAGGAGTGCTAACTACTCGGCTACATTGGAATTAAGTGTGGGATATATAAATAGAATTGTTAACAAACTAAAATTGTCCGAAGGCTAGTTTTATTTGGTATCGAAAGTTAGAATAATATTTTACGTGCCCGTAGTAGTAGAATTATAGGCGAAAATGTTGGGAAGTATAGTTACATGGATCTAATATAGTACACTAATTAAAGAAAGGTTGAATCGGTGTCCTAATGGAACACTGGTTTAGGAGACTGGCAGATAGGATTGCATAAATCCCACTCAATTTATTGAAATCAATTCTTATGAATTTTTCAAACAAAAACAAAATGTTCATGTTTCTTGTTTCCAACTCAACATTTTACGCACTTGGTATTCCAGATTTCTTCCCTTTTTCCATAGTTTTCAGTCAGATGTAAAATAATTTTTGTGAGTTTAATCCTCTTGGTGGTTGTCTCGACGAGGTATCTCGTCATTAGCAAAATTGGTCAGATCATGATGGACGAGATATCTCGTCTAAATCACTTGGAAGGTCAAGGAAAAAATATACTATCTCATCACAAAGAAAATAATATCCTATCATTATTGTAAAATATACTTACCTCGTTTACCCTTTGACTGCTGATGGAACATATATCCCACGGTTGTTGCCGACATGCTTAAATTCCGTTGTGTAAAGCTTCATATTTTATGGAACAGTAAAGGATTTCTATGTAGAAAGAAACTTTCCATGCAGTAGCAATCCTACTTGCGATAATAGAGCTCCTGAGAATTTCAATACATTTCACGACACATTTCATGTGGATTCCTTGTCACGTAGGAATACTGGGTAATGAAATGGTGGATGGACTTGCGAGAGCCGGCTGTAATTCAAATTTGCCCAAGGGAAACTGCTTTGAACTTAGCTTTGAATTAGACTATTTGCACAAAAAAGGAAAGAAAGTGTCTGATACAACACAACACCGTTGGTGTAAAGGACAAAGACTTGAAGAAATAAAGACAACTTCAAGCTATATAAAGAACAGACAGCATTATCAAAATTTGGAAGTAGTCACTATGAAATATGTGGAAGGAAATAAGATTTACCCTGACTGTCACAACAATCAGGTAACGGCATAGCCAGTCCTGACTATGTACTGTAGTGTTTCGGGGTGTCATGGAAGGACGTTCAGGATGATCCGAGACTTCTTTTGGACATTTTTCGCAGAAAGGACATCGTGGAACTGATCTAACCTTGATTCCGGAGTAAGAAAAAAAATTCCTTTAATCATACCCAGAAAAATGAACTGATGTCAATTGTAGAATGTTCTGGTTCTTGTTTTCATTTTACTGAGTATTTCAATGCATCTGTTAGGATATTTGCGTTACTAAGTTAAAGAAAACTGCGACAGATATGTGACTGGCCACAAATTCAAATTCAGCAGGTGGAAGAGAATTTAAATTTCACACCTGAGTTCTTGGAGATCAATAAAATTCACTGGGAATCAAAGGATTAGAGTTGTTTTTATTGATCCAGGAAGGTTCTAAAATAATTAATTCAAAATATATTATTTTCAGATTTTATTCTTAGCATATTTTGTTGGTCTGGTATTTTCCATCAGGTGTTACACTTCCTTTGTCAAACATAATAAACAATAAATATTTGTGACCCTAATAACGAAGCACATATATTGTAGATTCCCTTTTCCCAATTTTTCCTGAAAGGTAGTCTCCCGAATAGAAAGATACGTATCAAGGTGGTTCGCAAGGAATGCAGCAAGCTACATTCAAGAAAAGATAGTTATTACGGATACCGGAGTACGATGGGCAATTGTTTCGTAAATAAATTCTACGATTGAAATAAAAGACGCGTTTGTTGACTGATGCTGATTGGAGAAAGCGAGTTTTCTGCGTTCTTGGACTTTTATCCTAATTGATTCAGATGTTTTTCCAGGTGATTACTTTTGACTGTCCTCATACCATTCATTCCATATTAAAACATGCAAAGAACGTAGGATTCTGGGGAGTTTTAGAGATCTTCAAAAGTCTGTATTTTAATTAAATCCCATTGCGAATTTAAACTAAACTTCATCACGGATTAATGTTTCCCTGTTATAAACAAATCCATTCTGACGATAAATGGAAAATATATTTTAGCAAAATTACTTCACTCCTATTGAGCTTAGTAGAGATAACCAGATGATTAGGAAGTTAATTTTAATCTGGATAAAGAAAACATACATAACTAATAGTTAGAAAATCCATTCTGTCACTATTAAAGATCACAAAATTACCCTTATCTGCAGTTGAGGTGTTTTAAAGTAACCTATTGTTATAAAAATAGTGAAGACAAAATGAGATAGGAGTCATAGTTTACTGTTCTTTAATCCTTCTGGCCAAATAGTACATGAACCGAAAGTGGAAAGGTTGATTACGACAAAAATGTAACACGCAAACAAATCTGTTTTTTTTTTTAAATTTATTTTTCCATTTTTCTTTTAACTCATTTATCTCTAATATAAATATGATATTTAAATAATTCACTGCTGTGATTTTTAATTAATCCTCCTGATGGTTGTCCCGACGAGGTATTTAGTCATTAGCAAAACTGATCAGATCTCGATAGAAAAAAACTGACCAGATCTTGATATCATTAAATAAAAAATTCGGCAATATCCTAATGACGAAATATCTAGTCATTAGCAAAATTAGTCAGAACTTTATTGACGAGAAAACTCATCATTAGCATAATTGATCAGATGTTTACTGACGAGATATCTCGTCGAGGGGTTAATGTTCTGTTAATAATAAGCAGAAATGATCAGTAGTGTTGCCCGGGCCTAAGAGAAAACTAAGTTAGATCGGATAAAAATCATCTAGAAGATTTCAAGTTATCGGTTAGTTTTTATGACGCAAGGCCAGCATTTGGTCAAGATGCGCCAAGTCTAATCAGTGCTCATGTAGGAAAAAGTGACGATGGCTCGACAAACCGAGGCCATCGTTCCGTCATGATGGCCACGGACAAACCCAACCCAGTCTAATCAGCCCTCATGTAGCAAAAAGTGACGACAGCGGGACAAACCCAACTCAGTCTAATCAGCTCTCCAATTACAAAAAGTGAGGATAGATCGACAAGTCAAAACCGTATTTCTTCGATTCATCTACCATTTTAATATAAGGATTTAAAACTAAATAAACTTTTATTCTTACCTAACCTTTCATCTTTTTTTCTTATAACAGTGAGTCGCATTGATAATCATTAATTGCTAACAAGGGTCATTGATATCGTAAGCATACCTTATTTGACAACTTTGTCCCTGATGTTTCTTACTTCAGGATTGTTTCATCAAGTCTCACTTCAATATATACATTTAATACATCTTAGTAATCTTATAACTTTAAAGCTAGAAAACTGAATTTTCGATTTTTTTTCTCTGTGGTTAGATTTTAATTGCTTTTTGTGCTATGTAATTTTCGTATTATGGTTTATGAGGTAATTTTTCTTGTATAAGTGCACTGGTTTTTTTTTATTTATCTGTTGCATGTCCTGTACATTTGATCTTATTTCGCTGTTAAGTAGCTGGCGTAATCTCTTTAACAGCACGAACAAATAAATAAATATGCAAAGATAATTCTTTATTTGAAGAGAAGTAAATCAATGAGACATGTTTTTCTTGACTGAACAAAACAATCTCCTTCATTTGTGTGGGTCTTTCGATATTAATTTATAATCCAATTTAATGCAGAAGGGGAATAATAAAATGAGTTTATTGAGTAAAAATAAAGATATCCATGAAATGATGCTTGAGGCCTTTTACCCTTTGTGTCAGTATCCATTAGTAGTGAAGACTCTTAAAAAGTTCACGGTCCACTTTAAGGAAGAGCATGCCACAGCCTAACTCCGCCCTTAGAAAGGGTAATGGACTCTGCCTCACTCAGGTTATACAAATAGTGTTTACAAGTCCCACACTTGCATAGATGTCAAATTAAAATCTCCAACTCTATTGTACATCTGTATTACTAAGTTCGCAGTCAACAAAACTTAAGAAATTGAGTAAATAGATGAAAGAGAAGACATCATTTTTCACACTGTTTGGAAAATAATTCAATTATCTTAGTTTGTCAGCTTCAAAGGGTTTTTGAAAGAAATATCCTTTCGCTTCAATGTTAATAATTGGTAAAATGAGATTGTGTTGACAGTGCATTAACAGGTTATTTACATTTTGAGATCCTCTCGTTATCGATTTAAAAGGTTAGTTTACCTAGTGCATAATTTCATCACATTGGCATGTTTAAAAGGGTTCACTTAACAAAATGCAAATCACCAGCCTACATTAATTTATTTTAAACAACAGTTTAGGGTTTATATTTTGATGGACTAAATATAAGTAACAATTTTTTTGAAGCTCTCTTTTATATTCAATAATAACAAAATGTCTTTTTTATTTAAATGATGCTTGTACATATTAAGAAAAACATGTTGACTACCGTCTTAGTCAAAAAGGTAGTACATTATAGTTAGATTATTTAAAGTTAACGGTTGTTACATGCTGTATATGAGAGGCATTTTCTGTCAAGCTAAATATAAGTGGCTGTAGTGTTTCTGCGGCGACACGTGTTTACAGTATGCACGTGTTTCCTGTACACGTGTTTCCTGTTTGAACGAGACGTCAGTTGGCTTGTTTTTCAATACTATTCTTTGACAATAAAAATTCCAAAGAATCAATTTCAACTATCTCAACAATCAACTATCATATTGATACATAATTGATTGGTCTACACCAATTAGATTAAACGCCAAACTTTGCCAAAACGGCGATGAACTATATTTTAAGATAACTCCGATATGTATCACACGAGAGCATTTGGAGACCAGAAGTAAAATCTTCTCAGGCCGTCTTGTTTGTTTACTTACTCTTGTACAGGGTGTTTAAAACTTCCTGTACAAACTTTAAGGGGAGATAGAGAACACAAAATTAACCCTTCTGGTGGTTGGCTCGACAAAGTATCTCATCATAGCAAAACTGACCAGATCTTGATGGACGAGATATCTCATCATAGCAAAACTGACCAGATCTTGATGGACGAGATATCTCGTTATTAGAATAAAACTAACCAAATCTTGATATCTTCAACATAACAAATTAGCAATATCTTGATGACGTTATCTCGTCATTAGCAAAATTGATCGGATCATGATGGACGATATATCTCGTCGAAACCACATGGAGGGTTCAGCCGAATTCACCTAGGAATGTATGCGAGCATGCACCCACCCGAATGGGTTAAGAGATACAAAAATGAAAGGCAGCAAGTTCGTGAACATTTTTTCCAGCTCTAGTTTAACAGTTAAGTTCAACTAAGTGCATTAGTGTACACTTAGTTTCACAGTTAGTGCTAAAAATCGCGACCGCCAACAGTAATGCACGCTTGACAACGTCGACGCATAGATTGCCGTGCATATTCAAAACTTCTTGGTCTTTCTTAGACATCTGCAGCCATGACAGGCGATGAGGTCATCTTCAGAATCTATGAGGTCTCGGATCCGATGCCTTCGAAGTATCCTGGAGGAAAAAATATAGGTACAGCTGTATCATACGCCTCGTTTGGTGGCATCACTCTTGGTGCGTTTTTTGACGCACTTTTAGTAGCGAGTTATGGCAGGTGAAGGCAACCCATCTTTATTAGGGCTATTCTCGTTTGTATGGCAACCTCGGCAAGCGGAAAGTTTCAATTTTCATTTCGAATATTCTAGAATTTTCTTTACATTTCCGTTAAATTGTCCTTTGATTTCATTGGTTATTTAAAAAATTTCCCAATTCTTTTCCATTTAATGTATGGAAGAATTCAAACGTTGTTTCAATTGTTTCCTTGACGACATAAAAAACGCGCCAAGAGCGTTGCCACCAAACGAGGCGTATAGTACCAAAATCTATGCATGACAAATCGGGTGATCATCGTGGCGACAAGTTCACTCCAAACAATCCATAAAGCCTCTTGCGGATACGGTCGTCATTTGGCATCCCACCTCTGACACCATTTTATGTCGGGAGATAGCGAGGTGATACGGAATCAGCTTCTAATTCATCTTGGAGATGAAGACACTCTCTATCACTTTTTGGGTGATCATTAGTATCAATAAGGTTTCATTAAGTAATTGTAGATTAGCTTTCTGGTTGCACACATAGAAACGAACGCTTGTTAGAAACATTTATGCATTTATTAAAAACTGATACAAAACTAAGAAGAATATGGATCAACACTTTACATTCCGTCTCCAATTCTTCTAAACACTGAATTAATTTTTTATCACATTCTGCATCACGGTTGCAGTTTGCACGCTTATGATAAAAAAACACATTTGTTAATATTATAGTTTGCACGTACTTAATAAAGAAAAAAAATCAAGACACAATAGCTTTTAAAAACATGGTAGTAGCAATTGTACGTGAGCAATAAAAATTAAATTTACGGAACGCTTTGCTTACGTTCACAGATGCTGTTGTCGCAGATACTGAACAGGAATTGTGTTCACTACCTCCCCTTAAAGTCTGTACTGGGAGCTATGAAATACCCTGTATAAGTATCTGGAATAACGCTAGATAGCAATATAACCATTCTATCAAGTATTGATAGTGTTTCTACTGTTTGTTTTCTAGTCATTTAAGGTAATATAGGTATTTATATACGCAGCTAATAACAACCGTTAACCCTTTATTTCTTAACTCTCATCATAAGTAGATAAGTCCCTGCGAAGAATGTCCAATGGATGTCTCGGATCCTTTCATGAAAATCATCATTCTTCCCTGAATGTCCTTCCATGACACTCAGGTATGTGGTAACTAGCCATGCTGTCAAATCGGGACTAACCATGTTGTTACCGTGACAGTTGTGATATTCAGGATAAATCATTTTTCTTGCCACATACCTTATTGCTTTGGCGTGACCAGTTCTAAATCTTGAATAAGTTCTTGTCTAACTTGAAATTGGTTAACTCTGCAGGTCTTTGTCCTCTATACCAGGGTTTGTGGTGCCCTGTTCCAGACATTTTCTTAATTTTTAAGCAAGAAGTCTATTTCTTCAATGCTAAGTATAGCTAAGTTCAAACCAGTTTAAATCGAGCAAATTTAAGTTACAGCTGACACTCGCAAGTCCGTCCGCCATTTCATTATCCAGTATCCCCACATCAGATGTACTGAGAATAATGAAAATGTTCCTAAATGACCTAACTTGTAGATATAGCCTTCTTTTTACCTGAACGGTAGAATAGCTTTACTCTGTTATAAAGTTGAGGTAGGTAGGTATTTTAATCAACGTCGCACTGGAGCAACACAACGGGTTATTGGCGACTGTCCAGGATCAAACCCGAAGGGAAAGGTCCAAGGACAACACCACGGTCAGCTGACGAGGTCACACCTGAGCTAGAACCCCACTCTCCAAACTTCCACAACACACCAACGTGAGGACATTTAAGGCCATGACAGATTTGTACACGACTGTCTTTGGTTGGATTCGAACTCGCAACCCTCCGGTAGATAATCCGTTACTCTTCCAACCGGGCTACCGCGGCCCGTTATGAGGTTGAAAACATGCCCCATTTAGAAAAGGAATTTGAAAGTCTTTCAGATTAGTTTTTAAATTTTCCGTGAAATATTCTTCCTTTTGACTGCTTAAAGGAGAGTTATTAATCGATTCAAGTAAGAAGTCCTAAGTATTCCATTAGGCTTTTAAGGAATAAATTGTTAGGGAAAGACAAAGATTGGGAGTAGAGGTTGGAACACTTGCCCTCTCGACGATAAGCTCCTAACCCACCGTTAGGGTCGAAAATATTTTGAAATCAGCGAAATGTTTAATAGGATTACTTTATTCTTAATGTAAAATCGCCGCTGGGAATAAAGTACTAAAATATTCTTACAATATTTTCCTTAGACATCCCAGATAATGAAACGATAATTTTCTTTTCATTTTACATAAAGAATAGAGTTTGTCTAAATTTTGGTTTAAATATAGATGAATATCATTTCAGCTACATTTTGTGAATCTGTCGGCTTCAAATGGATAGATGGTTTTGTTAAAATAGAAAATTCGGTAGGAATTCTGAAATTTTTGTGTTACTTTTCTCAAAAGATGTTAAATTATTTTATTTGTGAATTGTATCTAGACTACCACGTTTTCGCCAATGTGCTGGTTGGAGGACAATGTATCCATAAGCTGGCATTGAAGGGAAAAAATTGTACATGTACTAAATGTATCCAGCGGACTTTGGTGTCTAACAACAGTGCAATAAGTAAAAGGACAGCATTATATTTTTGAAACCAATTAAATAGAGCTTCGAAAATCATTATCAAAATAGTTCTAAGGATGTACCTAGGCAATGAACAATTCACAAATAAATATCTAAAATTTATTAACATTTATTATATAGGGGCGAGAGATAAGTGGAAATATAGATTTTCAGTGTTTCGCTATCTCAACACACTCATAGTAAGTTTATTTTATTAAATATTTTTCAATAATAAACGTTTTAATGTATCTTGAAGTGCTGCAAAATTAATAAACTCAGACCAAAACTTATTTGTATACATTTACCAAAAATCTTCAAACCTATACAACTAAATACGTCACTATGAAAAGTATAGCACAGAATACAATCTTGGCTTAGTACAAACCTAAAAATATGTACATTATGTATATTATTAAATAGTAAATGAAGGAACTGCCCACGGTGACATAGAGAGGTAGGTATTTTAATTAACGTTGCACTGGAGCAACACAACGTGCTAATGGCGACGGTACGGGATCAAACCTGAAGGGAAAGATCCGAGGACAACACCACGTACTTTTGAGCCACGGTCAGATGACGAGGTCACATCTGAGCTAGCACCCCCCCCCCCCTCCTGCACATAGTAACATAATCAAAAAATAAATTTTACTTTTTATTACACACGACTATTATATAACACCCCGATTAATAGTTGATATGAAAATTATTGATTAATTTATGAAATTTATAAATAATTTATATATAAAAGTGTAAGTTCGATTTATGTTGTTATTCTTGAATATGCTAAGCAAATTAGTTTTTAGATGGAAATATTTCCTTTTTTGCATTATTTCAAGTATTAGACAAAAGCTATTGAATTTGAAAGAAACAGCATTTCACACCAATTACTCAATTACTGAACAAAACAAACACCTAAGAGCATTTCAAATCGATATATGCCTCTCATTTTACTGTTCACTTTATTTTTCTGGAAATATAATTGCTATTACAGTACATTTTATATTACAGTTCAATTGCAATTACAGTTTATTTTTTATAATTCTTGAAACACCATCGTGTCCTTTACAGATTAGAAAACAATTGAATACTTGAAGACCTAACCTAAATTAACTACCATAAGCTTGTAAAAGTGATCCTATGTAATATCTATGAATTTTTATACTTAGATTACACTTAGAATTTTTTTAAGTAATATTTCGAATCTTGAATACATTTAATTTCGAAAAACTACCGTATTCTCAGATTAGAAAACAAGTGAACATTAAATACCAAATAACCTAAATTAGAAGCCATAAGTTTGTTGAAAACAAGTAATTGCATGTGATATTTCTGAATCTTTAATATCAAAGATTTTGTTTAAAGCATTTTACTACAACGTTAAACAAATATGGGACCACTCTATATCAATCGCCTTTATTTCGAAATAGATTAAACTGATTAAAACCTAACTATTCCTCCTTATTGTATCATGCATTACGAAGATGCGTTGACACGGTATGAGATTTTTGTCACTTAGTGTTTCATTTCTTATTAATGTCGATTTTCACCCTAACGGGAGATAAAACCTGATTTCCATTCATTAGTCCGCTTTCGTTGTTGAGCGTTGACTCCTTTATGGAGATATTTAGGACTTTTTCTGAACCGACTTCTCTTTATCTACACTACACTTCCATAGCTTTTTTGTTCACACTTTCCGTCATCAATTTTCAGTTCAATCGCTTCAGTTCAAACCTTGTCAGAAAGAACAAAAAAATTGCTGCTTCCTCTTCGGATTGTCTTCGTGACGATTAGAATTGTAGCCATTATATTTCCTCACTTGGCTACTGATTTAGCAAGAATAGCTGGACGGAAATATTATATAAAGGAGATTGCGATGATTAAAAGGAATTGATAACAGATCGTTCGAATCCTTGTGCCATAATTAATTTTTTTAAATGGATTACTGGTGGCTTTGTTTTCTATGTCTACTCAGGAAAATGTGTTCAAAAGGACTCGATAAATGGTCCATGGTTCATTGGTCAGTCGGTGAACTCGGAAATCGAATCTTTTCTGCTAAAATTCGTATTTAGAGAGCAGTTACGGACTGGGCCGGATGATCGGTTCTTGAAAATATAACAATCTGCCAAGCCTCAAAGAGGAAAGCCTGACTGAATTGTTGAAAGTACAACATGCAATTTTAAACAATTTGACGTTTAATAGATTAGGTGATGATTTCGGCAATATGTTAATTCACGGATATAACGCGATTTTTATTGTCATCTTGCGACAAAGATTGTCATTTGTTTGAGTCAAATGTTTACAGTCCAAACAAAGCCTGTGTCAAAAAAAATCGAAGCATCAACCAGTGTTTGATCGGAATGAAACTTATGCGTAAAGCAAATGAAGAGACAGAAGTTATAATATCAAATCTAAATATACTTTTATTATTTTATTATCGTAGAATTGCATAAAAAAGGTCATAAATTAGAACGTTGTAAAGCCCTTCTGACTATACATGCTGATTTGCCGTAGAGTCAAATGGAGTCTTTATGCTATCCTGAGTCAAATTATGGGAAGCATTTTGCAGCTTTGTTGCTCCAGATCCTTTATATTAATCCCAATAAGTAATATGTCGCAATGAAACGTTTTGCTCGTCTTTTATCTAACTGTATTTGTGTATGTCTATTTTATTGCATTTTTGGATCATATTTTGTGTTTTCTGTTATTGGATATTTTTCCTGTAGAAAAACAATAATTAAATAAATAAATATTCGGGAGGTGGTGCAATTAACGACCTAGTATAACATAGAAATGATGAATGGGAGACAGGTCTGGGGATTTTGTTGGCCAAGGAAGGGTGGGTTTCAGCACCACGGCGAGGTGAGCTGTGTGTGGTCGGGCATTAGCATGCTGATAAATGGAAGGCAAACCAACATGTTGAAGGATCTGCTGGACGTATCAAATTACTTCGTACTTGAAGGGACCAGTTGTCCTAAGTTACAGCTTCCCACACTATAACCCTAAGAGTTACAGTGGTTCACCGCTCACAGTAAACCGTAAGTTACCGCTCACAGTAAGTTATTGGCTACCGAACAACATTGACTACGTCTGGAGTGGTGCCATTTCCCGAGAGTCGTGAACAGGCATGGAATGGCAACATATCTTGTTTAGTGACAAATCCTGTTTTCAGTGATATGATGAGATGTAAATAAAAGTAATTGATGAAACATTTACTTTTATTATTTACATGAAAAAGAAATAATATTCCACTCTAGTGAGAAACCAATTGGGTAGTTTTGAAGCAAAGTATTCATTTGTAAGAAATATTTATTAATATCCATGCTACCGCAAAGCTCCCTCAAAACTGGAAAGGGACCCTGTCAAATCTGAGTTTGAGACACCGCTTATATAAGGAAGAAATTTTGCACAAAAGACACACTCAGAGAGATAAAAAAAAGTCTACATCACTAATAAAGAGGTAGTTAGGCAGGTTTTTAATTAATGTCGCACAGGAGTAACACAACGGGCTATTGGCGACGGTCTGGAATCAAACTTGAAGGGAAAGATCCGAGGGCAACACCACGTAATTTTGAACCACGGTCAGATGACGATGTAACACCTGAGCTGGCACCCCACTCTCCAAACTTCCACAATACGCCAACGTGAGGACATTTGAGGCCAGGACAGATTTAACGTGCACCAGCCCCCTTTGTACACGACGGTCTTCGATTGAATTCGAACTCGCGACCTCCAGTAGCTAATCCGTTACTCTTCCAACCGGGCTACCACGGCCCGACGGGTCATGTCAAATAAATTAAAATTAATTTGCAGAAAATGGGATGCAAATGTGAAAGAAATGACTCCTTTCTTACTGTGAATAGAAAACCAGAATCGGATTACATACCTTACTGTCAGAGTATTCTTGCTTATTAAATTACATTTTTATCGATAGCAAATCTTTGAGAAACTTGTGCCTAACAATGCGGTTACCATATTATTTTCTTCCAAACATTTTATCAGAAGGCTTATCATACTTTTTTTTTGTACAAACCAAGACACTTTTATACAGTGGTATACCGGGGATCAATAGACTGAGAACGAATACTTTAAACAGTATATCCTGGTTAATTTTGAACTAGTGTAACAAAGCATGACTGTAAAGTGACAGATTAAGGCTCTCACTTTTCTATGTATTACCAGATATTACTGACCAAAATACTTTTATCAATTCGCAATTATTACTTGAAGCAATTTACAATGGAATTAATATATCAGCTTAATTAACTTGAAGCTTCTATTTCAATTTCGCGGTGTTTACTGGTGTTATTTAAATTAGCATTGCCATTCACACCAGTTTCTAGGGCCATCTGGAGTATTTTGGATTAACTGTGAAATGGTTTGGTTAACCAAGCAGCGCTAAGCAACATCAAGTAATGGACATACACACACATGGAAAGTTAGACTCACAGAAGAGATAAATAAACAGAGGTCAAAGTTACAGAAATCGAACTTGCGTCGCCCACAACTCGCAGGCTGCTAGCGCAGTGGGCAAACCCACTGAACCTCGCATCAAAACAGCTCAAGAACAAAAATGGAAAGCATTGTTTTGTTTGACGTTCGCGGAGTTTTTTCATTTCACCTACAGCGTAATTAACTTCGCCATTTTCCAACGTTGTAATATTTATTTGCTTATTTTAGTTTCTCCCATCAACGAACGGGGCCGCGGTAGCCCGGTTGGAAGAGTAACGGATTAGCAAACGGAGGGTTGCGAGTTCTAATTCAACCAAAGACTGTCGTGTACAAAGGGGCTGGTGCACGTTAAATCTGTCGTGACCTTAAACACCCTCACGTTGTGGAAGTTTGGAGAGTGAGGTGCCAGCTCAGGTGTGTCCTCGCCATCTGACCGTGGTTCAAAATTATGTGGTGTTGTCCCCGGATCTTTCCCTTCGGGTTTGATCCCGGACCGTCACCAATAGCCCATTGCGTTGCTCCAGTGTGACGTTAATTCAATTACCTACCTACCCATCAGCGAACGGATTAGTTTTCTTATCTCTTGTGATTTTAGATATTTCTTTTAGAATTCAACGTAACACATCATTCAAGCCTAAATATTTATAAACTAACATTTTTTCTTGTATTTCAGAAAATATAAACTTATTTTCACATTTCCCTTTCCTTCGTTTCTCAGGTATGGACGCAGCACTGATCAACACAGGAGAAGCCCCCTCAGTGTGAGATATCCGTCTATTGAAATTTTAATTTAGATTGTTTTAGGTATTTTGTTTGTAAGTGTATTTCATTGTTAAGTTTTTCTTTTGTGAAAAAAGTGTAAATTATCTAAGCGTAGTCAAGAATTAAAAACCTTCAAAATATGACAAAAACTTAAAATATGTGAAATCGGTCGATAGCTATTTCAGCGGAGCAAAACGTCCACCGTCTTCAGGACAGAAGTAAACAACGAGAGGAAAACACGAGTTTCGATACATTATCCCGAAATATAGCCCGGTTCCCTTGAGTTGGAAGTCGAGTCACGTGGGTTTGTACGAGTCTGGTGGGTGACACAAGAAGCGTTTTGAGTAGAGCGACTAGGGTCATGCGATCTGGTGGATGAATAGGTTTCTACTGCTCCGGTCAGACTGAATAGCACTGCTCACCAAATCGCTCGCGACGATCGACCACCTGCTACTCAGCTGCGATTTACAAGTCGCGCCACCTGGGCAATATATTGTTTTCTTAGGTGGGTGACACACTAGGCACCTTGCGCCTCTTGATTCGGTTTCTATTTTTCTACCTGGCAGGGAAGGAGATCGGTTAAACCGCTAGGAACGTGCCTCCCATATCGCGAGCCAAACAGCGACGGTAGGTATTTTAATTGACGTCGCTCTGGAGCAACACATCGGGCTATTGGTGACGGTCCGGGATCAATCCCAAAGAGAGAGATCCTAGGACAACGCCACGTAATTTGGAGCCACGGTCAGATGACGAGGCAACACCTGAGCTGGCACCCCACTCTCCAAACTTCCACGCCAATGTGAGGACATTTTGAGGCCACGGTAGATTTAACATGCACCAGCCCCCTTTGTACACGACGGTCCTTGGTTGGATTCGAACTCGGAACTCTCCGGTAGCTAATCCGTTACTCTCCCAACCGGGCTACCTTGGCCCCCAAATCGAGACGAAAAGATGAAGTGTAACCCGAGCACTGCTTCACAAATCGACCCACGTGTTTCGACTCTTAAGTTTATCATTTGATGCCGAAAGCAATAGCAGTGATAAAGTATTCGAAGGGGCACCATTCTCGGCGATCGCCATTCATGCTTTCGCATATGGCAGCCTTCTCCTAACAAGGTTCCCTAAGGGCACATCTTCTTAAGGTGTGTACGGTCTTCTTGAATCAGAGGTACCCTAGTGATCTACTCTTTTCCTATTTCCAGGGTGTTAAATTCGTTTTACTGTGCCATGCATTTTTTTGAAAATAAGAATGAACACCAGTAAGAGGCACATGAAATGCTGTTATATATTTTGATTAAATTTTGTTTCATTTGGAGGTATGTATAAAAATGGATGCTATATACCGGGTGTCCCAAAAAAGGTTGTACCGCGATTTATCTTTTTACCATTTGGAGATAAGTAGGCAATATAAATTGCAAAAGTGCACCAAATAAGGTAAGTAATTAAGATATGTGAATAAAATTATCACGTGATAACAATTTAAGCGGATGCAGTTTTTAATTTGTATACCACCCCTCTAGATAAAAATCCGAGATAGCGAAAATGTTCCTTACCTGTATCCCTATCGTTGGTAAAAAACCATATTTCTGTAGGTTGAATAGTAACGGAGATACAAGAGTTTCTATTTTAAGGGGGCCGTATCTAATCTAGAACGGAAACTGACCCATGGCCAAGAATGAAGAGCTAAGTTCTGCATTGCTGCAGATGGAAAAATTTCCTTTTATTTTTATTTAAACCATTTTTTCTACAATATTTTTATTAAAGATTACATTGTCTACTATTATGCATTGTGATTTTCATCTGCAGTTGCAATACTACAGTACTTTGCAAATGTTGCACTTTCTGACCGAAAAAAATGCTTTTTAGCATTGTGTATGCGGTCCCTAATCTGACTGCTTGAACAGCTGTGCACAAGCGGTATGTCAACTTTTTTGCGTCCTTATGCCTCCGTTACTGTTAAACCTACAGAAATGCAGTTTTTTACTAACGATAGGGATACAGGTAAGGAACATTTCTGCTATCTCGGATTTTTATCTAGAGGGGTTGTATACAAATTAAAAACTGTATCCGCTTAAATTATTATCACGTGATAATTTTATTCACATATCTTAATTACTTACCTTATTTGGTGCACTTTTGCAATTTACATTGCCTACCTATCTCCAAATGGTAAAAAGATAAATTGCGGAATAACCTTTTTGGGACACCCTGTATATTCATTATAATTGGATTTAAATAAGGTTTGGAATAAGAGTCATGGCACTTTGCCATCAATAGATATATATATATACAATTAGGAAAATTTTGAGCAGATGTTATGCGAGAGTATGCTAGTAAAGAAATAAATCAAAACCCACTGAAAAATTGTTGTACGAGAAAAATACTCGGTGTTTAGTTTAACAATTGTAGTTATTTGTTAAACGTGTTTGTACATCGACCTTAAAATGAAATAGACGGAGCATGTGCCCACATCTTCACGTTATTTCTTTCAGTTGCTCAGTTTGAAGATCTGTCACGGGGTTGTGGGTAAAAGCAAGAATCCTAAATTACTGATTGGTTACAGTGATTATCCACCGTGATCAAAAACACTAGTCTGCGATTTGACTGCCAACCGGCAAAGGCGATTCGTAAGTTCACGCGATTTACCTTTCAGAGATCTTAGGACAGCAACTTCGCCCACATGGTCCGCCTATATCATTAGAAGGTCGATGGTTAATCATAACTGTTTTATTACTATAAAACAGTTATGATAAAAAAAACCTTTCAATCTTTAGCATTTTCAGAAACAGTGAACATTTAAACTGAAGTACGTGCGTCAGACAAAGATGAAAGTTGCACTAAACCATCAAATTCTAGCCCATCATAAATATTGCACCTCAGCTGCAACACCACCATAACTAAAAATCTTTAATTTCTAGTTTTATGTGTGGATTGACTAAATACGTGCTTCTCCATGCTGTAAACCTGCCACAACTGTCCTCTACTCGAGCCTCAATTGCCGACTTCTGGTATCTGCAGTTTTGCAGTATGCAGAAGCATGTATTTAGTCTTTCTGGATTTAAATTAGAAATGAACGTTTTTAGTTTAGAGTGATTTTCTGTAAAGACAAATGTTGGTGGCGGTGGTGTTTCTGCGGTGGAACGCGTTTCTGTACGTATTCTGAATGTGACGACAGTTGGCTTGTTTTTCGAATACGACCCCACTACGTCGGCAATAAAAATTTCAAAGAATAAATTCCGAATTGATGTATGATGGTTGATTGGCCAACACCAATTAGATTAAACGGCAAACGTTACAAAACGGCTATAAATTACATTTTAAGGTAACACCTATATGTATCACGTGAGAGCATTTTGACCACACAAATAAAATCTTTGCTGACCGTTTCGTTTGTTTATACTGAAAATCTCTAGAGGTATTATAGTCGAGGTGCTATATCTGAATATATTACGATCTACCAAAAATATCGTATATGAACACTGTGGAGCATTATTCTACTAGAAATACAAAATTATTAATTAGATGCATCACATTTTAAACAAATAAGATTCTTCATTAGCCTTACTTAAAATACGAGATACGAGAACAAGTTCAAAATTTTTTATTACTCAGATCATAGAGATTTTACGCTAAGCTTATTTTAACGAACAACATTGTGTGCATAGGCACAGAGGTAAACATAGTTTCCTATTAACCTTATTTCCCCTTTTGTCTTGTCCGATTAAGATTTAGAGGCTCACTTTTCCTTCATGAAAGATATGTAGCAAAGCACATAACTCTTGCAGGATATTCCTCTAAATATACGGTTCTGACATTACGATCCGTTAAGCGGGTATTATTATGATAGGAGAAAAAGATCACAGCTGGGGATACTGTTTTAAGATCCATTGTTCGGCGAAAAATCAATAGTTTTAAAGAGCGAGTTGCTAGAATCGGTAAGGAGGAAGTGGGGAACCAGTTTCGAAATCTTAAAAGATCTTAGAACAATTGAATCCTAACTAATCTTTCATCTTTATTTCTTTTCTTTCAGATATTACGCGCCAGAAAACTCGCATCTGAAATTGACAGGAGATGAAGATGTTTCCGAATATGGAGATGTAATGCAGGGGAAAATGTTATACTGCCGTTGCATTGCTTGATGGAATCGTCTGCTTGGAATACCGAAGACACTCTCGATTAAAGGAAACTCTTCAACTTTATAATTTATATTTTGGCATCGGTTATTCATTGCAGCTTTTTGTATTCATCGTTTGTCTGAATAAAATCACCGATACGCTCTTTTTGACAGAGATTGGTCATTCTATTTACGTACAGAACTCTCGTCTGAGTATCATTTATTCTTTTATTCATCATCTTTTAGACTAGGGTTCCAAAACCGGTAATGAAACCGGTTTTGGAAGACTAGGGTTCAAAACCGGTAATGAGTTTTTGAGATTAGTGAAAATTACCGTTACAGAAGCATCATTACCTACTTCTTAGTTATGACATTTTATTATTATTTTAAGTTTCATTTGTCATGTTTTAAGATCGTACGCCAGGGAAACATTTATGACGACAATAGCGACAGATAATATCAATATAAGGACATGATGCCGTCAAAATTCTATTCTGAGCAAGTTTTTCATTCCATTCTTAGAGAAGTTAGATGATTGGTTGTGTTTTGTGACGCAAGGGCCATATTTGGCCAAGCTGCGCCAAACAGCTTCAAGTAAAAGGGCATGCACACAACACAACACAAGCCGTGGCACAGTGGGTCAATCCACTGTGCCACGGCGACCCCAAAGAAATTAAGAACTCTTTGTCAACCTGAATATGATCATTATGCTGTGTGTATTTTTTATATACGGAAGTAACTGTTAACAAAGTATGAATATTATTTTGCATTATCACTTCAAGCATTTGAATTTCTTTAACGTTGTATGGAACTAGAACTTGATATGTCCTATAATCATTCTAAGTTAGTGCCTCTCGCAACAGTAAAAGTAGAACAAAAAGGAATTGAGAATTTCCGTCAGTAATTTACGGCTATTGAGAGTGTAGATAATTTTTAAATCCTAGTTTGTACACACGATTTTCTGACTGCACTATTTGCATTTAAGGAAAACGTTTTTGTTGCTCTTCAAATATAAATCGTACCTCCGAAAGAAATGAAAAATAATTTAGAGTAAAGAATGGTAAACAGAATTGAAAGTATTGAAGCTTCCAGTAAGTAAAAATGAAAACAGACCGACCTTATACGATTAGAAATTTTCACTAGAACATTAATAAGACCTGACGAATATTCTTTAAAAATAAATTTTTGAAGATAAATCACGTCTATGAAAACTACTAAAATGCTGAGATTATTTTAATTTTTAAATATCTGATCATTTCAACAAACTCAAAATAAAACCTAACAATCATCTATTAATTTTGTATTAATGGTATTTAGGTTTATTGGTTGGTTGTGTTGTGAAATTTATAGCATAGGGCAATTTATAATTTGTATTTGATTATTTTGCTTACCCGGTTCTTATTGGTTCGTATACAATACCGGTTCTTACCGGTATTGTATACAATGCTATATAGTGGGATTCGTTAAGAAGGCAGATGACCTAGGAGGAGTTGATTTCTACAGAGACAGTAAATTCGCTTAGAGAAAGGGTGTCATACGCAAAATCATGTATTGCGATCACCATAGGTGATTATTTGTTTCGCCAACTCGTAATCACTTCCAGCACGAACGATAAATTCGGAGCTAGAATCTGCGCTACAGACACCAAACGAGTGAGCACATTACTTAAGTTTTACCTGCTCCCTAATTTAACGAATAGTCTAATTCAAAATCACGTAACTCAAATTCGAATTATTTATAAAAGTCTACTGCTGCGTTCAAAGTCAATGCGCATTTCAAAGAGAATAATAAAATTGAAAGCTTCGAGTTTACAGTTCCGAAACCAAGGAGTTTCACTGTTTCCAACTTACCTGAATTGTGCAAAGTAACATTAAGAACATCAACAACTATGTTCTTGTTTTCTTTTGTGATTAAACAAACCACGACTAACTGGATTGACGAAAAACTTCTAGTTAGCTACTAGAAGGATTTCGTCAATCCAGTTAGTCGTGAAACAGAAGTTTTGTTCATTCTGTCGACTAAGGTAATTTTTTTGCTCACAACAGCTAATTAGACAGGGATCTACTAAACAAATAGCAGCCGCGGAAGAAAGTTACTGAAATGCTTTCCAATATAAAATGACAAAAAGTAAAATATTATATCTTTTGAATAACATCACCTATTGAGGAATTTGAAAGGTCAGAATTTTGAAAATCTAGAGCAAACTTAGCTTTTAGAAATCTAATTATATACATCCCTATATTAGAATTCAGATTCAAATGTTTTCTCAACATCCTAACTTAAAAAGGTAATGTAGATGTGAAAGTACTCAATCATGAAATAGGGTAGTTTTAGACGAGTTTCTATCATTGCACAAAACAAAATTTTCTTGTGCTAATGCTCTATTATTTATTTTTAATGCTATTTTCATCTTTCACGTGAACGATCACATACATCAAGTTCTTATATAGATGCCTACAAAAATTCATGTAAGAGGTAAGTAATTATGCGCATCAACAATGCTTGAAAATCTTCCCCATTTCATGCAATCAGTATATGTGTAGTAAAAAATAGAATATAATGCAGTGTAATGTAAAGACAAGGAGTAAGGAGAGTAATTTTAGAGACTAAAGCTCAAATATTTTAGCACTGGTAGAAAGACAAATCTAATCATGAAACCCATTACAAAATCATTAAAAAAGTTAAATTAGGAGCGATATATAATTAGATATGGCATTTTGCCCTATAAGTGGGGGCTAAGGGCAGACTTGTATATTAATAAAAATATTAATTATACAGGTCTGCAAAATTGAACTTTAGAAACTCTGAAAAAATTTTGGATATGTTTACTTACGAACATAAACGTTATAAAAAGGTGTCTTTCAAATGTTTCTATCACGTCACATTTTCACACAAAACCGGTTTTAATGTATTTTCTGAAATAATGTAATATTCAAATTATCGTTTCTATATAGTTTTCGTCAAATTCACTTGTTTTTCGCATGCCAAAAAGGGAAGCAGTGTAAATTGATAAAATCTTGCATAAAATGTGCTACTTTTTTCTCGCTTCTTTTTTACAACTAAAACAGCATTTAGCGGTTCAACGTTTGTATACTGCTTCAGGTTTATCTCTGTGAATCACTCAACAGTAATCCGCCATCATGTTAACATCCCAGTATGCATGGTACCTCTTTTCCATGTCCTTATATATTGGTGGGACCTTTCGCCCTGATCCTCACTCATAGTTCACCTCCTTGAATGAAATCCAAGCGTCACGCTCTCTAGCATTCAGGACCGCTTCGAACTGATCGTTAACGTTCGAACTTCGAAAAGCTGAATCAGTATCTGCTTTCTAATATTTGGTCCAGTAAATATTCCCTCCTTCAATAACACGTCGGATAAGGCTGGAAACTGACTATTTAGGTACAAAAAGCAGTTTCAATCCTTAGACAAGACGTAGACGAACTGTTTCACCAGTCCATGCTTGATACGAAGGGATGGTAATAGCATTTTCTTTGGGTTAACCAAGTTCAGTTGTATTGCATTCTTAGTAGCTGTATTACAATGCTTGTCTGAGTGGTCATTACTTTTGAACCCAATGTATATTATTTGCTCGGCTGTCCCAGAGAAAACATGGATAATTTATATTGAGAACCCAAAAGTTCTGCTACATCTTTAGGAAATCCGATATCTCTTACTTAGTCATTCACTTTCAGACATCTCTCTTTCAGAAAAGTCGTAAACAGTGGATCTCAGATTTGTAGGGATTGAAACATCAGGTTCATGCGGCACAGGTCTAATAGCAGACCGAACATTTACGTTAGAAAATGTTACTCTTACTCTTTTACCAGAATTTATTTTGCATGAGCAAAAATAAAAGTTACCTGTGTTTCATTGGTTTCCTCCAAATCCTTAGAATACCAAAAGTAAGAGTTCTTTAACACAAACAGAGCAGATTTTATATAGAGTTCAATATTTTTCTTCATCACCAAGTTTCACACCTAAACAGGCAAAATTAAACGTTTTCATTAACTCAATTATGTTCTACCTCTGCTTCCGGATAACAAACTTTCCACATACATCTATAACAAAAGAAAGCCAAAATGTCTCCTAAAAGTGTTTACACAACTTCTAGAAGCCATTTTTGCTTTCTACCACATAAAAACGTTACTTAATACTCGATATTAAGCTCTGAATTTTTAAATAACTAACACAAAAATCTTCACTGAAAAATGTTATTCACTGCTATGGTGATACTGAAAATGTTTCTTGTCTTACCCAAAGAATAAAATTGATTTTGGGACGTTTCTGCTCGGACATACTTGTTGCTGAGCGATAGTTTGGCACTTGCTGCACTATGACTAATAGTTGTATTTTGATACCACTCATAACTACATACATAGGTTTGTCTATAAATTATTTGCATCCTCTAAATTGTGTAATTTAATACTATACAAACAGTCAAACATTATCTTTATAATCTATAAATAAGGGTATATTTGTACATCAAAGACCTTAAATGAAGGGTATACAATTTCAAATATTATTTTCCCCATTGTAAAAATCTTGACTTGGTAGAGAAAAATGGCTTACATTTTCGAATTTTGCATTCAAAATTATATAAACATCACATAAAGAAACAAAACCAACTTTTTCATTGCAGATCTGTGGTTATTAATAAAGTGAATTATACCCAGGATGGTGTTCAACTTTTGCAAAACACATACAACATTAATTACCCTAGGCTTGCGCTCAACTTTCATATGGGGGCGCACTCGATAAAATGCGTGTCAATATTTATAGACAGTACGAGATTATCATTTAAAAAGAAATTTACTTACACAAGTAGGCTTAAGGGGCTAGAAGCAAAATTCAAAACTCGATTTGATAATTGGATTAAATTCAAACACACCTGAATACGGTCCGTCTCCAGACGATATCTATCACAAACTAACTACAGCCGTCAGCAGTACTCGTGTGTCTATCCTATGAGGTTTTCTTGTTGAATGGGTACCCCAATGTGTATGGAAAAGCCATCACAACCATACACTATGTGCCAAACAAATTGAAACACCTCGAGGCCAATATACGCTCGAAATGAAATTTAGCATGTGTGCGCGAAGAAATCAAGAAATGGCCACAATATCAAATCTAGAAGACTTACTGTAGAATTACACATCAGAAAAGTAATAAAGTAGCAAGTTGTAAAGCCCTTTTGTCGGCGATACATGTTGATAGAGTATGTATAATATGCAGGGCATGGAGTCAAATGGAGTCCTTATGCTATCATGTGGCAAATTATGCCAAGCATTCTACCGCTGTTACTCCAGATTCCTTATTTTCCGTAGTCTTACCAATTTTGGGACTGGAAGAATTGTGAAACATATTTTGCTTTTTCTAAATTTTGTTTCCATATTCAGCCTACCAACAAAGGGTTTACGGCGGGGCAGGGGAAGGGCCAGGAGGGGTGACATGATACATAAAAGACAATACATGAAACAGAGCATCCTACAAAAGACAAGACACAAAAGAGGGAATACAAACTCTTTAGGCTCGACATGATATACGTAGATTAGGCAAAACATGATACACAAAACGCCTTACACTAGACAGAAAGCACTGTCAGAAATATAAGAAAGTGGAATTTTGTAAGTTTTTTACAAAAACAGAAGATGCTTAAGTGGAAAGCATTAAACGTATGAACACAATATAAAACTCATTAAGCCAACTGGGTACGAGAAGGGAGCCACAGTCTCAACTGAAACTTTATTGCACTTAGCCCGCTGTGGGTGAGACTATCCGGACATATTTCCGGATTATTATTTTATTATTCTTAATGTTGAGAAGCCATTGAGTTTTGTTATCCTCGGTTGGTTTGATGAGATAAAAATCCTTAGACTAACTACACCAACAGGTGGTGGTCGGCATTGCTCACTTCACCACAGGGACAGAGGGGAGCATTTTTAATTTTGAATCTGTGGAGGTATGAAAGGAAAGGCCATGGGGTTAGCTTTAAAAAAAGATTACAAATCTATTGATAATAAAAAGTTTTGAGATAGGTAATTGAATTTACGTCGCACTGGACCAACACGATTAGCTAGTGGTGACGATCCGGAATCATTCCCGAAGGGAAAGATCCAAGGTCAACATCTTGTAATTATGAACCACGGTTGGATGACAAGGCCAACACCTGAGCTGGTACTCCACTCTCCAAACTTCCACACCACGCCAACGTGAAGACATGTGAGGCCAGGATAGATTTAACGTGCACCAGCACGAAGTTCCCTCCGGTTGTTTATCCGTGACTCTATCAAGTGGGCTACCATGGTTCACCCCACCCCCAAAAATATTCAATTCGGGGGTTTAATGTATGTAAAAGTCTTGTAGCCAGTTGTCGAGATGCTCCAAAATGATAATCGTTTCCGTAACATTTATCGTGCGAGAAAAAAGCATTTAAAATTGACTTGAAATCCACGGGTACACGTTTTTCAATTTTTTTTCATTGCAACGCCATTTCAAATAAATGCTTATGTTTCCAGGCAGAGAAATTATTTTTTACAACGCATGTATTCCTTTCAGGCCCCCTCCCCAATCGAAAGCTCCTGGCGTGACGCCCCTGATCTCTGGGCTTCATTTCACGCTCTCACGAAAAACCACTGTAATCATCCCTAGTTGAAGAGACTACATGTAGGACACATCACAACATCCCACCGGTAATTACACAGCAGAGCCTTCTTCGACTGGAAGAAAGCTTGTTCACCCAGTCTCATTAAGCGAACGGACCAAAATAGGACGCACGTCGAATAATAACAAAGAAGCAAAGCTATCCGATGTGCATCGCTACACCAACACGATCTCTTCGTGTGAAAGAGGAACGAGCGGAGGACCTTTGCGATGCCCCGTCACGATTGCTTTAATCGTGACTGCTGTATGCGTAGAATGGACCCTTGAAATCTCGGATCGTTGTCTGTGATTAAGGAGCTGGACATGCAAAGTCTCGCGTACGTTACTGACACGTTGCTTGCATAATTTAATATCTTGCAATATAGGTTGCAAAGGAAGCGACGTAATCTGTTGTTTATGGTCTTCTGTTGCCTCTGAATGCTGATCTTTGGTGTCCACTTGACTGTAGCGTATCTTGGGAAAACAGCGTTTGGTCAAACTGAAAACTACATAAGTTCGTATTTTAGACTTTACCTTAAAATCAACTCAAATATACAGGGTAGGTAGGTGGTTGAATTTACGTCACACTGGAGCAGCAGCAGAAAAACGGGCTATTGGCGATGGTCCGGTATCAATCCTGAAGGGAAAGATCTAGGACAACACCTCATAATTTTTAACCAAGTTGAATGACGAGGTCACCACTTGAGCTTCAAATGTATAGGGTGGTTTTCATGTAAGGGTAAGATTTTGTTTTGGAATAACTTTTAAATAAAATAATTTGAATTTAACTTTTTTACATATTGTTTATGTGAGGGTTTACATCGCTTTTGAATTCTCACATGAAGTCCGATCCTCCCCCTTGTCCTACCATGGGTCCAAGTGATCTCGACCCATGGTTAAGCAATAGGGCACCATGTATCTAGAGGACTCAGCAACTAGGGGACCCCTTGGATATGAAGAGAGGAAAAAAAGCAGTGAGACAGTCTAGTAAAAGATAGGATGAAAAGAAGTTCGACGTGAACGGTGTGATGTCCATCAGTCTGTGCGAAAAGTGCACTGCTTACATGTAAATTAATAAATCATTTATGACAGTATTGCGTCCCCATCTGCGTTCCCTACAGTAATATCTAGTGTACAGTTCTACCAGATCTATTATAGAGTACCCAATTAATAACATTATTTCTGTACCTTGGTAGAAAAGGGACGATGTCTAATTTACACATGTTTGGGAATAGCTCTCCGATTTCGTAATTATTATTTTTTTAATTTTAATAATTTTTTTTCCTGTATTTTATTTACAGGAGGGCATTGACACTTTTTTCCATTATAACTTTCATTACCTTGAAATAATTTGTGAACATTACTAAAAATCGGTGAATTTGGACATTGGTTAATTTTTTACCAAGGTACAGATTAATGGAATATGACATCGGCTTTTTCGACCATATTTTCAATCACGTTTGAGCACATTTTCCGAGATATTTATTCAATTTATTTACGAATGTTCTGCTTAATCAGTTGAATCGTTGTCGGTTTGTCACCGTTGACTCGTTCCTTTAAGTAGCCCATTGAAAAAAATTCGGCTCGGTCAAATCAGGTAAATGGGGGCCAATCGACAACACAAGATTTTAACATTATTTGGTAAAGAAATGCATCCTTTAAAATTCGCAAGGTTATAATAGCTGTATGACAAGTTGCTCCATCTTGTTGAAGCCAAGTGTGCTGTAACTTGTCGATCAATTTCAGACAGAAAAAAAAATTTGCAACATCGCATAATATTGATTACAATTTTCATTATCATCCCCGGAAAAAGGGCCTAATAATTCTTTCACTCTAAATGGCCAATTGTCATATTTTGAGTGAACAATATGTAAAAGAATTACTAAAAACATTTTATTTAAGAGTTATTACAAAACAAAATGGCCCCCATACATAAAAATACCCAACACAATTCAACAATCGATTCAATACTTTTTCTATAATTCCACTTCTACACTAGGTAGAGCAAAATTTAAAAAATTCCATCAACCTATGGAGGTTTTAGATAACGAAAGTATTAGTTTTAACATGCAAAATTATCTTTCACACCTGTAAACTGAACAGAAATTTTCAGATTGGGACTGTCATCTCCATACTAAATTAGGCATGGACCTAAGGGGTTTGAAATGGTTTACAAACCATTCTATCCATGACCAAGTGAATGGAGAACTAAAACGCTAATCACTCAGTTGCCACGCTTGGTAATGGGTGTGAACATTATATGCTCATGATTCTTCGACTTATAAATGAGTTGTTTAAAATGTAGACAGCCGAGTGTTATATCAAGTTTGAAATAAATTATTTATTTTATTCATTAAAATAAAAGTAATTACAATAAATAGCAGTTTCTAATAAGCAGAAGACACCATCAAAATAGATATTTTCGTAATTAATGTGACCTTTTATATTTAGAACAGTTATATGCTAATGAACTCAAGCTTAATTTAAAAAAAGACGCAAATACATAGTCATAAGAAAAAACATATTTGATTAGGTTTCTTTGAAAAAATTTAGCGAGAATGTTACAAAACAATCATTTATAAATTATAACAATTAGTGTATGATTATTAATAAATTAACCAGATTTTTTTTGGTTACAGGTCTAATTGTCACTAGGATTGCATTTCGGATTGGGCCTTAAGTTAAGAATACAATTTTTATGCCAAATGAACATCCGGATTTTTTATATTTTTAAAGTTTCATCAAATGAGATAGTTTTCCAAATATATAAACAATCTACCGGAGAAAAAGCACTTCCGGTTAAGAATTAATTTGATTTACCGATGGGGTTTGTTTGGCGTTAATTTTTAATATAGCATTCGAGTAACATGCCAAGTTACGAAAGAGATTACCCAAACATTAGTGCCCTCTGTATCTTGCTTTACAGAAAATTCCACTCAGCTTATATTTAGTCACCAGACTAAATTTTAAAGGGATTACTAGAAAATGACTAAAGGGATTACTAAAAAAATGACGCATCTTGGTCAATCTGAACAGATATATATTGTACGCATCAACCCTTCAAAATAAACATTAATATCTTTCATAGTATATAATTTTTAAAGATAAATTTAAAAATAAGAAACCAACTCTATCGGGGGGCTAAGGCCACTGTATCCCCATTTCTCTAACTACACTGCATTATACTGAAGTGTATTCCCATAGCTATATACTAAAATAAAAAACTGCATACTTTTTGAAAAATTGATTACTGAATGGTAACCTTGTGACACAACGATTTTTCTCCGCCTTTCTAAAACACCACAATAACCTTTGAAACCATTTCAGTGTGAGGGCTAGGCCCCAGTCTCCATTAACAATGTCATATGCAGCGAAAAACCTGACTGATGTAGAAGAAAGTTACATCACTCATCCAAGAAACGAAAACAAAACTCTACTCGATCAAATGGATAATGACCGCTACTTATGAAGGCTTATCCTTACATGAGGAGAAACGGGGGTTCATGAAGCTCGAGAAAGATGTTCCGCAGGAAATAGGTAACGGGGCCAGAAACAAGCATATTTCAAGGTTGGAAGTCCGTTGGCACACTGACCTCTCCTCCCGTGGTTGAAAGGAGAAATTCAGACCAGAGAGTCCATTCTTTGGAGGAAAGATTGTTGAACAGAAGAGAAGATGCTTAGTTCCTGAGAGCTTAGTGTCACATAGTGGACCGCAGAGCTTCGATTGAAAAAGTAAGGTTGAAATTCCAGAATTGCTATTATTATAAAAATAATCATTATCGTATGAATATTATCATCATATAAATATTATCATCATATAAATATTATCATCATAAATATTTTTATATCATTATTATAAATATTTTTATATCATTATTATAAATATTTTTATATCATTATTATAAATATTATTACCATTATTATAAATATTATTAACATCACTATGACAAATGTTATTAACATTAAAATATTATAAATATTATTAAAATTAATATTATAAATATTATTAAAATTAATATTATAAATATTATTAAAATTAATATTATAAATATTATTAAAATTAATATTATAAATATTATTAAAATTAATATTATAAATATTACTAACATTAATAAGAAAAACATTGTTAATATTAAAATATTATTAACATTAATATTATAAATGGTGTTATTAATATTAAAATATTACTATCGTCAATGTTATAAATAATAATATCGACCTTTATCATGCCTTTTTTCACATTCTTTCGAATAGTGATTAAATGCCGTCATAATTTTGTTTGTGTCTAAATGGATACGAATACAACTAACTAAATAATAATTGTGAACCCCCAAAACTGGAATTGGAACCAAAGATTTCCAAAAACAAACAATTTTGATATTTTTGAGATTTGGATAGTCTGCTTTACTGTCTGGTAAATGCTTCATTTTTGTTTCAACTCCCATTAGTTTAAAAGATTTGCCTAAAACAAATAATAAACTGAAAGTTTGAACTTCATAAACTCGATTTTCTCAAAATGAATATTTTCTATCTTCGAGGGACCTTTTGTAAGAAATTAATTTGACCTGTTAAATAGACTTTCGCGGCATCATAGACTCAACTGAAGAGACCTTATTATTTTATTAGAGTTTAGAAACGTTTTTAGAAACGTTTAACGACAAAAATTAAATGATTTTATGTGATTTTCTAGGTAATTTTACATGATATTTTTATGTTATACAATTCAACACTAAATTTTTAACTCAGCATATAAGTAAAAGTCTACTGAATATGCAAAAAATTTCAAACCGGTATCATATTTTTACCAATTTTTAATTAAATGTAAAACAAGTGTTCCTATATGTATTCCATTAAAAATGAAAATTTGTACGTCCAAATTTCTATAACCTTTTTAATATTTAAATAAAAGATATAGATAGAAAAAATAAATATAAAGGTAAAATAAATATAAGATAATATATTATAAATAGATATTATTACTAATAGTTATTAAAATCTTGTGATAAATTTTAGGCATTCGAAATTCAACACATTTTTGCGTAGAAACAGAACGAAATATAGGAACTTCATCAATGGATTTACTAATCTAAACTAAGTTCACTTTTCCAGTGTCACATTTTATAGACGATCCTCTCAAGACGATCAAACTATCCTGACATAAAGAGTTTACATTATCGTTAGATATATTCAAAGAATTTTCTTGCAACATTCCCTGGAAAACCAATAATACCCTGGAAGCAGGGGGTAGCTAAGGGAAGGGAGGTGAAAGGGTCATCGACCCCGGGCGCCAATGTCTCGAGGGGAGGCATTTCAGAAATATTTATTAATCTTGTGGGTTTTTCTTGGGAAAAAAGCTGCTCAACAAAATGTTTTATATGTGCTGTTTCCTGACTTAAGGCTACGGTTAAATTAGTGGAAGTTATTTTTGTCGGTATTCATTTTGGTCCCTTTTATGGTTTTGTTACATTTTATAGCTACACGTTAATGCAGTAAGAAACGACATGTAACTCATTCAAAGAAGACAACATTTAGCAAGAAAAAATGGTACTTCTAAGGAAAATTTAATCTAAAATGTAATTATTACCAGATTTGAAACTGCTTGAAGCTTTAATAGTACTGTTTAAGGTATTCGCATTAATAACTTTTAATACATCTTATCAAAAATGGCCCTTTTCCATTTATTTTTAAAAAATGTGTTTTGATAAATTTGTTTTAGTAATTTACCTGGAAAACAATTTGAATAATTATTGAAGAAAATAATAAATTGCAATCGATAATTAATATTGTGAATAATAATTGATTTTTGAATATCAATATTTTAGTAATTTGAATAACTTATCCATATTGCTTTACAATACTTACTTTTTACATTTTTTAATAATGTATGCATTTTGTTTCGGACGAAGGGAGCATCAGCATCATTTGTCACGGATCCAAAAAAATGCTACTTTCCCTACTGCCTAGAACTAGATATTTGGAAAGGGCGGGGTAATGCAGAAATGTCTTTTATAGCAGGGCGCCTTTAGAACGTGGAGCCCGGGGCTCATATTTTGAGGGGCCTCAAATGTGCACATTTTGAGTCACTTTTTCGTTTACTGGGGCCTCTAAACATAGAAATTATTCTGGCCTGATTTCAGTTCTATAAGGAAAACCTTTAAAATAATCTGGAGAAATCAGAATTTATAATTGGAAATAAAATTTGTATTTTTCATAAATATGTCACTTTTTGAAACTCCTCTCAATACAGTAATATACACTCATGTCCAAATTTATCTCTACATACCCAAAAATAATGATATTCCATGAAATATCCAATCGATGTAATCCATTTTTGCAGGGAATGTGTGAAAGACAAGCCTTATTAGCATTATCTAATCAAAAGTGATCAAACTGTTTCTGATATGCAAAATCAAGGCATTACGTCATCCGACGGTGAATCAAGCGCTTTGCGCAAAATGAATATCTCAGTTAATTTCTGCAATACAGCGTTTGATTTCAGTGTGTAAGGACTCAAAACGGTTTGTTATGGCTCCGAAGTATCATTTGGAATCTGTGAAGTGGCGAATTATCGGCCGTTTAAAAGCAGGACAGACAATCATGGAAGCAGCGAGATGTGTGAATATTTCAAGACAGACAGTCTCTACGCTATGGAAACAATTTCAGAACTGTGGAACTGTTGTAAGGATGCCTGGACAAGGTCGTAAACGAATAACAATTGCTTCTCAGGTTCTCAAGATAGATATCTGGCACTAACTGCCCGTCGTGACAGGAATTCTATTGCTCGGCAGTTAAGTTCAGAGGTTGCAGTTGCCGCTGGAACTGTTGTATCATGGCAAACTATATACAGAAGGCTTAATGAAAAAGGCCTTTATGCCAGAAAGCCAAGGCTATGTGTTTCACTGTCTTTACAACAAAAGAGGGATCGCTTTAATTGGTGCAAAGAACATCAGAACTGGAGTGAACACCAATGGACCCATGTTCTCTTTACTGATGAGTCGAGGTTTAGTTTAACATCTGATTCTAAACGTGTTTACATCTGAAGGGAGTCAGGAACGCGAAATCTTCCTTCGAACATTATGGAACGTGACCGTTTCGGTAGTGCAAGTGTGATTGTATGGGGAGGAATAATGATCGATGGACGTACGCTCCTACGCGTTTTCAACAGCAGATCTGTGACCGGCCAAAGATATCGGGATGGGGTCTTAGAACCTTATGTAAGACTTTTCAGAAGTGCATATGGATCTGACTTTTTATTAATGGACGATAATGCTCGTCCACATCGGCACCCCCGACCATTATGTCTTTGGGTGCCCGTTAACGTATAGTAATCACGTACGGACACCCACCCAAACAAATTATAGAGCCTGGGCCGCGAATACGGCAAAAAACAACACAGTGCTACATAAAATTAAGAAAATAATGCAATTTCTCACGGAAAACATTGACATTATTAAAAGGTAGTAAAGCACATAAACTAATGAGCCAGTGCATGTAACCCAATAGGGGCGAACAATCCATGAGTGATAGAAGTGAATGTGAACAATACCGCATATAAGACGCTAAGGAAAAATTGTAAATTATTGTGTTGTGCCTTTGTATACCTGTACTTGCTACTGGTTTATCTTGTAAATATTTTTGTACAAATTAATCTAAAATTGAAATTTATGCAATTATGCTTTAAGGAATGAAGCCAAGACGTCTGGCCACGGTAGTGACTTCGGTCACAGCCGTGACTGTCGCCTCCCAATAGGTGAATTCAGACTATTTTCCCGTAGGTGACCTAGACACCACATAAACCTGACTCCTGTTGGGAGGTAAGTGGTCACCTGCGGTGCCCATGCCCATGCTCGTCCACATCGAGAAAACCTCGTTGACGAATTCCTTGAAAGTGAAGCCATTGATCGAATACCATGGCCAGCAAAATCTCCTGATCTGAATCCGATAGAGAACTTATGGGACTACCTTGGAAAAGCAGTTGCACGGAGACACCCTCCTCCTAGAGATATAAATTCCCTGAAGACCGCATTGCTGGAGGAGTGGAACTTAATTCCCCAAACTGTGATTAACAACATTATTGCCAGCATTAAAATACGTTGTGATATGTGTGTACACGTCAGGGGAGATCACATTCCATATTAAATTCATAAGCCTTAATTTTTTTCTGAGTTATTCTTTTTTTCTGAACTCTCCTTGTCACATATTATTGCCATTTTTATTGTTTCATGCTACAATTTTTATATCATAAGCAGTGCTCTTAATTTTTTCCTTGGCATTTATGTGTTATGATGCCAAGTATGCCAATGTATCATTTCACACAAATTCATAAAATTATAGTTCACAGTTTCTGAGAAATCCGTGATGTTATGCATGTAAAGATAATTTTGGACATGAATATATTTTACGTCTATGGTACCAGGTAGCTTAAATTCGAACTCTCCTACATTCCCCTCGATTTCTCGGTTTTTATTATCTTCAAGGTAGAGCGGGATCTCCCTACTTGATCACCTTGTAAATTCTCTTAAAATTTAAGTAAATAAATATCTGCGAAGTATCGACCCATCATTAATAAATTGTATTTTCAAATTGAAAAATGGTTTACCTCAAGACAACGCAAGTGAAATTTTTACCTGATATTCAAATGGATTAAGTTCCTGAATCAGCGTAACACTCCGGAACTGCATACAACCAATCGTAAGAAAGAAAACTTCATAAAAAGCTAAGCTGTCAGGTCATTAGTGCCAGTATTTACTGTCACAAATTCAAATTTCAACCTACAAAGAACTCACTCTGGATTGAGACGATGAAAATAATTCTTTAGTTGAATGGTTGGTATAGCTATATAATATCTTAAACATAAATATGACTAGATATTTTGTAAATCATGAAATTATTTCATCAAACAAAAGACATCAACATTGCAAAAGAGCTCTTTTGAAACAACGATCGAACAGTGTACTCAAATGAAACAAGACTCAAAAAGACAATGCTTAAAGTGCAAGAATATATTGACAAACAAGATAATAAAATATCCTATACACATTTGCGATCGGCAAAAGATAACTAGTTTTTGTTTGCTTAAAATTTGAAAAAACGAAGGAAATGACGGTCTATGTCCATCTTTATGTGCTATCTCAGTCACCATGCGATTCACTGAATCGTCTACTGGTTGTAAAAGGTAGTTCCTCAGACTAATTCCTAGATGATAATATCGACAAACTGAATTTTTTAACCTCGATTCCCAAGGGAAAGTCTGAGTAATGTCTTGAAATTTTCAGATGCAAAATCTTTGCATCAACTGGAAAAACGTCAATAAAATCCGTCTGAAGCGGTTCCATAGCTCGCTATTGAGATCAGGAATAATACATGTGCAATATACGATATGTTCCACTTCCTCTACCTGCTCCTGACGTTAGATCTTTTAAAGTTATTCACAACAGCCAATTCGACTGAAAATTCAAAAGAATAATTTGCCTGGTTTGGCGACTAACGCATAAAATTCACTTCAGTTATCGGGCGAATAAATAATCTCGTTCCCTTGCCAATATCAACCATTCACGAAGTTCACCTCTGCATCAAACTGTTTTATGGTTGGGAGGAATAAATGCATATGAAAGAGCACGCACATAAGCATTCACAACTGTAGCTGCTTAGAAGTGCCAACTTGAGGAAATTATTGTATAGAGGTATTGTTTGGGCGATCTGAATCCCAACAATAAAAATATCGGAGGGGTCCAGTGTTTTAGTGTACCTAGAAGTTTATGCCACTGACTCCTGACTTGAGGGGGCCGCGGTAGTCTAGTTGGAAAAGTAACGGATTATCAACCAGAGGGTTGCGAATTCGAAACTAGGTCCAACCAAAACACCGTCCTGTACGCGGGGGCTGGTGAACGTTAAATCCATCGTGTCCTGAAACGTCCTCACGCTGGCGTGGTGTGGAAGTTTGGAGAGTGGGGTGCCAGCTCAGGTGCTGACCTCGTTATCTGACAGTGATTCAAAATTACAAGGTGTAGTCCTCGGATCTTTCCCTTCGGGATTGATAGTCGTCAATATCCCATCGTGTTGCTCCAGTGCGAAGCTAATTAACTACCTACCTACCTGATATAGCGTCCCTAAAACTTCATCAATAAGGTCGAATGCCCCTGCATATTTGGCTACCTATGTTATCTATATCTGTAGTAATGATCCCTCAAATTAAGAAGGCCGGGCCCGAACATTGACAGGCATTTACTGTCAAGCTAACTGTAGTTGGCGGGAGTGTATCTGAGGCGAGGTTTCCATTACATATTCTGAATGTGATGTCATTTGACTTGTTTTTCAAATACGATTTCAGTACATCGCCTATAAAAATTCCAAAAAATGAATTCCGAATTGATGTATGATAGCTGATTGGTTGACGTCAATTAGATTAACAAGTTTCCATAACATCTATAAACTACATTTTAAGGAAATGGCGAAATGTGTCACGCGAGCATTTGGACAGCAGGAGCAAAATCTTCGCAGATTTGTTTGCTTACATTGAAAATCCTTCTCGTAAAAATATTGGGTAAGTAGTTGAACTTACGTCGCACTGGAGAAACACAACGGTGGTGACTTTCCGGTATCAATCCCGAAGGGAAAGAGATCCGAGGACAACACCTTGTAATTTTGAATCACGGTCAGATGACGAGTACAAGATCTGACCTGGCACCCACTCTCCAAACTTCCACATAACGCGTACGTGAGGACATTTGAGCCCCTCCCCCCGTACACGACGGTCTGTGCTTGAGTCGAATTTCGAACTCGAGACCCTCCACTTGCCAATCCGCAACTCTAGCAACTGGGCTGCCGTAGCCCCCATGAAAATATTGAAGTCACTTCAACTTGAGGAAATATGAGCATGAGGTAAAAGCAATCCTAAGATTCCGACAGAAGTCCCACCTGTTACAAATTTTCAAAGCAACAAAAATAAAAGATGATCAAAGCTAACCTTTAGGTTGAAAGGGATAGTTTAGTAACGATAGGGTGACCGTGCAGAGGGAAAGGTTTCAATGGGGCAAGTCCTGTCCTTTTTCTCTTTAGCTCAAAAGCGCCTTTTCTCGAGGATGTCTTGATCGTGAAGTTTTCTTAAAAAATCACGACTCACAAAATATCTAGTGATATTTTTATTTAAAAGCTTTCAAAATACACCATATTATCTATGGTGTATTTTGAAAGCTATCAATACCTATCATATAATATCTAAATATATACCTATCAATCTATACCTTATTCAAGAGTGACTTTTTTTATTGAAAATGGAATCATATTGACAGTATGAAGTTCTGTCCCAATACAGGGACGCCCATTTCACTTTTATAAGCAAATTTTAACTTTTTTTTTCCTGTACACGCATTTGAATATAGGTAGGTGGTTGAATTACCGTATTACCTTCTAGAATCGCCAAGTGAAAAATATATGCTTCGGGCCTTTCACTGTTGTACCACATAGTAAATGTGGTGTGATCACAAGGATCATACACGTCATCATTTAATAATTTGTTCAAAGGTAGTTTTACCAGCAATACTCTTTATTGAAAACAAGAGTTTTATATTTCTCCTAGAAAGACTTGAAACTATTGAACTCTACACAAATAAGGGCAAAATCAGAAAAATATCCTTCAACCACAGTCCATCATCTACCACTGCATATGGAACAGCACGTTGTAGTATCCACCATTCTTAGCTTTGAATTTTACTGCTTAGAGCTGAAAAGAGTAAGAGCTAAAAGCCAATAAAAAATTATAACAGATCAAGTTAATTATTCATCATAAAAGTGTTCATTAATTTATTGATGTAGTTAATTTCAATGGATAAAACACTGTGCCAAAACAAAACAGAAACACCCAGAAATATTCATCGATAAGGTATGAAATTTGGTAAAAATTATCCGTACCCCAGGTACGCAATGATTAAATTTGGGTGCCAATGAGTCTTAAGGACCCATGTGAAGTGTATATCCTGAGAAGTGCTAATTGAAGTTTCGTGGCCAATATTCTGGTTTGATTTTGATGATGAATTGCCATAAAACTGCTCCTTATCGATCATCCAACGATGCATATCGTCAGTTATACGGCCTCCTGTAGCATTAAGAACTTTTGTCAGACGTCTGGCGGAGGCAGGACTGCAGGCACGTCGTCCATTAAGCGATTCTTTGACAACTGAACATCGTCGGCTGACTGGAGTGGTGCCGTGTCCAACAGCCATGGACATGCATGGAATGGCAGCGTGTGGTACAGACCCGGCCAGAGCTACCATTATCAGTTAACTGTCGAACGGAACACAACTGTAACTCCTAGTATAATAGTGTGGGGCTGCATCACTTACGACAGCCGGTTCCCTCTAGTAGTAGTACGAGGTAGTTTGACAGCATAGCGATACGTGCAAACATCGACCTTCTAATGAAATAGATGTGTGGGCAGCATCATGCTATTTCTTCCCATTGCTCAGTCTGAAAATCTGCCACGTGGTTTGGGGGAAAATACGAATTCAATGTGACAAAAGATTGATTGGGAAAAGTAATTATCCAGCGTGATTAAAAACACTTCGAAAGCCAATCAGCCCAAAACGATTCGTAAACCCAAGTGATTTACCCTTCTGAGATCCTACGACAGCGACTCCGCCCTAATGCTCTGCCTATATCATTAGAAGGTCGATGCGTCCTGCAACCTGTTCTGCATTTCATATCACTTGTCCAAAGGCCTATTTACCAGCACGATAACGCCGGGCCACACACGACTCGCCTCTCAGTGGTGTTGAAACCCTTCCCTGGTCAGAAAAATCCCCACATCTGTCTCCCATTGAGCAAATCTGGAGTAAGCTAGGCTATCAATTGCACTCCTCTCCCGAATATAAGGGATCTGGAACAGAAGCTGCAGAACGTTTGGCATAACAGGATAGCAGGGTTTTGTTTGACTTCGTGCCACGCCATATATCTCCGCCAGTGGGGTTTACAATTTATGATCTTTCTGGAGTAACTTTACAATAACAAAGAGTTCTCTACATTTAATATTGTAATAATTTCTTTTTCTTATAAATCACACACATGCTGTTTCATTCCGATAGAACAATTTGGCGTGGTGTGGAAGTTTGGAGAGTGGGGTGCCAGCTCAGGTGTGAATCCGTCATCTGACCGTGGTTCAAAATTACGTGATGTTGTCCTTCATGTTTGATCCCGACCGACGCCAATAGCCCGTTGCGTTGCTCCAATGCTACGTTAATTAAAATACCTACCTATATAACACTGGCTTCGGCTTGTTTCGATTTTTTGCATGTTTTGTATTCGGGTTTCTTAATTATACATAAAAATTCAATAATTAACTGATCGTATCACGTTGCAAATACGCTTTCAACGATCCATAGAGTACTAAGTATTAGTAGAGGATCTCTAGACAAAGAGTTCGCACTTGAAGTATGAGTTACATGAGTACTTCATACCAGGAAAATACGATCTTTGCTTTATGAAGTGGCCCCGCCCCTACTGCAAGAGGCCTAAGCATGAGGGAGATTCTAAACACCCCGTCCAATAATTTTCTAAGTTGGCATCACTACTTACATATAGATGAAACAATTATATTTAAAAAAGTATCACTGTCAAAAGAAAAGAAATAACAAGGTATCGGCATATATAGGTATAAGGCATGTAAATTATTCTGTTAAATTGCGTTTTGTCACGTCAATGGATTATACCTTTAAAAGAGTGAACATTTTCGTTTTATTTTCTCAAAAAAATGAATTCAAAAGTGTGTGTTGGCGCCACTTAATAAAACTCCAAGAAAAATCTCAGTATTGACTACTTTTATAAAAGCGTAACGTAATTCTCTATTTTCTTTCAGCCAGCATGATCACATTTTGAGGATCCTAATCAGGTTATAACTGTAGATCAAAATGCCAGAAGCAAGGAATTCTCTCCAGGAAGACTTGTTCCCATCTACACTCACACTCGCTGAGGAAAATGAGGATTCTGAACAGTTTCGGAGAAAGCTCACCTTCGGACTGGGTGTGTCTGAAATATTTTGCGGCGTTATGCTGGGTGTGTTCGGACTACTTTCTATGAACATGGAAGCTGCCATGGCATCTTTAGCGGGAGGTGTGTGGGCCGGTGGTGTAGCCATAGCTACTGGATTTTCCGCTATATGTTTAACCAAATGTTCCCGGAAAGCAATCCATGCTGTAGTGTTCCTATGCTTATCTGTAGCCAGTGTCCTTACAGGTGGTCTAGCCACTGTCTTCGTAGCTACAGGTCTAGCTCACGATGCCCAGTGGCCAGCCGGTTACTACGTGGATAGTGATGGAAGAAGGGTCTTGTTTGCAGGAGACATAGCAGCGAGGGCACCGTTATTGGCAGTTGCCGCTGTAACATTGACCTCCGCTATTGCTGATTGTGCTTTGGCTGTAGCTTGCTGCATTGTTGCAGCCCAAGAAGCATGCCAATGTTATGTTTGTTCTGATGACGACGATCCCATTGACCACGATTCGAGAGTTCGACATGATAGACTGGTCACTTGGCTGGGCCAACAAGCTCTTCTAGACTTCATGATGGCCAGTAAAAAGCTTCCAGAGAATTTAGCGCCTTCTAGTTTGATGAATAACAGTCCCACACTGAACACTAACGTAATAAATAAATGACTACTTTACATGACAAATTTTTACACCAGCGTGAAAGAGTCATCAAGGGATGCACTCGTCAGAGTGTAAAAATGGCTTTGACTTTCACGTAGCCATTGAACAATGCATAAAAGAATGGAATACAGCAAATAGACTTCGGTGTAATAGCGTTACTATTAAAGAAGCAAATGAAGAAATGAAAATGAGTGTTATCCTCATGTGGAAGGATAAATGTGTAAAACAGAATATTTAATAAAAATTGTTCACGAAATATATAAAGCCATATCCTAATTCATTATTTTCTCAACCTATGTGATTCATTAGATTATCCAAAAACTGATTTAAATAAGAAGTGTTCGGCGCAGTTATCATACCTGTTTATTTTTCCAGCGTATTTAGCTATATCAGAAATGAAAAGAATCGAAACACAAAAAATGGTTATTTTTCAATCGCATTCAAATTGCAAGAATAGCAAAATAAAAATACAATATAAAAATATAAATACGAAAAAAATTAATTTGATATTACTAATTGTTAATTATTCTTATGTATATATTTTTTAATAAATTCAATTCTAAATCAGGCAGGAACTACTGGTAGCATTAGTGTTAGTAGGAAAATAAAAAACACCCGAGATTTTGTCGTCTAAAGAAAAAGAAAGTATCCATCAGCTATAGTGCGGCTTCCGGGGAAAAGCAGTCGACCATGGGTCAGTTAATTTCTGAATAAGTGTGAAAGCACGTTTGGAGAAGGATGCCACACGCAAAAGAATGAATGGTGATCGTCGTGGATATTTTCCCTCTGTCAGCTCCTCGTTATCAATGCTATCGCTTTCGGCATGGAACAATAAACTTAGAACCAGAATCCGCACTAGAGACGCCGATTATGGAAGGGATGAGTTTATGTTACCACCAGTCCCCTAATTTAACTAATGGACTCGTTCAAACCCACGTGACTCAACTGCCTTCTCACGGGAGTCACATTATATAAAACATAACTACTGGCCCTGGTGAGTTAGCATTTGGATTGCATGGTTTTGAACGAGTCTTCGTTAAATTAGGTAGGCAGGTTAAATGTAAACAATGCGTTCTCACAATTGACGTCTTTAACATGGCTTCTGGTTCCGAGTTTATCGTTCGGTAAGGCAGTGATTACGAGATGGCAAATAATTACCAAGTGATCGCCGCACATGACAGCCGTTTACCATGGCGACCTAACCACCTTTCTACAAATGGATTCCCCAAGTTATCTGCCTTCTCATCGAAGCTACACTTAAACGAGAAAAAAAATTGCGTTTCTTGAAGGTTCATCTCAAAGTAGAGATTTAAATAATTATTCTACGCATAGTTACATGACAGTTCACAGAATTTAGAAATTGTGTTTAAGGCGCTAATTATACATATTTGGCATTCCTGAAGTTTTACGAAATTGTGATGTCGGATATTACCAGGTGCGGATTCGAGGTTTCACTGCATCCCTGCCATCTGAAATCCTATTTCTGCGTGCCTTCTAAATTTATTATCCAATTGAAGTAACATTTTTTTACTTGTGTATGTATTGTTTTTGCAATACGTATGATGTACTAGTAAATTATTTATAAAAGCACATATACCACACACATATATAAAAATGAAATTTTAAATTAATATGCCATTTCGAGAAAGTGTAGGTATTGCAAGTCAATCCTGACCATCAGGACCGTTCCTGATAGTCAAGCTGCCCACGTGCAAATCTCAACAAGCCGCTCCTTCTTTTCAAAGACATTAAATACCAACCTAAAGTATAATCAAGAATCATCTATAATCATTGCGATGAAGAATACCATTTATCTGTGAACCAAGAATTGCACAGTAAGTAATTCAAATACTTTATTTTATTGTTGAAACAATGCTTTTTCTGAATTCGGTAGGTAAGTATTTCAATTAACGTCACACTGGAGCAACACAAGGGGCTATTGGTGACGGTCCGGGATCAATCCCATAGGGAGAGACCGAGGACAACACCACGTAATTTTGAACCACGGTCAGATGACAAGGCAACACCTGAGCTGGCACCCCACTCTCCAAACTTCCACACCACGCCAACGTGAGGACATTTTAGGCCACGACGGATTTAACGTGTACCAGCCCCCTTTGTACACGACGGTCTTCGGTTGGATTCGAACTCGCAACCCTGCGGTTGCTAATGAGTTACTCTTCCAAGAACAATTCTGGTGTACACAGAACTTTACACACAGCTGACAAAAGTAGCATTGCACATTTTTACCATACACCACCTACCTGTGAAATGGGATTTTCATCACTTTTGCACATAAAAACAAAAGCCAGAAATCGTTTAAATGCAAGTGATGACTTACGCGTGGTTCTTTCAAAAAAGGAACCTCGCTTCAAAAGTATCATTATGAATAAACAACGTAGTCATTAAATAACAAATTGAGATATTGTTTAGTATGTATATGTAAAAGTATGTGTTTATTTCCAATAAATAAATTATCTTGCAATAGAAATAATTTTCTAAAGAAATAAAAACACATTTTTCAAGGTGGTGCCGATCACTAAAAAGGTTAAGAACCACTGCTCTACATGGAACTTTTCATGTATTCCAGTAGCATAGCGTAACATTGACAAATGGGGTTGCCGAAATTCGATCAATAACAAAGAACTCATGTATTTAGCTTCAGACAACTTTGTAAGTAAATTCCACTCGCCGTTGTTTCTCTTCCCAAAGACAATACAGTGCAAATCATATTCAACTTTAAGTTTAAAAAAAAAGGAGAAATTGTGCCTCTCATCTTGGTAACTGCGTTTGGTTGGTTGGGGGTTTTATGGCGCAAGGGCAATATATGGTGAGCCAAACGCAAGACATACAATATCAAGTAATAGACACACACATGAAAGTTCTACTGACACAAGGTTGGTGGGTATTTAATTAACGTCGCTCTGGAGCAACACAACGGGCTATTGGCGAGGGTCCGGGATCAATCCCAAAATTACTGACACAGAAGAGAAATACATCGAGGGAGGAATGCACCTAACAGGAATCGAACTTGGAAGTTTGGAGTGGGGTGCCAGCTCAGGTGTGGCCTCGTCATCTGACCGTGGCTCAAAATTAAGTGTTGTCCTCGAACCATTCCCTTCGGGTTTGATCTCTGACAGTCACTAATAGCCCGTAAGTTGCTCCAGTGCAACGTTAACTACCTACCTTACAAAGGCAGGTAAATAAGAGAATAGACCATGTGCAAGGTAGATGATTACGTCGCACTGGAGTAACATAATGGGCTATTGGCGACGGTCCGGGGTCAAACCTGAAGTTAAAACAAGCAAAATAAAATTGCTTTCGAGTAACAAGCCAAATTACAAAAGAAGTTACAAAAACACTAACGCTTTCTGTATTTAGCTTTACAAAAACCGCAATGTCAAGTGAATCCCTTGAGGTCAAGGCCGCGGAAGCCCGGTTGGTAGAGTAACGGACTAGCAACCGGAGGAATGAGTTCAGTGGCGGCTCAAGTCAAGTGGAGGCCCAAGAGGTAAAAATTTAGGGGCCCTCAAACTCAAGTTAGAAATAGAAATTGCAAGAAAACTCTCATAAACTTATTAAAAAAAGAAAAGTAATGAAAAATTTCATACCGTTACACATTAAATAAATTTATTTAAAAAATATTTTTGCATGAATTTCCGTCTTCTTTATTTCTTGCAAAATCATCAATTATTTTGGCAGTGTCAATGCGGTTTAAAATTTCCTGCTCTATATACAAAATGGCCAAGTTATTTAGTCTGTCTTCTATCGTATTCCTTAAATAATTTTTTCTCTTTAAAACAGAAAATGATCTTTCTCCGGACGCATTAGATAAGGGAATTGTTAGAAAAATCTTCAATATTAGGAAATGTGCAACATTTCTTTGGCGGCTCGATAGATTTGATATCTATCAACACCACTATCACACGAGAAATCTAAGATGTCTGGTGTGGTTTTTATGGTGTCCTCGTTTTCTTTTAGAAATATTAAGAAATGGTCCAATTCATCTTCCAAAGTACAAACATCAATGTCATTTTTGTACATATCCTTCAACTTTTTTAACGCTTTCTTTCTTCTGTAGACAATTTCCAATCAAAAAATATACGAAAAGGCTCTAGAACTTCATACTTCTGTGCTCTTTGAGATAGTTGTGCCTTAGTGTTATCACATGACATAAAATTAATTGGCTTTAAAATCTTCTCTAATTGTGAATTCCATGTCCGACTTCTTTGCTTTCATCAAAAAACACGTTTCTCTTTCGTCGTCTGCGAGTTTGTTCATCTTCCACACTAAATGATAGCCCTGATAAATCAGTTGCCTCTTTTTCATATTCTTCTCGAAATTGATACAAATGACTTCAGTAGGATAGATCCTTTGAATAGTTCGCACTCTGCTGACTGCAGTGATTTACTAGTAGCATTTATTCTTTGCAAAATAGTATTCCAAATCACTCATTAGGGCGGTTTCATATTTGTCCATTTTCTTCAGAAGTGAAAGTCGCCTCCACTACCGTAACTTGTTTTTCTTCTGCATTACAAATTTCATTTAAAGCCTCTTTTATATGGGCGAATCCAAGTTTTATAGCTAATACAGCGTCTGCTCTTGCTGACCATCTTGTATCAGAAACTCTTTTCAATGAGACAGATTGTTTATCTTTACACATTTCTAGTTTACTCGTTAAAATTTTCCAGCGATGAGTTGACGGAGAAAAATGTGAATAACTTCTGCAAACATAAAATATTGAACTGCAGCGCTACAACTTTCTGCAGCGAAATTTCCAATTAAATTTAAAAAATGGTTAGCACACGGAATAAAAACCGCACTTGGACTATGTTCTTTAATGCGTGCTTGCAAACCTGAGTACGTCCATTATTAAGATTGTCCTCGATAGTTTTCAATATCCACTCCTAATTTTGTTAAAGTTTCCAAAACTTCTCGTTCCAAGTATGAAGAGTTGTGTTTATTTGTGGGAATGAATCCCAATCTTTCATTTATATTACCAGAGGATGCAACATCTTATCACAAAAGTAAGTTGGTCGACCTGAGAAATATCGGGAGTGGAATCAACAATTATACAAGTCGCAGATTTGATTTATATTCTCATCCAACTAACACTCGACTACGAGTACTTTTTGGTAGTCAGTTCGATCCCAGCAAAAAATATCACATCTTTTAGTTTTAAAAATATGTTTTAAAGATTTTATTATTTTTTTACTCAAAAAGTACTAATAGATGGCGCTACGAGTTACAGAAAAATCATCTCTTAAATCCAACCGCTCTGAAATTCGCCTTAAATCCAATCCCTCTGAAATTCGCAAGTCCAAAACGTAAACACGTGTTATTCGACGAAATCCGAGAAACCGAAACTAACAACTCAACTCCACTCGAAGCAGGAAGAAAACAACTAAACTCAACTCAAAAGTGAAAACGAAACTAACAACTCAACTCCACTAGGTATGACGTCACTTCCGGCACAACTCAACTCCACTTCCGGTTATGACGTCACTTCCGGTACAACTCAACTCCACTTCCGGTTATGACGTCACTTCCGGTCGTGACGTCACTTCCGGTACAACTCAACTCCACTCGATTTCTCCACCTTCTCCACCACTGATTTAGAACCCGCATTTTCTATCTACTCTCGACTGCCAACTCCCGAGAGCCCAGCTGTACTCTAACAAATTGTTCACAACTATTCTTTTATGCTTGTGATAGAGAAAGAGACGGAACTTCAATTTATGCTGAGTGAACATGTTTCAGTATTTATTGCTTTAACACGAAATATATTTTGAACATCGCTCATCCAAACCAGCTTTCGTTCCACACGTAAAATAAAACATTCGAAAAAACAACATGTTTTACTTCTCTTGCCCCTAAGTCCCCCACATCTACACTCCACACATCATTACTAGATTTGATGGGTGCGGAGCTTCACCGAAATTATTTTCTGAATACAAACTTATCTACGTAAGTATATCTGAATGGTTGGTTGGGTTTGGGGTTTTATGGCGCAAGGGCCATATTTGGCCATGCTGTGCTAGACACGATATACATCAAGTAATAGACACACAATGAAAGTTTTACTGACACAGAAGAGAGAAATACACCGAGGGAGGAATGCACCTGACAGGAATCGAACCTGCGCCGCCTACAACTCGAAGGTTGCTAGCGCAGTGGGCATACCCACTGAGCCACGACGGCCCCACGTACGTTTCTGAATACGTACTTATATTTCTAATACGTACTTTCTAATACGTCGTATCCTATAAAACTCCCTCCCGCTTGAAAATCACCACAACCCCACACTGAGAATCTTTATCAGTCAAAAAATCTTTTCCATCAAATCGATTACGCCTTAACTTTACACTCCCCCATCGGATCTTCTAAAACAATAACATTTTTAGGACTTCCCGGCATCTCTTCTTCCGACTTTGTGAGACAGGTCTCCCGTTTCAGCTGCTAACCCTCCTCACATGCGTGTCGGCAGGGAGTCGACGTGCCGGAAGAGAAAACCTTTCCAAAGATAGAAAATGCGGGTTCTAAATCAGTGGTGGAGAAGGTGGAGAAATCGAGTGGAGTTGAGTTGTACTGGAAGTGACGTCACGACCGGAAGTGACGTCATAACCGGAAGTGGAGTTGTACCGGAAGTGACGTCATAACCGGAAGTGGAGTTGAGTTGTGCCGGAAGTGACGTCATACCTAGTGGAGTTGAGTTGTTAGTTTCGTTTTCAATTTTGAGTTGAGTTTAGTTGTTTTCTTCCTGCTTCGAGTGGAGTTGAGTTGTTAGTTTCGGTTTCTCGGATTTCGTCGAATAACACGTGTTTACGTTTTGGACTTGCGAATTTCAGAGGGATTGGATTTAAGGCGAATTTCAGAGCGGTTGGATTTAAGAGCTGATTTTTCTGTAACTCGTAGCGCCATCTATTAGTACTTTTTGAGTAAAAAAATAATAAAATCTTTAAAACATATTTTTAAAACTAAAAGATGTGATATTTTTTGCTGGGATCGAACTGACTACCAAAAAGTACTCGTAGTCGAGTGTTAGTTGGATGAGAATATAACCATTCGGCCACGAATACCTGGTTACTTACCGAAATATAATCAATTTAAATCTGAATACATTAAGTGCGTAATTGGCTGTTAAAATAGTATAGATTGCTCCACCACATCAATAAGTTCGATCAGTTTTTATCTGCGTTTCTGACATAGAAAGGTGAATGTGGTGGAGAATGACGTCATTCCAACGTGTTCAAACGTGGAATCAAACACGTGGTGGAGAATGTGGTGGAGAATGACGTCAATCTAACGTGTTCAAACGTGGAATCAAACATGTGGTGGAGAATGTGGTGGAGAATGACGTCAATCTAACGTGTTCAAACGTGGAATCAAACATGTGGTGGAGAATGTGGTGGAGAATGACGTCAATCTAACGTGTTCAAACGTGAAATCAAACACATGTGGTAGGCAATGAAGTCACTCGAGAGTAGAGTAGAGTTGAGTAGTAAGTTTACCTCCGCGTTTCTGACATGAAAACGTGAATGTGGAGAAGAAAAGTTTTAGTACCGAATCTGGCAATGGTATGTAATAAGGTTATTTGTGGACTCGCAGAATGGCAACACCTGGACCCATTCTAACAGGTCTGACCAGTAAGATTCTTTTGACTGCAAAATATCCCAGAGGAGGACGTGTCGCTGCCCTGAAATCTTGGAAGTGATATCACTTGTATCTTCAAACGTGTTCATTCCTGTTCCTTAGTGCTTTTAGTGGAAAAACATGAAGCGATCATTTCCTTTTGGATATACTTTATCCTTTACAGATCAAAAAGTGAATATGCATTCTGGGGCCGATGTACTTTCATCTCAAGTATCTGATTCATCAATGAATGAACTAGGTCCAAATAGCTTCCATTTGGGTGATACCAAATTTGCTGTTGTCTCTTGCTTCAAGGGAATTATCCGCGTGCATATTCGTCATTATTACAGAGATCAGCAGGGAGTGCTGCAGCCTTCCAGAGAGGGAGTTTCTTTGCTTCCTAAAGTCTGGAAAGCCTTCTACGAAGCAATTCCTAGCTTTCGCTCAAAGAACGCTAGCGATGTTATTATCGTTTCAAGAAGCCTTTTACTCTCCAAAGAAATTCGGGGAAACGAGAAATGTGTGAGTTTTCAAAATATGTTTCAAAAGAAAGACTGTGCTTTTCAACTAACTGCAACGCGCATTCTTCTCTCTGTGAAACAATTGGATCGACTGGAAGCTGTATCGGAGGAAATTACTGAAGCCATTAATGAAGGATTTGTTAATGAATCCCTCGATTATTTTGTGAAAGAAGAATTCGTGAAACGTGGAGCAGGAACCGATGAGAAATATTACGGCGATCCTGATAGATCTGAGAAAGTGAGCGAACTTACCGACAGAGTGGCTAAACATCTAAAAGTACTCATTTCGGAAAAAATAAAGAAAATGATGAATTGTTTTGGATGTGAAAACAACTTTGAAAATCAACTTGGGCATGAATGTATGACTATGAGTTTAAGTGAACGTTACGATCGGTATTTCCTAAACGCTTTATATGAAATCGACTGGAATAGATTCGGAGAAACTTTAACTTCGGAGAATATGTCCTTGAGGTATTTATTCTTTGATTTTGACGTTCTACGTTTTGTAAATACAACAACTCTGTACGAAACAGTACGGAGGCTTTATGTTAATGATAAATCTGATAGTTTTACATGTTAAAGAATATAAATATGTTTTGTATATATATATATGTATAATCAATAAATTCTTTGTTTATCTTTTTCAAATGTGTCTCTCTTTATTTTAAAATGTATAAGTACTTATTTTATTACTTTTCTTTTTTTTGTATTTGTATACATACTTTTACTTACTGCAGTGTCATTTGACACATTTAGAATTGTATATTATACCGTCTGTTATTAGAACTAAAAAAATGACAAACAAGTAACATATTTCTGTAAAAGACAAGTTTATTCAAACACAGACATGTACACAAAATAAACATTCCCTTACAAGCTTCCGTGTATTTAACATTTAATAGATTGCAAGTTCACAAATTGAATAGATTTGTAACATTGACATTTTTTTCTCTTTCAAAGATTTTCTGAAAAACTTTCTAGAGATCTTTGACGCGGCTGTTTCTGTTTTGGAGAATGAATTGTAATTTTTCTTTCTCCAGATAGATGTAATTCCATTGTATCATTACACATATTTAAAGAGTAATCATCTATGATTCCATCACTATCACAAATTGTTACATAACCTTTATCGAGTATCATTGTAAGGCCAAATATGAATGCTGAGATTCCCATGAAAATAAGAACAGAAAATGCTCTTCTCTGGATGAGTTCCATTGCTTGAAATGAGACATAGACCTTGATTATAATCAATATATACTGCTTGAAACTTGAAAGCCTCATCTACTTATGGATTTTTATAGCGGGGAAATAACTGATGATTTACAGAGGAAGCCAATTACAGACTCGTTTTGGGGTTGGGGTAGGCATCACTTCTTTCATTACCCTCACTGCCTTACCGAGTTGTTGAGGTATAGCAAATTTATTTTTTACAAAGGAACTGGGGAAGTTAATTTCCTTAAGTGCATCTTTAAACTGTTCTTGTCCATTCACGTACTTATCCATCTTTCTTTTTCGCACTAAACGGTCTATCAGGTCAACAATATTAGAACTTTTCACTATTTTACCTTTATACACAAATTCTCCATTAGGCATCCAAGAAACAACCTCTTTATTGCGTTTTAAATAAAGAATAATATTTGTAGTTAATCCAATTAAGTTTTTGGGAACGGTCTTGAGCACCATCTCCTCCACATTTAACGTTCTTTCTTTCTCATTCGCAATATCTGTTTCCTTCTCTGGATTATCTGACAGTTCTGAATTAATTGATACAGATGGTGGATTCAATACATTCACGTTAATCCTCCTCTGCAATACTTGATTGTATAACTTAATTTTTTCATCATCATCCATTTTATTAACTAAAATACTTTTCATCTCACAATCTAATTCACTCAGCTGTTCGTCTGAAGGTATATGTCTTGATAATCTCTCCTCTGGAACTAAAATCATTTTCCTTGCATATTGCATGTTTTTACTTGTTAAGTAGAGTAGTCAAGACAGTGAGTGCTGCGGGAATTAAGATATTTAAAAACCCTCCTTTTTGAATAATAATTTTTCGCTTTTTAGTGAGGGTTACTTTTTTATCTGCTAGGTCTCTAAGCGTATGCTTATGACGAGAAAGTTTTTTCTTCTGTTCATCTGTTAAAGGAACATTCCCTTTTAAAGTGTTCAAACAACATTCAGCTATGCAATGGATGCTAGATTTCGGAAGATTTTTTAAAAAGGCTTTCCGACATTTTGTGGGGCATACAGTTAAAAGTCTCATCCGTTGCACGTCTCCTTCTGTTAAAGGCATGATGAACAATGAATTATTTGCAAGTTGGGAGTTTATTTATTTTAACTGATAAACACAAGTTTCTTCTCCTGGAAGGATTTTTGTACGCAGTCGCATACTCTCTTCTGTTTCAGATTTCAAATCTACAAGTAAATAGCTGAAAGGCTTTTTCGTGGCGTCCTCAAACACTTCAAGAAAAAAATGTAAATTTCGAGGGTAGAGTTGTCGACCGAGGTGTATAATTTGACTTACATCACGTCGCGATTTAAATAAAAACATGTAATGACAGTTTAATGAAATTTCTCTGAATTCTTTTCCTTTATGAAACAAATTTTGCGTTACAGTCATCACAGATAAATTCATATGATGAGATCCTTTTGTATACAAGTTTGTTATTCTTTTATCACTGCCACATTCAGAAATTAAATCGTCATATATAAAAAGTGTATTATATCCTAAATATTGCTTAAAGTTTTCGGGTATTCCTTCTACAAAGATGATATTCGGCATCTCATCGTATAACTTTTGATAGATTCCATAAAACCACACTATTTTATCAAGGGTAGGATGAATTATATCTGTGTGGCTGTTTATCAATTTTTTCAAAAAATGCGACTTGCCTGATGATGTAGGTCCACAGACAAGAGCAGTGAAAGGATGCTTTAAAGCGAATGAATTCATGGTTACAAATGACAGAAGTAAAGACTAGGGCGATTACTTATACTTTTTTTATTGAAATAAAGGTACATGTATATTCGAAATTTTTTTCACAAAGTTATACACACGTATATCATTATTTGTAGACTGTCTATCAAATAATTTAACAGTAAATTCCATAGATCTACTTCTAGATCTTTGATACAAAAAGTATACACAATATTGTCCACAAACAGCAGTTTTAACACTTTGAAGAGGTATGTCGTTGTAGACCACATGCGGAACTTTTTTGAAGTAGTCATGTATGTAGCCCAAAAAATACGAAGGTGGTTGACCGAACGAATCGAAAAACTCTACACTTGTTGGTGATTTCATATAAACAGCTAACCAATGAGTCCCTGGTTTGTGATGAGGATCGGTGTTTAAAATAAATGCAGCCGGAAAACTCTTAAAATTCTTGGGAATTCGATCACTTGGGAAAACTCCAACAAAATATAAACGTGTGTATGCATCACTTCGTAAAATGTTATTCAATTGTACCACATTCATATCGAAAAATCACACAAAATATTTCTAGACTTCGTAATTTCGATCACGTTTTGAAATTCTGCATATACCAGCACTGAAACAGTTTTCGGTAAAGCGTTTGCAAACTTTATTTCAATGCGAAGATTTCCTTGATGAATTAAATTTAAATGGTTGCCATCACCCAAGTCTGGTGTTAAGTCAAAGGCATATAGCGTGTACCCTTCGGAAAACTCATCTCTGTTAATATAGATACCTTTATTGGATGAGAGTTTTTCACTTCCTAGGAGCAAACTATTGTAAGCACGAATAAATTGGCCGTCGGCATAATTAGGATCCAAGGGTTTGTAGCTGATAGGATTTCCATCTACGTAAACGCCTATGAAATTTACATGGTTATGCTTGAGGTAAAATGGGTTTGTTGGGTAAGTGCCACTAAATGAATCATGATCGACACATGTTACAACTATCCGTTTCGGGAGTTGCCCAGAAAATATGTTATCCTGTGAAAATGAGAAAGAACCTTTCGATACTGAATATAGCTTACACAAAACTCGATCCATTGGATATTTTGCAGATGATTTTTCTAAGGCTTTGGCATGTCCAATTAAAACACCTGGACTGACTTTCACTTTCCGGATGAAAAGGGATGCATGTTCAATAACAACGTCATAATTTGCTTTTTGAGGAGCAATGAGACAAAACTCCGGTTTGCTGCGTATTAACTTTAACTTTAAGTCTACCAAGTTGAGTAATAGACGATCTTGATAAAACAAGTCGCAATGTAAATTTCCAATCATATCTAAAACTTTACTCTTTTCAATCATAGAAGCCCGTTTCTTCAACCCTGCATTTTCACTTGAAGGATCGGTTTCATCAAAGTGTCCTGCTGTATCTTTGTAGAAGCATTCTGAAGTTAGGAAGCTTTTCTTATAATCAGAGCCGTAATTGAGCAAAGTCTCAATGTAAGCTCGGTAAGGGTAAGTGTTACTGGATGATGAAATTAGACGCTCATTCAAACTCACATCGACTTGGGAAAATAACGAGTGAAGAAATAAGTTACATGGAGCAACTTTTTCATTTTCTGGTAAAACTGCATTGTCCTTTACAACTTTAACTTTTACATAGAGTTGGGTTGCTGATAAATCGATGTATTCCTCACCACTACCAGATATGTTGAATTCGATAGGTCCACCATCACGAATATTAGCTATGGGATAAAATTCAGACCACTGCCCTTTTTCAATAGCTGTTTGAGTCGGTGGCATAAGAAATAAGTCCAGTTCAGATTTCACAGAGGGTAGGGAATCATTTCGTATTAAGGCCATGCTAAAGATTATGAGAATATGTCAGGTGCACACAGCTTGCGATACTTCTTTCGAATGATGCGTTTCTTATTTGTGCGTTTCCTTTTATTTCCTCCAACCATTGATTTCACTCGAGTGGATACTTTATCGGTTAAAGTTTTCGTTGCTTCTTTAGCTCGGTCTTTGATAGCTGACTTTACATCTTTACCTTGCAAGTAATCATTTGCAATATCCACCCCAGATCGAAGTGCTTGCTTTCCTAATGCTTTCGCACCTGATTTAAATAAAGGAAAAACCATCCTAAACATGCTTCGAAAAATTCCACCCAAGCCACTTCCTTTCTGCAGAGAGATGCCTTTGTAATATGACAAGCCATTACCTGCTTGCTGAGTATAATAGTCTTCAAATGTTTTGGTGCAACAACGATAAGGTTGATACATTTTGTTCTAGAGATTACAAATGTCTCAAGCGAAAATGTAGTTTCACTATCAACTTCCCGCGTTCAAATGAGACGTAACGACCAGTGTGTGTCCTTATAACGATTTCAATCGAGTCAAAATTTTTTCTGGAAACTGATAAATAATGAGGTCTCTCAAATTGTTCTTGAATCATGTCACCATCTCTTCCCTTCACTGTCAGAGTTCGTAAAAGAGGAGCTAAGACCCCACCAACAAATTCAGGCTGAATGATATCGGTGTAAACGTACAGCAAATGTAAATCAACATTAGGATCCGCAACAAAAGGACTCTCAGTGATTACTGTATCTATGCCTCCATTTCCTGGAATAATATTTTCTCCAATCACTTTATTAGGTTCAAAACCTAAGTTTTCAGCTAATCCCTTGGATAATCGCAGCTTTGCTCCGTTAGTGAGCTGCAACACCACCTTTTTTGTGTGTTTGTTATATTTCATTTGAATTTTTATGTGCTTCGGAAATGCATTTAAAATGTCAATCGGAGAATCATAAAATCCGCACGCTATTTTTCCATTCGTTTTTACTCCGTTTCCTAAATCATATTCGAAAGAATTTTCACCATCAATAATGTTATTCCACATTCTGGGATAAATTATTTCAACTAATCCAACTTCCCATTCACCTGAGAGTTCTAGACGTTTGGGGAGTTTCGTGTAGAAGTGAGACATTGTGTTGCCAGGATAAAACTCGATAGAGCTGTCGCTGGGCAGTGTGACGTAGAAACTCATTGTGGGTTATGGAAGCGAAACAAATTTAATGAGCAGACTCAATTTATCGAAAATAAGTCTTTGGAATGAATCCAGGCGTTAAATTTGCGAGGATAACCTCTAAACTTGACAAAGTATTCCAAACGTTTCTTAACTACTCTCTTCTTTAAAATTTTCTCAACATGAAAAGAATGCGATTTTTTAACTTTCTGCAGTTCTTCTGAGTAAAATGTACCAGTGATTATTTCTCCCATTAAATCTTTTATCTTATATACTGGTAGCTTTCTACGTATACAACGCTGAATCGTAAATATTTCCTCGGACCAATTATTTTCATATCCTTTCTCAAATGTTAATTTAGTCTTTGCAACCCTAACGAAGTCTCCAACCTGAAATTTGAATGGAATCTCCTTAACATTAGTTTTATTTACATCTCCATATAAGGTATTCCACACTTGTTTTTGATTTTCAACTGTTACATTAATAGGTTCTTTTTTTATGCTGCGATGGAGTGTATGATTATAACTGTGTACGAGTTGGTCTAAGACATCTATAAATCGATAGGTGTTTTTATTGGTAAAGTATTTCCACATTTTCGTTTTCAAAGTACGATTGAATCTTTCAACAACACTAGCTTTGGTTTCATTATTTGTCGTGAAAAACTTTACTTGGACAGATTTTAAATAAGATTGAAATGATTTATTTGTAAATTCAGTTCCTTGATCTGTTTGTAATTTTTTCGGTTTTCTTTCCTTGAAAATTGACTTAAATGCATTTACAATGCTAGATCCATTTTTCCGTTTCAAAGGTATGACCCATGCATATTTAGAAAAAATATCTATACATGTTAACAGATATCGATAACCATCGTTGTATTTTACAACACTTAACATGTCTACTAAATCCGATTGCCATTGAAAATCGATTCCCCCAACAATAACTCTGTTTCGCAGAAAGTTGCGACGAACGCTTTTATGTAGGGTGTATGCATTCTGACTCTCCAACCATTCTTTGATAGTCTTTTTTGGAACTTTCCCTTTCATTGCTTGATACAAGGCATTTATTCCACCAAAGCTCCCTGGTAAGCTAGGGTCTTCATAATACTGAGCTAACTCGTCTTTACCCATTCAGTCCAGTTACAGAGATGCAACTTCTGTTACTTTACTGATATTTCTACTAGAAATAGTAAAAAAACTCAAACTATACTTCCTTAATTTCATCTACTTTCTATCAAAAAATATATATAAATCTTGTCCAATGGTAGATTATATATATACATGCTTTCAAAATAGTGGTAGAGAAATCAGTTTTCTAATGCAATAACTTTTTCATAACAAATTGCAGATTGTAACCATAACATGAGAAAAATACTTGTTTGTAAGTTTAAATAAAGAGAGAAACATTTTTTTTAAAGAAAAAAAAATCGTTTATTAAATAATCATAATCAGAGCATGTATGTAAACAATAATGTACCCCTCAATACTAAACTGACCCATATGGCCAAGTCATTAATACTTCTTTTTTCTTTTTTTTTTTATAAGCATAATTCTATGTTCCTTGACAAAAACACAATGAATTTCTGGGGTAAAGTTAGGGAAAATATTTTTAACATCTAGTATAGTAACACATAGAATTTATTACATTTTAGATAGTCATCAAAGTTAATGCTTTGTTCAATTGACTGTTTTTTGATGCCTTTCAGTTTCTTAACTACCTTCCTACCTTCGACTTTGTACGAGTACATTTTTGACCTTAACCCTACGAATTCGGTCATAATACTACCACTATTCTCGTCCTTCATTTTACCTTCTATTTTCTTATTTAATTTGGGAATATCATATTTATTGTTTTCTGGGAAATCTGAAGTGTCATAAAGGTCCAAATTTTTTTTAATATCTTCGAAAAAATCATTTGTGCGAATATGATAAATAAAAGAGTCCGTATCAGTATATAATAGTTTTGCTTTTACGTCATATTCATTTTTTATCACATTATAGTGAAAATCAGTCATTAAAGTTTTGGATATGTCCAGTATTGACATGCCAATACAGATGGGTTTGTTAAAAATTAGTTTAGTTTTTTGCATATGAATGGCTACTAAATTTTCTGAAAAAATTGTCCTGCGATTAAAATTAGGTTTAGCTATCAATTTTGAAGCGGACTTTTCGTTTGAGCATAACCGAATGTCAACTCTTCGTCGAATATTTTCGATGGTTTTTCCAAATATAGAGTTGTTCATGAGTTTAAAAAAATCTTTTTCAAAAGAGTTTTTAGCTATTGCTCTCATATTTGTATTCAGTTCTATATAAGTTTTTAACCAATCTGTTTCTATAAATTTTATAGCTCTGTTAATTTTTTTTAATTTTAGACCTAAATCCAAATAATGCAAAAGAGATTTATGATGAATAACATACCTCTCCTTGTGAGTGAGCGTTAGTAGTAAGCGATTTTCCTTATACCCAGGAGGAACGGCATTTAGGGCAGCTAATGGATAATCACTATGTAGATCATGGAGTTCCTGTGGATACTCCAAGTCCACATCTAAAATGTATCCATTTTGGTCATCATTACGCAGTGTATCTATATCAATAATGTTGCACCACTCAAATCCTTTGAGAGGTAGTTTCTGGGACATCGCCCAACCATACAAATTATTGGCGTCTAGGTAGAGAAGGTAGCTGGAGGGCTGAGAATCATCATAATTAGACATATATTTATTATTTGCTTTAGCATGTCGATGAGAACATTGAGAAACTCCTCCCCTGATTCCTTGTTCGACAAACATAAGCATGTCATAATCTGTTAAAAGTTCTATTTTCACTCCGGTACTCTTCAACATGGCATCCCAAGATAGTCCTGGAGCGGTATAATACCATGCAGGATCTAGCTTGTAGGATGCCATGCATAGTTTTCGAAAATTTTCGAAAACGTCGCAGAGCAGTAAAACATCAGTTTTAACATATAAGTCCGAATATTCTCCGAGGGTTTTAATGTTGAAAGATTTCCACACATTTTTTGCATGAGCATAATCACTATCCGTAGTTGCTGTTTTATTTAACACATTATAAAAATTTTCTTGAGATGGAAGTTGTATTTCGGAAAATTTATCCATGGAATCCATGGAATCATACGGGTACACACCCTTTCTTATCATAAGTTTCCAATTTGAAGGAAAATGATTCTTCGTATGGTGAAATTCATGTTGTAGGAGATTATTCGCGAGGGTATCTAAACTACTGGCCATGAATTTCATTGTGTCCAAAAACCTCAAATTAAATTTATTCCCGGTTTTTTTGCTAATCGAGATGTATCTTTCTTCTGTATTCGGAATCACGGTTATGTTTTTAGAGTCCTCCGCTAATTCCCGAATAAAAAGATGCGAGTCATAACCTGCGAGGTTATGGAGAAAAACCGGGATAAAATTTGGCAGTTTGTAGTTGAAATTACATGACGCATGTGCCGGTCCTCGGTAATTCCCAGTCACATGGTCATGATCCCTCACTTTTATGTCTCCAGCTGAGATTGGCTTCTGACAGATGAAGCACACATTTGATTCATGGAGTTTTTTCTGCGACTCATTCAATTCCTTCATCGGCACAAAGTTTGTGTACTTTGACTCGATGATCTGCGCCTCCATCTGAAGGCATTCTATGAATTTCCGCGAAGCATCTTCTCCTCTATAAACTACCGGAGGTTTGGTTTCTCCTCGACCGACTACGTAATAGCAGAAGCTTACAGGCTTGTGCTTTTCGTACACGTTAGTGTATGAGCAATCATCATCAAAAGGAGCACAGGTGGATACTTTTTCAGTCAATGTTTCAAAATCAGCATAAATAACGTAAGGCACGTATTGAGAATGCTTGAAATTATTAAAAAAAACCCACTTCTTCTCTTCAGAAGGCATCTCTATTTTGCAAGGAACATTCATTTTGCAAAGCTCAGAGTGTAAAGTTAAACTATCGTTTGAACTAAAAAAGCTTAAACATCGTCTACAAATGAAATGTCTTCGCTTTCCTTTGGTTAATTGACTTGAAACAAGACGTGAAAGACTAGTAATTGTACAATAATGAGATTTTTCTTTCTCTTTAATAAATAAAAGATCAACGTGTTTATTTTTAATTTTGGGTGTGACTACTAATGGAAAAATCATCATATCTTTACAAAAAGAGTAAACGTTAATAGAAATATCATTATTGTTTTTTTCAAATATTTTTATTTCTTCTGGTTTTGTAGGGAAACTTATCCCAGAAAAGTTAAAAGCATCCTTAAAGTTGACATAGTTTGAAACTCTGGATGTATTTTGATCTGCTGGAAATAATGCAGCTAAAATGGCCCAACGAAAACATTCATTGTCTGAATTTCTAACATTTACAACCGCACGTTTTAATTTTATTTCATTTGGTAACTCTATAAAACTAGTTCCTCGTAAAGGTAAATATTTATTACATCGTATTTCCAATTTAACAATAGATTTAAGGGCCCAACCTGAATCCTTCATTTCAAATTCTTCGCTTTCTTTTAAAATTTTTTCTGAAGCAATACTGAAAGCGTAGTCAATTTCATTTATAGATAATAATGCAACATTTTTAGTTTTAAAAGAACACTCTTTGAAAAGTGAGCCTTCCGAGAAACGTTCATAGATACATATAAGTAGAAAATTTACCTTTACTGCATTCTGCTGATGAACAATTTCTGTAATTAGTTCCACAGCTGCGCTCCTCTTTGCCTCCATAAACTCGGAGACATCTAGTATGCCTTGCGGGTTCGAAAGAGTCCAAGTAGAGAGACGATTTCCAAACGCACTCTCTTTCCGTCGCACAGTTCGAGAAGAAGCTCCACTCGTTGATGTCGATGCTTCAGGATTCACTCCACCCGCTGATGTTGATGGTCCAGGATTCACATTATTACCCCCTTGAAAGTTTTCACTGCGTCTGGGCCGCTTGCTTTTCTCAGGGTTAGCCTCGCCGGGTTTTTTTCTTTTTGGAGGTTGTTGATGGAGGCTTTTTTTATGTCGCGTAAGTGCGTCAAGTCTTGAAAATGCCTTATTGCACACATCACAACGGAAATCATTGTTTTCGTGTACACTGGCTACGTGTCGCTGAAGGGTTGATTTTCTATTAAAGTTTCGCTCACATAATATGCACGGAAATGACTCCTCGTTATGCACGGAAGAAACATGACGTTCCAAATTAAACTTGGAGCTGTAGGTGTTGCTGCAAAGTCCACAAACGTGTGTATTCATTACATATGGTATACTGGATTGCAAAGTTCTATGAGAAAAATGAGAATGCGTCCCTCTCTCACACACACAGGTTAAGTATAAGAGGCAGGAAAATGAGAAAGCGCTACACACGCTCACAGGATAGAATGAGAATGCGAAACGACTACACGTACTACACTGCTGGCCACCCAAATTGCAACACCAAGAAAGACAAGAGATATCACAACAAAATTTATTTTGTAGATAACATGTTGACCAAGTATCAAATGATTAAATTTATAGACTTCTGTGAAGTGTGGTTCCTGCCAAAACCAGTAGCCAGAGTAGCCGCCATTGTTGGAGATCACCGCTGCCACACGCCTCGGCATTGATTCAAAGAGACTTTGGATGTGTTCTTGGGGTACAGCAGACCAAGCTGCTTCCACACGTTGCCAAAGTTGATCTGGTGTGGCAGCTGGGGATGTATTCTGGGTCAATCGTTGAGCAACCATGGACAACATGTTTTCTATCGGCGAAAGATCCGGAGAGCGAGCTGGCCAGGCAAGCAATTCAATCTGGCGATTGACGAAGAACCCTTGGACAATGCGTGCCACGTGTGGTCGCGCATTATCCTGTTGAAATATGGCTGTGGGCAAGCCCTGAAGGTAAGGAAGGACAACTGGCTCCAACACCTCGGAGATGTAGCGCTGGCTGTTTAAAGTACCGGCAATGCGTACTAGAGGAGTGCGAGAGTGATATCCAATACCGCCCCATACCATAATACCCGGTGCAGGACCAGTGTGGCGGTGCATAACGCAGCTGTTCAGCATCCTCTCTCCACGGTGTCTCCAGACTCGAATCCGACCATCGTGGTGTTGCAGACAGAAGCGTGACTCGTCAGTAAAGACACTTTCATTCCATTCTGCCGTCCACATCCTTCTTTCATCGCACCATTGGCGGCGGAAACGTCTGTGCTTCTGCGTCAAGGGTAGACGAAGCAATGGACGTCTTGCGGACAGACCACTCTGCTGTAAACAGCGTCGAATGGTACGTGCAGACACTGGATGATGCGGTACAGACTGAATGTGCTGTGCTATGGTTCGTGATGTGGCTGAGCGATCCGTCACTGCCATACGCACAATATGCCTGTCATCACGTGAAGTGGTGCACTGAGGTGGATGCGATCGAACACGTCGGTCCGTCGTACCCTCCTGCATCCAACGATCACATATCCGCATTACAGTTGTTTGGTTTCGTCCAACACGACTACCGATTTCCCTGAAAGATAATCCACAATCTCGGTAGGCCACTATCCTTCCTCTGTCGAACTCGGATATTTGATCAAAAGATGATCGCTGTTTTCTACGAGGCATAATTGATCGTTTTTTTTGAAAAAACCACAAGAAAAACACAATTGCCGTACTTGAAATCGTCGAAATCTCCAAGCCTTAAATAGCGCTTTGAAGTGGCGCCACAGGCGCGCGTGATGTGCGTCTGCGCTGAAATTCTAATCATTTGCATATCTCACCTCCGCTAATGCATGTTGTAAATTTCATATTATTTGCATGCTTCCTTCAGGGTGTTGCATTTACGGTGGCCAGCAGTGTATCTTGAAATACAGGTAGGGGCCAATCCCTTGGAATGCAGGACAAGTACGTACAATGCTTTGGAATGCAGGAGGGTAGATAACAAAAGGCTAGTTTCAGACATGAAAGAGGGGTGTACTCAATGCCTTGGAGTTCAGAAGGGTAGATGACAAAAGGACTGGTTTCAGGACGAATCGGCCTCAGAAAGCATATCCACTTTTTGATCTGTAAAGGGTAAAGTATATCCAAAAGGAAATGATCGCTTCATGTTTTTCCACTAAAAGCACTAAGGAACAGGAATGAACACGTTTGAAGATACAAGTGATATCACTTCCAAGATTTCAGGGCAGCGACACGTCCTCCTCTGGGATATTTTGCAGTCAAAAGAATCTTACTGGTCAGACCTGTTAGAATGGGTCCAGGTGTTGCCATTCTGCGAGTCCACAAATAACCTTATTACATACCATTGCCAGATTCGGTACTAAAACTTTTCTTCTCCACATTCACGTTTTCATGTCAGAAACGCGGAGGTAAACTTACTACTCAACTCTACTCTACTCTCGAGTGACTTCATTGCCTACCACATGTGTTTGATTTCACGTTTGAACACGTTAGATTGACGTCATTCTCCACCACATGTTTGATTCCACGTTTGAACACGTTAGATTGACGTCATTCTCCACCACATTCTCCACCACATGTTTGATTCCACGTTTGAACACGTTAGATTGACGTCATTCTCCACCACATTCTCCACCACATGTTTGATTCCACGTTTGAACACGTTAGATTGACGTCATTCTCCACCACGTGTTTGATTCCACGTTTGAACACGTTGGAATGACGTCATTCTCCACCACATTCACCTTTCTATGTCAGAAACGCAGATAAAAACTGATCGAACTTATTGATGTGGTGGAGCAATCTATACTATTTTAACAGCCAATTACGCACTTAATGTATTCAGATTTAAATTGATTATATTTCGGTAAGTAACCAGGTATTCGTGGCCGAATGGTTATATTCTCATCCAACTAACACTCGACTACGAGTACTTTTTGGTAGTCAGTTCGATCCCAGCAAAAAATATCACATCTTTTAGTTTTAAAAATATGTTTTAAAGATTTTATTATTTTTTTACTCAAAAAGTACTAATAGATGGCGCTACGAGTTACAGAAAAATCAGCTCTTAAATCCAACCGCTCTGAAATTCGCCTTAAATCCAATCCCTCTGAAATTCGCAAGTCCAAAACGTAAACACGTGTTATTCGACGAAATCCGAGAAACCGAAACTAACAACTCAACTCCACTCGAAGCAGGAAGAAAACAACTAAACTCAACTCAAAATTGAAAACGAAACTAACAACTCAACTCCACTAGGTATGACGTCACTTCCGGCACAACTCAACTCCACTTCCGGTTATGACGTCACTTCCGGTCGTGACGTCACTTCCGGTACAACTCAACTCCACTCGATTTCACCACCTTCTCCACCACTGATTTAGAACCCGCATTTTCTATCTACTGATGTTGATGGCAACTGTCTGAATTTACTGTTAAAAACTTATGCAATGCATTTCTTTGGCTCTCAACAATTTCCAGGTTTTTCTTAATTTTTTTCGCTTTTCTGCCCCACTTTGATGTCTCTTCATTTTTTACTGTGAAGATAAGTTGTTTTAATTTTTGTAAAAAAAATGAATACTGCGAAATTCGGGGCAACACGCGGCCGCTTACCGTTAAACCCGCCATTGAGTTCGAATTCAACCAAACACTGTCGTGGCCTCAAATGTCCTTGCGTTGGAGTGGGTGCCATCTCAGGTCTCTGACCGTGGTTCAAAATTACGTGTTGTCCTCGGATCTTTCCCTTTGGGGGTTGATCGCGGACCGTCGCCAATAGCCCATTGTATTTCCTCTAGTGCGATGTTAAATACCTACCATTGAGGTCAAGCACACAGGTCGAGTAATATTACCGAATATATTTCCCCAAAAAGATCACCCAATTAAAGCTTTAATTCGTCAAAAACAACATCTAAGATGAAAGTCGATATTTAAACAAACATTCGTTCCAGAAATGTTAGTAACATCTAAGACAGCACATAATTCAATCATTTCACCTCAGATCAGATAAAATTCATCCCAATCGCCATTGTATGCAATTACTTCAAACTTAACATAGGCAATTGTTTTTAGTTATAATTACAGTAAAATTTCATTAGAAATAGTAAGCCCGTTCCCCCATAAAAAACTGAAGGTCATCAGTAACAGGAAAGTATTTTTTACATTAGCTGATATGAAGTTTTTAAAAAATTGTGTTGTACAAGTGTTAAAGCAAGAGTCAGATATTTGGGGCAAGTTAAACATTAAGTACAGGTAACCCCCGTATAACACGGCACTTCTATAGCACGGATTCACTCTAACACGGTTCGAGAATTGGGAACATCCCCGTATAACACGGTGCTTTTATGGAATGATTGGAACAACGATGCGAAAAGGACGGGCATTATGAAAGTTTAATTTAAATGGTGTAGCATGGGAATGTCCTAAAATCTACACGCGTGATTATCATCTCGAGATAAATTAAATAAAAAGTAACTCAGCTTAGAAGAGACATGGCGTCTCTTTGGGATCCCCGCTCGTCATCAAAAAGAAAAAATGGCAAGAACGCTTAACGCGTTTCTTTCTCACAAAACTGCAAGGTCGTTGGACTGAGGCGAAAAAAAAGAGCGTGTTCTCCCTCTGCACTTTTTTTCAGGGGGTCGCAAATCAGGGGAGATGGTCTTGTCAATCAAGGGAGCTGGACTTCCTGATTCGCTGTTTTTAAACTAGCTCATCTGTAATTTGTTAGACGGACACACATGACATGGCATGATGTAACTTTCTGGAAGATTCTTAGCATAGTTAATGAGCGTCACTGTAGCGAGGGAGAAAACGGAATTGAGAAATAAAGGACTTAAAAAATAAATGGCATCACTGATCTCGTGGCTGTCACTCAGAGGATATATATCTTGCCAAAAAGAAAGCATTGTTTAATTCATATTAATATGTATTACTTAAGAAAATTTTAATGAAGATATTTATGTTAATTATGAAAATATTATAGCATGTTTTTAATTTTTGGAACCTAACCCCCTTTTCGTACTAGTTTTGTTTCGTATAACACGGATTCGCATAACACAGCCATTTTTTGGAACATAACTCCCGTGTTATACGGTTGGCGTGGTGTGGAAGTTTGGAGAGTGGGGTGCCAGCTCAGGTGTTGCCTCGTCATCTGACCATGGTTCAAAATTACGTGGTGTTGTCCTCGGATCTTTCCCTTTGGGATTGATCCCGGACCGTCACCAATAGCCCATTGTGTTGCTCCAGTGTGACGTTAATTGAAATACCCCCCCCCCGTGTTATACGGGGGTTACCTGTGTTTGAAATACTGATTTGTATTTCATAAGTGCCATTTAGTACTTGGGGCACAGAAAACGTATGCTCCTGAGACCGGAACACTAATTAAAAGTTACTTGTTAAAGAGCCCATATAAAGCCTGGTTTGTATACTATACCCGACAGCAAATTCCAAAATAAAACAATCTAACCACTATCAGACTCAAAAAGAGAAACGGCGAGTATAAAAACTTTCTTAAAGCCTGTTTCAGTTACATGAATATTTGTGTTCAAATATTTATAATACCAAATCTACACAAGTAACAGATCTAACTTTTTCAAACCAACATATGTGGTTAACTTTGCTTTTTAAAAATTAAGATATCAAATTTTGACATACAAAATTTAGCAATTGAGATCCAATGTTCAGAGTTCCAAGAATGACATCAGTGTTATTTTTTCTCATTAAATTATGTTCACAGGATGCTGCAATGTTAAACAAGCACAGTATAACTTTACTAAGTACTACTTAAATAAAAATAGGCAATAAGAAATTTCATTAACAGAAATTTAAACAATCCATCGTCTGTCTTACTCCAAGTGCAACAGAATTTGGCAACTTAAATGAAGTTCAAATTCATTTTATAATGCATCTACTTCTGGTTACTTTTTTGGTTCCTACAAAGGTAAGGTAAACAAAATATTAAATTATCCTAATTTCACCTACACCTTCTTACATGAGGAATGTTTTGTCTATAGAAATCAATCACATTTTGAATAAAAAATTGACAATTTCATACTGAAGCATGATTATACAAGACCCTTTTAGGCAGGTCTGTTATGTGATTTGAACATTCATTTGAAAGTTTATTGAAGATAACATCCATTTTGAACATTCCTATACATTTTGTTTTGTGATGCACAATTCTTGAAAATACTTTTTCAAACTAGCTGCATATGACCTTAAACCATCCTTAGCTAAAATAAGTATTACCAATACAAAGAATAGTATACTAACATAGAAATAAATAATTGAACATTTCAAATAATACTGGATTCTAAGAATCCCCACTGTATCTCATTTTCTCTCCATATTTCGAAAATTGTACACATCAAACTGTACAATACTGTTATTTTGAAGCAGATTTTAAGTCACTCATATCTATTTTTATGCTAATAGAAAATGAAACACTAAAAATTGTTTTTGCATCATCTCAAGGAAATACAAAGTCAATGTTAGCAAATAAAAATAAATAACTACAGAAACCTTCAAAAATTAGCTGTATATACTGACAAATGAAAAGAAAAAGAATTCACCTTAACCACTGAGTAAAATTTAAATGAAGAAAAAAATATCACCACTGATTCAAAATAATTTACTAGCATTGTAAATAAGTCACTGAAAATCAAAGATTTTTTTATGCTATTAATATAAAATAAAGCAATTGTAATGCTGAAAAAATATTTTATCTTGGTTAATATGCTTCTTAAAACTGAATGAATATATGTATAAATATGGCATATTAAAATGAAATATTTTAATATATAGAATATTAATATCAGATGGCAGTCATTAATATTAATAATTAAAACACTTAATTATTTAATAAGCAAATTAAACATAAGTAGAACATTTTTTAAGTTTCATGGGTTACTAGCAAATATTTTTTATCCAAGAAACTAGATTTGATTATTTGATGTACATTAATTTCAGTAAAAACTGAATTTTAAAACTTATTTCAATTTTTCTTTGGCAGACTTCTATTTGGCAAGCTCATTAAGTTGATATAAAATTCATTCTAAAATTTTGTTAAATCATTCAATTGAGTGTGAACATGAGCAGTCTGTTGGCTGAGGAATAGTATTTTGATCATTGGCTGGAAAGAGAAGCAATTTTCATTTCTATAACTCGGGTAAATCTCAACACAATTAATGAGTTAAAATTTATTTCAAATTTAATATTTTATTTCTTCATTCACATCTTAATTAAATCTGTAGCTTTAAATTAATTAATGGTGTAAAAAAAATTAAAATAAACCATATTCACATCCAGATGGATATTTCTACCAGTTATAGTAAGGTATTTCACGTTACAATCATGTTAGTATAAAACTAAACAAAATCAAGCAAAATATTCAAAATTATTTCTATGGGAATCATGTATGTATTTAGTAGGTACAGATCAGATAATAAACGTGCACACTTTAAAGCTGATGTAAAACTTAAGATAAATCAACTTCTCCCATTCATTTTTAAAACCTGAAATTTTTTTTTCTTTTCTGGGTTTATAGTGTTTGCAATGAACTTGTATTGGAGGCTGTGATAAATTTGAGCCAAACCACATATTTCAGAAAAAATAAATTTAAGATTAAATTAAGCTACATTTTAAATGTGTGGTAATTAGTTAAAAATTTCATTAAAAGTATGTTTTACATTCAATGGGAGTACACAAATGTTACTGATATGTATAAACCTTACTTAATCAAATGCATAATACAAATTACAACATGCATTTCCGTACATTTTTCATTCATTCGTTCAAATTATACAATAGTCCAGTTTGAAAGACAATTTTAATGATTCATTTGAAAGATAACAAGAAATGAGAGAATTGAAGATGCCACATTTACAACAGTTTAAAAACACCAATGAACAAGTTTTTCTTAAAATAAGTACAAGTATAAGCTGAACTGAAAATGAAACCTATATACATTTCAATAAAACACCATTACGCAAATTCTGTTGCTAATACATAAAAAATTATAAATGGGGAAAGTATAGTCTCAATTAAAATACATCATGATATACCTATAAAATTCTGCATGGTGAAGCATAAAAAGAGACCACACCATCCAAATCTCATGGAAGTTTCGTTCACATAGTTCAAAATTTTATTATTGAAGTGGTCTTTAATTTACAGGCAAGGGAAATATTTGTGGAGGAATAACACATTGATTATCCCCCAAATACAAATCATAAATCAGTAGTGTTTTATCTTTTTCTCGAATCAGATGAAGTCATTCTTGAGGCGTCATTGACTTGGCTTGAGTTCGTACTCTTTTCTCATATTCTAGACGGTTTTGACTGAAAAGAAATTTCATTAGTAAATTCCTCATTAAATTTGAACTTGTACATTAAAAAAATCTAGATAAAAAACTTACCAATAAATTGTGTATGCCTCAGCTTGAGCAGGGTCTTTGATATTTGGTTCGTTTAAAAGATCCTGGATACCCAGGAGAATCTAAGTAAAATAAAAATTCTCAAGTACATTGATTTACAATAGCATAATTTAGAAAACGCAAATTTACAGATAATCCCACTAAATACAGATATCATCAATATCAGTTCCTTAGGTAATCAAATTTCATCTAAAATTATTTTAATAAGAATTATCTAATAATTCTTATCAAGATCAAGACAATTTTTAAATTATCCTTACCATCAATTACTTTCAGAATCCTAAATCAATAACATTTCAGCCAGTTGAGCTATCACTAAATAGTTATTGTTCTTAAAACAATAGAGCAAAAATTTAAATATATGAATATATTTTATCCTGGTTAATTAAGCCATTGATTTACGGGGATTTTTAAAAAAAAAACCACCCCAGAAGTATTTTCAATCAATTTTTATTTTTCACCATTGTGATGTTAGTCACCAATCTTTTCCAAAACAAAAAATTATGTGCAACAATTAAATGCAAACTTCTAGGTACAGAAATTAGCAACAAATTGCTTTGGGCATGTTTCAGTTGAATAAAAAAAATTATTCATAAATAATTCTACACGCGATGTGCTCAAAGTGTATTCGTAAAACAAGAAAGGAAATGTTATTTCTAGACAAAAACACTATATTTGCAGTCAACTTATTTGATTACACATATTTATATCAGTGGATCTTTAAGGTCATAAAAATAGTTCTTCCCCCATTTCACAAAACACTTCAAAATTACCTCATTAAAAATGAATGCTTTACTGTTTTTATTTTATTTTTCTGATTATCAAAGCATTTCTTCAACAAAATGCCCATGGGGTCCAACTTCTCTTAGGGGTTCATCAACTTTTCTTTTATGGGAACCCTAAAGGCAAAACTGAAAGAGAAAATGGTGCAGCAAAATTTTCAAGGATTGCCGGGTTTTATTCAGCTGGAGGAGTGGTAAGAGTACTGTTCGTACAGGATTTGTAGACTGGAATGAGCTTGATAAATCCACAAAAATTTTATTCTATAAAATAACAAATAAAAACAAACTTAACTGAAATTAATTTCTCAGATGATTTTTATCAATATATAAGTATCCTGGCCTATATTTATATATTTTTCAAACAGATCAATATTCCTTGGTCAACGCAGTTGAAGTCTTTTGAGATGTTTTAGTTTTTGAAGAAAATATACAGGGCGAGTCTAAATTGTTTTTACAAAATAAGAGGGGTGATAGTACCCATCCAGACGAGCAATAATTACCATGAAACATAGGTTCGCATTCCACTCTGAGAGGCAGAAAAGAGTAAAATTAGAATTTTGACATGAACTTACAACAGTGTTGGGAAAGCGAATGAACGATGCCAAAAAAGTTACACAATCTGATTTACTGATCAGAGAAAAACTCACAGCAAATGCTCATAGTGGCAGCCACGCGTGTCGTTGCACAGTTCACACCGACGAAGGAATGACTGGCACACCCTCTCGAAGATTCCTGGTGTTGTGTTAATTTTGTCTGCGGCAACACCGATTCTCACTATGAGATCTTCAGCCAAGTCTACAGGCATCTGGTACACTAAATATTCCTTGTGCCCCTAGAAGAAAAAGTCCAGTGGGTTGAGGTCCGGTGAGCGAGGAGGCCAAGCCACAGGTCCACCACGTCCGATCCATCGTGCGGGATATGTGGAATTCAAGAAGTGCTGGAAAAGTGTGCTGACGTCAGAGGCGATGACTTGTTCATGCTCGACGCGTTTCGACTTTACTCTTTTCTGCCTATCAGTGGAATGTGACTTTATGTTCCATGGTAATTATTGCTCGTCTGGATGGGTACAGTCACCCCTCTTATTTTGTAAAAACAATTTACTCACCCTGTATATTGCTTAAATGACGAGTTCTTTATTAGATTATTTCATCCAGCTTTTTCAGACATTCATACGAAATTAAAATTTCCAGATTATTTAAATTTGCCTTAATTTTATTTGTTCTTTTGTTTCTGGTATGGTATATATTTGTGATGAGTTTTCAAAAATAAAACTACATACAAGAAATTTACAAAGCAAAAATTTATAATTTTAGAAAAGTCCAAAATCACTTTTCAAACGGTAATATTTTAAGGTTTATAATGCATTTAATCATTCCCTTGTAAATAAAGTCTACTCACACTTGAAAAGCTTTGAAGACATGACAGAAATCATTGAATAAATCAAAAGCATCTTACTTGTTTGATGGTAATTGCAGGGCGCCAGTCTTTCTCTTCATCCAATAGTGAAAGACATACTGTACCAGAAGGATAAACATTTGGATGGAACAGAGGAGGCTCAAATTTGCCTATTGAAATAAGTATTTCAACGTTTAAAGTCACTAAACTGCAGTTTTACAAGATTATGCTTTCAAAACATTATTTTCTCCAAGAATTACGGAATCTAATTTAAATAGTTGCTTCAAGCCAATAGGACAGTGATTAGCATGGAGGTTTGGTTTGGTGCTGGGGTCACTTTTGCTGCCCAAGGGCTAATTAGACTGGAACCTGCATTAGAGTGAAGTGATCTAGAGTACGAATTTGTACAGGAAAGTAGGGTCACTGAACTCCAGCAGTCCATCATGAAAACTGGAAATAATTAGCATCAATACAAATAGCTGAGATATACAGACTAAAAAGAAAGGATGCACTCAAATGATTATGTTATAAAAAGGTAATGGAAAAACAAAGCCTATTAATTTAAGGTGACAAAAGTTTTTAAAATTTAACTTAAAGATTTAAAAGTTGAGGTTGAAAGCCAGATATTGCAATTTGAAAATTATGGCTGTAATGCTTTTGATCTTGCTTGTTTGGGAGTTTCTTTTCTGTTCTCGATGGCAAAGCTGGTGCTTTATTTTGATCTAATGGCAATAAGACTCTTCAGTCATTGTACCAACAGATTCAGTGGCATTTTGTACTTTAGAAGCATAACTGATACCTGCTGTTGACTGTCTAGATGTCACTAGGCGTCTAGCTTCAAGGTATCAAATTTTGATTTGTTTTTCAAGTGCCCACATAGGACATGACCAAGAATAGGACGGATGATCACCTTTGCAGTTGACACATCTCCTTATTCCGACACAAGTATGGCTTTTGTGGCCTAATTTGCCATAGCGGGAACAAGTAGGTGAGAAGTGACAGTTTTCCTTTCAGTGGTCAAATCGTTGGCACTTGAAGCATTGCACTTGATTTGGTATAGTCAGACAGGGCAGTGCAGAAATGCAACCTTAACAAACTCTGCGAGTTCAGAGATGTTTGGAATGTCAGGATCAAGTGTTTTGTTCAAATTATTTTGACATCCCTATTGATTGTGATTCGCTGAACAGACATTTTGATCAGTAAGGTTTCCCAAGGTTTCTTCATCTGACATATTTAGTAAGTCTGCAGCAGATATCTCTCCACAAGTTGACTTTAATGAATTGACACCGTCATTGGTAAATTTGTGAGTCTAAGTTTATTAAAAGCTTAGCTTGTTTTGAAGTGGAGACCTCAACTAATAACTCCTCTGACATCACCAACTGTATAGCTTTTAATCACTATAGCTTTTTTAATCAAAAATGGTGACATATTTAGAAAAGATTCAGTTTTCTCAATGCAAAAAATCTAGCACAAGAATTTATCAGTTTTCCATTTGTTGCTCCCAGTTGGGAGAAGAAAAATCTATGATATATATGAAAAAATTCAGGTAGGTGGTAGCTGTTTTAATTAATGTCACACTGGAGCAACACAACGGGCTATTGGTGAGTCTGGAATCAATCCCAAAGGGAAAGAACCAAGAACACCACATAATTTTGAACCATGGTCAGATGACGAGGCAACACCTGAGCTAAGAAAAAATTCAGACACTGCAGCACCACCCACCACTGAGCCCGAGTGGATGTAGATTCTGCACCGGTGCTAACCCATATGCTTACAAACCATCCCTGTAGCAGACCATCCTTAATACATTGCCCAGCAGGTGACCGATTGTTTGAACAAAAGCCAGAGAATCGACCAGTCGCTTGATGTACATTGGACCTATGCACCCCTCCCATTTACCTGAAGCGAGGGCCAAAGCAGGGTGTTGTCAGTATGTCGCCCCTCAAATGCCAGGATAATCTTTCCAGGGATATGGATCTCCACACACAGCAAACACATGAGTGATATAATCCCCAAGAGAAGCTGATAACAGCTATAGAAAGCATGGAGAGCCCTCACTTCAGAAGATCCTCACCTCATGCAATCACAATGAGGGAAGGAACAAAAGCAAAAAGTAGAAGGCTAGGAGAGGGTAAAACAAAAGAGGGAAGATCACTCAGGGTTGTAATGCCTGTACACACCTACAAATGTGCACCTGAAGGCATTTGTTGTACAGGAGATATTTAACTCAGAGTCCCAATGCTAACTGTTTTCTATTAGTTTTGTTGTGGAACTAAGAGGGGATGGTTTGTAGACCTGAGTTGATGAGTTTAGTCAGGCATAGGGAATCTTCAAGGATACCTGTTTTGTCGCAGCCCTTGTCAAGGGGACATTCAAGTGTATTATGGTTAGCCATTGATCATTGACAAAAGCGCGAAGTCCATGCAGCATTGAATAGATATCAAATTGCTGTAAGTCAGCATTGAGAACAAAATTTTAAATGTATCAAGAGCATCATTTTAATTGATTCTGCATAACTTTACAATTTCACCATTATACTTTTCATCTAACTCCCAGATTTCCGTCCTTCCTATATATTTTTTCACTGTTGTTACATCTTTACCATACATTTTATTTTAATTTAAAAATAAAGTTTTGGAATCATTACAACCACATAGGATATCGAAGTATCTTTAATGGATTTTTTTCACAAAATGAAGGCAGCATGTACTGCTGGAAGAACCCATTAAATTTTTTGGACGAGCTTGAAAAGTGGCTGTTTTTTAACTCTGAAGTAGTCTCCAAGATCATGAACAAAAGTAACATATTACTGGCAATGTTTTGTGATCAAAATTTTATATTTAATGACAAGGCCAGATCTGTCCATGCAATGTTTTTCCATCAAGTAAATAAACATACACAAGGAAAGCTCTACAGGTACAGAAGAAACGCAATCAAGGACCAATCAAACCTATGCTGCCTACAACTCACAGGTACACATTGGAGCTATGTTTGAATTTCCATCAGATTTATGTCAGTTCCACAAACATCTGTTACTAGTTCTGGGCATAGCTTGTGTCCCTTAAGCCATAAAACTTGAACAATCCATGCATCCTGTCACTAGTTCTAAAGCGAACATTCAACGTTTCTCCCTTATAGTAGCATTTCCAGATGTCACTGCTTCAAACCATCCATCATTTGCTTTTCCCAAACTGTCATTTTGTGACTAATTGGGCAATTAGTAATGAAGAAAAACTACAAGACCATCAGTTTATTTCCAAGACTTAAAGAGTTTCATGTAAATTAAGAAAAGCATTAAATTGAAAAATTAAGAAAAGCATTTCACATCTGAAGTAAATTATTATCTAATTTTCAATTTTTGCAAAATTTCCGAAAGAAAAAAACGGGAAATATTTTTTAAAAACTGGTAAACACTAAATATAGGTAAAATAGTTGTTCTCACACAGAAAAGCCACAGCTGAATCTTGATATACGATTAAACATTTAACTCAAAAAGTAAACTTTTAAAGGTCTTTCTTTTTGAAAATCAAAAATAGGTATTTTTAAGAAATCTACAAACCCTGATTACTGATAATCAGCTGAGTAAAGAAGCTAATAGCTATGGAGATAATCTAATCAACAAAACAAACTAACAAAGAATTATTTTTTATCAGATTTATAAGAAAAATTAGACTTACACTTTGGGGGTGTTGAAGGGTAGTCATCTTTAAATATCATCCTTAACTTATACAGTCCTAAATCCCATGGTGTCTGAAAAAATTAACATTATAAATAAATTAATATTGCCTGCGTTATTGATAAAATACAATAAGAGAAAAGTACATTTTTATTTCTAATTCTACTTTTGAATACATTGTAACAAAAATACAGTAACCTTAAACTCAAATCTGCCATGAGTTAAGATGAATCCATGAAATTTACTGAGTAACACAGCAGAAAATGTATCTTGTTTTCATTATAAAGAGTAATTTAAAATGAAAACTATTCTGATCGATTTCATTGCCATTTCTCACAGAAACATATATTTCCGATTACATAATGCTCAAATTATGTAGGCATAATCTATATACAGGGAGAGTCTAAATTGTTTTTATAAAATAAGAGGGGTGATGGTACCCATCCAGAATTACTATGGAACATAGGGTCGCATTCCACTCTGAGGCAGAAAAGAGTAAAATTAGAATTTCAACATGAACTTACAACAGTGTTGGGAAAACAAATGTACGATACCAAAAATTGCACAATCCGATTTATTGATCAGAGAAAAACTCACAGCAAGTGCTCTAAGTGGCAGCCACGCGTGTCGTTGCACAGTTCACACAGGCGAAGGAATGACTGGCGCACCCTCTCAAAGATTCCTGGTGTTGTGTTAATTTTGTCTGCGGCAACACCGAAGAAAAATTTCAGTGGGTTGAGGTCTGGTGAGCGAGGAGACCAAGCCACAGGTCCGATCCATCGTGCGCTACCGACCAGGCCATCTTGCTTAGGAGATATGCTACGTAGGCAGGGTACAAAACGACGTCAGAGGCGATGACTTGTTCATGCTCAACGAGTTTCAACTTTGCTCTGCCTCTCAGAGTGGAATGCGACCCTATGTTCCATGGTAATTATTGCTCGTCCTGTACTATCACCCCTCTTATTTTGTAAAAACAATTTAGTCATCCTGTATATAAAGCAGAGTTGGCGTGTGTCTGTCTATGTTCTCTATACAAATCTACAATGTTTGACCAATCCACACCAAATTTGGTACACTTATACATTGGAACCCTGTGAGTAACGCAAGCTACATATTAACCCCTGTTCTCTTTAAACTAGGTGTGCAGAGGGGAATAAATCAATTTGAAATTCCCACAGGAAAACATTGAGCATAAAACGATTGCGGTAGGGAACTCAGTTTCTTTTACCAGTATTGATCGAAAATCAAATTATCTAATAAAATTGTTTTACCAGTATTGCTCGAAAAACAATTTTCCGAAATGTTATATTTAAACAATTTAAAATTTCTAATTATGTTTCAACTGATTCTTTATTTCTTTCTACAGTATAAATTAAATAATTTAGGAATATTTGAATGATGAAAAATGAATATATTTAAAATAAAATATAAAACTGAATCTCTCAACTGAAAAAAAGTACCTTAAGGATTCGATTTAAAACTAAATTTTTTTGTTGAAGGAAAGTGAATTTTAAATAAGACTGCTGTTCTTGGAATAATATCATAGTAAGGAAGTATGTAAACTAGGACCGTTGGAAAAATTAAAATTTTGTATCTTAGGTGGCAGAAGGTCGAGGTTGCTTACTTGAAGTTGAAACTGTTCGTATACAACTTAGGTACCTGTGAAACATTCCTTGAAAGCAGCGATTTTGTAAAAAGTGCATTCGATTGAGTTTGCTTTGTCTACATCAATGACATTTGTTTTAAAAACAAGCTCCATTATTCCACGTGCGGCTGAATAGAATTTCCAAGAAAAAAATGTGTGCTTCAAAATAAATTAACCACGAATGCCGTAACAGTTTAAATTGCAATCCCCTCACAATGATAATGTAATTCGAAAACATCGAATCCATGGTGCAAGAGTACCATAAGTAATAAATATTGATAGGAAAACTGAGTGCGACTATATGCTGGAAGTTCGACATTTTTACTGAAAGTGAACTTAAGGAGCATTCGTAATCACTCCCATGTAGTAGTCATCTTAGAAAAAACATTTGTAGTTTGTCTCACAGCAAGAGTGCGATGAATATGAAATGGATTATATGGATAGATATATCATGTATACATATTTTCATCTGAAGTAAATTGTAGAAGTTATGAAAAAGTTAAAAAATATTTTCTGTACACTTAAATGATGCTTGCATTTTTCTATGAAATAGAATCAACATTTAACCAATTCAACCCGAGCATCACCGGGTAATTCTGCTTCTCTATACATACACTGAAGAGCAATTGAATTAGGGATAGTGGCATTATGCAAATTTGGAGCTGTGCGCAGGCCTGGAAGCACCTTGCAAATGACGTAAGCAGCTGCTTGACAAGATAAGACGTGCTGCTCACGGTACTAGTAAATAGTCAAAAGCAGTATAGGTAAGAGTGCAGATCTAAGCCCATTTGATCGTGGGAAAATAGTCGGGGCCTGACGATTGGGTCACTCCATCTCGGAAGTAGTGCAGATACCCGGATTTTCATGTACCACTGTGTCAAGGGTGTACCGTGAGTACGTCGATTCTGGTAAAACCATCCCTGCCAGGGTCAACTGCCACAGACAACAGCTTGTGGATGAGCAGGGTCGGAGGCGGCTAGCTCCCGAATGGTTGGATGATCATTCCAGACCTGCACGCGCTTTCCTGGCCATCAAGGTCACCCACCTGACTTCAATCCAATCGAGCACATCTGGGATGCAATTGAGAGATGTCCGAGCCTCAGACCACCTTCCATCTAATCTTCATGAATTGTGGGAGAGTGTTCAAGATTCGTGGATACGTATGGCCTCCTATCGCTTCCAGTGTCTTTTCGAGTCCATGCCAAGATGAATCGCCGCTGTCATCAAGGCAAGAGGTGGTGCTACGCTACTAGACAGGTATCCCTAATTCAATTGCTCTTCAGTGTATAAAGCAGAGTTTTCATCTGTCTATGTTCTCTATACTAAACTAAACCATTTGATCAATCTACATCAAATATGGTACACTTATACATTAGAACCCTGCGGGTAATCATAGGCTACATATTAACCCCCTTTCTTTGTTGTAGGGGGCTAAAAACAATTTGAAATCCCCATAGGAATAACATTGAGTATTGCTAGTGTGCGCTCTCTCAATCTGGCTGTGCAGATGACGTCCGAGTTAACATCTACAGGAGTCGCCTCTCAAGATGACCTTGGAGGTTTTTAGAATCTTAGAGTATGATGCAATACCAGATGGGTCGGTTGCTCTGAAAATCGCAGTATCATATTGTTTATGTATCCTGTCTGTAAAATGCAGGATGGAATTTTCAAGCAGAAAGTGTAATTGCTTGAAACGTTGATCCAGGGTTCCCACTCTTTTCAAAATAAAAAATAAGAAGTTTCTAAGGACACAAATAATTTTTTATAAAGACTAAACGAGATATGCCAAAAACCATATTGCAACCTTCATTGTATGAGTCAACCTAGTAGGACAAAAATTAAGGATGTATGTAGGACTGTTGGCAGATTTATAGTAACTTTAAAGTTAATTATTTTATGTCTGTTAAATACATTGTGTGTTTTGAAGTTAACTTTTTAAAAACAATACACAAAAAGATGAATGTATTTTACACCTATAAGCTTTCTAGCCCCATTTAACCACAACAAAACTAATTTTTAAGGATGTCATCTCAAGGGAGAAAAGAAATGAAATTCTAAAAATCATTACATTTTTTCTAGAAAATAAAAAAGAATTTTAATAACAAAGATTATTTTTCCGTTTTAAGTACATATACATTTATCTTGTTAAATATTGCCCAAGAAAAAAGTCTTACGGATAAATTTCAACTGATATGGTTTTTTCAGAAATTATTTTGTCTATTCCTTTATTTCAGCTGCTTTTCCTTTAATTTCTTTATGTAGTGCATTTGCACTTTTTAAAAGAGAAAAGTCCTCAGAAGCTCTCTAGCCATCTATGACACAAAATGATACGGGAAGCTCCTTGACTTCAGACAAATTACTGAAACCTTACCTTCTTGCAGGAGAATCTTAATAATGCGCACAGAATATGTAATATATGCACACAGAACATGTTCTTGTTTTTCAAAAATTGTATTTCATTTTGTGAAAATTATTACATTTCCTTGGAAAATGATAATCGCACGCCGCTGCATTATTTTTCATTATTCTAGTACCTAAATAGTTTTGCAATCCATTTGCATCCGAGTTTTTTCTATTTATTTTAATTTTCAAAAAGAAATTTTTTGTTTGTTAATTTTCCAATATTGGAGCGAAGTTTCGGAGTAAAGGCTCTTAAAATTCATTTTGGGCACGTTTTTAATTTTATTTTATTAAAATTTTTCTTACGATTGTAAAGTGAATTATGCTCAGCACCGTGCATGATTTTAATATATATTAGAACCTAAATCCGGAATTACATTCATCTGAGTTTTTTATTTTCGTTATAAAGAACTTTTGTTAGTTAATTTTCTAATTAAATCAGGGTGCATTTTTGGAATAGGCTCTAAAAATAATCCATTTTGTGAATATATTTGTAATTTTATTTTACAAGTAAAAATTATCACTAACGATTGCAAAATAACTAATGCACAGCACATGCATCATTTAAAAATGATATTCGAACCTAAGTATGGTTTTACACAATCCATTTGCATATATATCCATCTGAGTTTTTTCTATTTGTTTTCCATTTTAAGAGGAACATTTTTGTTCGTTAATATATTAATTATATCGGAGCACATTTTTCGAATATCAGCACTTATAAATAAATTAAAGCGTTTAGAAAACTTGAGTGTTTTACACATGTTTATATGCAAGAAATGTGAACAAAAAAGCTTTCGCAACAGCTAACAATCACCAAATAAAACAGTAACTCAATTTATTTACCAGTCATATGAGCTTTAACAGCACTTTTCCCCATTCTTCCAATATCAAATTCTTTTTGGAAAATAAGGCATTTTGCTTTATGGCGATCAGTTGAAACTTAAATCCATTTTTGAAAATTTTCATTTGTAGTCCATAAGCTGTTAAAAACGCATTTCCCAGGCATACTTTTTAACCCTCCAAGAGCTTTGTCTCCACATCGAAGTCTGCCCAAAATTGCCACTCTTTATCAGCATAACCAAGTAGTTTCTCATCAAAGTTCTTCATGCCACATGAAGCACCTAATGCAAACCCATCTCTCATGTATTTTGCTTGTGCGGACAATGCGGAAATAAAGATTGTTATTTATGTGCTTTTTCTTCAGATGTTTAGAAACTTTGTCATTATCAAAACTATGTGAAAATATCTGGGGAAAAGCCGATAAACGCGAGAACACGAAGCATGAGCAAATCTATCAATGGAAGTCATCTATCTCCCCAGACCCAATGAACTAAATGGTCATTACCCGTCAATCCACATTGCGGGGTGTTCTCAGTCACATCCCTTCAGAAGGTCAATCAGCGGTCCTCTGTATTCGTTTCTGAAGAAGGGGAGATAAACGTTGTCTCCCAGTGAAACCTACCGTTACCCATCCAAGATCAGACAACAAAGTTTGAAAACGGGAGAAATCAGAAAATGACTGTGCCGTCAGAAAAATTTAGTGTTCTAATTTTGGGGGAAAATAAGTTTTTAAGGACTCTTTATTTTAAAACTAAGGAGTTCTAAGGGGTCTTAGAAATGATAGCTAAAAATAAGGAGTTCTTAAGGAGCGTAGGAACCCTGTGATCATATCGTATCAATGATTTGTCAGCCTTTCATAATGATGGAATTCCGAAATTCGCATTCCCGGTGCAAGGTGCTACAAATAAAAAAGTATTGATAAGAAAAAAACTGACTGCAATACGATGTATTCATTTTTTTAGAAAATGAACTTAGAATGCATTCACAATCACTCCAAAATCGACGTTTAACCAATTAAACCCAAGCAAAGCCAGGTAAATTCAGCTAGTATCGCATTAAAAAAGTGATGTCCAATTGAACTTTTTGCATAGACTGCAGTGCAGTAGTTATCTCTCAGGTATATATTAAACATATTCACCAAATCATATAGTCATATGGTATGAAAACTTACACCTTTCTTCCCTGGAATTGCACATTCCCAATTCATGAGGTTCAACGTTCCATCAGCATTTTTTGTGGGTCGTGCAACAAAACCCTAGAAAATAAATTGACATTGAAAACATCATATATTTGTACACTTGGACAAAATAATGCATAGAACATCAAAATCGTGCTCTCATCTGAACATATGCTCCGTTTAAAACTGAAGTGTTTTTTAAAACAAGAGAGCAATCATTCTATTGAAATTTTGAAATGTGTTTAGTTTCGTTTCTTGTCTGTCAGTATAAGTTGTATTTCAAACCATTTAACCTTTTCATATTTACAGAAACTACTATTTTCCTGTATTTAACAGTTATACTGTCTTGTGAGCACCATTACTCATTTCAATCTTTCTAATTACTTCTATATTAAAGATTTTTTTAATAAAAAAAAATCAATTTAAAAAAATTTAAATCAGTTTTTTTAATTTAGGTGTTGGATGGATTTTATGATTAATTCTTTGTCCCCATAGTTCAAACCTTTTGGACTTGAGACATCCAAATCAGAGTAGTTAGTATCTAGTTAAACAATATACGATGGTTTAGAAAATATAACAGCAAATTTAAGAAAGATTAAAACAATTAATAATTTGGGGCTTTGTTGCATTTATTCTTTCATTTGAATTCTATTATATAATACAAATCCCAAACACTAATATTTTAATGAGAAGATTATTTTAATTTCGAATTTAATAATTTTTAAAAATCATAATTAATTTTAAATTCCCTGCTTTTTTGTTTCCCAGATGGTTTTACGAATGAATGACTTTATCTTCCACATGAACACTAAATTTAAACGAGTTTTCCTAATTCTGAAGAAAATTTCTAGGATACATATTCCCAAATGGAAATAAAGCAACTAGTCTGCTTTCTTTTGAATTTTCATATTACAGGCATAATACTAAGATAAATATTGATTTTGCGAATATTAAGAGGTTCTTTCAATTAAACTCAGTTGATTTTTCTTCTAAAGGGTCTACTAAATAAGTTAGATTTCTATAGGAAGTGAGGGACCTCAGTACTTGTAACAAACTGAAAATAAATTAACACAGCTAATTCCTTTATCAGAAATTGCAAACGCCCTCTTGAAAGGTTAGTTGGATGGTTTAAGTTTTATGGCGCAAAGGCCATATTTGGCCATGCTGCACAAGACATACAATATCAAATAGACGAACACACACAACTAAAGTTTTTACTGGCACAGAAGAGAGAAATACACCTAGGGAGGAAACACTCTTGAAAGGATGTATCTTTAAATCTATCTAACCTTTCGATAAGGAAGAGTACAAATTTAAACAAAAGCACTTTGCACAATGATTCATTCATAGGTAGGTCATGCATAGAATTAACGTCACACTGGAACAACACAACAGGCTATTGGACTGGGACCCATCCTGAAAGGAAAGATCCAAGGATGCCTTGTAATTTTGAACCACGGTCAGATGATGAGAACACCTGAGCTGGCACCCCACTCTCCAAACTTCCACACCATGCCAACGCGAGAACATTTGAGGTCATGACAGATTTCCGTGATGTTCCCGGGTGAAATCGCGTTCCACATTCTCTCCAGATCGTGGTACGATGAGAATCAGTTTGCAGACTAAATTTTTACTCGTTACTGAACATGACATTGCCTCAATTTTGTCGACTCTGCTACTGATGTTCCAAACTCCTCTATAAATGTGAGCGTTTCTGTGCAGACGTCAGGAGGATGCTGAAGGATCTGGCAGGATGTCAGGAGGATCTGGCATAGAGACCAACATATCTGAGTCTCCTATAAACAGTTTGCCTCGAAACTATGATTCCTGTAGCAGCTGTCTGGCAGAATGATTTCTCTGATGTCGTTCAGTTATCGCCAAATATCGGTCTTGCCGAGCAGTTGTTACCCTTGGCCGACCTGGTACTGGTCTTCGGGTAACCTATTCAGTGGTTTAAAACCGGTCAGTGTGGAGATCACACACTGAGGCACATTCAGAATTCGAGACGCTTCGGTTTGGGATCGACCGGATTCCAACAATTCGTCCCTTCACAAACATGTCCAGTTGGCATCTTTCGTCCTTATTGATTGTTAACTCTCCGTAACACAGCAATTGAGAAATTTCTGTCTAAACTGGCCATGCCACTCGAGGCCATCTTACTAGTTCCGACATGCACCGGTGCTTTGAGCATGTCGACTGAACTGATTTGCATATGAACAATGTTTTACCTTCGTCCCACGATTCTCCATATATTGAACCATTGTATCCATATTTACTCCAATTTTTTCGCATTTTACGAATTATACTTAACTTTTGGACATGAGTATAAGTTCTAAAAGAAACGGCTATATAAAACAGCCTTGGAACCCTTTTAAATATTTATGGTTAGGGCCTAAATGCTGATCTGCATCAATTGAATTGCTATAAGGCATCCAAAAGATGACATGCCCAGAATTAAAAACGTTTCACTTGGTGCAAACTTACCAGTAATTAGGAATACGATTATTACAATAAAATGAAACTGACAGTAGTAAGCATAATTAATCTCTTGTAACTATCTAAATAAAAAAGCAGCATTAGATATATGCAATTACAACACTAAATTTTAAAAATGTACAAAATTGGCCCATTATACTTACGAAAGGATGATCTTTCCTCCAAGCCTTGCGTTCTTCGGCCAGACGAGCCATGGCAATTCCAGACATTTTTCTTAAATACAAAATCAATAAAAAAAAGCACATTTAAGCATCTCTGAGAAAAATTATTTACAACAATTTTTATGCAATTCCAAAATATAAAAAATATTAGATTTTCAAAAACTAAGGTTTCAAAAAAATTAAACTGGAATACTACATATACAAGATTTTTATATTTGATTTACCAAATCCAACACAATTCAATGCTTAGATGATAACAAATATTTCATGACTATCTTCAAATTTTTAATCAAAGTTTGCTTAAAACTTAGTAATTGACTAATTTGGTCATTTACGCTAACATTCCATTTTGTTCCACCACTAGATTGACTACAATATTTGATTTAAAATTAATTTTGATATGAAATACTATTATATAAACTATATCAAAATAAGAGATATTTACTTTGATGTCAAACTTCAGCTCAATATAAGCAATAGAATTGAGATTAAGACATTGCTCTTCAGAATGTGTCCACAATACTTTGGTTTCATAGATTCCAATCATTTAACATGACTTTCAATTTTGTTTTGTACCATTTTAGATTTTCATGAGCTTCAGCAACTAAAACATCTATCTACAGCCACTATGTTCAAATTTAATGCATTAATTTTAATAAATGTAAGATTTGTTTTCAAGAGTTATTAAAAACGCATTCAAGTTTTGAGTTCCACTATCAGCACACTTTTCAGAGGTTCTATTGGATAAGTCAGGCAGTCTTTTATCATACACATAACAGCTGTGAAGGAATGTTTCTGAAAAAATACTTGGAAAAAAGTTGCTGAGTCTCCACAAGCTACTATACATCAGGGGGAAATGATTGCAAGGATACTTGAATGCAGGTCCGCAGTACATTCATACTAGCTGCTGAGTGACCATATCCTGAGTGACCAACATGTTCAATAGGGGATATGTCTGGTGAAAGTGAAGGCCAGGGAAGAAGCAGTATTTACCATGCAGAGGCTTTAACATTCATGGATATTGTTCAGCTGAAATATGTCAAGAGTGTTCTGAAGGAAGAGTAAAATTTCTTTTACAACTACCCTGATGTACCAGTTGCTGTTGAGATTACCCTGAATATGTAGTAGCCGAGATTGTATATGTATATTATACACTCCACACTTGGCATTCGTCCATTATGATGCTCTGCATTACATGTTGGAAGATTGCACTCATCAAGACACCTTTCTCTCAGCATATGAGGCCATCATAACCAATTTGAAGGACATCCGAAAACACGACATGCTGCCAGTCAGCATGCCATTATGCGTTTTCAAGCTCATTGGTTCTAGCTCAAGGAAAGACTAAGCAAAGGAATGTATGCAATCAGTCCTCTGAAGCAGATGCCATCAAATTGCAGAAGGCAATGCCATACCTGTTAGTGTTCTATAGTTGTGCTAACAGTGAATGAAGTTGAACAATCTGTCACTACCATGCAAAAAAAGATGTTTCATACCATGAGGTCATCAGATCTTGTGGTCCACTGCCAAATTTTCAATGTGTCAGGTTCTCTTCAATTCACTGTTTTTGCACATGCATCACTGTTGTGGTTTTGCCATGTACAAGTAATGTTGATAAACAAAAATCCACCTTTTTACAGGCTGATCATTTGTCTTTGTTCAAACTGTTGTTCAATCATAATGTGCTCTTTGTCATTGACAAGACAGCAAGACTTTACAGCTTGATGTCAGTTAACTCTACTTGTGAGGTTCCTAAGCAGTGCTCTATTTATATTCCTAACACGAAGTTCAGAGAGCACTGCTGGACTTTGTATTTCATACCCTGCTTTGCATCATGTTACAAATGTTTCCATGATGTTACAATTTCCACAAAAGATAGTTTTTCAAAGTTTGCTGATTAGAAACTACTCAAATACAAAATCGTAACATCAAACTTTTGTTTTCCGTTCGAGGTTTATTAAGTGATGAATGTTAACTTTGAAACTTAACATAATGACAAATTGAAATAACTATGTACAAGATATTGAATCATTTGATAAGCAGACTTAACAAAATAGAGAAGTGAGAAATGTCACGGACATTTGCACTGCTTTAAGTGTAAGGCTCAACTAAGCTCAGCAGAAATTAAAAATTAGCAGGTTTTTAACCAGAAAAATAACTTAATTAGAAAAATACATTTACAACACAAAACAATAGTGCAGTGCAAAACCGAAGAATCTCTAGGCATGTTTTGTTATCGATAAAAATATGAAATCAAAATTTTAAATATTCAAGAAAATTAATGGAGATAACTTTTAAAATGAATAATTATTAAACAATGTGCTATTATTACATCTACTTAACCCTGAATTCTAAATGAAACTTGTAAAACCGGTTCCGCTTTTCTACCAACAAATTAGCGAAAAAGTATCCAAGTTTCAACGGCGTGAGCTATAATAAAGGCGTCAATTCAACTTACCTTTAAAATAAGGCAATATCTTTTATTTCCCGCCAACAAATAACTTACAGTCGCAACAGCGGCCAGACAACGATGAAATGAAGATTAACAATAGTAGTGGTTACAATGATGCCAGATTTATAATTATAAAAATAGTATATCACAGAGTAAAAGATATGCGCAGCTATTTACTCTGTGTAGTATATTTTCAATGAAATAAGCTTATAAATATAGGCCGCGGTCGGATGGTAGGTATTTTAATAAACGTCACACTGGAGAAACAAAATGGGTTATTAGTGATCCGGGATCAATCCCAAAGGGAAAGCCCCGGAAAATTTTTGAACCTCGTAGCCCGGTTGGAATAGCAACCGGAGTGTTACGAGTTGAAATCCAGCCAAAGATCGTCGTGTACGATGGGGCTGGTGCACATTAAATCTGTCGTGGTCTCAAATGTCCTCACAGTGGCATCTCTGAAAGTTTGGAGAATGGGGTGCCAGCTCAGGTGTTGCTTCGTCATCTGACTTTGGTTCAAAATTACGTGGTCGGATCCTTGGGATTGATCCCGGACCGTCAACAATAGCCTGTTGTTCTCCAGTGTGACGTTAATTAAAATACCTACCTATCATAAATATATTTTGCAGTTGCTGAAATCTTAAATGTACTACCGAAATATCAAATGAAAGTCTCCATTGACATTATTAATTAAATATTATTTTATGAGTGAAACATTTTTTAAATTTATTTTAAAGTTTTGGAGTTTTTAATGGCAATACCTTGGAAGTGGAAAGTCGAAGAAGTTGAATTGAAATATCTTCTAAAATTTCTTTGTATTGTTACCTGTTGGTGTGTGTAACGAAAGGTTAGGTGTTTGAAATTTTAATTCGCTTGATCTAGATTAATACTCAAATATGGCTGAAAACATGGACGTCGATATGAGCTTAGACGACTTGATCAAGAAACACCGTGGAAAATTTAGTAACTTCCGAACCAGAGGCGGTCGTGGAATGAGAGGACGCCGTGGTCGTGGTAATTTAAGAGGTTTCGGAACTCCAAGAGGTGGTGCACGCCAAGCAATTGACAGAAGGAAGTTTACATTTATATCACCCAGGGTATTTATTCTAGATTTAATATAATTTCCGTAGTTTTTGCTTCCCCTTACATCTGTTTACTTCGGTGAATAAATACTGGCTCTAGACCGTACACCAAGATATTCTTGCTCGTCTTGCATTATACATTGTGAGAGCATATACAGTGAGTGTAGAAAGTATTCGTACACCCTTAGCGTATGTTTAAAAAATGCCTGTAACTTAAAATCTATGCAACTAAATTTCTCAATAATTAATGAATAATATATACAAGTATTTATTTAGTATTCTACAAGATTTTACATTAAAAAAAGGCAACTATACATATATTTATAACATAAAAACATAAACTTCCATTTGTCTAGTGGTGCAAAAACTATTCCTACAGTTAAAAAAATGGTGGAGATGTCGAATCCGGGGCACCAGCGATTTATCGCCAAACATGGTAACCTTGGTGTTTCGATTCAGCTTTATGGCAACCCTATGCAAAAGGTTTTTCGCGTAGGAAAGTCCACGTTTTTTTTTAATGAACATACTGGCTTTGGACGCCATCTTGATTTGGCGACAAACATGCCCCGGATTCTACATCTTTACCAAAAAATGTGCACTTCATCAAATATTTTGTATTTAATACCTATCATTTTGCCTTATAACTGCTTGGAGCCTTCGTTGCAGACTCGACCATTTTTGAAGTTACAGAGCTGGATGTGGAATGCCATTCTTCTTGAAGAGCTTTTTTAAGATCATCTTTGTTGGAAATTGATCTTAGTCGTACTTTTTTTATCCAGAATATCCCACAGGTGCTCAATTGGGTTGATATCCAGTGACTGGGGAGGAAATTTCATGAATTTTGGTGTATTATACAGCACCCAGAGCCGCGTATTTACGGCTGTGTGCTTCGGATTATTATCGTGCATAAAAACAATCACAATTAAGTCCCGTTTTCATGGCACTGGACTGCAAATTATTTTTTAAAATGTCTGTAGATCTTATGGTCCATGATTCCATCAATTACTACTAAATTTCCTACACCAGACGCACTCATACATCCCCAAACAAGCACAGAGCTCCCTCTATGCTTCACTGTTGGAAAAAGATTCTTTGGATCCATCTCTGCATTTGCTTTTCTCCACACCATTCTTGCACCATCGGAACCAAAAATGTTAAATTCACTCTCATCTGAGAATATAACTTTTTTCCAAAATTCTGGGCTTTCTTGCAGATGTGTTTGTGCAAATGCCAAGCGCTGTTTACGGTTCTTCTCATTTACGAAAAAATTTTCTCCGAGCAACTCGACCGTGAAATCCTGCTTTTCTGCATGCATTTGGTACAGTACTTACCGAAGCGTTTTCTCGGGCATTTCTCAGCTCAACTGCAAGTTTTTGAGCACTTATTCTCGGATCTTCATTCAATTGCCGAACGATGAATCGACAGTCCGAAGAGTTGAGAATTGATGGATGACCAGAGCGGGCCTGATTGAGCAAGCTTGAAGAGGCACCAAATCTTTTAATTATAGATTGTATAGAACGGGGTCTCCCAATCACATACGAAATTTGATTTAAAGTTTTACTGTCTTTACGAAGCTTTAAAATTCTTTCTCTTTCCAAAACAGAGGTCTCAATACCTTACCGTCCCATTTCGACAATTTATACTTCGAAAACAAGTTAACTTTTTACTGAATATATATACTCTCTAGCATTCCAAATCATTTACCTACCTTGTACTTCTGAAACCAAACACGAAAATAAATTTGCATTTTTCGCGTGTACGAATACTTTTTACGCAGGAGAAACTCATTTCTAATTTTTGCAGTTAAGTTTTAAAAAATAATTTTCAGTATATTTTTGTTATTGGATAAAAATACACTTTGTAAAAGATTTTTCGAACATGTAATAATTATTTTCATCGAGTCTAAATGTTAAAACCGCGTTCTTCACTTTAAAATTCACACTGTACGAATACTTTCTACACTCACTGTATCTTGTTTGTTATTTAAGTTTACCAAGTTCACAATAACTTTTCTGTTTTGCTTGAATTCGTAACTTGATGGCAGGTATAAATTTCATTTCCCTTTAGTTGTTTTGCTATTTCTCATTTAGATTAATGATAAAGCTTTACAGTATTTGTAGCAAGACGAGAACTATTTAAAAACAAATTTATAAAAGAAATTGCTTAGTTTTGATTATGTATTCTGTTCATCCACTTTTTAAAACTTAATCTAACATTTTTCAACAAGAAAAGTGGTTACGTGATTAAGTTTATGGTATGTGTGCAAGAGAGTAAGCCTCAAAATTAAATTTGTTTTAATGTATTTTCTCTTGATCTTTAGGGCTCTTTCAAGCCACGAGCCAGAGCAACCTTTCTGACTACTAACAGAATCAGACGAGGAGGTGCAAATGCTGCCCTTAGTAGCCCAGCAAAGCTTTTGATTTCTAATTTAGATTATGGCGTGTCTGATTCTGATATAAAGGTTTGCAATATGTATTTATTAATTGTTTTGTTATTTGATGCTTTTATTAGGTTACATGTGTAGAATAGATAAATATTGAAACCAGTTTACTTTGGTTTTGTTTTAAACATTCCATGTGATGGCCACTTTTAAACCATTCACCATGAACATTCACTCAAATTATTAACATTGTCGTAACTTGCTTTCTTTTTAAAGATGTTATAGTCATTTATTTTTTATTGTAGTTTGTTCTTAAAAAATATAAAGACTCGCAACAAAAAGATTTTCTTCAGTACCACAAAGCATTCCAATTTTTCACATAAATCTTTTTAATTGGCAACTTTAAGTTTCATTGTGTTTTGTGTAATATATTGGTTAATTTTTATGGTACAGCTGTAGTCTGTTCTGCACGGAGTGGCAACGACTCTTGGCACACTTTTAAGCGACTAATGCCAGCTGATGGTAACCCATTTTTATCTCAAATTTTTCTCAGGTTTTATGGTTAGGTTCTTGTGTTGTTATGGCAACCTTGCCAGTGTCAAGATCCTTCTTTTTTCTAGATTGTTCTATTTATTTCCGACACGGTCAAGCTTTCCCTCTGGGATTGATCCCGGACCGTCCCCAATAGCCCGTTGTGTTGCTCCAGTGTGACGTTAATTGGAAATACCAATACCGACACGGTCAAGTGTTCTTGCATAAATTGTTCTTTTCAGTTCTGACACGGTCGAGTACAATCGCATCAGGTTCGACACGGTTCAGTGCAGTTGCATCAGGTTGTATTTTTCCTGGCTATTTTGTGTTATTAGTTACCTTATTATTTCTTAAAATGCCTTCTGTTTTTAATGTAGTTGATAAGTTTCAGAGAATTTGTCTCAAAACTTAAAGTTTAGTTTTTCTGCTGGTAGACAAACTTACGGGAGTGAGGGAATTGCTAATCATTATTTTGTTATGAGTTGTATCGCGATAAAGCTTTTTTTTACTTTTTAAAGGAATCGGGATTAATTAAATCAAAATTTTCTTGAGATAAATGCAAAGGGGAAATGATGTTTTCTGTGAGGAATTCAGTTAGCGATGGTTACACTTGGATTTGTAGGAATCATCGGGATAATAAGCCATGTCGTAGCTATAAATCGATCAGACATGGATCATGGTTTCGTAACAGCAGTTTGAAGCTGGAGGAGATTTTTCTTTTAACATGAGATTTTAAAGGGCACAAAGAGTGAGGATATAGCAGGAGAGTATTTTTTGCGTCCTACACTTGAGCCGATTGGCGTCAGTTTGTGAACAAAGTAATTTATGATTTTGTGAAAACACAATCAGAAAAAATAGGGGGTGTAGATAAGGTAGTCGAAATTGACGAATAAATTTGGGAAACGCAAGTATAATAGAGGAAGGAGAGTTGAAGGCCAGTGGGTTTTGGGGGGATAGAAAGAGGTTCAGGAAAGATGTTTCTGGTAGCAGTTCACGATAGGTCAGCGGATACGCTTGTGAACGTTTTGACGAAATGGGTTGAGAAGGGTACAACGATGCACTCAGACTGTTGGAAGGATTATTTAGATTCAAATAGTAGTTTAGAAAGTAAGGGGTTTCAGCATTTGATAGTTAATCACTCCCTTACGTTTGTGGACCCTGTTACTAAGTGTCACGTGAATACTATTGAGACAACGTGGAGGCACGTTAAAAGCACGCTTCCCACCCACAACCAACAAACTCCCTTTCACTTTTATTTAGCGAAGTATTTATTCAAGAAAATTGTTCGGCTTTAAGAATTGATCCTTTTAACAGGTTTTTGGAAATTGTTAGGGATACAGATTAGGAGGATTGTAAACCAGATTATGGTCTGCTTACCTTGTGCCTCCACATTGTCTCAATTGTAATCGTTATATTTTTTGTGTATATTTAATCCAGATTTGCAGTGATTTACTAGTCAAAATGTTGTTTCATCAAGATTTATATATTTAATCCATATGTATGCAGTATATATTCAATTTTGGAAGATTTTCATGGCGACATAAAAAGTGCGCCAAGAGTCGTTGCCACTCCGTGTGGCACAGACTACAGCTGTACCATTTTTATTTCAATTTATTGGGAAATTTTATGTGTTGATCCCTTAGAATTTACACTGCTAGAATAACTATTCAATATTTATGGAATTGCAATTTGGAATGTAAGTTAATTCACTCATCTGGTAATTGAGTATGTTAAAAGATTATGGTTTGAAGCAGAAAGCTATTGGAATTGATAAATTTGTTATTGAAAGCTCAAAATTCCACTGAATTGGCATTTCTGGGGCATGCTATTACACTTTTTCTTGCTGTTTATAGAGAAAAGCTTCATTTCTTGAATTATAAAAGAAACCCTTTTTGTGTGCTTTGAATATACCTCTGAAATACTTGTCAATGCTCAAAGAATTTGAAAAATAGGCATACTTGATTTCAAATTTATGTATTTTCATGTCTCATTTTTTACTGTTTTCTTACAAAAAAATAACGATTTTTTTCACCAATAATTTATTTTTGCAATGAGAGCAATTAATGAGAAGATGCAAGTTCCTTTTATTTCAAAATAGTTAAAGTAATTCAAAACATTTTATTCATATATGATAAATATATAATGCAAAAACTGATACTCTAGAAAGTTTGCTATTTTTGATAAAGGAATCCGCACTATTTAACATGTTTTCAATGTATTATAACTGATGCTCTTCTCACTTCCTAGCTTATTTAATAAATACTCCAGAAGAAAATCCACTGAACTTAAATAAAAAGAACCTCCTGATATTTTCAAAAGCAAAATATTCATTGAGTATCATGCCTATAATTATGAAAATTCAAATGAAAAGATCACTTTTTTTTTATGTCCTCTTAGTGCAATCATAATATTCCAGATGTTTCCTTTGGAATAGGGGAACTCAAATTTTAGTGTTTCTGTAAAATATTAAGAGCCATTTCTAAAGCTATCATACCACCATAGCTACTTCTGTGTTTGTAGAAAGAACATTTTCAACGGGTTTAACTTACAGCTTTCACATTTGACAAAAGTTGGATAAAAAAATGCAGGACAAAGACTTCATACTTTGCAGTGGATTCCTGCGGATTGTGAAGTGTATGGCAGATAAATTAGCTTTCTTGTCAACTACAATAGGCCCAGTTTCTTTATCAGCAAGTACCCTCTCTAAGTTTCTGGAAGGGTCAGGAGAGGCTTGATCACTTTGGTGTACTTTATGAAGGAACACTGGAATGAATTGCCATCTTTTTCAATTCCAGAGTGAGCCTAATGACCTCCATTACTTCAAAAAACTCCTTAAAGCAGTTGACACTTTTTCTCGAACATAGTCTGAGGATGAGCAACACATTATCTTTCAATAAACACTGAACTGACTACTGAATTTGTCTTTCCTTCATTTATTATACCCAAATAAATACTGTGCACTAACGAGATGTATTTACATAAGAAACCTTGCTGCTATGTTCCAGCACAGCCTACCCGATTTTTTTTGTAAAATATGCCAATTGTTGCATAACCACTCTGCCTACTAGAGCCATTACCAGTATATAAGGGTAGTTTAAAATAGATATTTCTTGAAAACGGCTGAGCATTGCATGTGTTTATTTGCCCTTTAGTGGAGTACTATCCTACAAACAAAAGTTTTCAATTTGTCGAAACCTTCCACTTTTAGATACATTAATTTAAAAAACTTAAATTGTTTGAGGCTGATCACTTTTATAAAATGAACTAAAATATGTGTCAACACTTTTATGAGATTGCATCTTTATTATTTTTAGGAGTTATTTGGTGATTTTGGAAATATTCGAAAGGCAGTTGTACATTATGACCAGTCAGGTCGCTCTCTGGGTACTGCTGATATTGTATTTGAAAATCGCGGAGATGCTATCCGTGCTTTGAAGAAATATAATGGAGTTCCACTTGATGGTGAGACTTACTGTCAGAAAGAGGTTGTATTTTTCTGTCAATTTTTTTATTGTGTAAAACAAAAACGCCTATAAATTTGAAGAAATTGGTATTGCACTAACTTGCCTGTCATACTGATAAATTGAGGTAAGAAGTATCTATTTTTCAATCTGGTGAAAAGCGGTAATTTTATGCAATTAATTGGTTTTGATTTTTTATTCCAAATGTGATATTTTCATATGGGGTTATTGAATTTTTTTTAAGAGTTGAGAAATGGTCCTGCAAAAAAAAAAAAAAAAAAAAAAAAGGGGGGGGGGGGCATAGCTATAACAGATAAGGGATAGCATTGGATTTTCTTTTTCATTAGTATAAAATCCTGAAAGTAAAAAAATTGAAGGCATTCAAGATCTTGCTCTTGCAAGTTATGAACTGAAAAATTGGTCTGGTGTTAGCATCATTCCGCACAGCTTTACTGGTGTGCTCAAGCCATTGACCTTTTATCAGGCAGTTGAAGGATACTTTGATTTATTTTGAACCCTCTCCCCAAGTTCAATTTTATAGATATCCTTAACTCCATAGTTCGATATCTTACGGCATTTTTTCATATATTTTATGCCATGTGGCATTTTTGAATCATTTTAATGCTGCCTTTTTTAAACGTTATTTTGGTATTTTCCATAAAACAGGTATTTTGGCGTAATATTTGTTCCATAAGCTTTTAATTTGCCATGGTGACTATTCAATTAAGCTTCACATTTTCCTGCAATTTCTAAAAATGTTTTTTTATAAAATACTTTCAGTTTGGCACATCAATTGTAGAGATATCGGGTTTTGTTGGAAAGGACTTGTTTTGGGGCAACAAATTTTTAGTTTGCCTCAAAAACTAAAAATAATTCATTTTTCTTGTTTATTTTATTTTAAAGGTCATGTGTTGGTTTGTAAAATAAAGTATATCAGCTGACATAGCAACAGTCAACAGATTAGGCAATAATTTTGAGGTTCTTTTTGTTTAATTCACTTTTAATTTAATACACCCAAGCGATCTTCTTTCATCCCACTACTCTGTTTCCAAATTCCTCCTTTTCCCTTTTCACAATACTTTTTACTTGACGTTGTCTTGTGTTTGGTGCAGCTTGGCCAAATAGGGCCCTTGTGCCATAAAATGTCAAAACAACCAACCTTTTAAATTAGTTTTGTTAAGTAAAATATATGGATTTTTAAGAGTTATTTGGGGATCAAATGTTTTTATCTACAGAGCCACCTACAATAAAGATCCATAAATGATAATTGGTTTCAGACCAATATCTATTTGAGTAATTTGTTATTTCTTCCTCGGCCTTTCCTAGTTCTCAGGGAAACACTGATATTTCCTTTCTGATTATTCAACTGGATGGCCATTGTTTTGACAATGCTGTGAATAACACTTTTCCTCCAAAACTTACTGGTCACAAATACAATTAAGGTATGATTAAAAACAAAAGGAAGGTGGTTGCCTAAAAAAATATAGTAGCATAAACTCAAAATAGTTTGCTGTACAGGTTTTGCTTGATCTAAATTGGTAGTTAACCTTCCATCGGGTGCATTTGATCTGACAGGCACAGCTCTGCCATTTTGTCCTGCCGCTAGGTAGTGTTGGCACCTGGCACTCCCAGTAGCTGCCTCTTTTTCTATGCAACCTTCCTACTTATTTTGTCCCTGTCCTTCACTACGGGAATTTGTTCAGAGAAGATCATTGCACCCGAATTTGTCACATTTTTTACTTTACTGGAGTAAGACCCCTCTCCGAAGATGACTGAATAGACATTAATACTGTGAACGTTTTTAAACTATTTTCTAACTTTACTTTTTTTTACTTTACGGTATTTGATAGTAGGTCATAAATTTCATTAAAAATTTGGTCGACTAGTTTTATATCAAATACTTGTGTTTTTTTGCAGAAACTTTTTCTTTTGATACCCCTAATAATGATGGTCATCACTTGTATAAATGAACTTAGATATTTATTATATTTTTTTTAATGTGCTCATCAAGCGCATTGCGCCCGAACTCAGCGGTCAACATATTACGCCCGATGAAAGGTTAAAGATTTGTATACACATGGATTTTTCATTGCCATTTTGTTAGAATTAAATTTTTCGAAAAGTTGAAGAAACATGAATCATTAAATTCTCCCTTACATAATCTTAAATCATTGAATTGGAAATTTTTAGTATGCTGTATTAATGTTTTTCTCTTCTGAAGTTCATTTATTTGAATTTATAGGCAGGCCCATGAAAATTCAGATCACTTCCTTTTTCATTCCAAGACAGGATAATTTTTCAGAGAGCTTTGTAAGAAGAGGTACATCTGGCATCCGTTTCACTGGAAGGTAAGTTTACGTGATCTCACAATGCACATATCTGTTTACATTATGAACATGAGAAGGAGTGGACTTCAAATCCATCCCCTTGTGCTTTATATTTTCATTAGTGTCTGTAATGTTCAATACTCTAGAACTTTATCAAAATTAAATCATGTGAAAATCTGAGTATAGTAAAAAATAATGAAAAGGTAAAAGTAATTTTTGGATTGATCAAGAGTATCCAAATTTGTGGGAAAGCAATCTTCCTGATGCACTATGTAAATGGATCTGGATTTCTAGTTTTCTCGAAAACATAAAACCATTAGATTGATGTTGTACAAGATTTATGACTAAAATTAATTTTTCTCCTGAAATATTGTTGATAAGTTATTCTAAATATCTATCATCAAACAAGGGAAAAATTATCTATTATCTCAGTGAATTCAATTTATTAAAATTTACATTTAAAAAATTAGCCTGTAAGAAAAATGTGGTTAAAAAGCGTGGGTTGCTAAAATATCAGTTCAAACTGAAAGTTTAAAATGCATTAGAACATTGTTTCCTTTCTAGTAATAGGATTACTGTAGGTTTACCCACTAGCAACCTGCAAATTGTAGGCAACGCAGATTCGATTCCTGTTACTTAACCCAAGGTGTATTTCTTCTGTGTTAATAAAACTTACTTTATGTGTATATATCCATTACTTGATGTTTGTCTTGTGTTTGGCACAACCTGGTAAAATATGGCTCTTGTACTATAAAGCCCAACCAACTATCTCTAATAACATACATTTTCAATTAAATTCTTTTGTCATTTTAATTAATCTTGTATATCTTTCAGGGGACGTGGTATGACAAGAGGCAGAGGCCGTGGTGGTTTTAACAGAAGTTAAAACTTAAAATGCCATTTAAATGAGGTATGATTTTTAAAAGTCTTCACTGCTATCAAACCTCCATATGTATGTGTATTGTCTTATAAATGTTTTTAGGAAAACTTTATAAATATATGTTTCCTCCTTGTTTACCAACAGTATATATTTGCTGAAACCTCAATATTTTACTCCTTGGTCAGTGGCTAATAATTTCTTTTAATTATGCAGGCACAACAAAAGAATATTTGAGTGCTGATTCCAAAAATAGTTTTGGTTCATCCACAATAAATCTAGGGTTTTGTTATTCAGCATAAGCACCTAAAATTTCAGTTTTGTACTGAAGTAATACACTAGCCGTACATTTTAGTGCCTTAAAGGATACCTTTATGTGGTTACATGTGTTTTACTACTTTAGCAGTAGTTTTGAAGATATGGCATAGCCACTTCCATGCATGCTTATTCAACCAGTGGTCCATCACAAATCATATTGTTATGACCTGATATAACTGATTTGCTATTTTCGTGATTTTGAAAAATGTTGGATACTATTGAAAGAGTTGCATATTACAAAACTAGTTTACTTCAACCCACAAGCATCACATCTCATTCAGCATAGTTTTTTTATAAGACTGAAGTGATTTTTACCAGGAGTCTTGTTGAAGGTTTCAGTTGTAATATATCATCACACCTTCCATGGTGTCTCTTCCATAGTTCTTATGTACTATAGCTACATTAATCACTCTCTAGACAACTTGAGTGTGATTTTAAAGAGGAAAAGATTTCACCAAGATCTAAAAACCAGGGAAGGTAGTAAGATGACATATTACTGCTGGAACCTTCAACAAGACTGTCCTAGTAAATATCAATACAAAAAGTTCTATAAAAAAACTCTTCATGCTCCTTATGTCTTAAATGACTGATAATTTTGTATTTTTGCTGATAAGGAAACTACTTCAATTGTAGCATGAGGGCATTTCCTGCTAAAAAATTCATCTGTATTAGTTACATTTTCTAAATAAATATTGAATTTTACATGTACGGCAGTATCATTTGAAATTCAGTGTTGGCTATTTTGATGTGAGGATTGGACACATGTCAGCTATTCGCTAGAAACATAACTCTGCTGATGGCTTGTAGCAAGAACCTTCCTTCTTATACTTATAATTCTTAACACCAAATTTCTCCTCTGTATCAAAGCTGATTGAAATTAGTCAAACTATTAGGATTTGATTTTAATAAAAATCTCAAACTTATAGCTCAAAATTATCTGCATCTGAAACAAAACTGCTTGCCCAATGTACAATTTAATATTGCTTTGATTTGAATTTTTACATAATTGGCTTGAAATATTTCTTTTTGTTTTTAGGGAAATTTTTATCTGATGTGATTCAAGACTTGGATTTTTTGGTGTTAACTATTTTTGTCACTTGGATGCATCAGCTGATTTCTTCTCAAATGTTGTGTTTGCTATATTTTAAATGCTCTGAAACGTGCATTAAACGATGCTGTGTGTGATTTATTTCGTGCTGAAAACGAATCTGGAGAATTAAGAACTTTTTAGAAGTAACTCATAAATCATCAAAAATATGTCTTCATCTTATTTTAAATAAATCTACATCAAAATATTTTTGTTTGTGAATTTATTTTTAGTTTGCTCTTGTTATAAGGCTTGGTCTCCTAGTCTTGCAAGTTGGCATTTGAGTCGCATGGTTTGAAGAGTTTACTCATTAAATTAGGCAGATTAAATGTAAGCAATGGGTGTTCCAACAATTGCCGTCTGTAGTGTGGTTTTTGGCTCCGAGTTTATCATTCAGTTCCTGTAGCAATTGCAGTGATTATGAGCTGGCGAAACAAATAATCACCTATTGCAATCATCACTACACATGATTTTGTGCATGGGCAGCCCTTTCATTTGGCAAGTTTACCACCTTTCTATAAACGGACTTCCCAGAATCATCTGCCTTCTCACCAGGGTATGCCGATTTAAATCACGTTATTTTTATTTTAAAAATCATTGATTTAAATCAAAAATTTTAATTTCATTTTTTTTCTGTTATGTTAAATAATATTGAAAATCATCTTCCCTTTGAAGACTAAATAATTATATTTGTTGATTAGAATCATGATTACCAGACAAGTATTTCCATCTTGCGCCATTGACCAATAGGTGTCACAAACCTGATTATCAGTGTTGGTTTTGTTTTAAACATTCTGTGTAACTAAATAGCACATGGCCAATTTTAAACCATTTACCATGTGATTAGTGAAGATGCTTAAACTATTTATTAAAATTGTGGTAACTTGCTTTCTTTTTTAGATGTTCTAGTTAGTATTGTAGTCTGTGTTCATAAAAAATATAAAGAGACAACAAAAAGAATTTCTTCTGTATCACAAAGCATTCTAATTTTATACATAAATAAAATTTGTATCAATAAAATAACTGAAAGCATTGAACTGAATTTGTATGCTTTGAAAAAGCAAATTTCAGCATTTTAAAAGTTTTCCAGAAGTATCGCAATTTTATGGAAACCACATGTATACCTTTCTAAACAATAAATGTGCAAAACAAATGGTAACACTAAGAAATGAAAGAAAGTAATTTTTTATTTGTACATAAAATCAGTACTGCTTCTACATTCATTCAATTTGCAACATTACCAAAATAGGCACTGATCTTCCTGTTTTAGGGGCTAACCAGCTTTTCCTAGCAATTTAGCAAAAAGGTAATGTGTAATTGAGTTGATGTTAAGATATTAGTTTGATTTCAATTTTTTGAGCACAAAGTAATGCAGATAAAATATGGATTTGGATTGTTGAGATTTTTTACTTATTTAGTTCTATACACTCTTATAAATCTGTTAACATATTTTTATGATTTGGGATGTCCTGAATAAAACATGTGAATTTTATCACTTAAAATATATAATGGGTTTTGCGACCAAAAATGACTTGAAGCCTACAAAAAAACTTCTGAGAAATTTCATCTTCAAATGTGTTTTGTACGATTTTATCAAAGATGAAGTGGAAAGATACCGTGTTTTTATGAATACACTGCATAGACTATAAAACACAAGACTATCATTAAAGACTTGCAAAGCCTTAAAGAATCTTGCAAAAGCAAAAAGCTTCTAATCTTTAAAATTACATTTGTTTATCAATAAATGATGGAAACAGGAAGGTAGGTGCCAATATCATGAGTTTAACTATTTAGAATGTTATAACAGCCTTGATCTAAGCCCCAACGAAATGGAGAATATTTTTGTTAAATCGCAAATTGTTACCTGTGGTTCGAAATTACGAGGTGTTCTCGAATCTTTACTTTCGGGATTGATCCCTTACAATCGCCAATAGCCTGTTGTGTTGCTCCAGTGCTTCGTTATTTCAACTATTTACTCATTGTTACCCAGTATCCAACCAGAAAACAACAAAAAAGACGAGTTTTGGTTTGCAGGTACTTATATTGTGTTTATTTCTATAAATTTGATTAAAAATTTCTGGTACTTTACCAATTTGAAATGTTTAAATTTTGCAAAATCAATGCAGTGTGGAAGGTAATGATTGTATTGAAGTTGGAATGGTAGTAGGTATAGATGTTATTTTGAAGTTTCATGTCATGACTCACTTGTATTTAAGGAAAACAAGCTATTTATAAATTTCAGTTTTCATTGTCTTTAATCTTTGACGACTGATTGTAAAAATCATGGAATTTTTAGATTGATTTTGTATCTAGTAAGTTATAGACTGTTCTAGTAAGAAGTCTGGTTACTTTAAGGTAATTTTTTTACTTATTAAACCAGGTAAAAATTCAAGACTTCCAAAAAATGGAGCAAGTGAATCATGTTTTTCGTGGAAAATAATCCAAGTTAGGTGGAGAGGTCACGAAATTTCTCAAATGAATTTTGCCCCAAGACATGTTCCTGTTGTGTTTTCTTCTGGTCTTTAACTAGTGCTTTCAGAAGATTGCAATTTCCCTTTACCTCTGGGAATTTATCTTAGCTGTAAATATATAATTAAATTTTGCTTCCATAAAGTTAAGCTTACACACTAAAGTAATTTTTCACCAATTCTCTAAGGAACATGGCTGTAGAAACCTTAATGCAATGTTAAACAGTCTGCTAATAAAGCAGTCTGAGAATTCTAATTCTGCCTTTTATCTATTCTGAATATCAAACTTTTAATGTATTAAAATTGTTCTATAGTTCGACTTCTGGGAGACCTTGCTTTAGTTAATCTGAATAGGCGTGTTAGAAGGCTATCATATGTAAAAGCATGAATGGCAATCGCTGTGGATGTTTTCCCCCTACCAACTCGTTATAAATGCTATCGCTTTCGACATTGAATGATAAACTTGGAACCAGAATCCATGCTAAAGACGACTTATAGAAGGGATTTGTTTACGCTACTGCCAGTCCTTTAATTTAGCTAGTTCAAAACCATGACTCGACTGCCTTCTCCCAGGAGCCGCACTATACTGGTATTTGTCGAGCACTAATAAAACAAATTGCCATCTAAAAATGTGGACCTGAATTATAAAAAAAACTTATGTCATCTGATTTCCTACATTCGATTATCTAATTGTTTGATTAACAAAATAAATTCTTATCTGTTTTGTCATTAGAACTTAGTGCAGTTTCCAAACCCGAGATTTTGCCAGCAAAATTGTAATTGAGATAGAAGCTTCACATTATGACAATGGTTAGCACTGAAAACTTGCCTGTGACCTATTGTGAAGAGTGCTATTTGTAGTCAGTTCATCTAGCATTGTTAGATGGTAAATTCAAATAAATTCCATTGATTTCCAGTTTAGTAAAACAAGTGAATGTTTTTTCCCTGGTTATTTATTGCTTTAAGAAGGCTAATTTGCAACAGAACTTCAAAATCTAAAAACAAACTAATTTTTTAATAGGTACTATTGTTTAAAATGTGTATTTTTAAGCAACATTTGTTGTGGTAGACGTCTTCAAAGTATTGTAACAAATTTCTATAAACTTGCTTGATTATCTAGATATTTTCATTAACCCCTATAATAACCTAGTACAGCTTTTTTGAAATCTATGAAAACCTAACAAGACGAAAACACCTAAATTAAGATTTTTAGCACTTAAAAATCCAGGCTCTAGTTACAAGACCAAATTGGCGACCTTTATGTAAGACGAGGTGGTCAATTTGGCATCATTTTATAATCAAGTGAGATTTTCTGTTATAACTTCATTATTCGCTAAATTAAAAATCCATAATGATTGGAATCTGCACATTAGACTTATTTTTCAGTTCATTTTTTTCCTGATTATTAAATTTTAAATGAAATTTTTCACCTTAAAATAATCAAATGAAATACAGTACTTCCAGGAGTATATTTCTGTTTTCCAGGATCCTTGGAAAAATAATTTTCCATGTGTGTGAACCTTGGTTAAAACAATCTAGGATTTGGAATTTCAATGAATCATGCATGATGTGCAAAGGCATACAAGGTAAATATGCAGATAATAATTACAAAGTAAAATTAGTTTAAAATTGCATCACAGGAGGCAATATTACTAATGCATAGGAACTCAATTACAGTAAAAGCAACAAAGTACTTATCAGAAAACAGCAGTGGTTCTTAACCTGGGGGTGCGAGAGAAGTTTCAATCGATGACAACCATTTAATAAAAGACAATCTTGTTGAAATACGAGCCAATGCACATTAAAATGGAATTTGAAAAACTGGACTTGGAGCAATTCTGGTGTACAGTTACCTTATACACAGCTGGGAAAAGCAGCATTGCAGACACTTACCATTTGCCACTACCTACTTGTGTGAAATGGGATTTTCATCACTTGCAAAAAACAAAAGTCAGAAATCGCTTAAGTGCATGTGATGACTTACTTACACGTGGCTCTTTCAAGAAAGGAGCGTCGCTTCAAAAGTATTACCATGAATAAACGTAGCCATTAAAAAGTGATTGTTTTATATGGGGTAAATGTACGTTTATTTTTCAATAAATAATCTTGCAATAGAAGTAATTTCCTAAAAAAGGAAATGGAAACACATTTTTCAAGGGGGTGCCAATCACTAAAAAAGTTAAGAACCACTGTCATGGGTTCAGAGTATAATTAAAAATACTTGAGCTTCATATTTAACATTTCCTACTGGAACACAGTAAACATTTTGTCTGGTGTGCTGTAGATTATAATAGTATTAAAAATATGAATATTTAATTTTCATTTACCAACATCCTTAAAAAATCATTTTTTCTGCAAGGAAGTTTGATTTCAGAAGCAGGTAGTTTTACCTAAATACTTGAAATGAATAATCTAATGTAACAAACAATTAAGCAGTCCTTTTTATTCCACTCCAAAGTGGACCAATTAAAATAAAAGGATTTCCATGTCTAAAATCTATACCTTGCTTTAGGTATTAAAGTTAAAATCATGAATGAAACTTAGAAATAAGAAAAACTAAATTTATAGAAAAGTTGGGTTGCTAAAAAAACAAAAACAAATTTCATTAAAAGGAGCAATTAACCTGGAAGCTTACAAAGGTGTACCTTAAGGGAAATGTGGAAGTCTTGCAATTCATGTCATCAGCAATCATGAGCTTAAAAATTATTTGTACATAACACATACAAAATGTACTCCATTGTTAAAATATTGTAATTTTAGGACATTCCCTTTTGGAATTTTTGAATTTTTTTTCAACTTGGCTGAATCATCACTCATCATTTGTGCACTACAATCCATATTTTAATAAATTTTTCCAAAAAAAAACTAAGTTCTGAAAAAATCAAACGAAAATTCCTCATAGAAACAAATTTCGATGTTCCTTTCTGTAGTTTAAACAGCATTGTGTAATTATAGTTATTTGCAACTGGGGAATTTGAGCATTCTGTAATACATGGCAGCATTATGCTTTCTAATAACTATTATACAGTTATTAGTATTTATAAGTTGATGTAAAATGAGTTTGTACAAATAGTTAAAATATACTTGAGTTGACTCGTTTTTCAACGAATGTTTTTCCAGTTTAGTAGGGTATTAAAAATCTGGTAACGAAATCCTGGCAATTACCGAAACATCAATACTAATTTTTGTTATATTTTACAATTACTTCAGCTTTAATTGCTTTAAGATCATACTTCAGGGTGGATCAACTCGTACGACAGCAATAGCAACAAGTATCAGTTTGGACATGCCTTAGAAATCTAATATAAACAGCACTTTTTACCTAAGTGTTATATTAACATTTTAATAAGCAAATGCCAGACATCCAGATTCTTTTTTGTTTTCTCGATTTATGTGGAAAGGATTACTATTAGTTAAAAAACAATTGTCTCTGGAAAAGATTCAAGGCAGGAAACTGGTATGACAACCTTGAAAAATGACTAGTTAAGCTGATACTTTGCAAGTAAAAAATAAATTGTATAGTTCCAGAGCTTAATAAGAATTCATATTTTTTCTATTTGTCTTGTCATGATTTTACCGTTAAAAAAGAAACTTGAATTCTTGTATATTTTCCTTTCAATAACCACCAACCGTTTCTCAATTTTACTCAATTATTTCGCAGTTATAAATCAAACTGACTACAGAAATTTCTATCAGCATTTTGCATTTACATGATATACAATACAGGCGGCCCTTGACTTTTGCACATAATTGGTTCCTGAAAATGTGTGCAAATGTTCGAATGTAGAGGGATGTAAAAAACATCAAAAATTGTATTTTAAAATATTTATTTATCAATATACATAATTAAGTTAACGAGGCATGTTTAAGTGCTTTCAGGTGTTTTCTTTATAAACTTGTCAAGAGTTAGTTGAATACCACCCTTTTTTTTCTTTTCTTGATAAAGAGTTCTATAACATGCCATGTCTTTCTCAATCGCCAAGAAGCAATGTCAATCGGTTTTTAGAAGGTTTATGTCCAGTGGCAACTGATTCTTCCTTCGATAAGAATGTACGATTAGGCATTTTTTTCCAAACTAAACCCGTCTTAGAGAGCCTTAACTTGAATAATGGAAAAACTCAGAGGAACATCGTTTTGATGTTGATCATCAATCCATGATGACAAAGATCTTACCATTTCATCCATCACTATGCAGTGTCTTTTGGAAACAATCTTTGAAGATATATTTCCAATTTTGAACGTTTTCCTTATTTTTCGAAATTGAACATATCGTAGACCTGTTTATGTCGTACGAACGGCCCATTGAAGCAAAAGATTCATTGCTTTCAGAACGTCTAATTATTTCCATCTTTGTCTCGATTGTATGAAGTTTATGAGTCCTTAATTTTTTTGCTCGTATCAACACTGCAGTTTCTCACTCATGTTTATAAATTTATAAGGGCGAAATATTTAAACATAAAAAAATAAATTGGGGCAAAACATACAACGCATCGACATGCGCCAGAATTCAAGACTAAACCTGTATAATACATTATATATATTTGACATTCGGCCACAGCGGCTCTGAACCCTAGGGCCGTCAACAATTCCGAGAAGTCCGCTACTCTAGGTGGCAATGTGTAGTGAGCTACCGCGCTCCATGGGAGCGACTGCATGGAAGCGAACAATTTTTGCATTATCGACAACAATCTTTACAAAATTGAATTTTTAAAAATGTGCAAAAGTCGAGGGGTGCCTGTATTCGTATTACCAGAAAAGTTATTTTTAAAAACCTCCCAACTTTTTAAAGGGATTACTGATTAAAGAAAACAATAACTCTCTACTTACCTCTTAGATAGCTTTTTAAAATAAATAGTGGTAAGCAATTAGTCTCCTCGACTTACGACTGAGTTCCGTTCTGACTGACAGGTCTAAGTCGGATTTATATTTTTCAACACTATTTTCTCTCATTCAAACGGGTTATAAAAATTATACATAAAACACAAAAATTCAATCTATGTACGTATAAAAATTTTACTGTGAAAAATACATATGTACTCTATTGTATCTTTTTGACCCTACCAATGTAGTTATCTTTATTTATTTTTGTGGTCGTAAGCCGAGCAGGTGTATTTTGTTTCAAGTAGTTTATTTTTCTCTTCTCTACTTCAATTACTGTGCATTCAAATTCTTGAAAACATGCTTAACATATAACCTGATTTCTCTCAAATAAATACAAAAATCCACATGTCTGGTAATTTTCATTCGGCTCTTTGGCAGATTAGATACTTTTGAATTTAGTTCCTGAAAACAGTATTTGGTAGAGGAAAAAGAACTAAAAACTAGTATTATTGAGTATTTCCATCAGCAAAATTCAAACTCTAGGAAGTAGCCCTTATATTAAAAAATTCTTTAAATTTAAAGTATCCAATATCTTGACATTACACATACACATAAAGGAAAACATTGGATCTGTAAGGTGAAAAATTTACAGGTGGAGAAATCTTTTCTGCAGTTTTAGACAATTTTAAGAACAAAAATTCAGATTATTTTTTTACTGATATAGAAGAGCTAATTGGCTATTCTAAAAAAATATATTGATATAAAGGTTGATTGTATTGAAAAATAAAAGTTATTGTTTGATTATATTACCTCTTTAATACCCTTGGGACAGGATAAACTTTGGACCTTACTATATTAATCAATTTCATTTTCATTATAAATGGAATCAGGACTGCTAGAAACCACATAAGTCAGTGACTTGTGTGGTTCCTGCACCCAATACTTTCATGGCTCTATATTTACTAACTGAAGCCATGGACTAAAGTGATTTCTTTACACATTTTGCGCTGGCCCTAAACAAGCTCATTAATACAATTAAATTAGTTCCTAAATTTTTGAACTTATGTGGTTTCTGCATTCACTGATTCAATAAGAATGTTATTTTTATTTCATCATAATGTTAAATAGATCTCTCCATGTTATTCATAACCGTAAATGGGTAGTTTTAGTAGTTTTCATCCATAAGATCAGAAAATTATGTGAATACAAGAAAAATAAGATGATTGAATAAAACTGAAATTTAATGAAACTGTACAGAATACATGCATGTAAGACACCTTCACAGATGGATAAAAATTGCAATTTTGCCTTCCCAAATGATAGTTCATTCAGAATGACTAAAAGTTTTGTGATTCATTGTACTAGATGGATTTCTTCTGATAAATAAGATGACTCACATTGGCATTCATCATAACCGTTTTAAAGTTCTCTTCTTTTCCTTTAGTAGTTTCAGATTTTTCTTCTCTACAGTTAACTTGTTCTTGTCACCCGCATGTTTCTTTGCTGTAGGCCCATCACCTTTCGACGCACTTGACCCATTGGAAGATTGAGGATCCTCTTCTAGGCCTTCTTTGGTATATTTAGGAGGTCGTGCATGGATTTCTGTTATCATTCGAGCTCTTTCACAGTAATCATCGTATTGCTCTAGTAGTAATTTCCCTGCTTCTTCATTCAGTGCTGACTCAGGATTTGGGACAATCAAAAGACATTTTATGGTCTAAAAAAATTAATGTAAATATTAATGATGCAGAAATGTACAAAATCACAAGATTGACATGAACTAACAATACATAACTGTAAAATCATAAAAATCTGCATGTAGTTCAAATTAATTTTCTCTAGTAATTAAATTTATTTCGAAACTTCTCTTAAATCCATTGAGTAATAAAATATTCTCAACTTACCATCTCAAGTACATTTACCAAATTGAAATGTGGACAAAACAAATTTGTTAATTGAAAAGTAATACAATTTTTAGCTTCATGAATTTGTCAAACGTTGGGCTTAGGTTCAATTGAGAACAGTGTGGGAACAGGGGGAATAGTTTGAGAGCAGAAAATGAGTGTATAGAAGAGTAAATAACAAATCAAGAACAGGAAACAAGTTGAGAACTGTGGGATGAACAGCTGTGCTTTGTACTCAGCATAACTGAACGAAAGGCATATGACAGTGGATTGAAGAAAATACTCTAAAATTCAAATTTTGTTCAGTAACATTAAAATCAAAGTAGAAAAAAATGAAATGTTCCTTTTAAAAAGAGCAAAGAACAGGTTTTTGTGAAAAATGAAAACGGGCTGTTCTTCCCATCCCAAACAAGGGTTAAGAGAAACATTTCTTCCCAGTTTACCAACAATGTTTTGTGCTTAAAATTAATATAATCAATAGAAACTAAAAACAGTAATTCAACAACAATCTATTAACACTATTTATCTAAAGAGGAAAACATTCTATAGCTGCTGAGATAAACCAATTTTTGATAAATTTTACTATATAATGAAACAGATGTAAGGGACAATAAAAATCTTTATGGAAATAAAATGTTTGTGTTATCATCTATTTATAATCTTTAAGATGATTTATTGAAATTACAATTTAAAAAACCATGCAAATATATAAAAGTGATTGTTGCAACAGAACATGCAAAGAGAAATGAAACAATTAACAGAATGAAACAAGACCTACTAGTAGAACGTGTTTAAGGCCAAGATCAGACTTCCAATCCTTTTTCAAAGTATTGACACAAATCTCTCCATTTCTTGCAACATTTGGATGAAATATTTTTGTTACAAAGTAGCCTTTAGGCGGGGAGGAAGGAAAGTCTTTGCCTAGAATTAACCGTACACGAAAGAGTCCGCCTGCATAAGGTGTTCCAGCTGTATTTTAAAAAATGCATTTTAAACACAGGAAAAGATTTACTAATCAACAAATCATATTCTTTACATACAAAGAATAACAAAAAATTAGCTTCCATAAAGTAAAAAGTAACCTTTATAACAGGTAATCAATTCCTGTTATAATCAATTATAACAGGTAATCAAAGTGTAAAAGGAATACTGAATACAAAAAAGCAGATTTTTGAAATATTTTGCTTAGTCTACTTATAGAATTTTCTAATATTCCTGGAAGAGATAAAAAAATAAATGACACACCATGAATCAGCAAATTTTAAAACCAAACAACTGCTTTATATAAAAGTGTAACTAAAACACCAACATTTTCTTACAAGATTGCAAACAGAAACTTGTTTTCATTGAGGAAAAAAATTAGTAAGATATTCTAACAATATTTTAATTGGTAAGATGCGTATGTTATTCTGATATTTTTGCTTTCTTTGCAGCTCACTGGATTATGACCAAAGTCTACATTTTACAGCTGTTTAATGCACAGGCCTTATAATTTTTCCCTTGTGCTATTTGTACAAATTGTCTTCTTTTCAATGTGATAAAATTTCATATTTGCATACAAGCCACCATACTAGCCATCAATTTTAAGGATTACATTAAACATCTTTTCGAAAGAATAGTTAAGATTTGATTGGTTCCTTTTTATGGCAGAAGTGCCAGATTAAGCCTAACTGTACTCAAACATAATGAAGTAGCAAAAGCAATTATAGGAAAATAAAATTAATTAATAACAAACATCACATGACCTTTAATTTAAAATCTTATTTTCTCCAATTTGTATGGATTAAGTTGCTGTTCAACTGAGACACATGCTGCAGTTTTGTTTAAGATGTGCAGTTTGTTTAAACAACTGCTCCAATGTCAGGAGCAATAATAACAATCAAAATTACTGTTTACAACTCAAAACCAAGAATCTCAGTGAATGAAAGATAATCATAAATATCAATTAGCAAATATGTTACCTGGTCCTTCAATTGAAGCCTGAATATCAGTGACATCTTCATCATTTATGCATACTTTGATTCCTTCTGGTGCGTTCGAAACTAACTCCCAAAGTTCCTTAGAAACTTGTCGAATTACTTGCGGAGAAAGATTTTCTACGTTAGAGCTCTAAAAAAATAAGATATTAATTTTCACTCTTAAAATTGTTGACAAATTCCATATTGAACAGTAATTTCATCAAAGTGAGAAAATCATGCTCACAGAAAATGAATTTTTTTAAATTACATAATGCATCTCCTTTGAGGTTTTTAAAGTACAGGAAAACATTTTTTTACGAAATAAAAACATCAGCAAAGGTGCAGATTACAACACAAGTTGGTAAGTTAAAGTTGTTGAATACACAGAAATCTTTCACTTTGGGTAAATGCTAAACATAAAGGAGGTTTTGCTGAATTTCACAAAAAGTTAGTATAAAATATTAATAATTTAATATGCAAAATACCTCAAAGTGATATATAAAGTTGCATATATTTTGTACTTAAGAACTTCATACCAAATTATAACAATTCTTATTGGCTGTACATTAATGAAATGCTGACCCTTAACAAGAGAATTACAACAAAGCTAAGTAAGGCAGTCTCATCAAATCTATAGCCCTTGTGCCAAAAAAACCCAAACCAACCTTGTGGTAAAATGGCTAACCAATCTTTTGATTGGGACAGGAATAGAGGGAATGTTTAGTGAAGTAGACCCTCAAGCTTCACAGAAGGGGAAGTTACCCATAAATTTTAATCTTTCTATATGAATAGATTAAAATTTATCGTTTGAAATCTTCTGGTATTGTAACAAACAGTATTTGGGTTAATGAATTTCTGTCATACTTACATCGACTTTTACATTTGGCAACATAATTTCAAAAGCATGTAAATGCCACAGCATTAACTAGGAAGTTATCCTGAATCTTTGCTGGGTGACTGGTGTGTGTATTAACATTTATATTGATGCCAGTTAAAATAAGCTGGTCTTTTGAATACATTAAAAAGTAATTTTAACCAACTACAATTAAACAATTTTTCAACATAATTAACTGATAGGTTGTTCCAATAATTTTGCTAACACTAAAAATCAATACACGAAATCCTCAATCAAGGTGAACAAAATCTCAATAAAAGTAGGAAACAAACTACAAAATACCAATTTATCAAATATTGAGTTGACAGTTTCTTAATATTTTTTGTTTAAAGAAACTTTGCATCAATTCAAATCATTACTTTTCCTCCTTTTACTTCCTCAGACAATGTATGTTATTGAAAACAGACTCCTGTTTGATTTTAAAGGAAATCTATATAAAAACCAACCTTTCTTGCATTATCGTTTTTCGGCCAACAATCAGTAAATAAAAGCACATTTCTATGAAACCAAACACTGGAAACCAAATTTTGTAAATTAATAATTCATGACTTGCAGTTCCAATATCTGCACAAGAAATCCATCAGTGGTCTTTTTATTGTCATTTGGATAAAAATAGTCAAAAAATATAATCAATAAGTCACAAAACAGATTCATGTTGAAAATGTAAGAGGGGCTGTCACTAACAAACATGTCTGAAAAAGATAAATTACCTTTTGAAAAAACGTTGTTTTAATCTTGTTTCTGGATACACTAAGGTTAAGAAATTAATCGACAGCAAAATACGAACTTCGACAAATGCTGATGTGGTTTAGTTTGTCGCTCTACGATTATTTTAAGGAAATGCCAACAAATTCATTCTCATATCTTTGATTAGTTTACATTTTTAAAGTGAAAACTTCTTTGGATCAGAAAAACATAATGAAAGCTACAATAGCAGTATCTTTACTAAGTAAACAATTAACTATTCAGAATCAAACTTTAAATCTGATTGCAAGGTTACGAAACAAAACTACTTAGACTCCGAGTTATTATGATATTAATAGTATAATGGAAAAAATCTTACAGATGAAAAGCTAACAACATTAAATCGTAGATTGTTCTTTACGTTTCCGTTCGAAAATATGTTGTAAACAAGGCTTACACAGAAAATACGTTTATCAGTTCATTTTATTTCTAAAAACAAAATATTTTACACACGTTTTGAGCATTTCAAATTGCAATTAAAAATGCAGGGGGAAAAGAAAATTGCAAAGTAGTATCTAAATTAATTTCAACTTACACTCGACATCCTCCACCCTCCAGCGCAATAAAAGAGATCTCCTCTGAAATAAAAAAGTTTGATCAATTCTAAACAAAAAATTATTGTTTAGAAAAATTAAATACAGCTGCGAAAACTCTGAGAAAATACCAATTTGTCGATAAAATTGTTTCGAAAACCGTTGAAAATCCTTCAATTTAAAAACAGACGTAACGTATAAGCTCTCGCTAGACTTTTCGATCACAGTTAGCGATGACTCAATAAACATAAATAAAGTAAAATAAATAATAAAACCAAGCCTCTTACAAAGCCGTACGATTTATTTATTTTCAAGATTTAAAATTTTACCACAAAAATGTATGAATTTATTGTACTGCATTTTCAAATTCATGAAACTTTATTTCAGATAAGTTACGCAGCAATTTTCAATGCCACCAGACCATGAGAGATTAAAATGTGACGTCATTTTAATGGTCAGTTTAAGGTTGGTAGATAGTTTACAGTCGGTTCAAAAAACCGACTGTATTAACATACATTGGTCAATTTAAGAAAATTCAAAATTTTCTTTTCACTAACAAAGTGTTCTATAGCTCAATTTTTTTAAAAAACCAAAAGTTGATTGGAAAGTAAACCGTGATATCAATTTGAACAGATAGATATGCATGCATTTTAATAAACGTCACACTGGAGTAACACAATAGGCTATTCACAACGGTCCGGGATCAAACCCGATGGGAATGATCGGAGGACAACACCAAGTAATTTTGAACCACGGTCCGATGGCGAGGCAACACCTGAGCTGGCACCCCTCTCTAAACTCTCGCCTACTTGAACAGGAACCGCGGTATATTTGTTAGAGACGCGGATTAGCAACCGGAGGGTTGCGAATTCGAAACTTGATCCAATCGTCGTGTACGTGGGGACTGATGCACGAAAAATCTGTCGTGACATCAAATGTCCTCACTTGGTGTGTTGTGGAAGGGAAGTTTGAAGAGTGGGGTGCCAGCTCAGGTGTGACCTCATCATCTGACCGTGGTTCGCAATTACGGGGTGTTATCCTAGGATCTTTCCCCTCGGTTATGAACCCGTTGTGTTGCTCCAGTCGACGTTAAAATACCTACCAACCAAATACCGTCGTGTACGTGGGGTGGGGGTGGTGTACTTCAAATTTGTCGTGTCCTCAAATGCCCTGACGTTGGTGCAAAGTTCCAAATTTCACATTCGGAAAAACTCACAACCAATAGAAAATTTTCGCTGCAGTATACAATAAATTAAGCATTCAGTGTATTATTGTTCCCAAATACATTCGATGATTCAGAAGGGAGATCAAACCCAAGGTCAAGGGGCGCTATGCGAAAAAAATGTTATTGCTTTTCAGAAGTCGAGAAATGTAAATACGAGTGATTCAGAGTGTGCAATGCCTCTTTTTTCAATTCAGAATAGGCCAAATTCTAGCGTATCTTATAAATTTTTATTGTATGTTGATGTGATTGAAGATCCTAACGCGATTGATGTTTTTCATAACCGCGATTCAAAACTGCACAGTGAAATCGTTGACTTAGTTTCTAATTACAGACCCTGTAAAACTGCGAGTACCACTTTGAAAATGACTATTGCATGAACTGATGAAAATCCTGTGCCAAATATCGAGAAGGTTGTCTTGAAAAAGAAAAAGAGCAAGTTAGAGAATGGTTAAAACAAGGGATAATCCAGAAGTTATTCTGATTATGCGTAGCCAGAAGTTTTGTGTTAAAAAGGTACTTTGCGGTTTTGCACAGATTACCGGAAATTGAACAAAAGAATGGTAAAAGATAAGTTTCCTATACCTGTAATTCAAGAAGTTTTAGATAAGTTGCAGACAGGGAAGATATTCACTTCCATCGATTTGAAAAATGGTTTCTTTCATGTTGATGTGGATAAAGATAGCTTGAAATAGACTTCTTTTGTAACACACGAGGGGCAATATGAGTTTAAAAAGGTACAGTTTGGTTTGTCAAATAGTGCAAGCTGCTTTCCGAGGTATATTTACCATGAATTTCTCGAACTTATGAATGATGGAACTAATTGTGTTATATGGACGCTATTATCATTCCATCATCAGATCAATATGAAGGATGGAAGCATTTAATTCGTGTGTTGAACACTGCTTCAAAATATGGGCTCGAACTGATTTTCAAGAAATGCCAATTCCTAAAGAGAAAAATTAACTTTTTAGGACACATAATCGAGGATGGTACAATTAGACCATCACAGGAGAAAACTGCAGCTGTTCAGGGATTTCCGGAACCTAAAAATACCAAGAAAGGTTCAGTTTCCACGGACTTCTGGTTATTTCAGAAAATATATTCCATTTTACTCGATTATTGCTAAACCTTTAAGTGATTTGTTGCGAGGTTCAACAATATTTCACTTTGATGCGGAACAACGATTAGTTTTCATAGCTCTCAAAGACGCACTATCTAATAATCTTGTACTTCACATTTATAATCAAGGTGCCAAGTTAGAATTGCACACAGATGTCAGCAAATTTGATTATTTTGCTTCAATAGCAGATAACGGTAAGTTTTATCCTATTCACTATATGAGTAAAAAGACAATTGTTCAGGAAGAAAAGTATTCAAGTTGGTCATCTTTGGATCTGGACCTTACTCTCTCTGCTGGATCATTTTCTTCGGCAACAACTTCATCTCTGGAAGAAAACGTCTAAAACCTGAAAGAAAGAAAAATGAGAGAGGTTCTCTATATTTAAAACTATGTACACTATGTATCCACCAAGACTTGGATTTAAGTCTCGCCCTTCCCAGATCTTCATGTGATCTGCCGCAGTTGAGGTGAAGTTTGGGCCTTCATGATTCCCCACCTTTTGGATATCATATCTGTCATTGGGTTTCTCACGGATTACTTCATAAAGACCGAGAAATTTCGGTCTTCAATTCGCCACCAAACTGGGTCCGCTGGATAGCTATCAAGTCACCTTTCCAATAAGTATGAGCTTTTTTTCTATTAAAATTCTTTCGATTTTCCTCTTGAACTTGAAGGATGTTTCTATTAGCCTCTTTGTGGTCTTTTTCTCTCTCTTACATCAATACTTTAATGCGTTCATCTTCAAGGATTTCCAAAATCTTCATCTCGTCTTTATTTCTCATCATCACGCCTGTGAGTAACTCGAATGGAGACCTATTAGAACTGCGAGATATTGTGGGATCATCGTCCTTTGAACAGCATCGACATACTTAAACCACTTCGTCGGATCCTCTATGGAGAGTTTACTAAAACAGGAATTCAAGTTCCATGCATCCTTTCGATCTGCCCATTAATTCTAGAAATTCCACTGAACTGAGAGTTTATGTTGTGTGTTGTACTGATGTATTTGAACAGTATTTTTCAAATTCTTTTGCAGAAAACGCAGCACCTTTATGTGTGATAATACGATATATATTCCCAAATATTGATTGGAGTTGTTTCAGTTTCTACAAAGCATCGTGGGTGGATGTTGACTTTACTGGGTAGAACCAAACGAACTTAGTGAAGGCATCTGCTACCGTGAATATATGCTGGTAGTTTTTGCTTGCCGAAGACATACGTATGTACTCAGAGGAACTTCTTCCTTGGGAATTGGGTTTAATAAACCTTCTGTTTTTCCTCTTTTTGTTGACAATTATACACTCAATGCAGTTAGATATGACATTATCAACACATTTTCTCATGTTGGGAAAATAAAAGTTTTGCTTAACCATGTTTTAGCTGAGGCAAAACTACCTAGATTGTGTGAATTTTTAACAACTTTAGTTTGAATCGCTTGGGGGACAAGCAAAACATTCATATCCCCAATTTCGTAAAGAATGTTATTCTTAAGGATATAATTATCTATTTTACTATCTTCATTAATTTTTAATAGCGTTAATATATTCATCATTTGATTGAGAAGCCACAATTTTCAGAGCTGTCTTATCACACGAAGCAATCATTATAGGATTTCGACTTAGAGCATCAACGTGTTTCATTTGCTTACACCTAGCAATTTGCACCTTTCTGCTCGTTTTTTGGAAAGCAGAGCTGTCAGTGATAATTTTCAATTCACTACCCCACAAATAAGATCTGAATTTCTTTTAAGCTCCTAAAAATGCCAAAACTAATCTAGTGGTCCATGCGGACAGTGACCCGTCGGTCTGGCCAATTGTGGAAATCTAAGGAGTGGTAACCAGATGCTACTATAAGCCAATTGGAAAAACACTCTTGTACTGGCATGAGTCTAGTCGTGTGTGCGACTGTGATAAATGTGTTATGTGTTCGGAGCTGTCCTATTTGTCTGATGGTGAACGGATACATACATTGATGAAAATTGAGTCCGTTTATTTGTTACAAATGTGTATGTGATACAGAAATTCATGATCTATTTACTAAGTTTGCATAATGACGTGGAGCATGTCTTTTGCAGCTGTTCATTTGCAGACTTCTAAGAGAGAGATTTCTTCAATTTTGTAAAGCCAAACTACAAATGTATAAAACTCAGTGGGGACTATACTAAAAAGTAACGTAAGAAAGTGTCTTCCTACCATCAATTATGTATTTAATCTCTGCAATAAAATTTTCTGTTGGTAGCAGACTCGCGAGATTTATTTTCGAACTTTAAATTGAATCCTCCCTATATCTTAAGAGCGAAGGAATTGATTTATTTTGAAGAGAAACGAATTAGTGTGTTATCTTCTTTTATTGTTCCACAACGTAAAACTGAGAATGATTACTTTGAAAATCCTAAATTATAGCATCACCTAACTATGACTAACTTACTACAATGGTGATTAATTGAAACGTTACGATATAAAACGAATGCTATGAAGTAATCTGGAAGAATTTTAGCAGTCGTATGAGCAGAATGTAATCATATGAAGTTTTATCTTAAGAAAAATGGAGCTCAATGTTTAAAAATACAGACTAGTGTATTTACTGTGCTGTATATCATTCCGAAGAGCTATGTCTGGGTGGTGCGAGAAATGAAACGAGGTTGTGTATGTAATCATTTATTAGGCGACAAATCAAGACATTCTATAAATGGAATGGAATAATACATGGTAAGCTTAGGGTGTTGATATGAGAAGTACAGAGTGCCTTTTTATGCTCACGTTGAAAGGAAATTGTCGTCCAGACGGTGAGGCAGCTGCCACATCACGTTGTCGTCATCGACGTGCACATTGATTGCATGCCCGATTATTTTGAAGATTTTTATCCGGTCTCGTGTCGCATCAACAGGATGGGATCTAGAGAAATGTGCCACGAGCCCGATTTTGTCTCGCCATCGGCGCATTTGATACACTCGGTCTCTCTGCTGCCCCCACCCACTCTGCCCAGATGCTAGGTCAGTCACTCCTGCATTCCCGTCCATGAGCTTGTGCTGCATGGCGATGTCGGGTGCACGAGAAGTCGGTGGTAGCGACTCTAAGGCATGAGTCGATTTTGCAGCCACCTTCAGGTAAGCTGCACACGCTTTTGCTCAGCCGATGTCTCGTCTGGAATCTTTTGAAACCCAGAGGCTTCGGCTTGCTCCCTAAATGCAGCTCATTGATCTTTACAGTACTTTGTGTCGTGTTTCTTGGACATCCTTGAAATTTTGAAATCGATCTGCCTTAGGGTCCCCTACCTCTATCTAAATTCAGGTTTTCCTGACAGCCCTATACTAGCGCGGCTCTCTAGCTACGAGCAGATGTCAATGCTATGACACATGGTTTAAGCGTGGTTCCATTCACCGGAAGGGACGAGGGACAACTCGATGACGAGCCAAATGGGGGGCATTTTCAAGACGTTGTCAGGTCGCTACCGACTCATCCGACAGCAGCCCATTTTTGTCTCGTTTAATACGTTGCTCCTTTTCTATTCAACAGCATATGCGCTATCTCTTTGTGTCTTTTCATTTGCGAACAGTAGCGGCGAGAGTGGGTTGCATTTTCTTGTGACGCTCAATTCTCAAGTTACTCCTCATAGTAAAGAGAAAGACACGTAGTTCTACGTCAAAAACGTTCCTTCACCTAAAGACCGTTCCTATTTTTAAATGTATCTGTACTCGTCTGATCTCTATTAAATTAGGGTGTTCAAGAAGTATGGGTAATTCAAGCAAAAAGAAAACTGTTCTTCATTAAATAAAAGAAAGAAAAACCAAACATCTTATGTTTTCAAATAACTCCTTTCTTTCCGACTTAAAAGAAATCTAGGAAATGGATACCCTGACTATTTTTTCGAAAAGAATTGGTATTTTTTACTTGAATATTGTAACAACTCATAAGTTTTAATAAATATTTAAACTTAGAAACTATTATAATTTTGTAACTGCACTACTCGTCTTAACACGTGCACTGCACTAAATGATTTTTACTGTCATGTTCGGAAGTACTGGAAGGCTAGAGAGTTATTGACTTCCATAGAACCCATTTCAGCATTTGTCAACAGCATATTTTGTAACCATTTCGTAACTCTATCAGTCAATTTAGTAATTAGTTTAATTCAACCTCTTAGGCAATATGTTCCCAAACACTTGATAATTCCAATAAATTACAAAAGCTCCGTCGCAATGGCATAAAGATTATAATATACAGATCGTATTTAAAGAATTATTATCGTAAAATAACTCAGCAAACAAAATAAACTTATCTAAACTTGTAGTGATAAATAAGTTTCCCGCAAGCAGTAGTAGTTAAAATGTAATTTTTATGAAGACAGCTTTTCAAAAATGTCGAATAGTTTTTAGAGATTTTCTCAATCCTTGGACTATATACTACAAAGAGAAATTAGAATAAAAATTACATAACTAATTATAATAACCAATTCCCTATTCTTTGCTCCTACGTACTTGGTTTGGTCAAAAAATGCTTTGTTTGCGATCGTACTTTTGTAATTTCTCGTATTTTACCCAGTTAATAGTCCTCGTGTGGTACTAAAGTGAATTAAAGTGGATTCCGAACTATTACGAGCATCCATGCCAAGGCCTATATTCGAATCGAATGATTGTTGAATCGAGGGACAGAGCGCTAACCACTCGGCTAGCATGCCTGCAGGTACTTTGTAGTATGCGAGGGAAAATCTTTTGTTCCAAAATAAAAAATTACAATAACACAATATTAGAGAACTTATTAAAATTTTCATGGTTATTTTTGTCTTCTGTTCTTACTCATCCTAGTCTGAGCTAGATCAGGTCCAAAAGGAACGGAAGCTCTGAGTGTATTGAGAGCCAATACGCGACTTTTTTCGTTGATTATATATATTTATTCGTTGATTACATATAGTATAAAAACTTCTAGGGAAAATATTGAGCTTCTGGTATGGGATGGTGTATGAATGATAGAGGGAAACTAGCATGTCAGTAGTACCTTGGGACACAGGCGTCACCGACTGGGACGCGTCTCCCCCCCCCAAAAAAAAAAAAATATTTTTTGAAAAACAATTTGAATTTTTTGAGTCCTAGTTGACAAAAAATGACACCGTTGAACGAATTTAACCAAACTTAACTATTACAAATATTAAAAGCAGTTGTGCAATAAAAGAATAACGTTTTGCAGGTTTTACTAATGCACCGGTAAATGTAAATCCACTTATTCCCACCACCAAAAGTTTTTTAGCCCTTAATTTTTTCAACATTTTCCAGAGGGACCCCTGGTAATCTGTACCCTATCTATTGAGCCATCCCCCAATAATTTGGTGCTGGTGACCCCCATGCCATGGGGAGAAAATAGCTTCATTTATGTCGAAGCTATTATAGTTGAACGGTCTGTGTAGACAACATTTGTTAAAATACTTTACACTTGTCAACTTACCTTGATTATACAGAATACCCTACAAGTGAAAGGGATTTTCAGTATACACAAACAAACCAGCGGAATACGTACAGGAAGCACGTTCTACTACAAAATACTAACGACATCTTCATTTAGATTTATAGATAGGTAAGTAGTTAATTAACGTCGCACTGGAGCAACACAACTGGCTATTAGCGACGGTCCGGGATCAATCCCGAAGGAAAAGATCTCGGACAACACCTCGTAATTTTGAACCACGGTCAGATGACGAGAACAACACCTGAGCTTGTAGCTTTATAGAAAAAGTCTCAGATAAAAGAGTCTCACGCGCATAAATGGGCTGCTCTGACTTGCTTATTTGGATTCATCTTCGTACGTCAAGGGCAAGAGCACAGCAGAATTATCACTTTAATACTGAATTATATTTGTTGAGTTAATTTAAAGAAAGCATTTGTGCTTATATTGGCTCTCGGGTTTATATAATCGCGAACGGGACAAGCAAACTGCCCCTCGAATCTAGCAGCCCTGAACGAGCCGCACACTTAAACATTCGGCCATTTGCTAGAAGGCGATTTTAAATATCTGGAATTTTTAGGAAACTTTGTTTCTTCCGGTTTTAACTTTAGGCTGTTATAAAATAAAAGTTAATATATTACTTCTTTATGAGGTACTGGCTCTATAAGCATTTTATTCTTTTACGAAATTATGAGACGTGGTGTTCAGAATAAAATTTAATGAAAGCAGCAAAGTATTTAATTATAAAATAAATATTCCATTATTTCAAACTGTATGCAAAATTTCATTCAGCATTCATTTATTTTCAGATAAATTTGTAATATTTCAAGAACTTTTTTTTTGTAGTGGATGGATCTACTTTAATAGAAAAACGCGTAAGATCAAGTTAAGTTGACCAAAAGTATATCAATATGCTTCAGATTTTCGAATAACATGCGTTCGAATTACTTGTGCCAGTATATACGAGAGGAGTACAACGAATGGAGGGAGATCACCGTTACCATGGTACCGGGACATAGAGCAGTGGGGGCGGGAAGTATTTAGATCTCTAATGTCGCTTCACGCAGCATGGTTTAACAAGCATATTGGTAGAATCAATCTGGGGCGCACCCAGAATAACAATCTGGAGGGGGTTGCATTGGTGTCGTAATCTCTATTTTATGGAGGCAGAAATTTGAGATAGCTGAAACATGCGATAAGCGAACCATAAATGCGGGGAGATATACTTTTTAAATTGTAGCTTATTTCTTTGAAGTTTAGAGCAGTTTTAATGTACTGCATGAGACTAGATTTTAGAGTGACTACTCCAAGTCAAGTAGAAGCTATTTTGAAGAGAAGAAAACTTATTCCTTATTCATAAAGAATTAAAGATATTTGCTAAGCGTTTGTATTCTTTTGTCCAAACTCTGTAAATAACAGTTGGGGCACTGGTAATTCGGATATAAAATAATGGATCGACATTTGTTGATTTAATCAAGTTTTAGATTGGTTTGTCGCTCTACGGTCATGGTTTGCTATGCAAGGGTTAACTAGATCGGATTTAAGCAATGAGAAAATGTTAAAAATCTCTTCATATACGATTTTTAAGGAGATCAATAAATCAAATAAGAATATTTGGGCTTCTTTTTAGGTCTGGGAGAGGCTTAATTCCTTTCCCCCTCTGTAGGTGCACCCCTGGAATCAATACAATGATTTACCAACAACCAGAATCGACTACTCCAAAGATGTACCACAACCTTATATCTCAAGTTAAGGCTTGCAAAAAACGTCTTGGGTCACGCAGCTGAGATTTAAATGATGCAAGGAATTCTTTTGTTTTGATATTTATTTTTTTACTGCAAATCCATGCATTGCGAAATTTAATTTCGTTCGAGGAAGACGATAACGCTTAAAAGTTTTTCGTTCGTTTGCGTTTCGATAGATGGCAGCACGTCGTTTAGTGTGCTGTTACTTTGTAAGTTGAGTCCTTTATCCATCCAGTCGCGATGGCTCGTCTCAAGAAAATTTCGCTGAAGATAATTTTTTACATTTATGTGTAGTGCAGCACAGAGCCGTGCAGAGAAATTATTCGACGCTGGTACCGAGGCACCTGTTTTGGGGAACAGGAAAAAAAATTCCTATCAGGCTTCTTTTACATTTTTTCGAAATCAAGTATATAAAGTGCGTAGAATATGTTTTTTTGCAAATTGTTCGACAATAAAATTAATCAGAATAATCAACAGCTTAATAAATTATATAAATTATTAAGAAATATATGAACGCATGGAAATTCTTTTTTCATTGATATAACTAGATCACATTTTCATACCTCTACATATCGTATGAACGCTTAAAAGTGACTAGATTCGATTTAGATATGTGTATTGGTTTGTAAATAGGCACTCGGTTGGTTGGCTGTTTTGGGTTTTTTTGGCTCAAGGGTCATATAGAGGCACTCGGATACGATTTTAAAATTCTTGGTACTACCCAATATCATTCCATACAATTCAATCTCAGTAGACACCCGTATAGAATGTCGATAGTCAGTAAATATGAATAAAGAAATAACAAAATTTATACAATACATTTAAATAATTTATGAATAAGATGCGGACAAAAACTGATGAAAGGAAACATCTGTTTATAAAATAGGATAAAGTCTGAGCAACAATTGATTTTGCATAACTTTTAAATTTCTTTAGTCAGAATTTTTTAAACCCATACTCATTTAATAATAACAGATTTCATACTATTTTTGCCTTGAAAGCAAAACCTGGTGTATTGAGACTTCTTTAATATGGATTTTCTTTTGCAAAAGTAATTAAGAAAATAAGGACACGTGGATAAAACGGCCTCTCTAACAAAATAAAATAGGATAGCATCAACATAAAAGTCAAGATTATTTTCTAACATCATCCTGACATTTTCAGTTATCTTTGTGATTTGACGAATATAGTGTCTGAAAAGTTGAAATCTAAAAGTACCTCGTCACTGCGATCAGAACATTTACCTAATTTCTTTGCACATATTTTCTCAGAATATACTTGACAGTCTTGAAAACAAATATTTTGTATTCTCAATCGACATTTACTTATATACTGAAGTGAGGATTTAATATTATATCAAATTAGCAAATCAAAAAAAAAATTCTGAGGGGTTCTTAAAAATTTGTAAAATGTAATTATTCTATACATAACAAAACTGTCATTTCAGTCAGAGACGAATTAAATTTGGGCAAAATTTGGGATTGGGGCAAATGCGGCTGATGCCGCCTTCTGCCCAAGGCAGAATCTATTTAATCGTATTCAAGATGAAGATAAAGTGTAATTATTTAAATAATTAAGATAAATATACTAATTAATCCACATTAGATTATAGTTCACAATATTAGTTTTTGATTGCAATTAATTATTGACAAGGCTTAAAAAAATTGTTATGGCTCCTGTTAGGATCTCCGGATCGAAAGTAAAGGCACCCCTGTTCTTGTTTTATGTATTTAGACGTTTGTGAGAAAATAACTTTATTGCTGTCTCTTATGAATAGTAGTGGCGATTGTAGGGGGTTACATGAAAGGAAGAATTGACTTTGGATTGTATTCTGAAGATGGGGTGCATGAAAACATTCATTCACACACATAACTCTGAAAAATATTTCTTCAATAAGGGCAAAATTATGCTTACAATTATTAAGCATTCTTCCGAAATAAAAGCAAAACTTTGCAATAAATATTTCTGATATACCGCTCCTGTAGACATTTGCTCTCGAGGCTGACTCCCACCTTAGCTTCGCCACTGATTTCAGTCTATAACACTTGTTTAACATGTGAAAAAGTCTTGCATGCTAAGTTGAAGCAATTTCTTAAAAAGGTACTTCGAAGATAAAAATGTATTTTTAGAAAATTATAGTTTATAAAGTTCCAAACCCTTGAGTACACTCAATTGATTTTATTAGTAGTTTTATTTCGAGTTTTTAAAACTTCTAATAGGCGCTTAAAACAAAAAATGGGCCGGTCTGGTCTGGTAATAGTGAAAATATGAACCAGATTTCACGAAGGTTTACTCAACCTTGATCTTGAATTGCGATTTAGAACGAAATGATATCGCTTTCATTTTTTTAAAGATGAGAAACGAAATGACAAAAATATAACGGGATTAGTAGGTCAAAGCGGCCTCGGAAGCAGCAGCCCAAGTCTGGACGAGAAGTTTCCTCTCATCAAGCCATCAACTTCTTCAGGACTAGTAAATTTCACAATTCTTTATCCATTTCTTTAAACTTTTCCACTCTGACGTCAATTACTTCTCCCTTCGGGAAGCCTCCAGCTCGCCGAGGTCTTGACTCGTCTGACCGGTTCTTTCTTTTTTAACCCAATATCGATGTGCTTGTTTTTTATTCGAAGGCATCAATTGATTAAGAATAAAAAAGAACGGAGGGGAAGGATTCTTGGCTGTAAGTTCGAGAGCCTGCTCATGCCTGCGTTCTTGGTGGAGAGGTGCGAATGAACAAAACCGGTTCCCCACGCTTGTGTCTCTCGAATGAGGCATGGATTGTGTTCTGATGTATTCTGTCAAAGGTTCTCGTGTAATGCTGCAGATTGGTTGTTGGGTCAATGGAGGAGGGGTAAATGGGAACAGAAAGGAAGCGATAACATTTTGAGTGACTTTTTCTGTTTCCCATTTTGTTAGTTGTTGAGCTAATGGTTAAGTCTAAAAGAAAGGTGTCAGATGTTTAGGGCGTCATTTCAGTGTTTGCCCTGGGCTCTATTTTGTCAAAATACGTCACTGTATTCAATAATCAGTAATTCTCCAATTACGGTTCGTGATATATTTTGGAATATGAAGTTTATCCAGAACAGTACGTGGTGTCTAGAACATGGCAAAAAAATACTATCTTAGCCGAGGCTGAAGCACTTTAAAAAAGTATGGAGGGGGCCCAAATAAAGTTACATATTTGTTAAGAGTTTTACTTGTCTCGCCCAGGAGATCTATACCAGTGAACTACCTCTTTCTGCAGCCAACATTCGCGAAAGACAAAACAAAATTACGTCATTTCCGAGTCATCCTTACTCAAAAGGAACAATCCCTGTTACTACAGCAACCACCACAATCCAGTCTTGGTGTCGGGACCAGTTCTCGTGGTATACAAACAATTGTTAAAATTGTTGAGATACTGTTTCCCTGCGTTACGCACCTTATGATCGCCGCAATTATCATAAGAGGCCCCATGTTAATGCTGCGATGCGGAGACTCGCTCAGAACTATTGCCAAGATGTATCAGGGGCTTTCCTCAATCCATAATGATTTCGGATAATCGGGGGCGCCCCCCAATTAAGAAGACCTCAAGCACACCACTCGGGAATGGCCCTTCATGTGATTGCAACTCGACATCACCCGGATCAAGAAAGCTTCAAATTCATGTAGCCCTTTCAATGCATAAGGCACCAGAACATAAATCCAAACTAGCCATACATTCTTCTGGAAAACATGTGTACAATTGATGTCACAATTTGCGTAGCTTCGCATTCCTCAAAATACAGATTCGCCACTTCTCAGCGTGAATCTACGTCATTCCTCATTCACTTGATGAATGTTTCCCATGCGCAGTAGTATGATCTCCGACGTAGATTTGAATTCAGAATAAGATTTGCGTTCATTTCCCCATAACAGTCCCAAAATACGATGTTGGTGCTCTGGAGGGAGGGAAAAATGTGAAAAAGTATAATTATTTCGCTCCACAGGTTCCGAATGCAATTTGCATGTTCAGATGACCTGAGAGTTGAAGGCTTCAGACTCTCATTTGTTGCTTAGTGGGGTTACTTTTTAATAAGTAGAATGCAGATGGTATCTCTGTTGGAGTCGTGTTTGTGTAAGATATACAGGAAAAAGGTCTAATGATTGTGAAGAATTCCATTTGGTACACGATCAAATCATACCTCCAGTTGTTGAGTGATTTTGTTTTATATGAAATTTGATTGAAGTAATAAAACTTTATGGAGTTGCATACTTCCATAAATCAAGGATTCTCAAGTTCTGGTACATGTATCATGAGCAGGTTCTTACGTTGTTCTATTTGACTGATGTCGTACCTATAAAAAAGAGCGCATTTAATTTTCTTAGAAGATTTTACAAAGATGTACTATCGACAAATAAACAAATAAAAGCAAATTTATAAAGACCAGCAGACCGAAATATAACTTGTGGCCTAAATTTTCTTAATTGCTCATATCTATTAATGGTAGTGCATTTCATTTCTATTGATGGTAGTGCCCAGTTAAATAAAATTAGTCAAAATATAGATCAGCATTCCGTGTATTTCCCTATCGGTGGAAATATTTATTTATAATGCAGTTCATGGCAAAAATTCAGCCATTTTCATCACAATTAACTTCTGAATGTACGCTTCAATTGCATCCCATTTACTTGTTTAATGGTGATTCGATATTTTTTTTACCTTTAAACCTATTTTTGCATTTCCTCACATTTTGTTTTGCGTTGATTTCTACCTTTTAGATTTATCATTGCCTTCTGTAATCAAGGTAACTGGTTTGAATCCCTAGGTCTTAGGGTTATTAGCCAAACCTAGACAGTGGGCTACTTTGAATCAAAGTTCTAAAGGAAAATATGGATATTCCTCAAACTAAAATATGCATATACATTATTTTGATCAGTTCTGGTTTTCTTTTTGAATTGCGGGACTGCACTTTATGCTTAAACTTTTCGTCGTTTTCATTTGGTGCTCTGAAACTGAGGAAATGTAAATTTGTGGGTGGACAAAACACGTCATCTTTAAGAAATTGTTGGTTGATGCGGTCGGCAGTTCATAAAATGAATACGACGAAAATAGAAGATGAATTACAAATTTTCTTTAAGAGAATTCTAAAAATGTTCTCTTTGGTGCAGTCGAACAAGATATGCTCCAAAGTACCAAGGCAAATAAGGCACTTATTGGAGTCATTCAGTTGAAAATAATTCAAGTAGGCCTGAGTTACAATATGGCCTAATCTGAATCTAATTTGAAATCAATAAAATCGCGAAAATTAATTATTAAATAGTATTTGTATTTATTATTTCCTACCACTGCCTGAAATTGAGTTATTTAAATTTGGTTTTATTTGCAAAAAGTGATATTCCAACTTTCACCAGTCCTTTTATAAACAAAGTAGCGGAATCAACAAAAAATCTGTCAGCTATTAAAATAAGTTGGTAGCAGATGCTCTGTTAATGCTTTTACAAGAAACAAGAATGAAAAACAGGCATTCTTTGCAGTTCACTGAAACATTATCTGGAGAATATTGTCTTTTTATTTTCTTCAAAAGTCATTTTGCATTGTATCCTTTCTTAATGTAGAAAAACACTCATTTAAAACAGTCTGACATTGTACAAAGAAGTTTTAATTGCGACTTCTAAGTGGACCTTGAATTGCAAATGCCCGAGTGGCGGAGAAGTAAAATTCAAAAGGATGTCGTTTGTAAAATGTTTGTCCATCAAAAGTTCTTTCAAAGTGAGTGCTGGCAATAGAATAGCGAAGACAATGTAGTCTAACCACCTTATAATCACTTTTGTTTTCAGAATGATTCTTTTATGTTTCTTATGTTGTTTAAATCTACCCGCAAAGTCATTATAATATAGATTCACAACGTTTGCCAGAAAGTGAAGACTTAATTAATTGGGAAATAATATAATGATGAAAGGAACAAGAGAACCTTTTATCCACAATCTGTGCAATTTATGTTAAAAAGATTTCTTTTCCTCCAGGAGGGTATTATTTCTTTTTTCACTTTCTATTTTAACTATCCTTAATATTTATAGATGGAATCGAGATTAAATTAAATGCGTCATTTTATTGACAACGTTTCTAAAGTAGAGACATTTCAAAAATCTAAGTTCGAAATATGTTCTAAAATTGAGATTTCTGTTTCCCACGATTGTTTCTAAATTATCACTAAAGAGATAAGGATTACAAACCTTTGAAGTGGATAGAGGAAATGTATGAATCCTCCAAAACAAGATTGATTCAATTCAATACTGTAAAAAAAATGGAACAAAATAAAATGATCGATAAAATTATCAAATTATCTTGTAATCGATTGTTTTTCCAAGAAAGTTGTTTCAAAATTTCTTTTCTTTTTTAATTAGCATGCAATAAAGCTCCTTTGGCGACACCTATTCGATGAAATGTTACCGTATTAACGGTAAAAGATATTCTCTTAATAGACCTTTTCAATAAGAAAATAATACACATAGCTTAACATATAGTCCCAAAATTATCACAATTTTTATGTAGAGAGGAAAAGTATTCGGTTTTGATATCGGTATTAGGAATTGTAATATTCCTAAACTTCAGTTACACCAATAAGATCAGGCAAAACGTGGTAGTGGGATTATATTGGATCCCTAAACCAAGGTGTAGTGTATTATAGACCAGAAGTAGGAACTGAAATTCTATGGAAAAGTGATTCCGTATCAATAATCGTCGGCTTAATATTCTTTTGGACGCACCTGGAAAATTTCCTTGTGGTAGGTTCCTGATGTTACCAGCCCTTGTGTAACAAACAAATTACTGTAGAGTGACAAACCATACCTCTTTATTTGCTAGTCTAATCTCTAGGCTAGTCTCTTTATCTAGTTTTGTGATTTTGCGTTACTATTCACTTTAAAAATTAGATAGTACGATATAATGCCTTCCGGCTTTTAAGTTTTCTTTACCTAACGTCAAATTTGAAAAAAGATAATTAGAAGGCTGCGTGTGTGTCCATTTTGAATATGAAAATTAAGTGTTATCGGTTTTTCAACTTTGTTGAAGATCATATGGAAAGTTGCCTTATATCTATCATTCTAGTTTTGTGACTTGCGTGACCATTCACTTTAAAAATAAAAACAATGTTTTCTTTGTATTTTAAAATTATTTCTTATCCAACGACAGATTTGAAAAAAAAATTAAACAGTTGATCATTCAAAATTTTGATATTTGTCGACCTTCCAACGCTGCAATTTGTACTACCCTTCAAACACCATTTTTGAATGGATTCTTTTAATTGGGAAATGAACCCGAGTGACTCCATTCCACACTCTCCGAACTGCGCCTGTTAAATCTCCCCAGCATCGCTCATTTACTTTAATTTATTGCCCGGAATGAAATGCAGGAATACATTAATAACCTCTACTCATTAATTGGTCCCGCAATTAAACAATGCCGTCATCAGAGCATAAATTGCATACACCAATAAAAATATCAACAATTGTAAATAACTGCAGACGTAATCTGCAATCGGAACTGGGAACTTTTTGGAAGGCGCGGTAAAGCTAGTTTGGAATAGAGATAGCGTATCTTCTAATTGTAGATGTAGAGAACTAGGGAGTGCCATGTACAATTAACTTCAGTGTCAGCCATTTGATTTCTGATTCGATTATAATGAAGATTGCTTTATTTTTACTGTTATACAAAAGGCATTATTAGCTACACTATTAGCATAAAATTATTTTGTTTCAAAATGTATTGAACTGAGACGAGTTTTGGCAATGAACACAAACAGTAGAAATACTGTATTTTGAAATGTTTAAAATCGATTACAATATTAAAAAAACTTACCAGGCCCAAACTTTTCTCTATTTCGACTTGGAAGACACAACTATGAAACCTGTAAATGTTATTTATGTGTTAAAAACTATCCGGGGTCCTTTATCCAATGTATCTCACCTTATGCACAGTTTACACCTTCTGAAAATTGATACCTATGTATCTTTATTCAAATTCTGTCGTCGTTTGACAATTTTATGTACTGTTTGTCTACATCGTGAACTGCTCCATCCCATTTTCCGTAGGGGATGCTTGAAGTTCAAAAGCATTCAAGTTTGTCGCATCGGCGCACATAGTGACAAATTGGAAACATACGTGTTATAATTTTTGTTTGTTGCCATGCCCTGTACAGAGACGTAACTAGGCTAGTTTCCACCCGGGGCAAGAACTCGCCTTGGCGCGCCCCCCACTGACCAACCAAACCAAAACCCTCCCCGACAACACCTGATATCGCCACCACACATTAATTCTACTAGTCCAATTTTTTTTATTCAACTTAGATGGTAAATGCTTGATTTCAAAGGTAAATAGATTAATTTGCAGCAATTTCATTTTTAGTACAAGATGAAATACCTAATTAATTCTAAGATATTTCATTGACAAATAATCTAAGAGTAGCATGTTTGGTATATTCTTTCATACTTATAATCGCTGCAAATGAAATGAAAAGGTTTTATCAAATGATATCGGGATATGTGTGGGTTGCATCAAAATCAACAGACTGTTGCTTTAGAATAGGATATTTAATTATGATAAATACAGAGGCTGTTCGGACATTTTTTGAATGATTTTGATGAGCTGTAAAAGAAATTGTATGCTACGAAATAATTTTATTTTCGCAGCAGTTTAAGAGTTAATGTATAACTTATCGTCCTGCTAACTCAGAGTTTTGTTTACATTCAAAATGGCGCTTTTAAATAAGCAATGGATGGAAGGCTATGTTTCCGCTCTTTCCGAAGAGAATTATGCTTATTCAAGTATTCAAAATCGCTGTAAAAGTCATGTTTTTTTATATCTAAAGGTACGATAAGTAATATTATTAATGAGAAAGGAATAAACGCGTAAAAGTGGAAAAATACTTCCAAATACGTATCCAAAAAACAAAAGAATTTCTGAGAATATTGGTAAGGTAAGAGCTTTAATTTTAAAAGAGAATCCGCCAAATCAGAGGACTATTACAAAGTCATTAAAAGTTCAGTTTCAACTGTAAATAAAATAATTAACAGTGATTTGAATCTTGAAAAGGCCAAAAAATACAATGTTCATCGTCTATCTCCACGACATATTGCAGAAAGCAGAACTCGCTGCAGAATTCTGTATGAGAAGCATTTAGCTGGAGAAAGATGGAAAAATGTTGTGACAATAGGCGAAGCGTGGGTGTATTTAAAAGATTGCAATAAAAAAGAGCAATTTATTATCATAAAAGAGGAGAAAAATCTTAAAACGTGGCTCAACTTTGTAACTTTAACGTGAGAACTTTCTCTAAGAGATTTATGATTGTTGCCGGTTTTGCATATAATGGAAAATTAAAAGTAAAAAGGAGGGGGAAATGTAAAAATCAACTCCCACATATTATCAAGACCCTATTTTATCCCCAATATTCAAAAAATAAATACTATATCTTTACCCAAAGTGCCAACAATCAGTAGAACTGCATCAGGATAAAGCAAGCAACCACACATCTAAATCCACTATTAAATTCGTAGAAAAAATGGAACAAGAAACTGGTATCAAGTCAATAAATACCCTTTACTGATATTCCTGCCAAATCTCCAGATGTCTCACCCATCGACTTTTGTGCTTTTGGACTTTTAAAAAGAGAATTATCGAAACGTCGATCGAAAACCATTCAAGGATTTTGGAAAACCGTGGAACAAGAATCGATAATAACAGATTTTACTCGTTATTATCTTGAGTATTATACTTAGACATTTTACACAACCTCTTAATCTAATGACAAAACGTGAAAAAAATTCATTTAAACACAGAAAGCTTGAACTAAAACTTAACTTTACGGGCTTTTTCGGTTGCAAACATTTTTACAATGTCCTCAAAAGATAGCTTTGAAGCTAACTTGTGCTCTATTGATATGATGCTCAGGTTGGTTAGTCGTCGTTGTCCTGTTAAGTTTCTGAGGTAATTTTTTATGATCTTTAGTTTGCTAAAACTCCTTTCATTTGAAGCGACTGAGACTGGTGTGAGGAAAATTCTCAACGCTGTCGTTATGTTGGTGGACGCGTCTTCAAGTCCGTTCTTGTATATTAATGTCAGAAAACCTGATGGTGTAGCCGTTTTCATATTAGGGCTTAAATCCAAGGCATGATACTTAAAACTCCACTTCTATCGCCAGCTAGTCCTTGTCTAAGTCTTCTTTATATGTGGTAGTTAACTCAAATGCCTGGTTCTTCAATTCTTCTCCATTCATTGTTTCAAACCGAGCTCCATTGAGGACACCAAATAAACTATTCATGTTTTGAATGACTTGAAACATTTGCCTCAGTTCATTCAGAATCCGATCTATTATTTGTATATTCAATAATCTGAACTTTTTTTTCTTCTGAGAATTCATAGCTTTCAACTTCGCCCTTCTCATCAAACATCCGCTTCTTCCTCCTCCGTACCTGTTTAAAAAGAGGATCTAGGTTAAGCTTTCCTGCTATTTCTTCACATATTCTGCATTTAGCTCCTTTTATAGTTTTTGGTTTTTGTAGTCTACTAATAAGTTTTTCCTCTTCATTTTTTATCATACGTAAATATCTATAGTAAAAAAATACTCGGCCAATTTAGCGCCCCTCCCCCAATCCGGCGCCCGGGGCCGATGCCCCGTCTGCCCCCCTCTAGTTACGTCTCTGGCCCTGTGCCTAAAGCGAGCGCCACCAACCCGACTTAGTGGCGGGATCAGTTCTCATGGAGGAGAGACATCAAATTATTTTCAAGCCAGCGACCAATTCACATCAAATACTGATTATGAACTGATATTGAAATATGTCCTGAACCTAACACAGAAAAAGCGAAATTATGTTTTTTAACGTTTACATACTACTTTTAAATCTTTCTTGAGATGATATGGTCGGACAATACTAATTAACCTAATTTCTAAGTACTTTTTCAGAGTATATGGAAGATACTAGCTTAAAACTTTCTGTGTACTCAAAATGCATTGACAAATCAAAATACACAAGTAAGGATTTATTTTTAAGGTAACATTAAAAACGTTTAAATAAATTAACTAGAACTTCCAATAAATTCTTCTGTTTTTGTTCCTAAACATTTGTAAAAAGAAATAATTACCCAAAAGAAAACAGTCCCTTCAGTTTAATATATGAGGCTTGAAGAACTCGGTCTCATTAACCCTCGTATAGCAAACAATGACAGTAGAGCTACAAATCAAAACAAAGCTTGTAAAACAGGTTGGGAAAGTCTTACTCACCAGGTTAAAGGATATTCTTCGAGAAATCAAAGAAAAATGTTTATTTTGAAAATATCGGCTTTATTTGCAAATTTATCGCAAAATTTATTTAATTGGAGCTGTAATTCGTTTTGTTTGTATTTTTAAAACTACGAATAGGAGTTGAAACAAAATGAAATACCATTCGAAAGAGTTATACAATATTCAAATAGACTATACAAATCTCTAAATCGTAAATTTTGGATTAATTTCTCCTTCAAGAGTTCTTTTAAACCTTATTTTGGAATTTTTTTGAAGTTATGTGGTTTGGTGTGGTGAGTGCTGATGAAAGAGGAAATACTCGGAAATAAACCAACATGGAATTTATTCAAACATAACAAATTAGAAGGTGAGCCGGCGTGTCTGGCGAGAGAGGAGAAAAGAGAGAAAGAACAAGTATGCGCTCGGCATTATATAATATCATGTGACGTCATACAAACGAGCTGCTAGCAGCGCCGCTCCTCAATCAGGAGGGAGTGAATCACTATAGAGTATCCCTCCAGAGACGAAGGGAACGATACATATTCATAGGAATGTTTACAAAGTAATTGACAATGATACAATAATTGACTATGAAATAAAATTCTTGGTACTGCTGGTATTCAGACACCAGATCGTTCATGTTGGATTCGGCTTCAGTAAACTCCATCACGTCCGGGTCACCATTTATGTGGTTTGGTGTGGTGAGTGCTGATGAAAGAGGAAATACTCGGAAATAAACCAACATGGAATTTATTCAAACATAACAAATTAGAAGGTGAGCCGGCGTGTCTGGCGAGAGAGGAGAAAAGAGAGAAAGAACAAGTATGCGCTCGGCATTATATAATATCATGTGACGTCATACAAACGAGCTGCTAGCAGCGCCGCTCCTCAATCAGGAGGGAGTGAATCACTATAGAAGTATTAAACCGGGGTCGTTTGCATGAGCGCTTTTCATCTTCAAAATGGATTCGAAATTCTAACTCCATTACCATAATACTAGCAGAATTAATTATACATTATAGAAATGAACATTTCTCTACTTTAAATAATTCCCCAAGCTTTTGTTTGCACCAACTTTTGTATGCTAATTTTTAGACAACTGACAATCTCAAAATTTACAACTTACTTCTTGAAAGGAGACATGTTTTCTGGGACGATTAACCATTATTATGCAAGGTTTGACTTATAGCCGCCAATGCTAACAGAATAAAATGAATTTAAGATTAGGATTCTTTCTGCTGAGTTTTAGAAAGAATTTTATCATAAAAAAGTTTGTTTCGTAATTATTTTAACTACCGAGAAACATTTTTCTTTGATTCAGCGATTTCTCCTGTCACTAGAAGTTCTAGCCACAGAAGTAATATAAAAATGTTTCTGTTCTTCCTCCACATCACACAATTATAGAGTGTTTTCTTTTTGTTGGACCATTTTTATAAAATTAATTCTGTAACAACTTCAAAGACTCTGCAATGAGCCATGCGGCTAGGGTTACCAGCCCTAAAAATGGGAGTTCATGACAACTTCAATTATAATTGCTGACATTTCAGAGAAAGTCCGAACAAATAAAACTCAATTGATGGAAAATTAACAAAAAAGAAACTTTTACATGAAAAACTATCAAATAAAAATTTGTTACAAACAAGAAATAACAATATTATAAATAGGGCCCATCGTGGCTCAGTGGTTTTGCCCATTGAGCCAGCAACCTGTGAGTTGTAGGCGGCGCAGGTTCGATTTCACCCTGAATGTATTTCTCTCTTTTGTGTCAGTAAAACTTTCTTTGTGTGTGTACTTCCATTACGTGACGTTGTACGTCTTGAATGTGTCGCACAATGGCCAAATATGGCCCTTCCGTCATCAAACCTCACCAACCAGTATTACAAATAAAAAATATCTATTAAATAAACAAATCTGACTGGGACACCTACAATTCCGTGGTCTGCCATTAACGACTAACATATTTTTTTGTACAGAAAGCGAATCAAGCAATACAATATTGGATTGAATTGATGACTCCTCTGAAAAATCCGGACGATTTATAATTTCCGGCAGCGCATGCAAATTCCAGACTTGTCCGAACGTCTGCTAACACAAGATGTGATTGGTTGCAAGGCTCGTCTCTCTAATTTGTTACGCAAGTAATTTCCACAAATTTGATTGATACAGACATGTTATATGATTCTATTTGTAGTCGAATTTTGTTTTCATGGAAAAATCGTTTTCCAAAAAAAATTTTGATAATTGTTGCGAACCTCCCCGAAGAAGGTACCTCGCTATTTGGAAAACACTGCGCTAGACATTCAATTGTGTCACAGTACTCGCCGTTTGAAATGTATATCGGGTATTCCGTGGCACCATCTCGTTTAAAAATTCTATGGCTTAAATTGTAGGTTTGCGTGAAGTGAAATTATAAACCTATACGTACCTTGGCTTATTATTTTCAGCCTTGAAGACCAAAAGGGTTATTTTATATTCATGCCAAACGTCTAACTATAAATAACTGACATCATCTCATTCAAGGATAAACAAAAAAAGTGTCAGCTAAAATATTTCATTCGTGGAAAGCAAGGAAAGGAACTAAAATAAAACACGTATCATATATTAATGAGAATAATTCTATTGTTTTCTTGGACAGCGATGTTCTGGTGACCCTGATACTTCGTTCTGTTTAACGCTTTGTTCCCTTCTAAGAATATAAATTCGTATCGTAACTGGAATAAGTTAGATTTTTAAATACTAAAATTAGTATTCTATGGTCTTTTTTATTCATTTTTTAGATTAGTCACGGAATTGTATGAAAGGATGGGAAAAGGTGGAAAGGGTAGTTAATTGTTCGAATTATACAGCCAAGTCGTTAAGTGTCGTAGTCATGAAAGACAATGATTGAGCATTATTTATTTGTGGTACGAAAGTGATAGGACGGCAGGCATTTTATGCGATCAACGAACCATGAACTCAAAAAAAGAATAGATTTGAGCGTGTTTGTTTCTCTCAGATGGGAAGATTTCGACGCATAATTTTTTCTTCCGTGTCCTTATCAAGCTGGGTGTCGTTTGAGAAATTCTGATTTTCGATAGAAAAGAAGCGAAATTCGCTTGTTATTCTAATTCCGATACGAATTCTGTTTGTTATGAAACAAACAGTAATTGAACAACAGTTATTTTCTTATCTTTTCAATTTGAGAGGGTTATTCTGTAAAGTTGAATAAGGAAGGGGCTAGTGTTTTTGAGGTAGTACGTACTTCCTGTTTTGCTCTGGAAATGATGTAACTGTATATTCCTCGAATATGATTTCCACGCGTCCTTTACATAATCTCTACTATTATAAAAGGAAGTGTTTATGTATGTGTGTGCGCTGTTCAAATGAATCTATAGCACGTACAGCCATGAAATTTGGTACACAGGTAGTCCTAAAGGTGACTGAATATCCCTCGAAGCCCGAATTTTAAAATTAATCTCGAAAACTTTATAATTAACTTATTGGCGTGCTTTTGTATTATTTGGTTTCCTAAGAATGGCAACAGTATGAAAGGGATCCCACAAACGTCCGCCATCAAACGCTCTGGAACGCAAAGCGCTCTGGAATCACGATTTTTATTTCAGTAGTGGTTATTTTATAACAAACTATATTTTTACTTCAGTAGTGGTCATTTCATAACTAACTCTATTTTTACTTCGGTAGTGGTTATTTCATAACTTAATTTTGAATTTGTTTAATCTCATTTTATTTCAATCGTGAGTACAAACTATTAACCCTAATTAAACTTTTGTTTGGGTATTTTTCGCAAATAATATAATGTTTGTGTTAATAAATTACAAATGAAGTAACAGCGTTTATTACTGTTTAATTTCGTTTTGATTTCGCTGACATTATGATTCATTTAGGTTGTTAGAATTAGTGAGGTGACATAAAAGACTTTTTAAAAGTATATAGCGTTATATTTAAAGATTAAAAAAGTAACAGTGTTTATTACTGTTTAATTGAAGTCTGACTGTAATTGTTCAACAAGAATAATTTAGTATCGAAGGAAATAAGCACCAAACTTTGTCAAAACGGCGATAAATCAAATCAGCTCTTACTCAGAACAGATTAGAATATAAAGTATAATTAAATAAGTAAAAAGTTTAGGAAGTATCATCAATAAATATTGTTTGGGAGCTTCGTTTTAAATGATTTTGTGAATTTAAGTTATTTTGTATCATTCGACGCTAAATATATCTTACAACTCGTATCCTTGCTCATTGAAACATTCTAGCGTGTACTCTGAGTATGTGCAATTTAAATCCGTAGGTTTTAATCCGCTAAGTTCTCCCGCCTGGTAGGTGGTGTTTGTTTCAAAAATATTCCGAGTAATTGTGATGGATACTCAAATGGAAGACTGATCAAAGCCAATTCTGTAAAGTTATAGCCCATACAAAATAAATAAGGTCTTTATTAAACTTTCTTGAGCATGCATCAAATATAACGAGAGCGACATAGTCGTGACAGCGAAAAATCGTACACTTACCAAAAGGTGTTGATAAAAAACTATGCTTCAGACGTTAACGAACTCTAGGAAAGAGAAATTTTATCACTTTAGATTATAAATAATAAACGAAATACTGTAATTTCAGATTATAAAATCTAAACGCAGTATATAAAAATAAAAATTGTTCGGCTGTGTTTAGGACACAAACAGTAATTTTGACGTGCATACTCGGGCCTGTTGTTGGATTGTGGAATGAAGAAAGCAGACATAGGAAGTTTGTACGATTGTTTATTTTGAATATTCAACAATTAATTTACAGTTTGAACGAGTAAATACAGTTTGATATTAATTGTTATTGAGAGATTGTTTTTGTCCAATATTAATTTTGGGACAAATATGACTCTTCGCCATAAAAAACCAACCAATATTAATTGTAGAGTAGTTTGATAGTTTTCAAATGGCAGCACTTGCGCAGTCCTCACTCAACGCAATCTAAAGTTGCACTTTCCCAAAGCTCGCCCAGCACCGTAAAATTTCAACATATTGCGGAGCCTCTCGCCGCGTTCAGTGTGCCTGCGGACTCGGTCCGAAAGACCTTTGTCTACAAACACTATATTTATCTTCGGAATGTTTCTTCTAGTTATGAAATCATAAGACAAAACAGTTGCAACAATTTTTGTAGCGCTAGACTCTTCATGCATGCCCCAGTGCTGTTCCGATATTAAAGATGTATTCACGCAAAAAGAAACAATAATTATGGTGGTGGATAACACTTCAAATTACGTTTACGATCGAAAACAACCTCCAAACTACGGTGGAATATTTTTTTAAACGACCTATACTTTAAACTGTATTTTTAATTATTAATTTAATAATGATTATAACTTTATTGTTATTCAATTAACAATTATGTTCAATTATGAATGAAAAAAATGTGCATGTAGAATTTCATGAGATGAAATCTGTAGCTGTAAACTCTGCCACACACTGGAGTGGTGGGCTATAAAACATACGATATGCGTATGAGTACTCTGTTTCTGTACAGAAAATATGTCGGTACATATACGTATTTCAGCCAATTTTGTGTCGCAGATCTGATGTTGTGTGGCGAACTTAGCTACCACTACATGAATTAACTTACGATATAATAGTATATATGGCAGTGTAACCCGACTCTACTACGGAGTACGTTTTGGTAAAAAAAGTTGCACTGTTTCACACAGCTTGCCAAATTGGTGACCGACAAACGTGGTTTGAACTCGCAAACTTTATAAACTTCGATGGATGGTCCACGATGAGTAGTTGAATTGCCAATGCGATGCTTATCACTTTCAACAACCGTCTGAGGATCTGTGATAGCAGACACTATTCATATTCCTATCACGGCTTCACTCCATTCGTTGCTGCTCAGCCTTCTCTTCACAAGGCAACTCACACTCGGCTGCTAAAGACAACACAGGAGTTTGACCACTCATGCGAAAGTACACCCGTGATCTTAATACAGCTCTCACTGCCCACGCAAATGGCAATCACTCAACTAGTGGAGACATCTATCGAATTCAGCAACCGCTAAATTTTGGAAGGGGAATATTGTAGCGAACTTAGCTACTACACGAATTAACTTACGATACAATAGTATATATAGCAGTGTAGCCCGTGTCTACTATGAAGTGCTTTTTGGTAGACAAAAGGTGCACTGTTTCACACAGCTTGCCAAAGTTGGATCAATGTGTGGCTTGCTTAAAAGTTACTGTATGAGTTACTTTGAATTTTATGGAGGGATAGCAGATCAGATAAACAGCAAGGATAGGATAAAACCAATATATGGATAGGATTCCGACTGCTTATTCTATGCTTTTGGCGTGTGAAAAAATACAACTACAAAGTATATAGATTTTTGGTGCTTTTAGAATCTAAATTTGGTTTACCCAATTTAAAATCAGTGATTCTAATTCACAGCAATCCTCATATTTGTAATACATAACACCGTAAAGTATAACATAGGTAGGCAGTTAGGTATTTTAATTAACATCGCATTGGAGCAACACACGGGCTATTGGCGACGGTCCGGGATCAATTCCCCAAGGGAAAGATCCGAGGACAACACCACGTAATTTTAAACCACGGTGAGATGATGAGATAACACTTGAGCTGGCACCCCACTCTCCAAAGTTCCACACACCACGCCAACGTGAGTATAAAATAGGAAAATAAAATTAAGAAAAAAAATGACCACTTTATAATACATTGTGTGGAGAAAAATACTTTAATATTTTCAGTCGTGTGTTGGATTTTACTGTTTTCTTTCGGCCCTTAAATACACCGACCAATGTGGAATTTTCCATATCCTCCACATAGCTAGTCCACTTTTGAAAACAAAATAATTTTATGCAACTTGTGTGCGTTTTTTGTATTCTTCATTGCTAGTGCATGAGTAAGATGCGGGGACAAGTGAAACAGAAGGTCGTATCCACAGGTTGCCCCTGGAAACGCGACACTGACAGCGCAAACCAGCCGCTTCCTGACGTGCGTCACTAGAAAGGTTTTCTCTTCCGGCACGTCGACTCCCTGCCGACACGCATGTGAGGAGGGTTAGCAGCTGAAACGGGAGACCTGTCTCACAAAGTCGGAAGAAGAGATGCCGGGAAGTCCTAAAAATGTTATTGTTTTAGAAGATCCGATGGGGGAGTGTAAAGTTAAGGCGTAATCGATTTGATGGAAAAGATTTTTTGACTGATAAAGATTCTCAGTGTGGGGTTGTGGTGATTTTCAAGCGGGAGGGAGTTTTATAGGATACGACGTATTAGAAAGTACGTATTAGAAATATAAGTACGTATTCAGAAACGTACGTGGGGCCGTCGTGGCTCAGTGGGTATGCCCACTGCGCTAGCAACCTTCGAGTTGTAGGCGGCGCAGGTTCGATTCCTGTCAGGTGCATTCCTCCCTCGGTGTATTTCTCTCTTCTGTGTCAGTAAAACTTTCATTGTGTGTCTATTACTTGATGTATATCGTGTCTAGCACAGCATGGCCAAATATGGCCCTTGCGCCATAAAACCCCAAACCCAACCAACCATTCAGATATACTTACGTAGATAAGTTTGTATTCAGAAAATAATTTCGGTGAAGCTCCGCACCCATCAAATCTAGTAATGATGTGTGGAGTGTAGATGTGGGGGACTTAGGGGCAAGAGAAGTAAAACATGTTGTTTTTTCGAATGTTTTATTTTACGTGTGGAACGAAAGCTGGTTTGGATGAGCGATGTTCAAAATATATTTCGTGTTAAAGCAATAAATACTGAAACATGTTCACTCAGCATAAATTGAAGTTCCGTCTCTTTCTCTATCACAAGCATAAAAGAATAGTTGTGAACAATTTGTTAGAGTACAGCTGGGCTCTCGGGAGTTGGCAGTCGAGAGTAGATAGAAAATGCGGGTTCTAAATCAGTGGTGGAGAAGGTGGAGAAAGCGAGTGGAGTTGAGTTGTACCGGAAGTGACGTCACGACCGGAAGTGACGTCATAACCGGAAGTGGAGTTGAGTTGTACCGGAAGTGACGTCATAACCGGAAGTGGAGTTGAGTTGTACCGGAAGTGACGTCATAACCGGAAGTGGAGTTGAGTTGTACCGGAAGTGACGTCATAACCGGAAGTGGAGTTGAGTTGTGCCGGAAATGACGTCATACCTAGTGGAGTTGAGTTGTTAGTTTCGTTTTCAATGTTGAGTTGAGTTTAGTTGTTTTCTTCCTGCTTCGAGTGGAGTTGAGTTGTTAGTTTCGGTTTCTCGGATTTCGTCGAATAACACGTGTTTACGTTTTGGACTTGCGAATTTCAGAGGGATTGGATTTAAGGCGAATTTCAGAGCGGTTGGATTTAAGAGCTGATTTTTCTGTAACTCGTAGCGCCATCTATTAGTACTTTTTGAGTAAAAAAATAATAAAATCTTTAAAACATATTTTTAAAACTAAAAGATGTGATATTTTTTGCTGGGATCGAACTGACTACCAAAAAGTACTCGTAGTCGAGTGTTAGTTGGATGAGAATATAACCATTCGGCCACGAATACCTGGTTACTTACCGAAATATAATCAATTTAAATCTAAATACATTAAGTGCGTAATTGGCTGTTAAAATAGTATAGATTGCTCCACCACATCAATAAGTTCGATCAGTTTTTATCTGCGTTTCTGACATAGAAAGGTGAATGTGGTGGAGAATGACGTCATTCCAACGTGTTCAAACGTGGAATCAAACACGTGGTGGAGAATGTGGTGGAGAATGACGTCAATCTAACGTGTTCAAACGTGGAATCAAACATGTGGTGGAGAATGTGGTGGAGAATGACGTCAATCTAACGTGTTCAAACGTGGAATCAAACATGTGGTGGAGAATGACGTCAATCTAACGTGTTCAAACGTGAAATCAAACACATGTGGTAGGCAATGAAGTCACTCGAGAGTAGAGTAGAGTTGAGTAGTAAGTTTACCTCCGCGTTTCTGACATGAAAACGTGAATGTGGAGAAGAAAAGTTTTAGTACCGAATCTGGCAATGGTATGTAATAAGGTTATTTGTGGACTCGCAGAATGGCAACACCTGGACCCATTCTAACAGGTCTGACCAGTAAGATTCTTTTGACTGCAAAATATCCCAGAGGAGGACGTGTCGCTGCCCTGAAATCTTGGAAGTGATATCACTTGTATCTTCAAACGTGTTCATTCCTGTTCCTTAGTGCTTTTAGTGGAAAAACATGAAGCGATCATTTCCTTTTGGATATACTTTACCCTTTACAGATCAAAAAGTGAATATGCATTCTGGGGCCGATGTACTTTCATCTCAAGTATCTGATTCATCAATGAATGAACTAGGTCCAAATAGCTTCCATTTGGGTGATACCAAATTTGCTGTTGTCTCTTGCTTCAAGGGAATTATCCGCGTGCATATTCGTCATTATTACAGAGATCAGCAGGGAGTGCTGCAGCCTTCCAGAGAGGGAGTTTCTTTGCTTCCTAAAGTCTGGAAAGCCTTCTACGAAGCAATTCCTAGCTTTCGCTCAAAGAACGCTAGCGATGTTATTATCGTTTCAAGAAGCCTTTTACTCTCCAAAGAAATTCGGGGAAACGAGAAATGTGTGAGTTTTCAAAATATGTTTCAAAAGAAAGACTGTGCTTTTCAACTAACTGCAACGCGCATTCTTCTCTCTGTGAAACAATTGGATCGACTGGAAGCTGTATCGGAGGAAATTACTGAAGCCATTAATGAAGGATTTGTTAATGAATCCCTCGATTATTTTGTGAAAGAAGAATTCGTGAAACGTGGAGCAGGAACCGATGAGAAATATTACGGCGATCCTGATAGATCTGAGAAAGTGAGCGAACTTACCGACAGAGTGGCTAAACATCTAAAAGTACTCATTTCGGAAAAAATAAAGAAAATGATGAATTGTTTTGGATGTGAAAACAACTTTGAAAATCAACTTGGGCATGAATGTATGACTATGAGTTTAAGTGAACGTTACGATCGGTATTTCCTAAACGCTTTATATGAAATCGACTGGAATAGATTCGGAGAAACTTTAACTTCGGAGAATATGTCCTTGAGGTATTTATTCTTTGATTTTGACGTTCTACGTTTTGTAAATACAACAACTCTGTACGAAACAGTACGGAGGCTTTATGTTAATGATAAATCTGATAGTTTTACATGTTAAAGAATATAAATATGTTTTGTATATATATATATGTATAATCAATAAATTCTTTGTTTATCTTTTTCAAATGTGTCTCTCTTTATTTTAAAATGTATAAGTACTTATTTTATTACTTTTCTTTTTTTTGTATTTGTATACATACTTTTACTTACTGCAGTGTCATTTGACACATTTAGAATTGTATATTATACCGTCTGTTATTAGAACTAAAAAAATGACAAACAAGTAACATATTTCTGTAAAAGACAAGTTTATTCAAACACAGACATGTACACAAAATAAACATTCCCTTACAAGCTTCCGTGTATTTAACATTTAATAGATTGCAAGTTCACAAATTGAATAGATTTGTAACATTGACATTTTTTTCTCTTTCAAAGATTTTCTGAAAAACTTTCTAGAGATCTTTGACGCGGCTGTTTCTGTTTTGGAGAATGAATTGTAATTTTTCTTTCTCCAGATAGATGTAATTCCATTGTATCATTACACATATTTAAAGAGTAATCATCTATGATTCCATCACTATCACAAATTGTTACATAACCTTTATCGAGTATCATTGTAAGGCCAAATATGAATGCTGAGATTCCCATGAAAATAAGAACAGAAAATGCTCTTCTATGGATGAGTTCCATTGCTTGAAATGAGACATAGACCTTGATTATAATCAATATATACTGCTTGAAACTTGAAAGCCTCATCTACTTATGGATTTTTATAGCGGGGAAATAACTGATGATTTACAGAGGAAGCCAATTACAGACTCGTTTTGGGGTTGGGGTAGGCATCACTTCTTTCATTACCCTCACTGCCTTACCGAGTTGTTGAGGTATAGCAAATTTATTTTTTACAAAGGAACTGGGGAAGTTAATTTCCTTAAGTGCATCTTTAAACTGTTCTTGTCCATTCACGTACTTATCCATCTTTCTTTTTCGCACTAAACGGTCTATCAGGTCAACAATATTAGAACTTTTCACTATTTTACCTTTATACACAAATTCTCCATTAGGCATCCAAGAAACAACCTCTTTATTGCGTTTTAAATAAAGAATAATATTTGTAGTTAATCCAATTAAGTTTTTGGGAACGGTCTTGAGCACCATCTCCTCCACATTTAACGTTCTTTCTTTCTCATTCGCAATATCTGTTTCCTTCTCTGGATTATCTGACAGTTCTGAATTAATTGATACAGATGGTGGATTCAATACATTCACGTTAATCCTCCTCTGCAATACTTGATTGTATAACTTAATTTTTTCATCATCATCCATTTTATTAACTAAAATACTTTTCATCTCACAATCTAATTCACTCAGCTGTTCGTCTGAAGGTATATGTCTTGATAATCTCTCCTCTGGAACTAAAATCATTTTCCTTGCATATTGCATGTTTTTACTTGTTAAGTAGAGTAGTCAAGACAGTGAGTGCTGCGGGAATTAAGATATTTAAAAACCCTCCTTTTTGAATAATAATTTTTCGCTTTTTAGTGAGGGTTACTTTTTTATCTGCTAGGTCTCTAAGCGTATGCTTATGACGAGAAAGTTTTTTCTTCTGTTCATCTGTTAAAGGAACATTCCCTTTTAAAGTGTTCAAACAACATTCAGCTATGCAATGGATGCTAGATTTCGGAAGATTTTTTAAAAAGGCTTTCCGACATTTTGTGGGGCATACAGTTAAAAGTCTCATCCGTTGCACGTCTCCTTCTGTTAAAGGCATGATGAACAATGAATTATTTGCAAGTTGGGAGTTTATTTATTTTAACTGATAAACACAAGTTTCTTCTCCTGGAAGGATTTTTGTACGCAGTCGCATACTCTCTTCTGTTTCAGATTTCAAATCTACAAGTAAATAGCTGAAAGGCTTTTTCGTGGCGTCCTCAAACACTTCAAGAAAAAAATGTAAATTTCGAGGGTAGAGTTGTCGACCGAGGTGTATAATTTGACTTACATCACGTCGCGATTTAAATAAAAACATGTAATGACAGTTTAATGAAATTTCTCTGAATTCTTTTCCTTTATGAAACAAATTTTGCGTTACAGTCATCACAGATAAATTCATATGATGAGATCCTTTTGTATACAAGTTTGTTATTCTTTTATCACTGCCACATTCAGAAATTAAATCGTCATATATAAAAAGTGTATTATATCCTAAATATTGCTTAAAGTTTTCGGGTATTCCTTCTACAAAGATGATATTCGGCATCTCATCGTATAACTTTTGATAGATTCCATAAAACCACACTATTTTATCAAGGGTAGGATGAATTATATCTGTGTGGCTGTTTATCAATTTTTTCAAAAAATGCGACTTGCCTGATGATGTAGGTCCACAGACAAGAGCAGTGAAAGGATGCTTTAAAGCGAATGAATTCATGGTTACAAATGACAGAAGTAAAGACTAGGGCGATTACTTATACTTTTTTTATTGAAATAAAGGTACATGTATATTCGAAATTTTTTTCACAAAGTTATACACACGTATATCATTATTTGTAGACTGTCTATCAAATAATTTAACAGTAAATTCCATAGATCTACTTCTAGATCTTTGATACAAAAAGTATACACAATATTGTCCACAAACAGCAGTTTTAACACTTTGAAGAGGTATGTCGTTGTAGACCACATGCGGAACTTTTTTGAAGTAGTCATGTATGTAGCCCAAAAAATACGAAGGTGGTTGACCGAACGAATCGAAAAACTCTACACTTGTTGGTGATTTCATATAAACAGCTAACCAATGAGTCCCTGGTTTGTGATGAGGATCGGTGTTTAAAATAAATGCAGCCGGAAAACTCTTAAAATTCTTGGGAATTCGATCACTTGGGAAAACTCCAACAAAATATAAACGTGTGTATGCATCACTTCGTAAAATGTTATTCAATTGTACCACATTCATATCGAAAAATCACACAAAATATTTCTAGACTTCGTAATTTCGATCACGTTTTGAAATTCTGCATATACCAGCACTGAAACAGTTTTCGGTAAAGCGTTTGCAAACTTTATTTCAATGCGAAGATTTCCTTGATGAATTAAATTTAAATGGTTGCCATCACCCAAGTCTGGTGTTAAGTCAAAGGCATATAGCGTGTACCCTTCGGAAAACTCATCTCTGTTAATATAGATACCTTTATTGGATGAGAGTTTTTCACTTCCTAGGAGCAAACTATTGTAAGCACGAATAAATTGGCCGTCGGCATAATTAGGATCCAAGGGTTTGTAGCTGATAGGATTTCCATCTACGTAAACGCCTATGAAATTTACATGGTTATGCTTGAGGTAAAATGGGTTTGTTGGGTAAGTGCCACTAAATGAATCATGATCGACACATGTTACAACTATCCGTTTCGGGAGTTGCCCAGAAAATATGTTATCCTGTGAAAATGAGAAAGAACCTTTCGATACTGAATATAGCTTACACAAAACTCGATCCATTGGATATTTTGCAGATGATTTTTCTAAGGCTTTGGCATGTCCAATTAAAACACCTGGACTGACTTTCACTTTCCGGATGAAAAGGGATGCATGTTCAATAACAACGTCATAATTTGCTTTTTGAGGAGCAATGAGACAAAACTCCGGTTTGCTGCGTATTAACTTTAACTTTAAGTCTACCAAGTTGAGTAATAGACGATCTTGATAAAACAAGTCGCAATGTAAATTTCCAATCATATCTAAAACTTTACTCTTTTCAATCATAGAAGCCCGTTTCTTCAACCCTGCATTTTCACTTGAAGGATCGGTTTCATCAAAGTGTCCTGCTGTATCTTTGTAGAAGCATTCTGAAGTTAGGAAGCTTTTCTTATAATCAGAGCCGTAATTGAGCAAAGTCTCAATGTAAGCTCGGTAAGGGTAAGTGTTACTGGATGATGAAATTAGACGCTCATTCAAACTCACATCGACTTGGGAAAATAACGAGTGAAGAAATAAGTTACATGGAGCAACTTTTTCATTTTCTGGTAAAACTGCATTGTCCTTTACAACTTTAACTTTTACATAGAGTTGGGTTGCTGATAAATCGATGTATTCCTCACCACTACCAGATATGTTGAATTCGATAGGTCCACCATCACGAATATTAGCTATGGGATAAAATTCAGACCACTGCCCTTTTTCAATAGCTGTTTGAGTCGGTGGCATAAGAAATAAGTCCAGTTCAGATTTCACAGAGGGTAGGGAATCATTTCGTATTAAGGCCATGCTAAAGATTATGAGAATATGTCAGGTGCACACAGCTTGCGATACTTCTTTCGAATGATGCGTTTCTTATTTGTGCGTTTCCTTTTATTTCCTCCAACCATTGATTTCACTCGAGTGGATACTTTATCGGTTAAAGTTTTCGTTGCTTCTTTAGCTCGGTCTTTGATAGCTGACTTTACATCTTTACCTTGCAAGTAATCATTTGCAATATCCACCCCAGATCGAAGTGCTTGCTTTCCTAATGCTTTCGCACCTGATTTAAATAAAGGAAAAACCATCCTAAACATGCTTCGAAAAATTCCACCCAAGCCACTTCCTTTCTGCAGAGAGATGCCTTTGTAATATGACAAGCCATTACCTGCTTGCTGAGTATAATAGTCTTCAAATGTTTTGGTGCAACAACGATAAGGTTGATACATTTTGTTCTAGAGATTACAAATGTCTCAAGCGAAAATGTAGTTTCACTATCAACTTCCCGCGTTCAAATGAGACGTAACGACCAGTGTGTGTCCTTATAACGATTTCAATCGAGTCAAAATTTTTTCTGGAAACTGATAAATAATGAGGTCTCTCAAATTGTTCTTGAATCATGTCACCATCTCTTCCCTTCACTGTCAGAGTTCGTAAAAGAGGAGCTAAGACCCCACCAACAAATTCAGGCTGAATGATATCGGTGTAAACGTACAGCAAATGTAAATCAACATTAGGATCCGCAACAAAAGGACTCTCAGTGATTACTGTATCTATGCCTCCATTTCCTGGAATAATATTTTCTCCAATCACTTTATTAGGTTCAAAACCTAAGTTTTCAGCTAATCCCTTGGATAATCGCAGCTTTGCTCCGTTAGTGAGCTGCAACACCACCTTTTTTGTGTGTTTGTTATATTTCATTTGAATTTTTATGTGCTTCGGAAATGCATTTAAAATGTCAATCGGAGAATCATAAAATCCGCACGCTATTTTTCCATTCGTTTTTACTCCGTTTCCTAAATCATATTCGAAAGAATTTTCACCATCAATAATGTTATTCCACATTCTGGGATAAATTATTTCAACTAATCCAACTTCCCATTCACCTGAGAGTTCTAGACGTTTGGGGAGTTTCGTGTAGAAGTGAGACATTGTGTTGCCAGGATAAAACTCGATAGAGCTGTCGCTGGGCAGTGTGACGTAGAAACTCATTGTGGGTTATGGAAGCGAAACAAATTTAATGAGCAGACTCAATTTATCGAAAATAAGTCTTTGGAATGAATCCAGGCGTTAAATTTGCGAGGATAACCTCTAAACTTGACAAAGTATTCCAAACGTTTCTTAACTACTCTCTTCTTTAAAATTTTCTCAACATGAAAAGAATGCGATTTTTTAACTTTCTGCAGTTCTTCTGAGTAAAATGTACCAGTGATTATTTCTCCCATTAAATCTTTTATCTTATATACTGGTAGCTTTCTACGTATACAACGCTGAATCGTAAATATTTCCTCGGACCAATTATTTTCATATCCTTTCTCAAATGTTAATTTAGTCTTTGCAACCCTAACGAAGTCTCCAACCTGAAATTTGAATGGAATCTCCTTAACATTAGTTTTATTTACATCTCCATATAAGGTATTCCACACTTGTTTTTGATTTTCAACTGTTACATTAATAGGTTCTTTTTTTATGCTGCGATGGAGTGTATGATTATAACTGTGTACGAGTTGGTCTAAGACATCTATAAATCGATAGGTGTTTTTATTGGTAAAGTATTTCCACATTTTCGTTTTCAAAGTACGATTGAATCTTTCAACAACACTAGCTTTGGTTTCATTATTTGTCGTGAAAAACTTTACTTGGACAGATTTTAAATAAGATTGAAATGATTTATTTGTAAATTCAGTTCCTTGATCTGTTTGTAATTTTTTCGGTTTTCTTTCCTTGAAAATTGACTTAAATGCATTTACAATGCTAGATCCATTTTTCCGTTTCAAAGGTATGACCCATGCATATTTAGAAAAAATATCTATACATGTTAACAGATATCGATAACCATCGTTGTATTTTACAACACTTAACATGTCTACTAAATCCGATTGCCATTGAAAATCGATTCCCCCAATAATAACTCTGTTTCGCAGAAAGTTGCGACGAACGCTTTTATGTAGGGTGTATGCATTCTGACTCTCCAACCATTCTTTGATAGTCTTTTTTGGAACTTTCCCTTTCATTGCTTGATACAAGGCATTTATTCCACCAAAGCTCCCTGGTAAGCTAGGGTCTTCATAATACTGAGCTAACTCGTCTTTACCCATTCAGTCCAGTTACAGAGATGCAACTTCTGTTACTTTACTGATATTTCTACTAGAAATAGTAAAAAAACTCAAACTATACTTCCTTAATTTCATCTACTTTCTATCAAAAAATATATATAAATCTTGTCCAATGGTAGATTATATATATACATGCTTTCAAAATAGTGGTAGAGAAATCAGTTTTCTAATGCAATAACTTTTTCATAACAAATTGCAGATTGTAACCATAACATGAGAAAAATACTTGTTTGTAAGTTTAAATAAAGAGAGAAACATTTTTTTTAAAGAAAAAAAAATCGTTTATTAAATAATCATAATCAGAGCATGTATGTAAACAATAATGTACCCCTCAATACTAAACTGACCCATATGGCCAAGTCATTAATACTTCTTTTTTCTTTTTTTTTTTTATAAGCATAATTCTATGTTCCTTGACAAAAACACAATGAATTTCTGGGGTAAAGTTAGGGAAAATATTTTTAACATCTAGTATAGTAACACATAGAATTTATTACATTTTAGATAGTCATCAAAGTTAATGCTTTGTTCAATTGACTGTTTTTTGATGCCTTTCAGTTTCTTAACTACCTTCCTACCTTCGACTTTGTACGAGTACATTTTTGACCTTAACCCTACGAATTCGGTCATAATACTACCACTATTCTCGTCCTTCATTTTACCTACTATTTTCTTATTTAATTTGGGAATATCATATTTATTGTTTTCTGGGAAATCTGAAGTGTCATAAAGGTCCAAATTTTTTTTAATATCTTCGAAAAAATCATTTGTGCGAATATGATAAATAAAAGAGTCCGTATCAGTATATAATAGTTTTGCTTTTACGTCATATTCATTTTTTATCACATTATAGTGAAAATCAGTCATTAAAGTTTTGGATATGTCCAGTATTGACATACCAATACAGATGGGTTTGTTAAAAATTAGTTTAGTTTTTTGCATATGAATGGCTACTAAATTTTCTGAAAAAATTGTCCTGCGATTAAAATTAGGTTTAGCTATCAATTTTGAAGCGGACTTTTCGTTTGAGCATAACCGAATGTCAACTCTTCGTCGAATATTTTCGATGGTTTTTCCAAATATAGAGTTGTTCATGAGTTTAAAAAAATCTTTTTCAAAAGAGTTTTTAGCTATTGCTCTCATATTTGTATTCAGTTCTATATAAGTTTTTAACCAATCTGTTTCTATAAATTTTATAGCTCTGTTAATTTTTTTTAATTTTAGACCTAAATCCAAATAATGCAAAAGAGATTTATGATGAATAACATACCTCTCCTTGTGAGTGAGCGTTAGTAGTAAGCGATTTTCCTTATACCCAGGAGGAACGGCATTTAGGGCAGCTAATGGATAATCACTATGTAGATCATGGAGTTCCTGTGGATACTCCAAGTCCACATCTAAAATGTATCCATTTTGGTCATCATTACGCAGTGTATCTATATCAATAATGTTGCACCACTCAAATCCTTTGAGAGGTAGTTTCTGGGACATCGCCCAACCATACAAATTATTGGCGTCTAGGTAGAGAAGGTAGCTGGAGGGCTGAGAATCATCATAATTAGACATATATTTATTATTTGCTTTAGCATGTCGATGAGAACATTGAGAAACTCCTCCCCTGATTCCTTGTTCGACAAACATAAGCATGTCATAATCTGTTAAAAGTTCTATTTTCACTCCGGTACTCTTCAACATGGCATCCCAAGATAGTCCTGGAGCGGTATAATACCATGCAGGATCTAGCTTGTAGGATGCCATGCATAGTTTTCGAAAATTTTCGAAAACGTCGCAGAGCAGTAAAACATCAGTTTTAACATATAAGTCCGAATATTCTCCGAGGGTTTTAATGTTGAAAGATTTCCACACATTTTTTGCATGAGCGTAATCACTATCCGTAGTTGCTGTTTTATTTAACACATTATAAAATTTTTCTTGAGATGGAAGTTGTATTTCGGAAAATTTATCCATGGAATCCATGTAATCATACGGGTACACACCCTTTCTTATCATAAGTTTCCAATTTGAAGGAAAATGATTCTTCGTATGGTGAAATTCATGTTGTAGGAGATTATTCGCGAGGGTATCTAAACTACTGGCCATGAATTTCATTGTGTCCAAAAACCTCAAATTAAATTTATTCCCGGTTTTTTTGCTAATCGAGATGTATCTTTCTTCTGTATTCGGAATCACGGTTATGTTTTTAGAGTCCTCCGCTAATTCCCGAATAAAAAGATGCGAGTCATAACCTGCGAGGTTATGGAGAAAAACCGGGATAAAATTTGGCAGTTTGTAGTTGAAATTACATGACGCATGTGCCGGTCCTCGGTAATTCCCAGTCACATGGTCATGATCCCTCACTTTTATGTCTCCAGCTGAGATTGGCTTCTGACAGATGAAGCACACATTTGATTCATGGAGTTTTTTCTGCGACTCATTCAATTCCTTCATCGGCACAAAGTTTGTGTACTTTGACTCGATGATCTGCGCCTCCATCTGAAGGCATTCTATGAATTTCCGCGAAGCATCTTCTCCTCTATAAACTACCGGAGGTTTGGTTTCTCCTCGACCGACTACGTAATAGCAGAAGCTTACAGGCTTGTGCTTTTCGTACACGTTAGTGTATGAGCAATCATCATCAAAAGGAGCACAGGTGGATACTTTTTCAGTCAATGTTTCAAAATCAGCATAAATAACGTAAGGCACGTATTGAGAATGCTTGAAATTATTAAAAAAAACCCACTTCTTCTCTTCAGAAGGCATCTCTATTTTGCAAGGAACATTCATTTTGCAAAGCTCAGAGTGTAAAGTTAAACTATCGTTTGAACTAAAAAAGCTTAAACATCGTCTACAAATGAAATGTCTTCGCTTTCCTTTGGTTAATTGACTTGAAACAAGACGTGAAAGACTAGTAATTGTACAATAATGAGATTTTTCTTTCTCTTTAATAAATAAAAGATCAACGTGTTTATTTTTAATTTTGGGTGTGACTACTAATGGAAAAATCATCATATCTTTACAAAAAGAGTAAACGTTAATAGAAATATCATTATTGTTTTTTTCAAATATTTTTATTTCTTCTGGTTTTGTAGGGAAACTTATCCCAGAAAAGTTAAAAGCATCCTTAAAGTTGACATAGTTTGAAACTCTGGATGTATTTTGATCTGCTGGAAATAATGCAGCTAAAATGGCCCAACGAAAACATTCATTGTCTGAATTTCTAACATTTACAACCGCACGTTTTAATTTTATTTCATTTGGTAACTCTATAAAACTAGTTCCTCGTAAAGGTAAATATTTATTACATCGTATTTCCAATTTAACAATAGATTTAAGGGCCCAACCTGAATCCTTCATTTCAAATTCTTCGCTTTCTTTTAAAATTTTTTCTGAAGCAATACTGAAAGCGTAGTCAATTTCATTTATAGATAATAATGCAACATTTTTAGTTTTAAAAGAACACTCTTTGAAAAGTGAGCCTTCCGAGAAACGTTCATAGATACATATAAGTAGAAAATTTACCTTTACTGCATTCTGCTGATGAACAATTTCTGTAATTAGTTCCACAGCTGCGCTCCTCTTTGCCTCCATAAACTCGGAGACATCTAGTATGCCTTGCGGGTTCGAAAGAGTCCAAGTAGAGAGACGATTTCCAAACGCACTCTCTTTCCGTCGCACAGTTCGAGAAGAAGCTCCACTCGTTGATGTCGATGCTTCAGGATTCACTCCACCCGCTGATGTTGATGGTCCAGGATTCACTCCACCCGTTGATGGTCCAGGATTCACATTATTACCCCCTTGAAAGTTTTCACTGCGTCTGGGCCGCTTGCTTTTCTCAGGGTTAGCCTCGCCGGGTTTTTTTCTTTTTGGAGGTTGTTGATGGAGGCTTTTTTTATGTCGCGTAAGTGCGTCAAGTCTTGAAAATGCCTTATTGCACACATCACAACGGAAATCATTGTTTTCGTGTACACTGGCTACGTGTCGCTGAAGGGTTGATTTTCTATTAAAGTTTCGCTCACATAATATGCACGGAAATGACTCCTCGTTATGCACGGAAGAAACATGACGTTCCAAATTAAACTTGGAGCTGTAGGTGTTGCTGCAAAGTCCACAAACGTGTGTATTCATTACATATGGTATACTGGATTGCAAAGTTCTATGAGAAAAATGAGAATGCGTCCCTCTCTCACACACACAGGTTAAGTATAAGAGGCAGGAAAATGAGAAAGCGCTACACACGCTCACAGGATAGAATGAGAATGCGAAACGACTACACGTACTATCTTGAAATACAGGTAGGGGCCAATCCCTTGGAATGCAGGACAAGTACGTACAATGCTTTGGAATGCAGGAGGGTAGATAACAAAAGGCTAGTTTCAGACATGAAAGAGGGGTGTACTCAATGCCTTGGAGTTCAGAAGGGTAGATGACAAAAGGACTGGTTTCAGGACGAATCGGCCTCAGAAAGCATATCCACTTTTTGATCTGTAAAGGGTAAAGTATATCCAAAAGGAAATGATCGCTTCATGTTTTTCCACTAAAAGCACTAAGGAACAGGAATGAACACGTTTGAAGATACAAGTGATATCACTTCCAAGATTTCAGGGCAGCGACACGTCCTCCTCTGGGATATTTTGCAGTCAAAAGAATCTTACTGGTCAGACCTGTTAGAATGGGTCCAGGTGTTGCCATTCTGCGAGTCCACAAATAACCTTATTACATACCATTGCCAGATTCGGTACTAAAACTTTTCTTCTCCACATTCACGTTTTCATGTCAGAAACGCGGAGGTAAACTTACTACTCAACTCTACTCTACTCTCGAGTGACTTCATTGCCTACCACATGTGTTTGATTTCACGTTTGAACACGTTAGATTGACGTCATTCTCCACCACATGTTTGATTCCACGTTTGAACACGTTAGATTGACGTCATTCTCCACCACATTCTCCACCACATGTTTGATTCCACGTTTGAACACGTTAGATTGACGTCATTCTCCACCACATTCTCCACCACATGTTTGATTCCACGTTTGAACACGTTAGATTGACGTCATTCTCCACCACATTCTCCACCACGTGTTTGATTCCACGTTTGAACACGTTGGAATGACGTCATTCTCCACCACATTCACCTTTCTATGTCAGAAACGCAGATAAAAACTGATCGAACTTATTGATGTGGTGGAGCAATCTATACTATTTTAACAGCCAATTACGCACTTAATGTATTTAGATTTAAATTGATTATATTTCGGTAAGTAACCAGGTATTCGTGGCCGAATGGTTATATTCTCATCCAACTAACACTCGACTACGAGTACTTTTTGGTAGTCAGTTCGATCCCAGCAAAAAATATCACATCTTTTAGTTTTAAAAATATGTTTTAAAGATTTTATTATTTTTTTACTCAAAAAGTACTAATAGATGGCGCTACGAGTTACAGAAAAATCAGCTCTTAAATCCAACCGCTCTGAAATTCGCCTTAAATCCAATCCCTCTGAAATTCGCAAGTCCAAAACGTAAACACGTGTTATTCGACGAAATCCGAGAAACCGAAACTAACAACTCAACTCCACTCGAAGCAGGAAGAAAACAACTAAACTCAACTCAACATTGAAAACGAAACTAACAACTCAACTCCACTAGGTATGACGTCATTTCCGGCACAACTCAACTCCACTTCCGGTTATGACGTCACTTCCGGTACAACTCACTTCCGGTTATGACGTCACTTCCGGTACAACTCAACTCCACTTCCGGTTATGACGTCACTTCCGGTACAACTCAACTCTACTTCCGGTTATGACGTCACTTCCGGTCGTTACGTCACTTCCGGTACAACTCAACTCCACTCGATTTCTCCACCTTCTCCACCACTGATTTAGAACCCGCATTTTCTATCTACTGTCGAGTCACATGATTTTGAACGAATTTATTAATTAAATTAGGGGACTGGTAGTAATGTGTAAATAAATAGCTTCCACCGACCCCCTTTAAAATAAAAAAAATTCTCCCCACGAGGCGTCTTTAACTCGGATTCTAGTTCCAAATTTTTCCGTTCGGTGCAGAAAGCGACAGCAGTGATAAAGCGTTGTCGGGAGGGAAACCAGCCATAGCGATCGCCATTCACATATGGCGGTTTTCTCCTCATGAAGTTTCACACTATTTCTAAAATCGGCTGAACCAAGGTAGACTGCCTTCTCGTCGGAGCAGCACTCTACTCATTTATCTCTGACAATACGATAACGAGGGGAAAGAAGATTGAATCAGCCTCTCAATGCTTTTCTTTAGAAGGACACAGCTGAACTTAGGGTGTATTTTGACACTGGGGGATTTTGTGGTTTTCCCATCTATTCGAAATCCCATCTGATAAGGGCTGGGCAGAGGGAAAGAGCTAAGGGGGCTCAAAACCCTGCCGTTTTTCCTCTTAAAGTTGAAACTGCCCTTTTAAAATAATGTCCTTATCATGAAATTTGACAAATATGTACGTGATTTATAAAGCATCTAATAATATTTTGTTCCAAATACACCGCAGAATATATTTGTTTACAGCCTTGTACAAGAGAGTTCCTTGCAAGTTGAAAATATGGAATCTGCTAACATTAGACTGATTCATTTAATTTTTTTATGAACAGCCTTTTAGCACATCTTTTCTTATAAACAGTTGCATATATCGTCGGCTTACAAGTGAAGCACACAAAATCCAAATTTTCAAATATGAATTTTTTGGTTTTAGTAAAGTAGAATGTGGTGATCTTTAGATTGGTGAAGTCCTCTAAGTCACGTTTTTCTTCATGAAAGTTAAGATTTCTAAGGGAGAAGAAGAAACACAGAGAAATGAATAAACGTACATTATTTATTATGATTTTATTGATAAGTTGCTAGAATACATAATCATATTAAATTATTCTCTGAAAAACTGATAAATTGTGTAAATACAAAATGTAATAAATAATTGTTAAAATAATAAGATTACAATTTTCGGAATGATTAAAAATTAGAATTTTAAATTCAACTACCTACCTTCACTTGCAAGTCGATTATATATTTATTTGAAAAAGGATTCAAAATCTAAGCTTCTTTGTTCTTTATGAGTTACCATCGATTGCAGTTGCGTAGCTTGGATTTTATTTCAAAGGGGCCATAAGTTAATAATGCAATTTTTATGTCAAAAATGAAGACCCGGACTTATCAGGATTTTTTTTAATATATTGTAAATTGTCTGTGCTGCCCAACTGGTATAACTGCCATAATGTTCGTCTAACACCCAGTAGGTTCGAATCTTGATTTATAAGCGTATGGATGTTAATGATTGTTGTTACGTAGTTGCATCTTACAAGAGTGGCTGCTCCTTCACATGTAGCTCGGATCTTTCCCTTTGGGATTGATCCCGGACCGTCTCCAATAGCCCGTTGTGTTGCTCCAGTGCGACATCAATTCATCCTTCACATGTACCCGTCAATTCGTCCCTTGAATTGCCGAAGGCTGAAGAGGTTAGTGGTCGAGCATTAGCAAAGTATCAAAGTATTAGAAGCAGCATTAGCAAAATATCGAAATATTAAAGTCGAGCAAAGCAAAAATATCACTAGAAAAATATCAGAAATTAAGGGTGCGCTTAATAAAACTATTCGCATCTTGGACGATTCTAAAATGGTCTCTAAAAATATTTTTATGATAGTTTAATACTATTGAGTAAATATTTAAATGCTTTTTCTCTGGGAATTAGCTTTTTATTTCGCTCTCACTCTTAGAACGTGTCAGACGGTTATGTCAGTGACAAATGAATAGCATTTCATGCTTTTATATTTACCTATTCCCAAGTAAATGAGTAAAAAGTAGGACATATTCCTGTTCGTTCGTCTTCTGAGAATTTCGCTTCAGTACTCTCCTGACTTATGAATCACTCGATAACCTTTGTACCTTAGTATATTCTTAGTATCCCTTTAGTATGGGTTCATTGATTCCCTCAACCCTTCAATTTCTTTTTACTGCTGGATTTTTTTTGCGTCAGTTTTACTACAGTTACCCATTTTAAAGAGTAGAACTAGCAATAAGGCCTATTTTGCCCACAAATTAAATAAATTCCATTTTGGGGAAAAGTTAATGATCTGAAATTAAAAAAATTATACATATAGCTTAAATATAGTGGAGAAAACGTGTAATCAAATCAATCAATAAAAAGCCTTGAATTCCTCATTGATGATTACATCGGTTTCTCTCTCTCTCTCTCTCTCTCTCTCTCAGCAGTTCTCTGTCGAAATAAAAACAATCTCATTACAGCTAAAAGTACACAGAAGCGACCACTTCTAATGGGACTCACAGGAAGATATCAACTGCGCGCGAGAGAGAGAGGTAATAGGTTGAGCAGTTGTTAACAGTTTTTAAAATTACTGTTTGAGGCAGGCCTTAAGTCAGTCAACCACTGGAACGGGCGTCAGTTCAGTTCATTCAGCATAGCTCTTTTATCACGAAGTTCATGGGTATATGCCGGCGTTTAAAGTTTATCAGGGTCTTATTAAAGTCTGATCAGGGATGTACAGATTAAGTCCGCGAGCTGCGTCTCGTGAAGATCTTACATCTATTGATATAGGATAAACTAGATAAAATTAATTTAGCTTTAAAAGGGCTAAATTTTCTAAAAGGCAAGAATGTCGATGAAATAAAGGGCCGGGGTGGCCCGGTTGGGAGAGTAATGGACAAGCAACCGGAGGGTTGCGAGTTCGAATTCAACCAGAGACCGTCGTGTACAAAGGGGGGCTGGTGCACGTTAAATTTGTCGTCGCCTCAAATGTCCTCACATTGGCGCGGTGTGGAAGTTTGGAGAGAGGGATGCCAGTTCAGGTGTTGCCTCGTCATCTGACCGTGGTTCAAAATTACGTAGTGCTGTCCTCTGATTTTTCCCTTCGGGATTGGTCCCGGACCGTCGTCAATAGCCCGTTGTGTTGCTCCAGTGCAACGTTAATTATTTACCAATTACCAGTCGATGAAATAATACGAAAAAGGTTAAGTTGAGTATTAAGACGACGCAGACAGGGTATTGCATTATATATCCAGGAAACCCAAATTTATTTTTCTATAAGGAATAGACACCAGCTTTTCTCGGACCAGGTATGCACCAATATCCATCTGAAAATAATTGATAATTGATCTTCAATGTTGAATGACATCTACATCTACCACTGACACACAGTTGTGTGTGAGCAAATCTTTTCCATTATGAACCAAAGTAAGTTGCGGGTTAATTTAAAAAAAAGAGAATTTGGTGGATATTCTTGAGGATTCCTACAACAGGATTAACTCCCGACTAGGCTTTTCACTGAGAAAATGTATATGCAGGTTGATGTTTAATAAATAATACTCCCTAAAAACAGATTATTGTTGTCAATTCCTTCCTCACTCAACACCTTCCTCCTTCTTCAAACAAATATATGCGATCCGCTTTCTTTACAATCCGGCTAACTACTCTTATAAGGTTGTGCGCCCCTGTTTTCGATAGTTTTATTCTCAGTTCTTTTTCTAGCTTTCGATTTTCAATTTTACATTTGCGAATGTGGGTATGAGTTTGTGTAGGTGTGGAGGAAGAAAGGTACAACTGAAAATGTATGACATGGCGTCAACTTGGGAAAACTGTAGAAGTACCTGATTAATTCTATGCACCTTTCACCTAGCCTAAATGCAGGATTTCATTTGATTGCTTATACACATAACACATTCAGGCACTCCATAAATCTGCCTTCCTGTCCCCAGAGCCTTTTTGATTGACAACCCCTCATGAAGTAGAAATATATATTCCTTTCACACTTGTACCGCTTTATTATCATAAATATATTTCAGACTACTGATGGCATAATAATTTCTTTGAGGACGAACGACTTGTTGGACTTGGTCTAACAGACGGCTAGACCAGGAAGGATAAACAAAAACAGCCACACAATCAAACGATTTATAACTTTTAAAAACCTATGAAAGAGACTATACATTCCAATACCTCCCTGTGGAACCGATCCTTGGAGAGTTTGCGGCTATTAAAGCTGCAGGGTGTTGTGGAAACAGTTCCAGGTAAACCCCACTAGGTTGGGGGATGCCAAAGGTGCTCAATGGATCCAAGCATTCCTGAGGAGAGGGCCGATATATCCTACCGAGCATATTTTTTCCCTCCGCGTCCAAGAGAAGCGGACAAGCTTAGTATACAGAAGCGTTTTACATTTCCCAGGTCCCTTCCCCTTGAACCTTGTTGCTAGGGTACAAGAAACCTCTCCGATATGTGGTGGGCCTATATATTACACTGCATTTTACATTCAGTAGACAGAGATGCACAATTGCAACTGCCAAGAGTGCTGTGAGCAGAATTGTGACGAAAAGCGGACCTCCTGTATTTGTTGAAAAGGGGAAGTTGTTCAGTAAGGAAGGAACTGACGACAAAAATCCATTTTAAGGGGTAATTACCTATTGAACATCAATGTGACGCGTTGCATTTCCCCTCATTAACAAGACACGAAGTCAGGAGTTAATTCTGTTGTAGAAATCCCCAAGATATCTCCCGAATTCTCGGTTTTTTAATTAATCCCCAATGTGCGTTTAATTTAGTTCACAACTGAAAAGTCTGCTCACACGCAAACGTGTTTCCAAAGACGCTTAACATTTTCTGAGCAGTCGCTATCAAAATTATAAACATACACTTTTCCAAGCTTTTTAGCAAATCAACTCAGCAAAATTCCTTGAATTTTAACTTCTCTATCATTCAATATTAAAGATCAATCATCTCTTGTTAGGGGTCGGTACATACCTGGTACGAGAAATGCGAGTCCCTTGTCTTAGGAAAATAAACAGCTTTCTCAGACATAATGTAATAATGCTTCTGTCTGCTTAATCTTAAACTCAATTTACACTTTTTTCTTACTTCATCGTCATTATTATACCTGCTCTTTAGAAAATTTAGCCCACTAAATGTTTTAAAAACCAATTAAAATAAAAATAATTTTACATTGCTTAGTTCATGTTAATAGATGTAAGAACTTCGCGGTCTTATATTGTGCATCTCTGCTGTAGACGAACTTGAGAAATTGGACAAAATAATCGGGAAAACCCATAATAATTTCATGAGTATGCTCCCCCCATTATTTTACAAAACCATTTCTTTAATCTACATTATTTAAAATTTTGTAATTTATATCTCGCTTTTAAGGGACTGACCTCAACCAAAAATATTGGCGATAAACAGGAAGATTGGGCCCTTTGAAATCAGGGTCCGTGATACACATAATTAGTAGCCACTTTTGAAACAAGAAAAATGGCTTACTAAGTTTTGAGTTTTATTCGTTTTATCTGAGATCCTTTGGCTTTCTTACCTTATAACGGTTGGCTTCGTGCCTCCCCACATCACTGATTATTCTAACGGTTTAAGCGTTGTTGCTAATATCTCTTGCGATGCAATGAAGTCTGTTTTTTCTCACGAGGGTTACAGAAATTTATTCTTTCGCCACTGGCAGAAATAGATCGTTCTTTCCACGATTTCCCATACGAGTTAAGTTACACAAGAGTGCGTTAATCTGAGAAAAAGACATGAGATCATTGTGTTGAATTTGTATTACAACAGTTTAAAATGTAGTGAGAGATAACAGTTTTTGTTTTAAAAATATTCTACGTTTAGGCACTCTATTTAGAAGTTCGAGAAATAAAATAAAAATGTAAACATTCAGTTGAAAGCATTAAACATAATGTAAACAAAAATAAATAACAAACCAATAGTTTCATTCAATTCAATAGTTTTTGCATTTCATGGAGCGTTGTATACTGTCTTTAAGAATCTGCTTTTGTATGAGAGTATGTAAAATTGTCTATCGCTATGTGTTTGTGGACAGTGGGTGTGTTTATCTCTGGTGCTTCATTTACCAGTCATTCGGTATGAGCGGTGATCAGTAATCAACGATGAAGAATTTAAACAAAATGAAGAATATCCCTTCTCAAAACTAGGGACTCTTTTAAAGCCAACAAAAATTGTAAGTCGAGAACTAAATTGTTTGAACTAATAGAATATATTGAATCATCCTAAAAAGACTTAATATAAATAAAAGTTTAAACATAATAAATAATAACTTTAATATAATAAAGGTTAAAATAGTATAGTAACTAATAATAACCTTAATGTAATAAAGGTTTAAATATAGTAAATAATAACTTTAATAAATAAAGGCTTAAATATAGTAAATAATAACTTTAATAAATAAAGGCTTAAATATAGTAAATAATAATAACCTTAATATAATAAAGGTTTAAATAAAGGACATCTTTTTTTGGTACGAACAATATTAATTATTCTTAAGCTTATTTATCGGCAAGTTTAGAATTGCGATTTCAAAAATTAATGTTTTGAAACGATCTTTATTTCTCGTTTACACAATATATTACCATTTATCGACTATAGTTGTTTCAATAAAAACTATCATTTGTGGAATACCCCTCGATTTTGTACTTTAGTACTTCGCCTTTAAGTCTTTTCATATGCAGTTCAGCCTCTATACCAGGTTAGATGACGGGTTCAACAACATTTAAAATGACCGGGACCAATACCACTTCCGATGCAGGTCCTTCATTAAATTACAAATGTGAATTCTAAGTATTAATGTTTAACTTCAACAAATGCAGATTTTTCTTTCATTTTTTCCTTTTGCATACTTGTATAGCGTTATTTGCTATACAATATTATAAATGTAATAAATATTTATAAATTTCAAACATATTATATACTGCTCGTTACAGGTCAATAACGTTTCCCATTTCTCTCTCACATTTCAAAAAACGTTTCACAATACCATGGTCGTGGGCGCACACAGTGGAGAGGCTTGGGGCTTGAGCCCCAGACACGTAAAACGAAAATTTTCCCTTTTCAATTCATAGACGCACCCACAAGAGGCTGTGGGGCTTACGCCCTCTAAAAACCAAATATATCCTTATTAATTTATATGCACATTCAAGGGGTTTATGGAACTTAAGCCCCCTGACCCCAAAAAAGCAAATATATCTCTTTTTTTTAATTCATGGAAACACCCAAGGAGAGGGGGCTAAGTCCCCTAGACCCGAAAAATCATATGCATTCCTTTTTAATTCGTGGGAACATCCAAAGGGGAATACTTCCCTCGGCTGTGGGTGCTGTAAAAAGGGCTTAAGATGTTACTGTGATCAACTCAATGCAGGCGTTGATGTTTCTTGAAGAATAAAAGGGAACTTGAACGTTTATATAAAATTTTATATTTAGACGAGAAAACAACGATACACACACACAAGTACAAAAATCGTGATTGCCTTTTAAAATTTCATATGTAACTATCTTTTTTCTATACTCCAATGTCAAGTATCAGAATGTTTATTCTTATTCTGCTTTTTGTATTTTCATATTCTACCGTTCGGGCTCTCTTATTGGGGGATATTCTGGTGAACCAGAATATCGTACGAATCAGAACATCGCATCCAGAATGCTTTTTCTTAATTATTTCTTTCGGTTTTTGCCCAATCGTCAATACGTTCTCTATTTCCAAGTCGCATTGTGGTTGCAAAATGTGCAGTTTGTGAATGTACTGTATAAAAAATTATAAAAAATATTGGAGACACCAAATAAAAAGAATCCATTTTGGGAATAGCAAAAACTATTCTTATCTTTTTAATATTTTATCTATTTATTCAGTAACTGCGAGAAATAGGAAGGTCGGGGTCTATATGAATGAAGGCGTCCTAATCTGTAAATATTCTTGATTAAAATATGATTGATGCAGGTATTCAAAGTTATGTCTATAATGTTAAAATATTCGTTTTGCATAAAATGGATCATAATCTGATGTTTTTAATTAATGAATTTTTCTAAGAGTTAAATTCAAAATTAATAGGTGTGGAAGGTAAAGTTGTTATATATTAAAAATAAATATGTAGTCAATTAATTACAAGCAATTATCAATTTTGTGGATTATAATTAATTAGTGGAGATTAATAACATACTAATTGGGATAACGCACTCTTATTGTTTTAATAAATAATTTTAACTATTTCAATCAACCCTTTAAAAGATAAAGTTTCCGATACCTCAGTAGCCCCAGAATAAAATCCTGGGTGCGCCCCTGATCATGGTATCAGATTCTATGTGTGTCTCTGAAGGGACCATATAAATATAATACATTTTCACAACTGTTCCTGAGCTATGAGCTGCTCACGTACAGCCAAACCGCTTCCTCTTTTCAAAAACATTTGACTTTCTAAAAGAACTCCCTACGTCAAGTACGAATTCAGGAAATAATTTCGAATGGGACATGTCTTCTTTCTCCCCATTCCCTAAATACAGTAATGTGAAATGAGCATTGCTTTTAATGATTTCTTCGACAGCTGTTAGGCTACTGGCGAATTTTGACGCATATTTTAGCTGTAATGTGTGAAGCTAGGATTTCCTTTTATGTAAATAGCTTCAGCGTGTCTTTTTGATAGCTTTTTAATTCCAAAATAATTTCGGGGAAGATTCGAGTCCAGTGGACACACCTGCTTTTAATGAGTGCTTTTCGAAAACTAATGTAAACCAAATACAGTACGGTCGCTTTGTGAGGGCCCTGAAGGGACATTTAAATTTATCAGATTTTTTTGCTATTGAATATTACCAATTAATATTTTCTAATTTATCAGTAAGTTAGAAAATGTGGTTTCAGAAAACTGCCTCAAAATGGTTGTTATTTCTTTTTTATATGAAAATAAAATCATTTTAATACATAATATATATTTAAATAAAAATACAAAAACACATGTATTTTCATTTATGAACTGTAATTAAGTTTTCGTAAAATATATACAATTTTGAATTTCGCCCTGGATTTTCTACTTTAGTGTTTCTACCCAGAAATGTTATGATATCGATTCTCATAGAATGCATCTAAAAACTGTTCTGAAAACTGGCATACCAAAAATTTCTTCAGGATTTGCGACGAATATTGAGGAATTTTTTTGTTTCTTTTTTTTCGTGTGTGCGCTTAATCATCCATTCAGAAAAATGTCATTCTCAAGCAATTGTCCTTACCAAAAACGGAACTAATCCCTGCGTTTAAAAAACATCACGTCCACGCGACGTGTTTAGCTACGTCACACGCGGATTATCGAACACAAGGTAAATACACACATCAAAGCGTCCCATTTTCGGTTATTTTCTTCCTTAGAAACCACCTTGAAACTTCTCGGTACGGAATTAGACATTTTTCTCAGTCATAAAGCGTGAAGATATCTCAATGGTTTATTTGCAGTCTCGAGATGCATCGGTCCTCCAGCGTAGATAGGGAATACGGGTCATAAACGATCGAATTAACGGAGGCAGACATGGAATGTTGACCGCGCGTTTAGCTTAGCCTGAGGGCTGACGTTGGCCCATATTACATTGAGTCCTCACACATTGCTCATATTTGTATGCACATTCATCTACTACGTGCCAGTGTCTTTGGGTCCTCTAGAAGGTGCTGGTAGTGGAGATTTGGGACAGACGTTCTTTTCCAGCATTCTTTTCACGTTTGTGAATCCGAATATTCTACTTTTAGAGGGAAAATAAAGAAGAGATTAGGCTTACATTCTACTTATAAAACATAATTTTTTTACAACTCGAATGTTAATGCTGCTAGACACACCAAAGCACCTTTAATTTACTTCTTTTTATGAAGGATATCTGATGAATATCTCCCTCTGAAATATCTAAATTGAAAAAGGAATGCTGCACCGAATTTCCTGAATGATAGAAATAAAAGGACAACTATTTCTCTAGTTAAGAAAAATTTGTGATTTACATTTTTCTTTTTTAACTTTAAATAAAATAACTGTTTTCTATACTTTTTTCAATTTATAATTCCTGAAATAAGTATTCTTGAGTAAGCTTAAATCTCCTGGAACAAATTTTGCTCTTGCATGTAAATTTCAGTTATAATTTTTAGGTTGAATAATTTCTTACTTTATGGACGCGTTCACACCACGTCCGTAATGATGAATTAAGTTTAAGTTTGAGAAATAAATTGTGATTAAGATGGTCATCAATCGTTTTAGCCTATTCTCTTGACGAAATAATTCGAAACCTGTTCCTGCTTAAGTACATCTTTTAAAATATACTTAATTTTATTTTTAAGTACATTAATTATAAATAGAAAACTACAGAAATCGATAGAAAATGTTCAGGAAAACATGGTGTTAAAGAAACCTTAGTTTTCAAAAATTACAAATTATTCTAGATAATTCCGTATACTTCCTCCAAATATACTACTTGAAACATTGCACTTTTGCACTTCTGTTTACACATGTATTGTAATAATTTTAAATTGTACGCCTATTGGTTTTCTTGGTGCAACGTAACTTTTATTCAGAACACAAATTGTAATTCCGAGTTATTCAAGTCGATTCTTTATTCAACTTCGAATATTGTTTCTATGTATGCAGAGGAAACACGATAAATGTGCACGAATGAAAAATGATTCAATCTGTTTCTTGTACGTTGCGAGGAGTACGAAAGTTGTGTCTCTCTCACACAATGTACCGATAGTAATAGGGTAGGTCATTTCTCGGTCATTTGAGGTTCACCAACTTCTCATTAAAACTGAATAAATCACTCTATGCTGACTTCCTTTTCCAGTAATCCAAAGATTCCTACAGCCATTTAAATTCACGGGTGTAAAGTTTCTACTACTTAATTAAAATAAATAATACAGAGAAGAATTCGATCTAAAAAGTATAGTAACTATAATTACATTTGAACTAAATCAAAATCATTAAATAGTACTGATGTATGGTATTGAAGTTAAACAACATTAATACACTTCGTCAAAAGTGACTCGCGTATGCAGCTATTTTTAAAGTTGTGAAGATAAATTTGCTTTAGCAAACGCAATGTATCTGCAATTAGAAATTATAATAAAAATAATCAGCTATCTAAAAGCAATAATAAATCACGATAGATAAAAATAATATTGTGAAGAATAATTAATTGATGAAAATTATTATTGTACTAATCCGTATAATTTATCAGTATTGTTTAATATATATTTGGACAAGAGGCTCTATCAGTATCATTTGCCCGGTCTCAAAAAGTCTAGCTTCGTCACTGCTTCTTGTGATGTGGATAAATAAAATTGTACATTTTTTTTCTCATTTTTAATCAGAAATGATTTGTTTAAATCATTTCTGATTGTCACATGTATGTCTGATATTTTCATTTATGGTGGTTGCTAGTTGTTGCTGTTGGAAAAGTCATCAAAATTGTCCCAGAAATTTAAAGAAACTAAGAAATAAAAACTTTTTGGCGAAAACGCATAATAGTTCATATTTTTTAAAATCTAATATGTGATTTGCCCAATGAAGAAACATTTTTCAGTGATAATAAAATTCAAACAATCTTAAGAAAATATGATTCTAGAGAATAGTTTTCTTTTTTAATTATTTCCATCTTTCTTGTTTTTATTTTGAATGTTTAATTTTCAAAAAACTTTTTAGGTCGCTCTTAAAATTCTTCCTGCCTCTCCTTGGTTTCATGTACCGTAAGAGAATTGTTATCGATTGTAGTGTGTTGAGAAAAGCATTTTAAACGATCAGTTCTCGATTTAAATAGTAACAATAAAAAGTAAACATTGAAAGAGAGACGATTGACCCGCTCGAAGAACTGCACATGCGCTCAGGTGAATCCATCTAGGAGTGCAGTGACACGTCAAAGTAGGAGTGCTACAGTATTTAGAACTTATCCTCGTTTTGGCGATATAAAGTTGTATCATTTGACAAACAGTTCAACATTTTGCGAAATGGAATCTTTGGGATGTGAATTTTTAAAAAGTAATAGTGCAATAGTATGAGTGTAGTATACACAGCATTTCGAATTTTTTTTAAGGCGTAGCCTTAGAAAGATTTTAATTTGAATGTCAATAGTTCGAATGTAATTATTCGACAAAATATTTGTTTTTGACATCAATACTTGATTGTAATTTTGCATAAATATTAATATTTTGTTCGGACTACAAGTTAAAAAATTATTTATTTTAAATTTTTAAATTGCTTACTATCTTTTATGCTTTTATCAAAAATCAAACAAATCCGAACTGAAACAGAAAGTTTTAATCAAATAAGGCGACTATATACTAAAAATAGTGTAGTACTTAAATTTAAAGAACCGAATTTGAAAAGATACTATTTTACGGAACTCTTATGATATTTCGATATAAATGGAATAACAATGAAACATTGAAATATGAATTTATTTTTATTTGTCGTAAAATATTAGTCTGAAAAAGAAACAATATTATATACTATTAGAAAAAGGGTAGGAATTTCTGATTTAAGTTTAAAAAAAGAATAGATGTTCTTAAAATATTTTGAACAAATATTTTGCTTTCGTTTTTAAAAAGAATTCTGAGTTCTTTAAAAGATCATAAATAAGTCTCTTGACAAACTCTAGAAAATTTTAAACTTGTAGCTTAACCTTTATCCTTAAAATCTCCACAAAACATGACTGACTACATTTTCAACAGGTTAAAAACTAATATTAAAGTTAAAAATTACACGGCGCAAGACACTAACACGTGTAGTCCTCAATAAAGATTGGCGTCATTTACATCGTGTTTGGCGATCAGCTGATTCATGGCACTATAGCAACCCATTCGCGCCTCAGTGCAAACACTGCGAATAGCCAAAACATCGTTCGCATGCGATGTTTGCTTTCAAAAATCTTTTTCGGTGTGATTTTGTGGCATTTTAATATATTTTTTTATTGTATCCCTCATCGCCCCCCTTGGATTACATTTCGAACGAACAGTTTGGCACCTTTTTAACGTCTGGATCACAAATATGGGCTTTCATTCCGATCTTCCGGTTCTACCGAATCAACATCTAAGGTAAGTTCTTCATTCTACTTTATATTTCAATGAATAATTTTGCTCTTTTGGAAAAATCTGTTTTTAGGTGAAGTTTCGAATGTCCATTTCATGTTTTTCAAAATTGTTTGAAATCTTAGCATCAAAATATTCTTTTGAAATAAGCTTAATATTTTAAATACTCTAAATATAGTTGAGAAATATTAAGTGTTTTTCTCACTGTAATACAAAATCCGAAAAGATGAACCACAAAATTGTTTTCATTTGCTGAGTGACATTTTTGTATCTAAGCTAAAAAAGTAATTCCCTTTGTACAGAATAACAACAAAATAGAAGTAATTTAGACAAATAATTATGTTGATACGAAATCTAGAAAAGGAAACATACTAAATCATCCGTCCATTCATAAAAAAATATAATGATCGGTGATTAAATGTAAAATAAAGTGAATTAATTAAAAAATCAAACAAATAGGTTAAATTTAAACCACATGGGATTCCTCTTTTTCTTAATGAGACAGTTAACTATATAAATCAGATTTAAAATTGTATTTTTATTGCTTTAAATTGTATTGAAATAGACCCTCTGACATTAGCCAAGATTACTTCAAATTAAAAAGAAGGGCTCTTGTAATATTAAAATGGCAAGTTTTCCCAATACAGTTTTGTTTTCACTCTCGAAACAAAACTATTTCTAAAAATCTAAGGTAAAAGGTAAAGCGTGGATAGTTTTATAAAAATAATAACAATAAATATGCTGTCATTGGTAACCTAAATTGAAAGAATAGTTCCTTTGAGAGAGATAGTTTGTGGAATCAACGAGTATATTCAATTTTGTCATCGAAATGGTTTTGGGTGGAAAACAGTAAGAACTTAAAGGAAATATAGTGTTGCTTGAAAATGACACGATACAAGAAAACATCTTTACCGTAAAAAAAAAATATTTTCCTGTGTGGTCCTCAAAATATTCTCGCCAAACTTGGACATAGCAAACTTATTTTTGCCTGTCGAATTTGTTGTTAAAAACTTCACTAAATTCAACAAAACTAAATTGTTTTGAGTTTTCATTCTTCAAATTAATAGCTAGATATGTCTGTTCCAAAACGTGTCAAATTCTTAATTTCGTAGAATCTAATGTAGGATCTGCGAATGTAAAAGGTAGAACCAGAGTTTCCTTTCCAATTGTTAAAAGTCGGCCTATCTTCAGTCTATTAAATTTAGAGCTGATCGACTATTGATGTCTTTGATGTGTAGTTCAGATCTACAAAAGAGCAAATATGTCAATCAAATATGTTCGATTTAGGAAAATAAGACTGAAATGTACTTTTAAAATCTTGCATTCCGTCTAAATTCTGCATAATATAAAATTAAAAATGTAAAATTTTAACTTATATTGCAAATAAATTTTCTATAAAGCCAGCATGATTAATAGTTTTCTTACTTAATAATTTTTATCGTCATAAATTTCAGTACATATACTTTAGAGCAAAGGCTCTCAAGTTAAGAGTTAGCGACTGAAACTAAGATGCAGAAAATATATTAATTAATCATCTATTCCGTTATTCTGTTCAGTTGCATTTAGGTTATGATGTAAAAATTACACCTCAATTTTGCTTAGCTTTTCATAGTTAGTTGGTTAGGTCATTTGTGTAGCGATGCTTAGTTCTAATTTCGTGTTCCGTTTAAACTAATTAACATTAATCGTATCATTAACCATTTCTTTAGTGGCCCTATGTTAGTTTCAGAATTTTTTTAAACGCATAGTCTAAAAATTACATAAGTTACAAAACAATCCCACAAAGAGCCTTTATTACATAATTCTTTTCCTTTTTTTTATCTCGAATAACAAAAAGGTGGGGCAGACGCCACAATGTCAATAAAGAATTCGAAACCATTCCTGTACTACAGAACTGCTGCAACTGTAACTGCTCAAATTGTTCGTTTGTTCTACCCATTTTTACAACTCACCGAAGACTTGCGTGACGCCTTATGTGGGCCGATTCTTTCGCTTCCTGGTCATTGTTTGAGTGATTCTTAAATAATGAGTGCATTTTTATTTAACCGCTCTTCTTTTAGAGTCAATGCGTTCGTGACAAGCAAACGGGCAAAGCCTCTTTCTACGACCGACGTGAACGGCAGAATTGTTAAGATATTGATGGGTCTTTTTTATCAGTGGAAAAATTCAATGTACTCAAAATACCAACCTTTAAAAAATGACGCGAATATAATACCGTGTTCAACATTTTTTATGATATAATTGTTATTCTGAATCATAAACGGAGCGTTCTAAGAATGTCACGTTTCTTCGATGATGGAGAGGCAGGTCCACCAATAGTTGTCCATTGATTTGAAACATTTAAAAAATCTTTGTAATAATGTGATGAATCTCATTCATGTAACGAGTTCTGCGTTTAGGAAGGTATGTGTATTATGTATGGTAGTTAAGTCCCATTTTGCTCAATAGTTTCACGACAGCATCATCAAATCTAAATGTAGCTCTCGCTTGTTAAATTCTTTGACAGCTAAATTCAAATAATGTTTTCGAGTAGCTTATTAGTTCACTTTGAACAAAGGCTGTTGCGCTTCAAGATGCTGGGAATGGTTTATTACGGTTAGCATGTTTTTCTTTCATGCTAAAGTAATAAACGCTTGCACACCCTCTAAATGTAATAATTTGAGTAATATAACTTTTTGAATTCGGATAAAAATTAACACATTTCGCACACATTTTAAAAAATTAACACAAGTTCGTCTGAAATTTAGGAATAGCTGTTTTTCACATACCTGTCAAAGTTTTCACAAACTCGAAAAAAGTGAATATAAATCCTTAAGACTGAGAAAGGTAACGTAATTAATTGGATATCATTCATTACATAATATTTAGTTCTCAATTTAGTTAACTCTACTGTGATCATTGCTTGTTTACAAGCATGATATATAATTCGTAAGCAATTTAAAAGAGAGAATGGACCCATTGTGATAATAGGAATTGTTTTATTTAAAGTTTCGGTCCAATTTGCCGTTTCCTTTCACTTAAATATTCGTATGATAGAATTCTTGCTGACTCATCAAATTCAAAAGTAAAATGTTTCAGAAATGTTTTCTAAGAAATTTGTAAATTCTTCATAATCGGACATTTTCCAAGATTCTATCTTAAGATCTGAGTGATAATCTCTCCCCTAGATAAAGTTAATGTACAACTATATTTTATCCCTTTAAACAAAACCATTATGAGAATAAAGTGTAACACTCAGCACATAAATCCGATACAACGTACTAGCAACCGACGACCTATAAAAGAGAATATATTTCTAAGTGCTTACTTTACTATTCCTATAAAAATTAAGTTACCATTATTTATAAGAGTTTTGGGCTTTTAAAAATATCTCCATGGTATATAGTTAATTTTGAGAGCTACTGTATGCATAATATCCCTTGGTATTTCTCATGCGCATGTCAGGTTACCGTGCTTAACTTGTCTTACATCGGCCTAGAGTGCAGTTTGTTTTGTCGCTCTATATGGCAATCTTATGCTACACGGTAGCTAATTAGTGGCCTTTCGGTTGAAGTAAAAGTGAAATATGCATCTTTCTAAGAACTATTGTAGATCGATATCCTGGTATTTTTTCACTGTATGTCTTATTATGTTTGAAAGTATAACCACTGATATACATAGAATCATAACAATATTAGAATAAAATTTTGATTAATCAAAAGATTATTTATTAAGTGTTCCAAATTTCTGGATACGTTCTCATTCCCGGATGATGTTACACTAAACAATCTCGAAAAGAAATTATGATTTCACTCCGAAATCTTATTGAAAAACAGTTCTCAACCTGTAAATTTCCATGCATGGTTTCGTTATCAAACCGCAATCTGATAAATTGTGAATCAAAATATTGTATATTAACATTGCAATCAAGGCAATGCTAGTTTAATCAACCACTCATCGCAAACCTTACCTGTAAATTGTATGGGCACATTGGATAATTTTAATCCTGTCACTTTTTCTAGTTTTCATTGTTTTTGTTAGACCATCTCCATTAATGGTCAATGTTGACACTAAAATCAGGGAACTGGCCAATATGTATGAATACTGTCCAGTTCCCTTCAGTGCATTTGATAAGTTGAAAAACGTATTACGACTTTAATGTGTGAACAGTACGACAAATACTCATTGCTATGGAAACAGGCCAAGACCCAATTAATGGCAATTCAAAAAGTAACTCCAAACACACCACTACATAACTAATCGAAAACTTTCATGTGTTACGACCCATGGGTAGATGGCGTCGCACCCATGGAAGGCAAGAAACCTGATACCCCTAATAAAAAAAATTTTAATCGATAAAACCTGAAGCAGAAACAAAGGTTTTCTATCATAAAACTGAGTGAGACGTCAGTTTCTATTTTAATATCGTAGATTTTCATCGCAAAACTCCAGACAAGGACTGCTGATGATCCATCAGCAGTCCTTGTCTGGAGTTTTGCTATGTCCAGCAGGTCTTTGCCTAGAGTTTTCAGCCTCAAATGATTTCTTACTGTGATTGGTTAATGGTGTTTGTCATGCGCAACGAGTACCTTCACTTCAGACTTTTCTCTCCTACCCCATATTTTCTACTGAGGCTAGCATCTAGTCCAGATAATATACGCAGCAGATCCTTGCGCATGGTCTATCATCCTCTCCCTATTCTCTCATTTTCCCACCTTTGTAAAAGACCGCCTCAAGCTCTAAGACAGTATTCGGATAACCCACACAGAGTTGCCAGATTTGGTCACAATTGCATCTTCTTGTCTTCTTTTTAACTTAGGGTTAAAAATGATTTTATTGTCTTTGAGGAAAAGAAACAATGGCGAATCTAGTTGACTTATAAGATTGTCAAAATTCAATCATTAGATTTTCTTCTTTCATTTTTATTCTGGTATCCTCAGTTATCAATAATGCGCTAAGCCTACTAAAAACTCTTCCACCTTAATACTCACGTTCATCAAAAATTTGCGATTAAATTTATGTTACATTGAATCAAGAGATGGAAATTCGTAAAAAAATGAACTTTCATCAACCACTTTTACTTAGAATATTTACCGGAAGTCTTCATACCATCAGCTGAGTAATGATCCGCGGGAGGTTGCTTATTACAAGCCTGTAAAGATCATCCACCCTAGATGCATTTTTTATGGTAAGGGTTGAGAAAGAGAAGAGATCAGCACGGAGACATTTCAAAGCTTTTTTTATGGCAGTCTTCATTATATTGCCACCACCCTTTTTCTCCAATGACTCCCGCCCTCGTTTTGTCGTTTTGCTGGAACTGAGTGGTGTCTGCGATATTGTTTCCTGGGAAACCCTCAGGCTGCCTTAAAAAGGGTACTTTTGTTTCTTTCCACTTTAATGTGAGTTAGGTTTTTTGTATACTTTGTTCCGTTTCTTCCGATTTGTCTGCTCATTTCACGGTTTGTCTGCCGTCATCTATATTTCGGAATTCTAATGATTTCGCTGTAATATGAGAACACGCGTTGCTACTGTTAATTTCCTGTCTGCAAAATGCGGGACATGGAGAAAGGACTGCGCTGTCAGAATATTCACGGAAGTTTTTAGTGGAAAAATATTCTCGTATTTTATGGGGCAATTTCACGTTTTAGTTTTGGTTTTTACAACTTTTTCTGTATTATGATTCGTGTTGAGTACTACTTAGGGAAAAATTAACCTACTTATCCTACTAGGAGGTGTAGGTTGGGGGAGCGACAAAATCTGCGGCCTGTGACACTAATGTCTGGAGCAGTGATCTTCAACCTTTTTCATCTCATGGCACACTTAAACTAATTACTAAAATTGAAGCTCACGAAAAAATATTATGTTTTTTTGGATCTGACATAAAGATAGGTATAATTTTGATTGACTTAACAAAAATAATACTCGTATAATTACCCACCCTTTTTACTCCAAAGTAGTTTTTAAAAATCTTTCTGAAGCAATTTATTTGACACTATAAAAAAATAACGCTTAACTTTTTGAATTTTAGTTAAAGACTAAACCTCGTAAAATGAAAATTTTCTTACACAATTTAAGCCGTTTCACCAACCGTAAGACACACGTGTCATTCTTGCGGCATACCGGTTGAAAATCGTTAATCTAAAGGGGTGGCATTTCAGAAATATTAATTGAAGTCTTATGGTATTGATTAGTGATAGTTTCTTTTGTCTGGATTCATTTGGTCTTTTTCATTATAGCTGTGAGCTAAAGTAGTGAGATAGACTTGATAGATAACAATTTCTATGGCTATCTAGATAAGATCCCACTTCAAGAGCATTTAAATTTTCCTTTTAAAATAGGGCAGCAATTCCGACAATAGTGGAGAGAAAGAAAATTTACCAGTGGAAATGTCCACAAAGAGAATCCGCCTTTATCTTTTGTTTGTTTATCTCCTAATTTGCATTATTTGACGCAGCTTGGCCAAATAATGGCCCTTGTGCCCAAAACCCAACAAACAACCTAATTTGCAGACTCTTTTCAAGGGTTTCTCTGGTGTTCAAAGATCATTTTTGTAGTGCCAGACCAGGTCATAATTATATCAATCAGTGAGATAGGTTTGTGGCAATTTCGTATTCTAGTAATCCAAAGATTTCTACCGTGTTAATAGTCACAGGCACAGTTTAAACTTACAGGTGCAAAGCTGCTATGCATTAGTAAGATACATATTACTGCAGAGGAGAATTCTATCTACAAAGTGTAATTATTACATTCGAAACTAAATCTAAATCATTAATAGTATTATTTAAAGTATCACAGTTAATCAATAAACTTGCTCAAAATTGACTCATGTCCAGCTATTTTCAAATATGTGTGAAGGTAAAATCGTTTCAGGAAACATTATTTTTATGTAATTAGAAATTATGTTACAAATAAATATTTAAAAGCAATAAGTAATTGTGTGATAGGTAGTTAATATTGTGAATAATAATTGATTAATGAAAATCTATGTGGTACAAATTAGGATAATTTATCCGTATTGTTTTAATATATTTACTTTTTACATTTTTAAATACATAAATTTTGTTTCGGAAAAAGGGCATTTTTCCCCGGTCCCCAAAAGTTTCCACAGATCCTACTCTCTATTGGGATCATTGATATCAACGATGTCTTTTACTCGTGCGCGCGCCGTTACTTGATATGAGCATCTAAAAATTAAGCGAAGCTAAAGTCGGTAATATGATCAAAGGAATTGAGAAAATTCGAAACTAAACCGATGAATAAAAATAAGGAAAGAGGATGTGCATTCGAGCAGTCATTTGTTTCTGTGCAGAATATGTCCATTACAATTAATTTTTAAATCTTCCCTTATATATAGTGATTTCACGTCAAAATACCGAGATTAAACTAAACTTTTGCAAAATATTCGAGTTTCGTAATTGCTTTTCTGCCTTCTGAGTTTTCATTGCAAAACCGTCGTTCTACAACACTTCCGAAACAAGGCGAGTGGTTACACAACTCGCTCGACACCATTTTTTCTGTAATTACTACAAACCGAAGAAAACGCTGGAGAGTCGAGGTTATCGCATTCTTCAGGGTTGCTCATCTTCAGGCGAATCCAGTCTCTTCGCCAGTCTTCTTTTTCTCCTTTATGTCCACAATCCCTCCGATCGCAAGATGCTGGGAGAACGGACACATCGATACCTCGTTTGAGAGATGATCGGGATGCCACGAATTCCCCATAGTGTATAATTAAAGCTTCGCTTAACTTCTCTGTGATAAACACCTGAATGAAGTCATCTGAGGACGTATTCAAATTGCTTTTCCGAGCGGAAAAGACAAGCTGTCCAGGTGCTGTCTGATAAGGACGCCCTGCCTCGGGACGGTGGCTTTTGATTTAGTTAACAGAAGTCGTGCATAGATTTGGTAGATTGAAAAGAAGCTCCCCGAGCCCGTAAAAGCGATGCATAATAGAAACATGTAGCACGTATTTGTTTCTTTTATACCATAGTTCCCCAAACCTTTTTGGCTCAACACCCCTTTTCAAAACTAATTGTTTTCGGCGTCTCGCACTGAAAATCTCTATCTCAACTAACATTAAATTGTTGATTGTGTTGTGCCCATCATTTTCGAATTTCATAAAAGAAATTTACCTGTTATTTACGAAATTTCGATTTTGTCTGATACAACTAACTCCAACATGTTCAATAGCTTATTAATTACAAAATCATTTCGGGAAGGATTCGAGCTCTATGGGCCCCAAAACATCCATGCCCTTGATGACTATTTTTTAAATATAAAAAATGCAAATTAAGAACCAACTTTGCAGATTCAAAAGTATATTTTAAACCATCGCCCTTACCAAGATCGAACAAGTATAAAATCAATAATATCGAACATTTTATTGCTGGGCATGTTCATTGAAAGTTGGAGACATATTGCTCCTGTCTTTCGACCGCTCCTATCTTTTATGACTACGTGCAAGTGCCCGCCCAACACCATTCAGGAACAGCCCTTCTGCTAACTTCCGCATAAGAGTCGAAAAACCTTGCTTGAAATTAGATAAATTTAATTGAACTCCGAAAAGAATTGGTAGATCATATCATAGGTAATTACAAAACTCCTTATGGAGTTACATTAAATTGCACTGCGCCGTCTTGAGCGAAACGCGGAAAAGACAGACGAATCTCATCATTGCGAATTTGAATAGAACATTGGCCAGAATCCATTTACTTGCATCGAATTACTTTTGTTCACTGGAATGCTTTCAGCCATTTTGCTTAACGTATCAGCCCACTATAAATAATAAGTAATTATATTCGTGTGGGGGAAATTAAAAATGGCCGTCTCAGTCCCTCACATTAACATACCATCACAACCCCCCTTCCCATTAGTACTTTTGTAATGCCTCATATGCGAAGTTTTCGTGACCCTGTGGAGTCTAGCGAGGACTCGAAGATCGCGTGAGATTCATCCCAAGAAGTCTCGAGGCGGCGAAGCACCCTCATTGAAAATCTGGACAGGTCTCTAGTGCGCTTTTTTATAAGACCCCTGGGGGAAACTGAGTCTGATGGAACCAAGATGGTGCGTCCATTTCTTCCTTCTCTGCTTATCAGAAGCCATTAATTTCTGCAAGTCTTAATCTTTTGTCGGCGTATGGCAGTATTCTTCGTTTGGGATGGGGGGAGTCATTTGGAAATGTGTGTGGTTGAGCTTCGCGTGAAATGAAATACTGCTGCAAAGGTTTATTCGGAGTAATTTGCTGAGAAATCGTACCTGAGGCTTGCTTGAGTTACTCAATCAGTTCAGAGTGTTTCGGCCAATGGGTTCGTGTATTAAGTATAGGTTGATTGGGTACACTCATATCCCGACTGTGTGCATGATTTCCAAGATCCGCTTACAAATATTATATCCGCCAAGTAATGGTATTACCCGTTGTGTTGCTCTAGTGTTATGTAAATTCAACAACCTACCTACCGCCCAGAAATGAGTACGAGGGATTTTTCAGTAAACCATAAGCAAACTACCGAAGAAAAAATACTTCCGGTTAGGAAGTAATTTAATTTATCGCTATTTTAGTGATGGTTGGGGTTAATTATTAACCTAGCGACATTCTGAAATTGCATTCGATTAACATGGCCAGTTACGCCACAAGTTACGAAAGAGATCATCAAAACACTTTTGCCCTCTGTGTTTAGTTTTGCAGATTGGTTAATTGAGTACATATATATTCCGACTTGTAGGCTTGATCTCAAGGATCCGCTTATAAATCGCCGTCAAGTAATGAACATATACACACAAAAGATTTATTAACGAAGAGGGAAATATACCTAGGGTAAGTTACAGGAATCGAATCCACCGCCTACAGTTCGCAAGCTGAAAGCGCAGTAGGAATTCCACGGAAACCCCAGCCTTACAGGGGTAGGTAATTGAATTAATGTCGCACTGGAGCAACACAGCAGGCTATTGATGACGGTTCAGGATCAACCCCGAAGGGAGAGATCCGAGAACAGCACCTCGTCATTTTGAACCACGGTCAGATAACGACCCAGCTTTGCAGAAGAAACCATACACCCAAGAAATTAGAAATACACCCAGGGTGAGTTACAGACTCGTAGCGTAGTGGACTAACCCACTGCCCACGAAGGTCGTGAGTTAAGTATAGGTACAAGCGATTGAGAATACCTCTATAATTGATGGAATTCCTGAATATGAATTCAGAGCATTCATAGCAAAATGTAAATACTAGTATAAGATATTTTCAGTGAACAAACCACCGGAAGATGAGAATTTCTTGTTAACCCATGCTCTCGCTCCTAGATAATGGAGTTACTTTAAAATGTAGCCAAGTGACGCCACTTTTGGAATTCGTACTGGAAACATGTTCTACTACAAAAACGCATGTACATTTAGCTTTATACAAAAACTGAAACGGTCAACCCACACGCGTTGTGAATACAATTGTGACACGTTTGACAAGTCACCTTATCGTTGATTTAAACTAAGTTAACCGCTTAAGATCCACAGTTTTATTTCACTCAGACCATTTATATTTTTACAAATTCAGAAACTTGTATTTCAGACGGGAAAACCTAATAGTAATTTCGCAAAAGAAAGGACCCGAAATGTTGGCGCATGATATATATTTTTAAAATTTGAAACGTTTTTGAGATAACACGAATTATTTCTAAGCACAAATTGTAATTTATGTCCAGATTTCGCACACAGAACAAAAGAAGTTCAAATGAATAAATTGTCTTTAAACAAAAAAATACTCATTTACTACTTTTTACCGATGTTTCCGAACAATTACTATCGCCCGTTGTGTTGCTTCAGTGCGACCAACAAACCAACCAACCAATTGCTCTTTGACTTGTTAGATTTCTGTTCAAATTGTGTTTAAACCACTGCTTGAACACCTTATACCTTCAGACTTCACCGGAAAGGCGGTCCGATTCCGATCTGAATGAGGTCGTAGCCCCACGTAATATGAGAGCTATACGATTGAGAAAAGATACGAGGAAAAAGTCCGGTCTATTTTGATTGCGAATCCTTTTAGAAAAACGAATGGAGTATCTTGATCAGTTTCGCATTTCACTTCATAACTGGCCTTTCTCTAACTGCTCTTAGAACTTAATACGCCCTGTGCTTATTAAATGCAGCTTTCGTGTTTCTTGATTTTTTCTATTTATGAGTCATGAATTTCATATCTTTTTAAAAATCCATTTAAATGAATATAAGCATCGATATACACATTTAATACCACCAAATGAAATAAAAATTAATTAAAAATGCATAGCAGCATCTCGTGTACTTCTCACTGGTGTTAATTCATTTCAAAGCAAAACGGACACACATTAGTCATGTTACCACAATTAGCTTCTGAACATCCCTTTCAATTGTATTCCATTTATTTCTTCAAAGTTATTCGGTATTTTTTTGGTCTAAACCTATTCCCGCATTCACCCACATTTTCTTCTCTTTGCTTTCTGTAATCAGACTGCTGAAAAATTGCATTCGCTAGCTGTTCGGTGTAGTTTAGCAATATTATGCAGCTCCATACCTCAAATAAGCATATTTAAATTAAGCGGAAAAATCCTTATCGGTTAATTTTGCATTGTCTATATCCGATGTTGTCATTCGTCAAAAAATACTGTCGATTTCTGTGCATGTACGAGGGTAAGTCAAAAATTACCCGCTATTTCTCTAACACATATTTAGGTTTGTCACACTGCCTTCTGCGCATGCATGCTTAGAGTTGATACTATTGTGGTCACGTTACCGAGAAGTTGAACCTTGATAGCGTCATTTTTCTTGCTTCTGCTTCAGTGTAAACATGGCCGCTCCGCTAGCAGTGTGCACAATAGAGCAGTGATCCGATTTCTAGTGTCGGAAGGTGTGCCAGGGGCTGAAATTCATCGGAGGCTTACAACACAATACGGGGACAGTGCTCTACCACGTAGAAGTGTGTAGAAGTGAATCGAGAAGCTTAAAAGAGGCCGGACAAGCGTGATGCACGTAGGAGCAGGACGCCCGTCAACCTCCACCACTGACGAGACGATTCAGCAAGCTCGAGAAATGGTACTGGCAAACCGGTGAGTTACCATTGACAATGTAGCACTTTCTCTGCAGGTTAGATGGTAAGAGAAGTGGGAAGCTGTGCATAAATGGTTAGCCGACTAACTGAAAACCTTCTTGGAGGGAATACGCAAGCTTGTGGACCGCTGGACCAAGTGCATCGAAAAGGAAGGAAACTGTAGGAAAATGACGAACTTGTTCAACACCTACATTTGTGTAAATAAATTTAAAAAATAAAGTGCGGATAATTTTTGACTTTCCCTTGTACGTTAGTGAAAGATTAATGTTGATTAAGTCATTTTTAATTAAGATTCTAGAGTCCCACAGCTTGATGTTGATTAAGACATTTTTAACTAAGATTCTCGAGACCCACAGTCTTCTCTGGAGTTCACAGCTGAAAACAAAACAGCTGGTTCGAAAGCATCATGAGAGGAATCTTTATGTTTCAATGTGACTGTTTCTCCTAACACTGTTTACAATTCTTGGCAACGCCGTTCTAACGATTCCTAGACATTAAACCTTACGCATTATAAACGTCTAATCACCGTAAAAATGTGTTTCGGCAGAGTTAAACTACTTGCTTAAAGAATCCTTTTTACATTGAGCTACAATGCTCCTTCTTCCCAACGATCTCCCACCTTTGACCTATGTTGTTTCTGGAGGCATAGGTCTGTTTTCGAAAGCTTGTGTTCACACCAGCCGAATCATTTTTCTTTTCAAATATTCTCACGGTCGGCATGCTTCTATCTCTGTTTCCCTTCTGACCTCGTTCGGGAACAAGCAAATTACCTGCTCCATTGCAATGTTCTTTACTCATTCTTTTCTAATATTCCTCTTCCCGTGTTTCGCATTTTCTTATATAAAAACTTTTCATCACACTGCTTTGGATTATATACTTCAATGCGATACCATGGAACTATGTCCAGTTACAGCTCTAGATTTATGAGGATGAAATGTAGATGTGGAGTTTTTTCGTACATTATCCATTTGAATGTCATTTTCAGGTGAGTGGATAGTATTCCTTAGAATCATGGAACTCAGCCTACGCTTCCCAATTCAAACTAAGTACTCAAAATTCTTATTTTTTGCAAAAATATCATTTGCCCCACGCCAAAAACACGTATTTCAGATTTATTGGCCATTTTCATCAAAGTTCATTTTCTAATCTGCTTTTCGTTGTTTTATAAAATGTTTTGCAATGTTTTATATAGCAAAAGTACGAAATCTTATTCAGATTCCCTGAATTTGCATACACTGTCAATATCACAATTTTTTCAAGTGTCAAACCTTGAAACGTTTTCTTTTTCTATGTCCAACCACGTCGGCCCTCGGAACTACAAGGGGCGAATTGGCGGCAAATTTGTAACAGAGCACACAGTGGGAACAGGAACTATAACAGGAACAATCACCAACATCCATGAGCTTACAAACCGAGATTCTAATCCGAGACCTACTGGGTGGCAGACAAACCCTATGGCCACTATACATGTTAGGCGGGAAAACGCTTTTTTTCTTGAAACAATCATTTTGTAGATTCGAGTTTTTGGCTGGAGCTGACGATTTCTCTTGAATTCGAACAAAGTTGTTGCAATCAACCCTAAATGTGAAACTGAATTTTGAAATATCTTTTTCGGAGATAATTAGACATGGATTGTTAAATAGGATATGGGTCACTGGTAGGAACCCTCAAAGTGGTACAGGCATTTTTAAAAGTTGGTACCACTAGCTAGATGAATTCATCTGTAATTCCATATTGATGTCCTCGACATGGAGTTCTACCTCCCCGAATGGGCAGCCTTCACCGATGGCCGAACGATGCAACAGAATTCGCCTTGATTTCCTGTGCCATAAACTGTCCAGAATAAGGCCCAAATTTTGATTAATATCTTGCAATGACCTTTGGTGAATGACTTCACTTTTTGGTGCATGTTTCATACGTCGGAAACGAGACATGTGATTTCTTTGTTGACATTTTTAACGCTGACATGAATTATGTATGAAGGGCGGGATTTTTTATGTAGCTTCCTGCATTTTCTTTTTCGGACATTGCTTTGCTTTGATTCACGAGTGGAAATGTCTGTTCTATTAAGCACTGAGGACTAAATCGGGTCTAGCTGAAGGTGAAAAGTTATTACTCAATATTGAGGTGGGCTCACATTTTTTTCTCAATAAAATGAAACCTTGATATTAAATATTCTTAGATAGTGTATAAAAGTTTTTACACTGTGATTCACTTCACTTGCGTCATTTCGTCGATTTATTTTATTTTACGCGAGATATTTATGCTTAGAAGTTCTTTTAACAATAGAGATTGTAAAAATGGTTATATCTACAACTTTTGATGCATGCTAGTCAGATATATTTGTATGTTTGCATATTTTATTGATACTTGTATAACAGGGTCGTTCCTGAGTGGTGTGCTAGGCGTGCACTTGCACGTAGTCTGAAAAGTAGGGTCGGCCGAAAGGGGTTCAGTATGCCTCCAATTTTAAATAAACAGGCCCAGCTCAATATCATTAATTTTATATATCTTCGATCTTTGTAGGTTCTTTCTGCGATTTTACTATAATATACTTTTGAATTAGAGTATTTTGTTCTTAATTTACATTACTATATTTAAAAAGCACTCATTGAAAGGAAAGGGATATTTTGAGAGGGGAGCGCACGGAGCTTGAATCCTTTCTGGAATGATTTTGGAATTAAAAAGCCATCAAAAACACATTAGGAAAAATTGAGGTTTCGTACATCACAGGTAAAACATTCGTCTGAATTTGTCAATAGTCAGAAAGCAGACGAAAAACCCCCGCAATACTCATTAACATTACTGCATTTAGGGAACCGGGAGAAAGAAGACTGGACCATCCGCAATTATTTTCTGAATACATGCTTGACGAGGACATAGTTTAAGAAAATCAAATGTTTTTGATAAGAGGGGTTGCTGAGATTTGTACGTGAGGAGTTCAGACCTCCGGAACAACCCTGCTTGCGAAACATATTTAAAGATCAATAATACATATTTTACTGTTCATTTCGTACATCGTCAAACATGCATAGATGATCAGGTGAACAAGGATCCATTAGATATTTTTATTTTGGAGACGTTATTTTGATCGAGTTTCAGTAAAAATAATAAACACACAAAATTTCTGAAATATATCTCTTGGCATATTTCCATCGCTAATTAAAATATCTAACGCGATGTAGAAGAAAATAAGTAGCTCTGTTTAAACAAAGTTCAGACCTCTCTTAAGTATCATAAAATGGGAAAACGTGATTTTCGCCTTTTAAGGTATGCTCAAAGATTTCATCTGAGGTTTGGAAGGATCGCTATTATTTTATCAGCTGTTCTTTATAACTGAACTCGCATGGAATGCAACCATTCCAATCAGGTATTGCGAAAGTATGCGCTCGCTTTTATATGATCGTCATTTATGTCATGCAATGCATGGATATTTGAGGAAATAAATCTCTCATAATATGAATTGCCTGCAGTTTTGTAAGTTTCCTCATCTCAATACTCAAGCGACAAATTTTCAAATTTCGTAATAGTCTCAAATATTCTCTGTGAAAGAGGATAATCCAAAATTACATAATTGAAATTATTAAAAAGGATGAAATTATTAACAAATTTCAGATAAACTTTCTTGATATAGTTTTTGGCAAAAAAGAAGCGTATTTAATTTTTATAAGAATTAATGTCAAATTAGTCCACTAATCAATCGTGGTTTAAAATTACGAAGTGTTGTCCTCGCATCTTTCCCTTCAGAATTGATCCCGGACCGTCGCCAATAGCCCGTTGTGTTGCTCCCGAGTGGAACGTAAATTCGATTGCCTACCTACCTAGCACTAATTAATTTTATCAAGCTAATGGTGTAGAAGTCAGCGGTAATGACTTTTTGGAATCTGGTGAAGACTAAAGAACTTCCTTGGTACTTATGAAATTTTAAATTTTTTTAGTTTGGTATGAGTCATAATTTATTAAGGGTACGAAATACTTAAAAAAAATTAATATTTAAAATTTATGGGAAAGACTTCTGTCAGTAGACGATTTGTGTAGACACTAGTGGGAAGTTAAGTTACTGTTATGAGTTTGAATAACTTCCATCTTATTCTCTTGCTATAATAATTTCATTTCATATTAATCTAACAATAAAATCAAATAAACCTAAGTTTATTTAACAAAATATTTTTGACTGCCAATTAAATGGCCGACTCGCTAATTCCAAATAAAAAAATATCAATTTCATTTTATATCAATCATACACTTAAAATATATTGTATATTTCATTTTATCATGAGTTTTTGTAATATGCTCCTTGTAAGAATTGAATTATTCCTACATTTCATTTCATTTTTTGATACGAAGTATTAATTTCTAAACATCTTTAAAACTATTGTTTGTTATTTCCAATACTATTTGAATAAATAATAGTTACCACTAAAGCTCACACAAGTTTTAAGATCAGACCTAAGAACTGGATCATTTCGTAATCTTTCCACCAACCTAACAGTTTCACCGATTAAGCGTTCATTCTTCTGTTGAAACCCATTGAAGAGTGTTAATGTGAACTATTAGGTAATATGAGGCATTTAAAATGCATCAACATGAAATGCGGAAGAATAGTTTCTAGAGGAGAAAGACCTACTTTTGAGGCATTTTTCAACTTTCCATTCAGACTGGGGCACACCGCTATTGAAAGGGGTTAATAGCTTCCCATTAGGGTCTATACTGGCCTCATTCGAAGAGGGAGCAATGAACCAATAGAGCCTTGAGGTACTCTTAAGTCTTAAAGCAAAAAAATATACCTCAGTTTGGTCATGGCTGTCTCAATTGTATGGTCATGGCTGCCTCAATTGTAATCCTCCAAAGATCTCAAACCTTTCAGTGAATATTTTTTCAGGTTAACCCTTTCCTTTTCCAAATCATGACGCACAGCATACATCATAAAAGGGTGACGGTAAAAAATCTTCGATATAAGATCCTTCCGATCCCAACCGAATTCTTCAAGGATCGTTATGCAACTTCAGTGAGACTTACCTTTTGTGAGCATTGTTGTGGCTCTACATATCGGAAGGCATTGTCCAAAATGTAACAATAAGACTGCTCCCGATTTTTATGTCCAGTCCAGTCATCGGAAGGGGGGTGCAGGGAATGTGCAAAAGATGCACCCTACCGAAGAGAGGAGAGGGAGATGACCCATTGGCCTCTTGACTTCTTTGTTTCCTATGCATACCTTCCGCGTCCATCACAATGGGAAGTATGCTCAAAGAGCGCATTGTAAAAAAACTTGGGGAAGACTTGGGTGTGAAATGGGGGGAGGCGGAGGAATTCACGTGCCGATTCATCTTTTACATACAATGATTCAGTGCATTGAAAAGCGTTTCTCGCATGCAAAAGGTGGTTCACAAAGGAGTGCGATCTCTTATTGTTTATTGACTATAAAATTAACCTATCTTTGTGACATGCAAGGATGGTTGGTTGGGTTGGATTTTTTGGCGCAAGGGCATATTTGGCCAAACTGCGCCAAACAACTTCAAGTATATGGACATACACATGGGGAAAGTTTTTGCTGATGCAGAAAATAAAAATATACAAGGAATTCGTGCACATATCGTTTCTCGAAATACTTTAGCACAAGGCTACCTAAACCGAAATTGGTTGGTTGGTATTTTGAGTTTTATGGCGCAAGGGATATATTTGGCCAAGCTATGACAAACAAGTCAACGTTACAGACAACGTCAAGTAATGGACACACATACAGAAGGAAAGTTTTACTGACCTAGAAGAGGAAAATGCGCCCATATTAATTTGCAGGAATCGAACTTGTACCGCCTACAACTTGCAGGCTGCTAGGGCAGTTAGCAAACCCACTGAGCCATAAACCGAAATCGAAATGTCTGAAAAAGTGTTTGGTATCAAAATCAAGTATAGTTGACTCTCACGTTAACGAACTCCCATTTTAGCTTCCAGTCCCGATCCAATATCATAGAACACGTTATTCCCTTTTAACGAACTTTTCGTCGGTTCCTTAGGGATTAAAAAGAAATGTCGATTGCATTTTTGTTTTAGATGGTAGTGGATTTGGTATGTCGTTCTGCGATCATTTTTTGCTACTCGAAGGCTAATTAGATTGGACCTACAGCTTAAAGCGTATTCTGAACATTTACGCTCGGGTGTGGTAACGGACCGTTGCCACTAGCTCACTGAGTTACTCCAGTGCGACGTTAATTAAAATATCGTACCTACCTACATACCTACCGAACATCTACGAACATGGATATCTACGAACATGGTGCAGACTGGGATTCTTTAGTCGCTGTCACATTAGATACTTTTAATTTTCAGTTGGGAATTTTGATCGGAAAAATATCTAGTTCGGCAATTACATAATGTCTACTCGCGTAACGGAACCCACTACGTGATTAACTGCTCTCTGGTGTACTAGTCGTGTTTAGACGAAATTTTAAGTCAGCTGTAATCAAACACATTTAACAACTGTAATAAAATGTTTATAAATATTTTTTTGAAGTTGAACGGAGCACATGGCCCCATAGGGGCCTTAATCTCCAGTACGATAGGTGGGTGGCTTTATTGTTGGTGCTGTCAGGTTAAATTGGTTTCTGATAAATAATTAAGATTAAGAGGCTGTTTATTGAATTTAAAATGAAAGTTAAGTAAAGCATGAGTGTGAAAGGATCTAAAGCTTCCTCTGCCGTGGCGTCCTCGATGTTATCACCCGATCAAGTAGCGCCCTTAAGCAGAGGAGCCTAATATCTTCTTTTGAAGCAATTTCGTACCAGTGAGAATGCAGGAATGTTAAACAATCCCTGTTAAGACTAAAGGGTGGGTTGGATCAATGAGAATTTTGAAAAAGAATTAAAGGATGGATTTAATTTTTTAATAATTTTTTTCTCAGTTTGTTTTAAACTAATTTATCTTTAACAGGTACGTTATGTGTTGACTGAAGCAAACTGGGGTAAGTTCTTGACAATTATCAAGAGCTTTCAACACGAATTGACGTTTTATTTTGAAACAGATAATACATATACTATATCATAGTGCCAATCGAATCATCTAGATCAAGTCTAATTTTTATGAAAGGCTTTTTAAAACTTTTTTTAGTTAACATTATTCTTACGAATGGAAGAGAAAGTAAATAAAGATAACTAACTGTGCGTGTGATCATTTTATAACGGAATCCAGACTAATGACGATTCATTTCACGCAATTTCGTTCATTGCTCTCCTTTTCAGTGGAAAAACAATTTATTGTCAAATGTGATTTAAAATAATATGCAATTTTAAATTGAATTATTAAATATTCCGTAACTTTTTAATAAATGGAATGTCTTTCAGGCAGTGTGTCCGAAGGGTTTAATTCACATTTGTCATACCTATCTGCTATCTGAGCAGAAGTGTTTCTTTTAATGAATCAACCACTTTTATTGAGAAATAAATTGACGTGTTTAATACCATGTGCTACCGAACTCGTTTCCTTATGTGCAAGAATCGTGTTGCTTTCTCTTGACTTTAATTTTGCTATCCATCGAATCCATCACGTTAGTTTCTTTCTTTATTGTGCTTTAGAGCCCCTGATTGATTGTTATCGAAACCCATTGTTCGTTTCAGGGTGGCGACGTTAGTTTATCCAAAGGGTGAGAGAATGCCCTTCGGCTTTGCAAAGTCATCGACTTAAATACAAGTCTGGCGTCATTTGTCTATCGTCTAAACAATCCATAGTAATTTTTTATTGAGAAATAGAACCGTTATCCATTGAGGTTTTACAGAATTACTAAAGTGACATTGCAGAATTAGTGTATCATTTTCTAGGTTAAAGGCGTATACGAATGGTTTTTTTTTAATCAAGAACTTTTGAATTGCAATAATATCGTAATAGAAATATAATGTTTTTTAGAAATAAAAGGTTTTTTCCTAGACGATGTTTTTTCTTCTACTTGTAGTTAACTTTAGCATTAGAAAATGAAGAGTGTGTAAAATATGTAGATGAAGTTATTTATTATTATTTATAGGGAAGTGGCTGTATATTTAAAGAACACATGCTGAGCTGTTATATAACTAACCCTGTTTATGAAACTTTAAATCAACATAGATAAATATATCTGAATGGCTATTTCAATAGAAATAGAATTTAAATTATGATATTTTTTAGTTTGCTGGTATAACAAAGTAATAGTTCGATTAAAATTATAAATTTGGAATGTTATACATAAACTACGACTTGACATCGTTCATTTTTATAGTTACGATAATTACTAAACTATCTTTGTCAATAGAAAACCCCATAAGATTAAAATTGGTTACATAGTTTCGTACTTTTTAAAATCAATTCGCGATTGGATGTACGCATCATTAGGTACTGCGACAATAACATTCTTGATGAATAGATGTGATTATGATATAAAAACTGATTCTCCCGCAAAATAAACAAATTAGTGAGCATCCAAATCTCTTAGGGGGAGGGGCGCTGTGGCTCAGTGGGTTTTCCTACTACGGTAGCAACCTGGAATTGTATGCGGCGCAGGTTCAATTCCTCCCTGAATGGATTTCTCTCTTCTTTGCCAGTAAAAACTTTCCTTACATGTGAATATCCTTTTCCTTGACTATGTTTGGCGCAGCTTGGTCAAATATGACCCTTGCGCCATAAAATCCAATCAAATCTCTTAGGGGACACTTTTCAGGTGATAACAACCCCAGCAAGTAACGTTTCTAACCAATGTAGCAGTATCACAATTGTACAACAAATCGCGCTGTAAAAATTTTTAATTGTGGGTGTTGCCAATAATACGATTGAAAAGAGATACGAAAAACAATAAGTAGACCCTTTAACCTCAGGCTAGTTACGTCTATGCACTCGGCAATGTTGATGTCTTCAAGGTTTCTTTGTGTAATTTTTAAAGGGCGTATACCCAAAATAGAGCTCTGCTAGAGTTCTGCATTACGCCCTCTCTTATTCTGTATTCTTAGCATCTTGAACAAGAAACAAAGGATTGGCGTTTGTTCCCCCTTTACAGTCTTTGATCCCATTCAGTTTTGGGTCACATGTTTGAGCAGGGTGGACACAGCTGCAGCAGAGTGGATAAAGGGCTGCGCGTGTTTCTATCCTTTTTTTTATATATATAATGACTGGACTTGGTATGTCGTCTTGGAGATGTGATTGGGATGCGAAAAGAGAAAACCTTTGGGTATATCATCTGTTCTCGCGCGTTTAATGCATTCGATTTTTTTTCTGTTTATGATTTAAAGAACGTCTAACTTTTTATCAGACCCGAATCGATGAAAGTGTAAGAGTTCTTCATGATATCAATTTGAAAGTGTGTCATTTGGCTTGTTGCCCAACCCATCAAGTTTTTGCTACACAAAGGCTAATTGGATCGATTAAAATATGTGAGTGAAATCATAAAATGTATTGAAGCTGACGCTGTCATTCGCAATGGAAGATGTTTGACAATTGCTGTATTTTATTTAATTTGAAACTCTGTCAGGAACCTTGAAGGGGTGTGCTTGCTGAGGAGGGATTTTTAACAAGGTGATCAGAGTGGTGGGATTATACTAAGCAATATGTTATCTTTTTTCGAATAATAGCAATAGCAACAATAATGTTCATAGTCCGACTCTAGCGAGTTGAGTCACGTGATTTTGAATGAATCTTTATCAGTATAGCGTCGAGTAACATTGATAACTGGGATGTCGAGATTGAATCGAAAGCGAAAAAAATCTTATGCTTAGTTTTAGACAATCTTATGAGCCAACTAGATTTGCCGTTGTATCTGTTCCTTAAGCACAACAAAATACAAATTAATTTTAGTCCTAAAGGCACAGTAGTGTTCAATCTTGGCAACTCGGTGTATATGACCCAAGCGCTGTCTTGGAGCTTGTGGCTTTTTAAAAAGGCGGGGAAATGAGGGAGAACAGTGAGAAAATGATAAACCGTATGCAAGGACACACTGCGCATATAAGCTTGACTAGATGCTAGACTCAGTAGGAAGCATGGGCTAAGGAAAAACAGTGTGATGAATATCCATGCGCATGACAAAAGCCATTAACTAATCATGGTAAGAAACTATCTGAAGCTAAAAGTCTTGGGGCTTGGCAAAGGCTTGGGCATCCTCATTCCCTAAATGGATTTGTGTGTGAAAATCAAGGACGTTAAAATAGAAAGTGACATTTCACTCAGTTTCACGTTTAAAATGTCGCTTTTTTGCTTCAGATTTTATCGCTTACCGATATTTGTTTATTTTTGCCATATAATTATTTTTTTTGGGGGGGGGGACTTTCATGGACGATACGCCACAGGTCTACGTTCGTTTGATTACGTTAATTACGTACGTTAAATTGAGGGACAGGCTAAGTGTATGTATGCTGTGCTTCCTCAAAATTATTACTCCTTTTCTAGAAATGGTCCCCAGGGCCATCTGTCTTCTCACCGCAGCAGCACTATACAATTTTCACAGGTATTCCTGGGAACATGGGACATGACGTTCAGTGGACTGCGGCATCAATATCCTTCCATTCTTAAAGGCCTCGGACACCTCCATGTGTCGTCTATCCTTCCAGTCCCCCTCTTTTCCCCGAAATACAATACTCTCTCCTAGACAAGTCACAAGACCTCCACATACTTTCAACGGGGGATCAAAGGGTTCCCTTCCAACCGACATTCCGCTGTGTTCAGTCGAAGAACCTCCACTGTACGAGTACCCATATTTCAACTTTTAGGTTTGAACTCTGCTCTTCTGTTTTGAGCGTTCGTTGTTGTTCGTTAGCTTTTGCTGATGTTAAACGATCGTTTGAAAGTGCTTCACGTGTGTCCCAAATCTTACCATCTTACCGTGTACTGGCCTCTGCCTGCTTAACACCTCCTACAGGTTGGATCCTATAGAAAGTGTTGACCTGACCAGATACACATTTCTCTCGCTTTGCACTTTCCATCTTTTAGTGTACTGTAGTGATTAAGTTGTTACTGTACATCTTTGTTTCCTATATCACTTTTACTGTACATCTTTGGTTACTGTAGTAGCTCTTCTGTCACGAAGCGATCTTTCATGCCAGAAGACTTTCGGCATGAAAGATCGGCAGTCGGCACTGGGTTAGAACAGTCCTACCATATCGTAGTAGTATACCCCCCCCGTATAGGACACGGAAGTGACGTCATACCACGTGACCCGAAGTGGGCGGGGCCAAGTGACGTCACAGCGTGACGTCATCGAAAAGCGGAAGTGACGTATGGTTTGTTTACATTTTGGACTTGGGAATTTTTTTTTTTGTCATCGACTTCGTGCAGGCGTTGAGTTGTTTCAAGATGGCGTCGTTTCGTTACCATGGTGACGAATCACTCGTAGTGTCATCTGGTGGAGAAATTCGAAACTCTATTATTTTTAATTAAAAAGCAATTTGGTGGATTCGAACCGAGGACCATAGGATCCGAAGTCAAGCGCGCTATCCGTTAGGCTGTAAGAGAGTTAACTTACGATGGTGAATTAATGTAGTGTTTATTTCTCTTTCTTTTGGACTTGTATTTTTTCTTAGTATTAGGAATGCGTTATTTTTAGAAAATGGTTTGAATAATTGCATAGGGGTTTTAATAAATGCTTTTTCAAAACGACTTATGGCGCCATCTAGTGATTTTAAAAGTAATTAATCTAAGGAACGAATTGATTTCTTAATGGTTTTACTTTATTCATGACCAGTGACGTCAGTGTGTTTACGTTTGGGCCTTGGATTTTTTTTCGTTATTCGTACCGCCATCTAGTGTCATTTACTGGAGTGAATAGAATAAAATCCTAAGAAAATAAAAAATATTTGATATTTTGTTGGGGGCTCGAACTTAATACAAAAGTACTCATGGTCGAGGGTTAGTTGAATGACTATAACCGTTCGGCCACGAATACCTATTCTACAGAGATTTAAATGTTTAGAGACCTTTTTTTTTTTTTTTGAGAGTTGGCGCACGCGTGACGTCAGTGTGTTTACGCTTGGGACTTGGATTTTTTTCCTTCTGAGATTTCGATGTGACGTCATATAAAGTAAAGTTGAGTTTTAGGTGTCCTGCTTGTGGGGGAAAACATTTAAGCAAGAGTTGAGTTGTTTTTTATGGGAATGGAGCTGAGTAGGTTTTGTAAAAAAAAATTTTGTTGATGAATGGCAACACCCAAACTTTAAGTAGCACGTTAGAACATGAATGCGAGTGGCAAGCTGATGCAATCATACCGGTTATAGGGTAGGAATGTTGCTATTTGTTGAAGACCAGGTAGGAGGGATTTTCTTAGTATCACGTGATTATTCAAGCTTCTCTGATTGGTGGATTAATCTTGTGCTCTTGGGAAGTAAGTTATACCCCCTCAGAAATCATTTCTATCAGTGGCTGCAAGGTTTGTTGATCAGTTTCAGAAGTAATTTTGCATTGAAAAGACTATGAAGCGAAATTCTGTTCAGTCTAGCCCTATGAAAAAAACTCGTATTGCTGAAAAGAGTGCATTGTCTGTTCTTGGTGAAAAACCAAAAATAAAGACAAAGTCTTTACCTATGCCTGGGGAAGAGCCAAAAATAACGATGGATTCGCTGCCTGATACGATGTTACACCTTGGAGACAACATGTTCCTGCTTGTAAACAAGTTCACTGGACTTACCAGAGTCCATATCAGGAAGTACGTTACGGATGAGAGTGAAAGCTTACAGCCCACGAAGGAAGGTATTTCACTTTCGCCAAAAGTGTGGGATTCTTTTATAAGTAAAGTGAATAAATATTTCACTTTTGGTACTGTGGAATCTGCTAAGATTCTTGAAAGAGACCTGTGTATGTCCAAAGAAGTTGTGGGAGACACGACATTTCTCATTCTGCAAAGACTGTTTCGCAAAAGTGATATGTCATTTCATTTTGTGCCCGAACGTGTTGTGCTGTGTTGGGAGCAGATCTTTAAAATCTGCGAAAACTACCAGCGTGTTGCTGAACGTGTAAATACTTCACTATTCACCTACTCCTTGTATTATTTCGTGAGACACGAACTTGAAAAGTGTTCAACATTTAATTCCGAAGAAACTTACAACGGTGACCCTGACAATCCAGAAGGGGTGGATGAAATGAAATTAGCCTTGTGTTCCCACTTAGAGGATATAATTTCAAAGAACATATCTAAGCATGTGGATTGCTTCGGATGTAAGAATTACATTGTGAACAACATAGCTCATACCTGTTTAGATACGAGTAAGGAAGATTCTTTTTCCATGCATTTTACTTCCATTCTTTACAGTATTGATTGGCGTGATTTTGCTGGGACTTTTGTTCAAAAATATAGTACTCAGTTAAATTTTAGGTATTTGATTTTCCAAGGTGACTTTTTTGAATGTTTGAATGTAAATGAACTCATGGAGTCCGTGCGACAAATGTATGTAAATACCGATTGTATTCCTCCATATTTTTCATCAGTGTAATGTATTTTTTTTACTTTTATTACTTATAAATAAATTTTGTTGATTCTTATTACCCCTGAGTGCGTTTTATTTAGACTTTTATCTTACTTGTTAATGTGCATATGTTTGACTATATGTTTGACCTATTTAGTGTTTAATTTGTTATTGCATAATTGTTTTAATTATTATTTTTTAAATATTCTTTAGTTTAGCTACATAATTTTAATAGTGAAATTCTGTTCATAAAGTGAATGTAGGAGAAGTATATAAATACTGTGTTTCTTATAATTTAACAGTCATTATGAATATCAGCTTTAGGTTAGACCACAACCGCTGCTGCAATGGAAGAAATTCTGAATCAGACATATCGGAATCCCAAACTCCCCGGCAGCTTTGGTGGTATCAATGCTTTACAGCGTGCTTTAAAAGGTCGCGTGAAAAGAAAACAGATAAAGAATTGGCTACAAACGAAAGATTTGTATACTTTACACAAGCCTTTACGGCACAAATTCCAGAGAAATCGTGTAATAGTAGGAGGATTAAACGATCAGTTTCAATCTGATTTAGTGGACATGCAATCTCTCGCCCCTCATAACGACGGGTATAAGTATTTACTTACTTGTATTGATATTTTGTCTAAATATGCATGGGCCATTCCTCTGTTAGATAAAAAATCTGCAACTATATTGAGCGCTTATGAAAAAATATTTTCCGAACGTACTCCTCAATCCTTACAGACAGATGCTGGGAAAGAGTTTACCAATAAACTAGTGCAAAATTTCTTAAAAAAGAAGAAAGTTCATTTCTTTACCACACATAATTCAACAAAAGCTTCAATCGTTGAACGCTTTAATCGTACCCTTAAAACTAAAATGTGGAAATACTTTACTGAAAAAAATACGAAAAGATATATTGACGTCATAGACCAATTGATGCATAGTTATAACCATACTTGGCATCGTAGTATTAAAACAGAGCCTTCATCAGTGACATTACAAAATGAAGGAAAAGTATGGGATACGTTATACGGTCAGCAAACTGTTGCAAAACAGAGCAGTTCAGAATTAAAGGTTGACGATACTGTTCGTATTAGTCGGGAGAAAATGCACTTTGAAAAAGGATACGAACAAAACTGGACAAAAGAAATTTTTACTATCGATAAAATAATACATCGGATACCTGTTGTGTATAAACTGAAAGATTTAGCAGGGGAAGTGATACAAGGAAGTTTTTACAAAGAGGAATTGCAAAAGATCTCGGATTCCGGATTTTATCCAGTAGAAAAAGTTTTAAAGAAAAGAAAGCGTCAGGGGAAAACGGAATACTTTGTGAAATTTCAGGGTTATCCTGACAAATTTAATGCTTGGGTTGAAAATGTCAAAATGATATAAATAGAGCTGTCACCGTACTTACCTTCTCATTTTCACTGTACGATGTCGTTCTACATTACACTTCCCAGCGATAGCTCTATCGAGTTTTATCCTGGCAACACAATGTCTCACTTCTACACGAAACTCCCTAAACGTCTGGAACTCTCAGGTGAATGGGAAGTAGGATTAGTTGAAATGATTTATCCCAGAATGTGGAATAACATCATTGATGGTGAAAATTCTTTTGAATATAATTTAGGAAACGGAGTAAAAGTTAATGGAAAAATAGCGTGCGGATTTTATGATTCTCCGATCGACATTTTAAATGCATTTCCAAAGCACATAAAAATTCAAATGAAATATAACAAACACACTAAAAAGGTGATGGTGCAGCTCACTAATGGTGCAACGGTGAAATTATCCAAGGGATTAGCTGAAAACTTAGGTTTTGAACCTAATAAAGTGATTGGAGAAAATTTTATTCCAGGAAATGGAGGCCCAGATACAGTAATCACTGAGAGTCCTTTCGTTGCGGATCCTAATGTTGATTTACATTTGTTGTACGTTTATACGGACATCATTCAGCCTGAATTTGTTGGTGGGATCTTAGCTCCTCTTTTACGAACTCTGACAGTGAAGGGAAGAGATGGTGATATGATTCAGGAACAATTTGAGAGACCTCATTATTTACCAGTTTCCAGAAAAAATTTTGACTCGATTGAAATCATTATAAGGACGCACACTGGTCGTTACGTCTCATTTGAACGCGGAAAGTTGATAGTGAAACTACATTTTCGCTTGAAACAAATCATATAAAAAGAGTGTTCCTTTCTGAATTGATTCATTTTTCATTTTCGCATTCAAGAAAAGAAGTAACAAAATGTTGGTTCCTTACACGTGTTGTAGTAAAAAGTTTGAAGATTATTATTCAGAGCAAATTGGAAATGGCTTGCCCTACTATAAAGGAGTTGTTTTTCAGAAAGGGCAAGGAATAGGAGGATTTTTTGCAAAACTATTTCGCAGAGCATTACCTTTTTTGATTAGTGGTGCAAAAACGATTGGAAAAGAAGCTTTACGGACAGGAACAATGGTTGCTAATGACGTGTTATCAGGCGAAAATTTCAAAACATCAGTTAAAACGCGTGCAAAAGAAACTGGGAAAAAATTAGCAAGAAAGGCGGTTAAGAAAGCAGATGAGATGATTGGTCATGGAAAGCTTAAAAGGAAGCGCAAACCCTCGAAACGTGTCATTTCATCTAAAGTCAGGAAGCTACAAGGACGTGATATTTTCGACTCGTAACACCATGGCTTTTCTACTAAAAGATTCTCCAGAATGTGTGAAATCAGAACTAGAATTATTCTCTTTACCTCCAACACAAACTGTCATCGAGAGAGGTCAGTGGGTTGAATTTCATCCCCTAGCTAATGTTTCTGGTGGAAGCCCTATCGAATTCAATGTCTCTGGAAGCGGAGACGAATACCTCGATTTGTCACAGACCCAATTATATGTTAAAGTTAAAATTTTAAAAAGTGACGGCAAACCAATCACAACTGAAAGTAAAGTAGGCCCTGTAAATCTCTTTCTGCATTCCATGTTTTCTCAGGTGGATATCAGTCTAAACGAAAGACTCGTTTCCTCCAGTAATAACACTTATCCATACCGAGCCATGATAGAAAAATTACTGAATCATGGTTATGATACTAAAACTTCTCAATTGTCTTCAGAACTGTTTTTTAAAGATACCGCAGGTCGTATGAATGTTTTTGATACGGCAGATGCTCAACCTAACGATGGATTTAATCAAAGGACAGAAATGTTTAAGCTAGGTGCATCGGTGGATATGATTGGCCGTTTGCACTTGGATATGTTTCATCAAGAGAGACTCCTTTTAAATATGGTGGATGTGAAAATTAAGCTTATACGCAGTAAACCGGAATTTTGTTTGTTGGGAGACGGGGAATTTAAAGTTTCGTTGGAATATGCTTCCTTGCTTGTTCGTAAAGTCAGAGTGAGCCCAGGTGTTGTTATAGGACATGCAAAAGGTTTGGAAAAAACAGCAGCTAAATACCCCATTAACAGAGTACTGTGTAAAGCTTATTCCATTCCGGCTGGTAATATGAGTTTTGTTCAAGATAACATTTTTACGGGACAGATGCCTAACCGCATTGTGATTGCCTGTGTCGATAACGACGCGTTCAACGGACACTATAAGAAGTCACCCTTTGAGTTCAAACATTACAATATTAATTTTATAGGAGTCTATGTGGATGGTCAGCCCGTGCCACATAACCCACTCCAACCAAATTTTGAAAAAGATCAATTTGTAAGAGCATATCAGAACTTATTTACGAATGCTGAAAATAGAGGCCTGTACCTCTCAAGGTCAGAATTTTCGAAAGGTTATTCTTTATTTTGCTTTGATTTATCCCCAGATTTGTGCGATGGTTCACATTTAAATCTTGTTCGACACAGTAACTTAAGAATAGAAATAAAATTTGGAACTACGTTACAGCAAACAATTTCATTGTTGGTGTATGCTGAGTTTGAAAATCTAATCGAAATCAACAAAGCTCGTAATATACTTTATGATTTTGGGAACTAATGAATTCATCACAGATTCATAGAATCTTATCTCGTGATTCTATTTCGGCGAGATATTATGGTGGTGTTTATCCCTCAGATAAGATACCAACTATTGAAAAGTTTCCCTCTGCCATAGTGCTCAATACTGATAAACACGATGAGACGGGTTCTCATTGGCTTGCTGTGTACGTTCAAGATAACAAGACTATTGAATTTTTTGATTCCTATGGATTGCCTCCCGACGCATTTGGAAAAGACATCGCAAAATTTGTCAAGAAATTTCAATATGTTCAATGGAACAAAGTTCCACTTCAAAGCTTAACGTCTAATGTATGTGGACACTATTGCATTTATTTTATTGTTAAACGATGTCAAGGATTTTGTATGAAATTTATTATCAATCAATTAGCAGGAAAGAAGAATGATTTTAGAATATTTCAATTTGTCAAAAAAAGATACGGTGTAACCATGATTTTTAAAAAATAATAAAATTGTTTTATTGCCAGATATATTGACTCATTTTTATTTACTTTTTCGATACTTTTTAGATGTGGTTTTATTTTTTTCTGACAAATGGTTTTTTGGGGTAAAATCCAAGAGTTTAAAAGGGTTGACGTAGGAAAAAGAAAACACTTTGTTAAAAATATTCACCAGAGTAAGTCGTACAAAAATGGAAAGCACAAAAAGTCAAATAATATTAGTTACATTACTTATTTTTTCCTACGTTGTTTTTTCTGCTTTTATTACTTGGACTTGTCTCAATTGGCCCAAACATGAATCATGCAGTTTAGAACAAAATAAAACGACGCTTGAAATCTATAAAATTTACCAAAAAATTGATTTAGTAGGATTTATTAAATGCAATGAATTTTCTAATTTTAGTTTTAACAACTCAGTTTGTGGGAAAACAGTATGTGAATGTGTTCATAATTCTTTAAATGTCTTTGAAAACCACTGTTTAGAATTTACTCAAAACATTGTTGATTCGTTCAGCGAGTGTCGTCTCGTAGCAAACACAATTAAAGGGTGCACAGACATGTTCTGCAAACTATAAAAGTGGAAACTTCAGCAATAAATTTATTATTTTAGAATATGGAACTCCCTAGACTAGTTCATCCTTCGACATGCCTCCTCAGTGGGCCTACAGGATCAGGGAAAACTGTTTTCGTAAAGAAACTGATAGATCACAAAATGTTCCATCCAATGCCTACACATATTGTCTACTGCTACGGAAGTTACCAATCTATTTTTAATTCTATGAAAAATGTTAATTTTGAAGAAGGTTTGCCCTCCAACCTCAGCTCCATTCGAGATGCTTTAATTATCATAGATGATTTGATGGTAGAGTTATCAAGTGATACTCGCTTAAGCAATCTTTTTACAAAAGGTAGTCATCACCGAAATCTTTCAATCATTTTTATTACGCAAAACTTTTTTCATCAAGGCAAAGAAATGAGAAATGTTCATTTGAATTCGCATTATGTAGTTCTATACAAAAATCCTAGAGATAAAAGTCAAATAACGCATCTAGCCAAACAAATGTTCCCCAGAAAAATCAAGGCTTTTCAAGAAATATTTGACGATGCTACCTCAACGCCCTTTAGTTATTTGCTCATTGACTTAAGACCGGAGACGACTGAACGGTTACGGTTACGTACAGGGATATTTCCTGGTGATAAACATTTCGTGTATGAACCTCGATAGGGCCATTAAAGCGGATACCTTCGAAACCTATATAAAACAAAGTGAAAAAGCAGAAAAAATCATTTCTATTTAGAATGCCTTCTCAGAAGGATGTGGTATGTTTGAAACTCTTACAGAGAAGCAGGAGAAAAGCAACTGTATTGAAAAATTGTCCAAACAGTCTCATTAAATCAGTTTGTGAATGTGTTTTAAACCTTTTAAAAGGAAATCTCCCTATTGATAAACGTACCAAGAATCGACTCGTACCATTTAAAAGAACTTTAAGAAAACTCGCTGAGAAAAGAGTACCTCTCTATAGAAAAAGACGACTTTTAGTACAAAAAGGTGAAGGATTTTTATCCTTTCTTATTCCAGCTGCTATAACCGTCTTATCATCTCTTATACATGGAACACAGTAAAAAGTTTGCACTGGTACCGTTAGACCGTATGGAAGAATTTGAAGAGGATCATCTGAGTGAATTAGATACACAGATTCAACACATCTTGAAAAAGAAAATTGTTGATCATGAAAAAGTAAAGTTGTACAGTCAAGCTTTACAAAAATATGTTACATTCCCAAATGCTAATACCATCAATCAACCCGAAGAACAGCCTATTGAGAAAGACCGTGACAGCAATTTTTATGTAGAAAAGAAGATCTTAGAATCTGTTCCTGTGAAACATAGAGATACTGCACGAAAAATCATGGACTTTTTCAAACAACATGAAATCTCTTGGAATTTAAACAGAGAACTTATGCTAAATCAAACAGCGATTCCTGATTCTGATGTTGTGCAACTTATCAACTTCCTATTGAGAAACAGAGTTCGAAAACCAGTGGCCTTTGAAAAATTTAAGGAAATATTAACATTCAACAATTTTCCACAAGACTTTGTGAAAAATACTTATTTATCTGATGTGAAAACAATGTATGCAAAACCTGAAAGGGGCAAGAAGAGAAAATCGTCTTATTCGAATGTCTGGTTGAAATTGTAACTTCATCATATCTTAGATTTAAATAAAAATATTTGTCTTTTTTCATTCTCGTGTTTTCTTTTTTGTTTTACAATAAATTATTAATAAAAAATTAATCTACCTAAAAAATGAAAAAAGATTTTTTTCTTCTACTTGGAAACATTTCCTACAACAATTTTATCATATTTGTGAAGAAAAAAAATAAACAAATGAATATTTAAAGAGGCAAATAGAAATTAACGAAATAAAAAATTGAAAGGACTTACCTTGTATATAAAGAACTTTACAGAAATAAAACCAACTCGATAAAAATAAACTATTTTTAATTTCAATCATATTTACAATTTTCTTTTCTTTTTCTTCCAAAAACAAACTCTAAAAATAATACAAAAAATATAGTTTTTCCTCAAAAGTTAATTTCCCCTAAAAATAACTAAATTAATTAAAAAAGGCTATACACCTCAGCTTCTTAATAACCGTATGGAAGGGTAGACATGTCTTCTTTCAGTGTCCTCTTATTGTAGATTGTTCTGTACAATTTCGTTTCCGCTTTGTTCAGGATCTTCCGCCGTTTTGCATCTCTTACAATCTTTGATGGATTGTATAAAGGTATGGAGGCTTTGGGATCCATGCTGCATACCAGATTTTTTACTGAATGAAAATTCAGTAGCTGAGTATTACGGAAGTTAAGGGTGAATCCCCTTACTTTGCAGCACGTTTTTCCTGTTGATGTTAAGTATGCATAATTCTTTGGTCCACCTAAAATATAAATATTGAATATAAATAAATGCAGCCGTAAAGTTTTAAATATGTTTTGTGACTGTCCTTATTGTTATTTTTTTTTAGTTAGATGTTTTATCATTTTAAAGAATTTCTCAGTGCTCTTTAACCCGCCCTCCCCCTGTTACACTCCCACTGAATTTCACATATATATATATATATATATATATATATATATATATATAGCTTACCAGACACAAACGTAGTGATGAAATCTCCTTTAAGTTCGTCTGTAAACTCTCCGAGGAAATTTCCAAGAGGTGGATCGTTAGTTCCATCACTGCTGTAAATGATAGAGTCCGTATCATGATATAATACGGCATGGTCCAACTTATCCATTTCAGAATACAGTTTAAGCCGTGCCCATGAAGTGGTAAAAGCAGCCAAAAATATATTGGTGACACTGTCTTGGGGAACAAAATCTTTGACAATATCCCAATGAATTGCGGCCGTTTCAGATGTTGCGAAGTATATGTCCTTGATCTGAAAAAAATTTAAAAATTGTATTGCGTATTTCAATGGTAAGACTTCATAAAAAGTAATTAAAATTTGTACTTTATAAATCAGTTTAAGACTATAAAAAAAAAGGAATGTACATTTTTCTTTGGGTCAGCTAATATCTTGTTAAAATCGGGTAGCGTATGAACGTAGGTAAGCTGGCCTTTATTTATGTTCATGCCCCACCTGCAATACACAAATGACATAATAACAATTGTATACAAAAAAAAAATAATAAGTAACTTTTGAATAATTAGAAAGTAAATTTACCTCCCCCAGAAGCTGTTTAATGCTAATTTAGCAACTTGTCGCCGTCCTGGGTTCATTGCGATGGCTGATGAATCAAGTTGTACACCCTCCCGTTCTTTATATTCTCTAATGTATTGGGCTCGTTGTTCATGTGATATACATTCCGCAGGCCATCCACTGCTCTCTTGCTTTATTTTCAAGAAAAGATCAATGTATGACTTAAACAAGGAGTCTGAGGACTCATGAAAATGGTATACCTCGAAAATCTAAAATAACGAATGTAATGTAATGTTAATAATATGTTCGAATCGTATAGTGGATAACAATTTACTTTACAATTAATTGCCTCTATGGGAACAATATAGTATCTGAACACTGTTCTTTTAAATTTAAATAAGAAAAATTATTACATACAAATTTAAGGATAAATAAAAAAAAGAGAAATGTATATAAATATTCTCCTTAATCAAAAATTCAGTTATGAATAGAAAAAATAACTTACATTTGTAACCTGGTAGCCTTTTTGAACAGCCATTTTCACTTCTTCAGTGACCCAGGTACCAACAATAGCCCGTTCCTCATCAGTGTGTTCACAAGGATCCTGCTGCATAGTTTCGGCGCAACATCGGCAAAGTGGAAACATTAGTTTTTCGTTGCACCGATAAGGCAATACAGGAAGATATAATCCACGAGGAGGCAAGACACGACACTTAACAAATCCAAAATATTCTCCCAGATCGCCAAAATTTTGAGTAATAATTTTGGGGTGTCCGATAGGGTAACGACAATATTTGTTTACCTAAAAAAAAAAAAATCAGTAAATAGATACAATAAATATATTTTTTTAAATGTAAGAAATATAGTAGAATATACAACAGAGGATAAATGATAGAAACAATAAAAAAAGTTTATAAAAAAGGGAAATAATGACGGGATACTTACCCAGGGATACAATGATGTAAAATCTATGTATTTAATTCTACCCTCATGGTATAGTCTCAGAGCATTTGTTCGACCGCCGAAAAAGGCATCACGGGCATCAAGGCGATCATGAAGTTCATGGCCAGATAAAAAGGATTTTAAAGCGTTGTCCTCCTTCTTTTGACGAGTAAATTCGTGCTCCCACTTCTCAATGACATTGAATCCTTGGGCACGAAGGTAGGACGTTGTCTTTTCTGTTTTTTCTTTTAAAGTTCCCATGGTCGCTGCTACCAGCGGATTCACTGAATCGGCATCAAAACAAGTAATGCATCCGTGAAAAAAACAACCCTAAAGGAATTGGAAGAACAAAAGAAGAATAAATAAATAAATATGCAAGAATATACACATTATTTAAAAATCAGTTACATAAGATTGCAACCAAGCTTACATGAAATTGATAGATGGTGTTTTTGTCTTCACAATAGCCATCTACAGAAATTCCACAAATCTTTTTCTCTCCGAGCCCATTCAATGTATGCTGAATATAAATATCTTCTGTTGAGGCAACAAAATCTAACCACCTGATGGAGTCCCTACTATGGTTTGTAGAATTCAGGTACCCGTGAGTAGGAACCATGGCTATGGTGTTTTCTTGGATGTGTTTCGATCGAAAAACTGCCATGCAAGCTGATGCAATGGTAATGTAACTGTGGAAAAAAGTAGAATATATGTAACCAAAATGAAAGGGATAGAAAATAAAAAAAAGAATTAAAACCAACAAGAAACAAAATATTTACCAAAATGGATCGACTTCAGCAATTTCTAAAAACTGATTGCGAAACTCAAGGCAACACCTTCGTAGAATATCTACGTCCGACCTTGAATAAAATATTAAATTCATAAATAAATAAAATTATTAATTTTACACTATATTTTCATTTAAAAAAAGCGACACATACTTGCAATAGGACAGCATTTCTTCTTGGAAATGAAATGTGTCTCCTTCATGTTCCTTGTGCCAAGCCAAGAAAGCTGTGCGAGCAGACGGTGTCATGCTTTCAGCACTATAATAACTGACATCCGGCAAAATCCCCTCGTACGTCTGATTTTCCCGAGTATTAAAAAGGTGTGGGAAATATCCTTTTTTGAGTTCTATCAACCCAAAGCAAGCTGGTAGTTTTGACAATGGCATGGGAAGAAAGTTGAATGAATCAATTATTCTTAAATTTAGAGTTCTACTTGTAATTGCCATTACTTTCGAGCCATTAGGTATTATATCAGGAGGCGTACCTTGCTCAAGAAGCCAGGCCATAATAAACTGTCCATCAAATCTAAAAAAATAATTGACAATGAGAAAAAAAATAATGATCGTATAGTGATAAATTTAAATAAGTATCCCTCTAATTCCCGGTTCGGTCTGTACCTCAGAACATCGTTCAAGCTCTCTCTATATATATTTTTAAAAATAAGAATGAAAACTTACCCTTTCATGTTGTGGGCAATGGCAGTGTAGTCCTTGTGCCTTTCTGTGAAAAGCCATGCACAGAAATCGTGGCATGCAGAATAGCCTTTAAAAACTTTTTCTGCTCCATGGGCGTAATGTGCCACCGCAAAATTAACAACATGTTCACCCGATGATTGGTCCGTCTCAAAGTCAAAGAAAATGAGACGGTCCGAGTGATTTTTCGATGGTACGGTGCGCAGGAAACATTGGTGTTCATTAGCCACAACGAATTTCTCGCAAGAAGGGCATTTAATAGTCCAGCATCGATGTTTATCCATAGGACAGTGGCGCCGAAGGATGACACGACAGCATTCTCTGCATTGATACATCTGAGGAGGAGGGTATATTTAACTACTTAAATAACTTAATTAACAGATGACATTAAATAACAGATTGTTATATATAAAGAATAGAAAAACAAAACTTACTCGATCGCACAACGAAAGTTGCTGCTTTCCTGGTTTCGCTTTGTGAGCCCTGAAACAGTCTTCTGATTGACACAAACGATTACACTCATAGCATCGAAAAGGATCAGCTTTCTCGCAATTGGATCGCAAACAGATGTGGCATGCATTTTGGCAGCGATGATTCTGTAGATGTTGATACGGCTTTTCGCATACCTCGCAGTAGTAGCTAGATCCGTAGAACCCCTTCAAACTCTTAATTACATCATAATGACCATTATGAAGCCATAGGTTTACTCGACGTGGTCTGTCAGGACCCTTATACGAGACCTAAAACATTAAAACGAAATAAATAAATAAAATAAAGTCATTGAAGAAAAAAACATATCCTCAAAGCAGTTACATTCGATAAAATAATATGCACTTACTTTATTTAAATTTTGGGCACATATTACTACAACTTGAACGTTGAGATGCTCTTCAAATATTGCAATTTCTGCGTTTGTACAAGGGCCAACCGGTATATTAGCGGCTTCATGTAAGGCTCGAGCACGATTCTGAAGCGCAGGCCTACTCCGGTTTTTTAAAGCGCTGATACCCTCACCTTCCAGATGCGCCAAGGCATATAGAATAGCTTTCGCGCAGCAAAGCCCTTCATTATCATATGGTATTGTCAAAACAGACCTTTTCAAAAGTCTGTCTACTTGAATATTTGTTACTTTTCTTCCTCCGCCGGCACCAGCTTCTCTCCTTATGGTGATGGCGTCTACCGTAAATCCAGCGTCCAAGGGAAGTTCTTCCTTCGACTGTAACACTTTCATTACAGTCGAAAGTACTTTTTCGACAGTGACACTCGAGACGGGCATCAGTTCTGTCGAAATGGGTTTATCTAACCCGTTTGCCTGAATATAGAAACGAATCAAATCGTGATCTCTCAGATCTTCTGTCAAACGTCGGATAATGAGATTAAACAGCCGCCGTACCATTTCAACAGTTACAACGAGGGGTTCACTTTGTAAGGATGCAGGAATATTCTCTGTATCAACTCGGGCACGGAAAGTCACCTCTTGCGCATTGTATTTATGAACATTTCTTCTAGATACCTCTTCAAAAATAATAGCATTTTCTAACTGAAAATTAAAAAATAAAATGAAAAATAAAGAAAACAAATAGAGTAAACTATCCAGTGAACAGAATGAATCGACAGAGAAAAAATATAGTAATAGAGGAGTACCTCAAATCCTGCTCCAGTTTGATCAAGCACTTCAGAAAAGAATTGGGATGCCTCAATAAACCCTTGTGATAGTTCACTAAGAAGCTGAGAAAAAAGGTCAATATAAATGTGGCAATGTTAAAATGTGGATATTTATTTATAAACTGAATTTATCGATAAAATTCAAAAATAAAGAACTAGTGGCAATAATAAATAAAAATAAATTACTTCATCATCTGAATCCCTCATAGGCATTTCAGGGTCTTCAAATAACACCTGTGATAACAATAAAAAAAAATCGTTCTTAAAAACAATCATTGAAAGAGAAAAAGACTAAATATATATATGTTACGGTTAAAGTAAAAATTCCGGAAAAGATTAAATTTTACCGTTCATTGTTGGAAAGTATTAATAATAGCCGGTAATTATTAATAACCAATTAATCGTATTGACCATAACGTATATGCAATAATTAAAAAATATTGGTATTAAGAATAATGAAAAAAGGACTTACCAAATCAGATGTAGTATCCAAACACCGTTTCTGGGGGCTTGAACCATCCATGTTAATAAAGAAAATCTAACGCGACAACAAACGCACAAGTACACAAGATAGCAGCAACAGCACTGCAAAAATCAATGAAAACATCCCTAAAATCATTGCCACTTCATTCCAACTAAACTTTAAAACGGCAACAGCCCTGGTCTTCAACAAATAGCAACATTCCTACCCCATAACCGGTGTGATTGCATCAGCTTGCCACTCGCATTCATGTTCTAACGTGTAATCTAACATCATTCACAAAGTCGCATAGCAACATTCCTACCCCATAACCGGTGTGATTGCATCAGCTTGCCACTCGCATTCATGTTCTAACGTGTAATCTAACGTCATTCACAAAGTCGCACCCCGGCTTGTATTCCTCCGCGCTGACTTGCGTAGGAAAGGTACTGTGAGTAGGTTTTTCAAGTTCAGACTTGGCTTTTCAAGTTCAGACTTGATGGACATAATCGTGACGTCACATCGAAATCTCAGAAGGGCCATCTTGAAACAACTCAACGCCTGCACGAAGTCGATGACAAAAAAAAAATTCCCAATGTCCAAAATGTAAACAAACCATACGTCACTTCCGCTTTTCGATGACGTCACTCTGTGACGTCTAAAGTAAAACCATTAAGAAATCAATTCGTTCCTTAGATTAATTACTTTTAAAATCACTAGATGGCGCCATAAGTCGTTTTGAAAAAAGCATTTATTAAAACCCCTATGCAATTATTCAAACCATTTTCTAAAAATAACGCATTCCTAATACTAAGAAAAAATACAAGTCCAAAAGAAAGAGAAATAAACACTACATTAATTCACCATCGTAAGTTAACTCTCTTACAGCCTAACGGATAGCGCGCTTGACTTCGGATCCTATGGTCCTCGGTTCGAATCCACCAAATTGCTTTTTAATTAAAAATAATAGAGTTTCGAATTTCTCCACCAGATGACACTACGAGTGATTCGTCACCATGGTAACGAAACGACGCCATCTTGAAACAACTCAACGCCTGCACGAAGTCGATGACAAAAAAAAAAATTCCCAAGTCCAAAATGTAAACAAACCATACGTCACTTCCGCTTTTCGATGACGTCACGCTGTGACGTCACTTGGCCCCGCCCACTTCGGGTCACGTGGTATGACGTCACTTCCGTGTCCTATACGGGGGGGTATACTACTTATCGTAATTAAAAATTCTTAAATGCGCGAAATAAAAAAGTTCGGAAAGAAATACAAAAAACTAGTATGAAGATTTTTGAGATGCGTTCTATTTTATGACGCATATCTAAAAAAATCGTAGGGTTTGTACTGGACCAATGAATCAGTTTATTAGTTATTACCTTTAAAAATCTTAACGTTCTTTCTATGAATAGCTTTTAAATAATCAATAACGTTGAGAAGATTCAATTTTTACACGTTGTCCATGAGCTAATACATCAATTAGGTCATAAACTTGAAGTAAAGAACAAAAGATGATTTGTTGTTATCCTCTTCTGGGTGCCTCTAATACCTACTTGTTATCATGCTAGCTGAAAGATTGTTTTTGCAACACTTATCAACTCGAATTTATGGGATCGCATTAATTTCACCTTCTCACTATAGTAATTTCTTTATTGCACGCAATATTAGACAATAACTGTTTGCCACTTAACTACACTTGCATGGAGGACAAGTCGATTTCTGCCGGCCATAGAAAATAATTGTTTTGTTACTTTGACACTAGGGCGTGAGTCTAAAGTAATTTCATTTATTGAATGCACAATTCTCTCAGAATAGAAATGCGCGTGATAAACTAGTTTTTTGTATAGTTTCTGTAATTAAAAGCATCACGATTCTTTGCGTTGATTTCCATGGCGTGATCGATCGATTATGAATCGTGTGAAATGTAGTTATTTTCTTTTTCACTTCGTTATCGGTTCGGTTTCACCATGCGCTCACTGTTCGAGTTTAGGTGATTTTTATTTTTCCCAAGGATCACACAATATTACTGGGTATTTTAAGGACTTCCTGTATAAACGTTAAGGGGAAGTAGGGAATACAAGATTAAATCATTTTCACATGGGATGCATGTACGCAAGCGCATCTTGGATTTACTACAGGACTTTGTTCGTAGAGCGGCAGTTTGGCTGTTTGTACCGTAATCCTGCGTCGACTCTGTCAGGCGTGCATCACTATTGATGGGCGCAACCTTGAGCTCCTATTGTCAAATTGTAAGATTAGGGCAAATAAAAATGTCATTTACATACTTGCTATTTTTCATTTCTGCACCATAGTGGTGGCGCTTTCAGACATACATCCCCTTGTGAACACGGTTTTTAATTTTGTATTCCCTACCTTCCCTTAAAGTTTTTAAAGAAATTTTAAAACATCCTGTTGAATCAACATACTTAGTTTAAAATAAATAAAGGAAGATACTACAGCGCTAAAAATGTAAAACTTTTGCAAACTAATTTTATTTGATATTTATTCTACACACTGGCTTATTTTCTAGCTTTTACATTGCATGAATAGTTAATTGTCCGAGATTAACTGGTTTAACACACAACTCCTCAAAGATTAAACTGGAACTGATTTTGATTGAAAGGTAATTAAAATTGTTTGATTCGATATTGCAGCAAAAAGTTTTTGAATTTCTCTTTTTCTTGACGCAGATATCTGGTTTTATCAAGATTTATACATATCATGACAGTTAACGAGTACAATTTCATTCACCGTGTAGTTTATATACCTTTATAATTTTTCACACCATTATGTCCGAGTAATGTTGGTCTGCAGCAACTGATATCGTATATACAAAACGAATACTACATTTGTTCGCTGAAAAATTCAGGAACCTAAAATGGTTTCTTCGTAAGAAAATACTGGAAAATTAAACAAAGCACATTTTTTTATCCTATGCCCGTCTCCAGCCTCTCAGCCATTAGTCGACGAGTAGCCCAATAAAGGCCTGAAGTGGTAAAATATAATTTAAAAACACTGTCTACAGTATTTGTAATTATAATATCAATATTTTTTGGGCATTCCTCGATTTGGTCTCCTGTCATTTCGTCCAGTTCGCATAGAAGACACTTTGCTGATTTCGCTATTCCAATACTGTGCCTTTATATAAGCATAGTAGAACCTTGATTATCCGAGTTAATGTGAACCGAGGCCACCTCGGATGACCAAACACAGATAATAAGGATATAGTAACACAAAACAGCCTTTACGAAATACATGTTACTACTACTGAAATATTCATTAAATTAGGATTAAGAATAATCTGTACTCGGATTTGTATGACAGTATGTATTTATAGTGATAATTTTACAATAAATCTGGACATACCTCTATCTGTTTAGGCTAATAAGACTCTTCATTAAGTCCTAAATAGTCTGTTTCGTCGTACTTTCTCGCCTATTTGGACAAAGTGAACACATTTATTTTGTTCGAAGATTTATTTAAAATTTTAAAAACTGCATCAAATTCGGCTCGTATAACACTTGCACTCGGTTAAACGGAGCTCGGATAATCAAAGTTCTACTATAGTTATATCCAGTAAGAAGCAGAAACAGACTAGGCCGCGGTAGCCCGGTTGGAAGAACAACGGAGTTCAAATCCATCCAAAAGACCGTAGTGTGCAAAGGGGGCTGGTGCACGTTAAATCTGTCGTGGCCTCAAATGTCCTCACGTTGGCGTGGTGTCGAAGTTTGGAGAGTGGGGTGCCAGCTGAGGTGTTGCCTCGTCATCTGACCATGGTTCAAAATTACGTGATGTTGTCTTCGGACCTTTCCCTTCGGATTGATCCCGGACCGTCGTCAATAGCCCGTGTTGTTGCTGTAGTGCGACGTTAATTACCATTACCGAAACAGACTACTCCAACTGCAAATCACGAACAGATGAAAAGCTTTTGCACATGCGCAGTGAATTTATTATCCTTTTGATAATGTCACTATACGTACATATAACTGAGATAAATACTTTTTGTTCCACGAATTTGAAGATTGTATAAAATCAAATGCCTTTGCACATTTTAGGTGTTCATGATTTGCGGCCATGATCGCAGGTGAAATAAATCATCTGCCTCTAAGGTATAAAAGGAATATCTGTTTATGCAAGGTTGCTTCTGTCGTTTCGTGCGGCCGTTGAGATCCAGCTAATTTAATATTTCATTTCCATTCATCTTTCTATATTGAGGCGAAACATCCCTTACGTACGCATTGCTTAACCAGATGCTCTCTCAGCAAGTTTGCGTGTTACCTAAAATTTCTTAAGATGTTGAAAACTCTAATTATGATTGCTAAAGGACTAACTATAATTATTGAGTTTCAGATGCTTTCATTTGCCGGTGTAACTCAACACTAATAATTAAATTTTTTATATTCTATTTTTACTTGAATTGACTCGAAATTTTATAGCAAAATTTTAATTTTTCTAATTTCAACTATACTTAAACTTTAGTTCTGAATACGAGGTTATCAAACATATCCAAATTCAGCAATCTTTTTAAATACATCTAATTTTTAACTACAAATAAATGGTGATGCTAGATGAACTTAAGCGACCTGGAACTCAAAAAATGTAATCTCTTTTATTATTGTAACCCTTTTGTATGGTAAAGAATTTCATTCCAAATTTAAATTTTAATTCCTTTTGAATTTGCAGCTCCTTTGTGTTTGTTTATTCTTTTATACATATTATTTTATCTTCTTCAAAGCATATATTTTTATTGTTTTTAATACAATTTCCATTTCAGAAATTTATATCTTACTTTATTCATTTTTATAAGCAGCAAATGTTTATTTATTTAGTTATAACCGATTACTTCAACTGCGTATTTGATTGAGAAACTACTGATCATTTGATTAAAAAAATGCGTTTACGGAATCGATTTGTGTACTTCAAATAAAGTGCCAAAGTTATACCTTTTCACCCCAAATTAGAAAAATATTTGTCTGCAAATGGAGGCAGAATGCACAATAGCAATACAAGGTGCAATCATGTCGTGGGCACCCGACCGAACAAAGAGAGGGGCAATTGCAACCCCCAACTGCAACGGTCTACTCGACTTATTTCCGCGAACGGCGCAAAATCCGAAAACTGCACAAAAAACACAATAAGTAAAATATACCCCCGTAATAATAAACATCCACGCGCACACCTTCGTCTCTACCCACCTGTTCGCCTAGGTCCCCGTGCACGAGTTGGCTATCCTGTGCTATCCCCCGCTTTCGCCTCTTGTTGAGACTACTCAGCCAGAGTGATGGAAAGGGAAAAAGGTGGGGGCCTTGCAGTGGGTTGAGGCTGACGGATCCAACGGCCTTCTACGGCGTCGATACAGCCACCACTTGAGACATGTGGTAATCTCAAGCATGCTTCATTTGCAATAATCTTCCAGTTTAAGCGGTTCATTGTTCCAATGGCTTCTCCGTTTTTGGACCTTGCACCGAAAAAGCTATAGTTTCAACAGTGGCGTAGCTAAGGAAGGGCGAAGGGTTGTGGCCCCGAGCGCCATTATCTAAAGGGGCGGCATTTCATAAATATTTTTTAAAAAGTGTTTTTCTTGGGAAAATTGTTTAACTTTTGTTCTTGTAACAGAAATGTTTTTCATTACCATATGTGTGAAGTGAATGTGCTTCATGCATCTTTACAAAACAATGCTTAAAAGTCAATTCTCTCTTTCATCTACCCCCATCATATTGTTATTTAGGAAAAAGATAAGAGAAAGTTTTTAAATCGTCCTCTCACAAACTTCTGGAGAGCTCAAAACAAGACTGATTTCGTCCCCGAAGCCCATTAACAAAGCTCGGCGGTTTGCTAATCTTTATGTATAGTCAACAATTCATTGCAAAGAAATTAATTGGGAACATTTATGTATTAACAAACTAACATGGCTCGATAAGTATATTTTATTCTAATTATATCATTTTAAATACATATATTTTGTTTTGGACAGAGCGGCATCGACCTCGTTTGCCCTCAAAAAGTGTATCTTCGCCTTTGAGTTCTAATGACTTAGGGCCATCGGAAATTGCGTTTGTAATAGATAAGAAACTGATATTGCTTGCATTAGTAATCACCAAAGGTTTATTCGAATTATATTAAGATCATTAGAATAAAAAACGTATTAGTTATGTCATTGCTGTGTACTGAGATCCTCAACATTAAACCCTCCTCTTGAAAGTGACAAACTCTAAATATAACTTTTCTCAAGAAATGTAAGATTTATACGCGCGGTGTTTGTTTAATGGTTTGTCCATTTATGGACATTCCGCCCAAACACTTGCAGTTCCAATGGCTTTAGGTAATTGGAAATTCCATGTTTAATAACTGATCTAGCTTGTAGTACGTAATCATCAGAGGTTTATTCGAATTACATTAAAAACCATTGTAATAAAAAATATATGTCGTTACCACCACGCCAAAAGCACGTTTCTACAAAAAACGCGTTCAAAGTTTTGATGCTTCGGGAAAAATCGAATTACGACTCAACTGTCGTTTTCTCATGAAAATCTGCATATCCACTAACAATCAAGATGTTTCGGGGCTTGCCAAAGTGTGAAACATGAAATGGTGACTCGAAAAATACAGTTAAGTGAAAATCACCAAAATGTAGATACGTGCCTTTGGTGTGGTAGTAACGATATGTTATACCGTTACTTTTTACTGAGATCCAAGGCATAAAACCCTCCTCTTGAAAGTGGCAAACTCTAATATTTCATTTCTGAAGAAATGTAAGATTTATAAACGTGGTTTTTAATGTCTGATTTCTTGTATCTATTCAAAATAAAGGATACCATATTTCTAAAAGTATCTTATTTTCAGTCATTACATTTTCAATATCAAAATGCATTTTTATCTCAGAGTTCGTCGAACACTTTTCCTCTGAATGAATTTTTTCCTAATCTCTTGTCTTTCTACGCGAAAACACATGTTAAGAAAGCCGAATAGCAATCTTGAAGTTCTAACTCGTGGAACGGCAGTTTCGTTAATGATGTTCCTTTTTCACAGCTGAGTGAATTATTCTAAAATAGAATCCCTTTTCAGTCAGATTCACGACATTGATCGTTTTGTGAAGATCAATCGTCGATTTTATTTTTCTTGAGTTGTGGCGGTTACCATCGCGATGAATCGAGTAAAAAATCACCAAATGTGTTTTGTTGTAGTGATGGAATGTCTTGTGCTTCTGTAACACGAAACATTACGAATTTTTTTAGTATTTATAACTAAGAATGACTTTAAAAATATTTTTCATAATTTACCTCGACTTATTTAAGTAAACTTTTAAAATTAAAGTTGCTTATTTGCTCAGTTGAAGAGAATATTTAAAATTTCAAGGCCTCAGGTGAGGGATGTGCAGTCGAGATTCTATGATTTGAACATAACATATTCAAATTAAATTGATTCATCACAAACAAATAATGTTAACATGAATCAAAATTCCACAAATCAAACAAAAATAAAGTAAATCACTAAAATATATACACGTCACGAGTAAGTGAAAGTGGGAATATTGTCAAAAATAAAGACATTCCGAAAAAAATTAGAAATTTGTCGACAAAAAGTTAGAATGGAAAAGTTTGATTCTATTTAAAGTTGTCGAAAATAAACCAATATTATTTGCAAAACCTGCATTTAATGGATACAAGGTTTCAAAAAGTGTTATATTTAATCTCCGGCAGCTCAAAGAAACAGGAAATGTCAACAACCCCTGTCTACCTCTAACAATCCTCGATGTCATGTGTAACTTGCTCTTTTACATAAAAAAATCTTATCTTTAGTTTATCACGTTTTCCTTGAATCTGTGTGGTTTTTTATCTCACTTAAAGGGGGGTACATTTGAGATAACTCTAGGTAATCTTCAAATGTATATATATTTGCGCAAAATAGTATATGCAGCATACATCAAATTCATAAAATGAGAGCTCGGTTTAATTAGTTCTCGTCAAGCAAAAAGTGAGTCAAGCGACAAATCAAATCATAAACTGTGACTAGAAGAATGAGTACTAAACTCGTACAAGAAGTAAACTGTGAAGCACCATATGGGGGAATTATAAAAATCGATTTTGTTCAATTTTTAACCTAATTGAAGGATATGAGTACAAATCACAAATGTACTTCAGATATATGACCAAGAAATTTCGCGATAAAATACTTTTTTAATCTGCAGAATTTTGAAAATTTGAAAAGCAAAAGCACAGAATTTATAATAAATTAAATGAAGATATTTAGAAAGCAAATAACTTTATTTATGTAAAGCAAAATTTACGAAATCCAGTCTTGTCATTATCGCCACATACGATATGATCTGTTTTTGGTTTGGAAAACCTCCCTGTTTCAAATTACTCTAAATTATCTTCAAATCTGTCAAATTCCTCTAATTATGTGCATCTAAAAAACAACCTTTTTAAAATTGAAACATGTACAAGAAAGATTTTTATAATTCTCTAATTTTATGTTATGAAGGTTGGGGGGGGGGTATTTCAATTAACGTCACACTGGAGCTACACAATGGGCTATTGGTGACGGTCCGGGATCAATCCCAAAGGGAAAGATCCGAGGACAACACCACGTAATTTTGAACCACGGTCAGATGACGAGGCAACACCTGAGCTGGCACCCCACTCTCCAAACTTCCACACCACGCCAACGTTATGAAGGTTGAATACTTTCTTTATACTCTTTCAAGTTCTGGAACACAGATAAACCTTAGGTAGGATAAAACTTTGTTGAAAACAGTCTCGGCATACTGCATACTCATTTAGTCAAATGCGAACTCTCTTGTTCAGAATGCAACCAAATTTACGAATAAATTCAAGGATCTCCCAATTTGTTGGAATTCTGAGTCGAATCTTCGTCATGCATTTTTATTTTTTAGCTATCGTAAAGAAACGTGTCGCAAATAATTCTTGAAGTATTCTGAAAATGATGTGGGATTTACATTTTAATTATCAAAAGTTTGCAAAATAAAATTTAAATAAAGCTTTAGGCGCTGCCATTAACATTTTTCCCAGTTCATTCACAAAATATTTCAGAATCAGAATGAATTTCTAACCCAAAATGATTCGATGCGAAGGTAATCATTTTTATACATAACAATTTCTGTGAAATAAAAGAATATTTTTACGGATATCAAAATGGAATTCTCTGTTGGGGCCTCTCTGCAGAAAACGCGGGAAAATGAAGCACGCTTCTGACCCGTGCCGGCACTTTGCATTGATTCTAGATTCTTTGCACTTTTCAAGGTCGCTCAGAGGTGATCGGGAGTCTCTTTCTTGGACCACTAATGGATACACCCCACGAAATAGAGGGAGGAGAGGCCCGGGAGAATTTTGGCGGGAACCGATTCTCTTCGGCCCGCACGAAACCTGTTTCCAGAGACTGGTTAACTTTACTCCCGTAGGTTACGCCCCTACCTTGCGTACGCATGCGCACTTGTTCCCAACGTGAGTTCACTTTCAATTCCATACAGGTTCTTTAGCGCACTTTTTGGTGAATAATATCGCTCGGATGCAAATACGAATCCAGAGTGCAGGAGCGCACCACCTACTGATGGGGCTATGAAGGCTTTAAGAGTATCTCAAGCCTTGAAAATAGCAAACATATGCGTATTTAATCAACTGATCTGTTCTTTGAAAAATCGTATATGAAGATGTGTCTGTATTTTCTCCCTTGTTTCAGTCAACAAATATTCATTGTTTTAAAGCCCATTTTTTAAACCTAATTTATTTTCAAGTGTTAAACAAAATTATAAACACTAGAATCATTTTATATACTGTATTGATAAGTGGGTTATTTAGAGAGGGGATATTTCCCCTCCCTAAATGAAGTTAATTATTTTTTGAATGCGTGAAAACATACATGATTGTATGTTCTGTAAATAACGGAATGAAATCAAAGTGATATTCCTGAATTGGTACTTCACGTTAAACTTATCTTCGTTTGTTTTAATTTTCCAATTACCGTTAATTGCAAAAACAATTAGAATTTGCAATTAATTGTTCAAATGTAAACACGTTATTATGATGGAATTACGTTTCACACGCAAGGAAAAGCGAGACGATAAGGATATCTAAAAGTAAAGAATTTTGAATGATTTTGAAGAAATGTTTGAATGCTTGCAATGCTTTGAATGAATATCGAAAGCTTCGTGTTTTGAAGCCGCTATTTTGTGTTATGCATTATTAAAAATAAAGATATTTTAAAAATAATATATTGAATTGTTTGACAATCTAATGCACCAAAAAGTAAAACATTTTTCAAGGCATTATTTCAAAATAAACATGATTTGTGCGTGAATAACTAGTCATTACGATACTGATCCGAATTAAATGGTTAAACTCTCTTTCGACGGCTGGATATATTCTTTTCTTATTAATTATCGATACTTTCATAGCTTTCCTAGGTTACCTGTACACAAGAGAGTTGACGATAGATAACCTAATAAAATGTACAGAAATAAAACTTTATAGAATTGAAGTTTTAACTCTTTTTTTTTATCGTACTGAGCAATCTAAAATATTTTTCAGCAAAATTTGCATTTGTCGCCCGGCTGGTTAATAATTAAGACATGAATTGTATAAACAATTATATTTTTGCAGGAAAGTAGGTTATTGAATTAACGTCACACTTGAGCAACACAACGGGCTATTGGCGATGATCCGGGATCATACCCAAAGGGAAAGATCCGAGGACAACACCTCTTAGTTTTGAACCACGGTCAGATGACGGCTACAACACCTGAGTTGACCACCGCACTCTTTCAACTACCGCACCACGCCAACGTTATATTATATTTTTGATGTCTGAATAGTCGCGTAGGATGCTGTGTTGTACTCTGTTCACGAGGTAGAAACTTAACTAGTTTTTGTGCGCTATTGGAATGTGAATTCTAATTAAATGTTGAGGACATGTCTTCTATGAGTTCCCGTCGAAAAAGCACTTCTTTTTGTTTTTCGATCTTTTTCTTAATACTATTATTATTGAATTCATCCTATGAAAAAACCTTTTTGTAACTAAAATTGAATGTAGAGAAGAGATTCGCTTATCTTTTATATTATTTCTTTTATTTTCGTGGTTATTACACAAAAAATAGTTTTGCACAAAAAATACAATGAAAATTGAAATTTTACGCCCCGTACTCCATAGTTAATACGGAGCAGTACTCATTGCTGAAAGAAAATGCCATCGTCACTGAAATAAAAGAATCTATTGATATTTAGTTTCAACTACAACGCTTTTGAATTAAAAAAATTACTTTTTCCATGCGAATAGTTAGCTCGTCACTTTTAAATACAATTATTATTTATATGGGAGAGTTTTATTCAATGATTTTACGAAAAAACATTCAAACACTAAAAAGAATTTAATTTTATGACAAATATCGGCAACAAATAGTCACAAACTTGAAAATCTCCAACTGTGTAGGCAATTTTCTCGGTATGAGCAAAATATTTTTTTTTACGAATTTGCCTACATTTTACCAGACGCTCATTTGGCGAGCTTCTTTTCAAGCCAAATTCTTTTTTAATAATCCGTCTGCCCGCGACGGAATCCATCCCTCTTACACGGCAACCCTGGACGCGTAGTAACCCAAACTTTACGACGACCCAGCAAAAAATTTTGTTGACAACTTGACTTCTACATCAGAGCTCCACCAGAACTTTAATAAAACTCAAATACGTTTGAGGATTTTGCATTTAGGAACGTTTATGGTGCATTGGAAATTTTTACTCAGTGTCAATCCGCTTACGCAATTTCGCAACGTGTGTGCTACTTGGCGATTTTTGGTTACAATTACGTCGCCGTTGCTAACAGCAACCATGAAGAAACATTCGAGCATAGGTGAGTTCACAGCATTTGTTTGTTATATTACCTTATTATTTTAGGAAATTTACTTAATTTTTTGCTTCCGCATCATCTTGTATGACTGCTTGATTGCAATTTTAGCGTGTTTTTTGTTGCATCTGCTAAACTTTTATCAAAATTAATTTTGAACAAGTACTTGCAAGATATTTTTCTCCTTTTCGATATTTAAATATGACATTTGTGCGCTATATTTCCCCTGCAGTTTGAAATATATTTTATAATAATTTTTATGCCATTTATCGTCCAAGGCACGAATTTCAAAGAAACTAAAGAATTTCTGAGGTTCTGCTTATTTGGTTTCGAATGTTTTTCGAGTGTATTTGGTATAGTAATTCTCATATTCCTCTGGACAATTGATCCAAAGTAAAATAAATTGGCGATGAAAATTTTTTTCAGCACTTTAATAAGTAATATTTGTTTTCAATTAATAGTTTTTAGGCTACATGATTATTGAATTATCCAGCAGTGCGCTCCTAGATATTACTTAACTATTGTCTTCACTTATTTCTCAATACAACTAGCATGCTCATAATGCAGCACAATATGTTGCAAATTTCTGAAATAGCTAAAACAGTAAGTGCTATTATATTATATAGACTGTCTTTTATTTTTTGTTGTTTGATTTCCATTTTTCTTCCCACTTGTCTATTTTTATAGAACAAATTTGAAAGATGACAAATCGTAAAATATGATTCTAGTTTTATAACATTTTATCTATGATTTTTCAGTGAATACAGGCAATTGTATTGTTGTAAAAGGTCGATTTTTCTAAAAAAAAATTGTATTATTCCAACGGTAAATGCTCTCTCTCTGCCAAAGCTCTTTAAATTTAAATACTTCAGAACATTGGAATCTCGTTTTTACTTTCTTTACTTATCTAAAAGTATTTTTTCTACTATTTTGCTTTGTCACTTAACGATAATTTTATTCTACATGTGGGCTAATTCGAACGGGGCCATAGAGTGGATTCTGAAGCTCTAAGAACATCAGTACTCGAATCCGGAGCTGTTAAACCGAAGACCAGACCGGCTAAAATACTTGAATTAAATTTAGTTTGCATTGTTACACAATTATGCAAATAACTACCTTATGTTTCAAGCAAAATGGAAATCTCAGTGAATCGAACTCAGTCTATAGGCAGTAAAATATTTGTTACTTGGAAATCTATAATCAGTTCAACTCAGCACATAGTACAGCACCGTTAAAAATATTTCACTATAAAATATAGGTAGGTAGTTGAATTTACGTTGCACTGGAGTAACACAACGGGCTATTGGCAACTGTCTGGGATCAATCCCGAAGGGAAAAATCAAAGCACACCTCGTAACTTTGAACTACGGTCAGATGACGAGGTGAACATTTGAGCTGGTACTCCTCTCTCCAAACTTCCATACCATGCTAACGTGAGGACATTTGAGGCCACAATAGATTCAACGAGCACCATCTCCGTGTACACGACGGTCTTTGGCTGGATCTTGTTTCGAACTCGCAACCTTCCAATTCCTAAACCGTGACTCTACCAACTCGGTTACCGAGTCCCCGTCTTTGAATTTAAGAAAACCTTGTTTACACAGTTTAAGAAAAACCTTATATTTTAATTGATTTTATACTCCGCACCAGAAAAGAAAGTCACGATTTTGAAATCCTATGCACTGATTTGCAAGTCATTTGAATTAAACTTTTTGGTGAACCAGATGTTTCAATCGCATCAGTTTTATTTATTATGTTAGCTGAGACCCCACCTGCTCTTTTAACAGGACCGGAATATTATTGTTATGTCAGTCTTGGGTAAACTTCTTTTTATAAATTTGATGTTTTTTTGTGTTTGTCAAGTTCTAAGTTTTAAGACAACTGTTTCAAAAAATATTTCTTCATTCATATTCCCTTTTGTCAATGCACGATAAGAGTTTGATTTCTTTCACAATAGATTAAAAAATCCTCAAAGTTTTTGCAAATTCATTCACAACGATCTAAAGTTTGAAAATCCCCGCCTATTTCAAGGGTTGAGAAGGATATCTATGAGAATATATATATATGGACCAGGCCTATGCAAACTTGAAAAGTATGCAAATTCACCATCAGAAAAACTGCGTAAAAGATTTTAAGCTATTTAAATTTTGGCAAAAATGGTTTTCTTCTGAAATTGACGTTTCGAAAAATTTTCATGAAGCAATTTTTGTTCGTTCCTGTTTAAAGCTGATAGCGGATTTTTTATGCGAAAATTTATGCGTTTTCTATTTCGCAAAGATAAATCCCAGAATGTGATGGTCCTTCGCACTACTTTATCCTTGCCATCTAGTCTACAAGGAGTTGGGACCATTCATCACCAACAGTCTCCGAGATTGTAGTCGAGTAAAATGGATTACCTTGAAGCGTCTTAAGCTTAAGGGCACTGCTATTCAAATTTATGGACAGTCTGCCCTCGAAACACTGCGGGGTGTACAGGTTTCTTTCACTGCAGTACTATGGCAGAGCACTTTAATGTTGTACTGTTCTCCCTACCTGTCCACCTGATCTCCTTCCAGGGAAATCCTCCCCTATAGGTATGTCATGGGAGATGGAGACTAGTTGGTTAATTCTTGGAAATCCTGGAAACGTACACTTTTGTAGTCGTGCCAGGTTCAACGGGGTTTCTTTCAACTTCGCTATTTCGAGTACATGTTTAACATGAATGCTTTTTTAAAACGATTCAGAAACTTATCGTCCTATTGTTTCATTTTTAATACTTCTTTTAGGGTTCGAAATTAGCGGTCTTTAGTCGTATTTTGCACCTACAAATTTTGTTTGGAGCTTTTGGATCCAGTCGTCATTTTTGAAACCTGACTACAGAATTTTTGTTGCTTGCTTAACTCTAATTCTGACTGATCAACGATTTATTTTTCATTGTAACGATATGTGCTCTTCAGTTTCGCGCATTAAAGTCTAATGTCCAGGCCCTAGTCATTACACCGAGTGTCTATACGCATTTACGAAAACGAAATAAATTTTACACCCGAGTATTTTGGCAATTTAGGAAAAATGTTGCCATCGACTGACTTTCTGTTCCCGATTTCTGACCGTGATTTCTTTTCTTTTGTACTTTGTATTTTTATTGAACAAAAAATTATCTTTAATTATGTATTCGAAAATCAAGATATTGAAGTAAAGTTCTCAAATATATTGAAGTGTGAATATTTTATTTAATTTTCGATACAATGCGTGTTTAGTTTTGATATTTACTTTCAAGCATCAAAATTAATTTAATATTCTTTAGTGTGCCAGTGAGTGCAAAATTTCGTTAAAGCTTTGAATAAATAAATTTAAATGACTGAGATTTCAAAAAAGAATTATTTAGTAACATGTGCTTGATACACTTCTTATAATTTAAAACATTTACATTTTTTCGATATATTTCCTTTAAGTTGGTAGGAAGATTTACGTTGCACTGAAAAATATTATTTCACCTTTTGATGAACTCAAAGGTTTCCCATGTAACACTCTTGTAAGATGTTTACCGTAATCTGATTACATTTATAATTTTATATCGAAAGCGTATTCTCCTTGAACCCATAGCGTTTCGAGCAAACTTTATGAAAGCATTTTTCTACTAATGCTACATGTTCATCGAACTTGCTGCTCTGGATTATCTTTTCAAATGTGACGGATGCTGGCATTCCTGATCAGCGGGTGTTCCACCAGGAAGTGCCAAAAAATAAGAATACTCTCTCTAGCCATCGTTAACCTATTCGACCATTACAGGGTTTTTCTCTCTCTCTTTCACCCATTTCCTCTGACATTTTTCTTTTCAACTTCATATTTCTTCGTTCCCTCCCTTTTTCTTGGACTTAGTATTTCGTAGTAGTAAGTATAAATGTTCATTTGAACGAAATTCTCTAGTGCTAACATGTTTATAAATCAAGCACTTAAATTTGACTTGCTTTTCTTATTCACTTCATTTGGATAGAATTACAAAATTACTTTTCTAACTGAAATTATTTGTATTCGACGTATTATAATTATTCTGTTTGTTCTGTTTTTCATTCCTACATTGTTGGTTTATAATTTTCATTATTTGTCATATATTAAAATTTTTACAAGTTTAGTAACAAATTAAAACGGCTTGATGTGATTTTCTTTTGTAAAATTGATTCTTCTACAGTTTATGGATTTGATATTGTTAGAATAGCTTTTGTTTCATTAATTATTGTGAAAATTCATAATTCAAAATTTCAGTTTACTTTTTGTGCTTCTGGATCACCCAACTTACGAACATTATTCGTATCACAATAATGTCAATGATTTTTTTTAATTTGTTGTAAAACGAAATTGATATAATAATTTAAACTGAAAGGACTGAATGAACCTTCAAAGATCTTTTAAGGAAAGAATTTTAAAGTAATCTTAGAGAAGCAACTCAATCAGTTTAGCACTAATTCAACTTTTTAAACGTTTCCTTACTTTTCCGCGTTCTTTGACAATTCCTAATAAACGTTTACGCTTCGTGACAGCTGCTTGAATATATATTTTGCATAGGCGTTCTCTTCGGATGTCAATGTTTATCCAGGTATCTGTAGAATAATACTTTTTGTTTGAAGAGGCATCGACGCAGAGGAGCGTGTCCACTTCCTAGGTGTAAAGTAATAAACACTTAAAGGAAAGTTTACTTAACTGTTGAGAAGTAGGCGGAAGTTTTTCAGGTATAATTAATTTGATTGATTGTGATGCCCGAGATTGTGAAGTTTCTCATCCCGTTGAAAGTAGTTCTCAGCCCTCCATCAAATGATTCTTCTATTTCAATCAGGCGCTGGTTCCTATTAGAACGTCGTTTCATTTTCTTGACATTCAATGCTGCCTTTGATATCAAGGCCAGATATAATGGACAAGGAATCTTTTGTACGCCTTTGCACATGGTCAAACATTTTGATTTTTAGAATTTGCATTCCGAACTGCTTGAAAAGCTTCTTGTCTGAATACTTTGGCATTGTTCCCAGTTCGGAATCTAATAAACTATTTTTTTTTTAATTTCCGAACCTTCACATTCAATCATCAGCGGAGATGACCGATATGACTACTGCTTAAAGGTCCATGGCATACATATGTATGTGTGTTTTAGAACAATTTATTTTCTTCACGCAGATAATTACCAATATTATCGGCATGTTTGTAACATGTATATCTCATGTTTTGGAGCTGGGCTTCAACCATAAAAAATACTGGAGGGCATGAGTTGTTCGGGCCCATTAAACGGCGCAACTAATAAGCGAATCCAACTATCCTATATATGCATGGCTGCCCTATTACTAATATATAAATATATAACTTATATTTATCTTACATGCTTGGAGGGGGCAGGCCCCTGGGAGTTCAGGAATTAGTTCTGCTCCCTGTCTACTGTACAGCGGAGCGGCCATGCTACTTAATTAGTGAGTCGAGTCGATTACCCTGCTCGTATGACTACCTATTACCGGCATGTTTGTGTTATTTTTGAAAAAGAAAGGTTTACCTGTAGGATAAAAAGGTTTTCGGCATATTTTAAGAAATTGAAGGAAATATGTCAATCCCATTAGTTACCATCCCTCAGTGAACGCGTTCTCAAAGCAGTTGATGCAAAAACAATGACAATAAAAAGAATTAGGGAAATATTTAAATTCATGTGGGAGCGGGATAATAAAAATATTGTGGGAAGGCAAAGAATCTGCACTAGGACTTGGAGTCCCTGGTCTAGGGTGTGTAATAATCAGAACGTCATACTATTGTCCCTAATATTCGATCGTGGCCGGCTCCACATCAAACGATCCCCTATTTAAAATATTTCGGAGTGTGCTCCTTCTTGTTCATAACTTCTAGAAAAAGAAAACAAATATGAAATCACGATATTTCTGTAACCTAGCAGGTTATTTTTTGAACAAATTAATTACAGTTGACATTGATTTTAAACTTGAAAAACAGATTGCACTTTACAGTATAAAAAGGGTTTCAGGTTGACAGGTCCCGGTACGACCCTCCCTATGTGGGGCCATAGATTTAATTATATTCGCTTCATTAATTGTAAAGGAAGCAGCATTATTTAAATACCATCCATGAACGTATCGTAAATCAATTTAGAAACTAAAATCCTTATCGGTGAGTGATAACACACGCCTTATCGTTTTTACCGTTTCTAATCACTCAAATCTGATACTGGAATGGATCTGTTACCGGACCTGCAATTTGTCCCTTTGTAAAATCGGATCCTGTTTCACACGCTAGGGTTATCTGCGAGCGCATTTGTTCTATCCGGGAGCTTCATTTATAAATTCCGGTCAATACTTCTGGGAAAGTTAAAACGTCCAGTCTCGCGCATGTCGCTGTTCTTTCGCTACGTTTGCTGTAGATGTATGTTCACATGGTCATTGTAATAATCCTGTGTCGATTTATGGGAACATAGTATTCTGGATCTGCGAAATTCCTTTCCTTGCGTTTGTTTCTTTCGTCCAAAATTGTTTTTCGTGAGAACATTTCTTCACATTTCGAAAGTAAGTACAATGTTTATTCGAGTCTTTGACCCATTTTCTTCGAAAGGGAGTTTAGAAATTCGTTTAACTCTGATTTTATACTTTCCCCCCGTCATTTGACCTGATAGATAGGAAAGAGATTCGACGCGCCGAACTTTTTTAAATAAGTTATTTTCTCCTGGGTATTTTTTCGTTGTTATTTCACCGATACATCAGATCACAAAATTATATAACTTTATAATATAAATGGTAAATAAATGTATATAACGCTAACTCACACTATTAAAACTTCGAAATTAAAATTTTTTAGGTTTTAACATTATTTGGATGCAAGTATGCTTTCTAAACTTGTTTTAAAAGCTCCAAAGTAAATCACTTATAAAGCTCTTATGGGCGAATTTTGAAACCTCGTACCTCATAATCGTACAGTTTGGCATCTTTTTTCTTCGGTTCTGAAAATTTTTGGTTTTAAGCCTTACGAGGGTTTTGAAAGTAAAGTGACGATATGAATCACCTTTTTTTCATTTTTGGCTATAATAGATATATGAGATTTCTGGTTAATTAATAAACGAGATGGGTGCTCCTTATATAATTTATTTACAATTTAATGAATTACATTGCTAGACGAACGCTAGCTGTCAACATCTGACACCTCTATTTCTGATCTTATTCGGAACAAGACCTGCTCGACAATTAACACAAAAGGATATGGGTAAAAACATGCGCGCGTTTGAATTCTACTCGCGTTATTCTGTTTCAGACGATTTTGTGGTTCACCACACCTCTAAAAATCTAAAATTTTGGGTTCCAACTCCTTTGAAAGTGTCAATAATACTTTTTATTGTTAATTAACTCCTCAGTTGAGAGTTTGGTTTAATCAATGTGCAACGCTTACGGTCAATAAAATCATCTGGATGAATTTGGCATCGATTATTTTTTGCGATAAATATGTTTGCCGTGTTGTAGAACTACATTTATTTATTCGCATTCACCATTGTAGAGTTAAAATCTTTTGCAAGAATTGTACCTCGCGTCACAAAGTGTGTTTATTGTGTGTTTCTCTTTCAAGAGCTTGCGCAAGATCCGTCTGTCGGTCTATTCATCAGCATTCTCGTCTCACATCAGTGAAATCGCTCTAAACGGCTAAAAGCGCTCTTGTGACATTGGTACGTGAAGGTGAGCGTAACAAATTAGCGCACTTGTATCAGCATATACGCAATTACAGTCTTTGTTACGCTCATATCCGGTTATTAAGTTCCCAGTTGTAAAGTAAAATCCTCAGATCATGTGTAAATTCTTTCAAGTTTTGCAAGTGAAATTTGACATGGTACTTTCTTTTTTTTGAATATCAATAATTACCACGGCCTGAAATACAGATTCGTTAAAATTTTACCCCCGTCTTTTTATTTTTGTATTTAATCACTTCAAAAATTGCATTATTCGCTTGGGTCAGTTTAAGCAGACCTTTTGTTTCTGTAAGTGTAAGGTAAATATTAGTATCTACATTTTATCTTATGCGGGGCTACAGAACGATAATCAAATAGTAAATTTGATAATTTTCCTTTATATAGTAATAGGTTTAGTTGTCCACACTCTGATTATTCGTAAACTAAGTTTGAAACGATTTTCTTACAGCTATGCTCGAAATACGATGTTGGATGTTTTCAATAAAAGTTTAAAAATGAAATTTGACTATGCGCGTGCGCACCCCAAAATCATTTGATTTATTATTCTAGCTTTCCTTTCACAGATAAGGATGCTTTTACAAACGTTTTTAGAGACTATCCAAACTGATGAAACGTTAGCTCATCTAGAAGCAATGGAAATCTTATGTGTTAATAGTGTATCAACGTTGATTTATTAAATTACCTATTAAAATATATCCTTGCATTTGACGGTAATTTATTTTAAAATTACTAGAAAGTAAGGGGTTCCGAGTACATGAGATATATTGTTAGAATTTGCTAAAGGATGTCTATTTATTTGATAGCTTTAAATGTTTTCAATTTTCGAAATTTTCCATTGTCCGAAATTCCATTACCTCGATTCCATTCAATTTTGGTTATTATTTTTTATGTGTGCAACTGAACCCAGGATGGAAGTCGGACGCGTATTTACCAAGCTACGCTGCATATTCGAAATTGGTATAAATATAGTGTATACATAAACCTGTGTGTTTTGCTATTTTTCGTAAACTGTTGAGAGCGTTACGTCATGCCCCTTTGCACTTGTATTCCTCTGGTGATATCCTACATGACAAATTATTTCAATTAGACGTCCCTTAGTTCGCGCCTTCTGTTTGTTAGAAAATTATCGTATTGCCTAGGAGGAGGGATTATTAATTTAATAAACAGTTTTTCTGATCGTATTGTATCGAAGTTTAACGACACTCTGTCTGCCCTTTCACTCCCATCTATTAATAGTTTCGAAATCACCGACTTGTAAAAGGCCGGTTCCCAATGACGCTTTCTTCTGCATCTTGACGCACAAGGGAGGCCACTCCATCTCTTTTCAAGAGCCCTTTCAAGTGCTTGACGCACGAGGACCCCTTCAATGCCACCCTCTCGCCCACCACCCTGGGCTACAAGAGACGCCCGCGAATACCTTAAATCGTGAGATTATGGCCTTTTGCAGTCGGATAAACGGCCACTGATCCATCGGTAATGCGTTGACGGATCGTGTGTCTCTTTAAAATCATTCAAGATCAATTAATTCCACAAGCTCTTGGTTTCAACAAGATCACGAACGGATTAAAACAGAATTCAAAAAAGTAATCGATCAGTCTGGATTATAGCTCAATAGTCACCTCGAGGGAAATTAAATGAATGAGAATGTAAATACTAGTTCTCTTCAAGGCTCAGAGCTTTCTTCGTACAAATTATTGCCAGATTGTTCAAACCTCGTGTTGTTGATGATTGTGTTGGATTAATGATCGTTGTCTGTTTTGCTCTGATCGATCGAGTGCTTATTTAACTGTCCGGAATTCCTTGACACTCAAATTAGCCTGATAATTTTTTTTCACTTCAAGATGTGAAAATAGCTGAATAAAAATGGCAATTGATTATCTCGATTGTAACATTTTGATCGCATTTTGCTATGCAAAATCAGAAGATAGTGATAATAGTATATGTGGTCTGTATTCGGAAAGACGGCAATAATTCATATAGATATTAATCTATATGAATTATTGCCAGATTATATTAACTTGTTTTTGTTTCCTGATACATTCTACTTTTATACGAAGAATCAAAAGAGCATGTACAGTTATTCTTTGAATGTAAAATCGTTGTTCTTGTGGCACCAATAAATTAATTCTATTTTATTTTCCAGCTGATTTTTGGAAGATGCGCTGAGGGGGTCTTCCAAACTAAGAATGAGCCCAGGTCCAACGCCTGCCCTCGCGGCTTTGCGGACCCCCCAGAACAAATGCCTGACGGTGGGGGGTCGTGCCGATGGAGGCTTTCTACAGTATGTCCAGCTGCTCAAGCCGAGAAACAGTATGTCCATCACCAATACCAAAGGATTACTCAATATGCCCGGACAAAATAACTGCTTTCTCAACAGTGCCGTACAAGTAAGTACCTATTCTATCCACTTCTATACTAGGGTTTATGAGATTGCTTGAAGTTGAGGAGGCGAATGTTGTTAAAATTTTGTCAGACTCTGCTGTTTTCTAAAACCGTTATCAAAATAACACTGATTTTAGTGTGCTTTGGGGCCTTGGTAACCCAGTTGGAAGAGTCGCGGATTAGCAACATGATGGTTGCGAGTTCGAAACTTGATCCAATCAAAGATCGTCTTTTAGTTGGGGGCTAGTGCACGGAAAATCTGCCGTGACCTCAAATGTCTTCACGTTGGCGTGGTGGGAGAGTGGGATGCCTGCTCAAGTGTTGACCTCGTCATCTGACCTTGTTTCAAAATTACGAGTTGTTGTCCTCCCATCTTTTCCTTCGGGCTTGATCCGGACCGTCACCAATAGTTGTTTTGCTCCAGAGCGACGTAAATCCAACAACCTAACCTCTACTAAGTTTTGTAAACATAGCATTAAGCGTAGAGTACACTCAATAACATGTTGATATTTTTAAAAATAAACTTTTAGTGGGAGCAATTGTCTGTAAGGAACAACCGTACCTTCATCTTCATTTTTCTGTGTGTCCCTTGAACAGCTACAGATAATTTTCGCTCGTAAATAAATCATCATATTTATCATGAGTCTGAAATCTTTAATCGGCTGTCTGGGATAAATTTATCTGAATTTGCTGTATTGTGCATTCGATTTGTTTATTTTCTTCCAATAAATTTCGAGTTTTTAAATTCATTAACTTCAAGCAGATATTACCTTCAAGGTATAGCTACACGTAATAGTTTGATTTTTACATATTTAAATTATCTGCCAATCTTAAAATTACATTACGTTATTTTGGAAAATGAAATACCTTTGAAGCCCCGCATAATTTCAACTGAATAATTAACACATATTTGTTTCAAAACATGAAGAAAAATTTGGTGGAAATTTTATGACTTATCAAAATTGTGACTTGAGATAAAATTTATTATGTGAGTGCATTCGAAACATACAAATTTGTTATATGATTCCTCGAAAGTGAGAACGCTTTTTCTTCTAAAAATAGCTGGATGAAGTTTACTTTTCGGGTCTTTGACTTTAATTTTCCGGTTTTCCTTACTTATTTGCCATTCTTCTTACTCTTGTCTTAAAATTCTGAAAGTGTTTTGATAGAAATTTTTTACGAGTAAGAAGGATGAGCTTTTCATTTATTTCAGCTTGAAAGAGTAATACTTTTACCTGAGAATTTTCTTCCTTTTATGCTCATTTCGGCTCGAAACTAGTTTGTTTTTAAGAGGTCACGTAGAGAAGGTCTTATGCATTATTCAAAGGTTCTCTCCTTACGCTGCCTGGATTCGTAGCTCTATGAGCGCATGCGGCCACTACTTTCTCTTCGAAGCTCTTAAGATTTATTGAAAACGAGAACTTGTTATGATTTCAAAAACATTTCCGTAATTTATATGCGGATGACCGTTGAAATTTATGGACTGTTTTGATTTCGTAGTTTATCTAAAGTAATATTTTCGGCGAAAACAGAATATTTTTAGTTACGTTTAAATGACACCAGTCTTTCAACGAAAATGCGACGGAATTGCATTTGAATTAATAAACAAAGCTGTTCAAAATCAAGAAATTAGTACGGTAATAAGTAGGGAGTGCCTCCACGCCAAAATATAATTCCTGAATTCATGATGATACTTTTCAAGGATGGCAAAAATTATTTTCGAGACTCACTTTAACATATAGCATGCTTTTTGCTCAAACGAATTCTGGGAAGAATGATACTTACAAAAATAACGTAATTTTAAATGGCGTCAGATAAGACAAAATCTCAGACAGACACCTGTCAAACTTACCAGTCCTGTCCGTTTTATAACTGTAAACAGTCGTTTTTTAGCTTTTATCGCGCTATACTATTCAGTCGAAACAGACAAAGAGTGGTTATTTATTTCACAAGAAGAGTTAATTGTCTCGCTTCTTCATCTTTTGTCCATGACAGCTCACGAAAACCGCGACGTTTTGTCAAATATGCAAATGCAAGAACTACTAAATAAAAACTCCGGATAAAGGGAGTTGGAGAATTCATAAACAGTCCTGCTTTCTTTTCAGTTTCTGTTACTGGCTTTACAGCGAATCAAGACAATCGTATAAAATTGGTTGATTTATAGATGTGGAAATGGGCATGGCACACAATGAGGACAGCAGTTTGATAGATTTATTGCTCAATACATTATTAGTTTAGAGAAAGATGCGTTCCGAAATTTTTCGTGTGACGCATTTTTAGCTGTAAAGATACGATGCAGAAAAAAGAAAATGCACTCCTAATGCTAAAATGTGCTGACAAACAGTGTTGCCGTAACAGTTTTATAGCGTTCCCTAGATCTTGACCTTTATAAGATTTTTAAAGGGAAATTCCTTTGCCGTAATAATAAATAATGCCTTAGAGCTTGAACAAGATTATCTTGTTCAAGCTCTACGGCATTATTTTTTTCTTTTGAGAATGTTATACTCCAAAATTTGTTCGGAAAGAATAGATTTAAACTTCGAACTTTCACAAGTCGCGTTTTCAAATGTTAGTTCACAATGCAGAAATATTAGATTATCTATCGAGACCAAAAGGTAATCGACGAGAAAAAGTTGGTCAAACATCAATCTTTTTGTTTCATTTGAAAATATTTTCCTGATGGAAGGAAGTGTAATCATTTATACAGAAAAAACAAAAATACAAATTATTTTTTAAAAGACGGTAGTATCAAAAAGGCAGTAAATCTTTTAAATCTGGTTTTGAATACACAGGTCACCTTTTGAATTCAATTAACTTAATTCAACTTCTACGAAATGTATCATACTTAGCACAAAGTGTAAAAAGGATAAATAGACTAAATTTGATTTTTTTAATTCTTTTTACACGAGTTAACTTTCAATAATTTAATAAATTTTGAATTTGGCTGAGGCGAACATGTTATCAGCATTATCGTTAAAATTCGTGTTTCGAGTGTAGAAGAATCAAAGCAATAATTTTTGAAAAGATTATGTTTCTTCACAATTTATTTCCCTCAAAACAATGGCTCGAAAGTTTCGTTGAAAGTTGCTTCTGAAAGAAAATTTTTAGTTTATCTTAAGGGTTATTCTGCATTTGAAAACTTAAACTGTTGAAACAAATCAGAGAAGATGGTTGAAAAGTGAATGGTGTAGTAACTCATGCATTTTCCCGTAAACTTGCATTTCATTCTTGCACACCTATACGGCATTCGCATGATGTCATGTACGTTTTACTGCGTCGCAAAACTACTCTTCCGTGTTCTTCCTAAACCCATCGGCAGGTGCAGTGGTTATGACAGTATTGCGGAAACGCTTGAGTGAGTAATGTTTTGAAAGTTTTCAAGGTGGTTTATTAAGATGACACGGCTGTTGCGCAATTATTAGTTGGACTTTAGTCTGAATCTTTCAAAAAAATAGGCTCACTTATAATTCCATTTTTACATTTAGCAGTAAATGTTTGCTACAAGCAAAAAACATAAGTTTATATGGAATGTAGAGAGTTCTATAATTTATTTAAGGGTTTATCAGTGTCAAATGAAGTCAAAAATTTAATTTTGAAATGCATATTGTATTTATTGTCTTTATTCCTCAAAATGTTTGAAATCTGGTTTCATTGACTCAAAATTTTTTTAGTTTCCTAGCTGCTAGATATTTGCATAGTTTGAAGATTTTTATTTCAAATCCCAAGAAAGTTGGGACTTAACGAGCTTGTTGAACAAGTTGATTTTGATTTTGTCTTATAAAAGCACTATTTTAAACTGAAATTTGGAAATTTTACATTCTGCTGTGATATCCATTCTAGAAAGCTCTAAAGAATTCCGTTAAAAAGACAAATACCCGTCTTCTCTTTTACGTTATTAAAATGGTGTACTTTATGTCAATCTTTTGAGCAGTTTAATTTGAACGAATGATCTATAAGTTCTGACGGTATATCGTTCCTCCTTTACTAATGTTCGATGATCCCCTTCGAAATAACCGAATCAATCAATCTAGATTCGTATCAAAACTTTTATCTGTAAAAAAAGAATTGGCCCATTTACTTTCAATAACAGAAATTGTGTCCGAAAACTCCATTACAGCCTCAAGATAAGAGTTATAAAAAGTATTAGGAAGTTGTGTCGCGGTCACACTTTCTGTCTGACGACCGGTTTATAATTGACGAATAGGAGTCCTTTTAGAGTCGGTACCTCATCAAGGAAGGGTCAGCGACACTTGGCTACCTATAATGTCATTGGTACCAGAAGGTTAATTTTAACACAGGTGCCTGCCAGTGAATCTTTTCGTTTATTTAGATCTGTGTTATTCTGTTTGAGCGGGTTTATGTTGCTTTTCCCAATTAGTCATCCTCAATGAACTGCATTTTGAAATTGCTTCAGAGGGTTATCCATTAAAACATTAAAAACATTCTAATTTTTTTGTTTTTATAATCATTTCTTGTTTTCTTTGTTCAACGTACATGGTATGGTTATTAAAAAATTTCTTCTTGAGCGAAACATGAGTATCGTTATTGTAAATTCTTTCGTTTAATTTTTTTAATTGATAATAATTGACAGTGCTAAAAAATCTATATTCCAGAATTAAATACAGAGCAGAAAATCAGGCATCAATGGAACTAAACATTTTCCTTCAGTTGCAAAATATTCTTCTGAGGTGCGATTTTTAACTTAAATTGTTTTCGGAGATGTGTTTGAGTGTTATGACGGTTTAGACATCAGACTGTTATGAGCCTATTTAAATGTAAGAGTACGGATTATTAGAGAAAGAATTAAACGGTTGATCGGTCGTACTTGGAGCCAAACAAGGAAAACAAAATTCAGAAAACTTCAACATAAAAAATGACGACAGGATCCTAAAACTTGGTTGTTAAAACGATGTGTGTTTATTAGTATTTGATTATTTTATCTACTAATGACCACTAATTTCTAATCCTGGAACATTCACGTCTCTTTAAAAACGTGATATTACGCAATTCTCGAAATTGGAAAATAGATGCCGTGTATCCAAATTTACCAATTTACCTCCAGAAATTTTTGATTTTATTTTCGGATCAATAGTACATTCACAAAAACATCACAGACATTGTTACAAAATTAAGTCGAATAAATAAGTGTCAAATCAGTGGTACTGTCAAAACTCAAACTGGCATAGTTTGAGTTTTGACAGTAATAAAGTTGGTTGGGTTCTTATGGCGCAAGAGCCACATTTGGCCTTGCTGCACCAAACACAATACAGACAACACCATGTAATGGATATACACCACACAAGGAACGTTTTACTAACACAGAAGGGAGAAGTACACCCAGGGAGGAATCGAACCTGCTCTGCCTACAATTCGCTGCTTGTTAACCCACTGAAACCCGACAGTATCATAGTGCGATGTGCTGTATGTACAACTCAGCACAAACCCAGATGTAGCAGATGAAATAAACTAATTTAATCACTTGCAAATGTAATTTATTGCTTTCAAATGATGAGATCCTATTGCTGTAAGGATAAAAGTCAATAAAAGTTTATTTTTTTATAACAGTTTTTAAGGACTAGACCAGCAATTTCCAACCTTTATCATCTCATGGTACACATAAACTAATTTCTAAAATTCTGCTACATGCCAAAAATTATGTATTATACTTTCTGCCGATATGATTAAAAAATAGATAATTTTAATTGATTTACAAAGAAATTAGCGAAGTTGCCTACCCCTTTTGCTCCAAAGGGAGAGAGAGTTATTGTAGCGTACAATTAACTACTTTACTTGAACTAGACAACATGATGTATCGAAGTTGGAACGATATGTGCATTTCGTTATAAGTGCAGAGGTCTAATGTGAAAAAAGCGGTTCTCGTAACATTTTTAGAGAAAATTAGTGATCCTCCTTCTCAAATATTTAAAATCCTACAATGACTGCTTTTCTCTCGATATAGGGGTACGCATTTAATTCTGATGACAATATCCTCTCAACCTTGGAACTCTGCGTTATTACAATACAGACGTTGGGGGTGAGCCGCTAGTTAGGGAATGTAGCGCGTTGCTATGACAGGTATTCTACATCTTTCGAAGGTTACACTTTTGTCAATTGTCTCTCACGTTTCCGACCATTCAAGGGAAGGGTGGCGGAGTTTTAACACTGAATGAGCGAAAAAGAAGTAGGTCAGAAAGGGACAGGACTTTTTATGTTAAGGAAGGGTGTTACTTTCCATCATAATATATTTTTTATATTATGATGGAAATACATATAAAAGTGGTTAGCATCAAGCCATCACTATGTATTGACCTTTTTCTATATCTATCTTTATGCGTGGTTGGGTTATTTAGTTTTCGTCGACCCAGGATTCATACCATTGCAGTGTTACATTTTAAGCGAAATAAAATATTATAATTTACTGATAAATATACAACCTCTAACTGAACACAACACATCTCTGAATGTCGATCGCAATTACATTCCAATTTTCAAATTGTAACTTAATTGCGCCATGCAGAGATGGATCCTGCCTCTTTTATCGTTTTGTTACAAGTGCTGTTTTGCAAGGCCTTGATTGTGAAATTTGATGAAAAAATCACTCCCTTTAATAAGTATGAAAAAATGTTTTTTACTTGAGTCTAGAATATATATAATTTTACTTGAGAATATAGAACCATAAAGTTTCTGTGTTCCCAGTCTTGTTCATGTACGAGTTCTTTATAGGTGGAAACTGGAATCTTTTAGGCAAGCCTTAGTCCAACATCAGTCTTGCAACACTAAACTAACTGAAATGCGTATGCGTACCGACATGTTTTTTGTACAGAAACGGAGTAGGCATGCGCATGTCGTATGTTTTGTCGCATGCTGCTCCAGTATGTGGCCGGGTTAGACAATAAATACTGTCCCTGATGCCCTGATACATTTGGTTTTTAGCAAACATCTATTAGTTAACTTTTTTCTGGCAAACAAGTTGCATATATTTATTTGAAAATGAATCATTGTCATCGTGAAATTCCAGTTTGTGTTTTTCGTATCGTTTGTATGTGTATAATGCACACACAAAGTATTTCAAGAATTTTTCCCTTTCAAAATAAATCTTTCTATAGCCTTTTTTCATATATCAGTCTGTGCTTTTAATCAGCTTCCTTCATTAAATTGTTGGATGTTATGCTATGCTAGCTGAATCAAGTGCAGTTTTAGTAGGATGGACCTTCCAACTTTCAAAGTTTGCAATGTTTAGAAATAAAATAACATTTTTAATTCTGCCACTTTGCAAACAAGGTAACAAATGGGAACAGACAATTTTGAACGCACACTCTAGGTTAAAAACTGTTGGCGAGAGTGTCCAGCTTGTAGCTGTGCGTGTCAAAACGATGACTAACTTTTCGGTTTTGACAGAGGGTTCGGCTTCGCTTTGTTTTCGTTTTCTTGGCTCTCTTCCCTCCACCGGAAACGAGGTTCATTACTATGGACACGCTCGACCGACTGACTCCCCGGCCCCTTTTGAATCACAGTTTCCACTCCATTCTCTTATCTCACGAGATTTACTCCGAACAGCCCCAGGCGTCATCTGACAGTAAGTTTAATTGCCGCCATTCATGAGCTCTTTATCCCCTTGTCCTTTATTATGACCAGCTGATTGCGTGATCCTCGGAGACAATCCCCTCTGTGCTTCGCTGTTGTTTTTCTTATTAATTACTCCCTCCCGTTTCTTTCCCGTCCGCTTCTACTTTCTCCGATCCTTCTTCGCACCCTACAACACTGAAAAAGTTTTATTTCACAGAGAAGTGGCAGTTTGTACGTTTCCGCTGTTGATTTTTTTCGCAATGTTATGCTTGTAAACCAATTTTGCGATGGTTGCGACGGAAGGGTGAGGTGGGGCAAGTGCGGACCCAAAACGTCAAACTATTTACTTAAACAAACTTCACACTCGTTACTTACGAGTTTGAAGTAAGTAATTTTTAAAATTGCCATGTTTTTATCACACTCCCAGACCCTTTACTAATATATTTACTTTCTTATTTGTTTTGACTTGCCATTTATAAAATTAAAAAAAAAATACTATCTGATCTTATACACTTGCCCCATATGATGGGACAAGTATATCACATTGCAAACAAGAAAGTCCTGGTAGGCACTTGCCCCATCATATGGGGCAAGTGCCTACCAGGACTTCCTTGTTTGCAATGTGATAGTACTGTGAGTGGGGCAAGAGCATATAATTTTATTCCTGTCATGTTATGGTTTGCGCATCTTCCCTGCCGAAATTCGAAGCACTCTTAGGAGGAAACTAATTTTTAAGATTTCGAGCAGGTGGCAACCCGAACTTTAATCATAGACCATTTTATTTTCTGTGAACTCACTTGCCCAGCAAATACCTACCTTATCCTAATAAAAAAGCTACCGTTTTATCTTTATATGTCAAAGCCGTACATAGATCTAGTTGGAGGCAGAGCTGAAATGAAAAAAATATATAAGGCCACAGTAGGTTTTAGATTTGGAAAGGAGATTCTCGAATTATTTTGTGTGCACAATCCCCAAAATACAATCAATCAAACGTAAGGAAAATTAAAACAAATGGCAAGTTCTTATTTCAATATTTATTTATGTGCACAAAATAAATTGATGGTACTTTGAGTGTTTTTTAATATGTATTTGTTTCATATATTTTTTATTTGATTGTCAACTAATTTTCAGCGACTGTGTATGTGTGTAACTTGTAATTTTGAGGAACTAAATTATTTTGTACTTTAAACTTGCCGATTCGCCTTGAGGATGTTCTCCAAATATCACTTATTTATATCCCTAATTCCTTGTTTCGACAGCCCGGGAATTTTGAAATGGCGTTTTAAAACATGTTCTCCAATGCTCAGCTCCAGATGCGCACTTTGCGTGTCAACACTTCGTGCCACCCCACACATTCTTCCACAGAGGAGGGAAACGATCACCTCTGACCTCCCCAAGAGGGTGAGCTGTGGAATTTTTCGAATTTAGGACCGTTGAAAAAAGTTTTGCTGACTGCAACTCTCCCCTCCAATTTCCAGGGCAAGCGTTGTCCCCCTTCAACAGGGGCCATCTGCTCTGCATCAGTAGTGCTTTTGGAACCCCTACACCGACCTCCCCCGTCTGGGGCGAAAAGTGTTCTGTATCAACCGCGCAGGCAAAGTAAATGGACCTTGTCGAGTGATACGCTTATCCCAACTTGTTGAATAAATAGTCTCGGATTCTGTTCCCCCAGCGGGGGTTCTTGGAGGCTTTTCGTGATGGATATATCCTCCTTTTTTTCCGCTCTTCCTTTCTCCTGGTGTGGTTGTCTGGTGGTCTGGATAAAAACTCAGCCAACTGATCGCTTTGGTGTGGTCTAGTGTTGCTATCTGTAAGTTTCGTTTTTCGCTTCCTCACTTTACCCACGTTAAAATGATAAAAAGAATACAATTTCTGATTGTGTAATTGAACTCTAGTATTTGCAATTGTTTCCTCCTCTAACAATTCTATTCGTAGTAAGTACACTTTAGCTTTCACTGCATGTACATTGTGAATATTATATGTGCTGAAAAGTTGGTCGAGTTCATTATGAATTTAAAAATTGCACTATATTCTCACATCGTAAATTTTCGCTTCATGGACCACTTTATTTATTTTATGCATTAATTTATACGGTCATTGTTTTTGCAAAACATCTACAGCTTATTTTTAATCACCTCTACAAAGATCGAATGCCGAAGTGGTACAAAACAAAAATTTCCCCCGAGACGTGATTCGAAGCTCCAAAAATATTAAATACGGGGGCGCGTGTCCGTCGCACTGCCCATTGTTCCAAGGGGTATAAAGACCTTCGCCGAAGCATAACGTTATTTTGAGATAAGTTAATGTTCTAAATGTGGCAGCATCTCAGTCTTTAATTCGGCACGCTTCGGCGAGAACGACATCCGGTGTCCGAAATTCTGTCTTGACGAAAAGCCGATTGTGCGATAATACCGGCGTTTTGCTCTTTTGTACCCATCGTTTTTCTGCCTGATGTAGAATTAATCAGCTGGCAAGATCGCTCCTTCCCATCATTTTCTCTGCCAAATGGGATCTGGTCTCGTGTCCGGCTGCACGCCAACCCTGTGCTCCCCATGTTATCATTTTTTGAGCCGCATTGATATCCAATTTGCTACCACGCAATGACATCTGATTGTTCTGGAAGCTGTTTCGTTTCTTTCGGTCGTATTGGAGGCATGGGTGTGTAGAACGTGTTGTTTTATGAGCTAGACAAATTATTTCGACATTTTATTCGGTTCTTTGTCGCCATCCAGGGTGTGATCGTTCCTGTGGCATTGGCCGCCAGTGCAAACCTCAATGAGCCTCTGCCTTCTTTACAAAAATGTTCAATCCCCCAAATCGTGCCCTTCATTCTAAAGTATATCAAGTATAAAATATGGAGATTCATAAATGCCTTTCATCAAAACCAAAAAAAAACTAAAAATATAGACGAATAAAGTACGAAAACTATCAAATAGCATAAGATGTAAAACTGGACGTTTTTGTTAAAAACTGGAAGCATACCATGGTCGTATTTTGGCCCCCTGCAATTTTTTCGGACTGTGTGCAAGTGCACATCACTCAGGACCGGTCCTGATTCAGTGTTCCCACGAGCCTTAAATAACCTTAAGAATGTCGTTTTAGTTCTTAAGGGCCCCTAAAAGACTTAATATTATTATCTGAAAGTCCTTAATTTTTTTAAAGTTCCATAATTCGTACTAGAACACTGCATATTTTGTTTCATCTGCTTTTAAAATCCAAAGTCAACGTTACTTATCCAGTCTAGCGTCATCAAAATATAGATACAAGTTAGTTAAATTTTATGTTTTTAGAAATGGGCCTGAGACCCAACTCTAGCACTTGTGAAAGTTTCTTCACCTGTGTCCTCACCATTAAATCTACTTTGATTATCTTAAATGTAGCCTAAAAAGGCCCTAATTTTTCTATTGAGTGAGAATCCTGCTATCGATGTGATAAAACAACTACTTTGAGCCCAACTAGATACGTATCTATTTGTTCAGAAAACGGGCTTTCATTTATTCGAAAGTACTTTTAAGGGAAAGAAATGAATATTATTTTGGGGTGTTTTTCTTCAAGTCCTAGTACATACAGGACCGTCTATTATATATCACAAAAATTAAGTTTTATCGAATCGTGTTTATTATTTTACTATGCGCAGCAAACTTTAGCCAGATTTATAAGTGTTTTAAAACATTTATTTTTTTGAAAATTATTGAATGAAAGTAATAAGACACATACGACTTTGTTTCTTAAATCGGATCGGACTCATTGAAATCAGGGCTGCATATTATCCTCAGCTATCCTCCGAAGCGTGTTTTATGAAATTCCAGAGTTTCCATTACAATTTAGCCTGTGTTTTCTGTCATCGACAAAAATATTTCAAAGAATTAAAGCATTGATTTGAAATACATTTTGTTGAAAGGCTTTAATTGACCGAAATCGATCGAAAATTCAATGGACGTTCATTTGAAGCAAATTTTGTTCAAAGATTTTAATCGACCATTGTCGTGAAGACGTGAATGGAACTCATTGAAATATATCCCTATTGCCAAGCAATCTCATCGCGTTTTTCGTTCTTCAAGCTTGTTTATTAAGTTCGACATTGTTTTGGGGTTCATTAATCAGATTTTGTGTTAATCAATCTGTATTTCCGACTAATTTAGCTGTTTGATGTTGATTTACTCTATTAATAAATAATAATTTAACCTTTAATTGCAGGTTCTGTGGCATCTCGATATATTTCGCAGAAGTTTCAGAGAACTTTGCGGCCATGCCTGTATGGAAGATTCATGCATATTTTGTGCTCTGAAGGTATTATTTTTTAATTTAAATGTGTTTTTTTCTTCTAATTCACTGAAAACAGCATGCGGACAGATAATTATTTTTTTTATCTCAAATGATTTTGTTTAAAATCTGAATTGAAACCTAACACAGCTCTAAAAGATCTACTTATTTTTTAATTATCCAGGAGCTGTTTGCACAATTTCAATACAGTCAAGAATCAGCTCTTCCTCCTGATGCATTACGTCGGGCCCTTGCAGAAACATTCTGTGACCAGAGAAGGTTTCAGTTGGGGTTCATGGATGATGCAGCTGAATGCTTTGTGAGTATTATATTGCTTTTTGAAAATGTGTTATTTTATTATATTTGTTGTAAAACGTTTAATAACAACTCTGCAATTCATGTTTTAATCCTTTTTAATATTACATTTATAGGAAAATATTTTGATGCGAATACATTTCCATATTGCTAATAATGAATCAGAAGACATGTGTAGTGCTGTTCACTGCATACCCCACCAAAAATTTGCAATGACTTTAGTTGAACAAGTAAGATACATAATAACGCTTTTTTATTTTTTTAATTCAGGTTTAAATATTTAATTAGTATTTAAAACTGTCTGCATTATACATGCAGCATATTACAATATGTAACTGGGTCTGTAAATCACATAATGGTATGTAAAACATGTGTTCGTATGTTTTCACTTCTTACAACTGGATTGTTTTGAATTTCTTTGAAAGAAATAAAACATAAATTTAAATTTAAACTGAACATTGGCTTATTTGCGATATTTAAAAATTTTAAAATATCCTACTTAAATTTGTTTTGCTCTTTTATATATAGTACATTTTTGAAAATTTAATCTTTTATTGAATTTTTTCGCAGTTCACATTGAATTTGATTTTAAACAGTTTTTTGTAAATTCTAAAATTAAAAAAAATTATGTATGTGTAACTTAAATTAATTTAAAATTAGTATGTTTGAAATATATTTGCAAAAAAAGTTAGTATCCTATTGGACAGTTATGAAAAAATGAGAACCTACTTATTTTAAAATTTTAATTTGTATTGTGATTTGATAATCTTTATTGATGTATCAATTTTAATTTGAAAAAAATCAAAACTAATGCATTTTTGTTCTACACATGATTTTAATTTGTATTTGGCTTGTATTTTCTACATTACTTGTTTATTTAATAATTTTTAAACATGAGTGCTATAATTTATTTTTTATATTTTAGACTGTGTGTCATGCCTGTGGTGCCACATCTGAGCCATTACCGTTTACTCAAATGGTTCATTATGTTCCATCTTCAGCACTTTGGTAATTAAAATAAATTCTAATTTGTTTTAATTGTATTTTAATTTTAATGTTTTTTTTTATTTTAAATGTTTTCTTGGGACTGTTTCAAGTTCCATTATGAATGATATGCTGTATATGAGGGGAAATGTCATGAAACTAAACTTTTGATTATTTACTGACATTGCCTTAATCAATTTTTTCAATGGATTACGTACTCTGTTGGTATGATAATCACAATTTTTGTTATTCATGTCTAATTTTTAAGTTTTAGAATTAAAAAATTAATTAAACAATTTTTATAATCAATTGCATTGTAAATCTAGTAATTAAAATTCTATCCATTAGAATTTTATAATCTATGGGATAGTACCAAAGAAAATTAATACTGAACATTTACTTGTTTAGTGCATAATTTCTATTTTACATTAATTAAACGTCAGTGAGACATAAATTATGATATGCTATTTGATACTAATTTATATTTGTCATAAGGACATTGACATCTGGCTTTTGAATTTACTTATGTCACCTTATGAATAATATAAATTGTGGTGGAGAGTAGCATTTTTGCATTTTACTATGTCCTCTTATATTAGCTTGTTTATGTATTTCTACAGCAGTAAATACTATAAGGTGAATCTTTGTCCTCTAGTTCACAAGCAAAGCTGATGAAAGAAAAAAATGAACCAATTCCAAATTTTAGTGAACTTCTGAAGAGAGCTGGTGGACTTGGAGACTTACGTGATTGTCCGGTAAAATTTACATTACATTTGAATTTAGTTATTTGTTTTAAAAAATGTGTTGCCAAGTGCTTAAAATTTACTTATGAAACTTTAATATAGTTATTTTTTATGAAAACGATGGGTTATTAACATTATTGAAGTAAAAATACATGCTTTGTGTTTAATGTACTGTGTGATGAGTATTTACTAAATTATTCTTTTAAACTTTTTAGAGTTCATGTGGGGCTGTAATACAAATTAGGAAAACACTTATGAATAGACCAGAAATAGGTATTTTTTTTTTACCTTTTAGGTATTTATACATTAAGCAATGAATTCTTAATTGAATTAAAATTCTTGGAAAGTAAACAATTCTTAAAATTTATTTTTGCTTCATTATTTAACTATAGTGAGTGTTGGATTAGTCTGGGATTCTGAGCGTCCTACCATTGAACATATAATGGATGTCTTCAAGACCATTGGAATGTCTTTGAAATTGCAAGATGTAAGAAATTTTATTCCTAAACCAGTGTTTTTCTGTATATATTTGTTACAAAAATCACATTAAAATTCTTTTGGTGTATATGAGTAAACATTAGCATTGATAAATCTGTATTGCTATATTCATTTTTACTTTTATACAAAGTGATACCAGAAAAATATACACTTTTTGTGTTGAAATACAATTATGAATTTCTTCCACAAAATTTGCTACATTAAATTCTTATCTTATATATCATTTCAAAACAATAATGCTTGCATGATGTTTAAAAATATTTTTAAATAATTTCTTAAACTGACTTTTGTTGTAATTTATCGAGGTTTTTCTATTTTCCATATTGATAAAGATTAATTTGTAAAACTAATACCCTATAATTTTGTGTAGAAGAAAATAGCTTTTAATCTTGGTATCTGGAAATAATATTTTTTATATGTATAACTTATGGCAGCTTAAGAATATTTTATTGAATTGTTGACATTTTCAAATAAAATTATACCTTTATTAATTTTAGGTATTCCATTCGGTGGTTGACAGTCGTTGGGCATCCACAGCTACTCATCAGCTTGTTGGAATTGTAACATATTACGGAAAACATTATTCAACATTTTTCTTCCATACAAAACTAAGAGTCTGGATATATTTTGATGATGCTGCAGTCAGAGAGGTAAGTTGAAACTATTTTCTCAAAGAAATGCATACTTTTTATTTTAAATTTATATTACATTACTCTAAATAGAAATTTAAATTGAATAATTCTGTATGTATTCCTTTGCAATTTATAGCTATATGTTTGAATGCTTTGTACTAATTAAATTAATGTTGTAAACCAATTTTTTCTTCATTTCCTATTTTTTAAAGAAATGAATAATTTACTGCAATAAAAAAGCAATTGAAATATTTTATTTGATGTTCTGGCTTATTTTATGAGAAAATATTAGATTGGATTAAGATTTATTTGGATTTACCAAAACTGATGTAGCCATTATAACAAAATCTTATGTTTAATTTCAGATTGGCCCAAAATGGGAACAAGTGGTTGAAAAGTGTTGCAAAGGTCACTTTCAACCTTTACTTCTTTTGTATGCAAATCCTCATGGAACTCCTGTGAATACATCCACTGCCCCAAGAATAGTAACAGTAGTACCTGGACATAAGAAAAATATGAATGGTAATTATGAACAATTTTTTAAATCTTTTATAATGATTTTATTTAATAATCACTTAAATGTTATAGCTTTTTGAAAACAATATCTGATTCATTGAAAGTTTTTTACATAATTATAATAGTTGTAAAGTATCTTTAATTGTCAGTCTCTAAGATAGACATTGGACAACATTCTAGCCACCAGTTCTAAAAATTAAATGTATTTGAAAAAAAGAAACATATTTGAAAATTATCAAAATTTGAATGTTATTTGATGTAACAAAATTATCAAATTTATGTGTTGATTTTGTCAATAATTCACATCAAATGTTCAAAAATAATAAATTAATACTTAGTGATTTACATGCACAGAAGTTACCATGTGTGATAGTTGACCATATGTCTTTTACATCATATTTCAAACACATTACCTTTTATTGTATTATTTATATATTTCAATGATGCATTCAAAAAGCTATAAATTTATCAATAAGTAATTTTTTAAACAAGAGTTTACTCCATCTATTTTTGATTTATCTAAGAACGAACTGAGGATGATTATTCTGTACAGTGCATTTGATCAATCAATTAACAACACTCCTCTCTTTCAGCAAAAGATTCATGCAGCATCAATTTAAGTCATGAAAAACATGCAAGAATGATGCAACACCACGGGACAAGCAATCAAAGACGTGCATTGACTCCCAATCCAGAAATGTCCAGTGACATGAGTGCAAATATACAACCAAGAAGAGCTGTGACTCCCAGTGGAGAACTTACCTGGTGGGATGAAAATTTAAAAGAACAGAGCAACAAGAAACTAGACTCTGGCTATCCACACAATGCAACTTCTAAAGAAAATCTGCCATCTCATACATTTGGAGCGACTCTTCCACATACTGATGCATATACAAAATTCCCTTGCCTTTCCAGAAACTCAGACCAAGAGCATAATTTGGGTTCCAATTCAATGGAGTGTAGTGCTTCTCTAAAAAGTAGATTAGCAGCAAGACTATCAGTTCCATATGTTTCGTTTTATCCTGTTCTTCGTCATTGCAAAAGTGTGTGTGACAATGGTCAAACAGCTGCATCAGATGACAGTGTCCTGCCACCTGCTAAAACTCTTTTGGACAGCGGAACTAATTCACAAACTTCAGATTCACGTGAGCATTCTACAGACAGTACATATATCAGCAGGCAGGCTGTAGAAAATGTTCTCCAGTTACAAAAACTGCAACGTCAACGATCCATGAATACCAAGACTGAGAATCCATTTGCTGGTCAACGAAACAGCAGTAGCAGCTTGGAATCACTGGATAATGTATTTTCACTTCGGGAGAAAGGACATCCTTTACATTTGAACTCAAAATTTGACATTCTGGATACTACAAATGTTGCAAGGAGAAGAGATTCCGGAAACTGGAGTGGTGATAGGAATAGTGCCAGTTCATCTAGTACCACATCTCTGGATAATCCTTACTTTTATGTCTTAGGCAACAAAAGGTATTACAACCAGTTTTCAATGATCTTGGTAGAAGTTCTTTACAATATTTTCAAATTAGGTGTTAATGGTTAAATATGAATGTAACAGTTCAAATTATTTGGGTTTAGGGTGAGGCGGGACAAGTATGTTCGTGGGATAAGCACATCCACTTAATATAAAACATGTCTGTGATTAAAGTAGGGGCTGTCATTTAGCTGGAAATTCTTGATTGAATTCTATAGATTAGTTTAACCACTAGAGTGCTTCGAATTTCGACAGGGAAGTTGAGCAGACCAAAGAAAGGGAGGAATGAAATGACATCTCTTGCCCCACTCACTCACAATACTATGACCATTGCAAACAGTCCATGATATAACTTGTTCCATCATGTGGGGCGAGTGCATGTAACAGCATTGAAAAGCAATTTTTAGCATTATATTAATGAGTAAGTTTAAACAAATAAGAGCTTAAACTTAATAGTAAAGAGCCTGGGAGTGTGTGGTAGAAATATGAAAATTTAAAAAATTGCTTGAACATAACTGATTCAATATGAATATTTGGATTTTCACTTGCCCCACCTCACCCTATTTAAAACTACTGATGTGTACTAATTTATAGAATGTGCTGCAACAATGTAAGCACTGCAAATTTAGTATGGACTGCTATATTTATAGAATGAACTTAAAAAAATTAAAGATTTGTCTTAGATCAAAATATTTTTTATGTAACCTTAATGATCTGTTCTTCAGGGTTTCCATAGTCCTTGGTAGTCCATAAAAAGTACATGAATTTCATTTGGTCAACTTGGGCTCTGGAAAAGTACTTGAAAAATACTACAATTTCGTTTGGTCCTAGAATTATATTTTACCCCAGATATTATTTTTACTTAACTTTCCTGCAATCAAAGACTTCTAATTTGTACACTTATAACGTTTCTTTTAAATTTTCATTTTTATTGTATGCTCTGCTAATTGATTCAATAATTTTACTTAAATTTGCTTGCCCATAATGATATTTACTTTACATCATTTAAAATTTCTAGTCTTATGTATCTATATATTTTTTAATTAAGCTCCTTAAAAACTTTTGGGAACTCCTTGAAATGGTACGGAAAAGGTTTTGAATTTCTTAAAGTAAAATGTTGCAAACCTGGTGTTCTTATAATTTTAAATAATTACTTCATAAAACTTCACATTTCTTTAATTTTCAGATATCCAAATGCTAGAAATTTAGGAAGACCTGGAGACACGCCATCTCTAACTGACAATGGATATGATTCCTTTTCTCTCTCCAGTTCTGACAGCTATCCATCTGCTATTAATAATTCTCCTGGAAAACTTGATTCTAGACTTGGCCAGATTCCAGAAAATGTTCAAACAGCTTTTGTACCATATGACATATCACAACTACAATACTGCTTGAAGGAGCTAAAGAGCAATGAACATTTTCCATTTGGTAAGTGAAATATTAAATACTAGTTACTGAATTTAAATACATACACATGATTTTTCAAACATATCTGATACTTTTGCTTTTATATTGGACCTTCTCATTCTTTCTAATGAATTTCTTCAAGCATTTTATTAGATGTATTATAAATTTTCCTTAATTCCTACAGGATTTAAAGATGAATGTGATAAACTTTGTGCTGAAGCTGATATTTTTGTTGCCAAATCAATTGAACGTGAAAATGTGGGAGACATTTCTATGGCTGCTTTACTCAGTGATACAGCTGCAGGTATGTTAAAATTAGATGTAACTATTTCAATATTAGATATTTTAAATTTTGTTTTGAATTTTAAAATTGTATATCTTGTTTAAGTACACAAATAGTGTATTTTTTCTGTTTATGAGTTAATTTGATAGTGATTTCAATAAGTACTTCAGTTTTTAAGATATACATCAGCATTGTTTTAAACTTTAAATTTTTACTTTTAAATTATTTTTCATGTATGTTATTTATAAAGATTTTTTTCTATTCAGCAAGAGCAAGAGCTGCTATGGATGTGCCATATACTAATAGTCAAGCCTTGGCTATGGCAAAGATGAAACACAGTATGTGCCTTATTAGATCTTCCAATCTACATAAGAAACTGAAGGAAGCCGAAGCTGCTTTACGTAGGAAACAAAAAGAAAGCTCAGCAGAACCTAGCCGTAAAGAACCGTCATCATCTACCAACAGAGCCACACCAGATGGTTTGCTTGGATATGCCAAGGAAGAATCTGAAAACAGGACTGATGACAATGCAAAGCATTCCAAAAAGAGTCCAAAGCACAATGAAGATCCTGCAAAAAATGATAAGAATATTGAAATCTATGCCACACTTCCTAAAAGAAGTCTGAAAAAGAAAGGTGCCTTGTCATCATTCGTGGAATCATTGACTGGAGATGAGAGCTCTGAAGAGAAGCATAAAACAATGGAAGAAAGTAGAATAAGTCCCATTAAGAAGCTCGATGCAAGCACCAACTTGAATGATAGGGATGACAAGTCTCCGAAATCACCAAGGGGTAAGAAGAAACCTCAATCTAATCACAGGGCACAAAACAAAGATTCAGATCTCAGTGACTATTCCAATGAGTGGGAACAAACAAAGAAACCCACCCTGTATAGGACTTATTCGGGACCAACATCAAATTCGAAAAATGAGCTATCAGATCTGAGCTCAAGCAGCGCTCAAACTTTTACTGAACATCCGACCAAAAAGCAACACAGAATTAGAAGGAAACTCATGGGTGGTTTCATGAGGCGTAAGAACAGGAGCTTACCCGATCTCCGCGAGGGACAGGATTCTGGTAATGAGACAACACGATCTTATGATGACTGCTTCTTCACACAAATTCCAGCCTCTTGCAAGAAAAAACAAGTTAACAGCAATCCTCAGTGCAACCATTCAGAAAATGCAGTTGGTGAACAACAAAGCCCTAGTGCTTCAGGAAGCTCAAAAGTGGATAACAAGTCTCCCAAGAAAAATATTATTAGAGCTCACACCCCTCCACCCTATAAACCACCCCCACCCATAGCTCATTCAAATCTCTTGAATGTGTCTCCGAAGAAAAACCTTCAACACTTAAATACAGACACTGTCAAATCTAATAGCCAATTTCACATTCCTGTGACTATGAGTATCCATCAAGACAATATTGGGAAGCAAAGAGCAGCTCATCATCCACTTTTGTCTAGGGATTCCAAAACCCATAGGAAACTTAGTGCTCAGCATTCAGCTCATACTCACTCTGAATTTGCTTCAGGAAGTGTTGTGTGGTTAAAGGAGTTGCAATTGAAGCAAGAGGAAATGAATAGAAGACGTAAGCAGCAAGAAGAAAGAGAACGATGGATATCTGAATGCAGCTCTGGTACTGATGGAAATCTAGGTATGTGTGCCTACATTTTTCTCTTATTAAATCATTTTTCAATGACTACCCTAGGTATTCGAAAGCAAAGCTTAAATTAGAGAATCTTTTATAATCATCTCTTCTTGTTACAATTCCAAAGGACCAAGAACTAAGGTATATATAATTAGTACAATTACATTAAATAATATCTTCGTTTATATCCTTTGGTAGTAATATATGTGCTTTTGTATGCCTACCTTGTGGTAGTCATAGCATTTGTCTGCCACCCAGTAGGTCCCGGGTTTGAATCCTAGTTTGAATTTTGGAGATTATCCCTATTAGAGAGAGAGAGAGAGAGAGAGGAGCAAAAGAGACTTACCCACTGAGTAAGCCTCTTTTGTGAGGGTAACTAATTGCCCTTACAAATAGTTGAAAGTTCGCACCTTCTGGCAAAGTGGTCAGTGGTCAGGCATTAAAAAAAATATTTTTTATTGTTGTATAGCCCCTTGAACAAAGTAATGAAAAACTCACACAAAGAATTATAGACCACAGTATCCTTAAAAGAAGTAGGATGCTTAGGTACTGATATTAAAATGTTATGCTGATAACATGCACATATTTTTCATTTGCATTTACCTATCCAAATTTTTTGCCTCATATTCTTTATTCACTTAATGCATTAGAAAAATAAAAATTTTGTTTACTTTTTCAAATTATTACTATTCTCTATAAACTGCTGTGCAATAACTTAAAAATGTTCTCCCTATTTTCTCCTGATTAATGTCTCATTGTTTCTTTTTAGTTGGTCTAATCAAGAAAGAATGTGTTAGAGATATGGTCAATCAAAATCAGCCAATTTTAAATGTAAGTATATCATTTACTTTTTCTATATTACAGGAAAGTAACAATTCATACCAATTTCATTAAAATGTGTACTTGTGCAAAATTTGTCTAAATTGTGTGCTTTTAAAGTGGTATTTTTATTTTATCACTGTATCATTAAGTATACTGAGCATTACTAGATTTTGACTTGTTCCTCAACAAAATTTAATTGGGCAATATTCTCTATATTTTCCTATTTAAAAATAATTCAAGGAATTATCAAGCTCAATACATTACATTGTTAAAGAATAGTCATAATGCAAATGAAAAGATTAGCAGAAGTATAAAATCCTTACCCATTAATTGCAATTTTGAAAGATATTTTATAAATTTCATCATGTGTTCTACATTCCTTAAAGTATAGTAAATAAAACTACTGTTTAAAACTTATTATCATCATCAGCACCTGGTATTCCAATATTATTTCTACATTATAGTATCTTTACTTGCTATCATAAACTTTTAATTGGTAGATGGTAATTTGTTTTTACTCTTTTATTTAATTTAATTGGAATTTATTTTCAAGCATTGTAAATATTCGATTCTTGATCTATTTAAAAGTTTCAAAGCAGCACATTTAATTCTTCCATAAATTTAAGTTATCTTCAAAAGATGGATGGCATTTTGTAAAAATATTTTTGTTTATTTAGGTTGACAACAATCACCACTCTACACAAAGCTTGCCAAAGCCAGCACAAATGAATCACAAGGGGCACTCCATCTCAGATCTGGAACAAAAGTCCGTCAGAGATCTGACCTCAAAATTCGAAAATATATCATTCACCCCTTCCACTTCTGTGGAAGCCTCTCCTGAGGAGAAAGGAAGAAGCTTCATGGTTTCACCAACTCAGGACTTCCTCAAAACTACAGATTCTAATGCACAAAGCGCACAAGACAGTAGTGAAACTGAGCATCACAGACTTCACTCATCAGCAAATCATTGTTGCACACCTCAAACATTAGACAAGACTTCCAAACAAACTGAATACTCCACTAAGAATGCCATAGGGGATGTTAAAGACAGACCCCTCCTTGCCAAAATGCCATACACCACTCAGGCCACCTCAGGTAGTGTTTACAATCCCCATTTGACCGATGCTCAGTTGACTAATGTGCTGCGGATAGGAACAAATCGGTCATCGTTTAGGAATTCGAATCCAAGCGTCGAAGCTTATGACGATACCTCTGTGTGCCATCCTCGGGATGTTTGCGGCATCCATGATACAAGACGGCCAGACAAACCTCCAGATTACGAAACTGCCATACAGAGGCTTGAACTTCTGCGGCATGACAGAGGATTTTCAAAATTGTATGCAAACAATTGCGTCAACTTTGAGGCTATCTTGGAGCAAGCGAAGAAGAGAAAGGGACCGAAGAAGAGTGTTACCTTTTCTGATAAGGTAGTGCTCGTTGCATGTGCTGGAGATGAAGACAATGACTTTATTCCCAATCCTCTGCTGGAGCGTGTGTACAAGCAGCATTTCATGCAGAAGCCTAGTATTATCGATCCGCCTATTGCACCCAACAGTGAGTGTACTCAAAGTCCAAAGGCACCGAAAGATAGTCCAGTGTCTGAAACAGCACCCGCAACTCCCGATGCTAAACATTCTGAAGTTACCAAACAACATCAGTCTCCATGCAATTTGTGCCACAAAAAGACAGTAGATTCTCCGAAGCTGTATTGTCCTGATTGTGCATATTATATGTCTAGATTTCAGCAAAAATGAAGTTTTTGAGTGCAATTATATGACACTCCATGTATATCATCATTTGTTATTTCCAGTGTTAAATCAATAACCTATCAAGTTTTTCTTGATAAATTATTGGTTTCAAATTTGTCTAGAACTGTAGTTCCCAATGTGGGGTCCGTGGACCTCAAGGGAGGGTCTGCGACACGGTTTCAGGGGATGCTGAAAAAATATGCAATATTTCACAAGCCAAAATAGAGAACTTTCAGGAAAATATTAGACATTAAACCAAACACTGCTGAAGTAATTGCTAAAGAGCAGCCTTCATTGTTCACATTAAGATTAAAGTATTTATTTTAATCTCAATAATATTATAATTTTACAAGTTGAGATCCTTTTGATTTTAATACATTTTAATTAATAAGTTTGTTACTATTTTAAATTTCAGAACTCTTGTTTTTCTATTTCAGAACACTAAATTGCTATATCTGATTCTTAATTTGAAGTTTCAGTTTTTTATAATATATTTAACATAGGTCTAAATATTTTACTCCCTTACAACTTTAAAGGTCTTATGCAGGTCAATATATGCCTCATTTAATATTATAATCTCAAGGGGTCCAAATTTTTAATTTTCAAGTGGGTGCTCACAATGTTTAGGAACCACTGGTCTAGAAAATTATTTTCTCTTGTAAAACTTAATGTTTATGGTTGTATATTGAACGAAAATGCTCAACGGTGTTATGTTCTTTTCTGTTTGTGCAATAAGAATTGTTTGTAAAATATCATAACTTTGTATGTTGTCTATAGTGTACATTTAAAGTTCTGTTTTTATATTTGTACAGTTTCTAAAACATCTCATTAATTTCGTACTCATTTATAATACATAATGTAAAATTCATTCATAATTTTATTGCATTTTTCTTTGTTTATCATTCTCATGATTTCTAAGCTATCAGCCCTGATAAATTTTTACATTACATTTGAGAAAATAGTTTAAGAATTATTATGAACTCATAAATGTGTATAACTTAATATTACATTAAATGGCTGTGATATGTTTTTAGTACAAAGTTTTATGGTAGTTACATATACCTAATTGTATAGTTATAAAAAGTACTTAAAAATGTATATACTTAAATATTTGTCCACTAGTTGGAAGTCCTTCTGAGCACATCTAAAAATAAGTAGTTTATGAATATTTTAGTACCTTGTTATTGTAATTCAGAATCTCATGAAATTTATTGCTAAAATATTTCTGTGAAAATTTTAGTTCTGATTTTTGTTGTGTAGCTTTCACATTGAAATTTGTTGCTTTCTGTGAAACTAAAAGTTTAATTCAGTGTATTTATGCAACATATTTTCAATTTTCCAATTCACTTTCATAAGATAAAGGTTGCAGTGTACCATCACCAGTGCTCTGTACAATGTGCCAAAGTAGAATCAAATGTTTTTAGAACACAATAGCAGTATTTTTATACCACCGATATTTCTTAAAAGAGTTTTATTAATATACAATCACCTGAGCATTTATATCTATTGTGTCTTCATATTGAAGTTGTAGAATAATTGTTAAATAAAAAAAAATCTGTATTTTTGGGAGATTTTTTATTCTTAAACTGTCATTTAAAAAAATAATTTTTTAATTAGGTATAGCTCTATTTTTCAAGAAAATAACAGTGCTTTTTATATCAGAGATTTACATTTTCAAAATTTGACTTCTCGTATACTTTAGCCTGATCCTTTACATTTAGTTGTCAGTGGAATAAATATAAGGGTGTGATGGATTTATCATTCAGTCGTTAAAGTTATTATGCAAACTAAAATGGTTCCCATCCATATATTCATCATGATAATGCACAACTACATGCCTGCAAAAATTTAGACCATTTGTATGGGAAATTATGACTCATCCACCTTATTCTCCTGATCTGGCACCATCAGATTACCATCTTTTTTGAAACCTTCGAAATCACACTGTTTAAAAATTTGAATTTGGAATGTCTGGAAGAGAAATTATTTGGATTAAAACACATGAGTTTCTGTTGCCATTGTACATTTTAAAATGAGAACAAGTTGTAAATAACAATGGTAAATATATATTAGATTAAAATTGAATGTTTTTTGCGTTATTTTAAAACTTATTCTGAAATACATTATACTTTTAGGGTGACCCAATATTTCTCTACATAAAAGAATGAAACTACTATGCAGTAAATAGCAGGATATGAAGAAATAATTTTTTAAAGATAAAAATGTTGGATTTATTTGATTTAAATCAGATTTTTATTTAAATTAAATTTTTCCTTGAAAGTTAAACTTGTTTTGAAACTTATATTGCACTTTCTGAATTGAATTCTATTAAACATTAATAAATAGGAAGACAATTTTTTACATTTAGTATATTAATATTAAATGTAAAAATTTAAAATTATTATGTTAATTAAAAATTTAAATGTAAAATTAAAAATTTAATATATTAAATAAGAAACTATTTCTCAAACAAAATTTGGAGAAAATATACATTTATAAATCTGATACTCATGTTAGAATTAAAAAAAAATAGAATAAGTATAATCTTGCGGCTAGTTACTGTTTTATCCTGCCATTCGAGTGAGGATACATAGTTTAATAAAAAAAAGGACTTAATCTCTGAACTTTTGGCACTGAATAGGAAAACTAATTTGAAAATACTTTTCTTACACGCCGAAGTAGCATTCATGGTAATAAACATTACAGCTGTATTAAGATTTCATAGTGGGCCCAAGAGATATCTGGGGGACATTTTTCTGAAAAGTGAACCAAATATCTGCATTTCCTTGTAATTTCATAATTACAAGAATCACACTAGATTAATATTTTTCTAAGGTGAAAAGTAGAGCATTCTTTTTAAGTTCAGTTGATGTGTGCTTCCCCGAGCACTAGAGGAACAAAACTTATAAAAACAACTTCTGCTGGAAACATGTTGATTTCTTTGGATAGAAAGTGTCAAAATAGGCAAAAACATATTGCACGATGTATAGATGGCCCCAAGTTTCATATGCCTTCTGTATTAGGTTATTCCAATTACAAAATTATGAAACTTTAATAAAGAAAACTAAAATTATTGATTTAAAAAAATTGATTGAAATCATGATTAATAAGAACTTAAATATGTTTGTACGAAATCTCAGCTGAGTGGTAGAATACATTATCTGTCTACCAGGCAGTTGTCCATGTCGCCGTTGAAAGGGTATTTTCATTGATTAATAATGGTTCAAAATTACGTGGTGTTGTTCTCTGATCTTTCCCTTTGGAATTGATCCCGGACCGTCACCAATAGCCTGTTGTGTTGCTCCTGTGTGACGTTAATTAAAAATACGTACCATACCTCATTGATTAACAATATTTGGTTGGACGAAAGGAATAGAACGTCCGAATCGACAATGAGGTCTATTGACTGTAAAATAAGCATAGGTATGTTGTTTCGAATTAAAAACAAAAATCAAAATAACCTGTTCCTTGAAAAGGTTTGCACTAGTGAAAAGAACGAATGTTTCAACAACTCGTGTTTTTTGTGTTTTGATCAGTAATTTTATTTTCTTCGTGTTCATTTTTTCTTATATCCAATCTAGTTTAAAATCTGACGTTATTTAAGGTAGGTAGGTATTTTGGCTAACGTCACACTGGAGCAACACAACGGGCCATTGGTGACATGATATTAAATCTCTGCATTTTTCTTGAAAGAGAGGAGCAATGGAATTCAGATGACTTTCAATCTGTATCATATTAATTCAACCCGATCGAAGCACTGAGTTACTATGTCAACATCCTATATCGTTGCGTTGATAGTTAAACGCCCTTTATCAAAAAATGGTTCTGAGAAAACGAAGGGGGAAAATATTATTCCCTGAGCTAAACTCGGTCAAAAATGTTTCTCAGGAAGAAATTTAACTTCATGAAAGGTAGATATTTTAATTAATGTCACACTGGAGCAACACAACGGGCTATTGGTTACGGTCCGGGATCAATCCGAAAAGGAAAGAACACCACGTAATTTTGAACCACGGTCAGATGGCGAGGCAACACCTGAGCTGGCACCCCACTCTCCAAACTTCCACACAACGCCAACGTGGGGACATTTGAGGCCACGACAGATTTAACGTGCACCAGCCCCCTTTGTACACGACGGTGTTTGGATGGATTCGAACTCGCAACCCTCCGAATCCGTTACTCTTCCAACCGGGCCACCACGGCCCAACGTCATTTAAGGAGGGCAGGGTAATGTAATTGCCCTCTGAGTTTAGGATAAAAATTAATAATTGAGTTGTAGTACTAATAGGGATTTGGGTGTGTGTATTCTTTTATAAACACTCAAGAGAAATGACAAGATTCGTTGGGGTTAAATACTAGTTCTAGTAGTAAAATTTCTCGCATTACCGATCATCATAACGAACGATTTTTTCTGTACTAAAGAGAGTGAAGAACCAGTCAAGAACTTTCGATGATTGATTCACCTCTAATGATTTCATCTGAGGAGCAGGGAGAGGTTAAGAAAATCTCTTTCGACGAGTTGATGACTTAACTAAAATGAAACTAACACGTTACTCCTTGCTACATTAGGGATTTTTATCTACTGTAAAAATTCATTTTTTTTGTTACTTGAAATTAAAATTTCTTTATTTTTATTTGTGAGTGTTTTAATTTCTTTACGCCTACGTCATACGCCTAGCAGCAAGTCATGTACATTACGTATATGTGTAATATAAGAAAGTAAAAACTATACTGGGAAACTGGAAATGCATAGAAATTCATGTTAAAGTAAGTCACGCGCGATTCACACCGAATAAGGTCTTTAAAATATTGTGCCCCATCAAGCGAAAATGGAATGCCCGCCTATGTTTAAAATGTAAATTCGTGACTCATTCATTCAGTTGCTCACAACATATTTTTTGGTACAGCTGTAGTCTCTGCCGCGCGCGGTGGCAACGCGTTTTGGCGCGGCTTTTGGCGTAGTTATAAGCGACATGCAGGCTGATGGTAACCCATTTTTTTCTCGAATTTTCTCCTGGTTAGGGTTAACCTATTTTTATGGCAACCTTGCAGGCGTCCAGTTCTCATTTACAGTGAAATCTGTTAAAATATTAGAATAACTTATATTCTACTAATGTACATTTTTTTTATTCATTTCATTCATATGTGGAGAATGATATCGATTCACTGTTGGAAATCCGAGAACAAATGGGTTACCCTCACCGGCATGAGTCGCTTATAACTACGCCAAAATTCCATACATTTCATCCATATTTGCAGTGTTTTTTTATTCAAATGTTGTTTCATTCAGATTTACATATTTCATCCATACGTATGCAGTGTATATTCGATGTTGGAAGATTTCCGTGGCGACATAAAAAGTGCGCCAAACACGGCGCCAAAAAAAACGCGTTGCCACCGCGCGCGGCAGAGACTACAGCTGTACCCCCCCCCCCCCCTTAAACTATAAGTTAGTTGATCAGATTTTGCATGAGTGAAAATATAACATGGCAATCAATCCTAAGTAATTCTGGAAGGTTAGAAGACTTGTTTGGGTGGTTATAAAATGGGTAATTTTAGTAATGTTTCCATGCATTTGTTTATTCTTAAGTTTAAAAGGATATATTAAATACTACTTGCAATCTTTACTACAAAAGTGCTATAAACTACAAAATCTTTTTAAAATGGTGTCGCCATCTGTGAGGTAGAAAAGAAAACTAACATGAGCCTCAAATCAAGATTTAGGTCGTTAGAGTGATTGCAAAACCAGTTTCTGGGAAACCGAAACAAATTTCGAAACCGAAAAACCGGTTTTATGAAAGAAGAAAACCGGGTTTTCGGTTTTACGCATTGGCAACCCATAAGATAAACTCACCACAATAAGTATACCATACTACGCACACTGATGCAAACAACTAAACGTTTAGTGTTTACTACCCTAATAAAAATTTAACATTATTACATGTCTGTGGTATTAATGCCACATGAGTCACACATTACTTTGGTGTGACACAACCTGACCTACTTCTCCGCTGACCAATCATAATAACATGTAGATGGATTCTCGGCATCAGTATCCATGATCCAGACAATGGATCCTCATTGGTGCCAATAAATGTACAGGTGTATTACATACACACCTAAAAAAGATGCATAGTATTTCCATTTTGAAAAGAAAAGAAGTTACTATTTCGGAAGAAAGTCCAGCAATATCATCTTCAACAAAAATAACAAAATATCTTAATAATCTAGTTGATGACACGTTGCCAGCAGTTTTATCACGAATGGACTTCCTTTTTTCATATTTTGCACTTCAACTGTTCTTCGTAAATCTCACATTGCAAGAGGATTTCAAAACATTACAAAATCCTCAAATATCATTCAGAAATTAGTGGTCGCCTATTCACACAAAGTGCAGGCAGCTGTTGTTAGTGAATTTAATGGGCAAAAGTTAAAAGGATATAGAGCTAGTCTAACTCTTGACGAATGGACATCAATAAGGAATCGACGATTTTTGAACATCAATGTACATTGTCAAAAACAATTTTGGAGTCTAGGTCTGGTTCGTGTACATGGAGGTTTACCAGCTGAGAGATGTGTCGAAGTAATCAGAAGTTTTTGGTCTGTGCCTGATAAAGATTTAGTTTGTATCAATACAGACGGGGCGTCGGTCATGAAAAAAGTAGGCAAATTGATTAAAGCTGAGCAACAGCTCTGTCTAGCGCATGCCATTCAGCTTGGTGTAATCAAAGTGCTATACAAAAAAGTACGTGTCGAAGTTGAAAAAAATAACTCACAATCGGATAATGAACCTGAATCGGAATGTGATTGTCTCAGAAACTGAAAGAGAATATTGAATTGGATATTGAACAATGATGATTCGGAATTGGAAGATGAAAATGCATTTGAAAGTGGGTTCAGTATTGCTTACTCAGATGATGTTGATGGAAATTCGGCTTCAGATGTTAAACATGAAACCATCTTACCACTTATTACAAAAATTAGAGTGGTGGTACGATTGTTCCGCAAATCCCCAACAAAAAACGATGACACTGCAAAAATATGTGAAATTGGAATTTGGTAGAGAGTAATTGATTTTAGATTCAAAAACACGATGGAATAGTTTACTCACCATGTTGGAAAGGTTCAACAAATTAAAATCGTGTTCAGAAAACCCTAATTGATTTGTCATCGAAAATTTCATTCTCTGAACAGGACTTTAATTTATTAGTGGATACTATTTTTGCCTTATTGCCAGTAAAACGTACAGTGGAAGCCTTATGTAGAGCAGATGCAAATGTATTGACTGCTGACGCTGTTTTAATTTCATGTTGACGTATTTAAATGATTTTCATACAACACTCGGTAATGAACTGAAAGAATCTCTAGAATTATGAATTCAAGAAAGACTTTCTAACGCGTCAGCAGTACTTCAATTTCTACATAACCGGCGATAAAAGATGGGAATATTTGTTTAAAAAGTTGGGGAAACCGGCTATCTGTCGGTTTATAAATAACCTGATAAAACGTTTATCGCCGTCTTCTTTAAACACCAGCACAATCCGATGCAAGGGATATCAACTTCGATGACAAAGACGATGATGTGGAAAATTCTGTTTTATACATGGGACAATTGCTGAAAGTAGTGATTTTGAAACGGAAATTGGAAAAGATGTTGCATATTGGAAGGAGGGGGAGCTAAAAGCACAATTATGGAGCTGTGCTACAAATACTTACTCACTATTCCACAGGCAAGCGTGGAGTCTGAACGGGCATTCTCATCATCAAGTTAATTCGTTACCAAAATAAGATCAAAGTTGAATGATGTCTACATAAATTCACTGTTTTCTGCGAGCACACTTTAATGCCGAAAAAAATGCTAACACATATTGGCAGGTGATTTTATAGCTCTCAATGTTAGATAATAATCGTTTTATGTATGTGTATAAGTTACATACTTAAGAAATAAATTTATTTGTTACACAAATAAATGTTTGTTACACAAATATAGCGTTTTTCGTATTTTTTACAAAACCGGTTTTCGAGTTTTGGACAAAAATGAAAACCGAAAAACCGGTTTTGCATTTTACTAAAACCGTGCAATCACTAGTCGTTGGATGTGATGTTTTATGAATTGATACTTGAATTAACCGGATGCTTACGGGAAAAAAAATTAAAGTCAATTTTTAAATTAAACTTTATTTATTTGGTTTTTATTTAAAGGTTAATGCAGGCTTAACGTGGAAAATTAATATATTTTTTTGTCTTTTGGGATCAGATATGATGTGATGTTTAAGTTTAATTTAAAAAATAATTGTTACTATTTTATCTAACCGAATTGATTCATCTGCTCTATATCAGGCTATTCAATTTTTCAACTTTCAATTCGAAATTCTGAGCAATTTTAACTACATAAAATGTTCCTTGAATTTAAGTCAGCTCATCATGTAGTAGTATAATATGTGTTGATTATAATTCTCTAATAATAACGTTTCTATGTTTAGTTAGACTATACAAGAAATGTTTTAGGAACTACCGAATCACTTTGAAGATTAATAACGAAGAATTAGAATTTCTTGGAAAATATTATTGGCGAAAAATGAGTTTGTTGATCTTTTATGAAGACCTTATAACTAGTGGGTTGCTGTGGTGACACAAGGGCCCCACTTACTTTTATATTTATAAAAGGTTTGAAAAAGAAAAGTACTCAAATCGTATATAGTGTGTCATGTGATGCGGCACGGAACCTTTCAGCTTGGACTGCAACGGCGCCAATATTTCGCATTCCCTTTTTGGGGAGAACAGTGCCGGATTTACGGAAGCATGGTGTCACTTAATCCAAAGTGGATTGGTCGGCCTCAGATTCGGATTCGGGTAGAGCCTTTCTCTACCTTCGTCTGCGAGTTTATACCTATGGTTGGGCTTGAGCTTTTGACTTTCGTGGATATACAATCCTTACTATGACCCCAGAGAATTCATTCCTTTATTTGTAGATAAATGTTGTTAAGTATACAAAAAAATTCAAACCATTTCCAAAAATTATCGTGAGAGTATTTTGAGAAAAGATACACAGAAATAAAGTAATGAAGATTATCGCTATTGGACCTTCCAATTTCTTTTAATACATAAGTGACATATACATACGTGAAGCAAAGAGTTAAAATTAAGTTATAATGTTTTTATATCTTTTTTGTTATTCACGAATATCACGTTTTAAGAAATCTATCACTTTCCTATAAGGATTCCTTAGTGCGTTTGACAGCAGTATTGACTTATTGTGCGATCACGCAAGACACGTATGACATTAACCATTATGTTGGAATTTTTCTTGTCAGATAGGTATAAAATTATCATTTCTTTAATATTAGATAATTTCCTTTTAATTGCAAAATCACATACGAAACTTTTCTCTAGGGGAAAATGCTTAGAACCGCTATACAAAAAGGTTGTAAAAAGGCTCCAATTGCTTAATCGACTTATTCTGTGCTCAGCAAATACGTTCAGATATCAAATACAAAAACAGAGTGCATACATAATTATTATTGAACGTAGATGTAAAAATTTGCTATGCTTTTGAAAGATAACTGAGGAATAAAGTTTAGTTTTCATAATGAAACTTCACGAACTTTAAGTTTAGTTATGCATGTATATATCGGCATTTTCGTGAATTTAATGCATAGCTAAAAGACGATTATTCCACGTACATCTATCTTTGTCTTAAATTTTATTCATAACAATAGCAGCGCTTTTTATAGTAATGTGTGTTTTAACTGTGGTCTATTAAAAGTGGTAAGTATATCAGGCTTTTATTTGACTTTTTTAAATGTTCGAAATGGGATGTTTAATTTTTCAGTTTTATTCCATTTCGCTTTGTAATGAATGTACTGAAGCATGAAAATAGGTTAAGGAAATGACTTCGTTGCCTTAATTAGAGGCATAGAAAATATATTTCACTTTTATTGTGCTCTACGAAAGTGGAATTGTCATTAAATGGCGCAATCCAAAAGTTGGTTGGGTAATGATTACTCTTAACATTTTAAGTATGCAAGAAAGGTAATGTAAAACTTTTATTACTGTCCAACATGGTCTTTAAATAGCTATTCGATTAAGTCGTATATTAGTTTTATAAATGAACAGAGGTATTGTTTTAAGCTTATGAGGAAACAATGTTGTAAAAAGTCTATGCGCGTTGATTTGATTGATTTCGGATTCAATTAACGGCAAAACATTTGTACTAGTTAATCGTAATGATAAGGACTAATGAGATTGGGTCTTATTTACTTTTATGAATTCATTGTGCTAGTATTAAGGTTAGTTAATGTGGTTAATGCGACTTATAATTAATTAGCGTATTTCTGCTGATGGCATAGAATGTTCTCATTCGGACAACGCTTTGTAATTTTTTCGAAAATTCAAACATCGAAGTTTGCAAATTGAGAATCGTGATTCAAAATCCTCACAAATTGGTTTTTCATTACCAAATCTCTAAACTAATAAATCGAGATTAATTTAGAAAATGTTTCACTGGTTGACTTACATGTAACATGTTCTAAAAAGTAATTATAAGGGTTTTTCAGTTTCGAAATTATTTTTTCAGAGGGACCACATGTTGATTGAGGAGCATTTTGCAATGTCGAAGGAAATCAACGATACTGAAATATTTGTTGAAGGTATTGTAAATAATTTAAAGTTTAATAGTTTAAACAATCTTACATTGCAGCTCAGGTTCTTCATTCAATTTATGGCTGCTTAAACGAAATCTTATTTTGTCATATGCTACAGCCCTTGTGTCTGGCAACTGTAATTCAAACTATTCTATAACCAAGACAAAGTAAAATTCCATACATTTTAAATCTGTGGGCTAAACCGCGTTACTATGAAAATAGTTTGTGAATGAAAAATCAATAAAACATTCAAAAAACCGCCATGGGAGGAAAATACTCTTAAAATGCAGTCGTATAATTAAGCACCCATGCTATCATTAAATGATATTGGAACTGTACTTACATTGAACTACCTTATGTAAAAAGTTTAGAGCTGGATATGAAAACGAAAACAAACTCATAAGAAAGAGTCACGAGAGAAGAAATAAAAATATATTCGAGATGTTAAAAGGAAACTAGGAGGAAGTTCTGACTGAATCAAGACTTTCTAAAGATGTCCTTGTCCCTTTCTATTTATTCTATACAAGTTCCCAGTCTAAAATAAACAGGATACAATCCAATGTGTTCTTGGGACACAATTTATGAAACTCAGTTTTACAGAACACTTCCGTTTCGTGAGACTATGTTTGTTATTCCTAGACTTTAAATAATTAGAAACGTGAGAAATGTGGTATTTCGTGGGAAAAGGGTGGAAAGGACTTATTTTGGATGTCTTTGTAATTTAGTCAATAAATGCACAATTTTTCATGAAAATATTTGTTTCGATGGCTAGAAATCACGATGAGGTTATTTTACTTTATGTTCTGTTCAAAATCTACCTTCTAATGTGTAATAAATAACTCAATTTTTATTTCCGAAACAAACACAAAAATTTCAGGTTCACAAAACCTAAATCACATTCTTTTTCAATCAGCCAAAAAGGCTGTGATGATTTACAGATAATTTTATTTCCACCATTTTATTGTATAACAGCAAAAATAAAATAAAATTAACATACAATAAAATTAACAAAATTCATGATTATTAAAACACCATCAGGCAACAAAAACAACAGTAGGTGGAAACAGAACCTCGCAATTCAAAGAGAGAAAAGGGGTGAAAGAGAGAGAGACAGAGAGAAAGAAAGAGAGATAGAAAGAGAAAAGGTAGAGACAGATTGAGAGAAAAAAAGAGACAGAGAGAAAGAAAGTGAAATAGCGACATATTAAAAGAAAGAGAGAGAGAGAGAGAGAAAAGAAAGATAGAGAGACAGAGAAAAAAAGAGATATAGAAAGAGAAAAAAGATAGACGGATTAAGAGAGAAAAATGAGAGAGACAAATAGACATTGAAGAAAGAGAGACAGAGAGAAAAATGAGAGAGACAAATAGACATTGAAAAAAGAAAGAAAGAGTGTTGTTCATTAACTTGAAAAATATAATGAAGCTTATCGGCAGCTTGAGCGTTAATCATCAATATCTTTTTCAAATCGTTTCTATTCATAGTTTTGTACATTATTTCAAACACGCTTATTTTAGGCAAGAGCACAAAAATCTATTTACAAACAAACAAACATATCTTACATTGAAAATAATGTTAAAGTCGTTTCATGTTTAAAGGTCGATTAGAAACGATAGGAGTTATTCTGACCAACAGAACAGAGCATATTATAATCACAATAGCGCTTTGGTAGAAGAACATAACAATTGAGAAACAACGACTTCAGTCGAGGTCACGTGTGTAAGATTACGCGACTTCTCAATGAAAAATATTCTTGTGCCTAAATATTTAAATTTAGAATAATGTTCGTACAACTTGAAAATTTTTCATTTTCATTGCAGAAACTACTTACAAACCCAACCATTAATATCAAGGTCGAAAATTATTCCCCGCTGGCATGCGACATTAAATAAGAATTATTTCGATATTATTCATTCAGAATGAGACGGAAACATTGCATGTATTACTTGTTCATCACTCTTTTGGCAGGAATTATCACTGTTTTGGCAGAATTTATAGCACCTAATTTATTGCAACCCTTTCAGGTAAAGTTGGAAATTTTTAGATGATAGATCTTTCTTAACTTCCTTCGGAGAGAAAAAGAAAGGAAATAATCAGATTGTCAGAGAAGGAAATCGGAGAGAGCATTTCACTTTTCATCCTCACATTCTGGAATAATGGGTCACGAATTTATCATCGCTCTCAGCTCTCTCCTTTTCATCTCTATTCAGATAAACAGGGGTAAGTACTTTTTTCCACATTATTTTTACTATCACGGTTTTAAAACATTAGAGAAAAATTATAAATAGAGAAAAAAAAATTCCGAACATCATTTTATATTGATATAATACCATGGCAGTGAGTTGAATTGTGATGTGGAAACTTTTGCATCGCAGTTTTCACCAAAGAATGGTACTAAGCCGATAACGAATTCTACATTTTGGCAACTTTTAAAATATTTTAACTTTTTAATCCAGTGAAAAGTTACGCAGCTGAAAGTGTGCGACTTTGTTTTCGATAATTTTAAAAACACAAATAATCAGAATTATTCTGATCATGAAAACTACATTTTCATCTGTAAACCCCAAAAAATACGAGAACTAGAAAATTGTTACATTTTCCCTTAAATCTTATCTTTTATATATCCTTTCTTGATGATTACAGTTTAGTAATTCATTGCTTATACCAACCTTTTTTCCATGAAATACCACTTCTGATGTTCTAATTACCTTAAGAGAAATACTTCAATACTTAAAATTCTCAAAATTATCTGAAGGAAAGGATATTCATATGAGAAAACAAATGTGAAATTTAAAGATTAGAAATTCAAAGTGAGTGAAAATTTAAAAAAATTATGGGATTTTTCTGGAATTTTACTCAGTTGAGCATAGTGAATTAAGATTGACAAATTTTATTTAATGACAGTAAATTTATAGTACAATAAATTTTATCGCGTACTACTAGACAAAACCTAATTTCCCAGCAATCAAAAACCACTGATCTAATTTGTTCAGTACTGTAAAACACGCATAAATGCTAAATATAAATTTAGTTCAGAATTGTAATTTTAAGTTAGTGAAAGCTGATCTTCAATAAATGTTCTAACTACAAAAAAGTATACTTAAATGCATGTTATTTGTAGTATAAAAAATATAGTGGCCACTAAAAATTTTACTGCTAGATTTTTATAGAAAGTTTGATTATTTTCATCCAACGAGGGGCAAAATTTGTTCTACTGTGAACCCATAGCTCACCATCTAATTAAATAGGAATATACATTGTTAATTTTTAATTAATTCACTAGTGAGCGGTCTATAAAAGAGTATAGTGTGTATAAAAAATAAGATTAAGGGAAAACACTAATAAGAAAGTCTTCTAAAGAAAATTAAAACACAATTTAACCAACAGAATTCTTGTGTGTGCGCTAAAGCCGCTAGACAAAACATGAGGGAAATAACAACAAATCAAATAGAAGGAAACGGAACTTGAATTTTTCTTTGAAAACGAAAAAGATTTGTCTGGGTCAGGCTCATCCTCAATGAGACCCTGACCCACCAATATCTTTTTCGTTACTTTCCGTACTTTCGTTTGCAAAAAAAAAATGTTTGAAGTTTCGTTTTCTACAATTTGATTTGTTGACTTAATTCATTCTAACGATCTAACAGATCGTTCACTAGTGAATCAAGTTAACAAACTACCCTAATGATCGTCAACACTTGGGATCGTTGTGTCTATCACGTATTGACACAAATGTTTTGCATTGAACAGTATGTTTTGAAAATTAGCCTCCATTACCGCAATAAATATTTCAAAATTAACTATTTTTCTTGTTTTCTTATTTTTGTGTTTACAAATGAAAAATAATTTTTTATGATCAGAATAATTCTGATTATTTCTGTTTTTAAAATTGTCTAGAAAACCTAGTCGTGCTCTTCCAGCTGCTCAATTTATCACCTGATTAAAGAGTTAAAATATTCTAAAACTTTCCCAAGTATAGAATTCATGATCCTAAATTATAGTTCCTTCTTTGGTGAAAATTTTGAGTACCGTAGAAACTTCTAACAGAAACCATAGTCAATTCACAATTTTTTGGGGACATTGATTTAATTAATAAAACACAAACGCAATATTTTGCAAATACATATTTAAGCGAATCTTGTTTTGATACATAAAATATAACTTATAAAATAGCTACTTTAACAATTGTAATGTTATAAATCTATTTAGACGATGCATACCAAATTACATAATATTTTTATTTCGATGGGCAAGCTTGCTTTTCAGCAAAAATTTGGTTCAATTGGGACTGGCTTGTTGGACCCTCCAAGAAAATTCTGCTGTCTTACCTAGGCGAGGGATGCTTACAAAATGTTTGAAATAATTTAGGATTGTAAGTTTTGACAAAAATGCAATTGTTTAAATTTTATGTCTAACCAGTTACCGTTTTTTTATTTACAAAACTGACGGATGCACAGTCTATAAGGGAAATTGGATTTAAAGATTTTGAAACTTCAGTAACATGATTTTTAGACATTTAAGTTTAACTTTGGTGATAAAAAAACTGTCATGCACCACTTGTAACCGAATTATGAGTTTTCATGTTTTTTTGAGCTTTATGCTTTTATGAGCTTTACGTTTTTTTTGAAGGAATGGCTGAATGTTTCAGCCTGAAACTGATTTAAGAAAACTCGGCTGCTGCTCTTTGAAACTGCTTTTTTTACTTTTATATTTAATAGAAAAATGCATTTGAATATATGTAGTATATCAAAAGGTGAAAAGGAAAAATGTTTTGTTTGGTAAGAATAAAGTGGTTAATTTTTTTACAATTTAAAAAATCTACCTCCTCCTACCAATCACATCATATAATGCATACTTTATTTTTCAATGCACGCGAATCTTCACTGGGTAAAAGAACTATCGTAGTTTGGAAACTTCATTATTTTCCAATACATAAAATCATCGACCTTCTAATGAAATAAATGGTTCATGTTGGCGGAGTCGCTGTCGTAAGATTTCTGAAGGGTAAATCATAAATCGATTTAGCCGATTGGCTAAGGAAGCGCAGACTAGTGTTTTTGATCACGGTTAAAATATAATATTACGGTTATAATATAACTTTAACCAATCAATAATTAAGGATTCATGCTTTTACCTACAACCATTCATGCTTTTACTCACCACTTACCCCACAACCATGTGGTAAACCCACAACCATGTGGTAAACCCACAACCATGTTTGTGTGATCTTAAAACCGAGCAACTGGAAGAAATAACATGAATCTGTGGGCACATGCTCCGTCTACTTCATTTTAAGGTTGATGCATAAAATGTTCCTACATCAATCTAAAATTATGCAAAAAGACAATTTGTGTATAAATTTTTATTTTTAATATTTTTTATAAAAGCAACTACTTACGATTATTAACCGTAAAAAGTGAGTCACCAAAAATATCATGTGCTTTTATACATAATTAAAAAGGCACTATTATTTTCAATTTCGTGGAAGCTGGAAAAATGAAGCAGGAGAGAAAACTTTAAAGTTTGTGTGCAAGAAGAAATTGTTGAAATATTTGTCACAAGCCCAAAAAATTTCCACGAATTAATTCTGTTCTCAAATAAAAAGAAACACTCATTTGAACTTGCCTAGCCAAAATATTCTCCCTCTTGTCTCTATCTTTCTCTTACATTGAGTGTTAATTTTATCAGTTTTCCAGCATGTGTCGAAATTTGACATTTGAGCGTCATTTCGAAAATATCTTTGGGTATCGACAAATTCTATCACACTTTTTCTGTTTCTGCTCCTTTAACCATTCCAGTGTATTCCTGAATTTTGAGCCAGTACTAAGTAATCAACGAAGAAAACGGAACCTACAGAGACAGCCGATGTCAACTTAAAATTTAAAGCAATCAAGAAAATTCACAAAAGAATTGTAGAAATGCCTGAGATAGATAAAGAAGTTATATCAATAAGCCACACAATTTGTTTTGCTTTGTGTGACTTATTTTCTGGTTTCCAAGTACATGATTTTGATCATGAAATTGAATGTGTTCGATTTGGAGAAGGATTTTCAGTAAAAAAAAAACCCAAACCAGACGGTCTGCGAAGATTTTACTTCTGCTGTCCAAATGCTCTCATGATACATAATGGGGTTACCTTAAAATACAATTTATTGCCGTTTTAGCAAAGTTTAGCGTTCAATCTAATTGATATTGTCCTATCAACTAGGTAGGTAGTTGAATTAACGTGACACTGGAATAAACCAACGGGCTATTGGCGACGATCCGAGATCAATCCCAAAGGGAAAGATCCGAGCACAACACCACCTTGTTCTTTTGAACCACTATCAGATGACTAAGTCAACACCTGAGCTGGCACCCCACTCTACTAACTTCCACACCCCGCCAACGTGAGGACATTTCAGGCCACGGCAGATTTAACGTGCAACAGCCCGCACTTACACGACAGTCTTAAGCTTCAACGAGTTTCGAAATCGCAAACCTCAGGTTGCTTATCCACTGCTCTTCCAACCGGGTACCAATGCCCCCCATCAATTAGTATTATCAATTTTAAATTTATTCTTTGGAATTTTTATTGAAGTGCTGAAATCGTATAAGAAAACCAAGCCAACTGACGTCGCATTCAGAATAACGTACAGGAAACATGTATCGTTGCAGAAGCACTACAGTCACCTATATTTAGTGACAGAAAATGCCTACAATCATAGTATTTTTCTGTATTTTTCCTGACAGGCCTAACCGCCTCTCTGAAATTTCCCGGTGATCCTTCACTGGTTGTGAAATAGATCCTTCACTGATTGTGAAGAGTAGCGAATATTTTAAGAAAATATTCGCTACTCTTCTCGTGGTGGATGAACTTTCATGCTCCGGCGCAATGAAGGCCACTACAAATTTGAAGTCCGCTCCGTGATTTACACAACCCCTAAGGAAAATAATTTCTGTGTGGATCTCATCTACCCATAACAAGATTTGTTTTCAACCGTCATGGAAGCGAAATAGACATCACCAGTCGGCCATGGAGACGTGTCACGCCGCCCTTTCACTCTGGACTGACACGATGGATCGCTGCAATTCCTTTTCGGCAGGGATCAGATGAACACTGAGTGTGAATGTTGTTGCTGACTCTGGAACCGCATATTCCAGTGTCGGTACCGTTTTTTTTAATGCACGACCACTGACCTATCGGCCTTCGGCATTACAAGTAGTGGACTGTCGGCTACTTTTGAAAGAGCACCCAGAGTGAGCCGCCGCTTTCTTAACAGGGACAATCACCAACATGCACCATGCTCTTACAAAACCGGGATACGAATCCGCAACTTACTGGGTGGCAGACAAGTGCTATGCCCAATGTACCAGTTTGGAGATCCTTGTAGGTAGCGCTGTCTACCACGAGAACTGTTCCAGACGTAAATCTGCCACTGTCTGTTGCCATTGAAACGGACCTTATCCTATTTTCCATACAAATGTTTAACAAAATGTCACTTTGGCGCGCTTAGTAACGATTTGGAAATATATTAATTAAGAATTTCACTTGTCTCCGAGAAGATCCTTTCTTGTAAACTAGTGAATTCCTTCAGTGGAAAACAAAATAAAATTACATCATCCCGCGAGTCACCCCTACTCAAAATGAACGAGCCCTGTTACTATAACGACCTCTACTACCCAGAGATGGTGTCGAGCTTGTTCTCATGATGGGAAAACGTTATGCTTCCGCCTTCTGTCTCAGGAAAGCTTGTCTCTACCTTCAACTGCGAGTTTATAGGAATGGGTTGAACTTGAACTTTCAGAGTTACATGTCTTTTACTCGGGCATTCATGACTTATTTCGGTGACCATCAAGATTTTGACGAACGTGAACCTACACACCTCGTACCCAGTGTTAGTGTTATATATTTCCTAATATTGGGATATGGATTTTTTCAACAAATTTATCCAGTTGGTATATCAACTGGAGACTTCGGATTGTGTTGGCAATCACTAATCGGGTTAATTTCAGAGCTCGCCCAACGCAAAACGAAACATATCGATGCATTTTTTGTGTTCGGTTTTATAAGTTCTCAATGAAAGTCGCTGAATTTCATTGTAATACAGCCAAGTGGAAGAGCGTAATCGTCTTTCTTTTGAACTTTGTTTTCGTGAAACGTGTCTATGGAAGAGAGTGTGTTCGGAAACATTTCTTGGAAAAAGCTTTGCAATAATAACTTCTTTGCCCCCATGGAAGGGGCAAAGAAGTTAAGGGTTAGAAAATTTATGTGCTCCATAGTTTGAGAAACAAACATAATCAAATTTTGTTCTCAATTTTCTATGAACGAAGCAACGCATCTGAGCAGCCAGACATCAACATTCTGAAGTTTAAAAATCCTCCGTTTTAAAGGGTTTTTTATAAGTTTTATTCTAAAGGTATTATACTCAAGTACTTATATTATACTCAAATACCTTTAGAATTTTCCTCTTACTTTTGTCAGGTTTCAAGGTACTCAGAATATCGAAAAAAATTAGTAACTTAATATTTTAATAAGCCTGGTGTGTTTTTAATTTGTTTGAAAATTTATGTTAATTCACACCCACGTAGATTAAAAAAAAGCCACACCATGTCTGATCCATGGATTGAAGGTCTTTGGTCAAAACAATGCGGAAGGAAGTGCACAGATCTTGTTTGATCCTTTGATCGATTTCCTATAGCAAAAAAAATCAGTATTTTCAGATTTTAATATTCCTGGAGATTTGTTGCTTGAAAAATATAAATCCACACCTGACATTGATAAAATAAAGACACAGAAACTAGCCTTTACACTGATAAAAAAAAACATTCGATGATCAAATTTGGAAACTTGCCACCATGTTCTGTCCATAGATTGAAGGTCCTTGGACAGAATAATGCGCAAGGAAATACATACAGATAAATTGATCCCCTGAATCACTCGAGGCAGACAAAAACTGGTCTATAAGGCACCTCAATATAAAATTCAAGGTAAAACTATGATCTTTTAGGTTATAAACCTGTCAAGGAAATAAGTGGATAAAGCTTTCCCTTTTAAGTTGGAAAGGAAAAATATAAGGTACCCCGTTTGTTGTAAATGGAAGCCGAACAATCTCAATGAATCAAGATTTTTGAATTAAAATAGTGACAAGTGTTTGAGAAATGTTTCGTCACCGTGGTGACGGTAGTGAATGTGAAGAACCGGTTGTGAAAAAAATCATGTGTCGCCGCGGGAACATAATTATTTGGAAGAATAATATCAATCAAACGTTAAGCAAAAGATTTTCTTTTAAAACTGAATGTTAATTACAGCAAAATATCTAGAGGCGGGCTGTACTAAAATCAGATAAAAGATGTTTTTAGAAACACAAGAACTACAAATGAAGTCTCAGACGGAATTAACAAACTCTTTTTACATAAGTTATGTATCTCATACAGTATATATATCCCATACAGCATATATGTGTTGTTATTTATACATACCTTAAGGGCTCGGTTGGAAGAGTAGCGGATTATTAAACGAAGGGTTGCTAGTTCGAAACTCAATCCAACCAAAGACCGTCGTGTATGTAGGGACTGATGCACCCTAAATCTGTCGTGGCCGCAAATGTCCTCACGTTGGCATGGTGTGGAAGTTTGGAGAGTGGGGTGCCTGCTCAGGTGTTGCCTCGTCATCTAATCGTAGTTTAAAATTACGCGGTATTGCTCTAGGATTTTTCCCTTCGGGATTGATCCCGGACCGTCGTCAATAGTCCGTTATGTTGCTCCAGTGCGACGTTAATTCAACTACCTGCCTATTCCTTAAAGCCTAGCTTTGGGATTGATCCCGGACCGTTACCAATAGCCCGTTGTGTTGCTCCAGTGTGACGTTAGTTAGAAATATCTACCTACAAACTTAAAGCCTAGATAAACAGCTAGACCAAGGATTGGATTGGATATTGGGGTTTTATGGCTCAAGGCTGGACCCAGTCTATGATGTCTATGAATACGAACACGTTCAAAATGTTCACTAGATAATGACTTCTGTAGTCAGACCAACACAGGCCAGATGATGACTCGGAAGGCTTGTTCAGTTTTGCATTTTAGACAAGTTGGAAATGCCTTAGGGCTCTGAACGAAAGTAGGTAGGTAATTGAATTTACGTCTCACTGAAGCAACTCATCGGACTATTGGCGACGGTGTGAGTTTGAGGTTACAATCAAGAATTTTGCCGGACCACATATGTGGACCTCCGGAACGATGAGGTTAGAAGTGTTATGGTGCAATGAATAAACGATATATATCCGTAAACATTTTGTACACACAAAAAAAATTTCTTTCATGTAAATTCATTTCCTTTTAATTTTGGGGCCCGCGGTGGCCCGGTTGGAAGAGTAACGAACTAGCAACCGAAGGGTTGCGAGTTCGAATCCAGCCAAACACCGTCGTGTACAAAGGGGACTGGTGCACGTTAAATCTGTCGTGGCCTCAAATGTCCTCACGTTTGCGTGGTGTGGATGTTTGGAGATTGGGGTGTCAGCTCAGGTGTTGCATCGTCATCTGACCGTGGTTCAAAATTCCGTGGTGCTGTCCTCGGATCTTTCCCTTTGGGATTGATTCCGGACCGTCACCAATAGCCCGTTGTATTGCTCCAGTGTGACGTTAATTGAAAATACCTACCTACCTTTTAATTTTGACATGCTTAGAATTATATGGTGGTATAAGACTGCGTTTTTAAAAATGTTCATTGAAATTGTAATTAAACGTATTTTCCACATAAAGGATTGCCCATTTTACGAATTTTTCTGGCTGGTAGGTAGGTATTTTAATTAACGTCACACTGAACAACACAAATTTTTTTCCTGGCTTTTTTTTCTGGCTGTGGTGCTTCATTAAATATTTCGATTGTATAAAGAAAACTGCTTTTCCATACTGTGGGTTACAAGAGGAGCAGGGTTAGATTCTGAAACTTACCCATGGCGTATTTCTCTCTGTGTCAGTAAAACTTTCCATGTGTGTATGCCCGTTTACTTAAAGTTGTTTGTCTTACAGCCTGGCCAAACAGTACCCCCTTTGCTCCATAAAACCAAACCTAAACAGTAATTTAAATACTGCTTTTTTTGCAACGCGAAACTCTTTTGTCAATGAATTATTTATTATAAGCGTTAAAATGACAGAATGTGTCGAGGCTGACTATTCTGTTCTTATAAAGAGAGGAAATAATTTCATTTCCTTCTAACAACAATCGTGCTTTCCTAACCAACTCACGTTAAGATTTTTCTTTGTTGGAAAGATATGGATTTAGGGTACTCTTTGTTTCGATCAGTGACATGTGTAAACTTGCATTTGAAAATACAAAGAAAATTGAGACGTATTTGTTTTAGGATTTTAAATATTTATATTCCGTTGTTCTGGTTCTTATGTCTATTTAGCCACGTGATAATTAGCTTAGGCCTTCCACATAGAAGGGAGGGGTTACGTACAATGGTACCCGGTACCACATAAATACTTTGAACTGTGGGAAGTTGGTGGTAACAACATATACAAACAATGTAACATCAACTACTACGGAATTCATTCGCCAATTTTGCCGTTTAGCTTAAATATACTTGATTTGATCTATGGCGTTGCATGGTATTTCTAAAACTGCACGAAAGAGCTCGCCACTCTAATGAAATTTTTCAGTAGCTTGATGTAGAAAGCAATGAGAAATATGAAATCTTGAAGATAGAAATCAGCACAGAAAAGAAAATACAAGCGAAAATAGGTTTAAATTAAAAAAGGCCGAATTGCCTTTGAACAAGAGGATTGGATGAAATTGATGTAGAACTTTCAGAATCTGATTGAGGTAACATGATTGAGATGTGCTTTTTGCCATGCAATTGGAAATAAGAATTAACACAAGTAAAATGTAACGAAATGCTGTCACATAGTTTTGGATAATCTCATTTCATTTAGAGGTATTAAATCAATTTATGGAATATGAATGCTATATTCATTATAAATGGAATGGAATAAGATACGAAACGTGAGTATCGACACTTTGCCATCAATAGATATAAGCAATTCAGAAAGTTTAGCGCAGATGCTACGTGAAAATTGTGGTTCCGTTAATATATTAATTTTTTCATACTCTGCAAACTATCATTTATGCAATTCCAATTAATTTGAGTTACTTGAAAATCTAACTTTCAAGATAAGTGACATCCCCCGCTTTGGATCCTTATTACTTTCCATTTTCTCCTTTTAGACTGACAGTAATTAACCCTAGTATAGCAAGAGCTAAAGACCGTAAAAGTACAAACCCAATCTGATATGCATGGCTTTACAATGATGACAGTAAATTATCTGTTTAAAACTTTTTAATTCAAAACAATAAACACTTCGCTGTAACTTAGAAACTGTAATTTAAACTTTGCAGAGTAATAATTCGTCAAAGAAATCAGTTTCAGAATAAAAATCCTTTTAATCGCTTTTAAAGTTTTGAGTATGGCGAATAATGACATTGATTCATGCTCCACATCACTTTAGTAATTTAAATCACTAAAAACATTTCGGTTCAAGGTGCTCGAACCCCTAGGACTTGACTACCCTGTCTCCTGGCATAACGATGTAATGGATGAGGTCGATTCAGTCTTGCATATCTAGTTACTCATTATCTGTGTACTTGTAATATTTACCCCTCATATTTAGTGTACTTGGCCCCAAACATAAAAATATTGGGGCCCCAAGCAGGGATGTATTCAGAGGAAGCTATTCCTCGGGCACCTCCCGAAATGTTCTCGATGTTACCAAAGCAAATGTTGAAGTTAGCGTAAGGTGAGACTAGATTTTCAAAATCTCAAAAATTGATCGAAAAATTGATTTTTTAACTATTAAAAGTTAATTCGTATTAAATTCTGTAGATAGCAAAATAATTTTTCAATTACGATAATTTTTAACGGAGTTGTATGTACAATATCAAATTTATAGTAGATACGTATAGTAAGTCTAAAAACGCGTTTTTCTACAATTGAGATTTTTTGGCATATTTTTTATTTCAAAATGTCTGCTCAACTGGTTTTAATTGATTTACTTGCATTTTTGGATAATCCTTAAATCTTGTTGCATATATATATATATAAGTGCAAATGAGAAATTCTTCCTAAATTTTGGTTTAAAATGTTATATAATCTATACTTTTTTGCAAAATTTTTAATACAGAACTTTTTTGCTTTACGATTGAGCGATAAACTTACCAAATGGGAGTTAATTTGATTTTTATTTATGTAAAACTGTTATATGAATTAAAATTTTGACAATGCATGGAAAATTATTGCTCATAGAACCCTATCAATTTTTGTTAATTTATCAAAATTTTTGACAACGTTTTATGTAGTAACTTCCGAATGACTTAATATTTTTGAACCAAACTTTACAGTTAGACTTTTTAGTAAAAACCAGTCTACAAATTTTATAACAGTAAGAATAAATACTTCAAAAGTTTGCTTTGAAAGTCCACTGTCCCCCTCAATCAATATTAAAAAAGTTTTGTTAAACTCTTGAATAGAAAAGGTGTGTGGGAGAACAGTTCTGTGAAAAGTAGTCAAACATATTTGCAAAAGAAATGTTCATTTAGCAATTTGATCGGTTGCTAAAGAAAGTGAATAATCCATTTATGTGCTAGGTAACTATCTGAATTAGAAGGGGTGGACAAGAAGAGAAAAATCTATTGTCTTATTAGCTTAGACATTACAGGACGTATTTAGAGGGAGGGCCCACTGGGATCGAACCCTCCACGAAATATTTTAGTGACAAAAACATCAAAAATACCCACTCAAGCTAATTTGATCGGAATAAAATGGAGTTTCATTTATCACACACAGGTATAACGCTCTTAGATATGTCTAAAAATAGTATACAAATTATTCAATGTATTATTTATCATTACGGCCTTTTGACTGGAATAGAAAACTGGGAGAGATTGGGCCCCTCTGTTATTATTTCCTGAATAATTTCGGTCTGGATATTGGACTCTCACAACTTGGTCCCCTGGTGTGGATGTTTTGTTGAGACAACTTATTTAGTTACATTAGCAATATTTTAATATTTACCCCATTTCTTTGGGAACCTTCCTTAAAATTAATTGGGGGTTAGGACCCCTATTAAACCTTAGTGTTTTAGGTCCTCCCTATTTTTATAATGCCCTCATAAAAAGAGTAGAGGGATAAATTATGTTGAATAACTTATTCATTCTTTGTGACCAATAACATACAGAAAGAACTAGAGTATAGAAGAGAAATGTTTTTACCACTGATATGCTTTTCTATTATCTTTGGATTAGATGTTAGGGTTTTATGGCGCAAGGTTCAAAAGTGGACAAGCTGCGCCATCTATCTTTGGATTTTAAGTGTACTTTGCAGGGTCGCCAATTCCTATGAGCACGAACCCCTTGTCCCCACTCCGTTTATATGATGTGGCCTGCCCTTCAAACATTAGACAAATTCTACAAATGTATTGTGCTATAATGTGGACAGTAAAATGTAAAAAAAACTCAATTATTCCGAAAACAGTCATAAATATATTGTGAACTAACTGTGGTCTTTCTTCTAGGACTTCCAATTATCTCTCCAAGTTGGTTCTACTAAAGTCTCTCTTCTAATGAAACATTACTGTTTTCAGTGTCTTCGTTGATGTGTTATGTATGCAGTACTAAGGTTGAAGGTCAAGAAGACTGCCTCGAAATTCCTCCTGGAAGTGTAAAATATCTTCAGAACTGCACAGCACCAAGGGACCAATCGTGTCGCTCTATCTTGCAATGGGTTGACTACGAAGCTGTACGTCGTAAGTATTGAGAAAAACAGTTTTCAATTCATTTCCTTTTCTTTGCTTTGTCTTCCGTGCGAATTAGTTATTATTTGCTTACATTTTTCAATGGGCATGTTTTATTTCTTAGCATATATATATGAAGGCGTTATTTGAATAGTGGTACAATTACATTTTGAGGTATGGAATTTTAAAGTTAGAGAAAAAGAAAATTCTGAATTTGTGTAATAAGTTAAGTACATCGGAAAATGATGTACTTAACTTAGTTGGCAAAAATGAATTAATTTTGTCCATTGTTTTTGTTCATGACAATGGTGTGTGATCTCAAAAATATAGTTAACTGCAATTTCACAAAAATGAAATCGTACCATTATTAAAATAAAGTTTCCGTGTGTACTCTCTATTGATGTGATTGAAATTAAAGTAATGTGTTTTTATCAATTCGTTCATTTATTTCGCATTATTGTAAAATTGCTAATAGAAAGTAATGAAACAAATTCAATTTCTTTTTTTGGTTTACAGTTAGCTGACGACCTGACAAATCATATCATTCATGTGATTCGATCAGGTGGCAGTTTTAGGTTATCTTTCGTGGTAAGAGGACAAAGACCTGGTGTCCTTACAATCAAAACATGCATGCCTCGAAACTTTTTTAGCCCGAGATAGTTTTGAAAATTCTTATAGTATTATTTTCACAGGACATGTAAATTTCTCCCAAGGTACAGAGATTGGTACCGGGAAGCAGGGATCATACTTTGAAAAACGCTGCCACAAAAACAAATCACAGAATTCCTCTTCCTTTTTATCTCCTAAAAAATTGTAAAAGTAATTACTATATCTATAGCAAAACTGTTACTTCATCGTGATCTATGATACTTGTAGAGCATGTTAGGAAAGTTTTACTTATCAGATTAAAGTAGTTTTTAAAAAAGGTATTTCAAAGACAGGAAACGTTAATTTTGAGAAATTTGTGTTTAAAGTTCAAAATTTAAGTTTCTTTAATTGAGTTTATTAATAGTTTTGTTCATATCTTTAAACCCCAAATAGGAGCTGAAGCAAAAATGAAGAGCTTTTTCCAAAAGCACAAACTATGTTATCGAAATCTCTGGCAGTGATGTCGGTGTATCAAGGTTTCTGTGTTAATTAATAAAAGATGCGTGTTCCATATTTAATTTATTTACAATTTAAAGAATTAGATTTCTGGACTAACGTAGCTGTCGATATCTACATCTCTAATCTTATTCGAAACATGACTGCTCACGAAATAGACATGCACAGAAGCATGTCGCAAGTGTGCATTGTAGATGCGATGTCCTGGTTTACTACATCTCTAAAAATGTAAAATTTTAAAATTTGAGGTTCCAACTCCCCTTGAAAGAGTCAATAATACTTTTTATTGTCAATTAACTCCTCGATTGAGATTTTGGTTTAATCAATGTGCAACGCTTACAGTCAACAAAATCATCTGGACGAATTTTGCAAATTTCTTCCGTACTATCTCTACTCCAACTGTCTGATTCCATTGATTCCCATGTATACTGTCTAAAAAACAACCAAAGAATAAAATCCAAGCTTGTTCACAGCTCCATTACTGAGGTCTGAGGTGCCCATTTGCAAACCCCAACAAACCACCGCTCAAACTTTTGTTTTTATAAAAGAATGCTCTTCATCCCAAACACGTATTCAGAAAATTTTTCATGACCCACTTTTCTTTCTCCCGATTCCTCAAGTGCCGCACATCGACCTCCAAATGAAATAGACGGATCATGTGGGCGGAGTCGCATTCATAAGATCTCTGAAGAGTAAATCACTTCGCGCTTCCTTAGCCGATTGGCTATGGAAGCGCAGACTAGTGTTTTTGATCATGGTGGATAATTACTTTAACCAATCAATAATTTAGGATTCATGCTTTTACCCACAACCACGTGACAAATCTTCAAACTGAGCAACTGGAATAATTAACATGAATCTGCGGGCACATGCTCCATCTATTTCATTTTAAGGTCAATGGCGCTGTAATGCTAAATGACATTTTGGACTGTTTTCAGGCGGTTGAAAAATTCAGACGTATATTTTACTTGCAATGTACGAAACTTCAATTTTCTCTGATATACCTAGCTACAACATGTTAGCTTTAGTAAATCTCTCGATAGCTTTTTCGTGTCAAAATCATTTCGGAAGGAATTGAAACCCCCCGACTTCCCTCCTCAAAATATCCCTATCCTTGTGTGTACCTTTTGCTAATGTAATTAAGAACAAAACATGCAGATTCAAAAGTAGCTTTTAATGCATGGTTAAATCTGACCCTTATGCCATAAAAAACCAAACAACCAACGTTTTAATGAAATCGCTCTACTCAAACCGAATAAGTATAAAATTAATAATATCGGAAAATATATTGCTGGACGTGTTTATTTAGAGTTGGAATCAAGTTTGTATGATTCACATGCAGCTAGTGTTAAGTTACTCAATGAAAGTTAATTCATTGAGTAATTTTTGACCGTAATTTTTTTGAGTAACCGTAATTTTTTTTGCAGAGGAGAGGGACAGGAACATGGTTCGTCAGTGTGCAACCTATGCTCACGACCCTGACAAACCTTGCTACTATAGGACCGGAAATGGAGGGAGAATCAGTGTCTGTACATGTGAGGGTGAAGTCTGCAACGAAGCACCAAATGTAGCTATTAGTTTAATAACTACATTACTTTTATTAGTGATACATTTAGTCATGAACCTTTGAAATGCAGTTTTGTGTATTTCTATTTTGTGAAAAGTTCCTGTTCGAATCATTCTGAAGTTTACAGATTAACTGTTCGTCACACGTCAAAGATATTCAGCAGTCATTTCTATACATTTACATATTTCAAAGATTTCACTGATTTTGGTCTCATTTTATACATTTAAAAAGCAAAATAGAAAGTGCGTGTGTGAAGATGTTCTTACCATTCAATATTTCTTGAACAATCAATATTCAAGTTATCATTTAAAAAAGAACGTTGTGCAAATTTTTAAAAGAATTATATTATAGCTCATGAATATGTCTATATAATTGATGTATTACTATTACTAAAGTGATTAAATCGAAACAAATATTTGCTTTAAATTATTTATACTATATTGTGTGTAAATGTGTACGTTTATATACTACTTGTGTTTTGTATGGTTCAAAATGAACTAGTCTTAAATTTAATTCCATGTAAAGTACAAAAAGGTATGAAAAATAAAGACTGTTATTTAAGAAGCTGACGAATTGTGGTCATTTCTATAATTATAAAACATTATTTTTCTTTTGTATATTTGTGACGATAGCCAACATAGATTGGAAAGAAATTGCTTTTTAAAAATAAATTCTGGATACATGAAAGTATTCTCATGATCTTGGATACAGGAATCGCGTTCAGAGCATTACTGGGAAATAAATCAGAATGATTAGAGAATGATATAAAATCATGGGTATGTTATGAAGGTAATATATAGATATAAGAAAGTATATTATATTTTTTTAAATAGTATATTAATTAGAATATAATTAAAGGAGGGTGCCAAAAACTTTGGAAAGGGACTTGTTTCCTACGAAGCCAAAAAATGATAGAATATCACCGCAAATAATTTTCTCGGTATTTTACTTGTTTAGAGCTTCTCAAATTTTATATTCATCTGAACACTCTTTTACAAAAAGCAACGTAAAATATTTATTCAAGTAAAATTATTTAGTATTATTTTTAATTATTTCTTTTAACATTTGAACTGTGTTTCTTATTCCTCTGATATTTTTTTCTCACTACACTATCTACCAATAAGTATTTGGACACCCATGCAAATGACGATATCTGCGGTCCTGATATGTCACGCCCACCGCCGTTAAATATCGTGTAGGAAACAACATTGGCATTAGTTGCATGCAAGATGCCACAAAATGCAGAGTGATCTGATTTCGAGAAAGGTGTAATCGTCGGGTATCACAGAAATGGCCGATCCTTAAGGGACATATCTAGCTAGGTGAATTACCCAAAATCGACACTGGCCTGTGATTCAGAAGTGGAAAGTGAGCGGTGATTGTCGGAATGTGCCCCGAGTCGGCAGACCCACGAAACTGGGAGATAGAGACCGACGGGTGCTGTCCAGAGAAATTCGGAAGAACCGCACCCAACCGATGGCCCACATACTCCAGGAGTTTCAACAGGCATCCGGGAGTGTTGTTTCGGTGAATACCATCCGTAAGGAAGCATATCTACTTGGTTTTCATGGTCGTGCTGCCGCCCATAAGCCTTTGATCACAAAGTCCAACCGCGCTGCTCGGTTAATGTGGTGCAAAGCACGTCGAAAGTGGACCGTAGATCAGTGGAAACGGGTTCTCTGGAGAGACGAATCAAGGTTCACCGTCTACCTTTCGGATGGCAGGGTCTGGCGTCTGCCTGGAGAACGCCTCCTGCCAAAATGCATTGTGCCCACAGTAAAGTTCGGCGGAGGTGGAATTATGGTCTGGGGGTGTTTCTCCTGGTATGGGAACCCTTGGTCCCAATTCATGGTAAGCTCAACGCCGACACCTACTGCACTATTTTGGATGACAGTGTGCTTCCTACGTTGTGGCAGTTTTACGGGTTGGACCCATGTTACTTCCAGGACGACAATGCCAGTTGTCATGTTGCGAGGTCCACCATGGATTGGTATGGTGACAATGGGGTTAACCGAATGGACTGGCCTGCCCAGAGCCCAGACCTGAACCCTATCGAGAACCTCTGGGACGAGTTGGATCGCCGAATTAAGGGGTGCAACAACCGTCCAAAATCGGTGAAGGAAATTACGTGTCTTCTCCAAGCGAGTGGAAGAAAATACCACTAGCCGTCATACAAGGACTTGTGGAAAGTATGCCCCGGAGGGTTGAGGCTGTAATTGCCTCTCGTGGAGGCTCTACCAACTTTTGAATATGAATAAATTTTGTTTTTCTTTTCTATCACAGGTGTCCAAATACTTATTGGTAGATAGTGTATAAAAGAAATGTACACTCGCGGAAATAAACCCGAACCACCCTCTTTATTTCAAACACTATTCACAGTAGAGCAAATTTAAAGATATCATTCAATAGGGAATAACGTCCTCTACAAATTCAAAAAATTCATAAGGGAAGGTCTTCATATCAAATTTTGCACAAATAACAAAATTTCCAATGGAAACACCCTGTTTTGATGCCTCAATCAGATTCAGCATCGTTAAATTAGTCTAAATATGAAATTTCATAACTTTACTATCTTTATATCCAGAGATATTCAATATTAAAGTTGCTGTCAATTTCAGGGATCATCTCCACATTGAAAATCGCTATTCGTAGATCGAGATTAATTGTAGTTATAGCTACCCGAATTTCAAATTTGAAAACTATTTCAAACGTATTTGTCAGCGCGTGCAAACGATCCGAGAATTATTATATTTGTTATACGAGCTCAAACGATAATATTGTGAATTGTAACCATAGAGGAGATATAAAAGTAGAGTGAGCTATGGCAACCTTTTTATGTCTCTATGATCATGTGATCAAAAACAATAGTCACGTGATCCTTAGACTCTTCTCACCAACACGCATATAGTTTGCGCATTCCTTCTTCCATAGCAAATGCATTGAAAGTGAAAGCTAACATGGTTCTATCGTGCTGTGCATATGGATGCAATTCCAAATTTATTAAAGGTGGAAACATTACATTTCACAGGTGTGCGACTTGTATTTTATAGCTGTTTTTGTGTTTTTCAGTATTTGCTAGTATGATAAAAATATATGTTCTAACTTTGAAATTCTTAATACAACCTGCGGACATTTCCCGTTCTATAAAAGATTTCATAGATTTGCAATCAATATATATCTAAAATAATGTTTAAAATAAAATAACTGATGTTTATTGAGTATTTTCCTACGAGATGGCGCACGGACAACCCGACCACTCGGGGATGTCACCGCGCTTGCATGTTTATGTTCAAAGGGGCTGCTTAGCCACCCCCCTGTTTCCTTCTATCACTTGCGAGGGGACTGCCTGCCGAGAACCAACCTCGCAGCCTCGCTCTCCGTTGTTACTTGTTAATAAGTCTGTTATTTGTTAATCCTGAGTTCTATTCTGTTAACTTACAAGGCACAGAACGGGATCGATTGACGTGTCCAAACAATGTTTAAGTGTGTTATTGTAAATTGTACATCTATAAGAGCTTAAAATATTAAAAATAATAAACCAAACTTTAAAAACTTGTGTGAAATCGTTCTCTGTCTTGGCAATGATTTTTTTTGGCGCGAGAACTAGTAGCACTATATTCTTTCGTGTCTTATACGATAAAAATGTTATGAATTGAAAACATGAACTTAAGTACATAATTTAAATTGCTATTTCTTGCCGAAAAAATTGTTTTGTATCCACCAATCTGTGGAATTACATAAGAATAATAATTAAGATAAAATATAAATTTTGAAACCTATAAGAACTATAAATTATATAAAATCGATTTGTTAAAAATAGGATTAAATCATTTCATAAACCATATAATAAATGTGAACCACATTTATGCGCTTTAGGGAACCTTTTTGTCCATGTTTTAAAATTCATGTAAAATCTTTCATTATAAGATCGTGCATTTGACAAAAGAGCTTTTCTTTCAAATAGTTTCCCTTGAACCTATAACTTTCTACTGGAATGGCGAAAAACATATTTCCGTTCTCTTATGTGAAAAACAAAAATAGTGCTTGAACCGAAATTGAAATATTGTACCTGTTTTGGCCTATTTTTATTCTTGTTAATGAAGCATGCAATATAATAAATTGGGAAAGCAAAAAATTAGAGAACGAAATGAAACTTCTTTTGTACTAATTCCAAACAATCCTCACAGCTGAAAAAGTTCCTTTGGTAAAAACATCTACTTAACACCCTGATTTCTTTTTGCTTAGTGTTTAAATAAACCTAATATTAAAATTTAATTAATTTGCACTTTTAAACCAGTTTAATCTTTCTTCCTTATATGCTTTTATCTTGAGATAAATCGCACTTATAACTGTCCTCCTGTAATTACTGGGGTAAAAACCAAAGTAATCATCAAACAATCTCGGGGTAAAGTTTTATATATATTTAATTATAAGAGAACACAGTTACAAAGGACGGTAAAAACATAAACAATTAAACATTTAGATACAATTTGGGCAAAAAAGCAGACGAGGCGTCCGCTACATTTAAGGTCCAAGCTCTCTCTGCCTGCGTAATAGCACAGCAGCACGATGATAGATTGGTCACGTTTAGTGGCGCCATCTATATGTCAGAATTGGTAGTATAGTGTGCGTCATATACTCCCCCTCAGGTTTCGAAGACGTCCCGATGAGGAACCTGCAGTTGAGTCTGGTCGTTTATGCCTCGGACGACCCCGTTTCCTTAGAGGGTGCACTGGGTTTGTGGATTGTCTTTGGTTGCACGGTTTCACAGCTGATGTGTGATATATGCCCAAGGGCACTGTCGGCTCATCAGGGCTTGCTATCACGTAAGAGGTGGGTGACTTTTGCGTCACGATGACATATGGTCCATCTCTCTTTGGTACGAACTTTGCTGTTTTTCCCTTAGCGGTGCTGCTAATGGGATGGAGATCAATGTAGACGTGATCGCCTGGTGCATAGTGTGGAGCAGGTGATCTTTTCTTGTCTGCATATTTTTTGTGTTTGTCTTGTTTCTGCTCTAACCTCTCTTTCACTTGTTTGGCTATTTTTGCAAAACGTTTGAGGTAGGGCGTAAATTCAGGGACGAAATTATCACTTTCAAGGACGGTTCTTAAGTCATGGGTGACATCATCAGTAGTTCTGAGCTCTCGTCCGAAAGTTAGATAGGCAGCAGTGTGTCCTGTCGAGTCACACTTTGCTGAATTCATTGCGAACCGGATATGTGGCAGATGTTCAGGCCAGGTTGTATGTTGATCTTTGACTAGGATTGCTAGTCTAGGCTTCAAATCCCGATTTTTCCGTTCCACTGGGTTAGCTTCAGGGTGGTATACTGGTGTTAGTGATTGGTCTATCTCTAACAGGGAACACAGTTGTTGGATCACAAAAGAAACGAATTGTGGTCCGTTGTCACTGATTATCTTTCGGGGTAAACCATACCGCATTAGTACTTCTTCCAACAGGACTTTAGCACATTCAGCCGCTGTAGCATTGGGCAATGCGAACAGTTCGACCCATCGGGTTGCCACATCTTCAAGGATGAAGATCCACTTCTTCCCATCTTTGCTCTCGGGCAACGGTCCAAATAGGTCCATGGATAGGACTTCAAATCTTCGCGACTGCACAGGAGTCTGTAGTAAACCAGCTGGTTTCTGGTTTGAGGCTTTATACCTATTGCACTCTGGGCAATTCTTGGTATATTCGGTGATATGCTTTCTCATGCCGGTCCAATAATAACGGGAGGCTATTCTATGGAATGTTCCCTCGGCTCCGTAGTGTCCTGCAGCCGGTGCATCATGGTGCTCCTTGAGAACATTTTCCCTTTCTTGAACCGGAACAACGAGCTGTGCGTCTTCAGCTTCCACATCAGGGGCATAACGGTATAGCACACCTTGATTCATCAGGTAGCCTCTTGCAGTCCAATTTGCAAAATTTTCATTTTTCTCTTCAGATTCAAAAGTGTCTATGATCTTCTTGATGTCGTTATCTTTAAGTTGTTCTTCCCTCAATTCTTTTGAGCTTCTGGAAGGCAACATCACAGAGACAGTGCAGGCTTCGCACGTATCCTCTTCATGTAGGCAAGTAGGGCGCGACAGCATGTCGGCCACTACATTGGCCTTTCCAGGGATATACTCAATTTTCAAATTGAATGCTTGTAACTGTAGGGCCCACCGGGCTAGTCTTCCGGACGGGGACTTCAGGCTCATCAGCCACTTCAGGGGCTGGTGGTCAGATGCTATGATGACTTCTTGTCCATCCACGTATCCTCTAAATTTGATGAGGGCCCACACCACGGCTAAGGCTTCGCGCTCGGTGGTGGAATAATTGCGTTCCGCACTTTGGAGTAGTCGGCTGGCATATTCGACGGGGCGTTCATCTTGACCTGCACCTTGCAAAAGTACCGCTCCTAAGGCATAGTTACTAGCATCAGTCCTTATCGTAAAGGGTTGAGTAAAATCCGCTTGCTTTAGTATTGGTGGTGTCACTAAGCATTTCTTTAGGGTGCTGAAAGCTTTTTGATGTTCAGATGTCCATGTCCAAGGTGTGTTTTTCTTGGTTAGGTTACTTAAGGGTCTTGACAGTTCGGGACGAACTTTCTGTACCAAGAACAGGTTTGTAGAAATGACTGCAGTTGCTTGATATTCTTTGGCGGGGGAATATTTTGGATAGATGAAACTTTTTCCGGGTCTGCTTCAATTCCTTTAGGAGTGATCCATAGACCAAGATATTTGACCTTTGAACAGGAAAATGTACATTTATCGCGATTGGCACAAAGGTTGAATTTAATTAATTTGGTAAAAACTGCTTCTAAGTCCTTTAAATGTTGGTCGAAACTTGGGGATAAAACTATGATATCATCCAGATAGGCCAGGACTGGCAAATCTCTTCTGAATACATCCATTAATCTCTGAAAGGTTGCAGGTGCATTTCTTAGTCCGAAAGGCATTTTGTTGAATCTATAAGTTCCAAAGGGACACACGAAAGCAGTTTTGTCTTTGTCAGGTGGGTAAACATTTACTTGGTGGTATCCTGCTTTCAAGTCGATGGTGGACATGTAGGCTGTATGCTTCGCATCCTGCAGGAGGTCATCCATGCGGGGCAAAGGGTAGACATCGGGAACTGTGATGGCATTCAGCTTCCGGTAGTCGATACACAGCCTCACATCTCCATTAGGTTTGGGAATCAGGACCACAGGAGCTCCATAGGCGGATTCACACTCCTCTATGATGTTCTTCTGTAGCAAGTCATCAAGTTCTTTCTTCAATAACTCCTTCTTAGTTGGGGACATCCTATATGGAGGAACAGCCACAGGTGGGTGGTCTCCGGTATTGATGTGATGTTCGATCAAGGGTGTTGTCCCTCCCCCTAGCTTGAAGACAGTGTCAAATTTGGCAATTAGATCATTGAGATCTTTTCTTTGGTGAGGATCCAAGTTTTCTCCTTCTTCCTCTCTCAGTTGACAGATGTTGGATTCTATCTGTTCTTTGCCCTGAACGGGAGTCAGAGGTAATTCTTCACCGAAGGGGTACTTTTCTTTGGGCTTGTCATGAAAAAACCAGTTTTTGTTGGCTAAGTCCAGTACCACTCTAGCGGTCTCTAGGAAATCTGTTCCTAGTAAGGTACGGTTGTTGGTTGCATCCGGCAGGATAATGAAGTTGGTCATAATCTTGCGGTCTTCCAGGTATACTGGAACCTGGGTGGTGAGACATTTCTCCAGAGTCTGGGATCCATTTGCTAGGTGCAACGTCAACTCCGTCTTCTGAAAAGGTAAGTTGTTTTCCTTAAACAGGGAGTAGAGATATGCTCCAGCTATGGAATGTGTAGAGCCTGTGTCAGCGCACACTCTTCCATAAACTCCGCAAATAGTTGCGTCCAATAGGGTTATTGGTGATCCCTTGGTAATTGAAGCAAAGGCTTTCAGGTGATTGGTGGAGACCTTCTTTGGCGGCGAGCAATTTGGGCATTTTGCTTTGATGTACCCGGGTTTTCCACAGCCAAAACATGCTACACCAGGTTTAACTTCGAGTGGAGGGTCAGGATTTGATCCGTCCGTTCTATTTCCATGGAAAGGAAAAGTCTTTTTAGGTGGGTTAAGACGGGTTGCGTCTTCTTTATGCCTTTCAAAATTTCTTTTCTTGAAAGCCGAATCTTTTCTAGAGGTGGAGCGTTGGTTCTCATACGCATCCAGTTTGTCAGCCAGTTCTCCAGGGGAATTCCATGCATGCCAGTCATCCAGGAAATGTTCACGGGCCTCTGGTGGGGCTTTCCTTTTCAGTTGGTCAGCCAACATCAGGTCCTTTAGCTGGTCAAAGTTGGTGACATTCAGCTCTTCTAGCCATCCTTCCAGGTAACTGCGGATTTCAAAGTAGAAATCGCGCCAGGTACTCTCAGGAGTTTTTCGATGCTGGCTGAAAAGTTGTCGGAAGCGTTCGCTGGTTAGCTTGAACCGCTTCAGCAGGACATCCTTTACGTGGGAATACTCCTGAGCCTTCTCTTCAGGCTCCCTTGCGATCAACTTAGCCACATCGGCTGGTAGAACACCGATCAAGTAGGCGACCCATTTGGCCTCTGGAATCTTCAGGAACTTCAACTGTCTCTCAAAGAGATTTAAGAATAATCCCGTATCATCCTGCTTGGGGTTGAAGTAGGGAATCAGCTTTTTTAACTCGAACTTGGGTAAGTCAACATCACCTTCGGAAGCATGGGCTTCGGAGTCTGCAGAAATTTTCTGAGCTTCTAACTGTAGTCTCAACTTTTCCAATTCGAAGCGTTGATTCTGTTCTCTTTTCTTTTCTTTTTCAGCCTGATCCAGGTCCATCTGTTTTTCTCTTAGGACTCGTTCTGCTTCTTTTTCAGCGCGATCCAGGTCCATTTGTTTTTTTCTTAGGACTCGTTCTGCTTCTTTTTCTTTTTCAGCACGGTCAAGGGCTGCTTGTCGTTCCCTATCGGCTTCTTCAGCTTTTCTATCCTCAATGATAGTAGCCAATCTTTCTTTAGCAAAGTCTTCATCATACTGATCAGATTTGACGATGAGATTCTTCAATTCGACAATCCTTATGTCAGAAGCGACATCGACGCCAAAATCTTGAGCCAGGATCCTCAGATCCTCTTTCTTTCCACGCGCGAGGAAAGCCATTGTTGCCTTAGGGGGGTATTGGGGAGAAGGAGTTCCAACGAAATTTTGTGGACGAGAAAAGAAAACTGTCCTAATTGGATGTAACAGTCCTAAACAATGTCTTATTTAACTGGTGTATAAATTGTGTAAGCTGACATAAAATATTAGTAACACAAGATCGGTAGAACATAACAGTACACAGGGTGTGAATACAAAACAATATGCCTACTTTCTCTTTTAAACAAAACAAAATTAAAAGTTACTAAATATTCTTAAAATTTAAAAATTTTCTTTTAAATTATTCAACAATGAAAGGTTTACACAATTAAATCAATTAAGTTTTGAACACAGTACCATGCCAATCCTGTAACAATAGAATTCTTACAAAATCGAAACAATAATAGCGACGAATCAACTAAATTCTAAATGAAGTTCAAAACCAGAATTTTAAACAAAATAAAAATCAAAATTCAAATCAAGCCTAAATTTAAACCAAAATTAAATTTAAAACCAGAACCAAGTTAGAATTAAGGAATTCAAACAAAAAACCAAATTAGAATTAAAGGATTCTAAACCGAAATCAATTCTAAATTTAAATATTTAAAACAAAACAGAATTTACAGTAAGATAGATTCAAACAAAAATCAAAATCAAAACGAAATTTAAATATATATATATAATATAATATGTATTCTTATTGTAAAATTTGTCATACACAATGTTAAACATTCTGTGCTTTCTGTTTCACCAGGGTGGCCAAAACAAGATTCAAAATTACAATCACAATAAGAGAAATACACTTATCTGTAAAGACATTAGCAGGTTGCGAATTTTTATTCTTGTTGTCGGGATGACAAACACTTCAGAGACCTACCAAATCCTGTGAAAATGCGAGAGAGAGCTGGGATATTTTATTTCGGGCCAAACGTTGGGGGGCCAATTTATAACTGTCCTCCTGTAATTACTGGGGTAAAAACCAAAGTAATCATCAAACAATCTCGGGGTAAAGTTTTATATATATTTAATTATAAGAGAACACAGTTACAAAGGACGGTAAAAACATAAACACAAACAATTAAACATTTAGATACAATTTGGGCAAAAAAGCAGACGAGGCGTCCGCTACATTTAAGGTCCAAGCTCTCTCTGCCTGCGTAATAGCACAGCAGCACGATGATAGATTGGTCACGTTTAGTGGCGCCATCTATATGTCAGAATTGGTAGTATAGTGTGCGTCATACACTGAATTAGATTGTTTCGAACAATATTTGTGACCATTTCAATGTTATATCGTTCTTTAATTCGATAAATAAGCTTGGTGGTGATAAAAACACATTCCACAGCGAAATGAAATCCTTTACTCTTGTTTTCTACCTGAAAAGGGGACATTTTTTTGATTTCTTCTCTCTAAGTAGAGTATTTGAACGAATTAAATATATTTGAAAATTTATGCACACATAAAACATGCTCCTCAATCGAGCGAAACGTTTATCTCCTACAATTTTTTAAGTTGAATTTTTTTAAAGTATTAAATTTGTGATAACTTAAACTCTTAAGGTATTGCCCTTCAAACTATAAACATAATTCTGTATTCATGATTCTTAGAACTACAAGTAAAACAATTTATATTTGCTTGTAATAAGAACTTGTAAAGATGTGTACCTGCTAAAAATTCATTTATTCAGTTCTTATGTATTTAAAAATATTATTTTGTTCCATTTATTAGTTTTTCCAAAGATGAAGAAAGATGGCTAGTAAATGGCTACATGTTTCTATGAGTTTTATTCGGTGTATTTAAAATGTGATGAATGTGACAATAAGTTTTATGTTTACTGTTTCGTATTTATAAAATATTGATTTCACACACACTAAACAAAATAAGTTAACGGGTGTGACTAAATAAGTTACACCCGTATGTCTATATCTGGATTTTAAATTTATCAAAGTGATCATGTAAATAACTCTTGACAATTTTTATGATTTTAAGTGTATGAAAAAGTACTGTGCAGGTTTTTAATATTAAAGTTCTATTACTTATAAGTAATTCTATTACTTGCCCGCTTGTAACACATTTACAGATGATGAAAGAATACTTAGAGTGAAAACACGCATCATCCAAAGGGTTGACAAGCCTTCCTTTCTTTCCCCAGTACTTCTTCCCTACAAATGTCCGTTCACAGAACGTTTAATTGAACATTTTCACAACATAAATTGTCATGCGGGGAACTCAGATTCTTTTATGTACTCTGCGTGAAAAGTTCTGGATCGTAAGAGGAAGGAGAACTGTGTCCGACGTATCATTAGAAATTGCTTGAGATGCAGACGTTATAGTGCTAAAGCAGTTGAAACAGACCCAGTGTCTCTTTCTGCTGATCGTGTGAAAGATTCCACTAGTTTTGAAGTGGTTGGAATCGATTTAGTGGGTCCCCTATATCTCAAACATAGAGATAAGTCATGGGTAGTTTTATTTACTTGCGCCATTTACCACGCAGTACACCTCGAATTGGTTAGTACAGATTCATTTATACTTGCCTTTCGCCGCTTTGTGGCCAGGAGAGGATACCCGCGAATTAACTACTCGGATAAAGGCACTAATTTCAAAGGTGCAATCAGTTGCCTTGCTGAAATTGACTGGGACAAAGTATTAAATGAAGCCGAATTACATCGAATCATTTGGAGGTTCAATCCTCCCACATCGAATCATTTGGAGGTTCAATCCTCCCACAGCTGTCTGGTGGGGAGGTTGGTGGGAACGGCTAGTCAGGACTCTGAAAGAGCTTCTTAAACGAACCTTAGGGGAAGCCGTATTGACATATGAGGAGCTTCAAACTGTCTTATATGACTGTGAATCTGTGATGAATGCCCGTCCCCTCAACTACTTGTCTGAGGATGCGACTGATTTTAAGTCCCTCACTCACGCCATGTTTCTCCTTGAAGAACCTGAGTCCAAGGTAACAGATGTTGATCTTGTCGATGCTAAGCACTGTCGTAAGAGAGTGAAATACTGGCAAAAGTTACTGGAGGAGTTAAGAAAACTTTTCGACAAGAATACTTAGGCCAATTGATTCAAGTGCAGAACCAAAAACAACACTGTTCTAGCTTGAGTGTGGGTGAATTTGTACTCATAGGTGACGATTTAGAAAAACGTTTGAACTGGCTACTTGCTAAGATCATCCAACTGATACCTGGTAAAGATGGAAAGGTGCGAACTGTTAGGCTGAGAACTCAGACTGGGGTCTAGACTAGACCAGTTCAGAGAGTTTTTCCCTTAGAGTTGCAATCTAATGATGTTTTATATTCTGTTTTGCAGGGTAAGAAGTGTGTTTCTGAGAATGATGCAATAGCTCAGACTGAAGCCCCTGTTAATGTTGCACAGGTCGAGCCTCCTGTAGAAGTACCTGTGGTGCCTAAGGTCACCAGATCTGATCGAATCCCAAAAGCACCTGAGAGGTTAATCCTGAATGTTATATTTTGAGTCACTTTTCAGCGACTCAAAGAGGGGAGTATGTTGGAAATGGGCCACGGGATGACTCATTCTTTTCCGTGTACGCTTTTGTGATTCATTCGTCAGGGTCGTCTTGCGGTTTCCATCTCCAACACATTGAGAGGCCTTTCAAATGAAGTGGGGACGAGTGTAGTTTCAATTCTCACTTCTTGGCTCCGCCCACTCTGCTGGTTTCAGTTCGCACTTTCGCGAGTGCGAGCGTCGCTTTTTTACTTGTCTGTTATTTATATGCCTTCTGTTTCTATGCTGTATGTGTTGATGTACATGTATGTGTTGTGTAATAAAAAGTCAGATTTGAAAAAGCAATCTCGTAGGATGGTTCCCTGATTTTTTAGACTCCTTGTCCTTTCGTTTGATAGAGAATCATTATGCATCAAGTTGACGTGAATGACCCTACAACTTTTTTGAAAGGGAATATATTTTGTTTTAGAGTTGTTCCCTACAGGTATGTTTTTTAATTAACGTCGGCACTGACAGTATTCTAAAAAGCACTCAAATTCAACCAAAGACCGTCGTGTAGAAAGGGGACTGGTGCACGTTAAATCTATAGTGGCCTCAAATGTCCTCACGTTGGCGTAGTGAGAAGGTTTGGAGAGAGGGTGCCTGCTTAGGTGTGACCTTGTCATCTGACCGAGGTTCAAAATTAAGTGATGTCCTTGGATTTTTCCATGGGTTTGATCCCGCACCATCGCCAATGGCCCGTTATGTTGCTCCAGTGCGACGTTAATTAAAAATACCTATTATACCACCTAAAAAGCACTCAGAAAAAGAGGTATCCCGTTCTTCTCAAAAGCATGGATACCTAGATGGTTCAACAGAAAGCAAACATTGTTAGTCTATTAATAGTTATTTAATGCTAGTTTACCACCACCCCTTTTAAAGTTTATATCTTTTCTAAATATGTTATATCATATGGATATTAAATTTAGAACACGATTGGTTTAGGTTGCTTACATCTGTAGCCAAAAACAGAGTAAAAGAGAGAAATATATACACACCAAAACAATAAATAAACGAACCTAAACTAGTTCGGTTGTTATGGAAACGAAGTTGGATCGGTTGCCATGGTAGTTTCGACAGACACCCCCACCGAGGACGCCACTGTCTATGCGATATCCCACGTTATTTAGAAGACCATGGCTCCCTATGGCAGTGATCCCTCTGTATGCGTAGCTATTTACTCTGGCCAAAACGAGATGAAACTGCGATCAAGTAATCAATCAAGCAAATAACGAACTTGGAAACCAAAATATTTATCTATATTCCCGAGGTAAGTCATTCAATATGTTTTCTCCACTTAAAGCTCTTTGTTTTCGCAAGATTGCATCCTTGGTTGCACATTTTCTTCACTATTAGAGATTGGAATTTAAAGTATTTCACACATGAAAAGTTTTGGATCGTCCCATTTCGTCATTTGGTAAACATTGCCCATCCCACGCAAATTTATTTTCGATGATTCAAAACTTTGTACCATTTTCATTTTATTCCAAGGCAAAGTATCAAATTGGCGTTTACCCTCTCAATTTTTTCACTATGATTTAAATATTCGATGCGAAGCAAAACCAGAGTTCACATAGAAAATATAACTTACAGAATAAAATGATCCATTCATATGAAATCTGACTCAGTGAGATGGAATGAGGTTACATATTATGTTTTCTGCTAGGAGTGATAAAAATAGCAAGTATTTAGAAGATCTTTATTAAAACTAAACTTTTTTTACTTGAAGAAATAAGGGTTTTTAAGGGACAATACTCAACCTTATTCAAGACAAGTAACAAATATGAATGAAATCTCAAATTTTCTCTTCACAAAAAGTTTCTAAAAGTTACTACGTTTTAATTTAGTGTATTGTGATATGTTAAATTAATTATTTAATATATTCTCGAGAAGAAGGAACTTTTCGACATCTTAATTACTGCTAACTTTGTAAATTTTATGCTGTATTTCAACTCCTTAGACAAGAGAAGTCTTGTTTGAACATAAATTCTAATGGGGGAAAGCAATTTACCATAACAGAATAATGTATCCAAAAAGTTTGTATAAATTGCCACTAAAATTATCAAAGACAAATCGAAAGTTACTCCAAACTTGTTTATTTAAAAATTAGGTGGGAAATTCAAATTCATTAGAAATTTCAAAATTGTCAAATAACTCTTAAAATATAGTATATTGATACATCAATAAGATTTGTACATGAAATTATGATAAAAGTCAATTATAATGTGTTAGCTGAAGTGGTATAAAGTCTCCAAAAGTTATCTATTCCTCGTTACACCTTGAAAACTATTGCATTAGGATGTAGGACATAGAATTGTGTCCAGCTTCATAATTCAGTATTTGAATTGCTTACAGCTGTTTCCAAGTATATAAATAGAAGTAATGTAAAATTCAACTGTGAAACTGTTTGCCTTCCTTTTGGTTTGACATTGGGCAATGTAACAAAACATACTATTGAAGAAGATAGAAATGGATTTATTCATATAAATGCTGGGCTGTCTTAGTCACTTTTTGAAATGTGGTAATGTGGAGAAAAATTCTTTAGCAGACAGCTCTAAAATATATTTTTCTGACCAAATGGTTTTGATATTTTCATAACAAGATTCCTAAAACTGCCTAAAAACTGCTTCTGCTTCATTCATTTTGTTGACATTTTACACTTAAATTATTATGCATATATGATACATAAATTGTATGTGGATTTTGCTAAAAATTATCAACTTACCATAAGGGATCCTCTTAGATTAACTATGTTTTATTTGAATTATGTCATGCTGTAAAAAGGAGTTGAATGTGACTGAAACAGGTGTTATGAATTTGATAATTGGGGTTTTCAGAACAAAGGTTTCGAATTACTTGTACAGGATGGATATATATACGTTACCTATATACACACTGGCCAATGAATTAGAAACTTGTAAATATTTATGCAAATGTTGGTTATGGGCATGGTTATGCAAAATCAATCTATAATATGGGTAACTCATAATCAAATTGGGGTGAGATGTCGAATCCAAGACCGTGGCGATTTATCGCCAAACATGGTAACCTTGTTGTTTTGATTAAGCTTTATGGCAACCCTATGCAAGAGGTGTTTCGCGTAGGAAAGTCAACGTTTTTTTTTTTTTAACGAACATACTGGCTTAGGACACCATCTTGATTTGGGAACAAAAATTGCTTGGCGACCAACATGTCTCAGATTCTACATCTTTACCTCAAATTGACATTATAAGTATGCTGTGCATGTTCATTTCACGAGAAACGCAGAATGGGGAAAATACAGACCTTTCACTGTTTAAAAAGGACTTATTATTGGGACCAGTTAAGCAGGATCCACTATTGCCAAGAACAAACTCACTGGGTTCTTGAAATCTGCGATTTCGAATGTTTAAAAGTTGGAAACATAACCCACAGTCCTTGTCCAACAGAAGTAAATGGATCTAAAACAATTAATCAAGACAGTGATTGGTAGCATCTAAGATGGAGTGTACAATAGGAAAGGGACTCCACGGTGCTGCAACTGACAGAAACCTTTAATGAATTCTTTTCCCAACTGATCTCGGTGTGAACAATGCGCAGGGAATTGCAGAGGATTGGTATGTGCAGTTGCATGCCAGTAAGAAAACCTCTAATTTCTGAGAGGAACATCAGTTCGCTTACAGTGATGCCGAGAAAGATGTAACCAGATATCGGAGGATTGGAAAAAGTGATGTGATCAGACGTGTCACGATACACCTTGTTTCGCACCTACAAAAGGCGTAGAGTTGGCAGAGAACCCCATGAAGCCATCTTGCCTTGTTCGCACAGTTCTGGTGGGAGCACAGGGACTGGTGGGAGTATCATGGTGTTGGGCATGTTCTGCTGGTTTGGAATTGGTCCCCTGGTGATTCTGGAAGGTACACTGTCAGCCATGTGATACTTGAACATCCTGGCAGATCAAGTGCATCCTGCAATGTTACATTTTTACTTTAAAGGTGACGAATCTTTCATGGGCGATAATGCAACCACACATCACACGTGCAATGTTCGAGAGTGGTTCATGTAACCAATCTGACTTCCAACATCTTCCCTAGATGATCTATTGGAAAGGCCTATCTGACAGCAATCTCCTCTGCCATCCACTTTACAGGGTCTCTAGGTCTGTGTATCCAATGTATGGTATTCTCTGGACTTAAATGCACTTCAGAACGTTGTAGAATGTATTCCTAAACTTATACATGCTGTTATCCCTGCAAAAGGAGGTCCAATAAAATATTGATCCTAGGTTTTCTAATTCATTGGCCAGTGTATGTATTATAGTGTGACTGATAACTATAATACACACACTGGCAGATGTTCTTGGATGAATCCATTTCTGGAAGTGGCCAGAGAAAGGAGATGCCATTTGCAAAAACATACAGGAATTGCTATTGGAGACTTTGTGGCAACTCATAATCACTTATAGCTTTGAATGCAGGGTTAGAAATTAGGAACTGAAAGTCAGTCACCATAGGCAGCTAAACATTTCCCTGTTTGCCAAAATGTTCTACTTGGATGCAATTTAAAATTTATTTTGTTTTCGTATATGTGTATTAGTATACAGTGTACCACACCCAGGGCCTTGTGACGAATTAATCCAAACGTTTTTTGGACATTAAAAATAACATTTATTTTTACACAGACAAAACATGGGTTAACAATGGACGCGCGAAACAAAATGCTTAATTTCATATTAAAGTTTACGAATTGCTACAAAGACGTCTCAACTAGACGGAGTCCGTGAGCTAACTGTTTTTTCATCCTCTTCACATGCGCAAGCGCAGTAGTAAAGGACTCTTAACAGGAAACTTCCGGGTCTGCAGCCGGCCATCCTAGACTCTTAGGCGCTAAGATGTCACAGCCTTGACAGTGTACTGATATGCCTATTTAAAAGTAAGAGAATAGATTGTTAGAAGGGGAATAAACTGTTGATTGGTCAGAATTTGCTCCAAACAAACAAAACAATTGAGAAAAGTTAGGGGTCAAAAATGAGAGAGAACTGAATCCAAATATTTGGTCGTAAAAATGAAATTTATAGGTGCGATCTGCGACTAACGACTGCTGTTTTTGAACCCTTACTGAATGATAAAACCATAATGGGAATCAGCTCTAAAGATGCTAATTATAAAATGCGTGTTTATGTTTAATCAGTCATCTTATTTAATGACAAAATTTGCTTAAAACCACATGACTGAAACAAATCTGAACTTACCAGAGCTTGACTATAGTTGCGTTGTGTTCTTATGGTTATGTACTGTAAACATATAGTACAAAACTGTACTTTGGTGTTATGCAATTTATTTTTGTGTTTTAGAAAATAAGTGTTCTTTATATAAATTGAGGGTTTTTTATGTCTGCTGCCAATTTGAAATTTTTTTCAGTCATGGACAGCTGCGGAAAAGCACCGATAAAAATCTACGGAAACGATGCACTGTCTAGCAGGGTAGCTGCTTTTCAGAAAAAAGCTGAAGAGCATGTTACAAAACAGAAGCTGAACCCTTTCTCACAATCAGGAAATGTATCTGGGATGGGACATCTGAAATGGGACAAAAGTGATTCCCGCTATGGTAGACCAGTTGAAGGCTCTAAAACAGAAAAAAGAGGATTGGCTGCTGGTACTCATATCGGAAATGAGGTGCTTTTCTTGTGTGAAATGATCCACACATATGGTACTCCTGATGATGATGATGGGACTGTATCTATATCTTTTGGTGAATTGTTTCAGGTTAGTTGGGTTTGTGAGTCAAATTGAGCAGTGCAAATTATTTATATTTCAGTTTGTTACTTTTCTTTAATGATGTTCTATCAAATAGGCATTTCATTAAATAATTATTTCTGTTTTCAAATTTGTGAAAGCATAATCAGTGTATCATGCTGCAATATTTCAGGATAGTAAACATTTTAGTAAAAACTAATTCCTAATTTAAGTAGTCGAAAAGTTAGAAATGTCAGCAATTTTGTACCCACGTACATAATTTTTTTTTCTCATTAAATTACCATTAGTGTTTGTGAGTTGCAGATATCCAGAGGTTAAAGAATATTCTGCATTGTTCTTGAAATAAAAGTGATTGTGATTATCGGTCTAATGGAACAGAAATGTTGTTCATGTGGCCGAAATTAGAATTTTGAGATCAATGTCAACTTTTTGATTCAGGCAGGTTTCTTATCAGATTTGACGAGTTCCCCTGAGATTCTATAAAACTTCCATTTTTTTTCAAAGAAAGAAAATAAAACTAGTTATTGATGCGATTTACCTGAATGGGTGTTGAAAATGAAGCAAAGTTTAAAACAGTGGTTACCGACTCTACTCAGTTAAACAATTTTCATTTCTTAACACCAGTTGCAAGATTGTCACTTGTTGGAAAAATGTCATGTTCCTGAATTTATTTAAATTTCCTCTACTGGACTGAAATGCATCTAACTGAATTGTGCAGTGTTTACATGCTCTTAAATTTTAAAAATTATGGGTTATTGTTCTAGAATGAATTGTATGTGTTTATGCATGTAACTTTAATTTCTAATTTATTTATTTAATCTTTCATGATTTTTAATCAAGTCTTGAGATTATTGTTTGTTTGAAACTTGTTTTGATCTTTTTCTGGATAGATTTAAATGCATAGAGTGCATTAAAGGGCTGAAGTGATTATCCTTATGCTTATTAATATATTTTATGTTTTCAGATCTACACCACAATATCGAACAAAGTTGTTGGGCTTTTGCTAAGAGCTCGGAAACAGGGCTTACTTCAGTTTGAAGGGGAGATGTTGTATCAAAGAAGAGATGATGACGTCATTGTCACTCTTATAAAGCCAATCACTGAACTGATACCTAACAGAGTTCCATACAAACGCAAGCATGAAAGTGAAGAATCCGCTAGTGCTATGTCCCCTGAGGATTACTAGATTTGTATCAGGGTAATACAGGGCTTTCTAAATTTTACCGCCACAAGTGCAGCATAAGTTGGGGGTTGCACTTTTTGTTTATTTTCAATATTCATGTGTTTTATTGGATTATTAATTAGAATGATTACATCAAATGTGGGTCAAATCAACACACCAAAGTATCATTTTCAACCTGACATTTTCTGATTTCAGTAAAATTTAATATACATGTAGCCTCATAAGAAATTAAATTGTGCAAAATATGAGATGCATATCTAAAATTTTCAAATTACAGGTAAAAACAGCAAAATTTGGTCACATTAGGAAACTAATTTCATAAAATCTAGTTCCATAAAGCAAGTCTCTAATTGATATACTACGACCATGATTTCTAATAGAAAAGGTTTTGAAGTCAAGCTACATGTTTTTTGACCTTGGATTTTTAAAAACCTACATTTTAAAATAACATTTATTAGGCCTATGTTCAACATTGCTGTAAATTTGGTGTTGGAACTCTTACTAAATTTAGAGCTAATTAATATTTTTGATTAAGCAGGTGATGTGGAATAATCAAGCTACAAATGAAATTTATGTGTAAAAAGTTTGACTGCAGAAGTTGATTGATATCAATATATCAGTTTCAATGGCATGGGGTTTCAAACAACCCCCTTACTGATTACATTTTGGAAAGCCCTGTGCTAATAAGGATGAACCACTAATAGAAACTTAGCTTTAGTGCTATCATGTTAAGTTTGCAGTATGCTAATGCAAGCATAAGTCATGATATTTGATTTAGCTGCATATCAAATTATCAGGAGGATGCTTTGTTTTAGGACATTAAAATGTTTGTTAAGTATAGTATAACTGTATTTTTGAAAATAGATCTGAGTTAATGGTGTTGAATATCCTACTCCTGAGATATGAAAAGAAAATTATCTAAAACTTTTATTATATTAAAACTAATAATGCTATTCTCAAACATTTTACACAAATGTAATATGCACAACTTACAGTCAGTATTTGAAAGTATTTATTTTTTACCCGATATCTCTATTATGTATTTAAATTCTGAAAAAAAGAAATTTGGTAAATTTGTGAACTTAAATGTTTTACATGTGATTTATTTTTTATTCAATGTTATTTTTCGTTTATTTATTTTGATTTTTTTCTTTACTTTACCTTGCATTTTATGCTATGCCTTTTCTAGTCTAGGTTTTAGTATCAGATTAAGATTTCAAGTTTAGCTACTTAATGTATTGCACATTTTGGAAGACAAGAAGAAAGCATGATATGAAAGGGTTTTTCTGTAAAGTTAAATATTGAGGGTGCTAGTGTTTTTATGGTAGTACATACTTCCTGTTTTATTTCAGTGAATTTGGCATGTTACTTAAATACAATTTCAGTGTGTTTATTGAATTGATCATAAATGTATGCTTTTAGTTTTTTTATATTTCACTTGAAACATATTGTTAGTAGCACCCAATACATGCATTGTAAATGGTTGCTTCATAAAGTTTGGCTTTCATTCTCCTACATGAATAATTTAGTGTCAGAAGAAGCAAAATCACTCAAATGGCAAAAAATCAGATGAGTTCTTAACTGGAAATATATTTCCATCTCCCAGTAATTTATGTTCACTGAAAAATTCTTATAGAGAAACTTTATACATGCAAAAACTAAAGACATGCATTTCCATAAATTTAACATTAAAAAAATTAATAGCATCTATAGTTAAACACAATCAGTGGTAAAACATTTCAAAATAATAAAAACACAGAATTTTGAAAATTATAAAAATTGATACTTGATGTAATAGATTGATTTCTTAAGAATATGTTGGTAAATATGCATACGTAAGAAAACGTCAGTATATTTACCTACCTATTGCTACAGTTTTCTTAAGAAAGAATTGGATTGTCTGCTACTAAAAGTTCGGGAATGAAAATAAACCAATTACATTTCAGTTAAATGCTTAGATTCACATGCTTTTTCAATCAACTGCACAGCTCAGTTCATTTGAGTTGCATTCATTGGGTTTGCAAACATTTATTAACATGTTTGTAGCCAAATGTGTGCAATAAATCAAAGGGTTACTGTATTATGTACTAGAGCAGAGATTCCATGATTTTGATGAATATTACATATCTAAATATGGTGGTGTACATCTAATCATAAAATATCACAAGTTTAAATTTTGTTTTATTCCGTACAGGGTAATGTAAATTGAAATGTTATTGGTGAAAGCGTATATGCTGTGTAAAACTGGTATTATTTTTTGTGTGCAAATGAATACTTTTAGAATCAATACATTATACTATGGTTAGTAACAAGGTATTTATATAACCCATTTTTGGTGCAAAATTCCCTGTAACTATTTTATAAATTGTAAATGTACTTGATTGTTGAATCTCCTGCATTCATTCTATAAAAATATATTTAAATCAAGTTTGAACTTTAGCTTTTTCAGTATCAGATATCCTTTTATCTCTACCTAGTGTTACTTATGGAATATGCCAATTCTGATAAAAAACTATTGACGTAAAGGTTGATTCATGTTTTGAAATATATAGTATGTTAGTACTATATTTATATCCATTCTGTTCACAGGCCATGGTAGCCCTATAGTTAAATACCTACCTGTTCTGTTCACTCATTTGATTTGTTTCTGTATATAACTTTATTTTTGTATTTCATGTTAACAAGGTTATTTTTGTTTCATTTTACATTTTGTATTGCAGGCATGCATTATAAAATATGTTGTATTGACAATTTTATATGTTCATGGTTTTAACACCTAAAATAGCTACTAATGTCATTAGAATGAACAGAAATACACTTTTTTGGAAATTGACTTAATTCTAGTGGGAAAAGTTGGCTAGTGTGTTACATAGATCTGACTGAAAATTTCAACAATTTAAGAAAATATCTATCCTGACTCCTTGAAAAAAATCGAAAATCACTTAAAATAGGGATTTTAAACAAAATTGTTATTGAATTACCAGTGGTCAGTAATAATGCGAAACAATTGAAGAATCGCTGTCTGCCAGGTCCCTCTAACTTTGAAATAAGTTTTAAGAAATAAGTTGTCAAAAGTTGTAAGAAACAAGTTTTAAAAAATCTCACTTTTAACATCATTGTGAGTTGAATTATGTATACAAATGAAAAAATTGAAGTGTTGAAATTTTGTTTAGAAAACAATTTTTTGTAAAATTATTGCTAATTTTTATTACTAGTGAAAGTTTGGTTAAGCATCATGGGCTGCTCACAATAAAATCCAATGATCTTCAATGTAAAGCCGAGTCCTGCTATTCAAGAAAAATCGGTACTAATAAAACTGAAACTGATTTAAATATTTCTCAAATATTTAAAACAGAATGCAATAAATAAAACAGAATATTGTTTTCGATTACAAAATTTATAGTTTGATATAATTTTAACATAGCCTTAAAGAACTTCAGTAGCATCCAAAAGCAATGATGTTTCCCATAAAAGATTATTTTAGTTACGTTCAAAGATTAGTTTAGTTCATAGGCTAAAACTAATGGATTTAGCAACATATGACGAAAGTATTGTTTTCCTGACTGCTATAATAATGTGCTTGTCATATTTCACTGATCGTTCGGTTTTGTCCTTGCTACTATCAAAATATATAGGCCCTTAATTGGCTTTTTTTAGCAGCCAATTTCCCTTCAAACTTTATTCATGTACATTTTGTAAATTGTCTTCTGGAACGAGTCTGCATCTTTTAAAACAACTTTCAATTTTTATTACAATTATATCAAAAGCATCTAAAATTTGGCTTTGGCGATGTTCATCAATGAAATTCTTGTTTGCCTTGGTAGACTTTACAATTTTATTAGTCTTAGCATAAATCCACTTGATCTTTGATATTTTCATTCTGACTCTAACTTGATGTGCTTTTTGGTCCAAATAATCTTATATTACTGTAATTTTACTGCTTTGAGCTTCACAAGTATTTAATACAGAATTTTCTGCCACAATATAACTACTGACTTTTATTTTTCTTCTCTTTGCAGTTTTCATGTTGTTACTTTGTCCACATTCCTAAGTGCCTTCTTTCCTTTAGTTCTTTAAAAAAGACTTCTTTCTATGTGTGTGTTTTATCACAACTGCATAAAATTACCACTGAGCATTAGCATGTGCACTTAATGAATAATTTTTCAGCTTTGGGTTTAAATTTACATGCGGCCCTCGACTTTCTCACATAATTGGTTTCTGAAAATGTGTGCGAATGTTGAACGTTCGAAAGTAAAGGAATATAAAAAACATCAGAAATTGTATTTTAAAATATTTATTTATCAATATAACGTAATTAAGTTAACAAGGCATGTGTAAGTGCTTTCTTTATAAACTTGTCAAGAGTTAGTTGAATACTATCCTTTTTTTTCTTTTCTTGATAAAGAGTTCTATAACATGCTGTGTCTTTCTCAATCGCCAAGAAGCAATGTCAATCAGTTTTTAGAAGGTTTATATCCAGGGGCACAACTGATTCTTCCATCAATAAGAATGTACGATTAGGCATTTTTTCCAAAATAAACCCGTCTCGTCTACATTGAATATTTGGCTAGGAGAATATTCTCCATCTACAATAATTTTAGACAATGAAGAAATAAATTCTTTTGCAGCATCTTTACCAGCATCAGCCGATTCTCCAGTGAATTTAATATTATGTAAACAATACCTCATTTTAAATGTGTCGAACCAGCCATTACTTGCTTGAAATCTTTTTATCTAGTCTTCCAATCTTCATGCAAACTAAGAGTCTTAGCTTGAATAATGGAAAAACTCAGAAGGACATCGTTTTGATGTTGATCATCGATCCATGATGACAAATATCTTTCCATTTCATCCATTACTATGTCGTGTCTTTTGGAAACAATCTTTGAAGATATATTTTCACAATTATGAATGTATTCCTTAATTTTATTCTTGTTTTTCAAAATTGAACATATCGTAGACTTATTTATGTCGTACGAACGGCCGATTGAAGAAAAGATTCTCCGCTTTCAGAACGTCTAATTATTTCCATCTTTGTCTCAATCGTATGAAGTTTATGAGTCCTTAATTTCTTTTTGTTCGTATGAACACTGCAGTTTCTTCGTTTCTCACTCATGTTTATAAGTCACAACGATTCCGAAAAGTCCGCTACTCTAGGCGGCAATGTGTGAGTGAGCGTGAGCTACCGCGCTCCGTGGGAGCGACTGCATGAAAGCGAACAATTTTTGCATTATCTACAAAAATCTTTAAAAAATTGAATTTTTAAAAATGTGCGAAATAGCGAATTGTGCGAAAGTCGAGGGCCGCCTGTACTTAGCTTTGCCTTCAGTAACAGCGTATTACTCCTTTTCATCGATTTTCATGTTCTGCTATTTTTTATAATAGATCATAATAAATGAGATTTTCTTAAATGGTGGGTTGTAAAGCCTGTTATGAGACAATTTTCTTTATAACGATGTCTGTTTTGTGTTCTTCAGGAGGCTCTTTAATTCCATGTTTTTAAAGAAGCAATCGGTCACTAATAATAATCACATCTTGTAAGCATTAATTTTCTCTAGATATATCATTGAACAGTCATGCTGCAGAGATGGAACAACTTGTATCACTTCATATTTTCAATAACAGTTTTGACATTTTGTTAAAAGGCTTCTGAAATTCTGAGTTCCTAATAAAAGTATTTTTTATGATAGAATTATGAATACTTAGGAAGCAATTCAAGAGGGGCCCAACCAGATATTGATGTAGATCTCTGAAATTATTTGTGTTGTTTAAGTGTCCCATTTTCCAACTGTTTCACATTATTACTAATTCACTATCAAGTTTTAAATAATATCTAAAATCACTGTTTTTGTGATTTTTGATTTTTTTTCAAGGCCAGAGGGGAGTCTAGATTGTCTGAAAGAAAGTTTATTAAGTGTTTGTTTACATTTAATATTCAATACTTTCATCATTGTGTGCAATTATCATTGATGTTAAGAATCTAATTCATTTACTTGTATTTTCACTCTTGAAATTAGATTGTACTCTTATTCTTGTCAAATCTGCTCTATAATGTGTGCTTACATTATAGAACATTGTTTATAATGGCTGCCTTTAAATTGTTTGAATTTTTTTACTGTATTTGTATACTTAAGTTGTAGTATTTCTAGTCATGCTTTATTGAGAAGTTTTGTATTCAAAACTTCACGGTTAACAAGTTCTAGTGCTTATATTTTATTTGTTTACCAGCATCTTGTGTGTGAATACTTTATGTTCATAAAGATAAAATTATGACCTTAAATTTGTGTAGTGATTTATTAGAATTTAAATTAAATTATTTTTTTTTCTGATGGAAATTGTTCGTTTGTTACCTCATTGACATCTTTTTGAACAGTAATGAAGAGCCAAAGAATCAAAACAGAAAATATATGTTTATACATTCTACAAAATATATGTTTAAAATGTCCAGCATCTGGTGTACAGCAATTTACCTATGTGAATTTTATTGATATAAATAACATTTTATTAGGGTTGTACTCCATTATTATGCTGTCCCATTGGTGTGTAAACTGCATTACATAATGCTATGTGGGCTTGACTATAAAATGCTATGGCAACACTATAGTTGATAAGCACTAACAGTTGAGAAATAGTTATTTTCTCTATTTTATTGCTATATCTAAAGGGTGGTGCTGCATTGCTGTGATATTCTGTGATTGTTAACCAAAGATTGTAATTTGTAATGAATGAAATCTTTTTAATGGATATTTGAAGTTTATTAATTCATATTAATGTAGAACTTTCAAAGATGTATTGCACAATGGATTGTTAAACAATAAAGGGAATTAAATAATGAAGAGTTTATTGTTTATTCTATGAACAGTGCTTTTAATTCAGTTTGATTTATCCTTATTTTTTCAATCAGTTATGTTAAACGAGTCTAAAAATTACTAATACTTTTCTAAATAATGAGAAAAAAAATTGGAAGAATATTATATATATAATCTTATTAACTCTATTTCGTTAAAAAAGTATTTAAAAACATTATAGAAAAATGTTCGAAGTATTATTTAAGTTTCAGATTTGGAGCACAAATTTAGTTTTCTTTTACAAAAATGCTGTTCATGCACATAAGAAAAATATAACGAGAGCCAAGACAAAAGTACTTATAGATATAAAAAGGCATACATTATGTTAAAAATCAGGCAGGTTTTTTAATTTAAAATTCTCTAAAACTAAGAGTAACAAAAAAATCGACAGTATAAACATTTAAATTATTATTAATTAAGACAGTTTTGGAATCAAATTCCTCCTCATGCTCACTTTTGAGACTCATCTGTTTTACCAATTCAGTTCAAGATGTGACCTTAGAGCTTTTAATTCTGTAGACAAAAAAATATTGTTGCTCTGTCTTTCGAAAATACTTTGTGTTTGAAAACGAACTGGGTTAAAAAATTTTATTTAAACATGGAAGCAAATAAGGGTTTATTAGATTACAGTGCTCTCTTAAAAAATTGAATTAATTCATTAAATTTTAAAGGTAACAGAAATTTCATTATTTAAATTTATTTTTTGAAAATTGAGTTTGTAAATTTACTTTCAAAATTTGATCTGATGAAAATTTTATACCTTTTAAATACACACTCTTTTTGTTATTAATTCAATGCTTTAACTAGATTTCAATTGTAGGATTGTATGTATAACTCATAATTTAAGTATCTATCTTCTAGAAAATTATACCAATCCATAAAATTTTAGATGCCTGTCGTCAATAATTTCATGTATAAAAATGTGAAATCAGCTAGTAGATCTGGAATCACAAATTTAAGTATATTGTATTGTCCATAATTTTCTAGAACTCTGGAGAACATTTTCATTTCCTAACATGTTTTTACAAATAATTTTTTACATATTAGAATTTAACTGTACTGTTACATTCATTGTAGTTCAGTTTATTTAGATAGAATTCCGAATAAAATTTGAAACATTGATAAATTTATCTTAATCACATTACTATATCTATATATATAAAATAGGATGTGTGTGTGTGTGTATATTATCTATACAAATCTACACCGTTTGACCAATCCACACCAAATTTGGTACACTTATACTTTAGAACACTGCGGTCAGCATAGGCTAACTCTTAACCCCCGTTCTACTGGCCCTGGGGGGCTAAAAACTATTCGAAATCGCAATAGAAATAACATTGAGCATAGATTGATTGCTTTAGGCAGCAATGGTTGCTTTACCACTGTTGATCGAAAAAACAATTTTTTCCGAAACAAATTAAATTACAGTATTTATGTTTGAACTGACTTTTTAGTTCTTCCCATGATGTAAATAAATTATAGATATTTTATTGATGAAGGAGGAAAGAATATTTTAAAATATTTATGTTTGCAAGGAAATTCAAGGAAAGGTTTTCAGGAGTTCAAGGATTATTTTCAAGGAAAGTTGGTGCATATTTCGACCAACTTTCCTTAAATAATTTATTGAATACGTAATGATTTGTAGAATTCTGTTTCACGAGGCTTTTTAGGTAAGGCGTGTAACTTATTTTCAAATGTCCGGAATAGATACATGTGAATCCTCCGTTGAAAGCAGTGATTTCTTTCTGAAAAATTCTGTAAAATCGACCTTCTGCTTTTTGAAAAAATTTTATCTATTCAGTTTAATTTGTCTACACCGATTATATTTATTTCTAAACCAAGCACCGTTATTCCGAAAAGCACAAACGAAAAACTCATTCAGAATTAATGCTTTTTTTTACACCAGAATAAAAGTTTATTTTTAGCATGATTTAGAATTCTGTGTTTGAGTATTTTGATTGACAGCTTTTAAGTAAGGCATTAATATTTTTTATTTGTGTTAAAAGTTTGATATTCTCCTAAACTGATGTAAGTACTTCACAATTTTAAATTTGTTTTACCATTCAGTTTATATTAGCTTTTTATTGTATTCTATAATAGATTTCATTGTTCAGTGAGTGTGCCTTTTGCTTATTTTATGAAATAACTTTTTAATGACAGATTTCATTGCTCTGTGAGAGTGTGCCTTTTGCTTATTTTATGAAATAACTTTTTAATGACAGATTTCACTGCTCAGTGAGAGTGTGCCTTTTGCTTTTTTTTATGAAATAACTTTTTAATGTATTCTATAATAGATTTCACTGCTCAGTGAGAGTGTGCCTTTTGCTTATTTTATGAAATAGCATTTTTGTATTCTTTTACAGATTTCTTTGCTGTAGCAATGCCTCCAAGGAAGCGGAAGGCGATCGGCCAAGTGCAGTCAACGGCTAAGATGATGAAAAATGAGCGTAGTCAAGAAACTTCCGAGGAGAGGTATAGAAGACTTGCGATTGCGAGAGAGAGAGCTACTACATCTAGAGCAACAGAGACGGCACAGCAGCGTGAGACCCGACTACAGGATAAGAGAGATAGAGCTACTACATCTAGAGCAACAGAGACGGCACAGCAGCGTGAGGCCCGACTACAGGATAAGAGAGGTAGAGCTACTACATCTAGAGCAACAGAGACGGCACAGCAGCGAGAGGCCCGACTACAGGATAAGAGAGATAGAGCTACTACATCTAGAGCAACAGAGACGGCACAGCAGCGTGAGGCCCGACTACAGGATATGAAAGAGACAGCTACTACATCTAGAGCAACAGAGACGGCACAGCAGCGAGAGGCCCGACTACAGGATAAGAGAGATAGAGCCAAACGATCACGGACTGCGAACCATTTTAGCTTAGCATTGGAAGGATTTCACTACGATTCACATAAAGACTACTCGATGCATGCAAGTGTTACGATCGGGAAAATGGAAATGGTTTGTACTTACTGTCAAGCCAAAAAGTTTAAATCAGAGTCTACTGGTATTTGCTGCAAAAATGGAAAAGTTAAACTCTGCCAACTGGAACCACCACCACAAGACCTTTTGACTTACACATCAGGAGATACGTCAGAGTCGAAGCATTTTCTTAGTAACATCAGAAAATACAACTCATGTTTCCAAATGACATCATTCGGCGCCACATCAGTTGTTGGACAGCCCGGATTTCCGTCGACATTCAAAGTGCAAGGGCAGGTTTACCATAGAGCGGGATCGTTGCTTCCGCTGACAGATCAACCACCAAAATTTCTACAACTATATTTTATTCAAAACGAACAAATAGAAACTGATCAGAGGTGCGCCTACATCTCGGGAACAAGACGTCAGATTGTGTTAAACTTACAGAGGATGTTTCATGAGCACAATAATCTTATTAAAACGTTTGAAACAGCATTGGAACGTATGCCAACAGATGAATATAAAGTAGTCATAAGAGCAGACCGAAGACCAGCAGGCGAACACGAGCGGCGCTTTAACTCTCCTCAAGCAGATGAAGTCGCGGTGGTTATATCAGGAGATGAGTTTCATCAACGGGATATCGTTATTCAACGACGAGGTGAATCATTGCAGTGTATTTCGGAAACACATCGATCTTACGATGCTCTGCAGTACCCAGTAATATTCCCCCATGGTGAAGATGGATATCAATTTAATCTGAGGCAGATCAACCCAAGAACAGGTGAAACAACGAGCAAGAAAGTTTCAGCGATGGATTTCTATGCGTACAGATTAATGGTTCGAGATACTGAGCAGAACCACGTATTGAACTGCAGGCAATTGTTTCATCAGTTCATCGTCGATATGTACGCTAAAGTCGAGAGTGAACGTCTCCTTTACATTCGTCTAAATCAACGTAAACTGAGAGTTGACGAATATATTCACCTGAGAGATGCTGTGGCAAATGACGGGAACGTTGAAAACCTCGGTGCCTTAGTGATACTACCAGCTACATTTACAGGCAATCCCAGACACATGCACGAATACACACAAGATGCTATGACGTACGTGAGGACGTACGGGAGACCAGACTTATTTATCACCTTCACCTGCAATCCCACTTGGACGGAGATCAAGGAGGTTCTTACCAATGGTCAATTACCCAGTGAGCGCCACGACTTGATTGCGAGAGTATTTAAACAGAAGCAGTTGAAACTGATTGACGCTATAACAAAGGGCCATGTATTTGGAGTGCCGAGATGCTGGATGTACACGATTGAATGGCAAAAGCGAGGGCTGCCACACTCGCACAATTTGATCTGGTTAGCGGACAAAATTCAGCCCACTCAAATCGATGACGTTATATCTGCCGAGTTGCCAGACCCCGAACAAGATCCCGAACTTTTTGCAGTGGTAACGAAAAACATGATCCACGGACCGTGTGGAAATCTCAATCCCATCTCTCCGTGTATGAAGGACGGAAAGTGTACCAAGAAATACCCTAGAAAATTGATTAAAGAGACACAAACCGGAAATGACGGTTATCCCCTGTACAGACGGCGGGCTCCGGAAGATGGAGGGTTCACGGCGAAACTAACGATACGCAGCAAGACGGAAATAGAAATCGACAATAGGTGGGTTGTGCCCTTTTCGCCGCTGCTGTCGAAAATGTTTCGGGCACACATCAACGTGGAGTACTGCAACAGTGTGAAATCGATTAAATATGTGTGCAAGTATGTCAACAAAGGTAGTGATATGGCTGTTTTCGGTATCAGCGAAGAGAGATCGAACGATGAAGTGACGCGGTATCAGTTGGGAAGATACCTCAGCAGTAACGAGGCAGTTTGGCGAATACTTGGTTTTTCGATTCACGAAAGACACCCTACTGTTGTTCACCTCAGCGTCCATTTAGAAAATGGTCAGAGAGTTTATTTCACAACAGAGAGCGCCCCTAGAGTGATTGATCAGCCACCAAACACGACTTTGACGGCATTCTTTCAACTGTGTCAGCAGGATCCTTTTGCGAGGACTTTGTTGTATCCTGAGATACCTCAATATTACACGTGGAATGCATCGAGGAAAATTTTCTGTAGAAGAAAAGTTGGCCAGCCCGTCCCTGGACATGATGCAGTCGCGAGCGACGCCTTGGGTCGAGTGTACACTGTTCACCCAAACAACGCCGAATGCTATTTCCTTAGGATGCTTCTTCACTCGGTACGAGGACCTAGATCTTTCGCAGAGATGAAAACGGTAAACGACGAAGTATGCCAGACATTTAGAGAGGCCTGTCAGAAGTTGGGTTTGCTGGAAGGAGACCAGCACTGGGATGACACTTTGCGAGAAGCCGAATTGATCTCCCTACCAGATCAAATCAGAAACCTGTTTGCTATAATATTGACTACATGCAGTCCATCGAATCCAAACACTTTATGGGAAAAGTATAAGGAGGCCCTGAGTGAGGATATACTCGCCAAAGTCCGGAGGGAAACCCCGACATTAGAAATCGCGTTTGGTCCGGACATTTTCAACGAGGCTTTGGTTATTCTTGAGGACAAATGTGTGGCCATGACAAATAAAACATTACTGCAATTGGGCCTGCCTGTACCAGTAAGAGATCGACGAGACGTACTTCGCGCGGATTACGTGCGAGAAACGAACTACGACGTCGAAGAGCTGAGTGCATACGTCGCGGACAAGAAGCCACTTCTGAATCGAGATCAGAAAAACGCATACCAAATTATCATGGATCAGGCAGCAAAACAACAAGGTGGTATCATTTTTCTTGATGCTTCTGGGGGCACAGGGAAAACATTCTTGATTAATATAATACTGGCCGAAATCAGGACTCGGGGAGAAGTTGCTCTTGCCATCGCCTCTTCGGGAATTGCGGCGACGTTAATGGAAGGAGGGAGGACGGCCCATTCTGCACTTAAGTTGCCACTTGACATCGCCAGGCAGGAAAATCCTACCTGCAACATAAGCAAGGCAAGTGGTCGGGCGCAGGTGCTCGAGACTTGCAAATTAATCGTGTGGGACGAATGCACCATGGCTCACAAGAAAGCTCTCGAGGCCCTCGACGTCACTCTGAGAGATCTGAGAGGAAACGACAACCTGATGGGAGGAGCTCTGGTACTCCTCTGTTGAGACTTTCGTCAAACTCTGCCCGTCATCCCGAAGTCGACGCCGGCCGATGAGATCCACGCATGTTTGAAACATTCGTTTTTGTGGAGACATGTGCGAAAGATAACTTTGAAGCAGAACATGAGAGTACATCTGGGGGATGAGAGTGCTCAAATTTTCTCAGACAAACTCCTGGAGATCGGAGAAGGCAGATTGGCAGTCGAGTCTTCTGGCAAGATTAAATTCCCATCCGATTTTTGTAATCTGGTGTCGTCCGTCGCAGAGCTGATAGATGCAGTCTATCCGTCTGTTTCCCAAAACTATCACGATTTGAACTGGTTGCGAGAGAGGGCCATTCTTTCTGCTAAAAATGAAGACGTCCACGACATAAACAATCAAATACTTGTCATGTTACCAGGCGTGGTCACTGAATACAAGTCCATCGATACCGTAGTAGATGCCGATGATGTCGTCAATTTCCCGCCAGAGTTCCTGAACTCGCTTGATCCGGCTGGATTGCCACCACATCGTCTTTTACTTAAAGTGGGATCTCCGGTTATTTTACTGCGGAACCTCGACCCGCCAAAACTTTGCAACGGCACGAGGCTGTGTGTCAAGAAGCTGCTGGGCAATGTAATGGAAGCGACTATCTTGACAGGAAAGGGAGAGGGTGCAACAGTTTTTATCCCACGGATACCACTCATTCCGACGGATCTCCCTTTCGACTTTAAGAGATTGCAGTTTCCAGTGAGACTTGCGTTCTCGATCACGATCAACAAGTCGCAGGGGCAGTCTATCAAGTACTGCGGAGTGGATTTGAGATCGCCGTGTTTCTCCCACGGACAACTTTATGTCGGTTGCTCGAGGGTGGGTTCACCCAAGAATTTATTTATTCTTGCTCCCGGAGGTGAAACTAAAAATGTTGTGTATAATCAAGTTTTGTGTTAAATTTATATTGCAGTGAATTTGTAAAATATTTTACTTTATAATGCGTGTACTGTACTTATACTTTTAAAACCTCTGTTAATATAATTACTTTGATTTTACACTATACATTGATTTCATTCCTTTTCCTGTCCAATAGAAGATTGGGATAAATACCCGGGCAAAGCTATGTTGCGATCATGTTTGAGCATTACTAAATCTAACTTTTAGTTGATTTACACTGCTGGCCACCGTAAATGCAACACCCTGAAGGAAGCATGCAAATAATATGAAATTTACAACATGCATTAGCGGAGGTGAGATATGCAAATGATTAGAATTTCAGCGCAGACGCACATCACGCGCGCCTGTGGCGCCACTTCAAAGCGCTATTTAAGGCTTGGAGATTTCGACGATTTCAAGTACGGCAATTGTGTTTTTCTTGTGGTTTTTTTTTCAAAAAAAAAAACGATCAATTATGCCTCGTAGAAAACAGCGATCATCTTTTGATCAAGTATCCGAGTTCGACAGAGGAAGGATAGTGGCCTACCGAGATTGTGGATTATCTTTCAGGGAAATCGGTAGTCGTGTTGGACGAAACCAAACAACTAATGCGGATATGTGATCGTTGGATGCAGGAGGGTACGACGGACCGACGTGTTCGATCGCATCCACCTCAGTGCACCACTTCACGTGATGACAGGCATATTGTGCGTATGGCAGTGACGGATCGCTCAGCCACATCACGAACCATAGCACAGCACATTCAGTCTGTACCGCATCATCCAGTGTCTGCGCGTACCATTCGACGCCGTTTACAGCAGAGTGGTCTGTCCGCAAGACGTCCATTGCTTCGTCTACCCTTGACGCAGAACCACAGACGTTTCCGCCGCCAATGGTGCGATGAAAGAAGGATGTGGACGGCAGAATGGAATGAAATTGTCTTTACTGACGAGTCACGCTTCTGTCTGCAACACCATGATGGTCGGATTCGAGTCTGGAGACACCGTGGAGAGAGGATGCTGAACAGCTGCGTTATGCACCGCCACACTGGTTCTGCACCGGGTATTATGGTATGGGGCGGTATTGGATATCACTCTCGCACTCCTCTAGTACGCATTGCCGGTACTTTAAACAGCCAGCGCTACATCTCCGAGGTGTTGGAGCCAGTTGTCCTTCCTTACCTTCAGGGCTTGCCCACAGCCATATTTCAACAGGATAATGCGCGACCACACGTGGCACGCATTGTCCAAGGGTTCTTCGTCAATCGCCAGATTGAATTGCTTCCCTGGCCAGCTCGCTCTCCGGATCTTTCGCCGATAGAAAACATGTGGTCCATGGTTGCTCAACGATTGACCCAGAATACATCCCCAGCTGCCACACCAGATCAACTTTGGCAACGTGTGGAAGCTGCTTGGTCTGCTGTACCCCAAGAACACATCCAAAGTCTCTTTGAATCAATGCCGAGGCGTGTGGCAGCGGTGATCTCCAACAATGGCGGCTACTCTGGCTACTGATTTTGGCAGGAACCACACTTCACAGAAGTCTATAAATTTAATCATTTGATACTTGGTCAACATGTTATCTACAAAATAAATTTTGTTGTGATATCTCTAGTCTTTCTTGGTGTTGCAATTTGGGTGGCCAACAGTGTAGTTGGTTGTATTTCCTACTTTATTTGACAGGTGTAATGTGCATTATTGAATTAAAGTTTATTATTTTATTTCTATATTAATTTTATATTTTTACATGAATATTTGATTGATAAAAAAAAGGTATTTAAAATATTTCATTATTCATAATTTACATTTTGTAATGAAACACGAAAAACTTCAACTCATTAATCATAAAAGCGTAATTTTGTTATTTTAGATTTGGGGGAAACCAGAATTAATTTTTATTATTTTATAAATTTGATTTAGAATCCCGTGTTTGTCTATTTGAGTTAACACAGCGAAATGTTGCAGTCATATTTGAGCATTACTAAATTTCATAAATCATTATCGTCTTTATCAATATTTTCAAATATCTTTTTTCGAATTGCTCTGTTTCAGAATACACTCAGGCAGTCGAAATTCGACACTGCGCATCATTCGTTTTTTTAGAATTCTGCATTTTTTCGTCGGAATTTCGTTTCTGTTCGTATTTATGTCTTAATCTTTTACATATTGCAATATATTCCGGAATTAAATGCATATATTTGCGTCCGAAGTATAGTGGAAGCTATGAAAAAGTTAAAACGTATTTTCCGTACAACTTAAATGATTGCATTTTTCTGTGAAAGAAAAGTGATTATTCTAATTCACTTTTCAAGCAACATTTAACCATTTCAACCCGAGCAACGCCGGGTAATTCAGCTAGTATATACTATAGTAATGTAAATGATTAAGATAAATATAAATTTTAATGAGTTTTTTAAAAACTCGAATCCCTATGGTAAAAGGTCAAAAATAAAATTAATTTGTTTCCAAATTGATTTTATTTCTAAAATATGTGCTTTATCACACGATAGCTCCTTATCTGGAACAGAAGAATGTTTAACATGCTTTTCTAGATTTTACTATTTGTTTCTGATATTAAAGTTTTATAGATTTAATTTCAAATGATTTAACTAATTCTAAAAGTTAACTTGAAGGTAATCCTAAAAATAATTTTAACGAAATGTAATATTGTTATAAAATGAAGTGCCCAAAATTTATGTAAACATATTGTATTTTATTAGACAAACAAAACAATGCTTACATTTTGAGATTATTGGCTAGCCACTTACAAATTCTAAATGCATAACAATTACATGAACTAGAAACTTTTTACGCATGGGAAAAAAGTTGCTCAAATGAAGAATGTAGTTTGGCACTCTGGAAGTGTTTAGCACAACTATACTATGACGATGACTTCCATACTATGTTTCTTACTATGTTTATACTACTTCATATATGTCCTGATGTTTAATCAACTAATGCCACGTTCCTGTTCATCAAGGAACCTTAATGCTAAGCTCCATAACCAAAACGATGGATAAGGTATCAAAACATTTGCCTGCAAGTGATCTGAGAAGCTAAGCTCTCCATCTGAACTTTTTACACTTGAAAAGTCCTTCAGCAAAAATTTGAAACATTTATAGCAATTGAACAAGAGCACAGCTCACTTAGAAGTAGAACAAAGGATCTGCATATTTACATGCTAACCGATACCCATGCCCCACTCAAAACCATATTGTACTATAATATAGTATCCTCTTCGCTCATTCACTTCCCAAGGTATGTTCGGAATTGATAGTGATATCCTCCCCCGTAATTGGGGTATTCTGCTCTGTTAAACAAATGATTCCACGAGCATTTTCCTTTACTGGAGTCATAGTAAGATCCCGATTCGCACTGCATGAGAACAGGTCTTCCTCCCACGCACCAATAGTACTTGTCCTTGTCTTCGTGAGCTATGGTATCAGGCCCGGTTTTGCAATCCGGTGCACCAGGTTGGTCATAAGGGGAAACGACTGGTTTGTCCGAAGGGGAACTCGAGGAAGGTGCACTGCCAGAAGGAGGTCTTGGTGTTGTGGGATTGTTGGGAGACCACCACACGGTGCTGGACTTGGTGGTTGCGGGAGGCCACCAAGTCATTTGTGTACTGGCTTCCGTCGATCTGGAATTATACACAAAAATGTTTGCTCTCACATATTCAAAAACATCCTGTAATAGACGTCGAACCATTGGCGCAACTAGGGAGGTGTTAGGTGAATAAACTCACCCTCCTGTTCGATTTCTTTTCTGAAGCGTTCTCTTTTCCCATTTCTATTAAAATTATCAATATCTTGAAGTTTAAATGTTTAATAAAAATAATTTCTATTAGAAAAAAATTTGATAAGTAATTGTTCTGATCTGATTTTTCTTAATCTGAAATAATACTATGCCCTTGATTGTCTTTTACGAATACTTTGTATGTTCATGCGTAAGACAATAGATCCATTTTGAATACGCGTTTTTGTACACTTAACTGTCTGTCTACCAGAAGCTACTAAGTCTGAAAGCTGGCAGTCGCTGAACAGGGTTCATTCATTTTGAGTAGGGGTGACACTGTTAGAAGTTTTGTTTTTGACGAATGTTATCCGTGGGAAAAGAGATAGCTTATTACTGTAGATCTTGGTAAAAGGTAAAACTAACAAATATATTTTATTTTTATCTTTAAGTGTGCTAATGGGACGAACTTGAATGAGTTTTTCAAGCATCGCTTGTAGAATGGAATAAGGTCCATTTATACGGCAACAGACAGGCTCAGACTTTGTAGTAGTACTTCTCGTGACTTGGCAAGTCGGCATTTGAGTCACGTAGTTTTGTACGAGTCTTCGTTAATTTAGGGGAAGGTTTATCGTAAACAATGCATTTACATAACTGGCATTCTTATCGCGGATTCCGACTCCGAGTTTATAGTTCGTTGCCGAAAGTGATTACGAGTTGGCGAAACAAATAATCTATTGCGATCGCCAGATACGATCTTGCGTATGGCCAACCCTTTCCGCAGTCAAGCTTACTACCTTTCTAGAAAAGGACAATCCAAAGTCATCTGCTTTCTCATCATAGTCGAACTTATTTGCGATCACTGTTTAAGTATTTGAAAACAACTATTGTTTTGAAAATTACATTTCTAACAAGTTAGTAACGCAACAAATAATTGCATTTTGAACTAGTTGCGCTTCCGCGTCTAACTGTAAGACTTGTACAGGTGTGTAACTTACCTAGGAGGCCACCACTTGCTTGTGGACAATGTGGAGCCTTCAGATGTTTGACTGAAGTCTGGAGCTGGTGGAACATAACCTCTTAACTTTTCATTCATGACTTCAAGGAGTGCATTCTTCCTACCACAAGCACCATTGAAATCGTCCATGTCAATAGCCCATATCATCGCACCCCCATAACCCTGTTCTCTGATGTAGTCCATCTAAAAATACATTGGTATAGTGAATAAAATAATATAAAAATGAATTTTATTGTTAAATAAAAATATAGGCGTTGCTGTATTTAGGTACCTTAAAAGAAATAATTTTATTTTTCCAAATGATAAAAATCTACCACATTCTTATGAAAAGTTTATTCTAAGTTTTTAAATTTAATAGATCTAGTAAAAAGATTGGAAAATATAATTCTGAAAAAAATGTAATAATTTTCAATCTCTTTCTTTTTAATTCGTTCTCCGTCCTATTTGAAGACAATTTTGGTAATCGAAAATGTTTCTTAAGATTTAATTTTTAATAGTTATCAGATACTTTCTACTTTCTGTCAACGACAATTTTTAATTTCGTTTTAATATGAAAATAAAAATCAGTTGTTTTCTTATAGGAACATATTTATAATTGTTGCAAAGTAATTTCTCCCATACACTGCATTGTCATAAATTATTTATTATGTATTTGATAAAAATGTTTCAAAATCAATTAATCGAATGCAACGTAATTCAATTTCTTTGATTTTGATATTTTATATGCGCATTTGATTTTTATTCCATTTTTTAAAATGTATATCATCAATATCAGCTCTTAAGTTTTACTCGCAATCCCCAATCTTGCCTGGATATTTAGTTTCATCTCGTGATTTTATTTTATCCGCATTGTGAAGTAGTTTTTCTTTCTAAATATGAACATCTCTGATGTGTTTAAATCTTGTTTCCCATATTGCGAAGGGGTCGCGTAAAACCAGGTTGGAAGAGTAGCGGATTAGCAACCGGAAGGTCATGAGCTTCAAACTCGATCCAACCAAAAGATCGCCATATCTGGTGCACGCTGGTGTCGTGGCCACAAATGTCCTCACGTTGGGATTTGGTGTGGAAGTTTGAAGAGGTGGTACCACCTCAGGTGTTAACCTCGTCATCTGACCGTGATTCAAAATTACTCGGTGTTGTCCGATCTTTTCCTTCGGGATTAATACCGGCCAGTCGCCAGCCCGTTGTGTTGCTCCAGCGCGACCCTATCCATATGGCGAAATCACAAAATGCTTTATTAAATAGATTTAATTAAATTAATGTATAAGATCTATTCGTGTTCGTTATGCATTTCTCCATCGAGTTCCAGACACAAATTTATTATTCATTTACTGCCATTGCATTTCTCTCAGAAGCTTGTGATCTAAACATGAATTTGCCGATTCTGCACCTTTACCGCCCTTTTCTTGTACCGCCCATACTTCTCTCCCTCTACTAACTTCCACACAGATCGGACGTCTCACCCTGGGTCCGCTGTTAGCTATTCGTAATTCATGTTAGATAATGTCTCAATAAATCAGCTATTTTGAGTTGATTTATTGAGACATAATTTAACATGAGCCCATGTAGACTCTGGCTGCTTCGTTTTAAAACGACATACATACGTACGTTTCTCCTATCCAGGACCATTCCAGAGTGACGTGTTGGGCGTGTACTTGCGCGTAGTCAGGAAAGAATAGGGGTGATCGAAAGAAGGTTCAGTATGCCTCCAACTATAAATTAACACGCCGCAATAACTTTTCCGATGCTCTGTTCCAATCACAGCATTTTTAAAACGGCTTCAATATAGAATGATAGTAAAAATACGAAATAGAAAAATATGTAAGAAACTACGTAAAGCCTTTGCAACTTGTTCACTCAAGATATGAAATCGCATCACTATATTCTTGCTTCTTTTTACTGTTTGAAATTAACCCAAGTTGTTTCGATGAGATATCTCGTCTATCAAGATCTGACCAATTTTGATGATGACGAGATATTTCGTCATTAAGATATTGCCAATTTTTTGTTGATGACGAGGTCAAGATCTGGTCAGTTTTCTTCTGATGACGAGGTCAAGATCTGGTCAGTTTTCTTCTGATGACGAGATCTTGATAGACGAGATATCTCATTCAACAAGATCTGGTCAGTTTTGCTATTGACGAGATACTTTATCTAGACAACCACCAGGAGGATTAAACTCATGATCTACTTCTACGGATTTCGTGTGACTGTTTACTTACTTTAATACCTATGCTGTCTTCGTCTTCATATCCAATCCACTGATCATCATAGTATGCGTATGGACACTTCCCAATGTCGTCATACTTCTTAGTCCATGCTCCGCTATTCACATGTGGGCAGATCTGAGAATAAAAATAATTATGCTTATAATCAATCCCACAGAGCCGTTTTAATTATTTTCATTGGTGGAAATGCTTACTTCGTAGTATGCGAGAAATCCACTGGCATTGGTGTAAGGTCCTGGATTTCCACCACCTACCCATTTCTTCACTCCAGCTCTCAACTCTGTGTTGTCTTTACTACCCAAAGTGTAAGTTCTGCCGTAGAAAGGTACGCCGACAACGAGTTTGTGCTTGGGAGCTCCCATACTGACCCATAATTGAAGACCATCATGCTACAGAAAAAACTGGAATTAGAGCTTTGGATCGAGGAATCGTTTACAGCATCAAATTCCATTTGAAGTTTTAGGCATTAATATGCTTTTCGCTTAATTTCTCGAAAAAATAAAGTTGAATTTTAATCCATTATATTGCAAATCATTAACAATTTAAAATAAAAGATAAAATAATAAAAACATGGATGTGATGACCTGTTTGAATTTATTTAATTAAAAAACAATTGATTTTATTTTTATCCACGATACAATTTTATGTCATGATTTAAAAATGTTTAAAACTACTATATCGCCGACTTATCAAGTGAAACACACCTAGTCAAAATTTTCACGATGTGGTTTTTAGCTTTTCTTGACCAGAATGTGCTGATCGTTAAGCTGGTGAATTCCATTAAGTTACTTTTTCTTTGCATGAAGGTTAGATTCCTTCTTGAAAAACACTCTCAGTGAGTAAAGCTTAGGGAATAGAAATTTTCCCCTTCGTTTTTCTCAGAACTGTTTTTTACTTATTGTGTTCCACTTGTAAGCTGACTTTAATTAATGTTGTATGGTTCATCGAGCTTCTAATATGTATTTGTATAAGCGAAATAAATTTTATATCTTAATCAGAAAGTTTTTGATTGTCCTCGTCAAGCCTCTCTCAATAAGGGAGACCTGACCAACTTGAATGATTTATAAAAAATGACAAATTAAATATATAAAGCATATGTTTGTCACAATATAATTAATATATGTATATTCCACATGAAATCTAAGTCACGTGTACAATAATATAAAATTATTACAAAAATATTTCTTTTAAAACATGATCAAGGCTTCCCAGGTTCCCTATTGAATATATTAGCTTGTAACAAAACCGTTTACAAATGGCCTTGCCTATGTTAGAACTAATCACCTTTAAAAGCTTAGATATAAGTTTCACGTAGTCCTTCTCCAAACCAGCATTCAAATAATCCCTAACATCGAAAAGGATTGGTATGCGTTATTTTAGCTTCAGTAAGAAAAACGAAATTGGCATTTCCCCCCAAAATTCAACCACCAGCACCCCGATACCTGATCCACATTTGGAATCTGTCAGTTTGGATGGCTGCGGTTCGAAATGCATAAACCAAGACTCACAAGGACAATGGCTGCTGAACTTTTACATCCAACCACCAGTTGGGAGCATCTATCAGTCCACGAATGTCCTTAAAGTGCCAATCCTTTTGATCGTGTAATTAGTTCATTTGATTGAGAACAGTGGGAAGAATAGCAGAAATTTGTTTAGGTTGGCTGGGCCGGTATGCGGAATTCGATTGTTTCCAAATTTTCCTCTAGAGTTCAGAAAATCCACGTGTTTTTTTAAAGATTATTATGTTTAATTCTTACCACATTTAGTTTCTCGTAAGCCCATTGATCAAATGGTCTCTTGTAAAGAGGACTATGAACATCTGCAAAGCCAGCCCAATTGCCTCTTAGATCGTATGTCATTACATTTATCCAGTCGAACAATCTAGAAAAAATAATACATGTTTAACCTTAAAAAATATACCAGTTAAAATTTATTTTCAGAAATATGAATTAAACATAATTAATCAGCAACGCACTCTAAGCTTAGTATGGAAGACATAATATGTTACCTACCATAAGTTCATTCGTCATCAATTTGCAATCTTTAAGCTTTTAAAACAGCTGAAGTTGAAAACGGAAAACAAACAACACAGTTGCTGACAGCAAATTTCTCTCTTAAGTAATAGACTAAAGCCTTTCATATTATCTAAGTACTCCTATTATCATTTTTATTTTCATGGAACATATTATTGGATTCTTAAGAGAGTAAATCAGTAAAAAATTCTGGAATTATATAGAAAGTACAAATGGGACAATAGAAGGGCATATTGCAACCTGTGACTCAGATTTTATTAAAAAGTAATCAAGCACGGTATATACGTACTCAGCTAGCCTTGGGACTTCATAACCTTCTTGAAGTCTGAATTTCGCCACTGGAACAGCGCAGGTTAAAAGTAATTTATGAGGTTCAAATGCCACTTTCAACTCCTGAAAATCAGAACATAAGCTTTAGTATATTTTTAAAATTAACTTAGTGCTTTCTAATATTAATATGCTGGCATTTAATAACAACAGAAGGCTTATAGAGATAAAATTTTTATTTCCTTAGAGTGTGCTGAACATTTACGCATGTATTCTTCGTTACCAATCGCGTATACGGACTTTTAGTCTTAGGCTGACCTACATGCTTTACGGTTTGTCACTCCAAGGTCTCTCTTTGGTATGCGAAGCCTAATTAGAACGAATTGGTTGGGGTTGTTTTAGAGTTTTATGGTCCAAGGGCCATATTTGGCCAAGATGCGCCAAACACAAGATAATGTCAATTAAAAAAGTGAAAGGAAAGAGAGGGATTGGAGAACAGAGTAGTGGGATTGGAATGAAAGCATAAAAAGATCGCTTGGGTGTATCCCGCGAGCGCGACCCCCGTGTTAATTAAAGACAGTAAACCCCATGGGAAAAGAAAAGACCACTCAGGTACCTCGGGTTTGTGAAGCCCGTACACACCTAAAGGAGATATGCCCCTGAGGGCCCAATTTGAACCTATGACTGAAAATTGATTCCGAAGCACTACGAACATTCATTCACACACTGGGATTCGAAGCCAAAGCCTATTGAATCGAGGGTCAAATAGGTTATCAGATCGCATGCTACTATGAAAGTCCCTTTAGCAAGAAAAAATTTAAACAAATAACTTAAATTTTGTTTTATCTCTCGTTATTTTTTGCCACGGGAAGACTTTCTTTAAGTACTAGCTTTCAAAATACTTTTCAACTATTTAAGGATTGGTACATTGATTTTAAGTAATACGAAATTTTCTTGAACCCTATATTGTTTTAAAGAAATCAATACAATATAGCATTAATGGTTAAACTTGTAAAACAACAAAGTTGGAAATTCATACAGATTTTAAAAATGCTTCTTTTCAGTTTCGAGTTTTAGGGATTGCTAAATCATCTTGAAGGAAGCCTATATTTTTTGGTTTGAAACTGACCGTTTAAATAACGTTTTTTTAATTAAAGTACCTCTCTAATTTTTTTTTAATTCGGTGTCACTGTATGGTCATTTTGTGCTACGTGGATCTAATTAGACTTGTATATACGGCGTAAAGTATACTCCGAACCACTACGAACATCTATCAGACTGGGGCTTGAACTCAAAATCTCTTGAATCAAATATCAGAACACTAGCAGACACTCTTGTTTTGGAATTACAACAGCGTTTGTCTGAAATTGAACTAATATTTTTACCCAGTTTAGAAATTAATGGAACTTAAAGTATATGTGCAATGATAATCTAGATTGTCTTTTCTTGCCTACCTCATTAAACATGGCAAATAAAGAGACGAAGTGATTCGTTAATACTTTACCTCAACTAATTTCAAGAAATTGTCCTTGTCTGAATATTTGCCTCCCCTGTCCGAGGCTCCTGGGTATTCCCAGTCGAGGTCAAAGCCATCGAATCCGAAATCGGTCACCCACTTGACGGCACTTCTGACAAAGATATCTCTCCTGGACTTCTCTCCCACCATGTCGGAGTACTTCCGACCACCCTCTGCCCATCCCCCGACAGCCAATAGGAGCTTGAGATGAGGGTGCTTACCCCGGAGAGCAGTAAACTTCTTATAACCACCTGGAAGTGAAAAGGAAGACAATTAATTTTCAGATGAGCACTTGTGTGATAACGAAATGAGCAAAGCTTGGACCTATTCCAGAGGATAAGTGCCGTCTGGAGAAGGGTATTGAAAACACATTGTAATGCTGATAATGCATGGGGAGAATTATTATCTTTAAATTTTCTTTAAAGTAGACCAGTAGTTTTTAAAGCAGGAGAAACGCCCCACAGGGGCATTATGAAATTAGAACAATACAAATAATTTTCGTTTAGCTGTGCAGAAAAAAGGAAAACCTTCGGCGACTCAAAATTGAGTGTTCTGCCATCTGCCTATTCGTCAATTAATGCAATGTGTTGCTAGAATTAGGACGAGTTTGGAATTAAATTGTTTTAAAAATTGAAAATAGCTGCACTTGATCCTGAAATCAAAATAACCCCTTATGTACCAAGCTCAAAGATCTCACTAACTTAGACAATCCAACTTGTTGGATTTAGTCTGATGAATTAGATATGCACTACTTGAGCTAATTTGAGTTTGCCGTATTTTTACCTGATAAATTTAAAGTGATGTGAAAGTTAAATTGCTTGTTTTTGTTATTTGTAAATGTTATTACGGACCCTTTCAATACTATATACTGTATTTTATTTTTGAAGGGCGCTCGCGAATAGTCTTCTCTGTATGATTACTAATTAGTTTTGACCCTCTTGACCAGTAGAATGTTTCCTAGAATTCTTTCAACCAATATATATGTTTATTTAGTGATTAAATGTATAGGGTAAAAGTAATATCACACTGATGAAAATTTAATGACGCTCAGAGGTTCAATGGAGGGAGTTCATCAAAATTTTCGAAGCATTGAGGTGGGACATTTTTTATCCTATAAGTATCTTATGAATGTAAATTTTGATTCTAGGTGTGCGAATTACAGAAATCAAAAGTTTCGATTTCGGGAAATAATTATTGGAATCAAGATCAAAGTTGTCTCAATATATTATCTTTATACTGGTTGTTATGTATATACTGGTTTAGAAGAGATGCTACGTTACGATGGTTATCTTTTTAACCGTTTATCAAAGACACGTCCGTCTAATTAGGAAAAATCTTCTAATCATGCATAGATATGACTATATCATTTATTTTTGCAAGGGATAATTTATGTATTAAAAAGATGGACTTGTACTTTTTATATGGGTTTTTTATCAAAACACTTCCGATTTAAGAAACATGTATTTAATTGGTTAAATGAAAAGAAGTTTCTGAGAGAAACATTCGCGAAATTATAAAACATCAAATTTGATTGAAATCTATTCGAGGATTTGATGTTTAGCGAACGAGTTCACATTGGAAACACTAGAGGCGAATTTTATAGTTTGATTTGCTCTACGGTTCTCGTATTTAACCTTAAGTGCGAGTGTTAGTGAAGATTTATCCGCACTGCAGTTGTATTTGCGTTTCTGTGTTGGCAGTTTTCACTCGCATAGGGGACGCGGTAGCCCGGTTGGAAGAGTAACGGACTAGCAATCGGAGAGTTGCGAGTTCGAATCCAACCAAAGACTGTCGTGTACAAAGGGGGCTAGTGCAAGTTAAATCTATCGTGGCCTCGAATGTCCTCGCGTTGGTGCGGTGTGGCAGTTTGGAGAGTGGGGTGCCAGCTCAGGTGTTACCTCGTCATGTGACCGTGGTTCAAAATTACGTGGTGTTGTCCTCGGATATTTATCGCTAGACCAAATTTCTGTTTTGTCATTGCTTCTTATGTTTGAAATTGATAATTCCAATTCCGATGTTGTGACGTTAACCACGACTGCTCCGCTTTACGTTTGTACCAAAAAGCAGAGTAAATCGATCCTTTTTGTGATCTGAAAGTGTATCGGGGCTGGAATCCATCGCAGATTCTCAGCACACCACTAGAAGCAGTATTTGGTCTCAACGGAAATTCTACGAATGGATTGAAAAAGTCAAAACTGGTCTCACAAGTGTTATGCATGAAGAAGCCCGTTCGCTACCACAATTGACAAACAGTGATTTATTGTATATGCAACATAGTTCTGCACAGACGAGTGACTATTGTTGCTGTAGCAAATTAGTCATTCACCACAGACCAAGAACTGAAAGAAACTGTGCATGCGTGGCTTTCTGCTCAGCCCAAAATACTTTTTCGAGGTCATAAAAATGCTTGTGCAACAATGGAACGAGTGCTTTAAAAAGAAAGGGGACTATGTTTAAAAATGGCGTGTGTGTGTGTTATTGTCGTCTGCTTTATGGAGAAAAAAATTTATAGTCTGCATTGCTGAAAATTATTGACTCTCCCTCGTATTATCACTTTACATATATCATAATGGAACGTTTTTTTGACACATGATTTAACCCTCTGAGAAGTTCACACGTATAATTCCACTTCCCAACCTGGTATCTTCCCTGCATGATTTTTAAGTAGTTTTAACATTCTTGACCAAAAGAATGTATTCGAAGGATTCTTTTCTAAGGAAAGTTCCAACCGAATCATTCCAAAGGACCCGAAAGATTATATTCTACGAAAATAACCAACAAAATCATTCCAAAGAATTATATACCAAGGAAAGAAGTAATGAAATCTTTCCAAAGGATTCCATTCGAAAGAAAGGACTAATTGTACCTTTCCAAAAGGTTCTTTTCTAATTAAAGGACCAATAGAATCGATCCAAAGAATTCTAGTCAAGGAAAGGACCAATATAATGTTTCCAAAGGTTGAAAGAATTCACGAATTCTTCCAAACAATAGGTGTGGTTATTTAGTCATTGTGTTGTGGGGTAAAAACAACACTACACTACTTGGAAATCTCGTGACACTCAGAGGGTTAAAAATGTATTAAACCTTCAATGGAAATGGAGATTCTAAAACCCTTCGGAAGCGAGGATAGCAATGCTTACCTTTTTCTAAATCATACTCGGGATCAATGCTGAATAGCTCCCAAGTTTGATTATTCAGCCCCACGAAAGAGTAGATGATGTCCGTGCACAGATCCCCTGGTATGTCTTCAATGTCATAGTCCCATGGTTCTGGCCTAGTGTAAGCCCATGCACTGTAGTAACAAACTACTTTGCCCCTATCATGGTGAATAGCTGTGTTGTAGAAGCCAAGACCTAAATATCAAACACATAAACAATACTTAAGTAAGGTTCTCGTAGCAACAGAAACAGAAGGTATTTTGAGTTGAGGTTTTTATGATAAGAGCAAAAAAGTAATATCGCGGCACAGGCACATGATCAGAAAACATATTCGGGAGAGAGGGTCTTCTCTCTTTTCCCATTTTACCTATTCCAATCGAATTACCATAATGTTGAATGACTATAGCTTCGATGATTTTCCAACTGTTTACAAGAGTAACTATGAGTGTTTTACAGACGTTTTTTCACCCACACTCATTATGTAAATTTGATTGTTTTCAACATAAAAGTATTTCAGGGAGGAGCTTGAGCCCTTTGAACCCTCCCTGCATACGTTCTGTCGTGGCGTAACACATATAAAACCAATTTGGATGCATAATAAACCTTTATTTGGTTTCATTTGGATAGATTCAATTTAGAGTATTTTTGTTTGAAACAAATTAAATTTTCATATATTTACGAAATACTCTAAAATTTTATAATAAACTTTCAAAATTAATTTTATAACGAATTTTTAAATTTAATTGTGTGCTAAACTTTTAAAATTAATTTTGTAAATTTTTAAATTTAATTTTATAATAAAATTTTAAAACTTAAATTTAAAATGAACTTAATTTAAACAATTAAAATAATTAAAAAAAATTATTAACACCAGCACACGTCCGGGCCATGGAAACCCAGTTGGAAAAGTAGCTGATTATCAACTAAAGGACTCGATCCAACCAATGACCGCCGTGTGCATGGGGGCTGGTCCGCATTAAATATTTCGTGGCCTCGAATGTCCTCACGTTTACGTGGTGTGGTAGCTTAGAGAGTGGGATGTCAGCTCAGGTGTGATCTCGTAATCTGACCGTGGTTCATAATTACGAGGAGTTGTCCTCGGATCTTTCACTTCGGGATTGATTCCGGACCGTCGCCAAGCACACCAGCACACGTCCCTGTACTTAGTCCACATTGGGATTTACCTTTAAACAAGAATTACCTGAACAGTCCTAATTTACCCCTCTGCCATGGATTAATAGCCTCAGTTTGGCATCTATCATTGCGATTGGTTTCGCCAATTTCGCCAGGCTGGAGAACTTCTATTTAAACGATCAATCGTTTCTGAAATACAATGAAGTCCAAATGCTCCTGATGGTTTTGATGGCAAACTTATAATTTCAATACATTCTAATAATTTCAATTTTTAATACATTCTAATTTCTTCTAGAGGACATGAATGTGGGTCACCACATTCTAGAAGAAATTCACCTCTAGAAGAAATTAGAAATTAGAGAAAGAATAAAGAAAACTCCAAACAGCCAGCCCGACATAAGCACATGCGAGAAACAACCAAGTGGTTCAATCTACCTCTCATCAAAGAAGTGCTTTAACCACTCAGTGTATTTTTTATTCACAAGAAATTTGTACCGAAAACATTTGAATACTTTCGAAATTAAAAATGTCTCATTTCTTGATACATATATGTGCGAGAACGCGAAACTGCGTTCATTGCTGCCACCAGTTGGCCTAATCTGCCTGAATTTTCGAAACCATATTAGAAGTTCTGTCTACTATCTGACTACAGTTGGTATAGATTCCTGAAATGCTTCAAGTGTGTTATTTGATTATAGCATCACTTGTTGCATTTTAGCAGTGCTGGACTCTTCTCATTTCGTCAAAGTGAGAGAATTTTCTTCTAACCTGGTTTTTCCTGTATGTTTCAAACCAATTCATTCCATCACAACCACCCAACTAAAAATTAGACTAAGAAAAAACAAGGTAGGTTTTAGGTAGTTGATTGGATTTGGGGTTTTATGGCTCAAGGTTGGCCATATGGCTTTGGGGTTTTATGGCTCAAAGGACAAGTTTAGAACTTTTGAGCAGGAATTGAGAGTGGAAAACAACATACTATATACATTCGTGTTCGTTGGGTAGAAATGATGTTCCATTAAATGAAAAAAGTTATTTTTTACTGTTGAGGATGTAAATTTTAATAATTTGATGTTTGATTTGCACTATATGGTCAGTTTTTTGCTACAATAGAGCTATTTAATAACGAGACAATATCAATAAAAAATGGGACCCCATTTTATTATCTAGACATTGGTGGGCCGACATGAGGACTCCTTATCAAATAGATTATATTTAAAGTAATAATTCATACATTATTTCCATATATAAGGATTATTTCTTTAAATAGTAGGTAATTATCCATATATTTATTATTATAATAATTAGTAATAATCCATATATTTATTATCAAGGTAATTATTCATATATTTATTATTATTAAAGTAATAATCCATATATTAAAGTAATCCATACATTATTTATTACAGACAATTTTTAAGTACAATATTGTACATATTTAAGTACAATATTTAAGTACAATAAATTAATAATTCACTCGAGTAAAATGTTACTTTATTTGGTCTGTCTCACGTATATACCCAGTTCTACATCATACATCGGATTCTGAGACGCCGATTGAAATAATATAAACAAGTTATTTTTCGGTAGTTTGAATTTTTAATTTGAACAATATTTGTAATTGTGTGTATTTAGAATTTATTCTATTGGATAAGGAGTCATCATGTTGGAGCACTAAAATCTTAATTTCTGTTCCACCGCTAAGAGAAACGGAGGTATATGGCATTTCTTTGTATAAACTAGTACTACATTTTAAAAAAGGAAAAACAAAAGTTTTTCTTGTATACAAAAACGCATTGATAGAACATATGATAATATATACAAAAATGCAATGAATAAACAACCTTTGATTGGATCTGAAAAGTTAGCGTTGTTGCTTACAAAATATTTCGTTCAAATATTAAGCATCTCATTTATTCCTCAGATTCTTCTATATGGATTATGGTTTCATGATTTAATTGAAATACGCAAACCGTTGATTTGTAAAAATTAAATATACTTAAGTGCACATATTTGCTTTAAATGAGTTAGAATTGAAAACTATTAAAATTATTACCAACGATAGAAAAAGAATGAAAATTAAAGAACAATTTTAGAAACAAAAATTTTGAAAAAGAAAATATGAGGAGATTATTGTATCATATGGATATACATAGTTAGCAAAGTCATTTTGGAGTATGTATATAAAAAAACAATAAAAAACATTGTTTTTTATTACAACTTACTATTTGGACGACTAAATCTTGGTTCAGCACTATAAACTGAAGTGATCCATACACAGCTGAAGAGCAAACTCAGCCACATTTTATTTTCGAATTTTAGAGCGGTTCTCCTAATTCTTCTGTTCTTGGTGTCTTCAAGTCCTGTATTAAGAATATTAAAACAGAATAAAAATATTGGATGCATCTGGAATTTGAAAAAAATTCTTGAAGTACTATTTTACAGTACTCCTTTAATGAACCACGTATCATGAAAAAATGATATTGGGTACAAAACAAATGCACTTCGTCTCTATTTTAAATTCATAAATCCCTTCGATTTTTGTTTTATTAATAATCAAAGATATGAGTGGATAAAAATTAATTAAAAAAAACTTTATGAACCTGTGTTCAATCAATGGAATTGAAATCCTTAATAATTCAATGCTGTTTCAAGATTTATCCAGCTACTGCGTTATGATGAACACAACAATTTGCATTGGTTTTAGAGGAATCGGGCATATCCCAAAACTTCGATTATATGACATGTACGAGTTGCAAGGTTAAGTATTATACCATTTGAAACCAAAATCCCTTGATAGAGAAATACATTTTTTTTCAAATTCAAATGTGGTCACGATTTTTTTCAATTTACCCTCGAAATTTCAATGAAAAGAGAAATAAATAAACATTGGATAAAACTAAAAATGGCGTGTGTTGTACAAAATGCAATTTTAGGCGAGTTTGACACAGCCGTGAAACAATGCTGAAATGCAATTTGGAACTTTTTCAAAAATTCGCCCTAAGGCCACGGCTTTAAATAACTTAAATATTTGTTCCTCAGATAAATATCCTACCCATCTTTTATAATTATTTTTCTTCAAACAATAACAGGTTTACAAACATTGCACCCTACCCAAGAGCATGACAGTTCCTTTTGTGACTTACAGAACGAGTAACGTGTTCGACTTACCTCTTACTCAGAGCAGATCTCCAGCTGTTCGGCTGACGAGAAGAAATCTTCCTTCTCTTTATGTTCCGTTCGAAGTCATCGTGGAATATCAAGAAAACATTCCCCCTCCCCCCTCGAAAAAGAGTGATCTGATGACTTTCCACCTCAACCAAAAAACCACTTTTGGCCAAGACCTTGAACCCATACGTGTGTTGCATCTTCTACATAAAAATTTCATATTTTTCTTCTCCGGGAGCTGATGAACCCGCTGTTGGTACCTCTTGAAGGTCAAGGCGTATGGAGAAGGTTGCTAACCTCCCTTTCGAGATACTCGAAGGAATTCTCTTGGTTTTGTCTTTGCTTATTGCGATGCATCTGTTTGGAGAAGTCAGTGATAGCTCTTGGGCAGGGGCCATCTCGTGTTACAACAAAAAGACAGGTGATCGAACTTTCAAAGGACGGTGTTAGGTTGTCGAAGCCCATGGGAATATCAACTCACCGAGGGGCATTTCGAATTTCCAGGCATCGAATTTCCAGGGCATTTCCATAGCATCAAAACTTTTGTAGATCTTGCAACATCGAAAGAGTATTGTATATGAAAGCAGAGGCAAAAGTATTTCCAGACATTTGGGGAAATGTTAATAAGAGTAAAAATGCACTAATTTCGTGGAATTGTTTGCTAATAACTAAGTTTTGACTTTTGTTTCGATCCATTTGCAAAAAATTACTTGTATTATGATTTAAGAATTTTGCGTACATAACGAAAAATTTACAAAGCGCTGCAAATGTTTTAACAGCTATGTGTACTTTTGGAGATTGTTTTCGTATTTAGGCCATAGATCGACCATTCCTGGGGGCTTAAAAGATGTGTCGTAAATTATGTCTCTATTAGAATTTAAAATTTCGCTTACCTTTACCATTTTTTGTTCCAAAAATTTGAATCAATTGTAAACTAATTCTTCGTGTATTTATTTTATGATTTTCTGTTTTAAAACTATGTACCAGTAAAATTGAAAAAGGTGGGCATTAATCCTGGTTTAGAATGAAAAATATTATTCTCTGGATGGGTTGGATCTGAGTGTCCCTTCTACATAGTAAGAATCCTGCCTACATGTTTAACCATTAGATCATTGAATTTCAAATGACAAAATTATCCACATTATTTAAAAATGCATTAGTTACAAACTTTGTTCGAAAACAAGTATTGTATCAAAACTAAACTTACGAAAATATAGTTTAAATAACACAACAGCATTTGCTAAAGTTAATTGGCAATCCGTAAAGACACGTGGTGATTGATATGCATTGTGTAATAAGCATAAAAAAAGGAACCCTGCTGAAATGTTATCCTGAGTGCATCTTTCTTTTGGCAATAAGTTGAATTCGTTCCTCTTTCCCATAATTTCTCATCAAGAGCCCCTGACATTGATCCCTTGTGGGTGGTTACAGGTATACAAATTCCTGCACATCTTCGTTCCCCGAATCCTTATCCGAAAAGGAAGGAAGTGATCCCTCAAGTTCCTTATTTTGAGTGATCATGAGAACTTTGACCAGAACCAGAAGACCTTTCGACGGTTTGAACTGCAACAGATTATATTTTCTTGGTACATACGAAAATTCATATTCCTTTTTCGGTGACAATTGCAACTAATACTATTTTTTAAAAATCTGTATATAATTCATAGGATAAAGGCACGTAATATGAAACATCTAATTTTAAAAGGTTGCTAAAAGTAGGGGAATGAGTTTTCGAATGAATCCAACGCCAAAAACAGTAAAATTAAGATCCATATGTAGATAGATAATACATTAAACTAAAAATTTCACCAACTTTTGCATTTAAAATCTCAGGTAGTGTGGATTTCCTACTTTACGGTGTATTTGGTTGTTCAATTTCCCGTTTAATCTTAACAATTCATATTTCATCTCATGATTTCCTAAGTACAATTTGGCGTATACTAAATCTGTGCACTAAAAAATGCTTGTGTATGCCTATCGAGTGAATGAAAGAAACTACTGGAAAGAAGCAAATAGACTTGAAATTTTCCGTGGATATAGTATTTCAAACTCATTTCTCCGAGTTTGGGCCCTACAAATTTTTTTAATACCTCGAAGTACATACGTGCTACTATTTAGAAAACGGATCATCGACTGATTTTCAAAACCGAATGTGGGTGTCTTACTTATAAGAATTTTATACAAATATTCAGTTAGATTTTGTTAATTTCCTGTCAAGGTATTAACAATATATGTATAGGCCATCACCAAAAATCAAATAAGAGAACCCAATCAAAAATAAAAACAAATGCATACTTCACGTTTACTCATGCATGCATACTCAATGCAATCTTCACATGTTTACATATTTTATCTTGTTTCTCGGGAAAATCTTAGAGCGTACCTACGATACGCGTGTAGAGCGTCTTAGAGGCTTAAGTCCCTTTAACAATCCCTAAGTGGGATTTCTAAAGAGACTTAAGCCTCTACCCTTCCTTTCTTTGGGTCAAACATAATAATAAACATAATCTGAAATAATGTGTTGCGGAATTTTCTGTAATAGATTCAAAAGTATGTGGTTTAATTTTTTCTTTTAAAAAGTTACCATAAGAGACAATTTTCTAGCACACGTTACATTGATTCAGCAGGTACATATAGCACAAACATGGGGTATTTATTTTTATATGCTCTAAACTTCGCACTTTCTTATTTTTTGTACTAAATTTTAGAACTTAACCTTTTCCCTTATAATGCTAAAATTCTATAAATGTATAAGGTGATATAAGCTGATTTCAAGTACGTTATTTCGTTAGATGCAGAGCCTTTTCAGTAAAGTTAAGTCGCAAATAAAGTGACCGATAAAAATGATACAACCCTGGTAAACTAAATATACGAAAGGTTAAGAAATATAAATAAATGATACTTTTAAGATAAGTATCTTCAGTAGGTTTTTTGTTTTTTCGAACATTCTTTAAGTTCTCTAACTCAGTTCATTGTGTTTTTAAGTGGAACACGAATTTTTTTAATAAATGTATAAGGTGATATAAGCTGATTTCAAGTACGTTATTTCGTTAGATGCAGAGCCTTTTCAGTAAAGTTAAGTCGCAAATAAAGTGACCGATAAAAATGATACAACCCTGGTAAACTAAATATACGAAAGGTTAAGAAATATAAATAAATGATACTTTTAAGATAAGTATCTTCAGTAGGTTTTTTGTTTTTTCGAACATTCTTTAAGTTCTCTAACTCAGTTCATTGTGTTTTTAAGTGGAACACGAATTTTTTTAATGAATGTATAAGGTGATATAAGCTGATTTCAAGTACGTTATTTCGTTAGATGCAGAGCCTTTTCAGTAAAGTTAAGTCGCGAATAAAGTGACCGATAAAAATGATACAACCCTGGTAAACTAAATATACGAAAGGTTAAGAAATATAAATAAATGATACTTTTAAGATAAGTATCTTCAGTAGGTTTTTTGTTTTTTCGAACGTTTTTTAAGTTCTCTAACTCAGTTCATTGTGTTTTTAAGTGGAACACGAATTTTTTTAATGAAACACGATTATAAATTTTGTTTAGTGAAGCTGAACTTTAAATTATATTTTTAAGCTGAACTCATAGGTTTAACAAAATGAATTCAGTTAATAAATAATCAAATTAAGTTAGTACATTTTCTATGAACATTAGAGGAACAGTTGCTAATTAATATGCTCATATATTTGTTTCTTTACTACATACAGATTTTTTAATGCAAGTCCTTATATTTTATATAGAATACTTCCGTAGTTTCCTTTTATATTTCTATTATGTATGACTTTGACCGTGGCCCCAAAAGTTTATTACGTAAAAGATTTTCAAAACAAAATTATGTAGACGAAAATAAAAAGTTCAGGTAAATAGGCTATAGCTTAAAATTCATTTTATTCTCTCACTTATACACGTTTTCTGGTGAGCGTGTATTGGATTGGATGTTAGGATTTTATGGTGCAAGGTGGTGTGGGTGGTTGACAATGGGACAGGATTGAGTCCACTAAGATATCAAAGAAATGATAACTTATTACTGGTTGATTCTTTTAGAAGTCTGAAATAGACAGAAGTTTCTAAACTGCGTGAAAAGAACAATAAATTCCAAAAAATTTTCTGGCTTCATAAAACAAATTTTTAATAAAATGTACTTGCCGCAAAAATGTTTAATTGCTTGTCGAATTTTTAGACGAAACATGTTCATAAATTGCATAATTTTTACATGATCGAAAAAATAACATCAATACTTAAGACAGATAAAGTTTAAGAGTAGCACATAAAAAAATCTTCAAAAAGTATGTGTTTATTGTAATGAAATATAATAATAATGAAGGTTGGAAAAATTGACGTGATAATTTTATTCCCTTAACCTTTAGCCCTCTACTGGCTGCGACATTAAAATTTTAAAGCAAAATCCTATTTAATATAAAAACATGGATAGTATTTTTCAAATTAGTTATTTCTTAAACTTTTAGACAAAATCTGTTCATATAGGTCACAAAGCGTTATTTTACACGATGAAAAGAAATGAAAGCAATACATAAAACTGATGAAGTTGGGCCACTTTTGCATCATGTATCACAAATAAACAACTACTCTTGGTTCAAATCTAGTTGAGCATACGGCCTTGAGCTTGGCGTTAGTTTTTCATCGCCAAGTGGGAAAGAGGCGATTGCCAACCATCATTCTGTTTACCCGCGTACTGAAGGGGAAGAGCTGGATTACCAGAATTGAGATTGTATCCCCCAACCAATTTCCTAACTAAGCCAAGCTCAAGACATATACCGTCAACTAGATTTTTATCCGCCTCTAATTTTTGACCTGCGTGATTCGCCTTGATAAATTCATGCACAAGGTGTTTCTACTTACATATAAATAAATATTCACTAGAGATATTCAGAAATCTATTAGTTCCACTCAGAAAGGAGAAAGTTTTTACGAATAAAAATGGTTCCATCAAGAGGTCAGTGAATAGTGTTCTGAAAATCTCGTTCCTCCGCCAAGTTCAGTGGATCACTTGAAGCCTCTGTTTTGCTCTTGATTTTCCAAGAGGTTAGTGCCATTTATCCATTCATCTTCGCTGACTTTTATCTTGGGTCGTTTATTAGCAGCAGGCGAGTGATTTGCGATGCGATTCATATGAATAATGCACGAGCAGAGCTGCCTTCAGGTATTTTAAATCTTGTCTTATCCCTTTTTTAAAGGTGTTTTTTGGTTGGGCGTGAAGTGTTGGATTCTACTTGTCTTGCGCTATCGTATTTGACTGTCGTTTTTAAAGTCTGAATCCATTTATTTATCCCTTTGCTATTATGCATAATAGGATTCGAAAGGGCAAACAAAATGTCGTATCGTTTATTCAAGTAGAGTTAGATGGCTAACAAGATTTGTAGATATTTCCTTGGCAGTTCTCTGTGTACCATGTTTGAAGTGTTATATAGTTGAAAAGTGTTGGCATTAAATCTTATAAAACATGTTACGGTTTGATAATAACGCGCTTGCGTTTATAATGTGAATGAATTGTGACAAATTTGTAAAGACATGTTATGAAATACATTCAGCTTGAACTGTCAAAAAACTTTTCAAACGTTCTTTTTTACGAACCCTAAACCAGTGACGGACTGGCTCAGATGATCAGCCTGGGAAATGAAGTCGTTAATCAGCTGCAATCGGAACTTTGAAATGGTGAAAGTAAAATGTGCCATTTTGATGAGTTGAGGTGGTATAAATGTGGGCGTGAATTCAGAAACACCAATTCTGAAATGACACATTTGCGTCATTCTGTGAAAAATATTTTCATTTGTCTTTATCAATATCCAAGAGGCATAAAGTTGATCCCAGTTTGATTTTTAGACTACAATGCAATAAAATTTAATTTCAAGAAACTATCATGTCCTTAAAATTTGACTCTTTTCATTTGAATACTTTTGTTTGCACAGCAATGAGACAAGAAAAGGGGTGAAATTTGAACAATTGATGGTTTCTCATATCACAACTCTCATATTACTACCTTTTCCTGTTTCCTTGACCGTTAAATCAGCATTGCCATCAAGATCAACCAAAAATCTGTGCTGGTATCGAATATAACAGAGTTGATTTCTTTGTTTGCTCCTTTTCCAATTGGGGAGACACATTCAATCACTGTATAAAAATAATTTCTCCCTATCCAGAGCCACATTACGTTTCAGATATTTTTTTGAAGGTCAAGGGATCCGGAAAGCACCAGACTCCCGGGAATTTCCCAATTTGGCCTGTCCGTCAATGTCCCAAAGGATAAAAAAAAATGCCTAAAAATCGAAAGTTCGTCAAAAGGGAAGGAAAATTCTGTGATATTAGGCAGGAATTGATGAATGTGTGTAAAATCGTTTGGGTTCGTTAAAAAGAGTGTCGACTATACAATGATACAGCAGCAAGACCAAGCTGATGGTGGAAGGGTGTAAAATAGCACAGCTGAAAAAGGTCTCGATGTTGAGAACAGTTTTTCCTAACCTTCCTGGTGGTTGTCTCGACAAGGTCTGTACGAAGCGCCTCATCTCCACCCCAGAGCTCACACACTGTTACACGGGCCAGGGCCCGTTCCTGCAGTATTTATTTCGTATGAATATTCATTGTAGTGACCTCTGCATCTGTGGCATGGAAGCAGACCCGGACTACTATGCTATCACCTGACCCGTCACAACTCATCTACACATCACGGAACCAGCAACACAGCACTATGACGCCTGGCTGTTTACCCCTTACTACAAAGGAAAATCATACAAATCGTGCGATTTGTGGCCTCCAGGGAGTTTGAACTGAAACAAGCGGTTTAAATTTTGTCGATTTTGATGTGCATAATTTTTCTTGGGCCTAAACTCTTTTCACCTAAAGATAACAGCCCTCAAATTCAGCCTCTTGCCTCTTAAATCCTCACAGAAAAATATATTTAGAGCAGCATCTGCGTGTGCATTTCATTGCATTAAATTTCTGGTTTGCATCACAAAAAAAGTTATGCCTCATCCTCATCTAGTCATCTTTCACGTTATGGGAAATTTTTTTTACCGTACCCTCCGCAGGGTCAGTATCCCACGATGGAGTTGAGTTGAGTCATTAGAAGAAAACTGTCCAGATCTTGATGGATGAGATATCTCGTCATTAGCAAGCAAAATTAGTCGGATCTTTGTGGGCGAGATGTCTCGTCGAAATCACTTGGAGGGTGAAAACAAAAAGCCATGGGCACACCAACAGAGGGGGCTAGAGCGGCCTAAGCCTTCCACTATTCGACTTTTAAATTAACTCAAATTACTGCATCCCTTCTTTAAAATAAAGAGCTTACTATACCAATATAGCCCCTTCCAGATTGATATTATGCAGAAAGTCATGCTGGATGATAACGATAACGGGTAATTTGCGTTTGGAAATTTAAAAATATTTGTATTTTTTTACTGTCATTCTCATAAAAACATTTGAATCATCTACTATTTCCAATAACACTTAGTGATTCATAATCTTTCTATATTTGTTGAGCAAATAAGTTGTATACCTTTTAATTTTAGCTAATTATAAAAAGTATGAAAAATGGAGCGGATAACGTGTTAGAAATGAGCCAGGGAAATTATAACCTATTTTCACAGCTTAAAGACTTAAGTGTTGACTTGTTTCAATCATTTATGGTCATTAACAGTCGGACAGTTATCTGTTTCAAGTACAGATAATTTTATTTATCAGAAAGAGTAATTATATACAATTGTCCCTGTTAGCCTAAAAATGCATTTAGATGAAAACATCTAAAATGACAGGTTTGTGTTTTTAGTGGGTGTCATATGATGTTTACTTGATTTGCTACTCGCATATTGTTTAGTTTCAGAGTTCCTTATTTGAATATAAATTGGAAAGTTCATTATATCTCAAAACTACAAATAAAAATATTTAATTGGAATAGGTTACAAACGTCTGTTATGACAGCATATTTTCAAAAATGATAATTTGTAAACACAAAATTTAGATGATTAATTTCTCGATTCTCTAAAAATATAGTAATTATATTTCTTTAGTATGAGGAAATTTTTCATCACACTCTGTATCAACCATTTATTATATTATCAACATATTCAATTTATTTACAACATAATTGGTGGGCATAGTGACTTAAAATACCTCGCGAACATCTCTTCCACCAATCCGCATCCCCAATAGCTTTCCCATCATTAAATTAAGATGTTATATCTACCTACCGAGTAATTACTTCTAATTCGAAATTTTATCCAGCCCCGAGCGTTCTCTCTAACATTTAAAAAAAGTAAAAGTAAGAAAGAAAACAGAGGGCTGTTCTGTATTTAACAGCCCCGATCCATCAAGTGGAGCGGTTGTATATACGATCCTGATAAGTGACTTAATTGGTATGCGGTCGGCATGGCCACTTCTAATCTGGATTTTGCTCTTTAGAGTAGGGATCGATGGACTGAAAACAAGACCGACCACCTAGACATGTTACTGGTTTAGGAGGGGGACGGCTCTTGTTCTGTGAAACTGAGCCTCTGGATATAATTGCGAGAGGCGAAAGTACTTGGCCTGATTGTTCTACGAATAGATCTTTTTAGTCTTTGAATGCAACAAACAGACCGTGAAGAGGGAAGGGCTACACGGGGTAAAGCCTCTACCCTTTTGTACAAGAATGTCTGCTGTATTAAAATTTCATGAAAAATTAACACGTAAAACGTCTGGCAACAAACAGGAGACTAAAATTTTCGTCACCAAACGATTACTTGGATAGGCTGCTATATTAGATGTCTTCCACCTACTCTAAAGTGGAAGTGTACCAAACATATGATGGGTTACCCATATGAATCATAGAACCTAAATATAAATCATATCCAAGTGTGGCATATTTAAATATGACATACCTAAATATGAATAATAAAATTCATTAGTACATACTCTTATTCGACAGTGTAAGTTGAGATGCTAGAATCTTTCATTATAAGCATTGTCCTTGTTGCCGTGATTTGTTTAGCTTTTTAATGTCAGATTTAACACACATTTTACCTGTGAATATATTTAATTGAAGAATCATTCACAATTTCCATTTTATTTCTATTTTTATTTGCTGAAAATTGTTGTATGTGTGGAGTTTGTATACACAACTTAATTCGGTAAGCTTTTCTTCCAAAAAACGGTGTTCTTTCTTTCATTCTACACTAACTTTCCAAACACACAAATTCAAAAAACCAAGAAAAGACGTAGGAGGAAAATTCAACTCCCTATACTTTACTCATTAAGCGTGTTTCTCAAGAAGAAATCTAAACATGCAAAGAAAAAATAACTTAGTGAATTTCAAGTTACCACATTCTGAAATAGCTAAAAAACTCATATTGTAACGAGTGAACTACGACCGCAGCACCAGCTGAGGGGCTATAAATCTCAGAACTGTTGCCGAACTAAAAGTGAGAACAAAAACAATTTCACGCCGGCTGCGATCATGAACACATCCCCGTAACTTTTCCCCCGAGATATTTTAATGTTTGTGTCTGTATTTGTGTATGTAAATTTTATGTTTTAACTTCTAAATTAAACTATTGTAAATGGTTAGAGACTCATGTTCATCCCATTACAAATTTGAAGCCCGACGTGGGGCCAGGGTTTTTAATGTTCTGCAGCGGCTTCGAACTCACAATTTTAGGAAGCCTCATCCCAGGTGTATCCTATTGAATATAGGTGGAAAACCCCTTCCACGGAAAAGGGCGAGAAGATCTGAAACTCTTTGTGCAGGAAATGAGGTTGGACGGGGCAGACTCTTAAGATGATGAAGCTAAAAGATTTATTAACAAATGCCAAAAACTATGATGAAGTACTAGTAACATATATGTTAATCAACATTATTGAAAAACGGATAAAAATAGAGAAGACAAATGAAGAAGCCAAAAAAAGAACTTTTGAATTAAAACGCTTGAAGTTGCAACTAGAAGCCCAGAAGGTTACCCAGTCTTCAACAGCACAGCAACTTGTGACTAAGCAACTCAGGTGGGAATTAAAAAGGATTCTTCCCCAATATGATTCTAAAAACAACGACATGGCGTTGTTCCTGAACCTTTTTAAGCGTCAACTGACAAATTGAAAGAACTCATCATAGCTGACCAAATAAAGAAAAGAGTACCTCAAGATATCAGATACCAAGATCCAGATCATTTCATCGATAATTGGACTGATCCAAATTCACCCATGGATCTAGCAGAGAATCTTAGCACTTATGACTGTCTCAGAAACAATCAAAAGAGAAGCTCATCCCCTCCAATTCAGAAGAAAACTTGCAATGCCAGAGATGAAACACTCAAGCGTGCACTGTTTAAGAAGACCAATCAGGCAAATAGAACCAGTCGAATAAAATCTGGTGACAATCAGGAGTGATCAGCACTGATTTGCTATGGCTGTGGAAAAGTCGGATTCATTAAAGCCAACGGTCCAGTTTGCAATATTTCCACGAAATCTGCCTCAGCTCGTTTTGAGAAAATTCAAATTTAAACCAGAAATGTCTAATGCAGTTCCATTTATGAATATTACGATAAATGGAATATTTTGCACAGCGTGTGCAGACAAATGGAGCAAGTCACTATCGCTAGCGAAAGATTGCACCATATACTTTAAGATGAAGGGGTAGTTTTCGAGATACCCTTTCGCACAGTAACCCTCGCTGATGGAAGTCAGACAAAGAAGGAAGTTCACACAGTCTGTGTAATTTTATGTCTAGAAGAACGTTCCTTCCAATTAACCCTTTTTGCTCTCCCAGAGGCTAAAGGAAACCGTAACCTCCTAGGAGCAGATTTTAGAAGAAAGTGGGTGTTTTTCTGAATCTTCGAGACCACGCCTGGTTCAACACCGATAAGCCAAATGAACTTTTCCATACGTATCGAGTGCTGAAGTCCAATCCTGTGATATTAAAGAAAGGGATAGACCAGAAAATCCATGCCTTCTTCGTTCCGATGAAGGTGAACATTTAACTGAAGATCAGCGCAGATTAAATGCATTACACTATGAAGCTAACTTCAGTCCGGGGGAATCAACACCTTACATCGAACACTGGATCGACACAAGTGATGCTCCTTCAGTTGCTACTGCTCCTTACCTGTTATCCCTGCGAGAAATTTTTTTAAAGAGATTGATGCATTTCTCTCATCGAGAGTAATAGAAGAATGTGACTGTCCCTAAGTAGCACCTGTGGTCTTAATACTCAAGCCGAATGGTGATTTCCTCCTTTGTATCAATTACAGAAAATTGAATCCAGTAACTAAGTCTGATCCATACCCTCTTCCGCATATGGATGATCTCTTGCAAAATGCTAAGCAAACTCCCTTTATATCAACCATAGACTTAAAATCAAGATATCATCAAGTCAGGATGTATCCTCCCGATAAAGACAAGCGAGCCTTTGTCAGTTTGGAGTTTTTCGATTAACTCGAATGCCATTTGGATTAAAAATAGCCCCCCCCCCTGCCATATTTCAGACTCATGGACATTTTCTGAAATGACTAAAAGTCAAATCTCTAGCTTACCTCGACGATATTATTGTGATGTCTGCAACCTTTGAATAACACCTGGAGACCTGGGATTAGTCCTTGACCGACTACAAAAGCTCCTCCGGCATGCCAACTGAGCTAAGTGCCATTTTGCTTCCCCAAAATCAAGTATTAAGATGTAATCAACATTACATCACGAGCTCTGGAATAGAAGTAGACCCTACTAAAGTGAAGGCCGTTGTACAGATCCTTTCTTCCAAGAACGTGAAGCAAGTGCAGAGTTTTATACAGACATGCAGTTGGTATCTTCGCTTCATTCCCCAGCTTTTTGAGATGTTAAGGCCTTTCAGCAATCTCACCGAGAAGCGAACACCTTTGAAGTGGGGACAAGAGGAACAGACAGTATTTGAGTCGATGAAGAAGATCTTATTTTCACTGCCCTACTAAAACTAGTGGATGAGGCTAAACCATTGTCCTCAGAACTGACGCTTCAAGTTATGCTTTGGGTTCAGTCTTTATCCAAGGACAAGAACATCCAATCGAGTACTCTAGTCATCTGCTAACCCCAGCAAAGGGGAACTACTCTTCTACAGAACGCGAAGCTTTATCAGTGTTTTGGGTGCTCGACAAATTTCGAGGATATTCCGAAGGAGCTGAAATAACAGTAGTTTCAGATCATCAACCCTTGAAATGGTTATTGAGCCTAAAGTCACCAACCGGTTGACTGGCAAGATTGGCCCTTCAAATACAGCCTACAACTTCAAAGTTGAATATCTTTCAGGAAAAGCAAACGTCAATGCAGACATGCTATCTCGCCCTTCATGTTTACATGGAAGGCTCACATGTGACATTTGCTCTATCACCATTATTGATCTAGGAAAGGAAAGCAAATGATATACGAGGACAACTGCAAGTCGATGACTTGAAGAAAATCATTGACTGTTTCGAGAGTGTCTCCAAGGATGAAAACTACGTAAATTGGACCAACCGTGGCTACATACTGTCTCATGGTATTTTATATCGATACGCCCCTGACTCCGAATCAGAGGAAGTCCAGTTGGTAGTTACGACCCAGGAAGATGAATTGCAGGGGGACGTTGAATTCAGCGAGCAGCGTTATGATGCCAATTCTGGAAACCCGGCCTTCCTATTTTATAGCTCTTGGTGTGGCAACCCTTTGGAATTGGTGACGAATTTAGATTCGTGGAAATTTTTTTCATTTGGAAAAAATTTGAGCGAAACGTCTCCGACAATTAATTTTTACCAAATATCTATTATAGTTGTTTTGATAATTTTAAACGAAAATATCTAGCTGTAAAGTTTGATCAACTTTGACTTACCTTGAGTAAAAAAATGGTAGGTTGTGTCGAGGACACAAACGGTAGTTTAGACGTGAATATTCGAGGCTGATGTTGGATTGTGGAATGAATGAAGCAGATATAGGAAGTTTGAACGATTGTTTATTGTGAATATTCAACAATTAATTTACAGGTTGAATGATTAAAGTGCAGTTTGATGTTAATTGTATCGTAGTTCGGTAGCTTTCGAATGACACCATTTACGCAGTCCAAGTGATCCAAAGCTACACTTGTTCAAAGCTCTCCCAGCTCCGTAGAATTTCGACGGACCCCTTCCCTGCTCTCAGCCCCCTGAGCAGTCGGTCCGAAGGTCATATCAGGTACGGACATCCTTTGTTTACACGACGCTAAATAAACTTCTGAATGTCTTTTCTTGTTTTGAAATCATTAGACAAAACAGTTGTAGCTCTTTTTGTAATACTAGATTTTTCATACATGTTCCGATATTGAAGACATATTCACGTCAAAAACATCCCCATAAATCTTTAATATCGGTACTCTAAAGATATTTAATTCTGAATTCTGCCTTATATGTTCCATTTAATCATGTTTCGAGATTTTAAAGTTTTTTCTAACTCTGATCTTATGCAATATTTAAACTTGCCATTCCAAACATGCTGCTCATAATTTAAAAAAACCTTAATCAATTAAAATAATGAAAATTGTTTATTTAATTACATTGCAGGTGCTTCAAAAAAGTAAGTGCACTAACCCTTCGCCATATATCTCCTCTATATATCCTCTATCTATCAATCGGCTATATCGCTCATTTTTACTATACTTGTACCTCAATGATTTTTAAGTTTGCGAACATCAGTGGGAAGTCCAAATCCATTTCTTTAGAATTAGGAGTTCAAACATCACTAGTTATCTAGTTTATACCAGCCTTTCCCCGTGGGGCCCTTCTGTCACAATGTAAATTGCGTAGACATCTACAGGCGTCAAGCTAGGGAGGCTAAAGTTATTCATCGGTCTAACACGGAAAGGAAGGCAGAAAAATCGCAAATGATCTACTGGATATATAAAAATATTCTACCGCATTGAAGTTTTATAATTTTAAATAAATAAGTTCTAATAGAATGAAAAATTTATGCTTCGTTTTTCTCTAACAAGTAAATGTTTCTCTGTTCTCCGTATACTGCTTCCTTCGATATATCGCGGTTTTTATTGTCCCAGAAACACGATATATCGAGCAGTAACTGTATTTCTTTGGTTCAAATAAATTTGTTTAAAAAAGTAGGTTTTTCAATTAAAAAACACAATTTTATTTTAAAAGAAACACTAAGAAGTAGAAAATAAATTTTTCTTCAGTTACCCAAACAATTCCCATGCACACATAACTAAAAATATGAGTGGCATATATTCATTCTCAAACTTTTGATCTATGGGCCCCCTCATGTCAATCTGAAGATTTCACGCCCCCTCCTTCCTACTCGATATAATTTGAAGTTTTAAGAATAAAAAATTTCGTTTAATGCTAGTATTGAAATCCTTATATTAGAACAAATTATTTTTATTACTTTTTATGCATATAAAATTAAAATTTAAAATATATTATATACATTTCTAGAACATATTTACATTTTGTATTTAATATTTTAAGTTGCCATATGGAATTTTCTCACGTAATACATCTATCTGTACCGTAATACATCTGGGACGGATGATCTTGTTTCTGACCACAAAGTTTATTAAAATGAGGAGTAATGCTTGAGAGCTACTTTTAATTCCTTGGGAACACCAAGTCTTGCACGATATTTATTCTTTATAGCTAGAGTTGAAAATCCAGTTTCCCATAAGTATGTTGTTGCAAACGGTATGAACATTTTCATAGCTTTTTCACTTAATGTTGGGTATAATTGCGAACATTAATCCAAAACTTTGCCAAAGAATTCTCTTTGAAATTTATTTTTAAAGAAACAGCAGTCTGTAAATCTATAAGATGCTCCTGATCAATAATGCTTAATGAACTTGGCAGGTTTGCATAAAAATGGATTTGTAATCCAGCTCCATGCATCGAGATTTTTCATAAAAACGTTTTTTAAATGCTCTTGTAATGAAGCTAGATGGTCAATCAAATTATTTTTCACCTGTGAAGGAAGTGTTTGAAGATCAGTTTCTTTAAGCATTTCGATAATAGTGAGAAACATTTCTAAATCATCATTTTTCAAACTATTTGTTCAAAGTTGCAACTTTTTTATAAACGCCTGAATTTTATCATTCCAATGAAGTATATTGGCTTCATTTCTTTGAATGGATTTATTCAAAATATTTACTTTTTCAAATATATCTGCAAGATATGCCAGTTTATAAAGGAAAACAGCATTGCAATAAAGCTCTGCCATTGTGTGATTTTGATCATGCAAAAAAACAGAAAACTTCATGTCTCAGTTCATACATTCTGTTCAACACTTTCCTCTTAAAAGCCATCTGGCTTCGGTATGAAAAAGTAAGGATACATGTTCTGAGCCCATATCTTCACACAGAACCTTGAAAATTCTAGATTTTAATGGCCGAGATTTGATGAAATTTACAGTTTTTATAACACTGTAATACTTCATTTAGAGGAGAGCTTAGCTCTTTAGATTCCAGTGATTGTCGATGTATCATAAAGTGTGTCCACTTGGCTTCTGGAGCTGCTTTCACCCTCGCTTTAAGTCCAGTATATTCTCCTGACATTGAACGAACTCCGTCTGTGCATATGCCAATGCATCTTTCCCATGATATATCATTGTCTTTTAAAAACTTATCGATCATATCAAAAATGCACCCTCCCGTAGTATATGTAAGAAAAGGCTCACAAAAAAGCAGCTCTTCTCGCAGTCCATCACCATCAGTAAATCGAACATATGCAATTAGATGGCAATCTCCATGGACATCTGTTGCCTCGTCGACTTGAAGTGCATAGTAATTGCCCCTCTCTCATTTTGTCTATTAATTGTTCATTTAAATCTTTGGCTATTCTTTGAGAAACTAAATACGAAGCAAGACGAGTTTTAGAAGGTACGCTTGTTGTTTTAGTGAAATTTTGCTGAGAATGATCAAGTTTTCTGATAAAAAATTCCTTTGGTTTATTAATAAATTCTTTATGTTTGGTTTCAAGATGCCTTCTTAATTTATTAGGCTTCATGCTAACTGAATCTAAAATTTGGAAACATATTACACATTGAGAATGTTCTTCCCCATCGATGATGGTGTGTGTAAAACCAAAAGATAAATAATTTTCATCATACCTCCTCTTTATACTCCGTTTAAGGGTAGATGCCTCAGTATCCTTCTTGGTGCTCTCAGAATTCATGAAATGCTCATTTTTGTCATCTACTTCTTGGTTGATTAAAAAATCGTTTCACTTCAGCCTCCGTTATTTTCCTTCGTGAGCTTAAAAAAACAACAACGATATTTTACCAGTTTACCTGAGTAAATTCGCGCCCCCCACCCTTGGTGGGCGCGCCCCATAGTTTGAGAACCACTGCATTAGAGGATTCATTCATAGTAAATTTCAGAACCTTTTTTCTCTAAGACTATCGATAGAAAACTAACTATGGTGGATCTATAAGTGAGAACTAGCGAAAAGCGCCCTCTTATTTTTCTTCATATGTGTATAAAATTTTTGAGGTTTCTTAAGAAAATTCTATTTTCTACTTTTTAGTGCATTTTGAAATAAATCGTATTTTTCAAAACTTTTTTATGCATATTTTTTAGTCTGTTCTAGAAAACTTTTCAGTCTGAAAATTTTTATTTTGATGTTAATGTACCCAATCAGTGTTTATGCGTGTATCCTATGTTCAACATATGAACCGAACTTGAACATGTCCTTAGCTCTGGGCACTGAGGCCCCCTCAGGTGTAATTAAGACCCTTATCCCTTTATGCTACCTCTGGGTGTACGGACCTACATTTGCTGATATACTCCGTGGGAACAGCAATGAAGCAATTAACCAAACAAAAAACCTCGGAACTTAAGGCATCGACCAACGCAAAACGGCTAACAGGATCTTGGCTGAACTCAAGAACACAGTACCATTGACAATTGGCAATAATTTTTTAATTTACTATGGTAAAAGGTCGTACATTTCCTATTTGCACCTTCACTCGTGCGCAAGCGGAAGGCATCCGATATGACGGTCTATCCAAATATCCTTTTTGCTACGAAAATTTTGGGGAAGGGCCGGTACCGCGTGTTTTCTTGAGTTTTAGATCTTTCGAAGGTGATTCTGTATAAATATGTTACAGTTTTCTTATAATTTCACCCAAAACATCACAATTATTTTTAATATACTTTGTTAAAATGGAATCATACGTACTTTAACACTAAAGCTGTAACTTATGGTATCAAACAGAGCCTAACGAGATGCGTACTAAGGAAAATGTTTGCTGAATTATATTTACAGATACAGAAACATATAGTTACCAGGAAGCAATCTATCAAAGAGACTCGAGCTCTATGAATCTTGAAAAATAAGTAACGTAATCTACAACGGAAGATTCACGGACTATTAAAAATTACGTTCAGAAGAAATTTATTAATGTGGAAACAGCAATTTTAAAATACCAAAGTTATAACATACAATATCACCATCGACCACGAAATTCATACGATGAATACTTCGCAACAAGATACTTGTGTAAATACACATAATGACATTCCACCAACGGTACGTTACATACATCTGAGTCAACAACAATCGTAATAATGCTCAATGTTTCTATGGGGATTTCGAATTGTTTTAGCCATTTCTGCATACCCAAGACGAATCGAACAAAATTCTACTGAATGTTGTATTGTCATCAGGAATACGTAGGTATACAACGTTTCAAGTCGATTGAACATTGGGAATCGGGTTAAAAATCGACCACAAGATTTAAATGTAACAGACAGGGTAAGCTAAATAAAAACCTGTAAAAATACATGCATATTTTACATGAAAAATTTTGGTATAACGTAAGTTCAGAACCTCTACTGTAACATAAATTTCAAATGTGCATGTTAAATTAATGCATGAAGAATGTATCTGCCTCATAGCTCCAATAAATCGAATAAATATATTTTCTCAGTGTTGCCACCATACAGCTCTGTGAATAAATATTTAAGCAATAACTTTTATCATTTCCCTCCAATTCTTCCCCAAACTAATCCCGTTAAATGTATTGAAACTAATAATCATTAGCACTGACCTGAGAGTTCTTGAACTATTGCTTCTGTTAAGCGTTTTTTCCCCTTCGTGTTGCCCAAATTCCAACTTCTACCAGTCAACCAATGAACACAACTAAATTCATCGCTACTGAAATCCCAAACTTAAACAGAACAATAGAGGCGAAGGTCGACAACGATGTCGGAACCTTAAGCCTCAAAGCACAAAACAATCTTTAATCTTTTACAGAAATCTTAAAATGAACAGTATTCCTTTTATTTTTAACGTTAAACTTTTACATTTATTAACACAATTAACATTAGCATGTTAAAACATGGAAATCAAAAAGAATCTACGCTTTACATAATGAGATATTACATAGTTTGACAAAATATGTACGAGAAATAAGCAAATAAATGAAAGCAGGAAATTAATTTTCGAGCAAAAATTGTCTTGTGTCCAGTCTATAGTGTAGAACAGAGGTTCCCAACCTTTTTGACTCGCGGAGCCCTTTTAGAAATAATTTCTATGGCGGAGCCCCTTAGGCCTACCCTATGTTTTACAAGTTAATGGTGTTTAGGAGTATTACAGAGGGGAGAGGGGATAGATAGTAAAGAGATATTTAAACCATTGTGCAATGTCTATGCAATCAAATTATATTTTAAAAATTTTGAAATTTATCATATATTTCACTTTCCCAACTATCACCAATATACATGATATTGTCAAAACTTGGCATACATAAAAGTTCTTCCAAAGTTCAATAAATCAAACCATTTGCGTTGTAACAGATTTTATATTACTGTTGAGAGCTACAATAAGGTTCATACAATAAACCCAGTTCCTCCAATTTGATCATTACATCCAATTAAATTCAAATACATATTCGTTCATTACTTGTTATTCGAAAATTTTATTATTCATTATAGAAGACTAAGTATTTAATTTTACTAATGTGCACAGTAGTATAATAGTAGGCTTAAATTAAGACAAAGATAAAATAACTTATAAATATTTAATGAGATACCTATGGTTGCATTTTTGCAGTTTCATTTTAGGTATAATTGATGCATTGTATTTCTTTGTAGTTTTTTATTTTAGGTATAATTGATAATTGCAGGCGTGTGTCTGGTTCTGTATTTAAGCGGCTTCTGTATTTTGTTTTGGTACCTGTATAGGCTGAGAATCCCGCTTCACAGATACAGATATATGCAGTTGAGAAAGGCAGCAATATTAATTTTGCTTTCTCATACAAGATTTTGAATTCATCTTGTAAATGCAGTCAAAACTCAGACACACTTAGGTTTCGAAATACAATTTTTAGTTCGCTGAGATGTCAAATCTATGAGGTCCTCATATTCTGCTGAGTTTAAGCAGGATGGTTTTTGTTCACGCTGAACACATTCAGTACCCATTTAAAGTCATCAAGGATCTTCTCTTGAGCTGTCGGAAAATAATGTTCAAACGAGTCTTTCAAAGCTTCGAGATGTGCCTGAATATGTTTCTGTATTTTGTCTTGAATTCTGATATTTTCATTCAAGAATTTTTTGTAAGAGGGAAGCAATCGATATCATCTTTTTCCACGCACTCCAACCAATACATACGTTTCCTCTCAAAAAGACAGGGCCGTGGTAGCCCGGTTGGAAGAGTAACGGATTACCAACCGGAGGGTTGCGAGTTCGAATCCAACCAAAGACCGTCGTGCACACGGGGGATGGTGCTCGTTGAATCTATTGTGGCCTCAAATGTCCTCCCGTTGGCGTGGCGTGGAAGTTTGGAAAGTGGTGTGTCAGCTCAGGTTGCCTCGTCATATGACCGTGATTCAAAATTACGTGATGTTGTCCTCGGTTCTTTCCCTTTGTAATTGATCCTGGGCCTTCATCAATAGCCCGTTGTGTTGCTCCAGTGTGACGTTAATTAAAATTCCTATCTACCTACCTCAAAAGAAGACACTTTGGCATTTACATAAAAAACTGGCAGTTTTTCCTTGCAATGATAGATTCATTTCGTTCATTTTGCTAAAAATGTCGGTTAAATACGTCAGTTTGCACACCCAGTCATCATCATTTAAAACCGTCGCCAATAGAGAGTTATGGGTCATCAAAAATGCTTCTACCTCTGCAAGCAGTTCCATCAAACGTGTCGACGCTTTTCCTCGAGACAACCACCTTACTTCAATGTGTAGCAGGAGGGGCTCATGATGGCTTCCCATATCTTTACACATTAGTTTGAAGAGCCTGCTTTTAAGCCGTAGCAATTTTATATAATTTATTATTTTATGGCATCATTCAACACTATCAAACTCGGGAGGCATTTTTCTCGAGGCTAGCGCGTGACGTGTAGGAATTTGTATGAAGAACGCAATGGCTCCTGCTACACTTTTGGCCTTATCTTTAATTTTGGCAATGGCTCCAACATTGTGACCCATCATTGCCTTTGTATCATCAGTGCATATATCTGCAGTTTTCCAACGGTATTTCATTTGATGAGAAGAATTTATCCAAAAGATTACATTTTCACCTCCTGATGTGCTGGTTGGTAGTAGTCCGCAAAGAAGGTCCTCTTGATAGCTTTGTAAGTAAACATAACGAACAAATACCATTGGAATCGCCAACCCGGCGACGTCAGTCGATTCATCCATTTGTAGTGCGAATTTGGTGCACCTGATACGACTGATAAGTATCTCTTTCTCGTCATCAGCCATATAGCCGATTCGTCTAGCAACTGTGTTATTTGACAAAGGAATGCTGGAGACTAACTTAACAGCTTTTCATCAAGTAAACACTTGACAATATCGATTGTAAAAGGTTTAATTGTAAGAGTCTCTACAATGGCATGAGCTTCAACTCGAACTACACGGTAACTTATTAGGTAGGAAGCTTCTAGTACTCTTTCATTATTGGTTTTTAGCAAGTATTATCATAGTTTTCTGTGAAGCAAAAATTTCGTTGCAATTCGTCTTGAAAAAAAAAACAGACGGTTTATCTTTCAACTCGGGATGTTTTCCATTGAAATGACGTCGCAGTTTAGTAGGAAACATGGCACTATTGGACAACACAAAGGAACACTTATTAACTACACAACCAAACACTCATAAATAAGTCAAACGCACAGAAAACTCGCGGAAGTAATCACAATGTTATCGCTATGAAAATTCAATGTGAAACGACTCTAAATCGAATACCCAGCTATAATTTATATGGGGCTAAGTTTCGAGAATGTGCAGTTCCAAGTAAACATCGGGACATTCAGTTCCATGAAAGGCCATTAAAGAGCGGCACGCGACAGAGTATGCGCAATAGACCGGAGCCTCGCTCAGCCTCGTCGTCTGTCCCTATCTGGCTACAATAATTTTACAGCTAGTGGCAGCAGAGTGACCAAACGTCGTCTGCTAGAGTTGGCGCGAAATTCAACTTGACAAATTTCCGTACAGAATGTAATTTCTAGTTTTCTTATTTTGATTCTACTTTTGTTTCTTATTCTTTATTTCATTTAATTTTTATTTATTAGGACTCCGAGAGAGAGGAGCACAGGATGGGAACCACTGATGTAGAGTTATTGGAAAGTCGGCAGTCGATTCTTGAACCCCAGTCGGTTTTGAATCCGTAGACGGTTTTCTCTTCTCTTTCAACAATGAAAAGAGGATTATTAATAAAAGTCGGAAAGATGTGTCCTTTACTGTTATATCGAAATATTAAAATAAACAAAATTGTTGTTTCTTATTCCTCAAGGACAAGTTCTAAAGAAAGGTGACTAAGCCAAATCCATGAGTCCAAACACTTGAAGGAAATTCAAAACGAGGTCGAGACTTCAAAAAGAATATTTATAAACCAGTCTAACTCAGGAGAGAAGACGACATTGATGTTTGGATTGTAGCTCTATGGTCCTGTTTTATTGCACGAAGGCTAATTAACTTAACCACCACCAAATACATTTATATAAAATGCAGTAATATATTGAGCAGTTCAACCTGCCTCCACTACGAAAAACTTTTTTGACAGACAATTACACTGTCTTTCACATGCCTTTCTAAATTGGTGACTGACTGACGCGATTATGAACACGCGCACTTTTAAAACCTGGTAGTGCTTATGGCAAAACGAAGTGGTGTTAAAAACAATCGGCACACACTTCGATGGATGGTCCACGGTGAACATTTGAATTGCCAAAGCTATGCCATTCACTTCTAACAAATGTCTGAAGCCCTGTGATAACATATACTGCTTCTATTCTTATCACAACTTCGCTCTTCGTTACCCTTCAACCTTCTCTTTACACGGCACCTCACATTCGGCTCCTAAAGGCAACACAGGACAGACCATGTGCATAGGTCGCAATCATCCATTGCATGACCATGCACATGGAAGTACAATTGTGATCTTAATGCAGCTCTCACTTTCTTACGTAACTGGCAATCTGTCAACTAGTGGTAGCATCTATCGAATTCAGCTACTGCTAAATTCTGGAGGGGAAATATGGTGGTGACCCTAGTCACCACAACAAAAACTAGTTTATAACAGTGTAACCTGTCTACTCCATTATGTACTTTTGAAACACAAATTTGCGTTGTCTTTCACGCATATAGCTAAAAGATCTGTTCTCCAACATATGTGACCAGATGGAAAAACTTTATGGATCTGAATGGTAGAGCGCGGGCAGCGGTAGCCCGACTGGAAGAGTAGCGGATTAACAATCGGAGGGTTGCGAGTTCGAAACTCGATCCAACCGAAGACCGTCGTGTACGTGGGGGCTGGTGCACGTTAAATCTGTCTTGGCCTCAAGTCAGAGTTGACGTATGTCTGTCTATTTGTCTGTTCTCTATACAAATCTACATCGTTTGACCAATCCACACCAAATTTGGTACACTTATACTTTGGAACGCAGCGGGTAACTTAGGTTACATATTAACCTCCGTTCTCTTTAACCTAGGTGTGCAGAGGGGGTTAAAAACAATTCGAAATTGCCCTAGGAATAACATTGAACATAAAACGATTTGCGGTACGCAACTTTGTTTTGCCAGAATTGATCGAAAATAAAATTTTCCAATACAATTGTTTTACTATTATTGCTCGAAAAACAATTTTTTCCAAAACATTATATTTAAACAATCTAAAATTCGATTGTTTTAACTGTTTTTTTATTTCTTTCCATAATATAAATACTTTATAAATATTTGATTGATCAAATATAGATGGGCCGCGGTGGCCCGGTTGGAAGAGCAACGGACTAGCAACCGAAGGGTTGCGAGTTCGAATCCAGCCAAACACCGTCGTGTACAAAGGGGGCTGGTGCACGTTAAATCTGTCGTGGCCTCAAATGTCCTCACGTTGGCGTGGTGTGGAAGTTTGGAGAGTGGGGTGCCAGCTCAGGTGTTGCCTCGTCATCTGACCGTGGTTCAAAATTACGTGGTGTTGTCCTCGGATCTTTCCCTTTGGGATTGATCCCGGACCGTCACCAATAGCCCATTGTGTTGCTCCAGTGTGACGTTAATTGAAATAAAAAAAAAAAAAAAAAAAAACAAATATAGATACTTAAAAAAATACTTAATTTTACACAACTTAATTTATTTTAAGACAACTTATTTTAAATTACACAACTTATTTTAAAATGGTAGGTAAAGTTTAAAAAAAAATCCACTTTCAAATGAGATGGGTTACGTTAAATTAAAACGGGTAGCCGTACTTTGTAGTTCCGATATATTTCAAAATTTTGACGAAGATTTTCATTATAAGAAGATTAAAATCAATTAAATTTACATATTATTCTGCCGTGGTTTTCATTTAGGAACCAAATCTCTGAATCTAAAAAAGTACCATAAGGATTCGATTTAAAACTGACTGACTGTTGGTGTAAAGCGAATTGTAAATAAGACTGCTGATCTTGAAACAATATCATCTAGGAATTTTGAAAAATCGAAATTTTTTGTATTAAGTAACAGATCGAGGTTTCTTATTCTATAAACTGAAGCTGTTCTTACGCAACTTATACGAGTGAAACATTCATTGAAAGCAGTGATTTTCTTTTTAAAAAATGCTGTAAAATCGACCTTCCGTTTTTTGAAAAATTGTAATTGATCTAATTTGCTTTGTCTACACTGATGGCATTTACTTTTAAAACAAGCTCCGTTATTCCACGTGCCTCTGAAAGGAATTTTCAAGGTAATGGGTAATTAATTAACATCGCACCGGAGCAACACAACGGATTATCTGCGACGGTCCGGGATCAAACCCCATGAGAAAGATCCGAGGTCAACACCACGTAATTTTGAACCATGGTCAGATGACGAAAGAATTTCAAGGAAAAAGTGCGTTTGCTTCAAAATAAATTTATCACGAATGACGCAGCAATTTAATTTACCATCATCTCATATTGATGATGAAATTTGAAAACATCGCATACCTAGTGCAAGAATGCCACGAGTAAAACATATTCGTAGGAAAACTGAGTGCAAGACTATACGCCGAAAATTCGCCATTTTTAATGAAAATGGACGTACGGGGATATTCGCAATCACTCCAAAACTCAAAATCGACTTCTGTGGTAGTCACCTTAGAAAAAAAAAACTTTTGTAGTTTGTATTACAGCAGAACATATTTACATTCGAAGTGAATTGTAGAAGCTATGATAAAGTTAAAACGATGTTAAAAAATTATTTTCCGTTCACTTAAATGATGCTCGCATTTTTCTATGAAAGAGAACTGATTAGTGTGATCACTTGTCAATCAACATTTAACTAATTCAACCCGAGCAACGCCGAGTAATTCTGCTAGTAATTAATAAACGCACTAAGAATTTCAACGAGTCTGGTGAAAGCCTAAATCTTTGAAATATGGAGCATATAATCGTCAGCAAATAACATTAACAAAATAAAAATTGTTTTGTGCTCTATTTTTATTTTCGTGTTTGTTCAAATAAACGTTTTGGTGAGTTTTTGTAGTTTATTATTGATTACTGGAATAAATATAACATTTCAAGATTTTATCCATTACAATACGAGCATCAAGAAAACGTAACATTAAACTGCTAGTTTTACTGAATAAATGGCTTCGAATACCATCGTGAGAATCTGGAAAATAATTTGAGGAAAACAAGGATTCTTTAAAGAGAACTTAATTTACTTTATAAATATTATTCAAAGCAACATACATAAAGTGTAGTTAATCTCTGGTTGACGGTACGGCCTTGAAAGTGGAATTATTTTCGTAGTCAAATCTTATCTGCTCTTTCCGGCTGAATGAGACAAGCGCCACCAAAATGAAGAGGATATCACCCATACAATAGACAAATTAATGTCAAGCTCATTCCAAGCATGTTTCATTCATCTGGGAAGAGTGGCAAGACTTGGCGACGAAAGCAATATCACTTTCAAGATCAAACCGTCAAGCGATTAACCACATTTTATGTTATTGAAGTTTTGATAAGATTTTTGATAATGGATTTCTATAACTCTTCAGTTCGCATAATACATATTCATTTGTCTTTGGCCTTTGAATGGAAATTATTACATTCCCATTCAGTGAGAAATAGTTGATTCTCTGATAGATTCTGGCTGAAATATCACCACCAATAAGATCGAGTGAAAACATTTATTTAAATCACTGCGATGATAAAACGAACTAAAGTAATCCCTTAAGCTTCTAATTTCCTTTCTATTTGGATGTCTTTGTTTAAGATTTCGCAACTGAAATGTGCTATTTTGGCTCAGTGAGACTCACAGACTCAGCAACACATTGAATAGATTTAAATTGACTGATGTTTATTGTGTGTCGAAAAGTCTGACTGAAATATCGTCTCAATTTAAAGCAGAGGAATGAATGCATCTGAAATCGGATAAGTTGATATGGATGCATTAAAAACTAATCAGAAGGTGTTTAGAACCTTCTAAGTACTTTCACACCTCTCATCAGTGTTTTTAATTCTCTCTTTCGCATTTGTGAAACAAGATTTAAAGTAATGTGTGAAACGTGTTTTTTTTGGGGGGGGGGGGTGTCGCTCACCAGGTCAAATATTTTGAAAAACGAAGGAACATTTTCGAAATTACACTCATAAAAGAATAGTGTCACAACTACATAAACGTTTGAACAGGGATTTTCAAAACTTCCTTTGTAAACTTTAAAGTGATGTAGGGAACACAAAAAATCAAATTGTATTTGTACAGGGCTATTTGTCCGCAAGCTTTTCCAACTCGATTTGGTAGAGATCGCTGTTTGGCAGTTTGCCAGTCTGAGCAATCATCATTTTAGACGCTGACTTTGTATGGGGTACATGTACTACTTCACAATTGCTGCGATGACTGACAAGCATCTAGTACATGAGGTGTCCTTGGAAACGGACGAGGCGCTGAGATTCTATCGTACCCCATCAGACGTGCAGCAAATCACAAAACGTTTGTACCCTTTATTTCGTGAAATGGAAAATTCCATGGCATGATACAGTCGACAACGATCGACGTGCACTTCTAAATGAAACTCCTCTGCGTTGTCAGGAGTTCATTACTGCTGATGGCCACAACTTTGAGCTCCTATTATGTTACTAAGTGTACAAATACTGTCAAACAGTCAAATAAAGCTAGTAAAATCGTTCAGACACTTGTTGTCTTTAATTTCTGCTCAATAGTGTGCCCTGTTACATTCGAGGGGCACTTGTGGACACATCCCGATGTCAATACGGTTTAATTTTGTGTTCCCTACCTTCCCTTCAAGTTCACACAGAAAGTTTTTAAATGCCTTGTAAGTTTGGTTTGTCGTTCTTCAGCCATTTTTTGCTGCACAGAGAAACGTTTTTACGAAATCGTATTAATAAAAGAACAGTATCAACTCAAAAACACACATTTTAAGTCAAGCCCGCAGGAGGTATACCTGAAAGAGTATTTACCTGAACTAATAGTGTCACAAGTCTGTCTTATGAAAGGAATTTCAGAGAAAATAAACAAATCAGACGTAAAACGAAGATTTTACTTCCTATTACCCAAATACACACTTATATAACGCATTTTGAGGTTACCTTAAAATGTAGTTTATTACCTTTGGAGCGGCGTTTGGCTATTCGAATTGGCGTTGACCAATTATTTATCGTTTTTGAATTGGAATTCATTCTTTGGAATTTCGTTTTACAGTTTATAAATCTCTCAAGAAGATTTGGAGAAAAATTGAGCACTACCTTATTCTTTTACACATAAAAAATATTTAAAATGTAATAAAAAATAATTGGAATTAAGTGATTGAAACATATTTTTGCAAGTGCAATATGATTCTAGGTGAGGTAAGGAAGAAGCCCATTTATATTAAATTAATTTCCTATTGGTAATTGAAATTATATTACCGAATACTATAATCAGTGATAATTAATGCATTTACGAAAAATTTGTGTTTCATTGTACTGATTATTTAATGAGAAGATTCAATGCCAATTCTTGAATTAATATTCAGAAGAATAATTCAGAAAGCCGTTCGTAGCATTTTGAAATTAAAGGTTAACTCTAAAAGATGAACCAAATTCACTCGTCTTTATACTTTTTGATCAGAAACTATTATAAATAACTTCATATATTTATTAAGTCAGGGAAAAATCTGCAAAAATTCTACATTTCTCATACCCAGATGTCCTTTTATAATATGTCATTTTATATATCCTATGCTCACAATTTATTTTCTTATCCAGAAGATACATTTTCCGAAGACAAAATTTAAAATTGAAAAAAAAAAAAAAACTCCAAAAGAAACCAGTAATACAAAGGAAGAGTCGTGGAAAAATCGAAATATCTGTGGATCGTACGGGAAAAGTATGTTAAATTATGCATTTAAAAAGTAATTAGTTAAGAATGGGCAATACATTTCAAATTTTATGTTACATTTAAAAATGTAATTTTTTTTGGACCAGGAAAATTATTAATTTCCAATTTTTGTAGTTGAAGTCTAATTGCTAAGAGCATATATTTAATCAAATTTATTTCATTTGAAATCTGAATTTGTTCAATAGCGTTCCTAATAAATATAAGTGCTCCTTTTAAAAATTTAAATTCAATATGAACCCACATTTTCAAAAATTGGAGTATTGCAATGTTTTACTACATAAGAATATCATGTCATAATGATTTTTCTGTCTAGTTAAATGAGTGATAAGTAAGAATTTCAATTGAATTAATTTGTTTATTACTCTTTTAATTTACATAATTTCCTATTAGTTCCCCTGACCGTGGTTCAAAATTACGTGGTATTGTCCTCGAATCTTTGCCTTCGGGTTTGATCCCGGACCGTTGTCAATAGCCCGTTGTGTTGCTCCAGGGGGACTTTAATTAAATACCTACCTATTAGTTCCGTGAGGATTTCACTTCTTTTACTTAAAAATATAAATGAGTCATTTCCAAAACAGGTCACAAATTAATTTCGCATTATCTGTAGTCATTTAAAGTGTTCTTTACAAAACTAAAATAAAACATGCTTAATACAAGTTGCAGATCTATTGAGAAAATTGTTTTGAATTTTCATTGGTAGGAACTTCAATTCTTCATTCTTTTAGGAACTTCATTGTTCAAGTAGGTCTGTCTTTTGCCTCTTTTGCGGAGAAAAGTTTCCTTATCAATTCTAAAAGTTTTATGCCAATAAATCATTTTAGTTTGCTGGTGCATTTGATAAACTCTAAACATCAATGTACCAGTTCTATTAGATATGTAATCGCAATTATAAATTACAAACAAATTATTTCCCCATCCCCAGAGGGTTGTTCATTCTATGAGTTCCATTATCATAAAATTTCCCAACAAAACTGCAGTAAGATAACTTATGTAGGAGCTTCATTAATTGTGATCAATAGCAGCAGCAAACTACATCAAATCATACAAGTAAGCAGGTAGTTAATTAACGTCACACTGGAGCAGCATAGCCGGCTGGGATCCGGCGACGGTCCGGGATCAATCCGAAGGGAAAGATCTAATAACAACACATAGTTTTGAACGACGGTCAGATTCAACACCTGAGCTGGCACCCCACTCCCCAAACTTCCACATCACGACAACGTGAGGACATTTGAGGCCACGAAGGATTTAGCGTGCACCATCGCCCTTTGTACACGACGGTCTTTGGTTGGATTCGAACTTGCAACCATCCGGTTGCTAATCCATTACTCTTCCAACCGGGCTACTGCGGCCTAGGAACTTTGGAAGTATAAGAAAGAGTGTCCAATCAGAACAGTGTTCAATGGTTGCCATCTCATAAATTCAGCTCATTATTGGGCGTCATCTCGAATGTCCGTGTGCGCGATATGTATTCCTTTGTTTAAATTGAAGAATAGAGATATTTTCAAATGAGTTTTTAATTCATGAAAGCAAAACACATTATCGTATACACTTTTTATAAATACTGGACACAACTACACGATACATTACTATACATTAGTTAGTACTTTGATATTTCCACTCCAGCTTTCAGACGTATTGGGCTATATAGTATGTACGATTTAGAGCTGTTACATATTCATCCCTGAATTGAAAAAATGCACATTTATCCTTTTTAAAAATGGCAGATTTTAACAGTTGCAGTCAGAAGACGGATTTCTATTTTCCTAGAATAAAAATACATTTAATAAATATTGTATTTTCTTTTAGGAATGTTGTTGAATCTTAATTAAACATCAACTCATGGCAGGTATTACGTTTATGCATAACAAACTCTCACGAATAAATGAAGCAAATATTAATAATACATGATTTAAATCATTTTCTGTTCTCCACTTTAAATCTGTTGCAACAACTTTAGAATAGTGACGAAAACATCGAGACAAGAGAAGAGGAAGAAAGGCCAAGAACATCTGAAATGTCTGAAGGAGTAACGAAAGAAGGTGATGGAAAGGATATTCCAGAAAGTGTCAATGAAAGATCGATTGTTTCTCAGGAAAACTCATTACCTACTGAGGTTTGTGGCTTACACTTCATAAAATTTTCATTAGAATTCGGTATCACATTATTCTTTCGAAAAAATAGCTCATATTCAAGTATATGAGTGATAGAAAACCAGCGTGGATTATGTCTCATAAACATTGATCATGAAATCCTGCATTTTTGCATGACAAAAGCATGCATCATCCAGTGTCACATTAGTTCCAGAGATGCCACCTACTATTTCATTGCATACAATGATCATCAATGTTTTTAATATTAGAAGCCAAAGTGAAATAATTTGGAATGCTACATTAACTATTATGGTGTTCAACTAATCAAATACTATAATTGCTTATTACGAAATTTTAAAAATTATAATAACGCTCTTTGAATTTTTGTTTTAAATTGTTTTCATATTATTAATCAATTATGGGAAATTTACATAAGAAATTTTAGTTTCGTTGAAAAAGGATTTTCATTCATAAAAGGATTTGCACATTTTTCCAGAATAATTCAAAAAGTAGAAACCGATCTGAGGATGAACGCCGCTTGAAGAACATCTTCGCTAGGCCTCACTATGCTGGTAATGAAAAAATTATGATTGAAGTAGTTTTTGTGAGAGTGGGCAACTTCGTTGTCATGCGATCTCATACTTGAAGTTTTATCGTAAAACAAAATTTAATTATCATGTCTTATATTATAATGTTATGATTAGTGGTTTAACCAGAAAGGGAGTGGCCTTCTTGTCCCGATTCCGATCCCCTCTCGAAAGTTCCAGTTTTTTATTTTCTGAAACATTACTATGCATAACCAAAAAAGAAAAGACTTTGAGTTGAAAAATCTTGTATTTGATTGATTACCTTGATTAAAAAACACGCGTGCAAATAAGGCTGTCCACGATTCCAAAGCTTCCACTGGCTAGGTATACACAAAATAAATCTCCATATTCATATGTGGTATCTATAAATAAAGTTATAGGTATACACAAATGCCATTTCCATATGTATACATATAATATCTATATTTATAGGCTTATGTAAAATAAATTTTCATTTGAAGTTTTCAATAGGTGTAACTATGCGATTCATGTACACATTCTTCCATTTGAATGTTTATTCATATTAACTAATTTTCATGCTTTTATAAATAGTTCTCTAGAATCTAAATTTTTGTTGTACTTGAACATTTCCCCATAACGTTTTAAGTTAATATTCAAGTTTGTTTGCTTAGCTTTTAATGAAAAATGAAAAAATTAATAGCACGAATCCATACGTATAATCATACATAGAATAATAGGTATATGCAAAATTTTCACTCAAAATTATGTCATTCTTGGGTTGTTGATAGTTGAAGCTTAGACTTTACGGTCATTATTTGCTAGACAAGAGCCAATTACTCATAGTTGAAGATTAAAAGAACGTTTCTCACACACGATATCTATTAATCCAAAAAATTTTAAAGCTGATTTTTGGACTCGATATCAAGTGAAATACCTAAGAAAATACTTTTTGGATGGAGGATTACAGTTATCAAACATGATATCATTAGAAAATTAAATATAGGATATAGAAAATTAAATATAAGATATTGAAAATTAGAAATAGGATTAAGAAGCTAATATCTTTGTTTCATAATTTTTTGTGGATCATGATCTCTCTGTATTTCCATGCAAAAGTTTATTTATGTTAATTATTTTCATGCCTTTTTAAATACTTTCCTGAATCTTGAAACATATTTTTCATTTCTTAAATTTCCCAATACCATATTTTAAAAATTAATATTCAAAATTGTCCTTGCTTAGTTGAAAAGGGAACAGATAGTATATGATTACAAACAATAAAATCACTCTTTAAAATCATTTTTAAGCTTTGATATTACATTAATAATTTTTTAGGTTTACATCAAATATTCAGCTATTACTTCTATTTCTTTTAGAACCTCGTCACCCCATTTTTTCAAGTCCCTTTTGCCGGCATATAAGCCCATTGGCATTTGGACCAAAGAAGCCAAAGTGGTACCAGAGCTTGAGCACTGACAAAGTAATGTATCATCCTTCATGAAAACCTCTATGCATTTATTCTCTCTCTAACCATTCAAAAGTTCTATTACTTCATATCTATCTTCTCTTTGTGTAGCTTTATATCTTCAAGGATATAATTAATTATGTTGTGGTCGGAAGATCAGGGTACTTTCGTTTTGATGATTTCTTGAAATCCCTTCAAGATTTTGACCCTACCATAACACGATCTGAAGTGGTGGAAATACTCCAAGGGATGGAAACTAGTGAATTCGAAGAGCTTGATTTTGGGAAATTTCTATTTCTTTTAGCTTACAAAAACCAAGCAGAGAATTATCCAGGTAAAACTAAGTAACATAACAAAATATGTACCCTAACATTAGAAAATACTAATATTATTAGTAAAGCAAAAGTCATAAAACTGTAGAAGGCTAATCTAATATTCCTTTATGCTTTTCAAAATAATACATTAAAATTCCCATTATCATTACGACGACCTTCACATCTTTATACATCTAGCAATTTATGGTTATCGTTTATGTAAATATTCCATTCTTTTATTGATATCAAATTTAGGAAGTGTAAATACGATTCGGAATGAATAGGTTTTATAAAACAACCCAAATGAAAAATTGATTCTGCATATTATTAGTCTTCATTATTCTGTCTGTGTTAAATGAATTAGTTAACTTACTGGAACAATATCAAAGACGGTATCTTACAAGTCAAAGCAAAGGTAATGTCCAAAGCTCTTGAAATCCGTTTTTTAAAATAAATTAATACAAGTGTGACTCACATTTAGTTGCATTGTGTAAGTCGTCTTGATTTTTCTCTATATAACTCTACTACTTTACTATTAACATGCATATGATTTTTGAGTAAACTTCATTACCGTAATTACTCATTGTAATGACTTTTTTTGTAATGACCAAGGTCTAATGATGACCACAAGCTCCGATAATAACTCTAAACAAGAAGGTCATTGCATTGCAGTAGATTTAAAAATGTTTGAGAAATAATTATATATAAGATATTTTAAAAATAATAAGACATTACTGTCTCGATATGGGTCGGATGCTTTCAGTTTTCAGAATAAAAATAATATTGAAAGCATTCGAAGACTAAACTGAAATACGTTGAAAGTTGCAGATGCTGCGTTACAATTGTCTACTTTATGCAATGATTCAACATCTCAGTAGCTACCGTCTTATTAAATAAAATTAATACTTTTGCAGGTAACATCGAGAAAAGTTTGTCAGCCACCCCAATAACCCCGCGTCAAAGTCTTATCCTGTCTGCCATCTCCTACTACGTATTAATCTCTAGCCCGGAGGATATCGAAAGGTATTACATTCAAAATACACGAAGAAAAGCGACTGTACTACACCACCATATGGAAACAACTAGACTTGAAGGTACATCAAGTAGTTTCATTACTATTGCCAAAATTTTTCCATTAGTAAGCGGGGCCTTCGTGGCTCACTGCGCCAGCAACTTTCGAGTTGTAGACGGCGCAGGTTCGATTCCTGTCAGGTGCATTCCTCCCTGGGTGTATTTCTCTCTGTGTCAGTAAAACTCTCATTGTGCGTGTGTGTTTATTACTTGATATTGTATGTCTTGTGTCTGGTGCAGCATGGTCAAATATGGCCCTTGCGCCATGGGATCCCCAAACCAATCAACCATTAGTGAGCGCATTGGGATTCCTCACTGTGATAGCAACCAGTGAGTTGTAGATGGAGTAGGTTAGGTTCATCTCTGGGAGTATTTCTCTCTTCTGTGCCAGTAAACCTTTCCTTATGTGTGTATGCCCATTGTATGACGTTGTTTTGCGCAGCTTCGCCAATTCTGGCCCCGGTCCATAAAATCCAATCCAACCAACTCTTTAGTTAGCATAGAGCGGAGGGTCTCCGACTTCTCTAAGAAAAAGGTTCTGTATTCAAAATCAACTACGGACGGGGTGTGGCAGTCATGACGTCTCCTATATCCAACAAAAGATTCCAAGTTCGAGGCCATCTGCTGATAAATTAAAAATTTATATAAATTTCTTTGGATTAATTTCAGTAACTTTAATTTCTAGTTTTACAATATTCTTTTACTGTATATAAAATCCGTTGTTAAGACGTTGGCTTTTTGCTATCATTCTGTATTGAGCTTTGTTTGACAGACCAATAAATTTGTCCCAATTTAAAAGTTTACGTTCCTTGCTGCTTCACCGGAGTTCGAAACTAGGTCCAGCCAAAGACAGTCGTGTATACGGGGCTGGTGCACTTTTAATCTGTCGTTGCCTCAAATGTCCTCACGTTAGCTTGGTGTGGAAGTTTGGAGAGTGGGATGCCAGATCAGGTGTTCTCGTCATCTGACCATGATTCAAAATTACGAGGCGTTGTCTTTCCCTTGGGGATTGATCCCGGACCATCGACAATAGCCCGTTGTGTTGCTCCAGTTTGACGTTAATTAATTACCATATCCATCCTTGCTGCTTCACTTAAAATAGCTGTACTCTAAACCGTGGGAACACTTTATGCTCCCTAAATCACATTATATTTTAGTTTCTCTTTCGCTGAAATTCATAAACGCCATGGGCGCCAAAAAGTATTTCGAACAAGGCGATGTTAGATCTGGAACCGACCCCGGTATTCGGTGTCATGTCAAGACAATACTTCCAGGAATGGTAAAGAGTAGGAGAGGAAAGTATAAAAATATAATTCTGAAAGTCAAACAACTGATTTGAAACAAGATGTCGAAATAACTTGAAAAGGGTTATAGGGAGGGCGAAAACTAGGGGTAATTATTCGGGAGGACAAGTAAACCCCAGTTGCTTTACATGTATTTTGCTTATTTAGATTATTATCAATATTGGTATATGTATAATATTTAGTCCTCCTATTGGAGAGTGGCCCGGACCCCACCCATGCAAATATTCGGGCCACTAGGACTTATCGCCCTTGTCTCCTGACACAACAGTCAAACAATCTAATGATGAGGTCGATCTATTCTGTATATTTGGTTATCCATATTATCTACATACTTGTAATACGTACTTATCCATTTAGGGGTTCAAACCTCAACCCTTGTTGGGACCCTAAGGGGTCGGGCCCCGTAGGACTTGGAGCTCCTGGTGCGAGTGGTTAGTTGAAACAACTTATTTGGTTACTCGCTGGCGATAATATTTTAACATTTAGCCCTTCCGTTTTAGGAGACATGTCTATGTAAAATAGCACTCATGGTAAACGTTGAAATTTGGCACTTGTCCATCACCTGACACCCATCTTTTAAACACAAAATCAGCTAAAAAATAACGTCAAGTTCGTTAATATTTGTATTATTGAATTTTGGCACCAACTGGAAATATTAACTGCATCTTCATTTCATTGCTTAACAGATGATGAGTCTTAATGAGATCAAAGCTATTTTCTACCAGTCTTCTCTTCTTACTCTCAGAAAAGATCGTGGTCATCCTTGACCCATGGAGGCTCTCAAATACTATTAAGTTTTTCTGTAGAATGCTCTTACTCCTGATGATTTTAGCTGCAATGGTTAGTTATGATAGATGATCTTATTCGATTGTTGACACCGATCAGTAATGTTGTGCAGTGTAGTAAAAATGGACACGCTTTTACTATAACCATAAGGAAATCGAGCAATAGATACAGATTTGATTGTTATGTTTAACCATTTGAATAAAAAGTCAATTTCATCCACAGGACTTACTGAGAGGCAAATGGAGATAAAGCAGAGGAACGCTTCGAAGAATTTGGGACTTTTGTATTTCCTTACTGGTTTTCCATATGCTCTTCCAGTTCCTTTCGTACCTCGTTTCACTAAAGGGAAATTATACAAAGAGTGGAAGGGAAGCAAGTATTCTACCAAACCAGGTGAGAAAACATTAAATTTTTTTACCAACTACAAGTAATTTATCATATATTTAAAACTTAGTTTTAATGCTATTTCAGATCATATATTCTGAATCAGTGCAATAGAAGGTGGTAATAAAATAAGATTCAGGCTTTTATTTTGCCATTTAAAATGTGTAAGAACTGAATTCCCAGCAGTTTTGAGTGAAAACTATAATTGCAAAACTCAAATAAATTAAATTGACCCCATAATTCACTCTGATTAAAAAAATATCCTACCTTATTTTATTACATTTCTTAGTTACAGCCCGAAGGCAGAATATGGCACATGCAACCTAGAATCTTACTGTATCTGTGTGATTTTTTTTCTAGATCCTTCAGGTCTTCAGCCCCTCCAAGAAAGTAGTTATACTTGCATGTTTATTCTGTGTCCCTTGCGTTTTTGTTTCCAGCCAAAATGACCGTTGCAGACGACAACCTGGAATACACCATTGCTGATACTGATTTTATGACAGAATTGGATTGGAAATTAATCCTGGGTCTACGAAACCACTGTTTACCCTGAGACAAAGGCACAAATGTCTCACTTCACTGTCAGAGACACGACAATCTCGAAGCAATTGAAGATCTTATTAACAATTTTTTTGAAAAAAGGATACAGTTCATTACGAGTACGCTCCTTAGAGACAAAATGTTGTCAATGGATATTACCCGACTGCTATCCATCGTCTTCAGTTTTTAGATGACATAGACTATAATTGGTGTAGCTAGAAACGTCGAATAGTGTGACGACTGAAAGACAACTTTTAGAAGAGCTCATCGAACTTCATTCAGCTATATGTTTTGGACAAATGCGGGTTGAACACTAGATCAGCAGTCTTCCTACTCCCCAAACATAGTTTCATGTGGCTTTTAGCCAATTTCTATGCTGAAGATAACAAAGTAACAAAGGCAAGATTTCAAAAAAGATGAAATCAATGAAAATGCAACCGAAGTACGTTGAGGGGGTCCTGAAAAGTGACGCTGAAACATCGACATTCGACAATAAATAAATTCTACACCGTTATTTATTTATTGTCGAATGGCGCAACGGATATAAATGTATAAATAAAATTAAATCTGCAGTTAAGGGATTCATTCGCTAATTGCCGCTTAGTTTAAATATTCTCGATTTGAGATATGAGGCTACATTCCCCCTAAAATTACACGGAAATGCTCGCCACTCTAATGAAATTCTTCTGCAGTCTGATGACAGAAGGCAATGAGAAATCTGGAAGACCGAAATCAGCGTAGAGAAGAAAATATGAGTGAAAATAAGTTTAGAGTCACAACAGGCCGAACCGCCTTTGAATAAGAGAATGGGATCAAATTGAAGTAGATATTTAATTGTGGTTACATAACTGAGGTATGCTTTTGTCCATTCATTTGATCGGAAATGAGAATTAACATCACTAAAAGCAAACGAAATTCTGTTATATATTTTTGGATAATTTTATTTTACTTAGAGGTGCGAAATCCTTTTATGTGAATATGGTGCCTATATTCAATTATAAACGGATTGAAATAAGATATGAAATGTGAGTAACGACACTTAGCCAATGATAGATGTATGCAATGAGGGAAGTTTATCGCAGATTCTATATACGCAGGTCTTATTTATTTTTTTATAAATTGAAGATCCCAGTCCTCCAAAAACTAAAATAGTTTCACCATCACTGATTGTTATTACGAATACGCATACAGTTAGAGTTTAAATACTTCTTGTAGATCCACCTAAGAATATTCCTTTCCTAAGAATTGTCGCATGACAATTCTTAGGAAAGGTTAGACAAGGAAGTGTTTAACTTATAAATCATTTTCGTTTTCCCTCTATGGTTATTTATATTTGGTTATATTGGTATTTATATTGTGGTTTATAGAAACAGTCCAAAGGAAAACTGCAATTTTGTAAAGGAAAGGACATTACGTTGTTATTTGAAATTTTATATCGAATTCGATATTTATGTATGCAATATGTAAAAGTAATTATTCATGGGATGCAAGATTTTAAAAACACAGATACTAAAATTTTACAGGAACAAATTAAATCTATTTGATGAGATGAGGATTTATTTTTAAAATTGCGTTTAAACACAATTGAGGCATGTATAAAAATTGAAGACGATTTATTGAAAAGAGTGAGTGACAAATTTTTTTTCATTGAAACGAGTGAATTTAATGCTTTATGTTGCTACTAGGTCCGGATTGACCTTTGTCGTTGTTTCTATGAACAAAAATATGGCGCTTTCAATCCTTCCTACCATTTTTTTATATCTCTGCGAGAAAAAAAAATTGAATTTCTGATATATTAGCACTTTCACCTTGCTATCATAAGTCCTCAATTTCGGTATATATCATTGATCTATGGCGTGATGAAATTTCAGGTGATAAATTTCCTGAAAAGTCACAATACCAACCCACTGTACCTATCAAAGAAAAGCGAAGATTAGGTGAAAGATTCAAGTATCGCACGGAAAGGGAAAAAACTGTCAGTGCAATGACTTACGGGAGAATACCGTTGCCTCAAATGCGTTTTCCCTCCAAGATACTGAATCAGTTGAAAGCTGGAGGATACACAGTTGAACTCAAAGATTACATAATGGAAAAAGTAAGTTCTTCATTTCGGAGAAAGGTTTTGTCGGTGAGAGTAAACGTTGCCACCTTTGGAAAAATGGTGAATAAATCTAAACACCGTAGCCTTACAAGTGATTTCAATGAGAGAAGAAACCCGAAAGACAAAATTTTCAAAATATAAGTGTTTTTAGCTTTTCTGAATAAGTGGTCACTTGTGAAGTCCACTTTGTTATTTTTTCCTTTCATGAAGTTGGGGCCGCCGTAGCCTGGTTGGAAGAGTAACGGATTAGCAACCGGAGGGTTTCGAGTTTGAATTCAACCAAAGACCGTCGTCTGCTGGTGCATGTTAAATCTGTCGTGGCCTCAAATGTCCTCACATTTGCGTGGTGTGGAAGTTTGGAGAGTGGGGTGCCAGCTAAGGTGTTGCATCGTCATCTGAATGTTATTCAAAATTAAGGTGGTGTTGTCCTCGGAACTTTCCATTTGGGATTGATCCCGGACCATCACCAATAACCCGTTGTGTTTCTCCAGTGTGACGTTAATTAAAATACCTAGCTACCTTTCACGAAGTTAAATTTCCTCCTGAGAAACACTTTTGGCGAGTTTAGCTTAGGGAATAGAATTTTTCCCCTTCGTTTTCTCGGAACCTTTTTTCGATAAAAGGTGTTTCACTTTTAACGCAACGATATAGGATGTTGGCATAGTAACTCAGCGCTTTGATCGGGTTGAATTAGTGTCATGCAGATTAAAAGTTATCCGAATTCCATTGCTCCTCTCTTTCATAGAAAAATGTAGAGATTTAATATCCTGTAAAAGAGTCTTAATACTTCGAACTGGACGTTTACACAATTTTCCGCGATTAACTCTCTACTTGCAAGTATATGTGGCAATATCCCGAAAGGAGAGATTCTCTGAAATACATCCTATTTAACCCTCTGAGCGTCACGAAATTTCTGAGAAGAGTAGTATTGCTTTTCTCCCCACAGCACACATGGCTAAATAAACATCTATTGGTTCAGCCTTTAGGAAAGTTATTTTGGTCCTTTCCTTATAATAGAGGGCCTTGGTAGCCCGGTTGAAAGAGTAGCGGATTAGCAACCGGAGGGTTGCAAGTTTGAAACTCTATCCAACCAAAAACCGTCGTGTACGGAGGGGCTGGTGCAGGTTAAATCTGTCGTGGCCTCAAATCTTTCCACGTTGGCATGGCATGGAAGTTTGGAGAGTAGGGTGCCAACTCTGGTGCTGACCTCATCATCTGATCGTGGGTCAAAATTATGAGTTGTCCTCGACTCTTTCCCTTTGGGATTGATCTGGACCGTCTCACCCTTTGTGTTGCCCAGTACGACGTTAATTTATTCAACTACCTACCTACCTTTGAATAGAATCCTTTGAAAATATTCTATTGCTCCTTTCCTTGGAATTGAATCATTTGAAAGAATTTTATTGCTCCTTTCCTTGGAATGGAATTCTTCGGAGTGTTTCTATTGTTGCTTTACTTAGAATAAAGTCCTTTGGAAAGATTATTTGGTCCTTTTCTTATAATAGAATTCTTTGGAAAGATTATATTGATACTTTCCTCAGAAAATGATCTTTCGTAAGACTGTATCGGTCATATTCCCTAAAAATAGAATCATTTGAAAAGATATTATTGGTCAAGAAAGTCAGATTGGTTGCTTTTAGATTTTAAGGCGCAAGGTCCATATTTGGCCAAACTGTGACAAACACAAAGTCAAATAAAAAATGTGAAAGGGGGAAAAGAGAGGCATTGGGAATACAGTAGTGGAATGAAAGCAGTAAAAGATCTCTTGGGTATCCCGAGAACGCGACCCCCATGCTTACTAAAGACAATAAACCTCATGAGAAATGAACAGATCACAAGAATACCTCGGGAACGTGAAGCCTGTATACACCTAAAGGGTATTGGGTATTTCAATTAACGTCACACTGGAGCAACACAATGGGCTATTGGTGACGGTCCGGGATCAATCCCAAAGGGAAAGATCCGAGGACAACACCACGTAATTTTGAACCACGGTCAGATGACGAGGCAACACCTGAGCTGGCACCCCACTCTCCAAACTTCCACACCACGCCAACGTGAGGACATTTGAGGCCACGACAGATTTAACGTGCACCAGCCCCCTTTGTACACGACGGTGTTTGGCTGGATTCGAACTCGCAACCCTTCGGTTGCTAGTTCGTTACTCTTCCAACCGGGCCACCGCGGCCTACACCTAAAGGATGTGCCCCAGAGGGCCAAGGAAGATTGCAGGTTTCAAGGTGGAATTATGCGTGTGAATCCCTCAGAGGCTTAAAATCACTGTTCATTTCTCATTCGAGTTCCCAGGTATCTAGTTACTATTAATTCAACATCAGTGTATTTTCCCGCGAACATAATCTCTAAATTTGATTATCTTGCACAGCTTCCCCGTCCTGCCCGCACATACATAGTCCAGCTTCCGCAAGTTGGCAGTCAAGTCATGTGGTTTTGAACAAGCTTATTTGTGAAATTAGTCTGGTGGTGATGTATGCAAAGCGATTCCGCAATTGGCACCTTTAGCGCTGATTTTGGTGCTAAGTTTATCGTTGGATGCCGAAAACGATAGCAGTGATAACGCGTTGAAGGGGGAAAGCCATCCACGGCGATCGCCATTTATGCTTTTGCGTTTGGTAGCCTTCTTCTAACGAGCCTTCACACTTTTCCTTAATCGAATGACCTAAGGTCGATTACTTTCTCATCGGAATCATACTTTTCTCTCTCGTGTTCCAACTTTCAAACTTTCATGATGCTGGGATGTCTATGACGTCGGAGGAAGTTTTGAGACATACACCTTGTGTACTGACTATCTAACCGTTCCATGTTTATTTGGAGTTCCATCAATATCATCAGTGAGCCTATCATTTCCACAACACAAAGCTTGTAAAAGGCGTGAGCAACTTATGAAATCTGTGACTTGTTTTCATCTCTTGAATGCATATCTATTTGTAACAACTTAAATGTGTCAAAAAATTTAGAAAGGAAATAAGGAAGGTTCTCAGAATGCATCAAAGGATTTTATGTCGTTTTTAGATACAGTCTCGAAACGGGCTTTCCAACAGCCTCGTTTCATAAAAAGAAATAGATAAGGATTATAGATGATAGATAGACCATATAAGCAAAAGGAAGATATTTATAACAGTTACATAACTCAGATAAGTCGTTATTTAGAAGAAAAGGTTTTCATTTTATTATATTTTTTAAATTTTATCGTTTTTAATAGCTTTATTTTGTTTAACTAAATTTTTGTTCCTTGGTCTACTTGAAGGCTAAGGAAGCAGATCAAGAATTCAGAAAGAGATTAAAAGAGGCAGCAGTACTGTGTGCACAACATAATTTGAAGCCTATACTTCGCCAAGGATTTCCAACGACGATAGGAAGAGATAATTTCATGGAAGTGAGTTAAAAAAGCGTTGGTGGTCTATTAATTACGTGACCATTTTACTGCAAAGAAATTATAAATTTGGCTTGTTAATACAAATGTAAGATCACAGATCAAACTCCTATTTCAATCGGGATGACTTTTCTGATAATTTTCGTTTATCTCTAGTGAAGCCACAAAGGAGAGAAAATCCTCCCTTAAGGATGGGAACATGCATCTGAATTTATTTCACGTGTACTAAAAGTGAAATTATGAATTCAATTTCAAACTGCCCTAAGACCAAGTTTAGCATAGTTACTTTTAAACAAATTAAAGATACTGAAATAGGCCAAATTTATAATAATAAAAAACTCCCTGTAAAAGTATAAGTCATGGATCGAATTCACTACTATATTCATCGTGATAACAAGAGTAAAAAATTCAGCACACATAATTATATGGTTTCCCAAGGGAACCGTTGTGGTTGGAGTCTTTATACAACTTTTAAACCGATGTTATACTTTACAATATCGTTACCACCACGCCAAGGCACGAATATATAGAATTGATGTTTCTATAAAATCGAGTTCAAAAATTTGATGCTTCGGAAAACTCGAGTTACAACTCAAAAATTGTTTTCTCATGAAAATCGGCATTTCAAGTAAGAATCAAGATGATTCGTAACTTTGTCATAGTATAAAACTTGAAATGCTGACTCGGAAAATACAGTTTGGTGCAAATCACCGAAATACAGATTCGTGCCTTTGGCGTGGTAGTAACGATATTATGTCTTGAGAGGGTTAAAGTCGATTAATCCTCATTTTGAGAAACAAAAGGTTTTACTAGAATTGTAATAAATTCCTGGCAGCAAATTTGTGCGGGGAACCAATTGAATATTAATATGGGGTTTGATTAAATGTAATTGTGGAAAAAAAATTGCCTAAATTTTATGTTTGCTTTAACTTTCAACTGAAAATGACTTGCACCATAGTGCAAGTTAATAATTATAATTTTTGAGGTTGATAAAAAAGTGAAAAACTGCCAATGAAAACATGTACTTAATTTATTTTGAACACATTTATATGGGGATAATGCAATTTAATATTGAACATTCACAGAAACAATTTTTTTTCATGGATTTTCTTCAATGAACTCTAAGGGTCCCATATCTTTAATCTCTTCGGTGACTTGAGTTTTCAAGTTTTGAAAAAATGCTTGGTGAATCGGTGGTATGTAAGGAAGGAGATCAAGCATGCCTTTTTTTTAACCTGGGGCCCGTGGTCGATGGTAGAGGTTTTCTTGAGGCACATGTCTAAAAGAAAGTGGTCTTCCTATGTTAGGAGGTTTGAAATTCGGGGATGAAAACGGAAATTGTTCCTGAAGTGTTATTTATAATACAGGATGTATGGATTTCATTTGTTTTACTTACATGCCCATATTATGCTACAATCTAGTGGCGAACTATTGAAGCTGTGACTTAATTCACTTTTTCTTTCAACAGTTTAGCAGTTCTAGATTGCATTTCTGGACTTAAGTCAGAATTGTTGAAAATGTGACTTATATCACTCTGATTTTAATCCCCTGATATTATAATGATAGTGTGACTACGAAACCGACTGATTTTTAGTTTATGTTTTAAAAATGAGAGATGAATTCACATCGGGCCTCCCACTTAGCCAGTCATCTAACCTAGTACCATCAACCTTCTTATGAAGTAGACGGAGTATGTGCGCGAAGCTTCATGCTATTTTCCAGAATGTTTTTGGGAGGAATCACGAATCGTATAACGTAAGACTATTTATTGACTGGTTCATGCGATTTTCGAGCGTGATTAAAAACACTAGTTTGCGCTTCGATAGCCTAAGTTGATTCCCAAGCCCATGTGACCAACACTTCTGAAATCTTACACGACAGCTAGTCTGCCCACATGTTCCATCTATTTTATTAGAAGGTTGATGCCTGATTCTTCATCTAATTTAATTCTGCGATCAGGAGTCAAATGTGATCCACACGGGTCATTATTATCACAATTATGTGCGGGGACTTCTATATTTAAAGTAAAGAACATTTTATTGCAACTTTTTGGTAACATGCTTCATTCTTTTTCAGTGCTACAAGAGGTATTTTCCTCTTAAAGTAAGTGAAGTGGAAAACTATTCTCTCTGGGTGAAGCCCGTTGGATACAGGGCATCAAATGCTGGACGGCCATTGTACCCAGACAGAATTGCGTTCGGAAGAAAAGCACAATAGAGATACAATATCTGCCATTGGTTAAAACTAAACACATCAGCTGTGGGTCACGGAAATATCACAGGATATCATATGCATATAATTATTTAATACTCATTGCAAAAATAAATTTTAATTTTTATAGCTCGACAGAGTGGACTCTTTTGGTTTCTGAACAAGTCAAAAAGATCCTTGAAAGTCACATCTCGAATGAAAGCGTCACGTTGGCGTGGTGTGGAAGTTTGGAGAGTGGGGTGCCAGCTCAGGTGTGACATCGTCATCTGACCGTGATTCAAAATTACGTGTTGCTGTCCTCGATCTTTCCCTTCGGGTTTGTTCCCGGACCGTCGTCAATAGTCCGTTGTGTTGCTCAAGTGCGACGTTAATTGAAATACATACCTACCTACCTCGAATGAAAACGGTGCCAAACATTTTACTTTCGATTCTTTCCTTTTATACCAGTATTTACCTATTTTTAAATAGGCGCTGTTTTCTTTCATTTTATTGAACTGAATTGTAACTTTATGAACGATTCTGCTATCTTTATCAAAACTTGTGTGTGGTACTTAAATGTACGTTTGTGTTCATAATCAGTGATGGCCGTGGTAGCTCAGTTGGAAGAGTATTGGATTAGCAATCGGAGGATTCCGAGTTCGAAACTTGATCCAACCAAAGACCGTCGTGTATGTGGGAGCTGGTGCACGTCAAATCTGTAGTGGCCTCAAATGTGCTTCTAATCTTCTAAGTCCTCCCCATTGGTAGGTGGGTGAAATTTGTAGCGGGTCGTATTTTCGTTGGCCCCCCCTCACCCAGAGGGGGAAAGAAGCCAACCCACGAAACCACTTGGTTAGCGAGTTTGCATGGTAAAATGTTACAGTCGTCGTATTGGGAATAATGATCACCGTATTAAATTCCAGCTTGACTTCCACACACAAGGAAAGTTTTCTGACACATAAGAGCATATAATATTCATATAGAGCTTAACACAAATACGCTCAAGGTAAGTTGCAGGAATCGAACCAGCGCTGCCTACTACTCGCAGGTTGCAAACACAGTGGTCAAACCATTGGATTGGATTTTATGGTGCAAGGCAAGCTGTGCCGTGCAATGAGCCACTCAGTAAGAAAAGGTAGGTAGGTAGTATTTTAATTAACGTCACACTGGAGCAACACAACGGGCTATTGGTGACGGTCCGGGATCAATCCCAAAGGGAAAGATCCGAGGACAACACCACGTAACTTTGAACCAAGGTCAGGTGACGAGGCAACACCGGAGCTGGCATCCCACTCTCCACTCTCCAACAGTAAGAAAAAGAGACAATGGAGGAGAAAGGTGGATGGGGACACAATGGATTGTAAAATCGTTATTTCAGTTCCATCAAGTATAGTCCTGTGGTATGAGAGGGTTTTACTGCAAAGTTAAATCCAGAGTTTGGTTGGTTGTGTTTTATGATGCAAAGGCCATATTTGGTCATGTTGTGCCAAACAAATTTTTCTGACACAGAAGAGAGAAATGCACTCAGGGTAAGTTACAGCAATCGAATTTGCGCTGCCTACAACATGCAGGTCTCTAGCGCAGCGGGCAAGCAAACTCACTAAGCCATAGAAGAAATTGCCAGAAAAGGAGGGGAGAAGTGGACGGGAGGACACAACGGTAATTAATTAATGGCATACTGGAGCAACACAACGGGCTATTGGCGACGGCTCGGGATTAAATTTGAAGGAACAGATCCGAGGACAATTCCATGTAATTTTGAACCAAGGTCAGATTGCAAGGTCACACCTGAGCTGACACCCCGCTCTCCAAACTTCCACACCACGCGAACGGTAGGTATTTAATCAACGTCCCACTGGAGCAACACAAAGGGCTATTGGTGACTGTCCGGGATCAATCCCAAAGGGAAAGATCCACACCACGCCAGTGGAGGACACAAAGGATTGCAAACCGTCAATTCAGTTCCTCACAGTTCTATGGTTATGATTGGGGATTTCTGAAAAGCTATATGTAGACACAAGTGTTTTGGTAACCTGTTTCATAATTTGTGGCGGTATTTGGCATGTTAATTTTATCTTTGTGCAAAAAATTGCGTAAAATATGTATTAAAGTTACGTCAAATGCGATTTCAGCATGTCGTTGAAAATAAAAATTAGCACCGAACGCCAAATGACATTAGATGAAATAGTTTTTAACCGGAAGTATGTTTTCTTCTAAGGTGTTTTTCTTATGCTTCTATTAAAAACTCCTCATACTTAATCAGTACATAAAATTCAACAAGAGATTTGGAAATATATTAAACCAACCCATTTAGCGTAGCCTTAAGTTTCTGTGTATTTTTAGTTTTAACAGTTATCGCCTGAAATTATGTAAAGTGTGTACACATCTCTGGAATGAAAACTATAATTTATGTTTATAACTGTATCAATAGTTTTAACAATTTGGGAACTTATGCATTTCAGGACAATTTTAAGCGTATATATCACGTGACAACTCAATCTCAGTGCACTGGCTTACTCTATTTCGTTGGCGCTCTTAATTTTGCCCCTTTTTTACAGGGTACACTTAGATTTGGTTGTGATTGGTTCCGTATTTTCTAATCCTTTATCACTCTCCTCCAATTTAACACGCCATGCTCTTTCTCGCCAAAACGTGCACTGAAAACTGGGTAGAGCTGCGTGTCAATGTTCTAAAATACCACCCGTCTGAAATTATTGTATCAAGTTTAGGTATTCAAAATCGGCAACTGTGTGTAACATAGTTTGCTCAAAAAATTGTTCTATTTCTGTTTAAATATGGTTGTCTTGTTATACACATTTAGCGTAGCCTTAAGTTTCTGTGTATTTTTAGTTTTAACAGTTATCGCCTGAAATTATGTAAAGTGTGTACACAACGTGGGAATCTTTATTGTTATTATTTTCTCAATATTTTATATGTAACTTTTTAACGTACACCATGGCAGCGTCGGAGACGGTGAGTCCGGATCCCATCGTTTCAGTGGTTGGTAAGTAATGTTATTTGTTAACTATTTACTCATGCTAAATAAATTTTAATATGAAACAAACTTACGATTATTTATTGTATGTGGGATCTCATTTTAATGATAAATTTCTGGCTGGATCGTTGCCATAAGTGTAAACTTAAAATCAAATGTTTATTATGTTTGATTAAATTTAATTTTATAGATTACTTTATGTATAATAAGGTTATGATTATTTTTCTCAAAATCGTTGCAAAGTTTTCGATCGCTCTGGAATTTAAAATACTTATGATAAAATTTCTGTCTTTTGAGAGATGTAATTATTTATTTCTGAAATTACACCTAAACAAGTCTCCTGGGTTTGGGTAAAAGGAATTAATCCTGACATTTGATGGGTTCAAAGGAGTCAAGTACATCATAATTTAAAAAATATGCTTAAAATAAAAATTAATCGAATCTACAAATCTGAATTACAATTATTTGTAACATGTCATGCTTCTTTTTCTTCCTGAATATTTGTGAAAAAGAGAAGTATTCAAATTAAGATTCTGTGAAGTAGCTATTTTGACTTAACCTCTTGCACTGACATGGAAGAAGTGTGAGCTTTTATGATTTAAACACATAATTATAATATAGTTGCTGAAAAAGCTTTATATGTTGGATTTTCACAATTTGTTGTGGGGCCCGCTGTGACTGAGTGGCTATGTCCACTGCACTAGCAGCCTTCGAGTTTTAGGTGGCACAGGTTTGATTCCTCCCTGAATGTATTTCTCTTCTGTATCAGTAAAACTCATTGTGTATATGCCTATTACTTGATGTTGTGTGTCTTGTGTCTGGCAGAGTTGGCCAAATGTGGCCCTTGCGCCATAAAACCCTCAAATCAACCACAATTCATTGTGTGTTTAAAAAATCTTATATTTTGACAAAATGTTTTGTAGGAATTGAATTGTTTCATTGGTACAATGTTAAAGCATTTTACCTATGCAAGTGAAATTAATATTTGTGAGGTTAAAAGGATAAATCATGTCTTATAAAAATACAATGATAATCTCTATTGTATACATTCAAAACTTCCTTTTGATGACTCCCAGAAAAATTTTAATGCAATCAGTCAACCTGTGTTTTGAATCATGAATAGTAAAATAATAGCAAATTTGGTAAAATTTGCTGTTTTGCTTGCCAAATTTTTAGCAGGTCTTTAATGTATTCAAATACCTTAACTGATCCATTGCATTTTCAATAAATATCAGGGTACTTAAATCAGCTACTGACATGCACTCAAAATCATCAACTTCCTGTTACTCGATTGGTGCTCGGTTCTTTGATTTTAGTTTTTGTTTGATTTCCTCTAAACTATTAAACTTTCATGTGTTTTGATAGTATTTAGTTTGTTTCATGAGCAAGAATGATCTTTTTCACTCTATTTTGCAAATATGAGCTGTTTTCTATTATGTATTAAATTTTTGGGTACAGCTTCGATATGACTTTTCTGTCAACACTTTTGGTGCTTTTTATGTCACCAAGGAAGAATTTCTTAGAAAAAACACCATTAAGGCTTAATGGAAAATTAAAAAATTAATTAAAAGAATTTTAAAAATAAAAAAATCCACATAACAAATTATCCTTACAGCTAGTAAAGTATTTACATCAATGAAAAGATCTTTACTTTTCTAAAATATAGTTAAAAGTTTGTCCAAGTTATGTAATTTTTTAGTTTTAAGTATAATTTAATCAGGCTATATAATATAAATATTATAAAAGATCACATTAATTCTAGCTAGAGTTATTTAGGCATGATAAAATAAAAAGGTAATAATTAGCAAAAATTAATAAGAGATATTCAAATAATCACAGTATTGCTATAATCCTAGCAAAGCCGGATTACTTTTGCCTATCAGAACTTGCTACAAAAAGCATGCTAAAAAATACACCAATCGCATTCCCACAAAATTACATCAAACAACCAATTTTTGTCTTACAACATTCCTAACATCGTACTGATCTCGTGACTCCAGCTCTTATGATAATGTCCAGACTAAAAAATGTCGGTTTTCACATATATTTGAATTGATTTTCATTTTAAAAATACAAATTTACATTTTATTTGGTAACTGCTAGGATCTGGAAAGCAGACAAGGCAATTAAACCTGTTACAGTGTTTCATTACAGTAAAAACATGTAAAATATAAGGTAGTAATTCATATTGTTGCAGGAATGAGTATAAATTATAATAATCAGAAGAGCTTTTTCACAGTATATATTACTCACATTATATAGTACTCACATTCCACCATTCTGTTAATTTTTTTCGAAAACTGAAGATGTTCTATTTCCCAAACATTAAGTAATACTATCCTTCAGAATACTAGATGGCTATTACATAGTAAAGTAACATTTTTAACAAAATGGGTTGATATTTTGCATCAAATTCTAAAGTAACATTTTAAATTACCTATTCAACAAAAAGTTCATTTTCTCTGTATCCTTTGGAACCAAGTTTAATCTTTGAATGTGGATATGGCAGCCAAGTTTGCATCTTTGCAACAACACTAACCATTACCATTTGGCAGTGGCTTGGCAACCAAGAATTTTAATTTTGCCAAGTTTGCACAATTCAGACTTGACAAGAATTGGTGTGAAGTGAACTTTGCAGGGCCTTTGTAAGTTTAAAAAACTGAAGGTTACTTGAATTGGAGCAGTGGTCATTGATATTTCCTATGTATAAATTTTTTACATGCCTGTAAACTTGCACTTGTAACTTGAGACATGCAGTACTGGGAACTTATAAGATTATCTAGTTCTAAATCATTGCTAAGTGTCTACACCTTCTCAAGTAATACGTTTTACGGGTGTGCAGTGTCATGAGTATGTCTCTGAATGATGTCTGAAATTGATTGACATGGAGGTTTTGAAATGTCTGTTATTCATTTTCATCCTTGAGTAATCCAAAAATTTCATATGGCTCGGTGGGTTTGCCCCCTGCGACTTGTTGGCAACAGAGATTTGATTCCTGTAATTTACCCTGGTTGTATTTTCTCTTCTATATCAGTGAAACTTTCCTTGTGTGTATATGTCCATTAGTTGACTTTATATCTCTGTTTGGACCACCTTGACCAAATATGGCCCTTGTACCATAAAAATTCCAACCAACCAGAAATTTCGTATTTTCATTTTTTGGGTTTGACAAGTTCAATACAGGTAAAATCTATTACCATCAACTTTTTTATGTATCATAATTTTTACCAAAATCATCCCATTCATTCTTCATACACAAACTTCTCAATTTCCTCTCATTCTGTTAGCAACTTTTTCATTAATGGATTATCCATTCAGAGTTTCTATCCAATCTTTTTACAGCTGAGATTTTTCAAATTTAAAAGCATTGCATTATGTTTCTCATCACTGAAGTGGTCATTTTATTATGTGTACAAACTCTGAAACTTTTGGATTCATTATCATTAGTTCTCCAAAACATTCACTGATGTTTACCATTTTGGAGTGACTCCTATAAATATCTGTTTGGTATAACTGTTCTCTGAAAGCATCCAGGACATAATGCAGAATGAATGGTACTATAACCTGGAGTTAGGAAATTGACAACATACTCCAGTGCATTCAACTATTGCTCTGTGACTTTATATTTTACATGGTAGACTGACATTATTTTAAAACGACTGCATATTGGTATTCCTGTATCCCACAGACACTTGCTTGTTTGTGAAAATGTTCTCTTTGCACTTGCCAGCAATCTGTCTTGTTGATATAATAACTTCCTGTTCTGATTGTAAACATTTTTATCACTTATTTTAATATATTCTTGCATACTTTGCCACTTCTGTTGTTTGATCCTCTGCACTCAGCTATTTTTATAATTTTATGTTTCACAGAATTTTTCGTATGGAATTATTATTCTACTTTTAACCTGTGCAAGGATGGTGATTTAACTGCATTGCTTGATTTTAACTCATCTGATAATCTGTTTTTATACAAAGTTTTAAATACCTCCAGATTTTTGTTTTTAGTACTCCATTTTAACTCACCCTGTGTATTTTTAGCTCTTATACATAAGGTATTTTTACTTTATTTCGTGCAATAGTTTTATCTAATGTTTTGTACAGTTTGTCTGGTTTTGGTCATGTTATAAAATGCAAAATGATCTTGCAGGTAATGTAGGTTTTCTTGATTTAGTTTCTAAATATTACTGGTCAAGGATTATATATTAAGGAGTTAAATTTAAATATTCTCTCTCAATCATGTAAAAGTGCATGAAAGAGTACAATCAAAGAAAATAGTTGTCATTTCCATTGGTTTACGGAAAAAGAAATAAAAAAGATTTATAGTATATAAAATTTCTAAATTTGTAGTCCATCCACTATGTCCATTGGAATATTTTTATTAAAAATTTGTAAGTATTTGACTTGTATTGGATTGTACAAGTTGGGAAGAATAATAGCTTGTCAACTATTAAATCTGTTTAAATATCTGTTTTTAAATGAAAAATACTTAAGTGAAACATTTTATGTGTGTTCTTTTTATAATTCAATGTGAATATTTGACCATTTTTGTAATTTTAGAAACTCCTTGTACTGAAACCCCTAAAGAAAGTTCGTTAGAAAATTTAATGGATAAATTGAGAGCAAAATCTGGTCAATTTAGGTCATGGCTTGAGATGTCAAAGTCATTGAGAGTAGCTATTACGGTAAGTTGTTCTCATTCTCATTTATTCTGTAACTAGCAGAATATTATCCAGTATCGCTCGGGTTAAATGATGAACCTAAGGAGAAGTCTTGCACTCAGTTTTCCTATTAATAATTTTTGACTTGTGGCACTCTTCTACCAGGTACTTCTACTTATGATTATGTTGTAAAACAGGTTATTAACCAAAATCTAGATGGATTTTACAGACAGTATTAGCTCATTCATTGGTGTTGAAAGTGATGATCAATGGGCTAGTATTGGTTTCTGATTGTTTTTCATGTGTACTTTTTACTTGTTCTTTTGTGATAATAAGGTGAACATATTTTAGAGCTACAATTAACATAGTTCAATTTTCTGATTATAGAAATTTCTTAGTGCCAATTATATTATAAAGAAGAAAAAGTCTAAAATCTTTTAAGCAAATTTTGTGCCACAACTTCTATGTTAAGACCCAAAAATTATCTTGATCTTTACCATCCTAGTTGCAGTGTTGTCTTTAACTTTTGAATTCGGACAACTTTTGTTTTTATCATTGTAAGCATCATATGTTCTATCCTATAGAAATGATTGTTTATAAAATGTACCCAAATGTAAAATTGCTCTTGTTAAACTATTAATCCTTTGATTAGTTTTTACATTCCTTATTCCTACTTTTATCTGACATTAGAAAATTTCTTTTAAACTTTTTTTAGAAATTTTTCTCTTGACATATTAACAAATCTCATCGTTTGATTTCTACAACCCTTATTTAAAAATTAAGGGAAATAAAGAAACCCAAGAAAAAATTAGAGATGAAGAAAGCAAAGCTTAATGTGTATATGTGAATATTTTACTGGACACAACTACATGCAAAATCATCTATACCTAATTGGCTTGTCAGACTCTCTATATTGTCCTCTGTGTGGTCTTTTGGACATGTCAGTAACCCACCCAATAGTTGCCTTGGTCTCACTGTCGCAGTGAATAATACTGCTGATAGAGTTTTATTTCTGTTTCAAGACTATATGGGCAGACAGAGACTTATAGTAAAAAGTCTCAGATCTTGCATAGAGGGATAAAAAATATGTGAAATTAATTTCATCTTTCAGGAAAAACGGCACCTCATGAATAGTGGAGACAGATCACATCTTCAGAAAGTATTAGATACTTTACAAAAGTCAATAAAAGGTAGTATGAATTTCTCTCAAGATGAATTTCTTATGATTTATTTTGTCTATATGTTTCATCATTTTCTATAATGTTTGTTTTCAGTAACTTCACTACAGTCTATGGTTGAGAGATTGGAGAGTATAAGTCGGCAAGTTCAGGGGTAAGTAATAATTTCTTATTTCCTAAAATGACCTTTCCTTGAATCTTCAGGGTGTACATAAAGGGTGTTTCAACATCAGGATGTGATAACTGGAATTTTGTTCTCTTTGGAATATGTATTGACACACAGTTGGAAATGTTTATGTGATGACAAGTTGTGAATTGTTTTTAATAACCTGTCCATTTTTAACTTGCACATCTAAAATATTTCTTGTTAACTATTCTCTTTTTTCACTCTTTTAGATTCTGCCATTCAAAATGTAAAAATAAGCAAATTAAATACTATTTTTCTAAATATGAATGTTCAAGTCACAAAATATTTTGATGTAAATAGTTGCAAGTCATGCACATATATTAGCATCAAATGCTGGTCAGTATGAAATACAATAAATTTTTTTAAAAATATTTGCTCAAGTCTGTTTTTTTTCAGGGTGCGTTTCTCAAACAGATGTCCTACTCCTGAACTATATATTTACAATGACATGTTCTACGTTGAAATTATACTAGAGCCAACTGGTGCTGTTAAAGATGTTAAAATTAATCATCAGGCTGATCCAACAGTAACAATGGTAAAGAACTTACAATTTATTTGATCAACATTGTGTATGTTTAAATTTAAATGTTATGGAAGAAAAAGTATTCGTCTTTGACTTTTAAAATCAACTTCACCTGGCTTTGGTGTTTACCTTAGGAGATCTTTGTACGATTATTATAACTGATCATGATTATTACTGAACTAGCAAAATTACTTGATCTTACTTGGGTTGAATTGGCTTACTGTAGTTTGAAAAAATGACCAGAATAATCACTTTTTTCTTTAGAAAATTGTCAACATCACTTAAGTCCAGAAAAATATTCTTTAAAAATTACATTCTTATAATTTCTACAACTTAGATGCAAACCATCCATATTATATATTTCACATATTTCAAAAATGTCTTAGTTTGGATTTTTCTATCATTAACATTTTTTCAATATCAGCAAAGTTTCATTTAAAATTTGCTTTATTCTAAATCGCATGCAGTTTTAAATTCAGTCCTTCGTGAGGTTTTTGTTGCCTGTGATGAATAGGAATTACAATTTATTAAAAATATAAATATTAAATTTACAACCACAGAAAACGAGAGAAATAAAACTTCAGTCGGTAGAGAAAATGCTGTTCTGAAGATTCTTTTTTTTATCTCATGATCTTGTATAGTAACCACAACTTTCAACTAAAAGCAGAACAAAATTAAAATCAGAAATTAACTCCAAGCAAAAAAAATCAGAACTACATGTGGTTAACAAACATGAATTTTCGTTTTGTTGAGCACATGCTACACCTTAAGGTACTTTTTCAATTCAGATTCAGTTTTGAGTGCAAACCATGTAACTGTCTAGTATGGGAATTTTGTTACTTGCTTATTGAGTTCAACTTTCAATAAAACTGTAATTTTATTTGAAACATGGAAAAGAAATGCAAGTTTTACTGACTTTAAAATCATTTTATAAGGAGATCTATGTTAAAATCTTTAAATACTTTGAATAAATTTGATCTGCTATCACTCTTGGCTCAAAAGTTTTTGTTCGTTTTACTTTGTATAAAAAGGAATTCTGCAATGTGTGTTACATCAAGGACGTTTGAGGAAAGTTGGTCAAAATGTACACAAAATGGCATCCAGAAATAAACATACATCTTCAATGGACTTTAAATAACTAATCTCTGCCAAGTATGTCATCTGTCCCAAATATTCAGAAATAGTTTACAATTTGAAAAATAATAAGTAAAGTATTACAATTTAAATTTCATAAAAATAATTTTTGAAAAAATTTCTTTTTCATCAGTACTGTTAAAACAATCCAAGTAATGGCAATGCTCAATATACATTCCAGCTTCTCCAAAACTGCCAAATTGAGGTTGGTTTAAGTATAGTTATTAAGCTGTTTTACCATGAAACTTGCCTAAATATATAATCCAAGGAAATTCGAATTATGTATATTCTAATTTAATATATGTAGGATAAAATTATAACATTTTATGAAAATGTATTGTATAAGTTTTATTTGATACTTGCACAAACCCAGACATAATGGATAGACAGATAAAATGACACAGCAAAGTTCAGTAATTAAATATTAAATAACAGTAAGTACTCACAGCATGCAAAGTTTCATGAAAATATACCCAGCTATTTGGACACAGTGTGGATACACACATAGACGCCAAATGCAGAAACCATTGATTTTCTATTAGAATGACCCAAAACGGATACATAACTTGAAATGGGATGAAAATATTCAATGTACAACACTCAATTTATATATTACAAATTAAAATAATTAAGTCATGTACAAAGTACTTTTTTCATAATTTAGCTCATTTTGTCATTTAATGCTTGGTAGAGGGCTAAAGACGTAAATAAAAATCTTTTAAATAATGCAGATATTTATTTAAGGTAAGGCAACTTTTCTACCTTATTGCAAAAGTGATTAAAAAAATTTCATCCCACCATAGTGTACATTTTGATCAACTTTTCTCAAACGTCCTTGGTGTAACACATTGTAGAATTCCTTTTTATGAAAAGGAGTAAAATAGGGCACAACACCTTTTGAACCGACCATAGACTGATAGCTAATCGAATTTATTCAAAGTATTTTAAGATTTTAACAAGGTCTTTATACAAAATGATTTTAAAGTCAGTAAAGCTTGCATTTCTTTTCCATGTTTCAAATAAAATTACATAGTTTTATTGAAAGTTGAACTCAATAAGCAAGTAACACCATTCTCATTCGACTGGTAAATGGTTTCCACTCAAAACTGAATCTCTGAATTGAAAAACTACCTTAAGGTGTAGTGTGTGCTTAAAACAAAACGGAAATTCGTGTTAACCACATGCAGTTCTGATTTTTTTTGCTTGGAATTATTTTCTAATTTTAAGTTTTGTTCTGTTTTTAGTTGAAAGTTGTGACTACTATGCAGGATCATGAGATAAAAAGAATCACAAATTAATATCTTCAGAGTAGCATTTTCTCTGCCGAGTTTTATTTCTCTTTTCTGTGGTTGTAAATTTAATATTTATATTTTTAATAAATTATAATTTCCATTTATCACAAGCAACAATATCCTCACAAAGGATTCAATTTAAAACTGCATGTGAGTTAGAGTAAAGTAATTTTAAATGAAACTTCTGGATTGAAAAAATATTAGAAACTTTAAACTTTTGAAATATTAATTCTTTGTTACAGAAGGTCAACTTACAAGTTTACCTGCCTACTTTGTGAGTTTAAACTATATATTTAAGCAACTGTGTTAGGTTTGTTCAAAACAATGATTTTCTTTTAAAAAAAGCTGTCAAGTCTACCAATTTTGAAAACTGGTTAGAGGTTGCCTTTACTTTGTCTGTACTGAAGCAGTAAATTTACAGATTAGATAGTAGTCTGGCTATAGCAGATTTGTCTTATATTTTTCGTCTCCTTGACGACAGCTATTTATTTTTGATATATGTAGAGGAAAATGTTTTGATAATAAGCTTTTTTTATATTTGTTTTTAAATAATTGTTTTTCTGTTGGAACAGGAAAGAACTAAACAATATTATACTGTTTTTTATGATTTATAACACAAGAAAAAATTAATTGATAGTTTGCAAGACTTTCAGTTACATATAAAATTTATTTGGAACCATTTTCAAAGTAATCATTTGTTGATTGTTAATGCACATGTCTTAAAAATTTGTTAGTCTATTAATAATGAAATTCCAATTTTAAATAATTAAATGAGTAAAATGTCTTGAGTAAAGCCAGTGCTGTTGAGTTTGTTAGTGTTGCAAAAAACTATCTAAAAAAATTCAGCTCAGTAATTTTAGCACTCATTTTAGAGGCATAATACAAAAATATGAAAATGCCTTTTTAATTACCTTTAATTGTTTTTATTTTAAATGCACTTTTTAAAGCATCTAAACTTAATCATTTTGAAGAATTCTGGTTCATCAAAATGGATCAGTAAAAACTATTGTATGTATTTAATTTGTACACTCTTGTCTTAGCAGATGCTTTATTTGAAAAAGTCACAAAAAGAAAGTTTTTCCCTAAAACGAAAATTTGAATCCAATTTGGTCTACTTAGTAAATTTCCTCCTGTATTGATTTTAGATGAAAATATTTCTCTTTAAAAGTGCTGGGTATAGAGTTTTATTTTGTATTTTATGTAGTAAAAATGTTCTTATTTGTCTATTATAAAAAATGAACTTGATATAAAATATTGTTTAAAAAATAGTACATATTTCTATGCTTGTTTAATTTTGTTGATAGATGTATATAATGAAGCCTTAGAACTGTTCAACTTAAATACATAAGAGCTTTTTGTCTTCTAAAACTAAATATCCATTAATTAGTGGAATTTTTGCTCAAACTGAGAGAAACTAAACTCCGAATGTGTTAATCTTGCATCTTTCCAATGATGTTCATGACCTGCCTGTGAGATGTTTTGCACAATGCACTTATTACTTATACAGCTATGTTCTTGGAACCTCAGTGTCTGCCATTTAAATGATATTGTCTACTGTTAATTTAATTTTTAAACTTAGTGTGGACCATGACTATATATCCCCTTGACTCGCATCACCAATTTCAAAACCTTCAACTGAGAAAGTATCAATATTTTTAAGAAATTTTCTATAATACTTAAAGATTAGCTTTATAAGGACTTGTACTTAGTGAATTGTTTTAAAAATTTCGAAACTCCATTAAATGAAGTCTTAAATGTATATTGTATGTACACTGCTGGCCACCGTAAATGCAACACCCTGAAGGAAGCATGCAAATAATATGAAATTTACAACATGCATTAGCGGAGGTGAGATATGCAAATGATTAGAATTTCAGCGCAGACGCACATCACGCGCGCCTGTGGTGCCACTTCAAAGTGCTATTTAAGGCTTGGAGATTTCGATGATTTCAAGTATTGCAATTGTGTTTTTCTTGTGGTTTTTTAAAAAAAAACGATCAATTATGCCTCGTAGAAAACAGCGATCATCTTTTGATCAAGTATCCGAGTTCGACAGAGGAAGGATAGTGGCCTACCGAGATTGTGGATTATCTTTCAGGGAAATCGGTAGTCGTGTTGGACGAAACCAAACAACTGTAATGCGGATATGTGATCGTTGGATGCAGGAGGGTACGACGGACCGACGTGTTCGATCGCATCCACCTCAGTGCACCACTTCACGTGATGACAGGCATATTGTGCGTATGGCAGTGACGGATCGCTCAGCCACATCACGAACCATAGCACAGCACATTCAGTCTGTACCGCATCATCCAGTGTCTGCGCGTACCATTCGACGCCGTTTACAGCAGAGTGGTCTGTCCGCAAGACGTCCATTGCTTCGTCTACCCTTGACGCAGAACCACAGACGTTTCCGCCGCCAATGGTGCGATGAAAGAAGGATGTGGACGGCAGAATGGAATGAAATTGTCTTTACTGACGAGTCACGCTTCTGTCTGCAACACCACGATGGTCGGATTCGAGTCTGGAGACACCATGGAGAGAGGATGCTGAACAGCTGCGTTATGCACCGCCACACTGGTCCTGCACTGGGTATTATGGTATGGGGCGGTATTGGATATCACTCTCGCACTCCTCTAGTACGCATTGCCGGTACTTTAAACAGCCAGCGCTACATCTCCAAGGTGTTGGAGCCAGTTGTCCTTCCTTACCTTCAGGGCTTGCCCACAGCCATATTTCAACAGGATAATGCGCGACCACACGTGGCACGCATTGTCCAAGGGTTCTTCGTCAATCGCCAGATTGAATTGCTTCCCTGGCCAGCTCGCTCTCCGGATCTTTCGCCGATAGAAAACATGTGGTCCATGGTTGCTCAACGATTGACCCAGAATACATCCCCAGCTGCCACACCAGATCAACTTTGGCAACGTGTGGAAGCTGCTTGGTCTGCTATACCCCAAGAACACATCCAAAGTCTCTTTGAATCAATGCCGAGGCCTGTGGCAGCGGTGATCTCCAACAATGGCAGCTACTCTGGCTACTGATTTTGGCAGGAACCACACTTCACAGAAGTCTATAAATTTAATCATTTGATACTTGGTCAACATGTTATCTACAAAATAAATTTTGTTGTGATATCTCTTGTCTTTCTTGGTGTTGCAATTTGGATGGCCAGCAGTGTATTTGTTTCCAACAAACTTCATTGCTTGCTTAATTTTAGAATAAAAAAAACTTGATAAGCTACAATAATTTATTTTTATTTTTAGACCTGTCCAGAGCTTGTTAAAGTTCTGAAGTAAGTACTTATTTTTATTATTAGTGTTTAGTTTTTGAATTTCTCAACAAATTTTGAAATCATTCCATAAATAAGATTTTTTAAATGCATCAAACATTTTTAAAATGTACATTTTTGTTAAGATCAATGTGCTACTGTACACACAAAAATGCCTTTTTAAAACATTTCCTAAATTAATATTGAAAAATTATTGGCCACATAAAACTAAATGAAAAATATTATATTCTCATGAAATGCTTATTAATCTGTATTTTCTTGTCAGGGTGTTTCAGAAAGTTATTAACTTTTAATAATTTTTCTCATAATTCTAGTGTGCAATTTCCAATTTCTCATTCCAAAAATGCTGCAAGTCAGATCTGTCATTTTTCTTAAAATTTAACTTGTTTCAAATGAAACTTTTGAAGTTTTATGCAGGGTATATCGATTTAAATCAGCTTGATTTTAAATTGTCCTCAACTTTGGACACTAAAGGTAATATTGCAGTGGTGCCAACTTGTTGAAATTATTGGATGGCCTAACTAAAACACCACTTCATATATGTTTTTTAGAAGTCTTTATTTTGTTCATATAAATCATTAGTGATGTATTATTGGTATATTCATAATTTTTTCCATCATATTGGGGAGGGGGCAGGCCACAACCATAAAAATATTGTGAGCCAATGAGTTGGGGTCTCTAGGAACTTCGTGCCCCATCTGATGAAACAACACAATAAGATAGATTTAATCATTCTACATATTTGGTAGAGGATAGATAGTTTTCTAAGTTTCATTATTTTTAATATTTATCCCTTGTGTTTCAGAGCCCTACCATAAAATTTTAAAGGGTTCCAAGGAGATCAGGCCCCCAAAATAGTTGGCATGACAATGACAGCTGAGCAACACACATTTCTCTCTTTGCTGTCTGAAAACAAATGTCACAAATCATTAGCAGAGGCTGTGTTTTTATATATTTGTGGCCAGGCTATACTTTGGGAAAGTATTTTTTGGTTAATTTTGACATACTCTTCCCCATGGAAAGGTTGAACTGACGCTCTTCCTAGAGAGAGCGTTTGCTATTTCTGATCAAGGAATCGGCGCTGTTTAACATTTGTTTTCTGTGTTACAAACAACTATTGGGTGCACCTCACCTCCTAGCTTATTTAATAAACACTCCAGAAGAAAATTGAGTGAGCTTAAATAGAAAGAACCTCCACATTCAAAATCTTCACCTAATATGTCTAATTGTGAAAGTTCAAGTGAAAGGAAAATTAAAATTTACTAATTATTATTAATAATAATATCCCCACATTAATATTTTTTATTTTAGAATTTTAAGTATTTTGAATTTGTATCATGAAATGAAATTCAAATGAAAGAATAAAAGCAACAAGGTTCAAAAATAATTTTATCTTTCAAAATATATATTTCCTAAAACCTCATGCTTAACATAAATCAATAGTATCAAGAAACTACATTGTGATTTGCATGTCTAACATGATGTCATTTGTGATTTGCATGTCAACTTATAGGACCAACTAAATAATTAAAATCATAAAAATCTGATTTGAACCAAACCCGATTTTTTTAAATCGTTATTTTTTAACACTGGTTGTATGTGTTAATGTTGAAAGAAAGTTTTAGCAATTGAAATGTAATAGCCATCTGAAAGATTAGGTTTTGTGTTTTCCATACAATATACTTCGTGATGGAAAACTTTTGCAATCGCAAATAGATTGTTTATTGAAACTTTTTGTAATTGGTAGTACTTAAGACTAACAACTCCAGAAATGAAAGTGGCATAAGGATTTCCTGGGACACCCTGTATATATACATATTGACTTTCTAATTTGTGTTTACCTTACTTTGTGTTACTTGTGTTTAAACTTTTATCACTAAAATACTTTCCAGTGGTTAATAAGTTTTAACTTTTCTTCAGAGCTGGCAACTTTTCAGAATTTACCAAGCATGTAGAAGGCTTAGCATCTATCTATCAGCTCAATGCAGAAAAGTGAGTACAAATTGCCTCCAGTATGAAGTAAAATTAGGATTTCTGTGAAAAGAATGTTTAAAAGTAACATTTAATTTTACAGCAAATGTTCAGTACTAAATTAAATCATTTTTCTCCCCTTTTTTTCTTTAATTTAATTGTAAACTGCCATGTAATGTTCATTAAAAAATTTTTAATTCTAGGGATTTTTTGATAATTTTCCAAAGAAATTTTTTATTGGTCTTAATTTTCTTTATTGTATTGTATAGAATGCAAAAGTCACAGGCATTCCTTGCTCTCCAAGCTTTGGAAACTGACCTTGGGATGTTAGCTCAGTTAAAAAGGTAACAAATCTTCATTATGTTATGTTTAGCTTTTTGATACTTTAAAAACTTTTCTTACTTTTGTCTATTTAAAGATGTTTTTGTGATGGCCTTAAATAAACTGTTGAAAGAAGGGCAACAGTATAGATTTTTAAAATGTTAAAAGATGGAGATCAGAGCAGTACGGAAAATTTAAGTGAGCATGAAATTTCCAAATCTCGACATTGAAAAACTGAATAGTCTTTGAACAAATGGATATGATGCAATTAGATGGATATTCAGGAGTATAATTGTAAAACCATGATTAAGTTGCACAATTATACATTTATCATTTTATCATACTTTATGAAAAACATAAATTGATCATGACTAAAAAATATTGATTGTAATCAACTCTATATGCATAGATTGTTTCTTATGCTAATTTTAACATTTTGAGTTGATACATGGTTTGTGATTTTCATAAGATTTACTACTATGAATCCAAAATTGCATTTAGTCATTTTACTGTGTTTAATTTGTATCCAAATTAAAAATTTGTTTCATAATTTAAAAATCATTAATCATGAAAGTTGTTTTTAAATAAGTTTTAATCGAAAATTAACTTACGAAAGAGATTAAATGTGATTAGGGTCACAATCATCAATGAGCCCTTCAGCACAGATGCTATGAGCAGGTTGGCTGGTAGTAAGAATTAATGTTTAAATCTCTTGAAACAAGGTTCTGTCTATGTAAAGATAGTGCTTACAACTTTACAAAAGTCAAATACTCTACAGCTTACTACATCTATATTGTTCAAAAGTGTATTTTTAATTGCTCATTTTATTATGCCAACTGCAGTTTTAGAGTCAGTTTGGTATTGAAAAGTAAAATAAAGAAGAATATGAGTTTATAATTGCATCTGCCTCAAGACCCTGGTAGAAAAATGCAAACTCATCAGATAATAAAATTGGGAAATTTTAGATAAGAAAGGAAATTATTTTGTGTGTCCAAACCTTTGCTGGATGAATTGGTTTATTAAATTTCAGTTGAGAGGGGGGGTTATTGTAGAATATGTTGATACTCACTGCCATATGAAGTGCAGTGAGTGTATTATGCAGTTGTACCAATATTATACTACTTTATAGCATGAAATCTTGCTTCTAAATATATTTTTAAAAAAAGAGGCTATCCATTTGATTAACATTTTAAAATATAAATGCAAGATCTATTGAATTTTTTATTTGCTTTGATAAAATACCTGGACATGTTAGAAACCAAATAAAATATTTCTTAAAAGAAATTATGTATTGAACAGTCATAAAACAACTTTTGGAATTTTAAAGAAATGTGTATGAACCCTTTGTATATAATATTTGAAGTTATTTGAAACAATGTATAACATTTTTTTATCATTTGCAGCTCAATAACAGAACCCAGAAATTTGGTACACAACTCCCCAGTGGGAATTCTTCAAAAAAGACGTGGTGGTCAGTAAATATTTCTAAAATACTCAGTACATCTGAAATACTTTTCTATGTGTTAATTATTTCTAATTTTGATTTATTTTTAAATTTAGGTTATTCCCTCAAGTTGACTTATTTTATTTCGCCATACGATCTTTTAGATGCTGAAACAAAAACTTCTATTCCTTTGACTGCTGAAAGTGAGTTACCTTTTTATTGTGTTACAGAAATAATGTAAGCACATTACTGGGAAACCTATTCAATGAACCCCTGTCATTTTTTATTGTTATAAATATTTAATACAGAAATAGTCACATTGGCCATTTATTTCTTGTAGAAAGCACCTTAATGCTTTCACATTGTTCTTCAAAATTAACTTTTAACAAAATTAACTAAAATAAAACTTTTTATTCACTTTTTAAGTTTGGTTTTTAATTTTTAATGCATAATATGATTATCTCATGGAAGCAATAAAGTGAAGTAAAGGTATACAAAACTAATTTGGAACCCATATAGAAAAATTGCATTGTCTACACCCCTGAAAAGAAAATATTTTCTGTACACATAAATAGCAAACAGTGTACAATTGATAATAAACAATTTCATTTTTCCAAACAAAATGTTTATTTGTTTTTCTATTTAGATTCAACATTGAGAGGTAACTTGATACAAGTTTTGCATTAATTTTGGCCTGTTTAATGTTTTACAAAGCATACTTTTTATATTAAAGTATAGTTTTAAAGTAATATCTCTTTAGAGGCCTGTGAATGTTATATGAAAAGTTATATTTATGAAATTGCACCCAGAACATATTTTGATACATCATTATTTCTGCATTTTTCTTAATGATATATTCATGCACATTCATTATATTTCTCTTGTAGCTCTTCTGGAAATTCACATTTAATACAGTGATTAATTCATCACGTTTTTGAAAACTTAATCTTGAATAGTTTGCTTATATTTTTTGTATATTTTGTAAGCTAGTTTGTTTAATATCCTAAAAATTTTCTGTCAGAAATCATTTGATGAATGATTAATGTGCCCTGATGCTAATTAATGTGTATTTTTTAGCTGTGATAGAAAAAAACCTGGGGCAGTCTGTTACTGTTTGTATAGAAAGTTCAACAGCCCATAAGTTACAAACAACTTCATTAATTACTGTTACAAAGACCACTGATGGGAGGAGGTAAATTGATTTTTATGTTTCATAACAGATTGCTTTAATTCCAATTATAATTATTCAAACTTTTAATAATTTTTAAATTTTATTATTGGAGGAATGCTTTGTATGCAATTGTAATTTCTAATTTTAAAGTTAAAATTGCCATTAAAAATATGCACCAAATGTTTTCAAACGATATTTTCTTTTTGTGTACTTTGATCATTTCTTAATATAATTTAGTATCAAGGAAGTTGCAAATGAAATTGGTTAATTTTAATACACTATTCTAGTATTCTAGGTAGTATTTAAAATTTTCAAATCATTGTAATTTTTTCTTTCACCTAGTTTTTGTACCTCTGTTATTTTAATTTTTTATTTTCTCTTCCTTAGCCAACCTCAATTCGCTGCCTTGAGTAATTTAAATAGTACTGTACTTCCTGCTAATTTTGTGTTAAAGTTACCAAAACCAATTCCGATGGCAACAAGTTTGGTGAAAGATATACAGAATGTTACAAATGCTAGTAAGTTAGGAATTATTTTAATTTAAAATTTATTTTTGAAAATTTTGCCCTATAAACTAATTTTTTTATGCATTCATCTTTTAAAAAATTTTAAAGCAAAAGTGACTTACATTTGCACTTTCAAAAAAGTTTGTTCTTATTTGAGCGCAATCTTTTATTTCTAATTAAAGTATAATGACGTACACTGAATTACAATAACAGCATTAAAAATGCAAAAATGAAAGACTAAAACAATAGCTACACGAATTTAACAATATCAGGACTGAGTATTTGATATTTATTTCTCCCTCAAGATATGGGGATTTTAGCTTTTGTATTTTTTATTCATACACCATACAATGTTTATCTGAAAGCCACACCCACAAATATTAAATCTGTTTTGCAGGTATTTGAATTTTTAATACAAATTACACTTTAATAAGTTAAAACACCATAAACGTTATGCTGCCATCTGTGTTTAGAATGCTTTAGATGTAAGGGTTACTTTCATGTCTGACTAAATACGAATTTTAATAAGGGTTATAAAAGTGAAGCTACACTGAAGCACTGTTCATTAGGATGTGCTCGAGTGTAATTTGCATTGACTGAAAGGATTTAATGATCATTTTATCGAAACTAAAGTTATTTTAATTGTATTTGAAATAGTCATTTGCATTAACTATTTGAAAGAACTCAACCCATGACTTCTGTCTGAACCATGGTTTGTTATTCACTGCAGGGCAGTCTCACTTTTTCGTCACATATTGTATAAAACATCCTAGAAAATTGATATTTGCCTGTATTTATATTTGAAAAATAAGTTTGCTAAGATATTTAATAGTTTATTTTATTTTTCAGAAATTCCAGATTGTGGGGACTTGACTAATGCCCAACCATTGCTATCTGTTATTATAAATGATACTTCTAATGGTAAACTTTCTGCTGGAGATCAAGGATTATGGGTTGTATGTATTTTTCTGTGCTTTGAAGATGTCCAATTACAAAATGAATTGACTGACTATCCTAAAGAAATGTTATATCTAGGCTTACATTTTATATTTTGTAACTTAAATCTGTTTTAATGTCAAATGAACATTTAGATATGTTGCATTTTTAATGCTTTTATTATTGTATTAATGATGTGTATTATTTTAAAAAGGCAGGATCTTTTTGTCTCAAAAATTATAATTTATCAACTCGAACATTGTCAATATAGCTTGTTCACCTTTCTCAGTTTATCCTTTTCTTTCATATTTTTTTCTGCCCTGTTTCACCAATATCTTAAATGCTATGGCAGGAGCATGATAATATTTTATGAAATGGGTATGTTAATTCTCCATTGATGAATGGTTCTCACGAGTAGCTAATTGAGCATAAAGTTTTGCAATTGTGGCTTGTAGATGTATATCGTTTTTGGCTGAATCCTGAGTCAGTGTGAATAACGATGCCTAAGATTTTAATGACCTAAAAGTTCCTAGCCCATTACCCTACAGAAAAGTTGAAAAGATGCCATTTTGTGTAAAATGCATAAAAATGTGCAAAATGTCACTTAAATCAGATTAGGTTTTTATGAAATACATTTCTATTCACAGAAATAACATTTCAACCTTACCAAAGAAAAGATTCTAAACAATCCTTACAATCCTAGCCTTTCTTGCTTAATGCATTATCGTTTGGCTTAAAGCAAAGCCAAAGTGCATCCTTATGTCTGGGAAAACATTATTTGGGCAGGAATGATAAAGAAATGCTCAACTAACATGTCTTTCAGTAGTAGTTTTGCCTTCCGTAATACTCATGTCGAATTGTTAAAGAAAGCTGTTGTCTTGGATTTAATTTTTTTATGGATAAAAATTCCTAATTTGAAGAGAAGCCCTTTCTAGCAATCCTTGAACCCCACCCAGTCGACCACCCAGTAAAGAGTACTTTTAATGTAAGATTGGTAGACAGAGTAGCATGAATTTCTATTCTTCTGGCTGTAAAATTGGCTATCATGGATAAAATGTTATTATATCAGTAAGATATTAAGGAATCGGGTTTCTATTTTGTTTTCTCAATTTGCTATAATCTAAAAATCATCCTCATCCTAAGATAGAAAACTTTCTTTGTTCCTAGGATTTTTTAAAGTTCCATACCATGTGACTGCAAGTTCTTATACAGTTACAATTTAGCATAATTTATCTATTTTTAGACTCTACCAGATCAGCATCACTGTTATTTCCTCAATTCCAGCCCTGAATTACAGGGAGTCATGGTTTCATCCATTCCATTTACTCATCCCACACATGTGCCTCAAATATTAGTCTTTTTGAGACAGCAGATGCTTTTTAATACTGTGATCAGCAGCTGTATTCGCCCAGGAAGTAAGAAAGGTAATTTAAACACTTAAAATTATAGTCATCAGTTTTAATATTGTTTGTGGTATTTTGAGTAATAGTTGTAGTTTCTATTCTGTATTCTGATTTGTAAAATGCAAAAAATGATAAACATGAAGCATTTAAACATGCCTCCTTTTAATGATTTCTTTTTACCATTTTACTCATAATTTATACTGATTTTTTTACATACTGATTGATTTTTAACCAATTACATGACATTGCAGATGCTGAGTCGCCCTTTATGTTCGAAGGCATGGCATATTCTACATCACATATCCTTGTTTCATTTGAACATCCTTTGGAAGAATCATTAGCAACTGGTAATCATTTGATTTGTAAATTGAATGTAATGTTTGTAACACTCACACAAAGTAGTTTCAAACCAATGCAAAAATGCATGTAAAGTTATGAAAAATAGTTTGAAAGTCAGTAGGGAGAGAGAGAGTTATATAAGGCTCTGCAATCAGCTGAAATAATAAATTCTCTACATATGAGCATGTTTCTTTTACCTAGCAGGTTTGGGAAACAAAACTTCCCTCTCCAACCAACTAATATTAAGCAGGTTTTTAGAAAATGTGTGCCCCAAATCATAAATTCTAATAAAAAAGTTGATTTACCAAAATTTAATCCATGATTTGTTTTAATTTAATTGATAAAATTGCAATTAAAAACTTAAATCGTAACTTTAATAATCTTAAATATTTGTTTGGTACCATTTTTGGCATGATAGCACCAACTTCGGACTGAAGCCAAGAAGGAAAGACTGGTTAGACTAAGGTTGCTTTTTCTTCTATAATTCATAAGGCTTTATTTAGCATAATTTTCACTATTTTGGCACTGTTTTAACAGGACTGCTACTAGCAACTTTATGCTGTTTTTCAAACTTGGTAACTGCCTACTTCTCATGACAAGACTATAATATAAAGATAATTTATGAAATTTTCAGAAGTTTTAGTGATCTTTTCCTTGAAAATCTCCAGTGCTGCCAACATTTGTGTACATTTGGTGCCACTGTGTTGTGAAATCAATGATACTAACTGCACACTGCAGCCAAACTTACAACAGCAGGAAATGGGGTTGCATTCTTTGACACTGACTGATTTGGCATTTTTATTTTTCAATCGAAATTATTTTAAATTTTAACCAAGCTTTTCTTTGAAAAAAGTTTGAACAATTCTGCCAGAATCAGTGGGAATCATTAAAGTAAATTGTTTTTGAGTGGATGATGAAATTGTACAATTAGAAAAATTTGTATGCGAACTACCACATTACTGATTCTGACATTAGAAATTCAGATTTCATAAGAAATTATCATAGTTTAATGAATTCCATATTTATGCTTCTGATAATTTCTTGATGCTTGTTTCATAATAAATAAGCTCATTTTATATTATTTTCACTGATTCATTTGAATATTAGAGGAGTATATTTTTGCTACTATGAGTTAGAGAATTTATGCTCCTAAAACTATTTTTCTAGGCTTTAGTTATGACATTAGTTTTTAAAGTGTTGTTTTAAAGTAAGTTGACTAGGCTTTAGTAGTGACATTTAGTTATGATCTAGGCATTAGTTATGTTTTCATTTTTTTAACCTGGAATTTAAAAAAATAAAGTGTTTCTCTTATATAAAATAATTTTCTTTAAAAAAAATTCTTTTTCTGAAAAAATATTTAAAAGAAATGACTGGCCCAATTCGTAAAATTGATTGGAAGAGATTTGGAAAAGGAAAAAAGAACATCTTTTAGGTTTTAAAAAGTTTTCCATGAACATGTAATTTTCTGCACTTATTCCCATTAATTTTATGAAATTTGAAAGCTGTGTTTTGTGTGAAGGTAATCAGGTCAAAAAGTGGTGGCATCTTAACTTTTATATATTAACTAGCAGAATTATCTGGTGATGCTCAGGTTGAATTAGTCAAATGTTGATTCTATTTCATAGAAAAATGAAAACATCATTTAAGCGTACAGAAAATATTTTTAACATCGTTTTAACTTTTTCATAGCTTCTACAATTTACTTCAGATGCAAATATATATACATAATATATCCATCCATATAATCCATTTGATATTCATCACACTCTTGCTGTGAGACAAACTACAAATGTTTTTTTCTAAGATGATTACTACTACATGGGAGTGATTACGAATGCTCCTTAAGTTCACTTTCAGTAAAAATGTCGAACTTCCAGCATATAGTCTTGCACTCAGTTTTCCTAACAATATTTATTACTTATGGTACTCTTGCACCATGAATTCGATGTTTTCGATTACATTATCATTGTGGGGGATGGCAATTTAAACTGTTACGGCATTCATGGTTAATTTATTTTGAAGCATACATTTTTTTCTTGGAAATTCTATTCAGCTGCACATGGAATAATGGAGCTTGTTTTTAAAACAAGTGTCATTAATGTAGACAAAGCAAACTCAATTGAATACACTTTTTACAAAATCACTGCTTTCAATGAATGTTTCACAGGTACCTAAGTTGTATACGAACAGTTTCAAGTAAGCAACCTCGACCTTCTGCCACCTAAGATACAAAATTTCAATTTTTCCAATGGTCCTAGTTTACATACTTCCTTACTATGATATTATTCTAAGATCAGCAAAGCCTTATTTAAAATTCACTTTCCTCCAACAGAAAAATTTAGTTTTAAATCGAATCCTTAAGGTACTTTTTTCAATTGGGAGACTCAGTTTCTATATGGAAACCATGTACCTATTTAGAATGATAGATATAGTTGCTTGACTATGGAGTACAGCTTTCAATAATACCCATGAAATATGAAAAACAAATATAAATTAAATTGATTTTAATCGTCTTGTAATGAAAATATGTCAAAATTTAGAAATATGTTTGAACTACAACGTATGGCTACCCGTTTTGATTTAAAGTAACATCTTATTTTAGAATAACTTTATTTTTTTACCAGTCATTTTAAAATAAGAAGTTATACACCTTAAAAAGGTTTCCATTTATTTTTATGAAAAGAATTCTACAAACCATAACTTATTTAACCAAAGACTTAAGGAAAGTTTGTCGAAATATACATATACCACCAAGAAATTACCCATGTCTAGTGGTATTTGGCAGAAAATAAATATAATTCATTACAATTTAACTCCTCAATAATATATCTGTAATATGGAAAGTAGTGGAACACGTAAATACAAACAAACGAAATTCTGGTCATTGAAAAATGTAGAATTCTGAAAAACGAAAGATCTGAGCAAGCGTGTCGAATTTCTATGTCAGGAGAATATTCTAAAATAGACAAATTTCAAAAAATGACGATTGAAAAATATTGCTAGACAATAATGAATTATTTACAAAAAGAACACAAATTTACAAAACTTAGAAATGCTCAAATATGACCGCAACATTTCTGTCTTAACTCAAATACACAAACACAGAATTCTAAATCTAATTTATAAAATAAAACAATCATTCTGGCATTGCCAGATACTGAATTGCAAAATTACGCTTTTATGATCAATGAGTTTTTTGTTTTGGCTTTTCGTGTTCCATTACAGAATGCAAGTTGTGTAAAATTAAGTATTTTAAATATTCATTTTTCATCATTCAAATATTTCTGAATTATTTATATTGTGGAAAGAAATAAAAGTTCAGTTCAAACATAATTAGAATTTTAAATTGTTTAAATATAACGTTTCGAAAAAAATTGTTTTTCGAGCAATACTGGTAAAAGAATTTTATTAGAAAATTTGATTTTCGATCAATACTGGTAAAACAAACTGAGTTGCTTACCGCAATCGTTTTATGCTCAATGTTTTTCCTATTGTAATTTCGAATTGATTTAGCCCCCTCTGCACACCTTGGTTAAAGAGAACGGGGGTTAATATGTAACTTGCGTTAACCACAGGGTTCCAAAGTATAAGTGTACCAAATTTGGTGTGGATTGGTCAAACGGTGTAGATTTGTATAGAGAACATACATATACACATCCATTTTTATATATAGATAGATTAAACAAATGATGTATTTAACAAGGCACGAACATTTCTATTGGATGAATCATTTCTTAGTTTTTCCAGAAATATTTTACAATTAAATGTTCCTTAGCACTTATCAACTGTCCATAATTGCACATGTCATTTTTCTTATAATTTTAAAAATCACTACTTTTTAAGCTTTCAAAATGTGTACTAGATATTTCCAGTTATTGAAGTGAGTAATGAATTAATTAAAACAATGAGAGGTTGATTGTATTTGTTTACATCAAAGATGATGTAACTAAATTTATGGCTAGTAGACTCATGTTAGTTGGCAAAGCATCTATTATCAATAGAATTCTTGCAAATGAATGAATCTGCTTTCATGAATCTGGTCCAAAATGCTGTTATGCATAAACAACATGCTTGCTCTGAAACTCATTACTTTTTTCTAATTATTTGAAAAATGCTCAGAGGTGCTCTTAATCATAGCTTAGCATTTAACACCCTTCAAATCCAGAACTTTTAATGGATGTGATAGCTGTGTCTTCACACAATTAAATGTGAATATTTTTTGAAGCTTTAATATTGAATCAAGAAAATATAAATTTTTTCTTTTCTGTAAGGTTTTTATATTGTCAAAAAGTGAAATTAAATTTATGCAGAGGTCGAAGCTTAAAATTACTCTATTTTAATGTGCAATCTCATTGAAAAACAATCAATCTAGCTATTATTACTTCCATTGTTTCTTGTTAAGATGTTGGTGATAATTTTAATTTGCATTTTGTTTCTATTTGTGTACGTATTACTTTTTGTCCCCTTCTAGTTGATATTGATTTGAAGGATATAAATAAAGTGAGTTGCAAAATTTATACATTGAGCAGTGATGCTACAATGTGCACTGATGATTATGCTAGTAAAGTTATGCAGAGGTATGTACATTTTTATTCAGTTTTGTCAATCATAGTTTAATAGTTTCGAGTTGTAAAAGTGTTAGCGTCAATTATTTTCAGTGATGAACTGTATTGTACGAAGGTATTCAAAAAAATTTTTATTTACGAGGCTAGTCCAGAAAGTAGTACCCGTTTGCATATAATTAAAAGAAAAATGAAGGAAAGTAAATAATTATTTTAATTAAATGAAAGTAATACATTTATTCATTTTTCAATGTAGTTGCCGCTGTTGAGACATTTGTCGTATCTTGAAACCAGTTTGTTTATGCCTTCCTCGTAAACCTCTACTGCCAAATTAGCCAGCCAATGCTGTACACCTTCTTGTAAGTCATCATCACTTTGGAAACGTTCTCCTGACAAGAAATCCTTGAGTTTAGTGAACAAATGAAAGTCACTTGGAGCCAAGTCGGGGCTATACGGAGGGTGGTCAAAAACCTCCCACTTGAACTTCCGAAGAAGGTCATTGGTCTTTCGAGCCGTGTGAGGACGAGCATTGTAATGCAGAAGAACAATACCACATGTCAGCATTCCCCGCCTCTTGTTTTGGATAGCCCTATGCAGCCCCTGAAGTATTTCACAGTATGTGTCCGCATTGATGGTCGTCCCTTGGGGCATGAAATCAACCAACAACAAACCTTTTCGGTCCCAGAAGACTGAAGCCATAACCTTTTTCGTGGAAAACGACTGCTTAAACTTGTGCTGCCTTGTTGGAGATTGTGGATGGTGCCACTCCATGGACTTGCGTTTGGTCTCGGGTGTGAAATGGCACACCCAGGTTTCATCCCCAGTAACAGTTTGGTCAAGGAATGCATCGCCCTGTTGCTTGTAATGAGTCAAAAACGACAAAGCTGAACCCATGCGATTGGTCTTGTGCTGGTCAGTAAGCATTTTGGGCACCCATCTTGAGCAAATTTTTCTGTAATTCAGATGGTCTGTCACGATTTCATGAAGCAATGATCGTGAAATTTCAGGAAATTGCTTACTCGTTTCATTGTTTCACGCGCCGATCTTCCCTGATTGACACGTTTCTTCAGATCGTCGGTGATAAGGGATGGGTGACCTAACCGCTTTTCATTGTGCACATTATCTCTTCCCTGTTTGAAATTTCGAACCCAACGCCTTACAGATGACTCATCCATTGTTCCCGTACCGTACACTTCAGTAATCCTGCGATGAATTTCGCTTGGACGGACTTTTTCAGCATTCCAAAAACGGATCACGGATCGCACTTCACATGTGGCGGGATTTTCTATCTTATGCGCCATTGTAAACAGTCACACCACGCACCGGAAGAACTCTCACTCACATAACCTCTAAAGCTACGATGTTACTTTAGATACCTGCACCGCTTTGCTTTTAATTGGATCAGTAGCGCCATCTGTATGAGTAAACGGGTACTATTTTCTGGAATGCTCTCGTACATTGATGATTTAAAAAACCAAGGTAGGGAAAAATGCAAGAAAAGATATTGTTAATGATGATAATTTGTATTTTTGTCTCTTAATAACAATTTAAATAAGTTGGGATTTCTGTGGATCAAACGTTATTTTATTAGATTTGTGAAAAGGGAATTTTAATGTATATTGAGAAATACTGTTTTATATCTTGGCTATTTATCTACTACATAATGCCTGTAATTTTTCATTCTTAATAGGATAATACTAAATAGTGCTTATTTTCAAAATAGTCTCCTGTATTTAAACAAATATGAAGTAATTTACATGGCATTGGATAGAAATGACTCATTTGTGCATGTTAATGGGAATTTGAGTTCAATCTATCTGTTGCTTTTTGTTGGCTGATAAAATAATTTCTGTTCCTTATAGGGAAATGTCCCAATATCATGCTTTGTTGTTTAATAAGTAAATCATAGCTTTATACCTCCACATTTTATTCTCAGAATGCATGTGCTAATACTTAATATTCATATTGCCAAAAATAAGTTAAAGTTATCATATTTTTTGTACTTGTCTTTCCATTACATCTCGAAATTGAAACAGTATTATTTTCAGTGGGTGTTTTGAGTATCACAGCAAAATTTCCCCATTCAATTGGTGGCACTAAATCCCATAAAAGCATTTACCATGATTATCAACACATAAATCAATCATTCAAGCTGTTCTGATTTTCAATATATTTCTTTGTATTTATTTTTAGAACAGTCAGTGAAATTAGAATTATTTTTTATTTACAGTTCTAAAGTATTTATAAGTTCCAATTTTAGTGCTTTGTTGAAATTTAAGATGCAGCAACTTTGGTATCTAAATTGACTACTAATTTTTCATCTCAACCATTGGAGATACCAAAAATATCTGCCCTCAGGGGCACATCTTTAGGTGTGTACGGGCATCACAACTCTGCTACTCGAGTGATCTGTCTTCTCTTCTCTTTTACCATCGTCTACCCCTCCTTTTGCTTTTTTTCTCCCCTTACTCACCATTGTCTTGTGTTTGGCACAGCTTGGGCAAATATGACTCTTGTGCCATAAAACTCAAAATATTCTATTGCATTCATTAATTGCTTTCTCAAGTAAAATGTAAAAATGATAACTAATTTGTCTCATGATTAAAGTAAATATTACAAGAAATTGAAATTCATTTCAACACATGAGTAAATTAACCCATATTTATCATTGTAATTAACGATACAAAATTGAAATATTTCATGAATTTTTAAAATTTTGAGGGTTAATGTTGTCTACTATACTAAAAAGTTCAAAACATCAAATTGTTTTTGTCGAAATACATAGCATAATTGTAGATAATAAGTAATTATAGAAATAGAACCTTTTGTAATTTTATTTTGTATTTTTAGATGCCTCTCTATTCCTGTTACAATGAGAGCTGTCATTCGCAAAGCTCAAGGCCAGCAGCAACTCATGCGATCATCTAACCAGGGAGACACTTATTGTGCTACTGTTAGTAGCGGTGGATCTGTACCATACCTTTCTCATATACCAAACTATGGGAATAGCCTTACTAATGGCTCATCATTTTCAGGTGGGGATTTTTCTAATTTAGCTTCCAGAATGTGTAACAAGCCATGCGATGGAAATAATGTGGGCAAAATGGCAAAGAATATATCCATTGGACAAAATTCTGAAAATCAGAATTTCATTCATGCAAATTCTTCTAATTTAAATTCAGAAAATTCGAATTCTAACACTCATAACCTTGAAACTGATGCTGCTATTTCAAATTCTTCCAATAATGCAGCAGATAACTATACAGCTGGTGTTGAAAAAGCAAAAAATCCTACAATGGCAAATATTCTTCAAAACAATTCCAATGTCGGAAATCAATTTCAAAACAAACGCCATGCTAATACTATGCTGATGAGCATGCTTAGTGATGTACCATCAGCAAATCCATCTAGTTCTTCATTTCCATTTCTGGGACAAGGTGATAATGCATGTAGCTCCTCAAATATGGGAAGCAAATCTCGTAAAAGGAAGAAAAGATCTGACAATCGTAGTCCAAGTAGCTCAACTGGGAGAAGTCCAAAGAGAAAATTAAGTGAAGATGATTACATTCGAGACAGATCTACACCTGATGGTGAAGTGTGTGACAGCCCTTTAGCATACGAGGCCTGCAGCAGTTTACCAGCATCTTTACCTTCAACTTCAGCAGATCAGCAACACTTAAGTCACACTTTGGGCTCTATGGAGTCTTTAATAAAAACAGAACAGCCCTCTACAGGGTTTCCACAAAGATCTGCTAGCACAGACAGCTATCTAATGCATGATGAATTTCAATCTCGACAAAATTTAAACATAAATGACTCAAGTCGGCTTAGCGAAGGTTGCACTCCCAATAATCCAGATCTGATTCGGAATTTTTCTCAAGTCAAGAGCCAATATTTTGGCTCTGATAACATATTAGAACTGAAAGAATACCTTGCCAATGCAGACGCAATCCTTGCTGAGCCTCCTGCAATACCCAGTGATATTGATATGGATGATGACAATTCATTCAGTATGGATTCAAACCAAGGAAACACAATAACTACGAAATCAAATTCTAGTGAAAAGCCTGCCAAGAAGAAGAAATACAAAGAAAAAATGGAGACTGTTCCAGAAAGTAGTGAATTGTCTATTTTAAAAGCTCATGAAAACATCAGCAGTGATGAAAGCAGTATCGGAGAAATTTCTCAGAAGTCATTCAGTGAGGCAGAGAATAGTCAATCTGAAGACTCGTCTATGTCATCAAAATCAAATGTTAGTCACCAGCAGATGTTTATTGGTACAAGTTTAAAGATAGCAAAATCTGGAGATGGTCATAAGGTTTCTAAAAGTGAATCTAAAACAAAGCAGAAAGATAGTAAAAGATCCGGGGAAGGCTCAGAAAGTTCAGGAAAAAAGAAGAGTGATGCTAAGAAAGAACGAAAGCGTAGAAAAGCTGAAGGGTCAAGTAATGTTTCTCGGTCACCTGTAAGACCATTGCATTTGAATATTGATTCGTCTTTAATGCCACCACCCTCATCTTCGTCTGAAACATCTGCTCTAGTGTCTTCTTCTGATGCTCAGCCTATTCGCCCAATCACTTTAAATGTTAAAGCTTCCCCTATTGTTTCTTCAAGTTCTAACTTTCAAGCAAAATCTCCTGTATATTCTAAAAAATCTAGTTCTCTGAGTAACACTTCCAGTAATGTTTCAAAGTGCAGTATTAAAAATAGCTCCTCTGAGAAATCTGTGAAACCATCTCCTCCCAGATCATCTCATTTTCCATCTGTAAAAGTAACTAGCTCTGAATCAGAGTCCAAGAAAGGATCTGGTGCCACTTCTGTCAAAATTCCAAGTAAACACAAACTGAGTTCTAGTGGTAAAAGTAATTCCAGTAGTGGGTCAGCACATTCAGGTGGCCGCTCTTCTCCCAGTAAAGTAAAGTCTGCTACCATCAAATTTAAGAATTATCCTTTACCAACGTCTGTTACTTTAACACCAATTGTTACTAAAGTTACAACTTCCCCTGCCTCCATGTCTATGTTACCCTCTTCAGATCCTCTAGTTATGCAAGCAGGCCTGCTAAATCCACCATCTCCACCTGGGAAATCAGGCTCCAACAATTCTAAAGCAAATAAGTCAGCAGCATTGCGTTCACGTTCTCTCAGTGCTGTTATTGATAAGTTAAAAGTTTCTGCATCAAATGCTCAATATAGCTTACCAGATGGTATTGAAAATATTAAGTGTGAAGGTACTGTGCGATCTGACTCATCCACTGACAGAAAGGAATCTAAGCTGGAGAGAAAAGACAACTGTAAAGAACCCAGGGATACTATGCTCATGTCCAAAGGCAGTGAAGGGAAGTCAAAGTATTCTGATCAGTATGCAGTGAAGCAGAGTTCTCAAGGAATCAGGCTGAGTATCACTAAAACTCGGTCAAGTGATGGAAGTTCAAAATCTAGTAAGTCTAAGCAGTCAACTAAGAGCTCATCAGCTGTAACATCCAGTAGTTCGTCAAATGTTGGAAAAGCTACAAGTTCTTCAGGGGGTGGCAGTTCTTCCAAGAGTGGAAATGTTTCTCCTGCATCCAAAAAATTGTATTCTTCATCGTCCAATGTGAATGTTACCTCCAAATTAGCTACGGGTAGCAGCAATCAACCAAAACAAAACCCAGCATCCCAGAAGATATCTTCTCCCTCAAGTGCATCTATGTCTCCCAGAACTGGTGGTTCTGCAAATAATCTCTCCAAATCTATCTCAAAACACATAACTTCTTCATCGCAAAGCAAGGTGAGTGGTTCTAGTAAAGTTTTTGATAAAGTTGATAAAAAGTCTGTTAGTGATTTAAAAACTACTTTGTGCGACATTAAAGAGAGTGTCACTACAAGCACTGTAAATATTGTTACTAACCTTATGCCCCCACCTACTCTAAGTAAACCTACTATTGATTCGAGTCGCTCTTCCTCTAGTGGAAGCACTCCCAAACGAAGTGATGAGAGCTCGCGTCAATCACCCAGGCACACACCCACGAGAGATTTATCGGTAGACGAGTCAGATGGTGAACGAGCTTTCCGGTTTCTTTTAAATCAATCTAAAAGTGAGCCACTTAATGCATCCGAGCAAAGTAACATAAGTTGCAAGCCATCTCAACTAATGCCATCTGCTGTAGATTATAGTAAAGATTATTCTAAAATAGACATAATGAAATCAGAAATTGAAGATAAGGGTCAATGGGTTTCTAGTAGCAGTGACATAAAGACATCAAATGTTCAGTGCTCCAGTTTGAAACTGAATCCAGAACAAATTGTTCTTGATGAAGCCAACTGTATGCAACTGAATGAGATTGAATGTAAAATAAACACACAGATTGAAGTTTCATCCAGTAAGTATGACAATGTGAATGCAAACATTGTCTCGTCTTCAGAAGAAATTATTAAGCCAATAACTCCTTTATTGAAACAATCAAAACGCCTCATTGGACCTAATGAAGAAGATAGCAGTCCAGATGAGTGTTTAGTTATCGACTGTGATAATGATGAGAAGTGGTCTGGTTCTTGCATAGAATCTAACATTGTTTTAAATGTTTTAGAAGACAAACTCGAAAAACCAAAAATTTCCCCGGGTACTTTTGCACTCAATCAGTCATCTCTCATTAAATCTCCTGCACAAATTTTAGCATCTAACCACTCATTAACAAGGCCCATATCTTCAGCAATAGATGATGATCTTATGAATGAAGCTGTGATGCCCATCAAAAAATGATTGCATTTGTTAGTTTTTCATTTATGTGTGCTTGTATATATTCATATGTTTGTCTATATTCAGTAAATAAGTGAACTCATGATGCATATTTAATCAACCCACATGAGTATTTTACAGCTATTTTCTGGTGCCTGAATTTTAAGTGCATTTACATGTTGTGTTGAATACACATGCAAGTGTGGTTTGCAAAAGTTTTATGGACAGTTTATTTTGCTAGGGATGTGTGTAAGTGCATCTTTTGTTGATTGATACTTTCTAGGTGATGTTATTTTAATGCTCAAGAATTAATGATTTATCCAATACTGTAATTCAATCGTTGTATTGTCTGAGTTATACTTGTATTATACTCTAAAGCACTATTCTTTGATTGCAAAATTGTTTTGTAGTGTTGGTATATGTATTTATGGTAAAATATGTGTTTTAATGTGCTGAAGGCATTTGATTGAGATACAGCCTCTGGTGGAAAGCAACATAGTTTTCAGAATAGACTTTCCTCTTGCTTCTGACCAGTCAAAATGCTTTTATCCACAAAAAATTATTGTTTCTTGAAACATTACTAAACATTTTATTTGATTTGTTGATTGTAAAGCTTCTATAAAAAGTTAATTTCATAAATTTATATATATTTTTTTATTGGTTACCAAAATTTTAAAATTAGTATATATAGTGTTAATTCAAAATATTGCAATTATTTTAAGCAGATTTATATTTAAGCAGAATGGAGTTGAACAATATGCTTAATCTGTCATATGCTAATTTTTTAAAAATCCAATAAATAATTAAATAAACAAAAGTTAAGTTGATTGAAGAAAACAAAATAACCGTTAGCTTCTGATCCTATATAAAAACATTCTATACCATACACAGCATTTCTCATCTTAATTTCCTTTTTTTTTACAGAAAGAATCTGAATTAATTTTATCTATGCATGTTTCACCATTAGCTCCATTTCCTGGAGTTGCTTATAGATTCAAATTCCTTAGAGTAATTTCATATTTTAATGCCTTTTATAAAAAATGCCAGGTGAATTTTTTCTCTAACCATCACAGAAGTAACATTGTTATGTATTTTATATCTATTGAATCAGGATTGAGATATGAAGTGTATTAAAACATTAGTCCAGGCTTTTATATTTTGAATGGTTTTTGGCTCATTGAGTTTTGAAAATCGCTTCATGACTGTTGGTATTTGTAGCTATGAAACAACTTAAGAGGAGAAATGTACTAGAGGTTTGAATGACTACTGAAAGTGAAGTTAAACATTTAGTTTTAAAGTTTAAAGTAACTTTCTCAATTTGAAAAGTTTTTGCATATTTGTTCAATTTACTAATGCATTTTATTTTAAAAGTTCTAAAAGCTTGGTCCATTAATTCTCAACTAAGGTACACTAAAGATTTTTGTGTGGTATTTTGAATTGTAAAGTACTGTTACTTTGTTTTCCTCTTACGTAGACTTGCAATAATTTTTAAAAATTCAAATGACAAGCCTCTTTAATGCAAAAAGTTTTCAAATTATTGTGAAAGCATATAAACTAAGATATGTATGCTTAGCATATCTCCAAATAAGGCAACTTTCTGTGATTTCAGGTTCTAAAAAATTAGCTCCTTAACTCAAGTGAATATAAAAAAAAACCTTTATTGCATAACTTTCCAAAATGCATTTATGATACCAGAGTTGTGTGCGAGAAAGGGTGTTGCAACTGTTGCATGTTTTATCAGTTTTAAGAAACATGGGTACAATTTATTTTGTTTCTCAGAAATATTGGTGAATGTTTAAACCCAACTGAATACATTAGACAAAAAAAATGATAATTACCTATTATATAAATATAAAGTTCTGTACAAAACCTGAATACAGAGGCTTTGTGCTCATACTTCATTGTAGGGGTTTTCAAACTTTTAGTACTTGGGCCTTACATCTGTTGACACTGATAGAGAATGACAGTTGATACCAAAAATTAATACTGTCCCAAAGCTTTTATATTATTCTATCTTATAAAATGCTTTTAATATGTTTGGTACATGATGATCAATACTTAGAATAATACAATACTACTATAATTTTAGAAGTAAGATCGACTTATAAGTTTCATACCATTGAAAATAAGTACCATACAGTAGAGATGGATGTTTGCAATCTTATGAGATATTTGGAATTTTTTTTAATTAACTAAGCTTCAATAACAGGTGTTAGTTGCATTATAACAATTTGCAAAGTAATGTCTGAATATCAAGAAGGAAGTTATTGCCATTAAAATTTCATTCACAAAACTGCATTTGAACTTCAGATTGCTTTGTATGTAAACGTCTGAATGTATGTTCAATTTTCATTTGCCAACTCACTTAGGAAGTAACTGCAGTTTTTATTTAGCAATTGATGTTTCTGCGGAATTTTGATCACAAAAGCTATCTGGCTGAGATCAAGAAGCTTTCAGAATCACACACTAAGTTATCCTTTTAGAATCTATTCTTCTTTAGTCACTAGTTTTAGAAATAGGTTTTATTTGTTGCTCTACAGTCATTTTTTGCTCCAAGAGTACTAATTATAATGGGACCCATGTCTTAAAAGTGGACTCTGAATCACTCAACATTCATGGTCAAAATCGTGTTTTGAAATCAGAGCCTGTTGAATTGAGACTCAATGCTTACCACTTTGGTACCAGGTTGAATTTTTGGACATTTTGGGAAGTTGACATGAAATGGCTGGCTCAGCAGGCCATGGTTTGAAGACCCCTACTTGATTGGTGTTCCAATTTTGTTATTTCTCTAATTTTATATGTATTTAAATCTTGTTGTTGACACTTTCATTTAATTGATAACTTGCATTCTTTTGTCCATTTAGAGCTCACCAGTAGAAACAGTTGTTCAATATTAGCATCCAGTGGAAAAATAAAGAGAGTTAGAGTATTTTAAGAAGTTCAGAAGCACCGTATAACCAGCTCAACTTTTCACTCTTAGATTGTAAATGCAACTCTAGAGGTTGAGCTCTTATCACCATCAAGAAATGTTCCCTAACATTTGGGATCGGGTGATAGTAAAACATTTTGTGGCAATATGATAAAATGCTTCAAGGACTGTGATAGACTTGGACTGTGATAGACTTAAAATTATGTAATAAATTAACTTTTGTTTATTCGGTTTTCGTGTGAGATTTTTTATCTTCTGTGAATTACATTTATTATTTTCTGCACGTGATACTTTTAATTTTTATCATTTTCATTTTCAGCTTTCCAAATTATTGAAAAATTTAGTTGACTTGGCGATTTCACTTCATTGACAAAATTTTTAGGCTTATTATTTTTTACTATTTCTGACTATTTGGCGCGCACTTAATATACATATTTAAATTACATTAGGTTCAAGTTTACCACATTCATCATGTGTTGAGGGTTCCTATTGATTTTTAAGTGAGGATGGCTTAAAATTATATTGCAAATCAGTATTTTTAGATTATCACTGCTTTTCTAATGGTAGTAGAGAACTCCCCATTTGGTCGAAAAGAATAAATTGAGAGTGTAAGGTTGATTTTTAGTGTATTATATGAAATTTGTATTTTCTCCATTTAAAAATTACTTTCATTCTATCCTTTATTAAATTATTATTCCCTGCAGAAAAACTAGGATGAAATGACACTTAACCTTTTTTATATGCTGTTTCTACTTGTGACTTTAGAAAAATGGACATCTTGAAATCTGTTTACGTATTGTAAAATTAATTTCCTGTTTCATACTTATGCAATTCCTAATACCAACTGATAAGAATTTTAAAGAGTTGCCGATTAAAGTTATTCATACAGACTTCATGAGTGACAGGTTACATCTTTTTAGATTTTAAGCAATTTATTTTAATGAACATTTTAGTCATGCTAATATCAAATTTTTGTAATAATCATCTGTATTTTAACATTGTAAGATAAAAATAGTAAATTATCAGAAGTATTTAAATATATTTAGCATAACTTGTTACAATTTTGCTTCTTATGGGTTTTCAGCTGGAAACTTAAAAATAAGAGTATTTTTGTATGGCAAATAGATTGTGTTATCAACATAACTTATCATAATATATTGTTTTAATCCTTTTTTAAACAGTTTTTACTTTATTGTTTTTAAATGTGAAATACTCTAAGATGTAGTTTTTGTTCTTAATTGGTTTATAGTGGTTCTAAGTCTATGAACCATAAAATATCTTAATGCATTACAACATTTTTAATTTATTCTATGAACAATTCTTATTTCAACTAGTTATTTTCTAATCTATTTTCAAACTGTTTTGATTGAATTGGTATTGGACCAGTAAAATTTAGAAACATTTTTGTTTTCAGAATCTGAAAATTATGGGTCCATTTAAAATTCTTTTAGTCTTATAATAAATAATGTATAAATATTAAAGATAATATATAGCCTTGTAACTTTTATATAAATCAATTAGATTTGAACTGAAATTAAATAATTTCTTTATTTTAAACGAAATTGGTGTCAATGGACACAGCTGGTTAAGAACCACTCTTATAGTTTCTATTGTAGAATGATCATTTAGGCTGTTTTAAAAGGGTTCTACAATTATTTAAGTTAATTATATCTATTTTATTCATATATAACTTGTATACATGGTATTTGTAGGTCTTAACTGTCAGCAGTTTACATTGTTAATGCTTTTGTGTGTTGAAAATCATAATGTGCCTTCTAAGGTTTACTGCCATTCATGTTGAGTAAATATCATATCTCATTTCTTCATGAAAATTTTTTTATTAAAATTTTGAAGTGTTGTGGAATCTTGTCCTTAAACAGAACCAATAGATATTCCCTCTTTATTTCTATAATATTTAGTTAATTTTCATATTCATTACATCATTAAAAACCCCAGAGAAAATACATCAGTTCTGTATTTTCCTGGGTTATGTTTTCCTGCGGCCTTGTATGTTACATTAGACAAAGAAATGTTTCTTGTCGATAAATAATAGACTTGCCTTAATTCATCATTATTTTCAAAGCATAACTGCTTTGTGTTAGGGAAACAAATTTTCAGCATAAGTAATGTAAAATTACTCTTAAAGTGTAATTATTTTAACTAAATTTCTGATGAGATGCAACTAAAAATAAATTTTTCTTAGAGTAAATATAACTTAAGTATTTGCATAAAATTTGTAATAACCAAAGTCCATAATAATCCAATGAAAAGTATTTAATTTCTTCTGTAGTTATCTTCACAATTATTGAAACAATATTTAATTAAGCAATTTATAAAAACTTTCAATTTTTAAAGTTTGGATTTGTTCAAAAAATGCTTCATGTTCACTTTAAGTGTTGGAAGTGTTTTTACTTTTCTTTCGATTTCATCTCTTGAATTTTCTAGTTAAATGTTACATTAAATAGAAAAATAACTGAATAAATTTGTGCATTACGTGAATGAAAAAATTAGTATTTCAAAATAAATGTTTTTGCAAAATGGCATCTGATTAATTCAAATACATGCTACCTATGCAAGACTAAGGTGTTAATTCTGCACCATTTACTAAAAACTATGCAAAACATTTCTACCTGCTCCATAAAAGCATTTTTTAGAAAACATGCTCCAAATCATGAATCATCAGTTTTGATGAAAAAATGTTGACAATTTACCAAAATTTAGTTGATAATTATCAATAAAATCTTAAATAATCTTGTACATTTGCGTATGTTTGGTGCCCATATTAGAATTTTAAAAAATAAATATTCTCTAAAATGCTTTTCCAAAACTCGTTCTTGCTCCAAATTGTCAAAATAGCTGCTCCAAATCTTAAAATAATCAATTTCACCTTAGCAGTTAATACCTCTAAAGACCCGATTGTAAGTAGTTTGGAACTTTAGTTCATAAACAAAGCCCAATCACAATAAGGTCTACAATTCTCCTATATATTGTCTCACTTAAGAGTTCCTCTTACTACAGTTTTTTTCTAAGGAGTAAAATTTTAGAATTGAAGACTTGAGTTATCCTAAAAAGATTAATTTAAAGATTGATATAATTGCTGTGAAGCTATTTCAAAGATTATAGGATTTTATGCATTGTGAAATAATACATTTCAGTATAAAGAGTACGGTGAACAATAGATTTGAAAATTATTGTGTATTATTACAATATTGGAAGTTAATAATTCTATGCAATTTTGATCTATCACGTATCAAAGGGATTGTTCTATTTTGTAGTACAAATATTTTATATGTATGTTAATCATTTTCTCTTATTGTTAAATTAAAATTTTTGGCATTTGATTCATGCCAAACAGCAATAATAGATCAAATTTTTCTGTTTTACTTGTCAGAAATTTACATTTCAATATCTCCCAGGTTATGAAACATTCACTCCTGTCTTTCATTTAGGCCTACAACTGTCTGAAGCTCTTGTTTTAACTGTTTCTAAAATTAAGGCTGACAACGAATATGTAATACCTCTTATTTAATATGAAATGCCCCACATTTAATTTTGATGTGGCTGTTTCTTTTTTTAATTTAAATTTTGGCAGTTTTGCTGACTGGTGTAATAATTTAAGTTAGTCTTAATTTATATAAATAATAAATATAGCATGAACTTTTCAATTGGCTTGGACAAAAAGAAAATGTATTTATGTATTATAAAGGCCATCTTGCAAAGGTAGTAATTTTAATTTAAAGTAATTTAAATTTACTCTCTCAATGACTTAATAATTTTTATACATGTACAATTTCTGTGTCGTTAGCAAAATATAGAAAAATATGGGTTAAAATATATATATTTTGTAACCTACATGGCACAGAAATCGACGTTGTTTGTATATTGGCGAATGGCAAGAAATGGATATGAACAATATAAAATCAACTGCTGTGAGATTAATTCACCAATTTTGCTGCAAAGTTTAACTACTTAAATTGAGCTAGGAGCTGTTTAATATTGCTAGAACTGCATGGAAGAGTTCTCACCACTCTAACGAAATTTTTCAGCAATTTGATGACAGAAGGTAATGAGAAATCTGGAAGATAGAAATTAGCACAGGAAAGAAAATCTTAGCCAATCTGAAAATAGATTTAGAGGTCAATAAATATGAATTGCCTTAGAACAAATGATTAAGATGCAATTGAAGTGGCTGTTCAGAAGCTAATTGTGGTAATATAACTTGATTTGAACTCCTTACCATGCACTTTATTGGAAATAAAATTAAACCAATGAGAGTACATTTGAAAAATACAAACAAAACGCTGTTTTATATTTTTGACTAATTTTATTTAATTTGGACAGATGTAATGTGCATATCGAAGCTTAAATGAATCTAAATAAGGCAGGAAATGTAAGTTATGACACTGCCATTAATAGATATGAACGATTAAGAAACTTGGGCTCAGATGCTATGCACTGGTCTGCTAGTATGTTGTAATATGTTTTTTCCAAAATAATTTGAATCTATTCTTCTGTGCCACAAAAGTAGTGTTACTGGAATAATGGACTAATTCAAACAATTTATTCTGCAAATTATATTGACATTTGCAGTGGTTTCTCATGAATTTGAAGTGTGAAAGTATTGTAAATCCATAAGAATATGTTTTAAAGTTAAAACTTTATATAGCAGATTCTTATGGATTTACTTTTTAAACTTTCTTTTTAGTTGATGCAACATCTTTTGTATTCTGGCCTATAATTGTTTTAAAGCCATTTCTATTTTTGCTTAAAATCCTTGATATAAATTATTCAAGCAACTACTATGACAGACATCCACAAGCAATTAATATAAAGATAGTTTCATCTTTTACCTATGCAATTTAGGACTTGCTTTTTTAAAGCGTATCAACGATTGGAATTGAAAACTGAAGCAAGAATATGACTTCTTTTTTATAGTTAAGCTCATTTTCATGTTTTTAAAACATTTGAACTGTGCTCTGGTATTTTGTTTTATTTTGTAAAATATTCTTATTTATACTTTTACTTAAAACCATTTTGTGCTTTGAAATTATAGATTTTTAATTTTAGTACCTTAAAAATGGATATTTATTTTTTCAAACCTTTCCTATGATATAAACATTTTAGTAAAAAAGTTTTTATTTTTGTTTAACTTTTGTTAGCTTTGTTCTCCATTACCCATCAAAACTTTGGATTACAAAGGCTTCATGATTACTCTTGTAAATTCTGAATAGAATATTTATATAATACATATATAGACAAATTTATATATAAATCATCTATAGTAGAATACTATATAATATATACACTTATTCAAATTACCATGTAAATGCCTTGTACATAGACATCTTTATTTGTAAATTTCTCATCTTGTAATTGTGTATAATTTAAATTAAATACTTTTCACTAATGCTGGATCCTATGTGCCATTTTATTAAATTATGTTTCGCAGCACAAGATCAATTTTGGATAAAGTGTATTACTAGTCTTGTTTTAAGATCCTATACTATCACCAAAATTATGTGGAAATCAATTTTGAGTTGAAGTATGGGTGAATCCATTCAAATCCAGAAAAGGCTGCGCATCTCACCATCTCCGAATTGAATACTTTGCACACAGGTACATTTTGGGCCACCTTGAATCAACATATTTTTTAATCTTCCCCAATTTTTTTCTGAGATACGGGTCTTTGAAAGTGACATCGCAAATTAAATTATATTTTTCTGAGCGCACATCCACCTATTAAAAATCACATATCTCCAAAAGTATGTAAGATAATTCAATTTTGTTTTCTTCAAAATAATTCTAAACTTTGGAGCAAATATTGATGCTAATTTCATTAGGAGGACTTAAATAGTATTGAAAATATAATTTTTTTTCAATGTGATCAATTTTAAATTCATTTTTCTCAAAAAAGCCATTTTTTTTTAATCTGATTGTTTTTCGAAGTTCCTAAATAAATATGCTATCCGAGTGTATGAGCACCTTTTGCAGTTTTCGAATAGTTAAGCTTAAATAAATTATTTTACTTAATGACCGTGATAGGGAAACCCAACGCGATCAGAAGATAAGGAAATACCGTCAAAATCCCATTGGAAGTACGAAAAATCCCTGTGAAAGGACGAAAAGGTTCTCGAAATCCCTAAATTTTACAGGGATTTCCTTTCACCTTCCAGTGGTAAATATTCTTTCTGTATTTGTTTAAAAATACTTTTATACTCACCTCTAACCGAATATTATGGGTAATAATTTACCAAATTTGAATAAATTATGAAGCACAATATTATATATTAACCATGCACACAGAATTTCACAAACAACAGATTTGTTTACTTCGCTACAAAATTGTATCAAAACAATTAGAGCATTTAAAAAAAGTGACAGAATAATAAGTTACAGTAATACCCCGACTTCCGCGGTTCTTGATTTTTTCGTTTGGCAACACTGCCGCCCGCTTTCTTCAGTGTTTCTCGTGCTGTGATACACATTGGACGAACTCTACATGCACGATTACGATTCTATGATCGACGAAAGTTAAGATTGTTTTGTTATATGTTTTCTAAACTCTTAAAAAACCCATCCAAACGAAGTAAATCTGATTCTCCTGCACCTAGTAAGAAAAGGAAAACGATACCTTTGGAATGTAAATTTAACATCAAGAATTTTGATAGCAGAATGAAAATTTGTGAATTGGCAAAGTTTGAGCTACCGGAATGTACAGTAAGAACAATCACAAACAAAGAATTCCCGATGCGGTGAAAAATGCTCAATCCTTGAACTCAAGCATAATTCGTAAACGTCATGGTATTGCTGAGATGGAAACAATGCTGAAATTATGGTGGTGATAATCAAGTAAAAGTGAAGACTTGTCCAGTCGATCAGAACACTGCTATCAAGCTAAGCTGAGTTTTGAGAGGTTGAAAGAAGCTGGGGAGGCGGGCGATGATGAAAACTTTATAGCTAGTAACGGTTGGTTCAACCGATTTAAAACTCGCTGTAATTGGCACAGCATCGCGGAGAGGCTTTGATAGAAGGTGAGCAAAACGTCACTGAAGTATCCGACACTTCAGACCCAGTTCCACCAGAAAAACATGACAATTGCAAGTTTGACAGGTCTCAGCTCAATTGAAAATGGCTTAAAATTTTTAGAAAAAAGACTTCAAGACGAAGAACGCGTTATAGCTATAAAGCAAGGAATAAAAAATTAGTTGCTACGAAGATATTCTGCATGAAAAAAGTTGTTAGATTTTATGAAGCTATCGAAATAACTTTTTTTACGTAAGTTATTTATTTTTTAATATTTTGTATTAATATGTATAGAGAACTGCAATTTTATTAAATATGTCTTCTAAACTAGTGTTTTTGTTAGTCCTTGGTCCCAATTAAACAAAATTTATATGCAAAGTTGTACCCCGACTTACGCGAATTCGATTTAAGCTATTTTCGTCGGACCCACCTATCGCGAAACTCCGGGGTATCACTACCAATGTTAATGAATTTCGATAACTATATTAAAACATTTGAATAGTATATACAAAACGTACTAATAGCACAAAATGTATTTAAATCCTCAACATTTCGAAAACTGCATAGGTAAGAAAATGCAAAAACTTAATATTTTTTTAACTTAGCGGATAAAATGATATAAATATCTATATATTAATACGTGAAGAAAAAACTTAGTACCCCTTTTTAAGCACATTGCGCGCACGGAGGAGTATGAGATTTGGCATAATTAAAGTTCATATGGAGAAGGAGTGCAGAAAGATAAAATTAATGTATAATATGCGTTACAAATACACTGCTGGCCACCGTAAATGCAACACCCTGAAGGAAGCATGCAAATAATATGAAATTTACAACATGCATTAGCGGAGGTGAGATATGCAAATGATTAGAATTTCAGCGCAGACGCACATCACGCGCGCCTGTGGCGCCACTTCAAAGCGCTATTTAAGGCTTGGAGATTTCGACGATTTCAAGTACGCCAATTGTGTTTTTCTTGTGGTTTTTTCAAACAAACGATCAATTATGCCTCGTAGAAAACAGCGATCATCTTTTGATCAAGTATCCGAGTTCGACAGAGGAAGGATAGTGGCCTACCGAGATTGTGGATTATCTTTCAGGGAAATCGGTAGTCGTGTTGGACGAAACCAAACAACTGTAATGCGGATATGTGATCGTTGGATGCAGGAGGGTACGACGGACCGACGTGTCCGATCGCATCCACCTCAGTGCACCACTTCACGTGATGACAGGCATATTGTGCGTATGGCAGTGACGGATCGCTCAGCCACATCACGAACCATAGCACAGCACATTCAGTCTGTACCGCATCATCCAGTATCTGCGCGTACCATTCGACGCCGTTTACAGCAGAGTGGTCTGTCCGCAAGACGTCCATTGCTTCGTCTACCCTTGACGCAGAACCACAAACGTTTCCGCCGCCAATGGTGCGATGAAAGAAGGATGTGGACGGCAGAATGGAATGAAATTGTCTTTACTGACGAGTCACGCTTCTGTCTGCAACACCACGATGGTCGGATTCGAGTCTGGAGACACCGTGGAGAGAGGATGCTGAACAGCTGCGTTATGCACCGCCACACTGGTCCTGCACCGGGTATTATGGTATGGGGCGGTATTGGATATCACTCTCGCACTCCTCTAGTACGCATTGCCGGTACTTTAAACAGCCAGCGCTACATCTCCGAGGTGTTGGAGCCAGTTGTCCTTCCTTACCTTCAGGGCTTGCCCACAGCCATATTTCAACAGGATAATGCGCGACCACACGTGGCACGCATTGTCCAAGGGTTCTTCGTCAATCGCCAGATTGAATTGCTTCCCTGGCCAGCTCGCTCTCCGGATCTTTCGCCGATAGAAAACATGTCCATGGTTGCTCAACGATTGACCCAGAATACATCCCCAGCTGCCACACCAGATCAACTTTGGCAACGTGTGGAAGCTGCTTGGTCTGCTGTACCCCAAGAACACATCCAAAATCTCTATGAATCAATGCCGAGGCGTGTGGCAGCGGTGATCTCCAACAATGGCGGCTACTCTGGCTACTGATTTTGGCAGGAACCACACTTCACAGAAGTCTATAAATTTAATCATTTGATACTTGGTCAACATGTTATCTACAAAATAAATTTTGTTGTGATATCTCTTGTCTTTCTTGGTGTTGCAATTTGGGTGGCCAGCAGTGTATATTAAATTCATTGTTTACGTTCATATACTGTAATCTATACATTAATACGTGAAGAAAAAACTTTGTACCCCTTTTTAAGCACATTGCGCGCACGGAGGAGTATGAGATTTGGCATAATTTGCCACCACATAAGTTAGTATTGAAAGTTAATTGCATCGTTTTGCTGATCAGAAACTTAAATACAAAGGAAGCATTAGTCAATGGAACGAGAATGCGCATCAAATTTATGCATCGTAATACTATTGATTGCAAAGTTTTAATTGGAACCGCACGCAATAAGAGAATTTTGATTCCACGTATAAATTTAACATATTCCGGTACTATTTTACCATTTAACTTTCAAAGAACTCAATTTCTAATTATACCTGCATTTGCGATGACAATAAATAAGTCTCAAGCACAAACATTCGAAAAAATTGGAATTTTATTGAGGCAGCCAGTTTTTACACATGGTCAATTGTACGTCGCAGCAAGTAGAGTTCGATGGTTTGAGATTTTATGTTTCAGAATACACATATAACGGTCAAGGGCATTTAGCAAACGATGAAAGAGTTTTTACAAAAAGCATCGTCCACACAGAAGTTTTGAATCATTAAATTCATTGTCGAACTAACTATTTCAAGTTCAATGGACAACATTTATTTTTTTAACCACCCGGTTTTTTTGTTTCAATAAAAAATATATAAAAAAATACGAAACACGCATTCCTTATTTCATTTTTTGGATTTATTTTTTATTTAAATTTTATATAATTTGAAAAAGATGGGCAAATTAACTAGCCTTGGCGAAACCTGTGGCCCAAGAAAATGTCAAACAACGCGTTGTTGTTTTTTAGATATGGCTTAACCAAGCTATACCGCATTTTTCCTATGACGTATTTGTACATGCTCGCAGCTTACATAATAGAACAAAATTCAAAAAAATTATATGCAATGAATATAGAGGCTCTTTGACAAAAGAACCTTATTAACGTTCAAACTTAAAAATTAAATGAATTATGGTCGAATTTCGACCACTAGTCTATTTAAAACTAAGCAAAAGTTGAAAATATTTTAATCTTAGTTACGCTCATAAAATAAGTTGAGGAATTTGTTAAAATTCAACGAAGTTTAGCCTGTTCTTTCTGCCACAGAACTCTAGAAAGTTTTCAACAGATGTTCCAATAAATGACCATTTGAAGTTCGAACTTTACGAATGCAATTCATAAGTAGCTTACTTCAATCACACATGTCACAATATTCGGAGATCGAATTTTGTGTATGATCAGGCCGACTTTGTCATAAACGTACCATTGTAGAACTTGTTAGTTATTTAAAAACATCTTTTAATGTTACAGCAACATTTTCATGTGCCCTCCACAATAATAGTACATTTAATTGATTTGTTTCTTTGAATTCCTGAAATTGCTTTTTACGTACTACATAGATTTGTTTGAGATTAATTTCATACAATCTCAGAATAAATTACAATTCATGAATTATGCGCTATAAACTTATACCCAAATCCAAGAATGAAATAAGAGTAAATGAGTGACATACTTTTTCAGACAAAGGTAATGATTGATACATTAAATTTACTCCTTCGCTAATCTTCCACATGAACAGCTAGGTAGATTCAGTTTGATAAAAATAACATCAGTCTTGAGCCTTTTGAGTAATATCGCTTGTTATTTTGTTATACTTTATAATTTCATGCCACGTGCTGTATTAATGATTAAGTGAAAATTGTAATGCAAGGAAAGCCCCAAAGCAATTATGCATTCCAAATGTTTTTCCGGGTCAATAATTGGAAATGGATTTTGACTGATCTTTTTATAACTATTTACTGAAGAGTTATAAAACTTTAAAATCTCAGATGTCATACTACATTGATATATCGTCGGTGTTCTGTTAAAAGGCGAATCCAACAATTTGAAAAATTTCAGAGCAATTTCAAACTTCACTTCCATAAAAATTAGGAATAATGTAAAACGAATTCATTTTATCTTACACTTAGTGTAAAACAAAATGAATTTGACACCGACGATATGTAAAGAAATAAACGTTGAAATACTGCATCGAAAAGGTACTTGAGCTGGGAGGATTCGAGCGCGTACTTCAGTGGAGGAATAATACCGTTGGCCCCGCTTTGAGCGCGCGGCAGAGGTTAAAATTTCGACGATATTTTACGTTGAAGGCTGTTAAAAATCAACCTTTGAGAAACTGCATTAGCTATAGAGGAGTAAACTAACAACATTCTAATGAACTAATATCAGAATTTTTAAAGATGGCATTTTTGAAAAAATGATGAATTGTTAAAAAATTTATCTTAAAATATTTTGCTTACTATTACGAACAGTACATTTATGTGTCACGAACAGAAGACAAGTTTGTCTAATAGTTTAAGCGTAACAAAATTTTAAGCGTTACGCGACATTCTTAACAAGCAAAATCAAATAATTTTTATCGCCATTCATAGGATCTTATTTCCACGAAAATAAGGGCCGGGGTAGCCTGGTTGGTTGATTTGAGGTTTTTATGGCGCAAGGGCCATGCTGCGCCAGACAAGGCATACAATATCAAGTAATAGACAATGAAAGTTTTACTGACAAAAGAGAAATACACCCAGGGAAGAATGCACCTGACAGGAATCGAACCTGCGCCGTCTACAATTCGAAGGTTGCTAGCGCAGTGGATTGAGCCTCGACGGCCCCGGTAACCCGGTTGGAAGAATAACGGATTAGCAACCGGAGGGTTGCAAGTTCGAATCCAACCAAAGACCGTTGTGTACAAAGGGGGCTGGTGCACGTTAAATCCGTCGTGGCCTCAAATGTCCTCACGTTGGAGTGATGTAGAAGTTTGAAGAGTGGGGTGCCAGCTCAGGTGTGACCTCGTCATCTGACCGTGGTTCAAAATTACTTGGTGTCCTCGGATTTTTCATTTGGGATTGATCCCGGACCGTCACCAACAGCTCGTTGTGTTGCTCCAGTGCGACGTTAATTTAAAAAAAACATCCACGAAAATAAATTATTTTGCATAAAATAAATATGACATTGTTCAACATACGTTTACTCGCCGTAATATAATGAATTTTTTAAAAAATACGGAAGATAACGAGGTGAACATTTTATTTTTTATTGCCTGAATTTTTGAATGGATTCACTCGTATGTGCTTTGATATTAGCAATTGAAGGGTGAAAGGAAAACTAGATGAGTCCGAAAACAAATTTTACAGGAGAAAGAAAACGAAATACAAAACGTAGAAGTCTGACACTTATAATTCCTGATGAAAATATTTTTTCATTGTTTATTAACCTTTTGTAGGTTTAACTGAATATTTTATTACATTAGGTTGTAATGCAATCAAACCATTTAATATAACAATCATAGGGCCCTCAATATAGAACTTGACTTGGGGGTACAAAATAGAAACCGCTGGGATGTACTGACTAAAAAAAACCAAATATTAAAAAAACATTTCAGTTAAAAATTTTGAATATTCTCAGATATGTATCGTCACTTGCAAGAACTAGGAAGATTAAGTTGTGGATATTTTGAGTAATACTTAAATTAGTAAAGCTGAAATCATGCAAAAATTAAAACAAGAATTAGGTAGCTTTTTTTAATCGCATTAGCTATCTATCGGCTAATGGAAAAATGTTGGTTTATGATATAGGCGTGAAAACTGTTTTTACTTTAATCTCAAAATCCAAAAAATTGAGTTATCTGGTTGCATTCAGTTGACATATTTTAATCACTGGTCGTTTTTAATGGCGATTCGGCGTGATTGTGTGCTGCAATGGTGGTATAGAACTCAATAGACCCTTCATCTGCACAGAGCCTCATCGATATAAATAAAATTGGAGTGTGTACATTGAATATATTTTCGATCCATTTCAAGTTATCCGTTTTGGGCCCTTCTAATGCAAAATCTGTCATGGGCGTTTGATCTCTGTGTGCCCGTACTACGTCTAAACGCCTGAGTATTTTGAAACTGCATACTGCGATTACTTGCATCCATTTGGTGACTGAACTTGGTTGCGTCGGTCTATCTGCCCGTTTTGCGTTTGTGTATCACAAAATTGTTTCAACAAATTTTAATACAACGTTCTATAGTTGTAAATCATTTTAGTTTAGAGGATACATTATTCAAATTTCCTTTGCGTACATACTTAAACACGTTTCATGCTAAAACATCTGAGTAGCTATACGCAAATCAACCATAATTTGGTAGCTTTTGAGATGCAGAAATTTAAATTGAACATTGCGATTACTTTTTATCAGTACTGCTGAAAAAGCAATTATTTTTTTTTACGAAATTTTAACTCTGATACTTTATTTTTATTTTGAGTCATTTTTTTTCGCGCAATATAAACAATTTCTGAATAGAGTAGTATCGACTATCCGGCCTAGTTAAAAAAAAATAATAATCCGTAATAAAATGAGGAATAATTTACTTTGCCAAGGCGTTGCAAGCGGACGTCTGCTACAATCCTACGTGCAGTATGTATAACACAAGTTGAGACATGCAAAGCGCGGATTTCCCCTCCCTGCTACCTGCTCTTTACTTCGTCAGTTGTGTATCGGATGTCAACAAGTGCGGAATACATTTGCCTCTGTTCCTGGTTACATTAGTAAATTGTTGTTTGGTGTCCTTCGTTGTTTTTTTATTAAAGATTACGAAATGGGTGATAAACGAAAAAAGGTTGTAGTGACTATGGAGGAGGAACTACTCGCTATAAAGCGACTGGACTCTGGGGTAACGGCAAAAACTATTCCTTCGGAGTTAGGAGTCGGGAAAAGTACAGTTGGAGACGAAGAAAAATCGAGCAGAAATTGAAAATTGGTGTGCTGCCCAACCTAGTGGAAGTGGAATGAAAGTAAGAAAAACGATGCTGAAAGGTAAGCGTAAAGAAGTTGAGGCAGCTTTATTTTTGTGGCATGAACACTTAAGAGGAAAAGGCTTACCTGTTACTGGGTCAATATTGCAGGAAGAAGCATTGCAATTTAAGCGACAAATAGGAGATTCAGAATTTACTGCCAGTGATAGATTGTTAGATCGGTGGAAAAAAACGATTCAGTATTCGCCGGATTACCATAAGTGGGGAGGCTTTATCTGTTGATATAGAGGCTGTACCTTTGTTCTGACTCTTTTTAAGCTTATTGAAAAGGAGGGAATTTCTGGGGAGCAGTTGTACAACTGTGATGAGACCGGTTTAAATTATAAGATTCTCCCTACAAAAACGCTTGCATCAAAAAAAAGAAGCCTCTGCACCAGGATACAAGAAAAGCAAGGAACGAGTCACCATCTTGGCTTGCAGTAATACAACCGGCAACCACAAGCTCAGGTTAACGTTAATAGGAAAATCAAAGAAACCTAGAACTTTTAAAAAATTGAAAAATCAGGAATCACTACCCTTATATTACACACATCAAAAGAAAGCATGGATGAATTCAGAAATCTTTAAAACCTGGTTCCAAAATGAATTCGTACCGACTATAGAAAAACATTTGAAAGACAACAATTTACCGAGAAAAGCTGTGCTACTTCTTGACAAACCACCCTCGCATCCGGCCACGGACGAACTCGCAGATGGAGACATCAAAGCTTTATGTTTACCACCAAATGTGACGGCTGTTTGTCAGTCGATGGACCAGGGCGTCCTTGAAATGCTAAAGAAAAAGTATCGTCAGCGTCTTCTCAATTCGTTGATATCAGCGATTAATTTAATAATAATGAAGACTACGTAACCATTCTGTAAACGATTGACATGCTAGATGTCATAAGGTGGGTGGCCGAAGCATGGAAAGAGATTCCAAATATATCACTTGTAAGGTCTTGGAAAATTCTTTTGAACCATGAAAGTGGACATTTCAACCTTGAAACCGAAGTGGAAGATGAAAACGATAAACTTGTTTCGTTGTTAGAAAATTACCGTGCTGGGACGATGTCAATGCAGAGGACATTGCAGAATGGATGGCAAACGACGAACTGACAACGATATTGTGGAAATGGTGACATAGGGTGAAGTAATAGAAGAGGAGGAGGCTTCCTTAGAGATGACAGGAAAAATCTCATCCCACATTCGGAAGGGTTCAAGACGATTGAGCCATAAAATATTGTACATATTTTGAGATAAATTTTATAATGTCTAACTTAATTGCAGGAAACATAAAATCATGTACACCGTATATGAGCAGGAGGAAGCGACGCCAGCTGATATCATTTGCTTGCGTCGCGGAAAAGGGTGAAGCTGTCATCTTATCAAGGATTTTTTCAAAAACTAAAAACTGTCAGCTTTGTCTCTTTCATCTTAGGCCTACCTTTTCCCATTTGTGTAATCATTTATCAATGAACAGTAAAATAAGTTTAAATAATTTTTGTAAGAATTAAGCCTACGTTTTACGTTAATGTTTTTTTCATTTTAAATGTGTGTGCTCATACTGTACGGTGTACATGATTTTGTTTCCTGGACACAATTAAGTTAGATATAAAATTTATCTTAAAATATGTACAATATTTTTATTTTTGGACTTCCTTCTGTAATAAATTTTTAAAACGTACAGTACAAAAGAAACATAAAGTACTGGCCTGTACTAAGAGGTCAGAAAATATGAATAAGAGCGGATTTTGGTATAAAAAGGGTGGTTTTTAATGGTATGGGTGGGGCAGGAAGTTAGTATTTATAGAACTTCGGCCTATCCGGCTTTTTTGTTATCTGGCCTGCCCTTCCGCCACATTAGGCAGGATAGTCGAGTCTACTGTATTTGGGACAGCGATATTTTGCAACGAACGGACTCGTGTTCGTTGACCACGTGCAGAGATATTTTCTGTTTTTTTCACTCGGAATTAATTTCGTATTTTTAAATTTGGTTCAATTTTTAGTTGTAAGTTGTGGCAACTATGCGAGAACACGAGATAAAAATGAATCACGAATTGTATCTTCAGAACAACTTTTTTCCCGATAACTTTACTTTAGTTTTATTTTACTGTTTTCTGCTTAAATTTATTAATTGTTTATTTTTTAAATAAATTGTAATTCCTTTTCATCCCACGTAACGTCACCACAAAGTATTTGATTTAAAGCTGCATGTAAGTTAGTTGGAATTTTGCCGTTATTGAAAGAACGTTAATGTTAAAAAAATCCGAACTAGGACTTGCGAAGAATTAAAATTTCTTTGTCATAGTAACCGAAGGTCGAGGTGGTTTATTTTACGAGTTGGAGCTGTATTTAAGCAACTTATTTGTATGTTAAAAGTTTGTTGAAAACAATGCTTTTCTTTCAAAAAATGCTGTCAAATCGATTTACTTTTTTAAAAAATGGTAATAGGTTACTTTTGCTATGTCTATACTGAAGGCAGTCAATTTTAAAACAAGTTCTTGTATTGTACATGCCACAAAATGGAATTTTCAAGAAAAGATGCTTCGAAAGAAATCCTCTTATGGATGGCGAAATTCGAAAATGTCGCATGCCTGGTTTGCAAGAGTGCCACAAATCAAAAAAATATTGGTAAGAAAACTACGAGTGCGAGAGTATTCGCCGTAGATTCGTCATTTTTACGAATTGAGTTGAGCAATTTTACAGGAAAAGAACTTAAGAAACGGCATTCCTGATCCCCTGAAAATCTTGTAGTAGTAACCTTATGTCATCTTTCGTCATTTTGTAGCTTTGTCATACAGCAGGGGTACGCTGTATGTGAAATGTATTACATTGATGGATATGCATCTATAAGATTTGTGTCCAAAGTAAGTTGCAGAAATTATAAAAATGTCGAAAAGTTGTTTAAAAATTAGTTTACTCACATTTAAGTAATTTAGCATTTTTCTGCGAAAGAAAAAAGTGATTATTCTGGTTACTTTTTGAATCTATATTTGATCAATTCAACCCCAGTAAGGTTGGTAAGGTGCTCGTTCATGCTCATCTGGGCTCGTTTAGTTTTTCCCTTTACACGTTTTCTTTTGCTCTGAATACTTAATGAACTTTTCGTATGTTCCCCTTCATGATTTCCCACGTGGAAATACGTAATAGTAGCTACACAATGCCGTTCTTATCACATTTCCGATTTTCAAACTCATTTGGCTTCTCCCTTCAATTGGAAGCGCAACTGCATTATGTTATTATGGAGATGTAGAATGATTCATGTACACATCCAAAGAAAAATCGAACATGAATAAAAATGTATGTAACCTCTATTTTCCGTAGTCGTACCGTCATTTCCGTACTTAACTAAGATTTGGTTCAATTCGATCTGTTGAGAAATGTATGGAAAACGACACTCATTTTGTATACTATTTGATTGTTTTTTACCTACACTGCAGTGCAAAACTTAAGCAACGATGTAATTTTTAACCAGACAGCTATGAAATTGTACAAAAGGGGCTGGTTGCATTCAGTACAATGAACACCCAATTCAGTAGAAAGGTGATTTGTATACAAATATCAGGAGCAAGACGTCACAGGTGACGTGAGGGCACGCAAAACGCGTGCAGTCAGCGACCGCAGTTCAAGACTACACTAAAAAGAAGGACGAAAGGCGCTATTAAAGGCATTCGCTGCAAGTTCAAGTGAGTTCGTACGTGCAATATGGCCACAAGAAACCATCTGGACGACTTTACACGTGGTAGAATGATCGGCAAGCTCGAGGAGGGGCGTAGTTTGATGAGTGTAGCCCAAGAGTTTAGAATCGACAAAAGTGTCGTTTCACGAGTTTGGAAAGTCTTCCAAACAACTGGTACAGCTGTAAGACAGGTTGGTGGTTGTCGGCCAAGAAAAACAACGCCAATGGATGGCCGATATATCGTCCTGCAAGCGAAAAGAGATCGATACCAGTCAGCGTTCAACCTGGCTCAGCAGCTGCGTGCGGCAACGGGACGACAAGTGTCGCGGTTTACTATGGCCAGGCGCCTTCATAAAGGTGGCCTATTCGCCCGCCGTCCTGAATGCTGCATCTCATTGACAGCTGCCCATCGGCGGCGCCGTTTGGATTGGTGTAAGGAACACAAAGACTGGACATCTCATCAATGGAGTCACTTCCTCTTTACAGATGAGAGTCGTTTCAGTGTCACAAGCGATTCTCAACGCCAGTTGATATGGAGAGAGGTAGGGACACGGTTTTATCCCACTGACATCAGGGAAAGAGACCGTTACGGTGGTCCTGGCGTGCTCGTCTGGGGAGGCATCATGATGAACGGGCGGATTGAGCTCCAAATTTTCGACAGAGGTACTGTTACTGGAGATCGCTATTGTCAGCAAGTGATCCTCCTCACGTACGTCTGTTCCGAGGTGCCATTGGTGCAGATTTCGTTTTTATGGACGATAACGCCAGGCCACATCGGACTTGCTGTTGAGGAGCTGCTAGAAAGTGAAGATATCACTAGAATGGATTGGCCAGCGTACTCCCCTGATTTAAATCCCATATAACATGTGTGGGATGTTTTGGGGAGACGCCTTTCGGCACGATTATATCCGCCGGAGAACAGCCAACAACTGAAACAGGTGCTCATTGAGGAATGGGCCCTCTTACCTCAACAACTGTTGGATAATCTGGTGTTGAGTATGGAGGGACGGTGCCAAGCAACCATTGCAGTTAATGGAGGTCATATCCCTTACTAAGGGGCATCTGTTTGTTGTTCTCCCTCTTGGGCAGACAATCTTTTATACCAACGCTACTCTTTCGATAAAGCCTTTTTTGTTTGATTCCATACTGTATGCGTTCTATTCATTTTTGTGCTAGTATGCTTTCTTCATCCGTTAAGTACAAAATACTGTCTGTATTCTGAATTACATCTCTCCCAGGCGATTTCTTGCGGAGTTATGAAAAAAAATAGTAGTTGCTTAAGTTTAGCACACCAGTAGCACCATATCTGTTCTGTTTTAGTTTGCTTCTCTAGTCATTTTTATGCTTTCCTGTCATCGAATTTTTATATAATTTCAATTATGCAGTAGAACCTGACAACAAAATCATAAAATACATCAATAAATTGACCTTAAAGGAAAAAAGGCCAATGTCCTGATATTGAGTCTTCCAATCACTTCAAGGTAATTAAAGTTATACTAGAAAAAGTTCCATGTCTCCTGTCAATACATTCTGAGTTGGACCTTTTTCAAAAAAGCTAATGTCAACCTTTCACAAATTCTAAGAGCCAGTGTGCACGTTGTTGGCCCTTTATCCATTAATTTCAGAAACGACCTATGTCCGGGCATTAGGCCTTTTTACAGATTGTACTGAATAGTTTGTCGACATCTTACGTCGCTCACCGATATTATAAGTCAAAAAACGGTGTTTTAGAGAAAAGTAAGTTGGTGCCTGCGAATGCATGAGGTGTAATAATAAAATTAGTACTGCTTAAAGGACAAGTAGTGCATAATGAATACTCCGAACTCTAATGATGGACTGGTCCAGCTAATCGCTATCAGTTCTCGAAGTTCAAAGTCGAGAGAACGGATTTGCACGCTGAGAGCAGTGAATGATAGTTTTCAAGGAAGTACATTTTAAATATTCAGAGCGAAACATTACCCGACGTTGCTCGGGTTGGTTGAAATTGGTTCAACGTTGATTGAAAGTGATCTGAAAAATTATTTTTCTCAGAAAAATGCAAATATAGAAAACAAATAAGTTAACAGAAAATAATTTTTTAAACTCCATTTTGACATTTTTATGGCTTCTACAATTTATTTTGGACGAAATACGTATGCTTACTTCACCATCTATATAATTAATTTCACATGCATCTCACTACGATGTAAGACAAAATCCCAGAAGGTGATGACTTAGTAAAACCGATTTTGAGTTTTGGAGTGATTGTGTGAATGCCCTTTAAATTCATTTTCTGTAAAAGTGAAAATCTTACCGTGTATTATATCAGCCTTTTTCCTATAAATATTTTCTGACTTGTTGCACTCTTGCACCAGGAATAAGATCTTTCCAAATTCCACAATCATTTGACGCAATCAAGAAAAAAGGAAGAGCATACTTTGGTAGCGCAGAAGCTGGACGCCTGGGGAGATTTCGTAGACCTGGCGTTATATATAATTTCTAAACTGATTTTTCCTGTAAATAATTAATTCTGTTACCTACATATATGTTAAGTTCTGTGGTAGGTGGGTAGTTGAATTTACTTCGCACTGGTAGGTAGGTATTTAATTAACCTCGCATTGGGGCAACACAACGGACTATTCGCACTGGAGCAACACGACGGGGTATTGGCGATGGTCCGGGATCAATCCTGATTTGTAAAATCCGAAAACACCTCGTAATTTTGAACCACAGTCAGATGAAGTCAACACCTGAGCTGAAGACAGTTCCCCTTGTCAATGTGACAAGGGATTTCTACAATAAGCTGAATTTCATGTCCTGTTTCTTTCAATCACTTGCGCGTATCTGACCTAAAGGGCTTCAATCTAAAATTGTTAGTTTGAATTATTTAGTGTCACCAGATAAAAGGTGGATTTTTTTAAAACTGACGTAAGTGGTTTCTGAAATAAATTATTCATACCCAAGCTAATAAATCAACACTATGGGAATTTTGCAATATCTTAGATATTGCAATACCCTGAAAAAAACCCATACAAGTTGAGAGGTCAACTTGGCTCAATGGGTTTGCCCATTGCATTAACGGGCCGCGATGGCCCGATTGGAAGAGTAACGGATTAGGAACCGGAGGGTTGCAAGTTCGAATCCAACCACAGACCGTCGTGTACAAAGGGGGTTGGTGCACGTTAAATCTGTCGTGGCTTCAAATGTCCTCACGTTGACGTGGTGTGGAAGTTTGGAGAGTGGGGTGCCAGCTCAGGTGTGACCTCGTCATCTGACCGTGGTTCAAAATTACATGATGTCTTCGGATCTTTCCCCTTGGGATTGATCCCGGATCGTCGCCGATAGCCCTTTGTGTTATTCCAGTGCGACGTTAAATACCTATCTACCCATTGCGCTAGCAACCTGAGAGTTGTAGGCGGAACATGTTCGATTCCTCTCAGGATCTATTTTTCTCTTCTGAGTCAGTAAAATTTTCTTGCGTGTGTTTGTTCATTTATGTGACGATGTTTGGCACATGTTGAATATTTTAAGGGTTTGGCGCAACAACATAAGCCACACTTTAGCGAAAATGAGATTTCTTCAACACAAGTTAGCTTGATGGCTCTGTTTTGCCATTATCTCTGCTACATTTAAATTCAAATAGATAGTACCCTAAGCAAGCATTTTTTTTATGTTATTGCTCCAAGGCTTTTTAGACTGTTGTTTGCGAAGAAACATGATAAGCCACTGTCAAACATGACCAACTGCAACAGCCATGTTGCAGTCGGTCATGTTTGTCAAACTGGTGTTCCCTAGAAGAATACCAGTTTGTGATGATTCCAGTTCAGCTTTTGATGCTACTGATGAAGATTATGACTACCAACCTTCAAATTAGGCTATGCCATCCATAGATCAAGTTGAAGATGATATAATTTGTTGCCTGTGGTTATAACAAGTAGTTCTTAACAGTATCAGAAACAATAACAATATCAATATTTGTAAACAAATCACTAATATTATATTCATTTTCCCTATTCATCGCTTTGCTTGTAAAATTAACAATTTGCACAAAATGAACATGATTGTTGAGATTATAACCCTGTTATTTTTAAATGCGCCCTGTCACATTCTTACCTTATGAAAGAAACTAAAAGATATATGAAAATTTACTATTCATTCCACCAATATACCTTGACGTTGTCTGTTTTGTGTTTAACGCAGCTTGTCCAAATATGACCCTTGCATCATAAAAACCAACCATAAATTTACCACGATTATTTGAATGGATTCTTATCAAGTGATGAAGCTGATAAGAGTGATGTTTAATTGATTTTATGTTTATTTTTCCTCTTCAAAGCTTTGTTTATAAAGCGAGTTTTATATGCGATTCTTTCTATGTAAAATATTGTCATTAACCCTCCAAGTATTTTCGACGAGATAACTCGTCCATCAAGATCTAACCAGTTTTATTAATGATGAGATATCTCGTCATCAAGAATGCCTATTGAAGTCCGAACGATCAAAATATTGCCGTTTTTTTATAATGACGAGATCAAGATCAAGTCAGTTTTTTCTAATGACGAGATATCTTGTCCATAAAGATCTGGTCAGTTTTGCTATAGACGAGATCCTTCGTCGAGACAACCACCAAGAGGGCTAATTGACATTTAACGGAATGTTATGTTAAATTTTAATTTCATTAGACGTTTTACACTTTCATTATACACCCCTGTGTTATGGAGTCTTCGGAAAAAGAGACTTGCTTAAAGACAACAATGTGAGAAGCCACTAAAGATGTGCCAATATTGTAAAGAGAAGCAATTTATTAAAGTACCAGAACAATCTACAATCATGTAAATGACAGAACAGAAAAATAACTTAATAATTATTAATGCAGTGAAATATGGATAGCATTGAACACAAAAATTTATAATTACAGAATTTTTCCAAAAACTTAAAAATTTCTCTATTGAGCATTTTGTGTTATGTGGCTTGCCATGTTACGCCAAGTCTTTCATGTTTCGTATTTGAGAAGTAAAATTTCCTTTTTTAGACGAGTAACACTAGGACAAATAAAATTACACAAATGAAAATAAAATGTAGAAAGTGATGTAAAGTTTGATTTATCTAGGTATTCTTTCGATACTTATGATTAAGATTGTAGATACAGTGAGAGAGGAAGGTCAGGATCTAACCTATTGGAGGATTTAATTACAGAATATCATGGGGGGGATAGTTGTTTAGAAATTTAGTTACCAAAAATGTTTTGGAAATGTTGGTTTATAAAACTTCGAAAAGCTTATGAAAGTATTTCACTTGGGAACTTAAAAAGGATCATTGGAAAGATTGGTTGCTCCAGTAAAAGAAATATTGAAGAGATTGGTTTCATTGTTAGTCAATGCAAAACGTTACATTAAAAATATTAAAATATGGTGCAAATTATTGCATAAGGTGACGTAAGGTATATGCTTTCGCGGGGTTAGTGACTCCACTGAAAATAAAACGTGTCTGCAATTAATGTACTTGCTGAAAATGCTTGAAAGAGTAATAGATTAGCTTCACAGCTAGACCGCTTCGAATTTCGGTAGGAAAGTTGCACAGATCAAAGAAATGCATGAATTCAATTATGTGCTCTGGCTCATAGATTGCTATTGAGAGGAGCTTCAAAAAGTGTGATCATGTCGACTAGTAGTCATTTGACTGCTCTGTGAAAAATTGACTTGGTTAGCCAATTTAACATCTTATCACCTAAACAACCGTTTGATTATGTAACATCTTATGACAGAATAGATGTGTGAATGCGCATTTCTATAGAGTGGCGACAAAGATGATGAAATCGCCAAAGTTAACAACTTTGCCGAGTTGACCAATCAGACGATGAATCAATGAATGAGCGTCTTCTCCCGTCCCGTGCACCAATCAGATGATGAATGTTACTCGTCAGTCACGTCATTGCATGTGGAAAGATACCTGTGTGAAATTTAAAAGGGAAAGTACATGCCAACAACCCAAGGCAATAGAAGAACTGAAGGAAAACATTCAGGTTGCTATATGGAACATTGATATCAGTGAGTTCCAACGAGTATCTCAAAATATACAGTGACATGCAGAGGTGCATTGATGTCCAAGGAGATCATTTTCAACATCTGAAAAGGTAGTGGGGAAGTCGTACGTCTTTAAACCATATTTCCCGTGATACCCCACATAGAGTAATGAGATCGAAATGTGTGTGGGGGGGCTTCTTTTACGTTGCTCACCCTATGCTATCACATCACTTGCAAACAAGAAACTAGTACATGATATGCGACCCCCATAAAATAGCATTGAAAAATATTTTTTAATTATATCAATAGTAGGTTAAACAAATGTGAGTGTAAACACACGTATTAGTAGTCTGGGAGTGTGGTAAAAATATGAAATTTTTAAACTGGGACAGATTAGTGATTGGTTCAATATGAATATGGTTCAATATTGGTGAATATGTTTGGGTTTAAAATTGACCCACCTCACCCTAACCGTGGTTCAAAATTACGAGGTGTTTTGTCATTGGATCTTCCCCTTCGGCATCGATCATGGACTGTCGTTAATACCCTTTGTTCTAGTGCGATGTAAATTCAGCGATCGACCAGTTATTATTAAGGAAAAAAGCATTAGGGAATCGAGCAAATTTTTCAAGAATGTTCATTACCCTGAACTAAAATACTTTTATTTACCAAATCCGTCTTGTAAAATACTAATTGTTATATACTGACAAATAATATTGTAGGAAGCAGAGACGTATTCAAATTAAATTTTAATATTTATCTACTGCAAATTCAATCAACTGTTGCTTAGCATCCGTGATGCATATTACCACTTCATTTTGACACCCTTTCTATTTTACTGGTCAAATAAAATCTTTCCGTGAAAATATTTCACATGCAGCAAGACGCCGAGAAACATCCTTCCTTAAGATGCTGTGTTAAATGACGGGAACGTTGAAAACCTCGGTGCCTTAGTCGTACTACCAGCTACATTTACAGGCAGTCCCAGACACATGCACAAATACACGCAAGATGCTATGACGTACGTGAGGACGTAAGGGAGACCAGATTTATTTATCACCTTCACCTGCAATCCGACTTGGACGGAGATCAAGGAGGTTCTTACCAATGGTCAATTACCCAGTGAGCGCCACGACTTGATTGCGACAGTATTTAAACAGAAGCAGTTGAAACTGCACTTTGCGCATCTTTCGTTTTTAGAATTCTGCATTTTTTCGTCGGAATTTCGTTTCTGTTTGTCTTTATGTCTTAATCTTTTACATATTGCAATATATTCAGGAATTAAATGTATATATTTGCGTCCGAAATATATTGTAGAAGCTATGAAAAAGTTAAAACGTATTTTCCGTGCAACTTAAATGATTGCATTTTTCTGTTGAAGAAAAGTGCTTATTCTAATTCACTTTTCAAGCAACATTTAACCATTTCAACCCGAGCAACGCCGGGTAATTCAGCTAGTATCTTATAAACTATAATCTAATAATTTAAATTTTGTTGGAGGGAGGGCTTATGTCCGCATCTAAAGTGGTGGGTAATGGGGTGTACAGTGGTGGGGAGGAGGAGTAAATGTTGATTCTATTTCGTAGAAAATGCAAGCATCCTTTAAGTGTACAGAAAATAATTTTCAACACCGTATTAACTTTTTCATAGCTTCTACAATTTACTTCGGACGAAAATATGCATACATGATATATCCATCCATGTAATCCATTTCATATTCATCGCACTCTTGCTGTGAGACAAATTACAAATGTTTTTCTAAGATGACTACTACATGGGAGTGATTACGAATGCTCTTTAAGTTCACTTTCAGTAAAAATGTCGAACTTCCAGCGTATAGTCTTGCACTAAGTTTTCCTATCAATATTTATTACTTATGGCACTCTTGCACCATGGATTCGATGTTTTCGAATTTCATCATCATTGTGAGAGGATGGTAAATTAAACTGTTACGGCATTCGTGATTAATTTATTTTGAAGCACATTTTTTATACATTTTTTTCCTTCAAAATTCTATTCAAGCGGAACTTGGAATAATGTAGCTTGTTTTAAAAATAAATGTTATCACTGTATACAAAGCAAACTCAATCGATTATAATTTTTAAAAAATGACTGCTTTAAACGAATGTTTAACAGGTACCTAAGTAGCATACGAATAGTTTCAAATTCACTGTCACTAAGACAAAAAATTTCTATTTTTCAACAGTTCTACTTTAAATGCTTCCTTACTTTGCTATTATTAAGCGAACTTTAAATAAGACTTTGCTACAAGATCAGCAAAGTCTTATTTAAAATTCGCTTTACTCCAACATAAATTCAATTTTAAATTGAATCCTTATGGTACTTTTTTCAATTGGGGGATTCAGTTTCTATATGGAAAGCACGTACTTATTTATAATGATATATAGAGATATAGATGTAGTTACTTGACTATGGAGTACTATATAAATATAAATAGAAACGAAATTCTGGTCATTGAAAAATGTACAATTCTGAAAAAACGAAAGACATGAGCAAGCGTGTCGAATTTCGACGGCATGAGAATATTCTGAAATAGAGAGATTTGAAAAATATTGATAGACAATAATGAATTATTTACGAAAAGAAAACAAATTTACAAAACTTAGAAATGCTCAAATATGACCGCAACATTTCTGTCTTAACTCAAATACACAAACACAGAATTCTAAATCTAATTTATAAAATAAAACAATCATTCTGGCAGATACCTACTTGCAAAATTACGCTTTTATGATCAATGAGTTTTTGTTTTGGCTTTTCGTGTTCCATTACAAAATGCAAGTTGTGTAAAATTAAGTATTTTAAATATCCATTTTTCATCATTCGAATATTCCTGAATTATTTATATTGTGGAAAGAAATAAAAAATCAGTTCCGACATAATTAGAATTTTAAATTGTTTAAATATAACGTTTCGGAAAAATTGTTTTTCGAGCAATACTGGTAAAACAATTTTATTAGAAAATTTGATTTTCGATCAATACTGGTAAAACAAACTGAGTTGCTTACCGCAATTGTTTTATGTTCAATGTTTTTCCTATTGTAATTTCGAATTGATTTAGCCCCCTTTATACACCTAGGTTAAAGAGAACGGGGTTAATATGTAGCTTGCGTTACTCGCAGGGTTCCAAAGTATAAGTGTACCAAATTTAGTGTGAATTAGTCAAACGGTGTAGATTTGTATAGAGAACATACGGACAGACGCCAACTCTGCTTTATATGTATACTAGATAGATTGTAGCTATGTGCTCTAGATTTGCAATTTAACTTTCATGTTCTTGTTCCATTGAAGTAAAAGCTTTTACAGTTTTCGTTTTTTCTTAGGAATATGGTATAATCATTTATCAGCAAAAAATGACCGAAGAATGACAATCCAATAGGACTGAAATGCAAAACTTTTTATATCCTGTAGTTAAAGCATATTAACCTACCTACATGTAAAATTCTGAGTTCATCCACTGATAGTGTTTGCACTGTTAAGTAACAAACATGGAAACGTGTGCTTCTCATATTTGTCAAGATTATTTAATTGTAGTGTATAAATAATTGTAATCTATAGGTTTAATATTTTTTTCAGTTTCAATAATTTTTTTTCACAGTAACATTAAAATGTTATTTTTAAATATTTGTGTGGATTAAGTCACAAACAATAATATTCTGTACTGAAGTCTAAAGCCATGTGACTATTTCTACAGCCATCTTGTTTCTTACTGTTGGATATTGAGCTTTTACAATACGTATAAACCACCAAAAATTTTATTTCATGGGTATGTTTCTGAAAATTAAGTATTATGTTTGATATGTTCAAATTTTGTGCCGGAAAACAATAAAAATCAAACACAAGATTATTTTATTTTGGATTTCATATTACGTTTAGAATTTCATATTACATTTAGGATCACTTGGATATAACAAAGATTCAACAGCGGTAGAGGGTGTTGATTCTATAAATATCACTCTTGCTTGGATACACTTTATCGTAAGCATCTAGAAGTTTGACACCCCTCTTTTTGGCTTTCATGGTGATGCTGTAATCATCTTTGGAGAAGGCAGTTTCGCCGTACAGCATGATGGAATTATAGTCGAATTTGTCGAAAATCCGGATATTCTGTGGCTTGTGTTTATCGAATTGGTCTATTGCATCTAAAAGAAAACAAATGTGTGGAAGTTAGCAGGTATGTGGGAGCATCCTTTTTGAATGTATATTGAAAAAAGATCTCAAAAGAAAAAGAAGAAAATCTGATCCACCTGAGGAAATATTTTAAGCTTTAAGTATCTTCATTAAACACGAAAATTGTATTGGAAAAAAACTTTGTTTTGTTAACCTCATACACGCTATACACGCTAATTGGTTTCCAGATAAAAAAGTACATTCAAATTGGAATTTTAACCTTGTTCATATGAGAGATTTCAATAATAATTAAAATTTTTGAGAAAATCTTAAAAAATGAAAATTACACAATTTTCGTCAAAGAATACTATTCTGAAGTATAGATAAAACCACAACAGTTTCACAGTCTTTATAAAATTATGCTTTTTTATACAAATTTCTAAACCATGGTTATATTTTTTGCTGTCTTAAGTTTCAGACTAATTTATAAAACTAGTCTTAAAAAATCTATGAATTTATTAAAATTTAATTTAATAGAATCAATTCCTTTGTAAAAGTAAATTATATTACCTTTACAATTTGATAGAAAAATACATAATTGCAACAAATATGTTGATATTGCGACAAATATGACATTGGAGGCCATGGCATATTTAACGTGCACAAGCCTCCACGTACCCGACGTTCTTTGGTTGGATCGAGTTTCGAACTCGCAGCCCTCAGGTTGCTAATCCGCTACTCTTCCAATAGGCCTTCGAAGGACAGAATATTTTTCGGCAAACTTTGGTTATGAAGCTATAAAATCGTTGGTTAAAATCACTGTTGGTATAAATCGAACTAGATGTATAACGGGCTCGAGGCGTATAACGGGTGAGGAATTAGCTTTAAAGTACTGAAGATAACTTGAATGGATAAGGACGCAATACATTTCGATTCAAATCGAGAGTATTCAGAAATAAATCATTGAGCTTGGAGGTTCGATTCCCTTTGAGATACCTTACCTGTGTGAGGCAGGTTGGTATGGCACAAGGGTCATATATGGCTGAGCTCGCCGAACACAAAGCAGGCAACGTCAAGTAATGGACGTACACACAAGGAAAGGGGAGGTATCGAAGATGCGCAGCCTACACCTCGCATGTATGAGGCAGGATTTTCGGCATCAGATTTGAGTAAATATCGTCATTGAACTTCGAGAAAAAGATGCGAAGAGGTTTCGAAACTTGTACTCCGATTTGAAAAACTGGTAAAACTCATTCTTCCCGTTAACTTTAAAAACGTCAAAATTTATTGTAAGTTCATTTGAATATAATTTTTGAAATAAAGATGCAACGCTCAAGAAATTAAAACGCAGTTACTTTTATACAATTGAAATGGTAAAGTGGAAAATAATTAATCTGTATAGTTAATTTAATTAAATGCAATTAACTTCAATTTATTCAAATGCAATTTTATTACAATTAACCGCTGACCTTTACGTCTAAAGGTGTAATAGTTATAAAGGGAGCCGTGGAAAAAACAACTTGAAAAAGGCTGCTCTATAGAATAAATGTAGCTCGAAAGTCTGGTAATCTCCGGCCTTTTCAACAAGAATAACATTTATTTTAAAAGTACCAGATTTTTAATTCACAAGAAACGGTGTAGTTATGTAAAAAATTGATGTTTAGATACATTAATATCTACTGAAGTATGGAAAATATTAATGTTTGGAAAAAAGGTCAAGCAACCAAGAATTCAAAATATTAGTTGCATAAATTTATTCCATCTTTATTAATTTCAGTTTTTGTCGTTCTTAAATTTCGGTACCTCAGCTTTTCATTCAATTTTCTTTAGGAAAGTACTCACCAGGCATTATGTTCTCCCAGTAGATAATGAGGTAGTCATCTCTGTCCGATCTGTTCTGCTCATGGTCAAATCCAACGGCGTGCAGCAACTCGTGAATGATGGTTCCAAAGTCCTCGCACCCATCGCCCAAAGACACAGGCTGCACCCCACCCGTCCTACCCCAGTAGGAATAACACCTGAAATGGAGACAGCATTTGATGACAACCCTGATTCCTCTGGGGAAAATCACAAATTGGACTACTGAAATTACCCCTTCGGCCGAGCCGTTCATGAGTAGTGTTTTGGTTGTCAGAAAAAATAGGTGCCACAGAAGGGCGCAGTATGCCTCCAACTTTAAATAAACATGTCCATTTTTTAATGTATTTTCAACGTGCTTTTAATAAACATGCCAAATTTCCCGATAATAATTTTATACTTGTTCGGACTTAGGTTCTTTTTGCGGTTGTAATAAAAGATGCTTTTGAATCAGGATATTTTCTTCTTATTTACATTCATATATTTAAAAAGCACTCATCAATGGTAGGCATGTTTTGAGAGGGAGAACCCACGGGGCTCGAATCCTTCACGAAGTGATTTTGGAATTAGGAAGCTATCAAAAACAAAGGCTGAATCTGGTTATACCAGAGAAAATCACAGATTTCTCTGATATTCGCGGGAAACCTTTTGAGAAAGTTTGCCAATGCTAGGTAGAATAGGGGAACTCACATTCCGCATTTCAGGCTATCAAAAGATGGTATGGGATTATTCCAAAGGTGGTTTCGACCCGTTCGAGAGTTCTTTCACTTTGTTTGTAGACGAAGTGTCTCGAATGTGAAGTTGTTCTCACCTCCACCCCTGCTCTTATTGTGTTGGGATGAGGAGTTTCTTATTCCCTTTAGTTCAAATGATAGAAAAGGAACACAGGACCAGAAGAGAGGCGGGAAACCCTTTGAGAAAGTCTGCCAACGCTAGGTAGAATAGGGGATAGGACTCTCACATTCCGCATTCCAGGTTATGAAAAGATTGCATGGGATTCTTGCAAAGGTGGTTTCGACCCAATTTATTAAATAATATGCATCAACCAAAATAAAATATTTTTGAGCTCCTTTTGTTATATGGCGATTATTTATTTTATGCAATCTAATTAATAATTTAAATAATTTCAAACCGGACAGTTTTTGAAATAATTCTTAATTAATTCAATTAAATATGCACTTGATTTAATGAAAATATAATAAAACCTAAAAGTCGAAGAAATTGAAGCATCGATTGTCAGATTGGGAAATATATTTAAGCACTACGCGCGAACTGCATTTTAAAATTCTAAGTATTGAGACGGATCCCAAACGGTTTTTCACTTATATTATTTTTAAATTTTGCACAAAATTTTGATATTTAGCGTAATTTTGTATGCGTAATCTTTTAATGACATTAAAAGTTGGTGTTGTATTATAATTAAATATATAGACTGACCCTTATGCAAAAATAAAATGCTCATTTATTTGTAGAGGCATTATTCAAAGTCTGTTTGACTGTGAGATTCCAGAGATGGGAATAACAAGAGGTGTTCTGACGTTTTTTGACCGACCGTACATGAAAAATCCAAACGAACTCATCCAAGCTGTCAACGGAATATGACTACGATATGTGGAAGACGATACAGTGTTCAATCAGTAATATATAAATGTATAAGAATAAGTTAGTAATACGTATAGTAATACGTAATATATATATATATATATATATATATATATATATATATGTGGTGCCCAGACTGCCACTAGAGGGCACCTCCGCGCTGATGTCATCTCCGACCACTGCGCAGCCATTCCGCGCATTGGAGGAACGCAGTCAAAAAGCGACACAGAAGGAAGACGACGAAGCTACAAGACGGACGTAGCGTTAGACTGTGCAATGTTGACGGGCGACGAGCGCCGATCGAGTTTATGATGTCTGTGCTGTGCACTTAACTTTAATTGTCTAAACCAAATTCATTGTAAATATTCATAAATCTCATTAAATTTAGTTATTCTTTAAAACTTTCGTAATGTTGCCAATCGCCCACAAACCAGCACCCCCACATCTCAGAAGCGGGATAGACGCCTAGTAAGATTCCAGACAGTATTTTCGAAAGGATATTTAAAAAAAAAACTTATGTTCTCCAGTCTCCAAGCTGCTCCTTGTTGCCAAGCATCTTAAAGGTACGTGAACATTCCATAATACAAGATGATATTGAATGATATTAAAGAAGTCAGCGTTGCATTGAAAAATTGCAAGACAGACAAAATAAAAATTTTGCATAGATTCATTTTCGAAAATGACGGCAATCGATCGAATAGAAGACACGTTAAAAATTTTTCTGGCTTTAATTTCGGAACGGATAGTGAAGAATTTGATGAGAAATTAAAAAATAAAGAAGATAGCTTTTCTCTAAACGAATTGATTGCAATATCTAGTTTGCTAAGCATTTCTTTCGAAGGCACGAAAACGGAACTAGCAAAAAGAATTCTATCTATGTTATGTAACCTTGAAAGCTTCGTCGAGAACGAACGCGCCGATCTGTCTGAATCCGAATCAGAAGAAGACATACGCAAAACAAACGATTTTTCAATGCAGTGCAATGAATGTGATGTTGAAAGTGTTACTCATAACTCTCAGTGTGATTATATGCATAGTAGTAGAAATAAGATTGATGGTAATGATTTTTCTATGCAATGTGGTGAATATGATTTTAAATGTAATACTCATGTTTCTCAGTGTGATGATGTATATACAAGTAGAAATAAGAATAATAGTAATTATGCTATTCAAAATGTCAGTATAAATTACTCTGATATCGAAAGTACCCTTACTAAGTTCAATGCAGAACCGCACGAAAATGTTTTTCATTGGATCGAACATTTCGAGAATATTTCTCAGTTGTTTTGTTTGTCAGATTTACAAAAATTTATTTTTGGCAAGAGATCGCTTAGTGGTAACGCTGCTTTGTTTGTTAGAACAGAACCAGAAATAAATTCATGGTCAAAATTGAAACAGGCCTTGATCGACGAATTCTCTTTTGAGATAAACTCTGCTAATTTACATGAACTTTTTGAGTAAAAGGAAAATGAGGGATTCTGAATCCACTCAGGAATATTTTTTAAAGATGAAAGAATTGTGTAGTTGCGGAAAAATCGATGACGCTGCTTTGATGCACTATGTGATTAAAGGAATAAATGACAAACAGGAAAACAAAACTATTCTGTACGGTTGTAAAAATGTGTTTGAGTTTAAGGAAAAACTGACAGTGTATGAAATAATGAAAGCTGATTCTGCATATGGTAAAAGTGCTTTCGACAGAAAAAATTTCGATAGAAGGAATTTCGAAAGGATTAATTATGATAATAAGAATTTTGATAGAATGAAAACCAAACATGATGATCACGGTAAAATTAACTCTTTTGATAGAACAAAAAATGAGTACAGTAATAGATTTAATTCTAAAAACGAAACTGTAAATAGAGATAGTCAAGTTTGATAGAATGAAATACAATGGTCCAGAAAATCGTAACAATAAGATTTGTTTTAATTGTGGATCAAAAGATCATATTTCTAGATTTTGTATTCATAAAGATAAGGGACTTAAATGCTTTCGATGTGGCACGTTTGGTCACAAGGCTTCGGAATGCGGAATGAATTCGAAACCGGAAGTAGCCATTTTTGATGTTGGCGTAGAATCGAAAGGAAAATGGTAATGATTAATGGTTTAAGTGTTAATTCATTGATAGATACTGGAAGTCAAGCTACTTTGATTCGTAAATCTGTTTTTGACAAATTAAATGTTAAGGAACTATGCCCGTTGAATTCTACTTTGACTGGTTTTGGAAAATGCCGTGTAAAACCGTTAGGCTATTTTAAAGGAAACATTCAAATAGATAATTTTGAGGGAGATGCAGATATATGCGTAGTAGGAAACGATGTTATGACTTATGACGCTATTATAGGACTAAATGTGCTAATGTTGGGTGAAACACTAATTAATGAAAACGGAATTACCCTGAAAAATAAATCCCAGTGTGTTGAGGAAAAAAATACTTTGTCTATATTACCAATTGATTTGTCAACTGAAGACGATGTTGATGTAAATATTGAACCTGACGTTCCAAATATCTTAAAGGATAAGGTACAACAGTTAGTTTTGAATTATGTACCACACAAAACAAAAACAACAAATGTTGAATTAAATATTTTGTTAAAAAATAATGAACCCGTATCTCATCAGCCACGTAGGTTACCATTTTCAGAGAAAAAGATCGTCGAGACTCAAGTTACTGAATGGTTAGATCAAGGGATAGTAGAACCAAGTTCTTCAGAATATTGTAGCCCCGTTGTAATTGTAAAGAAAAAGGATGGAACCCCTCGTGTGTGCATAGACTATAGAAGATTAAAAAAAGTGAAAATAAAGGGTCTGGACAAGTTCAAAGAAATTATCGAAGTTGAATTTCAAGCAAGTTTTGAAACGCAAAGAGAACAACTCAGGAAGCATGCAAATCAACAAATTTTTAAAATTCAAGAAAATAAGAAGACGTACAATTTAAGAAGAAAGGAACCAAAACCTTATGCAGTTAATGATTTTGTTGCCACCAAGAGAACTCAGTTTGGTCCGCACTTGAAGCTAAAACCAAAGTACCTAGGACCCTATAGAATCACCAGAATTAAAGGAGGAAATACATACGACGTTGTAAAAGAGGGATGTCATGAAGGACCCAACCTCACTACACAACATGCGCTGAATTTCTTAAACCGTGGAATTGGATTTAAGGGTTTGCTAAGACGTTGAAAGAAGTTAAAGACGAAGAAGAAAGAAGTTAAAGACGTTAAAGACGAAAGAAATTTGAAGACGTTGAAAGAAGTTAAAGACGAAAAAAGCTGAAGAAGACTGAAGACGTTTAAAGAAAGACGAGAACGATGTTTAAAGACGACAAATGAAGCTAGAAGACGATTTGGCTCATTTAATCATTTCCAGAGCTGAAGGACGATTCAGAGCTCTATAACCTAGATACATTTGCTTTACAGAGACTGACAGATTTTGGAACTTTGCTTCTGCTTTTGCCTTTTTTTGTATATTTTCAGAAACGCCTGGTGGACCAGTCGAACCCAGGATGGCCGATCTGTGGTGCCCAGACTGCCACTAGAGGGCACCTCCGCGCTGATGTCATCTCCGACCACTGCGCAGCCATTCCGCGCATTGGAGGAACGCAGTCAAAAAGCGACACAGAAGGAAGACGACGAAGCTACAAGACGGACGTAGCGTTAGACTGTGCAATGTTGACGGGCGCCGATGGAGTTTATGATGTCTGTGCTGTGCACTTAACTTTAATTGTCTAAACCAAATTCATTGTAAATATTCATAAATCTCATTAAATTTAGTTATTCTTTAAAACTTTCGTAATGTTGCCAAACGCCCACAAACCAGCACCCCCACATATATATATATTGAATGCTTTTTTACTTTATAAAACATAAATATATTAAGTCAATCTAGGTTTAAGACAAAATCAATTAGTATAAATCAGGCGAAAGTAGTACAGGTTGATTTTAAATCAGATACTGGATCTTTAGCTAATATTCAGCTAACATGTTTTTAAATTAGATAAATCCGCGAAAATCTAGAGGTAACTAAAACAACCTTAATTTATAATAATGCGAAAACATTGTGAACTTAAAATAATCACACAGATGATTTGTAGTTGTGTCCATTTTTGAATCAGATGTCGCTGTATGCGTTTTGCCCAATTTCGGCGATGTCGAATATTTTCTCGCTGTAAAGCTATTCTTCAGGACAATAATCGATGGTTTGAAGAGCAGCTATTATTGCAGGGCAGGTGAATATATGCTTAGGGTGGGAATTCAACGCCCAGACAGTTGACTCTTCATTGGAAAATTGGGTACCGTTGCCTTGTTAGTGCCCTTGAAATCGGACCAGAAGTTTGGCCAGAGGACACCGCGAGGAGGTGTGGTCGAACTACTCTCCCCCATATAAATGATTTGACTTCTCTTATTGAGGAATGGGACAGTCGTGGCCCAGTGGGTATGTCCTAGCAACCTTCGAGTTGTAGGCGGCGCAGGTCCAATTCCTGTCGGATGCATTCCTCCTGAGTGTATTTCTGTGTCAATAAAACATTTTCGACTCAACGTTGGTTATTTGGTCAGGTGTTAGGCACACTATCAGATCAGTAAAAGATATATATTGGTGCATGTTTCTATAAAAATACATTACGTGAAAGATGTTATCAATAAGCAGCCGAAATGGTTTTGCGGGTGGTGTCTTGTAAAATTATATATATAGAACTTCAACCGAAATGATAGCTTGTAAGGTCTAAATCCACAGTATGTTCATCGATAACACTTTCAGTTTTCGAAATGTAAATAAGGGTTATAAATTTTAAAATCGAAGAACTTCAATTAACTTTTACAAACCTAATGTTGGGTAACTATAAGATATGTTAACGAAATTATTGATCTCCGAAAAAGTTATAAAAAACCTTTTGGTTAATTTTTAATTCTAGACTTTCGGAGAAATTTGTCGGAATGCAGTTCAGGTACCTTTTCAAAAATGAAACAAGACAGTTTCGAAAACGTTGAACGAAATTTCAATGTCTATCAAATTTAAGTAATATAAATTAACTAATAATATTTGTATAATATTAAAATTAGTATAATAATATTTCAAACGCGTTTCTAATCGTTAGTGTCACCGATTACTCAATCGGTGAGGTAGTTTGGAGAGTGAGTGTCATGGTGCCAGCTCAGGTGTCGATCTCGTCGTTCGACCTTGGTTCAAAATTAGGAGGTGTTGTCCTCGGATCTCACTTCTGGATTGATCCCGGATCGTCGCCAAGAGCCCGTTGTGTTGCTCCAGTGCAAAGTTAATTAAAATATCTTTCAGGTCTATAGTTTCACTTCCATATCCAAACAATTTGAGGGCCGCGGTGGCCCGGTTGGAAGAGTAACGGACTTGCAACCGAAGGTTGCGAGTTCGAATCCAGCCAAACACCGTCGTGTACAAAGGGGGCTGGTGCACGTTAAATCTGTCGTGGCCTCAAATGTCCTCACGTTGGCGTGGTGTGGAAGTTTGGAGAGTGGGGTGCCAGCTCAGGTGTTGCCTCGTCATCTGACCGTGGTTCAAAATTGCGTGGTGTTGTCCTCGGATCTTTCCCTTTGGGATTGATCCCGGACCGTCACCAATAGCCCGTTGTGTTGCTCCAGTGTGACGTTAATTGAAATACCCCCCCCCCCCAAACAATTTGAAATCTTTCAGATCAAGATCCTTATCAAGAGGTTGTGTGGGATTCTTCAAAAGGTGATTTTGACCCACTCGAAAGGTTTCTTTTACATTGTAAACGAAGTGTCTCGAATGTGAAGTCGTTCTCTCCTGCACTTGTGTATCGGTGACGCGTTTCTTATTTTCTTTGTTTTATGTGACATTGAATGAACTCGTGGCCACAGGACAAGAGGCGGGAACAGCGACGAGGAAGTCTGTCACGCTAAGGGTCTCTCGATTGCATCATGTTTTGGCTATCAAGAGGTCGTGTTGAATTCTACAAAAGTTGATTTCGACTCGTTCGGGAGAGTTTGTAAACGGTGTCTCACACGTGAAATCGTTCTCACCGTCACCTTTTAATAAAATTATAAAAACCTATATCTGATAGAAATGAAAACAGATTTGCAAGAGAAGGTTCATTCAATAAATTAGTAATTGTAGGATTAGTAGCACCAAAGTGGTTTAATCAAAAAGTTTTAAAATCAGGCATTCGCTTAAATGTGTCTACCCTGCCATGTAAGATCGTATCACAAGTCGAACACTTCAGGGCCGGTTCTGAAACGAAGTTAATGTCTGGGGTTAAATATGTGTGACCTATACAAAGTCTCACCAGATTCAAGTTCAGTCTCCTGTTATTCCATATATTCTGACCTGAATTTTCGATCATTATACGTTATTCCATATGTTCTGCCCTGATAAATCACACGATCCATGTCTTGGAAGGAAACGGATATTCTTGTCATGGTATCAGCCGTTTGCTCTGCTTGGAATAGATTGAGTTTTCTGAATCAGCACATATTGGTTACAAAAAATTAGTAAGTCTGGTATTCTCACCTTTATTACCATATTCTCTCTTAGATGGTATACATATTGTGCTGACAATTTCACTGTAGCATCAGATGGACCATAAAGTAGAGACGATAAATTTTCTTCAAATGTATCAATATGAGGAAACCATTGACTCCAACAGAAAACACATTTCGTTTGGATTTTTGGATAATAATAATGGTTTCTTATTAAAGCTAGTGGAGACATCGTTTACCATGGATCGAGACAGCTCATTGTGATTTGAAGAAAGTGAGAGGAAATGTGACGTTACTGAGGAAAAGCTTCAGACGTTGGTTGAGACTCGGCACTTTTATAATAAAATGTAAACTTTTATAACGGAATTTTCAAATAATCTACACGTGTAACTGAAACATGCGGAAAGTTTTACACAGAAGATAGGATTCATAAACACTTTGTGGTTCAAATGTAATTTTTAAGCTTTAAACCTTTGATATTGTCATTTATTGATATAAGGTTTTATATGTGTAGAAATTTCCGAATGTTTCTTATGTCTTTGCATCTTAACTTTTATGTTGTAATTCTGAACTATGAACTAATACACACGTAACTGAAACATACGGAAATGGTTCTACACACAAGACATGGTTCATAATTGTTTTTAGTTCAATGCATATTTAAGATAAAAACAATTGATACATTGATTTATTAATAGTTATACATGAGTAGAAATTTCCGAAGCAATGTTAAGTATCAAGTTTCTCTAAGATACGCATTGATTATAGTCGTAAATATGCTATATTGTGTCCTGAAGTATAACTATAACAGCTTAAGTACTTTTACCATTCAACGCCTTGTGTATAAATGTAAAAAATATATTTTATTTATATAAATATCGTATAAAACTTATATTTTTTGCTAATTTTAGGTTTTCTTGTGAAAATCGTAATATTCATATTTTGAAACAATGGTACACTTTTCAACATTGTTAGTAACAAAGGAATTCGTAACAAGGATTACCATTATTACGCAAAAATGAAGTTTTCAAACAATGCTGTTAACAATGAATTTGTATTGTTAAAGGTCTCCGCAACTGTGGTTTTCGTCATTAGAAGTTTGGGAATTGAGCGAGTAGCATCCCATGCAACTTTGTCCGAGAAAGGATAATCCAATATCGCAAACTTTGATAGTTTGAAGCGGATAATGGATCTCACATTCCGCATTCCAGGATATAAAAAGATGCTATGGGATTCTTCTATGCTATGGGATCTAATATTCTAAATGTTTAACATTTAACAAATAAAAATTTATGCTGCTAACTTCAAGCTTTTAACACGTTGCTTAACATTACATTTTTGAACGTTGGTTGATTTATAATTTTACTTACCCATCTCCAGGAAATACTTTTATGTAATCTTTTTCTCTATTTTCCCGAGGGATAAACTCGATACAAGTTCTATCTGAAATGTACTTCATCGCTTTTACAATTTCTTTCTTCAGGAAATCTAAAATAATAAATACTATCATTGTCCAAAAGTTGCCTGCTAGTAAAATCGTAGTTACCTTGCTATTTAAGAATATAGCTATCAAAATACACCTTTTTATGTGAATTAAAATGAAGTATTTGGAGAAAGAAAATTTTCGTCCTATTTCAACTGCTTCACCCATTTGTGTCATTTTGCTGTAAAATAAATAATTTCCACCTCTCTTGTCTGTCTTCACGTATCACGTCAATGCGATCGAATAAATGTCTCATGAAATTTTGTATATTTGCATCTTCACAGAAATTAAAAAACAAGTTATTCAGCATCATGCTATTCAATTATTTATTGAGAATAAAGAGAATCTTCATTTTTAAATATTTTAAAAATAGCTATAATGATGAGAAACTACAAAATTGTGAAGCAATCAATATTTTTGTAATAAAATTTGAATTTGTAGCTTGTATTGAATTAAAACACTAGGAATGGCATAGCTTTGTTAAATTATTTTGCTTAGTTAAGAGATCGGTTTGAATTCGCTTAGTTTTTGGACATTAAAAAAGTGCCGTTTATTAATTAAAATAAAATATGTTACTGAAAGTATTCATGACGTTAATTCCCTAAAATATAATTTTCACCACAGATAAGTTCCTTAACGTTCCAGAATGACTTCCTTTTTTCTCCGTTTTTTACCTACTAGTCTTTGTTTCATTACTATAGCAATTTGGAATCAATACATTTTTACACCACTCTAACCTTTTGAACTTTCCCACCTCGCTAACTATATCTTCAAGCAGTTCCGCTCACTCGAGATGTTTGTTTTTTCCTTTCTAATCCCCAAAGTACTCCGCCACATTTGAAGATGCACGTGCGACAATGGAAATTCCGCCTTTCCTCCCAAAAAACTTTCCCTTAATAGGTCCCCTAATCCAATAATCTTCCTCTAAACCTCCAACCCCTAAGGAATAATTTCGTTACACCTTATTATTTCACAAGCCATATATACATTAAGTATTGATGTTATTAGTAATTATGGTCCGCTACCCAGTACGGAACCCTAGAAAAAATACAGATCCTCAGAAGATGTTTTTAAAAATGAACAAAAATGATTTCCTCAAAAATATCAGTCGATCCCAGGGCTGCGCATTCTGATTGTCGTGACATTGCACCAAGAATGCACATAATGCATCTGATAAATGATTAACGTGGTAAGAGTGGTTTGTTTTATCACTACTTTGTTATTACACGAGAGATTAGATCGGAGACTCCTGATAAGTAAGTGGATTCTAAATTGAAGTTTGTGAAATTGCTTCAAAAATTTTGAAGTACATGAAATGAATATTTATTAGGTTCCACGAACATTTAAATGTCAAGAAAGCAATCCAATTTTAATGCCTTTGTTCCGCCAAAACAGGATTGCCTACTTTAGTTTTCATCAAAACGGTTTCATACTGAAATTAACTTCTTTTCCACTTGAAAAAAAGACGTCAAACATCGGCATTTTTCATGTTAATTTGAGAAGAAAAAAATTTCATTTGCTTTGTGTAATCTGTTTTGTGTTTTAAATAAGCGCAGATGTTTAATTTTATGCTGTAATTACAACTTGGTCGAATTCGATCGAGTTTAGTTACATTTAACATTATTGATAAGATAAAAGAAGGTTCTTTTCTGAAAGAATCTGAAATGAACTTGTCTATTTAAAACGACTATTTTTGAGAAACATGCCGCAATTTCACGCTATCATACTGAAGGTTAGCGGATAATGGATAGCTCAAATCCTGTTATCTGCTCTGTGATTTCGAAACTAAGGATTGAAAACTGGAACCCTTAAATAACATGTTTTAACAAGCAACTATTTTCAGCTGTTAGTTTTAAATTAGCGATTAATTCAGTTTACTGTACGATGGATGATGATGTTGCTGTATCACGAAATACTCAATACCAGTTTATTATTTAACATAATTATACTGTCACACTCAATCGGCTTTATTATTTATTTCTTATTGATAGAACAACTAAATATCGCAATATATTGGAAGCATTATCCCATTATGCTAAAAAAATATATAGTATCTCTTGTGGTTTTGTTAGCAATTCGAGATAAATATACAGTACATAAAGTACCTAGTTCAGGGAATGTCTTTAATTTGCTTTTAGTAAGTAAATAAATGTCTAAGGAAGTTTTAAGATTTTAACCTCAGACTTTGATTTTTGTAACTTGCCCCTAACTTTTAAATATGCTGTAAAAATTTCTTTTGTATTTTATAAAAATGCGAACATGTTTCTCTGTTCCCTCAAAGGTCTGCAAGATCAGTTTCGGAACAATTACTCTAGATGTTTCAAAACTGCAAAATAACATACCGGCATGTCTGTGGGACCGAAATTATTCCAAAACAACTATCAGCTTCTTAAATCTTAAAGAATAGTACAACATGATAGTAAAATATTTAAGTAGGAAATCACTCACACATATTACCTTGATCTGTAATATTATGTTTACTGCGCAAATATGATAGACTAAACTTATCTATCAAAAATTTTTAGTATAGGTTTTCAGTTCATTATGAACTCGAACGGACGAAAAAATATTTAGATTATATGGTATCAAAATAAAAACACGAGAATTTACGACCTAAATATTTCGAATTTTCTCAAATGTTCTAAAACTTACTCATGCTGCTGTCTATTTTGTAAGGAATGACCCCCTTCGGCCATTTATTAATATCTTTAGCAATAGCATTTCTATCCTAAAATTTAAAAAATATATTGTTACACAAAATGCACATTTATACAAAAAAGACAACATTAAACCCACAAAATGGAAAAAATTTGTAAATATCAGTTTTGCAATTACAATTAATGCTTTTTGAGGCTCTGATACCCTTCTACATTTTCATATTAAGTCGACTGTTCAAAGCTCAAATGTAATGCCGTAAATTCTTGTCTTTAATGCAAGACTTTTTGTGTTGTTTCTTATTCCTCTTGGTCTAGACAAGAGGAATAAGAAACAACTATTCAACAAGCTAGACCAACTACGTGAATTCATACACCACATTCCAAGACGAGCATAGGATTAAAACTCAGATCCTCCCTGAATATCTAAAGACAAGTAAGGAAAGTCTTGCTCCATATTGCACTGCCGACAGGTCGGGAAAATCTTAAAAATCAACAAATAATATTGATCGCAAATGTCCATTGGCCAGTTTAGAGATAGCAGTCTGTTGATCTCTACCACTCTTGAATTTGAGGGCCACCTCCGTTCTTTAACCAATTCTTCTTAAGTTCCTTTTTCACAAAATATTCATATGCCGTCATAATTCATAAAACGTTTTGCTAGTTCTGGCAAGACGTTTTAGGAGCATAAAGCATTGTCTTATCGGAACAAGGTCTTATGGGTTTTGAGTTCACTCGCCTAGTTAAGATCTTTTACCTACATCATTTTATGATATTTTCAGCTCAACAATATTAATCAAATTTGTTGTATGGAATGTGCAAGTTGGTTGAGCGTCTTTTAATACATGAGCAGCGAATTATATAAAGGACCGCATCGTTTAAAGACCATTATTATTGGAACGGATTTCCTGCCCTAGATTCAATGCTACATTACACTCCACTTAGATAATGTTAGTGCACGAGTGCGAATAATTATCGCTTGCCGAATGCCAGATGATTATGGTTTGCGCGCGCACATTAATATCTTGGATCGCGAAGAATAAAGAATAGCTTGCACTTTTAAAATTTTGTTTTTATTCTTTAGAAGTCAGTTGTGGAAACATGAAAAAGGATATCTTTAGAATTTGTGTTCTTGTTATTAGAACTGTTCGTGTTAAGAATTCTTCGACTAGCTGTACGTTCGATGAAATCATTATTTTAGAGCCACGGCCACTGTCAATGTGCATAGAATTTTGTAAATAAATAAGTTTTTAATTATACAATCCACTTATTTAACCTAATACATTGCATGGGTTTGTGCCTTCAAAAACCACTTAACCTCCGGTAATGTGGTTAATTAACGTCGCACTGGAGCAACACAACGAGCTATTGGCGACGGTCCGGGATCAATCCCGAAGGGAAAGATCGCCTCGTAATTTTGAACCACGGTCAGATGATGAGAACAATACCTGAGATGGCACTCCACTCTCCAAACTTCCACACCAAGCCAACGACATATTTAACGTGCACCAGCCCTCTTGTACACGATCGTCTTCGGCTGGACCGAGTTTAGAACTCGCAACCCTCCGGTTGCTAATCCGTTGCTCTTCCAACTGGGTTACCACGGCCCACTTAACTTCCGGAGAGGCGTTCTCCTTAAAAATACTGACACGACGGTGCAATTTGAGAAGCTAATTCAAGAGAGCATGTTTGGCATGTTTGACATACTCATCCTTTGAACATACTCATCATTTGAACATACTCATCAGGATTAACAACCGGAGGGTTGTTAATCCTTTACTCTTACTAAACCATCGTCATCTGACCGTGGTTCAAAATTACGTGGTGTTGTCCTCGGATCTTTCCCTTTGGGATTGATCCCGGACCGTCACCAATAGCCCATTGTGTAGCTCCAGTGTGACGTTAATTGAAATACCCCCCCCCCTTACTAAACCGAGTTCTAAACCGAGTTCTACTCTTACTAAACCGAGTTCGAATCCATCCAAAGACCGTCGTGTACAAAGAGGGCTGCACGTTAAATCCGACGTGGCCTAAAATGTCCTCACGTTGGCGTAGTGTGGGAGTTTGAAGAGTGGGGTGCCAGCTCAGGTTTGCCTCGTCATCTGACCGTGGTTCAAAATTACGTGGTGTTGTCCTCGGTTCTTTTCCTTTGGGATTGATCCCGGACCGTCACAGTTGTGCCTGTTGTGTAGCTCCAGCGTGACGCTTAAAATACCTACCTACCTACCATTATTTTCTCCGATTCTTTTATGTTCTAAAGTCTGAAGCAATTGGGATATTTCAGTATTTATTGATTTGAAATAGACTTGAAGTTGAGAATGACTTAATATTGAAATTATCGAACATTAAACCAAACATTGCTGAGCTAATTGCTAAAAGGCAGACATAGTTCTTCGCATTAAGATTAAAAAACGTATTCTGATGTCATTAATAGTACAATCGCGCAAGTAAAGAGCCTTTTGGTTTTAATTAATAAATGAGAGTTTGTATATGCATTGTTTATTTGATTTCAACACTAGTTTTCCTCTGCTTCGGTGGTGGTAGTGGTATTTTCAATTAACGTCACACTGGAGCAACACAACGGGCTATTGGTGACGGTCCGGGATCAATCCCAAAGGGAAAGATCCGAGGACAACACCACGTAATTTTGAACCACGGTCAGATGACGAGGCAACACCTGAGCTGGCACCCCACTCTCCAAACTTCCACACCACGCCAACGTGAGGACATTTGAGGCCACGACAGATTTAACGTGCACCAGCCCCCTTTGTACACGACGGTGTTTGGCTGGATTCGAACTCGCAACCCTTCGGTTGCTAGTCCGTTATTCTTCCAACCGGGCCACCGCGGCCCTCCTCTGCTTCGGTGAAAATAAGGTGAAAAATTCGGATCACTATGATTTCATGCTAGTCCCAAGTTTCCCATTTAATTTAATAATTTGTATTTGTATTTCAATTAACGTCACACTGGAGCAACACAATGGGCTATTGGTGACGGTCCGGGATCAATCCCAAAGGGAAAGATCCGAGGACAACACCACGTAATTTTGAACCATGGTCAGATGACGAGGCAACACCTGAGCTGGCACCCCACTCTCCAAACTTCCACACCACGCCAACGTGAGGACATTTGAGGCCACGACAGATTTAACGTGCACCAGCCCCCTTTGTACACGACGGTGTTTGGCTGGATTCGAACTCGCAACCCTTCGGTTGCTAGTCCGTTATTCTTCCAACCGGGCCACCGCGGCCCTCCTCTGCTTCGGTGAAAATAAGGTGAAAAATTCGGATCACTATGATTTCATGCTAGTCCCAAGTTTCCCATTTAATTTAATAATCACAAGAGGATCGCAAACATTTTTAATTTTCAAGGAGGTCTTTGGACTGAAAAGTTTGGGAACCACTGCTATAGATTCAGATGTCGCATTGCAGAGTATACAACACCACGAAGGATCGTACAAGAGCAAAGAGTTCTCCTGTGCACAAATGAGACTTCTTGCAAGAGGAACTTATGGACGGCCTTGTGGGAAGCAAATCTGCACGTTGGAGACCTGCAATAAGGTCAGAGGACAGCACATTTCCTATTAGGTTGATATTAACAGAGCAAATTTTTTCGCAATAACTAAAACCTACATTGTGTTCACATAAGCATCTCTTTTTCATTTCATTAGTTCTCAGTAGTACTACGAACTAAGTGGGGTTCTTATTTTAATCCCCCTAGCTTATGGAATATTCATGTGTCATTCGAGGTACTTAGGTACAGGTACGTGGCACGGGATTTTTCTCGGATTTCATTGTCCTTAATTTTTGTACATGTGTAAAAACATAAGAGATGAAAACATTGAAAATTGCAATAAAAACCTGAAGAATCATTTATGAAAGAAGTACTTACACTCTCGTCTTCAATGCCTAGGATATCACCTTGATAGAGATCAGGATTTTCCATCGGCCTTCGAGGAAACGCCCCTGAAACACAACGACATTCCTTAGTATAGTTTTTCAGTTTGCCTTGTTGAATGATTATGTAAATATCGTAAGATATACATTATATATAGTTTAAAACATGTGGTACTGAATTTGATTAGTACGATTTATGCAGCGCATATGTAGGAGTAAATGGAATTGAATGAATGCTGTGCAGACGTGCATACTTCCTAAGAACGGTAGTAATGAAGGTGAACAGATGTGATTTACAGTCATGGACCGAGAATGAAGTTTATGCGTTTATCTGTTACAAATGTGAACATGTAAACATGAACATTCGATATCCATCTTCCCTATGGAATTCCTGTGAGAGATTTATTGGGATTTTTTATACATCTGCGTGATGATACAGAACGCGTCATTTGAATTATGCTTTTATGCAGAGCGCTGAGTATTAAGGTAGATATTTTAATTAACGTCACACTGGAGCAACACAACAGGATATTGGTGACGGTCCGGAGTCAATCCCGAAGGGAAAGATCCGAGGACAACACCACTTAATTTTGAACCACGGTCAGATGAAGAGGTCACACCTGAGATGAAGCCCCACTCTCCAAACTTCCACACCACGCCAACGTGAGGACATTTGAGGTCACGACAGATTTAACGTGCACCTGCCCTTTTGTACACGATGGTCTTTGGTTGGACTCGAACTCGCAACCCTCCGGTTGCTAATCCGCTGCTCTTCCAACCAGGCTACTGCGGCCCGCTGAGTATTAAGAGACTGTCTCCTTCAATTTTGTGAAACGGAAAGACAAATATATTTATACAAAGAAGAGTATACTGAGAGATAATTTAAGAAAATGACTTCCTATAAATGTATTTGATCTCCCGAAAAAAGTTATCTTCTATTCTCAAGTTCAGGTGTTACCAAGTCATCTCTTGACCGTAGTTTAAAATCACTATCCTTTTTCCTCGGATCTTTCTCTTCGAGATTGATCCCATACCGTCGCCAGTACCCCGCTGTGTTGCTCCAGTGCGACGTTAATCAACTACCTACCTACCTCTTCTATTCGCGATTTTATTTCGGATTTCCTCATGGGAAAAATATTCATCCTTTTTTGTTCTGTTAACCAAAGATTGTCTTCAAAAATTATTTGAGCTTTGGCACAGTGAACTAGTCCCGATGCCATAAATAAACAGCTGGCGTATTATTTTAAACATTTCCAAACAAATTTTTTCGTCATCTGACCGTGGTTCAAAATTACGTGGTGTTGTCCTCGGATCTTTCCCTTTGGGATTGATCCCGGACCGTCACCAATAGCCCGTTGTGTTGCTCCAGTGTGACGTTAATTGAAATACCCCCCCCCCCCCCCAACAAATGTTTAGCCAGTTGTTTTGCTTGGAATTCTTCTATCGCCATGTTGAATCTTCAATAACTATCAATCTTGCTCAGAGCAATTTTCTACACTGTACAAAAGGGGAAGTATTCGAATTTACGTCACACTGGAGTAACACGACGAGTTATTGGGGAAATGTGCTGCGGATATTCAAGACACAAATATAGAGTAATTAAGTATTCAAACGTTACCAAACTTTTTGTCTTTATTCAATTGGTATTCATCGAATATTACCTGTCAAGCGTGTTGATTCATTTTCAACTGGATGAATTTAGCTTAGAAAATTGATAGAACATTTTTTTTTTGAATCGATCCTTGCCGATACCGATTCGTTACTTATAGCTCATACAAGCGTGCAACGATTTATGCATCTGGGCAGGAGCTAACTGACATTTAAAATTTTCTACGGAAAATTTTGTAGGGTCAAAATCTTAAAAAAATTCATAAATTTAAAGATTTTCTAAAGTTTTTGCATTTAATGATATTTAAATAATGACAATATTTAATATTATTTATTGTATCAGATGGATTTTTGATGGTAAACAAACAAACCAGGCGGAAGATTTTCGATATCGAAGTACTCTCGTGTGATACATATAAGGGCTACCTTAAAATGTTGTTTATCGCCGCTGTGGTGACGTTGATTGGAGTTGATCAATGAACTATCATATTTCAATTCGAAATTTATTCTTTGAAACTTTTAATGGGAAAATGCTGAAATCTTATTCGAAAAACAAGCCAGTGACGTTTTGTTCTGAATACGTACAAGAAACAGGTTCCGCTGTAGAAACTCTATCCCCTCCTACATTGACTTATCAGAAAAAGCATATTTAAATAAAAGGTAAAAAAAGTGTCTTGTATTTTTAATTAGATGAAACCTTTGTAGACTGGATAGGATCCATAAACGGGTCGGATAGGCTGTGTTTTAGTAATTCAGAAAGTAATACAATTTTGCAAATTTTTGTGTTTTCTTAATTTGCTTTTACACAGTGGTGATAGTTTCCTAAATCACCTGACCCTGGTTAAAAATTACGAGGTGTTGTCCTCGGATATATTGGGGATATATTTCGCTTTGGGGTTGATCCCGGATGGTCGCCGATAACCCGTTGTGTTGCTCCAGTGAGACGTTAAATAACTACCCATTTACCTAAAATAATGCATAATTATTTTTCATTTGATGAAGCAATGTTAAACTGAACAATGCCGATTAAAAGTTGGGATGGAAATGATAAATGGGTATGTCTATTTTCTCAAGTACTTCAGCCCCAAAATATAGCAACCCATGTGAAAGATTCCCCGCCCATCTGATAGCCAGTTCACTCTTGAAAGTGTGTCAACAATTTTTTTAAAGCCACTGTAACATTTTTAACAGAAATTAAGAACTAAAAGGGAGTTGTACTACGTTAACTATAACGGGGAAACGGTTAAGAAGTCATCGACCAACGGATAATTTATGAAATTAAGAACATAGAATAATAAACATATGTACTTACATGTTGCGGCTATTAAGCTGATGAGCGTGATGATTTTCATGTTGAGATCTGGGGTTTCACCATCTAAACTGTGCAGTTTAAACCGTATTTACTTAAATCTAATGTAACATATTTTATTTATGTTGAGAACAGAACAGCTGTTTATCAAAGGTTTTAAGAACTGAATCCGGGGTTCAAAATCTGTTCATTTTCCGATAATGCTTTTTATGATTATGAAATCAGTGTTTGTTTTAAAAATATGGAGGTTAATAATCCTCATGAAGAAGCATTCGTATTATCAACGGCTGGACGGATGGTATATACACTCCGTCCCAACAAAATCAAATGCCCCTCGCCCCGAAATCAGCGTTCGATTGGTACATGAAGAAATGGCCACAATATCAAATCTAGAAGACTCTTCGTAATAAAAATGTCATAAATTAGAAAGTTGTAAAGCCACTTTGGCGGCGATACATGCCGATATATGGCCTGGCATGAAATCAAATGAAATCCTTATGGTGTCCTGTGGCAAATTATGACAAGCATTATGCAGTTGCTATTACAAATCCCTTATATTCCAGAGGTAATGACATCTGACACCTGTACGTCTTTACGTTGCCATCACAGACGAGCTCAATGTGAGACAGGTCTGGAGGATATCTCTGCCCAAGGAAGGGTTTCAGCCCCATGGAGGAACTCATGGCAGAGGCGAGCCGTGTGTAACCGGGCGTTATCATGCTGGTAAATAGCTTGGTAATTAATTGCCGGTTTTCAAACCCTGGTGTTAAAGACTTTTTATAAAAGCTTTGTTTCTTCAAAATGAACTACTTTTATCATATGTACTGTGCGTGGATCAGTAATTTTCGAATCTCCAAATCATTTCATTCATACCAAAATATTCTATGAACTTATCTCAGAAAGTAGAGAAACACGCAATGAAAACAGAAACGTGTACAGTAGAGATATTTTATTTTTTCTATTGTGTATGAAGTAAGTGGTCCTTCAAAACATTCAAAGGTATTTATCGCACTGATACAAAACATTAATACGATATATATCACTGTCACTTGGAAAGTTCTTTTCGCCAACATCCAACAACTTAATTCCTTTCTTTTTTGATTTCATGGTCTTCGAGCGGCCGTCTCTGGAAAATGTCTTTTCTCCATAAAGCATGAGTGAATCGTAATCGAACTTATTGATGAGTCGATTGTTTGTAGGTAGATATTTCTGGAACTGGTCCACTGCGTCTAAAAGAAAGGTACACTATTCGTTAGCGCAAATTAGATACTCATTTACTTACAAATCTGTGTATGTTTGTATTAAATATGTTCAGAGTATTGTATAATATATAGATTCTTGCTATGAGATGGATTTTCTGTGTTAACAAATCAGACGTTCTGGGAAGATTTTTCTTCTGCTATCCAAATGCTATCGCATGATCCATATCGGGGTTACCTTAAAATGTAGTTTATCACCACTTTGCGATGTTTGGCGTTTATATTATAGGTGTTGACCAATCAACTATCATAAATCATTTCGGAATTTATTCTTTAGAATTTTTATTGGCGAAATGCTGAAATCGCATTCGAAAAACAAGTCAACTGACTTCACGTTCAGAATACGTACAGGAAACACACATCGCAGCAGAAGCACAATCGCCACTTATATTTAGCTTGATAGAAAATACATCTTATAAGGAGGATATTTGTAAAATTGACCAAGGATAATGATCAGGATTGACAAATCCTATGACCGGCACAATAATTTTTGCGACTCGCCAAGTCACATAAAACCACGGAAAAATAATATTTAAGTAAACAGATATAAAATAAAGAGAAATGGGTGAGGGATGTTTTGTCACCGAATAACAATGTGTCGCCAAGAAAGTGGGATATCACAATTCTCACCAAATCACTCACGGAACTTCACCTCCTCAACAATGCATTTTCACCGAAAAAGCGCTGTTGTACTAAGCCTGATAATGCTGTACCAAATCAATCACCACTACAAATCTTCAGACATACATTACCCCAATTACAGAAGTTTTATTTTTAAGCTCATTCAATATTACTAGCTTGGGACAAGCACAAGAGGAAAAATATTTACTATTTAGGTTGGTTGGGTTTCTGTGGCCCAAAGGCCATATTTGGTCACTAGACTGGACAAGGCTGAACCGGGACTGGTCAGTGAATAGAACGGTCCCCCACTGATACCTGGTCCAAAGTAGATGTTCTCTGCACCATGCTAAACGGGCTCTCCTGTGCCCAGAAGTGAGCGGGACGCAAACAGCAGGTCTTCTTGCATGCAGACCTCTCTCTCATGTAGCCTTCTGGAAACAGTAACCCTTGAAACTCGACTTTCTGTGGCCGCATGAAGGTCACGAGAGAGCTGAGAAGCTGTTGCACTCCTGCCACGCCTCGCTGTAATGGGCAAATATCGATCTTCATTCGACGTCGTGGCTCTTGTAACAGTGTCAAGTAATGGACATACACATGCAAGGAAAGTTATACTGACACAGAAGAGAGAAATACACTATGGGATGAATCGAACCTGCTCCGCCTATAACTTGCTTTTATTGGTTAGGAATAATAAAGTCCTTGTTATTAAACAAGGCCGTTTAATAACAATACATAAGCATACACGTGTGTGGGAGCGATGCATTTAGAGGAACAGGCTTTCTAAGCACACGTGACAATTTCCGCACTTCGTTCGCTCGCACACCTCGGCGAATTTCGTAGTGTTTTATTTGCAACATTCGGGGAAATTCAAAAGCAAACAATTAAAATGAGTAACCACCAACGTTTGGATGATGGAATGAGGTAACGAATCGTCGGAAGACTGGAAGCAGGGCAGTCTCAAGTGCAGATTGCTAGATACTTGAATGTAACGCCCAGCGTCGTGTCTAACTTATGGAAACAGTTTAAGGACACCGGATCCGTAGAGATAAAGCTTGGGCAAGGTCGTCCAAGAGCCACGACGTCCAATGAAGATCGATATTTGTCCATTACAGCGAGGCGTGGCAGGAGTGCAACAGCTTCTCAGCTCTCTCGTGACCTTCATGCGGCCACAGAAAGTCGAGTTTCAAGGGTTACTGTTTCCAGAAGGCTACATGAGAGAGAGGTCTGCATGCAAGAAGACCTGCTGTTTGCGTCCCGCTCACTTCTGGGCACAGGAGAGCCCGTTTAGCATGGTGCAGAGAACATCTACTTTGGACCAGGTATCAGTGGGGGACCGTTCTATTCACTGACGAATCCCGGTTCAGCCTAACCACTGATTCTTGACGTACTTTCATCTGGAGAGAACCAGGGACCCTCTACCTGTCCTCCAACATCCGAGAAAGAGGCCACTATGGCAGCGGTGGTTTGAGGGTCTGGGCAGGCATCATGTTGGATGGGCGCACAGACCATGTCTTTGACAGAGGCTCTGTGACTGCTGTGAGGTATAGGGATGAGATCTCGGAGCCCCATGTTTGCCTTTTCATAGTTGCAGTTGGCCCTGATTTCATTTTTATGGACGACAGCGCTCGTCCACATAGGGCTCATCTCGTCGACGAATATCTGGAAAGGGAGGATATTCACCGGATGGATTATCCAGCCAGATCTCCAGACCTAAACCCTACAGAGCATATCTGGGATGCTTTTGGGAGGGCAATTGCGACTCGCCTTCCCCCTCCCAGAACCATCCAGGACCAGAAAAAAGCGTTGCTGGAGAAATGGGACCGACTACCACAGGTACTCATAAACTGCCTCGCATGAGTATGAATTCGCGTTGGAGAGCTGTAAAAGGCTGTCTCCTATTAACCCATTTTTTGTATCGATATTGTAACCTCTGTTTTAGACCTTCGTGCATTGGTGAGTCTTACGCACGATCATGCGTGTGTACCATAACTGTTGTATGTTTTTTCTGTATTATTTCAACCTATGTACATAACTAATTTAATTAAAATATGTCCAGTAGTTCTGGAGATAATAGCCCAAAAGTGAAAATTCTCTTAATTTTGAACACCAGTGTAGTTTACACGGTTAATATGTTACTCCAGTGCGACGTTAATTAAATACCAACCTAACTTGCACGGCTTAATAAATATATTTATAATGTTTACAATTATGCTAGTAGCAACTGCACGCTCGTAGTAAAAATTGAATTCACGAATCGCTTGCAAGCGCTCACAAAAAGGTTTTGAGTTATTTTAGAATAAAAAAACTAACCAGGTTCTATATTTTGCCAATATATGATGATATAATCATCTCTGTCGGATCTGTTCTGTTCGTGATCAAATCCAATCGCATGCATCAACTCGTGAATAATAGTCCCAGTCGAATCACACCCAACTCCAAATGAAACAGGCTGAGCAAATCCCGTTCGACCCCAATGAGAATAACAGCTGTGGAATGAAAAAATCACAATTAACTATTGGTAAAGAATGTTCTCTTCGCTGCGAATGAGATGTGCGAAACAAAATGAGATTGTAAGATACGTATTTCAATTACCAAAATTCAATTATTTAATAAATAATTACTATTGACATGCAATCATTAATCTATGTTTCACAAAGAACTATTTCATAGAATAGTTCAATGAACCATTTCGATATGAAAACTGCCATCATCAATCCAAAATATTATTTTCTATAAAATTTTCTCAACGATGTGTTAAAAACGATTTTTATCACTTGTAAATTGTTAAAACCAATTCAAGTTAGCTCTTATCTAGAAAGTTACTCTTCGAAGCGCACCGTGCACAATCTTACTTACCCATCTCCTGAAAATATACTGAGATAGTCTCGCTCTTTATTGAGTCTAGGTTTGAATGTTATACAAGTCCTGTCCATAATGTATTTCATCCCTGCTTCAATTTCACTCTTTATATCATCTAATAATGAATAGATATGCTAAGTAAACATGTATAAGATATAAATTAGTTTTTATAAAATTACATTTTTGTAATGTTTGATCAAGAAATGATAAGTTTCAAAAAGTGGTTATCTTGTCTGACTCAATATCTGCAATTTGAGCAATTATTTCACATACTCACCTAGATTGTCAGAATTAAAAGCTGTAAAATTAACTTAGAAAAACTACGAAAAAATAAAGTTGTCATTCTACAATGAGTTCCAGCACATTGATACATACGGAAATGAGATGGCCGACATAAAGGGCAAAAAAGGGACAAATACTTTGCAACTTTCAAAATTCCCAAAGTGAAATCCCGTATTCATCTATTACACGAATTATAAAATACCAATAGAGAAAAATTCCCAAGCTAGGCAGGCAGAAAAAAAAAATCAAAGATAAATCTTGGAAGGATATACTTCCTAAATTTCAGTACCTCTCGACGATATGCTGTTGTTGTTTTCTAAGAATGGACATGATTGCCTAGCCAAACACCTGTACAGATTCAAATTTTCAACAGTCCAAATTGTGTCCTGTGTGGAGGTAGTGACGAAATGGACTTCAACCACCTTGGGGTTTCCCCAAAATTATCGGGAGGCACTTTTCAAAGATATTGGTAGGCAAAAAATCTACTTCAAAGCCTACAGACAGATTAACTGCTTTTTTTAAATTCAATTTCTTTTTATCCCGTTTTGCCCCTTTGTTCTTGTCTCTATGTTTTTGTGCTGAGTTTATTCTTGTGGATGAATGTATTTCAAGTTCTACTGCTAAAAATATTTTTAAAAAATCATTTTTGTTATATTACACTTAAAAATAACAGGATAGTTCTATTCTGAGAATTTTCTTCTGAGAGAGTATATTTAGGAATAATTGAAACTACTTACCAAGGCCTTTATCGAGTTTGTAAGGGATGACACCATCTGGCCACCTTTGAGAATCTTTAGGAATGGCATTGCGGTCCTAAAGTAAGGAACACATATATGTAAAAGTCTGCTTGAGCAAATTTCAACGTAACTATTTGAGAAATAGTGTGCTATACTTTGCTCTGCTGCCTTTTAAAATGTTTTTTTTCTGAATATTTGCAAAGCAGCAAAGCAAAGTTCAACCTTTTAGACTTTTTAAAATATATTTTTTTTATGAAGCGGGCTTGATAAACCTATTCTGAGGGCCGTATTTGATCTGTACGTTCGGTATACCTATTCGGAAGGTCGTATCTGGCCTGCTGGTTGGTTAAACCTATTAGTCTGCGGGCCTGATAAATTTATCTATAAGGCCGTATCTGGTCTGGTGGTTGGGTACACCTATTTGAGTCTGCGGACCTGATACACCTATTACGAGGGCCGTATCAGGTCTTCGGGTCGGGTACACCTACGTATTTGAGTCTGCTGGTCTGATAAACATATCCGGAGGGTCGTATCTTGTCTGAGGAGTGGATAAACCTATTCAGGGGGCCGTATCTGGTCCACACGGCCGGGCAGAGACGTAACTAGGGGGGACGGGGCATGTGCCCCGGGCGCCGGATCGGGAGGGGGGCACTAAATTAGCCGAGTATTATTTTTTACTATAGATATTTACGTATGATAAAAAATGAAGAGGAAAACTTATTAGTAGACTACAAAAACCAAAAATATTAAAGGAGCTAAATGCATATGTGAAGAAATAGCCGGAAAGCTTAACCTAGATCCTCATTTTAAAGAAGTACGGAGGAGGAAGAAGCGGATGTTTGATGGAGAAGGGCGAAGTTGAAAGCTATGAATTCTCAGAAGAAAAAAGTTCAGATTATTGATTATACAAATAATAGATCGTATTTTGAATGAACTGAGGCAAAGGTTTCAAGTCATTCAAAACATGAATAGTTTATTTGGTTTCCTCAATGGAGCTTGGTTTGAAACAATGAATGGAGAATAATTAAAGAACCAGGCACTTGAGTTAGCTACCACATATAAAGAAGACTTAGACAAGGACTAGCTGGCGATAGAAGTGGAGAGTTTTAAGTATCGTGCCTTGGTTAAGCCCTAATATGAAAACGGCCACACCATCAGGTCTTCTGACATTAATATACAAGAACGGACTTGAAGACGCGTCCACCAACATAACGACAGCGTTGAGAATTTTCCTCGCAATACCAGTCTCAGTCGCCTCAAATGAAAGGAGCTTTAGTAAACTAAAGATCATAAAGAATTACCTCAGAAACTTAACAGGACAACGACTAACCAACCTGAGCATCAGATCGATAGAGCAGTTAGCTTCAAAGCTATCTTTTGAGGACATTGTAAAAATGTTTGCAGCCGAAAAAACCCGTAAAGTTAAGTTTTAGTTCAGCTTTCTGTGTTTAGATTATTTTTTTTCACATTTTGTCAATAGATTAAGAGATTGTGTAAAATGCCTAAGTATAATACTCAAGATAATAACTTGAGTAAAATCTGTTCCTAATTCTTGTTCTACAGTTTTCCAAAATTCTCGAATGGTTTTCGGTCGACGTTTCGATAATGCTCTTTTTAAAAGTCCAAAAGCACAAAAGTCCATGGGTGAGACATCTGGAGATTTAGCAGGAATATCAGTAAAGGGTATCAGTATTGACTTGATACCAGTTTCTTGTTCCATTTTTTCCAAGAATTTAATAGTGGATTTAGGTGTGTGGCTGCTTGCTTTATCCTGATGCAGTTCTACTGATTGTTGGCACTGTGAGTAAAGATATGGTATTTCTTTTTTGAATATTGGGGATAAAATATGGTCTTGATTTTTGTTGATTTTTACATTTTTCTCCCCTCTTTTTACTTTTAATTTTCCATTATATGCAAAACCGGCCACAATCATAAATTTCTTAGAGAAAGTTCTCACGTTAAAGTTACCAAGTTGAACTACGTTTTAAGATTTTTCTCCTCTTATGATAATAAATTGTTCTTTTTTATTGCAATAATTTAAATACACCCACGCCTCGTCTATTGTCACAACATTTTTCCATCTTTCTCCAGCAGCGAGTTCTGCGTTATGCAATATGTCGTGGAGATAGACAATGAACATTGTATTTTTTTTTGGCCTTTTTAAGAATCAAATCACTGTTAATTATTTTATTTACAGTTGAATTACGTGTTTATTCCTTTCTCATTAATAATATTACTTATCGTACTTTTAGATATAGAAAAAACTTAACTTTTACAGCGTTTTTGAATAATTGAATAAGCATAATTCTCTTCGGAAAGAGCGGAAACAGCCTTCCATCCATTGCTTATTTAAAAGCGCCATTTTGAAAGTAAATAGAACTCTGAGTTAGACGATAAGTTATACTTTAACTATTTAACTGCTGCAAAAATAAAACTATTTCGTAGCATACAATTTTTTACAGCTCATCAAAATCGTTCAAAAAATGTCCGAACAACCTCTGTATTTATCATAATTAAATATCCTATTCTAAAGCAATAGTCTGTTGATTTTGATTCAGCCCACACATATCCCGATATCATTTGATAAAACCTTTTCATTTCATTTGCAGCGATTATAAGTGTAAAAGAATATACCAAACATGCTACTCTTAGATTATTTGTCAATGAAATATTAGGTATGTAAATGAATTAATTAGGTATTTCATCTTGTACTAAAAATGAAATTACTGCAAATTAATCTATTTACCTTTGAAATCAAGCATTTACCATCTAAGTCGAATAAAAAGAATTTGAACTAGTGGAATTAATGTGTGGTGGGGCGATATCAGGTGGTTGTCTGGAGGGTTTTGGTTTGGTCGGTCGGTGGGGGCGTCAAAGCGAGTTCTTGCCCCGGGTGGAAACTCCTAGTTACGTCTCTGCGGCCGGGTAAGATTATCCAGAGGTAATCTGGTATTTGGTCTACAGACCTGATAAACATATTCGTTACAACTCCTTATCTTACGCGTAAAGGTTTTTGTGGATATCACTTGATAACAACCAGGACAACAGCTATTTCGCAAAAAGTTAATAATAATTCAAAACAAAACCAATCTTTAGTGTCTGTGCGATTGCAATTGACTTTTTTTAATCTCATCACTCAAAACATGACTGTTTAAAATTCATTTTAAAGTGCTAGCATTTAAATTTTAATTGAATGTTATCATATTTAAAAATCTTTAAAATCACAGATCTATGTTAGATATTTTCTCAAATGCACCACCATACAGTAGGTACGTTTGTACTCTTTTCTGAATTGGCCCATCCGGGCTCTATTTGCTCTCAGTGCATATCATCCCACGTTGGTTTATTTGGTAATAAGATAGCTGATTTGCTCAAAGAGTCATCTCACCGACGCGGAAATTTAAGCCTTCTTCAAACCGTAAAGCCATAAAACACAGTCTGCTCCCCCTCCATTCTTGGTATCCCGCAAAACGCCCTGGTCTGTCATTGCATTTAAAAGGTTTAATACTGGCTCGGACTGCTCTGGCAAGACTTAGAAGTGGGCACACAAGATATATGATTTTTTTGTGAAAGGAATTAAGAACTTTCCAACTTGTCCGTGCTCCACAACCTTAGCAATTCCTTATATTTTAGGTTGTAACGCTGTCCATGTGAGACATCTCCTGGGTGAATAGTTGCTCACTGTGCTGTTTGAAAAACATAGTCTTTTGCACTTGGTCTAGTTCTAGGGGAATAGTAACAACATAACGCAACATGTACGTTTATGAAGGAAAGTAGGTAGGTATTTTAGTCGCACTGGAGCAACAAACACAACGGGCCATTGCCGACGGTCCGGGATCAAACCCAAAGGAAAAGAGGGCATCACCACGTAATTTTGAAACACTGTCAGATGACGAGGTCACACCTGAGCTGGCACCCCACTCTCCGAACTTCCTCACCACGCCAACGTGAGGACATTTGAGGCCACGACAGATTTAACATGCACCAACCCCCTTTGTAGACGACGGTCTTTGGTTGGATTCGAATTCGCAACCCTCCGGTTGCTAATCCTTTACTCTTCCTAACTTCGGGCTACCGCGGCCCACGGTTGTGAAGAAGATTGTAAAAAGCAGACCCTCAACCTTTCAAACTTTTACTTTTTGATTCAAATATAGAGGTAAGAACTCGGTTTCAAAAAGTTTCTAACTTGAACGTGTTAAACGATACATTTTCAAACAGAAATCCGTAGCTTTGAATTAACAATAGGGTACATACCTCAATCTTTTAAGCAGGGCCGTTGCTGAAGAATTGGCCGCCCACGTGTAAAGCTCAACCAGCGGCCTTTCTCAAAAACAATGCGCGAGTTCGAAATTTGATCCAACGAAAGACCGTCATGTACGTGTGGGTTGGTGCACGTTAAATCTGTCGTGACCTCAAATGTCCTCACGTTGGCATGGTGTGGAAGTTTGGAGATTGGAGTACCAGCTCAGGTGTTCACCTCGTCATCTGATCGTGGCTTAAAATTCCGAAGTGTTGTCTTCGGAACTTCGAGATTGATCCCGGACCGTCTCCTAGCGCGTTGTGTTGCTCCAGTGCGACGTAAATTCAACTACCCACTTACCTATCTCAAAAACAACATTCCAAAAAAATTTTTCTCGACAAAAAAAACGTGTTGATTACATATTATCATACTTGTAACTTAATATCGTAGATTCAAGGTAAGATCTATCGAAAAGAGTAGTAGTTATAATATTTTGTTTCTAAAACGTTGAACTCATCAAACGGCTGCATTTATTTTTATTTACAGAACGTTTTCAAGTCAGCCATTCCTGGTCTGATTACGTACAGGCGTATGTACAGTACCCCACTTAGAAAAGGTCCTGCTTTTAAGGTCTCCTTTTTAAACAGTATTTAAACTAGTTCATTATTATATTCGAACACATGCATTTCACGTTAATTCGATCATTAATTAAAGTAATTAAGAGTCGAAAAGATCTACTGGAATAATACTATTGGACAGACTCATTTGAATTTATGTTCGACTTAATGTTTCTTGCATTCAGTTTAATTTATACCGAAGTATTTATACCTGCATGTCTTCAATTCCAAGGATATCTCCTTGAAAGAGGTCTAGGTTTTCCATGGGTTTCCGTGGAAATCCCCCTGAAAAAATAAAACCAAATAAGTAATACAAAAATACAATCATGAAGGACAATTAGACCAACATAGGTCTATATTGAAATATGTAGGGCATTAAAACTAACGAGGAGAGGGAATCATCCGATCTTATAGCCATCGGCAAAGGACTAATTATATAAAATCTGGAATAACATATGGATCCTTTCTAACTCCATCCAATATTTAAAGAGCTGGGGCAATATCGTATATAGAATAGTTGGTTGGTTGGATTGGGTTTTTATGGCGCAAGGGTCATATTTGGACATGCTGCTCCAAACATAAGACAGCATCAAGTAATGCAGATAAAATAGGAATCGATATTCTAAATGACTTAGGCAGTTGTCCATGATGTATATTTACGATGGATCCCATCTCATAGGGATCTTAGAGGGAACGAGTGGCAAATAGCTTGGCATCCTCAGAGTCATTGCAATTAAATACTTCTCTCACTTATTACGAAATCTTTGCGAAAAGAAGCTTCAGAACATTCCTCTCACCCATAGATGATACCAGAGAAAACATCTCTGAGGTGCATTGAAATTCGAGGGTGATAGAGGTCAGCAGACTGACACCTCTAGACTGGCCGCTGTGCATTGGAGATCAATTTCATTTGATCGTGGTTTGAAGGTTTTCTCAACCTTTTGGAAATACAATATGGAGCAGGCCTCTCTGAGTCACATCCTTCCTTGTCTGGGGCTGTCCAGAGAGGATCTGTATTTTAATACATACAATGACAGGAGATGGAGAAGACCAGTAGCACACCCTTGGGGTTAGGCTGATGGATTTCAGCCATCCCCAAAGCAATACAAAAATTAAACGTTCCTCTATAACGATATTTTTATGCTGGAACAATACCTACTATAAGTATTTTATATTTTTCAGTAAGCAAATTTTAAAACACGATTAAAAGCAGGGATGTGGAATTTGCAAACAATTTTAAAATGTTCAGTTCAAACCATTGCGAAATGCTGTTCCGAAACTTTAATATAGATTGTCGATAGCTTTAAACGATACAGTCTTGTTGCGCTCACGGTTATCGAGATAGACTGAGTTAAACCAGTGCTCAAGGAGAGGGAAGAGTCGCGAGTTTGATGCACAGTATTATTATAATTGGTCTCTGATACAAAGATTTCAATTGAGACTTATTTTTGTCATAGGCGATCGACCGTAAGTCAACCCATACTATCCGCAAAATCCAACAAATGAGCTTATTCGTAATTTTTTTTGTTTAATAAAGAAAATTGAAATTTTTACTTAAGAGGGCCTTCTTTAGTTTAGCTAAATACAGATATCCCTAATATTTTGGTCACCGCTTTTGTAATCTCGGGACATAACTTGCCATGTTGCTCGAATGCAATTTGAGGTGTCACTTGTATTTTGGGTTATTCTATTACTTTCCTCTCAAACTAAGACCCTCTAAGGTAGGTCTACCAATTTTTTTAATCGGATCAATTTTTTAAACTGGTGTGGAAAATGAGCACTTAGGATTTGGATTCGATTTTAAATTTTAAACCGTAGGTCCCGATCTATTATCGAAAAGGTGATCGTTGAACGACAAACCACATTACTGTAATGATTGAAGTTCTCAGTTTTCCATGCATTAATATGTGAAAACAGCTATCCCTTCAAATAATATATCGCACAGTTACCATCAACTTAATTAAATTTTATGCAGATAGTTCAATTTCGAAACAAGTTATATCTGTAACTTAGAAGAAGAGGGCCAAAGACAACGCCCAGTTTGTAACTTTTATTTTTTTTAATTTTTAATACAGCGTGCAAAAAAATACTTTCCAATGTTTTCATAATGTATTGACAGGACATTGGCACTTATGGACATGATTCAAAATAATCGAATTTGGACTTTGACCCTTTTTATACCAAAATATAGATATATTGTTCATTCAATCTGCTGCAGTTTGGATAGATAAGGAAGATTTCTGCTGACAAAAAAATTTCGTAGTACTTAAGGATCGATGCTAGAGCAAAAAACGCATTCAAAACGATCACATCTTCTCAAAGATAGGTAGGCAGTTGAATTAACACTGCACTGGAGCAACACAACGGGCTATTGCACATTTTTTCATATTACAAGAAACAATAACCAATATATCTAAAAGAACTCGGCCGAAATGTGTTCTTCAACCATTCGGCAGAGGGATCCAGGGACATATTGTACATTTCAAGATGAGACAATCGCAGTCAAACCGGGACGTATAGTAACCCTAGTCAAGCAAAACATTAACATAAAATATTGTCAAAACGGCGATAAGTCAAATTAGTTAGTACTGGAAGAATTTTTTCTTCTCCGGTTGGTTTTTTAGGTTTACACGGAAAAACCCTCTCACATAAGAAGCCCGTATTTGTGGCGCTTGTCTACGGATGCCGACATTGTTTGAGAGGATGTTGATGGAATTCAGTCATCTTTCGGTTACTGAATTTTCAATGTAGTCCAGCATAATCTTATACTTTACTTGTTCTCACCATTATTTAGTCTCAGAAGACAAACTTGCAAATGATGAAAAGTGCACGGAGTTTTCTTTGTCATTGTATGTTGTCGCTCAAGATATCCGCTCTTCCCTAAACATAGCTCAGGCGTTGGCCCCGTTATCTGACCGTGGTTCAAAATTAAGAGGTTTGTCCTCGGATCTTTCCCCTCAGAACTGATCCCGGACTGTCGCCAATACCCCCTGCGTTGTTCCAGGGCGACGTAGGTTAAACTACCTACCTCCCAAAAAAGAAAGGATAAATATTGCATGTACAGGTAATACGAGTAAGTATTCAGGATGACTGAACCTCACTCCTTTGGTCGTATGACTGTTTTCTTAGGAGACAAGGACGAAAAGTCTTCAGGGTATGAATTTGGACACAATGTCTTTTTGGTCGCCCCTCCACAACATGAGGGATAAATATTGCAAAAAACCTGATAAATGATCTGTATAAGCAAAATAAAGTTGTGAAAAAACACATCTTTTGAAGCAGCTGGGATTTTACTGGGGCTACCTCCCAATAATTTCCCCAAGTCGGCGATATTTAAAACTCGGCTTCCTAACACAACACAATGCAATGAAAAAAGTTTACTTTTTCTTTGAATAATTAAGATATAAAATACATATACTTACATACTACGACCAGAAAGCTAAAGAATAGGTAGATTCTCATGTCAAAGTTGTAACTCTCCTTGTCGAGATGACTACAGTAACGATTTATTTCTTAAGAATTATGTGATCAGATACTCTTCGATTTAAGATATCTACTAAGCATGAGAAAACGCATCTGCTTATCAGCGGCAAGATTTTTGCTTCCTACTCCAATTACATTTTGAAAACCATTTGAACTGAATCTGGCATCAGGGGCGAATTAAAAGCATATATGCTCATATACTTTTGTTTTTGTTTTGTCGCTCTATGGTAATAATGTTTTACTACACAAAGACTAAATATCCCAACCGCTGCTCTTATGAAGTGTATGCTTCGGGAAACTATGAATATATTTGTTATCAATTTTATAATTTAAAGTTTTCGTCTATTTCAGTCCACTTGTTAGGTTTTTCATTATGCTGCATGTTATTTAATAGAAGTAATACGGATGAAATTTTTATTTTGACCCGACCACGTGTTTGTGGAGAGTACAACAAAATTTTATTAAAACCACAATAATACATTTATAAAATCATGTTAATTATAAGCATTTCGTTCGTAAACGACTAAAATTTTTAAACTATCGGTGTGATTTAGCATGAAAACAAGTCATATTTTAATTTTTAGAAAGGAAACACGAACAGTTGAAAATCTAACACAATTAAACAGATGTGATACATAAAACATAAATGAAAATAATCCAAACCCTGTAAAATTGAGGAAGTATGTTAAACGGTGAAGATAACAGAGGTAAAGGGGAAATTTATTTGAATTGTACAAAAACAATATCCATTATATAATCTTTACCGTCCTTATCTGCTGAATCAAATGCAAAACATGGAAAGTTGTACTGAAACATTATTTTTTAAACTTAAAGTTCGTTGAAGAAGTGCACGCGAACGTTTATTAATGAATGGCTGTTATATTATAAATTAATTAATTTTCATTACAATTTATCGTTCATTAATAATATATAATGTCCAGCATATGATGTAAAATGTTTTACTATCAGTTTAGTTTTAGAAATACAAATGAACGCTCACAATTAAAAAAAATGCAGGGTAACTTCCCTACAGCCTTGGCATCTAAATCCATCCTGCTTACGAATTCCATAAACAGTAGAATTGTCAGTCTGGGCGAATTGTACTACCCATATGAGCTTAAATCCAGTCTAGGTAAATTTTGTTGTTTTTCAGTAGTATGTCACTGTATTTTACTTGCCAGTGGACTAGGCGTTTTGGAATATTTAAGTGCTACCAACCCGACTATTTGACCAGATCTCGAACATTTTTGTCTTCTCTTGCTTCTGCTGCTTTTATAGCTGCAAAAAAAATCAGAGATCCGCCGAGAAAACCCAGTTATTGCTACATGTGAACCATTATTTTAAACAATATTGTACTTTAAGGACGTGTTTGTAACAATTATTGAGTGTGAATTGTGTTTATTTTAAATGTAGTCTATTGGATAAGAAGGTGCGGAGTATAGGGACTCAAGACCCAGCTCTTTTTTTCTTTGGTAAAAAGTTATCTCTTGTAAAAGGTCTTGATTACGTAATCTTATACAAATATATCGCAATAATTATTGAGCGTAAATTGTGTTCATTTTAAATGTAGTCTATTGGATAAGTACAGGGCCGTGCAGAAGGTGATGAGTATAATGACTCAAGACCAAGCTCTATTCCTCTTGAGTCAAAAAGTGCCCTTTTTCAAGAAGAAAGTCTTGATCACGTAATCGATACAATATATATTATAACAATTATTGAGCGTAAATTGTGTTAATTTTAAATGTAGTCTATTAGATAAGGACAGAACCGTGCAGAAGTTGAAAAGTATAAGGGCTCAAAGGTAAGCTCTTTTTCTCTTTCATCAAAAACTGCCCTTTTGCAAGAATGTCGATCATGAAATCTGATTCAAATATTTACCTAATTTTTAAACTGTTAATATTTTTTCAATATGTACCATATAATTTTTTGTGGCACATTTAAAAGTGGGACCTATTTAATTGAAACTGGAATATTTGTAACTATAAAAGCTGTCATTACTAACGACATCTAGAGAGAAATCAACCTCTAGCCCTAATGCAGCTGATTATGAAGAGCTTTAAGTTAGCCTTTTCCCTCTCAACGTAGGAGCATATACAGTAGTCCCTCAATATTTTGCGCTTCTTGAGAGACAAAAAAAAACACGATACAACGAGGGTGCGATATAAGCGAGCCAAAAAAACGTTCTTATTACAGAAATAAAGAAAATAAAACCGCATGTTAAATCATGCGTTTTTATTTGGAATTATGTAAAACTAAAAATTTTAACACGAAATCGATGGTACGAGCTTTTAAAATGTTACTAAACAAGATAGAATATTTTTGAAAATAGAAATTTTTAATTTTTCTAATCTTCACTTTTCAGACATTCAAATCTGTTTTCACCAATTCAGTTTCTGATAGCTGCTTGAAACGAGTGTCTTTAAGCTTCCAATTTAAAAAAAAACAGACATTTTCTCTGCTTTCAAAACCGAAAATCCTTCAAGGGGACAAGTAAAAAGATCGATATAACAAAATGCGCGCAGTAACAAGAGCTTTCTATGCTTGATAAATGATTCAAAATTTCAGTTCATGGGCTAGGATTGACTGTATTAGTGGAGGTTGCACACAATCTTTACCTTTCCGTAATAAAATCAAATGTCCATTTTTAATTTCAGCCGTGTTACTAACCAGCTATTTGCGGCAATGGTTAATGAGTCATATTGGCGCACCAACTTCTTGTTCGCAGAGAGAAAGAGCGTCCTTAGTTCAACAATCATTTTGGACTGTAATAATCGAATGTTTTCTCGATGTTTTTGTGATGTAATTGCTACATATGTCTTATATTGGTGTGATTCTTGTAAGAAAGCTTCAAAGTCCATATATGCGAGAATTAGAGCCATGAAGAATCGGTTTCCATGAAACAGTATTAATACACAAATTCCATTCTTAACTGCTCTACATATTCGATGTCAGCACATGCAATTCCAACCCAAACGCTTAATTTCCGGTATCTACAAAGAGTTGTCATCAGGAAATAGTAGGCAGGGCGGTAGCTGAATTTATGTTAGACTAAAGGAACACAACGGACTACTTTTAGCAATGGACATGCAAAAAGATACTATCGAGAAGATGGATAAACATCCGGAAATCGAACTCTCAACCTCTTAGAACGTGGTTTTTGTAAGGTTTTGAACAATCACCGACCTTTATGAGAGGGATTTTCAGTGCAAACAAACCAGACGGAAAGCAAAGATTTCACTTCCGATACCCAAATAGTTTCGCATGATACATATCGCTAAGTAGATAGTTGAATTTACGTCTCACCGGGACAACACAACGGGCTTTTGCGGATTTTCTAGTAACAATCCCGAAGGGAAAGATCCAAATAAGTATCGTGGTTATCTTAAAATCTGTTTTATAGCGGTTTTGGAGACGTTTGGTGTTAGCGTTGACCAATCAGCTATCACATATCAATTCAGAATTCATTCTTTGGAATTTTTATTGACGAAGTGCTGAAATCGTATTCGAAAAGCAAATCAAGTGACGTCACGCTCGGAATGTCTTCAGAAAACACGATCCTCCACAGATACACTACCGTTATCTGCCATTGCGACAGAAAAAGCCTGTCTTATGGAAGAATTCCCTCCTTAAAAAGAACTATTCGTGAAGTACATCACATTTTGTATGTTAGATTCCTACTTTTTTCAGAGGACAGGATTTCTTTAGTTGTTTTCAACTGCTTCTGCGGACAATGAGCGCAATTATTAAATTTGCGGTTTCAAGAATTTTACTTTTGAGTATTATTAACCTTTACCTGTAGAAAGTGCATTTAAGCGTAGAAGTCAAACAACAGCATCTGTGTATAGCTTTTATTTATTTACGACAGTTGTACAAAGTTTTCAGTCTATATATGTCACCATTGGACAACCCGGGTTTATTGTAGGCTTCAGGCAAGAACCGTCCATCTTTTGCGGTCATGCTCTTTAAGCCGAATCCTTTGCTGAACGACTGCTCTCCGTACAACATGATGGAGTCATAGTCGAATCCACCGAAGAGGCGGTTTTGTTCGGGAAGAAGTTTGTTGAAAGCATAATACCACTCTGCGATTTAAAATAACATATTTATATTACACATTAAGTAATTCTGTATATTCGTAGAAAAGGGGCCAATGTCCAAATTCGCCGAATTTGAGTTCTATCCACAAATCACCTCAAGGTGATAAAAGTTATCTAAAAAAGACATCGACCACACTTGTCAATACATTGTAAAAGTATCAAAATATCAGAAATTATTTTTGTACATTGTATTAAAAATAAAAATTACAGAATCAGCTGTCATCAAAAATTTGTAAAATGGATATTGGCCCTTTTTCTACCAAGGTACGGAATCAATATATTAAAATAAGGATGAAATTTCACATATATTATATCTAGAGAATCACCACCCACTTGTCACACCCATGATGTTTTATAGAAGAGGCTCAAAACGGAAAAATATTGTTGTAAATAAGCATTTTTCATAAAGTTTCCAGGAAATTAGAAAATTTATCTTTTCAAAAAGAAACTTAACTTTTGATGGAAATTAAATCGGTTACTTTGGCTGGGAATTTTGTAGAAATTTAGTATCATTATATATTTATAATTAATTTATATTATAAATTAAAGCTGTTTTACAGTTTGTTTAGTTATTAAACTATTATTTGGGCTTTTTTTAACAAATTGTCCTAATATTTTGGTCGACGAATTTGAGAATATTCAAGAGAATCGACCTCAAAATGACTTGATACGCTACTGATTATGACAATATATTTACTGCTCCATTCTTAATATTCTAGGAAATATTTGGAAATGTAAGGGTATATATAAATTTATATCAAAATTGATAGATTTATATATACAAAATTTATAAATTTACAATAAGTAATGTAAAAAATAGTCACTAATTGGCAGAGAAAACCTTGGAATTAGATTAGTACATTGACGTTTCGACAAATATAAGTGTGTGTGATTTTATATATAGTATATTTCATTCACCTCCTAGTACTGCGAGTTCTACTACAGTACTAACTTTATCAATTAAAGCATGAGTACGCTTTTTTCACTTGAATTTTTTTTATTGGATATTAGCGTTTGATTGAGATTAGTGTTATATGGAAGAAGAGTTAAACTGCCATTTTACTTACTTTCTTCAATGTTTTGCCAGTTGATTGTCAAAAAGTCATCCCTGTCTGACCTATTGTGCTCGTGCTCAAATCCTATGGCATGTAGCAGCTCGTGGACAACAGTGCCGAAATACTCGCATCCAGAGCCAAGGGACAATTTTTGTTGGCCAGTGCCAAGTCGACCCCAGTAAGACCAACACCTAAAATTCATAATTTTCGCAATTATTGTTAGTCACTCTTTAAAGATATTTTGGAGCGCAACGTATTTGCCTTTCAATTGAGGCAAAATATATCATCTACGAGAGCAATGTGTCACAACTGTCCGAACCGACTTGACTGACTACCACCATTGTACAATGAGAGGGATTTTCAGTGTAATAAACAAACCAGACGGAAAACGGAGATTTTACTACTGCTACTCAAATGTTCTCCCATGATATATACTACATATTGGAGTCACTTTAAAATGTAGTTTATCGCCATTTTGGCGACGGTTGGCCTTTAGTCTAATTGGTTGTTACCAATCAATTATCAGAAATAAATTAGGAATTCAGTCTTTGGATTTTTATTGGCATTGTGCTTAAATCATATTCGAAAAACAAGCCATGTGACGTCACGTCCGGAATACGTACAGAAAGCGCGTTCCTCCGCAAAACACTACCATCACCTGTAAATAGCTTGACAGAAAAATCCTCTCAGGGAGGTACTAAATTTAAATCAATCTTCACAAAATTAATGATGGTATAGATAAATACTTTTACACATGGAAAAAGGCTATAGATTACAAAAGAAAAATAGAGAAATTATCATTTTAAATCCCTTCTGTTAATGAAATATGACTTCTCTTAATTTTTTAAATCCTGATTCTTAATGAACAGCAAAACAAAACTTAAGATCATGCTCGCTTTTTTTTCCTTTTTTTTCTTTGATATCCAATGATAAGGGGACATAAGCATTTCCCTTTACCACGTCTCTGAATAGTTCTCAGATTATCCGTCTCCGGACCTTGCACCATAAAATGCAAAATCCTCAATAAATTCACAAAATCAAACAAAATAATTGACACTCTGAGAGTAGTGTAGAACGGATATATGCGGTGTGAATCCCTCAGAGGGTTAAGTATTAAATGCATTATTCATTCTAAAATTTATTTTATTTTAAATAAAAAGGTACAACTAGCACTTTCAAAATAAAAAAATACAGTCATAATATTACCTTGACCGTGCTTCTAAATACCACATAATTCTTTAATGCTTTGTAGCAAATGAAACCTGAACGAGTCATGAAAATATTGTTATCTTTAGTCAATCATTAATACTGACATTCATAAATTCGTCTCACCTTTCAGTCTGAGCATTTCATCTGTTTAAACGTACTTATACAGCGAAAATAATTAAGGGATATAGAAATTCAAATGAGTATAGTCTCACCCTGTCGCTTTTTCCATTCTTACGTAATCCTTCTCATTGGTTCTTGGAATAAACCTAATGCACGAATTCTCCTCTACATGACGCATCGATTTCATAATTAGATCCCAGATAGGATCTGAAAAGAAACAAAACTATTTTAGAAAAGATTATTTTGGCGATTTGAGTTGCAGAACAAGAGACGAACTTAAGAAGGGAATTCATAATCATTCCAAAAGTCAGAATCAGCCGCTTTTGGTTGTGACACTCTTCCACCAAGGGTGCGATGTATGTGAAATGGATTATATGGATGGCTACAGCATGTATACGGTTATCCCTTCCAAAATAAATTACAGGTATTCTAAGAATATCGAAGCGGAATCACAAAATTATTTTCCGGACACAAATGGTAATTGCATTTTCTATAAGAGAAAAAAATGATTCTTAGTGGATCACTTTTTCAATCTACAGTTAATCAATTTAACCCGAGCAAAGCCACGTAATTCGGCTAGTCTTTACTTACATAAAGAAGAATCTACTTCGTATGGGACGTCCCCATTAGGCCATCGCTGAGAATCTCTTGGAACCGCGTTCCTGTCCTGTGGAATAAACGGAACTAGGATTTCAATACGTTATTTAGCATGCATCGTTCCTATAATATTTCCCGTCTCAGGGCAAAAGGGCTTCAGTCAAAATGGCTATTTCTCATAATCTTAAGTTGAATATTTCACTCTTTCTCACAAATATTCAGGAAGAAAAAAAAGCATGTCATGATACAAATAATTGTAATTTAGATTCATAGATTCATTTAGGTTTGATTTTAAGCATATCATTATTTTCAAAATTATAATAATGTAATTGACACCTTTGGACCCATCAAAAGTCAGAATTAACCTCTTTTGCACTGGCACGGAAGATATGTACTTAGTGTTCATATTTAAAGTTCATATTTACAGAGGCCGTGAAGCATTTACAATAATGTAGATTTAAAATTATGTACATAGGTTTAGCATCGAACTTAAAATGAAATAGACGGATCATGTGCCCGCAGCTTCATGTTCTTTCTTCCAGTTTGTTTTGAAGATCTGTCACGTGATTGTGGGTAAAAGCATGAATCCTAAATTATTGATTGATTAAAGTGATTATCCACCGTAATAAAAAAAAACTAGTATGTGCTTCCATAGCCAATCGACTAAGTCGATCTGTGATTTACGCATCAGAGATCTTACGAGAGCGACTCCGCCAACATGATCCGTCTATTTCATTAGAAAGTCGATGAGGTTCAGAAGCTGGCAAAATTTTGTTTGGAAATAAAAATATTAGCAAAACATTCACTAGTTGGAAAAAGATGGTGCTTTATGTCATTAAGAGTTTAAAAGTTTACAGATTACATAGATTTTTATTGCAAAAGAGTCTGTTCACGTGCCTTATTTTCGAAACAATGTTACTGCAGACTAGTTCTACAAATTAACCAAGATAATTTATGTAATAATTATTACTTTTACCGAATTGGAATCCAGACTTACTTCATTGGGGTCTATTCCCATAATATCGCCTTCGTAAAGTCCTTCATTAATCATAGGATCCTTCCTGAGGGCTGCTCGATCAAAGCATTGTTTATAAAAATATTACAATGGTATATGTTATAAAAATCAAATGCATAAAATAAATAATAAACTTATATAAATATTATTTTATAACATATTAAATGTAGCACTATTTCCTCCAATTTAGCAAAAAAAGTCCATTTTTGTTTTATTAATTATATTTTGATGGATCGTCGTATACTTTTACTCTATTGAACACAGTACATTGCTGATATTTAAAGCTTATCCAAATTAAGGTGTATTAGACATTGTACAACTAGGTACGATTATGTAACTACTAGTTTTGTAATAATACTAGTTCTGAATGCAAATGAATGTGTGATCAATAAATATTCGTTTAAATTTGAATTATTTTAGAAAAATCATCCAATGTAAATGGAAGTGCTACTTAAAAATAAAATATAATTTAACTTCGTTTCAAAACATTTGTTCTAGATTAGTTTCAGTCCTCTGGTTATTTGTGTAGATAGCGATAAGAATGCCTAAAACGCATGATGCCATTCTTATGGCAAATAAAAATTATCAACTTTTTCACATAGATTTCTTTTCTAAAATTTGAAAATTTCTCACCTGCTTTATTTCTTATAGAGTATTTTAATTATTTTTTTTATTCCCTTATGAACCGCATCAAAGACTAATCACATTAATGTAGCACCGTTGGCTGTGGATTTACAAAAACCACCAAGAGAGAATATTGACTGCCCAAAACTGTTCAATATTCAATTTTATATCAATATTCGCACTTTAAGATCCAAGATTTTATTTAAAATTCCTTTTTCTTGTTCCAATTACAATAAGAATAATGCTTTTAACAGATTTTGTAATTTATACAATAGTTATTCTAATAATTTTCATCTACATATTTTATAATTCGTTACCATTGTTCAAAAGAATATGTTTGAATGTTTTATAAATATTTTTGTTTTCTGTTCATCAGTGATATTGTAGTTGGACTCTAGTGTCACTGAATAAATAAATAATAGATAATTCTCATTTGTTTCGATAGAACAAGGTATCTAGTTAGTATGTTCAGTAAATTTGGTTCTTCTAAAGAGACCTCCAATAAACTCTTGTTGATCAATTAAGAAATTGTTGGATAAAATAATTTAAACCAAAATCGGGAAAATGATTCCTGTTTCCATACTTAAGTGTTTTAGCTGTTATACCTTAAGTGTTTTAGCTGTTATGTTTAGCTGTGAAATGTATTTAGTTGCCTTTATGGTTTCTGAAAAAGAACATTTATTGATTCAAAAAATAAAATAAAAGGTGGTTTGTCCAAGAAAGATCTTGCTTCGTATGTATAACGATGAATAATAATTCTTACCAGGTTTTCCCCATGCTGCAGCTGCTAACAAAATTAAAATTAAAGCTTTCATGTTGCTCGATAACAACTTCTCTGTATGTTCTAATCTGAAATGGATCTGAATCTTTTATAGGCTGTATTTATCTAGTACAATGTATGGGAAAAGAAGCTGCTGTTTTACACTTGGTGCTCGCAAAATAAATCACCGAAGAAAAGATGTTTTAATTCCTTAACTGATTCTTTATTTGATACATTCTTATTTTTTCGCTTATCTTTACGATAATAGAACAAGTGCCTTTTTGAAGCGTAATATCAAAATACATTTTTAGATTTACCATCGATGAATGGTATATAGTAAAGTCTTTATATACCCACTTAACTGTCGAAATCATTATACGGTTTAGTGAGTTTTTTTTATTTCTTTAAGTGTGAGTACACAATTATGTGAGTTTTTTAAGCTCGATTATAGCGCTCCTAGGAGCTAAGAGGGTATAAGTGAGAGTGAGAACAAATAAATAACACAAAAATAATTTAATCGCAAGTATTCGACATGATTCAACGAATCTCTCAATAATCAGAATTTATATGTTAAAGTCCAGCTTCTTGGTAAGTAGTCGAATTTACATCAAACTTGAGCAATCCAACTGGCTATTCTTACATTGAGTCATTGGTTACACATTTCTTACTCCAACAGCCGTATGTACACCAACTTCTTGGGATCTTGTCAAAATTTGAATAAGAATCTGAAGTTGCATGTTAAGTCTCTTGACATCAAGAGATGTCAACTGAAGTATCCGAATCGAAGAACGAAACCTTTGAGGCATACCTGAAATTTTGTAAAACATTTTAAGATAAAAGCGTGCTTTAACGGGTTTTATGATAAGCACATAAACAAATTGAATTGTAATAAAAAAATAGAAATTAAAATATACATAACTTTGATGCTCATAGCGTTTGCCAAAATACTGCTGTTATATTAAAACAAATTCAATTATTAAAAATTTCATGTATTTTTCTTTCTCCTTAAATTTTTCTATAAACAAACATCGTTTCTGTGGCTTAAGTCTTCATTCCTCTCTCGGATTTTTATCGCCCTGCAACGCTTCACGACTTTAGAGCTCGTAGATATGCATCTGATGTATGGGGCTGCGATCATAAACGGACGACCTGCTCAAAGTTTGTAGTATTCAGAATGTAGCTTCTGGCTTCAAAGGTGATTCGAATCTGGGATACGGCATGGTTGTTCGTTCGTCCTCTCTAAATGTTTATTTTGGGCTCCTCTACCACTCTTTATAATTTGGCCAGATATTTTCGAAACACCCTGTATTTGTTCTGTCAATGAATGGTTCGATGAATCAAGATCCGGATGGATTTTGTTCATATATTATCTTTTCGTTAGCACTTCGTAGACAATGCCCGTATAGAAATTACATTTCCAATCTCCTGATTTAAAAAATGCAGTTATTTGGGTTAATTTTGAAATTTTTTTTAGCCTTTTCGATCTTTCGAAATTTTTCAAGCTTTCAGCATAACGTTTCTGTCATTGGTTTTGTCACATTTTTGCTGATATTCTATAGTTGCAATCTCATTCGCTCTTTGCTACTAAACGCTAAACTAATTTTAAATAAAATTAAATTTGTTGCTACTAAATGCATTACAAATCACTCATTTGTCAGCTTCTAGCACCAAAATATCACTGACCCTACCCTTCAGCGTAAAACAAATCCTCAACATGCTTTTGTATTAGGCAGGCTGGAAGGTTGTCATAATCTTGATCGAGGAGAACGAAAGATAGCATTTTGTTATGAATTCTTCGAATTTTTCATTGAAACGTGGTAACATATTCAATTTTGTGGTCCACATGCCGGTACATGTTCTTTGGAAAAAGTACCGTTTTATCGAAAATGCTTGAAAAATGTAAGGAAATGTCTCACTCAAAAATGTCCGAGTACAACTGATAGTTGATTACACCTGGAATGCATCGTATTTATCCTGTGAAGAATTTACCTATTCAGATGGTTACTTATGATCAGTAAATGGATTCCTTGCTTGAACTCTTGCAACATTGCTTTGAAACATAAACTTTGATGATCTCAAATTTTTGGTTATATATGTGTGCGTGTATAATGAAGATACTATGTATGCATGTATAAAAATTGTATTTTTTATGTTCAGACAATTTGTAAAAGAAAATATATTGTGAATCGAAAGCATATCGATTAAATTTGTTGACAATTTTTTCGCATTTTAGGTCATTTATAGGTAATTTTATAAATCATCTTTGTTCATTTTTTTTCGTTCAATAAAATCAGAGCCTTGATTATTGTGAAAGGTTACGTTAGATCGTGTAAAGGATTAGAATTCAAAACAGTAAAGTTGAAGTGTATTTAGTTTTAAGCTAGGTACAATTTGTAAAGATTTGAATGTATGCAATGGCCAAGATATCGACATTTCGAAAGCATTTCAAATTCAGTGTTGAAATGCGTAGAGCGTGAAAAACCGCAGTTCATTTGCATATAGTTAAACCGACCGACGAAAGATCCAATCAACTGGTGTTGCATACCTACTACATTTATGACGCGATAACGATCTTCGAAATATATTAAAATTAGTCAGCGTTATGTGTTTGTTTACATTTAAAAAATATAAATAGAACAGCAAGTGATACGGGTGCATTAATTTTGCACATCGAGATTCTAAATTAAAGGTATTAAAATTTGATGCTTCGATTTCTTTAAAATGATCAGATTAAAATATTGGGAGCCCTACGTTCATTACGTTCAAAATAAAAAGAGACATGGTTTTTTTTAATCATTTTAATACGGGTGTAAAAAATAATACATCGAAACATTTTTACTCTTATATGCATTGAATATTTCTTGCAATTTCCTTGAGGAACATTTTTGAGGTATTTTGAAGTATAATTTAATTTTCATAGTTTTTGAGTAACTAATTTTATAATACTTAAGATTATTCTCTAGCCCTACTCTAGTCTACCCTATAAGATACTCAAAAACTCCATGAGAATTAAATTATACTTCAAAATACCACAAAAATGTCCCTCAAGGAAATTACAAGAAATATTCGATGCTTAAAATCCTTATAAGGTGAGGTGGGGCATGTGCGAAACCAAAACTTCAAATTTAATATTGAACCAATTACTATTGTGTCCCAGTAAGTTTTAAAAATTCATATTTTTACCACATACTCCGAGACTTTTTACTAATAATCTTACAATCGTATTTGTTTAAATTCACCATTAATATAATTTAAAAAAAATACTTTCCAACGCTATTTTCAATGTTCCTGGGATCGCACTTGCCCATAAGGCGGAGCAAGAGCAGACCACGGACTGTTGTCTTGTTTGCAATGTGATAATATTTTGAATGGGGCAGAAGCATTTCATTTCATTAATGCCCTTCATCGGTCTGCACAATTTCCCTACAGAAATTCGAATAGCTCTAGAGATGAAACTAGTCTAGGATTCCTTCAAGCATATCCAGCAAGTGGCAGCCCCTACTTTAATCAATGATTAAATAAAATTACAAAAATCATTTCAATATTCAAAATTTTTGCTGATCTTAACTGTTATTATTGCTATTTTATCAGTCTTAAATTTAATATATTTTTCCAAATCTGTCTCGATTACACAATAAATAATTTCACAAGCATCTACTTATTTTCTATTTTACATAAATCCTCTAAATCGTTATTACTTCACAGACATATCCGAACTACATTTTTTGTACTATTTAATAAATAGAAACCAATGCCAAATTAAGTACAATTTTCTAATTTCGTCAGACAAAAATGTTAGTTTTAAGTGAGATTACAAACCTTAGTTTCTTCTTATCCGTAACAGACAGTCCACGTTTATCTGATGGCTCGAGCAACAATCCACCATCTTTAGACTTCAAAGATTCTACTCCTGGTTTTACACTGCAAGTTTGAGATCCGTACAACATTATAGAGTCGAAATCGAAAGGACATTCTTCACTCCAATGCTTTCTTTCCCTCTCATTCTTGAAAACATCTGGTCTCTTTATAAACTGGGAGCGCAATTCTGGAGGAAACATTGAAAGATACTATCAGGAATTAACTATTTTTTTATTATTATTAGAAGTATTTGTGTCCAGTGAATGGCAACACATTTGAACAGTTTGGGTAAAACGAAGTTCTAATGCTTTTATAGAATGTTCTACACTGCATATCTGAGATGTTTGCATCTCTACTTATATCAAATAAAGTCCCAACAAGCATCTGTATGTTTTTCTGATTAATCTCGAGAACCACTAAACGGATTTAATGCGATTTTCATCTATTCTATAGAAAATGTGGCAAAGAAGATTTACATTTGTGAAACATTGATCTCTGAATAAAGGGAGCTGAGCAGTGACGATTTTAGTGAAGCAAATCAGAGGAAAATTGACCAAGTACACACTACGCTCACCCATAGGAAATGCGTCTGCTGTTGCTTGGACACTTTTCTGTTTGTTCTTTAATAAAAATTTAAATATTGTATTGCAATTATGACAAAACAGTAAGCTAATATAGGTCGTAGGACATCGAACCTTAAAAGAATTAATAATGAAACTGACGTAATGATAAAACTGACCTAGAAAGAGAATCTCGTTAAATGACAGAAAAAATGGCTCTACAAAGAGAATGACAGTCGTTTGTTGAACGTAATAATCGCAACTATGAAGGGAATAACATTTTAAACAACGTGACGAAACATGAAATCACTGGAAGACGATTCTCTCTAGGAATAAGCTACATTATAGGAAGATGTACTATGCAGTCCGGCAGGATCGCTTGGATATTTGCTTTGCATTATTATCATTTTTTGCCAAGTTACTGATGTGTTGAATCTTTGGAATAATCAGCAGGAAAGCGTGTCAAGATATATTGAACCGAAAACGGAGAGAGTTAGCATTAGAAAACTCAAACTGCGGCCAAAATGTGTTCGATGAAACGTTGCTTGAAGTGAACAGGATAGTAGAATCACTTGTAAACAAATCTATCAGACTTTCGACTTCATTTGCCGGATAATAATAACTTACAGCAGAATAGTAGCGAGTACTTAAGGGACGTTTCATATGATCGATCTTGGCTCTTATAAACCGTTGTTCAGGAAGAATACCGTCTGAACCCCGATCAGAAAAAGCTTATGATGCCATAATATCTTCGTGCTCGCGGCTCCCGTGGTTTAGAGTTATTTCGAGGGAAGGCGGGGAGACCGCCTTATGATAACTAGCATAACAAACAAGGAAGGTAACATGTTTTTCCATGATGCCCCTGAAAGTATAGACCAAACATTCTTGATTGATTTATTGCTCGCCAAAAAGAGGTCTGGTGGTGATATTGCTCTTGCCGTCGTGTCATCTGAGATTGCAGTCACTCTTTTGGAAAGTGGAAGAATGACACTGCTATATTTAAACTTCCTCTGAAAGTTTGTAATGACGATATCAAGCGCACGTAAATTTAAAAAAATAACACCGCCAAATCCATTCCAAATTGTTCATTGATTGTTTGGAATGAGGCTACAATGTCACACAAAATTACGTTTGATGTCCTAGACAGGACCATGTGTGGTCTAAGGAATATGACCACACTTATGGGTGGCTGCACAGTTTTGTTCTCTAGATATTTTCATCAAATATTACCAGTTGTGACCAGAAGAATAAGAACTAACCAGGTGAGCGCTTCTTTAAAAAGATCTTGCATTCGGCCGGATGTGACAAAATTGGCAATCAAAACTAACATGACAGTACTCTTATCTTCAGAAGATAATAATCTGTTTGCTGATATAGACTATGTTTCTTAAAGTCGGGAATGAAGAATTACCGATGAATGAAAGGAAAATTAACCCCAACCATGATGTACGTGTTTTAGTGAGCAGCATTCGAGAATTGTTTGGTACTGTTTATCCTGAAATCCATGACCTTTCAAATTAGTAACTTTCATGGTTTAAACTAAGAGCAATGCATTATCACCTACAAATGATCAAGTTCGGAAAGTAAACGACTTGAGACTCTCCAAATTGAATGTCCAGACTCAAGTTTATTGCTCGGTAGACACATTAATGGATAGTGAAGAAGCTGTTCTTTACCCCCAACAAAATTTCTAAATTATTTACATCTTTGCGGAATACCGCCATACAAACTGATTTGGAAAGTGGGGGCTCCTATTATATTATTTCGTAATCTAAACAGCCGAAGTTATGCAATGGGACGCGATAGCAATAAAAATTTTTGAAATTTTTTTTGACTATTTTAAATGACTGGCATTTGGGAAACGGATTTTTTCCGAGAATCCCAATGATTCTATCAGATTTGACGTACAATTACAAATGAGTCCTTCCCGGTTCGAATATACTGTGACATGACAATAAATAAAGCACAGGGAGACACTTAATGTGGCTAGAATTGACCTAAGTGGCGAATGTCTGTCTCGTGGGCAATATTACGTGGCCTTATCTTGTGTCACCCCAAAACGAAAACTTTTCGTGTTAACGTCAAGAGGAAAAATGACAAATGACTACCAAGCAAATTTTGTAAGATTTGGTTAAAGAAGCCTTCGCCGGAAATTTAAATTTCTCCAGGGCGAAGCTTCATAATAAGAATTATTTTTTATTCCGTTATTGAAAGATTTATATTTTTCTAGGACAAAATTTGATTCAGATTTACGTTACCCTGATTGCTAACAGAATCTTTAAAAATAAAAAATGGTCTTAAAAATTCAATCTATCTGAAAATAATCAGACATCTTTCTAGACAAGTGCGAAAATTTCATATTTATGAAAATTTAAAAGAAAATCATAGTGCAATACGAGTAATTTACTGGTGCCTTTATCGATGTATCCTTATGAATGGATCAAAAATACGTTTTTAAATTTAGTCTATTTTGCTTCTGGAAATATTATAATTTTGAACGTGACGTAATTAGGGATTTTATTTGATAAATTATTTTAAAAGATGAAATTTTGGTTGCATCTTAAACACTTTAAATAATATAAAATACAAAATTTCTATTGTTCACAAAACGTTTTTTTAAATTTATAATTACCTTCTTTCATAGTATACAAATAAATGTCAAGATGCTCGTCTCTATCATGTCGATTGTGTTCGAGGTCGAATCCAATAGCATATAGTAACTCGTGCAGAGTAGATCCAAAGCTCTCGCATGCCATACCAAGAGACACTCTCGGGATTTCTTTGCCATCACGAATGACAAAACATCTAGATATTAATGGAAGATACGTTGTAAATCAATTCATTTGAGTGACTTGTATACACTCATGTCCATAAGTTAATGGATTTGCTATATGTGATTTGCTATGCCTCATCCAGCTATGGGGAAACGTAGGTCAAGAGAATAAATACACCATGTAAAGACAAAATAAAGAAAACAGAAGTTTGAGTTCACTTGACCTACAGAAAAACAGGAAAAAGGGACACAGTGTCTAGCGCGACACTGCTTGTATTATAGATGTCACCTGGTGGTCGTGAAAAGAATTAATACGGTTATCTTGAGCGAATATACAAGCTGCATAGTGGTTAGGCATATAGTTGATAAGGGCGTCAAACAGTTCTTGGGATATGTAATCAAATTCTTAAAAAAGCATTCTTCTGAGCTGTTCAATGGGCCCTAGTGGAAGAATAGACATCTTCAATCGGACACCCTGAACCATTGAGCAGGATGGCCGCAAAGCACAGACGTGTTATATCACCGGGTTTCAGGTGTTCCAGAACCAAGCTAGTCCTTCGAGGACGTGCATTATTGCTCATTAAGTGGAATCCATGACCATATGCACCCCTAAAAAAAGCCTCACACACTGATGCAGGATAAAATCCCTATAAACTTCGGCCGTTCCAGTATGGCTGTCAAACAGAAGCAGAGAGTGCGTGACGCTGAGATGATACAACTCCAAACAGACTCCTCCACCTCCATAACAACCACTTTCAATGAAATTGGCAGGGTTATAATGCGTCCCTTGGGCTAGTTAGATATACACGCGTCGAGAATCATTCTCTAGCCTGAAACGTTTATAGTTATTTCTAGCCAGTTTGGAACCGTCTTTAAAGTATACATATGACGCCTGACGAATAATTGTTCCTGGAAAACTTTTAACTGATTACGGTCAGCCGCTATTATCCCGTTAATCCTGCCATGCATGTCATTGATATAGCTCCTTTGTGACATATTTGTTGTCTAAAAATTGTATTTTGGGATCAAGGGCAACAACACTTTCAGATGTAAAGGACTATTGAATTCTTCAAACCCCAACTGATCTAAACTAGCATTATAGAAATTCTCTTGTCACTAACTTTTAATGAAACTTCCATTATTCCTTTCAGGGGTGACAGGTAGCATTACTATTTGCATTCTGTTCCAACCAACTTTAGTAAATATTCGTACTGACGAATCCTTTAACTTATGAATACGATTGTATTTATTTTGTTTAAATGTAAATAAGCTAATATTATGTGTTTGTTTTATCGTAAAGTAAAACGTTTCAATTCATATTCGCAAGTAAACAATTTTCATACCCTTTTCCATTAGACATTGTCAAATACTCCTTCTCGTTTGTTCTAGATCTAAACCGGTAATGTGAATTTGTTTCTATGTGTCTCATGGCTCGTAATATAACTTCATGTCTTTCAGCTGAAAAATACAATTTATTAAGTCAAAATATCACACTGACCCCCTGACAAATCTATAAAATTATATTCTAACTTTGTGATATCAATTATTTACTGAAAGCAATAGCTGCTTTCGCTTTTTTAAGATTTAATAAAATTTTGCAATCAGTTTTGTTCATTAACAATGCGTAATGAATAATTGATGGCACTTACCTAATGTCTGGTCCATTTCATACGGTATGACAGCGTTTGGCCATATTGCTTTCTCTAGAAATAACTATAAAATTTTATAATTTAGTTTTCATGATTGCATAACTTAGTCAAGAAATAAAAATAGATTCACAGAAAGTTGTTTGCCTGACGTTTAAATTTTCAAATTAGTAGGTGATGTCCGTGAACTTCGTTTATTTTTTTATGTATAACATATACCCAATTATCACCAACAAATTTTAATCTATGAAAACTTGAACGAAAAAAATTGTAAAATGCACAGTCCCCGTGGGAAAAAAATCGAACAACCCATCTTTATTCTCATGTGCAAATTCATAGGTATTATTTGGCGCATATTGTCCAAATACAGCCCTTGAGCCATCAAACACATCCAACCATCAAAGGTATCATTCGAAGTGAATCAAGTCTTCAATAAATTTTAATGAATCAAATTTGCATACGGAACCGTCTTAATATAAGATTGTGTATGACTTCATTTCCAATTACATCATCCAATTTGGATGCCAAATTTCAATTCCATATCAAAGTTTCATCTCAGATACCAAGGATCAAGTCATTTGGTCCAGTCGTTTCTGGATTATTAGTATGTAAACTTTGGAGCATCTAAATGTTAAATTGGTTTCCCAGACTTTAATCACACCTTCCGAACTAATTCGGTGAGCAGGTTAGCCAGTCAAGACGCCTTGAATTCCAGGTATTCGGGAACCAAGACAACCCTATGAAAACGTGCATTATCTTCCCTTAAGAGGGACCCAGGACTAAATACACCCCTAAAACTTCTCGCAAACTGATGCAAGACAGCATCCCTATAAATCTTGACTGTTACTGTACGGCCGTCACAGAAGTTTACTCTACCCTGAGATGATATCATTCCAGAGTCGAAGGAAATTTAATGATATGTCATTAAAATGGCGATAATTCAAATTAGTTCTTAACTGGAAGTATTTTATTCGCCGTCTGATGGCTTGTTCATGACTATACTAAAAATCTCTCATAAAGAAATTACTTTTTATGACAAAATACTTAAAAATTGTTTGTGCATTTGGGCGTTTCTTAAAAGTCAAATTGGGTGTTTTTCCAGCTTTATATCTGACAACCCTGGTTCTGACACGCATTTCGTTTATGTGAGTGACCTTGACGATATTGCCTTTAAACATCTTCCCGAGTTTGTTTTTAACCGTCTAACATGACTTTTGGAGGAATATGTAGGTATGTATCTGAGAATAGCCAGCCTGTTTTCTTGATGGCTTTTCTGCACATAATGTCATCCATATGACTTCTTTGTGCCATATTTGTTGTCAAAAATCTATCTTTTGGGTGAAAGTACAATATCTCAGACGTAAAGCACTGACGAATTCTTCTAACACCAACTATCTGAACTGACTTAAACCTGCATTAAAAAAAGTGTCTTGCCACTAACTTTGCTGAAATTTCCATTATTCCTTTCGGGATTGGCTGGAAACATTGTTACAATGTCTCCTAGATGAGGACGGCGACAAAACAGGTATCCTTGGAGATTTCTCCATCCTGCTAAAGTCATCAAGTCGGGTCGACGAACCACCCTTTCTCGATTCTACCGAAAAACAAATAGAAAATAGGGATGTGCACTTTTGGTCAGAGTATTGATGTTCTGAAGATCCATTTCAAAGCCCGTAATATCCATACACCTAAAATATTGGACAGGAAGTATCGATATTCGATTCCAGCAAAAAAGTGTTTGTTTTACAGTGGCCCTTGATGCCCCCGCTTATTTGCACTGGCGGTTCACATTGCCTTGGTATTGAACTAGTCTCCTAGCGAAAATATCGCAGCGGTCCGACCCGATTTGAACGAATGCCGGTCCGATATCTGGTTTTGAAGGTATGAGTACTTTTGTAAAGTATCGGTCCTCGTATCGGTGCAAATCATTTATTATCAGACCGCTTTGAGATTGGATCAACTTAGTATCGGACTGGTATCTCGTGGGAAAAGTTTCGGCTCGGTCTGACCATATAGGAGATATATAGAGTAAACTATGGTAACTTTTTCATGTGCCCATGATCATCAGCTAAATCAGACCAAAACTAGTAATAACGTGATCCTTAGACTAATATAAATTTTACCCTATTGTCAACTGCTATTAATAATGTGCATGTGAATATAAGCTGTGACATTATGCACTTGAATAATGTAAAGTGTTTATTAACCGATAATGTATCTTATCTATGAAACGTTCACATCTAAACTCCCCATTGTTATTTACCTCTTGTGCACTTTCCTAATCTATTAAAAATGATATCAAAGATTATTTTTGAATGCGATTGGGAAACTATGGTGAGGAAAAAGTAACATTACATTGTATTTGTGAATTTTAATTTATGGCGTAATAACCCCTAGTCTTTGAAAAGGTGAAATGACAAGAATATAGCATTTGTTTGAAACATTTTTATTAGTTTTCATTTTAAAGTTGTATTTCTACTTAACGTATAACTCACACATATTAATTGTTCACTCAGGAAAAATAAATAAAAATTATTATTATTCATCGGAATTAATTATTCGTTTTGTTAAATTTTGTTATTCTATGAAAAAGGAATGGTATTTTCACTGAAAATCACTGAATGTACTAACAGATATAATTGTGTTTTTTAATTTGATTCATCACTTTTTTGTTTGAACTTTGTGCATTAAAAACCAATATGCAATAAAATCTCATTTTTTACAAAGGGTATGGGGTTAGGACTTCCTAGGAGTTGGTACTAAGAAATAGGAAGTTTCCTATTCTTCAGTTGAATTCATTAAAGATTAATGTTGTAATTAAAGAAAGCGTACAGAAATCGGAGAACAAATTAGTTTTCTCACTTCTAACTAAAACAATTATTTCACTAACCTTTTTCAAATCAGTCTCGTTATCCATCGACACGTTTTGCATAAAACTCAATTCGCCCCCCATTTTTTGCAAGCGAAATCGAAGCACAGCAGTCTAAAGATGATGAGAAGGGTTTGTCGTAGTTTATAAATACGAATACATATATCCACTTTTTTCTAGAAGAGTTTTAGATAACGTTCAACCAATCAAAGCCTAAGTTTGAACTGAAACTGAAAATGTATTCGAAACTTCATTAATCGTTATGAATCATTTCCGCTGAAGCAAAGCGTGTTTTGGGACTTATCGATAGATCAAATATCAGATAAATTATAAATACTACGCCAGTAACCGAGAAGTAATAACCTTTGATCTTCATTGCGAATAACGTCTAGATTAGCTTTAAAAAAATTAGTATTCATCAGATAAATGTGTTTCAGCTGTTTAAACAACCACTCACTTGCATACGATTTTTGAATGAATCTATCCTTTCTTAAACCAGAGTATTCCAAACATTTATCTAGATATATACTCGTATTTAACGAAAAAGGCAAGAAATGAAGAATAGATTACACTGGTCTACACGATTTTCGTAACAGATAAGTCAATGAGTGTTTTATAAAGTATTTTTAATGCTGAAACAGAAAATGTAATCAAAAATTTTCTATCACGTCACATTTTTTATTTATATAACTTTAAAGATCCCTATTGTGTCATTTTTGGCACATAATAGAAACGATCTGCTATCTTAAAAAACAAAGAGTCACCCACCCGGAACCAATAAATAATGAGTCAAAATTGATGAAAACTGTTTATATACATTATTTCAGTTGTCCACTCGGAGATCAGGATAAATTGTGGGCGCCGCATCTAACGTGTATTAGGTGTTACGTGGAGCTCACGCAGTGGTTAAATGGGAAAAAAACGCATTTGGGCCTTTTGCTATACCTATGATTTGGCTTGAACCGAAAAATCATTATGACGACTGCTACTTCTGTTTAACAAGTGTCAGTGGTTTCTCTGCAAAAAATAAAAGTAATATTGTGTACCCAAATGTTCCATCGGCTATGAGACCAGTTGCTCATGGAAATGGTTTACCTATTCCTACAGCCCCAGCTTCGTGGCAGGAAATTTCTGATTCTGAAGAGGATTGTTCTGAAAATACTGCGGTGGCACAAGCTTCAAAAGACGTTGATTTCATACCAGAATAATCAAATAGTGAACAACATCTCATTTCACAAGTGGAACTGAACGATTTGGTTCGCGACTTGAATTTATCAAAACAACAAGCAGAAGTTCTAGGTTCACGCTTAAAGGAGCAGTATGCATAATGATACCAAAGTTTCATATTTCAGAAACAGAAATAAAGAATTAATGCAATATTTCACTAAAACAGATCTGCTGTGTTCCTGCTGCAATATACAAGGTTTGATGTCTGCTCTGAGTATTCCTTATAAAATTGATGATTGGCGGTTATTCATAGATTCGTCCAAAACCAGCTTAAAGGCAGTACTACTGCATAATGCAAACAAGCATCCCTCCATACCAATAGCGCATGCTGTTGGAATGAAAGAGACATATGAAAGTATGTCATTGATTTTAAAAGCAGTGAATTACGATGCTAATTTATGGCGTATCTGTGGCGACCTCAAATTTATCGGTCTTCTTCTAGGCCTTCAAGGTGGCTTTACAAAATACTGCTGCTTCTTATGTTTGTGGGACAGTCGTGCAACAAGTGAACATTATGTGGTTAAAGACTGGCCCAAAAGAGACACTCCTGGGGAAAAATATTAAGTATGTTCCATTAGTCAACCCTCAGCATGTAATTTTGCCATCTTTACATATCAAATTGGGGTTGATGAAGAATTTTGTGAAAGCACTGAATAAAGAACAACAAGGATTTAAATATTTAAGCCAAGTGTTTCCAAGGTTAAGTGAAGCCAAATTAAAAGAAGGTATATTCGTTGGACCTCAGATTAGAAGATTACTCATTAATGAAAATTTTGACAGCAAGTTGAATAATGTAGAGCTAGCAGCATGTAAGTCATTTAAGGATCTAGTCCATGGTTTTGGCAATAAAAAGCACACAATTGGGATCTTTTAGTACAAAATCTTTTGTTGAACTATAAAAATTTAGGCTGCCGGATGTCATTAAAAATTCATTTTTTTGCATTCTCATCTGGACTTTTTCCCACCAAATTTGGGTGCAGTGAGTGACGAGCAGGGAGAACGCTTCCACCAGGACATATTGCAAATTGAGCAGCGTTATCAAGGTAGATGGGATGAATCAATGATGAGTGACTACTGTTGGTTTCTCCAAAGAGAGGACCTTACCGTACACAGAAGGAAGAAGTAATTTGTGTTCCCCAACTCCAGTTATAACACATTGTAGGTACATTTTATCTCTTATAGTTATATTCTACAAGATTTTTTCATATAAGCTAAATAAATTATGAGTATTGCAAAGTTATTTAACATTTTGTATAATTTCATATACTGATAAACTTAGTCACTTTGCAAATTTTATACTTTTCTAGCAATTACTCAAGGTTGTATAACAAAAAAGTGATACGTGATGGAGAAAAACTGACTTCATTTCCAGATTCAGCGTCGTCAAAAGCATAAAATTCAATTATTGTGGTTTCTGTTATGAAAATTATTTTTCAATTTGTAGACTAGTGTTATTATTCATCATCTTCATCCAAGCCTTACTGGTTGTGTATTCACATATTTTACTTAAGGTTGTTCGGATGGTTGGGGGTTTTATGGCGCAAGGGCTATATTTGGTCAAATATTTACACACAGGACTAAAAATTGAGCAAATTTCGTAAATTTTTGTGATCAACAAATATCAATATAAATTACTAAAAATATTTCTGTAAAATTTCTAAAGGATCTGAGTACTTTTTCTTCACTTCTGAGCTTGTTTTTCTAAAACCCGTCCTTAAAAATCGCATGCCTAAAATAAATCAGGACACACAGCAAAATTATTTGTTTTATTGTGTTTAACTGTTACAATAACTTTTTATGAATTCTTTAACCATTTCTACATTTTTTGCAAATTCTCTTGATTGTTTTAAATTTTAATCCCGCATCTGTGTTTACGTTGGTTTCAGTTTCTCCGTTGTTTCTTTAATATTGGGATGTTCTCAAAATTCAACTACAGGAATGGTACAAGAGCGAAGTCAGAATAAATGGGGTGGAGTTCGGAGAGACGGGAGGGGCAAAGATATTTTCGCAAATGACGTTCAACAGTCAAATTTTAACGTGCTGAAAAGCTGATAAATTTAGTCCCAAGCAAAGCGAGAAAAGGATAAAAAGAGGGAGAATATTATGGCTCTTGGAAAATTTAAATGAATGTTTCTAATTATTTATATAAGTAATGTTAATGTATTTCATTTTTTTGTAAAATAAGAAAAAATTATTAAAAATAAAAATGTACATACACAAGTCGTCTTTTTTCATTAATTTTATTTCCAGTGATATACTATATATATGTCAAGACTGAATCGTCCTCCCCCCCCATTCTTCTTAGAACACTCAATCATATTCGCATTCCGAGAGCGATCTTCTAATTGGTTGGAGCTCCATGCGTTCTCGTCACTATGCTCTGATTGGTTGGAGTTCCGTGCGTTCTGGTCGCGATGGAAACGCTCAAAGCAGAGCGGGGAAATAATTCATTCTAACTGGAGAACATGGGAATTTTCGTACGGAGTTGGCAGCGAGAGTGAAATGGCGCAAGACCTGTATGGCTGATCGAGCATCTTAAGAACGGGAGACCTTAGTGGCTCCATATTAATCCTCTGTGGATAAAAATTGTTACTTCTTCTGAATGTGAACTCCTCCTGAACATCAATGCCAAATTAAATATTTTCGTAATAAATGTTCTGTGTTAGTAAAAAGTAGAACTCTTCCTGTCAATCAACTGTTCCTGTTCTATCCAACCACTGACAATGTGGGGGCTCGGCCGCGATCAACCGGAGTGAAGTGAAATCGGATTACAACACCCTGGAGTCATCATCACAAACTGTGAGTACATTTTGCTCATTTTTCATAAAACGATGTCATATTTTGGTAAAGCAAGAAAGGACGATATTTGCCGTCTAGCAACGGAATTAGATTTAGAAATTCCTTTAAACGCAACAATAACGAAATTAAAGACGATAGTGACGAAACACAAAGATCACGATGAGGAGTATACGAAAACACTTCTGGATACGATAATAAGTGAAAGAGTCGAAACAGAATTGCGTCAATTAGAAAAAGAAAGAGAATTGCGCGAATTCGAATTAGAGAAATTGAAATTGCAAAATGCGACACCAATAGTTCGGGAAAATCGCATGACAGAATCAAACATTGCATGGGATAGAGGAAAGGAACTATCGAAGATAATAAAAAGTTTTGATTCGAATGAATCTAACGAGAAAGTACATACTTAGCGCTGTTCGAGAGACAAGCGACGAAGATCAAAATCGAAAAAGAAGATTTCGTAACACATTTACTGGGTTTATTATCCTTGAGATAGCACAAATAATAACCCGCGAACTGGAGGAAAAATCGAACGACTACGAATACGTCAAAGAAATTTTACTTAAAAGATTTAAACTAACGTCTGAACAATTTAAACAAAAATTCCTAAATCATAAAAAGGTAAGTACAGCCACTTGGCGAGATTTTGCGTTCGAGATAAGCCATTATTTTGAGGAATGGATAAGAGGACTCAAAATAACAAATTTTGACGAGCTCAAGGAACTAATCGTATCTGAGCAGATAAAACGTAGAGCGCCGTTCGAAATCAAAGCACACTTCATAGATGATTGGAATCAATTAAAAAGCGCAGAAGTTATAGTGAAAAAATTAGAGGAATACGAGAGCGCGAGGTTGCAATTAGGAAAGGGTGAGATGCGTAATGTAAATAAATTCAGAAAAAATGTTTCGCAAGATGGAACCCGATATAAAGGTGAATCGTCGAACTTTCGTGCTTACCAGGATAGTAGAAATGTTAATAATTATAACAAAACTGTTGGTTATAGTACAAATGTCAATAAGTATGGTAATAAGGTTGATTATGATATACCAAGTAGAGATAGAGGATCCATAGAGAGGTAATAAAATTAAATGTTATGCATGTGGAAATTATGGGCATAAGAGCAATGCTTGTACATATAATTTTAAAGGTGAAAATGCGAATGTGAATAAAACTGCAAATCGAATATATGTTGTAACGCCCAAAAAAATTGAAAAGTGTATTTATATTGAAAAATGTTATATTAGTGCTGTAATAGACACTGGATCTGAAATAACTAATTAATGTTATCATAAAATAGGATCTCCTATATTGAATGGTGGCAAGATATATTTAAATGGAATAAGTCAACACAGGGATCAGATTTACTGTACGGTCACCCTTGGCGCGATTTTTTCCACATTGGCGATAAATTATTTTATATGGCAACCCCATCCGACCCGACAAGGAATTGCAGCAACCCTATTGGACCTTGGAAAAGGTTGGTTTTTCGGAAGGAAAGAGCGCTTTTTTTTTTTTAACGAACGCATACTTTTTTAACAAAATATCGATGTTTTGCGTTCTATGATTGGTAACCGTTTTAAAATTTGAATTCTTTTTGTGTTGATGTCTTAGCTTTTTAGAAGGATTGTAATTGGTTACCGCTTAACCGGGTCGCAACGGAATATATTAGCAAAACCGGAGAGCTTGAAGGTGATTGATTTATTATTGCCCTATTCAAAAGGTTGTTCGCGTAGGAAAGTCCGCGTTTTTTTTAAGAACATCCACAGGATTAATTAGACCGTAAGTTTTATTTATTTTTACTTATTATTGCTTATTTGTGTATTCCTCATTTATTATTACCCTATACAAAAGGTTGTTCGCGTAGGAGAGTCCGCGTTTTTTTTAAGAACATCCACAGGATTATTTACACCGTTATTATATTTTTTACTTATTATTGAGTATTTGTGCATTCCTCATTTATTATTGCCCTATACAAAAGGTTGTTCGCGTAGGAAAGTCCGCGGTTTTTTAAGACTATCCACAGGATTAATTAGACCGTTATTTTTTTTTACTTATTTGTGCATTCCTCATTTATTATTGCCCTATACAAAAGGTTGTTCGCGTACGAAAGTCCGCGTTTTTTTAAGAACATCCACAGGATTAATTAGACTGTTATTTTTATTTTTTTTTACTTATTGCTTATTTGTGCATTCCTCATTTATTGCCCTATACAAAAGGTTCGCGTAGGAAAGTCCCCGTTTTTTTTAAGAACATCCACAGGATTAATTAGACCGTTATTTTAATTTTTTTTACTTATTATTGCTTGTTTGAGCATTCCTCATTTATTATTGCCCTATACAAAAGGTTGTTCGCGTAGGAAAGTCCGCGGTTTTTTTAAGAACATCCTGGCTTTGGACGCCATCTTGATTTGGCTACAAACATGTCTCGGATTCTACATCTTTACCCATTTTTCACTACGCTGTTTTCTTTAAATCTCGCTCGTGCAAGAAGTCGCCATTTTGGCGAGATTTTGAAAAAGTCGCCAAGGGTGACCGTACAGTAAATGTTTACCCAACACAGAATATGTACCGATGGGTTTCTCCGTTCAGAAATTATTATTGATAATATTTCTTTATGTTCTGATGTGCATGTCGTTAAAAATTTACAATTTGAAGCAATAATAGGTATGGACGTATTATCAAGGGTAAAGTTTGCATTTTCTGAAGGAACATTAAACATTACCGATATGGACATAAAAGAACCATCTCGATTTGATGCAATTGGCGATAATGGGAACGAAATAAAAAACAAAGCGTCAGCAATTCCAGATGTTACTATAAATAACGGGGAAAGAGTACGCGTGAGTTCCGTTCCACTCCCCCACATCAACTTTCAAGTAACAGAGGCGAAACAAAATGACTCATCAGCATATGCCTTTGTATACACTTTAGGCGCCATAGAGTTGGATATGTCAAGCGAAGAGATAGATCTCTCCCACGTACTTAATCCTTGTTTACGGGAAAGGATATATCAAATAGTAGTTAATTATGTACCTCAGCAAATAACAAACACTGATGTGAAAATGAAAATACTTCTAACGGACGAAATTCCAGTTAGTCAGCGGGCCCGGCGGTTGCCGATAACCGAACAATTTATTGTTGAAAAACAAATCCAAGAGTGGTTAGAAAAGAGAATAATTAAAGACAGCAGTTCTGAATACTCTGCTCCTATAGTGCTTTGTAAGAAAAAAGATGGGAAATACAGACTGTGTAGATTTCCGAAAACTTAACAAAAAACACGGGAAGATGTATCCAATCCAATACATGAGCAAGAAGACAACAATACAACAAGAAAAATACGGTAGCTACGAACTAGAAATTCTAGCAGTCATCGAAGCTTTGAGAAAATTCCGGAATTATTTACTCGGAACAAAATTTAAAATAATGACCGATTGCTCAGCCTTTCAACAAACCATGAGCAAGAAAGACTTAACTCCTAAGATAGCGAGATGGGCGTTGATCATGGAAGAATTCGACTATGAGATAATTCATCGACCAAGTGCACAGATGAAACATGCTGATGCCTTGAGCCGAAACGTCGCCGTGATTATACCTCAACCTACGGGCAATGAAATAACATGCAAATTAGCAGCAGCTCAACAACAGGGTGAACATATTCGAGTCATAAAAGAATTACTTGTAAAGGGAGAGAAGAAAGACTGTTTGATAAAAAACAATGTATTATATCGATATGAAAATGGAAGTAAACTGCCTGTCATCCCAGAGAAGATGCAGTCAGATATAATCAGAGAACTTCATCAAAAGGGACATTTTGCCGTGGCGAAGACCGAGGAGTTAGTGAAAAGAGATTTTTCCATTCCAGGACTCAGGAAAAAGGTGGAGAACGTTATCATGAACTGTGTTAAGTGTATCCTGGCGAATAGGAAACGCGGCAAGCAAGGAGGTCATTTGAACCCAATACCTAAAGGGAGTGTACCGCTCAGTACGTACCACATTGATTTTTTGGGACCACTTGCAACAACAAATAAAAGCTATCAATACATCTTTGCAGTGATAGATGCTTTTACGAAATTTACTTGGCTCTATCCGGTGAAATCAACTTCTTCACATGATGCGCTAGAAAAACTAGAATTACAATCACACATTTTTGGAAATCCATCGAGAATCATTTCAGATCGAGGCACCGCGTTCACATCCAAAGAATTCGAAAACTACTGTGAAGAAAGAAGTATTGAACATTTCAAAATCACTACGGGAGTACCTCAAGGGAATGGACAGATAGAAAGAATATTTGAAACAGTGATACCTGTACTTACTAAATTAGCGATAAACGAAACGGAAAAGTGGTATAAACATGTCAATTCAGTTCAAAAAATTTTGAACAGCACCATGAGTAAAAGTACCAAAATAACACCATTTGAATTACTAACGGGAGTACAAATGAAGAATACGGAAGATCTGAAGATCAGAGAAATGCTGGAGAAAGAATACGAAGATTGGTTCATAAGAAACCGAGAAGGACTTAGGAGAGAAGCCAAGGAGCAAATTCTGAGGATGCAAGAAGAAAACCGGCAGCAGTATAATCGGAAGCGGAAACTCGCAAGAACATACGTAGAAGGAGAACTGGTAGCAATCCAGAGGACGCAATATGGATCAGGACTCAAGCTGAGACCAAAATATTTGGGTCCATACAAAATTATCAAAGCGAAACCCCACGACCGTTATGAGGTGAGGAAAGTTGGCATTCACGAAGGACCTATCAGCACGTCCACTGCGGCAGAACACATGAAACGATGGATTAATTAACTTTAAAAAATAGCAACTTCAAAGAACATTGAGAAAGGGAAATTAATGAGGAGCCACGAGAGAAAAATGTTTATGTTCAGCGGTACTCAAGAGAAAAATAGATACTTTTGTTTTTTTATTTTTCAGATCTCATGATAGACGCCTGTATGAGAACGGTGATGTTCGGGTCGAACATCGTCAGGATGGACAAGTGTTAAGACTGAATCGTTTCCCCTCCCCATTCTTCTTAGAACACTCAATCATATTCGCATTCCGAGAGCGATCTTCTAATTGGTTGGAGCTCCATGCGTTCCCGTCACTATGCTCTGATTGGTTGGAGTTCCGTGCGTTCTGGTCGCGATGGAAACGCTCAAAGCAGAGCGGGAAAATAATTCATTCTAACTGGAGAACATGGGAATTTTCGTACGCAGTTGACAGCAAGAGTGAAATGGCGCAAGACTTGTGTGGCTGATCGTGCAAATTAAGTGAATGTGAAATCCTCCTGAACATCAATGCAAAATTAAATATTTTCGTAATGAATGTTCTGTGTTAGTAAAAAGTATAACTCTTCCTGTGTCAATCAACTGTTCCTGTTCTATCCAACCACTGACATATGTATTACAGTACTTTTTATTCAAAAAGTAATTAAGTTATTCAAAATAAGATAACTTCGTGTTTTGGGCAGCGATATGAGTAAACCAAAAAAAAACATTTGTAAATATGAGATTTTAGGAGAGATTTAAAAACTTGTTAAGAAAATTCAATTTTTAAAAAGTTTTAATCCCTTATTCTTTAAAATCAAAACATTTTTTCATCCGAACACTATTAATCTAATGTACTACAAATGTTCAAATAAAGTTTTGTGCTTAATATTAATGCAAAAAAATTGTTCCAAGCTTTTCGGATCCCCTAATAGCACTGTTTTTTTTATTCTTAATATCCACAGATAACCACCTTCATAAACTCAAAGACGTTATAAATTTGAGACCTACTCATTTGATCACCCAATATTCTGCTTGCAGCCTAAACTGGAATGCCCAAATTTAATCGCTCAAGTTTCTTTTTTAAAATGTGGGGCTCACAATTTTAAGTCGGGAAAACATTATTCACTGCAGTAATAATGTTGAAGTATTTTACAAAGCATTAATATTTTGAGTTACTCTAATAACTACAAATTATCTAATACTCTATATTATTTTTATTTTGAACTGAGATACTCAATCTGTCAATAAGATAGAAATATTCATTTCAACTACCATATACGAGAAGGTAGATCTCAATAATGTAGCTAATCGTGGACTAAAATCCTTAGTCTATAAATAAAAATGGATACATGCTTTATCTTTCCACCTTTGTATTTTACACTATGATCCCAAACAAAATTTTTGAAAAGTTATCTACTTTCTCCTTGATCTGATCAATTTTTGGGGGGGTCATTCAAAAATCCGTCAACTGACTAAGAATTCATTCATATATATCTAATTGGTAAACCCCTTAGAATCGTGTCAGGCAATGGAAGAGTTGCTGTCTGAATTCTTCAGGAACACAAATAAATTCTCGATACGTATCTCATTAATGCAGGGATGGGCAGACTTTTCCAGGGTACGGGCTACTTCTAATTTTTTCAAGGTGTTGCGGTCCACCCAGTGGCGTAGGTGTGGTGAGCTAAAAAAAAAGGTCTACAATATTTACTATAACTTAATAATAAATACGGAATATGTGTACTTACCTACATAACTACAATAAAAAAAACTTACTCTTTTAAAACCGCGTTTAAAGCAAAACTTAAGAAACAAACATAATAATAATAGCCACAAATATAATAATATCAAATGATGCATTTATTATCAAACAATTCAAAATACATTAAAAAATAAATCATTTTCATCTAAAGTTAGTTCTCGTAGTTATAGTTAGTAGAAGACTTAGTCTGCATACTGTCCGCCAATCTTGAATATCTCGGTATATAATTACTAACTGCTAATCTTACGCTGGATTCTAAGTAGTCGTCTGTGAGACGGGAACGATAGCTTGTCTTAATTATATTCATCGTTGAAAATGCAGATTCACACAGGTAGGTAGAGCCAAAGAACGATGTTAAATGAAATGCAACTTTTTTAAAATTAGGATACTTTTCTTCGCCCATTAGATTCCAAAAGTTATTCTTAGGTTCTGAACTACGTGCTTTTAAAATTATGTCATTTTGAAGGAGAAAAACTTCGTTTTCCTCAAGAGATAAAGAGAATATATAATTTATATTTTCAGTTATTTCTTCCACATCAACATTGCCAAATGGGTAACACATGAATGTAACAATTGGTTCTAGTCTAGTAAATTCTTGAAAACGTCTCTCAAATTCGGAGTCAAGTTTTATTATTTCATCATAATATTTCTCTTTGTTTAATGTACCTCCGTTTTTAAACAATTCGTCAGAAATATTTTTGAAATTTTTTAGTTCATTCTTCATCAACTGGGAAGATATTAGCTTTAACTTGTTTTTGAAAGTATTAACAAATCCAATCAATTCTACAATTGTTTGATTTTTTCCCTTGCAATTGTAAGTTCAATTCATTAAGATGGCTTGCTATATCAACAACAAAAGCTAAATCCATCAACCAAACGTCATCACTTAGTCCAACGTACGCTTCATCTTTTGATTCCAAAAAATCTTTTACCTCTTGTAGGTCCCTGAATCTTTGTAAAAATATACTCCGACTTAACCAACGAACATCTGCATGATATAACAATTCCCCGTAATCAGATTCTTCTAGTTGGGCCCGAAATATTCTTTGAAGACTTCTTCCTCGAATTGAGTTCACAATTTTCATGCAGATTCCCATAACATGACGCATATTTAGAATTTTACAACAGAGGGCCTGTTGGTTAATAATGAAATGATAAGAAAGTAAATGCGGTAAGTCATCGTCTCTGATACACATAGCCAAAAATCCATTGACTGTGCCGGTCATTGATGAGGCCCCATCAGTTGTCATCGATACAACTTTATAAATTGGAATTTTTTTCTCCTCAATGTATTTTTCGAAGGCGCAGTAAACATCTTCACCTCGCGTTTTCTTCTTTAGAGGTAATATTGTTAATAATTCTTCTTTTACACTCATATCCTTAAAAACCATTCTTATAAAAACGCAAAGTTGAGAAATATCAACCATGTCCGTAGATTCGTCAAACTGCAAGGAAAAGCAAATGCAGTTCGCAATATCTTCGGTCAGCTGATCAGCCAGATCAGAATTCATCATTTCTATACGGCGCGTGACAGTTCTACGCGAAAATTGTACGTCTTTAATTCCGGAAATAATTTCATTTTTGTTCTTGAATGAATCAAATAATGAATCGCTGGCTTCCAGAAACGCTTTTTTTTATAATTTCTCCATCTGCGAAAGGTTTCTTTTGTTTTGCTAACACATGACACACGAAAAGATGCAACTGTTGCAGCCTTAGATATAGTATTGGGTTTAATAAAATATTGTTGTCCGATTAATTGCGATTTAAATTCTTTTAACTTTTGTTTACGCAATTCGCTTTTTAACGGAAAATCTGTATCAAAACTTCCATGCATGCTTTTGAAATGCCTTTCAACGTTTCCTTTTTCTGGAAGTGCCACACTTGCATGACATATATAGCACACACATTTTGCATTCAGCATTGTAAAGAAAAACTGTTCTTCCCATTCTGTATTAAAATTGTATGTTTTTCTTTTCTTAACACTTGTTTTCGACATTGTACCCCTCTTTTAAAATATGACAGATTACTATTTTTACTACAAAAACACAAAATTGTCAAGTTGAATGTTTGAACAACTGTGAGCGACTGCTAGACCGTGGACGTATTCAATGCAGCGAACATACGTGAACCGATGAATCTGTAACCGCGTATGTACTTAAACGTCATCGTGCGCTTCCAATGAAGGTACATGTGTCTCGTCTACACATTCATCGAATCATTTGCTTAAGTAAACACAATCGCATCGATTGTGAAAAGCCGATTCTCCAGTCTAGCTGGCGTCGGTGTTCCATAAATATGTTTCTTTTAGTATGCGCGTCTTAGGTATTAGTAAAGGCGGTCACCCCAAAATGTCTTGGTGGTCCACCGGTCCATCGCGATCGACTTAATGCCCACCCCTGCATTAATGCATTCAATTTACAATAGCTTCTCGTGTCTCGATCTACAGCTAAGAATTTAAGCACGTGATCTCTTTAGCCGAAATAACTTAAGACCTACTACTTACAAGAATTCAACATGTGGAATGGACCATTCCTATCAAAGGTGATACAATTGATACATCGTGTTATATCGGCTGTGCATGAGAGAATGAACTTTGACCACGAGAACATCGACCTTTTGATAAAATAGACGGATCATGTGAGTGTAGTCGATGTCGTAAGATCTCAAAAGCGTGGATGACGTGGGTTTGGGAAGCGACCCGGGCCGATTGGCTATCGTAGCTCAAACCAGTGATTTTCAATAAATCCTGCATTATGATTCATGGTTTCTTCCAACATCACGTGATCTTCGCTTTGAGATCTTCCAACTGAGCGAGAGCGCACATGCTCGTTCTCTTTAATTCGAAGGTCGATGCGCGAAAGGAAACATCCAAAATTAAAGGGATTCTGAAAATGACCGGCTGGATCAATGTCAAAATAATGTTGTTTCGCCATGACGCATGTCATGTTAGCCATACCAAAATTTGATGTGATTGCTTTTATTCAAATGAGTAGGTCACGATTGAGAATTGGAAGCCAAAACACCAAATAAAATAGATGTCATTCGATAGATTAAGAGGGGCTCCAAGCATGGCATAATGTTTAAAAATCATCTGTTTCTCTAAAAAAGGAGCAAAATACATAGATCATGTTGCTACTTTATTTAACAAGATGTCTTCGTGATATTTTTAGGGTTACAAGTTTTTAAGTAACAACTTCAAGTAACACGGGTTTAAAATCTGGCTTTCGTGTGCTTTTCTTTTTAGCACTTGTAGAGCAATCTTAGCCTCTGTGCATCTCCAGAAGACATGGCCTTTTTGTCGTAAACCTCCTGTAGTTGTTTTCCGTCCTTTGTAACCATGCTGAACTGATTCCAAACTTTGGCGAAAGAATTGCTTCCGTATAACATAATGGAGCTAAAATCAAATCCAGTCAACAATCTGTTCTGTTCTGGATTTAACTTTTTGAAAGCGTAGAACCATTCTGCAAAAGATTGTATAGTTTAAATATCGTTTTAAATATATGTAGTATAGTAAAAATATATTACTATAAAGAGAAACTGTTTATGTGTTATATTATAAAGTTAAGAATCCTAAGATCTTGAAAGTTGATTCTTCGATTATTTAATGAATTAAAGTCCTGCTTTTATTGACATGTTATCTTTTTTCATGCGTCGTTGGCATTCCCTGTTAAGAGAAATTCCGTTCGTAATCTTCCTGATTCTAGAAATGTAGTGATTTTTATGAGGTTTTATTTTTGGTAATTTTTCGGTATTTTCCCTGGTTTTAATCAATTTTTTGTTGAAATGTGCAATCTTTCATCAGCACTTTCGTTTTTTCTATAAAACACATACAAATAACTTATCTACCTCCTGCCCCTCAGGTTCTCCTACCAAACAATCCGTGATCTATCCGAAACGGCACAACTAAGATTTTTTTCAGTGATATTGTACTGTATATATCCTATACAGGATTTACCTGTGTTCGGTCTCTGTCTAGCCAGTAGATAGGGCTTGGGATTTCATTTGGATGATCAACCCATGAGAATCTAGATGTGTTTACTGCATCGCTGACAGTTAAAATCTAAAGATAATGTCGCAATTTGCTGGTTTTAAGCGTTGCAAACTGAGTTTCTCGTGTAGAAAAATATCCTCGTATAGCAGAAAAAAAATAAAAACCTAGATAAATTGTGTTTTTTCTAAATGTATGAGATATTAATAAATCTGATTTTTAAAAAAGTCGAAACGAAAATTCTTTATGAACTCGATTTTTATCTGTCATATTTATATTCTGCGATATTTACAATATTATAAAGATACATCGGCCTTAAATTTCTTATTGAATTCGTACACATGATTCAATCAAGAGAAAGTTTCACAGATCCAGATAGAAAATAATAAATTAATGCATATAAAGTTTCTAAACTTGTAAGTTTTGTTTCGATTTATACACATTTGGAAATTTGCTCAACATCCAACTTCTGAAAGCAGTCACCTCAGCAAGTGGACAATGCTTATCCTTTAAATGATAGCCACAAGTTTCAAATTCGTTTTGTTTTTTGAGAACATCGTATTTGGGACACCCGAATTCTTCAAGATTCTGAAATGGAATTCCTAATCGTTCCAAAACGTTTTTTTCGACTTTTCCACCTTTAAAGGCAACTACATTCCTTTGACTTGTTCTATACAGATCGTAGATAGCTTGAACTTTTGACTCAAGAAGAGTTAATGCGATTGTTTCTTCATCTTCTCCAGGCAGAAATGGTAACCCACTTATATTTTCAGTTACATAGTCAATAGTTTTCCAGTCCGTTTGATTCAAATTCTTCTCGTAAGGCTGTAAATTAAATCTTATGCTGTTTGCAGAAGAATCATGCATACCAATGTATCCGAGCTCTCGAACTAAAAACTGCCCTGAGACTTGAAATCCATCGAAATCCATTATGCAGCATATCCGATTCATTTTTAAACAACACCACTAAAACATTTTAAGAAAATAAAGTATAAACAAAAAGAAGTTTCACGAACTAATTATTCACCAGGTAAAGGTTCTCAGCTTTCAGCAGGGTATCTGACATATAATTTTGATCGTTTTAAACAAAATCGGATACTTGAATGCAAGATGTACGGTATTTTTTAACTTATTTTCTGGTACATTGTATGTTTATGTGTGTTTTAGCTTTGAAGTATTAGCTTTCGCCGAACTTGCTCAATTTCTTTTTTATGCATTCGTCAATTATTATTTCTGATTTCAAAACGCTCTTACGCACAATAATCTTGAATTTTGAATCCATAGTAGATAGATAGATATGCATCGGTATGGATGTATATCTGCCTATCTATGATGGACTATCTATTATGGAAATACCTAACAATAGGAAAACACGCCAGGTGAAAGCAGTGAGTATCAAACTCAAGAAGTATTCCTACTAGTCATCAATGATCTTGCTTGCCTTTGGACTGATGCATCGACAAAAACTAGTAGACAGCGAGATTTCAGACGTAAAATGTGATAGTATTTTAATGCATTATGAATAAACATGTATTATTTTATTAATATCAAATCCGCGCATAACATATCTGCTCTAAATTTTCTTAATTGCATACATCCATTGATGGTAGTGTCTTTAATCAAATTTCATACATTATTCCAATCCATTCATACTGAATATAGCATCCATGTTCCATAAATTTATTTAATACTTCTAAATGAAGTAAAATTATTCAAAAATATGTAACAGCATTTCTTTAACTTCTACTGGTGTTAATTCTCATTTCCAATCAACTGCATGTCAGAAAGCACACGTTAATCAGAATTAGATTCTGAACATCAACTTCAATTTCAACCCATTCCCTTCAAAGGCGATTCGGTATCCTTTTTGATCCTAAACCTTTTTTGCTCATATTTTCTTTTCTGCCCTGATTCCTATCCTCCAGATTTCTCATTGCTTTTTTGTAATCAGATTCCTGAAGAATTTCATCAGAGTGACGAGCTTTTCCGTTCAGTATTAGCAATATTGGGCAGTTCCTTAACTCAAATCGTGTATATTAAATCTAAGCGGCGAAATTCGTGAATGGATTCCGTTTCAGTAAATTTTATATTGTTTATATCCGTTGTTTCCATTCGATACGAAGCAAATAATGTCGATTTATCTGCCACGTACATTATTGAAGTACTAGCTGTATGGCCCCGCGTTGCGGAGGACAACATGTTAGTTTTATGGTTTAATGTGTCACGGGATAACTGATTGTTAGTAAACGACATTAGATTTTTCGCCGTCTCATTGCAAGTCTTCATGTAAATTTCCCAATTTCACCGTGACGTTCAGCTTCGACCAGTCTTTTATTGGTAGCTTGTTCCTTAGATTCATTGTGACGTCTTTCACGTAGTTTATATTTAGCTGAATTGCTTGTTATGGAACGTTTTTGTGAGGATGTGCAAACGGCTGATGATCGACTTAACCACACGTGCAGATGTCCGCTGAAATCCGGTGACTGGTAGAAACTATTTTCCTGACTCAGCGAGAGTGAGTTAGAATTGAACTAGTAATTGAAGGCTTCCACGCGCAGGTGGAGCGAGCGCAGTTTTTTAGAGAATTAATGCAAGTGGCAGCGTGTAGGCTGTTCCATCAATTTGAGATAACGGTTGCTGTACATAGTTTTTAGGTAGAGAAATAAATTGTGTTAGTCCTAATCTCCGTATCACTTCGTAACACCCTAGCGATCGGTCCAAGATGTAAGTTCAGGCGATCAGCTCGGATCTCCACGCTACCTATCCCGACAATAAGATGGTGGCAGCGGTAAAAATGATGTACCCGGAGCAGTAAAGATTGGCCAGAGACGAGAAATTCCGAGGAACCCTGTTGAAGCAGACGAACCGGGTGAGTGTTGTTTACCCTTTCTTTTAAGAGAAATAATCAGGGATCCATTGCTAAATAAATGTTAGGTGAAGTATATTTGTTTGTTAAATGATGAGGTGTAGTTGAAGCACGGCAGTGCGGGAAATACATCCGTATTTCAAATTTTAGAATTGCGCGACAGCGCAGGTGACACGTCAGTGTTCTTAGCCAAAAGTGCTGATTATAGTTTCTCTTGAAGAATTGTGATACACCAGGAGTGGCAGAAGGTATTTTTAAAGCACGACAGTGCTGGAATTTCAGAGTTACGAATTGAGCGTTAACTCATGTGACACGTCAGTGTTATTGTTCACATGTCATCGTTATCAGTTTAGGGTGAACCATTATTTTTCTCTTTAAACAATTGTGATATATGCTAGGGGTAGTCAATCAGTAGCTGAAAAGGGTTTTTATTTTAATGGTCTTTTAGTTAATACCAGTTAGAAAGGAAAATATATTGGTGAATATGGCTTTTTTGGGAAAATATAAGAAATGCGATCTATTTACTTTAGCATTGGAGTTAGGGGAAACTCCTGATCCAAATATTAAAGTTATAGGACTGAAAGATCTCATAACAGGAAGTAAGTCATACGAAGTCGAATTCGTGATGGAGATGCTTGAAACGATAGTGAGTTCACGAAAGGAGATGGAAGAAAAGAAGGAGAGGGAAGAGAAGAAGGAGAGAGAAGAGAAGGAGAGAGAAGAGAAGAAGGAGAGAAGAGAAGAAGGAGAGAGAAGAGAAGGAGAGAGAAGAGAAGGAGAGAGAAGAGGAAAAGGAGAGAAAGAAACAACAAAGAGAATTTGAGCTAGAAAAGTTAAGGATAGAAGCAGGAATAAGGATAAGCAATGATTCCATAGAAGGAAGAAGTAGTCCTACCGATATACATGTCGACATGACGAAATACATGCCCAAATTCCAAATGAAAGAGGGTGATATCCTTTTATACCTCTCCCTGTTCGAAAGTCAAGCTAGGCGGAGGAAAATTGATGAAAGAAATTGGGTATCATGTCTTTTGACCCTAATGCCTTTGGAGATAATAGAATTGATTGCGAGGGTTTCGGAAGAGGGATTAGAAGATTATGAACACATTAAAGACCTCTTGTTAAAGAAGTTTAAGATGAATCCAGAGGGATTTCGCCAGAAGTTCATTCAACATCAAAAAAGTCCTGATAAAACTTGGCAAGATTTTACTTATGAAGTAACCAATTATTTTCAAGGATGGATCGAAGGACTTGGTATCTCCGATTTTGAGAGTCTGAAGGAATTGATGATAGCCGATCAAGTCAAGAAAAGAGTGCCACAGGAAGCCAGGGACCATTTTATCGATGAATGGGGGAAAATATCAAAACCTTCATTGCTGGCTGAAAAGATAGACGAATACGAATGTGTTCGTAGAACATACAAGAGACAGCCAAGTACCACCATGAAGACAAATTCGGGATACAAGACCCAGTATGATGCAAGAGGTTACGGTGGATACCACATATCTCAGCAGGACACCAAACGAACCTATCACAGAACTCAACCAGAACCGGCGAAACATAATTCCAGGCTTGTTTGTTTCTCATGCGGAATGGAGGGACACATGAAGAGGTTCTGTCCAAAGTCGGATAAAGGAAGATCAGATCACGATAATAGAAGGAAAGCGAACGTGAATAGGATCATAACTGAAGAAAGCGGTGTGGGGGATGAGAAAAGGACACTGAATACTGGCGGAACGGCGGTGGTAGCTAAAGTTGTATCCTTTAAGGAAAGATCCTGGCGAGACAATCTTTGCCCCTTGGAAAGAATCTTAATTAGTGTTGACGGGAGGGAGGCAAAATCCCTAATTGATTCTGGGACTGAAATTACCGTCATACGGAAAGATATTGTACAAAATCTGTCGCTGGAAGAGAAATCGTCCATCTTTATTAAAGGAATCTTCGGTCCAGCGGAGAAATGCCCGTTAATGAACGTTCCCATAGGACTGATCATAGGAGGTAGTGGTGATGTGCTTCACCAAGAAGTCCTCTGCGCAGTTGCTCCCTCATTGGTGGAAGATGTGCTGTTGCCACCAGATATCCGAGACATGCTTAGAGGAAAGCAGGAATTAATTTCCACCGATATTGGTAGTGGAAACATCTTGGAACCACCTACAAAAGAGGGGAACACAGAAGGGAATTCCGTTGAAGTGAATAAGGACACAGAAGTGTTAGTGGTAGAAAGCACCGACGGAGACCAGGAAGAAGGGATATCGAAGACGGAAAGCTTCCGTAAAGAGCAAGAGGAGTGTAGAGAGCTGGAAGAGACCAGAAAACAGGCTAAGCAAGGTAGTGGAGGATTTTTCTTTAACGATGGTTTGGTCTTTCATAAAGACAAGATTCTTGGAGAGAATGTATGTCAATTGGTTCTTCCTAAACGTAGAAGAAAAGAGGTTCTTAGATTAGCCCACTGCTCAGTGTTTGGGGGACACATGGGAGCGAGGAAGACAATAGAAAGAATTAGATATTCGTTCTATTGGAACGGGCTATCAAGAGACGTGAGACAGTTTTGTTTAGCATGTGAAGGTTGTCAGTTGACGAGAAGGGTCAAACACAAAGATAGGGCCCCAATAACTCCCGTTGCGCGGCCAGAATTGCCCTTCCAAGTGGTCAATGTGGACATCATAGGACCGATAGATCCTCCAAGTTCTAAAGGACACAAATTTATCTTGTTTATGGTAGACCAACATACAAGGTGGGCTGAGGCGATCCCTTTGACGAGTCTTACAGCCAAAGCAACGTGTGAAGCTTTATTATCTATTTTTATGAGGACTGGAGTGCCAAACGTAATTGCCTCGGACAATGGTACAAATTTCAACGCTGAATTGACTCAGGAATTTGAAAAAAGAATGGGTTCAACTCCACGGTTCTCCACACCATTATATCCACAATCAAACGGGTTAGTGGAAAGATTTAACCAAACTTTAAAGAGTATGTTACATCACACCATTAAGGAAGAACCACGGACCTGGCACACCAAAATACCGTTCATTTTATGGGCATACAGAGAGGTCCCGAACAGTAAAACGGGTGTAGCACCTTTTCGATTGCTCTTTGGTCGGAAGCCAGAAGGTCCTTTGTCGATTCTAAAGAATACCTGGACGGGAAGACACGAGGGTTTGCAGCTGGATACAACCCCAATACATGTCTATCTGGAGAAGTTGAAAACCCGACTGGAGGAGGCCGCAGAGAAAGCCAAGATAACATCTAATATACAACAAGAGAAAATGGCCCATTATTATAATTTAAGGTCTACAAGAAAGACTTTCAAGCCGGGAGATAAAGTCATCGTGCTCTTGCCAGATTCTACAAACAAATTATTGGCCAGATGGCAAGGTCCCGGAATCATTGAAGAGAAAAAGAATGAACATTCTTTCATTATAAAGATGCCAGACAATAGGATGAGGCACGTTCACCAGAACAAGATAAGGGAATTTGTGGTCGGTTCCAACGCGGTAAATGTCATTTTTGAAGGTGAGGAAGAATTTAGTAACATAGAAAACGCTCCAATTGTCGAAGCAAGAGACGAGTTCACCCAAGAAGTGAAAATGATCACGACACCGTACTTAAATCCTAAACAGGAGGAAGAATGGAAAAGACTCTTGTGTAAGTTCGAAACACTTTTTTGCCGACCAATACAACTCGTGGGAGTAAGTCAGCACAAGATTGAATTGCTGCCTGACTCCATCCGGAGAAAACCACATAGTTATTGCATACCAATAGCATACCGTTCAGAAGTGGATAGGCAAGTCCAAGAACTTTTAGAATTGGGTCTTTTGGAGCCGTCCAATGCAGACATTACGTACCCCATTGTATGTGTCGCGAAGAAGGATGCCTCGATTAGAATGTGCATTGACTATAGGGCGCTTAATCTGATAACAAAAGTGCCCAGTTATCCTATGAAGGACATGCAGTTGATCTTCACTGCGTTAAGCACCCCCAATGCCGTCGAACCCTTCCAGGTCCACACAGACGCGTCCCACTACGCTATTGGATGTTGTTTGACCCAGAAGGACGAGCATAGAAACTATAGGCCAATTGCTTTTGTTAGTCAAAAATTGAATAACACCCAAAAGAATTGGTCTACCATTGAGAAAGAGGCCTATGCCGTGTTATTTGGACTGAAAAAATTTGATAAGTGGTTGCAGGGTAACACTGTGGAGATCATAACTGATCACAATCCGCTAAAATATCTGGTCGAGACAACTCCTAAGAGCCCCAAGTTAACTAGGTGGGCACTTGCCTTTCAAAGGTGGAATTACAAGTTGACCCATCGCCCTGGGATTTATCATCAGGGAGCTGATGCTCTCTCCCGCTTGGAAAGAGAGGTCGATCAATAAAGGCTTGGTAGCATATTTGGATGAGATTGTTATTTTTTTATAACTAAATATGGAGAGTTAAGATGTATATTAAATATAGTGTAAATAATGGTTAATTTTATATGTATGGTGTTAGTCGAATGTTATTTTTGCAATACTTTAGGTTAGGTTTTGTAGATTGGATCAATTTAGAAAGAAAAGGTATTGGAGTTCGGGAGTATCAATATTTGATTGTTGGTGGTGTAAATAGATATAGCATTTGGATGTTAAGATCTAATATTAGCTTGAAAAGTGGTTGCAAAGTATAAATGTTCTTATGCATAATTTTTTTTGGATCCCTTGATTTCTCTTGGGTTGAGAAGGTAACCACTCCTGATCTGACCGGTTGCCACAAATGTTCGGACTATATTATTAGTAAAACAGATTTTTTTGGAAAAAAAATCTGTTTTCCTCTTGGCGGCGGCGTGTGAGGATGTGCAAACGGCTGATGATCGACTTAACCACACGTGCAGATGTCCGCTGAAATCCGGTGACTGGTAGAAACTATTTTCCTGACTCAGCGAGAGTGAGTTAGAATTGAACTAGTAATTGAAGGCTTCCACGCGCAGGTGGAGCGAGCGCAGTTTTGAACTAGTAACTGAAGGCTTCCACTCGCAGGTGGAGCGAGCGCAGTTTTTTAGAGAATTAATGCAAGTGGCAGCGTGTAGGCTGTTCCATCAATTTGAGATAACGGTTGCTGTACATAGTTTTTAGGTAGAGAAATAAATTGTGTTAGTCCTAATCTCCGTATCACTTCGTAACACCCTAGCGATCGGTCCAAGGTGTAAGTTCAGGCGATCAGCTCGGATCTCCACGCTACCTATCCCGACAGTTTTCTTTTTGGCATTGTCGTTAAAAAGAGTAATTACAATGCAAAAAACAATCGCTACAAAAAAGCAGCGGTAAACAATTGGAAATTCTAAATTACGATGGATTTAAGAGTTGAATTGTACAGGTTTGCTGTATTGAATGTGAAATAATTATAAAAAATAATGCTTATTTAAAGGAGTAAAATATAACGCTCGAAAAAGTAGTGTATTAAATGTTTATTTAAAGTAGTAAAATGTAAGACACGAAAAAGTACCGTATATTGAATTTTGAACATTTTCTACGTTTTTTATCGAATTTAACACGAATATTTAAGTCAAGTCAGACAAAAGCATAATAAAAAGTTGGGCATAAACCGCTACGAAAGCGTTACGGTATCAGCCAGTGACGTCAAGGCACTCTGTCCAAACAGGTAGCTTTTTGAACATTTTATGTTAAAATTTAAATTTTTGAAAATTTTGAAGGGGCGGAATAACTTTCCCAGTTTATTCTGCGTATTTTGACACCTCTCTCAGATCTCTACTTGCTGTTGTTGAGACGAAGATAGATTTCCAACAGACAAACTATCAAACATTAATAGTGTAGATAGATATATTTGGTTTCTGTATGACTTTCCCCTGACTTTTCTCATCTATTGTAGCTGCTTCAAAAGCTTGAAACTTCATGAAGCAAACAAATGATGATATAACAACAATAATAAAACAAATTAATTGCGTTACATCCTTCTGAATCAAAGTTATATCACCCATGTGCTGCAACATTAGGAAAACTAAAAAATTGTCATTTCTGAGTTATTCGTACAAGAATGATATCTATGTGTATACTTTTTCAGCCACATCTAAGCTACTAAAACTAGAACCAGAGAGAACAGTTTTAAGTTATAACAAGATATTCAAAGGCAATAGGCTTTTAAATTGATCTCTGGGAAAAATGAGAAGCTTTGAATTAAGAGTTATGCCTTTGTTCCAGCAAAGAAAGATTCATCTCATATTGGACGGAATAACTACCGTATTTCTAAAAAATTACATTCCAGGCCAAATTAAATTAAATGAGCAATCAATATATGTGTTCTACTGTAAATCAATTCCACCAGTCTTGATTGTGTATTTCTCAACTAAGTAATGTTATTGATATAGTAGGATAGAATCATTTGTGAGTAACGAACTAGCAACCGAAGGGTTGCGAGTTCGAATCCAGCCAAACACCGTCGTGTACAAAGGGGGCTGGTGCACGTTAAATCTGTCGTGGCCTCAAATGTCCTCACGTTGGCGTGGTGTGGAAGTTTGGAGAGTGGGGTGCCAGCTCAGGTGTTGCCTCGTCATCTGACCATGGTTCAAAATTACGTGGTGTTGTCCTCGGATCTTTCCCTTTGGGATTGATCCCGGACCGTCACCAATAGCCCATTGTGTTGCTCCAGTGTGACGTTAATTGAAATACAAAATACAAAAAAAGAATCATTTGCACCAAAAATTTGCATTTGCATGGCTGTCACAGCCAAAACACTTGTGAAATAGTAGCATAAATTTGTAAAAATAGTAGAAAAAAGTCTCCTTTTAAGTTCTATATTAGTAGCAATTTTAGTTGCTCAAATACAAATGAATTGGCAAAACACAAAATGCGTTAATTAAGTATGAAAGAGACGAAGATCTCGTCAAGAAATTTAAATTTTAAAATTAAAAACCAAAATATTTTCTTAATGATATTTTCAAGACAATTCAGGCAACCACAGATTCCGATGTTTTTCTTTCATGGTTGCCACGGCTTGGCACCAGAACTTCGAAATTGGCGTCCTTTAGAAAATTTTCCCCCCTAAAGAAAAATCCGAAAAATATTATCCCGTCCGCTATTAGTTAACCTTTTTTCGTTGACCTTTGGTGAATTTCCATAAGAAGTCGCCAAAATTTCCGAAAAGTCGTCAAAATTTTGGAAACAGGAGGATCTGAGACGATTTTTCTTAAAAAATTACCCCAAGTTGCCAAGGTTGAAGAATGGTAGCTAAAAGTCACCTATGGCAGACTTTCATTTGATGTTATACAATTATTTGCCCCGGGAAGTGTAAAACGACATACTTACGGTTCTCAATATTTGACCAGTTAATGATAAGATAGTCGTCTCTATCAGATCGGTTGTGTTCATGTTCGAAACCAACGGCGTGAAATAATTCATGCACAATCGTTCCAAAAGGATCACAACCATTTCCTAAGGAAAGGAGTTGTTCGTTTCCTATTCGTCCCCAGTGAGAATAGCATCTAGAAAGGAATATACAACGAAAAGACATCAGAGATTATTAAAATTATGTGCGCGAGCAATGATGAAAAACATACACGATTTGCATCCTCTCTGATACGCGATTTCTGACTCGAGGTACTAAAGTTATCTTTTTCCCCATGGGGTTTACTGCCTTTAGCAAAAACGGGTATCACGCTCCTGAATACATATACGCTCTTTTTCTGTTTTCATCGCATTACTCTATTACCCAATCCTTTTTTCCACTTTTACGACATATTTTACTTGATGTTTCTTTGTATTTGGCGCAGTTTGGCCAAATATGGACCTTACGCCATAAAACCTAAAACCAAACAACCAACCAACTGATGAGCGATTTATCGTACTACATAATTTAACTACTTTATTAATGTGTTCATTGTTTCATAGTGACAGTCACGAAGTTTATAGTAAGAACAAATCATCCAAAATATCATCTTCGAATAAAGCATCATAAACATGTTCATAATTTGAGCTAGGAATTTGATGATCGTATCAAACTGAAACGCTATCCGAATGAATAGAAATGTAATTTATAAAAATTTACGATGGTTTAAGCTTCAACATTTTCGCGATTTTAAGTAAAATGGCATTTTCTATGTTTTTGGAGTCATAATTTCACATATTTTGGCGCTTATTTCTGAATGAATTTCTCCGAAATCCTAGTTTTTAACCCTGTCTAGGAAAAGTTTCCCTCTTTGTAATTTCGTAACTGTTACAAAGCGATGTAGTTTAGAGTGTGCTTCTGTGGTAGAAGCTTTTCACTGTTTAAAACTTCGTTTTCAAATCACAGCAAATCATTCTTATTTGAAAATCTGCACATGGTTTACTTTCTGCTTTACAATTTAAGACTGATGGAATCTTATTTGTCATGCGAAACTAAATATATCCAATCAAATTTTTTCGGCAGTAAAATTCAAATTATAATTTGACACAGTAATGGCAGAAAATTATTTATTTTTCTTAGTTTATTTTATAGGCTATTTTTTATTAACAAACTAGACTTCCAGATTGGCAAGAATGTGCATGTAAGTTGTAGATTTAAGAGCATTGTGTTTTATCATATCAGGAATATTTAGATTTTTGTACGTTTTTTGGTAATAAATGTATTTTTGTATAATTGTTTCTAGTTTTTTTAATTAAATGAACATTTTTTGAAAAGCAGTTTCTAATAACATTTCTCAAAATCGTAGTCTTTCTCTTACTATTCATGAACTAGGCAACTTGTATTTCTTGTTTTAATGTAAGAACGAATAACACCATCGAACTAAATATCGAAGTTTTTTTTAATTCGTGACTTTTGTGGTGTATTATTAAGTTAAAATTTGTTTGGAAAACACAAACAACCTTTCAGGGGTAACAGATTTTCATCACTGTGTGATACTTTTATTTTCATTGCTTTTCTCTTGAAAATTAAAAGTTCAGATCTCAGCATATTAAAAGAAATACGAAGGGATCCTCTGATCAACTTTTATTAATTGCCTGAAAAATATATTACATAAAAAAGGACATACCCATTGTGTTTGAATATTTTAACGTAGTCCTTTTGGTTGGTTCTTGGAACGAATCGGATGCATGAATTGTCTTCAATGTGCTTCATTGCAGATAGAATTCTACTTCTCAAGTTTTCTGAAAATTGCATTCAGTTTAATAAAGTAAAAAATATTAAAAGCCTGATGTAGTTTTTTATAACAAGCTTATGAAATAGAAAGTATTCTTAGTATCAAGCGAATACAGAGTGTTTCAAAGCTTCCTGTACAAGGGGAGGTGGGTGCACAAATTTAAACCTTATAACAGCAAATACCACCCGGATTTTCTAGAGAGTGCTGTTAGGAAGCGCGAAAGGTGGCCCAAATAGGAGAACTATCTATAATAACTTAGCCATTTTAGACGCTAGCTTCGTATGGGTAAAGTATATTGTTTTACGAATGCTGAGATAGTTGTTTGGGGGTTTTATGGCGCAAGGGCCATATTTGGCCAACCACAAGACTGATAACTTCAAGTAAAAAATGTCGTGAAAGGGGAAAAGAGGATTGGGGAATAGAATAATATGACGAAAACAGAAAAAGATCGCTTGGGTACCCAGGAGTGCTACACCTTGTTTACTAAAGACAGTAAACCCCATGGGGGGAAAAAAGATCACTAGAGTACCTCGGGTCCGTAAAGCCCGTATACACCTGAAGAAGATGTGCATCTGAGCTCGAATGCTGAGATAGATTATATGCATCTAGTATATAGGGCGTATAAAGAAAACGGAGGAGCCGGTGTGAGATTGTATCGTGAACAGTAACTTGATGCATTTTGCCAAATCACCCATCGTTTGCTTGTTTGTACCAGACTGGTATTCACTCCTCCTGTGGAACTTCTTTCCTCGCCTTCCCTGCGTAAATGCTGTTTGGCATGCATTATGGTTGGTTGTCAAAACTTTAAGCACGTACAGTGAAATTGTAAGCATACACGAACTGACAAATAACAAAATTGGGGCTAATAAAACCGCTGTTCACAAGCTTGCTATCTTTTATTTCTGCACCTTAGCACATCAGGGGGTGCTCTTGAGGACAAACATCCCTCTGTGCATCCAGGTCACCCCTCGGCAGGCCTTTGTTGGCCTGGGTTATAAAAACATTCCTCTAAATACAGTTTAATTTTGTCTTCCTTACCCAGTTACTATGTACAAGAAGTTATGAAACAGCCTGCATATCGATATAAATATGACAATATGCTCTAGTGAAGATCTAAACCGAGAAAAGGTAATGTTATTTCATCCGCCTACTAGGTCAGAAATATTGTTCGCAGTCATACAGGGATTTTATACCACCAAGGACATAATTTAGAATGAAAGATATACTTTGTTTTCCGATAAAACAAACTCAGTATTCGGTTTCGTTAATGAAAAAATATATGGGTTTATCTTTTGGTAGAAAAATTCTAGTTTATTATATTTCGAAGTTTAATATTTTTAAATTTGAAAATTAAATACCGAAAGACTCAAATGTTCCATCAATGTGTATTTAATCAGTTTTAGAGACCAAATAAGTTTGAGTGCCGCCGGTGTGCGAACTTGGTAATATAGAGACTGCCGCCCTGTATTTCACACGAGAAGTTACACAGAAATTTCAAGCTTGAGTTCTGCCCATCATGACATGTATGTATATATCAATGATGTGCTTGTAAAATCTGTATTCCCGAGCATAAGATATGTATCTCAATAGGAATATGGTAATCCATTTAAATTTCTAAGTGCTTTTTACGAGATATCTCGTCTATCAAGATCGGATCAGTTTTACTAATGACGAGATACCTCATCGAGATAAACTCGTCCTATTACTCCAAATAGGAGAAACAAATTTTCCATGCCCAGAACTGATAAGTTTGAAATAAGTTTTTGTATCAGAGGCTGGCCACTAAAAGGCAGTTTTCAACTCAGAAGAAAAACCACCAGGAGGGTTAATGCATAGAAGTCAAAAAGATTCGCTTAATCATTATGATATATTATACGATTGTGCTTAAGATAATTGGAGAAATCAAGTTGAGTAACAATTATAACAAAATAGTTTTTCTTCCCGGCCTCACCCAACAGTTTTTGCTTCTTCAAACAATATAAGTCGTGCCTTTGTTTCCTCAGCAGTTTCGTTGCGCCTTTTGAGTTTTGTTCACTTCAAGTGCATGTGTTCTTTCCTCTTCCGACTGGTGACAGCTTTTGGCGTTTTGTATTTATTCGAGTTTGATTAAAAATTGTCCTCTTCTGTTTGTTCACGGCTGGTCACAAGGTTTTATATAATTTTAAATATTTATTTAGATTTTCGAATACGTACACTATAGCGCAAATAAGTTTATTAAAAGCGTCATAACGCTCCTACACAAATTCGATAGGCAAGGTGAGAAGATGAAATTTTGAGTTGTTCTATATTAATTTTTTCTAGGTAATCTAAGGGAACTACGTACCAAACTGAAAACAGCTGCGTTCACTTAGAAATTCCAGACAGAATAAGCTGCACAAATTTCATGACGTCAGAACTTAGCATTACAGAGTTTTGTTACTTCAGAGAAACATATTTTCTATTGTAAAAGTATACAATACGTACCCAGTTCTGGTTGTATGATATAAGGTACGACTCCGTTAGGCCAGCGTTGGGAATCACGAGGAACAGCATTTCGATCCTATCCACAAAAATGAAATTGCATAAAGATCAACCAAGATAGGTTTAAAAAATAACATTTATATTACGTAACACAATTTGTAAAATATCTAAACTTATATGAATGACCTTTGGATGAAAGAGATGAAATGTATTATGCATTTCTCAGTTTTCATATTATGAAGGAATATTGATTACACCGAAATGAACTTAACTTACAGCATCGGAATCTATGCCAAGAATATCTCCTTCGAAGAGGCCTTCATTTATCATGGGATCATGATGAGAGGCTGTAAGATAAAGGCATAAATGGAACTCAAATGTAAATGGAACATATATAACTTAAATCACTGCTTTGGATTATCTCGAAATTGATTTCACCAAACAATCCCTCTTCTAACGAAACGCAGTTTTATAAAATATTCACAGTAGCAAACAATGTTTTAAGATTTTATATTACAGAATTTAACACATATTTTGTGAATAGACACTATTGGGACCCACATCTATTTGTGATTTGTGTGAAAGGTTATGATTAATGTTGAAAGGTTTTGATACATATTTAAGAAAAGATGAATTAGAGGAATTCCTGATTAAGGAGATTTAATTTAACAGCCCAGAATTTTATTTCCGTAGGGGCCGGGACAAAATATTTTAAGACGAAATATTTATGTAAAGTTAACAACTTTTGACATTTTTCTAAAGGTCTTTAAGTTACTTTTGGTTATCAGACCATTAACTTTAAAAGGATTCTGCAAGTATATAAAAAGTGACACATCTTGGTTGATCGAAGTATACGAATTACTGTATAGAGCTTCTTTCGCAAATATTTACAAAATAAAAAGTTTTTGGGGCGATACGATGCTTAGATATCTGAGATGTTTAAAATATCTTGAGTTGAGTCAACGCAGAAAAAAACAAAGCACATAATTATCACTTTCATACTTCGTAATAAAGATGACATCATTAAACTATAATATAATGATATTAATTCATAATGTAAATTGTTTTAAGAATGAATATTCAATTTATTTGAATAATATAAAACATTTCACGCATGTATAGTATTTTATTTTTTCATAAACCGCCTAACTAGTATAGAGGTCATAGCTTTTGTCTGCCACCCAGTAGGTCGTGGATTCGAATCCCGTTTAGAAAGCACATGGATGCTAGTGATTGTCCTATTAGGAGTAGCGACGCCTCCCCCATTCAGAGCACCTTCACAAATAGCCGTCAGTTCGCTCCATGTACCGAAGGCCGAGAGGTCAGTAATCGGGCTTGGAAACAAATTTACTTTCAGAGATATTTTAAAAACCAGAATACGACAATTTCGGAGGAGGCTAGAGCTCCGAACGTTTTCCTCTGGCTACAATACTGAATGTAGGAATCATTTAGGTTAGGCTACTCGCTACATATTTACAATACATAACTCAATTTTTACCACAGGTTTTTCACATACGTGATTTGGCTTGGTGCTCACGATATTCGGAAGCATTTTATTTTTTAACTGCAGATTTAACTTTTAATAAAACGAAACTTCCAATTATATTACCATATAACAAAAAATATTTTTTTACCTGAAACTGCGCAAACAGTGACAAATATTCCCAATAACGCAATTATCTTCATTTTGAAGCGGAAGCTTTCCAGCTCAGATATTTTTGGACCAGGAAACCTTAAAACTGAAACGTAATTTCAATATTTATATCAAGTTTATCTAAAATTTATCAACAGGATTTAGATTACTCTAGATTTGTTGGGAAAGCGGCAGCTGTTTCATATCTAAACGTCCTATCCAGGTAAAGACCTTCCTCCGAAAATATGTTGTGCTTGGATTTACATTATTACGAGATATTACAAACAATATCTTACAATTCGGTTTTAGCAAAAACTAATCAGGCATTATGAATAGGGAAAACAGGGAAAAACTGTTTAAATAAGGTCTTGAAAGTATTTAACGCCTTAATTATATTATTTATTTCATACAATCTCTCTGAATTTCATTAAAAGTGCGCTATGGCTAATGGAATACTGAAATGAGCATTAGCGTCGTTGGAAATTTATTTCCGAGGGGTCAAAATTTGGAAACACAATTTTTTTGTCAAATAAAGATCTGAACTTTATCGATCTAAAAGCTATCGATTAAAGGATATTCGAGTCGCAAAATCTTTACATTGTTACATATCTCAATCGATTTATTGTATGTCTTAAGAATTTCAAAAATCCTCTATATGTAGTTTAATCTTTCTATATCGACACATTATGAATATTGAAGTAATGGATTACAGAAGCAGAAAGGTGACACATATGTGTTAATTTTAATACAGAAACAACTTTATAAGGTTGTAAACATGTATATGATAGTAAGTAACTAAACAAGTAATCACAAATCTGTTTCTGGAAATCTACTTTTACATTTGTGTCACTATGGGGGGGGAGAAGTTAATGAGATACGCTGTTGTGTGCGTGCGTGTGTGTGTGTGTGAACATGGAAGATGATTGCCTTCATCGCTAAAAATCAAATTCTATGATCATTGGTTACCTATTTCATACAGGATACTTAATTCATTACGAAATACAGGGTGTTTCGAAAATATCTGGCCAAATTGTAAAGGGTGGGGTAGAGAGGCTAATTAAAAGAAATTATCAAAAAATGTGTGTCCGGAAATACCGCGTTTTTAGGTGGTATGGGGCTCAGATCAGTCGATAACATCGTTTGTGTGGTGTAAGGAGTCATTCTCCGTTCGGATTTTCAACGGCATGCATCGCTACACGAATTCGGAGATCAGATATGCAGTGGAAATGGAAGAGTGCTCAGAGGTTGAACAGTGCACGATTCCCTACCAGACAACTGCCGAATTGCCAAACATTCGAGCATGTGCATCGACAACTTTGCGATATTGGATCTTTCAGTGCTAGCAGGCGTGATGTGGAACGAAGAGAAATTCCAGAACTCCTGGAGTGGAAGCTGTCTTACTTTCAGTTTAGTTAAATCCTGCCACAAGCACGAGAGTTGTTGGTCATAGCCTGGATCTGTAGTGGATCAGTTTTAGCACAAGAAAAAGTAATTATAAGATTATTTTAATTTCAACAAGTATTTTAGATAGTTAATAATTATGTATTGTTTACTTTTGCATTTTAGTTAATATCGATATTGAATGTTCTTAATCGATATTAAATATTTAGTCTCTTTTGTTCATTTCGATTTGGCAACATGCTAAAACAGAATTAATGCTTTAAAAGATTCGAAAAGTTTGTTGTACTCACTCGAGACATTGAATAAAGAAGATTCGGAAGAACTTGTGCATACTTTTAAAATATTTCACGTCCTTTTCTCCTAAAGAATAAATACAATAGGGAGCTGACATTTTTGTGACCCCGTTTCCTGCTTGTGCAAATAAATAAGATGTAGAAAGGAAACGAAAGCGACGTCGAACTGCACATGGTGAGTGTTAAAATACCTCCTTTTAGGATAGACAAACCGGAAATATGGTTTTATCAAGTTGAAACTCAATTTAAGATTAGTGGTATTACTGTTGAAGAAACAAAATTCAACTACTATTTAGTTTCGCAATTGGATCCGAAATTTGTTGAGAATATTTGTGACATATATGTAGTAATAGTCAAACTAAATATTCGGATTCTAAGAACGCTCTTAAATTTGTTTAAGGAAAGCGAAGTCCTAGAATTCAACGATTGATCACCGGAATTGAATTGGGTGATATGAAACCTAGTCAGCTATTACAAAAATTAAAATCTATTGCTACGTCGGATGTTTCTGAAAATTTGATTAAAACATTATGGTTTGGAAAACTACACGAGTCTATTAAATATATTTTAATTGTCAGTAAAGAAGATATTGATAGTTAAGCAATTATGGCTGATAAAATTAACATGAGCCCTAAAAATGAAATTTGTACCACAAGTAACACACAGAGTGATACTAACGAACTGTTAGATAGAATTGAAAGTTTAGAGCAACAAATTGTTCAGTTAAGTGTTCGTAATAGTTCTAGATCAAGAACACGGAATACCAATTCCTTTCGTAATCGTTCTAGATCTCGAAGTGGTCGACGCATAAATTTTGATCCAAAAGGAAAATTTTGTTATTTCCATTTCGATTTGTCGTCAAATGCTTTCTGGAAAAATGCCACCCTCCTTCCAGTTGGATTAAAGATCCACAAGATAATCAGGAAGACTCCAATCTGCAGTAGGTTCAACGACAAACTCTTCTGCAGAAAATATGAAGGATTGTCGCAAATTTCGTTTATTCCTCCGTGATCGAAGATCAAATTTGCACTTCCTCGTAGACAGTGGAGCTGATGTAAACATAATTCCAGCTACTTCTCAGAATAAACAGAAGGCAGAATATAAATTGTATGCAGCTAATGGCACAGAAATCTTAACATATGGCATAAAAAATCTAACCCTTGATTTGGGATTATGCCGTGATTTTCAGTTTCCATTCATAATTGCTGAAATCACAAAAGGTATTTTAGGAGCTGACTTTCTTCATAAATATAATTTATTTATATAAATAAGAAAAAATTAATTGATGGGGTAACAAAGCTTCTTATTCAAGGTGATATTACCTCTATTTCAAATAATAACGACATCAGCACTTTGAACAAATCCATAAATTTTTCCAGTTTACTTTTAAAATATCCCGAAATTTCTAAACCCAATCTTTTTCTTACGCGAATAAAACATGATGTTAAACATTTTATCGTAACTAATGGTCAACCTATTCATTCCAAAGCACGACAGCTTGAACCAAAACGGCTAGCGATAGCTAAAGAAGAGTTTAAATTTATACTTGACAATGAAATAATTCGTCCATCAAATTCTCAATGGTCAAGTCCTCTGCATCTTGTCACGAAAAAAGATGGTTAATATCGGCCATGTGGGGATTATCGTCAGCTTAATGCGCAGACGATTCCTGATCGATATCCCATCCCTAGGATTGAAGATTTTCATCATATTTTAAAAGACACTAAGATTTTTTCTAAAATTTATTTATTCAAAGCGTATTTTCAGGTTCCCATTGCAGAAGAGGACAAATTTAAAACAGCTACCATCACTCCTTTTGGTTTGTATGAATTTAATGTTATGAGTTTCGGTTTAAAAAATGCTCCTGCAACATTCCAAAGATTAATCCATGAAGTTTTCAGAGGTCTAGATTTTGTTTTCCCGTATTTAGACGATATACTCATTGCATCTAGCAGCACCAAAGAACACGAAAATCACCTTAAATTAGTTTTTGAACGATTGAATACTTTTGGCTTAAGATTAAATATTTCAAAATCTGTGTTTGCTGTTCAACAAATCGAGTTTTTGGGATACCTAATTACACCTCAGGGTTCTCGTTCTGTGCCAGAAAGAGTTCAAGATATTATCAAGTACAAACGACCAGAAACAATTCATGATCTTAGAACTTTTCTCGGAATACTTCATTTTTATAGTCGTTATTTACAAGACGCGACAAAGAATCAAGCACTGAAACATGAATATCTTAAGTGTGCTAAAAAGAAAGACAAGCGTAAAATTCAATGGACTGAAGAAGCTGGAAAACAGTTTGAAAACTGCAAGAATGACCTCGCAAATACTGCACTGTTTTCTTTTCCCAATTCTGAATTACCTCTGGCGTTATTTGCAGATGCTTCAGATACAGCAATGGGCTCAGTATTACAGCAATATGAAAACCCAACCTGGATACCAATAGCATTTTATTCAAAAAAGTTAAACGAAGCTCAGCAAAATTATAGCATCTATGATAGAGAACTATTAGACATATATCTTTCAATCAAACACTTCAAGCATTATCTAGAAGGAAGAGAGTTTACAATTTATACTGATCACAAGCCCTTAATATTTGCCTTTCATCAAAAAATGGACAAAGCAGCACCTAGACAGTCCCGCCAGATCCAATATATCTCTCAATTCTCGACTGGTATTAAATACATAAAAGGTGAAAATAATATTGTAGCTGATACTTTATCCAGGGTTAATGAAGTTTCATCAATAGATTATGATAAAATAGCTGAGGAACAGACTCAAGATGTAGAATTGAAGAGATTGCAAACCACTACTTCCTTGAATTTAAAGCAGTATCCTCTACCTTCGGGGAAATATGTTGTGTGATACATCAACTTGCAACATTCGACCATACATTCCTCAGGCTTTCCGAAAAGAAGTCTTCAAACAATTCACGGTTTATCACATCCAGGAATAAAGTCAACTACAAATTTAGTGACATCAAAATTCATGTGTCCCAACATTAAAAAAGATGTGCAATTGTGGACTCGAACCTGCATTCCTTGCCAGAAAGCTAAAATCAACCGGCATACCAAAACAAAATTGGGTGAGTTTACCAACGGAAGGTTTTGTGTAGTCCATATCGATATCATCGGACCTCTTCCCCCATCAAAAAGGAATATTTACTGTCTTACTTGCATCGACAGGTTTTCAAACTGGATGGAAGTGATTTCTTTAGAAAACATTTCTGCTGATACTGTGGCAAGAGATTTTTATAGCAACTGGATTGCGCGATTTGGGACGCCATACAAACTCATTACCGATCGAGGATCTCAATTTAAATGTCAAACATTACAAGCTTTATCTAAAATCTGTGGATTCAGGACTAAAAATTGAGCAAATTTTTGTGATCAACAAATATCAATATAAATGACTAAAATATTTCTGTAAAATTTCTAAAGGATCTGAGTACTTTTTCTTCACTTCTGAGCTTTTGTTTTTCTAAAACGCGTCCTTAAAAATCGCATGCCTAAAATAAATCAGGACACAGCAAAATTACTTGTTTTATTGTGTTTAACTGTTACTAAAACTTTTTTATGAATTCTTTAACCATTTATACATTTTTTGCAAATTTTCTTGATTGTTTTAAATTTTAATCCCGCATCTGTGCTTACGTTGGTTTCAGTTTCTCCAATATTGGGGTATTCTCAAAATTCAACTACAGGAATGGTACAAGAGAGAAGTCAGAATAAATGGGGTGGAGTTCTGAGAGACGTGAGGGGAAGATATTTTCGCAAATGAAGTTCAACTGTCAAATTTTAACGTACTGAAAAGCTGATAAATTTAGTCTTAAGCAAATCGAGAAAAGGATAAAAAGAGGGAGAATATTACGGCTCTTGAAAAATTCAAATGAATGTTTCTAATTATTTATAAAGTAATATTAATGTATTTCGTTTTTTTTTATAAAATAAGAAACAATTATTAAAAATAAAAAGGTACATGTACATAAGTCGTCTTTTTTAAATAATTTTATTTCGAGTGATATATATATTATAGTACTTTTTATCAAAAAGTAATTCAGTTATTGAAAATCAGATACTTCGTGTTTTGGGCAGCCATATGAGTAAACCAAAAAAAACGTCTGTAAATATGAGATTTTAGAGATTTAAAAACTTGTTAAGAAAATTCAATTTTTAAAAAGTTTTAATCCCTTATTTTTTAAAATCAAAACATTTTTTTTATCCGAACACTATTAATCTAATGTACTACAAATTTTCAAATAAAGTTTTGTGTTAAATATTAATGCAAAAAAATTGTTCCAAGCTTATCGGATGCCCTAATAGCACTGTTTTTTTATTTGTAATATCCAGAAATATCACCTTCATAAAACTGCTAAGTCTTAAGAAAACCCTGAACTTAAAATTCACTATCTCTTACAGGGAAACGTAACATTATGACATCTGTGGGGATTAAAATGAAAGTAGAGTGAGTCATTATGACTACATTTTTCAGAAATGAATGTTTTTAATTATGTCAGAAATTAATGTTAATAATAAAAACCTTTGATGTTTTTGAAATTATTGTATTATTTACTTCCTGGTACACTTCACTGCATATCACATTCGAATAAATGACAACAAACAGCACATGGAAACACATGTAACTCAATTTAGTTAAAATAGAGACTACTTTAATCTCTCTCCCCTTGATATATAGCATGACAACTTCAAAGACGTTATAAATTTGAGACCTACTCATTTGATCACCAGATATTCTGCTTGCAGCCTACACTGGAATATCCAAATTTTAATCCCTGCAGTTTCTTTTTTCAAATGTGAGGCTCACAATTTGAAGTCGGGAAAACATTATTCCCTGGAGTAATGTTGAAGTATTTTACAAAGCATTAATATTTTGAGTTACTAATAAACTACAAACTATCTAGTCAAATACTCTTATTTTTTATTTTGAACTGATACTCCATCTGTCAATAATATGGAAATCCTCATTTCAACTACCATATACCAGAAGGTAGATCTCAATAATGTAGATCAGTGGTGCGCAAACTATTTTCATTTCCGCCCCCCAATTTTGTGTACTATTTTGTCGCGACCCCTAGATAGACAATAGACGTTTTTTTAATCATCAACGTAGTTAAAGTTGAATTCTTTTGGGGATTTGCGCTTATGTTTGTGCCTTATTAGAGGTCTGAATAAAACACATAATTTTACGAAGCAATGGTTTTATTTATGCATATGGGTATAAATATTTTTTAATGGAAAATACTTTTAAAAAACTTACAACATAAAAATTCAATGTGAGGTAAGCGCTTGCAAAGAGCTCATGATTGCTTCTATGTTCGGATCTGTATTGGAAATCCTCTGGATCCAATCGAGATCGATATTTCGTTTTAATGGCAACTAATTTTGAAAAGCCGGTTTCACATAAGTAGGTTGATGCAAACTGAATCAAAATATTAATTGCCTTTTTCTTCAAATCGGCATATTCGTTTCCAATCGATAACCAAAAATTTTTGCAAGTCAGACTTAAATGGAATGCGCAGTATTTCGTCGCTTGAAACATCAATTAACTGTTCTTTTTCATTTAAAGAGATATTGGATTTAAAAATATCAAACGAAAATGGATCACGTATCCAACCTAATTCATTATCTGGAAATTTTTCGAAAAGTTTTCTCCCAATTTTATCATATGACGGGAAATGGTGTTTTCAAATATCAAGAAATCTATATTATTTTCTTTAGGTAAATTTTGAAAAGCACAGGAACATGTCTGTTGTTTTTGTTCAATTCTCCTTGCCAAAGTATCAGCTTATTCTAAAAGCTTCAATTTTACTGCTCTATGTTAAAATATGTTTATATTCTCTCCCTATAGACTTAAATTCAAATCGTTAAGTTTTTCAAAAATTTAACAGAACTTATTCTATATTACGTGGTATGGCGGAAATTCGGCGAGAAACGGTATCTCTTGATAATGGTATCGTTTTTAAGTCGTTACCATATTTTTCTCCATGCATAATTGATGTCATTTTAATTGCTGAAGGAAGAATGAGTGATTCTCCAATTGTATGTGGTTTCAAAATTTTCTCTATTAAATATGAAACTTCTAAGGATGCCCGTAAAGCCTTCTCAGGAATTGTGTATTTTTTCAAAAATACATTTAATTTTTCATACTTTCAGCTCGTTTTCTAAAAAATGTTTCAGATTTATTTGCTAATTCTTTATGCTTGGTTTCCAAATGTCTTTTTAATTTAGCAGGTTTCATACTTTCATTTGCTAATTTATCCCTGCAATTAACACACAACGGATATTCTTTCCCATTAACAACGCAATATATAAATCCATATTTAATAAATTCTTCTCGATATTTTCTCAATTTTTTTATTAGATAGCACATTTCGTTCCATATTTTTTTTATGTAGAAACAGTGCCATTGGATTCATTCTCAGTTTTTCTAAGTTCATCGGATGTTGGTTCATCATTCTCATTTGTATTGTCATTCTTTTCATTTTCTGGACGTTGGGTACCAATTTTTAGCCATTTATCTATCATGAGGGTATTAAAACTAAAACTAAACAAAATTATAAATATACAATATTTCATTTCTTTGGTTTGTTCAATCACGTGCGGCTACCACGTGGGAAGAAAATAAAGTCCGGGATTACTCTGTATAAATCATGTTTATTTGTAGCTTATTCAGACGAGAATTAAAGAAAAGAAAACTTAATTATAAGAGAAACATCTCTTTATACCAATTGCACATACTCGCTACTTAAAATAAAAAATACAACACTGAAGTAAAAATTTACACATGGTAAGCGAGGCAAGTAAATATCTCAACTGGTGCTACCAGTCGAGCACACATCTATATTGTACCCAGAGGTTACAGTGAATCATAACATACAAATATTGGAGCTTACTTAAAAAATACAAAACAAGTACAAAATTAATTATAGTGATTTAATATAATTATGTTTAACATTACTTACTCCAAAGATGGGAAAATATATATTTAAAAATTACAATTAGAGTTTATTTTTCAAAATTGATCTTACTATGATCTTAAATTTTTACACGCATTTAAACTGCAAAAGCAGGCTTTCTTTAGTGCGCCGCCATCTGTAATCCAAAAACAGTTAAACGTTTTAAAATAGTAACCACCCTGGTAGCGTTTCCAAGGAAATATCAGAGTAGGATAATCGATTTTCGAAAAAATCAAAAACGAAAAAAATAATACAAAATATTTAAAAAAAAAACAGTTTTTTTATAAACATTTTAATATGTATATTGATTTTTTAAGTTAATTGTTTATTATTGCCCTCCGAGCACCCTACTGAACTGTCCTATACTTAAAAAATATGTTATGTACATACCCGATTGCAAATTTTATTTAAAATTAGCAAAATCAGTATAGTATAAACAGAATTACAGAATGCACTTGAATGAACGTAAGAAGCAGCAAAACCGAACTACTGAGGCACAGACGGAAAGAACTGCACGGTCCTATCTGTGATCACTGTATAAAGACTAAATAGCAGGGGTGCACGCCTAGATTGAAAGAGCTGTAGTAAAGATGGCCACTGCTAAACGTCAGACCGACCCAGGTTGCATATGAATCACACCGGAGAGCAGGTAAAGGGCATCTCAAATTGACAATTATCTTTTATCACTACGTCTGTTCGCCTGCCGGTTACCAAAGTATAGGTATTATATACTAATACAGACAATTGTTTTCGTAAAAAAAATATAGTTCTTTTTTTATAAATAATATTATCTCATTTCACTACTTTACTGGTACCTGATACATGTTGAAGAAAAGCCTTATATTTTTTATTGTCAAATAAATTTCTTTGAATTTGACGACCCACAAAAATTTTCAAGCGACCCACAGATTGCGCACCACTGATGTAGATAATCGTGGACTAAAATCCTTAGTCTAAATAAAAAATGGATGCATGCTTTATCTTTCCACCTATGATCCCAAACAAATTTTGTGGTTCAAAATTACGTGGTGTTGTCCTCGGATCTTTCCCTTTGGGATTGATCCCGGACCTTCACCAATAGCCCGTTGTGTTGCTCCAGTGTGACGTTAATTGAAATACCCCCCCCCCAAACAAATTTTCTTGAAAAGTTATCTACTTTCTCCTTTATCTGATCAATTTTTTGGGGGCCATTCGAAAATCCGTCAACTGACTAAAGAATTCATTCAGATATATCTAATTTGGTAAACCCGTTAGAATCGTGTCATGCAATGGAAGAGTTGCTGTCTGAATTCTTCGGGATCAGAAATAAATTCTCGAGATGGATCTCATTAATGCATTCAATTTACAATAGATTTTCGTGTCTCGATCTACAGCTAAGAATTTGAACACGTGATCTCTTTAGCTGAAATAACTTAAGACCTAGTATTTACAAAATTATTCAACATGTGGAATGGACCATTCCTATCAAAGGTGATACAATTGATACATCGTGTTAAATTGGCTTTGCATGAGAAGATGAACTGTGACCACGAAAACATCGACCTTCTGATAAAATAGATGGAGCATGTGAAGGTAGTCGCTGTAGTAAGATATCAAAAGTGTGGATCACGTCGGTTTGGGAAGCGACCCGGGCAGATTGGTTATCGAAGCGCAAACTAGTGATTTTCAATAAATCCTGCATTATGATTCGTGCTTTCTTCCAACATCACGTGATCTTCGCTTTGAGATCTTCCAACTGAGCGAGAGCGCACATGCTCGTTCTCTTTAATTCGAAGGTCGATGCGCGAAAGGAAACATCCAAAATTAAAGGGATTCTGAAGAATGACCGGATGAATCAATGTCAAAGGAATGTTGTTTCGCCATGACTTGCTTTTATTCAAATGAGTAGGTCACTATTGAGAATTGGAAACCAAAACACGAAATAAAATAGATGTTATTCGAAAGAATTAGAGAGTAGTGGAAAGAAAAAACATTAAAAGAGGCTCCAAGCATGGCATAATGTTTAAAACCATGTTTCTCTAAAAAAGGGGGCAAAATACATAAATCATGTTGCTACTTTATTTAACACGATGAGTTTTCATGATGTTTTTAGAGTTACAAGTTAAGTAACACCGATTTAAAATTTTGCTTTCGTGTGCTTTTCTTTTTAGCACTTGTAGAGCAATTTTAGCCTCTGTGCATCTCCAGAAGACATGGCCTTTTTGTCATAAACCTCCTGTAGTTGTTTTCCGTCCTTTGTAACCATGCTGAACTGATTCCAAACTTTGACGAAAGAATTGCTTCCGTATAACATAATGGAGCTAAAATCAAATCCAGTCAGCAATCTGTTCTTTTCTGGATTTAACTTTTTGAAAGCGTAGTACCATTCTGCAAAAGATTGTATAATTTAAATATCATTTTAAATATATATACTAAAGTAAAAATATATTTGTGAAGTTAGTAAAATGTACTGTACGGTATAAAGAAAAACAGTGTTTATGTGTTATATTATAAAGTTAATCCTAAGATCTGGAAAGTTGATTCTACGATTATTTAATGAATTAAAGTCCTGCTTTTATTGACATGTTATCTTTTTTCATGCGTCGTTGGCATTCCCTGTTAAGAGAAATTCCGTTCGTAATCTCCTGATTCTAGAAATGCGCTTTTTATGAGGTATTATTTTTGGGCATTTTTCGGTATTTTCCTGGTTTTAATCAAGTTTTTGTTGAAAAGTGCAATCTTTCATCAGCACTTTCGTTTTTACTATAAAACACATTACAAATGACTTATCAACCACCTGCCCCTTAAGTTCTCTCACCAAAGAAACCGTGATCTATCCGAAACTGTACAACTTAGATTTATTTCAGTGATATTGTACTGTATATATCCTATAAAGGATTTACCTGTGTTCGGTCTGTGTCTAGCCAGTAGATAGGGCTTGGGATTTCTTTTGGATGATCAACCCATGACAATTTAGATGTGTATTGCATCAACGACAGTTGAAATCAAAACATAACGTCGCAATTTGCCGGTTTTAAGTATTACAAATTGAGTTTCTCGTAGAAAAAGATCCTCGTATAGCAGAAAAAAAAAAAAAAACCTAGATAAATTGTGTTTTTTCTAAATGTATGAAATATTAATAAATCTGATTTTTAAAAAAGTCGAAACGAAAATTCTTTATGAACTCGATTTTTATCTGTCATATTTATATTCTGCGATATTTACAATATTATAAAGATACATCGGCCTTAATTTCTTATTGAATTCGTACACATGATTCAATCAAGAGAAAGTTTCACAGATCCAGATAGAAAATAATAAATTAATGCATATAAAGTTTCTAAGCTTGTAAGTTTTGTTTCGATTTATACACATTTGGAAATTTCCTCAACATCCAACTTCTGAAAGCAGTCACCTCTGCAAGTGGACAATGCTTATCCTTTAAATGATAGCCACAAGTTTCAAATTCGTTTTGTTTTTTGAGAACATCGTATTTGGGACATCCGAATTCTTCAAGATTCTGAAATGGAATTCCTAATCGTTCCAAAACGTATTTTTCGACTTTTCCACCTTTAAAGGCAACTACATTCCTTTGACTTGTTCTATACAGATCGTAGATAGCTTGAACTTTTGACTCAAGAAGAGTCAATGCAATTGTTTCTTCATCTTCTTCAGGTAAAAATGGTAACCCACTTATGTTTTCAGTTACATAGTCATTAGTTTTCCAGTCCGTTTGATTCAAATGTTTCTCGTAAGGTTGTAAATTAAATCTTATGCTGTTTGCAGAAGAATCATGCATACCAATGTATCCGAGCTCTCGAACTAAAAACTGCCCTGAGACTTGAAATCCATCAAAATCCATTATGCAGCATATCCGATTCATTTTTAAACAACACTACTAAAACATTTTAAGAAAATAAAGAATAAACAAAAAGAAGTTTCACGAACTAATTATTCACCAGGTAAAGGTTCTTAGCTTTCAGCAGGGTATCTGACAGATTATATAATTTCGATCGTTTCTAACAAAATCGGACACAGGAATGCAAGATGTCCGGTATTTTTTAACTTATTTTCTTGTACATTGTATGTTTATATGTGTGTTTTAGCTTTGAAGTATTAGCTTTCGCCGGACTTGCTCAATTTCTTTTTTATGCATTCGTCAATTATTATTTCTTACTTCAAAACGCTGTTACACACAATAATCTTGAATTTTGAGTTCATAGTACAGAGATATGCATCGGTATGGATAATAGGAAACACCTAATAGGAAAACACGCCAGGTGAGAGTAGTGAGTATCAACCTCAAGAAGTATTCCTACTAGTCTTCAATGATCTTGCTTGCCTTTAGACTGATGCATCGACAAAAACTACACGTAGTAAACAGCGAGATTTCTGACGCAAAATGTGATATTATTTAAATGCATTATTAATAAACGTGTATTATTTTATTAATAGCAAACCCTTGCATAACGTATCTGCGCTAAATTTTCTTAATCGCATACATCCATTGATGACAGTGTCGCTAATCACATTTCATACATGATTTCAATCCATTCATACTGAATATAGCATTCATGTTCCATAAATTGATTCAATACTTCTAAATGAAATAAAATTATTCAAAAATATGTAACAGCATTTCTTTAACTTCTACTGGTGTTAATTCTCATTTCCAATCAACTGCATGTCAGAAAGCACACGTTAATCAGAATTAGATTCTGAACATCAACTTCAATTTCAACCCATTCCCTTCAAAGGCGATTCGGTATCCTTTTTGATCCTAAACCTTTTTTGCTCATATTTTCTTTTCTGCCCTGATTTCTATCCTCCAGATTTCACATTGCTTTTTTTGTAATCAGATTGCTGAAGAATTTCATCAGAGTGGCGAGCTCTTCCGTGCAGTATTAGCAATATTGTGCAGATCCTTAACTCAAATCGTGTATATTAAAACTAAGAGGTGAAATTCGTGAATGGAATCCGTTTCGGTAAATTTTATATTGTTTATATCCGTTTCCATTCGACACGAAGCAAATAATGTTGATTTCTCTGCCACGTACCTCATAAGTATATATTTGGTTTCTGTATGACTTTCTCCTGACTTTTCTCATCTATTGTAACTGCTTCAAAATCTTGAAACTTCATGAAGCAAACAAATGATATCATAATAACAATAATAAAACAAACTAATTGCGTCACATCTTTTTGAATCAAAGTCATATCACCCATGTGCTGCAACATTAGGAAAACTAAAAAATTGTCATTTCTGAGTTATTCGTACAAGAATGATTTCTATGTGTATACTTTGTCAGCCACATCTAAGCTACTAAAACTAGAACCAGAGAGAACAGTTTTAAGTTATATGAAAAGCTATTCAAAGGCAATAGGCTTTTAAATGGATCTCAGGGAAAAATGAAAAGCTTTGAATTAAGAATTATGCCGTTGTTCCAGCAAAGAAAGATTCATCTCAAATTGGACGGAATAACCTACCGTATTTCTAAAAAAAATACATTCCAGGCCAAATTAAATTAAATGAGCAATCAATATATGTGTTCTACTGTAAATCAATTCCACCAGTCTTGATTGTTGTGTATTTCTCAACTAAGTAATGTTATTCATATCGTAGGAATAGAATCATTTGGATCAAAAATTTGCATTTGCAGGGCTGCCACAGCTAAAACACTTGTGAAATAGAGCATAAATTTGTAAAAATAGTAGAAAAAAGTCTCCTTTTAAGTTCTATATTAGCAATTTTAGTTGCTCAAATACAAATGAATTGGCAAAACACAAAATGCGTTAATTAAGTATGAAAGAGACGAAGATCTCGTCAAGAAATTTAAATTTTAAAATTAAAAACCAAAATATTTTCTTAATGATATTTTCAAGACAATTCAGGCAACCACAGATTCCGATGTTTTTCTTTCATGGTTGCCACAGCTTGGCACTAGAACTTCGAAATTGTCGTCCTTTGGAAAATTTTCTCCCCTAAAGAAAAATCCGAAAAATATTTTCCCGTCCGCTCTTAGTTAACATTTTTTCGTTGACCTTTGGTGAATTTCCATAAGAAGTCGCCAAAATTTCCCAAAAGTCGTCAAAATTTTGGAAACAGGAGGATCTGAGACGATTTTTCTTAAAAAATTACCCAAGTTGCGAAGGTTGAAGAATGGTGGCAAAAAGTCACCTATAGCAGCCTTCCCTTTGATGTTATGCAATTATTTGGCCCGGGAAGTGAAAAACGACATACTTACGGTTCTTAATATTTTCCCACTTAATGATCACATAGTCGTCTCTATCAGATCGGTTGTGTTCATGTTGGAAACCAACGGCGTGAAATAGTTCATGCACAATCGTTCCAAAAGGACCACAACCATTTCCTAAGGAAAGGAGTTGTTCGTTTCCTATTCTTCCCCAGTGAGAATTGCATCTAGAAAGGAATATACAATGAAAAGACATCAGATATTATTAAAATTATGTGCGCGAGCAATGATGAAAAACATACACGATTTGCATCTTCTCTGATACGCGATTTCTGAGTCGATGTACTAAAATTATCTTTTCCCCCTTGGGGTTTACTGCCCTTAGTAAAAACGGGTATCACGCTCCCGGAATACCTATACGCTCTTTTTCTGCTTTCATCGATTTACTCTATTTCCCAATCCTTTTTTCCACTTTTACGACATTTTTTACTTGATGTTTCTTTGTATTTGGCGCAGCTTGGCCAAATATGGACCTTACGCCATAAAACGAAACAACCAACCAACTGATGAGCGATTTATCGTACTACATAATTTAACTACTTTATTAATGTGTTCATTGTTTCATAGTGACAGCCGCGAAGTTTATAGTAAGAACAAATCATCCAAATATCGTCTTCGAATAAAGCATCATAAACATGTTCATAATTTGGGCTAGGAATTTGATGATCGTATCAAACTGAAACGCTATCCGAATGAATAGAAATGTAATTTATAAAAAATTACGATTGTTTAAGTTTCAACATTTTCACGCATTTTCGCGATTTTAAGTAAAATGGCATTTTCTATGTTTTTTGGAGTCATTATTTCACTTATTTTTGGATGAATTTCTTCGAAATCCTAGTTTTTAACCCTGTCTAGGAAAAGTTTCCCTCTTTGTAATTTCGTAACTGTACAAAGCGATGTAGTTTAGAGTGTGCTTCTGTGGTAGAAGCTTTCCACTGTTTAAAACTTCGTTGGCAAATCACAGCAAATCATTCTTATTTGAAAATCTGCACATGGTTTACTTTCTGCTTTACAATTTAAGATTGATGGAATCTTATTTGTCATGCGAAACTAAATATATCCAATCAAATTTTTTCAGCAGTAAAATTCAAATTATAATTTGACACAGTAATGGCCGAAAATGAAGTTGCATTTTATTTTACTCAGTTTATTTTATAGGCTATTTTTTATTAACAAGCTAGGCATCCAGCTTGGCAAAGAATTTGCAGAGTAAGTTGTAGATTTAGCATTGTGTTTTATCATATCAGGAATATTTATATTTTTGTAGATTTTTTGGTAACAAATGCACTTTTGTATAATCGTTTGTAGTTTTTTTTAATTAAATGTACAGTTTTTAAAAAGCAGTTCCTAGTAACATTTCTCAAAATCCTAGTCTTTCTCTTACTATCTATGAACTAGGCAACTTGTATTTCTTGTTTTAATATAAGAACGAATAACACCATCGTACTAAATATTGAAGTTTTTTGGATTGTAAGTACATTTTTATAGAGTATTTTCTAGCAACACTTTTTGTCGGCAAAATACTGGTTCTTCTCTTCCCATCCATAAACTAAGAAACTAGTATTGCTTGTTCTAGCCTTAAGAACGATCAATTTCATCAAAGCATAATACTAAGTATGGAACTTCGGTGGAACTAATGTGGAACTAGAACTGAACAGCGAAATATGTAGAATTTACATATTTCACTGTTCAGTTCTAGTTCCACACAAGTTCCATCTACATCACATATGGAACTGTAATACATTAATAAGGAATTACATAATAGGATCAAATAAGTCTCATTCTATAATTAATTTAATCTGTTCCGTAACCTTCCAGACGTTCAAATAAATTCATGACATTTATGGTGTATTCTTAAGTTAAAATTTGTTTAGAAAACACAAACAACATTTCAGGAGTAACAGATTTCCATCACTGTGTGATATTTTTATTTTCATTGCTTTTCTCTTGAAAATTAAAAGTTCAGATCTCAGCATATTAAAAGAAACACGAAGGGATACTCTCATCAACTTTTATTAATTGCCTGAAAAATATATTATATAAAAAGTGACATACCCATTGCCTTTGAATATTTTAACGTAGTCCTTTTGGTTGGTTCTTGGAACGAATCGGATGCATGAATTGTCTTCAATGTGCTTCATTGCAGATAGAATTCTACTTCTCAAGTTTTCTGAAAATTGCATTCAGTTTAATAAAGTAAAAAATATTAAAAGCCTGATATAGTTTTTTATAACAAGCTTATGAAATAGAAAGTATTCTTAGTATCAAGCGAAAACAGAGTGTTTCAAAGCTTCCTGTACAAGGGGAGGTGGGTGCATAAATTTAAACCTTATAACAGCAAGTGCCACCCGGATTTTCTAGAGAGTGCTGTCAGGAAGCGCGATAGGTGGCTCAAATAGGAGAACTATCTATAATAACTTAGCCATTTTAGACGCTAACTTCGTATGGGTAAAGTATATTGTTTTACGAATGCTGAGATAGTTGTTTGGGGGTTTTATGGCTCAAGGGCCATATTTGGCCAACCACAAGACTGACAACTTCAAGTAAAAAAATGTCGTGAAAGGGGAAAGGTGGATTGGGGAATAGAATAATATGACAAAAACCAAAAAAGATCGCTTGGCTACCCAGGAGTGCTACATCCTGTTTACTAAAGACAGTAAACCCCATGGGAAAAAAAAAGATCACTAGAGCACCTCGGGTCCGTAAAGCCCGTATACACCTGAAGAAGATGTGCCTCTGAGCTCGAATGCTGAGATAGATTATATGCATCTAGTATGTAGGGCGTATAAAGAAAACGGAGGAGCCGGTGTGAGATTGTATCGTGAACAGTAACTTGATGGATTTTGCCAAATCACCCATCGTTTGCTTGTTTGTACCAGACTGGTATTCACTCCTTCTGTGGAACTTCTTTCCTCGCCTTCCCTGCGTAAATGCTGTTTGGCATGCATTATGGTTGGTTGTCAAAACTTTAAGCACCTACAGTGAAATTGTAAGCATACACGTACTGACAAATAGGAAAATTGGGGCTAATAAAACCGCTGTTCACAAGCTTGCTATCTTTTATTTCTGCACCTTAGCTATCTTTTATTTCTGTTTACCCTCAAGCACATCAGGGGGTGCTCTTGAGTACAAACATCCCTCTGTGCATCCAGGTCATCCCTCGGCAGGCCTTTGTTGGCCTGGGTTATAAAAGCATTCCTCTAAATACAGTTTAATTTTGTGTTCTTTACTCAGTTACAATGTACAGGAAGTTTTGAAACAGCCTGCATATCGATATAAATATGGCAATATGCTCTAGTGAAAATCTAAACCGAGAAAAGGTAATGTTATTTCATCCTCTTACTAGGTCAGAAATATTGTTCGCAGTCACTTTGCACCACCAAGGACATAATTCAGAATGAAAGATATATCACTTTGTTTTCCGATAAAACAAACTCAGTATTCGGTTTCGTTAATGAAAAAATATATGGGTTTATCTTTTAATTGAAAAATTCGAGTTTATTATATTTCGAGGTTTAAAATTTTTAATAACTAATATACCGAAAGACACAAATGTTCCACCAATGTATATTTAACCAGTTTTAGAGACAAATAAGTTTGAGTGCCGCTGGTGTGAGAACTTGGTACTTTAGAGACTGCCGCCATGTATTTCATACGAGAAGTTACAGAAATTTTAAGCTTGAGTTCTGCCCATCATGACATGTATGTATATATCAATGATGTGCTTGTAAAATCTGTATTCCCGAGCATAAGATATATATCTCAATAGGAATACGGTAATACATTTAAACCTCTAAGTGCTTTTGACGAGATATCTCGTCTATCAAGATCAAACCAGTTTTGCTGATGACGAGATATCTCATCGAGATAAATTCGCCCTATTACTCCAAATAGGAGAAACAAATTTTCCATGCCCAGAACTGATAAGTTTTTGTATCAGAGGCTGGCCACTAGAATGCAGTTTTCAACTCAGAAGAAAAACCACTAGGAGGGTTAATGCATAGAAGTTAAAAAGATTTGCTTAATCATTATGATGTATAATGCGATTGTGCTTAAGATAATTGGACAAATCCAGTTGAGTAACAATTATAACAAACTAGTTTTTCTACCAGGCGTCACCCAAGAGTTTTTGCTTCTTCAGACAATATAAGTCGTGACTTTGTTTCCTCAGCAGTTTCGTTGCGCCTTTTGAGTTTTGTTCACTTCAAATGCATGTGTTCTTTCCTCTTCCGGCTGGTGACAGCTTTTGACGTTTGGTATTGATTCCAGTTTGATTAAAAATTGTTCGCTTCTGTTCACGGCTGCCCACAACGGTTTGATATAATTTTAAATATTTATTTAGATTTTCGAATACGTACACTATAGCGCAAATAAGTTTATTAAAAGCGTCATAACACTCCTTCACAAATTCGATAGTCAAGGTGACAAGATTAAATTTTGAGTTGTTCTATATTAATTTTTTCTAAGTAATCTAAGATAATTACGTACCAAACTGAAAACAGTTGTGTTCACTTAGAAATTCCTGCACAAATTTCATGACGTCAGAGCTTAGCATTACAGAGTTTTTGTTACTTCAGGCAAACATATTTTCTATTGTACAAGTACACAATACGTACCCAGTTCTGGTTGTATGATATAAGGTACGACTCCGTTAGGCCAGCGTTGGGAATCACGAGGAACAGCATTTCGATCCTACCCACAAAAATGAAATTGCATAAAGATAGGTTAAAAAAATAACATTTATATTACGTAACACAATTTGTAAAATATCTAAAGTTATATGAATGACCTTTGGATGAAAGAGATGAAATGTATTATGCAATTCTCAGTTTTCATATTATGAAGGAATATTGATTACACCGAAATGAACTTAACTTACAGCATCGGAATCTATGCCAAGAATATCTCCTTCGATGAGGCCTTCATTTATCATAGGATCATGATGAGAGGCTGTAAGATAAAGGCATAGTATATAAATGGAACTCAAATGTAAATGGAACATATATAATTTAAATCCACTGCTTTGGATTATCTCGGCATTGATTTCACCAAACAATCTCTCTCTAATCAATCTCTAATCTCTCTTCAATCTCTAGTTTTATAAAATATTCACAGAGCAAACAATTTTTTAAGATTTTATGTTACAGAATTTGACACATATTTTGCGAATAGACACTATTGGGACCAACATCTATTTGTGATTTGTGTGATAGGTTATGTTGAAAGGTTATGTTCCTGATTAAGGAGATTTAATTTAACAGCCCAGAATTTTATTTCCGTAGGGGCCCGGCCAAAATATTTTAAGACCAAATGTGTATGTAAGGTTTACAAATTTTCACTTTTTTTCTAAAGGTCTTTTATGTTACTTTTGGTTATCAGACCATTAACTTTAAAAGGATTCTGCAAGTATATAAAAAGTGACACATCTCGGTTGATCGAAGTATACGAATTACTGTAGAGCTTCTTACGCAAATATTTACAAAATAAAAAGTTTTGGGGGCGATACGATGATTAGATATCTGAGATGTTTGAAATATCTTGAGTGGAGTCAACGCAGAAAAAAAACAAAGCCCATAATTATCACTTTCATACTTCGTAATAAAGATGACATCATTGAACTATAATATAATGATATTAATTCATAAAGTAAATTGTTTTAAGAATGAATATTCAATTTATTTGAATATAAAAACTTTTCACCATGTATAGTATTTTATTTTTTCATAAACCGCCTAACTGGTATAGAGGTCATAGCTTTTGTCTGCCACCCAGTAGGTCGTGGATTCGAATCCCGGTTAGTAAGCGCATGGATGTTAGTGATTGTACTGTTAGGATAGCGACGCCTCACCCATTCAGAGCTCCTTCACAAATAGCCGCCAGTTCTCTCCTTGTATCGAAAGCCGAGAGATCAGTAATCGGGCTTGGAAACAAATTTACTTTCAGAGATATTTTAAAAACCAGAATACGACAATTTTCCGAGGGGGTCAAAATTTAGAAATACAACTTTTTTTCAAATAAAGATCTGAACTTGATCGCTCTTGTAAAGGTTATTCGGTTCGCAAAATCTTTACATTGTTACATATTTCAATAGATTTATTGTATGCTTTAAGAATCTCAAAAATCCTCCATATTATATTTTAATCTTTCTATATCGACACATTATGAATATTGAAGTAATGGATTACAAAAGCAGAAAGGTGATATATATATGTTGATTTCAATACAGAAATTACTTTATAAAGTTGCAAACATGTACAGTGGCTCCCAAAAGTTTTCGTACACTTTAAAAATTTGTAGAAAAAGCGCTGTAGCCTGGAATTGAATTCGAATATAAAGTCCAATATTTTTTCATATCATCTCCATGTGATTCTGAATAAAAACTAACATTTTAAAAAATATTGACTCATTTTCTTTTTATAAACAACTAGCTGAATTACCCGGCGTTGCTCGGGTTGAAATGGTTAAATGTTGCTTGAAAAGTGAATTAGAATAATCACTTTTCTTTCACAGAAAAATGCAATCATTTAAGTTGTACGGAAAATACGTTTTAACTTTTTCATAGCTTCTATAATATACTTCGGACGCAAATATATACATTTGATTCCTGTATATATTGCAATATGTAAAAGATTAAGACATAAATGCAAACAGAAACGAAATTCCGACGAAAAAATGCAGAATTCTAAAAAACGAAAGATGTGCAAAATTTCGAATTTCGACTGTCTGAGTGTATTCTGAAATAGAGCGAAAAAAGACATTTGAAAAATATTGATAAAGACGATAATGATTTATGAAATTTAGTAGTGCTCAAATATGACTGCAACATTTCCCTGTGTTAACTGAAATAGACAAACACGGGATTCTAAATCAAATTTATAAAATAATAAAACATTAATTCTGGTTTGCCAAATCTAAAATAACGAAATTACGTTTTTATGATTAATGAGTTGATGTTTTTCGTGTTCCATTATAAAATGTAAATTATGAAAAATGAAATATTTTAAATATCCTTTTTTATCAATCAAATATTCATAATATTCATGTAAAAATATAAAACTCACAGAGAAATAAAATAACAATAATGAACTTTAATTCAATAATGAACATTACACCTGTCAAATAAAGTAGGAAATACTTATACAATCAATTAAAAGTTAGATTTAGTAATGATCAAACATGACCGAAACATGGCTTTGCCCGCGTATTTATCCCAATCATCTATTAGACAGGAAAATGAATCAAATCAATCTATAGTGTAAAATCAAAGTAATTACATTAACAGGTTTTTAAAAGTATAAGGACAGTACACACATGAAGTAAAATATTTTACAAATTCACTGCAATATAAATGTGGTGCCCAGACTGCCACTAGAGGGCACCTCCGCGCTGATGTCATCTCCGACCACTGCGCAGCCATTCCGCGCATTGGAGGAACGCAGTCAAAAAGCGACACGGAAGGAAGACGACGAAGCTACAAAACGGACGTAGCGTTAGACTGTGCAATGTTGACGGGCGACGAGCGCCGATGGAGTTTATGATGTCTGTGCTGTGCACTTAACTTTAATTGTCTAAACCAAATTCATTGTAAATATTCATAAATCTCATTAAATTTAGTTATTCTTTAAAACTTTCGTAATGTTGCCAATCGCCCACAAACCCCAGCACCCCCACATAAATTTAACACAAAACTTGATTATACACAACATTTTTAGTTTCACCTCCGGGAGCAAGAATAAATAAATTCTTGGGTGAACCCACCCTCGAGCAACCAACATAAAGTTGTCCGTGGGAGAAACACGGCGATTTCAAATCCACTCCGCAGTACTTGATAGACTGCCCCTGCGACTTGTTGATCGTGATCGAGAACGCAAGTCTCACTGGAAACTGCAATCTCTTAAAGTCGAAAGGGAGATCCGTGGGATAAAAACTGTTGCACCCTCTCCCTTTTCTGTCAAGATAGTCGCTTCCATTACATTGCCCAGCAGCTTCTTGACACACAGCCTCGTGTAGTTGCAAAGTTTTGGCGGGTCGACGGTTCCGCAGTAAAATAACTGGAGATCCCACTTTAAGTAAAAGACGGTGTGGTGGCAATCCAGCCGGATCAAGCGAGTTCAGGAACTCAGGCGGGAAATTGACGACCTCATCGGCATCTACTACGGTATCGATGGACTTGTATTCAATGACCACGCATGGTAACATAACAAGTATTTGATTGTTTATGTCGTGGACGTCTTCATTTTTAGCAGAAAGAATGGCCCTCTTTCTCAACCAGTTCAAATCGTGATAGTTTGGGGAAACAGACGGATAGACTGCATCTATCAGCTCTGCGACGGACGACACCAGATTACAAAAATCGGATGGGAATTTAATCTTGCCTGAAGACTCGACTGCCAATCTGCCTTCTCCGATCTCCATTAGTTTGTCTGAGAAAATTTTAGCACTCTCATCCCCCAGATATACTCTCATGTTTTGCTTCAAAGTTATCTTTCGCACATGGAAACACATAAACGAATGTTTCAAACATGCGTGGATCTCATCGGCCGGCGTCGACTTCGGGATGACGGGCAGAGTTTGACGAAAGTCTCCACAGAGGAGTACCAAAGCTCCTCCCATCAGGTTGTCGTTTCCTCTCAGATCTCTCATAGTGACGTCGAGGGCCTCGAGAGTTTTCTTTTGAGCCATGGTGCATTCGTCCCACACGATTAATTTGCAAGTCTCGAGCACCTGCGCCCGACTACTTGCCTTGCTTATATTGCAGGTAGGATTTTCCTGCCTGGCGATGTCAAGTGGCAACTTAAGTGCAGAATGGGCCGTTCTCCCTCCTTCCATTAACGTCGCCGCAATTCCCGAAGAGGCGATGGCAAGAGCAACTTCTCCCCGAGTCCTGATTTCGGCCAGTATTATATTAATCAAGAATGTTTTCCCTGTGCCCCCAGAAGCATCGAGAAAAATTATACCACCTTGTTGTTTTGCTGCCTGATCCATGATAATTTGGTATGCGTTTTTCTGATCTCGATTCAGAAGTGGCTTCTTGTCCGCGACGTATGCACTCAGCTCTTCGACGTCGTAGTTCGTTTCTCGCACGTAATCCGCGCGAAGTACGTCTCGTCGATCTCTTACTGGTGCAGGCAGGCCCAATTGCAGTAATGTTTTATTTGTCATGGCCACACATTTGTCCTCCAGAATAACCAAAGCATCGTTGAAAATGTCCGGACCAAACGCGATTTCTAATGTCGGAGTTTCCCTCCGGACTTTGGCGAGTATATCCTCACTCAGGGCCTCCTTATACTTTTCCCATAAAGTGTTTGGATTCGATGGACTGCATGTAGTCAATATTATAGCAAACAGGTTTTTGATTTGCACTGGTAAGGAGATCAATTCGGCTTCTCGCAAAGTGTCATTCCAGTGCTGGTCTCCTTCCAGCAAACCCAACTTCTGACAGGCCTCTCTAAATGTCTGGCATACTTCGTCGTTTACCGTTCTCATCTCTGCGAAAGATCTTAGTCCTCGTACCGAGTGAAGAAGTATCCTAAGGAAATAGCATTCGGCGTTGTTGGGGTGAACAGTGTACACTCGACCCAAGGCGTCACTCGCGACTCCATCATTTCCAGGGACGGGCTGGCCAACTTTTCTTCTACAGAAAACTTTCCTCGATGCATTCCACGTGTAATATCGAGGTATCTCAGGATATAACAAAGTTCTCGCAAAAGGATCCTGCAGTTGAAAGAATGCCGTCCTGTTTGGTGGCTGATCAATCACTCTAGGGGCGCTCTCTGTTGTGAAATAAACTCTCTGACCATTTTCTAAATGGACGCTGAGGTGAACAACAGTAAAACACAGTATTCGCCAAACTGCCTCGTTACTGCTGAGGTATCTTCCCAACTGATACCGCGTCACTTCATCGTTCGATCTCTCGTCGCTGATGCCGAAAACAGCCATATCACTACTTTTGTTGACATACTTGCACACATATTAAATCGATTTCACACTGTTACAGTACTCCCCTTTGATGTGCACCTGAAACATTTTTGACAACAGCGGCGAAAATGGCACAACCCACCTATTGTCGATTTATATTTCTGTGTTGCTGCGTAACTTTAGTTTCGTCGTGAACCCGCCGTCTGTACAGGGGATAGCCGTCATTTCCGGTTTGTGTCTCTAATCAATTTTCTAGGATATTCTTGGTACACTTTCCGTCCTTCATACACGGAGAGATGGGATTGAGATTTCCTCACGGTCCGTGGATCATGTTTTTCGTTACCACTGCATAAAGTTCGGGATCTTGTTCCAGGTCAGGCAACTCGGCAGATATAACGTCATCGATTTGAGTGGGCTGAATTTTGTCCGCTAACCAGATGAAATTGTGCGAGTGTTGCAGCCCTCGCCATTCAATCGAATACATCCAGCATCTCGGCACTCCAAATACATGGCCCTTTGTTATAACGTCAATCAGTTTCAACTGCTTCTGTTTAAATACTCTCGCAATCAAGTCGTCGCGCTCACTGGGTAATTGACCATTGGTAAGAACCTCCTTGATCTCCGTCCAAGTCGGATTGCAGGTGAAGGTGATAAATAAGTCTGGTCTCCCGTACGTCCTCACGTACGTCATAACATCTTGCGTGTATTCGTGCATGTGTCTGGGACTGCCTGTAAATGTAGCTGGTAGTATGACTGAGGCACCGAGGTTTTCAACGTTCCCGTCATTTGCCGCTGCATCTCTCAGATGAATATATTCGTCAACTCTCAGTTTACGTTGATTTAGACGAATGTAAAGGAGACGCTCACTCTCGACTTTTGCGTACATGTCGACGATGAAATTATGAAACAATTGCCTGCAGTTCAATACGTGGTTCTGCTCAGTATCTTGAACCATTAATCTGTACGCATAGAAATCCATCGCTCAAACTTTCTTGCTGGTTGTTTCACCTGTTCTTGGGTTGATCTGCCTCAGATTAAAATGATATCCATCTTCACCATGGGGGAATATCACTGGGTACTGCAGAGCATCATAAGATCGATGTGTTTCCGAAATGCGCTACAATGATTCACCTCGTCGTTGAATAACAATATCCCGTTGATGAAATTCATCGCCTGATATAACCATCGCGACTTCATCTGCCTGAGGAGAGTTAAAACGCCGCTCGTGTTCCCCTGCTGATCTTCGGTCTGCTCTTATGACTACTTTATATTCATCTGTTGGCATACGTTCCAATGCTGTTTCAAACGTTTTAATAATATTATTGTGGTCATGAAACATCCTCTGTCAGTTTAACACAGTCTGACGTCTTGTTCCCGAGATGTAGGCCACCTCTGATCAATTTCCATTTGTTCGTTTTGAATAAAATTTAGTTGTAGAAATTTTGGTGGCTGATCTGGCAGCGGAAGCAACGATCCCGCTCTATGGTAAATCTGCCCTTGCACCTTGAATGTCGACGGAAATCCGGGCTGTCCAACAACTGATGTGGCGCCGAATGATGTCATTTGGAAACATGAGTTGTATTTTCTGATGTTACTAAGAAAATACTTCGACTGACGTATCTCCTGATATGTAAGTCAAAAAGTCGTGTCGTGGTGGTTCCAGTTGGCAGTTTAACTTTTCCATTTTTGCAGCAAATACCAGTAGACTCTGATTTAAACTTTTTGGCTTGACAGTAACTACAAACCATTTCCATTTTACCGATGGCAACACTTGCATGCAGCGAGAAGTCTTTATGTGAATCGTAGTGAAATCCTTCCAATGCTAAGCTAAAATGGTTCGCAGTCCGTGATCGTTTGGCTCTATCTCTCTTATCCTGTAGTCGGGCCTCACGCTGCTGTGCTGTCTCTGTTGCTCCAGATGTATTAGCTCTATCTCTCTTATCCTGAAGTCGGGCCTCACGCTGCTGTGCCGTCTCTGTTGCTCTGTTCAGTAGCTCTCTCTCTCTCACAATCGCAAGTCTTCTATTCCTCTCCTAGGAAGTTTCTTGACTACGCTCATCTTTCATCATCTTAGCCGTTGACTGCACTTGGCCGATCGCCTTCCGCTTCCATGGAGGCATTGCAAAGAAATCTATAAAAGAATACAAAAAAAGCTATTTCATAAATTAAGCAAAAGGCACATTCTCATTGAGCAATGAAATCTATTATAGAATACAATAAAAAGCTAAAATTAACGAAAAAAACAAATTTAAAATTATGAAGTACTTACATCCGTTTAGAAATATAAATCCAAAATGTACACTATCACTGTCACAAATAAAGTAGGAAACACTTATACATTCAACTAAAAGAGCGAAATAAAAGTGTCAGATTCACTGAAAGATGATAAACTGGAAGACTTACCGAGTTAGCTTCCTTTAAATACGACCAGCTAAGAATCGAGTGGATGCTGGAATGTTCTCCATCATGAGTCCAAGGAAGTTTCCGTTTCTCCAACTTTCTAGAAAGTTCTACAAAGTTTTATAAAAAAAAGTAAACATTAATTCTGGTGCTACCAGATACCGAGTAGCAAAATTACGCTTTTATGATCAATGAGTTTTTCGTTTGTGCTTTTCGGAATAACGGTGCTTGGGTTAGAAATAGATGTAATCGGTGTAGACAAATTAAACTGAATAGATAAATTTTTTTCAAAAAGCAGAAGGTCGATTTTACAGAATGTTTAAGAAAAAATCACTGTTTTCAAAGGAGGATTCACATGTATCTATTCCGGACATTTTATAATAAGTTACACGCCTTACCTAAAAAGCTTGTGAAACAGAATTCTACAAATCATTACGCATTCAATAAATTATTTAAGGAAAGTTGGTCGAAATATGCACCAACTTTCCTTGAAAATAATCCTTGAACTCCTGAAAACCTTTCCTTGAATTTCCTTGCAAACATAAATATTTTAAAATATTCTTTCCTCCTTCATCAATAAAATATCTATAATTTATTTACATCATGGGAAGAACTAAAAAGTCAGTTCAAACATAAATATTGTAATTTAATTTGTTTCGGAAAAAATTGTTTTTCGATCAACACTGGTAAAGCAACCATCGCTGCCTAAAGCAATCAATCTATGCTCAATGTTATTTCTATGGCGATTTCGAATAGTTTTTAGCCCCCTAGGGTCAATAGAACGGGGTTAAGAGTTAGCCTATGCTGACTTCAGTGTTCTAAAGTATAAGTGTACCAAATGTGGTGTGGATTGGTCAAACGGTGTAGATTTGTATAGAAAAGATACACACATCCTATTTTATACGTATATATAGATTGTGGTGACATTAAAAAATTGTTTAGCTTTAATCTTTGCTTGCTTACTTCGTAATATTCTATTTATTATTTAAAAATGGCTTGTAGTCGTAAGGAAACAACGAACAGCAATCGAAAATTGATTATTTTTGATCATAGTAGTAGTAAATCAGTTCGAATATCGCTAAATTCGTAAATTTATCCCATTATCCGGTGCAGTATGTGATAAAACGCTTTAAAGATGAAAATCGGATCGAAAACCAGGTAAGACACTGCACGGCCGAGGGCATCCCAAAGATTTTCAATGGGATTAAGGTCGGGCGAGTACGCCGGCCAATCCATACGCGCAATCCCCTCACTCTCCAGGTAGTCGTCGACGATGTTGGCTCGATGGGGACGCGCATTATCATCCATTAAAACGAAAGCAGGACCAACTGCTGCAGCGTACAATCTCACAGTGGGTTCTAGGACTTCATCCCGATACCGGACAGCCGTCACAGAACCCCGTCTATAGATATGCAGGTCGGTGCGATATCCCAACGAAATCCCTGCCCACACCATGATGCTTCCACCTCGGAATGCGTGATGCTCGATGATGTTCTGGGGCCGATTGCGTGTGCCTTGTTCTCTCCAGACCCTTACACGCTTGTCATCTGGCTCAAAGTCAAATCTCGATTCATCCGTGAACATAACGTTGGCCCAATCAGACACAGTCCAATTCACATGTTGCCGACACCACTTTAATCGTGCCCCTCTGGATTGGATGGATAGAGGAACACAAACTCGTGGTACCCGGGCGTACAGTCCATTCATGTGTAGCCTTCGGCGAACAGTAGTGGCAGATATCGTCTTACCAATGGACACTGCAACCATAAATGTCACACGTGTGGAGGTCACTCTTCGATTTCGCTTGGCTAAAACAGCAATATATCGATAGTCCGCGGGGGGCCGTAACCCTTGCGCGACCGGCCACAGATCTTCGGACTTGTTTGGAATTGTTTCCATAATCGTGAAATGACGGAATGATGAACGCCGAAGAAAAGAGCAACATCTGTGATTGATTGTCCTGCTTCAAGGCGTCACACAGAACGCCAGCGCTCCCCATCTGCCATTCGTCTTCTGGAAGCCATAGAAACACGTCTGTCTTGAAAACCAATCGTACGAAAGTTCTAAACACTTTTTATCAGCACTTACATGAAACTCCTCTAACCCTTCGCAATGCTGGCTTCTTATACGACTGCCTTTTTTGCATTTTTCTCAACACGAATCCGTGATTGGCTGTTACAGAACATATTTACATACTTCCATCTACCTCTGCAGCGAAATGCAGCCTCTCAAATTCATATTGACTTCCGGAAATTAACATTTTCCTCTCTGTGCTGAACTTTTGGCAGTGAGTGTATTTACGTATGATAGAAAATGAAAAACTTATTAGAAGACTATAAAAACTATAAAAGGAGCTAAATGCAGAATGTGTGAAGTGTTGTATGAGTTTAATTGGAGTAAAGGGGAGGATGGATAGGACAGGTTGTCGGGGGGGGGGGCCGCCAAGGCGAGTTCTTGCCCCAGGTGGAAACTAACCTAGTTACGTCCCTGCCTGCCACCCTACTCCAAACTTTCAGACCACGCCAATGTGAGGCGCCATCTGAGGCCACGACAGATTTAACGTGCACCAGATCCCGTGTACACGACGGTCTTTGGCTGGACCAAGTTTCGAACTCGCAACCTTACGGTTGCTAATCCGTTGCTCTTCCAACTAGGCTATCGCGGCTCCCCATTTAGAGTGCAGGTATTGAAATCAGAGAAAGGTGGGTTAATTAACGCCACACTGGAGCAACATTATTGGCGACGGTCCGGGATTCATCTCGAAGGGAAAGATCCAAGGACAACGCCTCGTAATTTTGAACCACGGTCAGATGACAAGAATACCTGAGCTGGCACCCCTCTGCAAACTTCCACACCACGCCAACGTGAGGACGAGACCACGACAGATTTAACGTGCACCAGCCCCGGTATGCATGAGTCTTTAACTGGTTTGAGTTTCAAACGCGCAAATCCTCCGGTTGCTCTTCAAACTGGTCTACAACGGCCCTCCATTTACAAAATGTAGGTATTCAAATCGGAGGATTATCCTCTAAGTGTAGACTTCGCCCGATAGTACTTGCAGCAGGCTGCAGTACAGCCCGACTTCCCTTCGTACGTGTTATTCAAGGATGAATCTACGTTTACACGAGAAAGAATGTTTCAACCACAATGCGACACCCAAGTCCCTCTTTTAGATACGCCATTGGTAATGACTGTCACGAAGCTCAAGACTGGTTTTGTAACTTAGATATCCATATAGGTAGGTAATTAATTAAAGTTGCACTGGAGCAAGACTATTTTGATATACATAACTTGCATGATTAGTAAATATTTTGTACTTTCATGATTACATTACTGTATGTTTTTATTAAACATTTTGTATATTAATAAATCTGTACCTTGGCAGGAAAGGGGTTGGGTATTTCAATTAACGTCACACTGGAGCAACACAACGGGCTATTGGCAGGAAAGGGACCAGTGTTCATTTTGCAAGTTTCTGTAACAGGTGATTTAATAAAAAAAATTATTTTGAATGCAGTGTAGACTTCATAATATTTTTGTGCTTTCATGTCTTGACAGGAGAACATTGGTACTTTTTCTATCATAATTTTATCACCTTGAAGTAATCTGTGGTTATAACTCAAATTCAGTAAAAACTTGGATACTAGCCCTTTTCTACCAAGGTACAGAAATATTTTGTTTCTTTTGTGTTGCAAAACAAAATCTACGAATAACTGTCGCGTGAGACAAAATAATTTGTCTGAATAAGCAGTGCTTCATTTTCCCTAGGGGTTCCGAAGTCAGCTTGGCCTCTGACGAAATGCAATTTCATCAGAGGCGAAGTCGAAGAGTCGTTTCGCAGAGGGGATTTCTTCAGTCCCCCCCCAAGAAAAACATAAAATAATTATTTTATCGGCTATTTAGCTGAGAGATTCACATGCATTTATGTGTGCATGACTTCTTACCAATTTTGACCATTTTAACAGAATCTTTCCACGGATTCTTTCAACTAACAGATATGGCTATTTAGTCATTGTATTGAGGGAAGCAATACACTACTTGGAAACTTTGTGATGCTCAGAGGGTTACGGCACTTTGAGACTTGATATAATTTTAAAACTTATTTCATTTTATTAAAAAAATGGGCCAGAACATTAGCATGTAGCAGTAAGGGTACAGCAGGAATTACTTTAATGTGTTGAATGAAAAAGCTATTACTATAATGTACCCAAAGGGTAGTCTAGGAATGAAGAGGTTGTGTTCCGTGGTATAAAATAGAGAAAAAAATCTTTTGCTGTTTTAAGAACGTTTTACAATAACTTTGGTTAAGAAACTAATGTCGATAATTGAGATCACTGATGGAATTCTAAGGACAACACTTTGATTTTATAAAAGTAATGAAATGTCAATTAAAAATTAAATAGTAAAAAATAAATATTGTCACTAGGTTTTTGCCATTGTGTTTTTTATGGCACAAGAGGTATATTTGACCAAACTCTTTCACACACAAGACAATGAAGTAATGGATATAATATACACACAAGGAGTGTTTTTACTGAGAAATAAACCCAGGGTAAGTTGCAGGAATCGAACCTGAACTACCTACATCTAACTCGTAGGTTGCTAGTGCAGAAGGCAAACCCACTGAGCCACTTCATAAGTATGGATGGTAATTTGTTACACAGAAGCAGCATAATGGGCTATTGTCAACTTCATATGTACAGCAGTATAAGTCTAGAGGTAGGTAGGTATTTTAATTAATATCACAACGGGAGCAACACAACAGGCTATTGGCGATGGTCTGGGATGAAACCCAAAGGGAGAGATCCGAGGACACATAATTTTGAACCACAACCAGATGACAAGGTCATATCTGAGCTGGCACCCCACTCTCCAAGCTTCCACACCACGCCAACATGAGGACATGATAGATTTAACGTGCACCAGCCCCTCTTGCATACGACTATCTTTGGTTAGATTCGAACTCGCAACCCTCCAGTTGCTAATCCATTGCCCTTCCAACCAGGCTACAGCAGTCCCAGTATAAGTCTAGATAAAGTCTATCAAGTCTGTTTGAGGAAATGTTTTACAATAATTTTTGTATTTTCTTTTTGTTTGCCGATTTTCCCATTGACTTTAAAAAATGTTATTACAATATGCAATGTTCATTAAATCAAAAACACAATTCATAAGATATGATGGTTAAAATTTTAGCCCCAATTCATTTAACGTAAAAGTAAATTTGAACTAAACTGTTTCATGTGAGAATAAAGTAATATGAAAACTTTTTGAAAACTTAAAATAGAATTTTTAAGTATTGAAAATTGAATTTATCTTTAATGTTCTTTTTCTATATCCTTACTTTAGAGTTTATGAATAAGTTTCATGATCATTGTTGGTTAAATGAATTATTGCTCATGCTTTTCTGCTAAAATCATTTGAGTCATTTTATTTTTAGTTATTCTGAATGGAGAAATGTGTAATAAATTACCCCTCATAACTAAATAAACTTAGTATTCAAGAATAGTTTTCATGATTCTCTCATAGGGTCTGACAAATGATATAATCCTTTTGAAGGATTCTTTAATCTCATAGGAATGCTGTCCTTTTCTTAAAAAAATTGAGATAAACTATTAACAATGTAAACACTTTTTGTAGCAGAGTGCACTTTAATAACAAGTTTAAGCATTTCTTGAGAATAAAGTATCTATGTTTAGAATATCATCTGAAACAAGTTGACAAAATTTAATCAATTTATCTAAGATGTTGGGTTATACATGTGCTTTCCCAATCCCTTCTGATTACTCTGGTATAGTTTGCCACTCTACATTAATTTTTTGCTGCACAAGGGTTAATTGGTCTGATCTGCCATTCGGATATCTCAGCTGTGATGCGACCTGAACCTTCCTTTAATTGCCTTTTTATTCAACATTAGAAACCAATGTTCTATTTATTCAATTCAGATACAGCAATAAAACTGGCTTTGATATTAAGTGTCAGGAAAGCACTAAACAAGACAGCAGGCCTTTGTTACATCCAACTGGAAAAAACTCTTTTAGTGTCTTACTCTCCATCACAATTTTCAATTTCAAATGGCATGCTTCAATAAAGTTGAGAATTCTTGATTGCATTTTGAAAACTACTCAAACCATCTTTTTTAAAAATTTGTCACAAATTCAAAATACTGTAATGTAATACATTGAGTGAACCTTTGTTACTGTCTTTGTATATTGTTTTTATACTGAATCATAAAATAAAAATTTATTCAAGCACACAGTAACAAAAATCTAAAAAGTCAAATAGATGAAACAGCAATGGCAGAATTATAAGAACTTTGAATTGGCAAGACATTCAGATTTTTCCCATTTTCTTAAACTGTTGGCACTGGTGCTATGTATCTTTATGCTGGCACTCACATAGGGTGGTATGCTCCTAGCCATTTCTATTTATTGTATTCCTATAAGCTTTAATACATCTTGTCGATTTTGTAAATTACATTTAAGTAACAAATGAAAATAAGACAAATCAAAGGCATTTTCTTTTAAATTTAAAGTATGCTTACATAAAAAAATTATAGCTATCAGAGTCACAAAAATTCATATTTACATAAAGCAATCATTTTATAAAAGTAACATTTTATATCAAACGGTAATTTCTTATTATGTAGGAGGGAAGCTTTAAAATTACCCTCAGCACTTGAATAATTCACGTTACTTTATCTTTAAAAATAAATTTCATATTGTTGGCATAACAAAATGAAATAGTATTTTTATTCATTGCAGTCATGAAGTTATCAGTAAGACTACATTTGAGATTTAACCTTATTAAAACTAATTAAAAATAAATTAGCAAAAAGTAACAAATAAAAAATGCAACACTTCATTGTTAGCTTAATTTTATAATAGTAAAAGTATACCATTTCATAGAGATCAAGATACATTTGATACCAAATTTACGAATAGTTTTTTTTTAATATTCAACACAAGTTAAATAAATTCAAATTTTCAAAAAATGCCAATTCCTGTTTTAACACATTTTACTGTGTTGTATTTATTAAAATATCATCTTTCTTTTCTCTCAGTTTTGCTAGATCTGGATACATGTCTATGGTTTTTGTTCTCTTTATATGAATATGGGGAGCTGAACCCATTTTCATGACTTTGTTCAGATCTTTTGTATTTTTCGTCACTGTCCGTGAAATAATTGGTGCTACTACTTGGCCGAGAGTCTTTATAGTTTTTGTGATTTGAGCCTTTTCTCACTCTATCTTCATATTGACTGCTGTAGCTTTTTTCACTCTCCCTAACTTTTTGTTTATGAGCAGTGTCACTTTCAGTACTCGGAGAAGAATCATGCCTCTTGTGCTTATGACCATGTTTATTAGAATGCTTGTCTTTGATGGGAGAAATAGATCTGTCATAGTTTTTACTTTCTTTGCTTTTTCTTTGATTTGTAGTGCTGTATCTGTTAGATTCATTTGAAGAATCAGGACTAATTTCAGCATTGGTGGAGGACTGATGCATTGAAGATTCCGGTCTTTTACTTTTATAAAACTCTGTTTTGTGGGATTTTTTTTGTTTCCCAGATTCATCACTTGAAGAATCATCATGTCTCCGCTTTGTCTTATGGGTGTCTTTATTGCGATAGATCTTGTTTCTGTTAGGCTCATAGGATTTGCTTTCAAAACTTGAGTGCATTCTATCTTTTCCTGTAGCTTTGGACCTGGCACTTTCTCTGTTCGATAAGCGACTTGAATCATAGCCAGAACTCTCATCTGATGAGCTCTCACTATCTTCACTTCTTTGAATCTTTCGGTCAGGTCTCCCACCTCCTGAAAGCTCATACTTGGCATAACCAGGATCATACCTTTCTTGCTTAACCTTTACTGCCTTAACAGAACCTTCTTGTTTAATATCCATTTTCTTATGCTTCTTATGTTTCTTTTTCTCTAAAAAAAACAGTACTAATGAAGCATGAGGACATACAAAGGAATAAAGTATCCAAAACTTAAAAGATTAGAAGATAATAAATTTTTTTAACGATTCAGAGTAATATTTTTAATTTCTCTTTATTTTCACTAAAATATACAATAAAAAGAGATTACTGCTCTAAAATAATCACAATTATCTCTATTATGCACACACACATTCAATGAAGAATTAACTGAAGTATCATTGAGCACATGAGATTATCCCAAATTTAACATCAGATAACTACAAAACTTAAAAATATCAGTACTTCATTAACAGAAATTAAAGGTCAAGATTTTACAAAAATACCAATTAGAATATAACTCACTCATTGCAAGTTTACTGACATGTTTTGAAATGAGAAAATTCTTATAAGATTGCTAAATCAAGAAGAAAAACTTAATGATTGGCAAAACAGTAAGATAATTTTATTAAAATTGTCTTGTCTATTCAAACTAATTTTTAACAAATATTTTATTTCAAAATTGCTTTACACATTATATGCAATAGAAACATTAATATACTAAATACATAGAAATAGTCACTTCCTGCCACAATAAAAAATTGCATGAAACGCTTTTGGAATGCTTCTGCAATAACACTCAAAGTAGTGTGATAATACTAATGACTATAACAGCATACTTCTACAAAACATTCATATATAAATAGTGTGATAATACTGATATGACTATAACAGCAAATAAAGGTGCTTTCTGATTATTTAAAAATTATTTTGTCAAATCTAAAAATCAGATATTCCACTTTTGCAACACCTGAGGCATGTATTTTTTCAACAGAATAGTAGGTTTTAAGTAAGTAAATAACCTTTTTTAACTTTCTTGCTCTTTTTCTTTTCTGGAGCTTCCTCAGACAAACTCTCTAATTTTATTGGCCTAGGAGCACATCCCTCTGCTTTTAGTTGTTTTGTTATATCATCTTCATCCTCATTTTCCTTAGGAGGCTTGTAGTTTGCCACATGATCCACTCTAATTGTTCGTCCACATACCTGGAACAAAAATACATGTTTAATGCTGTGGACAAATAACTATACAAAACACTTAACGATACATACACTCTATATTTGTCAGTCTTAAACACACAAATGAATTTTACTTTATTCCAACACAAATTAATATAAAAAACTAGACAAAACAAATGTAATATAAATTTATAATGTGAGTGTGAGCACAATTTGAAATTGACAAGACTAAATTTTGTGTTCGACTAAATTTTGCAGTGCTTTTTGTTTAGTTAATGCATGTAAAATTTATCAGACTGAATGTCGACATAAACAACTTTGTGTAAACTTTCACCACAGGTTAGATACCACTGGTATTGATCATAATCAGGAACCAGATTTTGTTGATCTAAAATGAAAAAATTACCAACATGACCTAAAAACATGAAAAATAGCAAAAATTGCTTAAATGTTTGCAGGACAAACATTTTGATTTGTAACACAAAGATCCAAAAGTAAAATACACACGATCGTTTGTTTCTTCTGATAAAATAGCGAAAACTCCCTTCAGCCATCAGTCTTTCCAGAGTAGATAATTTACCCACCAATTGAAAAGCGTACAACTGCTTTGTTTTGTGGTTGGTTTTAGGTTTTATAGCCAAGCATAAACCTTAAAAATTTGGTGCAGCTTAGCCAAATATAACCATATTTGGCTAAGCTGCACCAAGCACAAGACAACATCAAGTAAAAAATGTTGTGAAAGGGGAAAAGAGGGATTTGGGGAATACAATAGGGAATGAAAGATGACTTGGATTTCTCAGGAGCATGAAACTTGCGTTTCCTAAAGACAGTGAACACCATGGGAAAAGAAAAGATCACTAGAGTACCTCGGATTCATGAAGTCCATACACACCTAAAGGGGATGAGCCCTTGAGGGCTTGTTTTGTATTGAAGGCTAGATATGGATTCATTTGGTGCTGGTAGATGAGCTAGTTGTTTTGAGCACAATAGTAAAAAGAAATTATTGATGAAAGCTGGAGATTTGTGAAGGTTCCAACAAAACATTTTTTAGACCCAAGGCAAATCTAAAACATTATGTTAGACACAAAGAATGACCTAATAATAAAAACTCCGAAAATGACAAAACATGGCCAAAAAACCGTATATTTCCAAAGTCAAGAGATTGTGAATGAAATTTCTATCTAAATCATTATTGGAGTTCTACTACACAATGAACCAAAAATAGCTACCTTAATACCATTGAAGTTATCCACAGCCAATATTGTACTTTTTTGATTAGCATAACAAAGAAAACAAAATCCTTTAATTTTTCCAGTCTTTTTATCCCTCACAAGGTTTATGTTCACGATCTCTCCATACCTAGAAATATATCAATTATTAAACTTTATATAAAAAATTACAATCAATTAAACTCTGTAAAATAAGAAAACTGCTTTTATACAACATATTTGTAATGCAATACAATTTATGATTTCATTATCCACAATCAAAGGAACATTTTTTTAGCAGTTACTTTTCTAATCATTAATTTCTTTTGATATTAGTATTCGATTCCTCATCTTTAACAGCATTTTTATAGATAAGAAATAAGCAACTATATGAAAAATAAATTAATGATTTTATTGAATTTGTTAAATTACACGAAGCTCTCATAAAACAAAATCTTTTACTGCCAGATAGATGGAAGTGGTCTTTTTATCCCCTCGCCTTGTTTCCTGCCCAGTAACTCCTTTGACCATGGATTGAATAAATTGAGATATTTCATGACTTTTAATTACTTAGCTAATACTTAATGTGTATTTAATCACTTTGGCCTAGCTATCATAAAAGCAGAGATAATGAACCATATACCTAGAAAGACAAGGGGCCATTAATGGCCCTATCACATTTCAGTGATAGAACTATAATTATGATGGTTATAATTACCTTGTAACAACATTGAAGGTAGTTTTATTTTGTCCTCCCCTCTACATCCTGTTTACAAGCTTTAGAAGCCTTCCCCAGCTGTGAGCCAAGATTAGTAGCACAATGAATGCGATTTAGTAGTGATTGGGGACACTGTTTGCAAAGTCACAATTCTTAGACTAAACTTCAATGCCTAAAGCTTTGCTTAATGGCATAGTCAATAGGAACATACAATTAGTTACTCTTTTGATGGAAAAAGATGGCTGATAGATGTGGGCTCATGTGTGAAGAAATTTTGAGAGAATTGCAAAGATTAGATGAAATAAATTAAGGAAATAGTGAAACTAACAGTTCTGAAAACGAAGAATATTTTCTGTCTAATAAAGGTAGAAAAAAATAACAGTTCTAATGATGAAGCTGAAACTAGTTCTCAGCCCCTTCCAAAAACGAAAAATCCACAAAAGCATGAAAGTGGGTGCATCAGCGAAGTAACCAGCATAAAATATTGTGAACAAATCTGCAAATCAGATCAGAGTGCAGTGCCCAATTCATTGTCGAAAGAAAACGAAGCATGCAATGAAAGTCTCCATGATGATAATTCAGAAACAAATCCAGTCTTCTACATCTAGAATCAATCTGCAAGGATATGGAGATATCAGTGATATGTTCAACAGCCATGGACGGAAACGTCGTAAATCCTCTATTATTGCACTTTCAGGTCCACTGCCTGTCGGATTCCAAGAAACTTCTATAGACAGAACAATTTGGCAAGTGATGGAACCTTCTGTGACTGCAGGACGTCATGGAATCCAAAATGTTTTATGGGAAATACAGGACCCACCTTGTATGCTAAGAGAAACATTTGCAAAGAGTGTTCTTAGTGCTTGGTGTCTGATGTTTAGTAATACAATGTGTCATACAGCAATGCACAGAAGCTGAAGCTCATTGTCGTTTAGGCAAAAATACCTGGTCAATGTCTTTGGAGGAACTTGATGCTTCATTTTCAATGTATGCTAGGAGTGTATGGGGCAAAGAACACCGCCTGCATACTTAATAATCAACTGTTTGGGGTCCACTCTTTTTTTTCCTCAGACTATGCCAAGAGACTGTTTCAAGGAAATTCTGAGATTCCTCCGATTTTATCTCAAATCAGAAAGATCAGCGTGTCTTAAAACTCATAAATATGCTCTAGCATCAGCAATCTGAAATCCCTTCATTGAAAACAGCACTGTGCTTGTTTCAAACCAGGAGCGAATCTCACAGTAGATGAGCAGTTGTTGCCAACTAAAGCAAGATGTCCTTTCATTCAATATATACCAAGCAAATCAGACAAATTTGGCAAAATTTTTGTTGCTTGTTTGTATGAAGACCAAATATATCCTGAATGGATTTCCGTACACTGGAGCAGATAGCAATCGGCCGTAGATCAAGCTGGGCATGAAAATGTCATCATGCATCTCATTGAAGGTTATTTGGGAAAAGGGAGAAACACAACCAGTTAACTATTTTAAACCCTTAAAATTGTGAACAATTGAAATCAAAATGCACAAGCCTTGTAGGAACACTGAGAAAAACAGCAGACCACCTACAGCAAAGTTGGGAAACCAACCTCTTCATTCCACGATATTGTTCAGAAAAGGCTCGGATATAACGCTTACTGCTTATCAGGGAAAGGAAAAATTTTTCTGTTATTAAGTTCTCTTCACTCTACTGTTGCCATTGATAATAATGAGAAGACACCAGAAACTGTAATAACCAGACTAAGTACGACATCGTAGACCAAATGGTACGCTTGTACACTACAAAATCGGGATCTTGTTGCTGGCCTATGTAAGTATTTTTTAATAGTTTAGACACATGTCTGCAGTAAATGCTTCGATTTTGTATGAAGGAAAACAGGAAAGTAGAAACTTTGCAGGCAAAATTTCATCCTGCAGCTTTGTGAAGAGCTTCGTACTCCATGAGACTTTCTAAAATTAACGCAGCAAATACTCAGATTTTGTCACAGGTAGTTATAAAAGACATCACCAATAAAAGATTGAACTGCAGAGTGTGGATATTTTGCATGAGAAACAACACAAAAAATAGCTGTGTGAATTGCAAAAAGGCAATACGCGGAAAATGCTCATCGAGAAGTAAAATGTGCTGATTGCTTCAATGACTGAATAAAATAAAATTATATAAAAAGCAGGTCGTGTGATAACCTTTAAATTTGAATATTAGTATATATTCTATTACTTATATTATCTATCATTTGAAACCTTAAATAAGCTGAATATAATGTAATACTCAATAAGAGCCAGGGGCCAAATTGGCCCCTTCTGTGTTTCTAGGTATAAGGCAACTTCCCATCTTTCTTGTGTTGATAAAAAATTTTTTCTGAAGACATTATCAATTGAAATCTCCTTGTTTTGCATATTGCGAGAAACTCAATAATGACAAAGAACTCTAAAACTAAAAATGCTTTGATTATTTTTAAATCAATTCCAATTTTAAGGATGACTAAATGATAAAGTTTGGTAATTTTACAATTACTCTTTTTAATTTAGGAAAACTTTACAAAATGTTCTTAGGATAATTTACTTTCAATTGCAATCAAGCAGTTGTTATTTAGTAATTTATACAAAAGTCTAAAATTGTCAATAACATTTATGGATATTAATTACATTAGCATATAACACTGAAGGTAAATAATCTGAACCAGCATTTGGAGTTAATATGTTAATAAAAGACATTATCAATCTTGATAATGAAAATGAATTGGAGTTTCAGTGTTCATTCTAAATCAACACGGAAACCTATTGTTGTGGCTTTCAGCTTATTTCCATGCCATACATATATTGAAAAAGCTGAAATTTTATGGGATTGATTTAATGCTTAACTTTTGAGTGATGCATTTCTTAAAACAAATTGCAATGTAACTGGTACTGGTCTCATGACACAAGGCAAGGGAGTGTATGATGGTGTTAGTTAATGTAAGCAATAGTAAAAGGAGTATAATCCACAATAGAATATGTCATCAGCATTCGACCAGGTTCACACAGAACCCATCAGTCTCAGAAATTGCTACTCACACAGAATGTATTCTGTTCCAACCTCTACTTATTTACATATTCAATATATTTATAAATTTGATGGATTACTGTCATTTGCTTCATATTTTGCGACTAAGAAATTTAAAGTGAGGTAAATACTTTTGTAAATTATTTTTCGGAAAAAATAAAAATTTCTAATACAGTTCATAATTGTATACAATAAAGTCAAAATGAAAAATTTGAATTAAGAGATAACTTACTGAGAAAACACACTCAAAATGTCACCTTCAGTTAAACCATATGCCAAGCCACCTATAAAAATCCAAGCACTCTCTTTGTATATATCATGCCATGATTTCTTATCTACAGTGCCTCTTTCAAGTTCAATTTGATTGAGCTTGGTAATGTTTTTGACATTCCTGAAAGAAAGTGTCAATATGAATTAATTTTTAAATAAACTGCAAAAATACCTAATTGATAAAATAAAACAAAAATTAAGGTTTTTTATCAGCATTTTTAGTACCGAATCTCAGAAAAATCTAAGATATAACAGAAAAATATATCACGAAAGTATTCAAGTCTTTAATAGAAAATGTTTGGTAAATGTTAAAGTAAAATATAACATTATTCAGTTTAAGCAGATTTATCACAAGCTCACCATACATACTGTTTTCCCCCTTATTCCTCAGCCATTTCATTATTTTAACAAAAATTCCAATTTTGTCCTATTTCTGATAAAAACTATAAATATACTTTTAGAAAATGGTCAATCATAAATTATTATTCATAACCTATTGTCATAGATCAATACCATGATTATACAATTTGTATAATCATAGTTGGTTGGGGTTTTTTTTGGTGCAAGAGCCATATTTGGCCATGATGCACCAGACACAAGATATACAAAATCAAGAAATAGGCATACACACCCACAATGAAAGTTTTACTGACACAGAAGAGAGAAATAACACCCAGGGAGGAAACATACCTGACAGGAATCGAACCTGCACCACTTACAACTGTTGTATTAACATGGAGTTGCATTAAAGTCTCCTTATGAAGAAAGCATTTTTGTATCTGAAAGATGGGCAGATTTTTTCTCAAATGAGTAAAAAGGCCTGAACTTTTATATAATTGTAGAGTTTATTTTTTATCTCCAGGAGCACATAACCTATTTAAAGTATATTTTCTGTTGTGAACAGTGTATGGTCAAAGTAGAAATCTAGATTAAATATTGAGACAATTAGGGCTGTTAGCTGTCAGAAAAAATTGTGTCATAGAGTGAGAAATTTTAAGATAAAGGGTTGAAACACCAAAATTTGCTGCGCAAGATTAACTTCATCGGAGAAATACAGGTAGGATCGTGGTTAAACCATGGTAAAAGTACTACGTCTACCTAAATTTTAGTATGGGTTCTGTCACTGAACAGCGGTATGCTCAATAGCTCATGTTTGAACATTTTTATCGTCCTACTTTTTCAAGAATATCGATTACAGCTCCGTCGTTTTAGCAATTCTAATGTTCAGTTTTTCTGAAGGAAATATGGCCAGTCTAAATAAACCTCATTACCAAGCAAATGAAGGATCTGTATTAACTATGGGATGGTTACATAGCACATTATTAAAACCATTCAGGAACTTCGGGTTATAAATTAAAAGATTGTTTCAGAGGACAGGTTACTCTAAACAAAATACCAAATACAGATGTGCGAAGAATAAATTTTAAAACAAATGAGAAGCAAACAAATGCTTGGCACCAAAATTAAAAAAATTATGCTTACGTGAGTGGATTCATTTCAGTAAAAAATTAATTTTTCAAGCTATTTCAAACACAACAGATTAACTCAACTCGCCTGAAGCTGAACACGAGTCTGAAAACAAAATAAGAGGATAGACAGAGGTTATGGTTATGGCGTTAAGCAGAGTAAAAGTTCGTAGCTATTTACTCTGGGGGGAGGGGGGTATTTCAATTAACGTCACACTGGAGCAACTCAACGGGCTATTGGTGACGGTCCGGGGCTATTTACTCTGGAGTTAAGAATATAAATTTCTCACCGCTCCGCATTAAGATTCCTTTGGAATTTTCTGCTCATGTAAAACAGTTTAAGATGTCATTTCTCCGAAAAAATTAATTGTAATGCAAATATGATTCTCTCAATCGTTAGGAAAAATCAAAACGTCACGAAACTGTTTCTTTGTAAGAATAGGAAGGAAACAACTAATCTCTATTTTTAGCAATGTTTATATTGTCTGTAAAGCAAAAGTACGATTTTAAATTTGATGTTTGGTTTCAAAGTTCATTTTAATAATACTGGCAATGATTTAATTGTTTTCTCTCCTCATTTAAACAAGACCTACTTACTGTTTTGTAATGCCTGTTTATGTAGAAGAGGAGGATATTAAAAAATATACCAAACCATGTTCAGGTGTCAGAGAAGATTTGATTTTATGTCTTAGGGCAACCGATTGCGTTAAAATAGTAAGATTTTTACTGTGAATACAATTCATTTTGCATTCATAATATATTGGGGCACATTAATTTTTCTTATGTACTAGGCTGTGTCTCAGATTATATGCTACTATGAGCACTTTAAAATTATAAGTTATTGCGTTTAACTGATTGTTGTGTAATCTTTTCGGTGGATTCTTTTCCAAAATGCATTGTTAAGATTTGTTTACAAATATTACCTTAAAAATTTTAAAACAGTTTATATTCCATTATATTTAATATTTTATGTGGAGGGGTGGAATTAAATATTCGATGCACTGAAAGTATTTCAAGATTCAGTTTGTTATTGTGTGGTGGAACCTACTGATCAATTTGTTTGAAATCTTCCAAAAATTGTCAGACTAAAAAATTTAAACGATTTTTGGAAGTTTTTAAAAGCAGTGACTCGAAAAGCAAATAAACTCAAATACACCAACGCTATATATTATCTATAAAATGTGAAAATTCATATTGTACTCATGATAAAATGTTTTCTCAAATTCACAAATATTTCTAGAAACACATTTTTTATCTTTTGTAAACACTTCACTTTTGATTATATAGTTATTCTATAGAAAATTGTATATTTATTAATTCACAAATGGTATTTTGATAAGTTGGTAACAACATTTTTAATATTATATCTTGATGTATTTAACACTTTCTAATTTCGTAAAAATCTGCTATGTATCTTATCAATGGAATTATTCAAAACAATTGTTTATGACATCTATTATTTTCAGGATAAGAAGACTCCCAAAGAATGTTTGTTATCTAATGATCCATCTGTGCCGCAACAATGTCATTCATTAAGAAATTTATTCTTTGAGTGTAAACGATCCCTGGTAATATTTTATACTTTTAACATTTCTAAGATTTTACATAAATTGGCATCTCATTTTTGGGTCAATAAATTAGAATTGTGTTTCTGAAATATTCATTTTGGTTCTTTTGTTGCATTAAAATCAAGTTGTATTTTAGTATGAAATCTCTTGACACTTCAACAAATTTTTGTGAAGTTTGTACAACTAGTACTGTAAACAGTAATTTACATACTAGGGTCATTCCACGCAAATTGGCTGTGGCTGACATATCACCGATTTTAATGAAAATCAGTTTTTAAATAGGTCACATAGTAATGACCAACTGCAAAATATTAGGTTTCAGAAATTTAAATTTTGTTAATTATTGACATTTAAAGTTCAAGGTCACACAAATTTAGATTTTCTGGCACTAAAAGTGGCCTGTTTGCGATCCTATATTTCAATAAGTTATTGACACAAATTTAAAATTTTTACATCTTTGCATTGTTCAGAAAAGGGTCTGTTGGGAAACGTCCGAATATAATTTAATGGCCCTCATTGCTGAATTTGAGTGGTCGACGAAAATGGAAATTTTGCCAATTTGTTACAAATTTAAAATTGCTCTGGGTATCTATAAATGGAAAGACAATATTAAAAAATTATTCTTAATAAAGAGCCTTTTCTAACAAATAGAGTGGCGTAATTTGGTGATTGTATTTACTCCTTTATAAAGGAAAAAACATTTAAAAGTAAAAATTATGGAAAAATACGATTTTTCAATTTTTTAAAATGCATATTTCACTGTGAGGGAAAGCTCCAAGAACATCAAAACTTTTCAACATAAAAGAGCAATATGTTTATTATATGTCCTGAAATTTTCATAATTGTAATTTGATTATTTTTGTCTCAGGAAAATTTTTAATTAGACATAAATTTTACTTTTTTATCGCAGCTGATAATGAGTTATAACCTCCGATAATATAAAAAATACGAAATAAGAATGAAATATAACTATTATTATGGTTCACGTGCAAAATTTTATGTTAAATTTCTTTTTAAAGTCTTATGCTTAATCCGAGGAGTGTTTCCATTAGTGAAATAATTAGGTGGAAAGTTAATTTTGTTAGAGAAGTCTTTTCAATTTGCTTTTTTCCTTTGGAAACGTAAATACTACTACTTGCGAATATTAAATGTGTTATTATTAGATTGAAAGTGAATTTGAAGACAAGTAACGGTTTCAAGTGTTTAAGCTTTTTTAATTATGATTTGATGTCCTGCTTTTAAAATTTCCTTCAAAAGTTCAAAATAATTTGGTACTTCATTGTTGATTTGGGGTTTCATTGTTTCCATTTCATTGCTGTCATTTGAAACGAGTAATATATATAGAATGGGAAGGAAATGCTATGATTAGCGCTAATGAACATTGCCATACTGATTGCGATACTGATGTAATGTGGTAACCCGTTGTAGAACATCCGCATAGTCATTTGGCGACCAAACTTTCAGACAGCAATTGATTAGAAGGGCAAGAACATGTTTTTTTCCTTTTTACTAATTTTGTTATTGTTGCTATGGGACTCGAAATACAATCCTTAATTATTTTTTACAAGTAATAGACATATTAAACTATATATTTCCAAAATATAGTTTTCGTCAGAGCTGTCCTTCATTTCATTTTGTGTGCCTATTTTAAGTGGAAAACCATCGTTTTATAATTTTCCTTTGCTGTTTGGAAGATGAAGGAAATAAAAGCCGACTTCCAAACTTCAGCAGTAGTTTTATCATACCTAGCACTGTATCTGGTATGAATTTCAATGATGCATTTGATTTCCTTTAGCCCATAGAAACCTTTTTAATTCTATCAAAATCGACTATTTTCCATTTTTTGCTATTATTTTTTAGCTCAAATATGATGTTTAAAATTGTTGTTTCCAAATAGATAAAAAGATAATTCTTTTTAGATTACAGAAATATGAAATATTGTTAAGTAGTTTTTGAGAAAGATCTTCAAACATGTAACATCAAGCGATTTCACAACTGCTCTTCAAAGTTGCAAGTCTTTAAAATGCCTGAAACTTCCAAAATATTTTGGATACCGTTATTTATGCATAAACTTAACCCCTGTAGCAAATTTCATGAAAATCCATCACCCTACGGCCACAGGTTTTTTCTGATTTTTGCTCATTTCAAATAGAATGACCCACTAGTAATTTTTATTGCTGCATTTAGAGTAATAAATTTCAGTATTGTTTAATAATTCATAGATAAATTGTTAAATGTTTGAAATAGTCTTGATGAACAAATGATATAGACAATTTCAACATCACTTGAATTCACTTTTGAATGAATGAAAATGAATTAGTATATTAATATACTTTGCTAAAAAGTACTAATGTAGTGACTTTATTTTTGAATATACATTAATATATCTTTTGATTTGCTGTTAAATCAGAACAGGTACCGCAATAATAAAAGTTGTGAAATCATGCTAGTCACCACTCTTTAATCCGGCACATTCTGTAATCCCGCAACGATTGAGCCACTCGCATTAGGATTTTTTCGGGGAGATTCGGGCATTTGTTGACCTTGACCGCTATGTCCTGCCACTGTGCTGCCCGCATTTTTAGTTCTCTCAAGCGTTTATCATGACTCAGTTTTCATTTCAATAAGCGTTTCCTGTTTTCTAGCAGGTTACGTATAGGGATGTTAGGCGAATCACAGAACTGCTACTCAATCACCGATACTTTTGTATCACAGTTCTTACCTGTTACTGGAATATCAAAATGACAGTGATTAAGTGTATTGGTGATTTGGTAACAGTGATTGAGCTGATATCGCTTAGCTGATACCTAAGCTGATCCCTTGGCTGATATCGATACTACGACTGCGACCGGGATCTGTGATTCGGTATCAGTGAAAACTGTGACTGAGTATCGATGATTTGGTAGGGGTGACAGCTGGTTTATCAGTGATTCCCTTGATGGAGTGTGGGGCTCTGTGATGGATTCGGGTTTCTCTAGAGGATTAGGATTTTCAACCAGATGCTAAAGGAGGCTTTTATGACACAAAGTCCAGAAGAAAGCGTTTTTCAAAATTCGCTATTTTAAATGACAAATTATTGTTTACAACTTTCTCTGATTATTCAGTTGTATTTTTATAAAGAACACATGAACTAGAAATTTTTGGTTTTGTTCAATCAAAAATTTTCTTTTCAACCTCTTGTAAATTGTTTTTAAATCTATAAAAAATGAATTATGTGTGTAAAAGTAGGTGCTTCTGAAAGACTATAAATTGAATGAGTCTAAATCAGGAGATGATTATTTGATTTCGCTAGCGAATAGAATAAGAACATGGCTGCATGCTGATTTTTTTTACACTGAGAAATTTCTTTTATTCTGTAAGATAATTTCACACTCTTCAGTTATACCTACATACAGTGTCGCTTTAGAATTCAAAGATGAATTATGGGTATTAACAAAGGGAAGAAAGAGTTTTAAAAGTGTGTGAAAGTAATGTGATTGAAATGCAATTATAATAATTTTAAAAATTCGTCATTTTTCATATGAACAAAATATGCTTTCCATGGTAACATAATTATTTAAGAGAGCTCTAATCAGGGATGTAACTAGGGGGCAGATGGGGCATGTGCCCCGGGCGCCTGATTGGGGGTGCTAAACTGGCCGAGTATTTTTTTACTATAAATATTTATGTATGGTAAAAAATGAAGAGAGGGGCACCAAGGTGAGTTCTTGCCATGGGTGGAAACTAGCCTAGTTAAGTCCCTGGCTCTAATGAGCAATTTACTCTCTCACTTGTCCCATTTACACTCTGAATCTGAATCTGCGTTTTGTCATTTATTTTTTGAATACATAATTTTTACTGTGCATTTCTTCATCTAAAGAGTTTCTGCCTTCTTTAAGTTCATCTCTTAAGACAAAGCAGTTTCAATGGAAGGATCCAACACAATGATGTTTATAGCAGTAATGAATGCATTCTGAAATATTGTAATGCAAGTACAAAAAAGTGTGACTGAATGTTTGATTTTAAAGCGTATAATTTGTTTCTATTATAAAATTGATTCTCTGGAATTCCTTGTCAGACTGTTTTTTAAAAAATATAAATGTTACTCGTTAGAATATTTCCTGTTTGTTTTAGAAATAAATATATACTTTCACTCAGCTTATCAATTTTGGAGTACTAAAGAGAATCTCTCCCTCCACTGTCTTCAAGATTGATCCTGAACCGTCGCCATTAGCCCGTTGTGTTGCCCCAGTGTGATGTAAATTAACTACCTACCCTCCACATTTTAATTAATAGTTTATAAAAGTTGTATGATTTATGAATTAAACTATGGGACAGAAAATGTTGAAACAAGTCAAAAGTTACTGGATTGTTCCCAGTAGGGTTTGACTTGTTTATAACAATTTGGAAAATATAAAAAAACGGAAAGTAACTTGAGAATAAGTGGGAAACAAGATACGAAAAGTAGGTAGTAGTTGGATACGATTTGAAACCACTTCCGAAGCTGTCTGCATAAATCGAAGCTCAACCGAGTAGAGTACTGTCACTGGTTCAAGATATTTTTTTGTTTTGTTCCCAAGCTTGATATTTTTCTCACGATACTAACAGAATCCTGGAACTTGTTGTAATTGATATTTAACTATCAGAACACACAAGTTAGGATCATTTGTAGGAGAGCAATCAATCACTCTGTAGGGGTGACAAGTTAAAGCTCCTCTAAACAGGGGAATCAGTGTTTTCTACACGATTCACACCTCTTAGGGTTTGTAATTAAAGATCTACATTTTACAATTGCTCAAAAATCAATACTTGAAAAGTGTATTGATTCACAAATGAGACTATGAGAATATATCAGTTACTTAAACTACAATTTCAAAATCTAAAACATTCCAGTTTCTATTCATTATCATTTGTAGGGGTTTTGGAAGAACCAAAAGTATGAAAATTTTGTTAAATCTAGTAAATTTACTCTTTTTATTTATGCATTATTCGTAATTTCTTTAATAAATTGAATAAACACCTCCACAATGAGGCTAATGTAAAAGTTGCCATAATATTTTATTCACTAATTTCCATTTATGTATATTTTCAGATATTTCCTTAGTTCATTACCACAGATTAAAAGATATGCGTAGCTATTTACTCTGTGGTTTCATGTTTCTCTTTTTAATTAATTTGTGCATGGACATGGCGACAAACATATTTACTACAAATGGCCGACGAGACCTTTTGATAAAAAATACATTTTGACGGAATTGCAAAAACCTTTTGAGGGTGGCAAAATACCATTTTTATCTTTTTACTATTTCATTTATTTTTTCAATAACTGCTGGGGACAGGAAGACGGGTACAGATATAATGGATTCCACTGTTATGAATGATGACGTCATAGCGTGTGTAAGCCCTAATAAAATGGAGAATTTGGATAGTATTTGTTTTCGTTAACCTATATTGTACACCCAGCATCAAATCGAAAAACTATAAAAGGACGTGTTACTAGAACAGGTGTGCCAAAACCGTATTTGTTTGCAATATTCATAAGAATGTGATTGACCCTGGTGTTTGAAGGTTGATGTATTAAGTTTAAATATTAAAAGTAGGATTTAAAAAGTCTCAAAACAGGAAAATATTGTGGTTAAATAAACATTTTTCATGATGTTCCAACAAAATAGAAAATGTTTCTTTTCAAATTTTACTTTTACTGGGAATTATTTTAGTCGCTTTTGCTAGAAATTAGATTATAGCAATTGCATCGTTAGGTTCTTTTTCCATGAGAGAGTGTTCATAAATTAAATTTTGAAATCTTCTCTTCTGTTTATAAAAGAGTACCCTTTTCCATTTTAACTGGTACTAATGAGCTCTCTGCATAACAATGAGAGAAGTATATCCTTAAATATTTCTATCAATGTTATAAATTGAGTCCTATCCAATTCTGTGACTTGGAAAAAAAAAAGTGAGAAATATATCGTTCTTTTTTTCATCAACTCCACATTTTCATACTCATAATTCAGAAACGGCTGGGTTAAATGACTTGAAATATGGCATTCAAAGTTAAATTTTGATATAAATTCTAAATTTTACACAAAAATTGGGTGTTTGTAGGCAATTTAATATGAAGACAATCTACAAATTTTATGCATGAATTGATAAAAGTGAGAAAACAATATTAAGTTTGGCAAAAGAAAATAGTTAACTTTAGATTTGAGTGTAATAAATACAAATGGATTCGGATGCTACCAGAGATTTAGAAAAATTACTTAATGTTTTGCAACAGTTGCTCCTTGTGTGTGAATATTTCAGTACCTCCAGATTATCAAATACATATAAGGAAATTGTCTTGTTACGCATACGGTGAAAAGGATTTTTTCTTCAACTAACCAATGTTTTAGATAAGAGTAATTAATTTAAATGCTTTTTAAGAGAAAAATATAGGTATGCTAATTATTTATTTAATAATTAAAATTCAATAATTTACATTCAATTAGAAGCAAATACATCAAGTATTCTAATGCATATCTCTTGATTTTAATGTTTGATTAATTATAAAATTTAATTTAATTTATATGAAATAAAAATATCGATACATTTTAATTAACCCTAGCCATTAAACCCTAACATCCAATCCTACCTGCAATCACAGACCCAGCCGAAGATCTAACCGAACTGGAATCTGAAGATGACTAATTTTGTTTCATTTTTTCACCTGTCGACAAATTTTTGTATATTTAGCACCTGTTTACGATTAATAATTTTTATGGTTTCTTAAACATTTTTTTTACTTTTATCTTATGCTCATATTGCTAGTGGTTTTTTAAAATTATTTTAGTACTAATGAGACACTATACTTTTCCAATATATTTATCGATTATTCTATCTATTAGGAGTTATATTTTTCTTTGAAATTCGTACATTAAACTGTTTAAACCTTCCCTTATATTGTTCCTTCAACCCTAGAATACCGACTGGCAATAAACTCTTGGAAGCAAAGGGGTGCAAGTACATGATTGCTTGAAATAAGCCAATAATAATCTTCAGGTAAACAAGCATGGAATAAATCAAGATGAAAGACAGGAAAGAACAAGGTTTGAGTGCTCTAAAAATGTTATGGTTGTTCTGTTTATAAGTGTTTCTCGGAATTTTCAAGATCACTTCAACTTTGAAGCTCGTTTTCTCAAGTCAGTTTTTTCACTTGCATCCCTCTGCTTCTGACCCCTCATGTATATTTTATTACTTTTTCAATCATACTAAATTGAATTTTTAAATAATTTCAGTGCTTTTTCAAATTTTTCAGTTAGATACCAGGCAGAGATTTCGTGGTCGTAAAGGATATTGATAGAGCAATGATGAAAGCTTTATGTAGTCCTGAAAAGATAGTTAAAAATATGTTTGTATGATTCTTTTAATGGCACTCTTTGGAAAAAATGTAATAAAATCTGTGAAATGAAAAAACTGTGGCTCCTAAAATTGAGAACACACCATGGAGAAATTTCTTTGAAAGCCCAAAACTTGGTAGTAAATAATTTTAACTTAATTTTATAGGAATGGTAAAATACACATTAAAAATATATTATGCTAGAAAACAATTCCAGATTCATTATACTTTTAAAGATAGATTATAAATGTCAATTTTACAGAATTCTGTCACAAAATTGAGTATACATCCAGTCGTTTTCGTACGGAAACACAAAAAAAGTTAAATAAATTTTTGTTGCTCATATTTTTGCATGTAGAACTTTTAAACTTAGGGGCTCTGAATTTCTAAGAATTTGTTTTTCTGAATATTTTTGCCCATTTCTCAGAATCACTTGTACTCCGAATATCGTAATTTTTTACCACTTCTTCCTACTAGGACCAGAAACTTTTAATCCTATTGAGGTCTTGAGATCAAGGAGATATAGTTTCTGTTTAAGGTGATACAAAACTTTAACAAGTTTTGCTCTGTACCTCTTCATATTCTATCTATAGACACAAAAATTTGATAATATATTCTAATTTTGAGCACTTTAAAAAAAATTCAATAAAGTTGATATTTCACTCTTCCATGATTTCATCAACGAAAACTAAATTTCTAACTCCAGCTAGCTTACAACCTCTACAAGCACCAAAACACATCCATGCCTGGGAGTGAGTGGCTACAGTGTGCCGAGGAAGTGGTTCACTTTTAGGGTTGATAAGCCTATCATTAGCTATCACTGAGAAATTGAATTTGCTTAGCTAAAAACTTATATTTTCGAGATAACCAATGATGTTTATCAGAACCTTATATAAAGTGAACCACCTCGTTAACATACTGTACCCACTTGCTAGCATGGATGTTTCGGTGCTTGTATGCCAAAGGAGATTGAAAATTCAGTTCTTGCTAATGAAATCATGAAAAAGTAAAATATTTAACTCTTGAAGAACGAATTTTTCAAGTACTCATAATTTGGATTTCATCAAATTTTTGTGCCTATAATGTGTCCAGAGTGAACAGCAATACTAGTTAATTTCTGCACCAACTTTAAACAAACTGCACACCACACTTTAATCTCAGGACCTCAATGAGATTAAAAATTTGTGGTTCTAAGTAGGAAGTGGTTAAAAATCGCAATATTTTTTCAGAGCACAGAACATGAACTATGAGAGATTAGGAAAAATGGGATTCTATGGGACAAACGTTTAAAAAACAATACAAATTATTGTTAATTCAGTGCCTCTTGATTAAGAAGTTTTACATGCAAAAATATGTGCAACAAAAATTTCACTTTATTGTTTCTACAAAAACAATTGTATGTATACTCAATTTTGTGACAGAATTCTGTAAATTTGGCATTTAAAACCCATCTTTGAAAACAGTGAATCTGAAATTGTTTTTAGCCTAACATAATTCTCAATGTGTACTTGATCATTCCTATTATTTACTTCATATTTTGGGGCTTTCATACTCAATTTTGTTAGCCATGGTATTTGCAAGTGTATGAATTTACCAAACGTATACGCATATGTAAACTAAATTTACATATTATGTGTATACATTTTCATATTGTTTGGTATTTAATTAGTCAAATATATTTGGAGTTTTTGTGCTTACCATTTAATAACATATCAATACTGTTTTAAAATGTCTGTTTACTTCTAATGTATATAGAAGCAAAGTTTAAAGCTACTATTTAAGATAATTTTAAAATATTTAGTTAATAGAAGCTAGTTAAATTATTGAATACAGCATATAGTACATTAAGGAAATTTATGAAACTAAGTTGTATAAATAAGTTTAATCTTTGTAAATGAAGTATGTTTGTGAGCATTGAAGTCAACTATCATGAACTTACAAGTTAGGATACATGTCACTGCTTGAATAAATCATGGGATATTAATTGAAAATTTTAGTCATCATGGACGTACAATATGCAATATATATGTTAAGTGTTTCACAAATCGATAAACATTTCAAAATTTTATCAATCTCAGAAATTGGGAAGTGGTTTTGTGTGAAAAGGGAACAGGAATGAGGGGAATATTATGCTATCAAAAAATGTTCAAATTTTCACACAAGAGCCATCCATGATTGCCAGAATAGCACTGAAAACTTTTATGCTGGAAAAAAACTTGCACATCACAACAGTAATTCAAATATTTTCATGAGGTACAAGATTGCTGTTTAACAGTTTGAGTCTTTTTGAAAACCTGTATTCAGTACTGAATGCTTGACAGCATGATCCACTCTAATGTCCAAACATTTACTAAGCAGATGTTTTATACTTTATCAATACATTTCCAGTACCTTCCCTCATACTATTTCTGTCGACATTCATATTCTGAATGTTCAAAATCTATTGGCATTCTACTAAAAAACCCTTTGAATTCCACCTTTCCACACGAGAAAAAGGAGGCACATTTTTGTCCCTCCCCAGAAAGTCTGCATTCAATATTGGTTGGTTTTCTTAATGGTGCAAGGGCCAGATCTGGCCAAGCACTGTTAATTTTAGAACATTCTCTGCTATTTAATTGACACTTTGCATGTAATTGGCTACAAAAACTAAATCTAGCTTCAGAAATTGCAAATCAGGTAGATTTATTGAAAGTTTCTTAAAAATAGCTATACACCCAAGAGAGACACATCTGTAAACAATGATTTAATTTAAGAAAATTATTTTGATATTGTTTTCGTTTGAAAAAAGTTCTATCCCTAATTGCTTGAAATTTAAAAACAATCTGTTAAAATCACGTAAACTTTAGTTAACTCACACATAAAACTTAATCTACAGTAAATTGATACAAGTATTTTAATTCTATATGGTCAGGGTCTGTGAAAAAAGTCTGATAAACAGTATCAACATATTAGTTTTATTTTGTTACACTAATGTTTCAAAATGTAGTTTCAATACAAGTTTAAATTTTTATTGGAAATTGGATTCAAAGAAATAAACTTTCCATGGCAATTTATTTTCGTATATAATCCATATAAAAGTGTCTTAAAAATAGAATTTCCACTTGAGTTTATTCAAGGGCTGTGATTAAACTTAGTGTAAAATATTTTCCAAAACAGATTGAGAATATTTTATTTTTAATTCATCACCTGTCAATTAAAAATATTTTTGAATTATCCGTCATTTATTCAAAGATATCTAAAATGTAAAAATGTTATTTTTAGTTTCTCAATGCAAACTTAATTTAAATTAGTAGTATCTATTAAAAAGATGCTATTGTCAGGGAAATGTGTTCTCTAGTATTTTAGAAATGAAATGCACACACACTCAGCTTTAACAACTTTTATTAAAACTTGTAGAAACAAATTTTACAATAAATATTTTAACTAACAATTTTTTAAATGTTTTATAGATATAAATTTTAAGTAACACCATTTATGTGTTTCACTTGTTTTAGACAAAATAGAGTAACGCAGAACTAATTTTATGCAAGCAGACAGTGTTGCATGACATACTTAGAGAACACATGAATGTGTTTCTTATGCAGTGTTTTCTGATTCTTGACCCAGTATTTGAATTCTTGCTAAGTTGCTTTGATAAGATCATGTGAGATGGCAACAATTTAACCCAGACCATGGTCTTCAAAAAATCCTTGCGGTGTCTCCTCCTACATAAGTGTAAATTGACCAATGAAATTAGTATGTTCTATGCAGTAAAAAGTGCTTTGTGCTAATAATTTATGAAATAAGTAAATGTATATAATCATATTATCATTTTTGTGAAGAAAATGAAAAGTTGGTTAATTGCAATAAGTGTTATATATTCAATTATTCAAAAAGCTTACTTTTAAAAAGCTTTTATTCACATTAATATTAAATGACTAGCATAAATATACAGAGAAAAATCAATGCATTAAAAATGAGATACAAATGGATTCACAGGGATACATCCATAGATAGAACCATACAATATAAAAATTAAGTTAACATGCCATAACTGGAAGAAATTTAATAACTCATTTTTTTAAAGAATTCATGGTATTGATAAAATTGTTTCAACTACAGTTTTCTATACAGAAAAAATGAAATATTCTGTTACATAAATTATTTTTTAAAGGTTTTGTTCACTAAATTTGATGCAATTTTAAATAAATATTTTCTGTTATATAATACTTACGACTAAAATAGAAACTAATTTACAATTTCCTTGCATAGATGTATTTACATTGTGCGAACGTTTTTCGATTGTTTATTTGTGAAAATATTAGTTTTACTTTTCAGCATTACTTTAAAATTTCACTCATTTTCTGTAGGGAAATGTTTAGTGCAAAATATCAAATTAGTTTCTATTCAAGCCATACACACACATACAATATATTACAATTCTTGTTCAGTAGTTTCTAGTTATGAAATTAAAAATAAAAAATATTTTAAATCTGAATTAACATCAGCTAAAACATATAGAATAAACTTAAGTTTTTGTATAACTTACGCTATTTAGCATTATAAAAATTTTTTTAAAGTTTTTAATAAATGGAAAAAAATTCCCACATTCAATACTCCTTATAAAATTTTAAGATCATTTTTATTTTTAAGATTCTAAACTCTATCACAACTCAAGGGGCACTACATTTTTACAATGTATCTCTTAAGTTGTTTTAGGTGATTAAACTGACAAAAAAAATCAATGTGTAAAAATTTGGATGATTACATTTGAAAGAATATAAAAATCAACTTATAAGTTCACTTTCTAGAAAGTAAAATTTTATACTTCATGGTATATCGTACACAGAATTTGGAGCGAATGACATTTAAAAGCTCGCTAATTGAATATTATCTTTATAATACTGTGTTATACATGCAAACAAATGTAGTTTTGTAGGACCTAGCACCTATATTTTAATAATGGAAGCACACTGTAAAATGTTTTAGAACAATACCATGAAATCATCACATATAAAACATTTCTTTCAATGAATACATATATAAATAACTAGAAATATTTGATTTAATCTAAGTAGAATACATACAAAATATAATTTACACATACAGTAAAATATTTTAACCACTTTCTTTGGAAATGTAAAGCATATATGCATTTTCTCCTTTACAGTTTACTCTTAAACCCCTTAGTTAGACCACCCATTCAATCCTTTTGTATTCAAAAATAATTCTGATATGGAGGGACACACACAGCTAAATTCTATAATTCAAATACTGATATCTTTTCTTTAGTTCAGTTGCAAGCACTTTTAATATTAATGTACTTTCTTTAGTGATACTTATTTTAGATTTGAAGGATTAAAGTTATGACCTATATCTCCTACTGTAATGAGAGTCAGTGGTAATCAAACTAAACAGAATTTTTTTCCAATTACATCAAGAACAGGTAGCAATTAAAAATTGTGTTCAGATTTCAATTAGTATATACAAATCGACTAGAGGTGATATTGTATGCTATATTTTAGCACACATCGCCACATACCCTTTACTGACCTCATATCTTTCTTTGGGAAAAATAAATTAAAAAGAGCAACTTTTAAATGGGAGAATATTTTCTTTTTGTCAAGTTTCATTAAGATTTTTATTTAAGAAAAATTTCCCAGTGTGCATCTTTTCTTGGAATTCAGGTGGCTATTTCAAAGAGGTTTCACTGTAGACACATTACAACATGCTCATACACAAAAAATTCAATCACAAATGGGATCAGAAGATACATAATATTAGTTACTTCCTAAATGCTAACATGTATATCATTGTTTTAACTTTTACTCTTTCTTTCACATTCACAAAATTGACAGACAAAAACGGACCACGTGCTTTCTTTTCAATAAAATGACACATAGAATTAAACATATAATAGTGACTTAAGACCTTTACTATCTAACTTTAATATTATGAAAAACTTTGGGTGGATTAATTTCCATGGCAGTCCCAAGCACCACATTTTGAAAATAACAACTAAGCACGCTTCACACCAAAGCTCAGATATCTCATAACATTGAGATTAAAAATACTAGTATACAAGGGCAAAAATACATCCACTCTTGTAATAGCTGAATAAGTGAATAGATTGTTAAAATACTTCTGGTATCAAGTATTATTGCAAGATTTAGCTGACAGAAATAAATGTTGTAACTTGTCTCAACCAAACTTTCTTGGAATTTAAATTTTTTCAAAAGCGACACATTATGTCCCATTTAAATTACGTAGTACTTATTTTTTCATTTTTTCCAAAATCATGCAACATAGGCATTGCAAATTTGTCTATTATAAAGTTAATATTTTCAATGTAGAAATAATTCCTAGATACAATTTAATTTTAAAGATTTTGATTTTGTATACCTTGAAATAAGTTTTGTAAGAGCAGCACCCAAACTTTCAATATCATGCATGATACAGAACTACTGTATAAAGAACTTGAAGAAAAAACACTTAAATCTGAAAATGTAAATGGTAGGATAGGGAAAATATTTATATTTTTTGGTGCACATTGGGCCAAAGAGCATGTGATTGCATCTGACAAAGCTAAAGCACAAATATATAATATAGTCAAGGTTTAGTTTGTAATTCTATGGGGATTTTTTTCAACATGAGATCTCTGCAATATAAAATAATAAAAATACAGGAATAAAATCAAAAGTATGCAGCATACATTTGAGGAACAACATACAATTGATTTCTAAATATATGCTATAAAATATGAATAAAATTTATAAGGGACATACAATCATATGACGATTTATTCACATACGAATTTATGTTAAAACAGGTGATAGCATTTTAACAATTTTATGTTATATTAGTGTTACCCATAAATTAAGGCTTTTAAGCAAAATCCACTAAATATAAATTTTCAAAATCATTTCCAAAACTCAAAAAGTATTTTTATTTCTTTGCTAAGCTAAATAAACAGAATGCATAACGCAAAGAATTTCAAAAGAATTTGGTCTATACATGTACTATCTAGATAATCTGTTTAGGAATTGATTCAAAATTTATCAATTAAGATAGGGAATTAGAAAGCAACAATTATCAGTTATACTTATGAAATCCGGTACTTACGTATTAACCGGATGCCATTGGCGAATATCAGCCAAGTTTTGTTTCGGGCAGAAAATGTTTAGCAATTGCCCTTAGGATGGCATCAAACATATCATTATAAACTGCGAGTAGGGACTCGAGGTGGTAGCAAGATGTTCCTCAATGTTTTTTATTTCGCCATTTTGCACTTCCCCAGATGCGTTCTATATTCTGTGTGCGTGCCAGTTTCAGAATCAATGAAATCGTATTCGTGGTTCACTTAGCAGTGAATATAACCCGATTGTTCCAGTTCTTCCGTCTTATACCCCTTTCAACAGTCGGAAAAAATGGTCGATCCATCTTTAAAGTTTTTTATTTTGTTCATTAATGTGGTAGCACTACAATTGGGGACCATAACAAGAAATTTTTCGCGACAAATGCCCCCAAATTTCCATTGGGATGGGAATATTCTTCCAGCATTATTTCATAATGATCAAGCGCTATGTAAAAATTTACTTCAACGTAAAAATAGAACACGAGTATCTAATGCAACTACGAACCGAACACTGAACTGCGGTTCTAAAAAAAGTTTTGTAAAACAATCAGAATTAATGAAATTAATTCTGTAAAGGTATTTGTGGTTCACTTGGCAGTGAATATAACCAGATTGTTCTTCCGTCTTATACCCATTCCAACAGATTTGGCGATTAATCGCTGGCATGCGGTTAATACGTAAGTACCTGAAATCCAAGTATACCTTTAAGTGGTTATTAAACTAAGTTATTTGGCGCAGTTAAGCACTTTTTGATGTGTCCAATATTAGGTCAATTATAATTTATTTGGGGTGGTGAAAAAACAATTTACTCTTGGTGCAGTTTTTCTTAACAATTGATGCATATAAATATCTGTTATCCCTTTTAGGTATAAAAAACAAAGAATATGAAATTTAAACAAAATATTAATATTCAGAGGTAGCTCAAGATCCCCAAAGTTTCTTGTGTTTTAGCAATGGACTACACATAACAATTAGAAAAACAATTAATATAAAAGCATTGAGGACAAAACTTATGTCAACAAAGTTCTTATAACTGATTCAGAAGTGAATAATATATATTTATAACACAAGGCATTGGAAACAATGTCAAAAGAAAAGATTAAACTTTTAAATTCAAATTTCTATAAAGATGCTGTATGATTCATTATAAAATATGCTCATAATTTATGTAAACAAAAATCAGTGCTTAATGTTTTAATTTCGATTAATCTATCCTTCAATAAGTTTTTCATACTTAGTTTCTATTTTAGTCAGTTTGAAATATATAGGAACTTAATAAACTAAATTAGAATACAACTATAATATAAGCATGACAAAAATACTTAGATTTCAAAGCAATTAAACTACATTGACACTATTTTTCTAATTAGACATTCAATTAGTGATGAAAAAATGTTATGTAGTTGTTGAATATACTATTGTTTCACTATATAAAAATAGGTAATCGAACTTATTTGGAATGAAAAAATGCACTTTCATGATGCGCAAAAGTGTAGCAATAAAATAATTAAAAAACTAACTTTTTGTACTTATTGAACTCGAAAGGTAAAGCGATGTAAGTAATATAATGCAAATCTTATGAAAATGGATAACATTTTCAATAAAATTGACTGTACTTAGATTATCATACAAAATAAACTGAGCAACGCACAGAAAATTATTTCATTTTTAAAAATATAATAAATAAGGAATTTTTGATTTCACAAAATGAATAGTAAGTAGAAGAAATTTAAGGTCAAGTCATTTTTTACCTCTCAATAACAATATTTACTAAATTATCTAAAACAATCTAGCAACATTTCTCTGTATATAAAACAAAAAAGTATATGTATGTACATATAAAAAGTTGGTCAAAAGTATAAAATAAATCGATCAGTAAAAACAAACTTTCAATGGAATAAATTTGATTACATGTACAAAATGTTTCAAAATTTTCTGTACAAATTTTAAGGGAAAGTAGAGAACACAAAATTAAACCATATTTCAGAGTGATGTACATAAACAAGCACCCCAGCTAGAAAGAATTGTTCAAAAGCATGACTGTTAACCAGTTTGGCCATTGTCATTTAAGACAGATTTCGTATTGATAGTATTCGCATCATTTCACGAATCCTCAGATAGCTCACTTGCACCTAGCATATGGGGCAGCTAATGGAAAAGGATGAGCTGTTGGGAGATAGTATCACAGAACTCCAACAAATTTGCAGAATCAACAACCTTTGGCACATTTGCATCAGACTTGATGTCAAACCTGAACATTACAAGAAATTTTGAAAATTGTAAAATTAAACTACTACTTTCAAACTACAATTAGAGAAAACTAAAATATTGTTCATATACTAGGTGTCTTTCGTTTCTACACTACCAGATAGCACTTGCAGACATGCATCCTTGTGTGAATATGCTTAATCTTGTATTCTCTATATCTCCCTTAAGTTTGCACAGGAACTTTTGAAACACCCTTTGTATTTAACAATAAATATTCAAAATTATTAAATGAACAAAGAAAACTGAAATAGCTAGAAATATGAGATAAATTCATCTAAAAATACTTCCTGTTTAGATTTTCCTTTTAACAATGAAAAATAAAATGCATAGAAATAATATTTAAAAATACATGTCGAGACAGCATGACATAATTAAATATGGAAAATTAAGTGAATTAATAAAAATGTATTTAAAGATTAAATCTTGCAAATTAGACTAATCCAAACTCCTTGAGAGCACCTTCCACAGCTTCATCCTGTTTTTGTTTAGCAAGCAAAAGAAAAAGTGCAAAAATATCCAATTATTTATTCTGTATAATTTAAGTTATTTTAAAATCTTATTTATAGCATGAATAACAAGTGATGATGAACATTAATTTACCTCATATTGCTTACAAATTAAAGGAACTCTTAATCATTTTTCATTCTATTACATTTTAAACAGACGAATAAATTTCTTGATGTTAATCTACTATCTTATAAGCATGAAAAGCCAGAAATATAAAGAACAACCAATTAGGGTGAAAATATTTCAACAAAATATATTTACCTTCCCTATTAACAGCAGAAAATCTTTTTAAAATTTGAAATATTTGATAAAGATTAGGTGGTTTGTAAGAATCAAACATGAACTTGAATAAATAAATCAAAACATTTATAAAACTTATTGAGTTTTAGGATTGTAAAAAATGTAACATTACACTTATTACCAAATTATTGTCAGAGAGGAAAATATAAGTATAGATTACTACAAATAGAATGATAAAGTTTGTGTTCAAATCAAAAATCAGCACTCCTTGGAATTGTATTTTATGGAAAAATTATGTTTCTAATAAATGCAAGTCCTAAATGGACAGCAAATTTATGCTAAACATTTTTTACTCCCCCTATATATAAAGATGCATAAATTAATTTATTTCATTGTATTACGAATTGGAACAATTAGTTGAGAAGGTCAAACTGTGCCAATACAACATATTTATAAAGATACATATTGGAAGTTAAATGAGAAAATTAAAGTCAAAACTTTAACATAAATATAAAATACAAATTAAAATTATCTTTGAGGGGAAATAATATTGGATCCGATTTTACTTGCTTCAAAAAGATGCTCTCATTTTATTACAAATTTTAGCGTATTTGTGAAGTAATGAGAATTTCTACAAGAATTTATGCCATAAACAGTTTTACAAAGCATTAGCAATATTAACCAGAATTGCCCAGGATAAATTAATTGGTTAGATTGGAAATTATCATGATTTTTTCTTACTATCAAATGTAAATATCATTTTAGTTTCTGCAAAATAATTTATATTACATCTATCAATCTTTATAGAATGGATCCAGAATTAACAGTTAATGCAAATACATACACATGTTGTATCCACCAATATAATCTCTGTACCCCATATATTTCAGAATTCCATCACCAGCATTCTAATAGATGAATCGCAAAATAATTTGATATACTTATGATTCCTTTCTTTAAAAGCAGGCATTTTTGTTATGCAAAATTCAATTCTCGATACAAAAAATAAATAAAAAGTTGGGATTCAAAATAAACATTTAATTTATTAAAATTCTATTTAATACATGACAGATTAAAGAAAAGCTAGTATATATATATATTAAAAAATTTGGTGGTCAAATTAAAATCACCATTTTTATAAAAGAAAACACTACTTTTATCCTATGTTTTGCTGATATATATAGCTTCAACAAGATGGCAACCTATCACTACAGCAAAAGAATTTTAAATCTTAAAAACCATAACTTGAATTCTTTTAACGTTAATACTCTTAGATACAACACAGTTTTTTGCACAATTTGGTGACAAGCTGCAAACATTCACCAAGATCCATGAAGGGGTGTTTGAAATAATTTCTAAAATTAGCCTGGGTCTAACATAAGTATAAAAAATATTACTTTAAATCATTAACATGAAAAAAAAATTTAATATATATAATTTCAGACAATTGAGTTACATTATATTGGAATTCCGGAGTCTCGAACACAATAAAAAGTTGTGGCAACTCTTGAAAAGAAGATCATTGATTTGCACTAGCTAAATAAAAGAAATGCACACACAGACAAGCTTATCTGTGTAGTATACACAATCTTAGAATCTTTGGAAACCATATTCAATAAACATTTTGTATCTCCAGAGTATACTTCTTGAGGATGATCATAGTTAAAGTTACCTTATTTAGAGCTCTTTCTAGATTTAACTAATAACAATGGCAACAAAATTTGTATAGTACTTGAGATAGGGAGGATTCCATGAAATAAACGTTACTTCCAAAAACTTCTAATAGGTAAATATACAAGGTACAATAGAAAATACATGAAAAAACCCGCAGATTTACTAGCTACATATTGGATATGTATGATAGTTCTCAAGACTTGAGCAATGTGAAAAATGCTGCTCAATCTGTTCCTCGTTATGAAAATGTTAATATTTGTATGCAATGAACAGCCTACTCTAACTGATCTTGTGTGATGCTTTTCAATCAGTGTGAAACTGCCATCAAACAAAAAGATTTTCCTGATAAGTTGGAAGAAACTATTTCTCAGAGGGAATTCTTAGGTAATTTATTAGCATGGAACATGATCTCTAACATTGTATGAATCTGTAGTGCAAGTAGCATGGTTTTGAATAGCATAGAGGTAAAAGTTAGTTGAGAGGCTAATTTGTGAGAATTTTTTTTTAAATGACACCATAAACTTTTTATTGACTATAACTTCATAAATCACAAGTAAAAGAACACATATGACTGCATTTGGCAATTAAAAGGGACATAATTTGCAGCATTTAATGTCTCTTGAAAAGATAACATTACTAATTGAAGATAACATTATTAACTGAAATAGTAAAGGGATTGCAAACTTACTTTGTGAAGCTTCACAAAGTAAAATAAGTGATGCTTTATAAGTTAAAGATAAAATAGAAAAAACAATAAAATAAGAGAAATAAATACAACAAATCTGTTAAGAGGTAGAGTATCTTTAAGTAAAGTTTTATAGCCTGTATAAGAATTTTAGTGGTAATTTATCACTAAATTGTAATTTGTTAAAAAACTGACAATAATATTTACTCTAGCTATCCCTAGAGTAAATAAACTATCCTACCCAAGTTTGGTCTGACTTATTTGATGAGATCAACAGTAATATGATCAGGGCCTGTATTTTGTTGAAATGCCATCTTTTGTTAGAACTTTTGACAAAGCCTGTATATATAAGTTTTGTTTGCAATCTCCCGATACTAGAAATGCAGTTTTTCGGTCATTTTTCAGTATTTTTGATTCTTAGGTATTTGTTTAGATAATCAGGACATTTTTTTTTGTTTGGTCATTTTTGAGTTTTTAGCATGTTTTTGTTTGGTCTAGGGTTTTATGAAATGTCGTTAAAACATTTCCTCATCGCAACTCAGTTTCATTTCACTAAAATCGCATTACATGACTGATCTGTTACAATCTGGTGCAAAAAATCACTTTAGACCACCTTCAATGTAAAAAATTGTTTTGTATGTTTTCTATTGATGGGTGAATAATCGATACCGTAAGAAGGGGAGGTGGAAGGGGTTTTCCATAACCTTGACAGAAAATGAAACATCATATTTTATCTTGGATTTTCTCATTATTAATTGAAACAAAATAGCATTTCCCACACTGGTGCATTGACTGGTACCATTTCTTAGGAAAAAATACAAGTCCACTGAAAATATTAGAAAAATGTATGAAAATGTCTAACCAAAAATGTCTTGAGTTTTACCAAGGTTAATTATAGAGGCATTGCACCAGAAATGTGCAGTGATTTATCCAATCAAAACTTTGCTTAGATTATCACTTCTGGTCAATAAGCTGATTCCTTATTTGAACTGTTGTAACACTGCTCCGAAAAAAAAATTTGAGGCTCGAAATTTTTTGATAACTGACAGATGGTATCGAAACATGGGTAAGAAATATTTTGTCTTTTAATTGTATATAAATACATGAGATATACATGTATAAATATACACATAAAAATATTTTTGAAAAAGTATACCAATGAAATGGTTAGGTAATTTTTATTCCTTTTTAGGTAGACAAAAATCGATCCTTGTATGATTAATTGAATAAGCACGAGGTTTTCTTAGGTGAAAATACCTCAGGAAAAGTATTAAAAGGCATATATAGCTCATTCCATTTGTTAATATAGCTCATTCCATGCTCTAAAAACAGTTTAATTCATGAAATAGAATTTTGTTTGCCATGCGAATTTTGTATCTTGATATGTACAAATATATGCGAGTTTGTGAGTTTTAGTTATGTAAGCTTTAGTTCCATGTTTCATCAAGAGATAAATTGAAGTATTAATGTAACATTTCTTATATGATTTGGGATGCTTTATTCAGGATGTATTATGCAAAAAATGATTTACCTCTTGTAGCAAATCTTGAGCTGCTATAGCTTTCAAGACATTTTTCTTGCTTGTTTCTTGAACTTCACCTCCAAGAAGTAGCTCATCAAGAATGAAATATGCTTTTTCAAAATTAAAAATAATATCCAGTTCACAAACCTGAAACAAATCAAATTTTATTTAATTTTCTTGAGGAACCAGCATTTATTAGACTAAATATAAACATTTAGACATTTTAAATATAAATATTTAGAATTTGTCTTAAAAACATGTATTATACAAAAGATTGTGCTTATGCATTAAAGAGCTCAAATCATTTAAAAATTATACTGCTGATAAATTCAATAACTCTGATATTAAATAACACCTTAAATGTTAGGGGCACAAATAATGTATGATTATGTCAAATGACTATGGTGCAAATCAAGTTTAAAAAATGTACCCGTTTCATAAACCGTAAAATGTTATAAAAAATGCAAAATTTAATTATAAGCATATTTTTATTCAGTAAAACTTAACTATTGCATTCCATAAGAAATATAACTTGTTTATCAACAAATTCCACAAATAGGGAATCTAATGAAACATTTCATTCAATGGGGATGTATATAACAAACATTTTTAAGTTTACATGAAAACAGATACATTAAATCAGTGGGTAATGAGAATTATAAATGTTGACAAAAGCAGATGGTGCTGATCAGTTTAAAACAAAAAATTATTATCATGGCATGTGCTTGGCTTTTCTTAAATTTGACTCATTTTATTATTACTACGGTTTACAACGCATGCAGGCAGTCTGGAAAGTTACGTACAATTAAAGAAAATCATTTTTGGCAAAATCTGAAGTTTTAAAAGTGTTAATTTAAAAAAACTAGAAAGGAAAACAGAAAAATCAGTTATTTGTAGTCTGATCGATCAACTGGTACATTCGAGATATAAAGAAAACAATAAGAGATATGCACATCTGATGCAGTCAGGTTCATTTATAGTTGAATTGTTTGCTCTTGCTTTTTTTGCCCAACATGCACACAAAATTCATTGCAATAAATGATTTTTGAACACGCCCAAAATTTTTGCACCCAGATTTTCAGTGGAGTCTTTAAGGAAGTGAGATTCTTGTGGTCTCACTCTAGCAGAAACATCATGTACAAAATATCCTAGTCACAAAAAAATAAGTTTATTTTGTCACTTAGTCTATAAATGCTACATAAGGGTCAATTCAAAAATTGTATCATTAATTTCACTAAGAATCACAACTAAGAGAAAAAATTCCATGCTTATTCTTTCGCCAATTACACCTACATTCAAGAAATTTAAATTATACTTACACTTCCAAAATATTTATCTAGAAGCTCCACATATCGATGAATTATTTCCAAAGTGAGAAGTTCATTATCACATTGCTCGACAGCACAACAAAAATATAAACTTGCATACCTGAAGAGAATTAAAATAAGAATTTTTGTCAAAATATGTTAACTATATTTAAAATTTTAACACTAGAAAGACAGGAGGATGGAAGGAAGTGGAAAATGGAGGCCAGTGACTCCTTGTTCTTAATGGAGTGCTAGATCAAATGAGAAAATTATTTTAAGTAAGATATAATACATTATTATTCAAATCGAAAATTTATAAATCACTGTAACATAGTTATCAGTTAATTTCAGTTAATACATTCGTTGAAGCAATAAGTACATCTAATTTCTCTTCAGATGCATTTTCAGTATCTATTTTCATGCCCTGCATTTTGATATTTTCTAATGATTTCTTTTTATACCTGCTGTGTTAAAACCTTTGTATTTGCTGCATTACTAATTCTAGATGCTATATATAACATATGAAGCTATTCATATAGTTGAAGGTCTGAAATTTTTGTTTCCATCTCACTTCTTTACATAAAATCCAAGCATTTATTGCAGAAATATCTAAAATAGAAGCTAGTTTAGCTTCTTTGTTAGAACTACCATTTTTCCTGCTTTCATTAAGATGAAAAATATTTTTCATTTTCAGAATTTTGCCTTCACTATTTTATCCAGGTTTTGCAATTATTTCTAAATTTTTTCACAAGATCGTGTCTTTGAGCCATCTCCTCTATTTCTATCAGAAATTAAATTGGCCATATAATCCTATTGAAAGTGTATGGTGTCAGCCATTCCAAACTTTTAGAAAAAGAATTACTTGTCAGCAGACAGTCTACACAAAACAGTCTTGGGAGGGGAATACGTTTTTAAACAGGATGTGAAGTGGGAAAAAAAGGTCAAAGTACTTTAAATGTTATTGCTAAGTAAATAATCACCACTCACAGGAAGAATTTTGTGAGAATATTGCAGTTTCTCTCTTGCCCCATCCATCTTTTACTAGGTATACAGCAGTTCAATACCTCAGGTTCTATGGTTGAATTTGAAATAAGTATGAGCCAAATAACTAAGTCATAAAATAGCAGCATATTCAATTCATTGGCAAGGGAGTTACAGGCTGATAAACAGCACAAAGGTCACACAGACCCTGCCTGTATTTCTAGTGTTAACAAATATATTGCATGGTATCAGTATAAAACAAAATAAGTCAATAATTGGATTCTATTTGATACTGCACATAAATACCAATCAACTAGAGGCATTTACCTGCCTCTAGTTGAAGTATCACATACATTATGTGTTCATTCCATGTTTAGCAAAAAATACACTTATAGTGATAAAAGAATCTTAGGAAACCTGTGGATTTACTACGATTATACTTGCACTAATGTTAAGTTAGGTAAACAGCTTTCGTGATTATGTCTACTTCTAATAACAGATAACAAATAAAATAACAGTTAATGTGATTACTGGGACTAATATACAAAATTGCCTCACAAAGGAAGCTTTAATTGGAATAATGATAGTGAAACAAATATAATTCAACATATCCAAAATAAGATAAAAGTTTATTTCAATCTTTAATAGAGAACCCTGGATTCTTACATTTATGCAAAACAGTAGAAATAGTTGAACAGACAATTATTTTTAAAATTGATACAATTGCACAAATACTACTGCGAGCAATGTCTTTATGGATTACACTTTTGATACAAATGCAATTAATTCAAAATGGATTGTTGCAAGGTTCGATACTGGCCATCTTTGACATCTTAGTTCTATATATATCATTCTGGAGGCCAAGTTTTCAGATACAGTCATTACTTTTTATGTTTAACTTTCCTTTATATTTTTACCTGTTTAAAACACATTCTGATCAACCATTTATTCTACCTTCTCTACTCTTCATAAATATTTAATGTTCAGGCCTTAGTCACAACACTGTTAATACACATCCATGAAGTAGAACATTTTGGCAACTGAGGTTGGTTTTATGGCACCATTTGTGCCAAATAATGTCAAGAAAAGGGACATAAAATGCATTAAAAGGTTTTATTAAACAGAAGAGAAAAATACGCCAGGGAAGAATCAAACCTACACTGCATACAACTCGCAGGATGCTAGTTCTTTGCAGTGGGCAAGCCCACGAGCCACAATCGTATTGGCTAGAGAAAATGTTTAGCTGCCATTGTGACCCCAAACTTACTACTCCCAATTTTTAACACTGTATTATTATCATTGGATTACAATAAAAAATATATTAATTTATTTATATGGATTCGAAAAAATATAAATTGGTCAACCTTTTATAGACCACTTTCAACTCCTTCCATTCCAAGAAAGAACACATCTTTGGTTTCCGAGACAAAATTGTAGTTACAAGTTCTCTGGTAATTTTTTTCTTCAGTTTGTCAGGATGTGCAACATACCATTTCTGAAGACGCAACTTTCCCTGACGACTGAATAGGAGCATAAATTGCATCTGTAAAAGAGAAGAGCAATTTAAAAAATGCACTATACAAACATAAAAACCTTTTACATCCTCGAAGTTTTTAATATTCATATTTGACAAGGTGATGACAAAAACATACCATGTTTACAATATTTTACGAGAACCAAATGGAAGTGAAATAGGCGAAATTTAAAAAGAAGTGTCACTTCATTAGATGGAGCTGATCGATCAGTTTCTTGTTTCGTAGTTAATAACCAGGGTCAATTAATTTTACGATCGGCTATTTAGAAACTAAAATAGACGGAAAAGGAAACAATATTTCTGTAATTGATTTTACTTCAGTTCAATTCAGTTTAGCTCACTAATAAATTTTGGGGGGTATTGGGTATTTCAATTAACGTCACACTGGAGCAACACAATGGGCTATTGGTGACGGTCCGGGATCAATCCCAAAGGGAAAGATCCGAGGACAACACCACGTAATTTTGAACCACGGTCAGATGACGAAATAAATTTTGGAGACCTGAAATAACATTGTTTACAAAAAAAGTAGAATTTAAATTCACTTATATATGATCAATTAAATTATCCAAACATTTCCCCGAAAAGTACTTTTAACTTTTTTCTTAGGGTATATGATGAAAAGAAAATCTTTCAATGTGCTAAAAATATAACAAATCTTGTGTCTTTCTTTTTAACTGTAACTGGTTAAATTTTGTAAAAAGGAGGGAAAGGTGAAAGCAGAAAGCCAAAATAAACACATCTGGAAAATAGGACTTCATAATTTCTGAATATTAAAATTTTTTATAAAACGTAATCCTCGTATTCACTATTTAAAGTTTTTTCAGAAATGGGAAGTCTTTGGGTTGATAAGCATCGTCCTAAAAATCTATCACAATTAGATTACCATAAGGATCAAGCTAGTTATTTGAAAAAACTAGTAAGTAATATTTCAAAGATTATGTACGACGAAATATAGATTTTTATCCTAAAGAGATATATACATTGTTAATCAAAATTTATGTTTAGTTGTGATATTAAACACTAGTTTAAATACGAATTGTAGAAATCCTTAGAAAGCGAAACTATCTTAACTAGTAAAATAAAATTAAGAGTAATTTTCAAAGGTAAAAGAACGAGTAAAAAATATAAATTAGCGAATAATAATGTATTTTCATCACACCTCGAAATACAATGAAGTGAAATATTTTATGTTGGGAAAAGTTATTTGAAATTATCTGCAGAGGGATCAATCACACCAGTGGTTAATTTGCCTCTTTAATTATTAATGGTATCAATCGAAAGACGATGCCACTTCAAACATGTCAGGTGTTCCTAGTTTCATATTCATTTTAAAAACTCACTGGAAGAGGAAAATGCTACATAACTGACACACAAGCTGCAAACTTATGGCTGAGACTGTTTAACTTTAAATTCACCAATTTCATTTATCTCCTCAGAGATAATGTATTGATGGGTACTACTTTCTGAAGGATTCACATTGTATATTATTTGATGGAAATAACAATTTTCTCTGAATCTTTGAATTAAAAATTATTTTTACAAATCTCCTAAATAAGCAACTTGAATTGATTTTCACAAAATGAAATGTTATTTGAAACTTTTAAATTTATATTCATGATGATTTATAGGTAAACAGTGGCGATTTTCCTCATATTCTGTTATATGGCCCTCCTGGAGCTGGAAAGAAAACCAGAGTCTTGTGTTTACTACGCGAGCTTTATGGAGCAGGTGTAGAAAAGTTGCGAATCGAACACCAAATCTTTGAAACACCATCTAAAAGAAAAGTAGAAGTCATCACCATAGCGAGTAATTACCACATTGAGGTAAATCCAAGGTGAGTGATTTTCAAAAATACATTTTGAATTATGTGCATAAAACTCTTCCTTTGTACACTGAAGTGGCAGAAAAGCTGGTAACCAGTTTATTACTTGATAGGCCTTCCACAGAAGTATAGAACTGCAGAAATTAATTGGGCATAGACTCCATGAGCTTACAGAAGTATTCAGTAGGCATTGAACACCATACTTCCTGAAGAGCAGGAATTCCACAATTCTGTTGAAATTTGATTGATCTTTTCTGATTTTCCCCCATTGATTTTAAAAATTAAAACTAATAAATAATTTTTTCTATATTTTCAGCGATGTTGGAATTTATGATCGTGTTGTGATTCAAGAACTCCTGAAAACTGTTGCTCAAACACATCAATTAGACAGTCACACACAAAAGGACTTCAAAGGTAAATTACCACAATTAATTTATGTTTGTGAATAAAATAGGTAAATATCAGTAGGGTAAGACTTGGAAAATGTTATTAAGCTGTCAAACACTATCATCCTCCAATAAAAGTTTCTCATTCCAGTTAATTTTGAAAAATATTAAACATCCATCAATATTTATTTACAGCTCATACAATATCCATGCATTTTCAGAGCAATGAAATTATTGAATTTTAAAAGTTGTCTGATTTATCTCTATCCAAAAACTCATTGTCAGCAACTGTATGATACTAGATGCAGTCCAAGTGTAGCTCTTAGTATTCTTACTCGTACAAGCTTCCCTATACAGCCTCTTATGTCAGTTAATGTCATCCTCTGTCAAGAGATTTAAAAAATGTTGTATTGATTGATTGGTAGAAAAGATCACAAGGTTCATTTAACTTTATGTATTTTAGTGTTATGTTTAGTTTACATTTTTTATGCAGATGTGAGATTAACAAAATTATGAGACTAAAAGAATATGTTAGGTTTTGAGCAGTGTTGATGTTGCACATATACAAATAGAACCCATAAAAGGTTTATTTGCTCATGATTTTTAAATCATCTTGAATAAATTAATTTCATGAGTAAATGTTACGAGAATGTATCTAAATAATGATTGATTTCCTTTTTCCAAAATAAAATTTTAATCTTAAAAAATTAATTATTTTTTGTGTACAATACCCACTTCTAAAGTGTACAGTGGTGGTCAAAATTGATCAACACCAGCTTTTAAATTCAAGACAGGCTATAATTCTAAAAACCATTCACTATCTTCTACGTGAACCAACTTTCCTCAATATTGATGGAATCGGAATTAAGGGTGATTAAACAAAATTTACATAAGAATATTGAGAGAAAGTAGCAATTGGACTAGAATGTAAAAATGCAATTGCACAAAATTTGCTGTGCTTTGCTTGTTTTTATTTCTTTTAACTGACTGAATAACCAAAATTATTGGGAGAAAATCTTTCAAGTCTGGTTTAATAAACCTTGAATGTTGAAATTTGTGATGGAAAGCACAAGTAACTACAGTTTATAAATAGGAGTTGTTTGCTATGCAATTGAAAAATGTGGTCGTTTTGACTTGAAGTAGGTTTTACCTTGACCAAAGGGATTAATAACAACACAGTATATGAAATATTGCAAGATTGATGTCTTGAAAATATGCCTGTTTTGATAAAACAGATTCTGGTGCACACAGTATGGGTAGAGGCCTGTGCCTTCAAATAGAAAATAGACAGCTTTTTCTCGTGACATATGTTATGAAACTCATTGTGAGATTTCTTTTCGAAGACATGTTTATAATTATATGTTTATATACATATTATTTATAACTTCTGGAGTATTACAAAATACTATCTATTTCCATTGGAACTGAGTTTTGTTTATAGTAACTCTTGAGATTTATTTATATCGGAAATTTATTAAAATAACATTTTATTTCTCTAATTGTTATGTGCCATGCAATGCCTTAAAATGCTAATATACAAGAAACTTTCGCGTTTTAAGTTACCTGTAACTTCTAAAAATTAGTATTTTTGTTCAAATTTCATATCCTTTGGTTTTTTACCTAACAGGAACCATTTAGGAGTTTTACCATAATAAAAGTGCAGAAAAAGTGTTATTTCATCCAAATAAGAACCACCCCAACTTTAGCTATTATTAATTTAATAAGATAGCTAAATGTTTAGAACAGGGGTCTCCAAACTACGGCCCACTGGCCAGACTCGGCCCGTGAAGGGTCGTTGTCCGGCCCGCGGAAACCCGGCCGATGCAGCATGCAATATATATATATATTGTTGGCCCGAATAACTTCCAGGATCTTTCAGTCTGGCCCTCAAGTGAAAAAGTTTGGAGCCCACTGGTTTAGAACCTGAGGATAGAAATTTAACACTTAGTAATTACTCTGTGAGGTATACCCTGGCATCACCTGACCCCATGCCAAAATATGTGTCAAGATTAAAAAAAAAGTTATGCATGATTTTAAATTCTATTATAGCGTAGGCTTCTATAATTCAAAACACATAAATTTGTAAGTGAATGTTTACTGTGTTTGAATACCAGTCTTTAAGCACATAGATGTTGGAGATTATTCTTGTTAGGAACAACAGCGGCTTATCCACTGAGTGCTCTTACAAATAGCCATCTTTTAAGTAGCTTTTGTGTATATTAGAAAGGTCAGTAAAGATATTAATGAATAATCGAAACACACACACACCACCACCATGTAACTCAAATGCTAGAGCCTAACTATACATGGTACCTTAAAAGGTTTGCTTGGAACAACAGTCCAATAATACTGAACAGCTAATTTTACCAGTCTTAAATAGTACTTTATGCATAAATGACTTTTATTTAATAATTGCAAGTTTTTGATACCCTGTTTCTTCACTCTCTTACAGGAACTATTTAGGGGTATTACAATAAGTGCAGAAAAAGTGTTATTTCATCCATATAAGAACCACCCTTATATTCATACATTTTAAAATGTTATTTATTCAAGAGCTATTATTAATTCAATAAGATAGCTAAATGTTTAGAACCTGAGGATAGAATTTTAATACTTAGTAATTACTCTGTGAGGTATACCCTGGCATCACCTGACCCCATGCCAAAATATTTGTAAAGATTAAAAAAACAGTTATGCATGATTTTAAATTCTGTTATAGAGTAGGCTTATAAAATTCAAAACACATAAATTTGTAAGCGAATGTTTACTGTGTTTGAATACCCGTTTTTAAGCACATTGATGTTGGAGATTATTCCTGTTAGGAACAACAGCAGCTTATCCACTGAGAGCTCTTACAAATAGCCATCAGTTTGCCCCTCTTAGTGCTGAAAGTACTGTGAAAGGTTTCATTCACTAATTTTTCTGCCGCTTGACTTTTCCATTACAGCTGCTTTAAGTTATAGATTAAAAATTAAGGTGGTTACTTCAATCTATTTGTAAAGTTTCTGGAGAAAGCTGCTTTCTCTTTACAAATCACTCCTAGATGTGTATTTAGATTCAAATTAGTTCACAACTAAATATCCAATCTTTATGTTTACTTATTGTATAAATCATTAGCAATAAAGTTAATATCTTGGTGATCAGTAACTTTAGTTAACTTTATTTGTCATCGGAAAGCTTTGTAATAAATATCTAGAAAGGTGTGAGTACCATTTGCTAAATATTTAGAAATCAATAATTACCAATCTTATGTTGTGCTATATTCTAGTGATTGTGTTGATGGAAGTTGACAAACTCACAAAAGATGCTCAACATGCCTTAAGACGTACAATGGAAAAATATATGGCAAACTGCCGACTTATTCTTTGTTGCAATTCTAGTAGCAAAGTAATCCCTGCTATTCGAAGTCGATGCTTGGGAGTGCGTGTTGCTGCACCTGCTGTGTCTGAAGTAGGTCTTTCACATTATATTTTTAAAAGTCAAATTTGAAGTCTTGAATTTTATGCCTTTCTTACTAGATTCAAGAAACTTCTTACCTTGGGAATTTTGTGATTTCTTTGTCTAAGAATTATATGCAAGTTCTTTTTTTTGCATGAGTTTCTGTTAAGATTACCTCTTTCCATTATATTAGTCATTCCTGGATTCTATGTTTGTTCAGGTATAGAGTATTAAATTAAATCTTAAAAATTATTAGCTTACTTAATAGATAAAATAAACTATTTGATATTACCTTTGTGTGTGCTGTTCCACCAAGTTGATGGGAAAATATACCTCAGCTTTTTTGACAATCTGTTACTAAAAATATTGGCATAGTTTTTAAAGTATAAAATGCAAGTATTACTTACTATTAAAATTTTTTTGTTTGAGGTATTAAAAACTAGATATTTGCTAAGTAACTACTCTCATCTGAATATTGTAGCTTTCCTCGTTTGATTCTTTTCCTAAAGACAGCAAATATTTTCAGTTTACCTACAACTTTTAAGTAGCTTTTGTGTATATTAGAAAGGTCAGTAAAGATACTAAAGACTAATCGATGAGAGAATGAAACGTGTTTCTAAGGTTAAGATTTTAATTTTGCATTTAATTGGGGGAGGTGGAATTTATGTATTGTAGTGTATCTTCAATATTTGGGGGGAAAAGATAATTTAAATGTATAGTTTGCAATGTACTCAAATTACACAACTTGAGTACACTGTCATTGATGTTAATATTTATTAATGTTTCCTAGGTTGCAACTATATTACAGACTATATGTCGTAAAGAATGTCTTAATTTGCCTTCAGAATTGGCTCAAAGAATTGCTGAAAAAAGCAATCGTAATTTGAGAAGAGCTATATTGATGTGTGAAGCATGTCGTGTTCAACAGTAAGTTCCTTTATATCTTCATGTGAACATTTTTCAGTTATTTATATTACAAATGAACAATCTTTTACATGATTATCTGGTACAGCCAGTCAAAAGGTATCTGAACACCTTTTGTTATTTGTGTCCCAGGAGTTGCACATCCAAACCAAAAGTGTCATTTGACTTGAAAAAATGTCTAATAAATAAATGGGGATTTTATTTCCATAAGGGTCCACCTTCAATTAAATTATGTTTCAACTCAATGTTTTTAAAGGTGATCCTTTTTTATTACAGATTTTCTGGATCAAAGTAGCCAAAATTCAAACAAAATAATTAATTTTGTTATTAAGAGTGATTGAAATTCAGAGCTTCTATTGTTACATGTGTTTTTCTTATACCTTCCAAAATAATCAGTTGGTCTAAGTAATTGTCATATTAAACAAAAAATTAATATACACCTTAGTTTAGCTTCAAAGCCACATTTTATAATTATTATTTTTTTTTCATAAATGAAAATATTAATTGAAAGGTGTAGATTTTGAGTGCAATTGATTCAACAGTGTCTCATACCTAGTGTGGAAAATTTTATTCATTCCTTTCAGTAGTTTTTGAGATAGTCCTTTATTCAAAACTGCAGATTTGATTTGTTTGAGGAACCGTTCTAAAATCGAATTTTGAGTTTATTTGGAGAAAAATGTTTCTCTACACAAGTTTTATGTTCTGCTTCTTACAATACTGCAAGGGCAAATGTTCTACAAAATGCCAATGCTCATTCTCAAACTTTGGTCGTTAGCTTGTTCCATATGGCAATAAGTTTCTATTGAAACCAAGTTGCAGCTTAATTAATTCTATGCCTCTGAGGATCAAAGAAACAATAAATAAGCACTTATTACACCTCTTAATTAGGTGAAAAAATAAAATGCATTAACCAAAATAAAGTATTTTTAGTTACTTGAATATTATGTTATGCAATATAGTTTATAATTTAAAAATAATTTCGATCTGGATATTTTTTAATAATTCTTAATGTTTCATTGAAATAAGCACTTGTTTTAATGAAAATAAAACCTATAAGTCCAAGAAACTGAAGAATCAAGTGCATATTTGTAAATATATTTACCCATGGACCTATATTTTTAAATTCTAAATATTGAGACAGACCTCAAATAGATTTCTCTTATATTTCTGGCACTTATATATGGTCTGATTTGCACAAAAATTACATTTAGCATATTTGATATGAGAAATCTTTTAATGACATTAAAAGTGAGTGTTGCTATTTGAAATTTTGGAAATAATTTCTAAAAATGAAAAATAAATATGAAGGCAGACTCTACAAATGAAATGCAATTTTATTTGTAGTGGGCATTATTCCAAGTCTAATGACTTTTTGTTTGACTGCGGTTCCAGGGATGGGAATAACATTCAAATACTTTTTGATCGACTACCCCTTGATTAACAAATGATGCTAGGTCCTAAGTTATAATCCAAAAGGCACTTGTACTCTTAATATCAATATGTTTCAATGTCTACTTTAAACATTGAAACTTGGTAGGTTTAGAAGTTAGTTGTAAAAGAAACAGATTTTTGTAAAAGTATACCTAGTTTAGCTTAGTAAGAAATTATAATTATTTGCAAAAATCATTACTCTTTAACTAATAAAAATAATTTGTCTAAATAATCACTGTACTCATTGCTATGTTTCCGTTCAGCATAACATTTGTTCTAAATATAGTGATTCTTCATAGTAACAAACACACAAACCACAAGAAATACAATACATAAAATACGTTGTCTTTGTCTAAAAGAATAATTAGGAATCATGGAGAGTCAGTTTTCGAAATGATAGAGTAGACAACCGTCATAGTCTGAGAGTACCTAAGTTACACCACTTCCAGCATGAATTTATTCTCATTGCATCCTATGTTTGGAACTTTAGATTAAGAAAATATTTACAGGACCCTGTTAAATTGCTACATTAAGCATATTACAAGGTAACTTTAATTGTAGAACATAGTAATTGTTTTCTAAGCACACCATTGGATGAATAATGTAAACCTGATCTTTTTTGTGTTTATAATATAAGATGTACTTCTCATTCAACGCAGGGCAAACAAATACGCTGCTCCAGTAATTTAATTCTAGAATCTCACCAAGAATTGCATCCAGTTGAAATTTTGTTGGTTATAGTGACAACTTGGAAAATAAATCTTAGGTTTTTCTGTTATAATATTATGGCCACTATTTATATGTAAATTGAAAGTTTCACAAAATCATTCAAGTTCAAAAATTTTTTCTATATATGTGCAGTATCGTTTATTATGTATTTCATTTTTAAATGTTTGTTTCTATTTTTCGTTTAAGTTTAAATTTTAATTTAAGTAAATTTATTTATATTAATCATTCCCAATCTATTTAGGTATCCATTTTCTTCTGATCAAGAAATAGTAGAACCTGACTGGGAGATTTTTCTGAGAGAAACAGCCAATTTCATTGTTCAGGAACAAAGTCCAAAAAGGTACATTTTAATCATTAGGCTTTGTTTAAAACTTTCATAAGTCAATTAGCCTATAAAAGTTAAATTTTATTCTATAAAACACAAATTCTAAGTTGCATATCATATGAAACCATATTTGTTACCATTATTCATGGTTTGGTACAGCCTTCAATTTGTAAGGGAATTAATTATATTTCAATACCTTCTGGAAAACTCCTTGAATTCACTTTTCCAAAAAGTGTTTAACCCTAAACTTAAAATATTCCCTCATCAGTATATTAGAAAAAATAAACATTCTGGGGATGACCTAATTAGCATTTACATCATAACATTTGAGTAAAACATAGCAGGTGTTAAAAATTCGGATTATCAACAATTCATCAAGCGTAGTAATTTGCTTCCATTCAACAATTATGCTATTTGTTTATTGTTCTTTTTAACTAAAATTATTTTAATCTTTCATTTATAGGCTTTCTGAAGTAAGAAGCAGAATATATGAATTAATATCCCATCTCATACCAACAGATATTATTTTTAAGGTAACTAAAGATTTTGTTTCTTGTTCTGATCAATAACTTTTTCTGTAGATATTGTATCTTAAGTATTTCTCTCCAAGGGTCTATTGAAAGAACTGGTCAATAACTGTGATGGTCAGTTAAAAGGAGAAGTAACACAGCTTGCAGCTTTTTTTGAGCATCGCTTACAACTTGGAAGCAAGGCTATCTATCATATAGAAGCATTTGTGGCAAAATTCATGGCTTTGTATAAAAAGTTTCTGGAAGACAATATGGCAGATGTATATTAAAACTTCTGAATTTTAGAGTCCAAGGTAAATTTTAGCTGTAATTTAAATCCAGCTCTCAAAATGATTAGCCACAACTGTATGTACAAATTACAATTGCTCTTGGTATTAAAATGTTACATCATGCTTGCTATTAACTGCTAAAATGTTTTTCTTAAAAGTATTTAATATGTAGTCTTATTTAATGTAATAAATTTTTATATAAATACATAAACATGCATAGCAAATTAAACGTTTATTTAAATATTAATAAAAAATATTGAACATTGGAGTTGCAAACCTCCAAGAAAAAACTCAGGAAGATTCTTGACATAAAATAGAAAAGAAAATGCCTCAAATAGATCTTGAAATAAATTAATTAAAAGTGCCAAATGTACCAAATTGGGCTTTATGAAAGCAAAACAAAACAAAAAACCTGCTCTACTTGCTTTGTGCTTTTTATCACAAAATAGCACCAAAGCAGGTTATATTTTTGCATTTTGGTGCTAAACAGACTTACACATGTTTGGTGCTATTTTGCATAAAATAGCACAAAATTTATGCAATTAAATCTTTATTTGAGTGGTTTTAAATGTTTTTTTAAATGAGTGAAAAAAGGATTTTATGACAATTTAGCTATTCTGATGTTTTCTTTCATGGTTGCCACAACTTGGCACCATAACTTCTAAATTGTTGCCACTTGAAAAAAAATTTCACAAGAAAAATCCAGTAAATAATTTTTCCATCTGGAAGACTCAGAAATGTTGGCAGGTATGAAGTTGGATGTGTAATGCAAAACATGCTGCCTTACATATATCCAACTTTATTTTAAATTCATAAATTTTACAAAACAAAACTGAATTCTAGTCAAGTGCATGTGAAATACAATTGCACATGCATTTTTAACAAATAGAACTTGCTGTTTATTTACCATTTCAGGTAGCCCAAATTTTTTTAATTGGGTTTGTGATCAGATCTTAGATCAAATGTACTAATTAAAGCGAAAAGGGTTATATCTTTAATGGTGTCCTCTATCAACTTTTGTTTGTCTTAATTCTGAATGTTTCTTTTATAGGATGTAATTTGCAAAAAAGCCATAATTTAAAAAATTTTATTAAGTGTTTACAATAATATATATGTATATACAAAATTTTCTTTGCTTTTAGCAAGACTTACACATGCTGAAACCGTCGATGATCAATTTTATCTAACTGCACTAATCTGAAAAATAGTTAAGGATTATTTATAACTAGTATATTAAAAAATTTTATTAAATCATTTTAAAACGTAATAATTGATTTGTAAACAGTTTTGTAAAATAGAACATTTGATTGTTATGTTTAATGCATGATAGCTTGCATGCCTTAGTCATTCATTCCTTTTGCATGAACTTATGTATAATTACTAAATTTAGTAGAAAAGATAGTCCTACAAATTTAGTCATTAAAATCAAATATAAAATTGGAAAACCTCAGATTTATTTCATGTTAATGTTTTACTGCATAGAAATAAAGTAAAAATAAACAGTAATTCTGACCCCTCGGGGCACATCTTTAGGTGTGTATGGGCTTCACGAACCCAAGTGAACTGCTCTTCTCCCATGGGGTTTACTGTCTTTGGTAGACACAGGAATCGCACTCCTGGGGTACACAAGCGATCTTTTCTCTTTTCCTCCTACTTTTCTATCTCCTACCCTCTTGTTTTCCTTTTCACGTGTCTTGTGAACAGCATTGAAATTATGAACAATTTTGCTTTGAAATCCAATTATATATCAATCATATCCATCAAGATTCCATTTCGAGTTTTCCAATTTGATTTGCTTTTTAAAAAATTCCCACCAGTATGAGTTATGTTTAATTTTTACTTTATAAAATGTCTACCCGTAAGTTTGCAGTGTGCTGCGTCCTGTATCAGGGTAAAATGGAATCCTGGGGTACCTGATGCGTGCCCTTTGGCCCATACTTCAACGTAAACAGGTGACTAGTGAGCCTGCTCTGGTCAATTGGCGCACTTAAGCTCTGGGTTTCATGCTGTCAGATTGCTTAGCCCCTCTATCATACTGGACTTCACTGGTCTTAAGTATTTTGGGTTAGTGCTGCAGCTAGAGATGCCCTGGGAGAACCGGCGGATCCACAACCCGATACTGTAGCACTATATCATGGCGGTATAGAGCTACAGTATACTTGAAGTGTGTGCTGAGGCTGGAATGTTCCAGAGCCAGCAACCACTTCCCCTTGTTGGACTCCGTGGGGTCAACCATGAAGATAATTATTTAATCTATGGATCCAAAATTTTCTTTATGCCCTAGAGGATGCCTAAATTCCTCTAACAATACTTGCTCAATACCTAAATTTTTAATAATGAATAACCCTGAAGGGAAACTTGCAACCTTTTCACCATTTGATGTGCAAAAATAAATTCAGTCTCTGCTGGCGAACCAAAAGCAATAAAGAAATTGTGGTCGTGATCTTTTCATAGAAACTATCTGCATATCAATCTGAGCAACTAATGAAATTAAACCAAATTGGTGAGCTAAAAGTTAATGTAACTCCACACAGAACTCTAAATTCTAGTCATGGAGTATATCTGAATCTGATCTTTCTAATATATCTGAACAGGAGTTTATCGAAGAATTGAAATATCAACATATTTGTTCAGCCAAAACATCTGCATCAGAAGAGATAAAAGTATTAACACAAAACATGTAATATTAACATTCAACACACCAGACATGCCGACATCCATTAAAGCAGGATACTTAAATTGCAGTGTTAGATCATTCATTCCAAACTCCCAAAGATGCTTTAAGTGTCAGAGGTTTGGACATTCTTAGACTTCATGCCGATCACCTGCAATTCGTGCCAGATGCTCAAAACCCAAACATGTCAAAAACCATGTCCAAGAGCAAATATTTCATATGCATTTGTAATTAAAATGATGAAATCCGTTGCTATCCAAACAGATACCATTCCCAATAAAGAAATTGAATAATCCGTTGTCCAAACAGATACCATTCCCAATGAAGAAATTGAAAATACAATTGTGCAAAACAAAGAAACAATCGTCCAAGAAAGATGCAACCATTAAAAAATCAACAAAAACAAACATTCCCAAACCATCTGGTCCTAATCTTAAACAGTTCTAAAACAAAATCACACATGAAATTAGATGCTATGCAATCTGATAGAATCGATGAAAAATACTGGGAGACCTATTCTTCATCTGGTGAGAAAATGGAAAAAAAATAAAGTGGGCACAAATGTAAAAAATCCCTGAAAGAATATAATGATTAAAATAATATTTTAACCATTCCCAATAACATTCTCAACATGGCTACCATAGCCATATTGAGAATGTGGAGACTTTGATTGTTGCTATCCTGTATGTTTTGGTCTGCAGGAAACTTTTTTGACACCAGCAGTATGCACAAAAATTGGAGGATATAATATCGCAAGAGATATTTTAAAAAACAATCATGCTAATGGTGGTGTAGCACTTCTGACTTGTCTGGATTGTCCATCTTCGGCTGTTTAAATTTCACTTTCAAAATTTTATGAATTTTTTATTTCATACATATGTAAATTAAATTCTTCAGTTATACCTCAGATGATGATTTTTTTATTATCTGACTATTTAAATACTTTTATTCTCATCACCAAATTTTACATGTTTTAAATCCACCTTTTATCTTTGTCTTGGAATTCATTTTTAAGTGTTTTACGCTTTTATTGGACTATATTCTGTCTTGTGTTTAGCGCAGCTTGTCCACTTTTGGACCCCAACATCCAATCCAATCCTGACATTTCTGCAAAACACTTAACATTAAACTTCATGCCAGATTTAATAAATGTTTTATTATACTTTTATGTGTGTGTGAATCATCTGAACTGAGTTTGTTCAAATTTTATAATTAAAATGCAAAATATTTCTTAAATAGTGCATAACGAAGTTGTATGTTTGTACATAAAATTTGGGCACAATATAATAAAAAGAACTATACTGATTTAGGTTGGTGATGAAAAGGAACTAGAAAAACATCTTTATACTCTGAGGTCTATCTAACACTAATATTTGAAAATAATCTTGCAGTTTGTTGCTAGTCTTGCTATAATCTTGTTGCTAGTTTTAAAGACTCGGAAACATTGAGGAGCAAATTTTGACCTTCAAAGGAGAGCTATGGATGGGTGAATCCATTTAAATTCAGACAATAAATACAAAATGTTTGCCTTATCACCTTCCATTTTTAAAAATTTAGTATATGGTGGCCAATATGGCATATGTTGAACTATGCCACGTTTGATTTTTGCAAAACAATTTTTTCACAGGGAAATAAGACCCTTTGAAAGGTTGACATAAATATTCAATTTTACCTGTCAAGAATGTCGCATAGCACTTAAAATTTCGCTACGCTTAAACTATTAGAGATAAATTTGTTTTGGTTTTCTAGTGATACTTAAATGTACTATTTGTAATCAGTAAAAATATCTTAAAATGTTGAAACTTTTTGTATAAGTTCATTAGAATATTGATTATGTAGTACCTTACATAACTAATGCAGTTTCTCAAAGATTGATTTTTAAGAGTCTTCAACGCAAGATATTGAAATGTTAACCACTGACTTGTGCTCAAACTGGACCACAGGTATTCCTCCACTAGTAAGCGCTCGAATCTCCCCGACTAGCAGCTCAAGCCTCTTTTTCAATGCGATATTTTAAAATGATTCATTATTTCTATGCATATATCAGTATAGTGTCTACGATTTTTGATGATCGTGTAATTCTACTGTTAATAGTTTTAAAAAAGAAATCAGCCACACTCTACTTCTGAGTATTTACCAGGGGAAATATTTGGGCTTCATATTGCTTCATGGCTTTGTTTGCATTAAAATTTTCATTTGGTCATAAAATAGTACCTGCTGCAACAAATTATAAAATAGTTACAAGATATACTATTCTGAGGATGCTAGAAGTGTTGATTATTTCTATTCTACAGACAGCTGCTTTTTGTCCACCCAGCTGCTCTCATGGGGAAGATTATATAGTGAACGAGTAGCTTTAATGTACCAATCATCACCTTTTTCTAATTAAAGCTTATTCCAATACATTTTAAATTGTTTAATAATACACAGGGGAACATAATCGGTCATTACACAAAATAATTTTATTAAACTTAACTATTCAAAAAGTGCTCACACACACTCTGATAGTATATTTATATAGGAACTTAGAAAATAATCGGATTTTTAAAAGATGGCTTTTTTGAGAAAAATTAATTAAAAATTGATTAAATTAAAATATTTGTATTTCCAATACTATTTACATGCTACTAATGAAATTTAGCATCAATAGTTGCTGTAAAGTCTGACATTTTTTTTAAATTGGATTATCTAAATACTTTAGAAGATATGATTTTTAAGAAGGTGATGTGTGCTAAGAAAAATAAATTTTAATTTGTGCATCACTTTCACAGACCTGTGTCTCGAAGAATTTTTTTTCGAGATTACAAAAGACATCTTGATTCAAGGGTGGCCCAAATGTACCTGTATAAATAATCATTTGATTAGATGGTGAGGTGAACAGCCCTGCCTGGATTTGAATGGATTCAACTGGATAAATTTCGTATTATCGAAAAATATTCATAAATGTCTCAGATAGTCATTTTAACCCCATATTTCTAATTCCTGAAGTGCTTGGAAAGTTTGTTTTACAATGATCAAATCTAATTTGAAAGCTATTCAAAACAGGTATAATTTATGCAGTTCTAGTTTATTTTGTCTTTAGGGTCAACAATTCTTGAAAAACTACATATAAAAGTATCTTATGCCAATGCTTGAAAACAGCACACAATTAGAGAGCATACTGTTATTCATTGTTATGTATCAGAAATTTATACATCCTGCATTTTAACAACAATCTACTCAAAAGGACCTAACTTGAACATACTACTTTTATGACTATCTCAGCTGAACACTCAAATTGTAGCACAATCTGAATGGTGGTTGTGTCTATATTAAAGTAAATTATAGGAAACATTCATATTTCTAGTGGAAAGTTTCTAGAAGTTTGGGAACACATTTCACCAGGTAGATAGGTATTTAATTAATGTTACACTGGAGCAGGCTATTGGCGGCATTCCAGGATCAAGCCCAAAGGAAAAAATTTGAGGACAACATGCAATTTTGAACCACATCAACAGTCAAGATGACGAGGTCACACCTGAGCTGGCATTCCACTCTCCAAACATCCACACCATGCCAGGCTGAGGACATTTGAGGCCACGACAGATTTAAGATGCACTAGCTACTCTTGTACACAAAGATCTTGGTTGGATTCGAACTCGCAACCCTCCTGTTGCTAATCCGTTACTCTTCCAACCAGGCCGCAGTGGTCCTTCATTGTTCACGCAAATATTTTTTAAAACATGTCTTAAAGTGGTCTATATATTTTGACAATTAGTTTGAAAATAATAAAAAATAATTGAAAATAATAAAAAGTGTTGACATAGAAAAAGGTTTAAAGCATTCATCACAATATGCAGCAAAAGGATACGGCTTTAACTGTTCAGAAAATGCTTTCATTTCATCAGCAAGTGCTTCCTAAAATACAAATATATTATAGTAAGCAATAAACTTTTACATATTTTGGTATATTAAAATTTTCATACTTATTAAACCTTTTGAATTTCAATTGTTCTTTGAAGTTTAATGCATGCAATTATTGATTTGGATTTCAAAATTAAATCTCTTCAAATTTTTTTAGCATTCTAGAAAAATCCCCATTATTTGATTCATTATTCAGTTTAGTTAATTAGTTTGAATTATATTATAATTTAAAATTTAGCACATTTGTTCATTTAATAAACCCTTACTGAATTTTATTAATTTGTTACATTTTTAACTAAGAAAGAATAATAAATTGTACAAGTCTAAAATTTAATGTTGATGAAACTTCAGAAATGAAAATAATTCACTCTGTTTAGTTTAAATAGTACAATACGTTTTAAGGTTGTACAAAGGCTATGATAAATATCAAGAAATCTCATAATAGTCAAATGAAAATAAAGTTGATAGACATTGAGCATAGAAAAATTTAAATATCTTATCCTTAACTAGTCCTAAGAACTCATGACACAAAAAAATGCTTTGGATTCATATCTAGAAACAGGAATATGCTTATAACATTGTTTTAGGATAGACAATGTTCTAAGAAATGCTTTTTTAAATTTAACACTATATCATCTTTATTTCAAAGACTTGCATCATTAGGTTCATAAAGTAAGGGAGACATTCTTGTGAAGGGACAAGACGATGAGTCATGCATTATGAACCATGAAATATTTTATCAAATGAACATTTGGATTTCATGCTGCTGCTTCAATATTTCAATTTTAAATTAAGTTGTAAAGTACAAACAAGAGATGGACCATCTGACTGGGAAATTCCTGAGAGGCTGGTAGGGCTTTTAGTAGAAAAATAATGTTACATTAGATAAGGAGTTTATTTGTAGACATTAAAATGTTTTTCCACTTTGGAAGACTTGCAGATAAATAATGAAATATACTTTATAATACGAATATAGTAGTAATTTTCTGTTGGTAGTTGAAAGCAAAGCTGATCGTCGATGATTAAAGCACTAAAACGCTTCTAGACCTTAATCTAGAAATGGATGGTAGTGATGTGATAAATCCCTACAATATTGCTAAATAAGAGTTGATATATACCACACTTTTGGTTCAAAACTATAGATCATGGCAATTTCTTAGAACTTATTCTCATTTCAGAAATCTACCTAGTCTTAACATCTAACTTGGATCAATTTTATGTCTTGTTAATATTGAATCCATGTTTGATTAAAAGAAAAAAAAATCTTTTTCACAAGATGCCAATTGAAAAGATGTTATTTCTTTGCATTAACTTTGCTAAAATCATTTGATTTGTAAGGTGTTAAATTGTTACAAGTAAATAAATTTTATTTTTAACAATTTAGTCTTCCCCCTCCTGAGGCTGGTAGATGGCTACATTTACCCAAAATGATCATTTGAACACCGAGCTGAAATTACAAACTATAGATTCAGTTGAACAAATTTCAGATCATCAGACAGGAATGGATGGTGGGACTCCAGTAACAAGTCACTGCAATGCTCAGAAGGGAAAAGGGCAGTAACGTTTATAAAATTTGTAATGCATTTTCAAGATAAAAACTTTTTCAATGAATTGAGATCAGTTTTAAATGGCAAAGAAATAAATTGAAGGCTGTACAGCCTGTACCAAAAGTATATTGCCCTTTATAGAGGAAGATTTAAATATCAGTAATTCCATTCCAGAAAAGGAGGGAGTGTATTAGGTTCATTGGCATTTTAAAAATTTAATATAAATACATAAGTCATCTCGCCAATTCTATTACTAGATTTTCAATTATTTTTATGTGCATTCTCCGAATAAATGTATAGTAAAAAACATTACTTGTCCAGATGGAGCCACAACACTCAACTCCACTAAATAGGATTGTGATACAGGTTCAATGCTATCAGGATTATTCTGTTGAAGTAGCTAAGTTCACAAACAGAAAATGAATAAATTACTGTATGCAAATAGCAAAATATAAATAAAATATTAAAAATAAAATATTTTGTACACTTACACGGCATACTTTAGCTACCGTAACCTTCATTCTCCCTTTTCTGAACATGAATCCTTTTAAGACAAACTCATAATCTAATCTGAAACAACAGAAATAAATCATTGAAAATATCAATATTCTTGATAAAAATGACTCAGAAAATGTTTTCATTGTTTACAGAAATAATAAATAAAACAAGGTTCCCACACTCCTTAGAAACTCCTTATTTTTAGCTATCATTTCTAAGAGCCCTTAAAACACCTTAGTTTTAAAATCAAAAGTCCTTAAAATTCCTTATTTTTTTCCCAAAATTAGAACACTAAATTTTTTTGACGGCACAGTCATTTTCCGATTTCTCCCATTTTCGAGCTTCATTGTCCGATCTTGGACAGGAAGTGGCAGGTTTCACTGGGAGACAACGTTTATCCTCCCCTCTTCAGAAACGCATACAAAGAGGACCACTGATTGACTCTCCGAAGGGGTGTATGACTGAGGACATCCCCAAGGTTGATTGATGGGTAATCACCATAAAGTTCATTGGGTCTGGGGAGATAGATGACTTCCATTGATAGATTTGCTCATGCTTCGTCTTCTCGCGTTTATCGGCTTTTTCCCAGATGTTTTCATAGTATTTACAATGACAAAGTTTCTAAACATCTGAAGAAAAAACACATAAATAACAATCTTTATTTCCACATTGTCCCCACAAGCAAAATACATGGCACATGGGTTTGCATTAGGTGCTTCGTGGGGAATGAAGAACTTTGAGGAAAAACTTGGTTCCGCTGATAAGGAGTGGCAATTTTGGGCAGACTTCGATGCGAAGCTCTTGGAGGGTTAAAAAAGTAAGTCTGGGAAATGCGTTTTTAACAGCTTATGGACTACAAATGATAAGTATCGAGAATGGATTGCAGCTTCAACTGATCGCCATAAAGCAAAATGCCTTGTTTGCCAAAAATAATTTGATATTGGAAGAATGGGGGAAAGTGCTCTTAAAGCTCATATGACTGGTAAGTAAATTAAGTAACTTGTTTTATTTGGTGATTGTTAGCTGTTGTGAAAGCTTTTTTGTTCACATTTTTTACACATAAAAATGTGTAAAACAATCACATTTTCTAAACACGTTAATTTATTCCTAAATGCCGATTTTCGAAAAATGTGCTCCGATCTAATTAGTAAACTAACGAAAAACGTTCCTCTTAGAATGGAAAACAAATAGAAAAAACTCAGATGGATATATGTGAATGGATTGTAAAAGCATACTTAGGTTCGAATATATAATTTTTAAATGATGCATGTGCAGTGCATTAGTCATTTTGCAATCGTTAATGAAAATTTTTACATGTAAAATAAAATTACAAATGCATTCACTAAATCAATTCTTTTTAGAGCCTATTCCAAAAATGCACCCTGATTAAATTAGAAAATTAACAAACAAAAGTTCTTTATGATAAGAAAAATAAAAAAAACTCAGATGAATGCAAATGGATTGTAAATCTGGATTTAGGTTCTAATATATTTTTAAAATACACGGGGTGCTGGGCGTAATCCATTTTACAATCGTAAGAGAGAATAAATTTTAATAAAATAAAATTAAAAACGTGCCCAAAATAATTTTTAAGAGTTTATACTCCGAAAATTCGCTCTAATATTAGAAAATTAACAAACAAAAATTTTCTTTTAGAAAATTAAAATAAATAGAAAAAACTCAGATGCAAATGGATTGCAAAACTATTTAGGTACTACTATAATGAAAAATAATGCAGCGGCATACAATTATCATTTTCCAAAGAAATGTAATAATTTTCACAAAATGAAATACAATTTTTGAAAAACAAGAATATGTTCTGTGTACATTATTAAGATTCTCCTGCAAGGTAAGATTTCAATAATTTTCTGATGTTCAGTAATTTGCTGTGATACTTCCCTTAACATTTTGTGGTCATAGATGGCTAGAGAATGTCCCAGTTGTAGAACGTGCATTTGTAATTTGGGCTAATGTTATCAAATATGTTAGAGTAGAAATGGATCATTTGAATAAAGTAAATTACAAGTCTTTTCTGACAGTACGAGATGCTACTAAGGATGAGTTAATTCTGGCAAAGTTTAATTTTTTCTTAGCTGTGGCAAAATTATTGCAACCATCCCTTGAATTTTATAAAAACGGTAAGCCATTGTTGCCTTTTTTTTGCAGATGATATGTTAAAGCTTGTAAAGCAATGTGTGGAATACTTTAATCTTCTAAAACAAGAAAAGTTAATAAGTACCATTCAGAAGTTCTCCACATTTGATTTTTCTGACTAAATGTTATTCTCCTGTGGACAAAATCAATATAGGGTTCATTGGAGAAGAATAGTAAGGAAAAGTTAAAGGAGAAAAAAAATAACACCTTTTGCTGCCTTTTATTTTGCTGTGATTGTAGAAGTTTTGCTATACAAATGCTATGTCTCATGGCTAAATCTCCTTCAGCATATTTGCTTGTTCGAAATGCTTCATGTCTTGATCCTAGACGTATGGTTAAAGATCAGATCAAGTACATGATTTCCATGAAGCTTGTACTATCGCACTTTACTCAGAAAAAGATTGTCGCAGAAAAGATTGTGATGATATATTACTTCAATTCAAAGATTTTATGGAAAGCACCGTTTTCAAATCCACTTCATTGTTTCAGAATTTTGAACCCAAAACCAATGCGTTTAGATAGTTTTTAAATAACTTTCTTAGTATAGATAATACAAAGGGAAAACTATGGAAAGTTATGAAAACCATAATGATCTTATCTCATGGCCAGGCTTCTGTGGAACGTGGATTTAATAAACAAGTCCTTAGAAGTTGAAAATTTAAAAGGAGACTCCTATATTGCAGACTTATTTATGAAAATGCTAATGATATTCCAAATTTAGTAATTACTAAAGAAATGATAAAATTTGTTTCTTCTTCAAGGCAGAAATATGTTATGCATATAGCAGAACAATGCAAAAGTGCGAAGACAAATTTAGAAAATAAAAAAACTAAATGAGCTACAAGAACTTAATTCCTTAAAATCAAAGAGAATTTGTCTTGAGGGTGATATAATGAAAATGGAAAAGTCAGCTGAAAACTGGCTAATGAAGCAGAAGCTTCTGAGGACTTTTCTCTTTTAAAAAGTGCAAATGCACTACGTAAAGAAATTAAAGGAAAAGCAGCTGAAATAAAGGAATTAGACAAAATAATTTCTAAAAGACATCAGTTGAAATTTATTCATAAGACTTTTTTCTCGGGCAATATTTAGCAAGATAAACGTATCTGTACTTAAAATGGAAAATAAATCTTTGTTATTAAATTTCTTTTTTATTTTCCAAAAAAATGCAATGATTTCTAGAATTTCATTTCTTTCCCCCCTTGAGATGACATCTTTAAAAATTAGTTTTATTGTGGTTAAATGGGGCTAGAAAGGTTATAGGTGTAAAATACATTCATCTTTTTCGTGCATTGTTTTTAGAAAGTTAACTTCAAACACAAGGTATTTAACAGACAACATAAAAAAATTAACTTTCATGTTACTATAAATCTGCCAACGGTCCTGCATACATCCCTAATTTTGGTCCTACTAGGTTGACTCATACAATGAAGGTGCAATATGGTTTTCGGTATATCTTGATTAGTCCTTATAAAAAATTATTTGTCCTTAGAAACTCCTTATTCTTTATTTTGAAAAGAGTGGGAACCATGTAAAGGTAATTTTGTTAATATAAAATTAAAGACTTTTGATAGGAAGAGATGAAAGGAAAAATAAGCTATGAATGCTTTGGGATTATTTTTTAATGAATGCTTTGGAAATTTAAGTTATTCATAATGAAACTATTTTTACAGTTCTATAAATTATATTTCATAATGGTAAAATGCAAGGCAGAATAAAGTGTTGATATTTAAATAAGGAATACAAATTGATTACATACCTAAAACCAAGCTCATTGAGAAACTGCACAACGTTGTTCGAAGTATCAACATCTATACAGCTGCGAATCATTGTGGCTCTGTTTTTATCACCAATTTCTGGCTGGCCAATGTATCTTAAATGCCTTTGAGAATTTTTTAAAATTAGTTTAAGATAAATCATACAATGTATATAATTTCTTAAATGGTTTAGCATAGACAGGAATTAAATAAAACAAACCATTAACATTTTACTACTCACCATGGCATTTCTGGGTGGTCCAAGGCTTGCCTAGCTCTTACAACTAATGGTGTACCAGTTGGTCCACCTGAAAAATTAATGCTTCTAAATTATTCATACAAATGTAAAACATTTTTCATAAGTAAGCATAATAGTTTTTTAAAGCACTGCCATTTTGTCACATTTATTTGCTAATTTGTCATCCAACTAAACTTTTCCAACTGTACAGGAGAGTTCTGTACTTTTGCACAGGAGAGGAACCAACAATTTGTTAGGAAGTTCAGAAATCCAGCAGTACCCTAAATTTGTGTTAGAAAATGTGACTGGTAAAAAGGCAGATGACCTTAGACGGGCCGACTTCTAGAAAGGTATTAAGCTCAACAAAGGAAAGGGTGGCACACAAAAACATGTATAGCAACCACCAAAATATGTGCTAAACATGCCAAATATGAATGCACATAGTTTACAGTCAACCTGTCATCTAATTTAATGAATATGCACAAAACCATGTAACTCAAATGCTAGAGCCTAACTATACATGGTACCTTAAAAGGTTTGCTTGGAACAACTGTCCAATAATACTGAACAGCTAATTTTACCAGTCTTAAATAGTACTTTAAGCATAAATGGCTTTTATTTAATAATTGCAAGTTTTTGATACCCTTTCTTCACTCTCTTCCCTCCACTTCAACAACCCATTTACTATAAGGGATGCTTGAGGCTATGTGCCCAGATGTGTCACATTGGTGTCTTAAACAATAAAATGGAAAATATTTGTAATGATAATTACTTGTTACCCAAAAGATGGTAAATTATCTTTATTCATTGCCAACATTCGCCTGAAACAAAGTAAAATAAATACTTCTAGAGTTATTCCTACACAAAATGATTAAGCCTTGTTTCTATGCAAACTGCACCCACAAACTTGGCAGTGGAAGGACTTCTCATTGCAAACAACAATGTATTCTCAACGAAAACTTCAATCATGCCTTATGTCGAACTTGTTATTTAGTCTTATTTTCTTTCATTGTGGTTTCCTCGCACTCTTTGGGACCAGTTCCATCATGTTCTTGTACTTCAACTTACACTAGAATTCCAACACTTTGTGAATATCACGTTCAACTTTCGATTGCAGTTGACTGCCAAGTTCCAACCATATCTATATAGACCTCTCACCTTTTTAGAGATGGGCACCAAGAAATATATGCAAAGTGTGGTAGAGTGAAATGAAAAAGAGGACATTCAAACATACTCATCGAAGTTCTGAACACTTTGTTAGATGCCATATTTGGAAACTTATTGTGCACTATCCTACTATTCTTTTGAAGCTGAGATGATTGGGAAGGTTAAATCATGTTGCGTATGGTTTGAAATATAAAACCTCCAATTTTTTAATCAGTGAATAACATTATACTTACGTATCTGAAACACCATTTCATAATCGTGAAATGTTTCTGGATTTTCGTCTGCATTATCACACAATCCTCTTAATCTGTGTAACAATACTTCACATGATGTGTCCATAATGCTACCTTGCATTAGAAACTCCTGCTGTGGCGAAAACATAAAGTTTCTTCGAGGAGTTGAAACTGTTTCCATCGCCATTTCAATGTGTATATTGTGATTGGCGAATGTGAAAAAAAGTGAGGCTTTAAAATCGGAGGAATGTCGATATCATAAGCAAGATGAAATGAAATGTACTGAAAAGACAATGTTGATTCGCTAGGTGATGAAACAGATGTTAATGAAAATGTGTTTGGATTTACATGGATAGATTCATCAATTCAAATTGATTTCAGAATATAAACTAGAACACGTTTTAATAGATCAACACGATTGTTCGTCCTTCGAAATTTTACAAAAACTACATCTGAGAATTTGAAAAGCACACGAAAGCAAAATAATTTTTTCAAGTTTAAAGTTTTAAATCTTTAAATATTAGTTGCCGGAGAAACGCAATGATCAAGTATAAAAATAAACAATTGAAACATTTCAGTTCAATTCATCTGTAGTACAATAAAATATTTTCCATCAGTGTTGTCATTATGGGAACCCTAACGCATGAAAAATTTAAAATAGTTATGAAAGTAGAACTGATTAAATACTTTTCTCAATACTTCAAGCACATTTTGTGATTAAAAATATTTAGAGTGTTTAATATTCAGTTAGTAAAAATAATTATTTGCAATCCGATTGTTTAATTAACTGTAACTGTACGAATAAAAGAGCCCCATTCCCTTCCCCACCTCGTTTTACTACAAAACAAAAAAAGAGAAAATCAAAAATTATATTTGTTAGTTTTGTTTTTCCCGTCGCGGAAGTTTGACTTATGTTGATGATTAAACGAGGTATTAATTAACACTGCTGTAACAATGGAAGCTTTCTTAAGACCCGATAGAGTTAGCTTCGTTGCAGCTTTAGGTGCTGGTGTTGTTTTAGGAATTAGTGGAATATATTACTATTACAAAGTGAACAAATGTGTTACTCGAAGATTAAATCATTTATCTGGAACCATTGACACTCTCCGAAGGGAAATAGAAGAATTGAAAACATCAGCTGATTTGAGTAAGGGGAAATCGGCGAGATCTCCCTCTAGAAGAGGAAATAACAGTTCATCTACACAACCGACTAGATTTTACAGCTACACCAGTAGTATTGACGATCCTGATGAAGAGTATTATGATTTCTCTGACACGTAAGTGTTAGACGGTTTTCTGATTATATAACTTCAATGATTGCCTTGGTTCCTAAATTGTTTGATAATTATCCTTATCCATGTAACGATGTTGCAATTTTGGTCACTTTATTTTTGGATTTTTCTCAAATGTTTGTTCGTCAGCTGACCGTGGTTCAAAATTACGTGGTGTTGTCCACGGATCTTTCTCTTTGGGGGATGATCCCGGACCGTCGCCAATAGCCCGTTGTGTTGCTCTAGTGTGGCATTAATTAAAATATCTACCTACCCAAATACTTGTTATTGATTCACAGGAACAATTGTAGTTGGTATTTTAAGCTGTCACTCCTGTAATTCTAGGTACTTTTTTTAAGGAAGGCAGTGTAAATTTGTACTTGGCATTAAGAGTTGGACTGCAAATTTTACTAAAAAAAGATTTCTTAAACCTTCATTTGGATTTTTTGCAGGGATGGTTTGCAAATAGAGTTAAATGCATGCTATAGTAAATAAAAATCATAACTTTGGTTTAATAATTTTGTGTCCTTGCTTTGTCAACAGCTCAAAACTTATCAGAATGTACAGTTGTATCCTTTGTTTAACACTTCAGAAAAGATTCACTTTTATTCATTATTTTAAGAGAATAATAGAATTAGAATAATGCTAATTTGTGAGAGGTAAAAAATCCTAAAAGCTTAAATATGAAAGAATGGTCACTTACCTGAAAGCTCAACAGGCAAGATACTTTTTTCTTTCTCAAAATACTTGTGGAAGTTATTCAGTTACAGAAATTCATTATTAGTATATTCATCTTTTTCATGACATTGTTTTTCATTTATATTCTTAGTTTTTTCATACTGTTTAGTTCATTTCCTAGAATCCAAAAAAATCTTAAGGGTTATGAATTTGAGTGTTGAAGGAAACAATTTAGCACATGTACACTTAGTTAAAGTAAAAAAGAACACAAATATTCATCAATAACCTTGAATTTCAGTATGCAAAATTCACTGTACCAGGTATGCAAATGATTAAAGTTTGGGTGCCAATGAACATCATTCATCAGACTTATTGAAGAGGTGTCAGTCTTGCTTCAAATATTTTTGTTTGAAGTTGAAATTGAATTACCATTAATTTCAATAAAAAATTCCTGGATGATGCACTCGTGCAAGCCAAATACTCAACTGAATGATTTTGAAAGGGATCACATTGCGGGACTGCAAGAAACAGATGAGTGTTGACAATTTGCCCATCATCTGGTATTTGCAATGATATATTGCTGGCAGAGCAATGGATCAGTGAAGCTACATATACAAGTTTTGAGGGCTCTGATCTGAGTGCTTCTGTGGTGTTGAAACCCATCCTTTACAAGGAAGAACCTCAGATCTGTCCCTTGCTTGTCTGGTGGCCCAATATGGCCATTGCACCATAAAACCCCAAATCCTACCAACCTTCGTGTCTGGAATATGTGGGGCCATAAATTACATCATCCCAATATGTAAGGAATTTGGAGCAGCAGCTGTTGAATGCTTGACATAATTTTTCCCAGATGACATAAGTGTTTTGTTTGAGTTTATGCCACACTTTATATCGGCATGTATTGCCACCAGAAGGGCTTTACAACTTTCTAATTTAAGACATTTCTGATGCAATTTTTTGAAAATAAAGACTCCTAGATTTGATATTGCCTATCATATCTTCATCACATGCTAAGTTTCATTCTGATCAAATACTATCTTCTGGGTGTTTCAATTTTTTTTTCAAGTGTTTTGTTGGGTTTTAATTTTTGAAATTACTTATATTTTTAAACGTTTTGGATTCATATTGATTTTCAATATTTCCTATTTTTAACATATATGAAACAACTTCATATTTGATTATCTTCAAGTAAAAATTTCTGATTTTCTGTTAATTTAGCAAACTTTTGACTTTTCTTTTTACTTTCAGAGAGGAGGTTACTGGTGCCTGGGCAAGCATCAATGGCTCCCTAGAAGATCTGCATATTGATAAAAATGTTGATGCTTTATTAGAAGAATTGGATACTCTTTTAGATTCAGATACATCAGATAAGGAGTATGTCTATAATCGATTGTGCTCAATGAAAAATGAGGTATAGAAGTTGAATAGCTATTAAAGTTATGATGTAATTATTATGTATGAAGTGTTATAGAAGTGTTATAAAGGAAAGTATAAAGTTTATTAAATTATTAACATTCTATTTATGGTTGTTATATTTGCTTGCAAATTTATTTATTTTCCGCAAGCATTGTTGAATTTGGATTTATTAATTCTCGATGCATTAATTGGGTATTTCACAATGTGTAATTTTATCCTTATATACTATACATAATGCACTTAGACACTTCTGATGGGAGAGTTTTGACATGCATCCCATTTGGTTTGAAGCATGAAATATATACTACACATAGCTAGTGAAACTTTCTGATTGCTATTGCTACTACGCATAGCAATCAGAAGGTTTTACTTGGATAAAACACTTATTTCATGTTTATTTGTCATGTAATAATTCTTTATTTCTAGTAAGAATGTAATAGAAATTAATTTATGTCTTACAAAAATGATACTAACTAGGAAATAATTTTTTTATTTAATGTGTATGTACAAGCATTCCAGATGAGAATCAATACACTGACTTTAATGGCCGAGTAGTTAGAGATTTAGTAGTGTCCTGAAGTAATGTCTAAATAATATTTCCTGCCACATGTTGGTGACATGTCTCCAAATGAATTAATATTATTTTGTTTCTTTAGTTTTCTGATAATGCTGACTTCTTGTGGCGATTTGCTAAAGCTACTCATCTTTATGGTATTGTTCTTCAAAATCGAAATGAAATGGAAAAGCGTAAACAATTGGCTTTTGAAGGTAAATCAATCACAATCGAATTATTTATTATTCACACTTTATTACTGTGTAAATACTTTTAAAAATACAAAACAAGTTTATAACATTTAATTATGTAGTATTTATTATAGTATGTTACATTCATAAAAGCTCATGCCCTACAAAAAGCTAAATAGAAGAAAACTTAATGTAAAAAGGAATGACTTAACTTTCAATGACGTGGTCTGACCGTGCCATTACGAATATTATAGCATGAAACAATCTAGTTTCTATGTTTATCCATCTAACTGTATTTCATTCTACATATACTTTAGCTGTTGTCCTGTTAAAGTGTTATACTGAGCACCCTGGCTAATGTTTATCTTAATTAAAAACTTAAAATGTTCCAAGAAAAATTACTAGAAAGAACATAAGTACTATAGATTAAAGATCCAAGCTGTGCACACCTACATATTAAAGCTTTGATTATTAGAAAATATGCTCCCAAAATCAAGTCACCTAATTTTAACCCTCCAAGTGGCACACCCAAGTGCGGTTCAGAAGGGTTTCTGTGTGGTGGGCACCAGATCCAAAATATTTTGAGGAGCAAGATGTCCTGGGATCAGGGTGACATGTCTGACTATTTAGGGTCTGCCACTCACCCTGTTGCAATTTTTCTGGGCCATATTCAAGCTGAATTTTTTGAGCTGAGTTCGGGCATGCCACTTGGAGGGTTGAACATCAAAATCAAATAAAAGAGACATTACATTGCTGTACATTGCTATTTCACAAATCTAGTTATTATGACTTATTTATAATGTTACTAAAGCAATTTGTATTCTATATTGGAAAATGTTACATTTTCCTAATTTTCTATTTCAAAATTTGATTCCAATTTAGTACATTAATATTCATTGTAGCTAAAATATCAATTTCCCTTATTTTTCAGCCTATGAGTATGGCAAGAAGGCTTATGAAATTGAAAAACAAAACCCAGAAGTGCATAAGTGGTGCGCCATAACTGTTGGAAGCCTAGGTGATTTTGTGGGAACTCAGGAGAGAATTGTGAATGGTTATACTTTCAAAGTATGGCATATTTTGACATTCTACTTTTAAAAATAAATTACCATGCCATGCTTATTTATTGCAGATTAAACATTTATTTTTCTAATTAAGAAAGAAATTGCACGTGTATGTCAAATCAATTGCACATTTTTTAATGGAAGATACACCTAATTTATTTTTATGTTCCATGAAGGAAGCTTCTTTATAAAATATATTTATCTGTTGAAAGACTATTATTTAAGCCTTATTTATTTATTTTTTAACTTATTCATAAATGCTATTTTACTGAGTTGAGTATATTCAATGGATGTTTTTAGAACTCTCCTTTGAATACTCTACATAAACACCCATTGTACGTGGTTAGTAATGTAAATTCTAAAAATTGGTATTTGTTCAAATGTACTTTCAACCTACATATGACCAGTATAGGAAAATGTAATCCTCATATTGCAAAAATTAATTTTTCAAAGTTTTTGAGTTACTTAAGGTTCATTTTCACAGGGATAGGAGGTTTATTAGCTGATTATTTTAGTTTTTTTATAGCCTCTAGGCAATTCTATTCCTAGTAGACACTTTTGTGCTTTCAGACAATGTGGGAAGTGCACTTTACATTACTGTAAAGTGTAAACTTAAGGGATTGTTAAGTGTTGCTATTGCGAAGCATTATTATTTTTTAAAAGTGGAGATATGTGTGACAAAAAAGGTTTTCGTAACTATTAATGCTTTGGTAGGTATTACATAACAAGCAGGAAGTCTGCTTCGAAATTGTTGAAAACATTTTAATTAGAACATATGCCCAAGACAAGTAAATAAACAATCATAAATACAATAGCTGGAAGTAAGACACTAAATCGAAGTAAGTTACAAAATAATTTAATTGAAGTAGAATCAAACCAAGCTTCAAATTTGGTCACCTTCACTACTATGGTCGAAAATTGAATCTTAGAGCATGCATGAAAATTATCAGCCTAGCCAGCCATTGTTAAATTGAAACATTAACAAGCTAATAGGTTTTACATACCAGCTCATAGGTCGCGATCAGTAACAAGACAGTAAAATAGCCTGGTCATGAACTCTAAATAGCACTATCCATGTAAGTAGATAGTTCAGCTGTTGCTACAGGATAACTTCACTTAACGTTCACACTAGCAGCTGATAAGCTATTCCTGTGAAAATGTACCTTTATTCATAAAAGGTTTTCCTGAATTAGCTATTTTTGCGATTTTCAATTGCTGAAAGTTATTGTTTTTATTGAATTTGTTAGCTGTTAATAAAATCTTATGCTAAATTCAAAAGTATTTGTTGTAATTTCAATGAAATCTAATATTTGTGCATCTAAATTTTTTAAGTGTGGGAAGTTTATTTTCATATCTTTAGAATTAATTATCTTTTATATAATTTGTAGGAGCATGTTGATAAAGCTATAGCTTTAAAGCCTCTTGATCCATCCTTACACTATATGCTTGGACGATGGTGTTATGAGGTATTTATTTTTACAATATTGTGTTAGCATTTTGTAATCCTGCTTTTTATAAGTGCTTTAAATTTTCTCTTGGTGGTTAATGTAAGTTCCCTCAATGGTCATTTAAAAGGTCTGAGTTCACAATGAAAATGACTTGGAAAAATCTGAGTTTTCTTTAAATATATGACAATCCAACTATTAGCTTCTTAAGTTACCATAATTTTGGGGAAGTCTTTTTTTCATTACTTTTTTATTCACCTGTTTTTATTCATGATTAGTAACCATTCTCAAATAATATTTTAGTTAAATAAAACTAGATATCATAATTTGTTTTGCATGCATAAAAATATTAAATTTAAGTTTTTATGTGTACATAATATTAGTATGCAAGGACCATATACACATACTGAAACATATTTGCACAAATATACACATTAATTGAGTACTCTTACATATTCCAACTTGTGTGCTTGATTTTGCTCATTTTTATATAAATCATCGAGTAATAGATATACATACAAGAAAAAAAGTTTACAAATTCAGGAGAGAAATACATGATTGTGAACATATAAACATCCATGCACAAATATAATCACACATTAGCAACACCATATGAACACACTTAACCAATTCTCCAAAGCAAAAAAAATGCTGTGTTGGTGTGAATTAATCAGATTTTTGTTTAGCAGTTTCATTGTTGTGATCAATGTTTTTATATCCATTAATTATTTTATCAACAATATTAATGAGGAACTATCATCTTATTAATATTGTATCCAAAAATGTGGGAAATCAAATCCAAAAACCACTAATCTTTCAACAAACTTTAAAAATTATTTTTTGATTTAAGGAATAAATAATTTTAAGTCAAGTGTACCAATATACTGCACAATTTAGTTTTGGAGTTAAGTAAAACAAGAGTACTATTTGTATCGTTAAAAGTATGATTAGTTTGCATGAGAGTTAAACAATTCCTGTATGAGAAAACTTCATGGAACGTTTTTGTAACTCTTGGCATTTTATAGCTTTATTAGGAAACAGAAAAATCTATATTTACAATTTATGTTATATCAGTATTACACTTACCACAAACTAATAATTAGAGACATTGTTAAGCATGTGAACACTTTCTCTTCTCTCCTTATTAAATGAAAATTGATGTTGGTTTTCATTGACTATATTTAGAGTGCAATGGAAAGGTGCATATTTTAATGTTTTACTATGAAGTTCATATCAAAATGTAATTTATTCCACTATTCTATTTTAGGTTGCTATGTTATCATGGCTTGAAAGGAAATTGGCTTCCACATTGTTTTCCTCACCCCCAGAAGCTAGCTTAGAAGAAGCAAGAGCACATTTATTAGAGGTGAGTATAGCATTTTTCAATTTTCATAAAAGAAATGAGTGTTGTACTTGTAATAAGCTTCTTTTCAAACCTGTTAACCGAAAAAAAGTCTTGTATGCTTCTCAGTTAATAAGACATTTCTAGTTGCTATATTCTTATTCATTACAATTTTATTTAAGGTAACATTAAATAGTTGTGTTATCTGAAGGAGAAAGTCATGTGCCAAAAAATTATTTAGTTAGTTTAATGATGCGTGATAGTTTCTATATTTAAAAAAAGTTTGAGTAATTATTCCTTGAATTAAAAGTCACTTGTTTTACATAAATATGTGAAGGTTCATGTATAAAACACCTTAATTACTGCTACCTGTCTTGTGCACAGCTGTATTTAAAATTAGAGATTGAAGAGTGCAAGTTTCTGTGTTTTATGTATTCGAATGCAATTACCACCCAGTATTTAAAAATACCAACTTCTAGTATCACAGACAGTAAAGTAAATAATTTTACCACAAGCAAATTTGAATGAAAAAAACAAAATTCTAAAAACAACAGATAATATTTGCATTTTTGACTATTAGTTCATAGTGCATCACCGACGAGAAGGTGGTCAACCTTGGGTAAGTCGATTTTTAAATAGGTGTGAAAGCTCGTTAGGAGAAAGCTGTCAAATGCAAAAGTATGCATTGTGATCCCCATGGATCGTTTCCCCCCTCCACACACAAATTTGGCTCAGTGGGGTATGCCCACTGTGTTAGCAACCTTCAAGTTGTAGGCGGCGCAGGTTTGATTCCTGCCAATTGCATCCTCCCTGGGTGTATTTCTCTCTTCTGTGTCACTAAAGCTTTCACTGTATGTGTCAATTACTTGATATTATATTGTGTTTGGCGCAATATGGCCCTTGCACCATAAAAACTCAAAACCAACCAATTCCCCACAAATTCGTTATCACTGCTATTGTCGCAACCTGACCAGACTTTTTGCTGAGAAGCCTTTCGAAGTTGATCCTACACTGTCGCCAGTGGACTGTGTTTATATTTTTGGCGCCGGCGAGGCGCACAAATCTGTTGCGCTTCGAGATGTATACGTTCTTCGGGAGGCGAAGGCAGACGCTGGTGTGATTGGTTCAAGTGTAGAATATTAAAAAACTTTTGATGATTATCTATGCTTTTTCGTTTGACATGTTGGGAGCCATATGTAAGTTTCTACTATTAAATTATTTTTTATATAAATTAGCTGTACTTTATTCTCTCCAGAAAGTAACTATAGAAAACAAATTCCAAGATTAAGAAACAGATAAAAAAGACTGGTAGTTTTTTAACATTGAAGATCTGCTAAAGCTATTGCTTTTGACACCAAACAGTAAACTTGAAACCAGAATCCGTGCTAAAGACACTAGCCGTGGAAGTCTTTGTTTATGTTTCAATCTATTGCCTAATTTAAAGAATTGATTCATTCTAAACCAGATGAGACAAGACTGCCAACTCATGAAAGACCGACTGTCATTCTTTGCGAGATTGAAACTGGAGGGCATGTCTTTATTTTGAGATATTTCTCATTTTCTTCTAGAAATCACCTTTACCTAGAATGCCATACTGCTTGAACTGCTGTACATTTTCCACAAATAAATCATGAGTGCATGATTTAATTAAAACAAATTTGCAACACAACATCTTGGGTCTGGCAATAAATATACTCTTTAGCTAGCTCAGAGTGAACACTTGTTCACATCCTCAGGAAGAATTAAGTAGCTGAAAATTGTGAATGATCTCCAAAGATTTAGATTCTTAGATTCAGATTTCTCAAGATTTTAAAAAGTCAGCATTTTATTTGCATTTTAGGTACAGTACTTTGGAACACTTAATCAAGCATGACCTTGAGTAAAATATTGATTGTGAAGTAAATCAATTTAATCGTCATTTGTATTCTTTATTTTACATTTAATTTTTCTTTACCCTTATAGTGTCCTGATTACTTAAGGACACATTATTCTTCCAGGTATAATTTTTACAGTTATGTGTTTCATCTCAGACATGAATTTATTGGTCTCTTCAAAATTGAGAATTTCAACATATTTTAGAAGTGTCGTTTTTAATTTTTCAGGCAGAAAAGCTGAAACCTGATTGGAAAGAAAATTTACTATATATGGCAAAGGTAATATCTTATTACTTTATTAAATAAATGCTTATAAAAATTAGTCAAATTTACAAGATTTCCTGAGAAAGTCATTTTTTACAAGACTTGTACTTCCACAATTATTAATTGTAGGTATAGCTTATTGCAAAAATGTTTAAAATAATTTTATTACAGTTTAAGAAACATTTTTCAAAAAATATTTAACTTCATAATCCCCTTATTCTAAATTTTTTAGTTATAAAAGTTTCTTCGATACATTGACATGTAAAACCCTGCCAGTTTGATAATTTACTAAAAAATATTTACACAGCCAAGAGACATTTATGAGGGAAAATGTTTTCCATATGTGCAAATTCATCATTTCAGCCAATTTTTTAGGGTGTAACGCATCAGCCCCTTAACGTGTGTCTCAGCGATATGCGCCTTGATTGGTGATGGCGGACCACGTGACACTCTCTCCGCGAAAGAGAATGAACCATTTTTTTCTCTAGTTGTTTCCCAAGGCGAGCGTAGAACTGACGCGCTGAAGTTTTGTTCCCCCGAGATGTTACTTTTTATGTTTGTTTATTCTTGTAATTGTTTTGTCTTGTGCTTAGTGTTAATTAAAATTGCTCTTTTGGCCAATTCTTGCATTAGTCATTGGATTCAGCTCTAAAAGGGGAAATTTCATGATATTTGTGTAACATTTCATTTTATGGCATATCATTTGATTTTATCAAGGTATCCCTGAAAGTCCTTTGACTCCTTATAATTTCTTTATTATATATATATATATATATATATATATATATATATATATATATATATATATATATATATATATATATATATATATATATATATAGGTCTACAGGTAGGCAGTTGTGTTTTGCTTGGAATTCAGTGAGAAGATCATTGTTGCAAAGCAGTAAATTAAAATAAAAAATCCTCCACATGAACCAGTGTTTAATTTCAACAACTAATGTGAAAGCAATATTTCTCTAATATCATTCAAAGATATAGGGAAACAGGAATAAATTTATTTAAATAAACTAATAAGAAGTGAATTATTTTTGTACAGTTTCTTGTTTTGAAAATCATCAATTTCTTATGATTCTTCAATGTGTTTGTTGACTGAATCATTTAAAAACTTCAAAATTTACTTTAAAAGGGATCCAAAGAAAAAAAAGAAATGTAATTAATCTTGGCATAACAAATGTGCTAAGAATGTGTTCATATTTTGTAGGATTTCTATAGTTATACAATTGATTATGTTTTCATGCAGTGAGACAGATTACAGTTATTCTCACACATTTACTTTTCTTCCAGACTTACATAGGAGAAGGAGACTATACTGCTGCTATTTTATTAATTGACCGAGCTTTGAGCATTCCTGTGATTAGTGAAGATGTAAGTACTTTATTTGTTGTATGGTTTTGCATTATTGTATTGAGCAATGTGGTATTATATGGCTAATCTATGTTTATTTTTCATTTGCACTGCCTTTTTATTGAAGTTTATAATCTAGAAAATGAAATATATTCTCTAATATTCATAATACTTGAATGTTTTTCTTGCATAAACTAATTTTGTAAGTTTTTTATAAAACAAGTTTGAAAGATGCAACTTAAGTGTCATTAAAGCATATTAAGAAATCAAATAATACTACATTAACAGCCATTTGTTCTTACTAACCATGTATATAGATCAATCTTTACCTCTAATTCAATCCCACTGATGGTCCCTATTTGTTAGATTTCAAGTCAGCTCATAATTCATTGGGGTTGAAGACCCATTCTTTTTGAATGATCAAGAATATCAGTACAATTGCATTAAATAGTTGTAGAAGTTTTTCAGTTGCAAACATGGAGACAAATGCATGTTAGAAAAAAATTAGATATTTATTAAAAAACTATAGACAATACAAAATTTCAAAAAACATTGATTAACTCTCATTCCATCTCCAATTCTAAATTACAAATTTTTATCATATTCCATATCATGGTTACAGTTTCCATGCACATGATTAAAAATGCATTCACAATATCATAGTTTGCATGTGCTTAAATATAAGGTTTATAAATACGCTAGCAGCAGTTGTATGTGCAAATAAAAATTCATTTCATGGATCGCTTACACGCACTCACAGAAAGAATGTCTCCTTTTACATTTGTGCACTCGGAAAGACTTGCTACCATCGATGAAGGTCATGCTTTAGGTGTCCAATTCAGGGCCTTTAAAAATAATAGATAAGTATAGTAAGTCTACTACAAAATGCATTTTTGAGATTTTTTTTGACATTTATCTGATTTTAAAGTATTCCCTGCACATAAGGTTTTAATTAATTTCCTTGAAATTTGTTTGGATAATCCATGTAATCTGGTTTATATCTAAGTGAAAATAAGAAATTTATGTGCTGCAAAATTTTGAAATTTTTGTTTAAAATGTTGCTTAATTTTAAGTGTTTAAGAACAAAAATTTGGTTTTGCTTTACAATTGAGTGATATACGTACAAAACGGAGTTGATTTATATTGCTGTAGTATACAAGCTACTACGTGAATTAAAATTTTGACAATACATGGAAAATTAATGTGCATGAGACCTATCAATTTTTACTAATTTCTCAAAATTTTTGACCATGTTTTATCTAATAACTTCCACACAAATTAATATTTTTGGGCCAAACTTAAAAAATTGACTTTTTAGTAGAAAATAAGTAGTCTGCAAGTTTTATTACAATTGGATTGCAACTGCAAAAGTTTGTTTTGAAAGTACACTCCCTTAAACAGGATTCCTATAATAACAGTATTTTTAATTTACTATTTTATGTATAATTTGTGTGCAACCCATGAAATGATTGGGAATTTCAATGATAACTGAAGGAAAATGAAAGCATACTGCAGTATTAATCAATCTGAATTTTCCCATGTTCATTTTACTTAGTTTGGAAACCTATTTGGTTTTATATTAGGAAATAAATAACAATAAATATAAAAACAAAATTATTGTATCTTTTTGCTCAATTGCAAACCAAAATAAATTGCATCTATTTTTAATGCTGAAAATATTTTCTTGATTTTAATCTTATAGGAACCCTATTTTGATATCAAGTAATGAAATTAATGTTATATTTTGTACTTATCATTTTGCTACATTTGGCAGCTGATGCATCTTTTATATTTAAGTTATTTTTCAATATACACTCAATGCCAAGTTAAGCACGAAGCGGTTAAATGAGAAAAAATCGACAAGTACAGCTTTGATTGACATGAAATGCGGCAGGAAAGTAGCAAATAATGTTTATGCATGAAACAAAACAAAGAATTACATACAAAGATGAAACAATATTGAATTTTCATAAATTTTAAGATGGAGTCATTAACAAAATTATGTTTAAATACAAAACCGACATTAATAAGTATGTGACCATCCCTCATCCTCATACAAAGTTTACAGCGTGTGACCACGCTTTCCATGAGGTGATCAACTACCCCAGAGTAAAGTAATCGCCATTCCTCCTGTAGAGCAGTTTGCAACTCTTTGAGAGTGACTGAGAGTGAGAAACATGCAGACGCAGCACGGCCGAGGGCATCCCAAAGATTTTAAATAGGATTATGGTCGGGTGAGTACACCGGCCAATCCATATGCGCAATCCCCTCACTCTCCAGGTAGTCATCGACGATGTTGGCTCAATGGGGATGCGCATTATCATCCATTAAAACGAAAGCAGGGTCAACTTCTGCAGCGTACAATCTCACATTGGGTTCTAGGACTTCATCCCGATACCGGACAACCGTCACAGAGCTCCGTCTATAGATATGCAGGTCAGTGCGATATCCCAACGAAATCCCTGCCCACACCATGATGCTTCCACCTCGGAATGCGTGATGCTCAATGATGTTCTGGGACAGATTGCGTGTGCCTTATTCTCTCCAGACCCTTACATTCCTGTCATCTGGCTCCAGGGCAAATCTTGACTCATCCGTGAACATAACGTTGGCCCGATTAGACAGTCCAATTCACATGTTGCCGACACCACTTTAATCGTGCCCCTCTGGATTGGACGGATAGAGGAACACAAATTCATGGTACCCGGGTGTACAGTCCAGTCATGTGTAGCCTTCGGCGAACAGTAGTGGCAGATATCGTCTTACCAATGGACATTGCAACCATAGATGTCACATGTGTGGAGGTCGGTCTTCGATTCCGCTTGGCTAAAACAGCAATATATCGATCTTCCGCGGGGGTCGTAACCCTTGGGCGACCGGCCACAGGTCTTCGGACAACTGTTTGGAATTGTTTCCATAATTGTGAAATGACGGAATGTTGAACGCCAAAGAAAAGAGCAACATCTGTGATTGATTGTTCCTGCTTCAAGGCATCCCAAAGAACGCCATCGCTCACTATCTGCCATTCGTCTTCTAGAAGCCATAGAAACACGTCTGTCTTGAAAAAACTAATCATACGAAAGTTCTAAACACTTTTTATCAGCACTTAGGTGAAACAACCCTTCACAATGCTGGCTTATACGACTGCCTTTTTTGCATATTTCTCGACACGAAACCGTGATTGGCTGTTACAAAACATATTTGCATACTTCCATCTGCCTCTGCAGCGAAATGCAGCCCCTCAAATTCAGATTGGCTTCCGGAAATTAACATTTTCGTCTCCTTGCTTTTGGCAGTGAGTGTAGATGCAAAAATTAAAACACTTTAAGAAAAGATAAAATGCACATTTAAAATTAGCATTATAAACATGCACATTTAAATGAATAGGAATGAATTCTAAATTCATGCACATTTTAAAACTAGATATTGTAATTTTATCTTTAATCAACAATACACCTGCTTTGAGCATTTACATGTCAAAGCTGTCAATTTTTCTAACTAAATTTTGCAACGCACAACCATCCAGTTTTCTACACAATTTATTATATCCTTAGCATCATTGGTGTTATTCAAGAACAGTTTATTTTCTGTTCTGTTTATTTGACTTTATTCTAAGTAGTGAAATCATATCTGATTTACATTACTATCATTAAACATCTTCTCAGTGGAAAAGTTGATTGATATAGCAGGAAATATATCATACCATTCTTACTTTGTAAATATTTCTTTGAATATTGATTTATGTAATTTATTGTTTTAGGATAATGTAATTCATAATGAACTTGAAATTCTGGAGTCTAAGTACCAAACATATCGTTCTGATGAAGATGTTGAAATTTGAATCTGTTTATGTTTGTCTTGCTGATTGGCTGGATTGCTATTGAAAAGACCGTGTTTATTGATTAATATTTATGCTATGTTTGTATCAATGGAAATGTCATAATGCACATTAGTTATGTATAAAAAAGAAAGAAAATTTGTGAAAATAAGTTAGTGCATTGTAAAATAATTATCTGTTGGTTGTATTTGTGAATTCACTGATGAACTAAAATTGATTGTTTCAATTATTTAAATATTGTTGATATTGTAGGTTGTTGGAGTCTATATCAGTATATGGTAGGCAAAGATTGGGGTGGAAATTGTTCAGTAATTTCGTTAAGACTCAAGAAAAATTCTGTATGAAAAGTTTTATGTGCAAGACTGAAAGTGAACTATTTTTTATTAATTTTATACTTTCTGTACAAAGCTTTTTTATTAATTTTATGGGTACGAGTGCCATTAGTTTTTAGCAGCTATTTATTTGTAATTGTAATTTAGTGTACATTAAAATATAAAAATCGTTTTATTGACTTTCCAAATTTTTGTAAAATAATTTTTCTTATTAAAAACTTCCTGATTTGAAGATTTTCATATAGGTCAAGGCTATATATATGCACCAAAGAGCAGGAGTTTTTCCTGTCATTTTTAAAACAAAGCATTAATTTTCCAATTTTGTTTAAGAAATACTGTATTTTTAAAATGCTTGTATGTTTTGCTTGTTGCTTTTAATGTTTCAATTTATTCTTTATATTCTTATGCTATTTTGTAATTTATTCAGTTGATAGGTTTCCATCAAAAGAAACATTTCAAATTAAAGATTGGATGAATGGGGTATGTTAACTGCATAATGCATTTAAGTGCTCAACTACTTCAGATATTAAAGAATATCTGTTTTGCCCTTCTTTGTTAAATTGTCAAGTTAATATATTGAAATTACTTTTAAAGTAAAGTAAGATCTTAATTTTAGGTAAAGATAACTTTTGTTTTTCTTAATTATGGAAAAACAAAAATTATGGGCTTTTCATTCATTAAATATTCAGGTTGAATATTTCTTAGGAAAATATTTTTATCTTATAAGACAACCAAGCTATGGAAATAGTTACATCTAAAAGATTTATATTTATTATATATATATAAACTTGATTTATCACCTGTAACTCTTTAATTTACCAGTAGCTGTAAGAACTAGTATTTAATGTAATGAAGGAAAGTTGTTCTTGCATTGTTGTTTTCATCTTCCTAAAATAGAAAGTTTGTCTTGTTTATACTTTGAAAAGTTATGCACTAATAACAAATGGACTTTTGATGTTTTACTTTCTCGTATAGGACTAAAAAATGATTGTTAAAGAAACTCCCTTTAGATTAATGCCATCTACATGAATTAAAGTTGGTATTGTAACCTTTTTAAAGTTTTCTTGCTGTTTAACCAGTTTCATATTGTTCTACATTCTCTAACATGAAACATTCCAGTAACTTAGAAAAGTGAGTTCTATGTATTTTAAAAATGTAAAATGGAATTCCTTTTTCTGTATAACAGTAAAATAATATATTTAACACAAATAGTAAATAAGGCCAGTGAAAAGGTTTATTTAGTTGATTTGCTTTTAAGATCAAATGTGAAGAAAATGCTACAATGCTTTCATTTGTTCCTTTAATTTGTAAAACAGTTTTAATTGCCTTATAAACTTTTTTATCTTATGATTCAGGTTTATTTTTATTAGATTTTCTAAGTATGATACTTTTCAGGTTTAATCATAAGTTTATATATTGTTGAAATATGCAGTTATATAAATATGGAATTTTACTATTTTCCATATATATATATCAATGTTTCTTCAGCTAGATTTTGGTTCCTATCTGCCTTGTAGTATGAAGAGTCGCAAAATCTGTGTCTTCCATTTTTATTTTATTAAAAAATTGCTGTGTTAATTTGGGAATCAGTTAATGGTTAAGGAATATTTTGTTGATTGGGAAAGAAAAATTCAGTCTACATCTCACTTAATTATTAAAATTGTCTTTAATTTTTAATGAAGTTTTTCAATTTCTTTAAATTAAAAAAAAACATTTCCGGAACTGTTTTAGGCTAATATAAGATTATTAGTTACAATCAATGATATTATTTATTACTCTTAACACTTTTAGATCTGTGATCAGGATGGTTTAATGTTTTTTTATTAAATGTGGAGTTTTAAATTATTTTATGTGTTCCTTTTCACTGTTTAATACAATTGTATGGAAAGAAGTAAAAACCTAAATAGAGAAAATAGTCTTACAAATGTTTGCACACTGACTAAACACAATTTTTAAATTTCTCACACTTTACGATTCTGTAATCAAAGCATACCATATTCCATCTTTAATCTAATTTTATTTGCATTGACATATTTACCCTCATATATACAAAAAAATAAAAGTAAACATTTGTAAATGCTCTAGTTTTTCTGTTTTGGAAGTATACAAGTATCAAATTGAAGGAATTAAATTGTACTTTACCTTTCATGGGTCTTTGCCAGACTTATTTTCGTTACTGAAACTAACCATCCTCAAGTACAATCATAGTTGCAATTCTAAATCAAAATTGTTATCTATATTGGTAATTTTTCTTTTGCAAAATGAACTTATTTAAGTAAATCTTAATTTTGAAACTTCTACATTTTGCAAAACTTTTTAACCTGAATACTACTTGTATTGAAAAGTGTTCAGATGAGTGAAAGTATTCAAACCACTTTTCTGATGAAGAAATACCAAGATGGTGGACAACCTTTTCATGTACAAATGAAATTTTTACTTTTAATATTTTGTAAAAGATATCTCAATCATATCATTGGTTTAAATTTTATAACCAAAATTATTCATATACCATTGCAAATGTGTGTATAATTTAAAACATGTTCGATTCTGCATTGCTACATCAGAATTATCAAGTCGTTACATTAAATTAATATGAAATGTAATCAATATATAAACATTTTTAATGCAGTTAATTAAAATAATTTTCCATTTACTATTTTAAAATATCATTTATTTTTAATTGATCTTTTCAACTCTAATTGAGTTGTATTAAGGCTAACATTTACTCTTTGAAATAATTCATTCAAATATTTAATTAAAAGAAATTGTAATTCAAAAAGTATTCTTTTCATTCACCTCGTCAATTGAATGCTTGGCCAAATATGGCCCTTGCGCCTTAAAACCCTGAAAACAAACATAAATTGGACTTACAAACTCTGGAAAGGGGACTTTCTTAAATTTGAAAATATATTCTTCATATTTCTCATCAATTCATACTAGTCTCAAATATTTGACATAAATATTAGTGCAGAAGATATACCATGAACCCTAATAAAATCTAAGGGGAAGTCAAATTTCTTCATCTTGACTTGAACAAATAACTTGCATAGTGAACTTTTGGATATTCTTATTTGACTTCCTCTTGTTTGATCTTTTGTCTTTTTTACTTTGTTGCATATTTTTCAGATTTTGATCCTAGAATTCATTAAATGATTATTTGTCCGTTTTCAAAATCTTATGTATTAAACCTTATCCCTTATTTGCTTTTACTTACATTATGCTATTGCCTGCTTGAGTTAGAATTAATATTTTTTTACTATTTATTGTTTCTAAATATATCCATTTTGATTGTGTTAAGTATTTTTAAACTATTTTATGAAAGCAGCCCCAAATGGAGGTCGCTGTTACCATGGTACCAGATCCCCTTAGGTTACATATTAAAAGGTTTTATGGTTAATGGTATATTAAAGGAGAATGTGAAAAGGTTTTTTTGTATTCCCCTGGGGGAATGTGCAACCAATTTTCGAAATTAAATTGGAAATAATACTCACCATTTGGCCGTGGTTCAAAATTACGTGGTATTGTTCATGGATCTTTCCATTTGGGGTTGATCCCTGATCATTGCCAATAGCCCTTTGTGTTGCTCCAGTGTGACATAATGTCAACTACCTACCTAAATTGAAATAAAGAGATTGAAAATCTTGTATTTAATAAAAAAGAACTGCAAATTTATAAAGAAAAGAATTCACAAAGACTAAAACTTGCATACATTGTACCCTAATCCATTGTATTTGCATTATGAGCCCATCATCTAACCTTGTACTGAGGCCAAGAGTGCAGTTGTGGATGAGGCCTGTTTAAATGCTACAGTACATGATGCTGAATTACTAAATTTTGCCAAGTTTCCTAAAATATTGTTTCTAAAGTGCTCTAAAGTAAGTAAAGATTTTTTAAAGAAAAATAAAGTTTCAACTTTAACCTTGTATTTGCTTCCATTGTTGTACTGATGTAGTAATGCATTGAGGTAAAATTTCGATTGTATATTTTCATGTCATTTTGAAAAAAATTATTTAAACATTTAATGGAAACCCATCTTAGATCAACATCACCTCTTTCTCTTATATTTTCTAATATACCATTTGTGTAGATTATACAACTAAACTAAGCCATGACAAAAGCACAACTCACCTTAAATGTACATGTGTCATCAGTAGCGGCCTGTTTCTTAATTTTTAATGAACATAGTCTAATTCGTCATGTACATACAAAATCTTTACATATTTTAGTTTAGTTTTCAATTCCTTTTGAGGGCATTATGCAAAATAGACTGTTTTGTATTGATGTATTTTTTAAATGTGAATAAAAGTTAACCATTAGAATTAAATTTTATTAATTACATTTTTGGTTTAAAGTGTTTCTAGTTGTGTAAGATTTTGAAAAACTTTAAGAATGAATGATAGTTAAATATTTCTTTTTAATTCAATGTACGGTTTTTTTTTCTTGAATGTATGGACGATTGTGTAAACGTATGGTAAGAAACTTGAAGTGCATATAACAAAATAACATGTCCAGTATGTTGCATGATAGATTTATCTTATTTGCTGTTAAAAGTGTCTGAAAGTTTTGAAATGGTGATTCTTGTTTTTTTAATTTACTAGATGTAACGCTTTAAAAGGCCATTTGATGGACTAATGTTTTATCACAATTTATTCAATGACTTATGTTGTTTTAAGGATGTGGGATTTGATCTGTTTGTATATATTATGTGAATATGTATGTTATACATAAATGCGTTAATATATTTTCCTGAAATAAATAGTATCATTCCAAAATTTGAATAGAAACTGTTTTCATTATTTAAAAATCACAGCAGGTATGTCACTGATATTTTTTTACAAATTTTCATAAATGAATCAATTTCCAAACTAGGTTATATACCACTTTAATAGAAAATGTTTGTCTTAGAAACTGAAATGCACACAATGTCCAAAAATTAAGAATAATCCTGAATTCTCAATAAGCGAGGTCACCTGATCTCAATCCGATTGAGCACGTTTGGGATGCTCTCGGTTGGCGCATTACAGCTAACACAACACCATCAAGGACCTTAATTGAGGTCTACGGATTTAGGGAAGGCCCCAAGAGGGTACGGCAGTGGGTCTCGTTTGTGGATTCGGGATTTGCTTTTCAGTGATCGCAGCGATAACGAAGGGCATTGCTCATCAATAATGGTACCATGAAGGACCGCTCACAAGAGCAGACATTCTTGTGCGCCACTCCCTTTCCATAGCAGTCTCGTGGAAAGGATGTCTGAATTAGGGTCATAGGCTAGTACATTTCCCGTTAAGCTGCTTTTATAACAATGTTTTTTTCGCAATAATTAAAATGTACAATGTGTTTCACCTAAGCATTTTTTTCTTTTAGTTCCCAGTTGCACAGTCATGTGGGGTTCTTATTTTATTTCACATAGCTTGTGAAATATTTGTCATTTGAGGTACTTGGCATAAGAATCATCGGATTGCATTATCCTAAATTTTTGAACATGCTTGTAGTTAGCAGCTGCTTTTTATTTAATCAGTTTCGGAAATGTTTTTAAATTACAGATTGTACTGTTCAAATAGAACTAGTAATTATACTTAGCGGTTCGATTTCGACAAAATATAGTTCATAGCAGTGACAATTTATTCATAAGAGCCACTGAGACTAGGCCCATCTAGCTTTCGAACGATTTTAATTTCAGAAGTATCTAATATTTTCTCTATCAAGTTTATAAAAAATTAATAATTATACTTATCCATAATACGGTCCTTATTAAAACAGAAATAAGTTTTTCGATGGTTTAAAAAAATTTGCATGTTGCTACAAATGGTGAAAACTGATTTCTGGATCTTCAAGACTGATATTAAATTCAGTCACTAACCATAACAAATAAGATTAAAAGCCGAGTTTATACCCATTGTGACATCTTAGCGCCTAAGAGTCTAGAATGGCCGGCTGCAGACCCGGAAGTTTCCTGTTAAAAAGTCCTTCAATACTGCGCTTACGCATGTGAGGAGAATGAAAACAGTTAGCTCACGGACTCCGTCTAGTTGAGACGTCTTCGTAGCAATTCGTAAATTTTAATATGAAAATAAGCATTTTTGTTTCGCGCGTCCATTGTAAACCCATTGTTTTGTCTGTGTTAAAATAAATGTTATTTTTTTAATGTCCAACAAAAGTTCGGATTAATTCGTCACAGACTAGAGTTTTGGTGTCAGAAGTGGGATGAAGCAAGAAATGCAGGTAGGCCCACCCTTGTATTAAATTAAATTTGTTAAGGTTCTGGCTTACCAGAATTAGTGAGGCAAAGAGCCTAAATAGTTTTGGTTAAAAAAAGAAATGACTACATATCCAATTTTATTTTGTGGTTATTTAAATTTTGTCTTTATGAAAGTTAATAGAAGTTGATGATAAAGTGAATTTGCATGTTCTACTAAGTAGATATTATCAAGTTGATAAAGTCACGGCCAAAAAGTGCCAAATCGAAAGTGAACGAAAATTTAAATTTCGTTTTGATTTTACTGAAATTTTGTGTTTTGTGCATTTAATGATTTGAAAAGGATCAGATAATTTGAATTACATATGGTAATTACTCATTAGTAAAAGAAAAATAATATTTAATTGCAACTATATATATTGCATCTTGTGTATTGTATATGCTACGATATAGTTTAAGATTCTGTTATTATATTTGAGAATTGTATGTTTGATATTAAATCTTATCTAGTATTTGAAGCATATTTGGTATTGAGTATATTTTGTGAATCATATAGTTTATTAGAAAATATTGGTAACTATATTTATGATAACAAAATTGGATTGTTTACTAATAAGTTATTCATTGATCATGGCTTTTCTTTCTCGTGGGAGAAAAGAAGACCTCCTCGAACTCGCAGATGAACTTTGTGAAAAGGTATCGCATAATTGTAAACTGGTTGAGATAAGGAAAATAATCCTAAACAGTGAAAACTATGAAGAAGAGGAAGTTAAAATTTCTTTAACTCGTATTATGGAAGATAGGATAAAGAGAGAGAAAGAAGCAAAAGAAAAAGAAGAAATTGCCAGACGAGAAGAAAAAGAAGAAATTGCCAGACAAGAAGCAAAAGAAGAAATTGTCAGACGAGAAGCAAAAGAAAAGGAAGAAATTGCCAGACAGGAAGCAAAAGAAGAATTTGCCAAAGAGAAAGAAAGGGAAGAACGTAATATTCGAATGGAAGAAATAGCTTTAGAGAAGAAAAAGCTAGAAATGCAAGCTGCAAGTGAGCTAGGACTATCTAATAGAGAACGGATGCCAAATCATAAAATTGAGCTCATCAAAATTACCCCGAAATTTGAGGAAAAGAAAGATGAAATGGGTCTATATTTAATAAATTTTGAAAGAAGAGCTGAGATGGCAGGTGTGCCTAAAGAAGATTGGGTGCCGTATTTACTAGGCGTATTGCCTTCGGAAATTTCGAGCATGATGGCTAGAGAATCGCCTGAAGATGCAAAGAATTACGATTATGTGAAAGATATTATTCTTCAGAGGTATAAAATGAGTTCTGAGAAATTGAAGCAGATGTTTTACCGTCATCAAAAAGTCCCGGATAAAACATGGAGGAATTACGCTCATGAACTTACAAGCTACTATGATGAATGGGTTTCTGATTTGGAAATCAAAACTTTTAAAGAACTCAGAGACTTGCATATCACTGAGCAAAATTTTGATTATACTTTGTTAAAATTATGATATGTTTTTTTTTAATTTAGAGTAGGCGGTACACAGCCAGGATCTTTAGGGTGTATGGTCTACTTGCATATTGCTTTGGGCATGAGTTGTTGCCTTCGCGAAAATTCTGTTGCTGCTGTTTTGTATCTTTTTTGCAGGTGTCTGTCTCTGCAGAAAAAGAATCTTGAGGAGGGAGGAAATAGACTGTGACATCTTAGCGCCTAAGAGTCTAGAATGGCCGGCTGCAGACCCGGAAGTTTCCTGTTAAAAAGTCCTTCAATACTGCGCTTGCGCATGTGAGGAGAATGAAAAACAGTTGTCTCAACTAGACGGAGTCCGTGAGCTGTCTTCGTAGCAATTCGTAAATTTTAATATGAAAATAAGCATTTTTGTTTCGCGCGTCCATTGTAAACCCATTGTTTTGTCTGTGTTAAAATAAATGTTATTTTTTTAATGTCCAACAAAAGTTCGGATTAATTCGTCACACCATGTCAAGTAGTCCAGGGGCGCACCCAGGATGCTATTCTGGGTGACCACCCAAATATCCTAAGCTGTTTCTAAGGGGATTAAAAAAAATATTTATTGATTAATTATTCGCAGAATTAATAAATTAATTTATTGTAATTGATCAGACCAATTAATATTCATTATATAGCAACTTTGTCTTCGCAGTGTATGCATTTGAATTCAATTTTTAGATAATGTCTAATTAGTAAAATGCAGATTATAATCTACAAAATATTTAAACATAATACGATATTCCTTTAAACACCAGTATCAATCACATTTTCATAAGGAACATTGTAAACATATAAGGTACTTTATCAAGATGTATGAAAAAATGTATATACTAAAAGCAGTTCTGCTCAATTTTACCTGTCCGGTTTTTTTGGTTGCGTAACAATTGATTAAAACACAACTTATGTATTTTGGGGGAGCTAAGACATAATTTCGTCATTTATAATACTAAAATCTAGAATATTGATGGCCAAATTATACTAAAGGAGCTTTTTTGTAGATTTTAAGTCAGTTCAGGTCTTTTTTCGCTTACAACCGTTTTATGATTTTATAGACAAAACCCCAAGTTAGGTGCTTTAAAATTTACATATTTTATTCGAGAGCTCCAAAATCAACGGACTGAAAAGAACTAAATAGGTAAAAACCTAAGATTCTAGGACCTGCTTATGAGACAGTTGGGATAGTCCTTTTCAAATGATGTGAGAATCCTCTGAGGTCCCAACGTGATTTGATTAAAATAATTTTCTGTGACGATCAACTTAAGGAATCAGCGGAGCCGCATTCAACACCTTAAATCAGAACTGCAAAGGATTAGATTTAGCTCCAAACGAGTAATTATTACTGTTCTTGTTAGATGGTATATCGTTTACATTGCACATTTTTTCTTGAAAGTTAAATTACAGCGAGCATCAACGCAATATAAATCTGGATTACTGGAAAAGAGAATGACTATCCATATCACTGATTGAGGTGATTAAGACCTTCCGCGCCTGCACACCTATAGTACGGCTCCGACGAGAAGGCAGTCGACCTTGGGTGAGTCAATTTTAAATAGGTGTGAAAAGTTAAGAGGAGGTAGGCCATATGCAAAAGTATGAATGGTGATCGGCGTGGTTGTTTACCACCTCCAACTCACTATCGCTCACACCACCGAACGAAAATTTTGAACCAGAATCAGTGATAAACACACCAGTTGTAAAAGCGCCCCTCTTCCCACAACAAAACTAAACCAGCAGGTGAGTTCGGAGGAGGTGGGTCTAGAGTTGTAAAAGCGCTTCGTTTACGTTCCACTCTATCACTATTAAAAGAATACTTGTTCAAACCATGACTACTGTCTTCTCTCAGAAACGGGACTATTACTAGAGGACCCAGAAAAGAAAAATTCCTCGTAAATGGGAATATAACAAGGTAGAATTACAAATTATGTATATTACTTTCTATTGTCCGAAATGCTGACTACTTCAGTCTGTCCTCGTATCTCTACATACTTATTTTACTTTCATAATGAAAAGAGACCAATGAGAATATCAACGTTATGACGTAACTATCCTACTTAAACCAGTGTAGGAGCCAGAAATGGGTTAAGTCATCAGTTAAGAACAGCTTCGATAAATCAAATTTGGATGAATTAGCTTTTTTAAGGTTTGGGATTTCCTCATATGAATGTGTCCATTAATTAAGAATATTGCAATTAAAACATGATATTGCTTTTTTCTGGTCTGGATGGTATAAACCCCTATGGATTAGGCCCATGTTATCAAGGATATACGTATCTGCTTTTCCCGATGTACGGGGCTTGAACAACCCTAACCGTAGGTGCACCCATAAATTAAAAAGGATATATTTACTTATTTCAAGCCTAGGGCTAAAGTCTTCGAGATGCACTCATGAATTAAAAAAGGATATATTTGCTTTTTCGGGTCTAAGGAGATGAAGACCGAACCTTGTAGATGAACCCATGAATTAAAAATGATATATTTACTTATATGGGGTCTAAGGGACTTAAGCTCCCCAGGTGTACCCATGAATTAAAAAAAAGGAAATATTTGATCCTTCGAGTCAAGGGGGCTTAAACCTGTCAGCCCGTAGATGCATTTATGAATTAAAAAAAAGGATGTATTTGCTTATTTTGGGTCTAGGGAGCTAGAACCCCAACCCTGTAGATGGGTTCATATACTAAAAAGGATATATTTGCTTATTTTGGGTCTAAGGGGCTTAAGCATCCGTAGGTGCACCCATGAATTAAAAAAGGGTTATATTTGCTTTTTTCAGATCTAAAGTCGCTTAAGCCCCAGTAGGAACGCTCCATGAATTAAAACACGATAGTAGTATACCGGCCCGTATATGCGGCGGAAGTGACGTCATACCACGTGACCAGAAGTGGGCGGGGCCACGTGACGTCATCCAAAAGCGGGTGACGTATTGTTTGTTTACGTTTGGACTTGGATTTTTTTTTTGTCATCGACTTCGTGCAGGCGTTGAGTTGTTTCAAGATGGCGTCGTTTCGTTACCATGGTGATGAATCACTCGTAGTGTCATCTGGTGGAGAAATTCGAAACTCTATTATTTTCAATTAAAAAGGAATTTCTTGGATTCGAACCCGGGACCATAGGATCCGAAGTCAAGCGCGCTATCCGTTAGGCTGTAAGAGAGTTAACTTAAGATGCTGAATTATTGTAGTGTTGGATTTTTTCTCTCTTTTGGACTTGTATTTTTTCTTAGTATTAGGAATGCGTTATTTTTAGAAAATGGTTTGAATAATTGCATAGGGGTTTTAATAAATGCTTTTACAAAATGACTTATGGCGCCATCTAGTGATTTTAAAAGTAAGTAATCTAAGGAACGAATTGATTTCTTAATGTTTTTACTTTATTCATGACCAGTGACGTCAGTGTGTTTACGTTTGGGACTTGGATTTTTTTTCGTTATTCGTACCGCCATCTAGTGTCATTTACTGGAGTGAATAGAATAAAATCCTAAGAAAATAAAAAATATTTGATATTTTGTTGGGGGCTCGAACTTAATACAAAAGTACTCATGGTCGAGGGTTAGTTGAATGACTATAACCGTTCGGCCACGAATACCTATTCTACAGAGATTTAAATGTTTAGAGACCTTTTTTTTTTTGAGAGTTGGCGCACGCGTGACGTCAGTGTGTTTACGCTTGGGACTTGGATTTTTTCCTTCTGAGATTTCGATGTGACGTCATATAAAGTAAAGTTGAGTTTTAGGTGTCCTGCTTGTGGGGGAAAACATTTAAGCAAGAGTTGAGTTGTTTTTTATGGGAATGGAGCTGAGTAGGTTTTGTAAAAAAAAATTTTGTTGATGAATGGCAACACCCAAACTTTAAGTAACACGTTAGAACATGAATGCGAGTGGCAAGCTGATGCAATCATACCGGTTATAGGGTAGGAATGTTGCTATTTGTTGAAGACCAGGTAGGAGGGATTTTCTTAGTATCACGTGATTATTCAAGCTTCTCTGATTGGTGGATTAATCTTGTGCTCTTGGGAAGTAAGTTATACCCCCTCAGAAATCATTTCTATCAGTGGCTGCAAGGTTTGTTGATCAGTTTCAGAAGTAATTTTGCATTGAAAAGACTATGAAGCGAAATTCTGTTCAGTCTAGCCCTATGAAAAAAACTCGTATTGCTGAAAAGAGTGCATTGTCTGTTCTTGGTGAAAAACCAAAAATAAAGACAAAGTCTTTACCTATGCCTGGGGAAGAGCCAAAAATAACGATGGATTCGCTGCCTGATACGATGTTACACCTTGGAGACAACATGTTCCTGCTTGTAAACAAGTTCACTGGACTTACCAGAGTCCATATCAGGAAGTACGTTACGGATGAGAGTGAAAGCTTACAGCCCACGAAGGAAGGTATTTCACTTTCGCCAAAAGTGTGGGATTCTTTTATAAGTAAAGTGAATAAATATTTCACTTTTGGTACTGTGGAATCTGCTAAGATTCTTGAAAGAGACCTGTGTATGTCCAAAGAAGTTGTGGGAGACACGACATTTCTCATTCTGCAAAGACTGTTTCGCAAAAGTGATATGTCATTTCATTTTGTGCCCGAACGTGTTGTGCTGTGTTGGGAGCAGATCTTTAAAATCTGCGAAAACTACCAGCGTGTTGCTGAACGTGTAAATACTTCACTATTCACCTACTCCTTGTATTATTTCGTGAGACACGAACTTGAAAAGTGTTCAACATTTAATTCCGAAGAGACTTACAACGGTGACCCTGACAATCCAGAAGGGGTGGATGAAATGAAATTAGCCTTGTGTTCCCACTTAGAGGATATAATTTCAAAGAACATATCTAAGCATGTGGATTGCTTCGGATGTAAGAATTACATTGTGAACAACATAGCTCATACCTGTTTAGATACGAGTAAGGAAGATTCTTTTTCCATGCATTTTACTTCCATTCTTTACAGTATTGATTGGCGTGATTTTGCTGGGACTTTTGTTCAAAAATATAGTACTCAGTTAAATTTTAGGTATTTGATTTTCCAAGGTGACTTTTTTGAATGTTTGAATGTAAATGAACTCATGGAGTCCGTGCGACAAATGTATGTAAATACCGATTGTATTCCTCCATATTTTTCATCAGTGTAATGTATTTTTTTACTTTTATTACTTATAAATAAATTTTGTTGATTCTTATTACCCCTGAGTGCGTTTTATTTAGACTTTTATCTTACTTGTTACTGTGCATATGTTTGACTATATGTTTGACCTATTTAGTGTTTAATTTGTTATTGCATAATTGTTTTAATTATTATTTTTTAAATATTCTTTAGTTTAGCTACATAATTTTAATAGTGAAATTCTGTTCATAAAGTGAATGTAGGAGAAGTATATAAATACTGTGTTTCTTATAATTTAACAGTCATTATGAATATCAGCTTTAGGTTAGACCACAACCGCTGCTGCAATGGAAGAAATTCTGAATCAGACATATCGGAATCCCAAACTCCCCGGCAGCTTTGGTGGTATCAATGCTTTACAGCGTGCTTTAAAAGGTCGCGTGAAAAGAAAACAGATAAAGAATTGGCTACAAACGAAAGATTCGTATACTTTACACAAGCCTTTACGGCACAAATTCCAGAGAAATCGTGTAATAGTAGGAGGATTAAACGATCAGTTTCAATCTGATTTAGTGGACATGCAATCTCTCGCCCCTCATAACGACGGGTATAAGTATTTACTTACTTGTATTGATATTTTGTCTAAATATGCATGGGCCATTCCTCTATTAGATAAAAAATCTGCAACTATATTGAGCGCTTTTGAAAAAATATTTTCCGAACGTACTCCTCAATCCTTACAGACAGATGCTGGGAAAGAGTTTACCAATAAACTAGTGCAAAATTTCTTAAAAAAGAAGAAAGTTCATTTCTTTACCACACATAATTCAACAAAAGCTTCAATCGTTGAACGCTTTAATCGTACCCTTAAAACTAAAATGTGGAAATACTTTACTGAAATAAATACAAAGAGATATATTGACGTCATAGACCAATTGATGCATAGTTATAACCATACTTGGCATCGTAGTATTAAAACAGAGCCTTCATCAGTGACATTACAAAATGAAGGAAAAGTATGGGATACGTTATACGGTCAGCAATCTGTTGTAAAACAGAGCAGTTCAGAGTTAAAGGTTGACGATACTGTTCGTATTAGTCGGGAGAAAATGCACTTTGAAAAAGGATACGAACAAAACTGGACAAAAGAAATTTTTACTATTTATAAAATAATACATCGGATACCTGTTGTGTATAAACTGAAAGATTTAGCAGGGGAAGTGATACAAGGAAGTTTTTACAAAGAGGAATTGCAAAAGATCTCGGATTCCGGATTTTATCCAGTAGAAAAAGTTTTAAAGAAAAGAAAGCGTCGTGGAAAAATAGAATACTTTGTGAAATTTCAGGGTTATCCTGACAAATTTAATGCTTGGGTTGAGAATGTTAAAATGATATAAATAGAGCTGTCACCGTACTTACCTTCTCATTTTCACTGTACGATGTCGTTCTACATTACACTTCCCAGCGACAGCTCTATCGAGTTTTATCCTGGCAACACAATGTCGCACTTCTACACGAAACTCCCTAAACGTCTGGAACTCTCAGGTGAATGGGAAGTAGGATTAGTTGAAATGATTTATCCCAGAATGTGGAATAACATCATTGATGGTGAAAATTCTTTCGAATATGATTTAGGAAACGGAATAAAAATTGATGGAAAAATAGCGTGCGGATTTTACGATTCTCCGGTTGACATTTTAAATGCATTTCCAAAGCACATAAAAATTCAAATGAAATGACATATCACTTTTGCGAAACAGTCTTTGCAGAATGAGAAATGTCGTGTCTCCTTTTTTAGGTTTCCTGCCTCATAATCGACCATGTACTGTTTCCTCCCATCCTCCTGTTTTCTGGTCTTATTATCCTCCTTATCCAATCCTCGGTGTTTTCGAATTCTCACTTTTCTAAATCAAAATATATTTTACCTAAGTTTCGAATAATGAATCCAAGGAGAAATAATCATAGAACATAGATATACATACAAATGATATTTTATTTAAAATTACTATATTGTAATCCAGGCATTCTTTTCAGCAAACATTTTTGTAACATTCATTTTCACAAGAATTTTCGAAATATCCTGAATAATCTTATAGACCTATTTTTATAGTAGAAAAAAAAAACATTAAGCAGTAAAAAACCAATTGAAAAAGTTAAACATTAAAAAAAAATTAAATAGAAAAAATTAACCAATAAAAAAAGTTAAATAGAAAAAATTAACCAATAAAAAAAGTTAAACAGTGAAAAAAGTTAAACAGGAAAAAAAGTTAAACAATAAAAAAATTAAACAATAAAAAATTAAACAATAAAAAAGTTAAAGAGAAAAAGTTAAACAGAAAGAGTTAAACAGTAAAAAAGTTAAGCAGTAAAACATAGTTCAACAGTAACAATAAAAAAAGTTAAGCAGTAAAGTAAGAAAGTTTTAAAAAATTAATAAACATTATTTTAAAATGCTTTTAACAAAAGTTTTAATAAGCCCCCTAAAAGAAAGAAACACTCAAAATGAATATTTAATTCAAGTATTCTTTCTTGCATTACAGAGTACATTTACACATCTTTCCTAAAGCATTTAGTAACTCCTGTTTAAGGCACTCTTTAAAATTCTTTAGTAAATAGGTTTAACATGTAATCCACAAACGACTAATAATTAAAATAGTCAATATATTTATAAGGTGTATAAGTCTTTCCTACACGATTTTTTTCCTTAATAAAGAGTCTTAAGGTTTTAGAGTCTCAAACTTCCTTACTAATCTTTTTACTGAAGCACTTGTGCCAATTTAACAATTTTCAACTCAATACCACCCTTTTACAATTGAATTTTCTTCCTCACCATGTTCAGTATATCACTTGAAATTGCATCTACTACATGTACTAATAAATAGACAGTTTAGTGACAAATGTACGTTTTAATTTTATGTAAAATATTGGTTCGGCACATAGGACACGTTGAAAGACTCTTCGTACATCTCATGCATGTCACCAGATGACCGCAAGGCTGTAAAGTAGCATTCATTTTCCGATTCCTTGCAAATTTTACAGTCGTTCGTCCTTGTCGTTGTATAAGGGGTAAAGCTATACATCGTTTTTTTATAAAACCATTGATATTATTGTTGATTTCATCCAGCACCTGTACAATTTCATCTATGGGCTACCAAACATTTTGGATAAAACTTTGGGTTTGTATCTCACTACATCTTCTTTTTACCAATTTTTCAAGCCCTTCGCCATACCAATAGCACCTGATCACGTCCAAGACACAGGTATAATACAGTCCGTTTTTGGCTAGGTCCCTAATGTCAACGTCTGTGCGTTGGCCAATCTCTAAACGTAGATAGACGCATAGACATTCTTGGAACTTTTGGCTTCAAATTTGCATAATGGTTATTCATTTTCCTTAACTATATTATGCTCTATTACTTTTAAGTATAAAATTATGGAGCAGATTGAGTTAAATCCCATGAAAAAAGGTTCTTTTACTCAATTTTTAAAAATCTGATACTTGTCAGAGATACTAGTTTCCTTTCAACAAAGGCAAAGACTTGTGTGTGCCCACAAATAAATAATTCAATTTGTTGATGTAATTTTAGAAAAAATAAAACTGCAGAATTAAGAGAATTCAGTATACTTTAAAATTCTCATTTTAAAGAAAGTCAAAATACGTTTATCTTATAAATTATATTTGGTTATGTTTTTTTCTTGCTCAAGTTTAGTCGTAGAATTGAATTGCATTCAGAGCGCATAAACGTGGTAGAGTAAAAAAAAAATCACACGCACATTTAAGTATATCCTTTCGTTAAAATCTTGTATTACAACATAAAATTTTATTTCGTGCATTATCACAAACACATGTTTTCTGAGTATGTACATTCTTCACTTAGTCTTATCTTTTGTGAGTAACAATGGAACGCAAAAGATAAATTTTAACTTTACTGATTAGTATGATTAGTAAGTGTATGGTGTTATATAGTCCAGTTCTTCGTGGCCTCCAGTTTACAATTATTTTTCCAAGAACAGCTAACGCTTTTCAATAGCAATGCTTAATATTTGTGCAATTGTGGATTTTGATGGATTTCAGACTCAAGAAAAGTTTCTTAGTATGTAAATACGTATACAATGCTGTAAAAATCGCAAGTAGCTTCAAGTATTCGTTTTCACTTATCGTCTGAGCATAAACTTAGTGCCAAAATCGTACAACTGTGATATGTTAAAAATTACGTATGTGCACTTCATTTCCATGACATAGCAAATTGTGCTCCCTTAGAAAGTCTAGACTAAGCTTTTAGAATTGTACGAGCAGACCAAGAGGGCCACTCAGTACCTAATTGCTTACAAAGGTGGTTGTGTGGAAAAGAAACGCTTAGATGCATTGAATATTCCGAATATCAACTTGGAACAATATGGGTGTCCCAAATTCTATGCATTATGTGCTCTAAGTAGCAACAAAGATATCCAAAAACTATAATGTGGTCATCACAAAAATAATTTGCATTGCCCCATAGCTGAGGTGATGGCATTGAATAATTGGCTTGTCGGAAATATGTGTCTCTTAAAAAAATGCAAGTATGTAAAAATAAGTTCTTTTTTTTTTTTTTTACTACAATGTATTATTTTTGTAAAAAATATTAATCATAATGTTTTTACTATTAAAAAGTGTTATAATTTACCTTGTTTCCATGTAGCTTCCTTCAATCTGTTTAAGAATTGTCTGCTGGATTTGCAGAGATTGTTTTAAGAATACATAGAATTCAGATTTAATCCATTATTTCAATAATTTTTGTTCATTTTAAAATTCACATTAATACTTAAAATTTTCAGCTATTATTTAATTTTACTCATAGGTAAAACTATCAGCGGTGTGAGTAAATATTTAGATTATGCATTTAATATCAAGAAAAGGGCAAAAGTTAATTTGCTTAGCAGCACAGATGTGCACACATTATTTTCAAAAACAGAAAACCCACTTACTATCCATTTAATATAGCAATGTAGAACACTTAAAATTAAGAAAACAGTACAAAGTATCTTGTAAAATACTTCATAGCTTCGTACAGTATTGGTATTTTGCTGTGCAATTTAAATTGTACGATGTGCATAAGGATTTCAAATAAATAAAAGGAAGTTCATATTTAGTAAAATGTGTGGTTTGCAAAAGCATTAAAGAAAAAGAACTTTTAATTTAGATCTTCAAGGACACAAATGGTTTTTAATTCTATATTTCACTACTTCAAATGTGCAAGGAAACATGGTATGGGTCTTGTAAAGTTTCAAATTAATGTATAAAATTCTTTTTACTCTTACAGGTTTTTATAATAATTTTTTTACTATGCATAAAACGCACTTTAAGAACCAAACTTTTAAAAATGTCTCAATTGTAAAATTAAAAAATAGAAAGCAAATTGCATTTAAATGTTTGTAATAATATTTAAAGTATATATTTCTCTCTCTCTCTCAATTGTTAAACGTTTTCTAAAAATCACTAAAATGAATGAAAATTTATTTAAAGTAAACAATAATATGGAAGGAAAAATTAATTAAAAATAATATTTAATTTATATTTTACAGGATAAAGGGTTTTAATACTATTTTTCACTACTTCAAATGTGTAAGGAAACATGTTCATAATATGGGTCTTGTAAAGTTTCAAAAATTTTACGCTCACTTATGTGTATAATATTAAAAAATTCTGCAATAAAATATGTGCTATAGCATCTAATGTATAATTAATTTTTGAGTAAAACATAAATCTTAAAATCAACGAAAATTTCATTTCAGATCTTGCATTTTAAAAAGAAAATTTATAAGACCATGTAATAAAAAAACCCCAAATAATCCAAAATACAGTGTATGTGGTAAGACAAGCAAAAGTTTATTTAGAATAGAAAAGGTGTAAGCATTAAAAAGATTTCCAATATTCCCTTATGGATCTGCATTTAAGTGTTTGTCATAATATTTAATGTATATGTTTCAATTGTAAAATGTTTTCTAAAAATCTTCAACATTAAAAATATGTGTAATAGTATTTAATATATAATTAATTTTAAGTAAAAACATTAATTTTTAAAATATTAAATCCTTATATTTCATCCAAAAACAGGTTTGTAAATCTATATAATATAAATTAAATCACTAAAATTTATGAAGATTTATTCAAAGTAAAAATAATATGCAAGGAAAGATTAATTAAAAAATAACATTTTAATTTAGATTTATAGAATAAATGTTTTTTTTTTATACTATTATAACTTCTTCAAATGTACAAGAAAACATATTCATAGTATTTGTCTCGTAAAGTTTCAAAAATTTTACTCTTACTTAAGTGTATATTATTTAAAACAAAATTTCTGCTATAAAATAGGTGTTATAGCATCTAATGTATAATTAATTTTTGAGTAAATACATCTAACTTAAAAAAAAACATAAATCTATATAGCAAAGAAAAATTTCATTTCAGATCTTGCATTTTAAAAGAAAATTTATGAAACCATGTAATAAAAAAACCAAATAATCCAAAATACAGTATATGTGGTAAGACACGCTAAAAATTTATTTAAAAACGAGATGTAAGCATTTATAAAAATACTATTCTGAAAGGCAAAGATCAATTGCAACTTTGTCTAAATATCGTCTAGTGTACGACACTGAGTTCTAGTTCGGGGGCACATAAGTGGTTTATCGCTGCTTTATACAAGAATTTTACGAAACGTTAAATTTATTCTAGGGCATAATGCACGGGGCAAGCTGTGAAACCAAAATTGGTTTGTTTGATACTTCATCTCAAGCAAGCTTCCATTTTCCAGAACAATTTTTAAAGAATTGTAGTTCTTTCTAGAAAACACAAATTGCCTTTTCTGTCCAAATGAAACAGACGCTATGGGTGCATAAAGTTCCAAGTCCTTCTCGTTGTTTTTATTGGCGCAACTATGCAGTCCTTACCATCTTTATAACGCTTCACCAACTCAAAATTAAATCTTGCACCAATTATTCGCTCCATTTCTCCCTTTATTTCCAATACTTTAGGAGATCAAGGCTTGGCTGTAATAGAAGACCCGCTAAAAGTATAGCTTATTCCTTCGTCTTCGTATGCTACAAGTTGACAAGGCGCAGTATATTTTTGACCTAAAATTTCTAAATTTCGTCTTTTTTTAATACGTTAATTCGTTTTCCAATCGACGGAAATATGCCTAGCCTTCACGATCTGTAAACAATTTACCATACTCATAACATAAAGAATTGTGAGTAGACTTTTTCAAGTTCAGACTTGCTCGATGGACATAATCGTGACGTCACATCGAAATCTCAGAAGGAAAAAAAATCCAAGTCCCAAACGTAAACACACTGACGTCACTGGTCATGAATAAAGTAAAAACATTAAGAAATCAATTCGTTCCTTAGATTACTTACTTTTAAAATCACTAGATGGCGCCATAAGTCATTTTGTAAAAGCATTTATTAAAACCCCTATGCAATTATTCAAACCATTTTCTAAAAATAACGCATTCCTAATACTAAGAAAAAATACAAGTCCAAAAGAGAGAAAAAATCCAACACTACAATAATTCAGCATCTTAAGTTAACTCTCTTACAGCCTAACGGATAGCGCGCTTGACTTCGGATCCTATGGTCCCGGGTTCGAATCCAAGAAATTCCTTTTTAATTGAAAATAATAGAGTTTCGAATTTCTCCACCAGATGACACTACGAGTGATTCATCACCATGGTAACGAAACGACGCCATCTTGAAACAACTCAACGCCTGCACGAAGTCGATGACAAAAAAAAATCCGTCCAAACGTAAACAAACAATACGTCACCCGCTTTTGGATGACGTCACGCTGTGACGTCACGTGGCCCCGCCCACTTCTGGTCACGTGGTATGACGTCACTTCCGCCGCATATACGGGCCGGTATACTACTCACGATGTATTTATCTTTCAAGTCTAGGGGGCTTAACCTCCCTTTGCTCCTCCCCGTAGGTGCGCCTATGAATTAAACAAGATATTTTTTCGGGTCTAAGGGCTTAAATCCCCAAACCCGAAAATGTCTGGTGATGCAAGCATATGTTGGAGCTGAAGCCCCAAAATATATTTGCTTTCTCTGGTCTAGGGGTAAAAGCCCCAAAGTCCCCTTCCACGTGGGTGCGCCTATGAAGTTGTCCGATTTCGAAAACTATATCGCTCGATCCCTTCAATATTTTGATTAAACTTTCAGATTATATCTTAGACCAGTGGTGCGCAAACTGTGGGTCGCGACCCCTCTGGGGGTCGCTTGAAAATTTTTGTGGGTCGCCAAATTCAAAGAAATTTATTTCACAATAAAAAAATATAAGGTTTTTCTTCAACAAGTATCAGGTACCAGTAAAATAGTGAAATGAAATATTATTTATAAAAAGGAACTATAATTTTTTACGAAAACAATTGTCTGTATTAGTATATAATACCTATACTTCGGCAACCGGCAGGCGAACAGACATAGTGATAAAAGATAATTGTCAATTTGAGATGCCCTTTACCTGGTCATATGCAACTTATATTCATATCCAACTTGGATCGGTCTGACGTTTAGCAGTGGCCATCTTTACTACAGCTTTTTCAATCTAGGTGTGAACCCCTGCTATTTAGTCTTTATACTGTGATCACAGCTAGGACCGTGCAATTCTTTCCGTTGTGCCTCAGTAGTTCGGTTTTGCTGCTTCTTACGTTCATTCAAGTGCATTCTGTAAATCTGTTTATATATATATCGCTTTAGCTAATTTTAAGTAAAATTTGCAATCGGGTATGTACATGACTTATTTTTAAGTATAGGGCAGTTCAGTAGCGTGCAATTAATTAAAAAATCAATATATATATTAAAATGTTTATAAGGAAAAACTGTTTTTTTGTATTATTGTTTTCGTTTTTGATTTTTTCGAAAATCAATTATCCTCAACTGATATTTCGTTGGAAACGCTACCAGGTTAGTTACTATTTTGAAACGTATAACGGAACAGTTGGTTCTGTTTTTGGATTAAAGATGGCGGCACACTAAACAAAGCCTGCTTTTGCAGTTTAAGTGCGAGTACAAATTTAAGATCATAGTAAGATGAATTTTGAAAAATAAACGCTAATTGTAATTTTTAAATATATATTTTACCTTCTTTGGAGTAAGTAATGTTGGTAAACATAATTATATTAAATCACTATAATTAATTTTGTACTTGTTTTGTATTTTTTTAAGTAAGCTCCAATATTTGTATGTTATGATTCACTGTAACCTCTGTGTACAATATAGATGTGTGCTCGACTGGCAACACCAGTTGAGATGTTTACTTGCCTTGATTACCATATGTAAATTTTTACTTGAGCGTTGTATTTTTTATTTTAAGAAGCGAGTATGTGCAATTGGTATAAAGAGATGTTTCTCTTATAATTAAGTTTTATTTTTTTTTAATTCTCGTCTGAATAAGCTATAAATAAACATGATTTATACAGAGTAATCCCGGACTTTATTTTCTACCCACGTGGTAGCCGCACGTGATTGAACAAAGGCAAAGAAATGAAATATTATATATTTATAATTTAGTTTTAATACCCTCATGATGGATAAATGGCTAAAAATAGGTACCCAACGTCCAGAAAATGAAAAGAATGACAATACAAATTAGAATGATGGACCAACATCCAATGAACTTGGAAAAACTGTGAATGAATCCAATGGCACTGTTTCTACATCAAAAACTATCGAACGAAATGTACTATCTAATAAAAAATTGAGAAAATATCAAGAGTTTATTAAATATGGTTTTACATATTGCGTTGTTAATGGGAAAGAACATCCGCTGTGTGTCAATTGCAGGGATAAATTAGCAAATAAAAGTATGAAACCTGCTAAATTAAAAAGACATTTGGAAACCAAACAAAGAATTAGCAAATAAATCTGAAACATTTTTTAAAAAACGAGCTGAAAGTATGAAAAATCAAAATGTATTTTTGAAAAATACACAATTCCTGAGAAGGCCTTTACGGGCATCCTTAGAAATGTTATATTTAATAGTTATATTTACTCATTCTTCCTTCAGCAATTAAAATGATATCAATTTTGCAAGGAGAAAAATAGGGTAACGATTTAAAAACGATACCATTATCAAGAGATACCGTTTCTCGCCGAATTTCCGCCATATCACGTAATATAGAATCAGTTCTGTTAAATCGATTACGAAACTCTCCTGTATTTGCTCTACAACTTGACGAAACTACTGACATTTCTAAACTGTCTCAATTAATTGTTTATGTGAGATACGTTTATGAAGACATATCAGAAGATTTTTTATGTTGTAAAAAATTGGAAGGGAAAACAAATGGAGAGAAAATATTTGAAATTATTAATAAATATTTTGAAACAAATGACCTTACCTGGACACACTGTGTCGCGGTTTGCACTGATGCTGCTGCAGCATTAACAGGTAGTAATAAAGGACTAAGAGGGTTAATAAAGAAAATTGCTCCCCATAAGTATTCAGCCATTGCATGATACATAGACATGCTCTTGTTGCAAAAGACATTGATGAAGAATTGAACAAGATATTACAGGATGTTGTTATTGTAATTAATTACATTAAAAGCAACAGCGCCCTAAACAGTAGTCTCTTTTCAATATTCTGTAATGAGATGGGTTCTGTTTATAAGACATTATTACTACATACCGAAGTCAGATGGCTCTCACGCGGCAAAATACTGCGACGCATTTTCTATTTGAGAAACGAAGTTTACATTGTTTTGGTAGAAAAGAAATATATATTGGCAAGTTCATTCATTAATGAAGATTGGCTCGGAAAACTCAGTTACATGGTTGACATTTTCGAAAAACTTAACGATTTGAATTTAAGTCTACAGGGAGAGAATACAAGCATTTTAAAATCGAGCAATAAAATTGAAGCTTTTAAGAATAAGCTGATACTTTGGCAAGGAGAATTGAACAAAAGCAACCCAGACATGTTCCCGTGCTTTTCAGAATTTACTAAAGAAAATAATATAGATTTCTTGATATTTAAAAACACCATTTCCCGTCATATGATAAAATTGGGAGAAAACTTTTCGAAAAGGTTCGAACAATTTCCAGATAATGAATTAGGTTGGATACGTGATCCATTTTCGTTTGATATTTTTAATTCCAATATCTCTTTAAATGAAAAATAACAGTTGATTGATGTTTCAAGCGACGAAACACTGCGCATTCCATTTAAGTCTGACTTGCCAAAAATGTTGGTTATCGATTGGAAACGAATATGCAGATTTGAAGAAAAAGGCAATTCATATTTTGATTCGGTTTGCATCGACTTACTTTGTGAAACCGGCTTTTCAAAATTAGTTGCCATTAAAACAAAATATCGATCTCGTTTGGATCCAGAGGATGACTTAGGGCTTGCGATTTCCTATACAGATCCGAACATAGAAGCAATCGTGATCTCTGCAAGCGCATACCTCACATTGAATTCTTATGTTGTAAGTTTTTTGGAAGTATTTTCCATTAAAAAAATATTTATACCCATATGCATAAACAAAACCATTGCTTCATAAAATGATGTGTGCTTTATTCAGACCTCTAATAAGGTACAAACATAAGCGCAAATCCCAAAAAGAATTCAACTTTAACTATATTGATGATTAAATAAACATCTATTCTCTATTCAGGGGTCGCGACAAAATAGTCACAAAATTGGGGGGGCCCGAAATGAAAATAGTTTGCGCACCACTGTCTTAGGGAACTGTATAGAACTTTTGCCTAATGATCCGTGGACCACTTGACATGGAATGACCCCCATATAGCACAAAGGAAGTGCACACTTAACATGGGGTTTTCGTGTTTGCTCGCATACAAACTTCACGCTTAAAGTTATTTTTAAAAAAAATTTGTACGTTTTGTTTCGTTACATTCTAATAGTTCTACAAAAAATCATGATAGGAAGATAATTTCGAAAGATAAGAATTCAAGTAGAAACCAAATTTAACATCAGATGCTCAAAGCTTTACTTACCCCCAAATGAATAAAACTTGATATCCATAGGTAAATTTTGAAAAATATTCGAAAATTGGTCATTGCTATTTGAAATTAAAAAGTTTGCAATTTGACACGAAGACGTGTTTTTATGCAAATTGTATGCACAGGAATATAGAACATAGGATGTATCTTTGAATTTGTTCTACTATGAAATGATGCACAAGTAATCTTGGGCTTTTTTTGCAGTAATTTATAAATATGCAAATCATGCATTTGTGAACATTTCATTTTTAATAGTTAAACTGTAATGAATTACAATGCAATTTTGTCACAATTGTAATTACACACACTTTTCCTTTTAATACTAATTTTCATTCAATGCTCATCATAATATTAAATAATCAAACTCTGATCTTTAATGTTTTACCGGCATATCTAAGATTTTAAATATATTGCATTTAAAATTAGTTGAATAACTCCCAATATCAGCGAACACAATATGCACACACAATATGAACACATGATTTTATATTGCTCACTGGTTGTTTAACAAGGCTTTTAGGATAATGATTCACCTTAATGAAGCTTACTGTTAATCAAAAGCTGAAGGCTTGTCATAGAAGTTTACAGGTGACACGAGATCCATATTCTGCGCAACGATAAATGTCGACTGAATAAATATTTCCAAATGTGTCCATAAATTTAGTCTCACCTTTATGAAGAATATTAAAGCACGGCTGTTCAGACATTTTGCTTCATTTGTAAATAAGGGTTTCATAGGTATATGAGGGGTGGCGGTAGCCCAGTTGGTAGTGTCGGCGGATTAGCAACCGGAAGGTTTAGAGTTCGAAACTCGACAGAACCAAATACCGTCGCGTACATGAGGGCTGGAATTTTGCATTAAGAGCTGCTGAGAATTACATTTAAATATTAGAATCTATGTGGATCGAAAAAGTTTGAAATGGCAACTCTAATCACTGCCACAGCGGCGATCTGTTCTAATTTCCTTAAACATTGTTTGAATCATCTCCCCTTTTCCTGTCTCATTTATTTTCCTATTCAACTTCATTGATTGCAGATAAACAAAGGAAGAAACGGCGAGTTTCAATCAAATTATGATCGGTATTTAAAAATTGTGACAAACTTTTCATTCGCAGAACACACATTGTCTGCTTGAGCAACCGTAAGAATAAGTTTCTTTGAGTAAGGGTGACAGAAGTCAAATTTGACTAATGCAAATTCCAGTGTTTAATACATAGTTTGCTTTTTTCAACCAGTTGAAACATCACAAATTTATTCCAGTTCCTGCTAGAGAAATTATTAACAAGTCAATGAAAAAGTAAGAACAGTAAAAGCTCGATTTAATCAAGCACTTTTAAAATGTGAATAGAAATGTGAAACTAATTTATGTGTTTTCATCTTTCCTCGTTTTCTTTAACTAGAAAATTTGCTTTTGCGTATCGGGGTAATTGGTTTTAAAGGTAAATTTAAATTTAAGAATTAAAATTCATCCGACATGGAACCACAGTAAGTTTTTTATTCTTGTTTCATCTTTGTTTTTGGAAAGCATTAAATGGCAATTTAAACAGACGACTGATCAACTCCCTCTCTTAACAGGGCCGCGGTAGCCCGGTTGGAAGAGTAACGGATTAGCAACCGGAGGGTTGCGAGTTCGAATCCAACCGAACATAGTCGTATACAAAGGGGGCTGGTGCACGTTAAATCTGTCGTGGCCTCAAATTCGTCACGTTGTGTGGAAGTTTGGAGAGCGGGGTGCCAGATCAGGTGTGCCCTCGTCATCAGACCGTAGTTCAAAATTACGTGGTGTTCTCCTCGGATCTTTGGGTTTGATCACGGACCGTTGTCCATAGCCCGTTGTGTTGCTCCAAACCTATATCTAAAAACCTATACCTACCCTCTCTTAACTAGTAAAAGTTTTAATACAAATGCAAAAAGATAACTTTTTTTGGAGGGTTGGAAATATACTTTTGTTCTATCAAATTTAATAGAAATTTCTGATAAAAAGATACTCGAGTCCCCGAGGATGTATTTGGAGAGTGGGGTGCCAGCTCAGGTGTTGCCTCGTCATCTGACCGTGGTTCAAAATTACGTGGTGTTGTCCTCGGATCTTTCCCTCTGGGATTGGTCTCGGACCGTCACCAATAGCCCTTTGTGTTGCTCCAGTGTGACGTTAATTGAAATACCCCCCGAGGATGTAATTTCTATAAATCCACTCTTTCCAGGAAGGAAAGGAAATTAAATCCTGGGGCCAGGAACGTCAACGTCTTAGGGTATTAATTCCTTGCACCCCACTAAAAAAGTAGATATAAATATTAAAATATTTAGATAATATGAGTATTTATATTAATAAAAATTAATTGGTTTTACAAAACAAACCTCCTTCACAATAATTTTCCGCCATTGCTTGTTGCTTCTGGCTTGTCGGGTTTCGCACCTTGCACTATAAAATCCAATACAATCATCATTGCTGGAACTTTATAGTGCGGCTCCCACGAGAAGGCAGTTGACCTTGGGTCAGTTAATTTCTGAATAGGCGTGAAAGGTTGTCTTGGATGAGGGCTGCCATAAGCAGAAGTCAAAGAAACACGTGCCGTTATAAACTCAGTGCCAGAATCAGCACTAAAGACTTCGTTTGATGAAAGAATATGTTTACTTTTCTATCAATTCCCAATTCAACTGTTGGCGTGGTGTGGAAGTTTGGAGAGTGGGGTGCCAGCTCAGGTGTTGCCTCGTCATCTGACCGTGGTTCAAAATTACGTGGTGTTGTCCTCGGATCTTTCCCTTTGGGATTGATCCCGGACCGTCACCAATAGCCCGTTGTGTTGCTCCAGTGTGACGTTAATTGAACCCCCCAATTCAACTGATAGACTCGTTCAAAACCACTTGACCCAAACTCGTGGGAAACGGACTATACCAGAAAAGGCCTAGACTATATTTGAGTAGAGCAAAGCACAGTGTTTACTCATGCTCATAGTGTGACGTTAATTAAATACCAACTTACTCATGCTCATTATCATGACTATTGAGGGCCGCGGTGGTCCGGTTGGAAGAGCAACGGATTAGCAACCGGAGGGTTGCGAGTTCGAGTCCAGCCAAACACCGTCGTGATCAAAGGGGGCTGATGCACGTTAAATCTGTCGTGGCCTCATATGTCCTCACGTTGGAGCGGTGTGGAAGTTTGGAGAGTGGGGTGCCAGCTCAGATGTAACCTCGTCATCTGACCGTGGTTCAAAATTACGTGTTGTCCTCGGATCTTTCTCATCGTGTTTGATCTCGGACCGTCGCCAATAACCCGTTGTGTTACTCCAGTGCGACGTTAATTAAAATACCGACCTACCGTGACTATCGAATTTGAAACAAAATCTGAACTCGGTATTGAAGATAAATACTTAAAGCTTCAGTCCAATTTGACATTGAATTGAATCAAACCTGATTCACGATCTAGGATTCGCGCGTCCTCCCTTCTACAATTCTACCAAAATACCTACTTAGTTCCGTGAAAAGACTATATTGAATTGATAAAAGATTTCGATGCATCTGATGCTTGGATGAGAAGAAATTTTAGTTGAAAAATATTCTACCAAATTTACTATAATTTTTTAAAGTTTTATGATTGCTTTAGTGTTTAAACTTGTACATCTATACATATAAAGTAGAGTTGGCATCTGTCTGTCTGTTCTCTATACAAATCTACACTGTTTGACCAATCTACAAATTTGGTACACTTATTCTTTGGAACCCTGCGGGTAGCGTAGGCTACATATTAACCCTCTCGTTCTATTTGTCTTGGGTGTGCAGAGGGGTGTAACGTATCGTCCCCCTTGCTAGGGGGCGCTCTCTCCCGGTCTGTCTGCAGATAACGTCAGAGTTAACATCTACAGGAGTGGCCTGTCAAGATGACCTTATGTTTTTAAGAATCTTTTTTTTAGTATGGTGCAATCGCAGATGGGTGCGGTTGCGCTAAAAATCACTCAGTATCATATCGTTTATGTATCCCGTCTGTAAATTCTTAAAATGTAGCTTTATTATTGGAATGTAATTTTTTATAATATAAGATTATTTTCATAGAAAGTGGTCTTTTTTTTATCGTCGATATGGTACAGTGGGCTAAAGACAATTCGAAATCCTCATAGGAATAACATTGCGTATTTAGTATTTATTTGATCAATGTCAGACCAATTCACACTAATTTTGGTACATTCATCCTGTAGAATTCTGCGGGACACAGGCTGTATATTAACCCCGTTTGATTTGTCGTGGGTCTGCAGAGGGATTAAAATCAATTCGAAATCTCCATAAGAATAATATTGAGTAATATTACGATGAATTATAAACAATTCAGCCCGAACAACGCCAAGTAATTCGACTAGTTTTAAATAAAAAACATGTCGATTTCGCTGTACAGAACGCTTGGCAAATTTGCCGCAGGATAGCCTCTATGCCACGCCGTATATCGGTATGCAGTACCCCCAAAGAGGGCTTTGCAGTTTATAACCTTTCTGACGTAATTCTACAATAATAGTTCTCTATATTTGATACTGTGACCATTTCTTTATTTCTTTCTATCTATCACACGTGTTTTTCATTTCGATCAAAACTGATTTCGAGGTGTTTCGAATTTTTGGTACTGTGTATATTTGACTATTTTAAGACCTTTTCTTTCAATCTCAAATTTTTCTAAGCAGGGGCTTAATAAATTTACATCAATTGAGTTTGCTTCAGCATTCATGTTTGTAGAATCAAAAACATATCGGGGTTTCACCCTTTCCTCTCTGAATACATCCCTGCGCGGAGTGGGTGGACTGTGCGCACAGAATGATTCAAGACTGTACCCATTCTAAAAACAAAACCCGATGCCCTTTTCTTCTTTTCAGCTCCTACCCCTAAAGCCATCATTTATATTAAGCAATTTGCGTCTTGTTTAAGTAATCACCTGTTTCTAAATGGTTTTCGAGTTGCTTTCTTGGAAAACTCATAATGTTTTGGCTTAATGATGTGATTTTTAGCAGTTTCCTATGCAGGTGGGTAAACAAATGGTAGATTATAAATATAAAGTTTTCTTTGTTGTTGCTATAGTTTTAAATTAATTGACAAGGCATTCAGCAGGATATTAGCAATTCTCATCTTTTAGTTGGAGCAGTTTACCATGAAGATCGTATTGGTGAGTATGATTAGGTATGCGTTTCATTTCACCATAGCATGATCACAATCTCTTTACCACAGAGTTGTATAATACATGAAAATGAGAATGAAAACTTATCTCGTGTACTCTTGTATATATTGAAAGTTTATTCAAAATGTTTTAGCATCATATTTCTTTTAATTAATGTTTTCAAGTTTGTCTACGAGTCATTGGTCAAAACGAGGTAAAAAAAAGATAAATGCAAGAAAAGTAAGTAATATATTATAACTGAGATATAACTAATAAGTAATGTATTATAATTGAGATATACAGCTAATAAGTAATGTATTATAATAAGAGATACGGCAGAAAGTATGTGTATGCGTAATGAATATGTAGCGTAATCCCGAAACGGTTCGCTTTAATATACTCTATAAACGTTATTGTTTTCGGGGTCGGATTCTCAGGCATTCACTTGTCCATGCAGATAGGACGTTTCACTCCTGGTCCCACCTTTATGATGTAATGATACATTATGTGTTAATACATAAGCTGTTTCATCCTCAACTACAAGATCCATGATTGCTGAGTTTAAATATGAGAAGGTATGAGGGTGTATCTAATTACTTTTGCATAAAAATTATCATCTTTTTTGAACATCAGAACTAAAACTCAAATATCGAAAAGTTTAAAATTTTAGAGATTTATTTCCATTCTAACTCGATGCCATGTGTTAATTTGGTATGTTGTGATTTCACACACATTTTCTTTTGCAATCAGGATAATTTTAAGTTACTAATTTTGAAAATCATTTTCATCAAAATGTTTCTCGAAGGATCTGACAAAAACGTGTGCTCTCTGACAGAAAAACCCCCTTACTCTCGTCCTATCTGCATGGACAATATATATATATATATATATATATATATATATATATATATGTATATGTATATATATATATATATATATGTACACTGCTGGCCACCCAAATTGCAACACCAAGAAAGACAAGAGATATCACAACAAAATTTATTTTGTAGATAACATGTTGACCAAGTATCAAATGATTAAATTTATAGACTTCTGTGAAGTGTGGTTCCTGCCAAAATCAGTAGCCAGAGTAGCCGCCATTATTGGAGATCACCGCTGCCACACGCCTCGGCATTGATTCAAAGAGACTTTGGATGTGTTCTTGGGGTACAGCAGACCAAGCAGCTTCCACACGTTGCCAAAGTTGATCTGGTGTGGCAGCTGGGGATGTATTCTGGGTCAATCGTTGAGCAACCATGGACCACATGTTTTCTATCGGCGAAAGATCCGGAGAGCGAGCTGGCCAGGGAAGCAATTCAATCTGGCGATTGACGAAGAACCCTTGGACAATGCGTGCCACGTGTGGTCGCGCATTATCCTGTTGAAATATGGCTGTGGGCAAGCCCTGAAGGTAAGGAAGGACAACTGGCTCCAACACCTCGGAGATGTAGCGCTGGCTGTTTAAAGTACCGGCAATGCGTACTAGAGGAGTGCGAGAGTGATATCCAATACCGCCCCATACCATAATACCCGGTGCAGGACCAGTGTGGTGGTGCATAACGCAGCTGTTCAGCATCCTCTCTCCACGGTGTCTCCAGACTCGAATCCGACCATCGTGGTGTTGCAGACAGAAGCGTGACTCGTCAGTAAAGACAATTTCATTCCATTCTGCCGTCCACATCCTTCTTTCATCGCACCATTGGCGGCGGAAACGTCTGTGGTTCTGCGTCAAGGGTAGATGAAGCAATGGGTCTGTCCGCAAGACGTCCACGTCTTGCGGACAGACCACTCTGCTGTAAACGGCGTCGAATGGTACGCGCAGACACTGGATGATGCGGTACAGACTGAATGTGCTGTGCTATGGTTCGTGATGTGGCTGAGCGATCCGTCACTGCCATACGCACAATATGCCTGTCATCACGTGAAGTGGTGCACTGAGGTGGATGCGATCGAACACGTCGGTCCGTCGTACCCTCCTGCATCCAACGATCACATATCCGCATTACAGTTGTTTGGTTTCGTCCAACACGACTACCGATTTCCCTGAAAGATAATCCACAATCTCGGTAGGCCACTATCCTTCCTCTGTCGAACTCGGATACTTGATCAAAAGATGATCGCTGTTTTCTACGAGGCATAATTGATCGTTTTTTTGAAAAAACCACAAGAAAAACACAATTGCCGTACTTGAAATCGTCGAAATCTCCAAGCCTTAAATAGCGCTTTGAAGTGGCGCCACAGGCGCGCGTGATGTGCGTCTGCGCTGAAATTCTAATCATTTGCATATCTCACCTCCGCTAATGCATGTTGTAAATTTCATATTATTTGCATGCTTACTTCAGGGTGTTGCATTTACGGTGGCCAGCAGTGTATATGTATATGTATATGTATATATATATATATATATATATATATATATATATATATATATATATATATATATATATATATATATATATATATATATATATATATATATATATAACAGAAAAACCCTTAACCTAAAAATAATTTCCGCTCTTAAGAATTTTCCAAATTATTGCTGATCTTAGAAAACAATCTTCTCAAGTAGGCATCAATCTTATTGAAAGATGAACGCGAGATTAAACGCGATTCTGTACTATAACCTACTTTAATCATTAAAATGCATTCTGCGAAGAGGCAGAAGGCATCACCCCTTTATGTCGTCTTCTTTGAAAGTTGAAAACACAAAACGAGAGTTATGAGATCTTGATACTGGAGGAAAACAACAATATTCTTTCCGTAGAAATGCTTCGATCTTTGTCTGCTTCGATGCCGTTTCAGCAACCCATTATTTCCTCGCCATTTTCGTTCTCTTACCTCATCAGTTCATTCACTACGACAATCAGCGCCGATGGTGATCCTGCGAGGAGGACAATTGTGGAGAAAACCAAGTTTCTCGAGTTACTTGCACAAGTAATACGTTAAAAGGCTCCCCGAACTCGCGGTTTCGTTTAACAAAATTTGTAAACAACTGCCTCCTCGCAGTGCATAAGACAGGCGCATTGGTTGGAGAGCAACAATCGAAATGTTTTGGGATTGATTGATGAAAGTGGAAATTATCGCAGAAGAGTCGAGTGTTATTTTTCAAGTTGATGAATCTGAGGCTTGTTTTCAGAAACCAAACCTCCTCCGAACGCCAAATAAGGAATAGAAGTTATGCAAGTTGTAGAAACAGCGGAGTGGTATCTGTTGCTCTAGAAGTAAAAGATTGAATGGTTTACCGTTCTACGATCATTTTTTTTGCTTCACGAGGAATGAAGGATAAAAAGAGATGAACTGATTTCTAGAAATGTTTTAATTTATAAAACCATGAGAAAAATTCATAAGCATTTCACATTTTTCTCAGTACAATTGTTTGGAAGTAACCTTTTTTAAATAAGTTAACGTTTGTTATTTAGCTAGCGTAGTTTATACTCTTCTTTCTGGAGTACCCATTGGTACATTAAATCAATATTTTTGTTACCTTCAGAGCATTTATTCACTAAAGTTCTGCCATCCATCGTAATGTTCTGTCTCATGGGGTAATGTCCTCAAATGGATAGCGTACCCAATTGAGGACATTGTCCCATGGAGACCTACTTTTTCAAAAATATATAATAATTTTGTTGCATTATTTTTAAATCTCAAAGTACAATAAATAGCCGACGAAGTAATTTTTAGGAGAGGGTTTCACAGGGAATGCATTACTATTACCAAATTTTAAAAAATAGGATGTAAACGTTTCGAAATTTAAACATAATCCAATCGCAATAATGATCATTACAACAATTAAATTGTTTTGCCACTTGTGTTATAAAAATTAAATATTTTAATGTTTTCGTGCTATTCTAATTTATTTATACGATTTTTGCAATTTCAAAGCAAAAACAATGGTTCCCACAGGTCGTGTTAGTCTATATTCTGCAAGTACCACGCTTTGATGTCTAATAGTACTGAGTAGTTTAATCAAGCTTACACAGACAATCTGGTTGTGATCTCTGCAGGAAGTACCAGTTCTATTTTTAAAAATAATACCTATATACTGAACGAAATTGGTGTAATGCTAATAGAATTTCAAACTTCGATCAATGATCCTAAATATCTTATTATACAGGTGAGTCCAAATCAATAATCAAATAGTTATTTCTTATTGTATTTTAAATAAAAGTTTATACTGTTAATGAAATATAATCATAAGCTAAATTAATTTAACAATTTTTCAGGCCGAAATTATAGCTATTTGCCAAACAGTTACTTACCTTACAGTTACTTACACAGTGCAACGGGAAATATTTGCACGAATATTCTTAGTTCCATTCAAGCATTAAAAAAATTCAAAAATAAATCTACAGTGGGTGATTTAATTATTAAAGCCACGGTACAAAAAAAGGTGTTTTCTGAGTTTTGGGTAGAAATGGATGACGGCTATGTGGCAGGTTGTAAAACCAACATTATTGCCAACTATTTATTTAAACTTTGCTAAAATATAATTTTGTCGAAAACGAAAATAATTTAATGTAATCAGGTTTTCTTTTTGATAACAGATTGAAATGTAAAATCGTTAATTTTTTTATAAATTGTCTCTAATAATGTTATCACCCACTGTAATTATATCCATAGGTTAACAAAAACAATATACTAGTATTTTTCAGCTGGGTTAGAGAGCACGCTGACATTAACAGCAACGAGTTGGCTAACCACGAGGCCAAGTGCTCCGCATTTCTATTGTGAAGAAGGAAGCACCTTCTCTCTCTTTCTCTGTCATTTCTCGATCATGAAAATCGCAGATAAATAACGAATAGTAATCGCTTTGGAGCATTTCGATCACTGGTCACAGGACTTTTACTTTCAAAGCCCGGATTTAAAACTTTTTATTGCCAATATAATTTCAATTTCCTTTTTAGCTGACCATGGCCCTTTTCTTCCTTATCTCCCCAGATTCAAATTTATAAATACTTCCCTCTGTCCCTGTGGCGAAGTGGACGATGCCGACCACGCGTTCGTGTTTTATTCTAGATTTCCATCTCACCAAACCAACGAAAGATAGCAAAACTCAATGGCTTCTCAGTATTGGGAATAACAAAATCTCAAAATAGCGAAAACGTGAGTGTGTCAGGATAATTATATCCATAGGTTAAGAAAAACAATATTACTTAACAATATTACTTAACAATATTACTGCAATAGTCTCCGAACAGCGGATGAAATAAAATTTAATTAGTGGGACGGGGTGGGTCTCCTTTCTTGTACCCATCTGCGTACATACTTTTAATGTGTTTATTATTGTGTTCAAAAGCTTAATATCTTCTATGTAAATAGTTCTTTTGTAAAAATCTTCTACAAATTTCTACTTTGTTACATTTTCACTCAAGCTTTGTCTTGTGTAATATGTTTTGTTTATCATGATTTTCCTAACTTGTATCATGTCCAGCCTGAGAAGTTTGTATTCCCGCTTTTGTTTTTTTGTAGGAAGTTCCATGTACTGTCTTTTATGTATCATGTCATTCCTCCCAGCCTCGTCTTGACCGACCTTAAATCCTTTATTGGTAGGCTGGGTGACTTGTATATCTCAAATCCTTTTTTAAAGTACCCCGCCCTAACAACTTAATGTATTTTCTTGCAATTTTGTACATTTTGCACACTTACAGTAACAGTAAATAAGCTATTCATCGTCATTTAGTCTGTCCACTTTTATGTACGTGGTCTTTGTGTATTCGAACTGCCACTCCTCCGGGTTCGATCTCCGGTTTCACAGAGACAGTCTTGGATTTATGAAAGGATTTCCGAGTCCCATTATTTAAAAACAGTGTTCAGAAGAGCAATTGGTTTTTTATTTTATAGGGAAATACATTTTATTTTTAATTTTCATAAATGAGAAATTTGTGGTACAATAAGAGTAATTGACTTTTCCAAATGGATATAAACAACACATAATAATTTTAAAGAGTTTTCTTACCTTTTTTTTCGAAAAACAGCAGTTTAAAAGGGTTTTTTTTAAAGAGAAAATAAATTTTCCCAAAAACAAATATCAGAGCCATTAAATTTAAATAAAAGACAACTGTTCAGAAAAGAGGAAATAAGCTTATTTTAATTCGCATTTATAGGATAACATCCAGGTCAACCAATAAAGTAAGTAATCAAGGGAATTAACTTCCATTCTATTAAAAAGAAAAATAAGCATTTTCTACATTCTTGTCTTTTGGAATAATACCTAAATGTATTTCATAAATATTTAAAATTAGTTCCTTAAACTTTATTTTTGTGATGTCAATTAGAAAAATGTATTCGATGAGGTAGAAGTTAGTTTTCCTTTTAAAATGATCTTAGTAATGAAAATGCATTTTTTCTAATTCAATGCACGAGAGTGAATTTGTATTACAGACAATAAATTATTTCAATAATAGAAATGAATTTTCTAATTCAGTGCATTAGAGTGATTCGTATCTTTATATTTGTGTTAATATGTAAATTGTCGACTTTTAATCAAACGGATGCTTTTATTAGAGGTCTTATTTTTGGCTAACATACAGAAAGTAGCCATTGGTATCGGGTACGAAGAGGCCCAGGACACGTGGAATGTTTGGTACTAATGTGTACAGGGGTGCACCCAGGATATCAATCTGGAGGGGGCTATATTTTTATCGTAAGCACTTAATTTAGCGATTTTAAAATTAAAAAATTTCTTTGAAATATAGACTAGTTTTAGAGTGTGTAACCTAAAGACTAGTTTTGGTGTGTGTTACCTAGATACCAGTTTTAAAGTGCCTATTCCGAGATGAATAGAAGCTGTATTGAAGGGAAAAGGTGCTAACGTTTCAATGAAATATTGAAATTTTCAATTATTTTATCCAACACCAGCAAATGAGAAATGGGACTCTGGTAAATGGGTTAAAAGCAATGAATAAATAAGAGTTGACTGTAATGAGAAAATATCAAAGCACCTTTTTTACAAGATTTTTAAAGAAGCAAGCACTAAATTGAATAAGGATATTTTTTGCTTTTTGTATGATCTGGGAGAGGGACTTAATCCCCTATAGCCCCCTCCATAGGTGCGCCTCTGAATGTGCAGACTATTTTCTAAGTTTAAAAGTAATATCTTGATTGTATTAATAACAAAACGCTGCGCAATAGAATAGAGAAAATCAGATATTTGTGCAAATCGAACAGTGATTGAATACACATTGGTATATCACAAGTAGTCCGTGTATAAACATAGGGGAGGGAGGGGAATAGTGGGTAAAAATGTAAAAATTCAACAAAAAAAGTTTAATAAATTTTAAAGACCTATGACAAAATCCTCAATGACCATTTCAGTGGAGCAAGACGTCCACCATCATCAGGATCATCGAATTGCAGCGGAAACGGTACCTGATTTAACAACTGGTATAAAACAAAGAGCATACACATATACAAGGATGACTATCTCAATCATAAGTTCACTTGGACGCTTTATCGGGAGACAAGGTGGGTAAAGTCTAGAAGTCTGAGCAGCTTGGGTCCTAATATTTATGAGACCGCGATAGCTCAATTGGTAGAGTAGCGGATTACCAACCGGAGGCTTGCGAGCTCGACTCCATCCAATAGACCGTCGTATACGTGGAGGCTGGTGCACTTTAAATCTGTCGTCACTTCAAATGTCTTCGCGTTGTGTGGTGTGGACGTATGGAGTGGGGTACCAGCTAAGATATTGACCTCGTCATTTGACAGTTGCTCAAAATTACAAGTTGTTCTCGGATCTTTTTCTTCAGAATTGATTCCGGGTCGTAGCCAATAGCCCTTTGTGTTGTTCCAATGCGACGCAAATTAAATTACTCATCTACCTACCTAATATTTACGGTTTGGGCCCAGACCCCTCCAACATTTTATGATACCTAAAAAATCTGTATAAACAAAGTAGTTTCGAAAACACATATATGAAGCAAGTGAGGATTTACTTGCTCCTCGCCCCAATACTGGGTACATTCCAGTTTTCTTGCAGTTACGTAACATGCTAAGCTAGGTCGTGCAAGAGTTGCATTTTTCAACAGCGTGCAAGAGTTGCATTTTGCGTGGGAGTTGCATTTTTCAACAGCGTAAATCTTTAAAATGGATATGATTTCATAGGCTCCATATTATAAGCTGCTAAAAGAATTGATATTCATGGGGGTCGGTTCGGCCGCATTCATACTTCAAGGCGAAATGTCATGACGCCAGCTACAGACTTTTCAGATGGCACCGTTACGATTTTCACTTTCGAACTATTGGAATTAGGGATATTTAGTGATGGGAGTATTCGAATACAAAGGTACTCATGCACTCGATATTTAAAAGTAATCGTTGTACTCGATTCTTTTCTAAAGTATTCGAATAACAATGTGCTATGCTTTGACTCTACCTCTTCACACATCTTCGTACTCCAAACAGTGGTTGCAAAAATAAAGAGTGAATTTCCAAGAACAAGATTTGATTATTTAATGTAATTTATTTTGTAAATATTTATGGAACCATTCTTGTGCTTAGGTCAACCGAGATGTGTCCCTTTTTATGATAAATTTACAGAAATAATTTTGGTTTCAGATCCTGGTATTAAAAGTAACAAAATACCTTTAAACATTTATACAAACTTTTTAAAGTTTTGTATAAAAACATTCATTCTTATCTTCGGGTCTCCCTCCAAAATAAAATTCTGGCTATTTTCCCTGTTAAAAGTGATTATTAACGATTTCTTCAAAATATGGTAGGAAATCAAATCTTTCCAATACGTAAACTCAAATTTAAAAATCATGTTTCTAAAATGAAGATAAAATATACTTGACACATATTTATAATTGCAGAAAATATATGAATGACCAGGAAATTCAGCAATTTGAACATGAGGTTAATTTTTGTTCTTCAAAATACAATTTGCCAACAGTTCAAATAGATTGATAATATAATAGTTATACTTAATTTTTTTAAATCTATATAAATAATTCGGAAAAGTGGAAATATTAAATATAATTTAGATTTAAAATTTGAGTTTTGTGAAAAATAAATTCCTTTTTTAAGCACAACTTGATCAAAATATTTTTTAAAAATAGAATAAATTTTACTGTCTTGTCAAAAATTATCATTCGCATAAAAAACCAAGCCATCAAATTCCCCTTGTAGCGGATTCAAACCGTGAACTGGATTTGTAACACACCTGATTAATTTTTGAAATCAAAACATCAGTTTAGAAATGAAGATATATAAAAACCTGTGGAGACAGAGGACTTCGGCCCAGATGCTTCACTAAAATCCACCCACACCTGGAAGTATATTATGGCTGAGCCGGTGACGGTTTACAATGCCAAGGAACTCTTTTCGAACCCCACAACTGAAATATCCTTTAATTTTTTTAAATTTAATCTAACACAAAAATACTTAATAAACTCACCCCGTTTGAACAAAATTTAAAATTTTTATTGCTAGCCGATGAGCTTTTTTATTTTTAGCCAGTAATTCCTTTCCCTGAGGATAACCCTTTTTCTCCAACTCCTTTTCGTTTCCTGACTTATTTACACCCTACAGATTTAACATTTGTATTCCCATGCTACCTTAGCTCCTGAAGCGGGTCTTGGCTTCTAAATTGTACCAATTATCCTTTCTAATTTCTACCAATTTCTTAATTTTATCTGATTTCTCCCAATTATTGTCAAATTGTTTTCCTTTTTGCTGATTGACTTTTTTCAACATTTTCTGTTCCATAGTTTAATTCATAAACTATACAATTTTTCTAAAATATAATCAAGACGTGGAGGTAGAGATTTTCTCTAGAACTTAGAAATTCATAAGCTGTGGGAAAGCATATTTATTTCTAAAACTATAAAGAGTAAACTTTTTCCATTTCTTTCAAAAATACATTGTCTGACAAGGAACTCCAAATAACAAATATTGAAATTTTATGATCAAAGCAATAAAATTGCATGATTTAAAAATTAATTCAGTCTCAAAAATTGCACTTAATTACGATATTTCAGAATACATTCATTACCGCTATTTACATCATTGTGTTGATTCTTCCACCTGAAATTGCTTCTTTTTAAGGCTCAACTTTAGAGAATGCAGAAACTCGTAAAACAATAAAGAAATGCGCAGCAAACATTATATATCCAGGAAATAAAAAACAAACGCAGTGGTAGAATCAGAGTGTGATAGGGAACCCTTCGTCTGAACCCCTATTAGGATTTTTGTACACTTTTATGCATTTCATCCTACTTATATAAAATGTTTTGTATGGGAAAAAGAGAGTTAATTGTTCAGTAGAGTTCTTTTAAATGAAATATTACTATATATTACGAAAATTTTGTAAATATGAAAAATTACTCATTTTAAAAATTACTGATTGGATTTCAATCACATTACCTTCACCCACTTTCAAAACTCTTGCTTTTGTTAACACCCATAATTCATCTTGGGATTTTAAAGCAACAACGAAATGTAGGCAAAACTGAAATGTGTGAAATTGTCTAATAGAATAAAAAAAAAATTAGAATCAGCGACAGCCATGTTCACGTTCTATTTCAAATCCTACTAGGAAATCCAAATAATCATCGATGACCCTGATTTAGTCTCCTTCAATTCATAAAATATTTTTGCAGTACTTATTTTACCATATCCCATTTGTACATGCATAATTTATTATTTAATAATTGAAAACAATTCTGAAGGGGTATTCATAAGAAAAATGTTATGTTTTAACTAAAATAAAAAAGAATGAAACACAAATTTAAATGCTCATGTGTTCACAGTATAAAAATATAACTAAATGGATAAATAGGAAAAGATGAATATCAATAATTAATTTTTCATTTAAAAAGCAAATTTTAAAAACCCTTTCTTCTCACCTTTCGTTTAAACTGTTGAGTTTCTTGTTTATTTAGTCAACACTATTAGCTTTTTGAAAAAAGCTTAGCACCGTAATTCGCGACACTCTGGTGTATCATAGTCCCCTTTAGCGTTATACAGAACCCTGGTTGAAAATCCCATCAACACTAGAGAAACACAAATACGTTATGTCCCAAAGCCCACGCAGGTATGCATCTCTACCGATCACCAACATACTAGCTTTCACCGATACTCAGTTACAGTTTTCACTGCTACCGAATCAGCAATACCAGTAGCATGTCACCGATCGCAATCACCGATAGAGGTTAAGTGATATCAGCCGATATCACTTATCACAGATATTCTCAACCAATGTTCCAGCAATCACTGCTACCAAATCACCTGTTATTCTGATAATACATTCAAAGCTTACTAGAAGTCTGCAGGTTTCAGAACGGATATATGCGTGGAAAGCCCTCAGAGGGTTAAATTGTTCAAACAAATCCTAGATCAAAAACAAAGCAAAACAGATATTTACCTTTTACATGACAAACTTGGAACGAAGCGGAACCTTTTAAACTCACTACCAGACAACGCTTTAAACGTTTAGCGGATCTGTAAGGGCACATTCTTTGAGTTCGGTTTTTATAAGTACGCTGTGACATTGAATATGAGTTTCGCACCTTTCAACGGTAGTTGTTTTCTCGACAAATTTTAATTTTGTTTACATGAAAAAATGTGATTATGGAAAATTCGTATTCGGAAATAATATTTTTTGTAATAGTTGCCCCCCCCCCCCCAGTTTGACAAACATTGACTCAATGCGAATTTTTTAAATTGACATTCTTTCAGAGCTGTGCTGCGTTTAAATTTTTGAGCATTATTTCCAGATAACGCATTTTCTCTTTTAAGAAAATTATTTCGAAAATTACTAAGTGTTTTTCAATTATTTTTGAGTTCGGTTAGGTTTGCCACTCTATGGTCAGTTATATAAGGGATAAAATTTCTTCGGGATATCAATCGAATATGGAGCTGAATCGAAAGAAAATAGTATTTCTGCAAAATATCCTGTTCATTTTTCAAATTAATTGGATTAGCACATTTTAATTTTATAGATGTTTGCATAATAATCTTTGTGACTTATGGTATCAATTCTATTCATTTTGAAAATGTTTCAATAATTAATTCGGAAGAAACTTTTTCATTTATTATTATTATCTCGAATGAGTAATATTTACTTTTATAAAAGGAGGTGTCTTGTAAAACACAATGCAAAAAATTGTGATTTTGGTCAAGTCCTGGTGTTGCGTTTAAGAAAACTTATGAAACGCGAAACCTTTGCGTTTAAGAAAGATTGAAATTTTTTTACACAGTGCAACGGTAAAAACAAACTGCGTGATACTGAAATTTTTATCTTGAAGGTGTCCTATTAGTCCTTTTATGCTGAATTTGAATCATGAAATCTTACAGTTAATAAACATTTATTTTTCAGTTATTCATTTTTTTCTTTATAGTTTCATTCAGTTTGAACCAAAGTCATAAATAAAGTTTTAGGTGAGTCCCACATTGCATTTTAAATGAGCCCAATTGGAATAAATCACACCTTTATACTTCACATTTCATTTTAACCGGATTCTCCACAAATTATGTATATAATCAGATAGAAAATCTTAAGTATCACATGAGATTTGGTACAACTTGAGTACTAATTTTGAGAAAATAAATATAACATATTCTTATGTTTTTTATAACTGAAACGTATTTTGGAAGAGTGTAATTGCGACTGGAGGAATCTTCTTTTGTTTTAATGCACTTTCTGCTTTTAGAAAGGAGTAAAAATACATTTCTTAAAACACCTAAAATTTCAAAAGGTGAAACAGTAAAATAACTTAAAATTTTGTCATTTGACTTCAATAACATTTTACTGCAGCAAGTTTTTTCGCTGTTTGCTAAAGGCAAACTACTAAAAATAAAAACTGTTTTTCAACCATTGCACCATTTTTTCTCCTTTTATATTTTTAATGTTCTATTATAATTTTTGTTTGCTTTTATTTATATTATAATGGTCCATTTGAAAGCAGCTGCTGTTAACATTCCGGATGCATTTATTTTTTTTATTATCAGTAATTCCTGAAATGGATAATTTCGTAACAGAATAATTTTTTTTATTATCTTGTACTATCCGCGTTATAAACAAGGTCAAACAGCGAGTACCTCAAAAACAACAGAAAGCTATTTTCTAATCCTATCGAGTTTTTCTTTTTAAAACATAACCGTTTTCCTGTCAATTTTTGAATGTGAATCATTCTTCTGCGAAAATGAAATGGCAAACGTATAATAAAGAAAATCGATGGATCATAATTTTGAACAAAAGGTATGTTACTTTTGAAAATTGTAAATTAAGGACGTCTATTTTACGGTGAATCAGATTTGGAGAAATCTGAGACTTAAATGTGACAGACATTTTTAATGTGACTATTTCCTCAATTCCAACAGGAGAAGAAAGGAAATGTCGCATTTACTTCAATGCATCCAAAAAAGTTTTTCTATTGTAAAAGCAATTGTTTTCATGTTGTTGTTTCTCATAACTTGCCTTATATGTTTATTCTGTAGCCATTTCTACTTTTATCCAAGTATTACAATTCGGGTAATTTGAAATGAAACATTATTTATATGAATTATGGACGCGTTTAAAAATAAATAAAAACAAATCACCGTTTATTCAGAATGAGACGCACAGCTAATTTATTGGAATTTCTAAATTTAATTCACCGGGCCCATTTATCCGATGCACAAACTTCATTGTTAAGTCGAATTTATTGAAACGATTTTTCAATCTATTTGATCTTTAACAAAAATAATTATTACAAACAATGTTAAACCTCCCTGGAGCACATGAAATTAATTCTTAGATTCCTCGTTACGATAAAAAGATTAATTATCGAACCACGAGCGGGGATTATTGCTGAAACAGAATACCAGCGAACCAAAAGTCAATTAAAAGGCGTAATTACCGAACCGAATACATTTTTTGCGACAGTTTTTCCCCATGCGAATTTTTGAAAACGCGTACGATAGTCCTCTCAGCGAACGCAAAGAAAGAAAAAAAAGGAATACCGCACCAGCAAGCAAACAGTTGGAAGAAATATAATTAACACGCAAGAGTCGCAAACGAGAAAGCTAATTAATCAACCTTAACTCTAAAGTAATTAGCCTTTGATGCTTTTAATCAGCGCGCCACAATAGCGACCCCCGCCATGTTTCGGGAAAAAGAAGGTTCCTTTTTTCTCGAAACGCCGATGCGCGCATTCATTTGTTAAGTTAAAAACTTTATTTAGAAATTGAAAGCCGACCGCTCCCGACGAAACTTTTAAGAGAAAGTGAAAAATTGAAGCTTTTCATTTGGATAATAGAGAGACCCGATGCAAGTAGAGATGAGAGGACCCACCTGCTTCACTGCGACCGTGTCCCCCGCCCGATTCGCTATTGAAACTGTCCCCACCCACCGCTACTCATCAAGTTTCTAAGGCACTTTGGAACTTTAATAATAACGACGTCAATAGCCAAAACACGGTAACATAATGAATGCGGCATCTCCAACCTGAATTAATTACTATTCCGCTGCGGCATCACATCCTGATGGTACGCCGCTGAGGAAGCGGCACACATTGTGGAGGACGATTGGCGGAGGCTGGGGCGGGTTGGAGGATCAGCCCCGGCAGAGCATTTAGTGTAATTAGGAAAGGAGACACCGACTGTGAAGGGGTGGGGTGGGACTTGGCGGATATCAAATCTTCCTACCTGATTGGTGTGATGCCATGAATGGTTGAGATTCGCGCATGCTATCTGGGGGGTATACTTCCGTCATGGTGGAGAAGTGGTATCGGAATATATTTTGCCGAGAAATGTGTTTTCGAGTTCTGCCAAGGGGGTAATAATGCTGTTCGACTTCTGAAGGGTTTGAGCTGAATAATTTTGAGGTTCATCCCCAAGGCGCTTGACGATTTTCTTGGGTCATTTGCAGTAAGTTGTTTTGAATTGTTTTCTATTGGTGGAAGTTTATTTTGTTTTTTTAAACGGAATATAAAAGAAAATTTGTTTTTGGTTTTGATTAGTCTGGTTTGAATGGTATTTGGTTTTGAAACGGGATATAAAAGAAAATTTGTTTTGGTTTTGATTAGTCTGGTTTGAATGCTATGCTGTTTTACGCTCACATTTATGGCATTGCGTTTGTTACTTGGATTGATAGAATCTTACTTTTCTGAAATTTTAAAATTAGATATTACTATATTTTTTATTTTAGAGTTAGGCTAATGAGTTCAGTTCGTGTTTAGATGACTTCATATTTCGTTTCTAAAGCAGTTAAAGAAATTAATAGTAACTGATTTGTCATTGTTCATTCTGTCTCAAATGTTTATAACTTGAAACAATATGAAATTACCATTCATTTATACCATTACCAAGTTTCAATTTGTGTGGCAAGTTACTTCATATGGGAGTATTTAAACTCCCATATGAAGTAATTTGCTACATGAATTGAAACTCATCGTCTTATGCATTTTTCAGGCATTAGACTAATTATTCTAAATAATCTCTCAAATTTTCGCACTGGTTTCATTATAAAATAAATATAAAGCATGAAATTGAAACGAAATATATAATAATAATAATTAATGGCCTTATATCAATATTTAACAATAATCTTTTAAAACGTGGTTTCCATCCAAGTTAGTAAATTTTGTCTTCTTTGCTCCATACTTGTTCACAGTGATGAAGCATATAGCACATTATCTCCAAACATTCTCTGTTGCATTATGTCCGGATTCCAATCGGCCATTAACTTAATATTTTATTATTCAACGAAGTTTTAGTTGATTTTGAAGAGAACATATTGTGATGAACTCTCTTTGTTGGCCACCTTAGTAGTTCTCCATAAGGCAATAAATTGGTTTCAAGAGTTCTTTCATGACATCCAAAAGTTCGCTTCCCACTTTAACAGCTATACATGTCCAATACAGACCAAACCCTCCCTATACGCTGCGATGGTGATTGTGAATTGTGCACAACCAAACACACTTTCTAAAATCAAAGATTAAATTTATGCAAACATTTTACTTTTCTTTACCTAGTTCCTCTGCGTCTAAACTATTCTATTTGGGTCGCATATTATAGTTCTTGTACATCATAAGGACAAGATTCGCAATCTAATTTGAGACAAATGAACCCTATAATGATGAACCCTATATGCAACGAATTTGAGACAAATGAACCCTGAGAACCCTAAGCTTTTCAGTGGGGATTTCGATCATTTTAGACACCCTTTCATCAAATATTTTTCGGATGGTAAAAAACATAGTTGTAGGCATGGAATTTTTAAAGCTTGCAAGCGTTTAGTTTTGTTGGCGCTATTTTCGTTATTCAACATGAAGATACAACTAGTGTCTTGTAATCACTGAATGATCAGGATCAGGATGCAGAATTCATTTCATTACTTCCTGCAACATTATATTATCTGTTTCTGAGCGTTTTAAAATTCAAGAACACTGGAACATGCTTTTGTTTAGTTAAACCTCCTTTGCGTAGCCTTAGAACTCATTACAAGATTAATAAATTCTAGGATGCTTGATAGGAGTAATTTTGTCTGCATATTCAATTCAAGTCATTAAACGTTTGACAGGAGTTACATAAAAAAACGTTAAATGTAAATACTAGCTGCTTATTAATAGAAAAAATTGTTTCTGATGGTCTAAATTTTTCTCTAACCTGAATTAATCTTAAAATAACATCGAGGAATAAATATAAAAGTGCTATGCATTATTGTAAAACTTAAAAAATAGTGTTAAACTATTGAAAAATGCGACTACAATTTTATATTCTTCTAAGAAATGCCGCTAACTTGATTTTTAAACCTTTAACGAACACTATGGATACAGCTGCTACGTTCATATATGAAAGCCAGGTGCAAATAAGTGATAAGACAGCTGTAATGGAAGAAAACACAAATACGAATAATCTGAAACCGAAAATAAAAATTATATGAATTCATAAGTAAACGCTTGATTAAAATTGTTATTTGCCAATGACTTTTTAACATATAGATTCGGTGTAACATTTCTATATTTCTTTTGACCTTCCTTTACATACTCTCTTTCTCTTTATGTCGACGAGAACATTTGAGATATTAAATTTCCATTAAAAATTTTTGCACATTTCATTTACTAAATATGGCCTTAATGAGTTTTATATTTGAATCATAATTCTTCAATGAACCTTGCTTTTCCAGTTTATTTCAAATGATAACATGATACTATTTATCATTTTAAAACACTTAGAACTCATAGCTCATGGATTTTCTTAAAATTTATGAGAATTTTAGATCACTAAAAGTTATGAAATTTATTATCCGTTTTTGAATGTATGGTCAAAAAACCCAAACGCTGAAACTAAAATTTAGAATGGAAAGGAACCAAAGGAAATTAAAAATCTCATATGTTGCTGATGAAAGATTTGAAGTAACTGATGGGATGATACTCTAAATGAAGCTATAAATGAATGAACGGGATAATACACTCTGAAGTCTCACATTTGTCACTTTATGCAACTTTGCATACTGTGAGTACTTGCAGTAATTTAGTGACTGGATTTACTGCTTCAGTCTGTCCGTTTTTCCTGTTTTATGTCTGTTTTGTGTTTGTGCAAGTATCACATAAAATGTTTTAAATTTATTTTAAAAAAATTTTATACATTTTATGAAACATATTTAAGCTTAGTGAACATATATTTAAATTTTTCCCATCCTACATTTTTGGGCGTTTCACGCTAAAACAGCTAATAAATACTTAATTCAACCTTAATTTATCAGTTAGGGAGAAAATTGAGCATTGATTATTCGGATTGCTTTACCAGTGCAACTGGTAGGTATTTTAATTAACGTCACACTGGAGCAACACAACGGGCTATTGGCGACTGTCAAACCGGAAGGGAAAGATCTAAGGACAACACCACGTAATTTTGAACCACGGTCAGATGACGAGGTCACACCTGAACTGGCATCCCACTATCCAAACTTCTACTCCACGCCAACGTGAGGACATTTGAGGCCACGACAAATTTAACGTGTACCCTTTGTACACGACGGTCTTTCGTTGGATGCGAACTCGAAACCCTCCGATTGCTAATCCGTTACACTTCCAACCGGGCTACCGCGGCCCTACCAATGCTACTGAAAAAGCGATTATTTTTCCAAAAATTATTGGTACGAAATTTAAATTCTAATATTTAATTTTGAGCTTATTTTTTCATTGCGAAATACAAATTATTTTCGTTATTTTTAGCCAATATTGCTACAGACGGGTGTTCATTTTCCTGACCATGCTTTCCCAAAAGTCCTTGGTTTAACACACATGTTTCTAGAATTCTTTTTTTTAAGTTGAACATGCAGCACAAAACCTTTACAACCACGACTAGTAGCTGATCAAATTTATTCAAAGCGTTTTAAAAATTTGACAAGTTTCCTTTCAAACGATTAAACTCATCAAAACTTGTGGGATCGCGGTAGCCCAGTGGATTCGCGGATTAGCAAGCGGGGGATCGCGAGTTGGTGACGCGATCCAACCAAAGACCTTCGTGTGCAGGGGGGCTGGTGCACGCTAAATTTGTGGTGGCCTCACATGTCCTCACGTTGGCGTGGTGTGGATGTTTGAAGAGCGAGGTACCAGCTCAGATGTTAGACTCGTCATCTGACCGTGGTTCAAAATTACGAATTGCGTGTTGTCCTTGGCATCGACCTTTTAAAGAAATAGACAGAGCAGGTGGGCGGAGTCGCTGTTGTAAGATCACAAAAGGATAAGTCATCTGGGCTTACGATTCTTCTGAGGCCGATTCGCTATCGAAGCGCAGACCAGTGTTTTTAATCACGCTGGGTAATCACTTTAACCAATGAATAATTTCTCCCTCATTAGGAGTCGTCCTTTTTCCCACAACCACGTTACAGATCTTCAAACCAAGCGACTGGAAGAAATAACATGTAGCTGCGCGTACACGCTACGTCTATTTCATTAGAAGGTCGATGGTCCTTGGATCTTCCCAATAGCCCGTTGTGTTGCTCCAGTACAACGTTAATTAAAATACTTACCTCCCTACCTTGGATCTTTCCCTTCGGGATTGTGTTGCTCCAGTGTGATGTTAATTCACCTACCCACCATTAAAACATAAATTTATTTTTTCATGTTCCAAATAAAAATTACTTGGTTTTATTGAAAGCTGCATTCAATAGGCAAATAACACCATGATTCTCATTCTAAACAAGTACGTGGTTTCCACTCAAAACTAAATCGCTGAATTGAAAAATTGCTTTAAGGTGTAGCGCGTGCTCAAAGAAACAAAACCTCGTGTTTGTCGACGACATGCAGTAAAATTATTTCTTGATTTTTTTCGCTCGGAATGAATTTCGCATTTTTAAATTTTGCACTATTTTTAGTTGTAAGGCAACTATCCGATATCACGAGATAAAACAATTATCACGAATTAATATATAAAGAACAACTTTTTTCCAGCCAACTTGACTTCAGTTTCATTTCGCTGCTTTCTGTCGTTGTAAATTTAATAAATATTTATTTATTTTTAATAATTGTAATTCCTATTCATCACCCACAACAAGAACCTCTCAAAAAAATTCGATTCAAAAACTTCATGAAAGTTGGAATAAAGCAAATTTTAAATGGAACTTTGCCGATATTGAATGTATATTAATGTTAGAAAAAATTCGAACTAGGGCTTTTGAAGTATTAAAAAATATTTGTCGTAAAAAACAATGTCAAGGTTGCCTCCTTTACGAGTTGAAGCTACATTTAAGCAACTTATATCTGTTTAAAGTTTGTTGTAAAACAGTGAAGCGATCACTCGATTACCGTTTTTTGGAAAATGGTAATCGGTTACCTTTGCTTTGTACGGAAGACATTCAATTTTAAAACAAGTTATTTTGTTATTTCACTCGCCACTAAATAGAATTTTCAAAAAAATTAGTCATTAATCTTATCAAATTAATTTGTCATCCTTCCCTCAAAGAGGGTGCACAAGTAAAAAAGTATTGATAGGAAAACTATATGTGCTAGAGTATTCGTCGCAAATTCGTAATTTTTGCGAATTGGGTTACGGCAATCTTACATTCTAAATTCATTCTTTAGAATTTTTATTGACGACGTGTTAAAATCGTGTTAAAAACAAGTCAAATGACTGCCACCAACATTTAGCTTGACATAAAATGCCTCAATTTTTGTTAGCCTGTTAATTTTTCTAAAGGAGGACCCCAGTTGCATAAAAATTCCTAAACATAATAACGTAATTCATAACATAATTTTTATCAGAATGCATGAATAAAATAAAACCATTTCAAAAATTTATAATTTTCAAAAAATGAATGAGATTTATTAAACATTAATTTCACTTAGCAAAATTTAGAAAAACAATGATTAATTTAATTGTGGTATGCGTTTTTTAACTATAGAAAACTGTATAGAAGATCCGACTCATTGGAATGCTTGGTTCACTTCTTATTTAAATGATTTGTATGATTTGTATGTAATAATATATTCATAGTTATTTTAATAAATAGTATTTGTTGATTTATTGTCTGATTGATCTAACGAATTTATATTTTCTAATAAAAATACCAATATGTATTTGGGTCAGCAAGTCTCAGAATAATTGTGAGTAAGGAGTGTCAAAGTTACTTGAACCTAGGGGCTTCTAATCTACTTGATTCGCCGCTGTATATGGATAGTTTTGCTTTCCCGAAAATTATTGATACATTACAAAATAGAAAGATAAGAACATGCTGGTTAAGTAATTATGCTTCCGTTATTAAAGTTATATAGTAAATTATTTGTACTAAATTTATGCGCTTCCTCTGAAAAGATTGGTGGAAAATTTAGTACAGACCCCAACGTAATTCCAGGAACAAAAGGATCGATTCCTTGTATACTTTGTTTAATTATATACTCACATTGTTCTTTGGTTGAAGCGGGATCGTCGTGGCTCAGATGTCTATTACTTGATACTGCATGTCTTGTGTGCTGCGCACCATGGCCAAATATGGCCATACGCCATAAAAACCCAACCAACTTCGATTGAAGCAACAAACGCGGTGTTAAGAAATTTCTGTTTAACTCCAAATTTTATAGGCTTGTACATCAGGTTTTAATTATTGTGCAATATTATTTTTAGTTTTTTTCTCTATGTATAGAGGGGGACAAAAAGTTCTTAGTTCATCCTTTTTGGGCCAAATTTTCATTTCAATCGTGATCATTATGTAGATACGTAGGGATTTTAATTAACGTCCCACTGGAGCAACACAACGGGCTATTGGTGACGGTCCGGGATCAATCCCAAAGGAAAAGATCCGAGGACAACACCACGTAATTTTGAACCACGGTCAGATGACGAGGCAACACCTGAGCTGGCACACCACTCCAACGTGAGGACATTTCAGGCCATGATGTATTTAACCTGCACCAGCCCCATTTGTAGACAACGGTCTTTGAATGGATTCGAACTCGCAACCCTCCGGTTGCTAATCCGTTACTCTTCCAACCGGGCTACCGCGGTCTCTTATGATCATTAGAGATGTGCTGTTATTCCGATAGCAATTTAAATAACAGGGTTATTTTAAAATAATAGCAACTGTTAAGGAAATTATAAACAGTTGTCGATAAATGTTACTGGTTAACAGTGAAACAATTTAAATTGAATTAAGTTTTGACGTAAGAAATTAAAAATATTTGATAAAAATGAAAGATATTCCTAAATTTTTAAAACCATCTAATGGTTACTTTAAACAGTTAATAGCGGTTAAATTAAGTTTCTAACAATTAATACTATCCATTAAATTTAATTCCGTTAAATTTAGTTCAAAACTGATAACAAAACTGTTAATGTTAACAGTAATAATAACAGCTATTGAAAATTAACAAGAATTTTTGACTGGTATCGTAAAATAACAGTGTTGCCCAACCCTAGTAATCTATTTAGTTCGAATTTCCGACTGTACACTTGCGAATTCAGAAGTACTCAACGTTGAATGGAACTGTTATGAAACTTATTTTTTAAAGTTTCATGCTTCTTTTTTTGCAGGCTTCCGTGGTCATGGCGTTCGTTCCATCCCTCGCTTCTCACGTTAGCATGGATGATTACTTACTGACTAGAAGGAGACAGGTAAAACTATTTGCAAACTTACATTTTATTATGTGATGAGGAATTTCCCCTCCAGATTTAATTTAACCTGCTCCCGTCAAGTTCCATTTTCTAATTAAGAAAAATCTTCCGCAAATTCGCGCTCTTTTTGTATTTATCTTTCAGCTCCAGTTTTCCAGGAAATTTCTCTGAAGATTCCATTTCCTGTTACGTGCTTGGGAGGGATATAACAGGCTTTCATATTTAATGATAATCAAAGTTCTTATTTTTAAGATTTCTGGAATACTTAGAAAATCACCAAACCGTTTGCATACTAAGTTTACCACCGAAATGGGAGACTATGTTTTGAGAATCACCTAACTAAATTTTGGTTTATATGCAAAATGATGCGAGCAAACTTTTCTCATTGAATTAATTTCAATCTGCTCTGAATTGACAAAATGTGTGCTCTCACTTATTGCACGTGCACTAAGTTATCAAAATGGCTGCTGCTTTACGTGCCAAATTGTTCCAAATTAGCAAACTGCTTCAAAAGGCATATTCTAAATCATACTCTATCCATTAACACCCTTATGTGCTTATCAGAAAAATATTCACATGGTAATATTTTTTCACCTCAGTTAATTCTTACATATTTTTATTCAACAGCTTTTGAAATTTGAATGTCTAAAAATAGTCCCGTGAGTTTTCTCCGTTTTTGCATTTTTTTTTTCATCTCTGATTTGAACGAGTAGGAATAGGCTCTTTTTGCGATATATTTTAATAGGTTATAGCAGCGTTTCCTCAAATGTGGTCAAAACCCGGCAACGGTTCAAAGGGAAAAAATAAAATAAGTTAAAACAATATTCTAGCGAGAATGCACCCATTTTTTTTATCCTACTTGGTTAGATGGACCTTCTTGAGAGTAAACGAGTTTCCTAATTAAACGTTTTTCGACACCACTCTGGAAACACAATTTTGAATCATCAAATTGATTTTTGGTTTGGTTGTCAAATTTATGAAAGAAAACAATTCGATTTGGAGTATCTTGTTGCAGCTTACGAGTGTGAAAATGGATTCTCTACTGCAGTTTTAGAAACCTGCTATTAATAGCAGATATTGATAAAGATTTGAAAGGGATTGAAACTAATTTATTTTTCTCCTCGTATATCCTTTATTTCACAGCTGTTCTTCACAATAACGTGCGTGAGAAATTCTTATCTTTATTTTGCCGATTGAAAATTCATGGATAATGTAAAAGGAATTTATAGGTGAAAAGCTGAGATTTTTAATGGTAGATTGGGCGGTAAAAAGTATTACAAAAATTGTCTGTCTACAACATAAAATGTTTAGGTAACTCTGGATGAAGGACCTTATTCAAATTCATATGAAACATGCATAACAAAAGAAAAAAATATGTTTACATAAACAATAATTAAAAAAAATCCCATTTTTAACCACATTTAATGTTTTAAAATTTCTACTCCTGTAAATGGAATTAAAAAATATTCATTTAAAAACATTTCCTTGGAGTATTTCTCCCCAATTTTGTGTATGGTTTGCAGGCACTACTGTCATTTATCTTTTTACAACAGACATGAATAAGTCATAATTGATTTTTATTAATTTTTTAAAACTAATTATTTTCTAAATCCTTATCCTATGCACAAACTTATCAGAAACATTACAAAAAACAACCACAAAAGTTTCAAATCTCTATATTAACTACAAAAAATTAGCATTTTAAATAAATTATAGTCGTGAAAAATAGAAAGCTTATAGAAAGGACAATAGCTTAAAAATGTCTTTTTCACTTGACATTTAATGGAAAAACTTTAATAACATGCTATAAATGTACCTACAACTATGAAATTTCGCATACATATTCTTTAAAACTACATTTAATATGAAAATTTTAAAAAAATCGATATTTTTGGTCACTTTTAGGGTAATGTATGTAATGAAGAATGAAAAACCTCTCTTGGAAAACCTCTAATTATTTAAATTGCAACAAAATAATTTCAATTATTTTTTATCCTACCCATGTTATTGCATTTATATTGTATTTACTCTTTGATATGAATAAAGTGTCATGTAACTTCATATTTCCCGAGGAGTACGAAATGTTCGATAGAGGTTGATTTTTTCTGAAAACGCATCAATTTGAACGGCGATCCTGTTATACCTTAGTTGATGCTCGACTTAAAATACTTTTTCAAAAGTAAGTTTTATGAACTCGAGAAAAAACAATTCCCAAATGCCTCTTATCTATTCAAGTAAAGGGAAACTTAAAGAACAAATTTCAGTTATTAAAAAGTCCATTGAAAAATTATCTTCCATGAAAGTATTTCTGTATACTTTCCATTCGACATTCTTTTCTCTTAGTGTTTATACAGTGCTTAGTATCTTAATGATTTTTAACCATTTGCGACCTTAACCAATCTTTCACTAATATTTCAGAATTTTTAAAAATTTTGAGTTTTGGTGCAATTCGGAAACCTCAATATATTGACCCAATCGTCTTCCGAAAGTTATCACTTTTAAATATTTATTAAGTGCAAATATTTACTAAGGTTTTCAAGAAGAAAATATTCATCTGGTGGTATCATTAGATAAGCTTATAAATTATTATATATATATATATATATATATATATATATATATATATATATATATATATATATATATATATATATATATATATATATTGTTATACATGTTAAAAAACAAAAATTTCCATAAAAATCTCATTTTCGTAACTGTAAACTCTCAAACCCAAACGATTACTACCGATTATATAAGTATTAAACTAAATTATCTTTAATTTAATGTCTTTGAACTCGATGTTCGAGTTTGTAGAGAATTGTAAAAAGTGTCTTTTCTATCCACTTTATCTCTTGATCTGACTTTTCTACTCAATATGACAAACGATACTTCTATTCATCGCGACAGCGATCAAATCAGTTGTGGTCTTCTAGGCCTAAAAATCCATGGTCGAGAACGTTCCATATAAAAGCATTTATTGATATTTTTGCAGGAAAAATAACATCTCTTTATATCCATGAATGGGGACTCTGGGCTGTTTGATGTATGCCTCAATCCCGTTTGGCATAGTCTAGAGAAGCCTTCTCAATAATATTGCCACGGAACTTTTAAACATCCGATAAAAATTTGCGAAATATGTATTATGCTTAAAAGCAAGGCATGATTAAATTCAAACTATCATTTTATTCTAAAAATAACTTGCATTCGTGAATCGAATTGTGGGTCCACGCCCCGTTGCAGAAAGCAGCTCGATTTTGAGCTCCTTACATGATGATGGTCACGAATAGAAGAGATAGCTTTACGATGTGTCTAGTGTGTAACCAGAACATCTCATGTCAGAAGGCATGATGTGCGTCGGTAGAAGAATTCGAGCACTCCAGAACTGGAAGAGGACATTCTATGCGAGCTTGAGAGAAATCTAGGCACAAGAATCGAGATGTTACATGCAAATTAGGTGGTGTTGGCTAGTCCATCGTATGGATGGTGAATGTTCCGGTTTCACATAGCTGGTGCAAATTGTCAAATGTTAGACGATTCGGCATTCGCCTTTTGGGAAAGCGCTTCAGGTACAACCTTTGAGCAGCTTTTCTGTTTCCATTTGGCAGCCCCATACGTTAGACGCGTGTCGTAATTCTCGGAATTCGTGTAATGCTCCATCACGTGCGAAACCCGCGTTGCGAATGACGAATTTAAAAAAATGAACGATCTGCAAAAGCATCCTCTAGCGCAACAGTTGTGGACATCATTCTTTGACAAGAAATGTATTTTGTTGCACCCAACCATCCTTTGAAGTTTGACTTGAGAATTTCACTCATTGTTAAGAGTTGTACCATCAAAAAAAGTCGTTTACAGGGTTCCGATGGTCCTTAAAAATACTTGAATTTTATTTTTCTAACTAGAAATCCAGGAAAAGTACATAAATTTCGTTTCGTCCTTGAATTTTATCCCAGAAATATTTATAAATAATTTGCTTGCAAACCAAAACTTCCAATGCCTACATCTTATCTTTTCTTCCCTTCTTATTAATAACTTTATTTAAATTTACTTGCCTAATGATATTTACGTCAACATATTTTGGATCTCATTTTAGTTTTATCGTTTTACGGGTCAACCTTTTTAAAGTCTCTTGAAAATGAATATTTGTCACTAACAAATTAAGATCCTTGAAAAATTTTTTGGAGTTCTTGAAGAAGGAAAATATTCCGCACTGTCCCTATGCAGAGCTAGGAAATGAAAATATTTACCTATTTGGAGAGAACACCATCAAAATTCAACTAAACCATCAAATTTAAATGAAATACAATGGTTAACAAACGTTATTAGAAATCCAACTTCATTATACAATATTAAAAACTGTACTAGTACTTCTTCAGAAGGAGCGGACACCATCCCACACACACCAATCATTATCTCTTCCATTCCTATAATTACCCGTTGCTATTCAAAATTGCAAGTGGTTCTCGGTGATCCCTACTTTGTTTTAAGGTAGGGTATATATTATAATAACTACACTTTCTGCTTTCAGTGTGTTGTATCCACTTTTTTTCAACTTAAATTAACCACTTCCTTTTGTAGTTCTGAGAACATTTTTGGTGATACGAGGGGCGTGGATTATAAACTGTCTTTCTGGCACAAAAACTGCACCCGACACAAAATCGACCCGTCTCTTTATCCTATTTTCCAAAGGGGGATGCTTGAAGAATTGTATTCAAGTTTGTCACATTGGTACACTTCATGACAAAATGAAAATTTATTTCTTATTAAATTTTACTTGTCATCGAGATCTATATTTAATAAACTTCCTTTTCCAACGCCAACATCCACGAAAACAAAATAAGATTAAATCATATGCCAGATTCACCCTACTTAAAATGAATGAGCCCTGTTCCTATAGCGATCTAAAAGTTCTTTAACAAGGCATTCTCTAGTGTTGACACTGGCAACGCCATATTTCTTAATAGGTTGAGCAGGATGCAGCATAGAGCGGCGAAAATTGGGATACTTTACAATGTGAACAATATTTTTAAATATTTATTTAAACTACAGTTTAAAAATATGATTAAAATAGCAGAATTACCCGACAACTGGGTTTGAATTGGTTAACTGTAGATTGAAAAAATGATCAGAATAATCAGTTTTCTCTTTCGTAAAATAACAGTCTTCTCTTTGGTAGAAAATAGCAACATCATTTAAATGTCAAGAAAATAATTTTTTAACACCTTTTCGACATTATTTCTATGAAGATAAAGTAACCGATTACGATTTTTCAAATAAAGGTAGGTCGATTTGAAAAGTGTTTTTTAAAGAAAATAATTTTTTTCCAACAAACTTTTAACAGATATAATGCTTAAATATAGTTTTGAACTCGTAAAGTAGGTAACATTGACCTTTTGTCACTGCAACAAAATTGTTTTAATGTTAGCAAAATCCTAGCTAGGATTTTTCTAACATTATTATTCCTTCAATATCGGCAAAGTTCTTTTTAAAATTTGCTTTATTTTAATTTAAATGCAGTTTCAAAACGAACTATTTGTGTGGTTGCTGTGTGTGATGAATAAGAATTACAATTTATTAAAAAATAAATATTTATTAAATTTAAACCACAGAAATGGGAACGAAATGGTTGGTTGATTTCCTTGAGACTTTTAGCTGCAGAATCAGGCTTTTCGGAACGAAATAAAACAGAAGGAAAGTCGGCGGAAAAACAAAGTTCTAAAAATATTAATTCATGATTGTCTGCTATCTCGTGATCTCGCATAGTTGCCACAGCCTACAACTAAAAATATAACAAAATTTTAAAATAAAAAATTAAATGTAAGCGAAAAAAATATCAGAGAATAATATTACTACACGTGTCCTACGAACACAAGTTTCCTTTTCTTTGAGTACACACTGCACTTAAAAAGCATATTTTTCAATTGAAAGATTCAGTTTTGAATTGGAACCAAGTACCTGTTTAGAATGGGAATGATGGTGTCACTTGCCTAATGAGTGCAGCTTTTAATAAAACCAAGTAATTTTATTTGAAACTTGGGAAAAAAATACAAGTTTTAATGAGTTGAATCGTTTTGTAAAGGAAAACTATGTCAGAATTTTAAAATACTTGAATAAATTCGATTATTTACCAGTCTTGGTTAAAGAGGTCTTGTGCTACATGTTTTACTTCTTTTTATAAAAACAAATTCTACGGTAGGTAGGTATTTTAATTAACGTCACACTGGAGCAACACAACGGGCTATTAGCTGCGGTGCTGGATCGAACCCGAAGGGAAAGATCAGAGGATGACACCTCGTAATTTTGAACCAAGGTCAGATAACGAGGTCCAACCTCAACCGGCACCCCACTCCAAAAGAAATTCTACGACTACGTGCGTTAAACCAAGTATGTTAGAGAAAAGTTAGTCGAAATGTACACATTCAGTCCAGAAAATGAACACACGTCTTTAGCAATATTAGACGCAAAATAATTAATTTCTACTTTGTTCTAGTGCAAAATTGAATGTTTTGCTCTCTTTATATCATCTTAGTATCAAGTATTAGGAAATCATTATACTTTGAAAATTAAAAATAAGTGAAGTATTAGAATTTGAATTCTGTAAATATCGTAACGTCAAGCGCCAAGGCCGTATGGTCAACAAGATTTGAACCAAATTAAAAATACTTGATAGATTCTAAAAATGGAACAAGGCAGGTGAAATTTGACTGCTTAGGTTGTGTAACCAACCTATAGAGACTAAATAAGAGACCGTGTTAAACTATATAATGAAGATTTAAGAAAAGTTTATTGATATTTCAAATGGTGGTATATACCTTTCCCCTTTTTTGTATTGCTTTCCTTATTAAATCGTATTGAAAATAATATTTTTCCTATTTGTTGTATTGATAACCATACTGTTCCCAGACTGAAAGACATGAACTACCATATCGTCGGCTTAGAGCAGAAACTCATTAGCTGGCATATTTTTTGGAGCTGCAAAATTTCTTTTTCATGACGATGAGAAATGCATAGTCATATTGCAATCTGTTTTAAAGACATAACATAATCAAAATGCTTATAATTTAAAATTTGTCAACCAAAAACTAATAGTTAATCTTTAAACAGCTGTACAGTAAACAAATACTTTTTATCAGTAGATGAGTTTCCGATTATATACGATCTGTAATAATGTAACTAAATTTTCAGCGGTGTTTTATTTAGAATTTCGTTTGCTGAGCTTTCAATGTACATTTGCTGATTTTTCATAATGAAAAGAGTTCTAAGGCATTGCTGAATATTTAGATGATTTAAAAAGTAGAGATCTTTTCCCGATCTGATAATTCGTTTTCGAGTGTAATAGCTTTTTAAATTGAACTAACTTTTCGTATATTCTTAGCGTCGAAATCGTACTACTTTCAACCCGCAGCAGCTAACGGAATTGGAAGTGCTTTTTGAGAAAACCCACTACCCTGATGTCTTCTTAAGAGAGGAAGTAGCGAAAAAGATAAATCTTTCTGAAGCAAGAGTTCAGGTAAGATTTAAATTGTATTGACATTCTAGAAATAAGTGTTTCCAAATATGTCATATGAACCAACAGGTATGGAAATACATAAGAGGCGTCAATTGCTAGACGCCCGAACGCTCCCTTTCCAAATACTTTTACGGTTGAGGACTGGTCCCCCAAATCTAATCACGCTGGCATGGTGTGGAAGTTTGGAGTGTGGGTTGCCAGCTCAGGTGTTCTCATCATCTGACCGTGGTTCAAAATTACGAGGCGTTGTCCTTGGTTCTTTCCCTTCAGGATTGATCCCGGGTCGTCGCCAATAGCCCGTTGTGTTGCTCCAGTGTGAGTTAATTAACTACTTACCTACCCCCAAAATTTAATGTATAGATCATAAAAGTGGGCAAATAATATAGGAAACCAAACATACTGGGCAATAACTCGACCTGACTCAATAGGTAATTTGGCAGCTAAAATCAAAAGTTCGGGACACACACATTCCAACGTAGGGGACGCTTGTTAACTTAAGGGTGCAAGGTTACCGATATTTCGACTTGATGACGAGGCTATTTCGCTGATTTCTCAATAGATTTAAAAAATCACTTATAAAGGAAACGAGAGATTTTTAACAAAGCGCTTTATGAATATTCAGAGTAAATTTTAAAATAATTTTCCAAGGACATACTTAGCTGTTTTTCAGTTGCATTGACTTCGATACATAATTCGAGTGAAATTATTGAAAAAGAGATACGATTTTCCTTTCTATTGTAGTTTAACCTGAAAATCAATATATGATATTAAAAAGAAAAATTGTTTATTTTTTACCCTTCAAGGGCATGCCCGAACACAGCTCGGAAAATTCAGTTCGAATACAGTCCGGAAAAATTCCCTCATGGCAAGCGGCATACCCGAAGTGAAGTATTCGGACATCTCGCTCCCCGGAATATCTCGGGTCTAACTCCCGCAGTGCAGAAACCCCCTCCGAACTGTAACATGGCTTGCCACTTCGAGAGTTTTATTCCCATTCCATCTTAATTTTCTTTTCATTAAAGAATATTTAAAACTAATTACAATTAGTCTTAAGGAGGGTCAAAAAAGAAAAGTAGACGCGTCAAAAAATCTTACGAATCTCCCAGAAAACGATTCTTTTTGTTTTGTTGTTTCCATGATTTATGTTGAAAGGGGTTAACTATTTCAGCTTTAAAAAGTTACTTAAGTTTTATTTGGGGTTTTTTTCTACTTCAACTGGGACAATCCCTTTGCCCCGATCAATTAAGATGATTACAGATATGGGAAGATTCCCCAGGAGTTCTCACAGATATGGGGAGGTTCCCCAAGGAGTTTTCGCAGTGGGTTTCGACAAGCGCAGATGCTCCTGTATACAGTACACAAAATGCCTTAAGATTATTTTAAATGATCCCCTTTTTTAATCCAGCCCTGACAACAAAGAGTTTAATGCATGTCAAGGCTTGGGTGGGATGCCTTTATTAAAAAAGAAATACACAATATTAATACAAAGTGCATGCATCTTGCAGCAACAAAAATGCAATTTAAAGGGACAGTATACTTTCAAAATCACCAAAATCGATTTTTTTAATTTTAGCGTTAATATTTATTTGTATCAAATTCTTACTGATAGCAAAAATAATTTTTCTATTACAATCATTGTACATGCAACATCAAAGATATAGTAGATAAGTATAGCAAGTCTATACAAAAACCGTTTTTCAGTGATTGAGATTTTTTGATATTCTGATTTCAAAATGTTCCCTCTGCATGTGGTTTTAGTTCATTTTCTTTTGAAATATTTTTTGGATTATGCAGTCTGTTGTATGCATCTAAGAACAAATGAGATTATTCATCATGCTCCTAAATTTTGAAATTTTGGTTTAAAATGGTGCTTAACCTATGCTTTGTTCTTGCAGAATGTTAGGTGTTTTAGTACTACTTTTTGTTTTACAATTCAGCGCATACACTTACCGAATGAGTTAATTTCCTTTATATATATGTATACAAACTATTATGTGAATTAAAATTTTGATAATAATGGAAAATGAATGCTCATGGAACCTATCAATTTTTGTTAATTTATCAAAATTTTTGACCCCGTTTTTATGCAATAACTTTCGAATGACTTAATATTTTTGAATCAAACTTTAAAAATGGGCTTTTTAGTAAAACACAGAGTCAGCAAATTTCATAATAGGATAATAACTGCAGAAGTTTGTTTTGAAGTCCATTTCCTCTTGTATACAGATATTCAAATACAGAAATCTAGAACATGACTAGGATAAAATTAATCCACCCTGTCCGCCGAAACTGAAGTTATTGGACACACTCATGCATTCGCCTTAGAGATTTTTATTGTTGGTAACATTTATCCATTGTGATTGATTATCACTGGATTAAGTGAAAGTCCTTAGATAAAACGCGGGCGAACACGTATTGATCATGGTCGCCCTCCGCCCTTGATGTATTTTAATTGTGTGTGTGTGTAATGTTGAAAAACGAACTTAGGTAGTGTGGTGTAGTAACAATAGTGCGAGAGTACATAGTTTCCAAAAGTGGGCGCTACCGCCCCCCTGTGGGTGATGATGGAATCTTGGGGTAATGCTGGCTCTAGGTGAAATAGGGGAGGAGGCGTTTTATTGCAAGAGTGGGCGATAAGATTATGGTAAAAAAATTTAAGTAAACATTTATCCACTTGACCATACAAATACTCACTACAGTGATGCATTGTCGCAAGAATTTACGTTGTGAAATAAAAATTGCAACTGATCGTCTCAAACCAAGACGACAGATCACAAGTGAGTGTTAGCACGTGTATGTGTGAGAGTGAAGAGGCAGGAACCTGTGCCCATGTTATGTTAAGTTTAGTTTACAATACTATTAGTAGAGGGAAGACTTAAGCCACTAGACTGCGTATGTGCACTGCACACACAAGTGAAGTACCTAACAATTTTAGTACCTTTATTCAAGGCCTCTCCTGATTATATATAAAGGTTATTATTATTCCATTAAGACTGACGATTTTCAAGTGAGTATTTTTTATACCTTAAATCCATGTTTCTTTTAACTTTCGCAATAATAAAAACTTGTGAATAAATTTTGATTGATGAAATTTTGAATAAAATAAAGCATACGTTCTTCGAGGCTGGTTGAAAGTTTGATTTTTCAGTTGTTACTCGGGTGAATCCAAGCTAATATTGTTTTAAAATAAATAAATGAACCCTAAAAAACTTAATAACAACAAAAAATTACAGATACAGTAGTCTCGTTTAACCGACCTTAGCTCATCCGACATTCCGTCTTATCCGACGCCTCCAAAAAAAACCCCGCATAAATCGTCGACGAGGAGAAAAGTGTGCCGCTTGTTTGCCAGCGTGAGACAATTTAACGCAACTCTTGTCAATAGCGATGGCAAGGAAATTGATGATCAAGCATCAACTGTTGAGCCTCTCTGAATCTCGCTTTACAATGGAGTTAAGGCTCTAGAAATCGACATGAAATACGTTGAGCAACAAGAAGCTATGGGGATTGACATAATGATGCTGCAAAGATGGCGAAACTTGGCAGCGAAGAAACGGCAATCGTCGGGAAAGCAGACTAGGATCACAAATTTTTTTAAATCATCACAGGACTGAACTTTTTATGGATTAACTTCCGACAATGCTGTTGCTGTAAGTTCATTTTATGCAATTCTATATTTATTTGTAGTCAATTTTTAACGTTAACTTCAATACAATGTTTTGGTGCTAATTTGTAAATAAATTACTATATAACGTTATCGTGTATTGAATTGGTTTTTTCTTCTGTTGATTTGTCGTAAAATGTGATGTTTAGGTGCTCAATTTGTAAAACTATAACGTAGTTTGACGTTTATTAGGCTTTTTCTTAATTCCTCCCTGTTATCCGACATTTAAGCTTATCCAATGTTCTGCCGGCCCATTTATGTAAGCGAGACTATTGTATTCCCATTGCGAAACCAAAGAATGAAGACAGTATAATATCGAATATTTGAAGCACGGCATTAATAAGCAGCCCACAAACCAAACATTACTAATATTATCTTTATTAGCGTGCCCGTGCGAGAATTCTCACATGAACAAGTCCACCCCCAAACCCTATCCGTTGTAAGGGTGAAAGATGTAAGGAAATTTTTTATATCCAAAATACAAAAAAAATTTATTCAATCACTATTTACAACACTTCCTCCTTGAGATCACTGTTAGCGTTGTTCCAACCATTTGTGTAAAGCACGTAATTCTTCCGCCAAAAGGCCTAATAAGGTTATCTTAACTCTAGAATTCACAAAAATTGTTAAGTTGTATATTTTCAAATTTTTTTTCAAATCTTAACCTCGCGTGAAACATGCGTCGTTTAATATCCTTATATCATCAAATCACATATTCATAAATTATTGATATGGAAAGAAATGAAAAACCAGTTCAATATATAAATAAATAATTCGTCGCGTGTACGAGGCATAAAAGGGATCTATACTAAAGAAATAATATAGATGATGAAAAAAATTGTTTTTGGAGTAATATTGGTAAAACAATTTTATTGCAAAAGTTGTTTTTCCATCAATGTTGGAAAAACAAACTGAGTTGCATACCGCAATCGTTTTACATTCAATGTTATTCCTATGAGGATTTCGAATAGTTTTTAGCACACACCCTCTGCATACCTTAGAGAAATAGAACGAATTCGTCAGTGATCCTGGAAATTCTCTTTCATTGGATACCTCCCTTGTTAAGATTCGCCGCGTAGAAGAGGCGTAAGAGGAATCTATACTACAGAAATAATATAGATGATAATTTCAATTCCAATTTTTTTATTCTAAAAATATATATTTTTACATACATCACACATATTTTGGGCGAAATTTGAAATTTTAGGCACAGTAGATTTGCAATTTATTATTAGTTGAGATTGAGTTTTCCAGAGGGATGCCAAAGAAATTATATTCGACAAAGGGGCGTCGAGCCAAACAAGTTTGGGAAACAATTTTAAAGTGTGAAATTCACTACCCAATAAGTGCCTCTTGTGAAATAGAGTAAAACCAGAACCCGGTGTTGAGAATGTCCGTTGCGATAGTTTGCAAACCCTAGTTAAATTCTCAATCACTTTCGAGACAATGCCGACAATATGCTTGTTTCGCTCTCTTTACCGTTTTGTTTTGACTACAGGTGTGTTGTTTTGTGTGTGCAGGTGTGGTTCCAGAACCGTCGTGCCAAGTGGCGCAAGCAGACCCGCGCCCAGCTGATCCAGGACGTGTGGCGGCGATACAAGCTCGGGGCCGGCCCCTCGCCCGACAGTTGGCTGGCCGCCGCCGCGGCGCACAGATTCCAATCGCCGCACTCGGCGCCGCCTTCCGCCGTCAGTCCTGCCCCGCCAGCCGCGCCCCTCTACTCCGCCGTGCCCCACGTGCTCTACAGCGACCGACTGGCCGTCACTCAAGGGTAAGGCGCGCTCGCCAAAAAAAGTGACGCAACTTTCTCGTATTGATTTGATGAGTACTCTTGAGAATGATATGTTTTAAGACACATTTCTTTCGTTGTCTTATATTCAATAAATTAGCCGTGGTTTTCGAAAAGATAAGTCTTCGTTTGCTGGAACAGATTAAAAAAAGCAGTATCTTGTTTGTGTCACGTGTCATAATAACAACCAGGTCCACATATAGGGGTCGTTGGTATCAGTGGGGATCGAGAGATTGAGGACAGACGGAAACTGCAATTTTTGAACAGTATTGTTTCCAAAGAAAAAATTACGAATATCTTCATTGAATTGCATAGGAGTATAAAGGAAAAACCTTATATACAGGATGTTTTTTTACCACCATTTTGTTTTGGAAAAACTTTGATTAAAATTTTTTAACATATTGTTTTCTCAATTAATAACAACTAGTGGTCGAAATTCGACCATAATTCATTTAATTTTTAAGTTTGAACGTTAATAAGGTTCTTTTGTCAAAGAGTATACCACTATATTCATTGCATATAATTTTTTTGAATTTTGTTCTATTACGTAAGCTGCGAGCATGTACAAATACGTCATAGGAAAAATGCGGTATAGCTTGATTAAGCCATATCTAAAAAACAATAACGCGTTGTTTGACATTTTCTGCCAAATCTCATACTCCTCCGTGCGCGTAATGTGCTTAAAAAGGGGTACAAAGTTTTTTCTTCACGTATTAATATATAGATTAGCAATTTGGAGCGGAGGAATAGTTAGATGTTTTTTAAGGGGGATGCCGTTACTATCAATTGTGAACAATATTGTGTGATGTTGCAAAATTTCTTTTTGCCTGAAATTGGTCAATGATTTTTTACGTCGCAATTCAGTTTTCCAATTTCAATAAAATAGAGCAACATGTCATACAGCTCGTGCAACCACGCGAATTCCAAAGAACGCATTTCCTAGCCGAATGATGTCAAAATCGGGTGATGTGTCATGGACGAGAATTATTCAAAACACTTCGCACTGTTAACATGGAATGATGTGAGAACTATACATTCGGCTGTCCTAGTCCAATTGCAGGGAGGAATTTTGACACTAACCTTGTTCTCGTGTTCTTTGGGTTGAATCTGAAGTTTCTTTCCGCGCGTTGTTTTGAATCCAAATTCTTCTGATCGCCAGAAAAAAAAATCTTCCGAACACCATTTGTTACTTGCGTGTATCTTTATTTAATTGGCAATCCAGAACAAGAAAGTGTGATGTCTGTATTTTTATTTGTGCACTGAATTCCAGTAATATATTACGATAATTTTATTCGTGTTAACAGTTTTATGGAACATCTGTTAATTAATTGCTCTTTCATTTACTACTTTACTTGCAGATGAAAATATTCTATAAAGATAAATAAATTTAATATTTTAATATTAATAATTTTGCGATAGTACAAGATATTTGACTTGTTTAATAAAATATGAGGCATTTTCTATCAAGCTAAATATAGGTGGCGGTGGTGTTTCTGCGGCAATACGTGCTTCCTGTACATATTCTGAACATGACGTTGGTTGGCTTATTTTGCGAATACGATTTCAGCACATCACCAAAAGAAATTCCAAAGAATAAATTGCGAATTCATATAACAAATAGATTAAACGCCAAATGTCGTCAAAGGGCTATAAACTACAATACATTATAAGGTAACCCCGGTATATGCATCATGAGAGAGCATTAGGGTAACATGAAGTAAAATCCCCGTCTACCAGCGGGTTTGTTCACACTGAAAATATTGTTTGCACTGAAAATACCCTCATAAGTTTGTTTAGCATTCCAGATATTTTTTGTTACACCACATATTTACTTTTGTAATTTCAGCTCTTATGCTCATACTTAACCCTAAAAAATATTTTCGTTTATCAATATCACGGCCAAGAAAGTTATTTTCGCTAAAGCTGGAAAAGAGCGATTATTATTCCTTCCAAAAGCTCCCCAAACCCTGAAATGACTTTCTCTGGGCGAAATTTTCAATGTTTAGCTCATAAATCTTAATAAGTTCATAATCCACGAATAAATTTTCAATGTTTAGCTCATAAATCTTAATAAGTTCATAATCCACGAATAATTTGGTTTTAAGAAGCATAGCACCGATAGCTTTTGGTTATGAATCGATCCATGAAGTTGTTATTTATTCGTAGATATGACCTAAGTGTTTTCAGTGTTTGGCCAACAGCTCATAGATATGTACAAGCTCAAGTGACTTGAGTTTTCAGTCTATTTGTTACACAATTAATTCCTTTCTCACAAATACTTATTTTTTACGAGTTATTAATTATGCCTCAGACTTACAGATCTTAAAAATCTCACGTTTTTCAACCTGTTTTCAGCTTTTATAGATTTTTAAGACTGTTTTAGATTTAGAGGTTCTTATAAATAAACCTCGGTATGCATCCCATTAAGTTTGTTTCATTGCTATAATAGCAGTTCCTAAAAACACCATCATCCAGATACCAAGCTTCTAACACAATTCCAATTTTGCTAGGAAAACCTGACTAAGGGAATTGGAAATTTTGTAACTTATGAGATTTAGTCAAGCTATTTTTATATGCTAACTAGCAGAATTACCCGACGTTGCTCGGGTTGAAATGGTTAAATGTTGCTTGAAAAGTGGATTAGAATAATCACTTTTCTTTCACAGAAAAATGCAATCATTTAAGTACGGAAAATCCGTTTTAACTTTTTCATAGCTTCTACAATATACTTCGGACGCAAATATATACATTAAATTCCTGAATATATTGCAATATGTAGAAGATTAAGACTTAAATACAAACTGAAACGAAATTCCGACGAAAAAATGCAGAATTCCAAAAAACGAAAGATGCGCAAAGTGTCGAATTTCGACTGCCTGAGTGTATTCTAAAATAGAACAATTCGAAAAAAGACATATGAAAAATATTGATAGAGACGATAATGATTTATGAAATTTAGTAATGCTCAAGTATGACTGCAACATTTCGCTGTGTTAACTCAAATAGACCAACACGGGATTCTAAATCAAATTTATAAAATAATAAAACATTAATTCTGGTTTGCCAAATCTAAAATAACAAAATTACGCTTTTATGAATAATGAGTTGAAGTTTTTCGTGTTCCATTACAAAATGTAAATTATGAAAAATTAAATATTTTAAATATCCTTTTTTATCAATCAAACATTTATAATATTCATGTAAAAATATAAAACTCATCATAGAAATAAAATATTAATAATGAACTTTAATTCAATAATGCACATTACACCTGTCAAATAAAGTAGGAAATACTTATACACTCAATTAAAAATCAGATTTAGTAATGCTCAAACATGACCGAAACATAGCTTTGCCCGTGTATTTATCCCAATATTCTATTGGTCAGGAAAAGGAATGAAATCAATATACAGTGTAAAATCAAAGTAAATGTTCTCCATCATGAGTCCAAGGAAGTTTCCGTTTCCCCAACTTTCTAGAAAGTTCTACAAAGTTTTATAAAAAAGTAAACATTAATTCTTGTGCTGCCAGATACCGAGTAGTAAAATTACGCTTTTATGATCAATGAGTTTTTTGTTTGTGCTTTACGGAATAACGGTGCTTGGGTTAGAAATAAATGTAATCGGTGTAGACAAATTAAACTGAATAGATAACATTTTTTCAAAAAGCAGGTCTATTTTACAGAATTTTTAAGAAAAAAAATTCCTGCTTTCAATGGAGGATTCACATGTATCTATTCCGGACATTTTATAAGTTACACTACTTACCGTATGAAACAGAATTCTACAAATCATTACGTATTCAATAAATTATTTAAGGAAAGTTGATCGAAATATACACCAACTTTCCTTGAAAATCATCCTCCAACTCCTGAAAACCTTTCCTTGAATTTCCTTGCAAAAATAAATATTTTAAAATATTCTTTCTTCATCAATAAAATATCTATAATTTATTTACATCATGGGAAGAACTAAAAAGTCAGTTCAAACATAAATATTGTAATTTAATTTGTTTCGCAAAAAATTGTTTTTCGATCAACACTGGTAAAGCAACCATAGCTGCCTAAAGCAATCAATCTATGCTCAATGCTATTTCTATGGCGATTTCGAATACTTTTTAGCCCCCTGGGGCCAATAGAACGGGGATTAAGAGTTAGCTTATGCTGACCGCAGTATTCTAAAGTATAAGTGTACCAAATTTGGTGTGGATTGGTCAAACGGTGTAGATTTGTATAGAAAATATATATACACACACACATCCTATTTTATATAAAGTGATTGGCTAATCAGAATATATTTCCGTCTGAATAAATTTTGACTCGAACATTGTTAAATGGGATAATAACTTCTAACTGGGCTAAATAAATTTTGGTGGATTTTAAGTCTGCTATAGTTATGTTGCACTTTTGCAACCCACGTCTCGAATTAGTTCCTTGAAGGGCTCATACCGTAACAAACTAGCCCTAAATCTTTAAGATCGAACATAATTTTAAAACTATACATTACTTTCATACCTTGAGTTGATACTATCATTCATTTCCTTGAGTTGAGACGCCCTTTTTTTACTCACTACCAGGTACTCAAGTTCTGTCTTGTTTTGACAAAATAAAAATTTCTGTTACTCTTAAATTTTTATTTTTATCATTTGCAGATAGATCAATTAGGAATAGTTTTGTTGTTTGTCTTTTCATTTAAAAAGTTTCTAATATATAAATTCGAAATTTTTTCCAATGAAGAAACTTTTTCAGTCATTTAGGGGATAGAAACTAACATTCATTGCAATTTCTCTGATAATTTGTGAATGAAAGCGTGAGAAAGTTTCTCATATTTCTTGAATATTTAGCGATTAGAATTTTTTGGAGGACTGAGCAAATATTCTAAAGGAAAAAACGCGTCATGTCTAAAACTTTTCCCTTTTTATTCAGCCTAAATCTTTAAGTATTATATTATTTTCGCATTGTATTTCTTCTTTCTCACCTTCTCATTTGAATATTACCATCTCAGCAATGATTATTATCACTCTACATTACCCTATCGCGATATAAAATTCACACCTCACATTCTCAGGTTCCCTTCAATATCATTCTCAGTTAATTCTTTTTTCTAGGCATGTGAGGAGCTCATAGAAGAGTTACTTGTTGCAAAGTGGAGTGAACCCATCCTTCTAAAGTTCATCCTACGACTCAAAACTATTGAACCCTCCGAGGGGCACTCAGGCATACATTCTTTCTATAAGAGTTCCCTGCATGGATAACGAGTTTTGATCTTCTGCACCAATAGAATGCTCCCTAGCATTCTTTCGACCAATAGATGTGGTTGTACAGTCATTAGATGGGGGATATTATTTTGGTCTTGGATATTATTTGGTTGCAAGAGCACATGCATTAGGTCAAAAACAAGGAAATAAACAAATTTGCCACGCTCAACACTCTTGGGAATTTTGTCATCAGCTTGATTTCAAACAAGCGAAAGTAGTCCAATCTCGAAGATCTATTCTCGAATTGAATACGCTAGTGCTTTCCCACCTTCACAAGAGGCCTGAAAAGGTTTAGTTATAAAAGAGAGATGTGGCCAACACTATTCTAGAACAATAATATTTAAACTCGTGTTTCGTCTTACATCTGTCCTGATGATAGACATCGTGCTCCACCGAAATGACCATTGACAATTTTTTAATCTTTATTGGTCATTGTTTTGAAGTTTTATGTTTTACTACCAATTTGACTAAAATTTTTATCTGTTAGATGTTATGTAGGATAAAAGAAATGCGGAAATCTTGTAACACTGAGAGGATTCAATTAGTAAAAGGATGTATTTTTCGCTGATACAAATCTTTAAACATGATATCCATGCAAGTACACGTAGTACGAATTTCAAATTAGCAACCCATAAAATCTATCCTCACAATTATATCCTCCGACAAACATTTTTTTAATATGCACGTCAACCCCCTACCTCCAAGTAAAAATGATTTTATAGCTACGGCATTTCGATTACTCCCATTTCGTCTTAAAGCAGCAGTATCCAGAGCGAATGCAGTGCCCGATTACTTTGTCTAAAGACGGGACCGCGTATACATACCGATTCGGCAACCGACTCCCTTCTGTCTTTCTATGTAATGGAGATTATTTCTTTAGATGATGAAGTCTTCCTGATGAATCAGAAGTCCTCTCCTTTTACCCGGCTCAAACAATGGCGGGACAGGGAGGGTAAGGGGGTCGATACGTACACCGCTCTAGTACACTTTTATTAGCTCGATTTCTACATTCATTAGGCAAATGCGATGGTATTTTTCCTGTAGGGGGATGAACATCATGCAATCTTATCCTGAACGCAACGTTGGTCTACCTGCCGGTGCTTTGTTTGTTTGCCTCATTTGAAATATTCATTATTGAATGCACAATTTCGGAGTTTCAGGAGCATGAGGGTCGTTTTTGATTAATGGGCGAGGGTTATAAGATAAAAGCTTTGCGTTTTCCAACGGGGATTTTTGATCAAGTAATATTTTTAGAGTTGGTTGAGTTTACCGATTAATGTTTTTGGATAAAAAGATGGTCCGATGTCTTATGTACTCGTAAGAGCAAAATGCATGCTCGAAGAAATGAATTGGTTGATGTTGCTGGGGCCTGCTTTTTTGGTACATCGTTCGAATTAATATTTCTAGTGTAATTCTAGGCATATTGTAAAAGGAAAAACATTTCATAATTGCATAGACGTTGAAAAGCAATCTTTAATATCATGTTTTTTTTCGCAATCCTTTTGTACGTTATGGTAGCAGCAAGGGAACTCTAATGCCAGAAAGATCTATTTTTCCGGCCGTTTTTCGTCCTAAACTGTTGTTTTCAAAATTTTTTGAATAAGGTACATTTCAGTTTTTTGGACGCTTGACTCAGTTTAATTTTATTTGCATAAATTTATACTGCTGATTTATAAGCAATATGCAAGGATGAAAAGTTACAAAAAAGAACAAGGATTGAGGTAACTTTTCTGAAATAATTCTTAAAAAGGAGTTTGTGATACTTTTCCATTTCACATGTATTCAAGTGTATTTGAGTTCCATTTTTTAAAGATTTTATTTTATGAAGGTTTGGTAAAATTGATAAAGGCATCTAAAAATTTATTTTGCAGGGCCATTCTCTCCTCATGCCTCTTTTGGGCCTGGTCTCGATACGTTTTAAACCACTCTGGTTCAACTTCAGCTTTTCTTTTTTTTTCTTCTTGGAGAGGAAGAGCTACAGGCGGCAGACTCGGCAAATCCAGAATTGATGCTGGTTGCTGGGCTGTTGGCAAATCCGGATATTGACGATGCCTCCGAAACTGGATTTATATCTAGAAATGCCGCTAACAGTCCCTCCATCTCCTTTCAATGAGATGTTTTACGGCAACCTCCAGACTGCCGGATATTGTCTCTTGCCCTTTTATAAGAATTCAGTAAACTTTTGAATTTATTCTCTGCTTGTATTCTTGTGATACTATAGCCGTCCTTAGAACTTCAGATATCCCTTCCCACACTGTCTTTTTTTAAAGTAGTGTGGATTTTAAGTCTTTTTTTCAGCATATACTACATGTAGTAAACGTGTTACCACGTCATTCCACAAAAAAGTGGTCTACATTTGCTCACCTACGGAAAAATAATATCAATCAGCAGTTACCAACAAAGAAAACTCATTTACAAATGTTGGTTAAAATTTCATGCCAGTCTTACAAAAACCTCTCAGCATTACTCACTCTTTCACATAAAAAAGTTAGAATTACTCACTCTTTCACATAAAAAAGTTAGAATGTTTAGACTAAATAGGTTTATTCCTAAATATAATTTTATTTTATTTTAATGTTATCAGACAATCTGCTTTATTTTACGTAACTTAAATAGTAAATGTTGGAACGGCTTGGCTTTATTTTCAATTTCTTATATGCTTTACTTTTCTTTCAACAAAAAGTGGACCGTGCTTCATTTATGTGCACAAATAAAACTAGATTCAATTGAAAAAGGTAATCGCACACAATTTATGATTTCAAACTAATAACAAATTCTCCATTCTAATACCATCCAACAATATATCAAATTAATATTCTTATTCTAATTTTTATATTCTTTCACTGTTCTATTACTGAAACTCTTGCAGCTTTCACAAGTTCTTTGGGTGATTTTAAATTTGAAGGTAGATAAAACAAAACAAAATAAACTACAATTTCTTACAATACAAATATGTACTATGGATTGTTATTTGTAAATTACATGACTAAAACATCAATTACATGTCATTCGTATCCCACTCGGTTTAAACTGTTATTTTTTCGATAACACGTGAATATACATTAAAATGAATAATAATTTAAATTAAAAAATATAAACACTTTGATTGCTGCACTGAATTTGACATTCGTGGTTAATAATTTCATCGAGTGATCCCAACAACTTACATTGGGAACACATGCATCACGACATTCACTTCGGACGCGATCTTCTGAACTGACAAAACCTAGCACAATCTCAGTTCGTTACAAACGATTTTTTTTTCGTTTTCAGTGACTCATGAAACGGCTTGTTTTCGCCCTAGAAAATCTGAGACTCTTGGAACGCTCTGTTCGAATAACTCGTTCAATCAGTGCGATTTGTTCGCGTTTACGAACGTGCCCTTTGTAGTGAAAAACAGATACATTCATTAGTTTCCGTTCGAAGCTTTTTTTAATCTGTTTTAATATGTGTTTCTGAATTTTGAATTGTATGTGTTTTGTTCAATAACTAATGAAGGTAAGTAATGATTTACTTAATAATTTTTAATCATTTTATGATAATTTTGGGAAACGCTTTTGTTTTTAAATGACATACAAGACATTTAATATGCATACGCTGAACTATTCTATGCATTCTGGGTAACATTGGCATACTCTAGAGATTCTGTCACACTAAAAATTTAAATTCTACAAAAATGTAAAATGTTAAATATGACATTTATTTACATTTGTGTATTTAACAGTTGTGTACCTTTATTGGAGTGTGGCAGTTGTTACACACATGTGATGAATAAGAATTACAATTTATATTAACGAAAGCGGAAGTTAGTTAACCAATTCAACCCGAGTAACGCCGATTAATTCTGCTAGTTATTAATAAGAATGTTCAAATAAAGCTCAAAAGAGGTGAATTTAACTTTTTTTATTATTTATGTAATTTTAAGTACTTCCACTAATTTATATTATTGTTATGAATACATTTATATAAATTAATGGAATGGACAAACACAAGAAAACGTCAAGTAAAAAATGTCGTGAAAGGGAAAAAAGAGGAATTGAGGAATATACTAGATATTTTCCAGTGACTGATCGTGATACCGTTAATATCAATGTAAGGTTTCAACTTTTTATAATCTGTTTAATATCTAAATATTTTAATCCCTATATTAGGATGAAAACGTAGCATCATTATCGTATAATAAAGGTCTACATAGGCTCTATTTAATTTTATTGTCAAGGGATCCGCAAAAAAATTTACTTTTTAAGGTGTTCCTGGACTGAAAAGTTTGGGAACTGCTGTTGTAACCAAAAGATGAAAAGGGTCATTTTTCCTTTTCTGATTTTTCAGTAAAGAATAACAGATTTTTCTCTTTTTACGAGTGCATAAAATCTTATTCTAACATTTTGAAATGATTCGATGGCTTTCTTGCTTGCTGTGGTTATGAAGCATGAATCCCATCAATTAAAAGACATTTTTCTTCCGTTTTCAGGATCTTTCCTCCCATCTCCATTCCGTGTCCCATCTCCAAGCCGAAGAACGAAGGCTTCAACTACTACACATGCCAACTGGGGCTGTCTCCGGCTGCCTACCCTCCTTCGCTGTTCACGTCCACGGCCACGTCTCCCTCGGCCATGTCCTTCGTCTCGCCTCTCAAAAGCCACATTGCCACCACGTCCACCTCGGTCGAGACCGACGCGGCAAGTGACAGGACGCGCAAACTTTCCCTGTCCTTCGCAGAATGAAAACTTTCTGCTTTGAACTGTGTTTCGAATGTTCTTGTTCGCAACTTCCTTGTAGCAGCTGGTGTTTTGTAGAGTAGTAAAACGCTATCCTTTCCTCTGACTGTGTAGTGATTTGCTTGCTGAGTTCACACCCAACTCCATCAGGGGAAACCGACCGTAGAAGAAATATAAAAGTAGAGTGAGCAATGGCAACCTTTTTATGAGCCCAGGATCATGTGACCAAAACTAGTAGTAATGTGGCCACTTTCGTCTACCAGGTGGAAACGAAGATTCATTGTCTGATTGGACCACGGGACTCAAAAAGACGCCCATCCATTGATTCATCATATGAGTGGTTCGCTTGTCATGGTAGTAGACTTGACGATTTCACCATTTGTCACCTCTCTATAGAAGTGCGCATTCACACATCTATCCTGTCATAAGATGTTATATTATCAAACGAGATGATAATATACCAAATCGGCCAGACAAATTTTTCACATAGCAGTCACGTGACTACTAGTTGACATGTTGGTCACATTTTTTGAAGCTCTTCTCAACAGCTATGCTCGGTCTACTTATATATCACGTCCATGAAAGCGACCTTTCTAACTGTTTGAGGTAAAAACATTCCCACAACTTATAAGATGATTAGAGGTGGATGAGGAATAATGTTTTTAAATTCAAAGCTGAAATTTCAAGTTATTAAATTCACACGCAGGTTGTGCTCTTAAAAAAATTTACTTTGAGGGTTTCAGAGGCAAAAGAATGAATTCGGGTGTCGTTATCTTTAGGTGAAAATAATTTAAGTGCAAAGAAAATTTTGCACATAAGAGATGACTGAATTTAAACTAGTTGCTTCAGTTGAAACACCCTGACGACCACATATTGCACGATTTGTATGATTTTACGTTGCAATAGGGGATGAACTTCCCTTATTGCAACGTAAGAGGGATAGCCATCTCTCTTGCCAGCTGTTGATGGATGCTACTTTGATGGGCTTCTTCAGATAAGATATATGGTTAATTCCATGTCAAACCTCACAGGAAAAGGTCATTTTCGATCCGACCCCTCCTACTTTTTTAAAACTCAGCTAATTTGTTTCCCAGCCATATATAAGAAATTCTGGAAATTTTTAGCTTCCAACGCAATAATTTGTTATGTATATTAATTTTAAGTTTGAAAAATGGGCAATTTTAGACTCACTAAATCTTCTGAACCTCTAGACCTAATTGTCCAATCATACTGAATGAGAGCTTATTTTGTAGAAAAATGTACAATCTATCTAATGACGTGTCATATGACCTTTTAAATTTCAAAGTCATTCAATTTTATCTTTGATCTACTATTACAAAAAGTGTATTTTTTTTTAAATATATACACTACCTGACATTGAAAATGCAACACCAAGAAGGAGTTGGCAGAAAGTGATGAAATTTTGCAAACAGAGAGAGACAGCAACGAGCAATAAGTGATCTTTATTGCAACATTATACACCTTGCCACTGAGCAGCAAGAACGTCTGATCAGTAGGTTGTAGGACCACCGCGAGCGGCGATACAGGCAGCAACACGTCTAGGTACAGACGCAATGAACGTGCGGATGGTGTCCTGAGGGATGGCTGCCCATTCCCTGTCAACCATTTGCCAGAGTTCGTCTTCTGAACGTGCCGGTGGCAACGCATGCAAGCGACGTCCAATGACGTCCCAGAAATGTTCGATAGGTGAGAGATCAGGGGAGACAGCTGGCCAGGGAAGCACCTGGTACCTTGTAGGGCATGTTGGCTGATGCGTGCCGTGTGCGGCCGGGCGTTATCCTGCTGGAAAATGGCATTGGGCACCCCCTGAAGGAAAGGTAGTGTCACCGGCTGCAGCACGTCATCCACGTATCGTTGGGCCGTCATAGTGCCCTGAATACGGACCAGAGGTGACCTGCTATCGTAGGCGATGGCGCCCCAAACCATTATACCGCGTTGTCTCGCGGTATGACGTTCCACAGATGCGGCCGGATTGGCCCTGTCACCACGTAGGCGCCAGGCTCGTACACGGCGACTGTCACTGCTAAAACAGAAGCGTGACTCGTCTGAGAACACCACCCTGTGCCATTCCGTCGTCCACGTGGCTCTATCCCGACACCATTGCAAACGGAGACGTCTGTGCTGTTGGGTCAATGGTAGTCGTCTCAACGGGCGCCATGAGTGCAGGCCGCCAGCGATCAATCGGCGGCTAATGGTCCTGGATGGTATGGGAGCATCAAGAGTGTCCTGCACATGCTGCAAAAGTGCGACAGACGTGGCTTGCGGGGCCGCTTGCCGGCAGATGCGTCGGTCCACGTGTGCTGGACCGACGGCTGCCGGCAAGCATCTCTGGCTGCACCGGAACCCCTCAAACGTGCCACATTCCCTTGGTCCAACCATCTGTGCCACAACCGGTGCACCGTGGACGCGTGTAGGTGGGTATCTGCTGAGATTTGACGTATGGACCAATCTGCCCTTCTGAGGCCAATCACCATACCCCTCGTGAAGTCGTCTGTTTGCTGGAACTGTCTTGATTGGCGGCGTCCTGGCATTCTCCGCTACTAGACGTTTCCTCTGAGACACAAATACAAATTGCAACTTGATTTACCTGACAAATAGAGTGGCACGAAACTGACCACTTTTGCAGGTTCCTTCCCTGGTTTTTCACTCGCCGTGCGCGGGACAGCTGCGCAGTTTGCATCACTTACATATCTCGATGAGCTGCGTCTACCCTGTAAATTTCATCCAGTTCTGCGTACTCCTTCTGGGTGCTGCATTTTCAATGTCAGGTAGTGTATGTTAAAGGTACACTATTGATCTTTGCTTTCTGAATGTTTAGTGGGACACGCATAGGTTCATAGTTAAAAAACATTCGAATAGAAGTATGTAATCAGTACCCATAAATTGATCTGTTTGCCCAATCGAGATGAAAGAGGGCTTATTTTACAGAAAAAGCAAAACCTTTATGATGATATATACACTCTATAACATAAAAATCGACGCACCATGAAGCAGTTATCCGAATGGGTTGAAAATCGGTAGATGTGATGTACATGTATTGAAAACGAAACGGTAACAGTATCATGGGAATTGAATGTTTTATTCAGGAAATACAGCTACGAGAGCAAAAGAAATCAACAATGCGTTGGCCCACCTCTGGCCCTGATGCAAACTGATATCCGGCAGGGCATTGACTCGTAGAGTTGGCGGATGTCCTCCTGCGGGATTGCTTGCCATACACGTTCCAATTGGCGAATTAGATCGGCGCGATCCAGGGACGGTCGTAAACGTCTGCTCATCAGAGCCCAAACGTGCTCTATTGGGAAAAGATCTGGCGTTCGCGCCGGCCAGGGAAGTGTTGGAGAAGCACGAAGACAATCTGTAGAAAGGCATGCCGTGTGCGACCGGGCATTATCCTGTTGGAATGTAAGTCCAGGGGTCCGTGAAAGGAAGGGCAACACAACGGGGCGTAGAATCTCGTCGATGTACCGCCTTTTGTTGTCACGGGTGACAACAAAAGGGGTCCGGCTATCAAATGAAATGGCACCCCATACCATAACTCCTGGTTGTCGGGCTGTGTGGCGGACGACAGTCAGGTGAGTATCATACCTCGGTCCTGACGTCTTCAGACACGTCTTCGCTGGTCATCGGGGCTCAATTCGAAGCGGGACTCATCGCTGAAAACAATTCTGCTCCAGTCCTTGAGATTCCAGGTCGAATGCACCCGGCACCACTGCAAACGCGCCTGGCGGGGTGCAACGGTGAGGGGCAGTCGGCGCAATGGCCTCTGTGGCTTCAGCCCCCGTTCGCTGATTCGCCTATCAATGGTCATTACACTCACTGGTGTCCCGGTTACACGTCGGATCATTGATAAGGACGCATCAGGTGCTGTGATCGCTGATCGGACGATCACTCTGTCCTCGCGTTCTGTCGTCGCTCTTGGTCGACCGCTACCTTCTTGACGCTCTGTACGGCCATGGTTCACCCATTCCTGCCAACATCGTCGAATGGTAGCATTGCTCTGACCCAAATGTCGAACGATTCTGCGATTTGACCATCCTGCTTCCTTAAGTCCAATTGCACGTCCTCTCTCAAATGGCGACATCTGCTCATACTGTTCGCGAACCCGTCTGCGAGGCATTGGTACAGTCCATGTTATAGAGTGTATATTAAATGATTTTGTGAGTGACATTTGTGATTTTAAGGTCACTCATAGTACTATCTAATATATCATCAGAAAGGTTACCTTGAACGTTTTGAAATTCAAGGCCTTCATTCAAGGCCAATTCATTTTGACCTTGAATTTCTCGGTCTAAATTTAGGTTTTCCCTCCGGTGCTACACACGTCTGATAGAGCGGCTTTCACTATGAAATGCGGTTCAAACGTGGTGACATCTTAAAAGGATGCCCGGCAACTCGATAACGAACCGAATGTGAGACATTTTCGCGACGTTACCAACTCGTTCTGGCTCTACCGGCAGCAGCCTTTCATATTTCATTTGATGCGTTGTTTCTTCTATCCAACGGTTTATTCACTATCTCTTATGTGTTTTTCATTTGCGAGAAGGGGTTGCACTTTTTGGAGACACTCAATTTCAGAATTATAGTTTCAGATGTAATTCTACGTCACAAAGTTACTCACTAAATCAGCAGTTCCCAAACGTCCAAGGGCCCATTAAAAAGTACGAATTTTCAGACCCTTGATATTATGAAATTAAATAGGATATATGTATACTGCATATGACTATAATTATCCTAATTTTTCACCTTAATATAATAGGGAGTGAAATACTTAGATCTATGTTAATACCATGTTTTAAGCGTTACACCTCTGGGCACTGGGGTACCCTCAATTGTAATTAAGACCCTTATTCATCTATGGAGTTTTAGTTTGAAATTTTTCATTTTGATGTTAGTGATGTGCCCAACCACTGTTCATGTGTGTAATAGCCTATGTTTAACATATGAACCGAGCTTGCTGGTTGGAATGTAAATAAAATAAAAAATATGATTAAAAAACAAGCTTTTATTTCAAAATGCACTAAAAAGTAGAAAATATTTTTTTCTCTTTAGTATCCCTAACATTTTCACACACACAACTAAAAATAAAAGCGTTGCGGCTTTTCACTCGTTCTCTTAACTTCTAACATCTTAACGTGTAGAATAATTGATTTGTTACTTTTGGGGGCATTTTGAAATCAAAGAGTGTTTTATAAAAGCCATTTTTTAATATGTTTAAAAATTGGTTTTAGTGTTAATAGAACAATCGAAATCCATCACATGTATTGCAATCAATTTACATGTGTTATATGTTAGTAAGACTCGAAAAACAATTTTTGTTAAATTATGATTTAGAGACTGAATATAAATAGTAAAATTATTAAATATACGTGGTTTATTGCTACAAATCTTAAGAGAACTAATAAAACTTGCACAAAGCAAAATCGTAAGTAAAATATATATTATGAAGAGAAAAGCATTTTAATAATGATGTATAAAAAATGTAATGAGAGACACTTTGCATTTAAGTAATTTACAACATTCTTAGAATATGTACCACAATATCAATTATTTTCTAAAAAGCACCCAAATGTTTTAAAGAAGGAATTGCTGATTAAACAAAACGAAAGCCTATAGTATATTACCCTCCTGGATAGTTTTCTTATATAGAAATTGTGAAAAGTAATAATTTTATGTACCGTTTAAGTGTTTATTTTTCTTTTTTTAATATTAATAACTGTCAGTCAGTCAAGAAGCATCCGATCACCTCTTGTTATTCCCGTCTCTCCAACCGCATGAACAAAAAGTGTCATTAGTTGAAATAATGCCTACTACAAAGAATGTGCATTTTAATTTGTTCACATTTATTTGGATATTATTAACACAATTTCAAATGATAACACCCACTTTTAATGTCATTAAAAAATTTTCCAATGAAAATTTCGCTAATTTAAAATTGTGTGTAAATCATACCTAATTGCTGGAAATACAATATAAGAGAAAAACATTCGGGTCCATCTCAATATTTAGAAGTTTAAAATACAGATACGCATAGAACGTTTTGGTATATTTCCGAATCTGCACTCGATTCTTCAGTTCCTTGAGCTTTTAGGTTTTATTTTCATTAAAACAAAAGTCTATTTCAATGAAGCATTAAGAATTATTTTTTAAAATGTCCAGATTGAAGAGAGTTAAATTATTAACTAGATTACATAATAAATAATCTCCAAGAGTAACAAAATAGCTAAACGTACTTAATTTTGTTTAATTTGCTTTATTTAATACATTAGTATTCAAAATTAAAAGAATTTTTTCTTTTGGACGATTATCTCTAGAACTACTAGACATATTTTAATGAAATTAGTTATATACATAGGTCGAAATGCAAAAAAAATAACCATACAACAGTTATGGTACACACGCATGATCGTGCGTAAGACTCATCAGCGCAGGAAGGTCTAAAACAGAGGTTACAATATCGAAACAAAAAATGGGTTAATAGGGGATATAGTCCACTCTTACAGTTATACAGCTCTCACAACACGAATTCATGCTGGAAATGAGGCAGTTTATGAGTACTGAGGCAGGCAGGCCCACTCCTCCAGCAACGCTGTTTTCAGGTCCTGGATGTTCTGGGAGGGGAAAGGCGAGTTGCAATTGCCCAAGAGCGTCCCAGATATACTCTATAGGGTTTAGGTCTGGAGATCTGGTTGGCCAATCCATTCGGCAAATACACTCACTTTCCAGATATTCGTCGACCAGATGAGCCCTATTTAGACAAGCTTTTTCGTCCGTAAAAATGAAATCAGAGTCAACTGCACCCCTGAAAAGGCGAACACAGAGCTCCAAGATCTCATCACTATTCCTCTCAGCAGTCACAGAGTATCTGTCAAAGACATGGAGGTTTGTGTGCCCATACAACCTGATGTCTGCCCAGACCCTCAAACCTCCGCTGCTATAGTGGTCTCTTCCTCGGATGTTGGAGGACAGGTAGCGGGTCCCTGCATCTCTCTAGATGAACGTACGTCGAGAATCATTGGTTAGGCTGAACCGGGACTCATCAGCGAACGGTCCCCCACTGATCCCTGGTCCAAAGTCGATGTTCTCTGCACCATGCTAAACGGGCTCTCCTGTGCACAGAAATGAGCGGGACGCAAACAGCAGGTCTTCTTGCAAGCAGACCTCTCTCTCATGCAGCCTTCTGGAAACATTAACCCTTGAAACTCGACTTCCTGTGGCCGCATGAAGGTCACGAGAGAGCTGAGAAGCTGTTGCACTCCTGTCACGCCTCGCTGTAATGGACAAATATCGATCTTCATTGGCCGTCATGGCTCTTGGACGACCTTGCCCAAGCTTTATCTCTACGGATCCGGTGTCCTTAAACTGTTTCCATAAGTTAGACACGACGCTGGGCGTTACATTCAAGTATCTAGCAATCTGCACTTGAGACTGCCCTGCTTCCAGTCTTCCGACGATTCGTTACCTCATTCCATCATCCAAACGTCGGTGGTTACTCATTTTAACTGTTTGCTTTTGAATTGCACTGAATGGTGCAAAAAAACACCACGAAATTCGCCGAGGTCTGCGAGCGAACGAAACGCGGAAATTGTCACGTCCGCTTAGAAAGCCTGTTCTAAATGAACCGCCCAGACGCACTTGTACGCTTACGTATTCGACACTAAAGATTTGCATCTTTGTTTAGAAGCATTAGTTTTACCTTTCGTTCAGTACTTTTCGAGGAATTTGACGAAATATGCAAATTCTCTTAATTTTGAACACCTGTGTAGTTTAAAACTCCATAAAGAGGTGTAGTGACCGCTCTTGTTTATTTCTTAAATTCTCCGAGTCATAGAATCAATTAAACTGCAGAGTAGATCATGATCACGGCTAATTGCCATACGGATCAAGCTGGTGATCAAAGTTGATCACCAGAAGAAATTCTTGTGAAATCGAAACATATTGACCAAAGATTCTCTATCGAGTTAAGGTCTGCAGAGAATTTCTTGGCCACTCAAGAACTCTGATACCATGACCTTCTATTCGTTTAGCTACCACGGTATTTTTGTGAATGGTTGGTTCTTTTCGGGTTTTATGGCTCAAGGGCCATATCTGGCCAAGCTGCGCCAAACACAAGACAGACAACACAATGAGGGAGGAAGGAAAAGCAGAAGGGTAGACGAGGGTAAAAATGAAAGGGAGGAAAGATCATTCGGGTTTGATGTCCGATACACCTAAAAATGTGCCCTTGAGGGCCTTTTATGAATGAATGATGTTATCTTTTAGGACATAATAAAGGATATGTTTAATTGTTAACTTGGACTCAATAGTGGATTTGAGCATTGATGCGTTAAATTAATATCTCAAACTAGAAATAAATATATATTTACTTTTAAAACAGAAAATATCCGAGTGTGAATAATAGGAAAATATTCAAAAGTTATTCTCGAGGACATCAGGGATCATGACATGTTCCAATGTCACAATACAAGATTCCGCTTAGTAGGCCGTTAATCTGATGTAGGATACCGATGCCTTGGGCGGACATGCAGCTCCAAACAGAAATTCTGCCACTTCACTGAACTTTTTTTGTCTATTTCGAGTCGAATCTATGTCCACTTTATCTACACACTTCATTGTAATGTTACTAAGCAATTGCACGGAGTTTTCTTCGATAAATAATAACGACCACCAGTTGGTTGTGGTTCAAATTGTGTGGTGTACTTTGAGCGAAACTCATTCCCAAACGTGTTGATCTGTTAAAATTTTTTTGCTACTATTCGACATCGGATATTTGCTTCGTACAAAATTTACATAGAAAAAAATTTCTAAAAAACAATTGAAAATTCCATTTTAGGAATAGGAGATTTGCTTCGTACAAAATTTACATAGAAAAAAATTTCTAAAAAACAATTCAAAATTCCATTTCAGGACGGCCCCCAAAACAAGCTAAAATGATACAATTTTGAATAAAGGATTGCATCTCAAAAACTCCGAAAGGAATGACTAAAAGCTCACCTAGGTTTGACACGACTGAGTCAATTGCTTCCAAAATTTACACCTTTAAATTCATTACCCCATTTCAATAATGAGTGAATTAATTGATAATAATTTTTTAAATATTGCTTTGAAACAAAAATATATTTTGTTTGGTTTATTCAACAGTTTTATATACCATAATAATTACTTTAATCTGCTTATTATTTTGGAAGGTATAAGAAAAGGATAAAAACACTCATTTAACATTAGAAGCTCGGAATTTCAAGCACTCATAACTCATCATAGATTTGACCCAAACAAATGTATTTGGTATGAATTCTGGTTATTTTGATCCAGAAAATCAGAATCTGTAATCAAAAATAGGGGTTACCCTTAAAAGATTTAGGTGGTACAAAATTTAATATGAAGACTGACTCTTAAGCAAATAAAATTCACATTGATTTATAGTAATTCCAAGTTAAACGACACTTTTGGTTTGATTGTACGACTTGAAGGACGCGAATAACGAAGTGTTGGGATACTTTTTGTCCGGCTGTGCATTTAATTCCTGAAATATCCTATGTTTATTCCCTTGCGTCATCAAACTCAACCCATGTTTATTACATAACGCTATTTCTCTCTGAAATAACAAATGAATACGAAAATCCACGTATCGTTTGCTTACTATAGGTTAGAGGTCTTTTCGTTTCAGAACTGCATCCGATTTAAGTTCTGAAATCACGCCCAGTCAGTGCCTTCTTATAAGGAAAAAAACCATAACTTAAAAGCGAATTTTGAGAATTTACAAAAAATTTCAGCAGACACTCTTCGTGACAAACTGTATACAGGTCCCTGGACAACAGTAAGCGAGGTATTTTGCTATTCTGTCTTGAATACAGTGACCAACTTAGTCACTGAAGATAGTTGAGCCTGTCTCTACATCTGTGTCTGGATTCTGAACAAGCCAGTCCATCCAAGGTACCTGATTTTAGTTTGCCAGTTCTGGAAAGTTAGTGGTGTTTTTACTAGAAACAAATGGCAATGTCGATCTAAAAGAAAGAATCGTTTCGTCTATAACACTGCCACAGTACAGGAAGCATAAAGTTATCGATAATGTCTATCATCTCAAAGTTTATGTTACCATACCACAACCAGTGGACCAATTGGCAAACCAGCTTAAATTACCCCGCAGTATCCCTCACTTCCATGCTTTACTATAGGCACTATTTTCTACGGCAGCAACGTTCTCCGGGTAATTGCCAAACTCATACACGTCCATCCGATCTTGGAAATTGAAAAGCATGTATAATCACGCCATAACACTATCCAATATCGCTTCAGCCTCCAATTTTGACGTGAATATGTAAGTGAATTGTGTCTAGTATAGTCTACTAAAGCTCTAGCGACCAAACAAATGACCAGATATGTCACACTTATATCTTATAAGCTATAAATTATAATTCTATTTTGTTGGATGGAAACTCATATCCGTATGTAAAATGGTAAATAGTGGGAGTATACAGCGGTGAGGGGAAGGGGTAGCGCTTGTTGGACAACACTGATTGGTTGGGTTTTATGGCGCAAGGACCACATTTGGCCATGCTGCGCCAGACACAGTATCAAGTACTGGACGTAAACACACAAGAAAAGTTTTACTGACACAGAAAGAAGAAATACACCCAAAGAGCAATCCTACCTGCGCCGCCTACAACTCACAGGTTGCTAGCACGTGAATACTGAAAATGGAGCAGCGCAATTCTTGGATTGCGGAGAGATAGTACGTTGAAATTGGTGGCGATTTGTAGAGAATAACAGGATCTACAATATCATTAGCTATAATAACCTATGAAACAAAATTTGTACAGTTATAAGCCGATAAGTGTGCTGAGTTGAAGAAAATTCTCATTATGTCGAACAAATTGCAAAGAAAATATGAACAAAAATGTAAGAAACGTATATCATTGGAGGAAAAAATTCAAAAGCAATCGGAAAAGACCAAATTGGCTAATGCCGAACTATACAGATTGTATAGAGAGCGTAAGAAAGCCGAGCGCGTCAACTCCGGCGCCAATAAGGGTCCGGTTTGAATAGTAACGGACTAGCAACCGGAGGGTTACGAGTTCGAATCCAACCAGACTGTTCGTGTGCAAAGGGGGCTGGTGTACGTTAAATCTGTGGTTGCCTCAAGTGTCCTCACGTTGGCGTGATGTGGAAGTTTGGAGAGTGGGGTGCCAGTTCAGATATGACCTCGTCATCTGACCAAAGTTCAAATTTACGTGATGTTGTCCTCGGATCTTTCCTTTCTTGATTGATCCCAAACCGTCGCCAATAGCCCGTTGTGTTGCTCCAGTGTGACGTTAATTAAATACCTACCTACCGGAGTCAGTGAACAGCTGGTGCTTCGAATGCGCAGCTGGATATCGACCTCCTTGATTAGATTGATACCTCCTGAACCGATGAATATTGACTTGGAATGAAAAACTTTGAAACATTGAACAATGAAATAAGAAATGATAATATCATTACCGCAGTTCGTACGGAAGAGTTCGTAAAGAGATGGCAGTGGGCCGATGTCCATTACGAATCAGCTTTTGTCAAGAATGAGTTTGGTTACGTTCGTAATGTTTGTGATCGCTTATGATTTATGAGAGATTTGAAGTTAGTTTAAAACATTTCACTTTGTTGGAATAATTTCAAAATGCAGATATTACATCATGTAACACTTGTCGCCAATCATTAAATGTAGATAAGATACCAGCTTGCTTCGGCCAAGTCAAATGGATTTGCTTATCCTTCAAATCCCGATGGATTACAACCATTGGATTCTATAAGAGAAAGATTAATCGCACCAAAATTGCCATTTATGCAAATAAGGCGTTTGCGTTATGAAGAAAACTATGGTATAGTTCAAGTAATAAATGTTTCGTACAAAGTATGATTCCAAAAATGCTTATCGGTGCATCAAAAATACCGGTGATTTAAATGTAAGATGTTACTCAAAATAAATCGCTTATAGACTATATGCAACGTGAGTTCGACTTGAAGTACAATTCTACGTTGCCCACTTGTATAAATTTAATCTTTATTAGAAACATCGATGCAAATACTATGCCATATGTACCTTAGTTCTCCTAGCCTTTGATACATAAAATTATACTTCACTTATAACCACTGTACTCATTTACATCTTACCCTTCCTCTCATAACACGAAAAACGGATTCACGCCTTAAACGATTCCGATTGTGTCTCCGTTGACAAACCACCCCATTTTTGCGCTCTTTATCCCATCGAAATTGCTGTATTGCATTCTTTAATTAGAATATTGCATTTTCTGGATTGCATTCTTTAATAGAGAAGCTTATTTCAAATTTTCTGGTCCATGACTATCTTTACCCAAATGTAAATTTGAGTGGAATCCTAGGAAAAAATTTTTGTTTGCATAAGTTGCATGATTAAAGTAAATTTTAAGTTATACAATTTTAATTAATTGTGACAATTCAACCATCTCATACAAAAATTGTTAAAAATGTCTTTAACATTCGAATACAAAAATATTAGGAAAACTTTATTGTGAACCACTCTATTTCTTTCTCAAAAGCATGTAAATATGCGATTTAACAGTTTTACAATGACATATAGTCCAGACTTATTGCTTCCGAAAGTACAAAAACCGTAGATACACGATATACTATTTTTTTCCTTTGAGAATGAAAGTACTAATTTTTTAATTTATCCCTTTTCTTGATCGAATCGATATCTATAATTCCACTCTTAGTTCAGGTTTTCTTTAATTTTTCAAGGCAGTCATCACAGCCATTATCCGTTTCAGTTTATACAGTGATCTCAACCAATACTTTTTTGTACCACTATAAATAATTTGAAAGAAAACCAAAGGTAGGTATGTAATTGAATTAAAGTCGCATTGGAGCAACACAATGGGCTATTAGAGGTGGTCCGGGATCAATTACCGAAGGGAAAGATCTGAGCAATTTTGAAGCAGTCAGATGACGAGGTCAACATCTGAGCTGGCACCTCACTCTCCAACTTCCACACCACGCCAACGTGAGGACATTTGAGTCCACTACAGGTTTAATATGCACCAGCACCCACGTACACTACGGTCTTTGGCTGGATCGAGTTTCGAACCCGCAACTTTCCGGTTGCTAATCCGCTATTCTACTAACTGGGCTACTGTGGACCAGAAAACTAAGAGTTCTGGATTTAAAAACCATTAGACTTTGTTGACGGAGGATATTTTTCCATAACTTTTTCTTTAAAATTTTAGTTTTGCCAATGGCATCGTAGAACTTCAAAGAAGCATTGTAACAAACCAGAAAACTTCAAACTTTTATTACTCTATATAAAGTGACTTTTATTTCTTATTCCATTCCTCTTTTTCTTCCGTTATACGTTTGTTTGCTGTGTTTCTCTTCTCCGAATGATTCAGTCAAAATTTGTCGCAGAAACTGATACAAGGAGCGTCTGATATGAGGAGGTCCTCCATCTTCCATGAAAGTACAGGTTTACAGGCATTGCTGCTGTTGCAGTTGGGGTACTATAAAACTTTTGATCATCACTCCGTATCTATAGACCTTCACAGAATATGTCACAGTTCATTAGGCATTATGTCTTCGAAGAAGAATAGTCCGAGGAAAAATGTAGCTGGGACGTTACATCAGACTGTAACCATAGGCAAATGTAATGGAATCTATTGAAAGCATGAGGTTTTTCCGGGGCCCGAGTGTTATTGGTATTGACAATTTCATTGAAGTAGAAATGTGCTTCTTCGCTCCATAGGATCTTTCACTGCCACGAATCATCCACGTCCATTCTGACAAGAGTGTGAGTGCAAGTATGAGACGCTTTTCCTGTCGGAGGTAAACTGCTGATTGTAGCTGATCTTATACGAATAACAATACACCAATTTTCTTAGAACTTTCCACACTATAGTGTAGGATATATCCAACTGTCTTGACACTGTACGTTCAGATCCAGCAGTGTAGCACGCCCACTTCCAATAGTGCATTACTGAATCAGAAACATGATTCATTGATTGCTCAACAACAGTCAGTAACACTTCAACAACTGTTGGTGATAGGTTTGTGTCTTCGACCTTCTGCCAAACGTGCAATTTCTTCAAATCGAGTTATCTTTTTTCTGAGAGCATTAGAAGGCATTGGTCCTCGCTGAGAATATTTACGACGACGAAATTCTAGTAGTGTAGCTCCAGTGTTTCCCTTTATTTCTTAAAAGAGCTTCATAAGCAATGCACGTTTCGGCAAGGTGATGACCATCATGGCAAATAATAATGCCAATCAACATTTTAGTTCCTTTTACACACATAATTGTTGTGGCTTTTGTAAAAATGTTAAGTTCCTCGCTCATATTTTTTGACACGAGCTGCTCTATGAAGAATGCAATGCGTCCAGATAACTTCGGGTGCTTTTCTTTTTAACTAATGCTTGAAGGCCTGCCTTGTGTCCTGACATTGACTGTACTCCGTCAGTACAGAGTCCAATGCAGTTATTCCACTTTATGTCGTTCTCATAAAAAAAGTGTAAATTATATTAAAAATTTCATTTGATGTGGCCTTTCCAGGAATGGGATTGCAAAATAATATATCTTCTATTATATTAGTTTCTGCAATATATCGAACATATGCAATTAAATGAGCATCTTTAACTACATCAGTTGCCACATCTACTTGTATGGCGAATTTCGAAGTACGCAGGGAGAAACTAACTGATCGCAAAGATCTTCAGATATATCATCGATTCTTTTGCCAATTGTATTATCAGCAAGCGGTATTTGTCGTAACTGTTTCGCATGATTCGCCAACCATTATTTTAATCATATCAATAGCTACTGGCAAAACTCGAGGTTTTCTATTTTGTGTGGGTTTTTACATTTCGCGATTCTGTAAGGAACTTGGTACGACACTAGCAATGCATTTGATGGAACAGAAACTATTTTTGAACGTTTTCATTTGTTTATTATTTTTATTCATCTAATTTTCTTTAAAAAATTCTATGCGCTTACCAACGTACTCAGAATGCATTGTTTTAAGGTGCCGTTTTAATTTGCCTGGTCTCATACTATCTGCAGTCAAAGCTTTCGTACAAAACAAACACATTGGTTTTTCCAAGCCATCTATAACACTTGTGAATCCTAATGATAAATAGGTTGAATCGTATTTTCTTGTCTTGGGAGTTCTACCTCCTTGTTCTCTGTTGCTTGTATTCCCACTACCTTTACTTATATCAACAGCGGTATCTTCATTATTAGTGGATTTTCTCTTGTCTCTCTGTCAAAAATTTATCCATTCGTCTAAAATTATTAGTATTTTATTTATATTCTTTAAAAATACAACTCCTAATTTACTAATGATTATCAATAAATAATCACACCAAAAACAATAAAGAGCACAATCGCACACCGCTAAAATGCTTCTGTTGACACTTTAAAACAATACTCTATACAATTTCTGTTGACACATCAACACAATACACATCAATTCAAACGTCACTACGAGTGACGTTTGAATTTGAGAGTACTGTTTTGATGATTCCTGCGACTAGCAGTTCTAGCGGCCGTTTTATAAACTATGCACTTGCAAACTGCAAACCAGTGGTGTCATCCAATTTCCGAAACAAGTTTCCAGTAAAAAAATCAATCTTTACAGTAGTTACAAAAACCATATTTTCAACTATTCAGCTAATACTATACTATGCAATCTACTTATATATGTCATACATAGTACGCACTAAGTTATATATATATATATATATATATATATATATATATATATATATATATATACTACATCATACCAATCACAATTCATCAATCCATTTCAGTGAAATACTATAATACTTTTTCCAAATAAATGTTTATTTCATGCTTATATCGGAGTTAGAGTGAGATAGGTGGCGGTAAATGCTTTAAAAAATTAAGCTATAAAATTTAATGTTGTTATGAAAGTTTATTTATATATGAAGTGTTATGAAAATTATATTTCTGTTAAACTTTTCGCGCCTCCCTTTGAACTAGTCCGCCCCTCCCCAGGGAGGTACGCCTCCCAGTTTGGAAATCGCTGCTCTAAAGTACAAATCACTTCAAGTACATTTTTATGGGCCGATCATCCGAGTCAGTCTGTAACTATTGAATGGCTTGTATGGGGTGAGTCCTGTATTTCTCAGCTCCTTTTTCAACACTTACCGGTCCCTTGGTTGCAATTTCAGAGGTCTTCCCGGGCGATGTGCTTTCCCACAATGACAAAAACAGAAGATTTATGATCTCATACTACATACCTCCGATCAAACAGCCTATGAGGATACCCTTTTCAAATTCGGTTTTCCCTTTGTGGCAAGACATTTTGTCAGCAAATGATGTGGCCACTGATCAGTGCTTCTGTCGCAGGAGTCCACCTTTTGTGCTTACATTGTTGGGGTTTCCAATGTTTAGTTTTGAATGAAGAAAACGAAAGGTCACATTTTACTTTTGGATCGAGTTCTTAATTGAAATGTTAAGTAATGCCAAAATCTAAACAATTTTAAGAGGTTTTTCCCGAACTGTGATTAGTCCTCGTGCACCTAGAAGAAAAATACTAATCTACCGAAAATCTTAGAAAAATGTTCGATGGTCCAAGTATAACCGAAATCGATTTCAGTGGCACAGATTTATCCTCGAAAGAATTTATCTATTTGTATGATCAATTGTGGTTAAGAAAAATTAATTTCGCACTGGAGCAACACAACTGGCTATTATTCGATTTAAGTGAGGTAGGTAGTTGAATTTACGTCGCACTGGAGCAACACAAAGGGCTATTCGATTTAAGTGAGGGAAAAAACGAAATAAACGCATTCTTTTCTTACTATTTTTTTATTTCATCGTTAAAAAGGGTTAGAATATTAGGGTGTCGAAATAATCACAATTGGATGTTACTGTAGGAAATTTTTAGTTTGTGTGCAATTTGATATGAAGACGGTGGTCCCTTATGCAAATTTTATTCTTATGAATTTATAGAAAACATTATTCTCTATCGAATTGCATTTTGAATTTGCGTTACTATAAACGATGCATAAATGAGGATTGTTCGATATTTTCTCGCAACTGTACATATATATTCAAGAAATTTTTAGATGTTTTGCGCAGTATACTGCGTTATAACCAAATTTTCTAAGTACTATCGAAGTCAAAAGTATGAATGAACGAAAAAATATTTACAATATTCGAAATATTTGGAAGAGATGATTAGGTAAAAGTTAATGTTAATCATTGAAAAACTACAAGGTAAACTTGTTTTTTTTTTTTTTTTTTTTTTATCACCATAAAAGATTGTGTCATAAAACCTAAGTTTACTGGTTATAATTTATAAAAAATAGTAAGATATGACTTTCAAGACTGAAAAATAATGCTCTTAAAAAGCAACTTAGATATTGGATTGGATTAAACTTGAAAAGCTTTGTACTATAAAGTAAAATATGAGTTCAAACAGCGAGTTTTTAAACCTCAATAAAAATAGTTAATATTAGAAACTCCTACGAAAACTCTAATTTTAAACTTTTATAAATAAACTGCTAAATCTCCCAAGATGCAGAGCAGAAATTTCAGATTTAAAACCTTAGTTTAAATCTGAATAAATTAATTGAAAATCAGATTTAATATCGTTGCGATTCTTGATATGGAAATCAGAACATGTTTACTTTTTCTTAATACAGAGTACCTGAAAAATGAACACTAACAGTAAACACTACTCATCTCTATCCCTCTCATTCCCGCGCGCCATCCCCTGAAAATAGCAAAGCAATCTTCTGGTTCACTGAGCGATGCACCCTTCAGGGTTTGCAGTGCAACCTTGCATCTACGCATAGAATTTAGAGACCTATATGTAATCGATAAATTTCGATTACACATATGTGATCGACCATGTATCCAGTACACAGAATGTCCGATCCCAAGAGAAGGCTATGGAGGTAAAAGTCATTACGACATTCTATTCCTTGATGTATTGCAGAAATATAACTCAAATTTTCTGATCAGCTAAATAAAATTTATTAAAATATCAGAACAAGCCAGTTGCTTCATAAATATAGAATCTATAGAATCTATCTTCATAAGTATAGAATCTACTATAGAATCTGTTTTCTGATCTCTGTTTCACCTTGCACAGCTCTCCTCTTAGAATTCGGAGCCTCCGTGGCTTTGCCACTGCGCTATCAATTTGCGAGTTGTAAGAGGCGCAGGCTCGATTCTTGTCAGGTTCGCTGCCTCTCTGGGCGTATTTCTCTCTTCTGTGTCAGTAAAGTCAAAGACGTAAAATATAGGTGGACTGAGAGGAGCTTCTAAAAGTGTGACCAACATGTCGACTAGTAGTCACGTGAATGTTCTGTGAAAAGTTGACACTTTGGCATTTTATTGCTTCGTTTAGCGATAAACACTTTGCAATAGGGTAGATGTGTGAATGCGCATTTCTATAGAGTGGCGACAAATGGTGAAATCAACTAAGTCTACTACTATGTCAAGCGGATCAATGGGATAATGAATAGATTGTCGACTTCTCCCGTCTCATGGACCAATCAGATGATGAATGTTCATTTCTTCCCGGATGACGAAAGTAGTCTAAGGTCACATTACTACTAGTTTTGGTCACACGATCCTGGCACATAAATTACTCTCTTTACTGTTATATTTCCTCTTTGAGTAAATCTTTCCTTGTGCGTCTCTGTCCATTTACTTGACGTTGTTTGGCGTAGCTTGGCCAAGTATGACCCTTGCGTCATAAAAACCCAACTTACCAATCAAAGTAGGTAGGAAGTTGAATTTATGGCGCACTGGAGCAGTACAACGGGCTATTAACCAATCAAAGGATTCATTATTTTCTAGTTGATTATGAATATAATACCTGGCGGCACAGTATAAATTCCTTTTTAAAGTACAAATTTGAAACTATTCATCGCATTTGTGTTGATGAAAAAAGATTGATCCGATTAAAAAGTCCTTAAAATCGATATATTTGAAAATATTTAGTTCAAATTCCCTTGATATCAGAAACTGAATTTAGAAAACAAAGCCTATAGTTTCCTAATCTGGCCACTAGATGGCAGTGATATACGGGTTTCCTTCCCCTCTCCGTAATGGGGAGAGGCGCGAAGCAAACGATCGAAAGAAGAACCGAACATTTTCATCCGTGCGCAGGTAAGAGGTGAGAGGAAGATGCCGTCCATCCATTTTCCATATGCCGTTCTGATGCTCTTATTTACTTCCTGTTCTTTCGCCAGGTGTCAAGGTGAGTCATATCACATGCTTTATTTTAAATTATTCTGTACGTGTTTTGACAGCTTTCTCATTTCATACAACTGGTTCGCGTCTGCGGAGAAATTGGAAAGAGAGCAATTTAGATGTGTTTTTAGAATTTCTATGATTCTATTTACTAAGGCAACTAACTATTCAATCAATCTGCATGTCGATCAAATTTCTCTAATGGATTTCATTTTTAATAGCGTGTTGAAATATGTTCTTAATTTTAATTTTTTTTAGAATTGATTCAAATTAAAATTAGAAAGTATTTTTGTTCTGAACAAATGTCTGCACATCACAGGAGTCAATGAAATGGGATTAAAAACTGATCACTGGGTACAAAATCATGATTAAAAATGTTTAGAATAAAATGTTTTAAATGCTTAATAGCTCGTTGTGTTTCTCCAGTGCGATGTTAATTCAACTACCTACATTAAAAATGTTTGCTCTATACTGCACAAACATTTTTTCAATTGAAAAGGCAAGATTTTTCGGGTGAATTTAAAATTCTTCTATGCAAAAAATTTTTATCTTGTTTTATTTTTGTAATTAAAAAATAATTGGAAATAAATAAATGTATTAGGTTCTTTTCTCTATATTTCCAAAACTTCTAAGGAAACTAAATTTCCTGAAAACACGTATGTATTTTTTCTGACGTTTTTCTATGCCATCCTTAAGTTAAGGTACCAACTGTCGGTATGGATTGCTTGGTCATATATTGATTCCTCTGTTTTCACACAAATATTAGTTTTTAAAAAGTAACTAACTACACTATTCTCAGAAAGTCGAAATCCGTTCATTTTTCTAGAATACATAATTTCAGTAAACACGTAGAATGCTATTGATGTCAGTGTCAATACAATGATGAACTATTTTTCTTAATTTCGAAAAATTCTGAAATTGTATCTTTCTGATAGATTATTCGAAAGCATTTATTAAAAATGACAGGTTAAATCTAAAAGTACCATCCAATTTAAGAATGTGACAACAAATAAAAATACATATTTTTTATCAAATTAAATTTCGAAATTAAGTATGATCTCAGCAGAACTATTCTCTTTACAATTCCATCTGCACAAAATTTGTACTTTCAGAATTTAATATTTAGAATTTATATCAAAATATTTTTACGTATTAGTCAAAAAAAACTGAAACTCATCTAAAAATCCATAATTTTCTCATTGCATTAAATATGATTTACAGTTAAAATATCCATTATTCAGTGATTTGATTCAGAGATGGGGAGAAAAGTGGAAAGAAAAGTGATTATTTTGGTCACCGCCACCACACCCATTTTATTTTACAGTTAACTAATTCAACACTAATAATTAGCGGATAATTCTGCTAATTAACAAATAAAAACTTCGTTCAAATATGGCTAGTGAACAACAAAATATTAAAACTGCAGAGAGCTCACCATAATAATGATGAGCAAAGAATAGAAGAGCAAAGGCAAATTTAAAATAAGGTGAAATGTAGAGATCAGCGCAGAACTCAAAATTTAAGTGGACGGGAAATTTGTTAAACATCAGGATGTTGAACAGTGAATAGTCACATTCAGGAGCATAATTATAAAGACATACCTGAGTTGTGCACATTTCGTTATTCTTAAAAAACCTGAATGAAACACTATTAAAAATATATTAAATACTGTTTTCTGCTTTTGATCAATTTCATTTCAAAGAAATATGAACTGCAGAAAAAACATACTTGAAGTCATAAATGTGATTAGAATAGGGATTGTTATCAACAGTCTTCAAGTGTATTGGCTAATTTTTCATTTAATGCTTATAATACTCGATATTTTGGCCTGGTACATGGTTTGTCATTTTTTTTCAAGATTAATAAAACTTATTTATTTACAAAATTCTATTTCCATTAACAGAGACCGTGATTCTAAAATAATGATTCCATGCGTCCGTACAAAATTTTCGATAAGGCATAAATGATATCGGCATGCAACTAGTCTAGCTAGGTAGTAAGAACACTAATTCTAAAGGTATCTTTTTAAATGTTGCCACACACACAACTGACATCTAAAGAATAAAAACAAAAATAAAAACCTGCGAACGATTCTTAATTCTTCGCGAGCCAAGATATGAATTCTAACTAATGAGATCAGGGTGCATCTGTAAGGTGATCAACATTTTCTTTCCTAGCTACACGAGCAGAAATTTTACATTTGGAAAACAAAATACGTACTATATTTTAGGACATGCTAAAAAACAAATAACTGTAAAAATATATTATTTAAATTTATAAATAATGCGTTGTTTTAGTTATTCTTTTCATTGGGTAACATTGGAAAACTGAAAAAAAAATCACCGTGCCCCTGTTAGGACCAGTGCGACTAAGGGATGGTGAAAGAAGTTTTATTAGCATAATAAAACAAAATTAAAATAAGACAAGTTACGAGTGTTTGATTTCCATTACTTTTTCACTAAATCCAAAACTAATTGTATAAGAGAGGTGAAATGTGTTTAACACATTCATCATCAGATAAGAGCAATTGACCCTTCAGCGCAGATGCTCTACACCGGTCGACCAGCTCACTATATTGACTGAAAAGCTAATACTTATTGAGTTCAGTATATTGACCTGTCGATTTTGAGCAAATATGACTTATATAATCACTTCTGAGAAAGGTTCACGACTTTGGCCCTTGCATGACATTATTGTTATGATCTCTATGGACATAAATGACTCACGAAACCTTTGTTCAGATCATGTTTCCCTGCGGAAATTAAAAATTACGATATGAAATATTTCTAATAATTTTTTAGTCCCTACGTTAGAATTTTTGATACACTCTACTTATTTTTGCAATTAAGCTTTACTTCCAAAACTATTTACTAATTTTAATTTATGCCTCTAAAAGTCTCACGATCAATCAACCATTTTATAAAAAACAGTTAACAAATCAAAATTATTAGTTTTTATGATGTCAAGAGCTAATTTATTAGATATTTTTCTTCACTGTGATCTCACATGTTATCATTAATAACATTTTCTGTACTTTTTAATATAATGGAGAACAATAATCAGTACTAGGTTCTGGCTGTACCTGGTTAATATTTCTAATAATCTTTATTGGTTTCAAATAATGATCACAAGCATCAAGCTATTTTGTGTAGCTTGAGTTTTAAACTGTCCATTCTTTTAACAACTCATAAATCATTCAATTCAATGAAAATAAAGTTTAAGAAATAAGAAATACGTAGGAAGAATTTGACCATTTCCTTAAAATCCAAAATAATTCTTATCTCTATGGTAAAAATTTCACTGCAGCAAAAGAATAAACTGTCATGAAATAAGTCAATGTCACGAGTTTCTTCATGAAATTTCAATTTTCATATAATTTCATCCAGTAATTAAAGAATCTTTCGTAAAACTAAGAATTTTAAAAAATAAAAATTTCTACATTTGATACTCTCACATCAGCAAAGACACAAATAATTTTTTTAACTGTATTAAAAAATCTTAGAAGTATCTCAGTAACAAAATATTCAATAAAAGGAATGTGAGTTTATAAGTACTTTATCACGTATGGAAAAACTTTTGATCACTTTTAGTAGCTAGAAAAGAGCATATCAAATTGTAATATATGTGTACTTAAATATGATAGACAAAGGTTTTGCAAATTTTTGAGAAATTGGGAATTTTAAAAATTTTGGCAAATAAAATCACACTCTTCTACATACACCGAAAAAATATGCAATTGCATAATCATAATTGTAAGATAAATCAAATATTGAATTCTATATTCATCCAAACATCGCGTGATTGTTCTATACTCGTCCAAACTCATACACATCGCGTGAGAACATTGTATTCTATCATTCAAATCAAGATTTTTGTTTTAACATTATCAAACCGTAGCTTTTTCAAACTTTTTGACTTGCGAAAATTGCAGTTGTTAAATTAATTCATTGTTTATTTAATTACTCATTCAGAATAAAATATAAAAGTGTAAAAGATACTAAATCAATTTTCGAGAAATCAGATTTGTGTGATTATTACTTAATATTATTTATTGTCATAAACATTCGAAGAACACAACCATTCGTGAATTTCGAACTCAGATCAAGTAAAATGTGTCACTTTTATGCCTACAGTAAATCCTTACATTAAACCAAATATAAAATACTAAGACTTAGAATAAAAGTGATTCGAAACGTCATTAAAAAAACGGAATTTCTAACTTTAATCCTCTTACAAAATAAAATCCTGGTTATGCTACTGCGTTAAACTTTCTCAAAGGATCAATTTCAGTGTTCACTTAAAAGGAATTTCGACGTTTAAAGTCCTTGCGTAAAAGTCACCGACGATTAGATAATATCAGGAAAATAATTTATCCCCACGAAATGATTTGAGAAACCAAACTCTCCGTCAGGAAAGTATACGTGTGAGATTTATTGGTAATCGCACGGTGGTCAAATCTCACATCTATCAAACCTATTTACAAAAGGCTTCCAAATTCCTCAAAAATCATCAGACGACCGTTTTTTTCTAATTGTTTTTATTCTAATCATCTTTGTATACATAATACCAAATTTAATGCATGTGCTTCTAGAACGTGATTGCAATAAATTAAACGCTCGTGGCGTTGAATTATATTTACGCTATTTACAAAATGATATATTCTTGTCCAATTGTGATAAGTTCGCTTTCTTTTCTGCGTGATTGAAGTCTCGTGCACTGGAGAAATCACTCTTTACATACGCATTATATTTAAAATAGTTGTATAGTTCTACATAGAACTCTAAACATCTGTTAAATTATATCCGCTCTGTACATTCTAAAATTTCAAGCAAGTCTAGTTTTTTATTGTATCATTCTTTGCTGCTTCCTCCAGAAAGATTCCGTAGATGGGTGTAACAAATGGATCAATCACCCCGACATTCAAAGAAGTCTTTGTCTTTCTAGATAAACTGCTTTAGTCGCTTTGTGAGGGCAGGCACAACTTGACCAACCAGAACTAAGTCATACTCGGCTTTCCCATTGTCCCGACATTGGTGGATGGACAATGTTCGACAGAACGAGCGTCGAGGGTCAACTTCGCGGTCAGTTTCGTGAGGGTGAAGATCCTCTTTGTGCAGCCGGAAGAAGCGAACTTTCTAAATCCTCGAGGAAAAGTTATTTCTGTTTTACAAGGGGGTCATAAATTTGTTTTACTACAAAGCATAAACAAGAGGATTTCGGTCTTGAAACTTGTTCCATCTGTTGGCATTTCTGTCACTTGACCCGAAAGTATGGGCGAAACAGTTGGGACGGATTGATTGAGAGTGTACGTGGTTTCGCGTGTTCGTGATGACTTTCCTGAATTTTTGGCATTTAAAAGGATTCTTTGTAGACACAAGAATTATTTGACTGCATTCTTTGTAAAGTAAGTTACATCAAATAAAGCTTCGTAAAGCAAATAAATTCGATAACAGTTTGTTGTAAGTTAAGGTTTTCGAAGAAAGCATTTCAAGTAACAAAAATCCACTGAAACGGAAGGCAACTCATTGATTTCACTTTCAAAACGTTATTACTTTTTAAATTTCAATTTGTATATTCTGTATATTCTTGAGTAACAATACATGTTATGGCATTTTCCCCCAAACGTGACTGCGCATCACTGAGCATTCTTTGTTCTTGAGCTTTGACATCATAATCGTCTTGTCAACATGCGTCTACATAACAAACAGTTATAAAACAAAAGTATTTTAAAACAGACTTTTCTTTCTGTAAGCACAAATTATACTTTTAAACAGTAGCACTACCTTAAGGGAATTTTTAGAGGGGCTAAATCACAGACCCCACTTGCATCATATATATGCGTATGTTTATTTGAAACATGGATTTTTCGGTGGCCACACACACACACACACACACACACATTGCCTTTCAATAAATATTTATTACTAGCAGATCCGCGCATAGCATCTTCGCTAAACATTTTATATTACTATCTATTGATGGCAAAGTGTCGTTACCCAATTCATATCTAATTTCAATCCATTTATAATGAATAATAGTAACCATATTCACACACACAAATTTCATACTTCTAAATAAAATAAAATTATCCAAAAATATTTAACAACACATTTTGTTTACTTTCACTGGTGTTAATTCTTAGTTCCAATAAAATCCATAGCAAAAAAGCGTACATCAGTCATGTTAGCACAATTAAGTTATGAACGTCTACTTTAATTTCATCACATTTCCTTGTTCAAGGCTATAAGGCATTTTTTTACTTTAAACAAATATTTGCTCATGTTTTCTGTTTTCTACTGGTTTCTATCTTCCAGATTTCTCATTGTTTTGTGTAATCAGACTGCTGAAGTATTTTAGAGTAATGATTTGTTCCGCGTAGTATGTTTAGACCAACAATAAAAATATTAGGGAGAGACAAAGGGGAGGAATTGATACTCTTGTCTCCTGTTACGCCCTAATCAATAAGATCGAATTACACTGCCTATTTTCCCACCCATGCTATTTGTATATTTGTAATATTTATCCCTCACATTTCGGAAGGCAGCAATAAAATATTGGGGTCAGGCTCCTAGAAGTTGGCGAAGATGCGCTTTTAAAATTTCATTTCCTCCCTGCATCAAATAATAGAGCAGTATGAAAACTTCCCAGTTACTTTCAGTTACATGAAAGAGAAGAGCATTTCCCCCTCCAAAATACATAATTTTCGATTCGAATGAATGATGCATGTGTTTTATGGATTCGTTTGCGAGAATCGAAATTCATATATGCAAACGGATAACTGGAGATCCTTTTGAAAAGAGAACATCGTTTAACCTTGAGGTAAATGAATGGCGTACAGCTTCATACCATACCACATGTCGTGGTAAACACGCACGAACCTATGACTACACGAAGGTTTCATTTTTTGTTATATTTCGTGACAATTTACTCTTTAGAATTCCACACATTTGCTCGAGCGGAGATTTCATTTTTTTTTTCAAAAAAATAATAGTGATGGTGTGCTTAGTTCTAAAATTAATATGAATTACATTTGGTTCCATATTATTCTGGATTGAAGCAAATATTGTGATATTCTGTGGCTTATTCTTTTAGTTCAACTTTCAAACTTCTGGTGTTTAGTTTAGTACAAGTACATATTTCATTAGTTTTGTTGGGTATTTATTCCAGACTGCTTGAAAACGTCCCCTTGAAAAATTATAATTTAAAAAATCTTAATAAGAGCTATTAAAATATATATATTAATTTTTTATGTATTAATTTTGTACTATATTAATAAGAAATATCCATGGTAAACAGTTACAATTATTTCGTTGAAAAATTAGGAGTTTAGAGAGAAATTTATAAACAATCATATCTCAACTAAGCGTATGCTAATTGAGGTAAAAAATTGAAAGGAAAATATGTAGATTAGCTATACTAAGGTAAAACAGACAATACAAATTTGTAATTAATGTGTGGTAATGGCTTAGTGAATGTTTCAACATACCCGAAAAAGCTACATGCATAAGTAATGAATAAAGGCTAAACTGAAATCTTAACATTGCCCTTTTCATATATCAAGTGATTACGTTTAGTTTGGTTTTCCACTTTACTGTCTTTTTATTTTTTGCTACTCGTAGACCAATTAAATCGCAAGTGATTAGATGCCTTAGTTTCAATTATAGCTGCTATATTAATACGAAGAAAATATAATCATATCTAATACAGATAAAATGTAATATCTAATATATATACAAGAGAATATAATCATACTTTCTGGATGAATAGTTTCGTCCTCTCTCTTTCTATTGTTTTTTTTTCATAAATTTAATTCAGACCAAAAACTCTAGATGGATCCGGAAAAAGTAATTATTATTTGTGCAAACCATATTTTCACATAATACTTTAAATTTATTCCTTAATAAAATAATTTAACTTCTTATTTTCTATTGAGTAGTTCAAAAATATTTAAAATTTTACACTTATTGCCAACTTATGATACCTAATATTATTTGATTTATCGGTTCTCCTTTGATATTTTTCCCACTCTGAAATTTTTTGCAAGAAATGCAATGATTATACAAGGGTGCATTTATCTTCTCAGCGTAGAAAGCTCCAAATCGATTTAGGTTTATTCAATATAATTTTTTTCAGTCCGATCGTTAGGGAGAGTGACTTGCCTCCCCCACAACTTATTTCCAATTGAGAGAGGAAGAGCTTCAAAATCTATTAATTCCGTTTACTCTCCTGAAAGAAATCGACGCTTGCACCCAATAACATTACTGGAGATGCAGCGCCTGATAATGGATTGCGCCCCGACAGGAGCTATCGATTTTAATTTAAAGAAATGTGTTCCTTGTGTGTATGAATATCTTCAATATTTTCTCGTATCTTTTTATCGCCACTCAGAAGTATTTTAAGCCTGCTTATAAGCAAATAGATCGGATGCAAAATTTTCCGGGAATACATAAAACTAGGGGGCTTCAACCCGTGCTCGCTCGTGTTCGCCAACACCGAGGATTGCTTAACAATCTTCATTGATTCGCTGAGCGAACCATGTTCGTTCCGTTCGCTCGCAATGCGCCCTAGCATTAATACATTCGACAAATATTTTGTTAAAAGAAAAGTAATTTAATGTGTGAAAAGAAAAATATCAACTACACATTTAGGTTGGTTGGTTACTGGTTTTATGGTGCATATTTGGCCAAGCTGTGCAAAATCCAAGACACAGAAGATGTCAATTAAATAGACATACACAAGGAAAGTTTTATTGACACAAGAGAGAGGAATACACTCAGCGAGGAATTGAACCTGTGCCGTCTACAACTCACAGGTTGCTAGCACAGTAAACAAACCCACTGAGCCACGGTGACTCCTGCTTAGGATTACAAGATATTTACCATACCAGTAACGCCTATCCTAGGAGAAAACGCCTATCCTAGGAGAAACCTGTGGAGGTAAAAGTCATTACAATTCTATTTCTTGATATATTTCTTTTTTGATATTTGATAACTTTATCAAATTTTGCGATCTGCTGAATAAAACTTACTCAAATATTCGTACACCACAATCCGGTTATTTCAAAAGTACTAAATTAACTTCTTTCTGATAGATTCATTTACAAGTGATTATGTCTTCGTTATAAATGTGATACTTGACAATTCAGCTTAAATGTATTTTTAAAATACGAATTTGAAACTATATATCGCTTTAATTTAATTTAATTTAATTGTTGTTTGCACAAAAAATTCCCAATTGCAGAGAACAAAAAATGTGCGATCCTGAAATGCAAGAGAAAATACTCACCAAATACAATTAGATAAGAGATAAAGTAAAACATTTCAATGAAGCAGATTACTTATTGAATTGAAATCATCAAAAAATATATCAACCTAAGAGAGAAAGAATTGTTTTCTGACCGTGGTTCAAAATTACGTGGTGTTGTCCTCGAATCTTTCCCTTCGGGTTTGATCTCGGACCGTCGCTAATAGCCCGTTGTAATGCTCCAGTGCGAAGTTAATTAAATACTTTACGAAAAAGTTATGCAATTTAAAAAATCTATTGGTTTCAAAGTTGTTTCATACGTTCTTTTTTAAAGGTTCGATATAAAATAATTTAGTTTCTGGTTATCACCAGAGAGGTTATTACTGAGGATGTTAAATTCAGTACAAGAAACAAAAATCTGCTTTAAATTAGGTGAATCGACGAATTTGAATAATTGGAATCGGAATTGCTTTCTGTCGTGGGGAGTGTTTTTGTGTATGATCTTTCGGCAGACTCATCTTTTAATCTATGGTAATTCTTTGATGAAATTATATCTTGTATCTATACTTTTAAATGTTCAAAAATAAAGTCGTGAACAACATGAGCTGTTCAAAACTTACATGAACTTTTATTCAACACACACAGCAGATGCAAGATTACTTTTAATGAAATTGCACACAAATTACAATTAGTTTTCTTTGCTTTTTATTGAAGCTATCGTTTCATACGTACATTTCATTTATGAGCAGATGAAACTAAATTCGTATGACTTTTCCAATACACGAATTATTGCTTTCTTCATTAGATGGTGGCGATATCTGTAATTATTTTAAAAAGTATTGTCTGGTTTTGAATGAAAACTTTTCATGTGGTGATGCACTTTAAACTCTATAATGCTTTTTTCATTATAACTAGTAGAAAACCACGCATATCATCTGCGCTAAAGTTTCTTAATTATTTATATATAGAGATGGCAGTGTTACTCATATTTGACATCTTATTTAAATCCACTTACAATGATTAGCGGGTCTTGCCATATCGCTTTCCTCGGGCTTCTCTTTGCATATCAATCACGCGTCATTACGATGGAGATGAGACAACATTTTACCACTTAGCTAGTGATGCCTCTTGTGTCCAAGATTAAGCCATCAGCCTTGTCCGAGACAAAAGGGAAAATATTAGAAAGCGTGATATTAAAATGTCTTCCGGAAACTCACAGATTTCCAACCTGTTTGACATTCCTAAAAACACTCTCTTTACCATAGTAAAGAACAGGGACACCATATTGTAAACTGCAAGCGGGTCACCAAAATACGGGATGTGAAGTTCAATTTTTATTTTTATTGCTCTATAATTCATATTTTATTTGATACTGTTATAAGGAGAGTTTTTATGCGACGGAATGTGAAATTCCAAAAATTTATAAGAGGTGAAAATCAGTATTCCCTTCCCCAAAAAACTGACAGGGAATGTTCGATATAACGACCGTTTGATAGATCGTCCATTAAGCGAAGGTCTCCTCTGGGTTATAACGCGAGTCTACTGAATTATATTGATATGACTTTTCACTAGTTCTATGAAGCCCTTTTAAATTACCTATGTAAAGACTCGCAGATTGAGTAACTTATTTATCTGTTATGCAGCAACAACGTAACTTTCGGATTGTGTATCCTTAATCCCCTGTTCACTTATCCGGCGCTTGTGATTCCTAAGGCATCCCGCTTTCTAGACTTTCCTTGAGAAAAGTAAATATGATTCCTCTTGTAATTCACCCTGACACTCCTAGAAGCTCCTTTCAAGTCTTCTCAGGATTTAGGGCCACTTACGACCTTTTTCCTCGTACTCAAGAACGTCTTGATCTATTTGTCAAGATGAAGCGATGCTTTGAAAAAAATTCTGGGATGATTTGAGGAGATCTAGGTGCAGCCCTTGTGTGGGGGAAATAACCTGACCTCTAAAACTGTTTTCGTTCATGTTGTAACTAGTTACCGTTGCATTTACCTTCGAGTAATTAAGTACAATTGACTAAAACGAAGTAAAATTGGACTAATTTTCCTAAAATGCATTATCATTTCAGCATTATATCATCATTAAAGCATTTAAAAAATTTATACGCAATGCACATTGTAGAAATCGCACCTCCTTGAAAATAGTAACAAACTGAAAGTGGAAACCTTTTCAGTTTAAAAATAATCCAGGGAAACTTGAACCATCAGAACATATGAAGGAAATTAAATATATACAAAGATTTTAAGTCTTCGTTTAACTGTCGTGTGAAATATAATTTCTTGAGTTGCGTCCCTCTTCTCGAGAAGGTGCGAAATAAACTTCATACTTGCATATCAATCATAAATATAGCTTCTTATATATAAATATATTTATAGAAGAAATATTGTGGTGCGCTTTTAAAATCAGCACAATCACCATAGCAGTCGTTATAGTGCATGAAAAGTTCTATAGGTATGGTAATAAAATCGTATCAAGATAAGTGGCCGCTTTGGCTCAGTGGGTTTGTCTAATGCGCTAGCAACCTGCGAGCTGTAGACGGCTCAGGTTCGAGTTTTTTAACTATATATCCTGGTGTATATCTTTCTTCTGTGTGTATATCCATTCACTTGAAGAGAAAAATATAGCTTGGCGCAGCTAGGCTATATTTGAGCCTTGAGCTATAAAAAAAAAACCAACCAAGGTATTTATAAAGTACAATGATTGAATGTTAGAAGAGCCAACGTGCTACTTCGGATCACAAAATACTCTAGCCCACACTTCAAAACAGTGCAGAAGCGAGCTGATGACTATACTTTTTCAAAAACACTAACACAAACTACTAAGTTGTAGATTAACTCCTTTAACCAACAGTTCTCTTCTAGTGCCACCAATACACCACCAGTATACCTCAGAGACAGGGAAGTCCATACCATGGGGAACAATAGGGGCAGATGTGAGAGGCTCGAAGGGAAGCACAGTAAATAAAGGAAATCTGTTTACCACGCGAGATCGAAATGTCTCCAAGAACATTTAATTTGTAACGCGTAGCGTTCAGAACCAGGTACTAGTACAGTGCTAAAGCATGGGTAGTTTCAAGGGGCCCCACAATTTTCGGGTCTCGTGACCAATTCAAACAGATTAATATTGCAATTATTTTTTAAAAGATTGGCTTACAAAATAATTACTCCCTCTTTCGAAGGGCATTGTATTATAAAAAAAGTAAGTATTATATTAGAATTAAATTTATTTACATAGAATTTATAATTATTGCATGGATTGCCAATTATCATTTATATCGGTGTCTTACAAGAAAAACACATTAAATCCCAAACCGTTAGTTCTGAGAAAACGAAAGGGGGACATCATACTCTTTATGCTAAACACATTCTTAAGTGAGTTGTTCATCAAGAAAAATCTAGCCTTCATGTAAAATAAAACTGACTTAGTCAACTCCACCTGTCAATATTATATGTCGAAGTAAAAATCTGTCTTGTATTCATTCATCTCTGACGACACATTGAAGAGACATTGCCGTTTACAATAATTCTTTGTTTCTCTTTTCGTTTACAACGTTAGTTACCGTTTTTACAATTTTCGATCATGATTTATTTGATACAATTAAAGTGCAATTAGTTATTTAAGTAATAATATAGTAAGTAAATGCCATTTATTCAAATGCAATTTTCAAACGAAAGAGCAGCTGTGATTTACGGTTAGTAAACGGTGAGTGCACCAAAACGTTTGACGAGTGATTTAGAGTTTTAGTAAGGGTCTCTGTGCAATTCTTTTCCCGAGACCTCCAATGCTCTTCAGATGACCCTGCTGTGTTCCATAGTGTCCTGTAGTACTTGGGTTCGAAACGAAAAGTATAATTTTTCATAAAATCTAACTGCTCAATCGTTCAGTTTATGATGCTTAATTTATCCTTTTTAATTCCAATCATTAATGGTTTCCCACTTAATATTGAGCGGCTCAGTCCCCACCTATTCTACTGTCCTTTCAAGGTGAATTCAAACAATCAATACAGAGATGTAATCTTGGAGGCTAATTGAACTTTATCTCAAAACAATGGCGGTGGAATCGTAATAGCTCCTATACTTTGCATTCAAAGAAATCTGTGTTACTGATGTGGCTTGATTTCACGGATGGATGGCAGAAGATGTCACGCCAACCCCGTCTCGCTCTCATAATCTAGATTTCACGCTCTTTGAATCTTCCGTGGATTTCCATGCTAATTTTAAATATATGCATGCCCATTAATTTCTTCCATGAGAGGAGACAAAAATTGACATGATGCTTGCAGAGCCGTTCCTGAGGTGCTAGCTTCTCACGTGCAAACCTCCGCAAGGTGCCCCCCTTTAAGGGGGGGACCATTTGATTTTCTTAAAGAACACCCCCTTCATCAAGCACGTATTCAGAAAATATTTTCGGATGGTCCAGTCTTCCTTCTCCCAGTTGCATTTTATGATTTTTTTCGACTGTTTTCAGATTATTGACGTATTCTGACGTGTTTGTACTTATTTTATTTACAAATCTTCGATTTCGTCTGATATGACTAGCTTCAGTATGTATCTTAGACAGCTTTTGAATTCAATTCCAAAATCGTTTCTAGAAGAGTTTGATACTCGCGGACATTCCTCCTGAATACATTCTTATCCCTCATGAGTGCCTTTTGAATATTTTAATCTATGTATTTCAAGAACAAATATTCAGATTCATAAGTATCTTTTATTAGAATTGCTCCCTTCGGTATTGATCCCGGATCATCGCCATGTTGTGTTGCTCCAGTGCGAAGTTAATTCAACTACCTATTCATTAAAATCACAAAAAGAACCCACGAGGAACGAATAAATATAAAACTAATACTATTGGAAAACATGGCTGAACATGTTTGTCTAAAGTTGGAGACAAACTGCGCATATCTTTCGGTTGCGCCTATTTTTTTTCTGATTATTTGCAAGTGGCACGTCCAGTGCACAGGAACGGTTTTGAATGCTTGTAATCTGTTTATGAAGTTTTTGTACAATCTATTTTTAATGGATGAAGGTTGACTTTCATCCAACATCAAGCATTCTAATGATTGAAGGTGAATCCTAACCAAGTACCAATTTTCTTAAAATTTTCATTTGATCTGAAAAGTATTCTTTCCATTTATTCAGGGGAGTATATATTAAGTCAAAACATTTGACTTCAATATTATTTTGACAGCCCATATTTATTTTTGATTATCATTACCCTGTCGAATTTTGAATGCATTTGCATTCATCGACAAACACAATAAGCATTTCTCACGTTTTTCGATCATCGTGAGTCTAATTTATTCAAATAATTTATAATTTTAAATTTAAATATTTAAGTTCAATAGTTATCTCAGTAAAGAAAATTTTTATGAGGAGGATATGCATGCCGATAACGGGTATGTTGCCAGAAGCTAAATTAGATAAATTATGAAAGGGGGTTAATTGAATTAACGTTGAACTGGAGCAACACAACGGGCTATTATTGAATGTCCGGGATCCATCCCGAAGGAAAAGATTCGAGGATAACACCTCGTAATTGTGAATCACTGTCAGATGACGAGGTCAACGCCTGAGCTAGCACCCCACTCTCCAAACTTCCACACCCCGCCAACGTGAAAACTATGAAGGAAAAGATAACTTATGATTTCATTTCTTCGAAAGGTTGTAGTTTGCATGATTGTAAGTGGCATTGTGTGCACATTTTATTGCATTATCTTAAGGGAACCCCTTAGAAAAACTTGATATGATCTGTTCAAGTCAAGAAAATACTATTGTATAAGGTAGAGATTAAAAACATATTTTTGCTTCTGAATTTTTTAATAATCTGATACTTTTACAATAGTGATTCGATATTCCTCTTTGATCTAAAAGATCCTTTTGAAATTTAAGAAGTATAGAAATAATTTTTAAATCTTTATACAGCAAAAATTGTGATTTAAGTTCAATTGAAATATAGTATGGAAACATGGCAAGGATAACTAGGGTTTGACATTAAACAGTATAAAAGAAGGAGAAATAGGACATAATCGCAACGATTTGCCAAGAATATAAGATGTTCTTGTCATGTAACATTTTATTTATACCATTACTTATTTTACAAAATTGAAAGATTTTACTAACTTGTAATTTCTAAAACAGTTCCAAACGACATATTGTGGGGAAAAGGTTTAGAGATTCTGTTTTGTAAAACAGACTTTTATCTATAGTGTCTGCATTTGCTTCAGAAAATCATTCAAAACCGATCTACACAATTTTTCTTTTATCTAAATTTTAAGTGACCTAATTGTTAAGAGGATAACAGTTGAATGACAGTTTTCATATATCCTACTATAAATAAACTGTCAGATTCCACTCCTCCCTGAGTGTATTTCTTTCTTCTGTGTCAGTAAAGCTTTCCTTGTGTGTATGACCATTTACTGGACCTTGTTTGGCGCAGCTTGGTCAAATATGGACCTTATGCCATAAAACCCAACTAGCAATCAGTTTGGAATTGTTAAAAAGTAAACCACAAAACTTTTAAATCTTTAGTTTCTTGTATGATAAACAAAACAAACTTAAAAACAATGTCTAGTTACTTGAATCATATAGCTAAGATATCCCTCCACCAGCAAGTTGTATCTCTCTTTAGTAGGTAGAAATCCCTGATCCAGAGTACCTGTCCATCTTCCTATTGTGCATCAGCAACTATACCTGTTTTTACTTCCCACCTGTTGCTGGGGTTAAAAAATCCGGCCACTGTTGAGGATGAAGAACCAGTGCACAACAGTCCCGACAGACAGACGGAAGCGCAAATAAAAGCGCAGAAGTCACCGTTGAAAATGACGATCCGCATACGAATGTGTCACGAAGCACGAAAATCGTGGTTCATTTGATGTTCCTGATATTTAATACACCCGTTCGGTGGTGTTTTTATAGATTTGATGGTGGGGGGACGCTCTTCCTTTAGTGCGCTGAAAGAAGGGGCTTGCAATAAAGGGCTCTTCGAACTGTGGAGCTTTTAGAGCCGGAAAATGCTTTGTTGTACCCAGCGTGTGAAAGGAAGAAGATAAGGACGCCACGAGCGGAAGTCCTGATCGGGGATCACTCACAAAATAACATTGATGATGCAGGGGTATAGATGTTATAGGGGGATTTCCCTTGATCAACACTGTTCAGAGGCGAAGCTACACTTTGTGGAACATAAAGCTTACCGCCTCCCTCTGTCCAAAACAAAACTTGCGTATTTAAAATTAAGATAAACTATGATAATTTAAAAAATTAGTATAAATTATACTAATTAGTACCATATTAATTTTTGTTAACGAATTACGAACTATTTTCACAATACTAATTTTAGATTGCAATTGCAAAAGATGGAAGTAAGAAAAGGCACCCCTTGCTTTGTGCTATATAGACGTTTGTCTGCGAGTTGTAGGTGGTGCGAGATCGATTCCTGTGACTTATCCAGGGTATATCATATCTCTTCTGTATCATGTATCAGTAAAACTTATAATTACAGGGGGCTACATGAAAGGAAGAAATGACTTTCAAGCGTTGCGTTCTAAAGATGGAGGTCATGAAATCATTCACTTCGCATGCATAGCAATGGAAAATATTTCTATGAGAAGACAAAAATGTGCTTAAAATAAAATGAAACATTTTTTCCCGAGAAAAACGACAAAACTTCTAATCAAAAGCTTCTGAAATGCTGCCCCTTTAGACATTGGTACTCGGGGCTGTCGCCCCTAAATTTACCGTACACTCCCTACGCCTTTGTTGATTTATTGGATTGATTGATTGATTTAAATGAGAATATGACGATCAATAAGGAGAATAATTTATTTAAATATTGATTGATTAAGGAAAATATGAAGATTTCTTCATGTAAAAAGTTTAACATGCTTGTGTTTGTCACCATGCAAATTTTGTAATTTTTTTAAATTTAAGAATCAGTGACAAAAATAATTCTTTATTGAATAATAGGCTAGATTATATTTTGAGTTAACATTGAGTAGATAGAACACATTATGATTTAACATTGCATACAGATAAAAACATTTTGAGTTAACAATGCATACAGGTAGAATACATTTCGAGTTAACAACGCTATCTATACTATTACGCGTTACCATCAGTAGCTATTTTAATGCTCTCAGTTTATGTCATGTATCATTATCCATGGTATTAAGAGTAGCTATCAGTTGTTTCATAAATTTTACAGTTTTGGAATGAAAACATGCAATTTCGTAGAACAATGTAGAATTTCTTCTAACTTTCGGGACATTTTCATTATAGCCATACCACTCTTCTCGCATATAATTATTCCAATCTACCGTTGTGTTGTGATTCATTTGAATCTGTAATTCACAAAATTCATTAGACGTTAACTCTTGACACCATAAATAAATTATTCGTACGGCAGTAACGAAAGGAATGTGTGATCCATTAAACCACGTTTGTGTTCGGACACCTTTTTCTTCTCGGCGTGAACGAAGGCTACATAAACATTTCGGCTTCGAGTCACATTTTAATTTCATTAGATGGTTATTCGAAGACAATCTTTCTTTTTGAAGAATATTTCTTTCTTGAAGAAATAGTATTGCCACTTGTTCATCTCAACAAATCCCAAATCATGAAATCCATTGCACTAACAAAGGAATAAGCTAAAATGGAGCCAAAAACAAAAGGGTGATATGGAAACAAATAGAGCCAAGAAATAAGCAAAAATGCGCCAAATTGGCGCTGAAGTTTACTAGTATGGCTATAACTGAAAAGTACCTCACTTATGAACCCATGAGTTATACCCCAAGTTGAAACTTTCCCAAAACAAAGATACGCCGAAGTTTATTGGTAGGACACCGGAAAAGTACCTAACTTCCTCTGTCTCAATTCTTCGACAATTTCATGAGTGTAAATTTAATTTAATTTTATTCTAGGGTGTGAAAATTCTTACATTGGAGACCAGAATTTCTTTTTGACTGGTAAATATCACAATTAACTGTTCGCCGGGCATACTATATTTCATATTGTTCTAATAATAATATAAAATACCAGCAGGAACGTGCAATTTATAACTGACTATGCCGGTTCATGTTAAAAAACCTGAATTTTGACCCATCTCCATGAATTCTAACTCTGATTCAGGAACAGCACGAATTTTTTGGTACCCAATTCTATAATTTAAAACAGAAATACCGCGGTGAATGAACGCAGTTGATCGAAATCGCTCAACATTATCCCAAGGCAGAGCAAAAACAGTCCCTCAGTTCACCGTGCAATATCCGCTCAACACTGTTCAAAAAAAATACTTTTTATACGATCGCACCTTTTCCTCTTCATCCAGCGGAACATTTCGGAAGTATAGACAAAAAGTTCGAAAATGGCTTCAGTTTTTTTTTATCCACCTGGCCGATGCTCTCTCCTCTGGAATGGGAGTGCTAAAGGGAAGGCCATCATTCTTCTATGTGTATTCTTTTTTTATTATTTATTTCTTAACACTTTTGACAAGTAGCGTTCCTGACGTACGTTCCTACTTTAAACATACCTGTCTCCGAAAAAGGAACCAGTGGGAATGATTATGAAAGTATGGGAGTTGTGGTTTTGACTTTAAAAGCCAAGAATGATAATTCCATAGTATCAAAAAATGAAAAGCATTTTTTTACTCGTTTCCAACGCCGAGTAGTGGGTAAGGCTACACGGTCTCGAACCCCTGCCTTTTTTTTTCACTTGGGGTCAAAAGTGACCTTTTGTAAGAATGTCTTAATCTTAAGAATGTCTTATAGAAATCATGGAAATAATTTTCATGATTAACAAATATCTAGTATAATTTTGGGGTAGAAACTCTGACAGGCATTTTCTGTTATGCTAAATGTAGGCTGTGGCAATGTTTCTAAGGAGAACGTGTTTCTTTGTACGTAATATGAATGTGACATCACTTAGTTTGTTTTTGGAATACGATTTCAGCACTTTGCCGATAAAAATTTAAATAACAGTAATAATAAATAAATAAAAATTCCGAATTGATGTATGATTGATATTGGTTAACGACTTTAAATGCCAAACGCCTCTAAAACGGCGATCAACTGCATTTTAAGGTAACCCCTACGTACATCATGCGAGAGCATTTGGGTAGATGAAGTTCATTTTTCGTCTAGTTTGTTTGTCCCTCATACACTATAGAATTATTTTGTCCAGTCTTATTCAAAACTGTAAGCCGCCTACCTCCACTGTCTTAGCTCTTGTCTGCCACCCAGTAGGTTCCGGATACGAATCCCGTTTTGTAAGCACATGGATGCTGGTGATTGTCCTGTTAGGAGCAATGGCGGCTTATCCACTGGGTTCTCCCTCACAAATAGCCGCCAGTTCGCACTGCAGTGCCGAAGTGCTGTTATTTTTATTGATAATAATTCACGAATGATTATGACAAATGATTATTCACAGACTCTGAGTTCGAATCCCGATCTGGATCCGATGTTTGCAGCAATTTGGGAATATAACTGAAGCCGTAAGTTTCGGTGTAATCAGCCGTCATATAACAAAATACAACCGTACGAACAACCGTAGTGGTACGAACCAAATGAATAGTGTCTCTGATAGTTGACTTTATATCACTATTAGCAACGGTCCGGAAACAATCCTGAAGAGAAAGATTCGAGGAGAACACATCGTAATTTTGAACCACGGTCAACTCGAAAGAGCTGGCACCCCATTCTCCAAACTTTCACACCATGTCAAAGTGAGTGCATTTGAGGCCACGACAGATTTGACGTGTACCAACCCTTACGTACACGGTCTTTGGTTGGATCGAATTTCGAACTCGCAATAACAAGTTACTAATCCGCGACACTACCAAAAGCGGCCCCGAATACTGTCTCTGAGATAGCAAGTTACATCGGATCGAATTTTATTGCAATTATTGATAAGTAGAGATCTTGCTTGAAGATGGGAGATGTTGACAAAATCTAGAATCGGTTCAACGCAGATAAATTGGGAAAACTAAATTAGTCGACCTTCAATGGGTTTATTCATAAACATAAAAGACAGTTAACATCTTTCGTCCAAAGCTACATTCCCAACCTGCATTGCGTGCAAGGTAAACAAAATTATTGTGACTGCGTTTCGCGTTTGATTTTTTGATGCATGAAGTATAACCCGTTCATAAAGAGTTCCCATGCCCCACTTGAACAGCGGTACAAAAAAATACCTTACTTCAAAAAAAAAAATGCAGTGTTCCGTTTCTGAATGCAGACTAAAGTTTCATGACCGTTTCCAATCACTTGTCAAGTCGGTTCTTTTTGATGCATGGCCATAGTCTTAAATTTATAGTACCATTTTCGTTGTTAAAAAATTTCCCGCTGATTAGAAAAATAAATTTCCTTTCTAAGTATAGGCTACTGTTCTTTCTGCTTTGCTACTGCGCACTGGCTATTGTTTTGTTGTCTGTGTCTGTCTGCTGTCATTGAAAAACAGGCAAAAAAATTTGGTGGCAAACAAAAAATGTTTCTCAATCATTCAAGAACTATCTAAATCATCTCAACGGAATGAATATAAAAAAAACGAAAACACTAAAGTACTTAAATTTATCTTTTGAATTCAAATGGGAGCAAAAACCCTTTGCTATTCAAAAATACCAATAATGAAAACGAGGAATAAAAAAATATTTATTGGAATTTTCTTTAAATCTAAAATATAAAAAACTAACAAATATTTAAATTTTCAAGACATTTTGTTCTTGGAAGTTATAAATATATTTTTTATCGTTTCAATAAAAAGACATTCCAATCGAAATATAGAACAATAAAATATATTTCATTCATACGTGAATAAAATTTGTAAATGGCTCATAAGAGATCCGATAGAATCTAAACTATGACACTCTACACACCATTTATTCAATAGCGTGGTTCTTTTCAGCAAAACTTTAGTCATAAGATTAAGCAGGACGGCGTCCTTTCAGGGTCATGAACTTCAAATATTTCTGAGGTGAAAAAACTAGTTTGCCGAAGATACGATTGTTTTTGTTTTCGCTACTTTTACTTCCGTATGTTCTGAGAAAGAGTTAGAGAGAAAGTGTACTTCTTTTTTTCCATCTAATTAATATTTCAACCGTCTGCTGCGCTTTCTAAAAGTAAGAGGAAGGTCAAGTATTTATTTTTTTAAAGTTTTTTTTATTCACGTGAAAGTTGATCAAGAGTGGCAATGGACCTTTAATAACATATTTGGAGGTAATAAAATTGTCATGCGTATATTATAGTATCCGCGTAAGTTTTGATGTCGTTATTAAAGGTTTATCTTCATCCAATTCGAATAAAAAGGCCGTATTAGCAACGATGATGGACCATTGAAACGGTAACAGCTTTCTTAATCTCAAGTCTTTCTTCTCACAGAAAAATAATCACAGCTGTAAAAATCTGACTTTTTGAATTAGATTACAGATTATTCGTCATTTTTACCTTCTATTTTTCTTTCGGAATTTTTTTTTCTCAATTTCTTCTTTTATTTGCCCTATTGGAAGCGTAGCTGTGTGAAAGAGATTTAAACTTAAAAAAAATAAATTGTAAGGTATCAATTTTAAAATGACCAATAATCTTTTGATATTGTGAGAAATATCATTTTGTGGAGGGTTCAATTTAATTTAACCCTCCTGTGGTTTTCTCGTCTAGGTATCTCTCATCATTAGCAAAACTGACCAGATCTTGATCTTGTCATCATAGCAAAATCGGCATTATCTTGATGGACGAGATATCTCGTTGAAACCCCTTGGAGGGTTAAGTTGTAAATGCTTAAGGAATATTAAAAATAAAAACATCTAAAAGTCCAATTGTGTTCAAGTAATCCAATGGAATCTATTTCAGACGCATTTCATCTTTGGACGGCGGCTTAACCATTGCTTACTCCCCCACAAATAATTACCAGTTCGCTCCTTGTTGGGCAATAAAAAAATAACTTTTTAAGACCCTGACCACCATCCCACCTAGAGGGTGTATGGCTACGCGAGAAGCGGTCGGTAGGACCTTTGTAAAAATGTTTGCTATACATTCAATAATACAGTCTGAGATTTGGAAGAATCAAGTATCATCTTGCGTTTCAAGTTGTTATCAATTCCTCATACTTACGTTTCTTCATCTCAAACTACTCATGTCTTCTGACGGTGTGTCTGAAAGTCGTGCACGAATCTTGAAACCTAATAGCTCCTCGCTGATGACACTTGATGGGAAAGGCGAGGTTAAATATAAATGCGAACGAAAAACACTGCGTTTAATTTCTTTCGAAACAGCCTTTTCAATCGGATGCTTCGCCAGAAGAAATGGCACTCGTGGGCGGCAACCGGATTCGCCATCTAACACCGAGAAAGTGGAACCGAAAGAATAGGCAGAAAGAGATACAATAAAAGCAGCTCCGTTTTTATCTGAACTTGAGAGAGACAATGACTTGCTAAATTACCTGGAGAGTCAAGGTGGAACGGTTTGCATGCAGCTCCGGTCATCAAAAGATGGCAATCATCAGAGGGGGAATGATTGGAGCGTAAAATGGCCGCTTGACGCGTGCCATTTTACTTGCGGCGTTTTTAAAAGCCAATTAGAACGATCGTCTATTATTGAGCCTTCTCTTTTTGAAGTTCTCGTGAAACGACAATCTACAATAAAAGTCGGAACATCACGGTTTCTTTAGAGAGAATAAAAAGGCTAGATGTCTCTCTTGGAATGAACTAGAGGTTCCTTTACATGATTTTGGTACAGAAATTGATCTGGTATCCAATTTTAATTAGGCTTTTGCTCAGTGGTTCTTAACCATTTTGTTCCATGCTCCAGCTCAATACAAAAGAATTTGACTCTCCTTATAATCTAAAAAAATATTGCGCTGAAAGGGTGTAGTGAAATTTACAAATTATAAAAAATGGAGTCTAAAAAAATAACTTGTAGGTCCGCGTATAGCATCTGAGTCAATTATTGCTTATTTCTATTGATGGGAGTGGCGTTACGTGCAGTTCATATCAAATTTAAATTCATTTATAATGCATATAACGTCTATGTGTTTCTCCAAGTGAAATTGTATTACCCTGGGGGTATTTCTCTTTTGTGTCTGTAAAAATTCCCCTGCGTGTGTATGTCCATTTACCTGACGTCTTCATCCTTATGTTTGGCAACCTTGCGCCATAAAACCCACAAACCAACCACCTGTAAGTGAAATAAAATTTATCAAAATTATGAACGCTATTTCGTTTATTTTACTGATCTTATTCCTCCTTATTTCCAAAAAGTGCATGACAGAAAGTACACATCTCAGTCAGGACATTTCAATTAGCTTTTGAAAGTCCAGTTCAATTACATCACATTCATTCTTTCAAAGGCGATACTGTATTTTTCCTTTCACTTTTAAGCCTATTTTCGCGTTCGGTTACATTTTTTCTACACTGTTTTTAATCTTTTATATTCCTCGCTACCTTCCGTCATCATTTCATTAGATTTTCATTATAGCATCGAACTCTTTCGAGTATTTATTAGCAGTATTTTATAGCTCCATAGTTTAAATCAAGCGCAGTTAAACGAATCGTCAAAATTGGGTAATGAATCCCGCAGCTATTGATTTTATGTTGTTCACATCTGTTTGTTCAATTTCCTAATATTAAAATAATGTTGATTTCTGTGCCAAGGCCATGAGTGAATGTATAGATACCACTCTAAATTTACAATATTAGGTAAAAAGTACGATAAATTCAGGTATCTCAGACTCAATAAAAATGCATCCAGTTTGATTAGATATGGTTAGTGAGATCTTTGAGCTCGGTTTTTTTGCTATCAGGCACCCCTCCCGATTTGGGTAGTTTCAACTTTAAAAAAATTCATTACCAAATTGATTCGAATGTGGATATGACTGGCATTAATTGACGAATAGTCACTGTCTGCGGCTCAATTTTGGGCCTGGAAAATATTTTCCTCTTCGCAATAAGTGAAAACATTTTCTTAATGTATAGTTTCCAAATTGTGCTCCCCTTGTAGCGCACACCCAACAGTAAGAATCACTTAAGCAATTCAACTTCTAGAATTATGAAATTTTCTGATCTGTTAATGCAAGCTTTTTTAGCATTATATTCCTTTGAAGCTTAGTAACTAGTGTTATATTCTTAAGAAACTTTCTTTAGAAAATGTTAGTTTTTTTTTATTTTTCAATGCTTTTAAAAACAATACAAAAATCTCGTTTCATTGCATTTGAAAGAATATATTTAAAAGTGCTGGTTGAAATTCTTTAATGTTGTTTATGTCTACCATGCGTAAACTATGCATTTTTAGATTCAAACGAAAGAATTATAAATTTAATTTAATTAAGAAAAATTTTAAAAGTACTAATTCAAACTTGTAGGAAAACCTGTATGTGTGCAACAATTGTAATGATATGATTTTGTTATGGCGCCGTGTTTTTAGTTTTTAGACCGTGATACTTCTACATTATAGACAACTTGTATAGTCTACATTTACCAAAATTTTACTTAATTATTTCCCCAATATTTTACCCTTAAAGTAAGGAGAGAGAGAATCTGTAAAATCTATTCTAAGCTATGAGTGCCATTAACATAGTCTTCGTTTGCGAAAGTACTATTTTTGGATGATGTTTGTTCCTAAAAAACACTCAATAAGCTAATTTTGGTTTTATGAGAGTGGGCTTTCTTACTGTATTGATTTTGACGATGTTCCAAATTCTATGATGTTTAGTTTTTATAAGTGTCAGTCATGAAAGCAACTTCCAGAGAATAGGCATAGCGAAGAAGGCAAAAAAACAGAAATAGAGAAGTGAAAAAATTAATACAGAGACTGAATTGTAAAAAGTGTATAAAAATGTTTTTGCGGAGACAAACTAAACATGTGTTCACATCAAAATGCTTTAAGTTGGTAAAAATAAAATGCAGTAGGGCAAATTAATAAAACGAAGAAACACCGTCCAACTTAAAAATGCATTTGCTTGTACTATAACTTTTGGTAGAAAAGCTTCTGTAAGTAGATCCAGGATGTAAAATGGTTTAATATGATTAGTATCTTTTGAGGACGGTAGTTCTTGTTTTGGGATTTTTTATTCAATACTAATTTCAAACATAATCAAAGTTTTTTTATGACCCAGACTACCTAATCTACCAACGAGGATTTAAGACTGGTCCCTCACACACCAGGTAGCATTTAACAATATTTAATTAAAGGTTACAAAGTTTTGGTCGAATCGGAATACAAATAGATAAATTAACAAGTTTTTTCACCACTTAAAATCTGCGGAAAGCAAATATTTTCAGCATATATTGATCAACAGGAAGGGAATTCCTCTTTCTGAAATAAATTTCATACAATAGCAGAGCAATAAAAACAAAATAGAAAGAAAGGAAAGAGAAAAATAACAGCAAAATAAAGACAAAAAATATGAGAACATAAAAGAAAAAATATAAAAGAGGGAAAAAAAGAGAAAAGAACCAGAGAAAGAGAAAATAATCGCAGCGAATAATTAATAAAAATGTGTGATACTTAATAAAAATTTATTAATTAATCAAAAATATTTCATCATTTTGTGCGACCGTGGTGCTTTTGAATAAAAGTAATCATTCAACTGGCCGACATAATTTAGAAAAATTGACATAAAAAGAAAATAATGCTTTAAATTGTTTGATTATAAAATTCTTTTCTCGAATCTGTTTTTATGTAAAAGTTTTAAATAACGTTTACCGAAGGTCTTTTTCCCAAGAGTAATTGTGCAAACCATCACTTATACAAAACATCTTTTCCATCTGAAAGATTTATTTCAGGAATAATAAAAAACAACTGCAAAAGTATTTTCTAGGAAGAATCGAGGGAATCTGCTTCGATCCTTATTTAATTTTTTTTAAACACGTTCTCAACTTTTGAGAAAAAATTAAATCAGCGTATATATCTCGTAAAACCGCAACATTGATGCGAGAACTATCATTTTTTTCCTTTTAATGAACAAACTAACTCAACTATTGAGATGAGCAATGCAATTTGAAACTCCCAAGATTTGAAAATGCTACAAATCACATCGGTTGGTTTGGTTTTATGGTACAAGGGCCAAATTTGACCGAACTATTTGGGTGCACACACAAGCAACATTTTACTGACATAGAAGAGAACTCTTTATTCTCCTGAATTGGTATCTAGCGTTTTTTTGAATCCCATCGTAACCGAAAACTCATAATCAACAAAAATTTCCGTCATCTACTCTATTCATACGCTGTTTAATAATCTTAGATTAATTTAACTCTTTGAGAACCGCGAATAAAATGAATTTTTAATAAGATTTTATTGATATCTACCAAGTCCACAAATACTTTTTGTACTCAAATTTTAAATGTTTCCTAACTTATTTATTCATGTTTAACTTCAGTTTTTATTCTTACATATCATATTGATATATCATCCTCATGTATTGAATTATAGTAACACAACCAATAATATATTTCGCCATCATGTGTTGGCATTTAAAACAAAATTACATAGGAAAATCGTGGTGTGCAAATACTCTTTTTTATGCACTGTATATTCTTTATTTTATCTTAATGGGACATCTTTTTCTGAAAAATCATTTCTATTGTTTAATTTGTCGAATACCTCGGCTTAAACAATGCATTTGGTATTGAAATTTTCTTGCTATTCATTTAATTAAATTTCAGTAAGCAAATTCGCTAGAATAGATGCATCGTAACCCATCATATATCGGTCATTACCTTCAATTAGTCACGCTATTTTGAAACAAATGTTAAACACAGACAATGGTTTTCTGTCTGGCTTACATGTCAATAGCTTTAAGCTAGCTGAGGGTATTTTGAAAGCTTTACCGATTGTTTTGTTGAACGAGTTAGCTTAAAACTAGCTTCGAAGCGTTGCATCATCTGGACAGACACGTTACGTAGGTGGTCAGCAGGTGGTTCTGTCATGAAATATTCCTTCACTGAGGGAAAATAAAATTCAAATATTTTTAAATGATTTGTTTGTCTCAAATTGTATTGTGTTTTATTGTACACTTTCTCGTGTCCGTATCCCTCAAATATATTACTCTTTTTATATTATTCCATATTTGAAAGAAGTCAAAAATGTGTGAAAATGATAAATTAGAAATTAAAACGAGGATATACTAACTATTCACGTATCGATTAAAAGCTTTGAATTCATTCTCAGAAACCAAGGAAAGTGGAAGTATAATTTATAACCTTTTTCCGGACAAAATCTTTTGAAACGTTATGTTTTCTAAGGAAAAGAAGCTTTCATTGAATGTATTTTTAAAGTATTTCCCTATTGCAGTTGCATCATTCTTGATTTATGAAAAATTATTGTGGTACAATGATCCAGCTCCTATATTTCCCTTCTAAAATATAGGTGCCTATGATTTCATAGTAACCTCTTTTTTCTAAGTAGTCTTTTTCGAAAAAAGAATCATTTCCATCATAATAACGACATGGACTATTAAAATAAACAACAAAGCAGTGCTATTTTTAATTTCATTTTCGTGAACCAATACCTCTGTATTTATGAGTCCTTATACCTAATTAGAAACTTAGGAACCCAAATATAAAACAAACCACGCCAGGCAAATATTCTGAAACACATTTCGGAGGTGGCTCACCCCAATTTTATCGCCATAATGCTAAACGAGTATTTTGGAGAGATTATTGATATTTTATACTTTTAAAACAGGTTCCCGTTTATATACACACGGGGTTGCGTTCCCGGGATACCCAAGCGATCTTTTTTTCTTTCATCCCACTACTCTACTCTCTATTCCCCAATCAATTATTTTCCCTTCACGATATTTTTTGCTTGACGTTGTTTTGTGTTTGGCGCAGCTTGACCAAATATGGCCCTTACGCCATAAAACCTAAGAATGACCGACCCGTTTATATACAAATGCAATTAACGATTATTTAAGCTTACAGTTGCCTCTGATTGACGTTGCGAACACAATTATCGTCGCCAAATGGCTATATTGGATGCTTTCCACTTACACACAAGTGAAAGCAAACTTACGATAGGGAACCATGCTATCGTTTATCGCTAATTGGCTATTGTAACTATTGCCATTTTGCGATGATGTCTTGTTCTTGAGTCGAACCATTTTTGTTTGTTTTGCTGGGTTTTATTTTAGTTTTTTGTCTGTACTGCGTTGCAAGTTGCGAGTTACCGACGGCTCAGTTTCGTTTCCCGTAACTTATCCGTATATTCCCTTATCTGTGTCAGTAAGACTTTCCTTGTATGTATGTCCATTATTGTCGGTTGGTTTGTCTGTCTTGTGTTTGGCGCAGTTTGGCCAACTATGGCTCTTGGGCCATAAAACCCAGCCCAACTAACCAACTATCATCACAAACTAAATCTGTTAACTGAACCTAGTGTTATTTTTCAGACTTTGTCCAGGAGACGTACTGCTGGAACCAGGATTTCCGACTGGATTGCAGCTGGAACAGTGCCCTCGCTTTCCACGAAGCGTACTTCACGAACGATGAGGTGCAAGTGAACCGCAGCTCCTGCTCCGAGGCGAAAGATGGACGGGAGCCCTGCACTGAGGATGTCAGAGACTCCATTAACAAGAGGTAAATTGGCACTTGATTGATGGTTGATGAGACTTGACCAGGTAAAAATTGGTTGTAATTGGTTGATCACACTTGACCAGGTGCTGTTGATGAAAGCGACTCATGAATTCCAGCAATTCATTCTTTCTGCGTTGTTAAACCCAATCAATGACTTTGCAGTCTGTTAAGCAACTCACAAAAAATACCCAATCATCGATTCTTGCTGTTTCGTCAATAACATAGGTCTATTCAGATAAGCAATGCCAGGAAAAACATTTAAACTAATCACTGATCCCATCACAACAAATATTTTTGTGTTTAATATTTGGCCCCTGTAATTGGCATTGAATAAATAAAAATTATATTTTTGCTCTATTTACTCTTTACCTCTCTTATATTTACTCATGGCTTTCATTTACTTTCTATCTTTATTATATCTGTACCCTAGAGAATATTAGGGAGTTTAAAGGTTTTGTTTACAAAGAGAGATGGCATAAATAAAGAAATAAAGTAAAGTGAAGTACTGTCGAAATTGGAGTTACGACTGTTTACCATTATGTATAGATATACTCTGAAAAATTATTCCAGATAATTCCATTGATTGATGATTGGGCATTGTATTACAGATGATTCCATTGCTTTACTAGATTTAATAAGGCTTTCTTCTGTTCGGCGAGTAATTTGACAGTAAAACAGCGTTAAAAGAAGTTGTAGAAATCTTTGGTTTGAATTATTTCTGGTCGTAATTTTCTACTTTGAATGAAAGGCTAAGGTGTGTAAGAAGCATCACTTTGCGGAAAGTATGCGATGGCACTCAATTAGCATCAAAAATATAAAAGAAAGCAGAGCAGTTGGAATTTCATCCAAAGTACGCATACGAAGTGTATCCTTAGACTTTCGAAATCCGGTTTCTGATTGTTGGGCCTCTCCTAATCTCATCCTGCTTCGCTGTAAATCCTCCATATGTGTAATTACATGGGGAAGGAGGTAAACACCCAGACCGACAGGAAAAGCGATAGAAAAATATGATTAAAATATCTCTTATTTAATCTATTTTACATGTAGTCAGAACTACGGGTACTGTAATTTAATTTAGACATCAACATCCATGAGGTAGGTCAGGGATAGGCAAGACGAGATTTAAGGAAGTCGTCAAGTCTACATTCTTTACTTTTCGAAAAAGAAGTGTAAAAAACAAAACATATTTGTTCACGTATAATGTTTCTAAATTTGAAGAAACTACCAGACCGTGCATGGCATCTGAGTTAAAAGTTTTTGAATTGCTTATGTTCTATTGATGGGAATGTCGTTACTCATGTTCGATGCCTTTTAAAATCCATTTAAAATAAATACAAACATCGATATGCATATTTAATGCCCAAATGAAATAAAATTAATAAAAAAAATACAATTCAGCATTTCGTGTGTTCTTACTGGTGTTTATTCTCACTTGTAATAAAGGGTATAACAAAAAGGTTGCAATTCAGTCACGTTACCACGATTGGCCTCCGAACGTCTGCTTCAATTGCATCCCAATCACTTGTTCAAGGCGATTCGGTATTTTTTTTTTGACGTTTAAGCCCATTTTCGCATTCGTTTTCATTTTCTTTACTGTGCAAATTTTTATCTTCCAGTTTACTCATTGCCTTCTATTATCAGGCTGCTAAACAATTTCATAAGAGCTGCGAGCTCTTCCATGTTTCGTACAATATTATGCTCTTTTGCTCAAATCATCATAATTAAATTTAGTGGCAAAATTGGCGAATGAATCTCATAATGGTTGTTTTTATATAGATTATATCCATTTGTTTCCGTCATATGACCGTGGTTCAAAATTACGTGGTGTTGTCCTCGGATCTTTCCCTTTGGGATTGATCCCGGACCGTCACCAATAGCCCGTTGTGTTGCTCCAGTGTGACGTTAATTGAAATACCCCCCCCCCCCCCCATTTGTTTCCATTCGTCAGCATACAAATAATGTTCATTTTTGTGCACGTACTTTAGTGAAATACACTCTGGGTCAAAAAAATTGAAACACCCACGAAGCTAACGTTCGATAAGAATGAAACTTCGCATGTGGGATTTGAACATGAAGAGATAAAGAAATAATCATGCAATATTAAATCTAGAGAACTTTATTATTGTAGAATCCCATCGGAAATATCATAAATTAGTACGTTGTAAAACCTCCACGCCGTATATCTCCTCTATATAACCCAAAACCAACCAACTGGGACAGTTGAACCATATGGGACCCGGCATTATCGTAGTGGTTAATAGTTTCTTGGACACGAAACTATTAACCACTACGATTATGCCGGTAGACGTGAAAGGCAAAAAAAGAGGTTGTATGATCTGCTGGACGTATCGCTGTGCTGTCAAACTACTTGATTTCTGTTCCACGTACATTTGTGAATTACACCTCTGGGCCGATAAATCGAAACACCCCTAACACTCTGTACACGAATATCTGTATCTAAACATCCCTAACAAGAATGCAGTGATCATCTGACCCAAGGCCTTCTTCGCTAAACATGATGCGGTGCCATTCCATGCAGTCCACGACTCTCAGGGACTGCACCACTCCAGAATCAGGCAACAGTGTTCAAAAGTCAAAAACAGACGTCTTAACTTGCGACGTGCCTGCAATCCGCCTGGAGTCTAACAATGGTTCATGGTTCGTCAAACCAAGCAACGCCAAACAACGTCAAGTAAACAAGTAAATATACAGAAAGCTGTATAGCGGACGATATGCATCGTTGGATGACTGATAAGGAATCTATTAAAGCAGCTTCAGCTTATCTATCAGCCTGTCCTCTCTTACATTTGCTATGGGCCGATCAGAGCCTTCATTTCTCTATTTTTATGCGATGCAAAATAAAAACAGTCCACAAGTTGGTTTACTGAGTTTTTATGGCGCAAGGGCCATATTTGATCAAGCTACGGCAAACAACGTCAAGTAAATGGACATATAAGAAAAGTTTTAATGGCGCAGAAGAGAGAAATACACCCAAGGAGGGAGAATAGTCCACTAGAGTTTAAAAGATTTACAAATCCTTCCTCTGCACACATTGCAAAGGAGAAAAAGAAACATTCCCTGTCGGGAGGAAATAAAAATGTCAAGTGGAAATGCCCCCACGTGGATTGTTCAGTTGACAAGCTCCTTCGTTTAAAGAAAAAAAAACGATTCGGAAGGGGAGAACATGAAAATCGATAGTGTAGTCTTAGCTGTCCTATTGCATACATAAGAACTGCATTTATAGAAAAATACAAATTGAGTCTTCTGTACGCGTTTCTGTGAATCCCATTGCCGTAGCTATGCTCAGATGTAGGTTCCACTTGCCATCGATCGCTCAACACACACGAGCAACCGTATGAATCGATCAGATCTCTTCAATGAAAAACTCAGTGTTGCGTTCGTGAACTACGTGAGTTGCGTCGAGAAACGCGAGCAAGCGTGGAGTTGCGCACTCTCTAGCTAGATTGAGCGTGGGTCGAGCATTGTTTGTCCTACATTCATTCACTAACTACATCGTAAAGAGTGCTGCATGATTCCATTTCTTTTGATTAATGCCTCGGTCCTCACATTGACAGGAGTAATAAGGGTTAAGATGCGTGTATTTGAGGGGAATAACAAATGGCCAAGGGCGCAGATGCTCGCCTAAAAATTAAGAGCGTAGTGATGTATTACTTACTCTCATTACTCAGTTTATAACCTTCATCGTGATTAATAGACAAGGCGGGGTGTCCTGTGCGGAGTAGAAAGCTGCAAGATTTGTTAGCGAGGAGTAAATACATGTGTTATTTATGTATAAATCTTAGAATTGGCCGTTGTGTTGCTCTAATGCTATGTTGATTAACTACTGTCTAACCTACCTACCGTATAAATCTTCGTGGTAAAAACAGACATGCGATACTGATCAAATCTGTTTACGCCTGCAGAAAAACTTGTCGATTTCAGATTCAGAATAGCTTATTAATATTCCAATATTGGTGTTACGATTTGATTTCGAGGTCACCGTGGGCTCAGAGTGTTTGCTCACCGCGCTAGCAACCTACGAGTTGCAGACAGTGCAGGTTTGATTCCTGAAACTTACCGGGGTTGCGTGTCTTTTGCGTTAGTAAAATTTTGCTTGCGCGTGTGCCCATTACTGGACATTGTCTTGTTTTTGGCGCAGTTTGGCCAAATATAGAACTTGCGCCGTAAAACCAAACCAACCGATGTAATTTCTGGGAGGTAGGTAGTTAACGTTACACTGGAATAACACAACGGGCTAGTGGCGACGATCCGTGATCAATCCCAAAGGGAAAGATCCCAGTACAACACCTCGTAATTTTGAACCATGGTCAGATGACGAAATCAACACCTAAGCTGGCACCCCTCTCCAAACTTACAACGTGATAACATTTGAGTTCACGACATATTTAACAAGCACCAGCCTCCACGTATACGACGGACTTTGGATTGATCGACTCCAGTTGCTAATCAGCTACTCTTCCAACCGGGCTATCGCGGCCCCAGCCGTAAAGGAAAACTATTAATCTGCCTTGTATCTTATTTCTCTTTGGAGTTACAAATACTGCAGACTAACTTTTGTAAGCAAGTCTGCCAAATAGCATACTCAATTTTCGGTTTTACTGCATGAAAATTACTTAATTTACTTAACGTGAACAACCAAGACTGCCTTTTAGCAATTAGCTCAACAATGTTTGGTTTAATGTCCGATAATTTCAATATTAAGTCATTCTCAACTTCAAGTCTATTTCAAATCAATAAATACTGAAATATCCTAATTGCTTTAGACTTTAGAACATAAAAGAATCGGAGAAAATAATGGTAGGTAGGTAGATATTTTAATTAGCGTCACACTGGAGCAACACAACAGGCACAACTGTGACGGTCCGGGATCAATCCCAAAGGGAAAGATCCGAGGACAACACCACGTAATTTTGAACCATGATCAGATGACGAGGCAAACCTGAGCTAGAACCCCACTCTCCAAACTTCTACACCACGCAAACGTGAAGACATTTGAGGCCACGACAGATTTAACGTGCGCCAATCCCACGTACACGACGGTCTTGGGTTGGACCTAGTTTCGAACTCGCAACCCTCCAGTTGCTAATCCGTTATTCTTTCAACCGGGCTACCGCGGCCCTTGGTAATTCGTAGCATGTTCAAATCTGAGGAGTTTCAAATTGCATTGCTTATCTTTATAGGATCCTTTCAGATTTCCTGAAGATTGTACAGATCTGTAAATGTGTTGAATTAAGATGAAGCTATAATTTGTTGATAAATAAACTTCACTAACTCATGAAAAGGTTTGAGGGTTATACTCGTTATTTTCAATAGTAGTGTTTTCAAAATGAACAAACATTAAAAAAAAGGTGGTTGTTAAATTAACAAAACTTCAAAGGACGATTAATAAAAGTGTGTTTGAAAAGCAAAAATAGTTTGTGGCCATTTCAGAACTGTGTGTCCATAATTGTCATGACCAAATTAAATTAGAAAACCCTAACTCAAACAAAACATCTTCATCCAGTGTTGCAGCACTCACTATACCAAGTTTCCTTTCCATTCTATGTACGTAAAAAGGAGAATATTAGTATCGTTAACTAGTGGGTTAAATATGGAACAAATTGATAAGGCTTCCCTAACATTGTAGTATAGAATAAATCTTGTTGATAGGATTGTTTTAGCGTGTTTAAAGTCAGAACTATATGAGATAGTCTTAGTGTTCAGTAAAGGCAGATTAGTCAGTAACCTAAGCTCACCAGAGGCATATTCTGTCAAGCTAAATGTCGGTGGCGATAGTGTTTCTGCGGTGATACGTGCTTCATGCACGTATTGTAGACGTATGTCGCCTGACCTGTTTTTCGAACACGATTTCAGTACGTCGCCAATAAAAATTCCAAAGAATGAATTATGGTTGTTGATATATGGCAGTTTATTGGTCAACGCCAATTACATTAAACGCCCAACGTCACCCAGCGATGAGTTATATTTTAAGGTAACGCTGATATGTATCATGAGAGAGTTGTTGGATAGCCGGAGGAAAATCTTCGCCTTTCGTCTGGTTTATTAACACTGAAAATCCCTCTCACATATGCCATCTAGAAATAAAAAAAGCCAACTTCCTGTCCATGAAAGTACAACGAAAAACAATGTTTTGGATTACAATAAAGGATCAGCTATCAAAACAATGTAGTATGCAAATGCGTCCACATAATCCTTTAAGATCACGATCTCCTTTGAAAGTCAAGGAATAGCTCAAGAACTTTCTCAGCGACAATTCTATTTTTTCAGGATCACTGAATACTATCCCCAAGTTCAAAAGTCAAACATTTTTGTTCTTGAATCCGCTCATAGTTGTACTTCCTAAATTCCTTTTTGAAAGAGACAAGAGCATGTCAAAACGATGTTTCCGTTCTGGTTAAGATAAATTCATAGAGACCTGTAATATAACTTTCCAATAATCAGTCACGCCCGGCTACTTATAGGAAACCGAATCCCCAACCCCGAAAATATTAGATACTTTTTACATTCCGTTTCGTAGGAAATTGCCAGTCGGCGAGGGTCAACCACCGTCTCGCCAGAGCCTACCTCTACTGAACCCTCGTTCACACCATCAAACTTTACTCTGTGGCGAGATAGATGTGCAACCCTATAGTTATTCCAACTCAGAAGAGAGTATGGTGCATATCAAGTTATTTCACACCGCCCACTTTGCTTGCTGAACCGTGACACCTAACGAAAAAAATGGGCACTCTTATTCAGTTCACGCGTGTATTAGTTAGCCAAATATCACGGGTCTTCGTTACACCCTATTGTTTTTATGATATACTGTTCCAGATACGGCTATTGGTTGTACTTTATTACCTTTATTATGACTAGCAAAATTACCTGGCGTCAGTAGGGCTGAATAGTAAACTAGAATGAAAAAGTGACCAGAATAATCTTTTACGCAAACATCATTTGAGTGTCTGAAAATTAATTTTTTAATACCGCGTCTTTAAATTTCTGTAATTTACTTTGGACGCAAATCATATCCATCCATATAATCCATTTCATATATATCGAATCCCTGTTGTAAGACAAAACTACGAAATTTGAAACTAGTACTTAAGGTTACTAACGACAGTGAATTTTAGGTTTTTGAATGATTATGAATGCCCCGCTTCTTAAGTTCGTTTTCTGTAAAATTAGCTATCAGAATTTATTAAAAAGGTTTTGTGCTGCATGTTTTATTTCTCATAAAATGAAATTCTACAGTACACGTGTTGAACTAAGGACTTTTGTGGAAAGTTAGTCGAAATATAGACATGCCATGAAGAAATGAACACGCGTCCTTTTAAATATGGGGCACAGCAAATAATTTCTACGTAAGTTCTAGTGAACGCGAATAAATTAATCAGAATTAAATTTTTCTAATTCTCTATATTATCTGCCCCAAATATTCTGAAATTATTTTTATTCTAGAACGAAAAATGAGGTTCAACACAAGTATTGGAATTCTGTAAAAATAATTTTCGGAAAAAATTGCTTTTCCAAATTGAAATCCTGAGATTGTTTCGCCAATACTGGTGAAACAATCTCAGTTTCGACCGCAATGCAATACTCCATTCACACCGCAGCTTCTACAAAATTACCAGGTTAAGGTTGATTCAAGTATGATAAATGCGTTTGTGTTAACGGAAAAATAGATCAAATTAATTTTTATGTAATACTTACACATACAAACAGGCATAAAACAGAAAGAGACTAGCGCTGCGAAATTCACTCACTAAGTTGCTGTGAGTACTCAAGATATATAAAATTTCAAGAAAATACATTCAGCCGTTTGGACGTAGTAAGGGCACAGACGGACACTAAACGTGGAACCACAGGTTTTGCATTAAACTGGGCCTGAACTATTCCAGACACTGATGGCCATCGACAGTGCAGCATCATGAAGTAAGCATCCAATTGCCTTGACATTTGCACGATGCGATCATGAAAGGATACACAAATGATCAGCATTGCAGCGTATATGCAAATCATGTACATCAGTAATGCTCTCTAAGAAACATAAAAAGGGAAAACAGAGAGCCGGTTTTAAGTATTGGGATTGGGTTTTTCGCTGTTCCTGAGTATAGAAAGCTATGCCTTGTCGAAAAATACAGCATACTATCGAAAAATACAGCATAATACAGAGTGTCCTAAAAGTTCCCGTACTCCAGCTTTAAAAAATCATTTGACCGTGATTTTTTTAATTGAATTTTTTCGTCTGTTTATAATTTTATGGATTCTTTAATTTTTATCGTTTGGCTTCTCGCTCAAGTTGTACGATAATAAAGTTCCATGTCATTTTGTTCTTCATTGTAAAATTAATTTATCACGCATTCAGAGAATTGCGGTGCTTGAGGCTTATTTTGAATGTAAATTATATGAAAGATGTAAAGAATTTTGGCGACATAAATATCCAGATGATGCAATACCAAGTAATTATACTCAATATCAACTCATTCGGCGATTTCGTGAGACAGTTTCGGTGGATGACAAACACAAGAGTGAAAGACCGAAAGTCGTTACAAATGACTGTGCAAGAAACTCAACGAAGAATATTGCAATCTCCTCATCAATCCGTGAGGCGTTTGTCGCAACAAATGGGCACATCACGTGGATCGACACAAGGCTTTAAGAGCTTTGCATTTTGGTGCTTATCGTGTAAAAATGTTACAGGAGCTAAAGCCACCGGACAATGAGAAGCGGCTTTATTATTGCCGATGGTTCCGGAGATTTATTCCCAATAACATCAACATTTTGAACAAAACATTTTTCTCCGATGAGGCATGGTTTCATTTAAGCGGTTATCTGAACGCGCAAAACTCCCGCATTTGGGCGACGACAAATCCCCATTCATTAATGCAAAAACCTTTACATTCTCAAAAAATTGGCATTTGGTGTGCCGTATCACGCAAAAGGATTGTTGGGCCTCTGTTTTTCGAGTCAACTGTTGATGGCACTGTATACAGAGAACTTATCCAACGATTTGTTGCATTATTAGAAGTGAATGAACGAGATTCTTGGTTCCAACAAGACGGTGCAACCTGCCATACAAGTTATGAAACCATGGGCGTGCTTCAAGATGTTTTGGTCGTCGACTCATCTCAAGAAATCTTTGGCCACCTCGTTCCCCTGATCTGAGCATCCCTGACTTTTTTCTGTGGGGATATTTAAAGAACAAAGTTTATGAAGATAATCCCCAAACAATAGATGATCTGAAAATTGCCATTACTCAAAGGATACAAGAAGTCACTCCCAGCATCTTGAAACGCGTTTCTAAAAATATGCGCAAACGACTTCAGCTTTGCCTCCAAGAAAGGGGCGAACATTTTGAACATTTATTATAAATGTAAGTTCAAATTTTTTCCTACGTTATGTTAAAAGTGCTTTTCACCATTAGCATAAAAATAATTGTTTTAAAGTTCGTTGTTTTTGTATAATAAATTCACGAATCGTCAGTACGGGAACTTTTAGGACACTCTGTATATACGAGTACGTTCCTGTGTTTGCCAGAGGAAGAATTGTGGCATATCGAGAGAGAGAGAGAGACAGCGGATCATCCATAATGAGAAATCGGTTCTCTTGTTGGACCAAATCAAGCCACAATGATACGAATATGGAATGCAACGTACAACAATTTCTCAATGCTCACTAGGTTTCACTTCTTCCATGGCCACCCGTTCACCAGATCTGTCGCCAATCGAACACGTCTGATCGATGATCGCTCAACGACTTGCATACCACAAACCACCTTCGGCTATGCTAGATGAACTTGGGCCTGGGAACTTGGAAGTTTACGGACTGATAATGCTCGTTAAACAGTAATACCCAAAATATAATCCAATGTCTTTGTTAGGATCAGGGTGGTCAAACAAGGTCATTTTTACGAGCTAATTTTCTCACGAGTCGCACATGAACCGTCTTAAAAATGCAGAAAAGAATGATAAACATGTTTTATCCACTCACTTAATTGCCAGTAAGTAGCGTAGCGTAACATTGATAGCTGGGAATGAGGTGATTTGATAGAAAGCAAAACTAAAATATCTTACAATTGGCTTTAGATAACATTATAAGTCAACTCCATTTGTTATGGATTCTTCTGTGCAAAGGCAATACAATACCAATTATTTAGCCCAAGGTTAGAAAAGGGGTCCATGAGGCGCAATTGTTCTCAATTCTTGGTAACTCTAGATTATCCAAACAATGTTTTAGAGCTTGATGTCAGTCTTACAAAGGCTGGATAATGAGGAGAGAATGATAGACCATGCGCAAGAACCCACTGCGCATATTATCAGGACTGGATACCAGCTTCAACATGAGGTAGGAGGAAAGAGTCTAGTGGTGGATACGCGTTTCTCATGTGACAAACACAATAAACCAATGACAGTAAGAAATCATTTGAGACCGAAAGGATCGGGCATCAACAGTCTCTGCTGGGGCACTCCTATACTATATTCATGCGTGGAGGAATGACGCGTCTATTTTAAACTACTAAATTTAAAATGTTTTTAACAGCTTTATGGATTGAAATAATGAGGGTCGAAAGGTGGATATGTTGTAAGAATAACGCGTATAATTTAAATTCACTGAGGAAATCATGAATATATTCTGTCATTAAAATTAATATTTTTGTATTCGTAATTGCTGGTGCTCCATGAATAAAAGAGATGCTGTAAAATTTTAATTAAATATTTATAACTTCGTGGAGATAAACTGTAACCGTTTTAAACACTGCGAAACAGTGTGAAATTAAACGAAATGAAAATTAATTTTCAATATGTTTAGGTGATGTGAATATCTTAATTTCTGCTGAAAAGTATAAGACTCAAATTGCGTATAGTGCGGCTCTGACGAGAAGGCAGTCGACCCTGGGTCAGTCGAATTTTGAATAGGTATGAAGCGTCGTTGGTCTGCTATACGCAAAAGCATGATCGCCGTGGATGGTTTTGCCTCCGCCAACTCATTATCACTGCTGTCGTTTACGGCACCGAACGATAAACTTAGAACCAGGATCCGTGATAAAGATGCCAATTGTGAAAGCGCTTTGTTTACATTCCAACTTATCACCTTAATTAAAGAATAAACTCGTCCAAAACCACGTGACTCGACTGCCCTCTAGCGGGAGCTGGACTATACATGTCATATACCTAAACCTTTCCCTCTTTTTTATTCAGCTTATATTCTTCAGTATTGCATTACTTTCGCTTTTCATTTCTTTCTTCTCACATCTCATTATGTCTCAGCGATAATTGTCACTTCTTCATTGCCAAATAAGGCCCAATCACGGGATCAAATTTATACTAGAAATACTTTTTCCTGGCTCCCTTCAATAAATACCCTCAGACATAGTTTTAAAATATGCTCCTTCTGGCCATAGCCACCATCATGTGAGGAGTTTATGTCTTTTGAACATGCTTACCGTGCTGTTTGTCTACCACGAGAACTACTTCAGGCACAGAGTCTGCCCATGTCAGTTGCTGTAGAAACGGAACTTATCCTATTTTCCATAGGGGATGCATGAAGACATTTATTCTAGTTTTTGTACATTGGCCCACTTGATGACGAATTGGAAATACAGATGCTGTTCGGACATTTTTTGAACGATTTTGATGAACTGTAAAAAAAATTGTATGCCTACGAAAGAATTTTATTTTCACAGCAGTTAAATAGTTAAAGTATAACTTATCATCTGCTAATTCAGAGTTTTGTTTACTTTCAAAATGGCGCTTTTAAATAAGCAATGGATGGAAGGCTATGTTTCCTCTCTTTCCGAAGAGAATTATGCTTATTCAATTATTCAAAAACGCTGTAAAAGTCATGGTTTTTCGATATCTAAAGGTACGATAAGTAATATTATTAATGACAAAGGAAAAAACGTAAAAGTGGAAAAATACTTCCAAAAAAGAAAAAATTTCTGAGAATATTTGTAAGGTAAGATCTTTAATTTTAAAAGAGAATCCGCCAAGTCAAAGGACTATAGCAAAGTGAACGTGAGAACTTTCTCTAAGAGATTTATTATTGTTGCCGGTTTTGCATATAATGGAAAATTAAAAGTAAAAAGAAGGGGAAATGTAAAAATCAACTCCCACATGTTATCAAGGCCATATTTTATCCCCAATATTCAAAAAAGAAATACGATATCTTTACCCACAGTGCCAACAATCAGTAGAACTGCATCAGGGTAAAGCAAGCAGCCACACATCTAAATCGACTGTAAAATTTTTGGAAAAAATGGAACAAGAAACTGGTATCAAGTCAATACCCTTTACTGGCATTCCTGCTAAATCTCCAGATGTTTCACCCATGGACTTTTGTGCTTTTGGACTTTTAAAAAGGACATTATCGAAACGTCGACCGAAAACCATTCAAGTACTGGAAAACTGTGGAACAAGAATGAGACAAAATATCACTGTCGATACTACAAAAGTCATTATTATCATGGAAATTAAGGTGTAAAAAGATAGTTACCAGTAAGGGCTATCAAATGGAACATTTAAAACACAAAAATTTCATGTACAAAATTGAGCTTCAGTCCATTAAAATCGTTCAAAAAATGTCCGAACAGCCTCTGTATATTCATTTCTATCTTTACTTGTCACTAAGATCTATTCTAGTAAACTACTTATTTCCACCTCCAGCATCCGTGCAAAATAAAATAAAATTAAACTCCTCGAAAGTCCACCCTACTCAAAATAATGAACGAGCCCTGTATATATAGCGACTGCCTGTCGAGAACAGTTCTCTTGGTAGACATGCAGTAGTTACGTATTCAAAAGTATCATCACCGAACAAGGAAGATGTGCGAAATCTATGTAGCCGTGCTTAACAGCTGTATCCCGAATGTATAAATAATTAGTAACTATTTTCCATATTTCTTTTTCATAATTACTTCAAGATATCTGAATGTGTTTTCTTCTCAAAGCAATCTTCTGGACTAAGACTTGTTCCACCTCGTTCTTTTTTAAAGTTACTTGAAGATGTAAACCACCTACATTCAAATGGATTTTCCTTAACATAAAAAGGCCAGAAGCAAATTTTAAGGAAATGTGCGAATAATATTAAAATTTGTATGCTCTTCGGTCCTTGGTATTCATCGCATTTTCTCCATTACTGAGCGTCATAAAAATTCTCTTTTAGATGGTGTTTTGGATATTTACAATTCCTGCCTAGAGGGGCAATTTCTTGCTGTGAGTCGCATTTTTTTTATTAGTGTGAGTGCTTTGATCGATCGATCAGCAGAAGAAGAAATACTTAACACTCTTGCATTTGTGAAAAGCTACTTAAATGGTATTTTATAACGGGCGTATTCAAATTCAAAACGTATCGTAAAATGTTCTGTGCTCAGTCTTAAAAAAATTTTCTTTAGCGCACGTTATCTTTTCCTTGTGCTGGTGTGCTTAAGTCAAACGTTATTCTTCTGAATGCCATAGAATTGTTTCGGCTTCTAAAGAAATTTTACAGGATTGGCAGCAGAGTGCAATAGTGTTTTACGTTATTTATGTTGGCGTATAATTTAGATAATCTGTTATGGAAACTACAAATACAACAAATGCTTTTTCCGTAATTACATCCCAACTCTCAGCTTTTGAGATCATTCGATTTGTATACAACAAAATTTGGAATCAGTTATTTGTCTACAGACGGTTAAACTTGTTCTATAATCCTGTTAAAATAAACCATTGGTGCAAGTCCCATTTTGTTGTCTTGATCCATCAGCAGTAGAGGAAACGCTGAACACATTTGCATTTGTGGAAAGCTACTTAATCGGTATTTTATAAATCAGGACTATCCTAAACGCAACGTAAAAATGTTTTGCTTGATTCATAACCTGTGGAAAACCTCATCATCTGTGGAGAAAGCTTGAAGCTTGAGTATTAAATCTATTTATGAAAATAGAAATCAGCACATAACAATATAGACGAATTCAGCGGTACGATATCCGAAGGTGAGAAAATAAATCATTTGTTCTTTTTCTAAACATTCCGTATCATTTCTAGTTTTCTTTCAAGATAATTAAAAAAATCTGATGCATGCACTGACTATTAAAAATACTATATTCATATCATTTAAAACACCATGTTTCACTAGAATAATTTTTAAGAAAACTAGAATAATTTTTTGAGAACTTATTTTTAATTCGTTGATGAATAAGTAAATTGATACAGCAAGATGATTAGTAAAATTGTTCACGAAACTTATACTTGAACAAGGTGTTCTACATCCAGGTGGTCGAACGAGGTGAACTATGTGTTCATATCTCGAAACGCACTGCATGAAAGGCTTTTTCTGACAAGCTGTAGGTGGCAATAGTGTTTGTGCGATGTACATATTCGAGACGTAAAGTTAATTTACTTGTTTCCTCCAATACGATTTCAGCACGTCGTCAATAAAAATTCCAAAGAAAAAATTCCGAATTGACCATAATTGATCGGTCAACTCCAATTAGATTAAACGCTAAACGTCACCAAAACGACGATAAACTACATTTTAAGGTAATCCCGATGTATATCATTCGAATCCAGGAAGCAAAACCTCCGTTTTCCGTCTGGTTTCCTTTTTTAGTACAGAAAATCCCTAGCATTTGAAATGTGATTACTTTCGCCGTCGAAAGCAAACATCGATGTTCGTAGACAAAACAGTTTTTCCAATGTGGCCGTTCGAGAAGGGTGTACATAAATTAGCTCTCGAGTCGGTAGTACTAGATTTCGATCCAAATTCAAACTGATCGATGTGAAATGCATTATAGTAATCAATGTTCGCTGAAACGGCACCGCCACAAGTTAGCTAGCCGAAATACTTATTTGCTGCATTCATTAAAGTAAGCCTGAAATTATGCGATTTGCTTTCAGTGAAACCGATTCCGTGTCTGGTGAGTTAGCAACCAATGTCACTGGTTAAATATTTGGGTAGAGATGTCTTGCAAACTTAAACGCAAGTAAAAATTTCCATCATAATTTAACTTAGCTTAATGTCGGAATTAGTTCTTCCGCATGAATACACCTCATTTCTGTTTAATTTTGTTGCCCCTAGACAGAGGCGAAACTAGACTTTTGGGGACCTGGGGCAAATGATACTGCTGCTGCCCTGCTCAAAACAAAATTACATATTTAAAATTAAGATAATTAGGAAAAATATACTGATTCCTACCATTAACATATTAATTTTATTTATATATTGATGTTCTTATATTACTATCAATTATTGACTATACATAAAAGATCGAGTTTTGTGAATGGCTCCAGTTAATTGGTCTACAGGACAAATTAAAAAAGGGTGGCCTCAGTCTTGTTTTTTGCTCTCGATACTTTTATAAGAGGAAATTTGTATTACTTTGTCTCTTCTATCCTTTCTGAACAGTAATACGATTGCAGGGGTATGTGAAGAGAATTAATGTTCAAGCGTTGTATTTTGAAGATGGAAAGTATGAAGTACATTCACTTGACACGCATAGCATTAGAAAATACTTGTGACAAGGACGAAGTTGTGCTTCAAAATTATAACATTTTAAACGCGTTTTTTACAAGAGAAATCACTTTTAATAAATATTTCTGAAATGCCGCCCTTTAAGGCACTGGCGCTCGGGGTCGCTGTCTCTATCGCCTTAATTAGATTATCCACTAGTGCTCTATACATTTTAACAATCCTCCACTGCTTTCGTATGGAATATCGGAATACAACCGCCAAATCGATTGATACAATTTATTGAAATATTTTGCAAACTTAAAAAAAATTAGGTCAGAATTTATTTTATGTAGCAATACGAGTATTAGCTCTATAGGAATATAACAGCACATTTCTGTGTCAGAAATTTTTGGATTTAGTCAAAGGCACACCTAGGGGGCTGTAGGGATTTAAGCCCCTCCCAAAGCAAAACAACTTTATTTAATAAATTGATATATTCTTTAAAAATTTGTGTACGAAAATGTGTCTGACATTTCCCCTTCCTTCCATCAGCAAATAATATTCATCCATTATTTTTTTATCCCATTCAAAAAATATCCCCTCACTTATTTACAGAAATTAGACAAAATGATAAAAACACTGAAATTATTTTAAATTCCTAATTATTGAGGAATGTGGCCACTTTTTGCCTCTAATACAGCTTTCTATATCTTGGAGTAGTCTCTTTAAAACTATCTTTAGTTGTGTTCCATAAAACTACTATATACTATGTGTTAAGAAATAAATTTCAAATTTTAAAATCTTTTAGTTTCAATCGTTTAAAAATTGTATCTCGCTTAGATTTAATCGTTTCAAATTGCTACTAAAATAGCTAGCCTAAAATACCAAGTCCCTCTCTAGATTAATATCCTGGGTGTACCCGTGGATTTTGTCAGAAATCTACCAACAGAAGCCTCTTGCCTTGAATCGGTCACACTTTGAATCGAAGTCCCCTTCCCTCAAATAATTCTATTGCCCCTAGTGCTGAATACACCTTAATAATCCATCACCGCTCCCGGGGTGGCAATATCGGCATAAAACCTCCAAAATTCATTGATACCCCGTGCACAATGCACTCTCTCTGCAAGAACAGAGTACAGAAGGTTATCAGCTGTTGTCGGAGAGGGAGCCGAGCTTTTCTTTTTCAATGCGGACTCGTTAGCAACAATGCATTTCTATGGGAGAGGCCGGTCTTTTCAGACAACGCGTGCCGCTACAAAAGAAGTGGCGATGAGACGCCGGTCACGCGGCTCGTGCGACGACGTTACAGAATTTGTTTACACAAACACGCGTTTGCGCGTACACCACGTGTCATGGAAATGTCTTTATATTTGTTTTTCCTGGACTTCCTGGAAAAGGAGATTCATCGAGGAGGAACAACTTTCAACAGTCATTGAACGCCAATGCAAATTGAAAAATGCAAGTTAAGATTTAGTGAGTGCTTGTTTACGTAAGAGAGTCACATTTCCGCATACACTGTGTGTCCTAAAGCTTATTTACTTTTCGTTCTCTTGGACTTCCTGGCAAAGGTTGCTCACCTACAACCAGAGGAAACTTTCGCCAATCAGTGAACGCTAATGCAAATTCAATTGAGTCTATCACAGCAAGAGTGGCCTAACCCACCAACATACCCAATGGAGATAAATGCGATTTTCTTGGCACTATTTTTTATATATTTTTATTTATCCACAATATGATTTGAGGAGGTTTAAAATCTATATTGCAAACGCATTAAATGCCATGAGAGAGCTCTGTAGGTACCAAAAATAATTATTTTGGCATTTTCGGGTTTTTGTGGGTTAGGTCACTTGCTCTGACATTGAGAGGCTGCTTGATTGCTTTATTTCACGGCTCTCCAAAGACATTCGTCCAGAGTCTTGTCTTTGGAGTCCCTGCTTATGATACGCTCTGTTTGCATATCAATCCTGCTCATTAAACATTTTAAAATGAATTGCTGAAGCTAATAGAGTTCATAATGAATGAATTTTACTGTCGGAGAAAGGAAAAGTAAATGAATTAGCAGATTTCTCGAAGTTAATTTCATATTACTATTTACCTCACCTTCTATCTCTCTGTCTCAAACGTTTGTGCTACCTCATTTTATTTTCCCATTTTTCTGAGTTTTTCTTCTGGGTTCAAAATATTTTAAAGTTTAAGAAAGAATTAGGTGGTAGCAACAAGAAACGAAAGAAATATTACAACAGATTTATTAGTAATTAATTATACATTACAGTAGTGAATATCAAGAGATAAAACGAAAGATAATCTTGATTGGAAAGTTTTTTGCGGTATGTTACAACTAAATTTCTCCCCCAGGCTTATGAATGAAGTTCTGAAATTACTTTCATCTATCTAAATTTTAGAATCCTCAGTCCTGAATATTATTAGTTTTTGCTTATTTTCTAAAAATTGCATAATCACAAATGAAATCATTATTCAACATAAAAAATATTCTTTATGAAGCTGTTTCGGATATGTTTGACGTATGAAAATAGAAATCAGTTTTCTCTCAGGTTTTTTTTAACGAAATCTAAAGCAGCGATTTTTCCAATCTGTCTTCTAGTAGATCCTGGTACTCCCGTTCTTATTCTATCAGTTGGAAACACGTTACCGTTATGTGAGGAATTTTCTGCGTGAACAAACGAACCAGGGACGGAAAGCGAAGAATTTACTTCAAGTTATCTAAATGCTTTCGCATGATACATATCGGGGTGACTTTAAAATATAGTTTATTGCCGTTTGGGCTACTTTAGATATTTCATATAATCGGCGTTGACCAATCAACTATCATATATGAATTCAGTAGGTTGGTAGTTGAACTTACGTCGCACTGGAGAAACACAACGGGCTATTGCCGACGATCCAGGATCAATCCCGAAGAGAAAGATCCGAGAACAACACCTTGTAATTTTGAACCACGGTCAGATGTCGATCTAAACAGGCACCCCCTCTCTAAACTGCCACACCACGCCAACGATTTCAATTCGGAATTCATTCTTTGGAATTTTTATTGGCGACGTTCTAAAATCCTATTAGAAAACAAGTCAAGTAACATCACGTTCGGAATACGTGCAGGAAACACGTTCCACAGCAAACACACCGCCGTAGGTGGTGGTAGTGTTTTTGCGGCTATACAGGAAAACCTTTCACAACGAAATTTCATGCTGATTGAGCTTGACAGAAAACCCCTCTCATATCGAAACCAGCCGAAACCATATGATTCCCCTCCACGTTTTCTTAGCGTGTGAAAATATTTCATCATAACGGAGGTGATATCAGAATTAATTTGGAGAAATAAAAATTAAATCAGGTCGCGACTATTTGAGGCACATCTAAATAGAATTAAATAAAGGATACTGCATCCTGTCCGCTCTGTAACTCCAATGCAGGCCGATCATTTAAAAGACAAGTTATTTGCAATTGCTGACACTATCTTTTCCAACAAATGGGCTCGGATCTTTCCCTTGGGGATTGATCCCGGACCGTCACCAATAGCCCGTTGTGTTGCTCCAGTGTGACGTTAATTGAAATACCTACCTACCAACAAATGGGCTGCTAAATCGTGCCTCTACTGAACGGCAACAAGAGAAATGCACAACCTCTCCCGTCTTCTAGCATAGTATAAAAAATCTTTTTTAAAAGTATAATTATATAATGTCAACAATATTTAACTGATCAGGGCTATTATACAGTATGTCAATACTAAAGTCGACAGAATCTAAAAAAAAATTAACGAAGGCATTTACGCATCCATTAACTAAAAGAAGTATCGATGTCCTATCAGGTTACCGTTTTCAAAACTAGTCGAACGGCTGAATTTCATGTAGTGATGCCTGAAACCCCGATCATCTCCGTAACATCAATCGGAAAGTTCCCCTATTTATATTGTCATGGGATTCTTCATCTCGGAGGAAATGTCTTGATTTATCCCATGATCTAAGGCGGCAGATGTCCCTATGAATAAGCCAGATGTCCCATGCGCCTAGACATCACAGAAGCGTGCAGCCGCCCTACATCCAATAGAACCCTTGGATGAGGGACAATTTGGGATGTTATGGGTGCGCATGTATAAAAAAGTCTTGATAGAAATTATGTATAAAAGTTTGGTTAGATCGTTTTTTTAAGCTTCCTACTCTCTTCCTGTAAATCTTGAGGAATAAAGTTATATTAGATTTAAAATCAGAATACTTTTGTTGCCCTAATTCGAAGAATTGTCTTTTTAAATTCGATTGATTTGATTGTGATTTCTTTACAATAAGCTATTTAAACTGCTTTAATTATGTAGAACGTACTAAGTGTAATTTAAGGATTTCTAAAGCTTCACGATTAATATAAAAACAAAATGAAAGAATATTAGTTTTTTGAGTGTCGATTGCAATTTTTTGTAGATGGTTTAAAAATGTAATTAATTGTTAATTTTTATTTCTTTATAGTGAGCTAGATCAAACTAATTTCCATAGACAGTATTTAGTCAGAAATTGTCCATTTAATTAAAACATTCATGCTTGAATTAGGTTTTCTATTTAGCTGATGTGCTCGTATTTTATATTTATTATGGCCTTCATCAAAATTATACAATTCCAAATACACTCACTGCCAAAAGTTAAGCACGAAGCGGTAAAATGCGAAAAAATAGACAAGTACAGCTTTGATTGACACGAAATGCGCAGGAAAGTAGCAAATATGTTTATGCATGAAACAAAGCAAAGACTTACACACAAAGATGAAAGCAATATTGACATTAATAGGGTATGTGACCACCCCTCATCCTCATACAAAGTTTACAGCGTGTGACCATGCTTTCCATGAGGTGATCAACCACCCCAGAGTCAAGTAATCGCCATTCCTCCTGTAGAGCAGTTTGCAACTCTGGGGGTGGGAAACGTGCAGACACAGCACGGCCGAGGGCATCCCAAAGATTTTCAATGGGATTAAGGTCAGGCGAGTACGCCGGCCAATCCACACGCGCAATCCCCTCACTCTCCAGGTAGTCGTCGACAATGTTGGTTCGATGGGGAAACGTATTATTATCCATTAAAACGAAAGCAGGACCAATTGCTGCAGCGTACAATCTCACAGTTGGTTCTAGGACTTCATCCCGATACCGGACAGCCGTCACAGAACTCCGTCTATACATATGCAGGTCGGTGCGATATCCTAACGAAATCCCTGCCCACACCATGATGCTTCACCTCGGAATGTGTGATGCTCGATGATGTTCTGGGGCCGATTGCGTGTGCCTTGTTCTCTCCAGACCCTTACACGCTTGTCATCTGGCTCCAGGGCAAATCTTGACTCATCCGTGAACATAACGTTGGCCCCATCAGACACAGTCCAATTCACATGTTGCCGACACCACTTTAATCGTGCCCCTCTGGATTGGACGGATAGAGGAACACAAACTCGTGGTACCCGGGCGTACAGTCCATTCATGTGTAGCCTTTGGTGAACAGTAGTGGCAGATATCGTCTTACCAATGGACGCTGCAACCATAGATGTCACACGTGTGGAGGTTGCTCTTCGATTCCGCTTGGCTAAAACAACAATATATCGATCTTCCGCGGGGGTCGTAACCCTTGGGCGATCGGCCATAGGTCGGACAACTGTTTGACGTGTTTGGAATTGTTTCCATAATCGTGAAATGACGGAATGATGAACGCCGAAGAAAAGAGCAACATCTGTGATTGACTGTTCTGCTTCAAGGCGTCCCACAGAACGCCAGCGCTCATTATCTGCCATTCGTCTTCTGGAAGCCATAGAAACATGTCTGTGGAAAACTAATCGTACGAAAGTTCTAAACGCTTTTTATCAGCACTTACATGAAACTCCTCTAACCCTTCACAATGCTGGCTTCTTATACGACTGCCTTTTTTGCATATTTCTCGACACGAAACCGTGATTGGCTGTTACAGAACATATTTGCATACTTCCATCTACCTCTGCATCGAAATGCAGCCTCTCAAATTCAGATTGGCTTCCGGAAATTAACATTTTCCTCTCCGTGCTTAACTTTTGGCAGTGAGTATATTTTTTCGAGTGAGAGTTCATGTGTACATCATATAAGATATATTTTCATTTAAAGATTTCAGTAACTTTTATTACAAATGTTTGAAAAACAGAAACTCTAATTATTCAAAATTAAAGCTTGACATAGGGGCCGTCGTGGCTCAGTAGATATGCCCACTGTGCTAGCAACCTTCGAGTTGTAGGGGCGCAGGATCTAATCCTCCCTCTTCTGTATTAGTAAAAAGCCTTCTTTGTGCGTATGTCCATCCATACCTTGACGACGATTTGAAAGCGGATCCTTGAGATCAAGCACACAAGTCGGATTATATGTGTACATAATCAATCACTCAATAAAGCTCGGCTCTCTATCCAACCAAAGACCGCCGTGTACGCGAGGGCTGGTGCACGTTGAATCTGTCGTGGTATCAAATGTCCTCCCGTTGGCATGGTGTGGAAGTTTGGAGGGTGGAGTACCATCTCCGGTGTTAACCTCGTCATCTGATATTGGTTTTAAATTACGAGATATTGTCCTTTGATCTACCCTTCGGGATTCATCCCGGACTGTCGCCAATAGCTCGTTGTGTTGCTCTAGTGTGATACAAATCAAACAACCTACCTATCATGCATGTGTGGTTGAATTACTCTTCTCCCATCAATCATTGTAAATCACAAATTTTGATTCATTCAGGTCAGAAAACCTAAACCCCTTTCCCCTTTCTGATGTATGTCCATTACTTTGTATTACTTGAAGTTGCCTGTCTTGTGTTTGATATAGCATGGCCAAATATGGCCCTTTCACCATTAAACCCAATCCAACAAACCATCCTCTCTGATATTTTTTGACGCCACATTTTCCCATTGATACTCCTGCACGTTGTAGAGGCTCAGGCTCGATTCCTATAACTTACCATGAATAGATTTCTCTTTTCTATGTCATTAAGACTTTCCTTGTTTGTTTATGTCCATTACTTGACATTGCCTGTCTTGTATACGGTTCAGCCTGCCCAAATATGGCCCTTGCGCCATAAAACCCAGCCAACCCATTGGCTGTATCCAACATAGATCAATATCATGCCCTGACTCGTCAAACGACACGCAAGGTTTCGTTTAATATGACAGTCATGCTGTTGAAATGTAATACTGGGCTCACGGTTAATGGAAAGTAGGGTTGAAGAACCGGTAATAAAATACCGGTAAAAACTGGTTCGGGAGACTGGTGAGAATTGCCCTACCGAAACATCGTAAACGGTTTTCTTAGTTATTATATTTTAGTAATATTTTAGCTTTATATGCTTTTTGTTTTTTAAGATCAGGTATCAATTTATACGAATGCAGTAGCGGCAAATGCCATCGGAATGGAACATAGACACCAGATGAACAACAATTTTTTAGATTAAATAAATGTCAGTTCTGAAATGGCACATCCACGAAAAGCGATTCCCTTTCTTCTATTGTTTTCATAATTTTGTAAGCAAAAGACTACTATTCCAGATTTAAAAAAAAATTAGTTTTCCTTTTTCGACTTATATATTTTATTTCCGGAAAGTTACTGTATTTCGCCGCAAAATATATTGTCATATTTGGTGCTCCTTATGTCGTACACTAAATACCTTAATAACTTTTTTAGTGAATGATATAGTACGGAATTAGAGCATCTGATTAAAATCCTAAATCCGGGTAGCCCATTGGTAGAGTAGCGAATTAGAAACAGGAGGGTTGCGAGTTCGAAACTCAATCCAACCAAACACCGTCGTGCACGTGGGGGCTGGTGCCCGTTAAATCCGTCGTGCCCCCCGAATGTAGGAATATTTATCTGTTTGGACAGGAATAACAAGTGTTAGGAGCAGTGTTCGTTCGCAACGTTATTTCGGAATGCTGTTTTGAAAGAGAAATACAAAATATGCCATAGGTAGGTGTTCTTATGAATTTTTGTTTTGTTCTAAATGTTATTGTTTCTATTTTTCAAAATGAATTGAAAGTTTCGAAAGGAAACACAAGGAATGCGATTTTTTCGTTATTGTTCAGAATCATAAATGAACACATTCTACAAGGAGACATAAACTGTATTTGAGGAACATTACGTCAATATTTAACACAATTTTTGGTGTAGCCTTAGGGAAAATATTAGTCCCGACCGAAGGATCTAGATTTTGTCTGCTTTCAACAGACTAGTTTCACTTTTAATCTGATTTTCCCTAACAGATCTTGTTAAAAAAGCAGCAGCATACATCGTCCACCACATCCAAACGGAATCTCCCTATTCAATCTAAACATGCCAGGTAGGCCGACCTCTGGAATTTCGATTACTACAACGCCATCCTATTCAAATCTCTGCACGAATTGAATTACTTTCCCCTCTCTGCCGTGATGCATGGACACAGGAACCAGCCGAAATGAGTTTTTTATTCGAAACCGGAAGGGCGTTCCTGTGGGGAACACACACAAAAAAACGAGATCAGTCCTCGTACCCTCACCTTCCAGTCGTTGCATGGTTCACCCGTTAATAAGCAACGGTTACTCTTTGTGATCTTGAACGTGATGTCGGCCACCTCCTCAGACAAGTCTTCACGCCTTGTCTGATGGAATGAAAGGTAGGGACTGTTATTGTTATTCACCGGGATGATTTAGGGGCGGGGTAGATAGCCTCCAACATCCCAGGAACTTCATAATCCTGAAAAATCTGTTTAGAACACAGCGACTGCAAATTCTACCACCGAATTACTGCCGAAGAAAGGAGTAAGAAAATGGCAAGTTTGGAATTAGAGGTTTTGACCGTGAAAAATTGGCGCTTGAATAGAGAAATGTGATCTCTTTTAAACGTTTTATTTTTCGTTGTGAAAATTGCGAGTGGAGATTGTCCGTGCGTGCATTGTACGTTGGGATGAGTTCTTCGCGAATTAAAAGATAAAAGAAAGGTGGCGTCGAAAATATGAAATTTCTCACGCTTGCGAGCAAATTTAAACGATGGAGTATCAAAATTAATTAAATATTATTTTTTGAACGCTTTTTTATCTTCGATAAACTTTTCTCGTGTCAAGGAACTCGGGAATTTGAAGAATTTTTGAGTTATACCAGTTTTCGTGGGAGACTCAAACTTTATTCGTATTTAGATTTTCGTTTCTAAAATCATCCCTTGGAACCATTGGAAACTATCAAAATAAATTAATTTTTATATTACTTCGTACATGCATACACAATTCGTATATTTGAAGTACTACTGCCGATTGGGTTTGGTTCAATTCAAATAATTATATAAATTCTTGTTCAATAAGTGTGTGTTAAGTATTGATATTATTAATACATCAATATTTTAATTGATCTATTAGCACAAAGCTAGATGTTGTCAACTGCATTTATGTCACTCTCAATTTTGTTACTTTTCGTAATCCCATGGAACTTTTTAACATACAGATTTAATGTTAGTGAACAATACTTTATCTTTTTTTGATTAAACTAGACAAAACCGCACTATAAAATTAAATAAAAACTAAATTGCTTAGAGCTATGACGTTATGATTTTATATTTAGATCAAAGATTTTGACTTCGATACTTTTCCTTAGAAAACGAGCTCGTCACCTTCACAATCTTACACCTTAATCACGACAAATTCAAATTAGGTAAAAACAAATTATTTTCGTTATTTTTAAGAATGAAAAGTGTGAAGACAATCAAATCTTCTACAATTACTAATTGACTTCCCTATATTTATCACTAATTGAGAATAAGTGTCTCATCTGAAAGATTCTGAAACTCATTGGTTATTTGTAATCTTTCAAACTTCAACTTTTTCTCAAAAGTTATTTGTAATCTTTCTACATAAATATATTTTTGACTTAAAAAATACTTTTGTTTGCAACTACACTAGTGCATTAGTGTTTCCTTATACATCTGTTCTCCACCGTCTTTGCTATTTAAATTATTTTGCTTAAAAATAATTTAAATAGCAAAGTGATAAAGTAATAGCAAAGTGATAAGCAAATAAGTGATTTGCTTCTAACAAATGGAGGACATCAAAAACAAGAATTTTAGTTATTTTCTACCAACAGATGCTGTAATAATCTCCTGAATGCAAGAAATCTTTGCTAAGATATTTTTTAAATTAAACTAATTAATTTATTTAAAGTTGGTGCGTATTTATACGTTATCAAAAACTTCAGACATGAAATGTATAAAAACGTCATAGCATGGTTAATTCATAGACGGTAAAACAGATCTATGGCAACTGTGACAAGAGAACTATGCCAAACGTTCGTTCCGAATAAAAAGAATGACCGTAGCCATAGACATGTTAGCCATTGGCCACAGCCATTTTACAATTGAGTTGAAACATCACCCTTCCTTCTGTGCACTACATAAAACATTAATTATATTCTATAAAAATATGAACAGCCATGTCAAACGATGGGCTCCTCATGAAATACAAATATATGTGAAGTGCAAGACCACTCAACATTTAACTCTGGGAAAATGTATTACATTTTTATTCTTACATGTTTATAATGATAAATACAGTGAAAAGGTTTGTACCTTTTGAACTTCAAAAGCACTGCACATTAGGGAATGAAAAGCATTTGGACATTTCTAGGGCCTCGTCAAAATCCGGAGCCATGACACTGGCCTGTATGAGTAGATCTGGCAACATTATTGAACATACAAATTCGCATGATTCCTCAATTAACTTGCCTCCACTGTTCTATATTTTAAGTGTTTTAATTTACATCTAAAACTTGAAATTTCACGAAAAGAAAAATTGTCCCAAATGTATAGTATGATAGTGCCGTACAGAGAACTTGTAAAAGGGAGAAACTTAAAAACAAAAGGGCAAATTTGTTTAGACTTCTGACCCCCTAATTTCTAGAACTTCAGAAGACTTGAAAAGATAAGAGATAAGAGTTTAACTCTAACGGGGTAATTTAGAACTATATCAATTCAAAAGTATTATTACTCTTTCGAAACTGAATTTGAGAAAGCGGAGTATTTCCTAAGAAAGGTTAGGGTTTTAATTACAGAACACTTTTCAATTCTTCAACCCAAAACCAATTTGGCTATAAAATTGGAGCCAATTGGAACTAGAATTAGAATCTATTTAACTCAAAGTCTAGAACCAAATTATATGCTGAAAAGGCCAGTTATGCCACGAAAGTAAAAAAGCTCGAGTCTACAACCCTTCCCCTCTGCAAGGCTCTTGTGTAAACGCTAGAATGTGAAGAAGTTTTAATTGAGAAACATGATATTCTGTATGTTTTAGGTGCTCGGGTATGTCTCATTGTCACTACAACTTGACAGAGGATCATCCTGAAAGGGAATGCAGATGCAAAGGCATCATCGTTCTTCGATACTCATGCGTTCCAGGTAAGCATCTTTCCGAATAATCTCAATTCACCTATCCATTTAACCCTTTAAGTGGAAAACGTTATGCTAAAAAAAATTTATGGTTGGAGACCTATCTTCCTTACATGACTTTATATTGCTTATTTGCAAATTTTAAGTTTGTTTTAAGGATACTAAGTGTTCACCCCTTTCAGAGCCGGTGGCACCCTTAAAGGGTTTAATGGATATTTTTTTCAAATATTTCTTCTAATAATATCAATTGACTGTATTCATACATGTTATTAAATGTTTTTGGTGCATAAACGTTAGTCCTTACAATTAATAGAGTTCAAATACACTAGCAAGAACTTGTGTTTATTTTTCCTTTTTTCATTTCACAATCAACTATTTTGCAAAAGGTAAATGTCTATAACCATTGTTATATTCTATGGAGGCATGTGAAGTACATGGTTCCAGACATAAAATATAGGTCCGATAACTAGAGCTAGAATTAACAACGGGGCGATAAAACATTACAAAAAAAATAGGAGGAATATTTTTCTTTCTCACAGCTAAAATCATGCTTTTAGTTCAATTGAATTTTCAACCATTCAAATTAAAAGCTTCGACGAAAGAGTGCAGTGCATCGGATTGGAAAGAAATATCAACATTTGAACTAATTTATCTCAACTTTTCTTCGAAAATCAATTGTAATATGTAGCTCTCACGGCATCGACAGTTTTGAATTCAGATGTAATACGGTTCAGCTTGTTAGCCAGAAACTCTGTTCTTTGTGACCAATGTAGTGCCTACTTCAATTCTTCACAAAGATTATGACATTATAAACTCTTAAAAGGATGTTTCTTATGTAAGAGCACCACTTTGTTTTAAAATGACTTTAAAATAAAGCATTCAAATTTTTTACGTATAGTTTGCTCAATTAATGACATTATTTATGGAATACATTTTAGTTTGACATTGGCCAAATGACGCCTCTGCAAATAAGGGCTCTTTCGACCGTGATCAATTCATTTTCTTCGTGCCACTTTGTTTTACCACAATTTTTCTATGGCGCATTTGCATCCGCTTTAATTTGATTGTCGCTTATGTCAACATGTCATACAGCTCGTGCAATCATACGAATTATAAAGGACGTAAGGAAAGGAAATTCGACACTAATAATGCCAAAATCTGGTGATGTCGATTGACTCCCTCTTTCCCCTGATTTGACCGCACCAGATTTTTTTTCTATGGGACTACTTAAAGGAACGACTACGCTAATAAGCCGACAACTTAAGCAAAAAACTCAATAGATTAAGTAAAACATTCGCGCAGAAGTTGAAGAAATCACCCCCGAAATGTGCTTAAAAGTAATTGAAAATGTGGTCGAAAGAGCAAGTATTTAAAGCCCGGCCATAGGTGGTCATTTGGTCGATGTTCTATTCCATAAATAATGCTGTTAATTGAATAAAAATTTAATTTTAAAAAATGCTTTTTTTTAGTTAATCCAAAATAAAATGGTGCCCTTACATGAACAACTTGCGGTAAAACAAAATGGAAATATCAATGCATTGTCTACTTTGACAAAAATCTTTCAAAATACTTGAAGAGTGGAATTAATTCTTCGTGTTTAGTTTAAAACTAGATTTCCAGTTGAGTTCATTTTCTGTTTTGTACTTAGCGCTATAAGGTCCATTTCAGTTTAGTTCATTTGAATAATCGGGGTTGTTTTTGAAGAAAAAGTTTTATAGTTTTAGGCAGATTTCAGCAATGTTTTCAAAACAAACGAAACAGCCTATCTCAGAGGAATGCATACATTTTTACATATGCTTACTCATGGAATGTGTGTGTGCATACTTTTTTACATATTACTCATTAAACTTCAAGCGACTATAAATGTCAATTGTTAGTTTTGAATTTTATATAATAGCGCTCGGGAAAATGTTAATTGTTTTGTTAGATTTCTAATTCCTTTTCGAAAAGCTGTTTTGTATGTTTTAAATCAAATCATTATTTCAATGAATTCAGTGTAAAAGTAGTTGAAATTTTTTGGATGTGTTGCCGTTGGAATTAGTTAAAAATTCCCATTGTTTTGACAGGTGTATGCCTCTTTCAAATCATATTACTCTGACTTTCTTCACGCAATTTGTTCACATTCGCATGTAGCACCAAAATATGATTAAAAGGTTTGGTTTATTGCTCGATATACGTCATTTTGTGAAGGCTAATTAATTAGATCGGCACATTTTAGAATCAGATTATTAAAACCAGGGCATTCATTTTGTGTTCATCAGATAACATTGTATTATAAGCAGGACATGTTAAAGCTGGTTCTGAATGTAATAAGTATGCCTACAAAGACAACCTCAAAATTCTTAAATCAAAGTCAAAGGAGACTTAAAATAAATTTTTTTACAAAAACAAACTGCTCTGTGATTTAACTAAATTTGGAGTGGTGTGGAAGTTTGGAGGGTGGGGTTCCAGCTTAATTGTTGACCTCATCATCTGATATTGGTTCAAAATTACGAGGTGTTGTTTTCACTTTTTTCAAATAGGGCATCTGGATTGATCCCGGACCGTCGCCAAAAGCCCGTTATGTTACTCCAGTGCGACGTAAATTCACCTACCTTAAATTAAATCACAGGACTTTAAAGTTTAGAGAAGGGGTTCATTGTTTTCATTCGGTTACGATTTATGTATTTAACTATCATGCATGCTAACACGTGGAGACTTTTAGATCAACAGATGCAACACATTTACAACAAATATGATACACGATGATCTTTGGTTGGATCGAGTTTTGAACTCGCAACTCGCCAGTTGTTAATCCGCGACTCTACCTACTGGGCTACTAGCCCTTGATCTACTGGATAAAACAATTCTGGAAATGAATCTATTGACCAAGATATTTAAAACTGGTAAGAAGTTATGTGGGGAAGAATGCAGGTTGAAAACGGATATATGCGTATAAACCTGTTTCAGCAAGGTGTGATATTAACTCTTTTGTGCCACGAGATATTTTCTACTATCATAGTACTTTTACCCTTCAACACATATTACTAAATAACCAAATATATTGGTTGATAGAATCGTAGGAAAGATTCATTTGGTCAAGAAGGGCATAACTGGTTAGAAATCATGAAAGATTGACTGTACGTGACAGATATATGCGTATCCTCAGAGAGTTATAGAACTAATCTCGAGCCGATTAAATGAGTTTAAAGGAACTTTTCATTATCATTGTACACAACCAAAAATAGCAACGCTGCATATTAAAGTACAGTACATTTTATGTTTGGACTAAACTGTTCTTTAATACTACGTACTGCTTTTAAATATCGGTGTCAAAGACCACGCTACGTCAGTGTTTTTGTCAGAACTCAATGGCTCAGTAGGTTTGCCCACTGCGATTACATCCTGAGAGTTGTAGGCGACGCAGGTTCGATTCCACCCCGGGGGGTACTTATCTTTTCTGTGTAAGTGTAATCCCATTCCGGCGAGTTGGCAGTTGAGTCACGTGGTTTTGAATCAATCTATTATTTAAATTAGGTGATAGATTGAAACATAAACAAAATACTTTCTCAACTGGCGTCCTTATCGCCTATTCTGGCTCTAAGTTTAACATGCAATTCCAAAAGCGACAGCAGTGACAACGAGGTTGGCGAGGTGAAAACCATCCACGGTAATCCCTATTCATGTTTCTGCCTACTGCAGTCAACGAGCTTTCACACCTTTTCAAAAATCGACCAACTCCAAAGTCAACTGCCTTCTCGTCAAAGCCGCGCTGTAAAACTTTCCTTGTGTGTGTCTACTTACTTGACGTTTTTGGCGCAGCTTGACCAAATATGGCCCTTGCGCCATAAAACCCAACCCATCCTCCTAACTCAAGAGGGCTTTTTGTGCTTTCTTTCAGACGCGCACGTAGCACCTAATATACAATCACCCATCACACTCTGTGGGCGTAGATGAAAAACGGATTCCTCGGCGAGGCATCGCTGCGTGCCTAATCGTGTTGTGAGCGGTCGATGTCAGATGGCCGATCACCAGAATAAAAGCAGCAGGGGGTCGTGCTGAAAAGAGAACGGCCCCGAGTGTCGCTGCGGCAAGCCCTCGCAGGGTCACGCCCTTGTTCCCCAGCCGATTCGAAATAAATTTCGGTGGTGACCCCCGTGTTAAGTGCCCCCTCCAGTGTGCACTCCCCCGTGAAACCGAGAGTCAGACCCCCTCAGACAGATGGGTGGTCCCGGTCGTTTTTTATTTTTGTTATTGATATTTTTAATCACATAATATGTGAAAGTACTCTGCATTGATGTAATTATTTGTACTTCTTCGGAAAAAAATTGTAGCGGAGATGTATGTTTTAATCATAGTTGTTAGCTGGACTAAACATAACAATGAATGGACAATGAAAATTGATTAGCTTTTACATTATAGAGGCTTCGTTAACCATTTCCATGATCTGGTATGGCATTTAATGGGTTGGTTTGGTTTGTTGCTCTACTGTCGTTTTTTCGTACACGATGGCTAATTAGACCCTAATTTAATTGGAGAGGGGGCAATAATTGCCGAATTACGAACGAAAATCGATTGATTTGTACATTATCAAGGCTTCGTTAGCAATAAAACAATTTCACTGTGGAATGTGAATCTAGCTTTGTGTGTATTTAATAATGCCACAAATTTGTCACTCAGCCTATTTAGAAATACAGCATTGCGATATTAGAATTATGTATAGATTTTTTATGTTGTTTTAAAATTAAATTTAGAAAATAGTTTACTTATGTATGTGGGATGAACTTCCAGATCATAGTGAACCCTTTCCGTTCACATTCATTGCCTTACCATGAAAGCCTCATCGAAAATCATTCTATTTCAGCTGTTTCATTCTTAGTCAATCGAGACGTTTTTTAGTACAAAATATCTCAAATCAAAAAGTAGTAAAAGGAGCAAACTTCCTATGAAGAGGATATGGAAATAGACAAACGGGTTGGTGTGTTGGGGAGCCGAGTGGGCGGTCAAACTTGAGGGCTGACGAAAATTTACAAACTTTATAATTTTTCAATAAACACTTCATGAAAACAGGATTTGCCGGTCTATCACTATTTCCATCCGGTACATCAAGTGAAAAATAATTTTTTCTGGAATGAAAATTCTGAATCTTTTTAATGAAAAATAATTTTTTCCTTAATTTAGGACACTATCACCTTCTGATAGATAAACCCCAAAATCTACAAAATCAATTCTTTCCATCACTAAAATATGGCCAATTCGGCCCATCTATCGATGCGGACCAACTTCTGTCGCAGGCAAAGGATTGTTACTACCCCCAAAACTCACAAACCTCATAATCTTTTTTTCAGTCAGAAAAGATGTTGAGGAAATGGATGATCGGAGCTTTTACAAGTTCTATCCTACTCATCGGGCTGAGATAGCCCTGCTGGAAGAGTAACGGATTAGCAACCAGAGGGTTACGAGTTCGAATCCAACCAAAGAACGTCGTGTTCAAAGGGTGCTGGTGCACATTAAATCTGTCGTGGCGTCAAATATGCTCACGTTGGCGTAGTGTGGAAGTTGGGAGAGTGGGGTGTCAGCTCAGGTGCGACCTCGTCATCTGACCGGGGTTCAATATTACGTAGTGTTGTCCTCGATCGTTTCCTTCGGGTTTGATCCCGGACCATCACCAATAACCCGTTGTGTTGCTCGCCCAGTGCGACGTTAATTAAAATATCTACCTACCTATCCGACTCATCCTACTAGCTCTATCCAGCTAAAATGGTTGGTTGTTCTTTTTGGATTTTATGGTGCAAGGGCCATATTTGGCCATGCTGCGCCAGACACAAGACAAACAAGCATCAAGTTATAAACACACACACAATGAAAGTTTTACTGACACAAAAGAGAGAAATACACCCAGGGAGGAATGCACCTGACAGGAATCGAACCTGCGCCGCCTACAACTCGAAGGTTGCTAGCGCAGTGGACATACCCACTGAGCCACGACTGCCCCTCTATCCAGTTAAAATGAAAACCGATAGAATATGAGCTTACAACTTAAAAAATGCATTATGGGAGGGATTTTCAGTGTAAGCAAAGGAACTAGACGGAAGACGAAGATTTTGCTTCCTGTCACCCAAAAAAGCTCTCGCATGACACATATCTGGTTTACCTTAAAATGGATTTGATATTTATTATTTGTTTCTCGCAGTTTTAGTGACATTTGGCGTTTAATCTAATTGGAGGTGACCAATTAACTATCATATCGTCGGATTACATGTGAAACACTGTCAAAAATTTCAAGAAATGAGTTTTTTAGCTTTTCTGGAGGGGAACTAAATCATTTTTTCTTTGCATGAAGGTCAGATTTCTTCTTGAGAAACACGCTTAATGAGTATAGCAGAGTGAGCAGAATTTTTCTCACTTCGTTTTCTCAGAGCTATCCTTTTTGACTTAGCCGTACTCCACTTGTAAGCAGAGACGGTATCGTTGAAATTTCTGTTGGCGACGTGCTGAAAATCGTATTCGATAACAAGCCAAGTGACGTACGTTCAGGGAGCACGTTCGCTACAAAAACACCACCGCCACCAGGCCCATTTAGCTTGTCAGAAAAATCCTCCCATAATCATCGCAATTATTATATATATTTAAAGTATTTTTTAATGCTAATTAAAATAATGATAAACAAAAAAAATAAGAAACAGCTCAATTGAAAATTGCTTAAATTTTGGAAGGCAGTCGTCCCTGGTAGTGAAAGGGGTAGGGAAAGTGCCACATGGCTACAGTTTCATTTTGACTGAACGTAAAGGGAGGAGAAAGATATAAATTAGCTCTTTAGTCACAGCAGTGGGGTCCGGAGGGAGGCAGATGTGAACCCACCCTAGGGGCGATCATTAATCCGTTACATAAAACTAGCTTTACAAAACCCCGACTTGTCAAGTGGGGGCGCCCCCACACTGGTTATAAAGTCACGAGGACTTCATTGAAGAAAGTTTCAACTGCGTACATCTGTGGTTTTGCTCATCTACCCCCTGAGCGTGTTTTTTAATCTGCGATTTTCAATGCTCCACTCAGACGTTAACAAAGTGGTATATCCACGCGTTGGGTTCATGAGGGGAGGATAACGAGTCTTTCACGATTGTACCAGATGGTATCACAAACTCTCTGCTAAAAAAGCGGAGTTTCAAATGTTCGGTACGTGTTTCTTTGTATCAATAATAGGAGATTAAATATTCTGACGCACAAGGCCTCAAATGCCGTTTGAATATTTTACCCCGTTGCAATTTTTTCACTGTTATTTTAAATTCGTGCGTTCCCCCTAGCAATGCAACCTAGTTTAGACCCTTTATGCAACTGTGCATTTTCGATATTATAAAATATTAATGAAAGTGGGTGGTGATGGGATTACGACAATGTTTTTAATTCAAGTTTATTTAAAAATTCAAATTCGATCACGCCATTTCAAACAAAATTAATTTTTATTTCGAAAAGTATCTTTTATCAATCGGCTAACAGAAAATTGCAATTGATAATACTAGCGTTTCTTTGTGGTGTACGTCATTTATAAATACATTTACTAAGTCATTTATAAATACCTTTTTTTTTAATTCAAAAGTGCTTTATGAATCATGCATTTCTTAGTCCAAGCAAATTACTACTTTCATGAGAATAAGGAAATTAATTTTTTAAAACTTTATCACAGCAATCAAGCAATACAGTATTTGGATTGAATTGATGATTTCTCTTAAAGTTCTAGACAATTTATAATACCCGGCGGAATCCGGGAAAAGCACGTAAATTCCGGACGTCTGGTATCTCAACTCTAAGGTCACTTTTACTACAATAATAGAACCTGAGAATAGAAATTTAATAGACCATGAGTCCTATAAAATAGGTGCAATTTATCTTATGAGAACAAGAGTACCTTCAAGCATTTGTATGGATTCGTAAGAGACTATTGAATCCATATTCTGTCATTCCATCCACCTAGGAGGGAATAATTTACTCTTGTTAGATAGATTTGAAATCAGTGTGAAATGCACCTTTCTTTAACTGCCGTCACGTTCCCATTTCGAATATCGCCGTTCTTTTCCGTCCAATTAATTTGTTTTTTATAAGGACTCGTAAAGAGCACAACTTAATTTTCGAGAAAAAGTAAATTGCTTCAATGGCTCTTTCAAATAATCGAAGTTACCATCTGTAAGTAATGGAAATAATACGTAATTTCAATTTTAAGATGGAGAAACATCTTTCCTACTTCCTAATACTGAGATAGTTTGAACTGTAAAAGGAAGGCAGAGACGGAAGAAAAGAATGTAGAACATTCTACATGACCCAGTATAAATGAGGACCAAACTTTGGCCACATACTTGAGGACTGTCAAAACAAGATTTCTAATTTTATACTATGATTTATTTTGTTCAATACAAGTCAATTAATTAAAAATTAAATTAAATGATAAGTAATAAAACATCAGTAAGTAATAAAAATATTATAGTTTCTAATAATTTATATTTCAAGACGGAGAAACATCTTTCTAGTTTTTAGTTCTAAGACAGTTCTGACTGTAAAAGGAAGGCAGGGACCAACAACATACATGGACTTAAAAAAAGTTCCATATGGATCGGTATATATGAGGACCAAACGGGGCAGCATACTTGTCACTGTCTGAGCAAGATTTATAATTTTGTATAGTTTATTTTATTAAATATATAAACCAATTAGATAAAAACTAAATGAAATGTACAATTGCAGTCGAAGCTCGTTTTAACGAATTCTGATTCCATGGGTTATTAGGATTTTACAAACTTTCGTCACGGCCCGTTTAAATAACTGAACAAATTTTAATTCCTTTTAACAAGGGTTACCAAACCTAAAAATGGAAGTTTTTGATGAATTCAATTATAATTCTTGACATTCCAGGGAAAGTCCGGACAAACAGAATTCAATTAATGGAGTATCAATAAAAAACATTTACATTGAAATGGGCACAGTATTGCAAATAAAGAATACCTCTTAACTATAAAAAATCTGACTAGACACAAACAATTCCGTAAACTGCCGTTAACAACTAACCCATTTTTTGGTCACAAGTGATTCAAGCAAACAACATTTGGATTAAATTATTTTTTCTGAAAAATTCGGACAATTTGCAATTTTTGCGGAATCCGGGCAACGCACGCAAACTCAATCTGGTAACCCAACTTTTTACGAACTTCCCATTTTTACGGACTTTTTCTCACTTTCTTGGGGATTGTAAAAAGTAGCATCGACCGTACTTTTTAATAATTATTAAATAAATCAAACATGAAAAATTGAAAATAAAAAATGCATGTAAATTTGAAACGATTAATTTTTTTCCAATGTAAATTTGCAGGCCAGTCCTTTCTTGAAGGAATTGTATTGAAACATCGGTACAGAAAACAGAATTCAAATCCAGACAGCTTGTTTCTCCATGTCGGCTTTTCAGTTTCAAGTCGTCTAGATTGACCGATGATTTCATGCTAGACCACAGGGATTGGATGAAGGTGAACGCGGGGGAGAAAGGAGTCCCGTACCACCTGTTTGGGAAACAAATACACGCGTTTGGCACGAGCCACAACAGCTGCCCGGGCGGAATCAGCCCCATTACCCCGCATAAACATGATCCCGCTCTAGGGTTAGTTTCATCAAAGTCAGCTTTGAAACTAAATATAAATCAAGCCAGCCTCAGGTTTCAGTCCCATGCAGCTGCATATATTCCACGTTAGTTGGTCTACCCAAAAACGTGGAATAAATTAAAACCCTACACTTTATATAAAAAGAATTAATTTCATTATACGTGCTACAAAGGACGAGTTTCGGTGCCTGTAAATGGATACTGAAATTGCAGTAAAACCATATTTAATTAGACACTTTCGGTTTTACTGATTTATTATGCACTAGCTGAATTACCCGGCGTTGCTCGGGTTGAAATGGTTAAATGTTGCTTGAAAAGTGAATTAGAATAATCACTCTTTTTTCACAGAAAAATGCAATCATTTAAGTTGTACGGAAAATACGTTTTAACTTTTTCATAGATTCTACAATATACTTCGGACGCAAATATATACATTTCCTATAATTCCTGAATATATTGCAATATGTAAAAGATTAAGACATAAAGACAAACAGAAACGAAATTCCGACGAAACAATGCAGAATTCTAAAAAACGAAAGATGCGCAAAGTGCAGTTTCAACTGCTTCTGTTTAAATACTCTCGCAATCAAGTCATGGCGCTCACTGGGTAATTGACCATTGGTAAGAACCTCCTCCTTGATCTCCGTCCAAGTGGGATTGCAGTTGAAGGTGATAAATAAGTCTGGTCTCCCGTACGTCCTCGCGTACGTCATAGCATCTTGCGTGTATTCGTGCATGTGTCTGGGACTGCCTGTAAATGTAGCTGGTAGTATGACTAAGGCACCGAGGTTTTCAACGTTCCCGTCATTTGCCACAGCATCTCTCAGGTGAATATATTCGTCAACTCTCAGTTTACGTTGATTTAGACGAATGTAAAGGAGACGCTCACTCTCGACTTTTGCGTACATGTCCACGATGAACTGATGAAACAATTGCCTGCAGTTCAATACGTGGTTCTGCTCAGTATCTCGAACCATTAATCTGTACGCATAGAAATCCATCACTGAAACTTTCTTGCTGGTTGTTTCACCTGTTCTTGGGTTGATCTGCCTCAGATTAAAATGATATCCATCTTCACCATGGGGGTTATCACTGGGTACTGCAGAGCATCATAAGATCGATGTGTTTCCGAAATGCGCTGCAATGATTCACCTCGTCGTTGAATAACGATATCCCGTTGATGAAACTCATCTCCTGATATAACCACCGCGACTTCATCTGCTTGAGGAGAGTTAAAGCGCCGCTCGTGTTCGCCTGCTGGTCTTCGGTCTGCTCTTATGACTACTATATATATTCATCTGTTGGCATACGTTCCAATGCTGTTTCAAACGCTTTAATAAGATTATTGTGCACATGAAACATCCTCTGTTAGTTTAACACAATCTGACGTCTTGTTCTCGAGGTGTAGGCGTACCTTTGATCAGTTTCCATTTGTTCGTTTTGAATAAAATATAGTTGTAGAAATTTTGGTGGTTGATCTGGCAGAGGAAGCAACGATCCCGTTCTATGGTAAATCTGGCCTTGCACCTTCAATGTCGACGGAAATCCGGGCTGTCCAACAACTGATGTGGCGCCGAATGATGTCATTTGGAAACATGAGTTGTATTTTCTGATGTTACTAAGAAAATGCTTCGACTCTGACGTATCTCCTGATGTGTAAGTCAAAAGTTCTTGTGGTGGTGGTTCTAGTTGGCAGAGTTTAACTTTTCCATTTTTACAACAAATACCAGTGGACTCTGATTTAAACTTTTTGGCTTGACAATAACTACAAACCATTTCCATTTTCCCGATGGTAACACTTGCATGCAGCGAGTAGTCTTTATGTGAATCGTAGTGGAATTCTTCCAATGCTAAGCTGAAATGGTGCGCAGTCCGTGATCGTTTGGCTCTATCTCTCTTATGCTGTAGTCGGGCCTCACGCTGATGTGCCGTCTCTGTTGCTCTAGATGTAGTAGCTCTATCTCTCTTATCCTGAAGTCGGGCCTCACGCTGCTGTGCCGTCTCTGTTGCTCTAGATGTAGTAGCTCTCTTTCATATCCTGTAGTCGGGCCTCACGCTGCTGTGCCGTCTCTGTTGCTCTAGATGTTGTAGTTCTCTCGCAATCGCGTCTTCTATTCCTCTCCTCGGAAGTTTCTCGACTACGCTCATCTTTCATCATCTTAGCCGTTGACTGCACTTGGCCGATCGCCTTCCGCTTCCTTGGATGCATTGTTACTGCAAAGAAATCTGTAAAAGAATACAAAGAAATGCTATTTCATAAAATAAGCAAAAGGCACACTCTCACTGAGCAATGAAATCTATTATAGAATACAATAAAAAGCTATTTCATAAAATAAGCAAAAGACACTCTCTCACTGAGCAATGAAATCTATTATAGAATACAATAAAAATAAAAAGCTAATATAAACTGAATGGTAAAACAAATTTAAAATTGCGAAGTACGTACATCAGTTTAGGAATATCAAATTTTTAACACAAATAAAAAAAAATATTAATGCCTTACTTAAAAGCTGTCAATCAAAATACTCAAACGCAGAATTCTAAATCATACTAAAAAATAAACTTTTATTCTGGTGTGAAAAAGCATTAATTCTGATCCCCCATTAAACTTATTTAAAAAATTAAGCAAAAGGCACACTCTCACTGAGCAATGAAATATATTATAGAATACAATAAAAACTAAAATTAACGAAAAAATGAATTTAAAATTATGTAGTACTTACATCAGTTTATCAGTTTAGAAATATAAAACCAAAATGTACGCTATCACTGTCGAATAAAGTAGGAAACACTTATACAATCAACTAAAAGAGCGAAATAAAACTGCCAGATTCACTGAAAGATGATAAACTGGAAGACTTACCGAGTTAGCTTCCTTTAAATACGACCAGCTAAGAATCGAGTGGGTGCTGGAATGTTCTCCACCATGAGTCCAAGGAAGTTGCCGTTTCCCCAACTTTCTAGAAAGTTCTACAAAGTTTTATAAAAAAAAAGTAAACATTAATTCTGGTGCTACCAGATACCGATTAGCAAAATTACGCTTTTATGATCAATGAGTTTTTCGTTTGTGCTTTTCTGAATAACGGTGCTTGGGTTAGAAATAAATGTAATCGGTGTAGACAAATTAAACTGAATAGATAAAAAAATTTCAAAAAGCAGAAGGTCGAATTTACAGAATTTTTCAGAAAGAAAATCACTGCTTTCAACGGAGGATTCACATGTATCTATTCCGGACATTTTATAATAAGTTACACGCCTTACCTAAGAGGCTTGTGAAACAGAATTCTACAAATCATTTTGTATTCAATAAATTATTTAAGGAAAGTTGGTCGAAATATACACCAACTTTCCTTGAAAATAATCCTTGAACTCCTGAAAACCTTTCCTTGAATTTCCTTGCCAAAAATAAATATTTTAAAATATTCTTTCTTCATCAATAAAATATCTATAATTTATTTACATCATGGGAAGAACTAAAAAGTCAGTTTAAACATAAATACTGTAATTTAATTTGTTTCGGAAAAAATTGTTTTTCGATCAACACTGGTAAAGCAACCATCGCTGCCTAAAGCAATCAATCTATGCTCAATGTTATTTCTATGGCGATTTCGAATAGTTTTTAGCCCCCTAGGGCCAATAGAACGGGGGTTAAGAGTTAGCCTATGCCGACCGCAGTGTTCTAAAGTATAAGTGTGCCAAAATTGGTGTGGATTGGTCAAACGGTGTAGATTTGTATTGAAAATATACATACACACATCCTATTTCATATACACTGCTGGCCACCGTAAATGCAACACCCTGAAGGAAGCATGCAAATAATATGAAATTTACAACATGCATTAGCGGAGGTGAGATATGCAAATGATTAGAATTTCAGCGCAGACGCACATCACGCGCGCCTGTGGCGCCACTTCAAAGCGCTATTTAAGGCTTGGAGATTTCGACGATTTCAAGTACGGCAATTGTGTTTTTCTTGTGGATTTTTCAAAAAAAAAAAAACGATCAATTATGCCTCGTAGAAAACAGCGATCATCTTTTGATCAAGTATCCGAGTTCGACAGAGGAAGGATAGTGGCCTACCGAGATTGTGGATTATCTTTCAGGGAAATCGGTAGTCGTGTTGGACGAAACCAAACAACTGTAATGCGGATATGTGATCGTTGGATGCAGGAGGGTACGACGGACCGACGTGTTCGATCGCATCCACCTCAGTGCACCACTTCACGTGATGACAGGCATATTGTGCGTATGGCAGTGACGGATCGCTCAGCCACATCACGAACCATAGCACAGCACATTCAGTCTGTACCGCATCATCCAGTGTCTGCGCGTACCATTCGACGCCGTTTACAGCAGAGTGGTCTGTCCGCAAGACGTCCATTGCTTCGTCTACCCTTGACGCAGAACCACAGACGTTTCCGCCGCCAATGGTGCGATGAAAGAGGGATGTGGACGGCAGAATGGAATGAAATTGTCTTTACTGACGAGTCATGCTTCTGTCTGCAACATCACGATGGTCGGATTCGAGTCTGGAGACACCGTGGAGAGAGGATGCTGAACAGCTGCGTTATGCACCGCCACACTGGTCCTGCACCGGGTATTATGGTATGGGGCGGTATTGGATATCACTCTCGCACTCCTCTAGTACGCATTGCCGGTACTTTAAACAGCCAGCGCTACATCTCCGAGGTGTTGGAGCCAGTTGTCCTTCCTTACCTTCAGGGCTTGCCCACAGCCATATTTCAACAGGATAATGCGCGACCACACGTGGCACGCATTGTCCAAGGGTTCTTCGTCAATCGCCAGATTGAATTGCTTCCCTGGCCAGCTCGCTCTCCGGATCTTTCGCCGATAGAAAACATGTGGTCCATGGTTGCTCAACGATTGACCCAGAATACATCCCCAGCTGCCACACCAGATCAACTTTGGCAACGTGTGGAAGCTGCTTGGTCTGCTGTACCCCAAGAACACATCCAAAGTCTCTTTGAATCAATGCCGAGGCGTGTGGCAGCGGTGATCTCCAACAATGGCGGCTACTCTGGCTACTGATTTTGGCAGGAACCACACTTCACAGAAGTCTATAAATTTAATCATTTGATACTTGGTCAACATGTTATCTACAAAATAAATTTTGTTGTGATATCTCTTGTCTTTCTTGGTGTTGCAATTTGGGTGGCCAGCAGTGTATATAGACTAGCATAATTACCCGGCATTACTCGGGTTGAATTGGTTAACTAACTTCCGCTTTCGTTAATATAAATTGTAATTCTTATTCATCACATGTAACAACTACCACACTCTAATAAAGGTACTCAAATGTATATAAATGTCATATTTAACATTGGTAAAGATGTAGAATCCGAGACATGTTTGTCGCCAAGCAATTTTTATCGCCAAATCAAGATGGCGTCCTAAGCCAGTATGTTCGTTAAAAAAAAAAACGTTGACTTTCCAACGCGAAACACCTTTTGCTTAGAGTTGCCATAAAGCTGGATCAAAACACCAAGGTTACCATGTTTGGCGATAAATCGCCACGGTCTCGGATTCGACAACTCCACTTTAACATTTTACATTTTTGTAGAATTTAAATTTTTAGTGTGACAGAAGTCTCTAGAGTATGCCAATGTTACCCAGAATGAATAGAATAGTTCAGCGTATGCATATAAATGCCTTGTATGTCATTTAAAAACAAAAGCGTTTCCCAAAATTATCATAAAATGATTAAAAATGTTTTTAAAACTAATTAAACCATTATTTACCTTCATTACAGTTATTGAACGAAAAACATCTAATTCAAAAACCTGAAATACATCTTAAAACAGATTTTAAAAAGCTTCGAACGAAAAATAATGAATGTATCTGTTGTTTCACTACAAAATAGATTCTTGGAATATAACGGACACGAATTTTAAGCAAACGATTAAAAAAGATCAAAGTTGCCATATTAGCTACCGGTCATATTTTAAAACGTTTCGTTCTGTATAGTTTTATTCTCTTTAGTCTGTCAAAAATATTCAGAATTTTTTATATTTTGTAAAGATAAAATACGGCTCGAAATAAATAAATTATTAGAATTTAAATTTCGTAAAAATATTTTTGGAAAATAATTGATATTTCAACAGCCCTGGTAAAACAATCCAAGTAATTGCAATGCTCAATATACCTCCCAGCTACTCCAAAACTACCAAATTATAGTTGATTTAAGTACAGTTACTCAGATGTTTTAACTTGAAACTTGCCTAAATATGTAAGCAAAGAAATTTCAAATAATTCATTCACTAAACTAAAATGTGATGTATCAAATATAAAACATTAAATTAAAATATGTTGAACAAATCTTATGTTATACTTATACAAACACACAGACACAAAATCCAACATAGAACAGGAAGACGGACAGACAGACTTACGCAACCAAGTTCAGTCACTAAATGAATGTAAGAACTCACAGTATGCAGTTTCATGAAAATATATTTAACCGTTTGGACGTAGCATGAGCACACACTACAAACATACAGACAGACACCAAACGCACGAGACGTATTTTTACACCAGAAGAGTCCAAAACGGATAGAAAACTGGAAATGGGTCGAAAATATTCAATGTACAAACAAGCACTCCATTCTTATTTATATAGATTGTTATTTTTTTTTTCATTTTCAAAATTATGAAAGCAGTTCAATCTATAGTTAATTAGCCATACAAAATAAGCCATAAATGAAAGAATTGCGAATCCTGACCTGTAATGGCCAACCTAGAATCAATGAGAAAATTTAATAGAATTTGACTGTGGATAATAGGTATTTAATAAACGTATTCATTAACACATTATTCATGAAAACTTTAGTTAAAACTAAGCTAACATTATTTCCTTGAGACAAACTGGACATTGGGTTAGCAAAAACCGAATATTAGGATAGCAAAAACAGGAGTATGTAATACTTTTGTATTCAGCAAGAGTAAAATTGATTAAAGTTTTATTACATAAATATATAGAGCTTACCGTTATTCTTCAGTGACAGAACCCGTACGAAAATTTAGGTAGACCTAGAGAGGACTACTTTACGATCGTACCATGAATATTTCTCCGGTGAAGTAATCTTATGTTAGCAAATTTCTGTCTTTCAATCCTATCATAAAACTTCTCCCACTCAACGACACAACTTATATCTTAAAACTTCCTCACACTCAACGACACAACTTATATATTAAAATTTACATAGGGCACTCATTGTCTCAACACTTAATCTGGATTTCTTCTTGACCGTATACTGTTCATAACAGAAAATATCTGTACTTTCTGGAAGACAAAGAATAAACTCTTCAACATTACAAAAGTCTTGGAAAGTCTAGGCATTTTAGAATGATTTCAAAACAAATTTGTACACATCTATCACATGCAGGAATGCTTTATAACGCGTCCACGACTCAGTGGTTATACAAATTACTAATATTCATGGGTGATATTGATATACGATTATATGATACGATTATAGATTATATGATATACGATTATGACTATATTAAAGTATATTTATAGTATTAGAGAAACGGGACAAATTTGACATTTGTATTAAAGCGACAGGACTGCCGGAAATAAGAAAAAAAAAACGGTACTGTCCCTTACGAAACAGTACGTATGGTCAGCCTATTTAAAGGAAGTTTTTAGTCATATTGAGAAATAGGTCGTTATATCTTAGAGCATGCCTACATTTTCTAAAGAGTCAGTACTACAGTTAAGAGGAAAGCAGCTTCGTATTTCATGCTATTTTAAGGAGGCTTCTCGCAGAATTATCTTAAGTGAGGTACTCTTACTCTTAGCAAAAGATATTTTTAATGGCCTGATCCATGTGTTGATTTTCCATTCTAAAGGTAGACTTGTCTTGGTTTCGCACTCTTCCTATTGGCAGCTAAAGTTCAAATTAAATCTACATGGGTTCTAAGAAGTTTCGATTATCATGTACGTCAAATATATCTTTCACTTTTTTCCCTGTGCTCTGACCTCAAAATTAAATAATGTACATGCTTTTGAAAAATTCCTTACTTCAAATTTCTCACGAATCTATTGAATTAATGCCCACTTTATATTAAGGTAAGAGGTTTAAAAAGTTTTGCCAAAAAACCCTGTTTGAATAATTAACTGGTCAATGTAATTTGTAATGAAATGTATAGAACTATATTTAGAAGGCCATCAGCATTTTTCTAACATCAGACTGAATACTGATATTTTTAATTCAACTTAATTATATTTAGCGAGAAAAGGATAAAAAAGTGAAGCGAACTACCAAATCATACGAACTTCTTGTTGCAGATAGGATTTGAGTTTGATGCTTGCAGTTTATTTGATGGGATGTAATTTAATGCATTTGTTTTGGATGATAGCAACTTTTTTTTGGCATGGAGGAAATTTCAGTGGTTCTATAATGTTTTTAGCATAGGTTAGGTCTAAATTTTCTTACTTATCAGGAAAAACAGAAGTGTTAAACAAACTTAATGTTTTTAAATTTTTGTTTCCAAAGTACATCAACGTTCTAATCAGATACATAACTGCTTATTCCTTTGTGTAGAAGCCAAGATCAACAAATTCTGCAACCTGAAAATAACAGGAACCAGCGGTTACATATCCTCCCCGGGATATCCTCGCTTCTATCCTAAAGTGTCCAACTGCACCTGGAATATAGAATCTTCCCTCAAACAAGAAATGAAGCTCACCATCTTGGATATGGATATGAGGCCAGGGATACAATCCAAAGGGAAAGAACTGTGTCCGGATGCACTTGTGGTGCTGGAGAACTCGCACAAGGCCCGCTATACGTGTGGGCAAGCCAGAGACGAAACTAGAAAGCCCATTCTGACGACAGGAGGACAAGTGCAGGTGGTTTTCAAGAGCAACGAATTTCTACCATCCAGAGGTTTTCTTTTGCATTTTCAATGTAAGTTTTTTTTTCAATGCTCTTTTCAAGTGAATCGCGTAGAATCAATATCTATTCCTTTCATATCAATCGGAATAATTTTTAGAATAGCTAGTTCAGTGGTTCTCGATCAGGATTTTGTATGAACCAAGAAATAATCGTATATAGTACTCATATGAGTCATCTATCGTTGCTGTAACGTTATTTTGTATTTTTAAAGTTACCTTGACTAGTTACTTGGTATTAATGAAATTTGTTGTGCTAGAGAGGAAATTAAACCTCTAAATCAGCGACTTTCAAGTGAAACATTTCAAGACAAAATTTTCAAGATATGGAATTTTTAGCTTTTCTAGATCAGAATGTGATGTTCGTTAGACTGGTGAAGTTCACTAAGTCATTTTTTCATGCATGAACGTTAGATTTTTTTTTAGAAACGTCATGAAATTGTTGCCGAGACAGTGCAAAGATTGAGAACCATAGATTTAGTTAATCTGGAATTCTACTGATTTGTTTAGTATGGTATAATTTATACACCTAATTATTAATCCAAAATATTAAAACCACTAAAAGGAAGCAAAATACAGTGAACTAAGTAATAAAGTGTGATGCTTTTTTTTCATTAAAATGGTAAGTGGTTACAAAATTTAATGTCACATCATTTCCAATGCAATTTGTTTTATGAAAATGGACGTACGAGCGCGCGACTAGTTTTTTCACGACCGAATAAAAATATCTCCGGTAATATTTTAGATTTTTTGACCATTGAATATAGGGATTATCTTTAAAATATATCCCCTCTGATCACATGTGTTCTAAATTTTAAAAACCAATGTGTACGCAATACTCTGAGTCAAGGCCACTGATATACAACCAGCTAATAAATTAAGATAAGACGCATTTGTTTATTCAGTTCTTGAGATCGTACTTTAGTGTGACTCTTGAATTAGATTTCATTTTAGTTATTTTACGGTAGTTTTAGGGTAATAAATAAAAAATAGCAGTAAAAATATTGATAAATGCAAGAACATTGAGGAATAAAGAGCATCGAATAAAACTATTGAAGTTAATTGCACACGTTGGTTCATGTCTTCAGTTATTGATTAGGGGTTTATTGTCTTTCAGTCAATGGATGCCGCAAATTGCCACCTCCGCGATTAGGCTACCTAGTGTATAGTAACAACCGCTCCGCTCTATACATGTGCTGCAAAGGACACGTCTTCAACGATTCGCTGTCCAATTCATTACTCTTGCATTGTGTGGACGGTACTTACTGGAACACCACTGTCTCCCCTTGCATAAGTAAGTCGTAGTTTCTCCCATCTCGATCAAACAGAACACAAAAATAAATTATTTCAGATAAGGAGATAAAGAAATGTAATTTATTAGATTTCAAATGGGTATGGAATTTTGAAGGAAAATGGTTAAAAATTCTAAAAATGATTTTAATTCTCTAATTGAATTGTTCAAGTTCCAAAGAAGCATTGAAGTAAGCAAACAAATCATGTTCGCTGTATGAGAGGGATTTTCAGTTCGAACAAAAACTACCAGTAGACGAGGATTTTACGTCCCGTTATTCAGTATAAAAAACGTACAGAAAGCACGTTCTGCCGTTTATTTGGCTTTACAGGAAAAGCTTCTCATGTGAGGGATTTTCAATGTAAGAAACAAAACTTATTGAAAGTTAAGATTTTACTTCTGCTATCCAAATGCTCTCACATGGTACAAGTTGGGTTTACCTTAAAATGTAATTTGGCGTTTAGTCTAATTGTCGTTGACCAATCAACTATCATATATGATGATGATTGATGGTTGATTTTGGGGTTTTATGGTGCAAGGGCCATATTTGGCCATGCTGCGCCAGACACAATACAATATAGAGTAATTGACACATGCAATATCAAGTAACGGACACATACAGTGAAAGCTTTACTGACACAGAAGAGAGAAATACACCCAGGGAGGATGCACCTGGCAGGAATCGAACCTGCGCCGCCTACAACTGGAAGGTTGCTAGAGCAGTGGGCATACCCACTGAGCCACGACGGCACCCTATCATATATGAATTCATAATTCCTTCGGAATTTTTACTGTCGAAGTGCCGAAATCTTATTAAAAAAAAAACAAGCCAAGTGATGTCACGTTTGAAATGCGTACAGGAAACACGTTCCACCACAAAAAAATTACCGCCGCCTACATTTAGCTTCACAGAAAAAGCCTCTCCATATAGCAAACTTCTATGATAATAATCTATGATAGCAAAATCTCAAACTTTTATTTTTGAGCCATAGATTAAGATTTAATCAGCCCTCGTGTGGTCAAAATAGGGTCTAGGGCGACAAATCAACCACAACCTGAGCTATCGGAAAATTAATTTGATGTTCAAGTGTAATAATAACATCAGAATTCAGTTGCATTTAGGTTGAAAATAGAAACTTGTGCATGTGGGTTGCCCATGCTCATCATATAAATCTACAATGAACTTTATTTTATTAAACATCTGGTACGGTCGAGATACAGAACAGTGCATCACAGCACAGCCCTCAGTACATTTCTTTCTCCTATTAGATACTGACCCTATTCTATGAAGTGAGGATGGGCGCACAGTATTTAGATTCATATATACGATATTATTCAGTTAATCTACTTAATTAAAAACTTAACGAAACATGCCAATACAAATATGCAAGGTAAACCATTAAAACAGATATACAGGGTGTCCCATAAATTCCGAAATAGTTTAAAAATTCATAAAAATTGAAGGAATTGATATATTTGAATGCGGTTTGCGATAACGTTATTCTCATGAAAGGGGATTTTTTTTGGTAGAGGAAAAAAAATTAGTTCTATCTTTTGTCAATAGAGGGCGCTGCACGCAACCAATTACAGGAAATATGCAAATCAGAGTCCTACAAAATGCTGGGTGTATGATTTAAAGCTCATTTCTGATTTTTCCTGTGATTGATACGTATTCCTGTGATTTCATTGTGATATTGACATTGGTGGATAAAGCACTATTGGTTAAGTTGTTTTACCTCAATTTAATCGAACAAGTAGTACTCAGTGCTGTGATGTGCTTGTAAACGTTTGCCTGCTTGGAAATAAACGTCGTTTTCCACGGAATTCTGTGATTGGTTGCGTGCAGCGCCCTCTATTGGCAAAAGATTGAAGTATTTTTTTCAGTACCAAAAAAAATCCCCTTTCATGAGAATAACGTTATCGCAAACCGCATTCAAATATACCAATTCCTTCAATTTTTATGAATTTTTAAACTATTTCGGAATTTATGGGACATCCTGTAGAACATGCATGAAAAATTTATATTAAATGTAGACCCCCTAATTTATATTACCTAATTATAACTGTAGACGAATACAATATATTTTAAACAATTGCACAGTAATATTTTTCATTTAGCTGAAATACAGGGTTATAAATTATTCATCGGGTTTCAAAACACTGTATTTCGCACAACAATGAGTACTGCATGAAAAGAACTAGAAATTCTCGAACTTTATTCATAACATATAAAGCACACATCGAGCATTCATACAAATGTTCGATGTGTGCTCTTCTCGTTACACGATACTTCCAAGTCATGTTCGGCCTGATGTGTGTGTGAATCAATTGTAGTAATACTACTTTTGTTTAAAGTTTGTTTCATTTATTATATTGCAACGTGCGAATACACTTGGAAAATATTAACTAAATGTACAAAAAAGTAATTACTTATAATCAAAACTGATTTTGAAATAAGAAAAGTGCATTTTAAAGCATCTGCCGAAAACAGAAAATCTCAGTGATTCCCTTGTACTTAAATTTCATTTTACTACATATTTGTTTATTCGGTTGCAGCTATTGAAGAAGCGATCCGTCTAAGAAGCAACAGTTCACATGATCTTGAAGGTATTCACGATGCTGATGTTGTCGAAGTGTATCTTAAAAAACACAAATACGTGGAAGGTAAATATAGCATATTTTTAAGGTACATAAAATGCTCACAACTGTTTTTATGTGAAAGATTAGATTTTATTAATCCTTGAACATTTTTAATGAATTCTTTTACAATTTTTGGAGGATTTTTGTTATGTAGGGATCAAGGCGTTCGTGCTCTAGGAATGACAATACTTTACCCCTGGGAGACATCCCTCTAATAAAGCGTACCTTAAAATTATTTACTTTTTGCTATGCATTAAACCTCTTACTGTTGATTCCCGGCAATACATTCTACCATTCTTCAGACCGTTTATCACTGAAAACACCATTCCAACAAAGCCGAAGTGCCTTTTAAAACTAAGGCAAGAAATGACTGTAACACATGACTGAAACACACACACACACATAAATGTCCCTATCCCTGAAATGACTGGAGTTCTATTTTGTATTTCTCTTTAAAGATACAATCACTTCAAATAATTCATTAATTTTTTTAGATATTTCAATTTCGGGTTAAGTAATATTCAAATTAACATCACCCACCCGTGTCTAAGCTCTGTAGCAGTTTCGATAGGTGTGGAAGGTTCTGCTGATAAAAAATAAATTTGTAAAAACTTTTCTTGTGTATGTCCATTTACTTGACGATATTTAGCGCAACTTGGCCAATTATGGCCCTTGCGCTTCATAAAACCCAACCAACCAAAAATAAATTTCGAAGTACTTCCAAAGGTTGAGTTGACAGAACTGGATTAAACATAGACAGGTTCGTAGCTTTACTGTACTGCATATCTTTACGTTGAACTACGATTATATGGGTGGTGCGAGAAATGAAATGAGGTTGTATATGCTATCATTTATCGGGCTACAAATCACGGCATTCTACAGATTGAATGGAATCATACACAGCTGGCTTAGAGCGGTGATATGAGATATACCAAGTGCATTATGCTCGCGTTGAAGGCGTAATTGTCATCCAGCTGACAATGCAGCTGACTCACTATGGTGTCGATATCAACGGGCACATTGATTACTTGTCTTGTAAGTCTGTCTCCTGTCAAATCAGCCACTCTTTGAGGGGATTTAGTCTGGGAGCCTAGCGAAATGTGTCGCTAGTGCGCCTGTAGTAAGACTCGTACTCGGTGCATCTGATATACTCGGTCGTCACCCTATTGCTCAGATCGACTCGGATCAAGCCTCGGGTTGGTTTCTGTTGCATCCACGTCCATAAGCTCGTGCTGTATGGTGATTTCGGGTGCACGAGAAGTCGATGGTTACCGCTCCGCATAGACGCATGAGTCTATTTTGCAGACCATCGCGCCTATTTCTCCCGGGCACGCAGCTTACGCTTTCGCTCAGCCGGTGTCTCAACCAAATCCCAGAGGCCTCAGCTTTTGCTCTCTAAGTGCAGCTGGTTGATCATGATAGTAATTTGTGTCATGTTTCAGGGGCATCTTTGAAATTTTTAAGGTGATCTCCTTTCGGGCCCTCTACCACGGTTTAAATTTAGGTCTTCCCACCGACATCTACGCGTCCGATAGAGGTTCTCTAGCTAAGAACTGAGGCTCTGACGCCAACGCTGTTTCAAACGTGACGTCTAAAAAAGACGCTCGGTAACTCGATAGCAAGCCAAATGTGGGACTTTCACGTTGCCAGCTCACTTAGGCTCAACCGACAGCAGCCGTTCATATTTAGTTTGATACGTTGTCCTTTTCTTCTATCCAACGGAATATGCATTATCTCTGTCATTTCATTTACGAGCAGTAGAGGCAAAAAAGTGTTGAATTTTTTTCGTGACGCTCAATTCCCAAATTACTCCTCCATCATAAAGGAAAAAACGTAATTCTACGTCAAAATGAAATCTCTCGGGGAAGTAGTTGCCGATGCATTGTAAGAAACGCAGCCTTAGTGCTTTTCTTCTGACCGAGACAAATTGACCAACTAGCCGGGACACGGGACGTATGGCAGGCCTATTGGCATTTATAATGCCAAGAAAAATTTTAAGTGTTTGAGAATTTAATAATTGTTGATTTGTATAAAAATATGTGAATTATTTTCATTCGATTTGTGTTTAGAAGAAAAGTAAATTCATTTCTTTTTAACTTTCTTTAGAAATTCTTATTCCGGCGGCATGCGTTGTGGGGCTGGTATTTGGAAATGTTGCTATTATATTACTTATCCAGAAGATAAGGAAGTAAGTGCAACCTCATCAATTTTTAGTTTGGCTATTTCAATATATTTTTAAGCTGGAACTAATGATATAAAATTTTAGATTTCGTGTCAAAAAACGACTAAATTTCGAATTACAAGTAGACGCGTTAGAGGCTTGAGAAAGTGGGCACCATAGTTCACAATTCCTCTGTTACGTTACAAGACTTTGTTTACCTGGAGACGTAGGGCCTTCGGCCCAGATGCTTCACAAAAACCCCACCCTCTTCGCTGGGCACCATGGTATTGATATGATAATTTTTTGGGGGTTGAATCTTACCCCAAAACTTCAAAATCGATCTCCGGATTTAATATTCCCTCACCAGTTTAGGACTAAAATATGGGTGGGTTATGAATTTTCTTATAAAATTCGAATTTTAGTTTGTCCATGTGTTATATGCAAAATTTATCGAAATTGATTGGAACCAAATCGATTTTAATTGATAATTTCAACTATAGAACATGCAAATTATTTCCTCAAGTATGGAAACATGCAATTTACTATTGATTTCTGCATAAGCAATTTCCATACCCCTTCATCAATCCGTATTAAAAATTATAAGTGGAAAGCATAATGGAATAACTTAAAATATGATAATAATGGTGGACGCTAAACTTATATGGTTCTGCTACAAAAATATCGCAATTTAATTTTTTTTATTGCTTTGGTGGTGATTGAAGCCCATCGGTTACCTTTCAAGATGCGCCACTAACTACAAACTTACTAAACAAATGTTGACAATACACAAGATACAATTTGACTCCATAAATTAAAAATATTTTAAAGCAACATTTTTCTCCATCAGATAAAGTTTAGGATGAGACAATAAAAATAATTTTGGTGTAAAAAATATTAAATTATTCTTTGAATTAAAACTAAATACTAGTAATGAAGACTATTGATAGATAACTCAAACAAAATGTCTCCACAGAATATAAATATTATCTAGAATTAAACTAAGCAAAAAAATCTTGACAAATTTATTCGAAATCCACAACATATAAAATCTACGTTTCTTTTCTCTTTTTGATAAAGGATATTCAGAACAAATTATACAAAAACCAATCCATCATAAAATATGTAAATTTTCATGCAGTAAAACCGAAAATTGAGTATGCTGTTTGGCAGACTTGCTTACAAAAGTTAGTCTGCAGTACTTTCCAAAGAGAAATAAGATACAAGACAGATTAATATTTTTCCTTTACGGCTGGGGGCCGCGATAGCCCGGTTGGAAGAGTAGCTGATTAGCAACCGGAGTCGATCAATCCAAAGTCCGTCGTATACATGGAGTGGAATACATGGAGGCTGTGTTTGTTAATGTCCGTCGTATACATGGAGTGGAATACATGGAGGCTGTGTTTGTTAATGTCCGTCGTATACATGGAGGCTGGTGTTTGTTAAATCTGTCGTGAACTCAAATGTTATCACGTTGTAAGTTTGGAGTGGGGTGCCAGCTTAGATGTTGACTTCGTCATCTGACCATGATTCAAAATTACAGTGTCCACGGATCTTTCGTTTTGGGATTGATCCCGGACCGTCGCCAATAGCCCGTTGTTTGTTACTCGAGTGCGATGTTAATTCAACTACCTACCTTTTTAGCTCAAGCTACTGCAAATTTCTTTATGAATACAGCAGATACTAGCACTTCGTTTTTCCGCAGACAAATTACTTGATAGCGCATCTTTTTTCAGTTGAACTCATTTGCCTAAGGGACTGCATGTTTAGAATTTTTGAGCACTTTCTGGAAACTAAATATGAATGAAATTTTCAAATAAAGATTTTCAACTATCAAAAGGGGGTCAACTGTGCTGAAACACCATCTGTATCAGTAATTTATTATCAAATGATTGTTTCTATACTCGACAATATTTATATTTACACCACAATGAATATCATTTTTCTCATTGAAAAATGTGTTTTTTTATATTCACAGAAGAGCTTATCCAGTACCACTATAAGATGTTTCAAACATTTACTGTTTAAAAATTAAAAAAAAAAACACTCACTCACAGTGAAAGAATCAACTTTAGGTCTTACTTCCAGCAGTTCCTAGTAATTTTATAAATACGCCCAAAAATACATATTTTTTGTTTTCAGAAAAAGGAAAGCCAGTGCCTCAAATCATAATGGGCGATCCACTTCCACTCAGTTATCGAATCGTACGAAAGTGCCTCAAACTCTTCGCGTACCAATCCCCGTGCCTATTGAATCAACGATTCCACCCGTTTCTTCTATACCAGTGCACCGTCCAGCACCAGTACCACCACCTCTTCCAGTCGCCAGACAAGCTCCAAGAGTCCTGATGACAGATTTATAATGAAAATCATCCGTATGTAAATAATTCAGACAATCCGTTTTTAGTTGCAGAAAATGACGGTAGTAATCGACGATGAGTTGCAGTGGCATGGATGCTGCTTAACTTTTAAAAGTTTAATTTCTGTTTTGTTATTCTTGAGCATAAATGATATGTGTAGACCAATCGTAAGCCGTCATTACATCCACAGGGATTCGTTGAGAACTACGAAAACAAATGTTCTTTTGTTTCATCCATTTCGGTTTTTGAATAACTTCTAACGCTTGATCTGGCCGTAATGATCGCTTGAAGGATTCTAGCGTATCCATTAACACGCGAGATTAAACTCTCACAGCAATCGATAAGGCTAGGATTTTGTTGACTTTAATTGCTACAAAATGCCATTTGACTTTTAAAAACTAAATTTCCTCAAAAGAACAAAAAGTGACCTAAAAACTGCATCTTCGTGACAAAAAGAATCATACAAAATATATCTTTAAAATAAATTTAGTTTTTATGCCAACTCAGTCTATTTTTACTGAAAAATAGGCTCCAGAAAAGAAAAAATACTAATACCACTTACATTTTCTGATAGCTCCCATGTTAAATTGAGTTTGAATTTTACTGATATTTAATTAAATATTTTTAATTTGCCATATTTGTATTATATCAGTCTAGAATTACAAAAAAAATCACGTGCACATTTAAACAAAATAAAAAATAATTTTAATAAAAAAATGATTTTCTATGGCCCTGTGCTTGTAAACAAAAAGCTTCATCTCACTTCTAAAACCACGATTAAAATAAACTTCGTCGTTTTGTTCAATTTTCTGAGATTTTAAAGGGAGCTTTTCCCTGACGGGTGAAAATGGGGTTTTAGAGAAATTCATTAAAAATGCTGTTTCCCCAAGAGAAAATCAAAACATGCAATAATTCAAATAGAATGGAAATGATTTAAAATAACCGAAACACCTAAAAACTATGAAAAAGCTCTATCAAAAACCTTTAAATCAAGTATTTTGTGATGAAACAAATCTATATTCACTGGAATAACGCTTGCCTTCCTGCAAAAATGATGCAAAATCATCAAAATCCTAGCCAGTTTGTGGTACAGCGGCATTTACTATATTCTATGCAATCAAAGCTGTTGGTATTCTGACTATCTCAGCTACATTTTCTGTAACTTGAGAAATCACATTACTACAACTAAGCAAAATCTAATCTTTTTAAATACATTTACTCTACATAGCAATACTTTTAATTAGCTTTGAAAATTGGCCAAATAGATTTGTTCTAAAATCTAGATATTTTGCATTAACCGGCTTATGAATTTTTTTTACTGTTTTTATGCTTTACTGTATTAAAAGCATAATTCAAAACGTCAGTATTTAAAAATTCATCGTTCATAGTGCATGTTTTTCCATTTTGTGTGTTTCTTCAGTTTTAAAAATTGAATAACAATATACTCACGAAACATCCTTTAATGAGATACATGAATATTATGCAAGATAGAAGATGTTTTTAGAGTAGTTGCATTAATCTGTCTTTCAAAGATGAGTTTTATCATCACCTGTCTGAATGTTTCAGTCTCAACAGTTGTCTAAATTTGAGAATTTCGTCGATCACTTTCTACAGTTGGATCATAATCGAATAGATCGTTTTGTAAAAAAAATATTTCAAAAAATAAATTATGCAAATAACTAAATACATTTTCTTCCATCCAATGATAAGAGATAATAAAGGTAAAATGTGTTCAGTAACTTTTAACATGAACTTTACATTAACAATTTCTACTTTTATACGAAAAATATTTTGGTACTTTGTAATATTTCTTACTTTTGTAAACAGTTATTTGAAACATTGATTATTTTATACACTGATATTTTCTAAAAGGTTTAAAAACTTTGAAACCATGAAAAGGTGATAATTTTAAACCCAAAACAGAATGCAAGCATCTTAAAATAATCCAATGTATCCAGAATCCCTGAAGTAGATATTTCCTTCTTGAACTGACACAGCATGTGCTAATACTTATATTACTTAGAATTTACTTTCATATTTGTTAACTTCTACTTTCCATTCTAGTCATAATACATAAAAAATTTAAGTTCATTATTCATCATGTAGGTTGAAATTGGTAACGAATTCTTCATTCATTATCAATTTTTAACTTTTTTGGACTTACTCATCTTTTGAATTAAAAATCACACAAAATTTCCATGTACAGCAGTGATATTTCAATTGAATAGGTGTAAAATATTTATTCATAAGTTTAATGCAGAGTAAACTTGTACATACTGTTGATATTTTAAGATACACAGCAATGAAGTGATTATAGCTGTATAGTTCACTTTTTTAAAAGTATTTCTACATATTGTGATATATAAATCATCTGATGTATGTAAAAAGTGAATCTACTCATTTTGTACATTTTTCATACGTACTTTACACTTTTACATTCTTTTTGCAGTATATTTTGTGAATAAAAAAATGCTAAATGAAAACTTGTATATTTTGTTTCGAAGTGGGTGACCTATAAAGCGTTCTCTTAAGGCAGATGACTCGGAGCGAGTCCACTTCTAGAAGGGTTTACTAATATAATAACACCAGGGAAAAACTAAAATACGAAAAGAAAACTAAAATACGTATGGCAATCGCCATGGATGATTTTTTAGCCAACTCTTAATCACCATACCTGCCAACTTGAAAAGAAAAATATCCGGAAGATTTTTACGACATAAAATGAACGCGCAACTATCAGAAAATTGCCTGTATATAATTAAAAGCGCCAAATTGGACTTTAAAAAAAGCAATTAAAAACGGAATAAGTAACCTTGTTCTTACTATGCTTGGCGGCAGTTCGAACTCGGCGAAACCAATTTTATACCAAGTGTATACAAATAATCAAACGGGTTTTTTGTTTTAGAAATATATTTGTAGATTCTTTTTAAATTATTGTCTCCCCCATTTTCTTTTACAATCTAGAAACCACCGATTCCTACGTTTTGTTTCATGGTTTCATTGGCTAGACATCGAAATTTCGAAACTAGCGTCACTTTTCTCAGAAAAGAAAGATCGGTAAATACTTTTTCCGTTCGGTGGACTTTCCAAAAGTTGGCAGGTATACAATACAGTTTTCTTCACGGATTGCCGCCAAATGCCGAACTTGGCGTCATTCGAAAATTTCTCACATTGAAAAAAATTCCGGAAGATATTTTTTCCGTCCGGAGGACCAGAAAAAAGCGGTTTTCAAGAAAAGTCAGCAGAAATGAATCACGGTTTTCAACACCAAACGATACTTAGAATCGAAATCCGCTCGAAAGACGGAAATTGTATAAATGTATCGTTTACGACTTGACGTTTTAACCTGTCACCTAATTTAACGAATTGACTCATTAAAACCACGGGACTCGCATACCAATCTACCAGAGCCAGACAACAATTAAAATTTGATCGTTGACAGAACAGAAATCCAAACATACAAGGTACAAAAAGAGAACCAAGACTAAAATAATTCAACACATTTTTAAGACAAGAGGTATATTCAAGTTTGATTTTGTAGTTTTATTTTTCATAGTACTAGGTTAAAAAATATTTTACAAGTCACTTGACATTCTACTCATAGGGAGATCTAAAGCAAAAATTATTGCTGTCTGCACTGAGTGCTTCAGACTAATCGTAAACAGGCAAACCCTGAGTAAAATGAACACATTTCTGGGCAAAATGTGATATTCTGAAAAATAATTCACTTCGTAACACTTCTTTCCATATAGAATTATACTCTTTGTTGGCATCCCATTATGGATATTGAATGATAAATAGAAAAATATCTAACACCAAGATCTTATGGACTATTAAAATGAATTCAAAATCAATTGGCATTATACAAAACATGACTATTTAAAAGCATTTCAATTTCAAAAGCGAACTTAGGAAATTTTTAAACACAAGCTAAGATTTGTGAAGGCTGTAAAATTGAACAAATACTCTTTAAAAGCAGTATTTTAAAACCTACAACTTTCTTTCAATGCTATGGTTTATAATAAAAAAATATAAATTAAATGTTCTTAATTATATCAAATGAACATCGATTGAAATGCTCTATTAACATTAATTCAACTTAACTTAGTTGAATTTGTAATTTCAAACTAAGTTAATTTGTTTTCAAATCATCAAAGGCAAGAGTAATGCAAAAGAGAGAAAGCACTCATTACTTCTTCCTTATAAAATAATTTTTAGATTAGCAAATGGTCAATTTAATTTTTCTTTAAATGTTATCAATTATAAAATTGATTTAAAAAATTAAATCATTCAAAAGTATTCCACTAAATAAATTAGCACATAACCAGTAGCATAGCCAAGAATTCATTTCAGAGGCCCAAAGTTAGATACAAGATTAAATTATAATCTTATTGCAATCTTAGAATAGAATCTTATAAAAAGTTTATTCCTTATATTTGGCTTAAAGTAAGGGACTATTAAAAGCAGTGGCGGATTCGATAGACTGAATACAGAAATCACTAACGGTTGCATCTGTTTATAATTACAATAAAATTAGATTAAACTTTCAAATCTTGTTTCTTAAAATCACCTTTGAAGTGTTGATGCAATATTTAGGTATGGTGTATTAGGGAGTTAATCTTACTTTCAATTTCACGATGAATGATTAATTTAGTAAAGTGTCAATTTAAGAATTGTAATTTTGTTAAAGATTGTAATGCGAAGAATATGAGCTTCCGTTTGGCTAAGCTATTGCATGTAACCTAACATTTATATCCATTGAAAGAAAGCATTCAAAATTCCACAAGCAGGAAGCCACATTTGAGACATTCAAACACAACTTTTTCAACCCACATAAAATAAAATCGACCAATGCAAGATCGTACAATCATAATAAAATGTCACAATCATTTTTACCGTAGTTTAAAATATTGTTCTTCACGAGCTCATCACAAATAACTTTATCACAATGACCATTAGTTCTTCGATGGTTTTTTAACAAGCATGCACTCTAAAATTATTTAAGAGTATAGTAATATTATTTCTAGTGATAACATGACAAATTTTCTTTGTAGCTCACCAGAATAAATATCTGCAATGGGCGAATTCTCATAAATCTAGGCATTGAGAATAACTATTTATATCATGCAAAAAGTAGAAATGCTGACATTCACTATAAGAATTGATCATAGAATCTTGAATTATATGAAACACTTCTAAGAAAAGTATTATTTCGTAAGTGAATATGGTACACTTGATTTTCAATTCTTTAGGGAAAACACAATTAAAACATACTTTTTATCCCTTTAAGGAAACCTCCCCAAAAGACTATTGAATTGCATTCAAAATGAAATTTACATAAATTTGGAAAACACATCAGCTAACAATTTCTGTGAAAGTCACAAAGCACACGTTAAAAGTACCATCTAGGACCTCACGTTTAAAAACCTCAATGAACCATTATGCCACACATAAATATAAGTATCCCTCTCTACAATGTAATAATTATTTCAAATGAACAATTTAAAATTAACATCCAACATTCTTTATATTAAAAGTAATAAAACCAGGTTTTCGTGCATATTGGCCAACAAATTTGTTTGACCTACCTGGGCTATTATGCATTACCTGGAAAACAAAAAAGCAAGAGCAATTGAAAAACCTATCTTGCATTCTTAAATTTATAAACCAAAGCTAATAGTTTTACCCCTGAACACTACCAGCTCACTCTAAAATAATGTTTTTATTAAAAAGTATATCTATATCATGCATAAAAAAGATGGAATGTTAATTAAGATACTAAATACAGCAATCAGCTATTAAGTTATAAGATTAGTTAGACTTCTAATTAAAAGCAATTATGAGCAGATATCCTACCAACAGGCAGCAAGCTCTTTAAAATTAGACACGAGGCAGGCATAGTTAATAGCTAAACTAATTAATAGCTATTTTATATACCCAATTAGAAATTCCTTGATTTAGAATCAAAATGTTTCGCTGAGCTTGATATATGAGCATGAAAATTATGTAAACAATGCTACATAAGTATCAATTAAATCATTGCACATTCTCAATTTGGAGAGCACTGAAATATTGTCTCAAAGATCCAATGATTATTCAGAATCCAATCCATCCAATGATTATTCGGAAAATATCTTTGGTGGTAAAAATTAGAACATGGATGAAACATTCAATAGAGTAATTTTATCCAAAATTGGAAGAGTGCAGTGGTCAGTAAGTATTCATATAGCTCATGCAGCTGTATAATTTTTGTCATATTTCCCATAACTGAGATTATTACAAGTTTAATTCATAGCAGGACAATTTGAAAATCTCAATAGTTTGGAAATTATAGCAACACAGAAAATGAAATTTAATAATGTAGAATTAAAATAACTGCCAAAATGGCTACATATTAATATACCAGCTAAACAAGGAATGGCAATTCCCATAAAATAATAGTTTGTTAGACAAAAAAATAGTTTCTTTTATAATTATTAAATGGATTCATTTTGAATGTTTGATAAGTTTTAAATCAGATAAGTAAGCAAAAGCATCTTTAGATTGAACCCATAATAGAGTATTCAATGGAAAGTACCAATAGTGGCTACTCGCATAGTTTTTATTTATGGTCAACATTTTAGAAATCAAATGTTTTAATCTTTTAATTTTTCTCTTTTCAGAAACAATCCAAATATACATAATCATAAAAACATTTTAGATTGCCTTTGGATATTTAAAAAGGTTTTGAGACAACTTTGATAACTTAGTCTTGAGTTAAATAAAATAAATTAAAATCGAATGAATTTACTGTTGTAAAATTACAATACATATTTTGGTCTTACAAGCGGATGCAAATAGCACTAGTAAATCATTTAAATGCGATTTACTAACAAAAAAAAGAAATTTCACAAAATCAAATGCTCATATTCAAATGTTTAAGGAAGGCCTACTTTTACATACTAAATCTATATGTATGAATAAAATTATGACAATCGTGTGCTTCCGTAAAACAGAAATGTGCGTACATTAAAATGAGCAGATATAATGCCCATCAGAAAAGTGATTAAAATATATAGTATATGGCACAAGAAAATTGCAAAATACCTACAAGTAAAAGGCCTTTTAAGTTTTGAGATCATAAAACAAGACTAATAGTGAAAATAACAATTTATATAGTGACATTTAATTTAAATTAATAATTTAGTGTATATATACAGGTCTCAATTTATGAGACTACAGCAAATGCCAACTTATGGGATTTTTCACTGCAGTTCAGAAACATGTGCAATAGTTTTACAGTGACTCTAAAAAAGTATGCTTAAAATAATAGAAGCACTTTATTTCTATTTCCAGTTGCAGGAGAATAGTACAAAATATAACGGTTACACTCCAAAAATTAAGTAAATTAGTCTGACTAAAGATTATTGTGGAAAACGTGCAGATTTTTTAGACTTAATTTTGCTTTAAAGGTCATCATAATTAAAACCCTATGTTTAATGAAAAACCAGATTTGTAGATTGTCATCATTGTGTTTCGATGCTGCCTTAAGTACATTACAAATAAAATTTTAGGCAATTGATTTTGCTACAACAGAAATCAATAGCTCACTTTTCAAATCATTACAGCAAAACTGTCAGTCTTGATAGCTAAATTGACTCCTGTATATATAATCATGATATAATAAATTGCGAACTTTTTACAAGGCCCTAAAATTAACAGAAGTAAAAATTCTGAAAAAAGGGAAAGTTTCAACTTACTCATTCGTAAGACCAAGTATACTAATGTTCATATCAAGTTAGACTAATGCTAGTTTTTGCACCTGCCTTAACTTGGAAAAATAATGAAAACGTTAAATATGAAAAGAAAAGTATTTCCTAAGAATATTAAGCAATAAAAAAGGAAAGTAACATTTACATGAAATGATCTTAGAAGAAATGTCAAATGAGATTGAAAGTCTCTAATCTGTCATCTTTAAGGGAAAAATTCAAAATTTTTGATAAACATGAGATAAGTGAAATACAAAGCTGCTTTAAAAATTCAATGATTGAGCATTATTACAGAATGTTGATTAATACAATAATGAAATAAAACACAATAAATAATAAATGGCATTAATAGAAGCATGGGGTACAATCAATATAAAAACTAAACACAATGACAATAGTTAGTAAAATATTACACATATGGAGCACCCAAACTTACAAACATAAGATCTAAAGACAAAAATAATACTGAAATACAAGATAATGTATAAGTTAAAATCACACTGCTTTGTAATTAAAAACTAAACAAAGGATATTAAATTAATTAATGAACATTTGTTACACTTCCTTATTCAAAATGCACAAGCATAAATAGACAATTTGATAGAATTGTACTTATTCAACATTAATATATCTTTAAACAAAATGAAAACAGCACCATATCAAACATTTAAAGTTTCTAATAAGTCAAACATCAAACTACATTTATATCCATAGCAACTTAATTAAAGCCGCAGAAGATCGCATGAAGAAAAATATAAAGCAAAAACTTCTGGTAAGTTTCATGTTATGATAAGACCATTTGAGATAGATTATTGCAAATGCTTATTTTCAGAGTTCAACTCTTATCTCAAATTAAATTGTTTTTAAAATAAATGAAAAATAGATTTCAAATTACAGAAAGGAATTTTTTTGAGTCAACAAATATTACATATTTCAACACAAAATCTTTGTCATTATTTATCAGTAAGATATTTATTATTAAAATCAATAAGTATTTTGTTTATCTTTACAGCTCTACTTGAAGCATACTGCCTTCAGCTGTAACTTTTGACATTAATAAGTCAGAAATTATTTCAGGCTGGTTGAGAATTTAAATTTTTCTTTAATTTCTAGCAGCTAATAAAAAGATTTATTAGGACTATAAATATTTTAAACATTTAGTAAAAGATAAGTAGGATATAGTTGAGTTTGACAAGTCTATCAATTCATGACAAATCCAATACGTGTAATTACTAACTGCAATGAATGCAACATTGCCAATTTCGCTGCAAGAAAATAGTCTTTCTTATACCTCCAGAGCCATAAAGAGGAAAAAATGTCAGGGTTTACATACTTAAGAGGCTCCAGCATATCTGGAAATGGACTGTTCTGCAAATAATGAAAGAAAAAGGACTTATCCATCAATGAAAAGTGGGTAAAGAATCTAATTTTCTAAGATCTGCAAGTCCAGCATAGGTCTAATGGTTTTTCTTAACATGAAACAAAGAAGGATTTCTTGCTCCATAAAAATTACAAATAGAAAAAACGTTAGCATACTTTTATATAATGATTGAGCGCTAATGTTCAATCACCATTATTTCATTGCGTATAACACACATCCTATTTCAACACAATATAAATAACAAAAACATTTTAGTACTTTCAAAAGAGGATAGTAGATACTCATCAAAAAATCACATAATCAAAATACTGCATGTGTTTTAATAGACAGAGAAACACAACCATAAGATATAGAAGATTATAGAAAACATTTTCTAAAATCACAGGAAAAATTTATAAAAATAACAGATGATGAAATGATAAATTTGAATTTAATAAGAATTTCATATTGCCAGTACAAATTGGTAACTCGGTAACATTTTCTCTTAAGACTAATTATTTTACAAGAAGCAAAACAAACTATTACATTTTCTTCTATTCTCTAGTATACCTTTCATTTTAAAAATACACATTAAAAACTTTATTGAAATTGTAGATGAATCGTGAAAGTAAGTAAATCAGTGTTTTTAAGATCATCTTCTATTTCTAGAGTAACTTCATGTTATGCAACAATGATTAGATAAATATTGTATACTTTTTAACTTACTCCAGTTAAACCTAACTATTTAGTATAATTTAAAACCGCTCTACAATTTTAGCTCTACAGATGAAAATCATGCAAGGAACTCATAAAGATGCAATTTTCCTCTGGTATGCAACGCTCTAACTCTTGTAAAACTGGCGATTCTGATTGTGTAACAGGCTAAGACTAGAGAATTCCAAAGACTAACCAGTTGATCCCCGTCGATTCATACAAAAGAATTACTGAATAACAAACAGCATTTTCCAATAACTGTACAGACGAAAATCAACGGACTGAGCGAATGCCCAACCAAAAGTATCCAAACACAGTACCGAAAATCCAGGTCTTCCAGTACAGGGAACGTCCGTATGATGTGAATACAAATGGGGCACTCAGAGTTGCAAAAAATAAGAAACAACCCAGATTGGAGAGAAAATTCGGTGGTGATCTGTAACCTTTTGATAGTAAAAAGTGCTTGGACGGAGATTGTTTGTTCGTATAGTAATCATCAAGAATTCTGAAGGGAAAAGAGAAAAAATATATAAGTACAGGAATTAGCAACATCTATTGTAGAAAAACATTACTTATATCAAGAACACTTATTAAAAACTATTGCCATTTTTTTTACTTCATTTACAACCTTTGTAGAATACATCAGCTTTATTTTTTAAACTTAAGTTTTTCCTACAATGATTTTTAATTCTTTTGTTCAATCTAAATACTAAATATATTTACTGTCTATTGAAAGAATGTTATAATGCTATGTGGATACAAGTCCATTTTCAATAAATGATATACTTTAAAAATCAAACTCAGAAGTTGAGATTCCTAAGCAAAAAGAGGCTTTGAAATCTCACTCTATGACAAACATTCAACAGAAAAAGCTAAGTTTACAAATAAAGATTTATGAAAATCTTTATTTGTAAATAAAAATGAAAATCTGGTCCTTTGCTTTAGACAATGTAGGAATTTTTAGGTTATCAATTTATCATTGATTACTGTTGTTTATTGAGTGAAAGAAAAGATAAAACATCAATTCTATCCAAGAAAATTCTGCTTTAACTACACTGCTGGCCACCTAAATTGCAACACCAAGAAAGACAAGAGATATCACAACAAAATTTATTTTGTAGATAACATGTTGACCAAGTATCAAATGATTAAATTTATAGACTTCTGTGAAGTGTGGTTCCTGCCAAAATCAATAGCCAGATTAGCCGCCATTGTTGGAGATCACCGCTGCCACACGCCTCGGCATTGATTCAAAGAGACTTTGGATGTGTTCTTGGGGTACAGCAGACCAAGCAGCTTCCACACGTTGCCAAAGTTGATCTGGTGTGGCAGCTGGGGATGTATTCTGGGTCAATCGTTGAGCAACCATGGACCACATGTTTTCTATCGGCGAAAGATCCGGAGAGCGAGCTGGCCAGGGAAGCAATTCAATCTGGCGATTGACGAAGAACCCTTGGACAATGCGTGCCACGTGTGGTCGCGCATTATCCTGTTGAAATATGGCTGTGGGCAAGCCCTGAAGGTAAGGAAGGACAACTGGCCCCAACACCTCGGAGATGTAGCGCTGGCTGTTTAAAGTACCGGCAATGCGTACTAGAGGAGTGCGAGAGTGATATCCAATACCGCCCCATACCATAATACCCGGTGCAGGACCAGTGTGGCGGTGCATAACGCAGCTGTTCAGCATCCTCTCTCCACGGTGTCTCCAGACTCGAATCCGACCATCGTGGTGTTGCAGACAGAAGCGTGACTCGTCAGTAAAGACAATTTCATTCCATTCTGCCGTCCACATCCTTCTTTCATCGCACCATTGGCGGCGGAAACGTCTGTGGTTCTGCGTCAAGGGTAGACGAAGCAATGGACGTCTTGCGGACAGACCACTCTGCTGTAAACGGCGTCGAATGGTACGCGCAGACACTGGATGATGCGGTACAGACTGAATGTGCTGTGCTATGGTTCGTGATGTGGCTGAGCGATCCGTCACTGCCATACGCACAATATGCCTGTCATCACGTGAAGTGGTGCACTGAGGTGGATGCGATCGAACACGTCGGTCCGTCGTACCCTCCTGCATCCAACGATCACATATCCGCATTACAGTTGTTTGGTTTCGTCCAACACGACTACCGATTTCCCTGAAAGATAATCCACAATCTCGGTAGGCCACTATCCTTCCTCTGTCGAACTCGGATACTTGATCAAAAGATGATCGCTGTTTTCTACGAGGCATAATTGATCGTTTTTTTGAAAAAACCACAAGAAAAACACAATTGCCGTACTTGAAATCGTCGAAATCTCCAAGCTTTAAATAGCGCTTTGAAGTGGCGCCACAGGCGCGCGAGATGTGCGTCTGCGCTGAAATTCTAATCATTTGCATATCTCACCTCCGCTAATGCATGTTGTAAATTTCATATTATTTGCATGCTTCCTTCAGGGTGTTGCATTTACGGTGGCCAGCAGTGTATTATTCCTTACATGAAGGACATTTGATGTTAAAACCAACTTTCAAGAACTAAATATTAATAAGACACTTTATACTGAATAGATCTTTTAAATATCAGCAACAGAAAAGGTAAATATGATTTACTGACCTGTCTTTATTTAGAAATATATTGTGCAACCATAGCTTAAAGTCAGATTCATTAGCTGGTATGCTACAAATGTCAATGCGATTAATATGAACATATACAGCATCACATTTACCAGTAACAAATTCTGAAAGAAAAAGTTAAGTAAATTAAACTTTACAATTCTTACAAATCAAACTTAATATGCACTAAGAGGAAACACCCATGTTAGTTATCACTCACAAACTCCAGAAGATTGCTAAACAATCTTCATCGTTTCACAAAGAAAATCATGCTTGCAATATGCCCTGCATCAAAACATTTAAGTTATTTTATTAAATAAAAAGTATCTATTACATAAATATAATTTGATAATGCAGAAAGGAACTTTCAATTACACATTTACAACTTCAAGATGCAATTGAAAACTTGCAAATTCAAGATGAAGTTTGAGGTCTTCCGTATATTAATTCCAGCAAAAAATAGAGGCCAGAGAAACTTCAAAACTATGAATTGTAGATGTTGCTTCACGTGTTCTGAAACGTTTTCAGAAAATGAGATTTGCCTAATGTACTGCATATTAGTCATATTATAAACAAAAGATGTTTTATTAAAACATGTTAAGCAAGAAGCCCAAACATCATTTCATAAAACCTTCTAAAGAGTAAATATGCATGATCATACCACTTTGTAAAACACAATGAAATGAAAAGAGCATTCCTAAAATATTTTGAAAGAACCCTTTCCATCTGTAATAGTCCCATAAATCCAGTTTTCTAAATTAATTATCTTAGCTTATTCATAGACATTGATTAGAGGAGGAAAAGGTCAATCAAGTAGCACACTCAGTGATGATCTCACTCTGATTAAAACTCGCATTGAATCATTCCCTACCCTTGTGTCCCATTATGGTAGAAAGACCTCTTTCAGAACGTACTAGATAGTAGCCTCTCAAAACCGAAAATGTACGAGTTGTACAAAGAACACTGCAATGAAATAGAGAGGTAGCCCCTGTTACTGTAAGTAGGTAGATAGTAGGATTCATGTTGCACTGGAGCAACACAATGGGCTATTGGCAATGGTACGGGATCAATCGCAAAGGGAAAGACCCTAGGACAGAACCTTGTAATTTTGAACCACGGTCAGATGATCAGGTCAACACCTGAGCTGGCACCCATTCTCCCAACTTCCAAGCCATACCAAAACGAGGGGGCTCAAAACGGCCATTATAATTAACTGACAATATAATGACTGCATAACTGAAATTATGTATTTCAAACATTAATTCTTGTGGTTTTGAGAATAACTTAAAGCTTCATGGCAATCCTTATCAATGAAATTTATTTTAAAGAAAATCGAAAGCAAAACTAACAATGAAGTGTATTTATGGAAATTCATTTCATTGGTGTCAATTGAATTACATCAACAATATTTTACTTAATTATTACTAAGTAAACAGTTGGTCATTGGAGGCTAAAAGAAAAACTATGAAAACTTTCCATTTTTTTCACAAGCATAAATTTATTTATTGTGCATTATTAAAGCACATTTTATTAAAATTATTACGGAATTTTAAACCCAAAACATTCTCAAAACTTCCACACCTTACCAATGTGAGGATATTTGAGGCCCCAGATTTAACATGTACCAACTCCCACATACATGAAGGTCTTTTGGTTGGATGTGTATTACTGAATATTTTGAACAAATTTCTCATTCTACAAATCCAAAAAATTTGCTATGCATTCACAAAAGCTAAAAACACTTTCATGGTGTCGATTCCAGCTAAATTTCAAACTAAGTGAATGAGCATATTGAAAGCAAAATGAGTTATGCAGTGAAAAATGTCGACAAAGAAAAAGTAAATAATGACCCAAAACACTCAAATTCAAATCCCTAGTGTGACATCTCTTCATTACACTTGAGTAAAACTTAGCAATCTATAAGGCTAGATTTCCAAATGACAGCTATTCTTATATCAGATAAATGGAAAAAAGGAAGCAAAGAAATTGGAACAGCACTCTACACAAGTGGATACATTCTTTATCCTATTTATTGAATGAGATATCCGTTTTCGGTGATATTTGTTCTGAACAGTAACGGAATCAATATATAGCTGCTCTAAGCAAGTACTTAGTTCAAACTCAGTTGAACATAATAGAATTAAAATATATAAGATCCAAACATTCACTCATGGAAGCAGAAAGCATGAACAGTGCAATAGAACATTGAAGAAACACTAACTGAAGTATTAACTTTCTTTGTCTTCCAAGCAAGCTGATAAAGGTTTAACAATACAAACAGTGGAAGGAAAAGTATAAAACATTTTCCAAGAAAATTGAATGCAATGACCACAATACTATTACCTAGTTACCAAGATTATCAAACCCTCGCTATGTTTGCAAATTTTTCACAATACATCATTGTGACACAAAATTTATTGCCTATGCACTGTTAGTCCATTTAAAATTAGGCATTACTTTTGCAGAAACATTCATTTGCTTGTAAAAAATCTTTATCTGTTATTAAAACACAATGTAGTCTTAAAAACAGCAAAAATGGAACAGACATACAAAAGGAATAGAATTAGGATTAAAATGTGAAGTGGCTAAATTTCATTTAATAATGCTAATTGTCTAATTTCACTGTTATTCTTATAATTGTCTATCATAATTTAGATATCACTGGAGATCATTAAGCTGACTCAGCACTCTCACTAGCCAACCAGTATGATTATAAGTATGATTTGTATGGTGCAAATAGGGCAATTACATCCAGTGAATGATGTATGCAGACATTATATTAGTCATGCAGCGAAAGAGTTAATATAATCCCAGAGACAATTTTGATTCTGTACATTTACAAATGCTTGAGTGATCTGGACATCGTTTCCAGATTCTTTTGCACTAATATGGAATTTGGGTGAAAATTTATAAACTTTTTCTAGCATCCCTCTTATCCAGAATCCAGCAGACAGGCTGATTTTGATAAATTATTAAATAGTTTCCATTGATGAGAATACATTTCTTCTCTTAACTATGCAAGGAATTCTTTGTAACTTTTATAATAATTTTTTACCCCAATTTTCTTACATTTATGACCCAGGTCATCTCTAAACAAATACCTAGTAAATGTGTACTGATATTCTCTAAAACACCATTTAGTATTATCAAATAAAAACAATTTAAAGAATGCTTTTTCGGTTTAAAATTAATTTTTAAGATACTCGATTCTTTGAAGTACACTGACACATAAAATTAATTCATAAGTTTGCAACCAAATTATTCTATGCTCATGACAATGTAAATATTTTGAAACTGGATTTGAACAATTGCAAGTTATGCAAGAGAAAGAAACTGTGCATCACTAAGAAATGCTTCTTCAATTAATTTGTAATATAGAGTAGGAGCACATTTTCAACTTTAACAAGGATTGTGAACACATTTTTGCCTGGAATTATATTAGATAATTTACATCCCCCATTTATAATCTGATATATCATTCATAACTTAAAATATAATTTGAATATTAACTACCTAAAATACCTAGAAAATCATCATTTTAGCATGTTTAAACCTACTTTTCTATCTATTTACAGCAAAATCTCATCACATGATGTTAGCACCCAACTTTCATCTAGAATGAATAATCCATTGAAATTCATTTTCTCATCCATCATCCATTCTTATTTAGTCTGTTACTCCATGGTTATTTTTTGCAACATAAGGCTAACACTAGCCTAACATATTAATAAGGCTAACATATCTCTTATGGACTTTTTGTAGGACTTGGTCTTACAAAAAGTCCCTTTGCAACAAAATGCAGTCCTTTGTCCTTTGCTTGCAAAAAGGACAGAGGATTTATGTAAGCAAAGAAATGCCATTTTGTTGCAAAGGACTTTTTGTTGGATCAAATCCTACAAAAAGTCCATAAGAAAGATCTAACTACAAAGAGCATATAACTGTTATAGGAACTTCCAGTCATTAAACCTAAGTGTATGCAGTTCCACATAAACAGGGACCACATACAATAAGGATTCAAGAACCCTTTTTAACTTAGAGAAAAATGGCATTGTTTTCAGTTCACATCTGCTTCAGAGTCCTAAACAAGAACAGAAGCAAGAAAATCAACCCCATTTTTAGATAAAGGTTTGCATATTGCTTATAGCACTTTTTACCACTTTTAGACTTATCTTTAAACTACTCAATAAACAAAGCTGATTGTATGATCCTTTTTGGATCAATTTAGAAGTTTGACTGCAATTCATTTAGAAATGGGAAATAGAATATATATTTTCGAAAAATCATAATATAGCATACCAAACATTGATGGTGCTTTAGTGCGTAGGGTTTTCTTATTGCCTTTAGTACAAGAATAAATCACAGTAGCATCATACACAGCATCAAGATTGTGCTTCAGATTTTCCAATGCTATTTGGAAACCTCTGTATTTTGGGGTGAGAACATGTTTTAAAGGCACAAGACCTGCAATAAAGTTAACACTTGAAATAAATCGAAATTTTCATAAACTAAATGCTACAGAAAAAGTACACCTTTTATTATTAGTTTGTTGCTCAAAGTTCTTGATAATTACACTTAATACTAAGAATAAATTTAAATTTTAAAAAATGATAGTTTAAGTACTATGCTACTTTTTAGCAAATAAAGCTCATAAGATGCACCTGAAAATGTAATATACTTAACATTCTTAAATTATCAATAAAGGTTAACTTAAAATAAACAGCTAAGTGAATATTCACACATTAAAAGATAGATTTGTACAATTATGCTTATTATCAACCAAAAGTGCCACAACTTGAGCAGCATAAAATATTTTACCTCAAATAATTTTAAATCTCAAATGGAATAAAATTTATTAACAGTTGCAAGATTACTGGTTAAAAGTCCAAAACTAGCTTGGTGAAAACTGTATTTAAAGATACTACTTATATTTTCTAACATGGTTTGCAGCTAATTTTAGCTACCTATTTTTGAGCTTTAAAGTAATGAACAAATTCTGCTTTATCAAGGTAATGAAAATAATGTATATCAGTAGTGTGGAACTGTTTCAAGGAAACATTTAATCTATTCTGTACTAAAAAGATGTAAATTTGAAAATTGATTGGTCAAAGAATTAAAAAAAATTACATGAAAGAGTAAAAGATTTTAAATGTGGGCATTCAATATCCTGTTCTGCATAAAACAATAAACTTAGAGAAAAGCCAGAAAACTATCTAATTAAACTTATTATTGATGGTAAACACATGGAACAAATTAGGTTAAAATAAATTAACTATTTTAAGCTCAAATCAATGGGATTAGTTTAATAGTATTTTAATCACTTAAATATCATCCATGATGATAAAAAGTTAGATTTAACTTTAATTTTAGGAAATACCTCGATCAGTAGCAAATGTTTGACTTCTTTCAATCATAGAAGTAGCTTCAGGATTATAGCGTGTCCCTTCGGGAAAAATAACCAGCCACGTCTACAAAATATAAATAAAATGCTATTCTATTAAACACACAAAAGATTACTTTTAAGAAAAATGGAGCTAATAAACTATTATTTTACAAAGGAGATTAAAAATAGAGATTGAGATTTTAAATAAATTTATTGAAAACTATATTATATATTACTAACTTACAGGAATTTTTTCATTCTGCAAATACTTTAGAGACGAAATCATCTTATTTGAATCAAAGTAATGCCTCTTCACAAAGACACAGCCATGCTAAAAAATGTAATTTGAATATTTATAACAGAATAAAAATAATAATTAAATGCCATTCATTTTGATTATTTTATGAAATGAATGTCATAAAATTTCAGCTCATTTTTACATAAAGGTGGCGGAAATAAATTTGAAGTATTGAAACAATAACATTTAAATTTCAAATAAAAACAGATTAAAATCATTAGTTACACTGAATGGTAAAAAGACCACTATCAAATCTGACTGCCAGCAAGAATAATTCACCAAAATGAAGGAAATGTAAGAAAATGCAAACATTTGAAAATTAAAAAAAGAAGCTTTTGGAATTAATTGAAAAGGAAAATCCAAAAAAAAGAAATAACTTTGGAAATTCCACATTGATCACCCCTTTTTTAAAATACAATGAAGAAATTTATCTTGCATTGCACAGCCTTGATAATTTTTGGCATGTAAAAGTTCAAAGTAGCCATTTTGACCAAATTACTAAACCATTTTAGTTTAAATTATGTTACCCTGCACAAAAACTATTGATAACACAAAAATGAAACATGAGGTGCAAATTTTGACAAAGAATGGAATTTTAGAGGGTTTGTTTTCATAGCACAAGGGCCAGACCTGATCAAACTGCACCAAACATAGTATACTTTTAATTCTTAAAACTTCAGCAGTAATAGTTTGAATAAAAATACAAAAACCAGTAACTTGTTCCAAAATTAAATAAAGTAGAAAAACAAATATTTGATAGGGATCCATCAAAAGGCCATTTTAGGTAGGATGTGAAAAACCAAATCTATTTAATCCATAGTTAAATAAATTAGGGCATTCTGTTGAAATGCATCTTACTATCAAAACAATATTACAAGTGGGGCACATTGAAGCAGGTTCTCAACACAAGAAAAATGTCAATGAGAAAATCAGTCTCCTTAATTTAACATAACTTCGAATTAAATTTGTTACTAAATCGCTTTATGGATGAATAAATAAGTTCATTTAGCAATTCTTGAATCCAAATACTAACAGGATGAGTTAATTGCTTTTCTAAGATAGGTTTTACATCAGTCAAAGGTACACTTAAATTTAGCAGCTGCTAGATGTATTTTTCCAGCAAAAGCTGCTCTTGCTTCTAATATCCACATGCCCAGAAATCGAATATAAAATTTTTTAAACATGATCTTTCCATCTAAAGAGAAATTTGAAGTATCAGGGATGGCTTTTTTGTGTAAAATTTTCAAAGGCATCCCCACCAGCTCTTCAAATCAGAATACATAATATTTTTATCAGTAGACATGGCTACCTCTGTCAAAACCTACTTCTGAAATTAAATTAAAGCAGCAACCATGTAATTTTTTTAACAAAGGTTACAGTCTGTAAAACAGTCGCAACACCATGTGCCCCACTTTGACTCGTCGGTAAAAATGCATTGCACTTGTCTAAAAATAAAATATTTGATGATAAATGGAATCTGATGTAGATGATTTAGTAATTTTAAATGAAACACAAATAGCATTACACATTCAAATTCAAAATAATATGCATAATGGATTTGTATTCAGTTAACTTACTTCAAAAAAATAAAATCCATATAATGGCACTAATTGTAATGAATCCTTCATAATATATCGGACATGTCCAATGGATCCCTGCCTATCTGCAAGCATGTGAACTACAACCCAGTCCACTAAACAAAAAATTGATAAAATTTAACAAAAAATATAAACCCTATGCTCAGTAAATACAATTCTTATATTCTAATATAGTTAGTTGCATCAAACTGTAACACAAGAGTCTAGGAATTGAAAAAAATATGTTCAATTAGCTGTTAATACAGTATTTGCTTTATAGCGACCCTCAATTTAAAGACAAGCTGTACAACTAATTGAGAAGGCCTAGCAATTTAGGTTTTGTTGGTTGTTTTTATACAGAATTTAGTGGTTTATGGGTCAGGACATCTGTGAATATTCCAGGCAGATTTTACAGCAGATACAAATAACAGAATTTTTCAAGAAAATCTAGAAAGTACGTAAGTACTTTCTAGATTATTTATGTACAACGCTTTCTGTTGCTTAATTTCTGTAGTACATCATATTAAATTGATTTTTTAAATCTTCAGTGTTTTAACTTTTATTCACTTTAAAAAAAAATTTACGGTTAACAGGGGCCTGTAACAGTTGTAATTACGTGTCAAAGCGCCAAATGTGTTAACTTGTTTATTTCATGTGACGTCGGTTGCTTTGATGAAGTGATGATTTTTTTGACGAAAGAATCAACATGGTTGGTTGATTGATTTGAGTTTTATGGTGCAAGATCCAGAAAAGGATAAGCTGCGCCAAACACAAGACAATAAAACGAGAAAATAGAATAATCAGACCAACATTAAAAGGAGGAATGCAAGGAATAAAAACAAATGAGCCGCATAAAATTTAAGCATGAAGGTAAAATTTTAATTGAGAAGCGTGTAAAAACCTTATTTTTAAAAAAATTATTACTAAGATGTGGTGTCCCCATCTTAGATAAAAATTTATGAAATTCAATTTAAAATCTTATAAATTATAGATGTGTTAAAAATCTTAAATGATGAAAGGAAGGTAAAAAGGGATGGATGAGGTGGGTGACCCAACAAATCTGATAAAATTGGTGATGAGGTATTAAAAAATCGACGATAAAGATGTTTAAAATGCGAACAAGTTAAAATACGGTGTATGGTTAATGGTTGTTGACAATGATGGTGCGGTTTCGTTCATAAACAAATGTCTATGCGTGAACCTGGAATGGCCAATGAGAAGACGTGTAATAACATCAAGCCGTCTAGATAGTAATGGCGGCAGGAGTGAAATTGATGGAAATATTTAAACAATTTATTACTCGTGTCTGTTCACTCCAGTCTTTGCGCCATTTGTTCCATACGATGTCCCAAATAAAATGACAGATATCATAGTATGGAACCTGAATGCTTTTAAAGTTCGTGGCACTTTTACTGCGACATCAGCCAATTCATTGCCGATAATTCCATGTCCTGGTATCCAACAAAATGTGATACGGAAACCATGTCGTATGAGTTTGTCAAGTTTAAAATTTTCATACACCAAAGGGTGTTTTAAAAAATTGGACATCAAAATACTCCAAAACACTTTTAGAATCTGAGTAAAGAATAAAATTGCCAATCCCAAGGTGTGAAATATATCTTAAAGCTTTATATAAAGCTAAAACTTCAGATGTAAAAACAAATTATTGATGGTAATGAAAAGCTGAAAATGTCTTGACCTCAAACAAAGGCACAGCCGACATGATTGGGTGATTTTGATCCATCAGTGTATAGGGCTGTGTGATCTTTAAGATTATGACGATGAGAAATAAAAAGTTGGCCATAAATAATGGGATTGGTGCTTGATCTTGCATAGCCAGAAAAAATTTGAAAAGTAAAATTTAGTGGTCGCCAGGACGAAATAGGAGAGTGGTAGTTTTGTCATTTCTATAGAATAAAAAGTTGTGTTATCTATGACATTCCTTGTGCATAACCCGAAAAATGGTATACAAGAAGGTTGATTTCTGAACAGCCGATTACATGAATTGTCGAGGAGTAAATTTTGCAGTGGATGATTTAGGCGACTCAAGAGACGGTAATATAGCTGTAGCGACAACAAAAGACATGTTGAAGTTAAAGAAGGTTCTCCAACAAGGGGATGCAGAATCTGCACCGGTGCTAACAGGGCCTATACGCTTACGAATCACCCCAGAAGCAGCCACCACCCTTAATGCGGTGCCCAGAAAGTGATAAATCGCTTGATCCCTAGCCGATGAAGTCCAATCAACCAGCCGATTGATGCACACAAGACCAATGCACACCTCCCATTTATCTGAAACTGGGGCCAAAGCAGTGTATTGGGTCAGTATATCGCCCCTCAACTGCCAGAATCCCCTTTTCCACGGGACTCCATGCACGGCAAACACGTGGGTAGTATAATCCCTAAAAGAGGCTAAAAGCAAGAGTGGCAAAAAACTTCTCAAGGGGAACCCTTACCTCCGAAGAGGCAACAACAATGAGGGAGGAAGAAAAAGCAGAAGGGGAGGGGAAGGTAAGAATAAAAGGGAGAACAGATCACTCAAGTACCCAAGGAACCCATACAAACCTAAAAGTATGCCCCTGAGGGCGAATCAACATGGATTATATATGATTTAGCGAAAATGGCGAACAGTCAGTGATTAAATTCTTCCAAGGAAAGGTATCATCCATACAGAAAGATTTTGTTCAAGAAACCACAAAATGAAACTATTTTACTTCTACCGAAGCACCGAAATGGCACAAAAGATTGTGCCACGAGAAGGAAGGTTTATGGAGCGTACCATGTTGTATTTTTGTTATTTGTGAATTTTTGTATTTTAATACAATAGTCATAGTTTTCATGAAACTGTGTATATCATTAGGATTGCCATTTCTATCTTTTGTATCTCTAGTTAAATTTCGATGTTTGGTGTCCCGTTAACCGAAAAGTACCATTTATACTACAGTAGTTTAGTTTATTTGACACTGTTATTTATTAAGGATAGTTTCTTGAGCGACAAATTATTTTTCTTCTGAAATTGCAAATATTTATAGGGTATGAAAATCAGCATTCCCTTTCCCACCTATCCTCCCAAAACAAGAACGTTTGATATAACAATCATTTTAATGTCCATGGAGCAAAGTTGCCATTAACATATATTACAAAGCAAGTCTATTGTGTATCATAATTAGATAGTTTGATTAAACAAGAGAAAATATTAAACAAGATACATAAACTGATAAATTAAGAAATCTTAAAGGTGCACATATAAACAAATTAACCCCTTTAATTTCTAAAAATATCTTAATTTTTAAAATTATGATTAGAAATTAAAAACAAAAATTGGGTATAAATGGCACCTAAACATTTTTCTCAGTTGCCAAAATGTTCTACTAGGGTCTAAACACTCGGACATCAAGACAAAACTTAAAAGTGCAAAATACGAGTGATGACTTCCGATTTCAAACCGTGCTGGAAACTGTTCAGCAAGAAATGTCTTTGATGAGAGCTATTGCAATGCTACATATTATAAGCTGGGTCAGAATGGTGTGTGTGGATTTTACAATTAAGTAATTTTCCTCAAAAGTTACGAGTCTAGACAATGCGCCTCAAAAGTCTCGAGTATGAATGTGTATATGTATCATGTATCTCAAATACATAAAAGGGCATTTAATGGCTTCAGAAAATTTAGAGTAACTGTTCAACTATTTTTTTCCAAAAAGCAGTGGGTCAAAAAGTATTCGTCTACCTCACATTTTTTACTATTTTCATAAACTTTATGATATAGTTAAAACAGATTTAAATTTTACCACCATATAAGCTTTCTATTTTAGTCTCTCATCAAAATAATCAAATATTAGAAGTTTTACTACAAATATTTAAAATGTAACATAGCCAATGAAATCAGATAGTCCTGTCACAAAAGTATATACACAAAAACATGAAAATCAATGTATAAGATTATTTTTACCATTTTAGACCTTACCTTTCCTTAGATTGTTTTAAGTCTAAATATTTTTTTCACCAGGTATTTGGTCAAAGCAGAACCAATTTCATGTTTTATGTTTGAGGATAAAATAGTGAAATCCACAGTGAAAGTCTAAAGATAAAAATATTTTTTCATAAAAGTAATGACAGGATACAAATCTTTAAAATGAGGTCAGATTTAAGTAGTTTTGATCTTTTACATATACCAACCAGCCAGTATGCAAAGAACTGCATTTTGGATTAGTCATGGTTGTCCAAAATCTACTTTAATTTAAATTTTTTGCCAAAAAGTTTCAAATTTCTTTTTAAAAAATAGCAATATATGCACATTGAAACCTTAGTACCATAAAATAAATTCAAATTTGTCTACTCCAAATGTTGACACACATCTCCAGATCATTTCATAGTATCTCTGAATTTGACAGTTGAGAGGATATTACACTGACAGGATATTGCACGACAACCAAACTCTGATTTCAACTACTTTCATCCAATTCTTGTTTGCATAATTTTCAAGATCAATTCAGCTATGAAAAATGAATCCCAACACTTCAATACATCATTGAATATCATTTTTCGATTTGAAGGAAGCGCAAATCGAAGTTTGGTCACTGGCCAATGTCAAATGCAGAACATATTCTGTAATGATCTAGGTATGAGTATCTGCAGTGGAGTAGATACACTTGAATTTATTCTTAGAACTAAGGTTTAATAGATGGTTGTTTTGAGATTTTATGGTGCAAGGGCCATATTTGGCCATGCTGCAGCAGACACTAGACATACAATATCAAGTAATAGACATACACACAATGAAAGTTTTACTGACACAGATGAGAGAATTACACCCAGATAGGAATGTACCTGACTGGAATCGAACCTGCACCACCTACAACTCGGTTGTTTTTAGCAGTGAACATACCCATTAAGCCAATGGCCCCAAGGTTCAGTAGAATATAATGATTTTTTAAGTGATTTGAAAATTATTGGCATTAAATCTGAATTAAAGTACAGATTGTGGTCACTTCATGTCAGTAGTTCAAAAAGTAGTTATCCTCATACAAAGGTCTAGTCGGAATATATCAGATCAAAATTACTTAAAATCTTACCTCCTTTTTAAGACTTTTATCTTATCATTACCTTTATGATAATATCTGAAGAAATTACACATTCTTTATATCATAAAATAGGGAGATCAATTGAAAATCCATCTTTAAGCAGAATAGAATGAATTTGGCACCAATTTAACCAGATAACTGGTGTGAACCATGTTTGACTTAAAACAATCTAAGGTCTAAAATGAAATGTAAAAGATCTTAGACATTGATTTTCATGTTTTTGTATAACATTTCTAATTTTTACGGAAGGTGGCTGAATATTTGTGTGCCTGATTTCAGGAGTGGGCGTTACATTTTAAATATTTTTTAGCAAAATTTCTAATTATTCAATTATTTTAATGGAAGGCTAAAACAAGACACATTTTATGCTGTAACATTTTAAATTGTAATTTTAACTACATCTTTATAAAATTCATGAAAGTAGTAAAAATTTGAGGTGGATAAATACTTTTGTGATCAATTGTATAATTTAACATTGGGGTAGGTTTAGTAATAAAAGTCTAGAGATCAAGTGAATATCAAAATATCCAAGTATCTCCTCCATTGATCTTAGATTTAAGATCATTCCTATATTAAAAGACAAAAGTGTTTCTTGATTAATCTGAGAACATTACACAAAATTAATTTAATCAGAAAGTTTATATTACTAAGAATTAAAAGCAAGTGCAGTCAACTTCCCATAAATGCAGTATAGAGAATTAGTGCAAGGTGTTCTTAATTGCCATAAATAACATGGCAATATTACTAAGGCTGATAAATTTGAATATGGGCCATCAATTGCTGTCCAGCAGATTTCATTAGCAAAGGATTTTAGCAAATTAGTGGAAGGTTGATTAGGATTCCAAGCTTTAAACTACATAACATTTATACAATTCTAGGAAATGTAAAATCTCAATTGAAAAATTAAATACAACCTAATCAAATCAAGATAATTCAAATTCAACATATATTTTATACTGCAGCAAGTATTTAAAAAATTAGTTGCACTTTTGTACGAGACAGTTCTTGATATAAATTTTAACTCTCAACAAAATCCATTCACAAACAAAATGAAAGTGGAATCAAATCAGCATAAACATACCAGTGCTTTGGTGGTTACTCATGTAGATAACCCTCTCTTGTTTTGAAACAGTTTCTTCAAAATTTCCATAGAGGAATAACTAAATAAAATACCATACAATGTTAGTAAAATAAAAAGTGCAAAATAAAAAATTATGCTACATACTAATTCAATGTGTGCTTTCAATTTTTATAACGTTTGATGACAATACTCTGAATAAAATTAAATAATTTTGTAAGATTCACCTCACTTTTCAGAAACAAAAAACTAAATTTATTTTGAGATATTTGTCTTTTCTTCGTCTTTATTCTACACATTCCATAGGTGAATTAGAGATGAATAAAAGGCATTCTACACTCTCAGTAAGATAATGACCAACAGACACCCTTTGATGAAAATAAGTCTGAAATAAACCGCAATGATTTCCCATTGTGAGACGTTGAAAACATCTGGTACTAGAATAACTAGAATCTGAATGTGATAATATATACTACAGTTTAAAAACTTTAAAATGAGTATGCTCTAAAATTTTGTGTAAGACAATGTGCATCAACTTTCAAAGACACTACAGCATAAATAATTCTCTTCTATGAGTAAATTAGTTGCAAATTGAATGTTAATTCTAACTTTTTAGTTTGTTTTAAAGTATAAAGATTGTGCATATATATACATACTTTAAAGAAAAGTTAAGAAAAATGCCATAAGTAAAGCATGCAACTCCAATTTAAAAAATTGCTTTAAACTGATAACACTGTGAAATGGTAAAGCACTCGACAGTGCTTAAAAATGCAGGTGCATAGCCAGTATTTCATTCCATATGCCAAAGGGTAGAAATATAATTTTATGAGAAATGAAAATCTGTGTGTGCCTTAGTGTAATTTTAAAGTTTCACTGAAAGTCTTTCATATTTCACGTCACTAAATTAATTTTAAAGGAATTACATAAAAATAAAGAAAATAAAAATAAAGAGGATGCATCTCAATGTATATATATGTTGGTTAAAAAGTATTTGACAATCAAATAACATTGACAAAATATTTAAATTGTGTATTTCAAGATTCTCTTTCTATTCCTCTCACTTTAAAGAGTCGATATGATGTATAAGTATGCAAATATGTGTGTGAGGCATTTATAGCAGTATGATAAACGAACTACTAATATTCATACTTTCAAATTAATTTCTGAGTAAATATAACATTTTAAATAATCTAATAACCATTAATACTTTAATATTAAACAAAAAATTTCTTTGCATTGCACTTTTTTTATTTGCAATGTTAGAGTAATGCATATATAATCAAGCATTAAAAACAAAATGCACATGGATTTATATTTTTAATGATTTCCCATAAATCGTAAAGTGAATGATGTTTGCTTAAAGTTAAAATGTATCACAAGGCACAGGAATAGAAAATTATAATTTTCAAAACAGGGTACCATGGTTCAATAATTTGTAATATAGATACATCACATTTCTAGAATCCCCTTGTCATCATGACTAATCACATCATCACTACCATCAAATTTTTAAAATCACCCTTGTTAATGATTTCCCATAAACCATAAGATTACTGGTGTATGCTTCCAGTTAAAATGTATTACAAGGCATAGAAATAGAAAACTATGAAGTTCAAAACAGTAACATGATTCAACAATATTGTAACATAGCTACAAATTCCTAGATTCCCTTGTCATCATGACCAAAGTCAATTCTTCTTAGACATCTTTTCATGAAGATTAAAAAGATATCTCCAATTTGAAACTTTGTTACCACAGTAGCTACTCTTGGTATATCTCGATCAACTTGGACCAAAACACTTTACAAGCTTTCTAAAACTTAAATATTGCATCTTAAAGTATGTTTGTGTACAATTATCAGAATAGAATTATAAAAATTTGATGTGTACGTTGATGGTTTATTTAAAATTTAGTTGATATACGTTTGAATATGCTCGTTGGAGTATCTTAAACTAAATTCGGGTCATAAATCATTCAATAAATTTAGCATTACATTGACACTTTATAACAATAGAATTCATGATTACAGTAACAGCGTGTACATATCGGCAAAACAACATTATAGTAGTTTCGTGGTTTATAAAACATGTAAAAATACGTAACAATCGAAGAAATAAATAAATATTGCATATAAGATGGCGAGTAACTTACTTTAGTACCTGTGACATGCTCAAAAAAGAATAGAACAAATTTTTGATAAACGGAATAATAAATATCATCTCCAGCTTGATAAACCCAATTCGGAAGTATACATGACATAAACCTCCAAGCAATCCATATAAGAAAATATTGAGGCACTACTCCGAACATAACAATGGTCGGAACGACCATTTTCATGTGTTTTAAACTGAAAGAAAAAGAAAATGATGATTTTGTCAATTGAAATAGATACTATAATCAAATATTTAATGTTTACATCTAAAACTGTATGAAATATATCGATAAATAAAGTTTTAAAGCATACGTAACACCAGAAGCCGGTGTGTTCATATTCAACACATTGACCGGCACCTTTAGAAAAACCAAAACTTCCCATTTCTTACCGATTATTACTGTCGCCATTCCACCATTGCTGAAAGTTCTCTTTCATTCTGAATAATAAAATTTATTTCCGGTGAACATAAACTGAAGAATTTAAATTAAAAAATTATTTAATGTGTAACAAACGGACGGTAGCAAAAATCAGATTTTTACAATGTACTTGTTCGAAGCTTTCAGACTGCGCATAAACCTATCCTAGCAGACAGGAATTCTGTGCCACTAAATATCGATCCGATTCATTCGGTGTGGCTGAATACAAATTATAATTTGATGAGATTAAAATGAATTTAAAAACTATTGATATCAACAAAAAGTGTAACTTACCATTCTTTGACTGATATACTACTATGAAACCGTAACATTCTTATGAAAATGCAAAGGCCACAAGATGTAGGGTGCATTTTGAAGCATGTGTATCACTCCAAAATATACTTAGAGCTAACTGGCAAGATTTGGTGTAGATGCACGATGTACCTCAGGTAATTTTTTTGGATTGTCGCCAGTAGAAAACATTACACTTTAGAAAAGAAAGGTACAATTATATTTTCTGGAAAGAGTTCCAGTGTATTCATTCCGAGAGATCTGCATTTATAAGTCGGGCAGTAAGTTTTCATTTGTTCCAACTCATGCATGAAGGAATCGATAAAAACGCTTTAGTAGTGGCGAAAATTTTATGACTGCAGCGTGAAAAATAAAACAATTTTCTACTCGTTGCTCTTGTTCGTTACGAAACATGTGACAGTTTGCAACCTGCTAATAAAAATGGGGAAGTAAAGAAAATTACGATCTCGAGAAACAAGAACCAGGAGGATGGGATAAGATAATGGAAAGGTTGTAACACTTTGGTGTTCATTGTGCAAACAAAGGATTGAAGTTTTAATCTTTGATTTTTCTGATAGCTACAACAAAAATTCTTAGAAAATGATTAAACAATTCTGGTAACAATGACCATATTTCGTGCACTAACTCAAACTTTTTAATTATCAGATCTCACATGTCTGGTCGACCCATTGCCAGACGTTTGGAATTGATCATTTAAGAGTGATTTGAATTTGAAAACTACATGGAACAAAAATGTTTAGAAATTTTACATATTTATCCATTTCTATGAGTTCCAACGTTGGATTTCTCAATGCAAAGTGAATGCAAGAAAATGTAACCACATTTTTTTAGAATCCGCTGATATGCCTTAGGTACGAATGAGTTACTTTGAATTTCAGACCAAATTGATTTTTTGATGTCATGATTTTCTCTTGATCGTTAAGGAAAAAAGTTGCTGAGGATTCAAGAGTGGAAAAGTTCTAGATCAATCTTAGTCGTACTTCATTAACGGATCAAAAATTCTACGGTCTATAGACGTTTCTATTTGCATTGTTTTTCCAAATTGAAATTGGCAAATAATGAAGAATACATTTATTGAAAGCATCCACGAAACCGAGACATTACTTCTTAAATGTGCATGGTTTGGTTTCCGCGTTACAGACGTCTAGTCATTTTGTTTTGTTTGTGTTAGACGTTGTGACCGGGACCTACAGCTTAAAGTGGATTCCGAACCATCATGAATAATGCCTGTGTCGGAATTCGAGGATGGATATTGGGGGTATTTTAATTAACGTCACACTAGAGCAACATAACGAGACGGAATTCGAATCCAGAGTTTGTTGAACCCAGGACCAGATCTGTAAAATATAACAAATAAATGACAAATCAAATGTAATCAGCATAAATCGAAAATTTTCTTTTTCACACTAATAAAGTACATGTAGATAAAGTATTCGTACATCGATAATATTTTGTCTTTTTCGAAAGTGGAAATTAAAATTTCACAGTAATCAGAAATATAATATAGAATGGTGAGTCAAAAAAGTATACTGGCCAAACAATTTTCGATAAGTTTATAAAAATATATACAATATTAGTCTTAACCCTTTAAGCGTCATGAGATTTCACAGTAGTTTAGCATTGCTTTTACCCCACAACATATATAATGGATCAATAACCACATTTATGGGTTGAAAATAATCCTAGAAAAGATTCTATTGGTCAAAAATAGTTACAATTCAAGCAGAAAAGACTACAAGAACGGATATATGGGTTTGGAGTCATCAGAGTTGAAGTAAAATGCTTTCATTACATAAAATGCTTTTGTATTAAACAAAAGTAGGTAGGTATTTTAATTAACGTCGCACTAGAGCAACGGGCTATTGGCGACGGTCCGGGATCGATCCCGATGGGGGGGGGGGGTATTTCAATTAACGTCACACTGGAGCAACACAACGGGCTATTGGTGACGGTCCGGGATCAATCCCAAAGGGAAAGATCCGATGATCCCGATGGGAAAGATCGAGGACAATACCACGTAATTTTGAACCACGGTCAGATGACGAGGCAACACCTTTACGTTTTATGATCTTAATCTATTTATTAATCTTCTTAACCTTTTTTCTTATTCTGCAATGTGCTTATACCTCAAAGTTAATTGACATAGGGGGGGATTTCAATTAACGTCACACTGGAGCAACACAATGGGCTATTGGTGACGGTCCGGGATCAATCCCAAAGGGAAAGATCCGAGGACAACACCACGTAATTTTGAACCACGGTCAGATGACGATAATTGACATAGGAAATTTTAAGTTTGTAATTTTATATTGCAAATAATCTCAAATATTCTCAATAGAATTGAAGTTTGAATTTTGTGTAGACGTTTTGATGACTACATATACGGGGGCAGCGGTAGCCCGATTGGAAAAGTAACGCACTAGCAATCGGAGGGTTGCGAGTTCGAATCCAATCAAAGACCGTAGTGTACAAAGGGCATGGGAGCACGTTAAATCTGTCGTGGCCTCAAATGTCCTCACGTTGGCATGGTGTGGAAGTTTGGAGAGTAGAGTGCCAGTTCAAGTGTTGCCCCGTCATCTGACCGTGGTTTTAAATTACGTGGTGTTGTTCTCGATCTTTCTCTTTGGGATTGATACCGGACCGTCTCCAATAGCCCGTTGTGTTGCTTCACAAATTTAGACATTATGCGCCGGATAGTTATCTTGATAAAGTTTAAAATTTGACACTGCTCATTTTTGTGAAAAGGTCTGAAATTTTCTTTCAAAATATTTAATATTGTACATAAATTTGACCACTTTACAGCCAATCAAAAGTCAATTTCGTACACCTAGACTATCTACTACCACCACCTTGTCCTATTATGAGTGAGAGTTTTCAGTATTAGGAAAAATTTCGGTATTTTGTTTGCTACTGGGGGGGGCGAGGTAGTGAGTAGAGGTTTACGGTGCTTGCGCGCCTCATTAACCGGAAGTTCACATAAACAGGACCGGGAATTATTGTGCAGGTGTCTCCTCGTGGCGGTCGCCGGTAATTGGTTGGTGTTGTGAAGTGAAGTAATCGTGAATGTAACTGTCCAATGAGCGGCGCTGTAAAAAGTGACGTCAGCTTCCGAGCTGAATTTTGTAAGTCAGATTAAGTTTGTTCTCGGCGGTATGTGGTATGTATGTTTTTGTCGTCTGTTAATCTTGTAAATAAAATTATGAATGTTGTGTTAAAAGGCTTTTTGGCTTATTTCCAAATGCACCCGGCATCGGGTAGATGCAGCCCGTGAAGACTTTCTGAACTTATTTTTCTGAACTTGTTTTCTAACATAGTGGTACCCTCGGCGGGACTGGGTGCTTTGGTCATTTAAGAACTTTTGAACCTAGAACTTTTGAAAATGAATTTAAATGTTTTAAAAACACAACGAAAAGGGCTGAGAACTGCTTTTTCTCTGAGTTTAAAGAAAATAGAAACGGCATTATCGAAAGAAGTATGTGATTTGAAATCGCTTTCGATTTTGAGAATTCAACTTAGTGATAAGTTTCAGAGACTTGATGTCTGTCAAACTGCTATTTCAGAACAGTTTTTACAGAGTGAAGATGACGAACATTTATTTAATGAAGATTTAGAAGAATCTGAAACTTACAGAGACCGGTACTTAGAGCTATGTGCTCAGGTAGATTTGAAATTGCAAGAAGTCGCTCTGCCGAATGACAATAAGGAAACGAGAAAATTTAAATTGCCAAAGATAGAGCTGAAAAAGTTCAATGGCGAAGCGAAAGAATACCTGACTTTTTGGAGTCAGTTTCAGAAAATACACGACGACAAAAGTATTGCCGATGAGGATAAGATGCAGTATTTATTGCAATCTATGGAACCCAAATCGAAAGCAGAACGTTTAGTTCTGAGTTTCCCAGCTACGGCGGCTAATTACCCTAAGGCAATTGAACAATTGAAAGAGCGTTTTGGACGAGAAGATTTGCTTGTGCAAATCTATGTTAGAGATTTGTTAAGCTTAGTTATGAAGAACGCTGCTACCGGAAGAGCGAAGACGGATCTTCCCTCTCTATATGATGAACTGGAAGGAAAGCTGCGAGCATTGGAAAGCTTGGGAAGAACACAAGAAAAGTACGGGGACTTTCTAACGCCGTTAGTGGAGAGTTGCCTTCCAGAAGAAGTGTTAGTGGCTTGGGAAAGAAGTAGAAATCACGACTCGACAGAAACCAAAGGATCTCGAACTTTAGAACATTTGATGAATTTTCTTCGACAGGAAGTAAAGGGTGAAGAAATGGTTTTACTTGCCCGGACTGGTTTCGCGCCGCACCAAAGTCATCGAAAGAAGGACTTTATTGAACAGGTAAAACAAGCTGACCTGACAACAGCATCAGCTTTGGTAAGCCTTGTTGATAATTCAGGTAAGAGAATTAATAACTGTATTTTTTGTGATAAGTCTCATCCTAGTGAAAAATGTTTTACCGCGAGGAAAATGACTTTGGCTGCTAAACAACAATTGTTGATGAAAAAAGGTGCATGTTTTTCTTGTTTAAAAAGAGCTGGTCACTTAAGTAAATTTTGTAGTGTCAAAAAGCAATTGAATTGTTCTATTTGTAATAATCCTCATTTTGAAATTATGTGTTCCAAACAAGAAAAAAATAATGAGCAAAAGAGTGTTCTAAAATCTGAGAGTTCTCTCTCTAATTGTGGCAGAAGCGAAATTGTATTTTTGCAAACTCTTTGCGTACTTATTCGATATCTAGGTCATGAGAAAATTATTCGCGCGATGATTGATACAGGAAGTCAAAGTAGTTACGTAAGCGAAAATGTTATGACTCAGCTTAAAGCATCTCCACTTAGAGACGAAACTGTTATACATGCGCTATTTGGGGGGGCTGAAACGAAACCAAAACGACATGATGTGTTTTCTGTCGAGGTCAGTAATTTAAAAAGAACTTTTGCTTGTAATTTTGAAGCTCTTTCTGAAAAAAGGATTTGTGGTTTTATTCCTAAGATTAAAGCTAACGGGATTTTGAATGAATTAAAAGAAAAGAAGATAGATTTTACTGATTCTTTCCGAAAAGAAACCGAAATTAATCTTTTGATTGGTGCAGATGTTGTAGGAAAATTGTTGACAGGAAATTCTGTTGAATTACAGTCTGGCTTAACGGCCGTTGAAACGAAACTTGGATGGACTGTAATTGGAAAACAAAATTCATGTGAGAAAGATAATATTTTGACGACATTATCAATGCATGCAATGAAAGTACCTATAAACAAATTATGGGAACTTGAAATTTTAGAAATAACTGATCCAACCCAAATTGAAATGGAGAAAAGTGATCTTAATTTAAGTGATTTTAATGATAGAATGAAAATTCTTCCCGCTGGAAGATATGAAGTAGAACTTCCATGGAAGTGCAGTTCTGCGAAATTACCTAATAATAAAGAATTAGTCTGGAAGAGACATGAAAAAATGATCAATAAATTTAGATGTGGTGAATTTTTCACCGATTATCAGAAGGTGTTTCAGGAATGGGAAAAATTGAACATAATCGAACGCGTGCCAGATTTCGAATTGAATAAAGAATGTCATTATTTATCACACAGGCCAGTGATTAAACTACTAAAATCCGTCCGGTTTTTGACGCTTCTGCCGCGGAGAGAGGGAAACCCTCTTTGAACGAATGTTTATTTAAGGGAATTAATCTTATTGAATTGATACCTGATATTCTTGATCGGTTTAGAATGTATCCAATCGGTATAAGTGCGGATATAGAGAAAGCTTTTTTAATGTTGTCTGTTGCACCTAAGGACAGAAATTTTCTTAGGTTTTTTTTCCCATGTTATGAAGGGCAGCTCATTTATAGGCACTGTAGAGTTGTATTTGGAGTCTCTTCTAGCCCTTTTTTGTTGAATGCTTCTATAATGCATATTTTAGACAATTGCCCACCTCAGTATAAAGATGTTGCTTAGAAACTGAAACGTTCATTCTATGTAGACAATTGTGTATCAGGAGTATTTAATTCTGATGAACAAGAACGTTCCATTGAGCATGCTAAATTAATTATGTCAAATCGATGTTTTAACTTGCGTGGTTTTGAAAGCAATGTAGCAGGTATAAATGTTGATAAACATTCAGGAGATACTTGCGTTTTAGGGGTAATTTGGAATTTAGATAATGATACCTTGAAGTGTTGCACAGATATGGAAGCATTGACATGTGATACGAAAATCACAAAAAGACTAATTTTAGGAATTGTGCAGAAATTTTTTGATCCTATTGGCTTGTTAACACCAACTATACATTGCTTCCGAAACTGTTATTGCAAGACTTGTGGAAGTTGAAAATCGCTTGGGACGATGAATTGTCCCCTAATGATGTAAATATTTTTTTAAAGTGGTTTAAAGATGTCTATGTTTTAAAAGATGTTACTTTACATCGTTACATGGTAATTAATTCTTCATCTGAACTACATGTCTTTGTGGATGCTAGCAAGGGGGCGTATGCGGCGTGCGTCTTTGTTCGATCAATACTTGATTCTGAAGTAAAAGTAATTCTCGTTAGAGCGAAATCCAGGGTAGCCCCCATGAAACCTTTAAGCATACCTCGTTTAGAACTGATGGCTTGTTGTATAGGTTCTAGACTTGCGAATTCTATTATCAAAGCCCTCAATTTGCCAGACATAAAAATCACATTTTGGTCCGATTCCACCACAGCGCTTTGGTGGATAAGAGAACAAGGCAATTGGTCTGTTTTTGTGAGCAATAGGGTCAGAGAAATTCGTGAGTTGTCGAAAGGTCAGTTATGGAGACATGTTCCAGGAAATATGAATATTGCCGACTTATTATCGCGTGGTTGTTCTTCGCGACAAATGCTCCTTTCTAGATGGTGGGACGGTCCTTCTTGGTTACGAGAAAGCCCTGAGTACTGGCCTATTGGTGAAATACACTGTCAGTCTGAAGAAGTAGACGTAGAGAGAAAAAAAATAAAAGTAGTAAATATTGATCTATCAAAAGACGCACCCCCTTGGCATCTACACAGTGTATCCAGTTATGATAAAATGATTAGAGTATTTGCATGGATATTGAGATTTGTGAATAATTGTAAAGAGGCACATGAGAAATGTAAAAACTATGAACTTTCACAGTCTGAAATTGAAAATGCTGAAAAGAATTTAATTCGTTTAGTTCAAAGACATTATCTGTCTGATGCAAAGTCGTCAAATTTTATTGAAACTTTCATAGATGATGAAGGTATTTTGAGAGTGAAAACCAGAATACTTTATCGAGATGATGATAAATCTTTTCTGTATCCAATATTGTTACCAGATAAATGTGAATTTACTAAATTGTTAATCAGATTTGTACATATAAAAAACTGTCATGCGGGTGTCCAAATGATGCAATGCCTGATAAGAGAAAGATTTTGGATTATCAGGGCTAGGAAAGCTATTAAAAATGTTGTATATAACTGTATTGCTTGTAAACGCTTTAAGGTTAAATCTATGTCAAGCGAACCGACACCTTTACCACCAGACCGAGTTACGGATTGTGCGCCTTTCGAAATTGTGGGAATTGATTTAGCTGGGCCTCTCTTTCTGAAAAATAAAGAAAAAGTGTGGATAGCACTGTTCACTTGTGCCGTGTACCGTGCCATTCACCTTGAACTTGTGAATTCTCTTTCTTCTGACGCTTTTCTATTAGCACTTAGGCGGTTTATCGCTAGACGTGGGCGGCCTAGAACAATTTATAGTGATAACGGAACTAACTTTCGGGGCGCCTCTAATGATCTTTCGAAATTGAATTGGGATGAAATATTAAAAGAAACCAGAACTCCTAAAATACTTGGGAAATTTATTCCACCCACCGCAGCTTGGTGGGGAGGCTGGTGGGAAAGGTTGGTCCGCACTGTAAAAGAACTGTTGAAACGTACTTTGGGTAAATCTGTGTTAACTTATGAAGAACTGAATACTGTGATTTGTGACTGTGAATCTATAATTAATTGTAGACCGTTAACATATGTCTCTGAAAATCCGGAGGAATTGGTTCCTCTGACACCTGCTATGTTTCTTATCGAGACACGGAGTTCCAGTGTTGAGGATATTGACGAATTAGATTCGCGAAATCTTAGGACGAGAATTAAATATAGAAGTAAACTGTTAAATGATCTAAGACAACGTTTTAGAAAAGAGTATTTGAGTCAGTTGGTTCAAAAGCATAATGAAAAGCGATCACTTGAGCCAAGGGTTGGAGAAATAGTTTTAGTGGGAGATGATAACAAAAGACGTTTGTTTTGGCCTTTAGCAAAGATTATTGAGTTGATTCCAGGACGTGATGGAAAGATTCGCACAGTTAAACTTAAAACGCAGCATGGAACAGTTTTACGTCCGATACAGCGTATCTTCCCTTTGGAGATACAGGCAAATGTAACTGCTGATAAGAAACAGGGTGAAGAGGAATCTAATTCTGATGGCATCTCCTGTCTTGAAAATACATTAATACCAGATAATGTGATAATGAAAAGATACACCTCCTCTGGAAGGTGTGTGAAAGCTCCAAAGAGACTTGATCGTTTGAATAACATTAGTTATGAGCTTGAGACTCTATCTGAGTCTCAAGGGGGGGAGGATGTTGTGAAGTGAAGTAATCGTGAATGTAACTGTCCAATGAGCGGCGCTGTAAAAAGTGACGTCAGCTTCCGAGCTGAATTTTGTAAGTCAGATTAAGTTTGTTCTCGGCGGTATGTGGTATGTATGTTTTTGTCGTCTGTTAATCTTGTAAATAAAATTATGAATGTTGTGTTAAAAGGCTTTTTGGCTTATTTCCAAATGCACCCGGCATCGGGTAGATGCAGCCCGTGAAGACTTTCTGAACTTGTTTTCTAACGGTTGGGATCACTTGACCGAGGATTCCGCCAGGCTAAATCCTGTCGGCATGCGAAATATGGTCCGATCGCCCTGGGGATGGCCGGGGCGGATGGGGACGTAGTGAATCCCCGTTCGTCTCTGGCCATGTCGGAGTTGGGTTTGCACTGATATCTCAAGCCTCATCAACCGGGGTGAACGCCGTCCTCTCCGTTGTTCTTTGATCCCCAGTGGGGGCGGATGGGCAAAGCGGTGGTTTCGCTGGAACCACCGTGGCGTCGGTGATGGGGGAATCGTTGAGGTCGTCTCTTCCGAGTCTTAAATTGGGGAGCTCTGTTTAATGGTCTGGTCAACCAACACCTCCCCGAAGGTGAAAAGCCTATGGCAGTCGTGTTGGGTTTGGGTCACTCTTCCGAGATTCACATGTGAGCTTCGTCACCTCATATGACCGGAGCACGACTCACGGGCGGAAGAAACTGGTGGAAAGCAGAATCTGTGCGCTGTGAGTAAGCACCCGTGACTGGCCAGCAACCCTAGCTGGGGAGACGTCTTGACGGTCTTCCAAACTTCGATTTTTGACGCGTAGTTTTGCGTTGCACCAGATCGTACCCCTGGTCCCTGCTCACCCGACCATGGAAGGTTTTGCTGGTTTTACCTTCCACGTAATGCAAATGCAGGTTGGTAATTAAAAGTCCTTCCAGCGAAGGTAGCGCCCAGGAGACTGGTTATTTTTAGCAAGTCATTTTACGAAATGCTAAACCAGATATCTCTTATTCTATTTTTTAGCCAGCACGCATTTTTACATGTTAGGTAATTTAACTATAGGGTGCATATTTGCAACAGACCTCCCTCTGTATGGGTTGATTCTATCGCACGAGATGTCATTTTCGTTCCAACTTTAGAGGAGTGATGGTTAATATGGGAAGGGAGCTCCTTCCATCCTCCGGCCTTGATATTTGCATGGCAATTATTACGTCGACTGCTGTCGACGTGCATCGTCGAAAAGTTCTTAACCAGAACTAGCGTGTTTCGCCTCTCGCTCTGTAAGATCACCTACTAATACTTTTGAGGCCCTGCCCTTATCCATAGTGGCACTTGGCGCGGGGGGTAGTGTGCCTTCAACTAAGAAGCTACCGCGAGGGCTAAACAGGCAGGGACACAGCTTAAGTGAATTCCGAACCACTATAAACATTCATGCTATGACCAGAGCCCGAACCGAGAGCCAGAATGTTAACCATACAGCTGCCAGGCCAGTCTTGCCAAGAACACTTGACTAATTTCATTGCCCTTATCACAAGCTATTCCGATGACTAATTTTCTTTGAATTTAATAGAACAAGTAGATGGACCAATTCTGTGAGCTTTATAACTCAAAAGGTGGTAGAGCAAAGTACGGCCTGAGCTGAAGTTTGACCATTATTGTAATCAGTTTAGAAGATAGATAAGCAACGCAATTTATCCCATTTAATAAAACTATTTGAAATTTCAATTGCTTGCATTTTCCTCTACAATAAAAAAACAATCAAATTATTTAAATGACAAAACGTAATGTTGTGCAACTTTTATCATTTAAAACGAACGCTGATCAACGGATCTGTATTTGATTTGTCGATATTATCAAACATTTCGTTTTACTACCGATCAATTTATATTGCTTCTTGAATTATTTTATAATTTATGCAGAAATGCATATTCTATCGTGTTCATTTCTATCGCATATTCTATCGTGTCCATTTTTTGCAAGCAACTATAAGTTTAACTTATAGTTAATTTAGCTGCGAATTCTATTTATGAATGAGTAGTGGTGAATGTGTTAGGGTGTTTGATGTAAGAAAAGTAAATATTTTTTAAAGATTTTTATTCGCTTTCTCGTATTCTTACTTGCTCACATTTAAATATTTTTCTAAGAATTACGATTATAACCAGAATGGAATACCAGTAGTTTTTAAATCGTTTTACAATGTTAATGTAACTCGACAATCAATCATCTTATGTACCATAAGCCAAAAGCCGAGACGAAAAGGTTGAATAATCACGACATTGCATCGGTAGTAGTGCCCGCTGCTTGATAAAATCATTTATGTTCTAACTTATGTTCAACAAATTTTATAGCAGTCTTACAATTGCCATCGGAATTTACTAATGTTATAATTACTTATGTGTTTTATCATTTTCAAAAGTAAATTTCTCCTGATTTTGAGAACTTTATGCTTCACAGCAATCCTTATCAGTGGAATTTACTGTAGAGAAAATCGAAATTAAAACTTAGAACGGTGTATGGTGTTTGTGAAAATTAATTTAATTCTCTCCTACCATTGTACCAATTTCGTTAACAATATTGTCACGTGTAAAAATGAAACGAAGTATAAAACAATGATTAAGTTAAAATATGAATTTATTTAAACACTTGATTAAGTTAGTTAATTGACGAGAAACGATGAACAACACAACATGATAAACTAGAAAGCAATTAGTGAGAAACACGTGAGAGGGCGAGACCGCCACATGGCCACTTGCTACTATTTATACGGGATTAATCATAAATGGTTTGGTCTATCTTCTTCTTTTAAATGTATTAGCTATTTAACTCCTCTGCGGCACTGTAGACTGGAATCGAACACTAAACTAAAGGTTCGAACTGGAATCGAACGCTATCCCACCGGGCCCAGAATAGATACCCCATTGCACTATTTTATAAAATCATCAATGCAAAGTAAAGAACAATAGTCGATCATAAGATGCTAAAAAAGACACGAAAACTCGCCATTCTTTCACAAGCATAAATTTTTCTATTGTGTTATTAAAGCAATTTTTATTGAATACTAGCAGAATTATTCGGCGTTGCTCAATTTGAATAGGTTAAATGATGATTGAAAACGATCCGAAAAATCATTTTTCACTATCATAGAAAAATGCAAATATCACAGAAAAGGCAAATATAGCGAAAAAATAAGTGAATAGAAAATAATTTAAATTCCACTTCAACATTTTTATAGCTTCTACAATTTACTTTAGACGAAATATGTATCCTGCTTTATCCATCCATATAATCTATTTGACATCGCAATATAGTGTGGGGGGGTTGGGTATTTCAATTAACGTCACACTGGAGCAACACAATGGGCTATTGGTGACGGTCCGGGATCAATCCCAAAGGGAAAGATCCGAGGACAACACCACGTAATTTTGAACCACGGTCAGATGACGAGGCAACACCTGAGCAACGCAATATAGTGTGACAAAACTACAAAAGGTGATAGATGACTACTACCGAAATCGATTTTAAGTTTTGGAGTGATTGTGAATGCCATTTAGTTCATTTCCTGTAAAAATGACAAAATTACATGGTATTATTGCAGCCAGTTTTCCTATCAATATTTTTGACTTATAGCACTCTTGTATCAGGAATGCGGTATTTCCGAATTCCACCATTATTATGAAAGGCTGACAAATCATATTGATACGATATTCATGACCTATTTCTTTTGAAGCAACTATATTTTTTTCTGGAAAATTCCATCCCGCATATAAAATAACAATTTGTTTTAAGATTATGTCCAGTATAGACGAAACAAAACTAATCGATTACATTAAAAAAAAAGCGGAAGGTCAATTTTATACTTTTTTATAAAGAAAATCAATGTTTTCAACGAATGTTTGAGACAGCAAAGTTGCATAAGAATAGCTTCAACTCGTAAAGTAAACAACCTCGATCTTGTCACTTGAGACAAAAACTTCCAACCTTTCAAAAATCCTAGTTAGAGGGCCGCGTTAGCCCAGTTGGAAGAGCAACGGATTAGCAACCGGAGGGTTGCGAGTTCGAAACTCGGTCCAGTCAAAGACCGTCGTGTACATGGAGGCCGGTGCACGTTAAATCTGTCATGGCCTCAAATGTCCTTACGTTGGCGTGGTGTGGAAGTTTGGAGAGTGGGATGCCAGCTCAGGTGTGACCTTGTCATCTGACCGTGATTCAAAATTACGAGATATTGTCCTCGGATCTTTCCCTTCGAGAGAGATCCCGGACCGTCGCCTATAGCCCGTTGTGTTGCTCTAATGCGCCGTTAATTAACTACCTAGTTAGAATATTTTATAACAGTGATATAATTCGAAGATCAGAAACGTTTTATTTACAATTAGTTTTATTCCTACTGGCATACAATTTTAAATAGATTCTTTGGGGCACTTTGGCGCAGCTCGTCCGCTTTTGGACCTTGCGCCATAAAACCCCAACATCCAATCCAATACTTTGGGGCCCTTTTTTGTCAATTCAGAGATCCGATATCAAAATGGCAATACGTATCCAATAATATGATTTGAAACTTGAAAATCAAATGTTTTAGAGCTGAGTCCAATGACTAATGCAAGAATTGGCCAAAAGAACAATTTTAATTAACATTAAGCACAAGACAAAACAATTACAAGAATAAACAAACATAAAAAGTTACATCTCGGGGAACAAAACTTCAGCGCGTCAGTTCTACGCTCGCCTTGGGAAACAACTAGAGAAAAAATGGTTCATTCTCTTTCGCGGAGAGAGTGTCACGTGGTCCGCCATCACCAATCAAGGCGCATATCGCTGAGACACACGTTAAGGGGCTGATGCGTTACAATGTTAGTTTAACTGATTTTAATTGCTCCTTAATAGAAACCTACGTCAAAATTTTTCGTATTTCTTAAACTGTCGTATTTTAAAATAACTTTATTTTAGCGTTAACCTCTTTTTAAGTACCGTTTTATTGTAAACGGTTTTGTTTTGTAAGCTTGATTTATTTTTATGAAACGGAATTCTACAAATCATAATGTATTGAATTAATGACGTATGGTATGTTAGTTGAAATCTGCACATACCGCCAAGAAATGAACCCGTCTTTAGTAATATTTTGCACAAAATAAATAATTCGTTATAAAATTGGGGCCCTGGTATCCCGGTTGGAAGAGTAGCGGATTAGTAACCGGAGGGTTGTGAGTTCGAAAACCAATCCAACCAGACTGTCGTGTACACGTGCCAGCTGAATTGTGACCTCGTCATCTGACCATGGTTCAAAATTACGAGGTGTTCTCAGATCTTTCCCTTCGGAATTGATCCCTAATTATCACCAATAACCCGTTGTGTTGCTCCAGTGTGACATTAATTCAATTACCTACCTTACCTACCGTTATAAAATTAGAAAATGGAACGTCAATTTTGGCGTTGCCAGATACCAAGTAGCAAAATAACACTCATTAGTAGCGGGTTTTTGCTTTCTCTTTTAGCATTAAATAGACTAGTTTCCTTACAAAATGTAGTTATGCAACAATATTATTAAATGCTTTTAATCATTTCATATCATTAGTCAAATATTAATAAATTATTGATAGTTTGGAATGAAATAAAAATAAGTTCAAACATATATAAGTATTAGAATTTAAATTCTTTAAACATAATTTTTGGAAAAAATTGTTACTTTTACCAGCAGTAATTAAAAATTGTTAATTTTACCAGCAGTACTGGTAAAACAATTTGAGTTACGTACCGCAATCGTAATAATACTCAATGTTATTCCTATAGGGATTTCGAATTGTTCTTAATATGTAGCCTATGTTACCCGCAGGGTTCTAAAGAATAAGTGTACCAAATTTGGTGTGGATTGGTCAAACAGTGTAGATTTGTATAGAGAACAGACAGACGCTAACTTTGCCTTACATAGAGAGTATGATGAAATTTGAATTTATTGATTTTTGTTATGAAATTCTATTATGATATATTAATATATTTTGTAGTTTTTCTTACAGCGAAACTTTTTAATACTTTTGTAAATAGCAATTTCATTACAAAAAAATTATGTAACGCGTTTTTAAAAGGCACTTTTTTGTTTAAGTTGAAGGAGTTCATTTTCTTAACCGAAATAATACATGTTAAAAAACTACAATAGATGCATTTACTGTGAACTTAAAACTGATATCTAAAACAGAACCCATATCAGTGAAATCTGCTATAAAATCCAAGAAAATTATTTTTGTTTTAAGACGAATATTTTGTCCTATGCGCAAAAACAGACTAGCATACTTTCAGGAATTCCTTTTAGTATATTTGATGGACAAATTACACTTTTTTGCGTGAAAACCTTATGTGAATTAACTAAACAAAGAAACGTTATTTTAATTAAAAATAAGTTAAGATAAGCACAGGAGAGCCGTGCTAATTAAAAACTTTACAGCAGAAATAATATATTAACATCAATTTGTCAAAAGTGGATAAAAAATGCTGAAATCGCATCTCCGTTTGTTGGCAACATCAGCCACTTTCTGTGACGTAACGGAAGGAAGCAGGCCTTCTCTTTAGACGGCCCTGATAACATAAAAAATTATTACATAAACAGGAACAATGGATTGTGAGTCACATAGTCCAGTCAAAATTTCCCTAAAACGGTTTCTCGTACAGAAGAACAAGATATGTTCCAAGGTCTCCCCATTCTTCAAGTAAACAAGACATTTATCTGAATTAGCAAGGTGGAATCTGCAAGTAGGCCTGAATTACAATACGGCCTACTCTAGCTTTGGCAGTAAAAGTGGCAACTCTTCTGGGGACCTGAAATATATGTCATTCGACTCCTACAATCATAATATAATTTAAAAACGAAAAAAGTGCCGATATACACCAGTGTAATTCCAGGATTCACAAGATTTTCTTGAGCTTCTCTTTTGGTCTCATAAAATCATTTTGAGAGTGATCCTAGGAAAAGGAGCTTGACACATTTTTGATGACGGTTTAGTCAAACCATCTGACAATTCATTGCCGTTACTAAACGTTGTCAAGCGGAAAATTCTGGATTTTTGTTAGCAGCTGTTGGTTGGTTGATTTGGGTTTTATAGTGCAAGGTCCAAAAATGGATAAAGCTGCATAAAAAGTAAGACAAAATAAGATTTTAGGGGGGGCGATTGAGTTAAATAACTGGCGATTTTGAAATGATATTTGCATTGATTTGAATCCCTTCTTGTAAATTAGATTGTAGTAGGCGTCTGATTTTGTTATGTGGTGATTTTATTCATGATGAACCCGGTATATGAATCCACTTTCATTCATAACCTCAAGTAGTAAATGCTACCCGAGGACTTTGGGAGCAACGGATTTCCAGAAACATACAAACCGTGGAACCATAAATCTTCTCAGTATGAATCTAAGTTGTGTGTTGTGTATGCTCTGTATGTTTATTTTCATGCATTGTGAAAAAAGTTATATAACCTCATATAATATAACTCTTGTCACAATCATCTTGATTCACAACGTATAACTTTCACATTGAATAAATAAATGATGAGGTAAGTTAATTTTGCACACATATATTTCAAAATATTTTAATGATTAAAAGCTTATTTTAATAAAAATAATAAATTTATAAATTTAAGCAAAAATTGAATTTTAGGAGTTCTGTATAAAATACTTTAAAGAAACTAACAGAGGAAAAATTGTTCATCTCTGAAAGCTTGGTAAGATCTAAATTTTCTATCACTCGTTGATTGAATGCTTTCTTAAAGTTAAATTTAAAGTAAAATTATTTATTTTTATACTTATTTACTTTCTCAAATAAAATCTAAAGCCCAAACATTGTATTAAGGGGGCACAGTACCTTTAAGCATACAAATCAGCAGGTAAAATAGATTTTGATAAACTGTATCACCAAAAGTTTTATGTATATCCATAATGAAATTTTTTGCAGGGTTTATTTATACTTCATACTACACAATGCAGAAAAATTGGCTTGATTTTTAAAAATTAAATAATATTTTACTAGAATTTGCATAAGGTCATTTTTTAACATACTTTTTTACAAGCATAACTTGTGCGCAACATTCTGAGTCATCCTGTGCATTTTCTATAAAACTAATGACTGATATGAGTAACACAATGCTTTTATTTTAAATTAAAACCAAAAATAGTAGTTAAGTAACACATAAATATTATTATTAATATTTCACTTCATTAATTTTTCCAAATTTTCACTCATACTATATCAAAATTTTTTTTATATATTTTAGCTTTTGAGTAAAATTTTGGTTTAATTTTGAAGCCCTTTTAATAATCTATTATCATTCAAAATTTCAGGAGTCTACGTTCATTAGTTGCAGAGTTATAGTGCGCGCAAGCTTGAAAATTACCATTCTGAGATAAATGCAATTAAAGTTGAAATAGTTATTTTTAGCATTCACGTGCTCAAGTAAACAAATAGATTTGTGAAATGAGAGTTGAGTAGTACATATTCTGCTTATATTTGTTACAGTAAAAATATTATTAAAACTTTCGAAAAAAATAAATAGCATAATTCCAAAAATTAATAGCATAATTTCAAACCAAAACTAAGAAACGTAAACAAACGAACAGCTGAAAATAAAATAGGTTTGTTCGAAAAATCCTCATTACAAACGAACGAATGCGAATTTTTTCATGCTGTTTTTTTTTACCAGAATCAGAACTTTTCAAATTATCTAAATAGATCAAAATTGAAAAATCGATTTTTTTAAGGTTTCAAAGGCCCCCTTAAAAATTCGAAACAAAAAAATTACCTGATGAAAAGAGTCTTTCGAATTATAGTCAAAAATAAATTCATCGCACCAGTCATCAAATCCTTCATCTTTCCCCACGACATTGCCATTCCGCGCGTAACTGTCTTGACAGAGAACTAGTATATGGCAAAGTAAAGCTGAGATCCCGATTTTTGATCCGTGTCTTGCGAAAGAGAAAATATCTTTTCTCCACATTACCGCTTTTCGTGACGTCATTGATGCAGGTGATACGTGATGAAGTTCTCTGTGAGGCATATTTCGGGTCTGTAATAAATTATGCCTAAAAGACCAATTTTCTCCCACAGACGTGGAGCATAAAACTTCCGCAAGTGCTCATTCTGATTGTTCTTCAAAAACTTAGGTGCGTGCGCTTATTTTCCCTGCTCTGTTCGAAATACAGTAACCCCTCGTTGCATTACGCATTCAGCTGTCTCTTTCTTACCTGTTCCCCTGATGAATTTTCGATTTGCGAACAGTAGATGACATTTCAATACGTTTTTTAGAATTGGGAGTGCAAAGGTCAGTTGCTACAAGCAGTTTTGGTAAAAAAATTGAATTGTAAAAAAAAACTGAACGGTAAAAACAGTCTAATAGTGCAAACGGGAAGAATTTTCTGTTTTAAGAGGTTTAACCATCGAATTTTGGGTTCAACTTGTGTGTCTTTAATTCAACAAGTATATTATTTATCGACCCTCGGTTTATCTTGCTTTTTCTTGTTTCCAAAGAAGCGAGATATATCGGGGGGTTACATTTCGACACTCCAACCATGTACACGGATAGGTAAATTTATGATCATTTGGTTACCAGATCAAATCGAAGTTAATAAATAATCAATGGCTATTTTCTTTTCAGTTTAAAGAGTTTGGAAACTTGCGGAAAAAAGATGCACACACAAATTAAATACACGTTTTTTTATTTAAAATTATGTAAAATTACGAGTAAAACCGATGGTAAAACCTTTTAAAACAATGTTAATTACCGTATAATATTTTTGAAAAGAAGTTCCTCTTCATCCAGATTTTTGAGACACCCAAAACACTTTTACCGATTCAACTTTTTATAGCTAAAACACAAGTGACCTTTCAACTCCTAATTCTAAACAACCGATTGAGATTCACTCTACTGTTCGCAAACCCAAAATTCATCGCGGGCGAGTCAAAAGAGAGATACACCGCGAGAAACGATTTAAAGAGAGCTCACTATAGTCAAGAATGAGAGAACAGTATCGAACAATGTTCAATAGCAATAAAATTCAATACATTAGAAGGTTCTGTTGAATTAAAAATATATAAATTAACAATAGAATTTCTGTTAACAACTGATTACGAGATAGCCTCTTCAAAATTCAAAGATGCATTAAAACAGCGGAAGAATATTTCTCATTACCTCTTTCGGAAGAAAAATTGAAAATGATTCATTTGCACAATCGTTTCATTCAAGCAATTTTGGAATTTATTTCTAATAAATGTACTCATAAACTCACTGTACTTATAAAGACGTCTTTTCTAAAGACGTCTTTATAAGTACAGTGAGTCAAAAAAGTATTGGGACACAAATTTCGATCATTTAAATAATCCTAATAATTTAATAAAAAAATATGCATATTTTCCTTAAAATAAATTATCTAAGGACAAAACAAAATCAGCCAGAACAAATTAAATAAAAAGATAATAAAGAAATGTGAAATTTTGAACATTTTGTGTTCACAATGAAAATAAGTATAAAAAAAGTATTGGGGCACTTCCTGATTAACTGAGTTTTTAAAATAATAATATTGTTAAAACTAATATTTTTAGACCTAATTCAGCTCTTTCATGATTTCTCTAAATTTATTGGACATTAATTTTAAATGTTAATAATTAATTTTTATGTCCAAAAATTATTGTGTTTCTATTTTCTCCATTCTGTATGGAGTTATTCCCAAAGTTGATTTTCATAGGAATTTTTTTTAATGCGTTGCAAATAATTCTAAATATTTTCAATAGGATTCAAGTCTGGACTTCGTACAAGAGTTATCGTGGCTTATTAGAATGGCATAGGGTCTAATTATCTACAAATGTGGGTATTATGCATCGGATCGTCATCCTAATCAAGTTTAAAATTTGACAATAAACCCGTTTTTAGCACTTTCTTTTAACGTTCCAGAATATATAAACACATGTGGATCCTGTGTGTCGTCTAGGGGATATTGAATGAAAACCACTCTCAGTGAAAACTTAACAATTATTTAATGGGTCCAAGATTCATCATTACACCATTTCCGAATCACAATCGGAACTACTACGAAGCCTGTTCACAGCGAATACAGCCGCTTCCTACCAGTGTCACACACACTTCTCGTCGATGTTAGAGTTGTTTTCATAACACAGTTAAGATTTGTTATATAATCTCAAACACAAGTGGCGCCATTAAAAATAACATAGAATTAATATTTAAAACCCTACAACTCGGTCACCTCATTTAAAACTGACCTCAGTGATGACTTAGCACAAAATATCATACAATAATGCTGTTAGAAAGACATTACACTCAATAAAATGACAAATATTTGTCTTTATCTTCAAGCGCAACAGGCTTTGTTAACACTTTTATTATGATATTAACATGACCAAATGCCATATGTTGGATATAGAAAAGTAGTAAAATACAATGGTTAAACACAAGGTACGAAAAGTAAAAAGTTTAAAATATACTACACAAGAAATTTAAAATAATAAAATGCTAAGAATGACATGAAAGTGTAAAATACAAACCATGTATAAAGAAACGACAAAAATTCACAATATGAAATTAAAGATTTTAAATCTATTTGTGACTGGTCAAAATAACTGGTAGTTGTCACAGGATTTGTAGGATCTCCAACCTGTTTCACTTCATATCGGTCATTAGAATTGACCGTAACAACCTAATATGGAGCAAAACATTTCGGTCTTAATTTCACTCCAGAACGAATCTATGTCTCAAATCTTTCGTTTTTATCCATTCTGAGGGCACCTGTGTTTTGTCAACACTTCTACTGTCACCACCTCTATTTCTCGTGTATTTATCCTGAAAATATTGAACTGGCAATCTAGAAAACTTTGCACATTCATGGTGAATAATGTTAGAAGGTGTTTGGTAAATTTCTTGACACTTTCATAGTCATAAAAATTCTTAGTAAGCTTTGCAAGCCTTCTTAGACTACTCACCAATGAAGTGATCACGCTCTTCGAAATTCACTTTACGTTTCAATTGACCCGTAACAATAAGCTCTTTCAGCGTTTCAAAATTATTTACACGAAGACCACTAATCTCCCTCAAATAAATTCTGCAATTCAAAACCAAGGTCCTTCCAAGTACTATCACCTCAGCGCTGACTGAACAAATTAAGTAACAGCTCAGGGCGTAATTTAATCCTCTTAAGTCTCTTCGCATAATCATAATCTGCAGTTAACTGTTCAGGTTCTCTGGAAATAGTGTGATGGTTGGCTTGGTTTTTTATGTCGAAAGAGCCATATTTGGCCATGCTGCGTCAGACACAATACAATATCAAGTGACATAAGACGTATAATATCAACTAATTGACACCAGAGTGAAAGCTTTACTGACACAGAAGAGAGAAATACACCCAGAGGAATACACCTGGTGGGAATCGAACCTGCGCCGCCAACAACTCGAAGGTTGCTAGCGCAGTGGACATACCCCCACGACGGCCCAGGAAACAGCCTGAATACCCTGAAACAGCCTGCAAAGGTATTAAATGTGACACCCATTTCACTTTATATATCTTTAATCTTGTTGCTAGACGTTCAAACATGACAAGGATATGATAATATCGCTTCTTTGCTCAAAGTTTTGAACAAACTTCAAGTCAATGTGTGACTTTCCATTTTACCTGTTACTCTCAGATGCAGAAGACTGTGTACTATTTGATGACTCGATCCTCATTTTCTCTAATTCGTGTTCTCTCTCTTATTTTCTTCTCTTTTTCTTCCACTTATTTCATTTGTTTTTCCCTCTCTTTCTCAATTAGGGGCTTGCATTACTGTTTCAAGCATAGCTTTTACAAATTCTTCTCAATAAAACTGATTTTAAAATCAAATCAATTTTAACTATTCGGAGCTGTGCCCTCCCACTTCTTCAACCCAATTCTTTAATGACAACTCTCAAGTCCTCTTTCCGACCTTTCGCAAAAAATGGCATCTTCTGGGTATGTTTGTTCGTGTTAGTAAACAATCATAGGTGTAAAAAAGAGAAAGTGTAAACAAATATTTACCTTAACAGCATACTCGTATGAATCGCACTAGTACACACAACAGTATTAAATGAGTACATAAAGCAAACAGCTTATCTAAAATTGTGCAGGTGTGTTAAAATCTAACTGTTATACTAAAATAAACATGCTGTATGAATATTCACTTAGTTCAGAATGCAAGGAAATTCAAAATATAATTAACTAATATACTGAATTCAAAAAATGCAAATTGTTTAAAGTTCACAAATAATAGAAAGTCTCAAAAGAATTCGAAAAGTAAACAAAATGTTATTCAAAACTTAAGCGCTCAAAAAATATCAATAAAATAAGACTACAAAGAAGGTTAGTATCAAAAGTAATTTTTAAATTATTCATGTTTTCTTCATGCATAAAATCATCTCCCTTATCAGAGTAATATTCAAATAAAAGCAATATTAAACTCAAGAATCAGCACCTAATTTCACTCGTAATTAAAATTTCTTTTTCTCTGCAGTGGTGCATAATCAAAATCTTTGTCATGTGAAATAAAAAAACCGCATACCTTAACACAGCAATCATGAAAGAAAACGAAAGTATCAATTGAAAATGTTCAATAAAATTAAAATAAGCATTAAATGAATATAATCGAATTATGAATTGACGCAAATAAAAAGAATATAATTCAAGCGCATCTATTTAAAATAAAACTTCGTTTCTCTATAAGACAAAAGTTGGTAACAAAAAGCATTTGAGTTTCTTTTCAGTTTGCATAAACATTTTTTTCAGTTTAAGTAAAATGAGCAGATTCATATGCAAAAGTCCTTGAATTATTAAATATAAAGTAGCAATTAAATTTCTGGTGAATTTTATTGTTCGAAAACGAAACAATTTCATCAAAATGTTTCGTAGCAAGTTAAGACACAAAAAATTCACTCTAATTCACCCAACGGTTAATTGATTTTCACTGAGTAGAGGATAACCTGACAGCCTTCACGCATCGATTAATTCTGCAAGACATATTTAGAGGCCAAATATACAGTTAACAGTTAAATGACATAGAATTGATTTTTTAAAATTCCACATATACAAAAATTTGTCCCTTTTACAATCAGTCAAATATCAATTCAAACACCAAGAAAGCTCTAACAAAGCTCTTCACCATCTGCTACGAGCAACCTGTCTTTGTGAGGGAGTAAGAGTTTTCGTTCAGTTCATGGTACAGTTTTTGGCTTTCATCACTTTTGATTTACCGAATTCCCGAAGTTAATTGATATAGGCCCCTTAGTGACTTCTCTTTTCTCTATAAAAGCTCTCTCAAGTATTGCAGCCCGACTAGAAGGAAGACAGCACCCCTTGCTTCTACCTTCTGGCCGCGCGATACTCTCATAGCAGGTTTCCCAGCAAACGACTTTTCCCTCTCTAGGGTTCCTCTGTGCGGGAACCTGCTAATGACCCAAACACATCAGGGATATGGAAGGGAACGGTGATGGAGAAAGGAATTGTTCCTTGATGCTGCTATCTTAAAATAGTTTGACCTTTAGATAAAAACATAAACAATGCATTTGCAATGTTTTTAGTGGTGTTCCTTTACGATGACGAGATGTGTTTGCAGCGTGACATAAAAGATGTGATAAAGACATAATTGTTGGTATATTTCGGTTACCGCGATGTGTATGAGGCAGCTGATACCTTTTTGAGACGGAAAACCGCCTCTTTTGTTAGTTGTGCTTTGATTCGCTTTATTTGTGTATGACTTTTTATCTAGATACTCGACCACACATAAAGTCAATTGACTTTATGTGTGGTCGATATGTATTTTAATTGAAAAAATATTGATATTTTTTACAATTTTAGCATAAGCATCTTTTGGACTAAAAAAATCAATTTAACGCGTCTGCCTTTATGGATATAACGAATATTCCTCATTATACATCTCTCTTCACGTCCACTGACACACTTTGGACGTCCAGTTCGATATTTATTTATTTTCGAGGGCCGCGGTAGCATAATTGGTACAGTCGCGAAATAGTAACCGGAGGACTGCGAGTTAGTAACTCGATCCAACCAAACACCGTCGTTTAAGTTGGGACAGATGCACGTTAAATTTGTCGTGGCCTCAAATGTTTTCATATTAGCGTGGTGTGGAAGTTTATATAGTGGGGTGCCAGCTCAGATTTTGACTTCGTCATGTGTAATTTCGTGTAATTTTGACCGTGTTTCAAAATTACAAGGTGTTGTCTTCGAATCTTTCCTTTCGGAATTGATCCCGGACTGTTGCCAATAGCCCGCTGTGTTACTCCAGAGCGGCATAAATTTCACTACCTTAACTACCTACCGTTATTTATTTTCAATTAAATTTGTCTTCTGATACTTGAAAAATAACACGTTGTGTTGCTCCAGTGGATGTTAATTCAATTACCTACCTACATCTGATACTTAAAAATGGTATGAATAGTAAACTTGTATTCAACATTTTTTTCATTTGTATCTGATTTTCTACCATTCAAGGGGAATGATAAGTTTTCTGATATCAAAAGAAATCTTCCAGTTTTTTGGACCCATACTTTCAAATTTTTAGTGAGCACCTGATATTACCAATTTCGTATATAATAGTCCATTGTATACAAACGCTCAGGGCGACGTTAATTAAATATACATACCTACCTACCAATTTCGTACTTAGTCTCTTTGATAGTTCAATAATTTCTAGAAATTTATGTACGTATTTATTGAATTTATTCAAATAATACATACACAACTGCCCCAATACGTTTTTTTGATCACTATTTTCATTGAATAAATACAAAGTGTATAAAATATCTTGTTTATTACTAAATTTAATTTTAAGCTTTATAGTCCATTTAGTAGCCTTCAGATACTGAATGAAATGAAAAATGGTTAGTTTTGATGTAATAGTACTGATTTTCAATAAAATATTTAAATATTTGTTGTGCCTCAATACTTTTTGAGACACTAAATAAACCCTCGACCTTCAACTGAAGCGGCAAAATTTAGGAATGATTTTATATTATTTTTATCAGGTAACGATTGATTTTATATCGTTTATATCCGTTTGACGCCATTCGCCAATATGAATAACGCCGATTTCTGTGCTACGTACGTTAAATATTTGTAATAAATTGTTGATAAATAGTCTAAAATCTTTGTGTTGTTAATGAGATTTTTGAAGGGAATAGATAATAAAGATTTTTAACAATAATTTAATTATGTCTAACATCTTTACAGTGCAAGACAGACGCTTTAGTCCGCATTTATGACTTTAACTGATTCAGTGTCTAAAAATAAAAAGCTGCTCTTTTAAATCAACAAAGCTCAAAGGTGAGGTATCGCAATCTTGATAAATTTCCCTATAAATTTGAAGAAATTGCGTAGCATTTGAAAAATGATAAACATTCGATTCATTGCAATGCAGTGCCTAGATCTTTGAAAGAATCATACATTATTTTTAAAGGGTTGGTTGGGTTTTTATGGCGCAAAGGCCATATTTGGCTAAACTGCACCAAACAGAAGGTACGTGGGACTATTTTAAAGGAAAATAATTAAAACCTTTTTATGCTTGCTTTAATTTCACCAAAACATTTACCAAGTTCCAAGTTATGTTTGTAGAAATGTCATCCAACTTCCCTACGAAACGTTGTCCTAGTGATCCGCAACAAAATTGCATGCACGTGTTTATTTCTAAAACATTTACCTTTTTCAAGTTGCATCGTCATCTGAAAGTAGTTCAAAATTACAAGGTGTTGACCTTCGGGATTGATCCCGGACCATTGCCAACAGCCTGATGTTTTGCTCCTGTGCGACGTAAATTCACCTACATACCTCAGGTTGCAAGATCCTTGGATCGATTCGATTGAAGGTTCTCGGATATCAAGAGGTAGGTTGGTATTTTAATTAACGTCACACTGGAGCAACACAACGGGCTATTGGTGACGGTCGGGGATCAATCCCAAAAGAAAAGATCCGAGGACAACACGTAATTTGGAACCACTGTCAGATGACGAGGCAATACCTGAGCTGGCACCCCACTCTCCAAACATCTACACCACGCCAACATTATATATGGGGATAGGTACTTAATTAACGTCGCACTTGAGCAACACAACGGGCTGTTGCCGACGCGGTCCTGAATCAACCCCCGAAGGGAAAAATCCGAGGACAACACCACGTAATTTTGAACCACGGTCAGATGACGAGCTCACACCTGAGCTCGCACCCCACTCATTATTGGGGCCGCGGTGGCCCGGTTGGAAGAGTAACGGACTTGCAACCGAAGGGTTGCGAGTTCGAATCCAGCCAAACATCGTCGTGTACAAAGGGGGCTGGTGCACGTTAAATCTGTCGTGGCCTCAAATGTCCTCACGTTGGCGTGGTGTGGAAGTTTGGAGAGTGGGGTGCCAGCTCAGGTGTTGCCTCGTCATCTGACCGTGGTTCAAAATTACGTGGTGTTGTCCTCGGATCTTTCCCTCTGGGATTGATCCCGGACCGTCACCAATAGCCCGTTGTGTTGCTCCAGTGTGACGTTAATTGAAAATACCAAATACCAAATACTTTCCCTTTGGGATTGATCCCGGACCGTCACCAATAGCCCGTTGTGTTGCTGCAGTGTGACGTTAATTGAAATACCCCCCCACTCATTATATAAGGAATTCAAAGATCAGTTATACATAAAATATATTTAATACATAGACTTGCTTCCTTAAATATGACGATTCGTATGTGTTTACCTTTATAAAAACACGTTCCCATCCGAAGGTGGCCGCGTTAGCCCGGTTGGAAGAGTAACGGACTAGCAACCGGAGGGTTGCGAGTTCGAATCCAAATAAAGGCCGTCGCGTACAAAGGGGGATGGTGCACGTTAAACCTGTCGTGGCCTCAAATGTCCTCACGTTGGCGTGGTGTGGAAGTTTGGAGAGTGGGGTGCCTGCTCAGGTGTTGCCTCGTCATCTGACCGTGGTTCAAAATTACGTGGTGTTGTCCTCGGATCTTTCCCTTTGGGATTGATCCCGGACCGTCACCAATAGCCCATTGTGTTGCTCCAGTGTGACGTTAATTGAAATACCCCCCCCCCCCCTACTTATCTGCTACATATTTCTTGCATTGTTTTAAGCTTAAGTCAAATAATATTGTACACATGGACAGTCACGTATGTGGAATTCAAATAATATTGTACACATGGACAGTCACGTATGTGGCATTCAAATAATATTGTATACATGGATCTTTCCTTTCGGGAGTCATCTGACCGTGGTTCAAAATTACGTGGTGTTGTCCTCGGATCTTTCCCTTTGGGATTGATCCCGGACCGTCACCAATAGCCCATTGTGTTGCTCCAGTGTGACGTTAATTGAAATTCCTCCCCCCCCCCCTTTCCTTTCGGGATTGATCCCTGACCGTCGTCAATAACCCGTTGTGTTGCACCAATACGACATAAATTCAACTCCCTACTTGTATACATGGAACGTAATCAAAATAATTTTTAGAACAGCTGTTTTGAGTGTTTAAGGTGTTCGATTTAAAATTAAGAAAAAAAGATACTTTGAATCTTCCAAATTTAAAGGGATTAAACTAAAAAATTTAGGTCCGTATAAACAATTTTGAAAAAGCTTTTCATTAAACTAACGTTTGTTAGTTTAGAACTCGTAGTTGTGATGTGTACATCAGTTTCTTTTATTAAAAATCTTAGGAGTAAAAATATAACTGATCTAAGAAATTTTGCAGATATTGAAATATTTTTAACTTGTGTATTGTTCTTTTAAAGAAACGAGCCTTTCTAAAAAAGCTGGGAAATCGTTGCATTACGCAATTTTGACTTTTGTACATCTATTGATCCACTTTGAGCTAATTCAAAATTTAAAAATTTTGACTCAATTATCTTTTTGTGTATTCGATATTTGAATATACTTCTTGAATAAATGGCTTCTAATCGAAAATCACTGCTTTGGGCTGTAATAACTTTTAAAATTATAAAATTAACTGTAAAAGAGCTGAGGCATGTACAACAAATAAATATTCAAAGTGATTTTTTATTTAATTCTTATTTTACATAGTTACAATACTTATGATTACACTATAGAAACGTAACTATATATGAATAAATACCGAATATAGATGACTAGGCTGAATCGTCGTTGATTTTGAGTTCGTTCAAAGCATAATCTACTCGGATGTCCAGGTATTCCTAAATTTGCATTGAAAGAGGTTTAGAATATTAAGATGTACTGAAAGGTTAGAGCATATGGGTATTCTTAAAGTGAATATAATCATATTTTCTAAATATATTGTGTTTTAAATTCAATTATAGGGAATTCATAAATATACAGATGCTGAAAATAGCTACCTCCCCTCTTTATTCATGCAGACACCCTGGAGTTCTATTATTACAAATGTAAAAATTATAAGTGAAACTCGTTAACTGCTGATATAAACAGCAGTTCTAAAAATTTTAGATTTAAGATCATCTTGTCTTCGTAAAGAGTTTGTTCTTTAACAAATACTAGAAACTCACGGATTTTGCAATGGACTGTGATAGAAATTCAGTGTTAAAATAACACAATCCAGAGTAAAACAGTGCCAGACAAAATTCCTAAAGAGAGGGATCTTAAATAAAAGATCTTTTTAGTAAAGGAAGAATGCCGTGCAGGAGCTCGTTAGGGGCAGGGACTGGAATAATAAAAAGGGCGTCTGTTTTTGGAGAAAGGAAATTCCTGAATTATTTTTTTCACACACTTATAATCGATCTCACATAATTAAATATCAAACTTCAGATTAATCTGTCCAATTATTTTTACAAATGACCCTTATTTAAATAAGTATGACTGCTATCTATCTACCAGAACTGCTGCAGGCTGTAGTAACAGGCCTCATATATTTAAGTGGGGATGAGTTAGTGGCCTTGTCTGGTGACGGTGGGTGATATCGATTCCTCTTATCTCACAAACTTCGGAAGTCTTTAAGTGCGCCTATGTGACAAACTTCAGTGCTTCAAGAACACCATAGAAAATACTCTCGGTCTCGTTTCTATAACCACATACAGATAGACTTTCTGTCTGGAGCAGTTCTCGTGGTAGACAGACAGTACTACGTGCTCTAAATTACCGAATTTGGAGATACTGCTTCCTTAACCTAGCACGTCAATATGAACCTCGTGCTTTCCTAATTTGCTATTTCAAGTTCTTTCCATTTCAAGTGACCTCGGAGTGCCCGTTCAACTTCCTTCGATTTTGATGAAACTCATGAAATGCTCTCTAGGGGCCAGTAAGAATTTCCTCAAAGCATAAATTCAGTAAGGTGCCAGCGCAATTTTCGTGAGCATCACTTTTTTCCGCAAAGAAACGAATTCATCAATGTGTGATTTCATTGCTCCTAAACCAATAAAGATAGAACCCTAGAACTAGAATTCTATTTCAACTTTAGGCGAAAAACACATTGGTACAAATAAAGTTTAAGTTAATATTTTGTCTCAATAACTTCAAACTTGCTGTAACTTTTTATCCAGGTCAATTTTTCTCAAACTTGAACGTCACAAGGGCTAAACAAAACATTTCGAGAAGCTGATTTTTGGTTCTATCATAGACTATACATGACATAGCACGGTTAGGTAGTTCATGATTGGTTATTTTTCTCTGCAAAGAAAGAAAAAAATATTGACGAAAATTGTGCTGAGGTCTTAACAAGTCTATATATAGAGCTGAAATTTTACAAAAGTTCATAGAGGTCTCAATTCTGTATTTTTTTCGTCAAAATCGAAGGGTATAGAATGGGAACCGTCTACGAAATATGACATGAAATGCCCTTCACGATTATAAGCACGTTTAAACTCATTGCAATAGCAGTTTGCATTCTAATGTAGAGCCGATAATTGTTAATAAATGGTACTCAAGAAAGCTAAACAATACGAATACTGGGGAAAAAAGCAAATTGCTTAGAAAATTCTTATTTCCGTGTCACTTTTCCAAACTAATACATTTTAATTGTATTGTATTGATTTAACATAATGTAATTTAGAGGTCATTTAAAATAATTGCTATGCGTATGGTAATGCACACGTGACACACTATTTCAGGTCACACGGATCTTTACCATATTATTTCAAGATAATTTATGACTATCAATCCGATAAAATATGTATTTGTATAGGTAAAAACATCAAATTTGCTTATTTTCTCTAAAAATGAATTCGAATGAATTCACTTCAGAAATCTCTGTGAACGACAGTTCAGAAGATTAAGATCCACAGATGCTCGTAGTTCAAATGGAGTATAAAAAAGAGCGAATAATTGAGTTTTATTCACGCCCTGAATAATGAAACTCAGTGTCAATATTTAACGAGAACAAGCTCCACTTAGGCATAAAAGATCTAAATCCACAGAAACCTTTTATCATTAAATTTGTACATACCCTCTTATACATTACCTCCCCCTGCACTAGTGGGCATATCTACTGAGTCACGAGAAACCTCGTTCGGATAAAAACACTTAAGCTTTTCATATAAAGAAAAATCAAGCACAAGTATCTGAAGTTTTTTATCAGTTGTAGGGATACAAGTGCCCAAAATCTTTGCACTTTTGTAATACTGAATTCAGCCGGGCATACGAACATAAGCATTACATAAAAAAATGTTGATCAAAACAGTTTGGTTTGTTGCTCTGTGATTATTTTTTGCTACACTAAATCTAATTAGACCGGAGGTTACTGCTTTGATTTGACCAATTGAGAGAGAGAGAGAGAAAGGAACAAATACGAGGGCAAATGTGTGATTTCCAAACATTTTCCTAGCATTTTATGGAATTATATTAAAAGATAAAAGTATTTTTGAAGCTTTTAATGGAATCATAAGGCAATAACAAAATTTTGAGATTGAGAACGATTCGGCTGATTTTCACAGCACTATGACCCCGTATTAATGTTAGATGCCTCCGGGATTAATAAAATTTCTCTAAATTTATGTAGAAAAAAGTCAATAATTTTGTAAATAGCATACCTATCAGAAGTCATAATTTTTTTTTAATTTTTGAGACCCACGCACCCCCGACTCGCCTGACGGCTTGGAGTCTTGAGCAGTCATTTGAAAATGTGATATTTCATCTGGTTTCTCGCTTTGATGAGTACTTAAATCTACCTGAAATTTAGATTACAATTATATATATTTAATGCCAGCTCTTCTACAACAAAGTAGCTATTTTAGATCCGTCCTTTGAGATGTAACTGTTAATATACAACACAGAAAAGTACTTAAACAGCTTTTCTCTCTAATTTACGAGTGAATGCAAATTAACTAAGTTTTAATACAATAAACCCCCTGATTCGAAATCTTACTAAAAGAAAAATGTTTAAGTTAGATTAATCTACATTGTTGGCCATCGACAATGTAACACCATGGATAGACCATAGCAATAATATCAAAGTCATATTTGTTATACAAATAACATAAGGCACAAGAGTGAAATGATTCAGCTCCCTCCGATTTGCTGAATGAGAAGAAATCAAATTTTGTGAAGCCTCCAAGGTAGGCAATAACAACTGCTACACGTCTCGGCACTGAAAGAAAGAGGCTCTTGATGCGTGTTTGAGGTATCTTGGTCCATCCTGCTTCCAATACAATGCCAAAGTTCATCTATCGTAGCCGCGGGTGGTCTGTGGTGGGCCATTCGTTGGGAGATAATCGACCAGACGTGTTAGATGGGTGACAGATCTGGTGAACGGGTGGGCCATGGAAGAAGTGGAACCTGATGGACATGAGGAGTTGTACGTTGCATGATACGTTCGGTCGCGTATCGTCCTGTTGAAAACTGGCCGCAGGCAAGCCCTGAAGATAAGAGTTCAAACTTCGCAGCAACAGGCTCCATAACTTCAGAGATGTTGGGATGGCTGTTGAGTATACCGGCAATGCGTATTAGGCGGATGCAGGAGTAGAATCCAATGGCACCCCTTACCATAACACAAGGTCACAGACCGGTATGGCATTGCATAATACGGGAGTCTTACAATCTGTCGACGTGGAATCACAACCCTCCGGTTGCTAATTCGCTACTCTTCCAACCGAGCTACCGTGGCCGCCGTAAATTAGGAAAATAGAAAGAAAGGGCTTTTTAATTTGGTTGATTTGTTGGGTTGGGTTTTATGGAGAAGGGCCATAGCTGGCCATGCTGCGACAAACACAAAACAGACAATATCAAACAATGGACATACTCACACAAGGAAAGTTTTACCAACACAGAAGAAAAAAATGCACCTAAGATAGAATCGAACCTACGTCGTCTACAACGTGCAGGTTGCTAGGGCAGTGGGCATACCCACTGAGTCACGACTGGCAATTTTTAATTTGAAAAAGAATTTGGCAATAAGCCTTTAACAATGTGAAACCTGTTTTAATCTGTGATGAAAACAAAATGTCTTTATTTGGATCATACTGCCATAAGACTGAAGTAAAAATAAAAATGTCCTATCTCTTCAAAATTTAGTTCCTCAAGCACAGTGATGACAGTATTACGAAATAGGCTGCATGGCACAGAGTGGACCAAGTAATTTAATGGTAAGCAAACAATTTTGAATGTTCCAAAATGACTATTCATTACACTTTCTTCAAAAGTGTAAACGATTTTTTCAAATTTTTTCAATTTGAATGAAATTTTTTCAAATTTGAATGAAGTACATCAAAGTAAATATCTAGTAACTAGATTATGGAAGCGTGATTAATATTCAAGCATCTACAACACTGTTCTCACTCACAATGCACAAGAAATATTAAATTTTGAAAGTTTGATTGATCTCTCTACTGTCCTGTTTTTCTACATGGGGATAATTAGATCGGGATTTACATCTTAAAATGGGTTACAACCACTACGCACATCCAAGTCAAAACCAGGTTCGAATCCACAGCCTGATAAACCGAGGGTCAAATCACATTTAAGAAGGGTCATTCCATATGGGGACAACTGGTGGGTGTTGCACCATAGTTATGGATTCTTTTCAAATCTTTACCATAGATAGAAATGGCAGTGAAACCCATGTATCTCAATTATTTAAATATTTTGTCTAATATTAGCTGAGGTACGGGAATTTAAAAATTGGTCAATTTTACAAATTGGCGGCCATCTTGGATTTGCCATTGTCTATAAATGACCCTAACTTGAGAACTAATAGTTCAAATTTAGTAATTTTGGTACCAAATGCAAAGTGAAAAAATCCCTTTTAAAAACAGTCGATTTTAAAGGGCTATAGAAAAAATGAACCCTCTTATTTTTTCAAACTTTGTGGAAGTATTAACTAACATATGTACTTTAATCTAACAAAAATTCAGGTGAAATTCTTTGTTTCTGAATAAAAGCTATTCTAATGATGGCCAATGTATTTCAAAACGGTGATCATCTACAGTGCAAAAATGACCATAGCTTAAACAATATGGTTAAATTTCAGTTTTTATGAAGTACTAATTTAAAGAAGGCTCACATTAAATGTAAAAATATCAATAGAACCTCAAATTACAGTCCTATGTATTTTTTAATTTATTTTATCAGATGGTGTGGATTTACATTTAATGTGAGCCTGCTTTGAATTAGCACTTCATAAAAACTGAATTTGACCATATTTTTTAAACTATGGTCATTTTTACATTGTAAAGATGACCACCGGTTTGAAATACATAGAATTAGAATAGCTTTTATTCAGAAACGAAGAATCTTACCTCTCTGAATTTTTGTCAGAATTAAGTACATATGTTAGTTAATATTTCCACGAAGTTTCAGAAAAATATAAGAGGTTTCATTTTTTAAAAACCTTTAAAGTCTACTGTTTCTAAAAGTGATTTTTTTCACTTCACGTGTAAAAAATCCACTAAAATGTAAAATAACCATTGTTTTGTAGCTTATATACACTTTTGAAATAAATGGCTACCATTTTATACCAAAATTACTAAATTTGAGCAAATAGTTCACAAATTAGGGTCATTTATAGACTGTGGCAAATCCAAGATGGCCGCCATTGTGTAAAATTGACCAATTTTTAAATTCCCATATCTCAGCTAATATAGGGCAAAATATTTAAACAATTTAGATCTATGGGTTTCACTGACATGTCTATCTATGGTAAAAATTTGAAAAAAATTCGTGTCTATGGTGAACAACTTTTTCTCAAAATGGTGTTTTCACATGGAATGACCCAGAAACACATGTACATGTTAACTTCAACTTTTTTCATTTGAAAATCAATTTGTTCTTAATTTATGTACGAGAAGACACTTTGAACCTGAAAAATGCAATTTTAGTTGAGTCTCTAAACACATTCCAATAGTTCATCGGGTTGCTACACCCCCTCAAAAAAAATATTAAAAATACACATACTTCGTAATTTTCTGGTACAAGAACAGTTGTTCGAGCAAATGAATGAGTAACCAATCCTTCATCTGATTTCACATCAGAACGGTATTCACTGCTATCTGTTTCCTGAAGTAGTACTGGTTGAAATGTGAACATATCTCTTTGAATATTGTTGAAATATTCATTTCTGGTAGTCGGGGGAACAATGAAAACAGGATGGCGTGTAGAACTAGGTGTTAAAGATGTTTTTATAGAAGACGGTCGGAAAGGAAACGTTTGAGAATGATCTCTGACAATATTCTGGGGAACTTTAGGATTTTTACACTGAAATCGAAAAATATATCAGTGTATAAATATTTTTGAGAAACTATAAAATATAATTCTGAATTCGTCATTATTCAGATTGTCTGTTCTGAGTACTGTAGGGTATAGTATTTTATTTTCAAACACTCCATTTTTGGGAAAAAATCAATTATAAATATATGACGATTGTTTACAAATAATTTTTCTGTACTCAATAAGCATACAAGTTAAGTCACATGCATTGATGAATGAAAATAACTATTTTAGTTTCCTATCCTGGTTTTCATCCGAGTTAATCATTGAATGCAAAATCATAATTGATATCTTTACTGCTATTTTTTGGAACTTAGGGGAACATTAAAAAATCCTATTTTGGACCTTGATCGATTTCAAATTATTTTTACTGCTAAAATTTCTCACATGGAGCAACAAACAGAAAATTAGGGGAGCACCATTTATATTTTAATAGGGCTCAATTTGATGTAAGCCATGAAGAGACGTAAGAGTACCAAGCGAGTTTGCATTAGTACTCGCAGTTTTACCCACCGAAAAACTTTAAATTTCACGTATCACACCTCGAGAAGTCAAAATGGAAACTTTATTTTTCAACTAATAAGTGAAAAAGAAGGAAATATTTTTTAAATTATTTTTTAAATATGAATAAATTTTAGACTTTTTTCAGGTGAAAAGTAAAATATGCTTAGAGATTTTCGATATTTCCTTGGGCTCTCCTATAAAGTTTTCTTTTTTGAGTTGTATTACTTTTCTTGAGAAGGAACGATACATACACATAGTTCATATTACCATCAATGCAGCGTTGATTGCACTTAGTTTGACAAACTTTTGTTTGATCCGTTTCACACGCACTGTCAACTCGAACCCTGACCTATTGCATCCAACTGAGTTACGGCACTACCAGTTTTCATACAAAACAGTTTGAAACAGACTAATCCAAGTTTTGATAGGTCTATTACCATTTTTAATTCATGTTTGGATAGATTATTAGGATTCAAAAACTCTGTTTTAAATTATAGTAGACAAAATAAAAAATTAAGATAGATTACTATAATAAAGTTTTGCATATTGTGACCATGGGTATATAAAATGGTAAGGGAAAGGTTCTGTGTTGATTTTTCATGGATGTTACCGAATTCCAATAAAATCTTCTGAAAATAGAATTTTTTTATTTAGAATTGTTTTAATTCCAGAGCATTATACAGCCTGGGACTTTAAAAATTACAGTATAGATAATGTACCACTTCATATTAATCTCACGTTTTTACATCACTAAATGATTTCAAGGTAAACTTCATTACATAAACTTAAGTTCTTCGATAGATTCTTAAAGAAAATATGTATAAAAATAATTTCCTTGAACGATACAAAAAATTATCTGTATCAACTATGTTTCCATCAAGGATAATTGTTAAGTTTATTTGAAACAAGGAAAATCAGATGATCAACTTTTAAATAAAGTATTTTATTTGGGTTCACTAAAAGTTAATTAATATTCATTAAGAGTACTATTATTGCTCTTTGAATACAATATGTTTACCCAACAGATCATCAATTAAGTTAAAATATTTATAATTTGGATTTGTTTAGCGCAGCAATTTTAATGCAACAAACTATTTTAAGTTAGCAAAACTTATCACTTGAAATTAAATGACATATCCATGCTACTTTCCAACACTTAAAACATAATTTCAAATTTTCTGGTTTTATGCCAAGGTTTAAGTAATTCCTGAACAAGTTACACAACATAGAAGTTTCGTAAAATTCTTGTTCTGTATGTGTAAATAAAACCATCAGTAATTAAATTTTTTGTTTAAATAATTATTTAACTCTTTGCATTTCCCCCTACAGGCTTTTGAATATAATAGTTCCCTTTCTGAACAATAGGATAGCCAACGCCTCTGCTGTAACAAACTACCAATGTATAGTCGCGGGGAAAAAAGGAACCACCTATCTATTTCGAGCACTATTCATAGTAGAGAAAATTCAAAGATATCATTCAATAGGGAATAACGTCTACTAATTCAAATGCAAAAAAAATCACAAAGGGACGTCTTCATATCAAATTTTGCACAAACTTTCCATTGGAAACACCATGTTTTGATGCCTTAATCAGGTTCTGCATAGTTAAATTTGTCTAAATATGAAATTTCAAGACTTTACTACTTTTATATCCGGAGATATTCATTGTTAAAGTTCCTGTCAATTTCAGGGATCATCTCACATTGAAAATCGCTATTAGTAGATCGAGATTAATTGTAGTTACAGCTACCGGTATTTCAAATTTGAATACTATTTCAAACGTATTTGGCAGAGCGTGCAAAAGATCCGAGAATTATTATATTTATTATGCAAGTGAAAACGATTAGAGAATTATTATCCGAGGTTTGACATTTTTAAACTTTTGGTTGCCTCCTAAAATCGCCATAATGAGGAAAATTTAATGCAACGCAAAAATTAACCATTGGAATGAGCTGAAATGTTGCATGGTCATATTAGAAGTCTTGAATCTATTCCTATCAAAATATAAGATTCCAGTTCATAATTTTTTCAAACATTAATTTAATAATTATTATTGCATACTAAAATCTATTTTTAAAATAAAATATTAGTGGATTTTGTTTGGGTTGTTTAACAGTAACATGGTACAAAATATCAGATCCATAGAAATATTATTTAGTAAGATACCCATAAAAGTCTGAGAAACTAATTTAACGTTAGGAGATCCAATCTTTCTGTACTCAACTTCGAAACGGTAAGACCTAATGACATGAAATTTGGTATCTGAAGTTAAATTTTAATATAAATTTGAAATTGTGTGTCAAAATAGGGGTTTCTATTAAACCACCTCAAACAACTATTGAAAGTAACTTCTGTGATCGTTGGATGAACAAGAAAGTTCGACCATTTGACAGTGCAACGTCATTAATAGCTTTGACAAGAAAACACAGCTCAAAGGTGGCCTTTACCGGTAATTTCAACAATTGCAAACTAATTTAACAATTATAAATTAATTGACAGTCAAATAATGTTGAAGTTAAGCACTTCACAAATTCAATCAATCTAGACTTTGAAATCTCTCGTGAAATGAGCTTCAGTTCAAGCTAACACTTAAATTCTTCGTATTTAGCAATAGTCCTTTCATTGCGACATTAATTCAACTGTTTACCTTCCTTCCAATTTAACAAATCGGAACTGTGAGAGGATTTTTCTATACAGAGACGTAACTAGAGGGGGCAGACGGGGCATCTACCCCGGGCGCCGGATTCGGGGGCGCTAAATTGGTCGAGTATTTTTTTTACTATAGATATTTACGTATGATAATAAACGAAGAAGAAAACATATTAGTAGACTAACAAAAACCAAAAAACTATAAAAGGAGCTAATTGCAGAATGTGTGAAGAAATAGCAGGAAAGCTTAACCTAGATCCTCTTTTTAAAGAAGTACGGAGGAGGAGGAAGCGGATGTTTGATGAGAAGGGCGAAGTTGAAAGCTATGAATTATCAGAAGAAAAAAGTTCAGATTATTGATTATACAAATAATAGATCGGATTCTGAATGAACTGAGGCAAAGGTTTCAAGTCATTCAAAACATGAATAGTTTATTTGGTTTCCTCAATGGAGCTCGGTTTGAAACAATGAATGGAGAAGAATTGAAGAACCAGGCACTTGAGTTAGCTACCATATATAAAGAAGACTTAGACAAGGACTAGCTGCCGATAGAAGTGGAGAGTTTTAAGTATCATGCCTTGGATTTAAGCCCTTATATGAAAACGGCTACACCATCAGGTCTTCTGACGTTAATATATAAGAACGGATTTGAAGACGCGTCCACCAACATAATGACAGCGTTGAGAATTTTCCTCACAATACCAGTCTCAGTCGCCTCAAATGAAAGGAGTTTTAACAAACTAAAGAACATACAAAATTACCTCAGAAACTTAACAGGACAACGACTAACCAACCTGAGCATCATATCAATAGAGCACAAGTTAGCCTCAAAGCTATCTTTTGAGGACATTGTGAAAATGTTTGCAGCCGCAAAAGCCCGTAAAGTTAAGTTTTAGTTCAAGCTTTCTGTGTTTAAATTAATTTTTTCACATTTTGGCAATATATTAAGAGATTGTGAAAATGTCTACGTATAATACTCAAGATAGTAACTTGAGTACAATCTGTTGTTATTAATTCTTGTTCCACAGTTTTCCAAAATCCTTGAATGGTTTTCGGTCGACGTTTCGATAATTCTCTTTTTAAAAGTCCAAAAGCACAAAAGTCCATGGGTGAGACATATGGAGATTTAGCAGGAATATCCGTAAAGGGTATTTATTGACTTGATACCCTTTCCGGGTTTCCAGTTTCTTGTTCCATTTTTTCAAGAATTTAACAGTGGATTTAGATGTGTGGCTGCTTGCTTTGTCTTGATGCAATTCTACCGATTGTTGGCACTTTGGGTAAAGATATTGTATTTCTTTTTTGAATACTGGGGTAAAATAGGGTCTTGATAATATGTGGGAGTTGATTTTTACATTTCCCCACTCCTTTTTACTTTTAATTTTCCATTATATGCAAAACCAGTAACAATCAAATTTCTTAGAGAAAGTTGTCACGTTAAAGTTACAAAGTTGGACCACGTTTTAAGATTTTTATCCTCTTTTATGATAATAAATTGTTCTTTTTTATTGCAATCTTTTAAATACACACACACCTCGTCTATTGTCACAACATTTTTCCATCTTTCTCCAGCTAAATGCTTCTCATACAGAATTCTGCAGCGAGTTCTGCTTTCTGCAATATGTCGTGGAGATAGACGATGAACATTGTATTTTTTGGCCTTAAGATTCAAATCACTGTTAATTATTTTATTTGCAGTTGAAACTTAAATTTTTATGACTTTGTAATAGTCCTTTGACTTGGCGGATTCTCTTTTAGAATTAAAGATCTTTCCCTACAAATATTCTCAGAAATTCCTTTCTTTTTTGGATACGTATTTGGAAGTATTTTTCCACTTTTAAGCGCTTTTTTCCTTTCTCATTAATAATATTACTTATTGTACCTTTAGATATAGAAAAACCATGACTTTTACAGCGTTTTTAAATAATCCAATAAGCATAATTCTCTTCGGAAAGAGAGGAAACATAGCCTTCCATCCATTGCTTATTTAAAAGCGCCATTTTGAAAGTAAACAAAACTCTGAGTTGGCAGACGATAAGTTATACTTTAACTATTTATCTGCTGCGAAAATAAAATTATTTCGTAGCATACAACTTTTTTACAGCTCATCAAAATCATTCAAAAAATGTCCGAACAGCCTCTGTATTTATCATAATTAAATATCCTATTTTAAAGCAAGTCTTGATTTTGATTCAACCCACACATATCCCGATATCATTTGGTAAAACCTTTTCAGTTCATTTCAGCGATTATAAGTATGAAAGAATGTACCAAACATGCTACTTTTAAATTATTTGTCAATGAAATATCTTAGAATTAATTAGGTATTTTATTTTGTATTAAAAATGAAATTGCTGCAAATTAATCTATTTACCTTTGAAATCAAGCATTTACCATCTAAGTTTAATAAAACAATTTGGACTAGCGGAATTAATGTGTGGTGGCGATATCGGGTATTGTCGGGGAGGGTTTTGGTTTGGTTGGTCGGTGGAGAGGGGGCGCCAAGCCGAGTTCTTGTCCCGGGTGGAACCTAGCCTAGTTACGTCTGTTTCAATAAAACTAAATCCAGATGGATCTAGTGTTTTTGTGGTAGAGCCAGTGTCCTGTATGTATTCTGGAAGTGGCGTTCTTTCACTACATTTTAAGGTAACTAACTCTCTTATCTACCGAACAAGATAGGATAACCAGAAGTAAAATCCTCGTCTTCTGGTCATCAGTGTTGTTTGCACTGAAAATCCCTCAGTGAAAAAATCTAGATCCAGATTTCACGTCTACTTAATTGACATATGCATACGTGTATTAATGAATTCGTATCGAAATCCGTGGTCTTTAATATCTATGTACCCGGGCGACAATCGAAATCACGTATCCCTGGGAACCTACGTACCTTTAATAAAAAAAATAGAATTAAATTGCTACAGTAATGAAATGATATTTATTCCCTAGAGGTTTTAGACTTATTTGCGACTCTCACACATCCAAACTAAATATAATGTGAGTTGATACATAGCTTATACTTTTCATATATCGTGATAAATTTGGGTCAAATAGATCAAAGGGTGTAGAATTGTAAGACGAACACATCTACCTCTAAACGAACAAATCTAAATTTCGATACAATTAATTCATTTTTAAATGCGATGGTACGAAAATTTTTCAACATTTTAGTCGTACTTTTCCGATACTTTAACAGTACACTTTGGAAGAACTTAACATTTTTTAAGTCTGAATATGCTGTCATGATGCAACGTTGTAACTGGAATCAAATTCCGAAAATCATTTTCAGTTTTGATAACGAGATAGAAATCTGAACTAGACTTTCTTGAAAGGCATTGCACTCTAAAATGAACACTAATAAATTTTCTCGATCAGATTAGTTATATTGATTATTTGTGCTAGCTTTTAAAAAGATTCCATCAGTTCCACTTCGCTTCTCGAAAGAGGGAAAAAGTCTACTACTTATTTGTTAGTTTTATACTTGGACGAGAGAAAATTGTATCAAAAATAATCTAATCGACTATTTGAGTGATAAGTGACTAAATGTAGGAACAATTTCCTTTGGACAGAAAATTATTCATTTGATATAGCAATTCTCAAAAAATTGAAAACTAATATTTTTATACAAAATTAAAAAATATACCACTAAATGGAGGACGACTTATTACTAATAAATAAGTATGTATTTTGATTTTAAAATATAACCTTGGATGTGAAACAGCCTACTACTTACAGGTCAATAATCGAAAATAGACACACGACACGAAACGAAATTTTATGTTGTTATCACATCTCAAAAATTGCGCGACATGTGCATGAATGCTACCAGGGGTAGGACCAGCACTCTCCCAATAGTCGTTTCCGATTGAAAAATATCTAGATATGATTCAAGGCACCATGTTAACTTCATTTCTCGATTGAATTGTATAACGCTGACAAACATATTCACTAACACATGTTAATCAGGCATAATCGAATCTCTTGCATTGCACCTATATCAAAGAAGGAACATGCTATCTTTTTGCTTTTGGCCTCTTGTTAATAAGAAAATTTTCCCTAAACACACATGTATTCAAACGTTTATCTTCTCTAATTAAATTTTCGTGCACTACATTGTTTTCCACGCTGAATTTGATACACATTCGTACTATATACACTGCCAAAAAAATCGAAACATCCCGAACCCAATGTTTGATCGGAATGAAACTTAGTATGTGTGATGCACTTGAAGAGGTAAAGAACTTATCACAATATCAAATCTAGATATAATCTAGAGACTTATTGTAGAATTACATCACATAGGGGTCAAAAATTAGTAAGTTGTAAAACCCTCTCCAGCGGCGATTATTGCAGATATACGACGTAGAATGGAGTTCTTATGCTATCTTGTGGCAAATTATGCCAAGCATTCTGCAGCTACTGCTCTAGATCCCTCATATTCTGGGGTTGTATAATTGGCGATCTAGAATATTTCAGACAGGTTCAATGGATGACAGATGAGATGCTGGCCAAGGAAGAGTTTCAACACCACGGAGGCACTCCTGGGAGATATGAACCGTGTGTGACCTGGCGTTATCATGCAGGTAAATAGCCCCTTGTACATATGACATGAAAGGCAAAATATCAATTTTTAGGATCTGCTGGACATATAGCTGTGCTGTCAGACTACCCTGTATCACTACTAAGGAGACCGGCTGTTGTAAATTATGTCTTCCCACACCATTACACTAGGAGTTACAGCGATATGCCACTCGACAGTAAACTGAGAATGTTAGAGCTCTCCAGGTCTTTGCCATTATCGAATGTGGTGTCCATCTGCCCCTAGGTAGAAACGGGATTTCTAATTAGACATGATACGCTGTTGTTACATCCCTGTCCATGAATATCGGGCTCGGTATCACTCCAGACGCAGTTACGATGTTCGGTAGCCATTCTCAGTTTACTGTCGAGAGCTACACTGCCGATTCCTAGTGCAATGGTTTGGGAGCCACCACTTCGACAACTGGTCCCCTCTACTACTACCTCTACTCTTAAGTTTCACAGCACAGCGATACATCCAGTAGATCTTACAGCCTTTTGTTTTGCCTTTCATGTCAAGTGTTCATGAGACCAATTACTAGCAAGATAACTCCTAGCCACACAGGGCTCACCTCTCCCGAGTGTGCCTCAGTGATGTTCAGACCATTCCTTGCCTAAAGATATCCCAGATCTCGCTCCCATTCAGCATGCCTGAAGCTATTCTGTCATTTGCACCACCTCTGGAATGCTGTTATTTGTAGCAGCAGCTGCAGAATGCTTGTCATAATTTGCCACAAGATAGCATAAGGACTCCATTTAACTCCATGCTACGACGTTTATCGTCATGTATCGCCGCAAGATGGGGCTTTTACAACATACTAATTTATAACCTTTCTGGTGGAATTCTATATTAGATATCAAATTACCTCTAGATTTAACTTGTGATAATATCTTTGTCTTTTAATGTACATTACACATTCCAAGTTTCATTCCTATCGAACACTGATTTCGGGTTGAAACTATTTTTTACATAAAATGTATGTATACAGCAATTTTTTTATTAAGTTATTGGAATATGATGGATTTTTATCCAGACAAAAAATATGCAATGTAGAAAATAATAAGAATATTCTTAAATATTATTACAAACTATTTCATTAAAGCAACCGACTCGAAAATACTGAAAAGGGTAAGAAGTTTCGAATTCTAGAAATGAACTATTTTCTTTTTATTTAATGAATTTTTAAGGAAGAATAAATTAATAACACAATGGCTACTTCCTGAATTGTCAATATATGCATACATAATGCAATCTTACTGTCTAAAATGTACTATACCATACAACAATAATCAGAACCGGACTAGCCTTTTATCTGACTGATAGAAACTGCTTAAGTGCCCTCCTACCTTAGATACTGCTGAGATATTCGTAATTGATGATGAAATTGTAGACTACTTTGTGCTTGTAGGCATGTTAATTAATAACTAAACATTTAATTCTTTATGCTTAAAAATTATTACCTGCTTGATGCACTGTTGTAAGTCCTGCGTTTTATAGTTCAGTGCATATAAAGCATGATAGCACTGACTAATTGACAACAATAGTCGTTGAGTTTTCGGATGCAAGGTAGATAATGCGTGCTCTGTAAAAGAAAATAATTTCATGATTCATTAAATTGTCTGTAAAGGAACATAATTTCATGATTTATTAATAGAATCGAATTTCATCATAAAAATGTCTGCTGGTTGTTTCAAAATGACTGTTTAAGCTAACAAATTCTTTAAAAGAGATGTATTTTCTTTTTTACCTAAGATTATTTTGTCATCATGTTTTGTTAGCATATAAGAAACTTTCTAGCACTTATTTTAAAGATTAAAATTATTAAATATTAACTATCGCCTACCGTGATTAATAGAGTAATTCTGACGACTAAAGTGTTTAGAAAGATGCTTGCTTTAAAATTTGGTAGACTGAAAAATACTTTATAATTTATAGAAAAAGCAGATATAAATGCATTTTCAAATTTCTTTGGTAGCTTTATTTATACATTGTAATGAAATATTTAAATTTAATTGTTTATCGTAATAAAATCGGTGAAAATTCATATAGATGGAAAAAGATACTTTTGCTAACCTTGAAACAGCTGTTGATGTACAGCATTAAGATGATCGATGTGACATCGTATCTGTTCTTGAAGCTTTGAAATCATACTCACGTGATACTCAATCGTAGAACTGGAGGATGGGAAAAGAATTTTACTCCTTGATTCTATTTGAGTTGAAGAATTCTGAGCCGTTTAAAAAACAGAACAATACAAAATTATCATTCATTATTTTTAATGCTCACGCTTTATGATTCTTAAATTATTCTGTTAGCAATTCTATCTTAATGAAAAAATTGTTTGAAAATAATTTTTTAAATTTACTTTTCATTCTTAATAACATAACATTATTTCAATAACATTATTCTTTTATCTCAAGATTAATAAAGAAATACATTTAAGGTAGAAATCCAAGACAAGTTGTAGCTTACAATCATTTCCACTCCTATATAATACACGTCAAGAAAAAAATACTCTTAAGAGCAAAAATATTGAATTGGATATTTTAACCAATGCTTCGTATTTCGTCACAAATTAGATTTTAATGCCATTTCGTTTTTCAAAATTCTTCGACTTCGATTAATTTAAATTTGGTTGCCAACAACATTTTAACACATTAAAATTAGAAGAAAAAAATGTCTTTCATTTTAATATTCGTCTCTTTTGCATTCTTGACACATGAATGAGTGCAAAAAAGAATCTATCGAATATATTTTCAAAGGGTATTTTGACAATAAAAAAGTATAAAAATAAAATAATAGTACGCAGTATGTGGTTCTCGTTTCAGATCCAGCAAACGATGTTTTACATTGTTTATGAGAATAATAATGGTAAAAGCCTGACGTAATCAATTTTGCTCCCACTACAGATTGCTTTCGTTATCGGCTGCATTGGATTTTGTAACGATTTTATGATAGACTGGCCAATATGAAGTTTTTATAATAATTTTTATTAATAACAACTGAAGTTAGTTGCTTCAGAAATTTGTTCAGTGTTGATACCTTGTATTAGGAGAGTTTAAACAGTATTTAATGCATATTGAAAACATTCAATAGCCTGAGTAAAAATATATTTTAGGGTGAGAGAAAAAATGTGTAACAAAATTAACATAGGTATGGCTTGTTACCTTACCTGAGATTTTAAATATCTAAAATATTCTAAACTTGGAATTTTATTTCGCATTAAACTAGTTTTTCAACGAAGCTTAAAAAATAATTTTATTCATATAAATTAGAAAAATACTAGTTTAATGTTTAGCTTTCGATGGTAATTTTATCGCTCATTTATTTGACACTTGAACATAAGCTTTTTCTCCCATTTTCTATAATAAATCTAATCTTCAAGTTTTCGGCATCTACCTTAAAAACATCGTAACTAGTCTTGATATTTATGATAAATCATTCAAATTTTGGTCATAATTGAATATTCCATTTAATTTTTAGGTTTTGGTCATTTTGTATAAATAGGTCCCGTTTCTGTTGCACCAAAATTTCTAAAAGTTTTGCAAAATTATGAGAAACAACCGTCTGTTTAACAAAATCTTTCTGTACAGACCGAGAAAGGGAAGGACAGCAGTTTTAAATCATTTTTAGCCTTGCTAGTCAAGATCAATAATTAGCAATCAACATCTGCGGAAATTTAAAATTGTAACAGTTGGAAATAAATTAGGATTGGTTGGGTTTTATGACGCAAGGACCATATTTGGCCAAGGCGCGCCAAACACAAAGCAGATAACGTCAAGTAAAGGACATATACACAAGCAAGTTTTACCGATACAGAATAGAGTAATAGAACCAGGGAACCTGCGCCGGCCTACAATGAGGGGGAAGATCATAAAATAGGCTAAAACAGTTGTAAACAGAACAGATAAGAATTTTCAAAAAGTTATACATTACATTAAAGATCCTTGATAGCAGTTTAATGCAAGATTCACAAATTTATAACAATATATGTGAAAAGAAAAAACTACATGTTTTTATTAAAAAAACGGATAGTCATCTTTACTTTCAAAATTCCTATTATTTAGATTAATTAGTTAGTTGGATATTTGTAGCATTGCTAATAAGAACTTGAATCTCATTAAGCCCTTTTGTTTTTATTTTTATTTATTTATATATTTTAAGTATTTCTTGTACGACAGGTCATATCGGTATTGATACGTCATTCGCCATCTGGCTTCCCAATGCTTCTGCACTCGATTACTAAAATTCTTAAGTGCAGTGCACGTTTCTGAGAGTTGATCCGTCACAGATTGTCTACTATTACATAACTATTAGTCAGGAGTCAACAATATTGCAATAATATGTAATGTGGTAGACCTCGTGGTGCACTCTGGATTAAGCTGAACCTACAACGGTTCTTGCTGCTTCCTAATACGGTTATCTTTTTAGAGAAATAAATCTCTGAATGATAGCGAAATACTACTGAAAATGCGCATCTGCATTAAATAAATATGCATGATATCCGATTTTTAGTACAAACAAACCAACGGAAGCCGAGATTTAAGGTGCGATACCGCACTCCTGTTCATGTGGAGCTTTCCAACGCGCATTTGATAAGGGATTTTCGAGCTCTTCATGTGTAGAAGTGATGGGACGAAAATGAGTGATTCGTTCATTTGAATCGAATCTTTAAAGTGAACGAATCGGTCAACCGACTCTCTTCAAAATGAATCGAACCATCCACTCCCTACTTGTTTTTTAAACAAGAGGTAGTCTGTAGGGTTACTAGTTTCCATTGTAAGGCTACCACATTGTTAGGTTTAGCGATTGTTTTCTCGGTGAAAATATATACAATGGACGCCAAAGCATACAATCGAGCATTATGTCTCTCCGATCGCCAGTAGGAGCCAACTGATACGATTCGTTCACGAATCGGATCAGTTGCTTCGATTCGTGAACGAATCGGATCATTTGGGATTCGAATCTTTGGTAGTTTACTCTTGACTCGGTTCGAGGGGAAAAACACTTACGTTTCATTTTTTTTTCATTTCACAATTTCTTCACAAAATGTTGAGTTTAAAATTGAGTATCACACTGTAATTATGAAAGCATTTTTCTTTTATTTCTTTTGGAAGACAAAAATTGTTCTTCATAAAAAGTTGCGTTCATTAAATATCTTCTAGTTTAATTTCAAAAAGCTTAAAAAAGGAAATTGACTTATTAGCTTTGATAATTGACGACGAAAATTTTATTTTAACATTTTATTCATTTTCCTACAAAAATTTCGTTACTGTAAACATTTCTATATTTTGCATTATAATTACATTTCGTGCAATTATATTTTAAGGTAATATATTTACTACTTTGAAAATTATTTTCGTATGAATCATTAAAAAATCTCTCATTCTAGCGATCATTTAATTACTAACATTCTATGAGCTTCATATAGAATGTTAGTAATTAAATGATCATGCAAGTAAGTAAACTATTTCAATCATTGCACTAATAGCTATAATATTGAAACTGTGTCAGATTGGAAAATCATTAATTAGTATGTTAACCTTCAATTTGAAAGTAATACGGATGGATATGAATATTTTATTAATACTACTCAATAGAAATATTTTGATGCTATAACCTGTAATCTATCAAGCGTAAAACAAATGTATCTTGAAAAACTAGATAGTAAAGTACAAACGTGCGCTAAATTCAAGTTACGAGAGGTATGAGACCTGAATGTCCAATCTCGAATGCAAACATAACATTTTTCAGAGTTACAGATTTAACATACATTTATAGCGTTTCAATGCTGTTTTCTTTTGTCATTATTATTTTATCGAGGATCAAACTAGGAAGGTAGGTAGTTGAATCTACATCGCACTGGATCAACACGAGTTATTGGTGACGGCCGAACTAGGAATCACGATAAGATTATGTTTTAGTTTTTCTAATATTAATTATATATATATATATATATATATATATATATATATATATATATATATATATATATATATATATATATATATATATATATATATAATGATGAATTACAAACGAACAAAGAAGGGCTTTTATTGTTTTTGTAAAATTCAAAGTTTATAACAGTATGAAACAGAATTGCATTTGTTCATTAAGTCAATTCTAACTATTTCAAATTGAAATTAAAATGTTATATTAAAATTTTATTTCTAACAGCGATTTTCTAATTTTTAATTGTAAGATTAATAGTGAAGGCTATTTTGCAATTAATTATATTTACTTTAGGATGAATTTTAAGGAGACTACACTGAGTATTAAGGACTTTGACCTAAATTATGAAGGAAAAATATTTATAATTACATTATTTCCTTCTCCCTGAAATGGGAAGAGGAGCAGAGAGAATCAAATCCTTTTGATTTCATGAATTGATTGAAGTTCAAAATCATTTAAATAAAACAAGTCATTTTTGAAACTTTTAAAGATGCAAAATGAAAATACTAATTGATTTATTTATGGGAATGTGCTTTCGAGATAAATCTTATTATTCAAGTCAAAACGCTCTGGTCCTCGGTTCAACAGGCTCTGTGTTCAAGTCCTAATCATGGCATGGATGTTCGTAGTGATTCGGAATCCACTTTATAAGCCGTACGTCCCCGAACTAGTAAAAAATGAGCGACAAACCAACTATCACAGAGGCGAACACTTAGTTTAATCAAATTACAACATTAAGATTATTATGAATACCTTAAAAAAGGAGGGCCGCGGTGGAAGATAACCGGTTGGAAGAGTAACGGATTAACAACCAGAGGGATACGAGTTCGAATCCAACCAAAGACCGTCGTGTACAAAGGGGACTGGTGCACTTTAAATCTGTCGTGGAATCGAATGTCCTCACGTTGGCGTGGTGTGGAAGTTTGGAGAGTGGGGTGCCAGCTCAGGTGTTGCCTCGTCATCTGACCGTGGTTCAAAATTACGTGGTGTTGTCCTCGGATCTTTTCCTTTGGGACTAATCCCGGACCATAGCCAATATCCCGTTGTGTCTCCAGTGCGATGTTAATTAAAATACCTACCTTATAAGAAAATTTTTGAACTGGCTATAATGGCGTATAAATTCGATGTTGTGAGAAATAAAACATGATCTTAGCTGACAATTGTGGTTCCGGCGCCTTGTTTCATCCCTTCCACATAAAAGTTAAGACAAATGTGTTTGGCTTTGCTCATTATTTTCAGTGATTGTCAATCATCTCAGTGGCGGATTAGCTATGATCGCCTATCAATCAACAACCCTAGGTAGGACCTTTTAAATGTTAAAAATAAAACTTTCCTCCGAAAAATAGACTCGAAAGCAGAATCATAATCGCTTCCTGAAGGATAAAGTCACAGAGTAAATAGCTATGAATATATCACAGCTGTCTAAGATCAACTGACTGGATATTTAAAAAGTGAAAACAAAAGCTTAACTCTCGCGCGCGTGAAGTGGAAATTAAAACACGGCGTCAATCGTCGTTTCTCAAAAAGATCTGAACACTCGGTGAATCATCATCCTCCATGTCGCTAAGGTCATCAAAAGAGTTTGAAGTTGGGATTGGATTAGGTGCAGGTTGCACAATAAGTTTTTTATTGGCAGTATATCTAGTTTTTAAAGATCTCTTAGTAGTTTTGGTTTTAAACAGAGGTGAAGAATTATAATTCTCTCAACAATTTTACTAATACGAAGTTTCACTAATACGAAGAAGAATTGGTGTCTGTCCTCTTCAAGTTATTTGAGCGTCGCCATGTTGACTAACAGGTAGCGCGGGTCTCCTGAGACTAACTTTTTCAAAGTAGATACTAGCAATACCCGCACGGCGTTGCCCGTGACATTGTTCTTGTTATGTTCACTGATTCTGGAAACATTAAAAAGAAAAAACAATAATTTTAAGAATGAATCCCACCACCCGACATGACACGGCCATGTCGCCTCATTCCCTCCACCTTACTGATTGTACCTTCTAATATTTGCCAAGACATGTTTAGCTTCTGCTGAATCTCCAATCAGTAAAGTACGAAGGGGCTCGACTGGATCCATTAACCGTCGCAGTTGAATCTTTCCTCCGTTGCAGCACATACCTGGGACTTCACCTTTCCACTTCTTTGCTTCACAGTGTTAACATGTTACAGACATTGATCCAATGACGCACGAAGGATGATATATATAATCTGCTGATGGATCGTAATTAAAAGTTGCATTCTCTAAATTTCTACAGATGCGCATTCGAGCAGCACTTCTTTCGGTTCTAACTTGTTGTAGTCTTGTTTCCCTCTCTGGGTGGATTCAGCTTCTCTTTGTTTTCTTTCTGTGTCTCTCGCTGTCTTGTTTCTCTTTCTGTGTTCACTCGCTGTCTTTTTTCTCTTTCTGGGGTGGATTCAGCTTCTCTTTGTTTACTTTCTCTGTCCTCTTGCTGTCTTGTTTCTCTTTCTGGCGTGGATTCAGCTTCTCTTTGTTCTGTTTCTCTGTTCTCTCGCTGTCTTGTTTCTCTTTCTGGGGTGGATTAAGCTTCTCTTCTTTGATTTCTTTCTCTGTTATCTCGCTGTTGTGTTCAAAGACATTTCTTTTATCTGGGAGGCTATGGCATCTTAAAATATAATGCTAAACCAAAATAATGAAGTTATTAAAATTGCAGAAATTATGCAAATTCAAAAGTAAGTTATGAAATAACCACTACTGAAATAAAAATGTGATTCAATCTTTAAATATAACGCTATATTTTTAAAAAGTCTTAACGCTAAACCTACTGATTCCGACAAACAACCTAAATGAATAACAATGTCAGCGAAATCAAAACAAAATTAAACAGTAATAAACAAAATTACATAAATTATGCAAATTCAAAAGTAAGTTAAGAAATAACCACTATATACTATTTGCGAAAAATACCCAAACAAAAGCAGAAAGCAATACAAAAAATTAACGAAGTTAATCAAGAGCGCTTTGAATACGTTGGATGGTCCGCAGCTGCATACAGATATTTACACTGCTGCCTTATCAGATATTCTTTCTAGAAAGTAAAGAGAGCTTTGGCTTATTGCCAAGAGCAGAAGCTGTGTGATCTCTCTCCCACTGTTGCCATTCTTAGGAAACCAAATAATACAAAAATATGCCAATAGATTAAAAAAAAAAATTTCTAGATTAAATTTTAAAATTCGGGCTTCGAGGTACATTCAGTCACCTTTAGGACTACCTGTGTGCAAATAGTAGAGATATCCTTGTCCAATGTTGAAATTTTTATCCTTTAGTTTGTCACATTCCACGACAAACTTCTCATAGGTACCTTCTTCACAGAGTTTGGCTGTCTCACCAGAGACGTAACTAGAGGGGGGCAGACGGGTCATCTGCCCCGGGCGCCGGATTTGGGAGGCGCTAAATTGGCTGAGTATTTTTTTTACTATAAATATTTACGTATGATAAAAAGTGAAGAGGAAAAACTTATTAGTTGACAACAAAAACCAAAAACTATAAAAGGTGCTAAATGCAGAATGTGTGAAGAAATAGCAGGAAAGCTTAACCTAGATCCTCATTTTAAAGAAGTACGGAGGAGGAAGAAGCGGATGTTTGATGAGAAGGGCGAAGTTGAAAGCTATGAATTCTCAGAAGAAAAAAGTTCAGATTATTGATTATACAAACAATAGATCGGATTCTGAATGAACTGAGGCAAAGGTTTCAAGTCATTCAAAACATCAATAGTTTATTTGGTGTCCTCAATGGAGCTCTGTTTGAAACAATGAATGGAGAAGAATTGAAGAAACAGGCACTTGAGTTAGCTACCACATATAAAGAAGACTTAGACAAGGACTAGCTGCCGATAGAAGTGGAGAGGTTTAAGTATCATGCTTTGGATTTAAGCCCTAATATGAAAACGGCTACACTATCAGGTCTTCTGACGTTAATATACAAGTGTTGTGTGGTCACCGGTTCATTTTTCTATAAGTGGACTGTAACAATTCTTTTGAAGATGAAAACAGATACTATGAGGCAATTAATCTGAATAACCACAAGTTTACTAATATGTACATATATACAGTCTTATATCCATAATAACTGGCGCCATTGCCAGGATTAGTGAACCATATCACTGGTGACTGCAATACGAGTCAATTCCAAAGAGCGATTGCCTGAGGACAGGCGGTTACACAGCGAGGATGCCGTAGTACGCCAAATGGCGACGTTTTGAAGGATGCCAAGGGTTGAGCCACAACATACCGGCCCCCGTTGACATGTTTCAACATTCAACTATATGAATATTACATAATAAATGACAATAGTACATAACATGAAGTAAGCAGGTTCATACAATTAGAAATTACTTGTCACATGGACACTATTATAACTACAAATATAACAATACTGCAAATACTACAATTTTAACAAATAGAATTAATTACATAGGATAATGAAGTTAAGTAGTCTGTATTATAATTGTGATATACTAATAAGTTCCAATATATACATATCATTCATTATCTTCGATGGGAAGAATACAGATTTTGGAAATTCCTCTTCTAACAACACCTGTGGCGGTTTTAACATCTACTACTCTAACCTTATTATCAGAACCAGATATTAAGTTAATAACTCTGCCCAAAATCCATTTAGAAGGGGGTAAATTTTCGTCTTTAAGGACAACCATGCAACCTTCTTTAAGATTTTTCTTTTCAAAGAACCATTTATTACGCTGCTGGAGATGATTCAAGTAGTCGCGTTGCCACTTCTTCCATATGATTTGCGTCATTCTGGTGATTTTTTGCCAACTAGATAGTTTATTTTCGCTTATTGCGGTTATATCAGGTTCAAGTAGTGAAGTAATTGGGCGGCCAATTAGGAAATGAGCTGGAGTCAGGACCTCGAGGTCATTTGGATCCGACGATAAAGGTACCAAAGGTCGCGAATTGAGAACTCCCTCAATTTGTGTAATTATCGTTAAAAATTCTTCTAATGTTACTAAGGAATTACTTAAGGTTCTCTTAAGATGGTACTTAAACGCCTTCACCCCGGCTTCCCATAGTCCACCAAAATTAGGCGACCGAGGAGGAATGAATTTCCAATTAATGGCCTCAGATGATAAGTAATTAACCAAGGCGTCATCTGGTTTACTTACAAGAGCATGTAATCTTTTCAACTCATTGTTGGCTCCAACAAATGTAGAACCATTATCGGTTATAATAATTGAACTCTTTCCTCTGCGGGCAAAGAATCTTTTAAGGGTGGCAATAAAGGATTCGGACTTTAGATCCGTTACGATTTCTAAGTGGGTTGCTTTAGTGACAAAACACACAAATAAAGATACATAAATTTTACTATAATTTCCTTTCCTTTGGTTTTTATATCTAATTAAGAAGGGTCCACAAAAATCGATACCACACTTTTGAAAAGGATGACTAGGATTGATTCTGTCTGCGGGTAGAATTCCCATAATTTGGTTGGATTCTACGGGTTTAGTTTTAAAACACACGACACATTTATGAACTATTTTACGGGCAAGCGATCTTCCATTAATAACCCAGTACCTCTGCCTGACGTGATGCAAAAGTGCCTGTGGCCCAACATGGAAGAACTTGTTATGGAAGTGCTCAAAAATGAGTTCACTTAATCGATGCTTATGTGGCAATACTATGGGATGTTTGCTTTCATAGGACAAACTGGAATTTTGCAATCGACCTCCAACCCTAATAATTCCATCAGAATCCAAAAAAGGGTTAAAATATTTCAATTTGCTATTACCTGAAATGGTCATCTGGTTTTGAAGATTTTTTATTTCTTCCGCGAAATATCTATACTGTACCTGTTTGATAAGGTAAGTCTCGGCTTTTTTCAGTTCTAACGTCGATAAAGGTCCCAATTCTCTCTTGGATGAGTTTCTACAATTTGCAATAAATCTAAAAATAAAACTACAAATTCGAATTAATTTAAAGAAATTATTAGTCAAGGCCAAAATGTCATTAAAAAAGTCACTGGGAAATAAGTCTATAGTTAAGCTTGAAATTCCACAAATGTTCATAGTCTCTTTGAATTTGTCATTAACAGGATCGAGTTTCATCTCTTTCGAGATAAGTTCATGATCCTCTGGAGATACAGGAGCGTCTTCAAGTTTGGGAAAACCCATTTCTTGAGTAAGAAAGTCTGGTCCATGTAACCACACTTGATTTTCAGCTAGCTCTATTGCATCTACACCTCGAGATATTAAATCAGCGGGATTGCTGTTCGACGAGACGTGGTTCCAATGAAAGTTCTGGGTCATTTCTTGGATCTTAACCACACGGTTTCCAACAAAAGTTTTTAACTGCCATGGCGGAGTGTGGATCCAAGCTAAGGCTATGGTTGAGTCTGTATACAGGTAGACATCGTGTATGACTAGTTTCAATGCCTTCAAAATTTTTACAACTAACTTGGATAGCAGGAGGCAAGCAGATAGTTCCAGTCTAGGAATGGTAACTGTTTTTAAAGGTGCTACTTGCGACTTGCTACTAATCAAATGGCATGAAATTTCCGAGTGATGGAAAGACTGGATGTATACAGCAGCTCCAAACGCCACTGAGGACGCGTCAGCAAATCCATGCAAAACTACTTGTTGCGCATTCGGAGCTAACATGTAACGATTGACATTAAAATTTTCCAAAGATTTTAAGGATTTTGTGAACTGAAACCAGGACTGAGCAAGAAAATCAGGAACAGTATCATTCCAGTCCAACTTTAGTTTCCAGAGCTCCTGCATAAAGATTTTAGCTTTCGTGATGACAGGCCCGATAAGACCCAGTGGATCAAAGATTCGTGCTATATCGGATAAAATGGACCTTTTCGTCAGTTTTTCGTGTAGGTTGATTTTTACCTTGAACGTAAAAGCATCTAAGCTAGGGTTCCATGTAACTCCTAAAGCTTTAGTCTCATTTTCAGTAAATGAATAACCTTCTAACTTTTCTTCATTAACATTGTTCAGTAATGTAGAATGATTTGCCTTCCATTTATGTAAGTGCATTCCAGCAGATTCCAGAAGTTTAACAAGCTGACATTGGAGCTCCTTAACACCGTCCAAACTTTCTTCCCCACTAATAACATCATCCATATAACAATCATTCAAAAGAACTTCAGACGCAGCAGGAAATTTTTCTGCCTCTTCCAAAGCGAGCTGTTTTAAAGTTCGGATGGCCAAAAACGGAGCACAGGATGTTCCGTACGTGACTGTATTTAACTCATAAACCTCTACTGGTGACTTAGCATCTGATTTCCATACGATTCTTAATAGCTTTCGTTGCTCCTCATTTATAACTATTTGGCGATACATTTTCTCTATATCGGCGAGAAATACGAACCTATGTTTTCTAAAACGAATCATGATTTCGTATAAATCTTCGTTTACGAGTCCTTTCAAAAGAATGTCATTTAATGATTTTCCGTTTGTTGTAGGACTTGAAGCGTTAAAAACAACACGGAGTTTTGTCGTAGAATTTTCCGGGCGATATACCCCATGGTGTGGTAGGTAATAACAACGTGACTCATCTATATCTTCAGTAACCTTCCTCATGTGATTGAGACTCTCGTACTCTTTCATAAAAGAACAGTAAAGTTCTCGCATTAAAGGAGTTTTTTCTAAACGATTCCACAATTGGTGTAGTCTTTTTTCTGCAATAGCCTTCGAATCTCCAAGGGTACTAGCGTCTTCCTTTAGAGGCATAGTTACTACAAATCTTCCTGATTTATCTCGACGATACGTTGTTTTAAAGTGATTCTCGCATTGTTGTTCTTCGAAACTGACCAAGCGTGATTCATCTTCCACCCCTTCCATTTTCCAAAATTTTTGAATATTTTCTTCTAAAGCATCTGTTGGTTGGATAAACCCACAAAATATCTGATGTGAAACATCTTCTATTGTTCCCGAAACAATGTAGCCGAAAACTGTTTTTTGAAATATTAATTGTGAAATTTCATGCTTATGAGCCTCTAAAATTTTATAGAAAAGTTCTACTCCAATTAGAATATCTATTTTAGCTGGTTTCCCAAAGTCTGGATCCGCCAATTCTATATCCAACGGCAATTTTACGTTATCTATATTTATATTATGAGAAGGAATGCAATCCGTTATTTTAGGTGTTACTAAAAAGTCAATTGATCTGCAAAAAGAACCATCTTTATTTGAAATGTTCGTACGCACTTGGGATCTGATATTTGTAACATTCCCATTAATCCCAGAAACATAAACATTCAATTTATTTTTCTTTAATCCTAATACGTCTACCATCTCTTTAGTCATTAGATTGGCTTGTGAACCGCAATCAAGAAGCGAGCGGGCTGGAATTCTCATTCCATCCGTATTTTCTACATGAATAATGCATGTAGTTAAAAGTACTCTACTTTTATTTTTTCCAGATGAACACATTTTATTGCAAAGAGATTTCGAAACATTCGCTTCCCCCACCTCTTTCGCGGCACCGTTCATATCACTGGATGGCGGGCTACTTTCTTTTTTGTTTACTTGCTTAGCGCCACATGTCTGTTCAGGTTCGTTTGGAGCCGAACGCTTTCTGTGAAGTAAAGAGTTATGTCTTTGGAAACAAATATTACAAACTCCTTTCGAATGACACTGCGCAATTTTGTGTTTAGAACTAAGGCAATTTAGGCACAGGTTGAGTTTTTTTGCTGTTGAATATCTCTCGTATTCACTCAGTTTTAAGAACATATCACACTTGAAAATAGAATGATTTGCTTGACATAAAACACATTTATAATCTTTATAGCTATTTTTCACTAATAAAGTTTTCAACTTTTGATTTTTATCAATGTGCGAATATTTAGGTTTTACATTTACATTACACTGTAAATTTTCTAAAACCAAACAACGTTTTTGCAAAAAGTCAATGAATCCTTGCCATTTAGGTACTTCTGTGGTGGTAAGCGATAGTTCAAATTGTTTTTTCGTTTCTTTATCAAGTTTCTTAAGAACTATATTTATTAACATAACTTCTGAAAACTGATTAAGCTCCAGTCCTAAGCTTTTAAGAGCTCGAATGTGTTTTTGACAGCCGTCAACTATTGCTCTTAGACTTTTAGCTGCATCCTGAGCTGCAGTTTCTATTGTTAATATTTCATTCATATGGCAATTTACAATTAAACGTTTGTTTTGGAAACGATCTTCTAATGCTTTAAAAAGCGAAGTGTATGTGTCATCCATAGTAACAACGTCTAAAGCACTACCGCTAAGGGTAGACTTCAGATAATATAATTTTTGAGTATCACTCAAATTATCATTTGAATCAATTAAGTTTACGAATTGATCCTTAAATGTGTACCAATCTTGATAATGTCCTGAAAACTTTGGTAAAGGTACCTCAGGTAATTTCACATTCATCGAAGAACTATCTAATTTAGAGTCTTTTAATCTAGGATTTTCCATATTGACATTAAGTAATAGGAGTTTTCTAAGCCTTACCTCCATTTGCTCGGCTTCGTCTTCTAATTCTAGGAAGGTTTGCAGGTGCGTTTCCAATTCTGCTTCATCGACGACCTTTTCGATGAACTGCACTTTTAAATCATCCAATTTTCCTATAACTCTTCTTAGATTATCCAGCTTCATTTGAGATTGTAAGTCATCTTTTTCTTCGGTATTGTCCAAAAATGCTGCGATTTTTGCTAATTGTCCTTTATAAGCACTTCTTTGCCTATTGAGGCATACTATTTTTTTCTTATCCGTCATAGTTGCTCTATTTATCTATAACTAAAGCCAGTTCTGCGACAACCGAAACTAAAGTCTCCGGTGAGAAGGACCATATGTTGTGTGGTCACCGGTTCATTTTTCTATAAGTGGACTGTAACAATTCTTTTGAAGATGAAAACAGATACTATGAGGCAATTAATCTGAATAACCACAAGTTTACTAATATGTACATATATACAGTCTTATATCCATAATAACTGGCGCCATTGCCAGGATTAGTGAACCATATCACTGGTGACTGCAATACGAGTCAATTCCAAAGAGCGATTGCCTGAGGACAGGCGGTTACACAGCGAGGATGCCGTAGTACGCCAAATGGCGACGTTTTGAAGGATGCCAAGGGTTGAGCCACAACAACAAGAACGGACTTGAAGACACGTCCACCAACACAACGACAGCGTTGAGAATTTTCCTCACAATACCAGTCTCAGTCGCCTCAAATGAAAGGAGTTTTAGCAAACTAAAGAACAAAAAATTACCTCAGAAACTTAACAGGACAGCAACGACTAACCAACCTGAGCATCATATCAATAGAGCACAAGTTAGCTTCAAAGCTATCTTTTGAGGACATTGTAAAAATGTCTGCAGACGAAAAAGCCCGTAAAGTTAAGTTTTAGTTCAAACTTTCTGTGTGAATTTCTGTTAAATTAATTTTTTTCACATTTTGTCAATAGATTAAGAGATTGTGAAAAATGTCTAAGTATAATACTCAAGATAATAACTTGAGTAAAATCTGTTATTATTAATTCTTGTTCCAAAATCCTTGAATGGTTTTCGGTCGACGTTTCGATAATTCTCTTTTTAAAAGTCCAAAAGCACAAAAGTCCATGGGTGAGATGTCTAGAGATTTAGCAGGAATATCAGTAAAGGGTATTTATTGACTTGATACCAGTTTCTTGTTCCATTTTTTCAAGAATTTAATAGTGGATTCAGATGTGTGGCTGCTTGCTTTATCCTGTTGCAGTTCTACTGATTGTTGGCACTTTGGGTAAAGATATAGTATTTCTTTTTTGAATATTGGGGATAAAATAGGGTCTTGATAATATGTGGGAGTTGATTTTTACATTTTCCCCTCCTTTTTACTTTTAATTTTCCATTATATGCAAAACCAGCAACAATCATAAATCTCTTCGAGAAAGTTCTCACGTTAAAGTTACAAAGTTGAACCACATTTTAAGATGTTTCTCCTCTTTTATGAAAATAAATTGTTCTTTTTTTATTGCAATCTTTTAAATACACCCACGTCTCGTCTATTGTCACAACATTTTTCCATCTTTCTCCAGCTAAATGCTTCTCATATAGAGTTCTGCTTTCTGCAATATGCCGTGGAGATAGACGATGAATATTGTATTTTTTTGGCCTTTTTAAGATTCAAATCACTGTTAATTATTTTATTTATAGTTGAAACTGAACTTTTAATGACTTTGTAATAGTCCTTTGACTTGGCGGATTCTCTTTTAAAATTAAAGATCTTACCTTACAAATATTCTCAGAAATTCTTTTCTTTTTTGGATAGGCATTTGGGAAGTATTTTCCCACTTTTACGCGCTTATTCCTTTCTCATTAATAATATTACTTATCGTACCTTTAGATATAGAGAAAACATGACTTTTACAGTGTTTTTGAATAATTGAATAAGCATAATTCTCTTCGGAAAGAGCGGAAACAGCCTTCCATCCATTGCTTATTTAAAAGCGCCATTTTGAAAGTAAACAAAACTCTGAGTTAGCAGATGATAAGTTATACTTTAACTATTTAACTGCTGTGAAAATAAAATTCTTTCGTAGCATTCAATTTTTTTTACAGCTCATCAAAATCGTTCAAAAAATGTCCGAACAGCCTCTGTATTTCCAATTTGTCATCAAGTGGGCCAATGTACAAAAACTAGAATAAATGTCTTCATGCATCCCCTATGGAAAATAGGATAAGTTCCGTTTCTACAGCAACTGACATGGGCAGACTCTGTGCCTGACGGTCAAGATCAACAAACGCCTGAAAAAATCCAAACGCGAGCGGCTCAATCGGTGCCGGAATATAGAATGTGCAGAACCGAAGAATACTGGATTAAAAGCGCCGATTGTATATGGTTCTAATTGTGGCATTATTAAACGTTTTGATTAATAACTCGAAAATCCAAAAGTATGTGATATTTCGTTTTTTTAAGTCAAGACCAGAGAAAAAACACTAGTCTTCACTCTTTCCAGTGTCGATAATTCACCATCAATAAAAAATCCTAATCATTCTTGAAGAATATCCTAGTCAAATGCAACCGAAATGTGTGTCGCAAAAACATTAAAGATACAATAGAAAAATATTTAAAGAAATCATACTTTTGGTACCGATTGGAAGAGAATTTTAAGTAGATTTAATATCGGTCAAAATTTTTTCACCCTATCTTTAGCGTTCGAGGAAATAAAAAACTTGGACTACGAGAAAAAGGCCCTAACACGCAGAGGAACCGCTCATGTGAACAGCGCAGTTTTTCCTGTGTACCTCGACGCGACGTCAAAACGTCAGTACAAATGGAGAATCTCGAATCACTCGAGTGATTGGACGTAGAAGTTTTTGAAGCGATTTTTCCATATGTTCGCTGCAGTAGAACTCCATGTATGTTGTTGTTGCTGATCCCACGTCTAGCTCCAGCTAGACCAAATCCACAAGTCCATACACTCGCACAAACTCTATATTTTAGTTACCAGCGTTATTTGGTGATATCAAACGCACGTTTGATAATGCTTTAGGCCCTAAAACACTTCTATCTTCCTTTAGCTTTGCAAAAAAGCCTCACGAATCACTAATATAACACATTGTAAAAACCTCCAAATAATTTTTTTCTGTAACAGGTAGGTAGTTGAATTTACGTCGCACTGGAGCGGGGAATAAACATAAAATAATATAAAAGTTAAATGAACTATGGAAATCTTTTTAAATGGGATCATGATCACACACATGTGACCAAAACAAGTAAAGTGATCCTTAGACTTTCCTCTCCTAGTTCGCAGATCTTTTCATTCATTCCAAATATACATTGATAGTAAAAACGAAAGCTGTGAAAATGATTCTATCCTGCTGTGAAGGTTGTAATTCCAAATTTATTAAATGTGGAAACATTACGTTTCACAGGTGAGTGATTTTACATTTATTTAGAATATAATTTCTTTAAAATATAAGTGTCTTAATGTTTGCTGGTATAATAAATTTTCTGACTTTGAAATAATATACCTGCGAATATTTCCCGTTCAATAATAAAATATTTCCTACCTTTGTAATCAATGTATATCCGAAAAAATGTTTAAAATAAAATAATTTATTCTGATAGTGTTTACTTTTGTAAACTGCGAATAGCTTAAAATAATAAAAATAAAATAGAACTTTAAAATTTCATTTTTTGTGGACAAAATTGTTTAGTACCAATCCATCGGTAGAAGAATGAGAATTGCAAATAAATAAATAAAAGATTAAGTTTGAAACTCAAATATTATGTAGATGAACCAGTCAGTAATTGACCAATTAGGACTCATTTTTCATGAAAAAGTTTCCCCAGATATAATTTGCAATTGCTCTTTCAAGATTTTCTGTACTTGGTATCTTCTAAAGATGGTAATTAAAATGAGCTATTGTAAAATCTTTTAATATTTGATAATTTCTTAAAATTTTAATTAAAATGAGCTATTGTAAAATCTTTTAATATTTGATAATTTCTTAAAATTTTTCTCAAAGTTGTGTCATTCTAGATGAAAACACCCATTTTGAGAAAAAGTTGTACCAGTCATGGATTTTTTAAAAATTTTACCATAGACGTGACAGTGAAACCTATAGATCTCAATTTTTAAAAATTAATTTGTCCATTAGCTGAGATACAGAAATTTAAAAATTGGTCAGTTTTACAAAATGGCCGCCATCTTGGATTTGCCGCACGGCCTATAAATGGCTCTAAATTGAGAACTAATAGTTCAAAATTAATAACTTTGTTACCAAATGGAAGCCATTTATTTCAGAAGTGTATGTAACAAGTTGCAAAATCAATGATCAATAATTTTACATTTTAGTGGATTTTTTACATGTAAAGTTAAAAATCACTTTTATAAACACTCAACTTTAAAGGGCTATAGAAAAAATGCACCTTCATATTTTTTCTCTGAAAAAAAAACTTGGTAAAATTATTAACTAAATATATACTTTAATCTAAAATTCAGAGATTTACATTTTTGGTTTCTGAATAAAAACTATTCTAATGATAGCATATGTATTTCAAAAGGTTATAGTGCAAAATCGATCATAGCTTAAAAAATATTGGTCAAATTTGAATTTTTATGAAGTATAATTCAAAGCAGGCTCGCATTTTAAATGTTTAGATATCAATACAGTATCAAATTAGTCTTATGCAATTTTTAATTGATTTTATCACATATCTTTAGAAAAGTATTTTAAGAAAATTTGAAGAAAAATTGTTTTTATTTCTTCAAATTAAAAAAGTACGTTGCAAAATGTGATGCGTTTTATAATATTTAATTACATTTCTGTTAAATATACTTACATTTATGCTTAGGGTACATTGTTTCAAAATTACTGTGACATTTTTATACTTAGTTTCTTATTTTAATTAAAAATACAAAAATATTTATAAATAGTCCCAAATATAGCACTAATATCCATTATACATAAATATAGGCTCACTCTAATTCAAAATTAATTTGTTGATATTACTGAAATATTTTAAGCTGATCCAATATTGTTTTATAAAAAGTAGAAAATGTAATCATGTACATTGATAAAATCAGAGCTGCACATTGTAATTGATACAATAAAATTTCTGGGCACTGAAAAATAATTTTTTAACATACGTCTTCAAAGATTAAAGAACTATCTGAACAATATATTGATTGCATCATCGAGAAATTTTTAAAAGACAAATATTGAGCAGAAATAAAAAATACTGTCATTAATATTAATAAGGTTTAAAGCATTATTATTGGAGGATTCAAAATTTGTCTTGTAGTTTTGGAACAAGTTTAATTGATTGATTTTGATCAGGAACAACATAAGTTCTTCCTGTTATAGTTATGGTAGAAGATACGACTTATTATGTATTCAAACGGAATTCAATATGCATCTAAAGACTTTGGCCATATATAAGATGCACTAGGTTCATAAGGATGCATGAACATAATTTTGTAATCATTGCATTCCTCACAACAATCCAACTAATTCCATACACACTTGCAATGTATTCAGTTTGGAATGTTGGTAATTTGATGGTTTTCTCCAACCCCATGGTGGCAACGAATTGCGGAACCTGAAACTCTAGAAACCAATATCTAGCATTTTGTTTATTGGTGTAAAACAGTGATTAATTATTTTTCCTGTTATTGCGTACCTATCTGTGCTAATTGTTAGAAATTTCAATTTTAGACTTTCTTTGTTGACCATATGCTTTATAGTGCCAATACTTCACAAGCGCCTTTTCCATGACAAGAGGCAAAAAGTGCCACTCTACTCATGGTCTTTTTGGTAAGAAAAAATCAGTGATTTTTTAATAAAAATCATTTGATTTAAATTGGCATAAGCTGGAATGTAATCTTATTCTAAATATATCTAAAATTTTATTCCAATTATATATCTAAAATATATGCAAAATCTTTTATTTTAATTATACAGAACTATTTTGTTCAAAGAGCTACACTTAACAGAACTTTCTAATGAATTTTTTTTAATGTATTGTTTTTAAGGGAGCAAAGCAGTGCATGAACAAATATTGAATAAGTATTGCCTAGCTATTTTAAAGTATTCATTCTTTTACATAAGCCTTAGCACAAGTGTCCAACAAAGAGAAAATTGAAATAGCTCATTAAAAATCATGTTACATTTCATATTGGTTCAAGGTCAATTGGTTTTCATTATGAGTACTTTCAGTAGGGTTAAATTAATTTTGCTCTACCCATGACTGCCCTTTGAGTTTTTAGCACATACATATACGTATGTGCCATTGATTTTGAAATTGGTCTTTAAAAAATATCCAGTTTATAGCATAATTTGTATAACTATCAGAATTGTTAGTAACAAAAATAATTTTTAAAATTTTACATTATAAGTGCAAATATAATATGAAATATTTTTTGTATTATTGTGAACATTTTTTTAATTTATCAAAATGCAAAACTTTAAAAATCTCGGAACGAAAAATATGAGACTACTTTCATGATCGGGCAAATATGTTCAATTCCATTAAATAGTCTAAATGACAAAACACCAATTCATGAAAACTCTTTTATTTAGACAAATTTACAAATATAAGCAATAGTACTTTAAAATAAAATATCTTTTTATCAAAGTTATAAATCTGAAAAAGTGTAGATAAAAGCAAGAACTTTAAACAGGCACTTTTCACAAGGCATATTGTGAGGTCCATGACTACATAAAAGGATGAGCAGTATATAAGTTCAGTGTCCTTGTAAAGATATATAAAAATGCTAGAGCAATTTGACATGGTCCCAAATATTTAATTCATATAAAAGAAAGTAAAGGAGAACATCAGAAATATATATTTCTTGTTACATTTTCAGATTCTTTTGTATAAATCTAAAGGATTGAAAAACTAAACCCAAAATCGAATGTTACAGAATACAAAATAGAGGAACTTTCTGAATATCGTAATGAGATCATACAAAGAAAAGATCATAAATTTTCTGCTTTAGCCAATAATTTAATGAGATCCCTCTTCAAAGCATATTTCAGAGTAAGGAGATGACGTACTTATACAAAAACACCAAGCTAGCACAGCCCCATACAAGACAGATTTTTCTTCAGATTTAGTAAGAGGAAAAGTTTAAAGTATATTAAAACAGTTCTACAAGTAGCAATATATATGGTAAATTTAATTTTCTGTCACAAGAAAATTTTTGGCTTGTCACTTGTATTACCTTTAAATTAAAAATTGTGCCAATTTCTGTTTAGGATGACCAAAAATATGTTGGGAGCTAGTTTATAATGTAAATGAATTTGTGCTTTTTGTTTAATTAAACTATCACTTTAAACAAAAATCAAGTTCGTTCAATGACGTGATAAAAAAATCTGAATCCAAAGTTAAACAGAAAAATTCTACATGGATATGAAAATATTTTATATTGCTTTAGAAATTTTAGTTATTTAAGCCTTTATAATGAGCTGTACTTTTCAAAGTATAACTTTAATAGAAAATAAAAACGATTTCAATCAATTTCAAACATACTATTTACAAAAACAATCAAAAAGATAAGCATGTTAAATCGTCTTTTAACCCTTTCAGAAAAATGTGACTAATGATTTATGAAACGCTACCAATGTTTCACATTTTTTTATACATGGTCACATTACTCAGCAGAAAGCTGTAGATAAATTAAAAAACACCTTTCACATCCAATATATAATTGAGAAAATTTGCATATCACAGGCTAACATGTTTTATAAAATAATCAGAAACTCGCGATTCGAAAAATTTTTAAAACACAAAATCAGACAAGATCTGAATGATCAAAAAATTACTTCAACATTATCGATTAAAATCTCTTGTGTATGTGTGTATTTGATTGCATAACATTTTAGATAAATTCATCTTCAACAATGATTGTGTACAGATTTTCGCAGGTCATACTTCACAGATATCTATATCTATATATAGTCAACATCTTTAAGCAACAATATATAACCAAAAGGTAGTGAAATATAAAAAGTGTTCAAGAATGCTTTACCATAAGAAATAGAGTTTATACAATAATTATAGATTACAATCACAAAGTTTATCAATATATAGGAAAAAGCAATTGTTCTATCCTGAATATTAGCATAGCTAAATTTTAAATATATTAGAATGAAATGGATTTCAACTTACAAGAGAAAAAGCTTGTCCTCTATTCTAGAACAGAAAACATTAAAACAGCAAAAATAAAGGAAACAGTCACTTTGGCTTTAGTTAACTTTAGTTAACTGTTAAGGTACATAGCATTTAAACATTTTTTGTAATTAAATACTTATCTGATAATGATGTTTACTTATCTCGGCACCGAATGATGAGAAAGGCATTATTTACAAACATAATACAATGTATAAAGAACCAGAATAAGAATTCGACACTTAATGCAAAAGACAGGACAAACAAGTTTCAATGATCAAATATAATAGCTATATACAATTGCACTCATTTATATCTTATACTTTACAAAATAATTGTTTCATATATTACACGTGACTGACCGAAGGAAGGATACAAAGAATAAAAAAGTTCAAAGGCTTCTAGACTTTAGTCATCAAAAGAAAATTTTAAAGTTCAAAGCAGAAAGCTAAAGAAAATAGAAATATGAAGAAATTGCTTGGCCACTTCACTTACACATTTAAAAAGAATTTTACTTCAAAATAATGATTATTGCATTCCTTTAAGCAACACAGATTTTGATTTATTTTTCATTGCATTGAAATATTTTACAATACTGAAGCTATGGCAAATAGTGAATGCCTTTAATCCTCGAATTTAGACTATCCTGTAGATTTTCCTGAGGTAGAAAATATATTTAATAAACATTAAATTATATTTTGTAAATCTATTTTTAAATTAAAATAGATTTTAAGGTAAGCATTTATTTACACATTACTCTTTTAATTCACACTACATACAGTGCTCACATTTAACATTGAGTTTAAAATTTATTCTGACATACAAATTTCATTAAAATTCTAAAAATCACTTGAAACTTATCAGATTGTTCAGAATCAAAATGTTTAATTTTTCCAGCGATAAATTTGATTTGATTTTTAAAATGACATTGATTCAATCAATCTAAATAACTAATAGAGTACCATCAAAACATAAAAGTTCCTTACTACAAGATGGAAAAAGAAAACAAATGCCTTTTCATAGATGGATTATAAAAAGGTATCTTAAAAATTGACTTGCTGGTATTGAAAACATTGACATGCTTTTGCCTGAATAAAAGCCAAAACTAGGTCACAGTAAAATTACTCAGCTATAATACAACAAAAATATGAAATGGCACGAAAGTGAATCATCAAGTCAAATGTTTCATAATTTGGAGCTCAAATTTAATATCGAGTTTCAGAAGTCCAACTCATCCATCGTATGTGACAATCTAATATTTTCTTGCCTGCGTCGCTGACTTCGTCTAACAGCATCTGCACGTCTATATGGTTCACTCTTTAATCCTACAAAATATTACAAAAATTAAGAATTGTGCACATAGAGAGGAAAATTAAGCATTCAATTATATATTTAACTTAATAGTATTAGTATGATCAAATGATTATTAAGTATTAAATTAAATATCTACTGAATGGATTTAAAATTCATTCAGTAGATATTTTTTTTACAATGGACATTTTTAATAGGCAAAGACTGACTTTGACAGGTTATTGACTTAAATGGAAATCAAGTCAATAACCTTCACATTAAACATAAATTTACAGCTTTGTAAGTTTGCAAATTAAAAGCATACAATATTTTTGCCACGCATTGCAAAATGTTTGATAAGGTCAACTATATATTAACCATGTTCATATATAGTTGATATTCATATTCATTCATAAATGATATTCTGTGCATCATCACTGAAACTCAATTATCTTATTCCTGATATGGTCAATTAAAGGTCTGCATCTTCATAAACATATCTATTGTTATATTTTGAAGGCAAATTCCTGCATCGAGTAGTAGTCCAAGGCAGGCTGGAACCCCGAAAGAAAAACCTAGAGCAAACTCGAAATATAAATTGGTAAAAATATTAAACAAATTGAGCCTTAAGTGAATATATCGATGATTGATTTAATGATATGGAAGACTACATGGGATCTTTCTAAAGATAAAAAAGATTAATACGCCTCTACGAAATAGTTTTAGTTTCATATTATACGCCTTTTTCACAATCTTTATTTCAGATCTTCTAAAAGGCATATTTTAAATTAATTTCTTTCCAATAAATAATTATATCTTTAAAGAACAAATTTGAGCACATAAATGTCATTTAAATGCAAGTTTAAAAAACATTAAAAATTGCATTTTTGAGAAAAAGGTAAACTAATAATGCTCAATTTGTATATTTCCAACAAAACGATACATTTGCAACTTATAAGTAAAAAACCTAGACAGCAAAATAAAAATAATAAAACAATTTTATGGTTTATCTTACCCAATAAAATATCTTCTAAAGCACCATTGTAAACCTCATCTTGTTTCAACAAACGAGTTTCTTTTACTTGCTTTGTTTTACTTTTCAGTTCATTAATCACAGCTTCCTATAAGTTATGAATAATGTATTTAGTAGAAAATAATTTCAAAATAAGGCTAAGTTCAGTGAGAGACAAGGTTGAAAACAAATTTTCAGCATTGAATCTGAATTAGTGGTTGATTTGGGGTTTATGTCACAAGGTCTGATAGTGGACAAGCTGCAAACATAAAATTAAATATATCACCCAATAAAAAATTTAAAATCCAAACAGACAACTAAGGTGACAATAAATAGTATAAAAATGTATATATGACAGTAAACAGTAGTATATGAAAAAATATATAGAAATCACGTAGACAGTATAAAAATAAAATAAATTTAGCACATTAGAAAAGATGAAAACAGTAAAAGAATGAAATGTTTTCAATACTAAGAATGGATAAGTGATTGTTAAAAATCTTAAAATAGACGAGAAACAATGTAGTTTAAAAGATGTGACAGGTGAAAACTTAGAAGAATTGGTTTTTAAAAGCCATTCAATTTAATTTTTTAAAAAGATTTGAGGGTTCAATAAAATGTGGATGGAGTTTTCCCTATTCACATGGAAAGCTAAAGTCTGATGTAATACATATTTAAAAACAATGACTACATACATGTTACAACTACATACATAGAACTACATAAATGTTAAAAATCTAGAATAGTGTAAAAAAGGGAAAAAGTGCAGCGCGAGGAGGATTTCCCAGCAAGACAGACTTTGAATTAGTGTTTCAGTTATAAAGCTGTATAAGAAATGGTTTTTTGGCAAAAGTTCAAGATCAAATAGTCTTTATCTATAACTGTTGAAAAGATCTGTTACTACCAAAATTTAAAGCCTTAAATAGAAATTCAAATAGCAGAATAACTGCATATTTACTATTAACAGAAGAATGGGGTAGAAGTATATATAACTTGAAGATAAAAATACAATTTAAGTATCCTCTTTTATGCCAAATTTTAAGATCTGGATGATTTGATTAGTTTAAGGCTTTGCAACTAGGAAACCAATGAAGTATGTTGAGTACAGGAAGAAAAAAAGGTCCTTGATTAACTTGGAAAACTTAACAGAAATATAAAATATCCTATGTATACAAACGTTTTCAAGAGATTCAAAACATTAAATTTACTCAAAAGGACTTCATAGTACCATTATATCCTATAACATACTTGATTATTCTTCCTAGAATTTAAACTATTCTTTTTCATAACACTTTCAGCAGCATTTTTTGCACTTTCTCTTGCTGCAGCTTCTTGTTGCCTTTTTCTTGCTTCGTTATCTATTTCAGCTTGCTAAAATGTTAAAATAAATTGATAAGATTGCAAAACATCAATAATTTGTTAAATAAAACTAATACAAGAAAAAGTTACCTTATATGCCTTAGTGAAACGAACAAAAAGAGAGAAAAAGGTGTTGGCTGCAATGGAACGGATACTGTCCCCAAAATATTCCACACAATCAGAATAAGCATCCTAATAAAAATAAAATTAAGTAAAATGTATAATTGTTGATTAATATTTAAAACATTAATATATAATATTTTGATAATATTTTCACAAGAAACTACAGCTAATATAACATCAAGAACTACAACTTAAATGACGTTTATAGTCACGAAAAATTTGTACCAAGGACACATAATCATAAAATTAAATTCAATCAACTTTTTTCAACATTTTTGCACCAAAGAACATCAAATGGTAATATAGAATACAGTAAATTCATTTTCATTATGTACCTGAGCAGTCTTAGTATCACATTTCAATTTTCTGAGTTTATCTTCAGTACCGTTCAAAAAATCTTTGAGAACAGCAGCATCTCTAGCATCACGTCTCAGTTGCATTTCTTTTTTACACAAATCCATTCCTTTTTCTAATTCATGGACATCAGTCAGTACATTCTCCATAGAAACTGAATTAAATGGAACAATTAAGATGATATTAATACATGGAAAGTGCAAAAGTATAAGGAAAGCAAAAAGTGAACACAGAAAATTGTTTATAAAGCAATTACACTTTGCTCTTTGAACAAATTTGAAGAGGTACTCTCTTAGTCCTTTCACAATCACACTTATATTCAATAAACTTGGTGAAGTACTGGCTAAAATTTCTATTCGATTGGCAACTGAATTTATTTCAACAAATTTTATGCTACTGATTGACAGATGGCATACTATAGAGAACCTGTTGCATGGTTACCCGGAAAAACTGCTTTACAATTAGCCTAGGAAATTTTAAAGTGTGGTTTCGCTGGCAAACCACTTCACTTAAAAGGGTTAATAGAGATTTATGATGCAGGAGGGATAAAAATATGCAAATAACACAAGTCGAAAAAGTGATTAAAGCTACATAATTGACAAACCTGTTTTGACTTATGTGAAACTTGCAAATATGATAGACAGCTTATGACATCAATTTTAGTCTACATTGAAATTTTAAAAACATCCTGATGTTAGTTTTTTATTTCCTTTTTCTTAGGTAAACAAAAAATTAACTTTTTTCAGTCTTCTGGCAGGCATCCTAATGTTAGTTATTTCCTTTTTTTAGGTAAACAAAAAATTAACTTTTTTCAGTCTTCTGGCAGGCAGTTTTTGATAATCTTTCAATGGAGTAAATTTGCAGTCTATATGCAAAGAATTTATTCCAAGAAAATATGGTCTTGTTATAGTTGCTGAGAAGTTTAAATATATACTGTGAAATCTTATCAGAGGTTAATTCCACAGAATAATTTTGTGTAAATAACAGTATAATAAACTAAGCATCGAAAAGCCATATCATTTTAAGAATCTGTACGACAATGTTAGGCAAATAGTAGACAATTTTGTTCAAAGCAGTTAGCTTCTGCATTTTTGCCACTTTCATTATCCAGAAACAGGTTTGAGTTAGTTTCTAAACATAAAATGAGTAAATATTTTGGTTCATACAAAGCTTAGAACATCAAAACTTTGAAACTACTGATACCAACAAAATACTAGTTTCAAAAATTATGTATAATTTTTTATGAATTTGAAAAAAGTTTACTTTGTGCTTTAGCAATGAACATAAAAATACCTGATGCTGCCTTTTCTATGAATCTTAAATCATTCTCAAAATTGGAAATTTCTGGAAATTTTTGCTTTACGGTCTCTGCTATGTAATGTAGAAGAGAAATCTTTCTGTCAGCTGTTTTGGTATCAGCAAGCTAAAATAAGTAAAGGAATAAAGGATTAAATTTTATTCAATTACAATGAATCCTTAAAAAATAACCAAGATAGTTAAAAGAGTAATATAAACTACTGTTTATGAAAATTGCAACACCATGAAGGAATCATGCAAATTAAACGAAACTTGCAGGGAATGCAAAAACGGTTAGGACATGCAAATGATTAGAATTACAAAGCGATCACGCATGTGTGGACCGAGAAACACCCTCTAAACTTCCAAGTGAGCAGTGTATAAAAAACGATGTAAAGGTGCGTTAAAATGTGTGTATCGTCGTTTGACTGCTGCGAATAATTGATTAGAAGTCAATATGCCTCGCCAAAAACGCAGAGTGCCATACGAGCAACTAACGGAGTTTGAACAGGGCAGCATAATCGACCTCCGTGAGGGTGGACTTTCGTATCATGAAATCGCCACTCGCATGGGGCGTAATGTGCCACAACAGTGATGCGTGTGGAAGAGATGAACCATGGAAAACCGGACAAGTCGAAACCCAGGCAGTAGGCCACATAATATAACGTCACCACAGGACGACACACACCTCATCCGCATGGAGGTGACGGACCGTACAGTGTCCTCTTGTGCGTTGGCACAACATTGGAGCATTTCTACAGGTGTGTCATTGTCTGTCCCCACGGTTCGTCGACATCTGCTGCGCCATGGGCTACGTGCAAGGATTCCCTTGATGCTGAACCACCGATGCCTTCGGCTACAATGGGCTCACCAACACGGCCAATGGCGTGCCGATTGGCAACAAGTCATCTACTCAGATGAGTCCCGCTACAATCTGGACTATAATGATGAATGCGTACTCGTCAGGGGCTACAGAGGTGAACGCCTTCTCCCGGAGTGTCTTATTCAGCGTCATAATGGATGAACGCCTGGTGTTATGGTCTGGGCGCTATTGGATATCATGGGCGATCCTGCCTACTCCAAATTGTGGAGACCCTGAACAGCGGGCGCTACATCAGGGAAGTTGTGGAGCCCGAGGTCCTACCCCTCCTGCAACGCATTCCCAGAGCTTTATTTCAGCAAGACAATGCCCGTCCACATATTGCTCGGAATGTACAAGCCTTCTTCAGTGCACGACAGGTTATGCTTCTTCCATGGCCTGCACATTCCCTGGATATGTCGCCCATTGAGCATGTCTGGGATCACATCGGACGGCGACTCGCTCGTCGGGCAGAGTATGGCTGAACTTTGGCATCAGATAGAGGCCATCTGGGATGCCATTCCTCAGCATGACATTCAGAATCTGTATGATTTGATGCCACGAAGTGTACAGGCTCTCATCACTGTGCGTGGCAGCTACACAAGATATTGATTTTCGGCATTATTTTTGTTTTATTGCTCTGTAAATTTGATCATTTATTTAAACCACTATAAGTAATACATGGAATAAATTTCATTTATTTCTGATGATTCTTTCATAGTGTTACAATTTTCACAAACAGTAGTGTATAATAATTGTAAACATTCATGTACCCATTTCAAGCAATTTAAATTTTAATATCACTTATTCATTTTTGTACATGGACGAAATATTCAACTATCATATGCAACATACCATGTCTAAGCTTTGAAGTTTGAAACCATAAGCTGGTCCACGTTTTGAGCTATTCATATAATTTCCAAAAGCTAAAATGACCTAGAAATAAATAAAATGACCAAATAACTGAAGATAAATAAATAGCTTGTAAATTTCATTATATTCAATATTTAGTAATTAAGAGATATAAGCAGATACAATGGAAAAGATATGAATTGCCCCTCAAAGTTCTTAAATATTGATGCCATGCAGTTGCAATATAATACAACCCATATAAAAATATGCATCCATATCAAAAATCAGGGATAAGGAAAATAAAATAAGAAAAGGGCAACAGTATTAATATGTTATATCTCCAATTAAGTTTTGCTTAATCACAATTCTAAAACTCGCAATTAAAACACATATATACAATACAGATTATGCATTCAACATCATGCTAACATGCCAAATTTCTAAATTTAAAGTTATATACTTACTGACAAATAATCAGATGCTGTTCATTATAATCCAGAGTGAACACAAGGGTGAAATTACAATAGAAAGATTACTTTTTAAAGTTTTTTCATGAAAATGAATTTTAGATTAACAGATTAATATTTCTTGCAATAAAGTTTTTATTTGGGTAGAATTAAATCATTAAAATTCTTAATTCAGATAGGATGCAACACAGTTAAATACCTTTTCATACTTATTTTGTAGAACATACAATTTATTTTCCAAGCATGATTTAATACATTCCAATAAAGTAATAAAAAGTAGGATATTACATTATATGCACATTGTATAAATTATTGTTGTAAAAGATTTTTCGATAAGTAAAATTGAAAAAAGTATTGTTAACTATTTTTATACTTCAAGCATTCAAACAAAACTAGAGCCCCATGTACAGGTAACCCCGTATAACACAGCACTTCTATAGCACGGATTCACTCTAACACGGTTCGAGAATTGGGAACATCCCCGTATAACATGGTGCTTTTATAGCACGGATTCACTCTAACACGGTTCGAGAATTGGGAACATCCCCGTATAACAAGGTGCTTTTATGGAATGATTGGAACAACGATGCGAAAAAGACGGGCATTATGAAAGTTTAATTTAAATGGTGTAACATGTGAATATTGTAAGATCTACACGAGTGAATATTATCTCGAGATAAATTAAATAGAAAGTAACTCAGCTCAGAAGAGACATGGCGTCTCTTGGGGATCCCCGCTCGTCATCAAAAAGAAAAAATGGTAAGAACGCTTAACGCGTTTCTTCTCACGAAACTGCAAGGTCATTGGACTGAGGTGAAAAAAAAAGAGAACTTGTTCTTCCTCTCCACGTTTTTTATCAGTTTTTCAGGGGGTCGCAAATTAGGGGAGATGGTCTTGTCAATCAAGGGAGCTGGACTTCCTGATTCGCTGTTTTTAAACTAGCTCATCTGTAATTTGTTAGACGGACACACATGACATGGCATGACGTAACTTTCTGGAAGATTCTTAACATAGTTAATGAGCATCACTGTAGCGAGGGAGAAAACGGAATTGAGAAATAAAGGACAAAATAAATGGCATCACTGATCACGTAGCTGTCACTCAGAGGATGAGGATATCTTGCCAAAAAGAAAACACCCTCGGTTAATAGTACTTAGTGATGAAGAAAACATTGTTTAATTCATATTAATATGTATTACTTAAGAAAATTTTTAATTATGAAAATATAATAGTATGTTTTTTAATTTTTGGAACCTAACCCCCCTTTTCGTACTAGTTCTTTTTTTCGTATAACATGGATTCGCATAACACGGCAATTTTTTGGAACATAACTCCCGTGTTATTCGGGGGTTACTTGTACCATCAATTCATAGCTCTTAATCAGGAAGAGAAATTCAACCAAAGCACTCTTGTACATTATAATTACATCTAAAAAATGCTTACTATAGATTTTGTGCGACAAGTCATAAATATAGCTATACATGACACTCGATAAAAACTATTGAAATGGAAATTAATTAAATTGAACAAAGTCTCAATGCACAGAAAGTAGACACAAAATGATTTATTTTTATAATTCTTAATTAAAAAGTATGATTTACTAATTTTACAATAATTAAACACCTACCTCTAATAGCTTCTTAACCTTCTTTGAATTTTTAATTGACCGTGATGCAGCAATAATTGCATGAATTTGCTAAATGCGAAAAAGATCAATAAATAATTATCGGAATAAACAATGCAAGATCAACTTTAAATATAAGTTTTAAAAAATATATTTTTCAATCATCAATCAGTATCTAAAAACAAGTGTCTTGTTTTACAATACTGGATAGGAATGGAAAACCCAAATATATTTTATTTTAAACTGGCAACCACGATTTTATGAATTTTAAAAGTAATTTAACAAACACTAGAAAATGTGAGTATGTACGAGGTTTGTCTAAAAAGTATCCGACCTTGAATTTTTCTGCATACGGTAATGATGCTAGAGCGGCGCCACTGTGCACAGTGGAAGACAACTTAATGCGCATGCTTGAATTTTTTCTCCGTGTTCGAGTGTGTCAGTCGCTGCCTGCTGGTCGCTGAGTAAGGTGCTGTTATAAGTGTTCGTCGGATTTTTGATTTCTCTCAAGATGACTGTACGAGTTGAGCAAAGATACTGCATCAAATTTTGTCAAAAGCTTGGTGATTCTCAAAGCGAAACAATTTGTAAAATTCAGCAAGTGTTTGGAGACGATGCTATGGGGTAACACAAGTGAAGGAGTGGTTTAACCGATTCAAAAATGGCCGCACATCGGTGGAGAGTGATCAGCATCCTGGGAGGCCACAAACCGCTCGGAATGCAGCTGTTGTTGAGAGGGTGGAAAATCTGGTAAAGGGAGATCATCATTTGACCGTACGAGAGATTGCCGAAGAGGTTGGGATCAGTAAAGATTCTGCACGTGCAATTTTGCGTGATGATTTGAACATGCGCAGAGTGGCTGCAAAATTTGTGCCCAAGCTGCTGTCGGCACAACAAAAAGAACTCCGTCTTGAGCTTGCACAGGACCTTCTGGACACTACCAACACTGATCCTCAGTTTCTGAACATCGTGATTACAGGGGATGAGTCATGGGTATACAGGTACGACCCAGAAACAAAAGCACAGTCGTCGCAATGGAAGCATCCCGAATCCCCAAGGCCAAAAAAAAACGCGACAGGTGAGAAGCAAAAATTAAGGTGATGACAATGCTCCGGCTCATTTGTCACACCTGATCCAGACTTTCTAGGCGAAACACAGAATTCCAGTCGTCTCCCAACCTCCCTACTCTCCAGATATGGCTCCTTGTGACTTCTGGTTGTTTCCGAAATTGAAGATGCCGTTAAAAGGATCCCGTTTTGAGAGTAGAGAAGAGATAATGCAGAATGCGACAACGGAGATGAACACCATTCCAAAAGAAAACTTCCAGGAGTGTTTTCGGCAGTGGAAGGATCAGTGGGCTAAGTGTGTGAAGGCGCAAGGGGCCTACTTTGAAGGGGATTAGGGTTCCAATTTCGTCACTTAAGTAATATATTTTTCCTGGCCAAAGGTCGGATACTTTTTAGACAGCCCTCGTATACTTAGTATTGTAACATGAGTTAGAGGCTGTTACAAGGTGAAAATTGCATTTGATAATTAGCAAACCTTCAAAATTTCACTGATTTGAGTGTTCATTTTATAGCTGATTGCATTTTGCTGATAAAATTACAATTTCCTAATTTCAAATTGGCTCCCTATTGAGTGGAACACTTTTGTTTTAGATTTTAATCCTATTGTATGCCTGTAAATATTTGTGTTCTGTTATGCAGTCATCATGTAAATAATTATCAGAACTTCGCACCAATGAGAGAGAAAGGTGTCATAATTGCACAGTAAATAAATTTATTGAATATAAAACGTTTCCTTTCATAATTTATTCATCATCTATTGTGATTGTAGACTAAAACAATAACACAAAGACCTTGAGAAAGCTAATATTTTGGACAAAAAAAATAGGGTGAATGAGAGAAGACAGCATGAGCAAATTGTTACTTTTAATTCCTGACTTTATAAAATTGTTCTATACTATATAAAAAGATATTACAAAACTTACTGGTGTGATAAGTTGTATATTTTCAACAAAACTTGCCATGTAACTCATTATATTTAGTTTTTGTGACAGCCTTTCAACTTTACAAAGCTAAGGGAGAAAAATAAAACACATTAAATTAATAAAGCTTTTTTAAAACAGCATTTCAAAATGTGATTATAAAATGCAAAAGCACAGTGAAATAACATTTTTTATTTCTTTTTGTTTTGATAGTACAGATGCAGCAAAATAATGTGTGTATTTACAAATGTAAACACATCAAAAAGTAAGAGTAATTAAGATGTATGTATACACTAGAACATATTTTAAAATTTTGACTTTAAAAATCCAGTTTTTTCACAATAGGTCATTGGTTTGTGCTTAAACTTATTTCAGTGTGAAAAATTTTGATTAAGCTACTTATTATCTAATTTAGATATAATTAGCTAATTAGCATGTTTTTTTAACAGTGATATCTCAAATTCTAATGTGTTCAGAAAGACATTTCCTGTTGGAAATCATTCCTAATATTATTCTTCATGTTTTGACCCTCCATCAAGTTGCTAGAGGGAATGTGTTCTTTTTTACAATTTTTTTCATGAAGGAAGTCTAAAAAATCAAGATTTTTTCAGGAATTTCAACATTTAAAAATCAACTAAAAATTCATTTCTTAAGTAATAACTTTGACTGTATTACATAGATTATAATGACACAAAAGTAATTATAATAGATCAATTCATTGTTGAGTTATCACTGTTTGAAAGAAGCATCCTACTGCAAAACAGTTCTTCAGAAATTGAGTTTCAAGTTTTGGAAACGTGTTTGTCTATGGTGACAGTACCTAACCCAAACCCTTGTAACTTGAAAACTATTTCAAATATTTACAAGATCTTGGTATCATTTGAAAGCTAAGGGGTTTGACAATATTTTGAACTATTAAAAAATAGATTGATATTTTAGTCAAGTTTCGTGATTTCTAGTGTATACATACACCTTAAACGAACTATCCAAGCAATAATTAGGCAATGTAGGAATTAAAATAGAATGTAATTATATTCTAACATCATTTCTACAAATTGTAATAAATCAATAAGCCCTAAGGAAATCTACAATTTTCAGTTATTTTACAAATGGAAATTCTACACCAGATATGCTTATAATATAGAGAAATGATATTATTCCTTTGAATAATGTAATTTATTTTTAAAAAATTTAAAATTTGGGTAAAACTTGAAGTAAAGTTTTATAATGTTTCAAAACTGAGTACTGTATAAATAATTCACTAAACGATGTTTTAGCAGAGAAAATCTATAGTTACTTTATTAACATAGTTGACAGTATAAGAAAGAACATGATTACAACAAACGGATGCACGAGCATCTGAGCATTATGAGTTTAGTTGTACATTGACAACATCTACTAGGAAACATTAAGAAAATAAATTACTAGAAACATCAAAAACAAATTAACATATAGAATGATTAGTTTTAACAAGTACATCAACTAATTTGCAGAGAATATCCCACTTCACAAAAACTTTTATTCTTAATTATAAATATTGCGCTTTTATGTAGCTCAGCTCTACTCAGAAAACATCGTTTGCACATTGTCTCACATATAAGGTGGCAACAATTAAAGATGTCTGGAGCCTGTTAATCAAAACTATGTTGGGCTAAACTCAACCCTCAAATTTGGTGTATAAATACTATTTAGATTATAGATTATGATTTCTAAGAAAAATGAGTTCATATTTTTCCACCAAAAGAAAAAGGGCACTATAAACTTCATATTTTGGAGTAAATTAGGTGTAGGAAGTTAACAGAAGTCAATATTTTGCAGTAATTTTTAATTTGACAGCACTTGCAGGTACAGCTAGATGTTTTCCTTCCACCTCTACAAACTGCCTTCTCTAAACAGCATTTTCTTTTGTAGAATGCAGCTGGTCTCAATGATTTGCCTGACATGCAAAAAATAGTTGATTTTCACCAAGAGTATAAATGGCACTGATCATGCAAATATATAGATTTTCATGGGAAAAACAGCTGCATAATGCAAATTTCGGTAGCTGATGTCATAGTTTTATGGGGTTATGAGGAAGCCAGAAAGTCTCAAGTAAGACGACTAATGTGCTATTTATGCCAATTGTTTGTTGTAAAAACTTCACTATGCAAACATTACACGATTGTGCTTTGCTGGTAAAGCTTTACTACCAAAAAGGAGGAATTGTTTCTATAGCTCTAGGAATATTGAAGGACTTAAGACCACCATTCGACATGACACGGGCGTGTCACCATTCTTTCCACCTCACTGATTCTTGCTTAGAGCTTCATGATACACTATGTTGAATGTTCCTCCATTTGGAGCTAGGATGTAAAGATTCTCGGCTTTTCCAACTCTTGAACACCCACATACAGTTGACCATGGGAGAAACACGGTTTAATGAGATCGAGTCCAACTTTCAGCGATCGTCCTTGTGCCTTGTTGATGCTCATGGAGAAATTTAAACGAAATGGGAACTGAAGTCGTTTAAATTGGAATGGAAGATCCGAAGGGATGATTGGGATCCTAGGAATAAATGTCTAAGCCTGCGGCATGTCCAGTCATGATGGTGGCTTCAATAATATTTGGCATCAGTTTCTTGATAGTCTTGTTCCATTGCAGAGTGAAGGTGGATGCAGATTTGTGAGAAGCATAATAGGTGCCCCAATCTTCAGCTCTAATATGTGCGAGGGTACTCCAGATAGCTCCATGTGTTCAAAAATTGTTTGGTACTCCAGATGGCTCCAATGCATTCAAAAACTGCTTGGTACTCCAGATGGCTCCAATGTGTTCAAAAACTCTGTTGTGTAGTTAATAGCCTCATCTGTGTAACATGTAGTGTCGATAGATTTGTATTATACAAATACAGAAATTATACAAATTCAAAAGTTATGAAAAAACCACTACTGAAATAAAAATGTGATTCAATCTTGAAATATAATGCTATATTTTTAAAGTCTAGTTACCTCACTGATTACGACAAACAACCGAAATGAATCACAATGTCAGCGAAATCAAAACCAGATTAAACAGTAACACTGTTACTTCATTTCATGTAATTTATTGAGTTGCAGAAAATTTCTTGATGGTAGGAACTTGGCATTTGAAGTCGAACATGTAGGGAGGTGGAGCTTCAGTTGTTTGCTTTTCATTAGTGGTAGAAAAAAAGGACAAAACAGTGATAATACAGAGAAACCAGAGTTTCGGAATTGAAAAAGCTGCAAAAACCAATTAAAATTTTAAAACTAATTGTGTTGAAATTAAAAAATAAAAGGATAAAGTAATAGTACAGAAAAAATTGGAAGGATTAGAGTACATTTACTATTTTTAAAAAATAAAAATTATCCGTCGGCCAGGTTCGAACTGAGGTCTCCCTCCAAAGCACTAAATGTGACTTCAGTGCATCACTTTACCCACTACGTCATCATTTCAATGTGAGAAGTGTTTTTAGTGAAGAGATAGCATGCACAATAGTATCTGTCAGATCGATCTGAGCAGATACATCATAGTGGAGGAGTGGCTACACGCGCAGCACAAAATATTGATTATAGAATTTTCTAGATTAGATTTTAAAATTTGGGCTTCGAGGGACATTCACTCACCTTTAGGTCTACCTGTATGGCTGTAAGTGCTATATTCATCTGGGCACCGCACACACACAAACACTTCCTTTTATTGATTGAAGTCTTACCAGGATGAGGACACAAACCTGTGATGAGCACAGCTGCAACTGTCATAGTGGACCCAACAGTGCTTGAGCAGTATCCAGACAACTGGATATGCCATATTCTTTAGTGAGGAAAATCATGTGTAAATTTTTGAAGTTTTCTCCACAGAAGATCAGCATATCCAACAAGTGCTTCAAGGATATGTAGGAGTTTGTTCAGAGTTTTCTGATGTTCCTAGCTCACAAGGAAGTCAAAGATGCATGGCCTTGGAACAAAGCTTAGTGATGAAACATGAAGCACATTTTTATCTGAATGGGACTAAACACACACAATTGGGCTTCTGATAATTCTCACATGTTTCATTTGCAATCATCAAACATAACAGTTTGGTATGGCTTTATCACCTTATTCATCACTGTTCTGTACTTTTCAAACAAATCAAAAAGTTCAGTGACTTATTCTGTCAAAGCTACTAAATTTTGCTATTGCACAACTTCTTCAATAGCATGGATATCTTGAATTTACTGTAGTTGTGCAGAAGACACCTCATCAGATTAAGTTGAATGTAAAGCAAGTTCTGTTGCACCATTTTACAAAAGACTGAACGATTAGTTGAGCATTTTCTATGAAGTGGCCAGCTCATTCATCTGATCTCACACCCTGTGTCTTGCTTGAGGTCATCTAAAACACTGAGTGTACCAAGGAAACATGGATAATATAAAAAACTTGAATGACCAAGTAATGCTGTACATCAGGAAATCAATGGACATGTGCTGCGTTATTGAGTAGAAAATGCTGTTTAAAGAATGTGATTTTTGGACCATGTGCAAGGAAAACACATTTAACCTTATCTGTAAATGATGTCAAAATAAAAATTAGTATAAAATGTTAGCTTTCTTTACTTCCTTCACCTAATTTACTCCAAACATGGAATGTAGTGTCATTCTTTACTCTGGTGGCAAAAATCTGAACTCCCTTTTCTAGAAATCAAAACTCTATGATCTAAATATTTATACCAAATTTGTTTGAATTTGACCCAACAGATTTTTGACTACTGGGCTCTAGATGCCTCATCTTTAATTATGGTACATGAAAATAGCTATTCATCGCATTAAAAGTGCTTTTTTAAAGAACATGCAAATTTATGCAAAACCATCATTTAAGTTTTAATAAAGGATGCCATAATTACATACCTGAAACAAAAACTTGTCTTCATCTGTTAAAGCATCAACGGGTTTTCGATTTCTCTCATATTCTTTATATGCTTTCATCTGAAATGAAAGAAATTATTACATAAACTAATTATTACCAATGGAAAAAATAAGCTACAATTTAATTGTTTCATGTCAATGCACTTTGTTTTTAAATCTGATAAGTGAACCTTTTCAGAATATTTATATAAAATTATCAAGTTTGACACAGCTGAAAAGAAGTAGTGGCATATCATAAATTAGGCATACATTTGCTAAGCTGCTAAAGTATTTTGTTCTGATCCAAATACATTCTTGTTGATTTAGGCACTTTGGCCCTTTTAGATTTTTCAATAATTCAACAATTCTTGCTGGCATTGGGTACATAATGTTCCTGTCTTATCAGAACCATTTTAAGAAGGGGTCACAAGTGTCCTATGACAAAAAAATTATGAATGAAATACAAGAAAAATTCAAGCAGGAAAAATAATTTGATCTCCAATTTAAAGTTCAAATCTTAACTTAGTATGCAGGACATAAAGTGAAATATTTATAAAGTAAGACATGCCTTAAATCCATGTCATGTCTTAAATTAGTAACCATCTTAATCAGATAATAAAATAGTTCAATTTAAAAATCCAAATCCTCAGAGAGTGGACAAAAACAAATTACATACGTAGCTTAAGATTAGGCAATCTCTGCAAAATGTTTTAATACGGAAAACACTTACTATGTACTAAATTACGCTGAAATAAAACTTAATTCGAAATGTTTATTGCATTTAAAACTATTAGTCCTGTGTATAGCATCTGCACTAAAATTCCTTAATTGCTAATATCTATCAATGGCAGTGTCACATTTCATCTTGTTTCAACCCATTTATGAATATAGCATCTATATTCACATAAATGGACATATGGATAAAATATAAAATAATCCAAACATATACAACAGCATTTCATTTAGTTTTAGTGGTGTCAATTATTTTCAATAGAATGCATGGCAAAAAGCACACCCCAGTTGTGTCATCACAATTAGCATATGAACGTCCACTTCAGTTGTATCTCATTAATGTATGTTTCGACCTCTAAACCTATTTTCGGGTTGGCTCAAATTTCCATTTCTGAGCTAATTTCTATCCTCCAGGTTTCTCATCGCCTTCTGTACTTCTGGAGAATTTTATTGACTGACAAGCACTTGCATATAGTTTTAACAATATTATGCAGCTTCATAGCTAAAAATCAAGCATATTTAAACAGACAAAATTGGTGAATGAATCCCATAATGGTTGATTTCATACTTTTTATCAATTTGTTGCCCTTTAACAATAAACGTTGATTTCTGTACCATGTACGTCAGTGAATTATAGATAATTAATTTTAACTAGATTAAAGTAAGACTTAAAATTACCTCTGCTTCTGTTGGCACCATTCGTAGAAGTATTTCAACATACTCCTGAGAGAGAGTTGTTAAATCCAAAGCATTAATAGCTTTTACCACAACATCACAATGTAGTTCCACTTTTCTCCTAGAGATTGCCATGTTTCTTAATCTGTTATGTTCAAGCAAAGTAACTTTTTCTGGTACCTATACAAAAACAAATGTATCATTACTTATCATGAAAATTTGTTTTCTATTTCCAATTCAGCCTAAATTTGTTTAGTAATAAAAATTACTTTTTCTTTTTGATCAAATAAACACCAACTTTGAGGTGGAACATACCTTAAACCTTTTACTTCCATTAATTTCATCAGTTCTATCTGAAAAGGCACCTTGAATTCCTAATTTAAAATGCTCTTCAAATTCTGCAAAGTCGATAATCTGGAAAATAAGAGATTTTAGAGTATAACCAAGAAAAATACTGCTTTTGATATTCAAAGAAAATAAGCTGAACAGATCTAATTTCATTTTATGACTAAGAAATTGTTTATATATGAATACAATAGTTTTACTCTGACCATCGGGAGATTTCTCAGGAGTGGAGTATTGCTTTTCAACACAACACACAACTAATAACCACATCTATTGATTGACAGAATCCTAGAAAAGATTCTATTGAAGGTCAAAACTGGTTAGAAGTCATGCAAGGAAGACTGCAGGTTGTAAGGTGGAATCATGCAAGTGAACCCCTCAGAGAATTAATAAATCTTAACCTAAACAAGAAGCTCTAGTTGTATAGGCATTAGGTGATACCAGCCTCTGATTAGATGTTTCAGCAATTTGAAATACCGTTTCCAGGAAATTGTTGCACATATTTACATACTTTCTGGGATGTTTTAAATAATGCTATATTAACCATTTTTAGAAATATAACATTTTAATCAATATTAAGAAAACAGTAACTATATACACGAATATTTTTTAGCTGTATTGTTTCCACAGCAGCATTAATTTTGCTTAAGAGAACTATAACTTCCCTAACACATTCAACTTTTAAAAATAAAATTTCAATATTCTTCCACAGCTGTACTTTAAATCAAACAGAAGCTTTACTGCAGAAATTCAAGATTTAAACTTACACTGTACAGTTTGTCATCATCAAGTTCACTAAATATTGTCCCTTTGACTTGGTTAGGCTTAAGTGCTATCCAGTTAAGGGTTGGCAGTTTGTACTTAGTTTGGAATTTTCTTTTGATTGTCATGGCTGGAAAACAAAAATATATTTTACAAAATTGTGAGAAAATAATTTGGTTTTATGAAAAGTGAACTTGAAACTCAATCAGAAATCTTGTTTGGAAACACTAAAACCTTTGAATTAAAGACAAGCAAATTATGTTTAAAGAAATTGGAATCATTACAATCACAAGAATGACAATTTCAAAAACAAACAGGTTATGTACATAACAGATGGCAGTGTTGCCTGGATAGCCTACATTTAAAAATGTACGTTACCTGTTAATAAATCCTTATAGCATGTAATATACTTATGCACCCCATAATTTTAGAAACTGGGATGAAAATTGCCAAAATTCGAATTGGGAATTATTAATGTATATTTTTAATTCTTAATTACACTAAATTACACATTTATGATAAACACCATACTAAAGGGGGTAGGAGCCTTAACAATTAACAAATTAAAGTCAAAACCTTAACATAAGTTTTCCAGGGTTAAGAAATTATATGGTTGGTTATTTTCGAGTATTATGGCACATGGCCAAGCTGCGCCAAACATAAGACAGACAACACAATGAGGGAGGAAGAAAAGAAGGAAAGCAGAAGGGTAGGCAAGGGTAAAAATGAAAGGGAGGAAAGATCACTCTTGTACCTTCGAGTTGTGATGCCCGTACACACCTAAAGATGTACCCCGAAGGCAAGAGATTATAAGCATTAAGATTATAAAAACTAAATTTAATTGAACAATGCTAAAAATAAACTAAAATATTTATAAGATATATTAGTTAAAATTTTGAAATTTTTTTCATGTAAAATCATTGCTAAGAACGTGTACACATGTACAAATAATAAACATGAGGTAGGTCTAATTAGCTTTCACTTAGCAGAACTGACCAGACACAAACAAGTAACACAGGATCTTGTGTGCTACTTTTACAAATTCAAACAAAGCCATTCCTTGGATAATAAAATAGATTAATTGAACCAATTTCAAAATCACTTTTCCTGCACACTAAGGAGAAACAATTTGTCATGAAAAATTAAAACTGAAAAGTAAAAACAAAAGGCCATAATTTATGATCTACAGAAGATTTTAATTTCTTCAGAAACTATCACTTCACTCTGTAGAACTATAGGAAGTTTGCAGATGGAAGAAATCAAATAAAAAGATTTTTAAAACAATACCACAATAAAGCTGAGAATCTTACCATCTTGAGGAGCAGGCATCATACCAGGCATGGGTGGGGGCCCTGGTGGGGGTGCTCTGCTAAGCAACTGCATGGGAGGAGGTGGTGGCGGTGGAGGAACAATACTAGCACAAGGTGGTGGAGGAGGCGGTGGTGGAGGTGGAGGAGGAACAGCAGCTTGAGGTGTAGCAGGTGCTAGGCCGTCCATAACATAACTCCCCATTGTACTCCCTGAAACAAAAATAGAGTTTTTTTTAATTTAAGTATGACCACATACCTTATTGCCAGGTGCCTGAAACCGAAGAGCAGGCAAGTTGACAAAAAAAAAATCATGAAAAATAAAGAAAATATTGTATGAAAAAACAACTGTGTTTGCTTATAAACCTAATGTCATTTCTTAAGATTTGCGTCAGGATAATAAATGGGGGGAAATGGCAAAATTTGTTTCTTTTTAGACGTATTAGGTCTTATTTTTGGTGATTTCATTATAGCATTTTAAATATTCTGCATGAAAGTTTGGTTAAACTCCACAGTAGATTAAGAAATTCCCACTACAGCTTTTAATAACATCTATGTGATTTACAATGTTTCTCATTAACTATGGGGTTTTTACATACATTATAGAATAATGTATTGCTTTTTTATCTGCCCCATGTGGTACTTTGAATATCTTAATGTCTGCTCAGTACAGGAATTTGAATTATGTAAAAGAATTTTCCATATAGTGCTGCATTTAGATTCTCAAAACTATTAATATAAACAAGTTCAAATACAAAATGTTCCGCAAATTTAAAATAAGGTTGATAAAACTACTTCTCTCGTTTTTTTCTTAGAAAATCTTTATTTACTTAACAATTAATTTATGAATAGCAAAATACACTAGATAGTATTAAAATAAATTAAATAAAAATATATTGTAAAAATTCTAATTAAAGATTAGATAACTATATTTTAAGATATTTTCAATATTACTAATCTGTAAAAAATGTTTTTAATGGATACAGATGTCAGACCCTTTATTCAAACTCAGATGAATTAGCCTTTTAAAATATTCCTATCAAATAAAAATTTGCAGAACACTTAACAGACTCAAAGTTGCATTTAAAAGTGGAATTTTTACCTCTTGGAAGCGAGTTTTGCAATACTTCCAATTCTTGAATTTTAGACTCGAGAAGACTTTGCCTTTGTCGAGATTCTTCTTCTTTCTGCGAAACAGCTCTACGTAATGTGTTCAGTTCTTCATCTGTTTGTTTATGCAATTCCTGATGAATTATAAAGTTTTGATTAAAGCAAACAGAATTCTAAAATCAAGAAGCACAGTGCCTGATTAAGCCAAAAAAAAATCTTTGAATGATCCCACTGAACTCAAATGATTTAATTAAAAAACTATTAAATTCCTTTTTAACTTTTACAAAATGCTGAGCACATTAAAATAAACAATCAGAAATAGAAAAGCTTTGATCGCAATTACTTGAATACAAGTTTATTAATTATTCGTTTAAGATGTATACACTAGATATTTTCAAATTTTGACTAAAAATCCAATTTTTTTACAATAGGTCATTGGTTTGTGGTTAAACACATTTCAGCGTAAAAACTTCAGATTAAGTTAATCATTAATTATCTAATTTAAATATAATTAGCTAATTAGCATGTCTTTTGAACAATGATATCTCAAATTCTAATTTGTTCAGAGACAATTTCTGTTGGAAATTATTCCTAATATTATTCTTCATGTTTTGACTCTCCATCAAATTGCTAGGTAATAGGTTTTTTGACAATTTTTTTTCATCAAGTTTAAAAAAAAAAAGTTTTTCAGGAATTTCAACCATTTAAAAATCAAATAAAAATTCATTTCTTAACTAATAACTTTGAATGAGGGCCCAAATATCCACTGTATTATATAGATTATAATGACATAAAAATAATTATAGATCATTTCATTGTTGAGTCATCACTGTTCGAACAAAGCATCATATTTGCAAAAACAGTTCCTCAGAAATTGAGTTTAAGTTTTGGAAACACATTTGCATATGGTGACAGTGTCTAATAAAAACCCTTGTAACTAGAAAACTATTTCGAATATTTACAAGATCTTGGTATCTTTTGAAAGCTAAGTTAGAAAATATTTTGAATTAATAAAAAAAGTATCAATATTCTGGTCGATTTTCATGCTTTCTAGTGTATATATGCACCTTAACTTGCGCTTATCAAAGATTGAAGAATTTCTATAAAAATCAGATTTATAGTTTCAAACTTTACATGCAAACAGGGAATGCAATTGATTTAAAGGATAAAGTGGTAGCAAAGTAATTTAAGTTTTACAAATTAGTTTTAGTACTTGTAGTATGTCTCGTAACCCAGACGGCCGAAGTGCCGTTTGGTAAATATCTCATTGTGGCGCTGCGTAGTCTGACTGCGTTGCGTCACTGCTGACATATCTCCCTGGTGGGAAAAAAAACCCGAGAACTTCCTGTATATATATGTGTGTGTAATTCTTGTTATGTCATGTCAATAAAAAACATTAAATATTTTAACACGTTGAGATTATTATTCTATAATCCACCTCTGTCACCAGCAAATACTAAAAATTTGAGAATAGGTAATAGCATAGGTCGCATGGATCAGTTAAACAATTAAAATAATTTATTTACACATTATTAGAAGTGGATGAGAGAAATTATCCAGAACTCTTAAACAAAAATAAAGTAACTAATTAATGTAATTAATAATTTAAATACAAAAATAGTTTAAGCACAAGTGAACAAAATTTTCAAAAACATTTTTAAATAAGACAAAATTCAAAGGCAGGGGGAAATGTAAATATTCTTACCAGTAGTTCATTTCTTTCCCTAGAAACCGTTTCCAGATGTGTTTCTAACTCGACTGAAAAAAAAATTACAATCAAGATTACATCTAACATTTTAACGGTTAAACATGGCTCTTTCAAACTTTGGACTGATTTAAATATATATAACATTTAATTTAAAAAAATTACCTAATCTAGCCATAAGCTCATTTTCCATTTCTTGAATCTGCTCATTTGCCTGCAAAGTTTAGCATTTATAGTGAGCAAAAGGTAAAGCAATAAAATTTTATTTCAATGAATATAATGTATTGTAAAGCAATTACCCTTGAAAGCTGTTCTTCTAGTTCAGAAACTTGTTCTAATGCTGCACTCTTTGTTTCAGAATCTTCCATGAGAGCACCAACATCGAAGACGTTGTCTAAATATGCAGATATTTGGACTTGCAATTCTTCACTTTCAGTCTGTCGCAGTTTCTCTAAATAATCATCAAGGCCTATTTGCGTGAATTCATATTGTAAATGAACTCGAAAGTTCATGTCTTCAACAGAATGGACAACAATGTTAACAAACTGCATGCATGCAACCTATAGGAGAGAAAATATTGCATTTTAATTCAGCAACAATCCTTATATTCTTGAAACTTAGAAATATAAAGGCGGAAAATATAATTACCATAAAGTCAATATTAAAAACTTCATAATTAATGAAATATTCCATCAATGTTTCAAATCTCTTTTTTTCTCCACACACTTCTTTGAAGTTATCAAAGGCTGATAAAATGATTTGGTGTCCACCTTTAACAAGACAAATTGCAGCCAGAAGTTCTAACACTAATGCTTTAGTTCTGAAAGAAAAAGAAACATCAAACACCCATTTTGTAATAAACAGATGTTGATATATTCAAAGCTGCTTATTATAATCAGTATGCTTTGAATTCATATTGATTGATAATTTATAACTTAGAAAACACTTATTAAAACAAAATGCATAAAATAATTTGCAAAAAAATATGAAAAAACTTTGTTTCATGTAATTCTTAAAAGTAGTTTCACTATTTTAAAGGACTTTTAGGAGGTAAACAACTAACAACTATGTCTATCGATTTCTTCAAATTTAAAAATATTTCCACAGAAGAAAAATGAGTTTACAGCAAACAAGCAAAATTAACCATACACTTTGAACAATGAATTTAAATCCAATATTTTAAAAATTATCATCAAAGCTATTTGAAAAGCACAGCAAAATACACTTGAACAGAAATCCATATTCCATTTCTAGTTAACTTATAAAAATGGTTAATACATACACAATTTATATTTTTCAATAAAATTCAATAAAATATTACTGATCAGTATATGTAAATTAGTTATCATTTTATATTCATTAAAGCTTAAGATGATGTCTAGTATGTTTGGCTCATGCTAATGGGCAAATTCTTTAATCAGATTTAATATATAGCACTACAGTAGATTAGATTTTTAACTATTAAAACTTTAAAAGTTCACTTACCTCAAACTTTTGTGATTCAGACTAAGAGCTATACAATTAATAGCTTGTGTGTGCTCTATGACCATATTGAAACCATACTGTAAAAAGAAACAAGTTGAGTAAAAAAATACAAGCAAGGAAACTTAACAAAATAAAGTAATATGGATTTAGTACATTAAAGCAACCTTATCTAAATACTGTTAGCTATAATTTAAATATACTATCTTCTACAGTGTTTAACTAAAGGAAGACTACCAAGTTATGAAAAGAAAAAATATTTTTGCACTATAGGTAACTGTCTTAAATTTTAACAAAAAAGTTAACATTTTTAATTATTGGCTCGATCTTAATTTGGATGTGAATCTGGTTTTCATCTTTGATCACGAACTCTCATAATTTGAAAACTGCATTTTACTAATTGCCAAGATTTGCTACTTTTAAATTGTCTAATTATCATATTTTGGCTTAGTAATGTCAAGTGTTTTTCAAGAATGCTACATCAAAATTATAATTAGTGAACACACTAAGCTATTTTCTATAACATAATTTCTAAAGAAAGATTTTAGATTTAATTTACTTCCAGGAAAGGATTTTCAAAAGGAAAGATAATAAGAAATAATAAAAACTTACAGTAGAAAATTATTTTTAACACAAAATATTTTGAGTTAAAAAAAAGGACTCACCTTATTGTTCATAATAGCTCTCAAACACATTATGCAGACATGAATATCATCTTTTGCTTCACCCATATTTAACTTGGCTATATGTTTGGTTGCTCTCCTTACTTTCAAACTCTCAACATGAAGCAATGGTCTACTTTTTGTGCTTAATGTATTGGTGCCATTCGGTATTACTTCATCAGTCTCTTCATGATTTGCTTGACTGACAATTTGTTCATGTCTTAAAAATAGAGAAATACTCAATGTACATATAACATAATTTATTAATACAAATATGTAAAGCCACTAAAATGGCACACATAAATGAAAAATAACATAACTAAGCATCCAAAGAGATAGGTACACTAACTACTAAATATGCTATATAGATATTGAAAATACTCTCTTCCTATTTTGTAATATTTATGCATGTTTTACATGATTTGGAGAAATACTTATCTTGCACCCTAACCCCCTCTAGGTGTGTAACCAAATTTTGACATTCCAATGTTAAATTTCATAATTAAACCATATTTTAAAGCCATAGGGGATATTTTCATCATTTATTAATAAAAACTATCAAAAGGGTAAAAGGCAATGTTTAACAAAGTGAACTTTGCTCAAAGTGCGCAAACATTAACTTTTAATCTTTCATTAAAAATTATAAGGAATAAACAAAACAGTAAAGCAATTTAATAATTCAGGTTAATGTAATTAAAAAACTTCTTGGACCAAAACCACAATTGTTGGAGTTAAATACCAAGTGACTGAAAAAAATGCATTAGTAACTACGTATATCTAACATATAACACCAAGAGCAGTGGTTCTCAATCTTTGTAAGACTGCGGCCAGGCAATATTTTTTTCTAGGGCCCCAAATCCAACAAATTTATTTGTAGATACAGTTCCAATTATTTTTTAAAAGTTCATACATCAAAATAACAGGTTTGGCATAATCATATAAAGAATATTAGTATACTTATGTATATGTTATGTATGGTATTTGACAAATATAAAAATATATTTAAATTAGCTGTCAATCACTGGACTAATTAACCCTCCAAGCAGCATGCCTGAACTAGCTCTGAATATTCATTTTGAATACAACCCGAAAAAATTCCCACCAAGGCAAGAGGTAGACCTTAACATTAGGCCATACTGCAAGGACCACCGGACATTTGGTTCACAAAACATTTCAGGTATGCCGCCAACTACATTGAAATCTCACTGAACTGTAATAGGGCATGCAGTTAGGGTTAAATCAAGTATATAGCGTATTGTACTTTTCTCATCATTAAATTAATTTGTGCTGATATTTGTTGACATATTCTATTAAAACACCAAAAAAAGCTATATTTTTTGCATCACAAACAAATTCAACACAAGATTTCTTAACACCGTAATTAACACAAAGTCCCTTGTCTCCCCATTCATATCAAAATTTAAACCAGTAGGTTTACTTCTTATGAAAGATCATGTTAATTCAGGTTTCAAAATAAGCACTTGCACGGCATCAATTGCGAAGAAACTTCATGCAGTATTAGATTTAGGAATCAATACTGGCTGAATTGATTTTCAATTTCAGTGGAAAAATTTTCTTTATAGTTCCTTGCCGATTGGTCACTGACATTTGTTATAGATATTATTTAGGGATTCTGGGTCTGAGCTTTTTGACATAAATTCAGGAATTTTGTTCCCTACAGTATACTTCAACTATTAAATAATTATTAGTAAAAAATGCTTAGAAGACAAAAATGACAAATTCCAGAACCTCTCAAGGCCGGTATAATTGATACCAGGGCCCAGTAATAGGCCATGGTTGTTAAACACTGACCTAATGCAATCATTAGACCAACACTGTAAGCAATTTTAGTTTAAATTTCAATGTACTGAGTGTTTACAGGTACTGACAAGTGTGTTGTTTGGAAAAGCACTTCTAAAAGACTTGATGGATAGATGGAAAAAAGTATATCTACTGCCAAGGGAGCTTTTAATTGTCTTTTTTAAATATTACTTTTCATTCTAACTATCTTGGGAATGCATGGGTGTGATATACAATACAATGTATTAAGCATGCTTGAACACATGCTAAATAAAAATCTTAAACAGAAACTTAAATCTGGATACAAAGACTTACATTTGGTGAAACTGAAGGCTGCAGAGTAGACCATTGTAAAAAAGCGATAAATTTTCTGAAACGTTTAATCATGCATCGTGTTTACTCACTGAAAGCTACTTTCATTTGAAATATCAGGAAAAACAAGCTTTCACTCCAAACATAACAATACATTTTTAATTTTTTCATGTGAAAAAAATACTATTTTAAGGTATCCGACTACCTTTAAAACGCGATTTTCGGCGGAAATTGCGATTTTCCAAATTTGATATAATATGAAAGCCCGATTTCTTATCTTTCCAAATCTGTTTAAATTTTGTTCCTACCATGCATAGAACGTAAGATACAGGTCTTTTAATACTACATAGTCGACACTTTTTAAAACCGGAAGTGCCTTTCTGCAAACAGGAAGTGAACGTAAAAGTTTGTTTACATTCTTATTTTAACAAATTAAAGCGTTAAAATTTGCTCTGAAGTGTGGATTTTTTTTTATTAATTAAAAAAAATTAATTAAAAAACTACTTTTTACACAAAAATACATCTGGCAATCATGTTTAACTTCACAATCTGGCATCAAACTTGAGTTTCAGTTTGTACACAATTTGAACTCGTGATTTTCGATCGTGCGTTCAAAAAGTTCTACAACTTGATAATTCTTCTTGCATAAAGTGATTTTTCTTTACAAAATGGGAAAGAGTATTGCCAGGAAGAAGAAACACCACTTCAAAGGTAATCAACACTCTAAAACACTGAAGACTAACAGTCTTGAAGATCCAGTGTGCACAGCCAGTGCTTCAAAACTGCAAGCATCTAGCTCTTCCAAATTCGAAGTTTTGAATGAGGAACTGTGTGGTAATCGGATTTTCGACCTGGAAACTTTAATAAATATATTTTTGGTGCTTCCATGTCCCAAATGCTTTGCTTCTGGTTTGCATTTAGTTGAAGACTCCAGGTATGGATTGTGCTCACACTTCTCTTTGAAATGTCACAATTGTGATTTTGTAAAAGGCTTTGCCTCCTCCAAAAAGAACAAAAATGTACCTGAAGTGAACTCTAGAATAGTTTATGGGATGAGGCAGATTGGAAAGGGATTTTCTTCAGCGTATAAACTGTGCACCACGCTGAATTTGCCACCAATTTCTAAAGCTGCGTATAACATCCATGAAGAGAAACTCTTGAAAGTTGTGTCCGAGGTTGCTGAATCTTCAATGTTAAAAGCAGCTGATGAAGTTGGTTCAAAGGGAGAAGACAGTGAATGCGGCGTGTCTGTAGATGGAACGTGGCAGCGTAGAGGGTACACTTCTTTGAATGGTTGTGTTGCTGCCATTTCAATTGACACGGGAAAGGTTCTCGATTTAGAAGTCATGTCCTCATACTGCAGAATTTGCAAAAGATTACAGAAACTGAAGAGAAACCCGTCATTTGAATCACAGGAAGCTGACCATATATGCCAGTGCAATTTTAAAGGGTCATCAGCAAAGATGGAAACTGTTGGTGTCGACAGAATTTTCAAGAGGTCAGTGAGCACTCGGAAGCTGAAGTACACGAAATACTACGGTGATGGGGATTCTAAAGGCTATTTGTGCGTCCAAAACACATATGGCGAAAAAAGTGTTTCAAAACTGGAATGCATTGGGCACATTCAAAAACGGGTGGGTACACGTCTGCGAAAATTGAAAAGCAAAACCAAAGGTCTGTCTGGTAAAGGCAAGTTATCAGATGTCTTTATCGACAGACTACAAAATTATTATGGCATTGCGATTCGCTCTAACGTGGGCAACTTACAAATGATGCAGCAAAATGTAATTGCAGCTTTGTTTCATTGTGCTTCATCACCAAAGAAACCGATGCATGGCCAGTGCCCTATTGGTGTAGACAGTTGGTGCTATTACCAGCGAGCTGTAAGCGAAGGGAAAGAACCAGAAAAGCTCAAGCATTCTGGTTTGCCCAACAATATTTTAAATGTAGTCAAACCAGTGTATTTAGAGCTTTGCACCAGAGAACTTTTGAATAAGTGTCTGCATGGCAAAACTCAAAATGCCAATGAAAGTTTCAATGGTGTTATTTGGCAGAGAGTTCCGAAGGAGGTTTTCGTCAGCCTAAAAACTGTAAAATTAGGGGCTTATGATGCAGTAATACAATATAATGATGGATTTGAGGGTTGCACCAGTGTTTTAAGCAAGATGAACATTGAAAATCTTGGTTACTTCACATTAAAAGGTTACCAAAGTTTGGATCGCATTAGAATCAGTGATTCCAAGCGCCATACAACACCCGTTTCAAAGAAGCGCAGGAAGGTTTTGAGGGCAATTAGGAAAAAAAAAGTAGTTGATTTAACTTCTATAGAAGGTGATCTTTATAAATCAGGATCATTTTAGAGCTACATTTTCCATTTAAAGGTAAGATTCATTATTGAATTTTGTTTTTAGCTTTTTCTTGAAATTGACATTTTAGAATTTTGCTTTTACGCAAAACATGAAAACTCAAAAAGTTATGCTTCAAATGTTATGAAATTTGGTAGGAATACTTTCAAAGAGTTTATAAAGGGAATGTACCACTTCTGTAATTGTGCATTAATTAGTTTTTTTATTTTTAATTATAAAAGTTATGCGTTGCTATAATTTATGGAAGATTTTCTTCTTGGTTGTACTTGAACCTCTCCAGTTTTTAAAAGAACTGGTTTACAATGATGTGAGAGGTACATTCCCTAAAGGAGGTTTCAATCTTCAAAATAAAATTTACAAAATAAGAATATCTTAATTTAAATTTAAGTTATCATGTTTTGCGGTGGTGCTAGTTTTTGTCTATTTTTCACCCCTTTTTGGGGTTTAAATTTTAAAAAAATTATTAATTATTTTTTTTATATGTTATTCTCTAAGTTTTTAACCATATTCTATAATATAATGCACAAAAAAAGTCAAATTTCAAATTATTTCAAAAAATCCTTTCCGAAGGTAGTCGGACACCTTAACAAATGTGCACATCATTGTACTCAGTACAGATTTTTTTTTATTTAGAATAGTCCTACTTTTGTCAAACAAGACAATTTAGATTATCTGGAAAACTACAACCAGGTTGTAAGTGAAAAAAATTGTAAAGTAACTTATTAAATTATCCCTTGTTGAATGTGGTAGCACAGTCGGAACATTATTGGAATATTTTACTTTCTCACTAAATAAAAAGTTTATTTTATTTTGATGGTCTGTAATAGGCAATTAAATTGTCATTAAAATCAGTTAGATTATAGGTGGTTCTTGTTAAAATTATGCGTGTAAAGACAGAGTGTAGCAGTAAATGTTTCAATAGTTACAATTAAAGGAATGATTACTTAACAAAAATTATGAAAACAAATGCTACATAAAAAGGCTGAATGTGAGAAATCATAAATGTCAAAACAAGAAACATGCAGAAAAATTAACATACCTAACTATTAACAGACGAAATGATAAGTAATTAACTAAAACATCAAGTCCCATGTTATCTTCATTCAGAAATTCTCTGACCCATCTAGAAACAATAAATAAAATTTTCAGAACAAATTATTACATGATACATCTTAATGTATAATCAGGAAAAAAATACTCACTCTATATTGTTGGTTCTTAAAGATATTTCTAAATCACGTAAAACCTGAGTTGATGTAGCGTCACCAAGAATTTTTCTCATCTGAAAATTAAACAAAATATTAAAACAGGTACGATTTGTTTTATATAAAAAATGTACGATTTGTGTATATATTCTGGACCAGGTACACCAGGCATAAAGAAAGTTCAGACATGGAAAGGAAATTTGGCTTTGAGCAAAAAAATCTAATATTATTTTTTTAATTTCAAAATTAGTTACTGATACTGATTAAATACTGATTCTGATTTAAAAACCAATTTCTAATAAATTTGTTGTAGCTAAGTGACATACTTAAAGCTCTCTAATCAGACAACTAAAGGTAGACTGATTTCTATTTATGAAGTAAAACATCCATTAGTGTGCACACAAAGAGATCATATTCATAATTTTAAATGAAATACAGAAGTGCAATGATTATATATACAAAACTAGTATTAATACAAAGTTTGTTTTCTCAACAAAATATTTTATTTTGCTCAGTGTAACTGAATCAGTTAATAATAAACATTAAAATTTCTATCACAAATTATAACTTATTCAAAGTATACATGAAATGTGTCAGACAACTTCAAATTCGTAGTGTAAGTCAATAGCAAGGAGGAACTACTAAAATTAGATTTTGAAATTAAGAAGAAAACATTGTTATATAAAAAAAGATATCAGAAAATTGAATTCCTGATGAGTTTTTAACTTAAAAAAGCTAAAACATAAAAAAGGTAATTACACTGCTTCTCACCCGCGCTCTTCTTGATGCTTTAGGATCCAGATATGTTTTTAATTTACGTAGGTAAAATGCAGGAGATGCTTTGGCCATGACTTTTTCCTGTAAAATATATATATAATACATGCAAAAAGCACAAAAAAGAAACAATTATTTATATCTATCCAATATTTTGCAGGTAATATATTTTAACCATACATTTTATAAATTGTAAATTACGAAAGAAAACTGTTTCTTTGGATCTACAGCTTATGTTTCAATCAGTAATGTTTGATTTAATATGAAAGAAATTTTGTTTCGTTCAATGATAGTTAAGTTACAAATACAGAAATTAAGTGAACTTATGGGATAAGAGAGAGCTCAAGCAGAAGTCTTTCAAAAAAAAATCTCATTACAGTTCAGATCCAACTTGCCATTTAATAGCTGGACTAACAATTATATAGTTGACCCACACAGAATTCCTTCGTGTTGAAAAAGGAAATAAATCTCACGTGGTTCAATAAGACAATTAAATGGATCCATGAATTGAATTAAGATAAAACTCTATTACTATTTTACACAATAACAATTTTTTGAAATGTGCAATTTCTTATGAATAGATTACTACATTCAAACTATTCACGAATTCATATACAATAAGCATTCCTATAATAAACACTTACCTGATCACATATCATGTCCCATTTCTTTTCATCATCATATTGTTTTAAAAGCTTTACTTTATCTGGTGGTAAATCCATTGATGCCTGAAATAAACGTTTTTTTAATTAAAACAAAATATCTATTGCAAAACTTATAAATATAAACAATAAATAAACAAATATACAATTTCATTTTAAGGTACTTCATATTAATGACCCTTCAAATAGAGACAGTAAACAATATGCAAGTAATACATTGTTAAAGAAAAGCAATCATTGAAAATTGAATATTTTAAATTTGACAAATATTTCAACTAAAAAATACACTTTAAATTCTTTATTCTATTTTTAAAGAGAATCCTTTGACTTCAATTCATTTTGCAAATAAAACTCAAAATGCTATTTCAGATTTTATAAAGAGATAATTATTTTTAGAGATGAGCTGATATCCCATCCCGATGGCAGTTTTAAGATAGCTTTACGATAACAGTTCTGCCCATCTCTAATCGTTTTTAAATAAAAGTATCATTAGTATAACAGAAAAAATGTACTCAGTAGTCTTAATAGAAGTTTTCCATCAGCAAAAGGAATTTTTCACCAACGTCACATATTTAAACGAGCCATTCTGGTTTAACTAATATTTGAAATTCAGATATCAGATGCAATGTTCCAATTTGCTTGAAACAATTTTCAATATTTTTTGCTGATGGATCTATGTAGAATCACTGAAGCAACTAACAAATCTAGACTAGCTTCCACGAAAGTGACTCACATTGGGGAAAGGCCCTTGGCACATTGGTCCTTTTATTCATAACGTAGGATCCCTGATTGCTTCTTTCAAAACTTTAGAATTCCATAAAAACCAATTTGAGAAATATTGAACAAAACAAATAATTGCTCTATCATTACCACACTAAATCAATGGTCTAAAATATTGCTAAGTAAAAGTGTATTTAGTTCGAAAAGGCACTTACTCAACTGATAAAAACAACTAAACTCCAGTTGTTTATTATCAGTTGAGTTAGGCAATTAAATTTGTCTAAAACATTTTGAAGAGGAAAGGCATTGTCTTTGAAACTGATCTTCCTAGTTTGTTTGCAAGCAAATGTAATAGCTTTAGAATTCCTTCATTAAATTAAAAATTGTTCAAATGCTGAATGGGAAAATCTCAGGGCAAAAAATCCCATTTGTTTGTATGTGACAAAGATTATAGAAAAAATACCATTTGAATCTTTTTGTTTATGCAAGTATAAAAATTCTGAGAAATTATCATTATACATTTAAACTGTCCTTTTAAATTTTGGATTGCTATTTTTACTGTTATAAATCAGTATCAAAATAGAAAAATGCTTGCTGAAAGCTATGCTTTTTTCAATTTGTATCTTATTTTAAAGCATTCTTTTTAAAATTTGTAACTAAGATAGCAAAACAGTAACTATGCGAAGAAATTTTCAGATAAACGTTTGTCACAGAACTAAGTGAACTTCTTAAAACATACTCGTAACATTTGAGATCGTAGAAAGATAAAAAGAAAATAAGATAAGTGAGGTTGGAAAAAGAAAATATGAAGAAAAGGACGAACTATCAGATTATCTGAAGATGACACTTGACCGACTTAGGCTAGATGTTGCCACACAACTGACCAAAAAATACAAAAAAAGGTGGATGGAGGTTCTTTTTTAAATGTTAAAAAATAGAAGGGGAGCATATCATAGCTCTGATTTCTCTTCCTTTCACGATGAGAACTATTGATTACTGATGTTTTGATGAGCATGTTGGAAAACAATTCTGTCTGAGTTTTGTAGTTTAAGTATGACAAAAGGTTGAATAAATTCAATTAAAATAGATAATCCGCGGTTTGATTAAATATTCAAAACTTTTTGATCAGATAAATTTTGCCTTCGATTCGTTAGATTTAAAGTGAAAGGTAAAGAAATGAGTGCACTATGTTAATGCATGATCTAAAATTTGAAAAAAGATACAATTTTGTGCAAACATTTTTAAGCATTTGCAGGTCTTGACTTCAGTGTTTTAGGCCACATTAATTTCTATCCAACAAAATCGTACGAGCAATAATGCTAAATAAAATACAAGTACAATTTCGGGGAAATTATTCTGAACAAAAATTTAAATTTATACGAACGCTTAAATACAAGTTTTAATTTATTTATAGGAATAAAACAAAAATGGTTAATAAATAAAAGCTTTAACCGAACTATAGATAAACACATGATTAATAAATAAATGTTACATTGTTTTAATCGTCGAAAGACAAATTAAAGGCCTTGAAAACATTGTAATTGCAATAAAAAGGTAAATATAAAAACTGTCTGAAGGACAACCCGATTATAAAACAGCTGGGATCGAAGTTAACGCGATAATGCGAAAACAAAAGTTACGAACGCGAAGCAGAAACAATGTTATTTGTTTTAGTTTTCGAGCTGCTTTGATTACTAGGATCCTAAACCGTTCTGACGAATGGAGTAACAAAAACATAAAAATTAACAAACATGAGCCCTTTGATCTGCTATGTATTGCAAAATCATATATACCTCAAAAATATCAAACTATAAATCTCAAAATCTAGTGCCATGATTTTGTAAGAGAACAGTTCAAATGTTCAAAAGAATTGCTGTGAATCCTCCCCCATATCTTTGGCCTGGGAGGATTACACGGGAAAGATTACGGACCTAAAATGCTACATGATCCTTGAAAGATCGGGTAACACTGTTTAAAGAGCTCAGTGCCCTCGCAAATAAACAAAAAAGTTCGCTTTACAAAAACAATGGAGATATTTAACGCGGAAGCGCCCAGTCTGGAAGTGAAATGAATTCTTCGATAAGTGGCATAATATTCTTACAGGAAACAAGAGTTTCCTCATGCCTCAGCGTTCATGGTCAAAACCAGCTCATCTAAGATTTTCTCTCCCCCAATACCCATTGCTTCACGGATGACCGATTCAAGAGGACATTCCGCTGACACTAACTGCCGCAAGCAAAATATCTTCAGAGTAATCCGATCTTCACTACATCCTAAGTTAAGGATGATAGTACTTAGGCAAAACATTACATAAACAGGTAGTAAAACCAAAACCTCGTTTATTTTTATAACAGGTCAAAGGTGAATTGACATGTGTGAAAAGGGGCGGCTTCAAACAAAGATCTATTTTGCATTGATTCCAATGAAATTCGCGAGTCTGCAATGCATTATTTATTACCTTTGAGCGTATTCAAAGCAACTTGAATTAATTTTGTTCGTATTTTAAAACTAATTGAGCACGTTCTTTTGTTGACACACCATCACACCTTGAATAAAACCATTCTGTATTCTTGGTTTTCCGAAAATTCTATATTTCCCCTTTTAAAATTGGTATTAAAAGTGGCGGCAAGAAAATTTGCAAAATTATATTTTAAAATAGTTTATAAGCTTTAATTTTGATAAAACTACCACGAATTGAATCTATATATTAATACGTGAAGAAAAAACTTTGTACCCCTTTTTAAGCACATTGCGCGCACGGAGGAGTATGAGATTTGGCATAATTAAAGTTCATATGGAGAAGGAGTACATAAACATAAAATTAATGTATAATATGCGTTACAAATATATTAAATTAAACAAAATAAAACATTCATTGTTTACGTTCATATACTATAATCTATATATTAATACGTGAAGAAAAAACGTTGTACACCTTTTTAAGCACATTGCGCGCACGGAGTGGTATGAGATTTGGCATAATTTGCCACCACATAAGTTAGTATTGAAAGTTAATTGCATCGTTTTGCTGATCAGAAACTTAAATACAAAGGTTGCATTAGTCAATGGAACAAGAATGCGCATCAAATTTATGCATCGTAATACTATTGATTGCGAAGTTTTAACTGGAACCGCACGCCATAAGAGAATTTTGATTCCACGTATAAATTTAACATATTCCGGAACTATTTTACCATTTAACTTTCAAAGAACTCAATTTATAATTATACCTGCATTTGCGATGACAATAAATAAGTCTCAAGGACAAACATTCGAAAAAATTGGAATTTTATTGAGGCAGCCAGTTTTTACACATGGTCAATTGTTCGTCGCAGCAAGTAGAGTTCGATCATTCGATGGTTTGAGATTTTATATTTCAGAATATAACGGTCAAGGGCATTTAGAAAACGATGAAGAACGAATGAAACGAATCATTAAATTCATTGTCGAACTATTTCAAGTTCAATGGACAACATTTATTTTTTAACCACCCGTTTTTTTATTGTTTCAATAAAAAATATATAAAAAATACGAAGCACGTATTCCTTATTTCATTTTTTGGATTTATTTTTTATTTAAATTTTATATAATTTGAAAAAGATAGGCAAATTAACTGTGTAGCCTTGGCGAAACCTGTGGCCAGTATAGCAATAAAAAACCCCAAGGAAATGTCAAACAACGCGCTATTGTTTTTTAGATATGGCTTAACCAAGCTATACTGCATTTTTCGTATGACGTATTTGTACATGCTCGCAGCTTACGTAATAGAACAAAATTCAAAAAAAATTATATGCAATGAATATAGAGGTATACTTTTTGACAAAAGAACCTTATTAACGTTCAAACTTAAAAATTAAATGAATTATGGTCGAATTTCGACCACTGGGCGACCACTAGTACAATATTAAAAAGTCAACCATTACATATCAAGGAATAAAAGCATACATAATATTACTAAGGAACTTTATGCTTTTCAATTTTTAATTGCAAAGAACATAAAACTTTTGATAAAACTTTTGCAGTACAAAAAGTAAACCCCGAAATTGAATTTGATAAATCGCCAACACAACATAAATAAATATTGACTGCAATAAGAGAAACTTATAAGCAACTCTGCTAGTGGAGAACATGTAAAACAAATCTAGCATGAGGAAATGAGATTTTACGTCTGAAAACATGCATCTAACAGCTTTTTATTTTTAAAATTTGTTTTCTTAAAAAAAGCATAACCCATTTTATGATTTCATACTAAAACTTAATTTCACGACAGAAAAGGTTTTAAAACCTTCATATAGGAGCTGCAAAATAATTGATCCAGGGGATACTTGTCCGTAAAAACATTCATTGTAAATCCTGTGTGGATTAGTTATAGTTCAACTCTTAAATTAATATAATTATTTAAGTTATATAATTTCCTAACTGAATTAAAAGTGATATATTTAATCGAATTAAGGCACGAATTAGAGGACATGACATCTAAGTAACAAATTTGAAATAGGGTTTAAACAATCCATTTCCGCGTGTCTAGTTTACATAATATAAAAAGGGTTTACAGTTCAATACGCAACTTTTTTCTAGAAAGTATCCCCTTTTGCGACAGAAATGTCGAAAAATAAACAATTATATAAACTAATTTTCTGCAATAAGAACATAATTCTCAATTAGCGCAAATTTTGCATTTCTAATTATGTGCCGCCTCAGAAATGAAACCCTGGCCTACACTAGTGAAATCAAGCCCCACATTAATCCTTTCACATAAGAAACCTTTAGCATTCATATGCGAAAAGAATACTGATTCTGGAACGAACTCATTTTGCACCTGTGTTAATACATATGCACATCAAATTCAGAGACAAGGGACTTGCACGCAACATCACATTACTTGGTTGGTTGGGCATAATTCCTCGATGCATATTATACGCTTGAAAGACACAACTGGCTAAGTTCACAGATTGGGAATGAAGCAAGAGATCAACAAAAACTTCATATTTTTTCAATTTCAGACAGTGTATTCTCACAATTAAAGGTTCATTATTTTTATTTGGACATCCCAAAAATTACGAACATCCGTAGGAGGTATGTACACTCATGTCCAAAAGTTAAGCATAATTCGTAAAATGCGAAAAAATCAGTATACAATGGTTGAATGCTAAATATGCATAGTATACAATGGTTGAAAATCACTTGTGGAGAATCGTGGGACGAAGGTAAAGCATTGTGCATATGCAAAACAGTTCAGTCGACGTCGACATGCGCAAAGCACCGGCGCACGTCGGAAAGAGTATAAAACGGCCTCGAGCGGCAGGGCCAGTTCAGACAGAAATTTCGCAATTGCTGTGATACGGAGCGTTTTTAACAACCAATAAATACGAAAGATGTCACAAAGATGCCAACTGGACATGTTTGTGAAGGGAAGAATTATTGGAATGCTGGAATCCGGTCGATCTCAAACCGAAGCGTCTCGAATTCTGAATGTGCCCCAGTGCAAGATCAGACTGGAAGAGGTTTCAAACCAATGGAGATGTTACCCGGGGGTACCAGGTCGGCCAAGGGTTACAAGCGCTCGGCAAGACCGATATTTGGCGATAACTGCGCGACGTCAGAGGAACCGTTCTGCCAGACAACTGGGTTCAGCCCTGACAGCCGCCACAGGAATCGTAGTTTCGAGACAAACTGTTTACAGGAGACTCAGACACGTTGGTCGTTGCCAGACGACCAGCAGTTTGCATCCCCCTGACGTCTGTACAGAAACGCGCGCGTTTAGTGGAGTTTGGAACATCGGCAGTGGAGTCGACAACAGTGGGGCAATGTCATGTTCAGTGACGAGTCCAGATTTAGTCTGCAAACTGATTCTCGTCGTACCACGATCTGGAGAGAACGCGGAACGCGTTTTCACCAGAAGCGTCATCGCGGAAAGACATCGTTTTCCTTCAAAGGGAGCCACGTTCTGGGTAGGCATCATACTGGACAGTCGCACAGACCTCCACATCTTTGACCGGGGTCTGTTACCGGTTAAACATAGAGACGAAGTCCTTGAGCCTACCCGTTCACCTTTTTCGAGGTGCTGTCGGTCATGGTTTCATATTTATGGACGATATGGATATGCGCCTCCTCGTCGTGCAGTACTGGTCGACACCTTCCTTCAAAGTGAAGATATTCACAGCGTGCAGTGGCCTGCCAACTCTCCTGATCTGATAAATCCTAGAGCTAGTGTGGGATTTGAGCACACAACTCATCCATACTCTCATCGATGCATGGAAAATCGTTGTGCAACATGCGTGGCTATCAGAGGTTCCCACATACCGCATTAAACTTCAGTATCACATTGTTTTAATCATTCTATTTCACGAAAGTTGACACTCGTATTGTGAACCTTTTATTTTTCAACCCTTTTCTTTCGATAATAAGTCATTATTATCCTTGTTTTGCACTGTTTTCTTCTATAACCCTATTACACCCGCATACCACGTTTCTTTCCATTCTGATGTAGATTTTCTGAAATATTCACATAAACAGCAATTATGCTTAACTTTTGGACATGAGTGTATATAGAATTCTATAAACCACAAGAGATAAAACATGTTGTTCCCATTCACGTAAAATTAACAAACCAGGCTAGGGAGAAAAAACTACAACTGAAATAATATTTTAATAAGACGGAAGTAAAATTGCAATCTTTTAAAAACTTAAAAAACGATGGTTAAAAAAATATATATATATAATCGAATATCAAAACATTAAGGAATATTTCATAATTTTAACGATTAACTAAAATTATAAAATAACCGAGCAGAAGATAAGCTATGGGATTAGCCAGAAAGAGAATTCGAAACATTTCGGTAGTATACGAACTTTGAATATAAAGGAGTACCTTCGGTTTCTTAGCATTAGTCGTTGAATAAAAGGCTAGTATCGTTTCATTTAATCAATTTACTTATATTCTGATAATATTAAGAGTGATGTAAAACAATCTGAGAACAGAACTAAATAAATTAAGATTGATCGATTTTTTTAAAGAACTTAAACACATTCTTTTGTTATTTCGTTATATTTTTTAAATCGTAAAATAAGGAAATTGGCAACAATTTAGTTTTGTTATCCGCAAGAAAGTATTAAAATAGTAGTATATTTATGGGTCAGATTTGGCCATGCGATTTTATGAACAAAAGGGGAAAATAAAACCTGGCATTCCAAATTTCCCTGTCCTTACTTCTGTGTTGATTCGATTGACAAAAAGCTGGTGTTGAATATTCACACATCCAAATTCTATTGATTGCACTGAATTTGTTTTTGGAGGGATAAATTGGAGTTTTTTGAAAAAATTTTACGATTTAATAAGGTGAATGCATAGCATGGAAAGACTTCCATCCTCAATTTCTTCGGAAAACAATGGGTACACTGTTTTAATTGTTTTCGGCACGACTCCAATGTTAGGTAGAAAATAAATAAAATTTTAAAATAAACATTAGAATGACTTAAAAGTCATGATGCAATTAAATTAATTTTTTTAGTGTTTAAGAAATGGAAGTTTTCTATTTCTCAAAGTTCTCGCGTGATGGAAAAATTCCGAAGGCGAACAAAATACCAGCTATATACCCTCATCCGAAAGCATGTTTCGATAGCACATGTAGAGATTTATTTGAGTATGACAAATTCATGAACCTATGGTTGAGAGGAGAAAGTCGTCTGATGTATGGGTTCGAAAGCGGATTCACCAACCCTATCAAATTCAATGGCATTCCTTACACCGCAGAGGCATAGGATCACGTGATTCAAGGTCATTTCACAAATTTCAGCTGCTCGTATCAGTATCGCTATAATCTGTTTTTCACGTTGTCTGCACGACAAGGACAGCATTGGATTTCACGACTGCGAATTATGACATTAAACTGATATCACAACAACGATTAAAACGCGACTACACTTGCCTTGTGTCAGTCTGGATGGCAGAAGAAAATACAACTATCGTCACAGAATAACTGCAACAACCACACCGGTTAAACATCAGAAGATTCAATTAATTCAGGAGACGACAAGTTGTACAACAAATATTCATCAGTTACCTCATAAGACTGGCGCTCTCCTTTCAACATGCACATGTTCTCCGTGATATATGCAGGCATGATTTCTACTATACGAATTTGGCCGGGCACCATGCTAAAAACTACCTAATTACTCTTTCTTTCACCTATAAGTAACAATTTATTTCATAATTGACACCTTGCAGAAGTGCTGGAATCGCCAGATGAAGCCTGGTTGATGTTTTTTACCTTCTACATAAGGCTTAATCAACATCACGAAGAACCTGAAAACTCATATTTGCATCATCTTACGATGCTTGATCACTTGGAAGTTTCATATTTTAGTTTTCAGAGCAGAAATATTTTTTCATTCTAAGCAAAATTTTGGGGAATATTTATGGCATCTCTAGAAAAGTTACAAAACTTAAAAGAAACGTAACTGCCGTACAGCAATTGTGTATTTGAGATCCATATTCTCAAAATGCTACCCAAGGTTCTGGAAAGTGATGCATCTACGTACCTTACGTACATGTTGAAGCGAACTTTTTTAAAATGACTATGAAATGAATAATGGTAATTACGTCCCGAAACCTACGTCCTGTTGTGATTTTATGGATGACACAACACAATTTACATAAATAATTCAGATTAATTGTCCAAGTAATATTAAGTGCCTATACTAATTAGACAGAAGAAAGGTTTGATCAAGAAAGCATTTTGCTATAAGCTACAAGATGAGATTTCGGTATCCCATCAGTTCCATTCTTAGAATAGCCACTCGTTAGTATGGCACGAAGACGAAATATCACAACTCCACTTGGAATTTTGTAATTATTCGCATTGCACTCGGGTTTCGAGGCGAATCATGGCTAAAATTCATTCCCATAATTTAGGGGTGTCAAACTCAATTAAAACACGGGCCACTTAATGCAACTGGTAAGATTCACGCGGACCACATCACATTTACAAATTTTCTTAAAATTATATTTTGAAGTGAGGATTCAGGAATATGGATAGGATAATTAAAACACAGTATGTAATTAAGTGAATTTAGGGTAATAATTTATAATATTGCTATATAATTGCTTTTATTTAAACGTTTATTTAATTTAATGTATTTATAAAATTAAAATTAATTTTTTTTACCGGAAACTTGCTGCCAGCGCTTTCCTCCTACTAGTTTTCCAATATCTGGATTCAAAGACTGAGAACAGACAATCTTCATTATGGCAGATAGATGTTTATCAGTTAATCTTGATCTGTAGGCCGTTTTATTTAATTTCATGGACGAAAATAGTTGCTCACACATTTTTAACATGACGAAATTGTGTTACGGTATTGCCTCGATCTTCCATAAGTGCTATTTTCTTCATAACATGTCCTGTTTTCATTTTATTTCAGAGCATCGCGGGACACAAAAAAATTACCTCGGGGGCCACATGCGGCCTGCGGGCCGCCAGTTTGACACCCTTGCCATAATTAATGGATGTGACAGTAATCAGAATAAAAAAAAATCATCGGACAATGAAAAACGCGTTGCCGGCCTACACTTTTTAACAGGAGACAGATAGTGTGAAATTAAGCATTACATCACTTCCTAGGAAAGACAACGACGCAAAATTGCCTCAATAAAAAATAGACAAAAGAATAATGAAAATGCGAGGAGTGGAAAATCCACTTTCGGTTAACTGGAAGGATTTCTTCGTAATAGTATGAATCACGCGAATAAGAAAAAGATTCGCACAAAACGTTTTGAAAGGAAAACCAGAAGTTCCGCGAAATGGAAACGCATATGGATTCTCCTGAGGTGAAGTGTAAAAAATAATCAGTGTCACGACTGATCGCACGTTTACGTGCAAAAAGTTGTTTCCTTCAGGAAACGCAGACTGTTGGTTGAAAGACATTGGCTTCTCCGAGATTATATCTCTGTTCCGATACCATTTTTATTTTCCTGACGTAATTCAAACAAACCGTTATTGGAACAACAACGCTTTGATTTTCGGTAAAAGTTACATTTATTTCTCAAAAATATTTTGAGTACCAAACACGTTTTACCTATTGGAAGATTTCTAGGATGAAGGCTTGAACGATGAGACCTGATCGAAAAAGATTGGACCTTTGCCCAGAAAATATAACTAATTTAAATATTTATTTCAAACCTTGTCCCTTTCAAGATGGAAGTTATCTCGACTCAGATAGGGTCTATCAGTGTCTACTGTCTATAGGATCTACTGTTGGAAACATTTTTAATGTCACTTTTTACGACTTCCATCGGATGCCTCGTCGTTTTTTTCTCGATTACTTCTGTGTTCTCAAATCTTGCCCTTTGAATGAAATTTGCAGCCCGAAAATCGGCCAAAAGTCACATGGAAACGTGTCAGCGAAGTAAGACTGCCGAATCTGTACACAACCGTATTTAGCAAAAATATATTATAGACGAAGCGCAATGTGAAGATTGTGACGGATCTTCCAGTAGTGAAAAAGACCCTCACGTTTCCAAATGAGATCACCGAGCTTTTGTTTTGGGTAAAACAAATCCCCAGAGCCAGAACTCATTTCTGATTACGACTGTCATGAAATCAGGATCAACACTGGCGCATTCCAACACGTCTTGTGCAATGCTCATTTTAGTTGGAAACAAAAATGTGAACACTGAATACATGTGCAAAAACTACTATAAGGCAAGCCACACATTGGTTCAACATCACTCCTGCGACATTAAAATTGACTGAAATAAGCATGCGTAACGAGATATTTTCTCTTCAGAAAGAGTACACATGCACATGTCCTATATTTTGTCGCATGCGGCCTGTGTGGCAGGGATAACGGCTTCTTCGCAGGGACAGAAGGGCTGCACGATCTAGAAAGTATTAAACATGTGCAGTAGGATCCTAGGTTGCATATTCAGAAAAGAATACTTTCATTTTGAGGGTGTATTATTTGAGCAACTTATTAATAAAATTATAATAATGTACATTTATTCATTTGTGTTTCCCCATGCGTTTTTTAGTATGTTTCTCAAGAGGATATAACCTTCGTGCAAAGAAAAAAATGTGTTAATGGTCTTCACCAGTCTAAAAATCACCATTCTGGTTTAGAAAAACTAAAAAATGTCATTGGAAATTTTTGACTTAGTGTGTTTCACTTGTAGGCTGACGATATTTACCTTCGCTTTACATCGCGTCATTTTGTTTATACATTCGTTTAATCATATACACTATCATTTCCAGTTATACAACTTTGAAGGGTTTTTATCATCACTACAATATTTCGTGCCCAAAATGTGATAAAAATATTAATTACAAAATGTTTCTTAGAAAACATATTTACCGTGTAAATTAACTATCAAAAATCTCCAGGTGGTTTACCTTCACGTCGGAAACTATGCTATAGTGACCAGCCTTTGGTGCAAAAACCTATTACAAACTGTCACCAGTAAGGAACAAATTGTTTTTCCTACTGGAATCTTCATTCCCTTGTAAAAATAGGGCAATTTCGTCTCGACGGGATATCTCGTCCAAAGCAAAATTCGAACAGATCTTGGACGAGATATTTCGTTGAAACACTTGGAGGGTTAACTAGTTACTTTCTTCCATCTATAGTATCCATTGTTAATATTTTGCGATTTTCATATTATTTACCACGCACACTTGATTTCTACATTACTTTTGACAAAAATAGTATTTATAATTTTAATCATCATAGGTTCTAAAACATTTTCCATTAGAATTAATGTAGTGTTTGAAAGGATTCGCACATTTTCAATTACACTAAGTTTGATATAGACGTATAATAAAAATATTTCCAGAAATAGGGGCTGCACTAAATTCACTGGTCAATCACTCAATTGAAAAAAATTTTCAATATTCCTTGGTGTAGAGTTTAGCATATCTAGCCGTCAGTTTGATAATCAGTTACCAACTTCAGGAAAACCACATTGGTGCACTGGTTCTTAACATTTTAGCGAGCTGCCCTTCCTGAACACTTCAAAAACTTTGATGGCCCTCATAAAAATATGTATATAAAAGAACTTAATACTATTACACTTTAAATTTACCATACTAGGTAAAAATTACAAATTAGCTTAATCTCCCATTCTCTAGACTAAATAAAATGTAAAAATACGTTGATATTCATCATTACAAACAAACAAAGCAAACATTAACAATGATTTGAGTTACAGCAATGAAATTCATTGCGCGATGGCAGGGTACGATGCCTAACTTATTGAAATTACAAAACTGTAAGTCAAAAGGAACATGCTAAAATCAGTAATTTGTGTGTGAAGCTGAAGCAGATATAACTGCTTGAATACGGCTTGACATTAACCTATAACAGACCCCAAACCAATTCGCTAGGAGTAGGATCATTAACGCTCTGCAATACACCCTTCCAGGCCATTCGCCACTGTATCTGCGAACAAGTATTCAGCCGCCTAGGGTTACGATATTATACCTAGATTCGTCACTTCAAAAAACTTCATTCAGGTTCCAACGTTTTCACTCTTGGCACCATTAAGTCACTGATATCTATGGGTTAAAGGAAATCGCAGAAACGGACACAGAGCAACGAGCTCTCGTCTCAGCAATCGTAGAACATTACTGGTATATCCTCCTCATGTGTCACCAAACACATTGTTGTGCTAACGTTGTGTATGCCGCTATACAATTTGACACCACCATAGCAAGTGCGTATCTTCACTTTCTGAGGAGCCAAAGGTGCTTCAGAACTCTCACGACAGTGCGAAAACCTTTTTCTGTCCTTTGAATCTCCAAGTATTCTTAGTTGTATTAGCGTTTCGCCCAATGAGTGGAGCAATAATCACGCGATACGACAAACCGCCTTCTCTCAACTCAATAATTCTTCCTCTTAAACCCCAACAGCTGTTCATTATGTCCCGTTTGGCGACGAGACATGTTTACGCGTACTAACAGAGCAATACTAATCGAATTCAGACACAATGATTGACATTTGCTTTTTCAGGCTTTCTTATAAATATTTTGTGAGTCACGTTTCAGCCAACATTGCATCCTATTTGCATACTCAGCTGAAATTTTAACCATTTGCATTAGCCTGATAAACACCCCATCTCCCAATTTCTGGTTAATCCAACAACTCTTCCTTGGTGTTGTATTTTCAATGAACAGCATTGTATACTTAAATAAGTAATTCATTTTCAAGACAAACAAATCGGTATCATCAACTTTAAAGATTAAAAAACCGCATGCAAAAAGTTACGAAGTTATTACGAGGTTAAAATTGAGGGTAATTATGTGAAAATTTAATGAAATAAAATTATTAACCTTTTCAGGGACGGTGGAAAATTAAAGAACTTTCAAGGTGCAAATATATTTCCTTTTTCTCCAACAAATCAATCAATCGTTCATTAAATCCCAACTTAGAATAGCATGTTTCACGGTGGGTTAAAATGAAGAGCAATCATCATTACGTATCAGATTGTGGTTGGCTGGGGTTTATGGCGCAAGGACCTTATTTGATCAAGCTACGCCAAACAAAAGACAAGGTCAAGTAATGGTATTGGTATTTTCAATTAACGTCACACTGGAGCAACACAACGGGCTATTGGTGACGGTCCGGTAACGGACCCCACCAATAGCCCGTTACGGACCCGTTAGACTAACGGACTAGCAACCCTTCGGTTGCTAGTCCGTTACTCTTCCAACCGGGTCACCGCGGCCCGTCAAGTAATGGACATACACACAATGAAAGTTTTTACTCCAAATATAGATTGGAAGCATTTCGTAATCGATAGATATTTCTGCCGATGATCAATTTAATGATCTCAGTACTTCAGCCCCATTCTATAACCCAAAACTAATTTTTTGTCAAATATCTATAATAATTAGTTGGTGGCAATGATCTGTAACGACACTTTACAATAACGAAGAATGATTTCAAATAGTATTTCTAACCTTTCTCACGATAATTTTTGAATGAACAACCATTGAAGTTAGTATAATGCGTAAAATAATCACGCAATTCTCGTTCCACCTTCAGTGATATTCGTCCCACACCAGTCGGTGTTGGCGTTATCTTTCTTGTAAGTTATGCCCTTTCAGTTCCGTTTCCGGCCATTTTTTCACATTAAGTATGAGTCACTTTTTAAAACTCTTGTCTACTTAAACTCAGTCACGTTTACAGCTCAACCAGACAATGTGAATGAGTAACTCCGTCCATTCGTTTATTTTTAGAAACTTGAAATGTCAGCGATTAATCATGGTGTTAACAAAGTTTAATTATTCACATGAATTAACCATAATAGATAAAATGAGAAAACCGTGTTGTTTCAAGTTCATTGAGCCCTAGATTAAATTTATTTAGCACATATTTTTAAATTAGAATTATTTCGCCATGAAGTAACTTGCATTTCTTAATTTTGTTTAACCTTCCGTTAGTCGCACAGGACATAACCGATTCTCCATTCGTAATCGCAGATAGGTATTTTTTCCGTAGGACAAAGACAAACCAGGAGAATGCTTACAATTCCTTCAAGAAAAATATATACCTGACCGAGCCGAAGTTGGGATGTTTACAGTTGAGATGTAGTTATTAAGTATAATTATTTTTTCTTTATTCCACCAACTTTAGTTATTTCCTTGTTTATATTTTCCCATAGCAGTTTATAAGTTCAAGCCAGTAAATATACAAAATAGGTGATTCGAAAACTACAGGCAAAAAATCTATTAATGTTCCTTTGGCCTGAGAGAAGGGAAAAGATTTTAAAATATAATCCAATCCCCATATAAAAATTACCTACATTTCAATATTATAAAGCACAAAAAAGTTAATTGGTTCGAAAGTCACTTAACATGCAGGCAGGGACAGGCGAGGCTATTAAAGGCAGGCAGAAAGGACAGGCTATTGAATTTTTAATCAAGCATTCATATAACTATTGAATTTATTAACGTAAATAATCTTTTTCGACTAAAATTGCATCGCCTTAACTACAACTGAAATTGCTGCCGCTTTCAAACAACTAGTACAGCAAAAATAGTCATTGTAATAAATGTAAAAGTGATCCTTTGTTTTCATTACGCTGTAACTTTATTTTTTATCATCGAAGAATATAATTTTCTTTTTACAAAATGAGCAGATGCTTTGCTGCTCTAAAAGTTAAAAATAATTCGATAATTATTTGCAAGTTTTACATGGGAATATACGTCATTATAGAAAGTGATGTAGTACTTTTTGTGATATAAATCTTTGGAATTTATGTCGAGGCTTAAACCACATTCCTCCTCGCCAAGTTCAAAATCTGGTCATGTGGGTCTTCTATACAAGGCTCGTATTAACCACATTTCGAAATCAATTATGGGGTAAATATGATTTTTCATATCAGTTTAGTTAAAACGAGTACAATATTCCAATAACTAGTACGTTAGAACAAAAGTAAACCCTCGCACGACCAAATTACGTACACAACCTATGTCAATCACTGATATGTGTAATAAGGAAATTCATTACTATCTAGGGTTTATTGAACTGCCATATTTTTAGCTCCACACATTGCAAATCCTTTCAAAGTAACATCAGGAGCGTTACACAAAACACTTCGTCGATGTAAACAAGTAAATAGAACTATAGAAGGGGAAAGATTTTGGTACTCAATTTTAAGTTTAAATTTACAAAAGCTATAGTTGTTTTAACTTCCTTTCGAGGTGATTCATTCCCTGGGAAGGACGTGATCAGAGAATACAAAGTGAATAAATTTTCGTTGAAAAATAAATTGGTCAAGAAAAAGCTAACAATAAGCTAATCGTGAAAAATTTCTCCCATCTTATTACCAATAAATGGAAGCAATTTTAGCTCCTTCAAAGTTATTTAAATCAACAATTTAAAATAAACTATTCTCAGTGATCAAATCAGCTCTTCAGGCGACGTGATCTTTAATAATCACCATGTAACCAAAATTCAAAACATTAATATCAAACCGCTGTTGAAATAAGGTTCGGTTTGTCATTTGACGGTCATTTTTAAAGACAGGCTTAGAAATTGGAAGCAGAAAGTCAGGTTTTAATGAACAAATCTTCTCAGTTGCCAAAATGTTCTACTTAAGTGCAGTTTTAAATGTACTTTGCTATATGGATGCTTTTAATCACAGAAAGAATTGGGCCTGGCATTGGATTTTGATGCATCTACACTGCTGGCCACCGTAAATGCAACACCCTGAAGGAAGCATGCAAATAATATGAAATTTACAACATGCATTAGCGGAGGTGAGATATGCAAATGATTAGAATTTCAGCGCAGACGCACATCACGCGCGCCTGTGGCGCCACTTCAAAGCGCTATTTAAGGCTTGGAGATTTCGACGATTTCAAGTACGGCAATTGTGTTTTTCTTGTGGTTTTTTCAAAAAAACGATCAATTATGCCTCGTAGAAAACAGCGATCATCTTTTGATCAAGTATCCGAGTTCGACAGAGGAAGGATAGTGGCCTACCGAGATTGTGGATTATCTTTCAGGGAAATCGGTAGTCGTGTTGGACGAAACCAAACAACTGTAATGCGGATATGTGATCGTTGGATGCAGGAGGGTACGACGGACCGACGTGTTCGATCGCATCCACCTCAGTGCACCACTTCACGTGATGACAGGCATATTGTGCGTATGGCAGTGACGGATCGCTCAGCCACATCACGAACCATAGCACAGCACATTCAGTCTGTACCGCATCATCCAGTGTCTGCGAGTACCATTCGACGCCGTTTACAGCAGAGTGGTCTGTCCGCAAGACGTCCATTGCTTCGTCTACCCTTGACGCAGAACCACAGACGTTTCCGCCGCCAATGGTGCGATGAAAGAAGGATGTGGACGGCAGAATGGAATGAAATTGTCTTTACTGACGAGTCACGCTTCTGTCTGCAACACCACGATGGTCGGATTCGAGTCTGGAGACACCGTGGAGAGAGGATGCTGAACAGCTGCGTTATGCACCGCCACACTGGTCCTGCACCGGGTATTATGGTATGGGGCGGTATTGGATATCACTCTCGCACTCCTCTACTACGCATTGCCGGTACTTTAAACAGCCAGCGCTACATCTCCGAGGTGTTGGAGCCAGTTGTCCTTTCCTTACCTTCAGGGCTTGCCCACAGCCATATTTCAACAGGATAATGCGCGACCACACGTGGCACGCATTGTCCAAGGGTTCTTCGTCAATCGCCAGATTGAATTGCTTCCCTGGCCAGCTCGCTCTCCGGATCTTTCGCCGATAGAAAACATGTGGTCCATGGTTGCTCAACGATTGACCCAGAATACATCCCCAGCTGCCACACCAGATCAACTTTGGCAACGTGTGGAAGCTGCTTGGTCTGCTGTACCCCAAGAACACATCCAAAGTCTCTTTGAATCAATGCCGAGGCGTGTGGCAGCGGTGATCTCCAACAATGGCGGCTACTCTGGCTACTGATTTTGGCAGGAACCACACTTCACAGAAGTCTATAAATTTAATCATTTGATACTTGGTCAACATGTTATCTACAAAATAAATTTTGTTGTGATATCTCTTGTCTTTCTTGGTGTTGCAATTTGGGTGGCCAGCAGTGTATTTAAGTGTATAGATTGCTGGAAGGCAGAATAAAGGGTTGAGCGATTCGAATTAGAATAATACGACTCATAATTGACAGATTAATTTTACAAAGAATTTGAGACTAAACGTTTCTAATTGTAATATTTAGAAAGTTTGAACCATATAGCAATTAAATATCCATAAAAAAAAAGTACATCCCGGTATAGGATGGATGCTCGTAATAGTTCGGAATTCACTTTACGCCGTAAGTTAAGGTTGAATAGCCCTTGTGTAGAAAAAAATGACAGCTGAGCGAGAAACTCAACCAAACATCAAATGTGCTCAGCTGAAAAGCGATTCCTCATATTAATCAGATGTTATCTTTGCACACAGAATATTAACAACTATATGGCATAAACAACTCACAAGATCAACACAAGAGAAGTAACTATTTTGACATAACCATCGAGATGTTCGTCAGTAAATTTGCATGTCAAAAGTCCTTTTTTCATTTGAAAATATTATCGCCGCAATCGAATTTCTAAAGAATGGTATTTGCCAGAGATGCAGAAAAAGTGAGCTTCAAATTTATGAGTCTGAATAAGGTAAGCCGTAAATAATTTTTCTCGAATTCACAGCAGGGAAAATTTCAAGGTAAACAATTTGCAAGGACAGGCGTGATTTATAGGGTGTCAAGCCACAGCTGATCCCATAACTCAGTGGCAATGACAAAACACGAACAACTGGAGTTAAATAAAATTCACGAATTTTGAACAAAAAGGTCTTCAGATATTTATGAAATAGATACAACTAAAATTACCCCAGCCTGTTTATAAAAATACTAACTCTTAGTTCTTAATGTTGGAAACTAAACTATAGAGGAGCACAAGAATATCTACGGTGGGGCGTTAAAATAGTCGATTCTGAACTCTCGAAATCGATTGCCGTCAATTCCGTTAGTTGATAGCAAATACCAAGCATTTAGCACTGTGTTAAGCCTTTGAAGAGGAGAGAAATTTTGCATTACTCCGGATGCACTATGGAATGCTTGCTACATTACACCTACCGAGTGATTCGTCACCCAATTTGGATCGAGGGTCACAGGCAGCGTTGTGAACTCGTACCCACCTCAACCATACGTCTGGAGGGCTAACGGCCAACGAATTACCGTGAGGATACCCGACTTATGCAGGAGGGCTTATTAGTGATTCGCGCCATGGTGGATTAAAAATACAGACCTTTCGATTCTAGGTTGATTGGATTTTATAGTTCAAGAGCCATATTTGGCCAAGCTGTGCCAAACAACCCCTCGATTCTGTGATTTCGAAAGAGGTCCGAATACATACCCCAAAAGTTCTATTTGTTAGTTTATAGCTTAAAAAAATGTATTCCATCGATTTTCGTTAAAAATAGAAAATCCTTCCTTGGAAAGTACCATCTCCCAAGATGCGATTTATCATCCTTCATTTACGAGATATTTATTTTATTTATAAATTTATTAAACCATTTTTTAATTTATAATATTCCATTATTATAAAATATTTTATACGATAAAACTATTTTAGTTCGTTTTCGATGAGCATGTTTTTAACAGGATTAGAAATTAGGAAAAAAAGTCAGGCGTCAATGGTGCCTAAATATTTTTCCTGGTACCAGACGTTCGGAATTTGAGTGCGTTGCCCGGATTCCGCCGGAAAATATAAATTGCCTGAATTTTTCAGAGATATCACTGCAATCCAAATGTTGTATTGCTAGAATAGTTTTGTGTACAAAAAATGTAGCTAACGGGAATTCGCGGAAGAGGCATTTTTGTTATATTACTATTTCTTGTTTGTAACAATGTTCATTTGACCATTTCAACGTAAATGTTTTTATTAGTACCCCATCAATTGAGTTTTATTTGTCCGTACTTTCCCTGAAATGTCAGGAATTATAATTGAGTTTATCAGAATTCCAATACTTGGGTGCAATTTTAAAATATAAACAGCGTAATTAACGACTAGGATTGCAATGACTATTTTGGGCGACTTTCTCTATAAGGAATCTTTTCAGTTTGGGATCACTGTTTTACATTTGGAATATTTTATTTATAGATAAGATTAGAATAAACGGTTGATTATTCAGAATTTGTGACATACAGGTGAGAATATTCCCGAAAATTAGATACCAAAAATGAAGACTTGGTCTAAAAGTTTAGTCGTCAAAAACTTTTAGGTGCAAAATACGACTAACGACCGCAAATTTCGAACCATGGTCCTTTATTGCCCTAGTTGAACTAGTTATTCATTTCATTGAAAAAAAAGAAACATAAAATTAGTAAATTGGAGGGCGCCTTAAAAAGAAAAAGGTTGAAATACAGTTGCCCAACACCAAAAGCAAACACAACTGCAGTATGTACACAAGCCCTTCTACGTATTTTTCTTTTAGCGTAATAGTTAATTGGGACAAAAGTCAGTCACAATCGCTAAACGATGAGTAACACTTGACAGATCGTGACAAGAACTGCGTCAGTAGTGGTTTTTCTTCCTCCTAAAAAAACACCTTTGTGACTCCTCACATACTGGAACCGCAAAAAGGACATCTTTTGTGTTGCGGCATTTCTGAAACTGGCGTTTGCTTACACGTGAGGTGCATAAGATATTAAAGAGGTACTAGTAGGAAAAAATTCTTTGACGGAATAACAAACAAAATAAGATAGAAAGCAACAAATAAAATGTACTTAAAAAACGAAAGAAATAATTCACAAATTTCTTCCGAGTATATTTTGTAATACGCATTTCATTTAAATTGAATAAACTTCATTCGAAAAAGTAACAATACAAGACGGAAATTTCGAACTACTTCGCCCCAGATTAAATACAAAATTAGACAAAGGACATTTCAAGTTCTTTTGATCGATGTGCTACAAAACCCTGCATGATACAGAACGTAAATAGCACTTGTCAGCTTTCCCTTGACAAACCCCAGAAGTTCGTAATTAAAAGTATTCGATTTAAAAAATGTTTGTGTGGGAAAGTATTTTGACCAGTGTCCACGAAATAAAAATGTGATGCTTTAACTCTTTGGGGTTAGGTGGGTTAAAAACTGTCCCACCTTTTGTTTAGCTTTTTATGCATGGTGGGATAATTTTTAACCCACCTTGAAATTACTCATAGTCATATATTTTAATATTTTATTTAAAGTTTTTCATTGAGTTGGCAATGCTATGAACTAACGCTAAATGTGTAAATAACTGAAAACAAAAATTTACACATGTCAAAATGCATTAGTAAATTGTTGACACTGTTGTGATTAAGGTTGGCGAATTGTGTGGTGCAGTGAATTTGTCTTTCATAACGGTAAATGTTTTTTTCGTAAAAATTTATTATGAGTGAATAAATCGTTTCATAATAGTAAAAAAACATGTTGTCTGGTGTTTAATACTAATTTTGAAGTTGAATAAGTGAATAAACAATTCTGTGCAACTTGTTTTGGTTTTTTAAATCGAGTGCCCCAGAGTCAAATTTTTCATTCGAAAGTTCAAATAACTTTTTTATTGAAACTGTTTTGAACGTGGAACATTCTTCGTAAAAAAAGAGGGGCTCTTTGAGTGGTAATTCAGTTCATAGATAAAAGCAAAATGCTAAAACTAGAAAGATACTGCAAATAAGTTTAATTAAGTGCCTAAGTTTTCAAGTTGTTGGTTTTTCATATTACATTTTACCTATCGCCGATTTTTTTTCTGACGAAAGAGAAGAGCAAAATCGTTCGTTCTAAAAAACCTACAAATTTAGAACACTTTAACAAAACAGTCAAAAGAAAAACAAAAAATATATCAAGATTAAAATTTTGAAAACTAACTGAAAGAAAACAAAAAAATTGTTTATTTTTGTTGTCACAGGAATACTTGGACACCAAACAGCTTTTAGTTTTGAAAAAATGCTACTCACGTTTGTTCAATAAATTATATATATATATGTGGCTATCTTTCATTTAACGAATCTTTAAGTAATGTCGAGTACGTATCAAGCAGTCTATGGCCTGATTTCATCACTCTTCACTTTAATTACGGTGATACCCAGTTGAGCTGGAAAACTAAATTTGAATAACTTAATGAGAAGGTAAGAGAATGTCATTTTATGTACATTGTGTTTTAACAAAGACGAGATTAGTTAACTGATTGTAAAGGGTACAGCCAAACAAAGAAAAAAATTATCAATTCGACTCATTCTCAGCTCTTTTGTCACGCATGACGAAATTCGAAAGTGCAAACTGTGTCAAAAACAGCAGTTAAACGATGAAGGAAGACTAATCGTTATCATTAGGGCATGAGAAACGTTCACGTACCAAGTCGCCGATTAAATATTCAGATTCGATAAAAAAACATTCCCATGTCCTACTTTAAATTGCGAATTTTAATTAACAAACGAAAGCGAAACTACGTCTACACTGACATTAAGCGTACTCCATTTCAAAAATTGGAATAGAATTGTCATCCAATTCCTTTCGAAAGACAGCAAAAGGCATAAAAATGAACTAATCACATAATCGCTGCCAGAACAAAAAATATATCTTTTGTCGTGGCACATTTTGGAATTGGCAGTCCTGAGTGTCTTTATTGCATCGAACAAAGGCACTTCAAAGGAGGATGTAAATTTTCTCGCTAGGAAGTGAATAGGGAAATAATGAATCATGTTGAAAGATTACATCAGACCTTCGCGACGAAAAATTAGAGGTACACGTACAATCGTGGAACATACATCAAAGGCTTCCGTAACCCCTTATTTAGTTTCAGAAAGTTGAGATCGATTCAAGATAAAGGAATTTCATTTTACGAGATCATTCTTTTAGGGTACACCTAATTATTCGGACATGATGGTTTCTCATCTTTCCCATTCATCCAGGAGATTCATATCTACACTTTTTGCATCCTGCCCGTCCCAATGGAGAACTAAAATAGAAACGTTTAGAATAAAACTGGGGAAGAAAGCCGACCGACGAACACTTGTTGAAGGTGAAATAACCAAATGCATTTCTAAATTCAAACTTTCGCATAAATTTAAAAAAACTTGATGAAACTTGAAATTCTACTACATTTGAGATACAAATAATTTTTTGCCTTCATCCAGCGGCACCAACTCTTAGAGGCCCGATCCCTTCTCCCCCCTCAAACAAATTTTGCTGCCCGGCCTACTAGTCATAGTAGATTAATATAAATTATCGCGTGGTTATGAAAGAAATTGGAAAATTAAATTCGTATGCATAAACCCCGTGAGATAGTTACCTTGTTTCCCCATTAATTTTTCAAGTTTGGCTACTTGTTGGGTTTTATCGATTGAAGACAGAGTTTTATATTAAAATTAAATTTTATTACGTGACCAAGTCTTATGGTTTAAAAACATACAAGAAGTCTGATCAGATCATGATCCCCAAAACTCTTCACACATTATCTCCTCTTTTATACATTCAGATTTACACAATTTTCCATATTGATGTGCCCCACACGGCACTATAATTGGAGGTTTGAGACCGATTCCAACATGCGGCCCCATCGGTTGTAAAACCTCAGCAGATGTATTACAATTCAATATATATATATATAAATCCAACAAAATATTTTTCTAATAATATTTTTAAATTTATTTAACAATAGAAAAATTCACAACTGGTGAAAAAATATCTTTAAAATCAATGCCGGGTTTTTGCTTAAAACCTTGAGCAACAAGACGAGCTTTATACCTTTTAGGTATATTGTTTTCGTCCATTTTTATGCTGTACACCCACTTACTTCCAATTATGGTTGTATTTGGGGGTGTGTCCACTAATTTGCATACTTGCCTATCCTTCATTATCTGAATTTCTTCATTCATGGCAGTATTCCATTTAATTTTATCCTTACTTGCTTGCGTTTCTTCATAACTTTTGGGGATTTCGACATTGTAACACTGATCATACATGTCGTACATCTGTTGGTCTAAAAAATTAGATTCATCACTAGAAGTAGATGGCACATTAGAAATATCCACATTAGGATGTTCAGTTTCTGGCTTAAAATTGAAATTTACAGGATCAAACCTAATCTTATTTTTAGTACAGTACTTTTTAATATCATTTAAAGATCTCATTCTCAAATTTTCAGGAGAATAATAGTATACATCTATCCTATTGCTTTTATTTCTAGGTTTTTCGATTCTTCGCCAATTTGAAATGTTAAGACATTTTAAGTTCTCAGTTTTAACCAAATCTTTAGAATCTAAAACTCGAGTTTCACTTTCCGATTTTACTTTTATATTTTCATTTGATTGATAAATAGGAATATTAGAATTAAGATCGAAAGAAACGTACTCAAAGTTTTTACCAAATAGTACATCAACAGCTTTCTTACTTTCGTCGATATGAACATGGACTGTTTCAATTATTCTCTTCTCGTTTGGGATATATATTCTGTAACCTTTAGTTTTCAAACCATATCCTGTCAAAATACCAAGTTTTGCTCTGGGTTGTAATTTATTTCTCTGTATTTTAGGAATATGAACATATGCCAAAGAGCCAAAAATTCTAAAATGTTTTACTGATGGTTTGAAACCAGTCCATATTTCGTTAGGAGATATACCCTCAGTTAATTTGTGTTCGCATCTATTTTTAGTGTGAATAAATGCTAAAAGTGCTTCTGACCAAAATTGTGGTTGTAAACCACTGTCTTGAAGCATAGCTCTGACACAATCCATGGCTGTTCTATTGAACCTTTCTGCAATGCCATTTTGTTCAGGGGTATAAGTTGAAGTTATTTCGATTTTTATTCCTATATCATTTAAAAACTTTTTAAATTCTTTGTGACAAAATTCTAAACCATTGTCAGTTCGGACACATTTTAACTTAACATTTAGCTGTCTTTCAGCTTTAACCAAGTATTTTTTAAAGTAATCAAAAACTTCATTCTTATTTCGAATAATATAAACAGTTACTTTACGTGAAAAATCATCAATAATAGATAAAAAGTATTTGTTTCCACCTAGAGAGTTAACTGGAGCAGGACCCCACAAATCCATATGGATCCTTTCCAAAACATTTTTAGTTTTCCTTTCGTACATATAGTTTCTTTTTAAGGATATTCTAGTGGATTTAGCAATAGCACAAATCTTACAATTTTTATCTATATTTTTACAATTAAGTTTTTCAATTCCTTTTACACAATTAATTTTACTCATATTTTCAATTAAGGGCATGTTAACATGACAAAACCTACGGTGGGCTTTTTCTAGAACTAAACCAGTTACATATGTATAATTTTTAATCTTGGGATAACCTTTCAAGATATACAATTTTCCAATTCTGGGAACAGTAAACAAATATTTATTATAACTATTATAAATAATCATTTTGTTATTTCCCCATTTAATTTGGTTTCCCACAAGGTCAATACGAGCACCACTAATTAAATTTCTTCTCATATTAGGCGAGTATAATACATCTTTTAAAGTTATATCATAATTTCTGTTTCTATCTAAAACTGTAAATTGAATATCACCCATACCTAATACTTCCGAGGTGCTGTCCTTGTCTCCGACTAGGATCTTCTTTGGTGGTAGTTTTCTGAATGTCGTAAACATATCGCGTTCTTTACAGAAGTGAGCAGTTGCAGCAGAATCAATGAGAAATTCCCTCGGTCTTTCATTTGGAAAATTTGAAACTGCATAGGCACGTTGAAGATCAGTTTTTGGATTGTCCTCCATATAAAATAATTCACCACCAGGTTTCTGCCGATTGCTTTTCTTGAAGCACTTCGATTCGTAATGTCCCGACTTTTTGCAGTAGTTACAGAATGGTCGCGGACCAATACGACAAACTGTCGACTTTCTTGGGCTTGAAGGAATTAATTCAGGGTCCAGTACGCATCTGCTGTGATCAGGAGTAGACGCCCGTGTCTCCTTGTATCTAGATGACTTGTTTCTTGTAGCATAAGCATCGGCCACGATACTTAATTTTGTGTCTTCGTCCTTCCGCTTCAGGTCGATCCGGCTGGATTCTGTTATTAAATGTTTAGACAAATTGTCTAGCGTGAACTCCTTGTCATCCATCCTGTATAGCAGTTGTACCAGATTATCATATTCGTGAGGTAAATGTCTTATTAGTTGAAAGCAAACTAAGAGGTCTGGGATTTCGAATCCACCTTCTTTTATCTGTAACAGCTTCTCATGCACTCGTTTGCAGAAGAGTCCAATGGATTCGTCCTCCGGCTGATAGCGGATTGAAAAGAACTCGTCCACAAGGCCTGCCAATCGTGCTCTAGATGCTGGTTCAAAGTTGGTCTTTAATATATCCCAGGCTTCCTTACCGTCTTCAGTAGATGAAATTAAGACTTGATATTTTCTGTCTATGCCCTGGTAGATAGTTGTATATGTCCTCTGCTTCCTATAACGATAGTCTCTTTTTTCTTGTTCTGGAGCATCTTCCAATAATAGAGGTTCCGTTTTAGTGATAAATTCCCAGCAGTTCCGGTCCATTAGCAATACCTTCATGTCCGTCTTCCACGTGGCATAGTTGAAATCCGATAACTTCGGGAAGGAAAACATGGACATTTCTTGAATACCCATCATACTGGAAACCGGTAGTGGCAGAATTCAGGTTCAGCTTAAGGTCTGAGGCCCATAACCAATTGTTGGGTTTTATCGATTGAAGACAGAGTTTTATATTAAAATTAAATTTTATTACGTGACCAAGTCTTATGGTTTAAAAACATACAAGAAGTCTGATCAGATCATGATCCCCAAAACTCTTCACACATTATCTCCTCTTTTATACATTCAGATTTACACAATTTTCCATATTGATGTGCCCCACACGGCACTATAATTGGAGGTTTGAGACCGATTCCAACACTACTGAATACTTATACCTTGATTTCTCAAAGTGGGCGCTGAAGGAATCAGGGGCAATGCTGGACCTAGGGGAAATATAGGTGCTGAGGAGGAAGAGTGGGCAATAAAAACAATTTAAGCAAACTTATCCACTTGCCCGTACAGACACACCCACTAGTGAGCCATTGTCATTGATTCTTTAAACTTAAAAGAGGAACCGATTGCAAATAATTTACTGGAGTTTTAAAGAGGCTGCTGCAGAAAATAGAGCCTAAGACAAACTGATGGAACATCAAGGATCATCCTTCTCATTAGTGATTTTTACTTTTAATGATTTGGTTGGCATTATTTACAAATAAAGGTGCGCAATCTAGCGCGCTTATGTGCAATTCTTTTTCATTTCATTTAAATAAATAATTTTATAATTTCAATTCCAAGTATTGTTTTATTTCCAAACCAGCTTTTTGAAATTTTAGAATTACACGCACCTACACTTATAATTTACTGTTAGTTCTATACAGTCGATGCTCCTACGGGTGACAGTAAAAAAGTGAAGACAATAGATAGCACGTTAATGAAATCCATAATTCGTTCCGATATATGGAAGGAACTGGATAAAATTTCGCAAAAGTGTATGTGCACAACATGTGTTATTGAAGTAAACTATAGGAACTTTTTCCTTTTTCCCCAATAATTTCTCCGAGTTGGAGCTATTCCTTTCATTTTCTGCGAATTCCAAAACCACGACAGTGTGTTCATATTAGTGTCTCGACATTAAAATGATAATACTTTCAAGCTGGCTTTATCGACAATAGAGTTCACTAACTCCGCAGCAGGTGCACGAATGTCTATCAACACCAGAGGTACAAGTAAAGTACATTTGGAAAATCACGATTCTTCTCCACAAATAAGAACGAATGTTTGCTCATAAAGTATAGACGAACTTGACTAACTGTCGAATAAAAAAGCATTCATGACAAGAATGTTTTTATCATTTTAAATTAAAGTTATAAAGAGTAAAGCTCCTGCATAAAGATGATTCCGGTTAGTTAATTAGTTTATAACGAATGGTTCAACTATAACGATCTTGAAAATCAGTTTCTAACTCACGAAGCTGGGTTTCTTAGAATTCAGTACTTGCTGTAGTCCAGTCACGATTCGTGACTCTTTTCAAACCTATGTGGACAGATAAAGATCGATTTTTATACTTCTCTGTATCAATTTCAATTACTTCTACGATTGCGACTAAAAATATAATTTTAGAAAATAAACATTTAAATTTATATTCAGTGACTTTTTCAGCAGCTGAAACCTCTAGTCACTAGAGGTGTGTCACTCGAGGTCTAGTCACTAGAGTCTAGTGTAATGATGTGGAGAGTCATCACTTCAGACAGCCGGTCCCCTCTAGTAGTACGAGATAGTTTGACAGCACAGCGATACATCCAGAAGATCCTACAACCTGTTGTTTTTCCTTACATGTCACGTGGCCAACATGAAGGCTAGGACACTTACTGCTCGCCTTCCCCGAAGTGCCTCTGTTATCTTGAAACCCTTCCTTGGCAAGAGAGATCCCCAGATCAGTCTCCCTTGAGCATGCCTGAGATATGCTAAGTCGTCAATTGCAACTACCCCAGGAATATAAGGGATCTGGAACAGCAGCCTACGGAATGCTTGGCATAATTTGCCAGAGTAGCATAAGGATTCCATTTGCCCGTATATCTGCATGTATCACCGCCAGAAGGGGCTTTTCAACCTAATTTAGAAGTTCCTGATGTAATTCTACAATAATCAAGTCTTAGATCGAACACTGGCTTCGATGTGTTTCGATTTTTTGGCAATGTATATGAAGTAACTAAAGGGGTCTTGGGTTGTCCCAATAATTTATCGAAGTTGGCGCCACTGGACATGTGCCTTCCTCGAAAACTTAGTGGAAGTGACCTGCGTCGCCATGTGTAAAATAGAAAAACCCAGAAGCTAACCCGACCAAGACCAGCGAGGCTGAGGATTATAAGTCAAGCTCTACTAGTCTATGAGCGATGCTTTCAGGAAAAGGCAGTCAGTCTTTTTGTGCAATATTCAGAGTATTTTGTCGCTTTGTAAATCCCACGAAGCCTGAATAAAATTGAGCGAACGTGCCAGAAAACTGAATAGATTTAAACAATAATCAATTTTCGTTACCAACTTTCCCAATTATGAGGATTCAAGTTTCCTATTAATTTTCATATTTTCGACAACGAAAAAGAAATTTCTTTCAGATGCTTGTACAGCTCAATTTCCCTGGTCTTTCTGTTCATAAACTTAACTTTTTGCGGAACAGACATAATATACATCGAAATCATAAAATGCTGAATAAAAATTCAATTCCAATATAAAAATAAGTCGTCCACATAACACGCACCGTAATGCATAATCTATTAAATACTTTGATTAGGATTCACCCCGTCAAAGCCATGCGGTAATTGGAATAAGCAGCGAGGTGTATCAAACGAGGCACACACGAGAAAAGCCACGGCCATGAGAATAAACACGAAGCAGCTAAGAAGCAGGATATGGAATCTGTACTACCTTTGCGGATCTCCAGAGCATAACCCAGCATCCAGGCGTCAGCTCCGAAAGCAAATGGATGAAACAATGCCGGCTTCCACACCTTAAAAAGGGTGTAATATCTGAAGAGAAGGGTGACTCCGGAAGGTTAATTGCTCATCAACTCCAATAACAATGAAAGGCTGCACGAAATCATTGAATAAGAGATTTATCTTCGGAGGTTGATCTATCAGTCAATCAGATCAGATCATCCATCACAGGCGATAAATACTTGTTTGGGGGGTAGAATAAACGCAGGGGATTAGTGAAAATCAATTACAACCCGTGCATTTTAGCTTACAGCGTGCACTGGTACAAATCGGTGAAATGAATTAAAGGGTGAATGTACTTAAGGAAAACACATATTTTTAAGACCAGTCAAATTAAAATTAGATTGCCATCATTTTTTGCAAATTACACTATAACATGTTCTTAACGGACGGTTGCACGAAAAAGTATGTATTTTTTATTAGTAAAATCATGACTTTAAATATTTATGACTAATTTAGCTCCTTTGCTTGTGATGTGTGTTTTGGGAGAAATGGAGAATAAAGTTTTGGATAGTAATATACTTGGGAATTAATTGAACCGTTTGGAACGAAAACAATATTTTAGTAGATAAAAGAGGTGAAATCGTTTTTCGTTCAAACATTTACATTGCGATTTGGGATTCAGATGTGCTTGTAGCGTCCTAACTATATTTTTCCTTCAAAAAAGCACCCGAAAGTGTTCAAGCACATAAAAAACCCTTATTACACTCCAGTTCAACAGAGGGTGTTTCTCGACTTGAAAAAGAACGACACGGAAAAAGTAACAGATTTCGCCCCGATGCCTCAATTCTAATTTGCACTCACGTCGTTCTCTACTTGAACATTCGGAATAACAATTAATAGATGAAATAAAGCGATCTTGTGAAAGGAAATAAAACATTTAATAGCTTCATTAAGAGAATGAAATAGAAGAGAATGAGAAGTAATTAAACCTCAACCGTTTTACTAGCAGTTTCAAGCATGGGAGAGGGACTCTTGCAGAAGTAAATTAAATTTCGCGAAAATAAATAACATTTCATTATCCTTGATATAAGAATTTATCTTCTACATTCGACAACAGGATTCACTATATTCCAGGGTTAGAAATTAAGGCGTCAATGACCAACATACATTTTCCATCAATTCTCAATATGTCCTTGTCTTTTGGGTGCAATTTTATTTATTTTGCTTTCGTGGATGTGTTAAAATACAGTATAGCGACTGTCCAGATGCGTCCATTCAAAGGGTAGATTGTTGGAAAGAATGGATGGCCGGTCGGAATTTTCGCCAAACAAGGCGAAAAAATTCAGAAAAGTTATGCATCAAAATGAAGACTGAATTTAAAAAACTCGGTCGTCAAAACGAAATTTATAGGTGAAAATGCGACTTATGACGGCAAATTTCGAACCCTGAGAAGAAATCAAATTAAGTGCCCAAAATTATTTTGAGTTTGTCAAAAGATTCCTGAAGATTTGTTATGTCGAATATTGGTTCAATAAAAAATTGAAACAATACAATTTTTAATTGAAACTGAATTGGGAGGTCATTTTCTTCAAGAGTTGTGTTAAAAACAAACTTCAGGGGGAATTGAGCAGGGTATCAATGAAAAGAACTAAAAATTGCAGTCTGTTAAAATTAATTTATAAAAATTTGGGGTAAAAAACCAGCAGAAACACTAGACTTAATACGACAAAGCACATAAGAAATGGGGTTCTCGAACCGCTTTTCCTGTTTCAACAATCTGTCCATTTAACAGCAGTGATACACCATTGCCCACATATAACACTCAATTACGGTCTTTACAACGGCAATTTGTCCGTGGAGAATGACTGACCCATGACACACACTTGAACAAAAGCCCTCGTCATTTCGACCAGAATTAAACAAGATGTCGGTTAGCGATTGCAATCGAAACTCATGGCGAAATCCGAAGGTTCAGTCATCCGTTTGAAATCGTACACTAGGATGGGAAGTGATGCAAATTCTTTTGCTCGCCACGACAGGAATCACAGGTCGTTTTTGTTTTACAAAAGTATTTTAAGTTAATAAAAATATAAAATTGTTCCACGTTAGAATAAAATTTGTGTAAAAAAGAACTTTGGAACAGAAAAAATATTTAAACAGAAAACTTTATAGCAAGTTACAGCTCTTCAATCCATATTGCTGAGGTCAATTTCTTTATAAGTGGGACTTATTACTCATTAGTGATCTCAGATAAAACAAAATAAAGAAAACCTTGTAACTCTTGAAAGTTACTTTTCAAAATATGAATGCACCAACGCATTATACTTTCAATGTAATCAAAATGTGTGTTGCGTGCGCATGCTTAGTTCTATTCTGTGTAAATTCATAGTCAATGAAAATTTTATTGATTGCCAGTCAAAATTTCGAAGCTAGAAAGTATATACAAGTAGGAAGTGCAGAATTTTTAATAAGACGTGAAGGAAGTTTGAATTTACATTCATTAAAATCGATCCTTATCTGTTATTCTGTATTCATAGTTTGATTTATGAATATTGTAAAAACAAGGCAATGTAGAAGGTACAGCAGATAAATAAAAAGAGGAGAAATACAATTTCAACAGCAGATACTTCAAGGAAACTAGAGCCGAACAGAATAAGATTTGCAAAACCTTATTACGTGAATTCTGACAAACGTACTTACACAAAGCATTTTCTTTTGGTGAATGTTTGAAACAAAAATAACGTTAAACAAAGATGACATCCACGAAGGTGTTAAACAAAGATAGCACAAATAGGTACTTCCCTTCAGTTGTGGGTTGTGAATTAATTTATAATTTGTCACAAAAATACATCACGGTAGCTTTTTAAACATGCTTCTTTGAGTCCAAAAACTATCACTTTCAAGAGCAAACTGCACCTATTTATTTTTTAAACATGATTTTCTTCACACATTATGTAAAATTGATCAAGATAATGAATTGCATGAATTTTAAAAAATTAAGCTCATTAATAAAAAAAATCTAAAAAACCTCCGACGATAAAACAATCTTTAAATAAGAACGCATACAAATAAAAAACTTATCAAATCTGTACCTTAGTAGAAAAAGGGCCAATGTCCAAATTCGCTGATTTTGAGTTATGCCAAAAAATCAATTCAAGGTAAAGAAAATTATAACAGAAAAGTGTCAATGTCCCCCTGTCATTACATTATGAAAGTATAAAAACTTTGGAAAGCATTTTTTGCACCGGTGTATTAAAAATAAAACTAATAAAAATTACTAAAGCCGGTATTATTCAAAACTTGTAAAATGAACATTGGCCCTTTTCCTACCTTGGTAGAAAAAGGGCCAAAGTATAAATAATTCCGAAAATTTAGTCAGTCAAAGGAGCAATTCTTTTCAAATTCGTGCCCTTATCTTTCAAGCGAATTTAAACCGATTTGAAATAAATTAGTTGAAGCTCGCTGAAATTTTAAAATCGTTGAACAAATTCAGTTATCTGAAGAGTTTGAAAAGGGCGTCTATGTCGTTAAGTGATTTAGTCAAAAGAACAAAACTGAGCAGTTTTCCTTCAAGTGCTTCGCACGGCGACTGTTGGGCACCTAATCGCATACAATGCGAGATGAGGAGTGTTCTTGGAGAGAGAAGGGCTCGAGGAACTTCTCTAACGAGATAAGAAAAAAATTGCGCCCTCGGTAAAAATAGCCGCCGCCTACGCGCACGAGTCTACTTCTAAAACGTTTTCTTGACACCGAAAGAAAAAAAATTAAAAACAAAAGACGGGAAGGGTAAGAAAAAACCTGCAATATAGCAGGGTGGGGAAAGTGAAAGAACTAGAATGGTTTCTCACCCCCTTGGAGTATGTTGGTACGGTTTCCTCAAACAACGTAAAGGTATAAGGACACGAGGACTCAAAATCAAAAATTGATTGGTGTACAAAGCTTTTCTTAATTACCAATAACATCTGAATACAGCGAATAGGTAGTTGATGAATCAATACCTCCAAGTACTCTTCACTCATCTGTTCTTTTATTTTTTCATGATATAGGGTTTCTTAGCTTGGCCATCGCTATCCCATTGACATTGTAACTTTCTAATCAAAAGATTTATTCTTTTTTAGAGATTTACTCTCTGAATATAAATATATATTTCACAAATAAGAATTTAGCAGGATATAAAACTAACTTTAAAAGGATCAAATTTCGTGGATAAGATATAATTTTTGGAATAAATTATTTTACGAAATTTTTTCTTTATTTCAGCGCTCTTAAAAAAGATCTTGGGATTTCTCGTCCTTACTTTTTGTTCGATTCATGTTTATTCTTGCAATGAAAATGTAAAAATTGTTTTGCATTTAAAAAAAATTCGTTTTAAAGATACGCCGAAAATTTTGAGTCGCATTTTAGGGATCTTAACCGACAAGAACAAAAAGGCTGAAAAACCATACTTTTGCATCAAAGCCTTGAACAAAATAACGTCTACAAAAAAGTGAGGACAAGAAATGCTCAAAACTAATGGGAAAGAACGAATTTATCCTTATGTTATACTGAGGTAACCAACTCCGATCTTTTTACTGATACTGCTTGAAGCTGAATAGAATGGCAGTAGTGATTAAAACAAAATATTGTTTCACTAAGAAAATTAGATAGAGTTGGAAACCATGACACACTTGATTAATAATGTTGCTTTTCGTCACACGGGGATGTCTTTATCAGCAGTTTGTATAAAATCTAAATATTTATAACATAAAAAGAAGTTTTCATGCACTGGAAAGTGACAAAATAAAAACATTTTAAGAGGATAAACAGAACCGACAGTTTATAAACACTTAGCACAATCCTTCATCTAATCAAATTTTCTTTCAGCTTTTACGAAGATCCAACAGTAGATAGGCTATATTTACCAGATTTTGCCCAAGCAAACTATTGCAGATAATAGGTGTTTAATTCCACAAACTTTAACCGAAACAAGAATTTACGTATAGTTAAGTAAATTGGAAGTTTTTAGTATCACGTACAAACTTACATCTCATCTTCAAGAGAAAACTGATGCACCTGAGAAGTGAATTTTATGGGAGCCCCAAAGGATATAAAATCTTCTAGCAAATTTTACGTCTCGATATAAAATTTGTACAATTACATCATGCCATTAAAATTTTACAGCATATTTCCTTATTTGATTCCCATTTGTTAAATCATTGCCATTTAAAGATTGCATTTCCGTTTTGTGCTGTCACTTTACTCGAGAAAGTGCGATATAGTAGTGGCAATTTATATGTGGAGAATTTACCATCTGTGTACAATTATTGGAAGACCTTAATCTCAGACAAACTTGAAAATTTGCAATTAGCTCTCAGCAGCAATTAATTATGACAATGCAATTGCAACTTGAAGAAAATAATTGCGAATCATCGTTCCCATAAAAATATATAATATATTAAAAATCGGGGTAAAATAAATATTTTTGTGAAATTTTATTAAAAATATCTAACTTCAATGTAAAAAGCATTTTTTCTCAATTACTTGAAACAAAATGAAGTTACAGAAGACATTCAAAATATTAGGTCTCCATAGGTTTAAAAAATTAAAATTAGCACCCCTACACACCAAGGTAGAAAAGTATTATTTTTTATGTTTAAAAGTGAAGATGCACCCAGGTAACATTTTTCCGTCTAGTATTGAATTTAAAAAAATTGACGCACATAAAGATGCCTTTGTTCTTGTGAGCAGGCTTCATTCATGAATACTGAAAAGGTAATTTTGATTTACACTAGAAATGAAACTTAAATTCTGTCAGAAATTTGTTAAATCGTGGATTTTTTTACAATAGGAATCTATCTGGGGAAAAAATCAAATCTTCATGGAAATAATCAGAATTCAAAAAGCTTTTCATGGGAAAAGTCAGAATTTCAAAATAAAAATGCCTATACGGAAATAAAGGGGTTTGTAAGGGATAAGTAACTTTAATTTTCATATGCTCTCTCGTTATCAAAAAAGTACAATCGTCTTAAAATTAAAAAAATGAATTTCCAAATTTTGTTTGAGACATTTTGGAAAAACAATATTTTTTACAGCTATCACCCAAGATAAATCATATTGGTTATGCTACGATATACTTTGACACATACCGAAATACTGAAGCAACCAAAACAATTACTGCTTGAAAATGCTAATACCCAAGTCGAATGCAGATTAGAAGTGTGATTCATCTTTCATATAAATCATGGAAAACGTATTTAAAAAGGGCTCTAAAAATAATCACATGTCCAGTTTGGGTTAAAAGTACGTTAAAACCTTAATGCGATAACGAACTTTCACAACGATATCAAACAAACGTAGTTGTAACGTGTTTTAATAACAATCTCTTCTAACAGTTAATACAAAAAAGTAAAAAACAATTTAACACAATTATTTCATATTTATAGTTGGGTCATTTCATAATCAATACAAGATTTTTTTCATTTTGAAATATTCTGGTGGGGGGAATTTGAAAGGGGAATTAGGAAACGGTATTGCACCCGATAACGCAGCTATTTTCATACCCCCACAGTCTCAATAGACTAAATAGTATTATCGTACATGACAAAACAAAAAAGCATTTTGAGAAATAAGCAACCAGTAAATTTAGAAAAAGCAGAATTTCTTCAAAACATTTTATTATGTGAATATGTATTGATTCAGTAGTGAAACTTCGATTAACCGTCAGGGTCGGGACCGGGACGGTTAATCGAATAGACGGATAACAGAAAAACCTTAAACAATCCACCCCATCCATTGCATATGAATGAATGATAAAAAAATGCACGTTTACGAACTGGAAATACACTGTACATGTATTTTATTTTACAGAAACAAACAATATACAATTTACATTAAGTACATATTGTTACATGAACTAGACGTACATATTCAAATTTTAAAATAGTCTGTCAGCTTCTTGTTTCTTCAAGGCTCGTGCTTTCTGAGCGGCAATGTTCCGTACTTTATGTAAAAGTATAGTCTGTATGTGTACACACTAACAACTTTTAATATTTAATTAACTTTTAATAAAACGGACTGATGGTTAACAGAAACTGACTTTTAATCGAAATTTCACTGTACTTTGGGAATGCTTGCATTCAATTAATCTTTGTTTTCGTATTTACGAGACCACAGCAATATTTTGTGCCATCTCCGTCAAGAAACACGATAAAATTAATACTTCCAAACTGAAGGGTGAAGAAATCGCTTAGCAATAGGTTCTCGTGCATTGTGGAGTTAATGGTAATGAAGTGACAGATGGTTTACACTTGTTTTCAAAAATGAGAATTCCTTTACCAAGGATCATTCCCTCAAAATGCTTAAATATGTATGACCAAGAGCCCAAACCAAATTATACGAATTTTGGTTGGGATTTTATGGTGCAGGTCCGTTAGCGGTACGAATCTTGGAAATACACTGGTGTGCATGGGCGCCGCTTTCTTCAACGGTAGTCAAATGACCAAATATATTTCAGGAAGGTCTCCAGAAAAATTGCCACCTTTGCTACCAAAACTAAAATAAGACATGCTTGTGGATTCCACCTTGCTGACTCAGATAACTTTCTTGTTTGCCTGAAGAGACTTTGAAGTACATTTTGTACTGGTGAGAACTGTTTAGAGAAATTTGGACTGAACTATAAGCGACTTACAATCTATTCTTGTTTTTTTATTTATTATATTTTTACATATACTGCGTTTCAAGTTTAAGACATAGTGTGTGATATCGGGTACTCATGTACCAAGATGTTTTGTCCAGGAACACGATTACGTATTTTTATTTTATTTTTTAAAGAAAAATACCAGTTAGAAGTTTAAAAGTGAATAGGGAAAGCAAATGATTTCCTGTTGATTCTTATTAGAAGGTAATATGTATGTATCACTGTCCCTTGTGAATCTTCAATTCGGATTGGAGGAGTTACTCAGAATAATGAAGCAAAGTGATGGCATGTTATTTTGCTACATGTTCTGAACAGCAGTGTTTTGAAGTCTTCACAATTTTTATTGTGATCGACACGGAATCTATCTCAAAGCACATATTGATTTATAATTAGTTTTCAAAGAATAGTTTGTTTTATTCAAATGTGATTTTCAAAAAGTTTGAAACAATTCTGTGTAATAAATTACATATATTGAAACACATTTATACTTCGTCTTTTAAACAGGGTGCTTCAAAATTTCCGAAGCTAGGCTTTTTGAAACCTAGAGCAAATGATGCGCCCTGTCCAAAACACAATTTAAAATTAAGATAATTATGACAAAATATACTTTTTGCACCATGCCAATTATGTAAATTTATTAGTTCCCAGTGTCATTTTTATTGCAATTAATTATTGACAATGTATAAAAAACTAGCACAAGGCTGAGTTTTCTCCAGGAAGAACCCAAACCCCTCCACCTTGATCTCTCAAGACCTTTAAGAGAATTTTAATTCTTTGTCTCTCTTCTGAATTGTGATGTCATTGCAGGAGGTGCATGAAAAGGGTCGATTTTTAAGAGAGTTCTATCTAAAGATGGTTGTTTTATGGTGTTATTTTGTAAGAGTCATATTTTTCGTCATGTAAATAGACATACACACACATGGAAAGCCTTACTGACACAGAAGAGAGAAATATACACAAGGAGGAATCAAGCCTATGCTGCCTGCAATTCACATGTTGCTAGAATAGTGGGTAAACCCACTGAGCCACAATGGCTCCTATTCTAAAGATGGAGTGCATGAAAGCGGATTCACTTCATACTCATATAACTGGAATACACTTCTGTGACAAGGACAAAGTTGTGCTTAGAATTATAACATGATTCAAAAACATTTAAAAAACACTTTTTAATAAATATTTCTGAAATGTTGCCCCTTTAGATATTGACGCTCAGGACAACTATCCCTGTTACTCCATCCCCAGCTACAACTCAGACAAAATTAAACAATGTATGTCCGCAAGTGCCACCAGATGTACTGAATATAAGGTTCAGAAATGAAAGTCGGTAACAATGTTTCCACTAGTCCTAATTTTGGTCGCCTCATTGATTGCTGTACATGTACTTTTCTGTTAGCTGCTCCATATGCTAGGCACATACATGTTTAGTCACCTCAGGATTCTTGAAGGATGCATGTTACATGCAGGAAGTCAGTATCTAAAACGATGATGGACCAAACTGGCCCACTGCTGTGCAACACTCTTTTGTAAATCCAAGTGGTGCTCCAGGACTATGCATTTTTATGAGACAAGTTTAATTCTATATTACCACTTCCTCTTAAAGTTTGTACAGGAAGTTTAGAACCACCATGTAATTACCTATATACAGTATTTACAATGAATATAAGTTTAAACCACACAAATACAAGTTCTAATAAAATTTTAGAAAGCTATTTTTAAACTAGGAATTAGTACCTACTGGTAAGATTGACAGTTAAAAATGGATTCTGAACATGAGATAGTTTTTTCTATGATTAATGAACTAAAATTCCTTAAACTTGTACATTTAAGAAATTTTATGCAAAGATACAAGGTAAAAAAATACTTGTATACAAATATTTTACTCAAGTTTGGTTTCATATTCATTTGGTTATCTCTCATTCTTAGAGGGTTGGACAAAAATCACATTGTATGAGTTTGAAACATTATAAATCCAATATTTTATGCTTGCATCCTTTTAAATTGCAATCAACTGTACGACATACAGAAAACATTTCATAATTCATATTACAAAAAGCAAAGAAAAATGATTCTTAAGAACCCATATGCAAGAAAAATGCTCTTTTAAAAATGTTTCAAAATGATTTTAGGACTAATTTAAAATTGAGTCCTTAGGAACCAAAGTTGCCAGTTTTGGAAAAAATGTGTTTTTGTCAAACTTGGATTTTTTAAGTCTCAGTATAAAATATCTTAAAATACTTGACATTTTACATAATGAAATTCAGAAAATCATGTCATACATATTAATATTTATGCATAACAAATATCCCAACTCACAAGGTCATCCAGTTTCACTCACAAAATAAGACAATAGGGGAAAACAAAAAATACAACAGTAGGTTTAATTACTCGAAACAAAAAACATGGAATGGTTACAAAAAATCAATTAAAAAAAGTATTATCTCAAAATGTCAAATGACTGACAGTTACAATGATGCTAATTGATGCCTGAGGAAAGATCTGAAGTTTATTTTTATGGTTTTTCCAAATCAGAAAGAAATTGGAAATTGATTTTCAAAAAGAATGCATGGCAAGTTTATTTAAAGGTCAAACTCAATCAATTATTGTTCGTTACAACTTAATTTGCATTATTCTATTTGATATAACTTCTTTCACCTTGAAATTTGTAGGACTAATTGTTATTTTGATCTCTAAATTTCAAGATATAGACCGATAGAACAAATTTATTTCAACAAAATACTGGCAGTTAGGATATTTTATTAAAATTTCTAGAATAGTTTTCAACTAATTTCACTGTGCAATAGGGACAAAAAACTTATGTGATTTTCTCAGGCTGACACAAAAAATATTTCTGCGAAATAATTTGAAATTAAAATGACTATTTTGCCATAAACATGAACATTTTACATATTTTTAAGGGCATTTTATTCTTCGTTAATGTTAAACAAAAATGTTAATTTAGCATTCATAACTGATAACTTTGTATAATTTCAGGGTTTGGGTTTAAAAGCAGAAAGTCGGGTGTCAATGGTACCTAAACATTTTCCCTCAGTTACCAAATTGTCCTTTGGTGCAATTTAAAAATTATTTTGTGTGTGTGCAAAAAAAGAGACTAGTGCCTGTTGTGACCATTCATATTTTGTACCTTTTTCTTTTAAGGGCAGTATTTTGTTTTAAGTCACTGTTTTGGGTTGTAGTTTTTTAAGTTTATGTGCTTTTAACTCTAGAACATTAGCATGCATAAAATCTACATGTTATGCTTGGTTTTTAAATAACAAATTCACTTAACTGTTTTCTTCTTTTCAATTTTTAAAATTTTAGGCAATTTGAATTTGTTTTTAGAAATTTTTAGAGGACTGGATTGAAAAACTGTTGTCAAAACAAAAATTTATGGGTGCGAAATACTGACACTTACAGCTAGTTTTGAACCCTCATTAATCAACGTGCTTAGATTTTGGAAGTATCTTTCATAATGGAGTCTACCAAGACATCTTTTGAAATCTTTGAATCAAATATGAAAATAAAAAAACAATAGATACATTTCAAAATACACTGGCATCTATTGTTAAGTCACATGACCAAACCATATTTAATTCACAAAATGTCAGATATGTAAATATAATGCAGCTTTTATTAAACACAACTTACTGTATTCTGAGTATCTTTTTACATTTACTTGAAATTTATTTAAGTCTTTAATATGGCATATCGAACCTTTAACTTGAGATGCTAGGTTCACTGGTTTTGTTTATAGAGTGAAAATATTGAATAGCTTGAATCTAAAAATAGATATGGTCTCAAGAACACAAAAAGTAACTAAGCATTTCCTCACTTTTGTACTTCAGAATTAGTATCAATAAGCATCATGTCTTTCAGAGCCACACAGTACTAATTTTGAATTAACAGCATGCCAAAGATGCCTGAAATTTTAGAATTTACAACTACCACAGGAACAAGTTCCAAAAGCTATAAGATTTTAATATGAAAACCAGACAGCTAAGAGTTTGTCTTATTTATATGAGTAGATGTGTGTGTTTGAACCCATCTAAATGGGTTCACAAGCACTGTAGTGAGAGTACAAGTACCAGACTCTCATTTAAATGGGAGTGATACTTTGAAACGACTGATTCAGTAGAATGCATTAAATGATCTGTGAAGACAATTAAAGGAAGTTAACAAATTAGTAGAAATTTGTTTTCCTGGATGAGTCCAGATTCAGTTTCTAGATTGATTTACATCAAATCACTCATGCAATGACAAGAACAGGGAATCCATTAGAAACCCGTTATCATGAAAAGGTACTTTTGTGATAGCTTTATAATTTGACAAAAGTGTCGTTAATACTCTTAAAGGTAGATAAGGAACAGGAACCTCATACTTTTAATAAATTTCTATACAAATTTTTAAGGTGTCGGGCTTCTAGGCTCCTGCTGTAATATTTTTAAACTTATTTGGTTACTCATTGGAAATATTTACCTCTCATTTGGGGACCTATGGGATTTGAGCACCTTCAATAAACCAATCAAATAAATCCAATTTCTTATTTTTAAATTGTGATTTTTCGCACCCTGATGCTTACAAATTACAGATTGTTTCAAAATAAAGTAGCAACAATAGATTTCTCCACAAATGGATAATTTCAAGAAAGGAAACAATAAACATGGTTCGTTTTATATTTTTCACACATTAACTTTACATTGTAAGTGAACAGCTGTGTTTTCTATAAAATCTAAGCATTAATATCAACATTGTAAAATGTAGATTTGAAAAAATTAAAATTTCCTTATTAATACAGGTTTGAAATACAAATATTGAAAGATAAAAAATAACTTACGGCACAAAAAATAAGGGACTAAAACAAAGAGCACTAGTTCCAAACCATATCTCATCTTGCACCTGTTGTGTTTGGATTCATTCACTGGAGCTAGTCACATTTTTCAGTTAAGCAGTATATTAATTGATTATGCTTCATTTGTAACACTACTGTCGTTAAACAGTTTAGTACAAAGACTATAGTACAACACCCAACAATTCTGTGTTCAATAAATATTTTTGGCTGAAATTGCACTTGATTAATCACAAATGCTGTCATACATCAATACAAATTCATAAAAATGATTATTTTATATATTATAAAACATACTTTACTTTAAAGTTGTTAACAAAATTTTATTTCTTCCAAATAAACAAAACAGTTTTAAGCATAAGTAGACTTGTAATTCTGTAATTTAATAATTAAGAGTAGGACTTTAAAAGTTGCAATGACAATTACTCTATCTTTTCGTTAGTTGAATAATATTGCATTCCATTCTATTTTTTAAAAAGCTGATCATAAATTCATTGGAATATTGAAAAAAATTGTTCCTATACTAAAACTTTCTAAAATTTCGCTTAAACTTTTCAATGACTACTTATTTCCCATTCTATGACAGCAACTTTATTATTTATCTGGCAAAAATTTGTTGTCACATTTTAACCATTAACATATAATCTTTGCTTAAAATTTTAGTTAAGTTCCTGTCAACTATGGATTATAAAATTTCATTATTTCCTATCTACATAAAACAGCAGGAAGTAAATTTTTCATGAAACAGCGAATTGTGTCACTTTTATTCATATTTATCAAAACGCAACAGAAAGCACTGCAGAAACAAATTCCAAGATCACACGAAGTTTGACACTTGGTATACAAAAGGCGTGTATATCGGTGTACGAAATAATAAAGTTAGTTACATACCAAAACTTTAGTAAATCGCTTTTCCAACTCATTTTGCTCAGGCATGGGCATTTTCATACTGTCGACAGGATATTGTTTCAATCTCTGATGTAATGTACTTTGACGAGAAGAGCCTGCGTTGCCCATCCTGGCATTAGATGTTTTGGGTAGTTCGATCACCATAAGCAACACTTTTAGAACTCGTTTCGATAGTAAAATCTCATGTTTTCCATTCTAAATGATACACACAGACGCTATTAATACTAAAAAATAAGACAGGGACACAGCTTGGAGATGAGGAACACATAATCCTTAGAAATGCCGGATAAAAACATTACCACATATAAATTGAAAACTTGATCGCCCTCTTCCAATAATAATCTGATGTCAGAAATGTGAGTAATATTGCCTTTGCGCATGCGTCAATATGTGGAATAGCTATTTCACTTCAGTTTACTTCTGAAGGAATCTAATTTAAATATTACTTCTTAAATAGTTTTGGAATCACAATTTCAACCTTGTAGGTGGAAAAATAATTTTATAATTCGAATACATCTTTAATTTCTGTACAAGCTAAAAATGTTAAAGCTTACGGATTTAGAAATTGTGCACATGTGGCATTATTTGTTTTTTATCAGCTGTATTTGTCTTGTGCGTCATAAGTATGCGCGAAAAGCCGCTGGAAGGAAACTTAAATTTAATTTCCCCGTTCCCTGAAAACAATTTCTTAATTTTTTTCAATGCTAAAGCCTCGAGTAACTACATTTCTTAATTTTTTTATTTCAAAAATAAAAAGTTTGAAAGAAACAAATTCCAACACGCTCGTCCGAGCAAGTATTAGAACGTGAGAATTTTAAAAGATCTCTGTTTATCTTTTGATCCCGGCGAGCTCGTGGACTGTGAATGATATCCTACTGATAACAGCTGGCGTGCTATCATTAGGCGATTTTTAATTTAGCATCCCGCATTATCCTTGTCCTTGTGTACATTTTGTATAAGCATGGCACTTAGCAGTTTTTTTCGAAAACTTCCCCACTCCCGATCTGTGAAGGTAACCTTATCAATTCTTTTTTTCTGAACCATTGTCTATTGCTTATTTATTTGATTTGTTTAATAGTCTTCACGGCGATATTGTACAATTTATATTTTGTCTTATTTTAGTACCTGATTCCGGCAATAACTTCTTCAAGAAATGTTGCGAGTACTTTGGTTCGTTCTTTTTATTTCTCATTGATATTTTGTTTCATGCCTGTGGGAAGAAAACTTCCACAAGTATGAAAGTCTAAGCGACAAAATTCCAGTATTTTGGAACCAGCCATTTCTGCTTATTACATTGATGCTCAACTAACCTAATTTGAAATATGTCGAGGGAAACAAACATAATTCGTAGTTAAAATTGCTGTCAGTGCAACAAAATAGCATTGATGTTTTGACAGCAGTATAAATCCCCAATTATAAATTTTAGAGTTACAATCTGTTACAGATTGCTCTTTAAAAAGATATTTTTATTTGTTATTACACATACTTTTGAATAAAAATATCAGTTTTCAAATCTAGATTTTGTCAGTTAAAACATGAAACACAATGTTTATAATTTTGTAAGTGTAATTAAATATTGAAGATGTATGAGTTGTATCAAATCTGAGAAGTGTAAATTAAGAATGCATTTCTAAAAAACTAAATATATTTGCAATTTAAGTAGATTTGTGATTTTATTTAAATAAATCATGAGACTAAGGAGCCTTAAAAAGAAATATAATTTTTAAATGCTTTTGCTTACAAGTTCGGTGAAAATCAGGTCTGTAAAGAATGATTTTCTGGTACCTAAATAACCTGTTTGAACATTAATGCCTGTATAATAAGATTGAATCTGTCAAATTTGATATTTTGAATTTAGTTTGACACAAACTTTTTGGATTAACTTAGGAGTTTGAAATGAAATGCAAAATAAATTTTAAAAATAAATGCCTAACAGATTTAGTCAAAAGTAAAGTAATAAGTTCTAATAATTCTTCAATGGAGAAAGATGGCAAGTTTGGTAAATGAGGCATTTACTTACTGTGTTCTTAATCTGGAAAATAAGGTTCTCCTTTTGACACAATTTTATTAAGAAAGATAAATGATCATATTCTTATTAATACTCATTAGGTGTTTAGTTTTAAGACATGTATGAATTTCATGCTATACTTTTTACTCACAAAAGTGAGAAAATAGCAAAGCATAATTTAAAGTTCTTTGTTAGACAGGAAAGTGAGATATACTTAGAAAACTTTGAAAGTGGTTGAAACATAGTAAATTAAAAAAAATTTATTGAAAATTAAGACATAATATGAGGTGAAAATTGTTGGTGACAGATTTCATGTGACATGTGTTTTAATGCAAAAATAGTTATATTTAAGTGTAAAAAGATACTGAGCAATTTATTGCCCTTTAGTATTCAGTTTACCTTGAAGCACTGGGTGGGGTGGGGAATGCCTAATTGATCCTTAGGGATCTCGTGTTTTTAAAGTCGGGGATTGCTAAATTGTAATCTTATCATTATTGCGTAAGAAGTAAAGCAAGGGTGGTAAAGTAGAATTTCTAATTTCTATTTGAAGTTCATTTATTTGCAGGGGTGCCCACAGGGGGGATCATGGCGCAAGTTGTGCCATCAGAAGTTTTTGGGGGGATTTTTTCAGGGTGGAAATTTTTTGGCCAAAAAATTATTTAAAAAGAAACCTTTGTATTGTTATATATACATATTTTCATAAGTAATTAGACTATCTCTGAATTTGTTTAAAAGACTACTGTTTCCTACTATGACAACAATTTCACTATAGGAAGTTATTCCATAATTTTTTATTGAGCAACGCTTAGTTGGCAGCACTGATACTCTGCCCATTCATAAACATCTGACACTGAGGTTTTCCGTTCGTCACCGTTACGTCATGTGGATCGCTAGTAGTCCCATAGATAAGATAAAGTTAAGTCACCAGTTGAAAGCAGGTAGCCGTATACGGTTTTGTATAGTCTGTCTCGGAGAAGGAAAGGAATTTTAGTTCAGTGCTGTTCGATTCCTGAAAACGTCATTGAAGATTTAGAAATTCAACCCTCTTCATCAAGTATGACCCAAGGCGTAGATTTTGAAAACCTTGATGAAAATGAAAGTCAGGAAGAAGTTGATGATGAAACTGAATTAGGACACGGAGAGGTAGAATCATGTAGCAATCCATCTGTTGAAAGACCTTCAGTTTCCATTCAACAGGAAACTCTAACAACTGAAAATTCTCCTGATGATAGATTGAAAATCCCAAGAGATCCAACATCAAACTGTCAGCTGAGGAAATAAATAAAGCACTATATTTGGAAAATCAAGATTTGTCTTGTCACTTTTCCTTCAACAGGTGGAAGAAAATTCAACCCATCATGGAAGAATGAAGTTTTACCATATGAAAGTGTAAAAGTTAGAAAATGGCTCATGGAAGAATGAAGTTTTACCAAATAAAAGTGTAAAAGTTATAGAAAATGGCTGGTGTATAGCCAAGAAAAAGATGCCATATTTTGCTTGTCATGTACTGTTTTCCCTGCCACGCGAACAGTCAATATGGGGAACAACTGGCTATAGGGGATGGATAGAGCATAGGGAGACCGGGATATTGTGCTCCATGAAAAATCTAAAACCCATTTAGCACAAATTGCGAGGATCCAATGAATCTTTCAAAAGAGGATTGATTCACGTTTATCTGAACAATCAGATCAGTTACTCCATCCCAATCGAGAGGTGCTGTTTGTTGTCATCGATTGTTGTCGATATTTAAGTGAAACAATGCTTAGATTTCGTAAAAAGCATGTAACAAAAGGAAAACTCATAGGTCTGTTCAGTCTAATGAGTAAATATAGTCCTAATGCTAGGATATACCTTAAAAATTGATAAAGCTAGAACTGAAAAAGTAAAGCTGGGGTCTAATTTCTTGAGTTATCGAAACATTTACGATGTAATTAACATAATGAGTGACATCGTTGCTTCAAAAATCATAGATAGTATAAAAACGACTAACATTTATTCTAGACTCAACAAGACATTAGTAAAAAAGAATGTTCAACATTAGTGGTTCGTTATATTGAGCATACTGACCCGCATGGTGCCCCAAAGGAAAATGTCAAACCTGAAGAGCGGTTCATTAAGGTTTTCATTAGTGGAGATACCACAGGCCAAAATCTTTTTAAAGAAATAATGAAATGCCTGAATTTACTTGGTCTTGACCCAAGTGAAATTGTTGGTCAAAGTATGGATGGGGCTGGTAATATGAGAGGAAAATTCAATGGTGTAAAAGCGCTAATCCAGAGAGAATGTCCCAAAGCCCTCTATATATGGTGTTCTTTGCACAGATTTGCGTTAATTGTGGAAAAATCTATGGACATATGCCCCCAAATGAAAAATCTATTTTCTCTTTTAGAGGAATTATGTCTTCATGTCAGGTCATACAAGGCATGATCTTTTTACTGCAAACTACAAGGGTCCAACCAAAATAAGGAGACTGAAAAGAGTGCAAACTACAAGATGGTCAAGTAGAAATGATGCACTGCAAACAGTTGTCACCTGCTATGACACAATAAAGGAGACGTTGCATAGTTTGTCCATTGACAAAAAAGCTGCTAATGAATCAAAGGCACTGGAACTGGCCTGTGGAAACAAATGACCTATTTTGAAAACATTTGCTCAATACATGTTGCCTCAGCTATTTTCAAAGTGTCACCAATCACAATTGTTCTACAACCAAAAATAATTAATTATAGCAGTGTGTCAAAAATTGTTGATAAAACCAAAGCTAAACTTGTAAAAATGCGAAGTGAGTCAGAGTGGAATAAAGTGAGATTCAATTATTGCCTTTGCTGATGTGAATAATATTTCGCAACCCCACCGCAGAAGCAGAAAATGTAAGAGGTTTATGGATGAAATGGCTATCAATGAAAGAATAGATGATCCTCTTAAGAGGATCAAAGCAGAAGTTTATTTTCAAGTACTAGATTCACTTATTAAACAACTCAATGACAGATTCTGACAGTTCTCTTTCTACAAATGGCTGTACTTTCACATGAAGAAATTTTGAAAATTGCAAGAGAAAAGCAGGGATATAAATTCTTGTCTGATTCTTCATCAGTGAAATACTTCTGTGGGTTTTACGATCTTGAAAGGGACCAAATAATAGAGGAACTAGAAACTTTTGAAAATGTGTATAAGGTCACTCACTCAGAAATTGACATTTCCGACCTGCTTTTAGAGAAAGAAAAGTGTAAAAATAGGACACCAGACAGGGAATCTGATCAGGAGGTGAAGGTGGAAATGAAGTTGAAGTCTGTAAAGATAGAGATGAGGAGGAAGATTCAGACCATGATGAGTTGCTTTTGTCTGTTGATCAGTGGGTAAAAAGAGGCTTTATTAGGCCTTACTGTATATGTCAGCATTTCCTCAACTCACTATGCTGTATCGTATCCTTTTATCGTTACCTGTCACAAGTTGCTCAGCGGAAAGGACGATGAGCCGTTTAAAGATTGTTAACAGGTTAGGAAGCAGCTTAGGGGACGATTGGTTGTCAAGCTTATTGATACTATCATCTGAGAATGACATTATCAAGAACATCACAAATGAAGAAATTATCGAAACGTTTACCATATCAAGTGCACAGAGAAAAAAGCTTCTGTTAAAATCTTATAAATAGTACATAAATCCCTGTGCTTAAAGAATTTATTTTCTGGTCATACTATAAATTTTTGTCAACCTAGAGTGTTCGAATGTTTTCTCTTCCCTCCGCATAAGATAGCTGTTTTGTCACTACTCTAAAACAATTTAGTTTTTAAGGTTTTATGAATACTTACGCAGCTCATGTAAACATTATGATAATACTCATATCATTAGTTTTTACACATTTAGTACGTTTTTTCAATATCTGATTATTAAATTATTGATCTTCATTGATGTGTTACATTTTTTTATATTCTATTCTTCCATTCACTCAATTTTAAAGTATTTCTATGAATATAAAAATTATTCTTATACAAAAGGTCAAGGTAAAATACTTGTTTTATTCATATAACATTCAGAATCTTTCAAAACAATTGTTTTTACTATATTATAGTTATTTTCATTTGCAAAGTGTAAGTCATAATTTTTATACATGAAATTGCTGTTATAAATATAAACTGATCATTTTACTAGCTGTTCTGGTTTTATTTATCTCTAACTGACTTACAAACCGTAGAGCTTTGTGTGGATTCAGTTGGAAATTTGAGATTTCAGTAAAGGTTATATGGTTAACTGGATTTGAGGGGGGCGGTAAAGAAATTTTTGGGGGGGAGATTTGCGCCATTGGGCTTGAGGGGGATGGGCACCCCTGTTTATTTGTATTGTATTCATCCATAAAAATATCGGAAAATTTTAGGACCTCAAAAGTGTTATGGCAAGAGCAATTGTGGAACATCAGAAAAAAGTTAAAGAATTTCGAGAAGTCTATGGAAGTAAAGTAATTGGGGAAATCACTATTGATCAGGTAATAGTTTTTCGCCCTTTTAGTACTAATAATTTATTTTTTCATTTATTAAATGTGAACTAATATTTAAATATTAAAAACATTAGTTGTGAATGAAATTTATTGCAGTAATGTTTAATATCGAATTGTAGATTGTTGAAAAATTATAATTAAATATTTTCTAAAGAATTTTGTTCATTCAACACTGCAAATATATAAATAAATGAACATATTTTTGTTTTACTTGTGTACAGAATGCGAGTTGTAGGCGGTGCAGGTTTGATTCCTGCAATGTACCCGGAGTGTATTTCTCTCTTGTGTCAGTAAAACTTTGTGTATCCATTACTTGTTGTCTGTCTTGTGTTTAGCCCAACTTGGCCAAATATGACTCATATGCAATAAAGCTCAATCTAATCAACCAACCTTTGTATAGAAAGCAGAATTTTGCTCATCTAAATTTCAGGTTATGACAATGCACTTTAGTTATTAATCATAAGGCAATTTTGGAACTCCCCAGCAAGTTGATTGAACATTGAAAAATTTTGGAGCAATATTATGCATACATGTAATAAAAAAAGTTTACTCCTAGATTAGTGAACTTTGAAATTCATTTAATTCAAGATACTTTCATATTACTTCTGTGCATATACTTGCCTTTTATGTGCATATACTTATCCTATTACTTTTATACTTTGCATATACCTGTAATATCACTACTTGGAATGCTTCATTTTTCATTTGTCTGTCTTTCACCTGTGTAAATTGTAAGTGTGACAAAATTTTCTTTTTATACATTTGGTACTTTTTAGGTATATGGAGGAATGAGGGGTATGAAAAGTCTTGTGACAGAAACTTCTCATCTTGATCCTGAAGATGGAATAGAATTTCGTGATTTCACCATTCCTCAACTTAAAAAGTTGTTACCCAAAGCTCCAAATGGTGAGCAACCATTGCCAGAAGGACTGTTTTGGTTGCTTTTGACTGAAGACATTCCCACTGTGGAACAAGTATATTTTTATTTTCTCATACTTTACCAAAATGTTTGCTTATTAGTAGAAAACTTGTGAATAACTATAGCAATCACTGCATTAAGCACTTACTATGCTTTTCTGCATAGTCTGGTGACCAAAATAGGATAAAAATAGCTTTTTAAAAATGCAATAAGATTTTAACTTTGCATATAAAATTCCATTTTTAGCTTTCGACCCCTTCCAAAACAAAATCCTGGTTGTCCTGTGTCATTATATTAAGTGTAATGATCTTGCTACGAAATATTAACTGTTCATTAGGGTGTGTTGCAAAAATAGAATTTTGCTGGAACAATATCAAATAGCAAAAATGTTTTGACTACCTCAGAAGAACATGTATATTTTGTTTTCAAATTGATAATATCTTAAAGGGACCAGCAACTGAAGTTCGATTTCTAGCATTTTGGCTTTTCTGCACTACACTGTTTGGAGTTTTTTGTTCAAGCAGTATTAAAGAGACCTAAAAGAATGATTTTCATTTATCGAAACTCTTGAACTATTTAAAAAGTTTAATTTGCGTCAAACATTAAAACCAAACTTTAATATATGTACTATTTAGTGTGCAATAGGCAAAGCAGGTTATCTGTACATACATTTTCAATGTAATGGTATGGAGAATTTCCAAATTTGTGACAAAATGGGAGGATTTATCAAAAAACTTGAGGAACACCTGTGCCAACCCTTGCAATGACATCCATGCCTCATACATGCACAGGAATTGCCTTTTAAATCCCTGTTTGTGCATTTTGATGATAGAATAAGACCTGAATTTGTACTTGGACCTTTTCCAAAAAGGCCTGCATAATTGTGAAACACTTATAAAATTCAAATGAATCAATACTGATCTCCCTAAAATTTCTTCAGTCGAGTACAGATCAACATTACATGTATCTATTTGCCTCACAATTGAATATAGATATCGATGTAATGATTTGGTAAATACGTAGTTAGAAAATTCATCACATGCTTACAACTAATGAAGTCTTTGAACCAAAAAATCATCCAAAAATTTCAAAACCATTAAATACATCCTTAGGGTTAAAGCTGTAGTTTGGTTCAATTTTAAGAATCAGTTAACATGCAAGGATAGTTCAGAATACTAGTGGTTGTTGATGCACCTATATAGGCTCCTCTCCTTGAGCATTATGATCCAGAGGAACCAGGAGATGGAGCGCCCAGAAAACACCCTCCTCGCAATAGTTAGAGCATTGAAATCAGAAAATTGGGATTGAGTTTGCCATGCAGACAAATCTAAGTTGAACCAAATAAATTATGTTTGCAATAGAGAAATCAAATATGACCATAAGGTTTTTCAAGGTCTCTGAAGAAATAAATTCAAAGAACTGACAAAACACAGCTTATTGATTGAATAAAAATTGTACTCACTGATTCTCTGACTTTTTGCTATGTAACACCTAAGATCTTCTATGAATAGTGAGTACTTTTGAAATTCCTCATCCAGACTTTGCCATGCTAAAATTTGGGAAGATTGTATCAAGGCTCTGCAGAATGCTGTGGAGAATTTAACCAGATTGGGTACATTAGATGCATTCTCCTTTCACAACAAGTATTCCTAAAATTTATTTCAAATTTTGGTGCAAAAACTTTTAAACAGTGCAACTCAAAAAATTACAAATCATGAAATATATTTATAATTTTTATAATTGACTTTTTATTAGGTTCAATCTGTATCCCAGCAATGGGCAGGAATGGCAGATCTACCTCCTCATGTGGTGACGATGTTGAATAATTTCCCAGCTCATATGCATCCAATGTCTCAATTTAGTTCAGCTGTTATTGCGTGCCAAACTGAAAGCAAATTTATGAAAGCTTATTCTGATGGTGTGTCCAAAGCAAATCTGTGGGAGGTAACTGTTTTTTAATCTATATGTAAAGCAGAGTTGGCATCTGGCTGTTCTCTATAGAAATCTACACCGTTTGACTAATCCATTCCAAATTTGGTACACAAAATCTTTAGGCCCTGCTGGTAAAGTAGGCTACATATTAACCCCTGTTTTCTTTAACCTAGGTATGAAGAGTGGCTAAAAACAATTTGAAATTGCCATACGAATAACATTGATCATAAAACGATTGCGGTACGCAACTCAGTTTGTTTTACCAGTGTTGATCGAAAATCAAATTTTCCAATGAAAATGTTTTACCAGTGTTGCTCAAAAAACAATTTTTTCCAGAACATTATATGTAACAATTCAAAATTCTAATTATATTTGAACTTATTTATTATTTCTTTCCATAATATAAATAATTTATAAATATTTGATTGATGAAAAATGGATAGTTAAAATACTTAATTTTACATAACTTACATTTTGTAATGGAACACAAAAACTCATTGATCATAAAAGCGTAATTTTGCGACTCAGTATCTGGCAATGCCAAATTAATGTTTTATTTTTTAATTTGATTTAGCATTCCATGTTTATGTATTTGAGTTGACAGTGAAATGTTGCAGTCATACATATTTGAGCATTTCCAAGTATTATACGTGGTTCAAAATTACGTGGTGTTATCCTCGGATCTTTCCCTTTGGGATTGATCCCGGACCGTCACCAATAGCCCGTTGTGTTGCTCCAGTGTGACGTTATTTGAAATACCCCCCCACCAAGTATTATAAATATGTGTTCTTTTTCTAAATAAATCATCGTCTTTAACAATGTTGTTCAAAATTCTTTTTTCGAAGAATATATTCAGGAAATGGAGAAATTCGGCACGTTTGCTCATATCTTTCTTTTTTCAGAATTTTGCATTTTTTCAATGATCCGGATTTCTTTTCTGCTTGTATTTATGTGCTCCATTATTTTACATATTGCAAATATATTGTTGAGAAGTTAAATTTAAATAAATTATTTTTATTTTCTCGAAATATCAGTAGGCATGGATAATTTCTTGGCGGTATATGTGTATTTCGACCAACTTTCTTTAAGTCTTCTGTTGATTACATAATGGTTTGTAGAATTCTGTTTCATAAAAATAAATAAAATAAGCAAAGTGTGTAGCTTACTTTAAAATGATTGGTAAAGTTTATAAGAAATTCACTTTAAAATAAGATGGGTTACTTTAAATTAAAATGAGTAACCATACATTGTAGTTCAAATATATTTCAAAATTTTAACAGATTTTCATTACAAGATTATTCAAATCAATTAAATTTGCTTTTCATGGGTATTGAAAACTACTCTATAGTCAAGTAACTACGTTTATTCTAAATAGGTATGTGGTTTCCATTTACAAACCAAATCTCTGAATTTGAAAAAGCCATAAGGATTCAATTTAAAACTGAATGTCTGTTGGAGTAAAGGGAATTTTAAATAAGACTAATCTTGGAACGTTATCAGTTGGGAATTTTGAAAAATTGAAATTTTTTGTCTAATGTAACACACAGGTTGGTTTTTACTCTATAAATTGAAGCTGTTTTTACTCAACTTAGATACGTGTGAAACATTCATTGAAAGCAGTGATTTTCTATATTAAAAACGCTGTAAAATTAACCTTCTGTTCTGTGAAAAATTGTAATTGATTGGTGTTTGCTTTGTCTACACTCATGACATTTATTTTTAAAACAAGCTGCATTATTCCATGTGATGCTGAAAGGAATTTTCAAGGTAATGGTAATTAACATCATACTTGGAGCAACACAACCGGGACCGTTGCAATAGACTGGGCTATTGCAACGGTCCGCGATCAATCCCAAATGGAAAGACCCGAGAACAACACCACTTAATTTGGAACCATGGTCAGATGACGAAGGAATTTTCAGGAAAAAAGTGTTTGGTTTTTGCTTCAAAGTAGATTAATCACGAATGCTGTAATAATTTAATTCACCATCATCTAATTGATGATGAAATTCAAAACATCGCATGCCTGGTGCAAGATGTAAGTAATGTAACGAGTAAAACATATTCACAGGAAAATTAAGTGCAAGACTATACGCTGAAAATTCACCATTTTTACTCAAAATGAACATATGGGGATATTCATAATCACTCCAAAACTCAAAATTGACTTCTGTAGTAGTCACCTTAGAAAAAACTTTTGTAGTTTGTCTTACAGCAGAAGTGTGATGAACATGAAATGTATTATATGGATGAATGTACGATGTACAGTAATACCCCAAGTTACGCAATAGGTGGGTCCGATGAAAATCGCTTAAGTCGGGGTACAATTTTGCATATAAATTTTGTTCAATCGTGACCACGGACTACAAAAACACAAACACACTAGAAAAATATTTAATAAAATTGCAATTCTCTTTATACATATTAATACAAAATATTAAAAATAAATGAGTTACATAAAAATGTAATTTCGATGTTGAAATTCGTCTGACAACATAATGCCTTCTTTTTTTCATCCAGAATTTCTTCGTAACAAGCTAATAATTTTTTTATTCCTTGCTTTGTAGCTATAAATCATTCATTGGAGTCTATGTTTTCTGAAATTTTTAAGCCCTTTTCAATTGAGCTGAGACCTTCTGTCAAGCTTGCAATTGGCATGTCCTTTTCTAATGGAACTGGGTCTGAAGTGTCGGATTCTTCAGTGATGTTTTGCTCACACATCTCTATGAGCTCATCAATTGTCAGCTCCTGACTATGTGAATCCAACAGCTCTTAGACATCATCACCATTGACTTCCAATTCTAATTACCTGGCAAGATTAATAACTTCTTTTATCACATGAGCGACATGATCAGTTTCTTGCGTTGTTTCCGTCTCATTTTTGAAAAAAAAATGGACAAAGTTTCTTCCAGGCACCATTCAATGTTTTTTGGAAATTTCATCCCAAGATTTTCCAATGATTCTTAGGACATCTAAAACATTGAATTGTTTCCAAAAGTCTTTAATAGATATCTCACTGTTTTGCCTCATAGCTTCATTCAGATGTGCAAACGAATGCCTCGTGTAGTAAGCCTTGAATGTTTTGATGACTCCCTGGTCCATCAGTTGAAGCAAGCTGGTTGTGTTTGGAGGCAAAAACACAACTTTCACATTGCAGGAGAATCAAATTTACTTCGTTTGGACGACAGTTTTTTTAAGGGTTTAGAAAACGTATAACAAAACAATCTTAACTTTCGTCGATCATAGAATCGTAATTGTGCACGTAGAGTTTGTGCGAAACGCATCCAATGCGTATCACAGCAAGAGAAACACTGAAGGTAGCAGGCGGCAGTGTTGCCAAATGAAAAAATCAAGAACTTCGTAAGTCGGAGTTTTACTGTATACATACTTGCATCCTAAGTAAATTGTAGAACTTATAAAAATTTTAAAACGATGTTAAAAAATTATTTTCCGCACACTTAAATGATGCTTTCATTTTGTTATGAAAGAGAAGTGATTAGTCTGATCACTTTTCAATCAACATTTAATCAATTCAACCCGAGCAACGCCGGGTAACTCTGCTAGTTTATACCATAAAACAAGATGAAATTGTATTATGCAGTATGCTGACCACTTTACATATTGAACAATTAGCATTTTTGTTTATAACTTTCTATAAAATTAGATAATGATTACTTTGTAAAGCAAATATCATTATCCTTTAATAAGTAACCTGCTATTTTTTTTAATCTATTTGGTTAGAATTGCTTTGGGGCCCTGCCTGCCTGGTTTTGGCTGCAATTTAAAGATATCGCTGAATTCCGTAAATTCACAAGACTACACCCATATACTAGGATTTAAATTGTCAATATGTATCCTGTTTTCCTTATCTGTTCTGATTCCTTTATTATTTTTTAATTTTCTCTTCAAATTTTATGATAATGCTTTTTGGTTTTGGCTAAAATGTATATCATGATCCAACTTAGCCATAAATTTCCTGTTGTAGCAATAAATACATTGACAAATTTGGCCCTAAACTTAGAAAGATCCATAAACTTCATTTTGGTCACATTCGATTCCATCTTAGTAGGAGGTAGATGAGAATTCCAAAGGCCAGATGTATTTTACTGCACCTCATTAGCTTTTGAAGTGACGAGAGCTTAGCGGATTTTACTTTACCCTAGGTGCACCATGGAAATCCTGCTACATTGCAGAGATTTTCAGCCAAATTTCAGTTGAGGCTTATCTTATTGAGTGTATATGTCCGTTACTTGATGTTGTCTCTCTTATGCTTTGTGCAGCTTGGCCAAATATGACCCTTGTGCCATAAAACCCCAACCAATCAGTTAAGGCTCACAGGGGCATCACCATGAATTCTTACCACTTTTCAGGCCACCCACCAGTCAGAACTTACCAGCTTATGGATTTAATGAGTTCATACCATGACCTTTATGAATAGCACAGGGGGATTAAACCCAAAACTCTGCTCCTGCAGAACGAGTCAACATTGGGCCACCAGTCCCCTAAGGGAAGTACATAATTCTCATTAAAATCAGTTTATTTATAACCTTATAAAGGTCTGAAAACTTTATTTTGTTCCACTTCATTTTGTGAAGTTGCACAAAATAAAACTTTCTTGCAAGCCTTTGTTTATGAATATAAGTAATGTTATTTGTGAAGTTAAAAATGTTTCCAAGATGGCTAATTATACTGAATGATAGCTAATTATACTGAATTTTCAACAATATTTCCACTGCAAAAAAAATATTTTTAAAATCCTTTTTTGCCTTTATTAGTGTAAAAAACTTTAATTATAGCAATGTTTTTAATATTGATTTGCACTGTATGTTTTATCTTTTAAAAATATACAAAATTTCAGTATGTTTTCGATGACGCAATGGAACTAATTGCGAAGCTGCCCACAATTGCTGCTGTTATTTACAAAAATATGTATCGGGATGGTACTCCTGTTCGTGCTATAGATATGGAAAAGGATTGGTCCTCTAATTTCACTTCCATGTTAGGCTATGATGATCCTGATTTCACAGAATTAATCAGGCTTTACCTCACTATTCACAGGTAAGTTTTAAAATGTTTGTTTTATACTAATTTCATTATTTGTAATTGAAATACATAACCAAAGACTAAAAATTTCATGAACCACTAATTTCAGAAACGAAAGTCAAAGATAAATTATCAAAAGACTAATAAAACATCTGAAGTCAGAATGTTCAGCTATAGAAACCTTTAGTTCATTTAATTGTTAGTCAAACAGTAACACTAATGCTTGTAATCTGAAGATTTTTATTATAGTTTTTATTGGGGTTTTATTATAGTTAGTTTATAAGGGTTTTGGGTCTTATACATTAAACAGGTTTCGAATTTGTAAAATATAAGCAACTACGCTATTATATCAACTATGGCAAAATTAATTATGAAAGCCACATAATGTCTATCACAATGTAAATGATGACATCTACAAATAGAATTTTCAAGTGAATTATAAAAATATGTTCCTATTTCTGAACCTGCGATTAAAAAGGCATAAAAGTATAATAAATCTCAGACATGTAGAATTTCAAGTAATGATACATGATAAATTCAAGAAAATAATTGAATTGGATAGGTTTTCGAAAAAAAATCTTTCTGCCCTCAAGTCAGCTATTTGAAATAGAAATGACAACAAAAACAAGTAGACACAATTATCTACAAGAACTTTCTAAGCACTTAAAATTTAGTCTTGTTGAAACTGAAGCAAATGTTTTCAAAATTTTAAACTTTCATTTTATGTGTACTCGAGTGAAGAACAAAGTCATTCTCAATTTTTATGTGTGTTTAAAAAGTATAGGTTCAAATAACAATCCTTGCTCTTTGTGTAACATATGTATCAAAAATACATGTTGCAAAATGTGAAATTGATATTCTGATCTTCAGATTATTTAGTTAATCATTAATGTTTAAAGCAGTGAGTAAATTTTTGTGTAAGGTTAGTTAAAATGCAACTATGTCTTGCCTGCATCTGATCCCTGTTATAATTTCATATTAAAAATTTGTCTTGTCAATTTAACTTAATATTAATAAATGTTCTTAACAAAAAATATGTGTTAATAATTTCAAACATTTTTAGTGATCATGAAGGAGGTAATGTTAGTGCTCATACTACTCATTTGGTTGGAAGTGCTTTATCTGATCCGTACTTGTCTTTTGCGGCTGGAATTAATGGCCTTGCTGGACCTTTGCATGGATTGGCAAACCAGGTAACATTTTAACACTATGGGCTAATTCATGAAATCAGGGACAGTTAAAAAATTAAAATATAAATGTATTATTTATTTCAGTCATAAACTGTCAAAATGTTATTTATCACACAAAAATAATTATCGCAGCAAAATGTTTACTTGAAAATTGATACCTGTTTGCACCAAGTGACTATAATTAGGATGATTTTGAGATTTTATTCGCTATACACATACATAATAAGTTTGAAAAAAATTTTCCATGGCTAATTTTCTCATTTAGCTGTTAAGAATACTTTTTCAAAATGATTGCTCAATTATAATTTAAACTTAAAAGTTAAATCTTTAATCCACCAGTAGCATAAGTCATGAAAACATACAATTTTCATCATAACTGAAAGCAAATTTAACCAATTTTAAGTATAATTTCATAACTTTCTTCAGTGATGTACACTTAATCAATATATAATACCAAAAATACTCAAAACGCTCTTCACATATACATAAAACAATTAAAATACAGTCAAATCTCATTAAGATGAATTCACTTAATACGAATCCCCATCAAAATGTGTAATCAAATAATGTTAATTTGCTTAAGAATTTGGGTTACACTAATCTCCTGTTTAGATGAACAAATTTTCGAAACTTAAAGGCAAATGCATTCTTTTCAATCGTATTATCAGAAACATTAAGTGACTCCAAAATTGGAGAAGATTTATTTTTTGTAGAAGGAAGTGAAGATTTCGAAGATGATGGAGGAATAAGCATGATTCTTTAAAAGCTACTGTTGGCTTAGAAATTGTACATCGCTTTTTGTTAGGCAGTGAAAATTCATCTGCTCAATAAACATTGACTGCCTCAAACATTTTCTTACAGAATGACATGAAAAACACAAAAATTGATAACACAACTATTTCAAGACAAAAATTGTGTAATCAGGAAATATCTGAGTAATCAGGAATTATCTATATAATCAAGAATCATCTGCATATCCTGTGTGATGAAGCCGCTTATCTTTGAACCAAAAATTGTACAAGTAATGTAAATACTGTGATAGTATTTTATTGTAGAAATAATATTTTTTTCTGATTTCGGATAATGTGAACTACGGTTAATGCTAATTTTTTTACGATCCTGTAAAATTCGTCTTACAAGGTTTGACTATATCGTAAGATGAGTCATAAAATGTGAATAACACCAATGTAATGTGAGTCATGTTCGTACAATTAAGCAAATATTGTATTTTTATTTAAAATATTAGTAAGACAAAAAGTATTTTATGCATTCGAAAATTGGTTGATTAATTTTTTTACATTCAAATTTCAGAATAATAGGGAAAATGAACTTTAAATTACAAACCCTGTAAAGAGTACAAAAGTTGTAGGCAGCGCAGGTTCGATTCCTCCCTGGATGTATTCCTCTCTTCTGTGACAGTAAAACTTTCATTATGTGTGCTTGTGTATTACTTGATATTGTATGTCTTGTGTCTGGCCCAGCATGGCCCTTGCGCCATAAAACCCCGAACAACCAACCAAAGTCGTTTCAGGAGCTGCTGCAGCTCAGTGGGTTTACCTGCTGTGCTAGCAAGCTTTAGGCAGCACATGTTCAATTCTTGTCACTACCCTGAGTGTATTTTTTTGTCAGTAAAACTTTCCTTGCATGTGTGTATGTCCCTTTACTTGGCAGAAAAAACATTGCTTGGTGCTGCTTGGCCAAATTTATAATAAATCTATCTTGCACCATTATTAACTTTATAATAGATAAAAAAAATAAATAATTAATATAACTTATGTAACTTCATGGTTACATAAATTGTTAAGCACAGAAATAAGTCACTAGATGATAGTTAAAAAAATAGATGTAACACCCATTAAAATCAATGCAATGTGAGTTACAATGATATATTTTAATAAAACTAATGATACTTGACTAAAATATGAAAATAATCACTCATTTTTATTTGAAAAATCTCCAATTGTGAGTCATGGTACAGCATATTTGGATTAGTCAAAATCATATTTTCATAATGTATTTCCCAATTTTAATTGCTGTGTTTGCAAAATATTATAACAGTAAAAATTTGTTAAACTTCAAACCTAAAATATTTTTGATATTTTTAAGTAATGCCCTATCTTACAGTTTTCATTTAAAGTTCTAATGAAAACTTTGTAATCTGTCCTATTTTATGTTCGTTTCCGATTGTGTTTTGTTATATGAATGGGATACTTTTTTAGTATTGTATTTATTACAAAAAATGGTTAAATTTATATTTACATATCTAGTTGTAATGGTCAACTAAGACTTAGCCATTAAATAAAGAATAATATGTATGATGCCATTAAATAAAGAATAATATGTATGATGCTCATTTATAGTTCAGATATTCTGAGAATCTAAAAGTTAATAATTTTTCTTGAGAATTTTCAATACATGTATAAGAGTTAAGGAGAATGTTAATATTTGCAAGCATAGCACTATTTTCACTTGCAATTTTATTTGTAATTTCAAAGCTAAATATTTATTTTTTCTGTAGGAAGTTCTTGTTTGGTTAACAAAACTTCAAAAGGAGTTGGAAGATGATTTTAATGAAGAAAGGGTGCGAGAGTTTATCTGGAAAACTCTGAAAAGTGGACAGGTATGAAAATCTTGGCATTTTGTTCATGTTGGGGTTTCTGTATAAAATTGGAGAAAGGTATTTGAAACTGAATTCTATAAATTTAGTATTCCTATGCAAACACATTTGATAATCATAATATTTAGTTTAGATGCCAAGGTTAGATAGAGGCCCCTTGTAGGTCCCCATGGAGGGGGAAATATTAAAATTTGTCCAATGTACCAAATAAATTATTTCAAGAACACCCACACTATGGGTGTAACACCTTTTGGGCCCTTTAATATTTTTAGTTGGCCCAGTTCCCCAAACATGAAGGGACCTTCCCTTTGTGGCTCAGTGGGTGTGCTCACTGCACTAGCAACCTTCAAGTTGTAGGCAACACAGGTTCGGTTCCTGTCAGGTGCATTCCTCTCTGGATGTATTCTCTTCTGTGTCAGTAAAACTTTCATTGTGTGTGTCTATTACTTGACATTGTATGTCTTGTGTTTGGCGCAGCATGGCCAAATACCGCCCTTGCACCATAAAACCCAAAACCAACCCCAAACATGAATGTTTAATATTGTAACTACAGGCAATGCAAGTAACCAAATAGGCAGGGTGATTTAACCTCACTCATTGGATCGCTTGAATTTTACAAAGTCCTATGGACCCAAACTCCTTGGATTCGTATATTTTATGAGGGCCATGGTAACCCAGTTGGTAGAATTGTGGATTAGCAACCAGAGGATTGCGAGTTCTGAGGCTTGATTCATCCAAAGACCATCATGTACGTGGGAGCTGGTGCACAGTAAATTTGTTGTGACCTCAAATGTCCTCACATTGCTTGCTGTGGTTTAGAAGTTTGGTGAATCACCTGACCATGATTCAAAATTACGAGGTGTCTACAATCTCCCTTCTGGATTGATCCTGTGGCAACACAACAGGCATCACCAATACCTATAGTGTTGCCCCAGTGCAATGAAAATTCAATTGCCTATCTATATTTTATGTTTCGCCCCCTTCAACATGAGGAATAAATATTAGAAATATACCAATGATATTGATCTTGGAAAATAAAATAAAAATTCCTAAAACACATAAATATGGAACAACTGGAGTTTCACTTGCCCCCTTTCAATAATTTACTAAAACTTAGATACTAATTCGATACATTCAATTAACTACTTTCATCCTTTTCAATCTGAGAACTGTATGGTTTAGCTCGAGAAATTAGCAATATTCCCTGGGAACGAGATGTTATTTTATAACATTGTTTATTAATGTTCTAACCATTTCTTCTATGTTGTATATTTTTGAAACAAATATATCTAACTTCGTTATCGACATAAATTATCTGTGGTTCAACAATATCTTGCATGTGGCTTTGATTGCTTTTGATATTCTGGAAAGCACTAGGAATATCTATACCCCTCTGTAATTCAAACTATTCAAAGAATGTTTAAAAACTTTTACTTTCAATAAATAAAGCTCTCGTGTATATAATCCTTTATCAGCTCGTATCTTTTGTAATTGAAAATGCACAAGATGTCAGCTGTACAATTTGATATTTCGTGTATAGGAGATGCTGAGCTATCAGCTTGATGTTTATTCCTCAACATTTTGCAGATCATTGACAGTTGTCTCTTTAGGTTGACTTACTTTTTCAAGGATTAAAGGATATTTAGATTATATTATAGATGTATACTGTTCAAAATTAAGTATGACAATCATGATGGATTATTTTAATAGGTTGTACCAGGATATGGCCATGCTGTACTTAGAAGAACTGACCCACGTTATATTGTTCAAAGAGAATTTGCCTTAAAACACCTACCTCATGATCCAATGTTCAAATTGGTTTCCCAGCTGTATAAAATTGTTCCAAATATTCTATTAGAGCAAGGAAAAGTGAAAAATCCTTGGCCAAATGTTGACGCTCACAGCGGAATTTTATTGCAGGTATGTATCAGTCATTTTTGTTTCTTTTGCTTTCAGCCTCATTAAATCATCTAATTTTGTCTCTAAACTCAGCTGTCCTTGTGTGTTGTACAACAGTTATATTAACTTACTCTTGTATTTGTATGTATCTCATAATATACATAGTGTAAGAAAGGTGACAGATGGAGCTACCTGGTGGGTAAATAAATTTCTATTGCTCCTGGGGCTCACTGTGAAGCACTGCTTGCCAAATAATGCACAGTGGTTGACCATTTTGCAACTTGTAATGGGCGGGTGAGTGGAGTAAGCATCTCAGGGTAAAATTAACAGTTTATTTGCAAACGTACAAATTACGAGAAAACATTTAGTAAGACAGGACCACAGTTCAGTTACACCTGGAAGGAACCGACCAAACTCTACTCCTTATGTAGAAGAAAAGTGTTATCAGTTCAATGATGAAATTGGCAACGTGACAAGAAAAGGTTGAAAGTTTGGCAGTTAGCAATGCACCAATAGTTTATTTTGCTATACTTACTAGTCACACCATCTTGTGACTCTGTTTCTTTGCTAAGTGACAGATGGGGCCCAAGTAATGCAGCCACATATGTAAGATGTGTCGATTATTCATAGGTATCACATAGGTAAATGAATGAGACACTCAGATCTCAATAGCATACTACCTTTTTCTCCCTATTGTATTTATGTTTGCAACGTGAATGTGATGAACAACTCAATTAACTATTGCAGTCCATTGATATTTTCTAGAAGAAATAAATTAGTGAGGACATGGCACATTCACTAGAAATTGCATGCTTTCCCGAGTAATTTCTTGTTTTTAACTTCTGAACAGGGAACTATATGATGTAAATTCGGGTCATTGAAGGAATTTTCAAAATATTCAGTTCCTGATCAAAACAAATTTAAACACATGTAGTGGAGTTGAAGTCTGACTAGTTATGAACTGTTGGTTGGTTATGGACCAGTTTTAAGTATAAACCTAGTCAATTTAATAATATTAAATAAACTATCATTGCTTACAAGTAAAACACTAAGTCAAAAAGTATAGTTCTGAGAAAACTAGGGGGATTTGACATACAAAGTGCTTCTCAAGAAGAAATTTAACCTTCATGCAAAGAAATAATTACTTATTTTACTCTAACAGTCTATAGATCAACACATTCTGCTCTAGAAAAGCTAAAACTCTTATCTTGAAAATTTTTGACTCCATGTATTTCACTTGTAAACCAGCAATATATATACGAAGTTCTATTTTTGAAATTGTAAAAGTTAAACTAGCAAATTTGTAATCTTTTCAGTACTATGGAATGACAGAAATGCAATACTACACAGTTTTGTTCGGAGTATCAAGAGCCTTGGGAACTATGGCATCTCTAATCTGGGATCGTGCTTTGGGCTTGCCGATTGAAAGACCAAAATCTATGACAACGATGGGTCTGATGAAAGTCGTTGGTGCAATTTAACATAAATATTCATGAAACGAAATATTCTCAGGTGTTTTTACCTGCTTTTGTGTATTGAGTGGAAAAATTGAATGTTTCCATTCTTACGTTTCGCAATTATTTACGTCCAGGTATACGTTCATTCCAATCACATTTGAGCAAAGTTCCTAATTACTATTCCAAAGAGGTATTGAATCCTGAAATGTATTATATCACATGATTTTGAATTTACCCCTTGAAAGGTACAAATTAAAGTAAAATACGTAAACCAACTTTATTTGAAATTGCTTTATATTGTCTACATTAGTTTTTGTTAAGTTTTACTTGTTGAAAAAATTATGAATTCTCTTTAATTTTGAGTCACTTTTTTAACTCCAAAAGTAAATTTTCAATGATATCTTCTGTCCAGGAGCAAAGTATCTTCATCCTTTGAAAATATGTGAAACCTCAAAGCCATAGCTTTTTCAGTTTAAAAGCTTTATTTCTACACTAAATTGATTATAAGGATCAAATCTTGATCCAAAGAAAATACTTTCAAATGTTAAATACTATCTAGGCAGTGATCAAACATAAAAGAACTTTGATAATCAATTTTTAATGAAACAATATGTGTGTTAAAATTTAAGTTTGCAATATTAAACAGTTTTGATGTTATTGCTTATTGTAACATTTATGTAATTTTAATTTGTTTTCAACAGTTGAAAAACTAATTAAATCTGCACAATCCATTCTGTCAAATTAATAATTCCTAATACTTGTGAAGTTTCTTAAGGATTTTTTATTTACAATCTAAATGATACTATATCTATAAAGTGCAATTATCATTCCTATTTATATATATTTTAGTCTTTTGTGCAATAAAATCAGATATATTTTCATAAGTGTATTTACAATTTGGCTCAATAAATTTAGTCCCTTTTATATCGATTTCTGCTTTTTGTTATAATTTTTCACAAGTGCATCAAATTATACAAGTTTTAAAACATTTTAATTTGTCCCTTGCTGCAAATGTTACTGCAATCTCCAAAATTTTATTTTGTAATCAATTTAAACTTTTAAATGTTGAAGCTGAAATTATAAGATGAATCTTATCTTTTCTTTAAGTTACAATTCCCTACATGAAATAAAAAATCTCAAATTACCAAAACGGAGCATTATTTTCACTGAAAATATGTCATTTTGAAGGGTATCTAAAAATTTATATTAGCTAAATAGTAAGAATTTTATAATATTGAACACCTTTAATTTTAAATTCCTGTACTAAAATATTAAATTTGTTAACTGAGAATAATTTAGGTATTGCAGTGACAATATGCAGAGTTTGCCAACTTGAATTAGCTTGATTTAAATCAAGTGATTTTTATTAAAAAATTATTGATTTAAATCAAAATCTTTAATTTCTTTTCTGAGAAAAGTATTAATATTGAAAATGAAATAACTGAACAAGATGTTATTGTATTCAAATAAGTTAACGGCTACATCAAATGAGTTTAGTGTCTGTTTATGAAAAAAATAAAAACAGAGTCACACAATGAGTTTTCTGCAGTATCACAAAAGCATTCGTTTTGCACATACATCTTTATAATTGGAAATTTTAATATTTTCATTTTTTGTGTAATCAAACCAAACTGTTGGTTAATTTTTATTTAAATTTAATTGGGAAATTTTTGCATTGATTCCTTGGAATTCTTTACACTGCTAGTATAACTATTCTGTATTCATGGAATTGAAATTTGGAATGTAAAAGTTAATTTGCCCATCTGACAATTCAGTGAGTATGTAAGCAATAGTTTATGAATTGAAGCGGAAAGCTATTTTAATGATTACGATATTTTTCGTTGCATTCAAAATTTCTCTCAATTGGCATGTTCTGGGGAATGCTGTTACACTTATTCTGTGCTGTCTGTTCGTAGAGAAAAGTTTCATTTTCTTGTATGTTATGCTAAAACACAATATAAAATAATGTGCTTGCAATATAACTTTGAAATACTTATCAATGCTTAGAGAAAATTTGAAAAGTAGGCATCAATCCATGTCTTGTCTTATTTTAATGGAATTTTTTCATGAATTTTGTTGCAAGTTCCTTTTATTTTATTTTCTATTGGTGACATCTTTTCTCAAAAAAAGTTTTTAACAAATTAATTATTTTATATAAAAATAACTTAAGTAATTATATACATTTTATTAATATATGATAAATATATAATGAAAAAATTCTGAAATTTCTGATTAATTTTACACAAAAATTTATGTGGTATGGGATTCTTTAACCTTATTTATCTAGATCCAAAAAATTTCATGCCACTGGTTATGGGTTAAAATGAAACTAATTTAAACCACTTGAGAACCAGATGGGAATGCATTGCTTAAGCATGGCATTTGTGCTGTTCTATTTGCTCTATCATGTGATTGACTTTGGTAATTCCTATATCACATTTTAATCTTTCAAAAAAATTTACTCTGGTATATTTCCTAATACATTAATTTTATTCATCATAAATATTAATGTTCAACATAAATCAAAAGTATGTAGAAACCACACTGATTTGCGTGTCTCATATCCGACAATTTAAACTTGTATGGGAAAGGAATTAATTAAAATCACAAAAAACGGTTTAAATAAAAATCTGATTTCACAATATAAAATAAATCTGATTTTGATTTTTTTTAATCATAATTTTATTATAACCTGGTATACACAATAATGAGACTAAATTCAAATTTTGTGAACTTTTTAAAAATTGTTCAATAGATTAAAATATTTCACTTTTTCATGATTTCATCAATAAAAACTAAATTTTCAACCTCCAGCCAGCATACAAGCACCGAAACGCATTAATGCGTGGGAATGGGCATATTGTGCCGAGGAAGTGGTTCACTTTTAGGGTTCTGATAAACATCGTCATTACTGCCAAAAACATATTATGCGAATTATTTAACTTGATAAAAAGAAAAAATAATTCAAAATTTGGATTTAGAGTTACATTTTTTGTGTTTATTGATAACGCACCCAGAGGGAGAGCAAAAATAGTTTCGTTGAAGCTTCTTTACCATCTTAAACAGCAACTGTACACCCCACCATAATCTCAAAACCTTAACAGGTTTGAAAATTTGTGGTCCTAGTTGTGTAAAGGTGATTAAAAATCACGATATTCAGAGCATAAGAACAATATACAGAAAAACAAATTCTTATCAATTCAGTGCCCCTCACTGGAAGTTATTCCACATGCAAAAATATATCCAACAGAAATTTATTGTTTTTACTGTTTCTGTACGAAATTAGCTGGGTATTCACTCAATTTTGTGACCTAGAATTTTGTAAATCTTATTTTTTAAAATGTTATAGCAAACATGAATTGCTTTTAGCTTAATGTTTTTATATGTGTACATTATTATAAAAAGTCAGTTCAAATAATTTATTAGAATTGGGTTTTAAAATATATCTATTCATGGTGTATGCTTAATTTATGGAGCATATTTCATAAGTTTTTTATGGTGAACTAAGACATCACAAAAATCTATTAACTTCCTATTGTACTTGATGCTACATTTTCAGTAAGATCTTAAATAAGAACAATGACAGAAAAAAATCCCTGAAAGATTTCAAAATTTTATTGCTTTTAAATGGGACAGATTGTAACAGGGTTATGCCCTGATTTAAATCAAGTGATTTTTATTAAAAAATCATTGATTTAAATCAATTTTAAAGTTCATTTTTCTTTCTGTTTAATATTTAAAATGAAATAACTGGACAAGATGCATGTTCAATTCAAAGAACCTCGCTTGTACCAAGTTCACCCCAAATTATATTATGTGAAAATTATCCTCCCTTGGAAGATATTAAATACCAGTATTTGCTGAATGGGATCATAATTGCCAGACATGTATTTCCATCTTGGGACATTGACCAATAGATATCACTCACAAGCCTGCTCAGTTTTGGTTTTTGTTTTAAACATTCCGACTATAAATCACACATAGCCAATTTTAAACCATTCGCTATATGATGAGTGAAGATGCTCGAAATATATTCAAATTATTTAAACCTGCTTTCTTTTTAAGATGTTCTAGTTATTTTTATTTAGTATATACACTGAAGAGCCAAAACATTATGACCACCTACTCAATAATGCGTTGTGCCTCCTTTGGCCTGCAAAACAGCTGCAACTCGCCTGGGCATAGATGCCACAAGTTCTTGGTACATAACTGGAGACAGGTTGTACCAAATGTCTAAGCAGCGGTCACGCAAAGTCGAGATATTCGGACATGGTGGTGTTTGAGCTCTGAGCTGCCGCTCCATGATATCCCAAATGTGCTCTATCGGATTAATATCCGGCGAGTTAGGTGGCCAGGACATTAAGTGGAATTCATCAGTATGCTCCTCGAACCACTCCAACACAATCCGAGCCTTGTGACATGGGGCATTGTCCTGCTGGAAGATTCCATTTCCAGTTGGGAAGACAGACGCCATGTAAGGGTGCAACTGATCCGCAATGATGTTCAGATAGTTCGCAGCGTTCATGGTCTGTTCTACCACAACTACGGTTCCCAGAGTCGCCCATGAGAACGTCCCCAAAGCATAATACTGCCACCACCAGCCTGTGTATGACCTGCTGTACAAGAGGGGAGCAACTGTTCGCTTGGCAGACGGCGTACCCTGACACGACCATCGATGTGATGAATGAGAAATCGAGATTCATCTGACCAGGCAACTCTCTTCCACTCATCCATGGTCCAGTCTCGATGTTCCCGGGTCCACTGTAGGCGTAGTTGATGATGACGCTTGGTCAACAGAGGCACACGAGTGGGACGTCTGCTGCACAGTCCCATATCCAACAGTGTCCGCTGAACTGTGTGTTCCGAAACACTTGCGCTCGGACCTGCATTGTATTGGGCTGTCAGCCAGGCCACTGTCTCGCGCCAATTTTGCTTTACCAAGCGGGACAGTCTCCGTCCTTTTTCTTTGACGACGCGTGGACGACCAACTCCTTGGCGTCTACTGCTGGTGTCACCGTCATTTATCCACTTTGCATGAATACTAACAACAGCAGATCGTGAATGCCCTACCAGTCGTGCAGTTTCGGTGATACTCGTTCCGAGTCTTCGGGCCATTACGATCTGCCCTGTATCAAATTCGCTTAGATCAGCAGCCTTTCCCATCACTCGCAAAAGTAAGTGCAAGAATGATTACTTACCTTCTCCAGCAGCAGTTAAATACCATTCTCACTTAATCACGTGCCCTCCACGTCAAGACGAGTTCATTGAAAAATGTGGGAATGGTCATAATGTTTTGGCTCGTCCAGTGTATATTAGTCTTCATAAAAATACACCTATAATGAAAAGATTTTCTGCAGTATCACAAAAGCATTCTAATTTTGCATCTTTATAATTGGCAATTTTAATAGTTTCATTTTGTTTTGTAATAAATTGGTTAATTTTTTCGTGAAATTGTATGTGTATTGATCTCAGAATTCTTTACTCTTAGAATAACTATTCAATATTTATGGAATTGAAATTTGGAATGTAAAAGTTAATTCACTTATCTGATAATTGAGTGTTGAGAAAAGATTATGGATTGAAGCAGAAAGCTATTGGAATAGATAAATTTTATTGCAAGCTCAAAATTCCACTGAATTGGCATTATCTGGGGGTATTGTATTATGCTGCTCATAGTGAAAAGCTTCACTTTTTGTTTTATATATACTCTCAACATTTTTTCATGTTTTTGAGTCAAGGTTCACGTTTCCATATATTACTGTTGGTTTAATGATAGTTTTATACTTTATTAGATCTTATTTTTTGTAGCATGAAAAAGCTGATTTCCTGCACTAAGCCTGTTTTATTACACAGGCATGTCATTTTCAGTAACAAATGAACCTAGATATCTAAATTCTTTAACTTTCAAATTTAACTGTATCATTTATCCTAAGTTCAGTATCTTTAACACTTCCCTTGCAATCCATCACCATGTATTTAGTCTTTTCTGCATTAATTTCTAATCCGAAGACTTTGGCTTCCATTACCAGTTTCTAAAATAATTCAGTCAATGTATTTTTACTCATAGCTATCAAAATGACATCAGCAAGTGCCAAAATTTGTGTAAATTGTACCATTTCTATTTGATGTGTTGTGCATCACTTTTTCTAGGCATATGTTAAACAAAATTGTAGATAATTCATCTCCCTGTCTTAACCATTATTATTTTGAATTATCTTGGTAATCTACTTTGTACCTTCACTTTTACCAGTCCAATTGGATTTTTTGGAGCATTTCTTGTTTATCGAGTCGTAAGTGTTTAAAATCAATAACTGATGTTTATATTCTATATATATGGGTACTTACGTATTAACCGCATGCCACTGGCGAATATCAGCCAAGTTTTGTTTCGGGCTGAAAATGTTTAGCAACTGCCCTTAGGATGGCATCAAACATATCATTATAAACTCTGCGAGGTAGGGACTCACTTTTTATTTCACTTCCCAAGACGAGTTATATATTCTGTGTGTGTGCCAGTTACAGAATCAATGAAATATTGTATTTGTGGTTCACTTAGTGAATATAACCAGATTGTTCCAGTTCTTCCGTCTTATACCCCTTCTAACAGTCGGAAAAATGGTCGATCCATCTTTAATGTGTTTTTTTATTTCGTTCATGTTTTGCGACAAATGCCCCCCTATATGCATTGGGGCATTATATTCTTCCAGCATTGTTTTGTAACGATCAAGCGTTACATAAAAATTTACTTCGACACAAAAATGGAAAATAAAACAAGAGTATCTAATGCAACTACGCACTGAACTGGTTCTAAAAAAAGTTTTGCAAAACAATCAGAATCAATGAAATTGTATTTATGGTTCACTTGGCAGTAAATATAACCAGATTGTTCAAGTTCTTCCGTCTTATACCCCTTCCAACAGATTTGGCAATTAATCGCTGGCATGCGGTTAATACGTTCGTACCTATATATGATAAATATATAATGCAAAAAAATTCATATGGTGTCAGTGGGATCCAGCAACCTTATTTATCTGGGTCCAAAAAATTTGTGTCACTGGTTATGAGTTAAACTCAAAATAATCTAATCCACTTGAGAACCAGATGAAAAAACATTGATCATGCTTGGCATTTGGGGCTCTGTTCTATTTACTCTATCATGCGATTTACTATGCTAATTCCTGTCATGTTTTAAGCTTTCAAAAACTAACCCAACTATATTTCCTAATACGTTAATGTTTTACATAAAAAATATTAATGTTTAAATAAATCAAAACTATCTAGAAACTACACTAATTTACATGTCTCATGTCCAACAAATTTAAACTTGTATGGGCAGGAATTAAAATCGTAAAAAAAATCAGATGATTTTTTCATACCCTGACAATATGTATTAAGTACTCGATTCCAGAGTTATTTTTTGCCTGACATTTGTAATTAGTTTACCTATTCTGCAAAGGTCTTCTCGTTTCTTAATCAATAACATTAACAATATGCAAAACTAAATATTACCTTAATTTAAACATATTTCCAGGTTTTAAGATGCATTCTGATATAACAAACCGTGTTTGAAAGCCTAAATTTATTATTTTGAATTCAAAGTTCTGGTTTCAAATATCAGTTGATACATTACAGCAAATTAAGAGTAAGTAAAAATATCAAATAATTTTAACTCTACTAAATAATGACAAAGCCAGTAAACCCATTTATAATTAACATGCTCCAGAAATAAGCACTTAACTTAAATTTGTGTTGCTTTAATATAATTGCTACAAAGGGAATGATTGAATTTTCCATTCAAAAGCCTATACAGGCAGACAGGCTAATATTATAAAATGTACGACCGCTTTTCAGATTAGTTACTAAATTTTATGCAATGTTCATTAAATCTCAGAAGTCATGAGTTTTTAGTTCACTCAAAAATATGCAACACATCCAAAGTGCCATTTTTTATTTCAAGCTCAAATTCCTGAATAGGGTATAAAAATTAATAAAAAATTAAATAGTTTCATACATTGATTTTTAAAGTTTGAATTGTAGAATGGCGTATCTTTGTATTGAGAATTGAGTTTTTCTACTCATTTCAGTTAAATTGGACCCTATGAAATATTAAGAGCTTGAACTGAAGCGATTGCGAGTAACACTTGACCTGCAACCCGTGGATTTTTCTTCAAGACAACCTGCCACTTTTCTGTTTGCTCGAGTTCGAAATGGTTGCGACTCACAAATTTTAAGCAAGTGTGTTTGAGATCATCCAGATTCAGCTCGTCCACAAGTTCAAGCACATCTATGACATTTTCCAACTTGATGTTAGATTTCAGGAAGTCCTCGGTTAACTTTTGCAATGACTGGATATGAAATCTCTTCGCAGCTCGCAGCATATCTAAGGCACGATCAACAGTCAATTGGCGTGTTTTACCAGTATACATAAAGTAAAGAATTGCCTCCATGATAGTGCTTCTTATACCTGTAATACATATCTGACCTTCGTCACTTGCAGTTCTCAAGATATTGGATCGAGCAGCTAGGACTGCTTTATGTGCACCTATCGATTTGCCTTCTGCAACTATAGTGATGTCAGCCAACTGTTTTTTCATGTACAGCAATCGAAAATCATCAGACAAAGCATTCAGGGACTCTTCATTCTCTGATGATGTGAAATGTGTCGCCAACTCACCATCAGAAGGATTTGGAGAATAGTAGAGGTTATTTGCTTTATCAGCATATTCCATTTTCACATCACAATCCATCCTAGATGAACTCGGGAATGAAAGATTATTAATCACTGAGCCACGTCGTTTTGCAGAGTGGAGAGGGGTTTCAACTAGATCCTCGTCTGAGTTCTCCACAAGTAATACGTCCATTTCGCAGCGAATGGTCAAATTCGGTCTCTGGGGATATTGGAGTAGCTTCCTTTTAGCTAGTTCATCATGGCTGATGATTACACAAACATCTGAATCCAATGACTGATGAAAGGTTTTCTCTCTCGTTTGTATACAATTACGAGAATTGTCAGTGACAAGAGAGATTGTGTACTTGACTCCGTGGGGTTCGTTATCATCAGACAATTTTATCAAACTTACTGCAAGATGTGGTCCTTCTGGGTAAAGGTGTTTTGTAAATAATACCAATCTCCAAATACTTCCTTCTATTGGATTGGGAATGAATTCTGGACTAGGAATTTCATACTGGCGGTTGACAAAATCAATAAACTTTTCCACCTTCCACTGATAAGTAAATAAAATTTTACTCAATTTGCTGTTGCTGTATACGGTGGGTTCAAGAAGGGTTGAAGATTTTTCAGTCGCCATCCTTACTGTGTTTTTGAAAAAGGCCGTCGAAGTTTAATTTCAACGGGTGTTTCACACTTTTGCTTTCCAAAAGATAACTTCAATGGACACCGAGGGAGAGATAATGTAATTGCGTCAAGATAACAAAACAAATTTCGTTTTCAGATAACGATAGACAAGGACTCAAATTTGACAGTAAACGCGCGAAGCGACTACTTCCATACTATGCACTGTCTGGCTCTTAAAACTGCGCATGCCTAAAGTCGTGACGTAATAGAACGAGTGTTATTGGCGACTATTTTATATTTTGAACCATTTTGCCTTGCCATACACTGCAAAAAAAGGCAATCCTTTCTTGTGGTTTGGTTGAGGGGTGACAGAAAGAAAAAAACATTTTCCCTCCCGTTTTAAGTTTTTCAATTCTTGAAACTTACAGGATGAATAGTGGAAATGACCACAGAGTAAATAGGTAATAAATACTCTGCAAGCAATAAAATTCTCTATAAGCAATAAAACTAGAAACGACTGCGCACCGGAGGATGGGTGATTGAAGTTTCACTGCGTAAAGTAGACGCCGGATGGTGTGGATTTATTTTCTTTATCAAAAAATCATTATATCTTGCTGAAACCAAGAAGTGAATTGGTCAATTTTAGGAACGTTCGCAGTTTTTGCGAAGGAAGAAACGCAACGTCCCAGGAAAACAGGATTATCTTACAGAAATCGGTTCATCTTGTTCCGTTTTGAATTTCGGAATCAGAAGTATTCAGATTATAGTTGGTGTACTCAATTGTTCCATAAAAACACCTTATAACACAAAACAGTTTATTTACAGCTCTAATATGTACACTCTTTGCTTTAGATCACAAAATAACACTCAGAAGCATTTATGGCGTAAATAATACGTATTATTTCTCTCTAAAAATACGACAAAGGAACTCAGAAGCCATTTCTCTGCGTACATAAAACACAAACTAAAACTAGACTGTTGCCATTCGCAACTTACTAAATATATCAAAACAAAGATAATAATCAGGTAGAGTATCAATCCGACATTCTCCCACCTAAGTTAACTTTTATCTTAAAATTTAACTTACTAGTTATAGTCACAATTACAAAAACAAAATTATATAAACAGTTCACAAGTCCAGTTTATGAGGCATTTTAATGCTACGGCCACTTCTAGTTTTTCTTACATCCTCAGAAGATTCAACATTGCAGTCAACTGATTGACTGACTGTTGGTTGCTCACTTAATTTTGTACTTGGTAATTTTTCTCTAACTAGAACTGACTCTGCTGATGACACTTCTAAAGGATAGAGGCGTTGTATCGGTCGAAGCAACTCACCTCTTGCAGTTTTTAGTCTCACAAGTCTTGTAACACCATCTTTCCCTGGGATTACCTCGATTATTTTCCCAAGTGGCCAACTGATACGTTTCGTGTTGTCGCTTCCAATCAAGACAACGTCACCAACTACTACTTCGGCAGCTCTTTTACGTTCTGGTCTCTGAAGGAGAGCTCCCAAGTATTCCGATCGAAATCTATTTCTTAAGGCTTTTTGTAAATTTTGTCGATACTTAACACGTTGGTTAAGACTCTGGTGATCAATTCTATCACAGTCAGGAACACCACTCATTTTGATATCTTGCAGGAACATTGAAGGAGTCAATGGAACCAGTTCTGCGTCATTATCCGCGACATACGTTATCGGTCGTGAATTAATTATGGATTCGCAATCACATAGCACCGTCGTCATCTGTTCATAAGTTAAAGAAGATCGGCCCAGTACTCTTCTCAATAACCTTTTAAGAATACCGATCAGTCTCTCCCACCATCCACCCCACCAAGAGGCAGTCGGTGGGTTGAATTTCCACTTAATAGGATGAAAAGCAGTGTCACTCACAATAAGGTTCCAATCCAGTGCACCTAGCAAATTTGAAGCACCCACAAAATTGGAGCCATTGTCACAATAGATAGTGCTGCATCTTCCTCTACGGGCTATGAACCTGCGCAAAGCCATTAAGAAGGATTGCGTAGATAAAGAAGCCACTAATTCAATGTGTACTGCCCTATAGACAGCGCATGTGAATAGACAAACCCAAGATTTGTTATTATCTCTGAGAAACAGTGGTCCCGCCAGGTCAACACCACAGATCTGAAATACAGCAGCCTCTCGTATACGGTCCTCTGGAAGAGATGCAGTGAGAACATCAAGCTTCTTTGCAGAATGTCTCTTACAGACAATACATTTGGATAGGATAGATCTCACTGTCTTTCTACCATGCAGAATCCAGAATCGCTCTCTTAAAATGTTAAGCAGCATTTGAGTCCCAGCATGAGCATTTTTTACATGATAGTGTATCACTATACGCATTACAACTTCATGTTTGGATGGTAAAATTGCAGGCATCTTAAAATCTTCACTATCTGGTCGATATAAAAGTTTTGTTTTCAATCGGATGATATCTTTGAAGGCTCCCTGAGTTTTTAACTTTTCATCTTGTTCATTAACGAAGCTTTCTTTCTGTATTATTCTGATAACTCCATACTCAGCTACAGAAATTTCTTCGGAATCAAGGCTACCATATTTTCTAGTATTTCTCGGAATCCGACAATTATTAATGAATCGAAGTAGCCAGGCAATAATTCTTATAGTTTTGCTATAGCTCGAAAACTTATAGATGAAGGAATTGTCTATATTTTGAAGGTTCACCATAGATGATACTATTTCTTTCCTCTTTTCTTTCAACACTTCTTCTTCATTTATGGAAAGAGTATCTGACTTTAAAAACCATTGCAGGCCTAATACCGGGACAATTTTATTTTTTACACAAGAAACTTCTTCTGTTGAGGAATGGGAACAATTGTGCTCCCACCCTCTAAGGTCAAACTTCCTTTCTGACATAATATCTGTAGCTACTTGAATGAACTCATGCAATTCTGTCTCAGTTTTTACACTAGTTAAACAATTGTCCACATAAAAACTGTTTTTAAATTTCTGAACCATATCCACAGGATATTTTGAGTTCCCAAGTTGTGCTTCCTCCAAAATCGTTTCTAGATGATATTGAATCACAGAATTAAGTAAGAAGGGACTACTAGAAATTCCAAAGACGACACGACAGTGTCTTAAGTATTTCAGTTCATTGTTTTCATTATACCAAAGAAATCTTAAATAATCTTTGTCGTTTTCTTGTAGGCGAATTTGTAAAAATGCTTTACGGATGTCTGCCGTAACTCCAAACTTGTTCATCCGAAAACGTGTTAATATAGTAGGAATTAACTCAACAAGGTTTATTCCTTTCTCCAGGCAGTCATTCAAGCTTGGGGAACCTCTCATCTTCGCCGAAGCATCAAACACAGGTCTGATTCTGGTTGTGCTATTTTCTTTCACGACATGTCTGTGTGGTAAATAATGAGATGGCAATTGAATCTCATGCTTAGGAACTTCTTCAATTATTCCTTCTCTTGCCCATTCTTCAAATATTTGATTATAATCGTCATACAAATTTTCTTCTTTTAACTTTCGTGCAGTACCGTCCAGTCTCTTTAAAGCCAAGTTAAAATTATCAGGCAGTGGAGGGTGATCGGCAAGCCAGGGTAAATGTACCACGAAACGATTGTCTTTGTCGACCTGAACTGTGTTAATAAAATGCTCTCTGGCAGATTCCTGAAGGTCTTCTTTAGTTTTCTTCTCAGATGGATCGGTAATGCCGAGAGTGTCAAGAGTCCACAATTCTGTTATTGTTCTAGTAGTAGAAAGCATAGAGCTAGCTACTGAGATTTCATTTTCCTCTGAAGAAATCTGTGGTATACGTCCCATAATGGTCCACCCTAAACGTGTTTCCATTGCTGTTAAACCACAAGGTAAGGATTTGTAACCACCGGTAAGGATTTTTCCAGCTACATCGGCTCCTATTAAAATTTCAATAGGACCTTTATAATCATCGCTCACATGAATTCTATAGTCCGTAAGCTCTTTTAAATGAATCGCAGGCATTGTCGGTGGAACGCTTGCACAGATAACAGGTTGACTCAATACTTTGAAATGACAGTCATACGACCCATCGCAACTTGTCAAATATAAAGTAAACACATCATGCTTGCACACTCCTGTATTTTCTCCACCGAACAGAGAATGTTGAAGATATTCCCAGCCTTCCCTTTTATATTTCATTTCTTTAGCAGTATTTTTTAAAATGTAAGAGTGCTGTGAAGCAGAGTCTATGATGGCTCTTGCTTTCCGTTTTCTCCCATCACCTCTGATTAAAACCGTTAACGTTAGTAACATAACACTAGGGCTTTGGGACACATTCGCAAGTGCTTGATCCTCATTCGGAACATTATCTAATTCTGCAGTTTCTTTTCCGGTAGGTGAGAATGCCTGCTGCTTTATGCTATGACAGAGTAAAATATGATGTCTTTTTCCACAACCCAAACAAGTTACCTTTGAGTAACATTTACGAACTTGATGACCTGGTTTTAAGCACAGAAAACAGCACCCTGATTTCTCTACGAGATTCTCTCTATCTTTCATCGCCATTTTTCGTACCTTCAAACAGTCAGTGGAATTATGTAAATTGTGGCAAAATATGCACTGTCTCTGTTCCTTCGAAGAGGTTAAAAGATCAGCCGCACTAGCTATTTGACGAGGGTCCCCATATTTACGTTTATTATTTCCAGCCCTCTTCTCCTTGAACAATTTAAAATTATGCTTGGTTTCAACTCCAAAGTTTTGTGAGGCTAGAATTATACGTTCCTCTGCCTGTACTTCATCTTGAAGAAAATCAAGAATTGAATCGAGATCAGACTTTTTAGTAATTTTAGTTGTATTTTGATCTTCCTCATCGTGTGATCTACGACTTGTACATCTATATCGTTCCCACGCTAGAAGCGTTTCCTCAGGTACAGCAGACTCAACAAGTGGAAAAAGCATCGACGCATATTTATCCCTAGTTACTCCTAATATCTCAAGCGCACGGAGCTTTGTTTCTAATAAATCATAAAGATTTCTCAAAGATTTTCTCCGCATATTCTGCTTTTGGAGAACTAATGATAGAAGATCCCTAACATACACCTGTATAAGTAGTTCTTCTCTGCCAAAACGTAATTTCAATTGTTCTATAGCTTTCTCATAACTGTTTCCCCCGGGTGGAAAACTTTTAATTAGTTCTTCGGCAACACTTCCCTTCTCCATACATTGGGATAGGTATGAGAACTTATCATGCGGATCTAAATTATGGTCTTTATCTACTTTCTCAAATTGACCCCAAAATCTAACCCAGTTTCTTAAATCTCCATTAAATGTAGGTAACTGTATTTTAGGGTAACGTAATAATGTATTTTGCTGAGAAACACTACAATTCGAAATAACGTCTTCTCTTTCTGAAAGCGAAAGTTGTTTCAACTTAAACTGTAACAACCGCCAACGGTCTATATAACTTTCAGATTCATCGATCTCTTTCTCTATTACATCATCTTCAATGTTTTCAGAAAAAAGAAACTGCTTAACATTTTCTTCAGCATTCACCATTAGCGTAGCTTTTTCCTCAATAACTTTCAGAAAAAGTATTTTATCAGAAATTTCTAAGTTTGCTTCTTCAGCATCAAACTCATTACATGCTTTACTAAACAGTCTCCTCTGCTGAGTTCTATTTTTCTTTGCCGCTTCCATATTAATTCAGGAAGTAGGATAGACAAAACAAAAACTCACCCAAATAATCAGCAGTCGAATCCTGTCGCGGACGCCAGATGTTCCGTTTTGAATTTCGGAATCAGAAGTATTCAGATTATAGTTGGTGTACTCAATTGTTCCATAAAAACACCTTATAACACAAAACAGTTTATTTACAGCTCTAATATGTACACTCTTTGCTTTAGATCACAAAATAACACTCAGAAGCATTTATGGCGTAAATAATACGTATTATTTCTCTCTAAAAATACGACAAAGGAACTCAGAAGCCATTTCTCTGCGTACATAAAACACAAACTAAAACTAGACTGTTGCCATTCGCAACTTACTAAATATATCAAAACAAAGATAATAATCAGGTAGAGTATCAATCCGACACATCTAACTGCAAATTTGATTCAAGACAAGTTCTCTTTTTGAAAAGAAATATGACTTAAATATTTTCCATGTTTTGTTGGTGTCTTTGAAACCATAGATTTAATGAAATATGAATTCTTAGTGAAGAAATATAAGTGCACATTTTTATTTCATAATAGAAGGAATTGTGTTTATTTTTAGCCATATTTTTACAAATATAATTACAAAAGCTTTTTCCAGACAATTTCAAAATTTAAAAAAAGCGCCAAACAATAAACTGTTTACCTCTTAAGTTAATAATTTTTCAAAACCGAGCTCACAAAATCACTTAACTTATGCACAAAAGAGAAACACATATAATTTTTTTAATTAATTAATCCCAAATAAGTCGCAGGGGGAAATGGGAGAAACACAGTTCAGTGACTCCATCTGGTATTTATAGTTCATCTGACTATTAGATGGATATTCAAAATCCCACATATATACGTATGTTATGTTCTCCCTAAAAGTGTTATGGTGCTGTAGAAAATCATCAGTCCACGAGTTTTAAATTGAAGGTCACTAAAGATAATCCTTCCCGCATGACTCATTCTGCGTGGGCGAGTAATGAGTACTGTTGATATGAAAAGCAGCGCAAATAGACTGAGTCAAGCGATTTGATCAGTGTTAAATTTGACGTCAAGCATGTACCATCGTGTTTTCGCTTCTTGTGTGTCGTATTGTATTATTATTCTGTGTATCATTATGTCATATTCAATAAATGTGTTGCGCCACCGAAATAGCTTTCATCGTTTTTACGAACCCCAGACATTTTACAGTCACGATACATGTATTTTAAAAAATAAGTCAGCCTAAATACTTTGAACCTTCTTGTTTTATAATTTCAAAAAATTGCGAATATGTGCGTTAAACTAGAAGTAATTATCATAAGTTGAGAAACGCTGGTCTACAGGAACCTCGGAAGTGCTTAAATATGGGGGTGAAGAAAAATATTCTTTAAAACCCGATTTTGTAGAGAAATGCCGTACATAGGTATATAAAAATAAAATGTTAAAATACTACTTTTTGCAAAGGATTTTTAATTGAATATGTTACAATTATTATTGCTACCTGTTAAGCTAGAATTTTTATAACTGTAATGTAGTAATTATTGGATGGTAAAATTTTTTAAATTTTCATAAACTAAATTTTCGATTTACGGTATTTTAAAATAATATTCATAATTAAATATTCCATGTCAAGTCTCAAAAATGGTATTTTCAACCCGAGCCTCGCATGTTTTTTTAACTTGGCGATTTTACTGAAAAAATTAACATTTTTGTTTACTTGCAATACTTTTTTTTATTTAATATTAATTTTAAATTTGAAAATTGAGCAAGTATTATGATTTGATTGTTTTAAAATTGGACAATTGTTCATAATGGTTCACTTGGATCTAATTTTTCCGATTAAATTGGAATTTACTTTGTTATAACTTTTCTTTCTAATTATGTATCACTCACTTGACCTTGTGAGTGGCGTTTTTAGTTTCAAGGTTATTTACTTTGAACTTGAATTACAAAAAAAGTCGCAAAAAATATTTCTTAAAGGATTACTATTTATCTTTGATTTCTGAAAGTTTCAAAGTGGGATATGTATGGGTTCATAGTAATAAAATATTCCAAACACGTATAATTTGTACCCATAAACACCTGTATCGTTTGCCCTAACTGTCCGATCGATTCATATAGGGCTTATTTTGTAGCTTTCTGATGATAGATTATGTAACACTGTGAAAGGCCTGTTTGATTTAAAAGTCGCTCTGTTCGATCTTGAATTACAAAAATAGTGTATATTTAATTTCGAATATTTCTATTACTTTTTCAAGTAATAGAAATATTCGAAAATATAATCATGTAAATAATATCTATTAACACCTGTATCTTTTGACCTGATAGTCCAACCACATGAAATAATGGTTATTGAAGAGAAAAATATATAACTCCCTTTCTGATGGCCCTGTGCATAGGTGCACCCACAGGAGGGGGAGCTTTGGGGTTTGAAGCTGATAAAGGAAATACATTTAATAATTCATGGGAACATCCACCAAAAGGGGTTTGGGGCTTAAGTCCCCTAGACTTGAAAAAAAATCCGTTTTTAATTCATGGGAGTACCTGCTAGGGGTTACTGTCGGGGTTTAAGTCCCCAAGACCCGGAAAGAGCAAAGATGTCCTTATTTAATTCATAGGTGCACCTAAAGTAGGGCTATGGGGACTTTAGCCCCTCACCAGGAAAGAAAAGCAAATATATCCTTTTCATGGGCCCATCTAAGGGATTGGGGCTTAAACCTCCTATACCGGAAAAGCAAATATATCAGATTTTAATTCATGGGCGCACCTAAGAGGGTGTTAGTGGGTTTAAACCACCAAAACCCGAAAAAAGTAATATCCTCTGTGCGTTTTAGTGCAATGCACTTAATTCATGGTCACCATAGGAGGATTCTCCAAGAGTGCGCTCATTAACTAAGGTTGTAAAAAACTTGAACCCCATAGACCTGAAAAACTGACGACAGATGCATGGTATTTTTTATGCTGCATATCTTTTCGTAGGTCTACGTGTGGGTGGTGCCACCAATGAAACGAGGTTATGTATGCAATCATCATTATTGGGCGACAAATCACACTCTCTCGATTGAGTGGAATCGGCAAGTTTAGGACGATGATATAAGGAGTACAAAGTGCTTCCTTATGCTCACGTTGAAGGTGTAATTGTCGTCCAATGGGCGAGACAGCTGCCTCACATGGTAAAGACATCAAAGGGTACCTTAACTTGCCCGATTATCTTGTAATTGCCCGTCTCTTGTCACTCGGTGATGGGACCTAATGGGGTGAGTAGCGAAATATATCGCCAGTGCGCTTAAGCCTCTTACTCGACGCTCCTGATATACTCGGTCTCGACGTTACTGCTGCCTCGACTCACTCCGGCCCAAATGTCAGGTCGGTGACTGCTGTACCCACATCCATGAGCTTGTGCTGCATGGCAATATCGAGTGCATGAAAAGTCGATCTTTCCTGTTACAAGGCCGCAGAAGTCGATTTTGCAGTCACCCTCGCTGATTTTACACGGGCACGCTGCTCACGCTTTCGCTCATTCGGGGTTATATTTAGTCTTTCGAATTCCAGAGGCCTCGGCTTGCTTACTAATTGCAGCTCGTCGGTGACAATAGTATTTTGCATCGTGGTCTTTGGGCATTTTCAAAATTGTTTAGTCGATGATCAGTCTTCGGACCCCTACCTTAGTCAAGATTTCTTTACTCTCAGGCACAATATGCTTCAAATAGCGCGATTCTCTAGCTACGTTCTGAGGTGCCGACATCAACGCTATGATACGTGGTTCAAGCGTGGTGACATCTAAAGTGACGCGTGGCAACTCAATAACGATCCAAATGTGGGGCATTTTCGCGACGTTGCCAATTTGCTCAGTCTCAACAGGCAACAATTGTTTATATCTCATTTGATGTGTTGCTCCCTCCTCTATCCGATAGTATATGCATTATCTCTGCATTTTTCATTTGTGACCAGTAACGACGAGCTGGGATTGCATTTTTTCGGTGGGGTTCTGTGTGATTTTAGGGATTCCCCTTTGATTTTCGCATGTTTGTTTAACATTTGTACTTTCTACGGAAGGTGGCCGAATACTTTTGTGTGTCTGATATCATGAGTTATGTTATATTTTAAATATGTTTAGCCGAGCTTTTAATAATTATTGGATTTCTGTTGTCATATTGAAATAGAAGGATAGAGTTTTTATGGGTAAAATTTATGAAAATCATAAGAAACATGGGATGGACGAATACTTTTGTGACTGTATAATGCGTGTCAATGCACTCAACTCTTGAAACTTGAATATTTTTATAAGCGATTACATTTGTATACAATATGTGAGTGATATGTAAATGTGAGATCATGCGAGAAGAGTATGGTATCTTTGTTCGAATAAAAGGAGTTCATAAATTATAATTGAATTTAATCTTTACTTTCGCATTACGTAACAAAAATATTTAGATAAAAATAAGTACAAAATGTATTTAAAATTATGAAAAATAGGACAATATTTTGAGTTTAACTCTTTTCATTTGAATAAATATAAAACTTTCATTTGAAAAAAATGAAAGTCTTAGATTTTATCATCAACAAGTGATTTAGAAGTCCTGTCAACTCAATAAAATTTAAAATTATTCAAATTCAAAATCTCAAAGGTTTTAAGGAATATATTTTTTAAATGTTTACAAATTATCTTGTTATTCTCAAGATTAATTGTAAAAGGTAAGAAACTTCTGGCCAATAAACACATATGCTTAGAGATTCTATAAGAACTTTAAAATTAAGACTATTTTTTGTACAGAAAAATATTTTCAAAATTCAGAAATCAAGTTTGGGTCGATCCCCTGTAGCTTTCCTTTTGACTACTGCACGGCTCAGAACTACAATAACGAATTATTTTGAAAGTCTGAAATCTTTCAATAAACAAATATATTTTCCAGTGCTTCAAAACATTGCCAGCAAGGATCCACATATTACTAATATTCGTCACATTACTGGGATTCGAACCCAGAGTGTGTTGAAGTGGGAGGCAATGACTATACAGCAGAATTTTAACTGTCTAAGGAATTACTCTTACACTTGTAGGTATTAAGTTTGCATGCCTTGCAAATCCAAATATATATTTAAAGGTATTTAACAAATCAGAACAATTTTCCACACCAAGAAAATTTTCATTTTGGTGGTACAGGCTGAAAAAAATGAATGAAAGAAATACAAACATCGCATCCCATAGAAAAAGATAGGTAGGTAGGTATTTTAATTAATGTCGCACTGGAGCAACACAGCGGGCTATTCATAGAAAAAGGAAGATTTTTAAACAAAAAATATTCTTTAAGACATTTTGCTAGGTAGCATTTTAAAACAAGCTAACTCAATGGAATTTGCATTTTAATGAATCAAGTGAACAATATATTACAGAACAATTCATATGTAGGTGAAATATGTGATTGAACAAGAATCTTCATCTGCCCACCAAAAAGTAAATTTTGTTGAGTAGCATTTAAGAACAAGCTAACTCAACGTAATTCACCATTTAGCGTAGCAAATATACAATACAAAACGGGATATAAAAGAAATAATATATGGATACAATACGCAATTGAACAAAATCCCCATCTGCCCATGAAAAGATAAATTTAGTTGAGTAGCAATTAAAAAACAAGCTAACTCAACGGAATTAAACAATTAACGAGGCAGATGTATGAGAACATGTATCGGAAAGAAAATAAATCTTCAATTTCAAGTGAAAATATTATTGCAATTTCAAAAATGAAATTATTTTAAATATAGAATACTTATTGCGCATGCGTATTGTATTTTTGGCTCCTCATAAAATCCTCTCCAGTAAATGGAGTTCTTCCGCCATTGAACAGTTTGTCATTGCGTCAAGATAAGCATAATGTAGGTTTCGTTTTCAGATAACAATAGACTGAAGTTGGTAGTTTCCCCGTTTGATACGAGTTCTTAAGTTTTACGATAAGCACAGGGCTGATTAAAAGACGGCTTTTCTACCATTTTTCAACCTTAGGGGTATTTTTTAAGCAAAATGGTCTCAAAAGCTACTAATTTAAAAATTTTCGAAAATTTTGGCGACATTTTTTGAAAAAGGTCCACCAAAGGTCAACGAAAATTTAGTATTTTTTTAAACTAATAGCGGAAGGCAAAAAATATTTTCGAATTTTTCTAGAGAAAATTTTCCAAGGGACAATTTCGAAGTTTTGGCGCCAAGCCGTGGCAACCATGAAAGGAAAATATCGGAATCTGTGGTTGCTAGATTGTCGCGAAAATCGTATTAAAATATTTGGTTATTTAATCCTTGGCGAGATTTTCAACGTCTGTTTCATACTTAATCAGCACATTTTGTGTTTTTGCCGATTCATTTTACACTGGAGCAACTAAAATTGCTACTAAAATTGGTTTGAGATTCTTTTGCTACTACCTTTAAGAATTCTTGCTTCTTTTTCCATAGAAGTGAAATATAAGTTGAGACTGAGCATTGTTAGTGAGAAGAGCTTCAAAAAATGTGACCACCATGTCGACTAGCAGAGACGTAACTAGGCTAGTTTACACCCGGGGCAAGAACTCGCCTTGGCGCCCCCCCCCCCATTGACCAACCAAACCAAAACCCTCCCCGATAACACCTGATATCGCCACCACACATTAATTCCACTAGTCTAAATTTTTTATGAAACTTAGATGGTAAATGCTTGATTTCAAAGGTAAATAGATTAATTTGCAGCAATTTCATTTTTAGTACAAGATAAAATATCTAATTAATTCTAAGATATTTCATTGACAAATGATCTAAGAGTAGCATGTTTGGTATATTCTTTCATACTTATAATCGCTGCAAATGAAATGAAAAGGCTTTATCAAATGATATCGGGATATGTTTGGGCTGCATCAAAATCAACAGACTGTCGCTTTAAAATAGGATATTTAATTATGATAAATACAGAGGGTGTTCGGACATTTTTTGAATGATTTTGATGAGCTGTAAAAAAATTGTATGCTACGAAATAATTTTATTTTCGCTGGAGTTAAATAGTTAAAGTATAACTTATCGTCTGCTAACTCAGAGTTTTGTTTACTTTCAAAATGGCGCTTTTAAATAAGCAATGGATGGAAGGCTATGTTTCCTCTCTTTCCGAAGAGAATTATGCTTATTCAATTATTCAAAAACGCTGTAAAAGTCATATTTTTTCTATATCTAAAGGTACGATAAGTAATATTATTAATGAGAAAGGAATAAACGCGTAAAAGTGGAAAAATACTTCCAAATACGTATCCAAAAAAGAAAAAAATTTCTGAGAATATTTGTAAGGTAAGATCTTTAATTTTATAAGAGAATCCGCCAAGTCAAAGGACTATTACAAAGTCATTAAAAGTTCAGTTTCAACTGTAAATAAAATAATTAACAGTGATTTTAATCTTAAAAAGGCCAAAAAATACAATGTTCATCGTCTATCTCCGCGACATATTGCAGAAAGCAGAACTCGCTGCAGAATTCTGTATGAGAAGCATTTAGCTGGAGAAAAATGTTGTGACAATAGACGAGGCGTGGGTGTACTTAAAAGATTGCAATAAAAAAGAACAATTTATTATCATAACAGAGGAGAAAAATCTTTAAACGTGGTCCAACTTTGTAACTTTAATGTGACAACTTTTTCTAAGAGATTTATGATTGTTGCCGGTTTTGCACATATAATGGAAAATTAGAAGTAAAAAGGAGGGAGGAAATGTAAAAAGCAACTCCCATCAAGACCCTATTTTATCCCCAATATTCAAAAAAGAAATACTATATCTTTACCCAAAGTGCCAACAATCAGTAGAACTGCATTAGGATAAAGCAAGCAGCCACACATCTAAATCCACTATTAAATTCGTAGAAAAAATGGAACAAGAAACTGGTATCAAGTCAATAAATGCCCTTTACTGATATTCCTGCTAAATCTCCAGATGTCTCACCCATGGACTTTTAAAAAGAGAATTATCGAAACGTCGACCGAAAACCATTCAATTTAGGAAAACTGGAACAAGAATTAATAATAACAGATTTTACTCAAGTTATTATCTTGACTTTTATACTTAGACATTTTTCAAATCTCTTAATCTATTGACAAAATGTGAAAAAGATTAATTTAAACACAGAAAGCTTGAACTAAAACTTAACTTTACGGGCTTTTGCGTTTGCAAACATTTTTACAATGTCCTCAAAAGATAGCTTTGAAGCTAACTTGTGCTTTATTGATATGATGCTCAGGTTGGTTAGTCGTTGTTGTCCTGTTTCGTTTCTGAGGTAATTTTTTATGATCTTTAGTTTGATAGCTTCTTTCATTAGAGGCGACTGAGACTGGTATTGTGAGGAAAATTCTCAACGGCTGTCGTTATGTTGGTGGACACGTCTTCAAGTCCGTTCTTGTATATTAACGTCAGAAGACCTGATGGTGTAGCCGTTTTCATATTAGGGCTTAAATCCAAGGCATGATACTTAAAACTCTCCACTTCTATCGCCAGGTAGTCCTTGTCTAAGTCTTCTTTATATGTGGTAGCTAACTCAAGTGCCTGGTTCTTCAATTCTTCTCCATTCATTGTTTCCAATCGAGCTCCATTGAGGAAACCAAATAAACTATTCATGTTTTGAATGACTTGAAACCTTTGCCTCAGTGCATTCAGAATCCTATCTATTATTTGTATAGTAAATAATCTGAACTTTATCTTCTGAGAATTCATAGCTTTCAACTTCGCCCTTCTCATCAAACATCCGCTTCTTCCTCCTCCGTACTTCTTTAAAAAGAGGATCTAGGTTAAGCTTTCCTGCTATTTCTTCACACATTCTTCATTTAGCTCCTTTTATAGTTTTTGTAGTCTACTAATAAGTTTTCCTCTTCATTTTTTATCATACGTAAATATCTATAGTAAAAAAATACTCCGCCAATTTAGCGCCCGGGGCCCCCGTCTAGTTAAGTCTCTGACATCAGCACAAACATTGCTTAATCACTTTTGGAGACGCTGGAGAAAGCATTATCTCCTTCTCTTTAAGATCTGCAAATGTGTGTCCTCCAACAAACGTAACAACTCATTTTAAGGTTAATGATATTGTGTTGATTCTTGATGATCGTTACCCACGAAACTTGTGGTCTACGGGTAAAATCATAGAAGTATTTCCTTGGAGAGACGGAAAAATCCGTTCCTGTCTAATTAAAACTCAATCTGGGAATATTAAAAGACCTGTACAATTATTATGTAATCTTGAAATTAATGATGAAAATTAACCGTTTATATTTTATATTCGCTAATTTAGTTTAATTTCTCACTAATCCTAAAAATTAGTATTTGTAGAATATTGTAATTTGAATAGTTTGGTTATTCATAATTGAAATTATATTACTTGATAAAATTTACGTGTATAGTTCAACATCTTGATTTAGTGCATTTCTGTGTTATTGAATTGGAAAAAATATGTTGTTAAAATTGCCTAATCTTGAACTGAAAAAAGAAGCATTAAATTTATTAACTTGAAATTATATTTATGTACATATTGAATTTATTTGTTTGTGATTTGTATCTGATTAATATTTGGAGTATTATATTGTTCAAGAGGTAATTTATGTGAACTCTGAAAAAGTTCAGGTGGGGAGTGTGAAATACCCCAGACGGCACTAAGCGCGCCAAATTGTAAGAAGTTGGCAGCCAAACGCCAGTAGAAGGTCAGAGCATATGTAATAGCTCTAATCTCTGAACTTGTTAACGTTAAAATAAAATTTAGTTATCGTAAATAGAACTGACTGATCATTCTACCACTTAACACACCAATGCAATACAGAATATTCCTCGTGTATATAGCTCAATTTCTGAGGTATTCCGGATCGCGGTTCCTTCCTATATTTCCAGTTTCTGCCTAATTATATCTTTCAATGATTTTTTTACCGTAGATTTAGATTTGTTTGCGATTTCTCCAATATTTTCATCATTGATAAACCGTCATTTCTTAACTTTATCACCAACACGCGAAAGCTTTCGGAATCCATTTTAGACAATTCACTAGTATAAAAATAGTTTGAAATGATTACTTACTATTATACTCAAGTTCTTTTTCATTCGATAGTTATGATTATTGAATGCGGGACAGCTAGACTGCTTTCAAATATTCAATGTACAAACACTCCATTCTTATTTATATAGATTTCTAAACACGGCTTACAAGGTAGTATTTGGTTTTTTTTTATTAACATTGCACTCGAGAAACACAATGAGCTATTGGCGACCACGGCTTACAAAGACAAGCTGCGAAAAGAAAAAAAATGAACATAGACTGAAAGAAATAAGAACACAGAAAATTAAACACAACCACACAAGATCGAAAAAAGTATTGATCAATTCGGGTATCTTGCTTCCTACTAGAGATTATTCTCAGAAGCTCGGATAGCAGGATAATGGAGGTGGGTCCTGTCCATTTCCGTTGGCGTGGAAGTTTGGAGAGTGGGGTGCCAGCTCAGGTGTTGCCTCGTCATCTGACCGTGGTTCAAAATTACGTGGTGTTGTCCTCGGACCTTTCCCTTTGGGATTGATCCCGGACCGTCACCAATAGCCCGTGTTGCTCCAGTGTGACGTTAATTGAAATACCCCCCCTGTCCATTTCCTCCCCGCGACTGCGAAGCTTACATAGTCAGGAACAATGTTAAAAAATGCAGGTGTTTTATAAGACAATCGTCAAGTTAGTAGCCGGAGTTCAGCCACAGCTTTTACTCAAGTAAGGCAGTGGCTGAAATCCAAATTTCTTGTATATCAGATACATGATTTTGAAGAGTTTCTCTTATGTAAGAAAATTTAATATGGGCCCATAGATGCTTAAATAAATGCCAATGCTGTGAGGAGCTAAAGAATCAAACAGCTGATATTGGGCCCGTTTTCACTACGAGATTAGTTGAAAACGAGTCCAATATCAAATTACTGCAGTACTTTAAAATAAATAAAAGGAAAAACTGAATTTCCATACAATTTTTGCAAATTGGTGAAGAATTGAAAATCGTAACATCTCTTAAGGTAAATTCCTTTAATTTGCTATCTATTCTTTATAAAAGTGGTTAAGAATAAAAGATCGAAACCAATTCATATTCTCAAAATAATAATCAATTTTAGTATAGGGAACCGGAGGTAACAAAACCTCTCGGATACGCCGAATTTTCTCTCCTCAGGGTAGGTTGACTTTTTTTACTGTGCAAGGGCAGGTTCTGATCGAGCAATGTTTTTCCGTTAAGAAAATGGTAGGTAGCTGAATTAACGTCGCACTGGAGGAATACAACTAGCTATTGGCGACTGTACAGGATCAATTCCGAAGGTAAAGGTTCGAGGTCAACGCCTCGTAATTTTGAATCACGGTCAGATGACGAAGTCAACACCTGAGCTGGCACCCTATTCTCCAAACCACGACAGATTTAACGTGAACCAGTACCCCTCCCCACGTACAAGACGTTATTAGGTTAAATTGAATTTCGAACTAGCGACTCTACTAACTGGGCTATACTGGCCCCCACAAGGAAAGTTTTACTGACACAAAATAAATATATCCAGAGCAGTTACAGGAATCAAACCAACACAATCAAAAGCTCGCAGGCTACTAGCGCAGTGGGCAAACCTACTAAGCTAAGGCGGTTCCTGCTTTTCTACAGGTAGCGTAACAAAATCCTCTGATCACAATTCATAGACCGGTTTCATTTGCTAAATTATTGTGCTCGGTTTCTGATGTTTGTACATTTAAAAAATATTTAATTTTCGCTGCTTAAATTCCCAAATTTTGTCACTCTTGGCTGCAACCACTCAACCAATAATTAAGAAACACGGCTCTGCTTGTACAGTTGCGGAAAAACGAATTACCCCTTCCATTCGTGTATCGCGCGTTCATAGTTGAGCAAAAACAAAAATACCATTTAATACGGAATATAGCGTTTTCAATAAATTTATATGCATAAAATATGTAAGGGTTGTCCGTCTTCCATCGAATTGCATGTAAATTTCATAGTTTCTAATGTTAGCCTCCCGTTTTGAGGCAGAATTTCGAATCTATATCAAAATTAAACCTCGAATACAAATTTCAAGTCATTTGGCTCAGCTGTTCCTCGATTGTGAATATGAAAAATTTAGAGGGGCGAAAATGTTAAATGAGCTTCCACTTTTATTCAAATCTTCGGAAAAACACTTATTTCTGTTACGATGAATATTTATTATATTACTATTACAGAACCCCATAAATATATGTACTGCTTTTATAAGTTAATGTTTAATATGCAGTGTTAAATACGAATTAATATTAGAAAAAGTATGAATTCATATGCCGAAAAAACCTAAACACCCCGAAGCCAGTGAGTGTTCTATCGGAATGAAACTTGACATGAGGATGTACTATATGAAGAGATAGAAATTCATCAAATTTAGAGGACTTTTAATTATTGTAGAATTACATCAGAAAGTCATAAGTTAGAACGTTATAAAGCTCCATAGGCACATACCGATATACGGCGCGGCATGGAGTTCCTGTAGCAAATTATGCCAAGCATTCTGCAACTGCTGTTACATATATATCCCTTATATTCCGGAGAGGTGGTCCAAATGACGGTCGAGCATATCCCAGACATGCACAATGGGACACAGATCTAGACTGTCCAAGGAAGGGTTTCAACACCACGGTGGAACTCTAAGGAGAGGCCATCACTGCATCGTGGGTTTAAACAGTCGCTTGAACACATGTCATGAAAGACAGAACAGGTTATAGGATCTGCTGAACGCATCGCTGTGCTGTCAAATTACCTTGAATCATTAAAAGAGGGGACCAATTGGTTGTAAGTGATGGCTTTCCACCCATACGGGCCCTGTAACCCAGTTGGAAGAGCAACGGATTAGCAATCGGAGGGTTGTGAGTTCAAAACTAGGTTCAGCCAGACCATCGTGGACTCAAATATCCTCACGATGACGTGAAAGTTTGGAGTGCTAGCTCAGGTGTTGTCTTAGATCTTTCCCTTCGTGATTGATCCCGGACCGTAGCCAATAGCCCGTTGTATTTCTCCAGTGCGACGTTTATTAACAACCTACATCCACACCAATACACTAGGAATTAGGTGTGCCGCTACAGTAAGCGCGAATGGTTACCGTACATCGTGGACTGCGTCTGGTGTGGAGCCGCGCCCAATTCATGGACAGGCACGCAATATGGTAGCGTATCACGTTTAGTGCCGAATCCAGCTTCTGCCACTGCATTCGAGTGTGGAGCAGACCCTGTCAGCGCTGGGACTTACACAACCTAGGAAAACTTTTTTTGGGATGTGTTTTTCTTTTTTAAAATCATCGCAGGTATCCAAGAATTACATCACTCAAATCTTGGACCCGATATGTAATTAAAAATAACCTAGTTTCCGAATGCGGCGATCAAATTAAGATTAATTTTATTTTCTTTGAATAAATTACACGCTTTCGAGCAAAACCCTTTAAATCTACACAAAAATCAATTAGGTTTGAATATCCTTTAGTTCTTTAACTAAGGACTCTTGACAATGCATGCCTTTTTGACGTGTTAAAAATACGGATTCAATTCAGAACAATCATTTAAGCGATGTGTGATAAACAGAAAAAAAGAAAGCCGAAAAGCATCAAAATGCCCATCCACACCTTCGAAAACTTAAGAAACCGATTCCGACTTGAACACACACTCCCATATTTACTTCTTTTATCATTCTAAAACTTGGTGTTCTGTAAATCACCTAAGCGATAAAAACACCAAATTGCAAACACTGTCCACTGCGACTACGATGTCCACCGGATGTGCTCTGCTCAGTAACTGCATTCGACTGTCTAGTGCGCTTTTTATCCTCGTTTTCCTAGAATGAAACCTGTTCATATTTTCACTTTTCTAAGTTACAATAAAATAGTCGGCGGAGACCTTTGTGGCAGAAGTGATACTCGAGCTGTAGCAAGGAATTTTCAAATCTACACAGCCACTACTCAAGTTTTTCGTCAATCCAATTAGCCGTGCTTATGGTGTGGGTAGCCATCACTTGAGTCGATCCGAGATTCGTGGTATAAGGTAGTTTGATACCACAGCGATACGTTCAACAGATCCAACTTACTGTTTTGCCTTTCATGACATGTCCAAGGGGTTATTTACCACTCCGATCAAGCCCGGCTCGCATCTTTTAGGATCCCAGACGAACAAACCAATGTATGATAGATCGTAATGGCCTGGCGACGAATACACTCGTCATCCCCAAAAGTATCCCATATGAATATATGGTTTAATTTTGTGTTCCCTACCTTCCCGTAAAATTTGTACAGAAAGTTTTGAAACATCCTGATTTCTTTAGCAGTATAAATATTGTTTATTTAACCATTTAAAAAAAGGACGCCAGACGTCCTACCGTCTGCGAGTTAAAACAATCTCAATCCAAGGAATAATTTTTGGCATTTTTCCAGGGCACGAGTTAAAATCAATTACCTTTAAGGTATTTCCAAGGATCCCGTGGTAACCCTAGGATTTTAGTTTAACCTACAGGTGGCATAAAGGTAGAATCGTTAGAGTTGGGTCTAAATTGTCAGTGGCGGAATCCAGTAATTTTTTTAAAGTTTATTTCATAAGTAGGTAGGAAGTTAATAAACGACTTATTTCATTAGCCAATTACATGAATGGTGGATCAAGAAAAGAACCCACGAGCCAAGTGAATTTCGAAAAATCAACCTACGTCTATGGCATTGCCATGATTAAATAAAGTTAGAAATTTCCCAAAGTAGGCGCTGAACCCAGGGAAAATTGGGGAGCAAGAGTGGGCTACAAGATAAAGAAATTGTAACCAAAAATGTTTAAAGCAAATACTTATCCACTTGACCCATACCACTCACTCTACATTCATTTTTTAAAACTAAACAGAGGAACAAACTGGAAATGGATGTTGCTAACAAAATCTGAGCCTAATAGACAAATTGGTAGCACACCAGGCTCATTCTTCTCACAAGTGATTACTTTTAATTTTACTGATTTGATCAATTTATTTTTTACTTATAAATAACTGGTTTCAATTTAAGTTTTGTTTCAAACTAGCTTTTCGAAATTCTAAAATCAGAGCTACATCAATTTGGCGAAATTCAAAATATTTAGTTTTCCAGAGAGGGGGTACCAAAAAATATTGTCCTTGAAAAAGGGCTTTGAGCCAAAAAGGTTTGGGAAATCGAGTTAGAGCAGTCTCCTCAAAATAAAAGGCTAGAGGGAAAACAAAGGTGAAAATGACATGGTCTTCAATATTAAAGAAATTTAGGGAAATGGGAGAAAAAGAAATTTAAAAACTTGTCCTGCAGAGCAACTAATTACTTTTACCATGTCAATCAGAATCCCCATATATGGAGCATATCCTTAACAAGTGATGCCTAGTGATTAAGAAAATAATTCTGGAAGGATCAATCTTATCTCAATCAAAAGGTCAATACTAAATGAATGATTTTGAGTTTTCAGACATATCCATGCACATTTTACCCGTGTGATAAACCAAGCTTAAATTGTCTCATTAAATTAACTTCAAGGTGTCTTTGTTTAACTTTTTAAATATTTTGGGAAGTGTCGAAGTGGACCCTTCCTCAGAGAACATGCTTGGTCCCTCATGCCTAAGCGAATAAACAAGATTAGTCTTGTTAATTCCTTCCTATTCAATCACCTCTAGTGCATAGCTGGTTTCTTCACTTGTTTTGGCAAACTCTACATCTCGATCTGATCATTTTTGTTCGACTAGACATTTTGGATTGAAATTTTATTGTCATAAGCTGGGATGTTGATTTTATTAACTGCCAAAATGATATTAAATTATCTGAATCTATTCCTGAGAATTTAACTATGAAGTAGCAGATTTGTAATAATGGTGAACACTGTATAAAGTTATATTTTATGTAGATTATTTAAAACTTGCAACCTATTGGCTAGCTGAGAAAAACTTGTACACTTTTACTTGTACTTAGAATAGAAAGATTGAGTGGTTTCAATTACATACTTTAGTTTAGATATCATAGGCTAAAACTATCTGCTACATATGAAACAAAAGAGACACAATCAATAACTTTATTAAACTTCCTTTAAGCTCAGTAAAATTCATGCCAAGCCATTTCGGTCCATTGGATTGAAGCCACCAGATAATCTATTTTCTTCCAACTTAGTATGTTACAGTACAATTAACAAAAACATCACATTACAACTGGTTCTGTGATAATGATTTCCCCTTAAGAGGGTGCAGTATCCTGGTCCTCCATGCATATAAACAAAATATCGTTGCTCACGTTAAATCTGTCACGACTTCAAGTTGATGCAGCGTGAAAGTTTGAAGAGTGAGATGAACACTTAGGTGTCTCATCTGACTGGTTCAAAATTATGAGGTGTCCTTGGAGATTTATTTCCCTTTGGGATCGATCCTGGACTGTCGCCATTAGTCCATTTTGCTGCTCCAGTGTGATGTAAATTCAGCTACCTACTTACCATACATATAACATCAGATTAAGAATATTAATATTTGATACTGCCAAATCTTATTTTTTGTGGTTTAGTACAAAAGATCGAAGTGCTAAGGAAATTGAATCACCTGGAAAACATCTACAATTGTTCAACAATGCTCAAATATATGTCATTAAGAACTTTTTAATTTTTAGAAAGCATTTAAAAGCACTGAAGAGGATACGGATTGTGCAGTGCCAAAATGAATACCCATCAAGTATCATTTACCTCTTTCATAACTTACATGTTTATAATCACTGCAAACAAAAGCAATCAATAAATAAATTCCATTTAGATTGTATTTTGCAATATTTATTCTCTGCATTGAGTAACTTTAATCCTTTCTGCTCCATTAGACATCAAATTCTGTAATTTTTTCAGAAAATAGATCACTGATATTGAGTTAATTCCAATTGGTAAACATTTTTGCAAATAAATTGGTTGGGTTTTTATGGCAAGAGGGCCCAACATTTGGCCAGATTGCTCAATATTTATTTCAGTATGCTTATCCTGCAAAGGTAATCTAATCAATAGATTTTTCTTAGTGGTAAAACTTTGTGATCGCAAAAAAGCCTTTAAAATGGATTTTTATCACTTTTTAGACATATGAAACAGTTTGAGAAAACATAACCCAATGGTTAACTTGAGCATATTAAGAACAGAGCTACATTTTTATTAGAATATTTAAGTTGAGTTGAAAATCTCTTAAAAGCCAACTTTGCATAATTTGAAGTAACAAGTAAAATTAGAATTCACAAACAATGAGAATTTTAATGAAATAAAAAGTAAATTTACATCACAAAATAGTAGAGCTAAAGCGCAAACATAAACATCTGCAGGCACTGCTAATGACCATACCTGAAAAAGAAAAAAAAAATAGATTTTACAATTTTGATCCAATTTATATTAAAATTTTAAAAATAGTACGCTTGTTGCTGGATTATAATTTCAGATATTTATTTCTGCTTAATTTGAAGGTGAAAACATACAGAGTAACACTGAGAAATATATAATTCAAGAATAAGTTCTTTTGATTGATCAGTTTTCCCATACTGAAAAATATTGCTTACCAAAAGAGTTTTGCATACAAGCAGTTTGTGAACACTACTAAAATTCTCCAAACTTCAATAAGATTTCACATAAAAATCATGACATAGAAATGGTAATTATATGTCAAATTATTTTCATCATAACTAGATGACAATGGTAATTTATATGAATTTAAGGAATTGCTTAGTAGCTTTTGGATATAACATTTTAGCTTTTAAGAAAAGGATTTACATTTCATGCAGCTAGTTCTTCAGAAGCCTATGGGTTTAATATAAAAAGAATATTAATAATTAGATCTCTAAAGAATTACATGATGTAATTGAATTACAATCCAACACTTAATAGACGAATTTAACAATTCCCATTGATTATACAATTATTTTATAACACATTCAAAGCTTAAAAAAATAAATATCATTATGCAAATATTCACAATGTACTTATTTTGAATAATGAATCGAGGATTTTTCATTCAAGAATGGCAGAGTAGTTACTTTTATTTCAAATGCTACTTACTTTTGAAATTCCCATTCACGGTTATCTAGAGGACACACTTGTCTGGTTTTCAACCACCGGGATATGCAATGAAAATGAAAAGCATGCTAATGGAAGAGACAAAGATACACATTTAGACTAATCGAGTACAAATCTGGAGATTTTAAATAAATTCAAAAACAGGATGTGGAATAATCAAATTAAACTCATGTATTTATTTTTAGACTGAAATGGTTAAAATTACTGTCTTACACCATAATAAATTTCTGGAAAACAAATTCTGACTTTGCTGAACAACATGCATGTTTGGTTTAAAAATTAAGACTTTCTTGCAAAAATAGATGAGTACAAGTTTTTACTTTGGACATCTTCAATCATACATTACACCACAGAGGTGTACACCTTTGTGGGTACTGCAGTTCAGACTGTGGGAAAAAACAAGGCCCTTAGTATTAGTTTCAAGAAAAGGGAAGGTGTTGGGTTTTATGGGGAAAGGTTCACAAAGATGGACAAACTACTCCAAACACAAGATAATCCAAAGCAATAAAAAAAATCATTCATTGAAATAGCTTTCCACTTCAAATTCATAATCCATTTTGTTAACATACTCAATTATCAGATGGGCAAATTAACTTTTACCTTTCAAATTTCAATTCCATAAATACAGAAGTTATGTTAGCAGTGTAAACAATTAATAGAGATCAATGCATAAAATTTCACCCCCCAATTCAATTTAAATAAAAATATTAAAATTCCCAATTCTAAAGATCTATATGCAAAATTGGAATGCTTTTGATACTGCAGAAAACTTTCATTCTAACTTATTTTTTCTTGAACATATAACTTATTTTATATAGTTCTTAACTTATTTGAATAAAATAGCACATTCAACTTGCTCATAGTTATTTCATACTAGCAGTACCTGCACGGTGTTGCCCATTGACATCATTGTTTGTCCTCACTGATTCTGAAAACAATAATTTTAAGAACGAGTCCCACCACCCGACATGACACGGGCATGTTGCCTTATTCCTTCTACCTCACTGATTCTTGTTTAGAGAGAGTTTCATGATACACTATGTTAAATGTTCTTCCATTTGGAGCTAGGATGTAAAGATTCTCAGCTTTTCCAACTCTTGAACAATCCACATACAGTTGACCATGGGAGAAACAGTTTAATGAGATCGAGTCCTACAACTTTCAGCGATTGTCCTTGTGCCTTGTTGATGCTCATGGCGAAACTTAAACGAACAGGGAACTGAAGTTGTTTAAATTGGAATGGGAGATCCAAAGGGATGATTGGGATCCTAGGAATGAATACGTCTTCGCCTGTGGCATGTCCAGTCATGATGGTGGCTACAATATTCGGCATCAGTTTCTTAATAGTTTTGTCCATTGCAGAGTGAGGTAGATTTCTGAGAAGCATAATCGGTGCCCCAATTTCTAGCTGTAATATGTGCAAGGGTACTCCAAATGGCTCCAATGTGTTCAAAAACTGTTGTGTAGTTCAGCCTCATCTGTGTCACATGTAGCATCGATAAATTTGTATTATAAAAATACAGAAATTATACAAATACAAAAGTTATGAAAAAAACCACTGAAATAAAAATGTGATTCAATCTTTAAATATAACGCTATACTTTTTAAAGTCTTGTTACCTCACTGATTACGACAAACAACCTAAATGAATCACAATGTCAGCGAAATCAAAACCAGATTAAACAGTAATAAACACTGTTACTTCATTTCATGTAATTTATTTATTGAGTTGCAGAAAATTTCTTGATGGTAGGAACTTGGCACTTGGAGTCGAACATATAAGGAGCAGCTTCAGTTGTTTGCTTTTCATTGGTGGTACAAAAAAGGACAAAACAGTGACAATATAGAGAAACCAGTTTCAGAATTGAAAAAGCTGAATAAAATCAATTAAATTTTAAAAATAATTGTGTTGAATTCAAAAAATAAAAGGATAAAGTAAAAGCAAACAAAACAAATTGGAAGGATTAGAGTATATTTACTATTTTAAAAATATAGAGGCGAAAAATAAAAATTATCCATCGGCCGGATTTGAACTCAGGAGGCCTCCCTCCAAAGTACTAACCGCGACTTCAGTGCGTCGATTTACCCACTACGCCATCATTTCAATTGAGGAGGGGTGTTTTTAGTGAAGGAGATAGCATGCGCAATAAGTATCTATCAGATCGGTCTGAGCAGATACGTCATAGTGGAGGAGGGGCTACACGCGCAGCCCCTCCATTTTTTAATTAAATTCCATTTCCATTTTTTAATTAAAATATTAATTAAAAAATTTTCTAGATTAAATTTTTAAATTCGGGCTTCGAGGGACATTCAGTCACCTTTAGGACTACCTGTGTGCCGAATTTCATGGCTGTAAGTGCTAGATTTGTCTGGAGACTGCAGACACTTCCTTTTATAATAGATAAACTTTTGCAAAAAGAAAAATGAAATTTAAAATTTTGATTTAAATCAATGATTTTTTAAAAATAAAAATCACTTGATTTAAATCGGCTTACCCTGCAGTATACCCCCATGGGAAAAGAATAGATCACTAGGGTATCTTTGGTTCATGATGCCCATATGCACCTAAAGACTAAAAAATATAACTGGAGAAAATTGTGACTATAAGATGGGGTATTCCTTCTTAGTCAACTATTAAAACTCTAAGAAAGGTTATTAAAAAATGACAAATTAAAACAATGGTAAAATGCTGCAGCAATGCAAAAAGCAATGCATGTGGAGGGTGACCCAATAAGTCTGATAAAATAGCAAATGAGGTTTTAAAAAATCATCAAGGAGCTTGTTGCTCTGCTCACTAGTCTTTGTGTCATTTGTTTCATATGATGTCCTGTACAAAATGACAGATCATCATATGGAAGGCATATATTAAGGTGTCACTGTATCACTAGTCAGTTCATTGTTGATACAGTGAGGAAAGAACTGATAATAATCGAATTTTAGTGAGAATTATTTACTAACCATCAATGTGACATGTTATCTTCTTTACATTAACAAGACTTGTATTCGATGGTCAGGTCTGTTGTAGAAGTCCATGAAGGAAATCCCTAAATTTTCATTCTTTAAATAAGCCTGCAATTTTAGCATTTATTTTGGTCCATAATTTGAAGTTTGATGACATAAATGTGCTTCCAGAGGTTATCACCATTTTCTGGGCAGTCCCTATCAAATTTTCAAAATTACCCCTTTCCAGGATTTAGCAGAAATCCATTAAGCACAATTCTTTGTGCCAATGTCATTGGAGATAAATGATCTACAGTCGGAGAATACCTGGTTCAAGAGAAAGAAACTTGCGTTCCTCAGACATATAAATACTCTATGCTGTCTGCATCTTAGAACTCAACTCACATTTTTTCCCTTCTAATTGTACTGACATTCTTTTCCCACTTGTCAGAAAATGTAGCTCACATATTTTTAGAAATTTTTGTAAATTAAAATACTTTTCGAATCTGGTCGTGTTAGGGAATGTAAGATTTATGTTGGGCTCCCTGTTACAGTGTTTCAGGTACAGAAATGTTACACATTTCTGTATGAGTGTATCTGGCTGCAAGTTTTCATATTTTCTTTAGTTGTGAATCTTAAAACTTTAAGTCCCAATTTAAGTTTTAATATAAAAATTTGCTCTTATAGAAGAAAATTACAACAGAGTGTAATGCCAAATAGGTGAAGAACATTTCATACTTCAGAAAATTACATATTCCAAATTTGGATAACAAGTGTAATTTGATTTTATGAGCATTGTTAGTGATACTGTTTCAATGAAGGAATACTTTAAGGAAACAAATTTCTTATTCTTAATTCAATCAAATGTGTTAATCTTGGTATTGACATTTTTGCACTAAACGTTTGGATTAGATTAAATTTAACGCATCATAAAAGTGTAATCCCAAATCTAAAATTACAATAACTTTTTAAGTGTTACACATTATTCACAAAACATGAAGTTTTCTCTGTATGACTCCTGTATAGTTAGATTATAACTTTGATCAGTTAAATGTGTTGTAGGGTAGAACAAGAATAAACTTAGAAATATTAATGCTGAATAGATCTTATTAAATATTCAAGCAAATGACTTTCGAAAGTAACGAATTTAAGTTTTTCAGAAATTCAAATTTATTATAAAAATGTCTAGAAAGCTTTTAAAATTGAAAAATAAAGCAATCTGTCAGTTTCCTATTCTAGTATTTCGACAATTGATTTGCGAAATATGTAAGCTGCAGAAAAGATTTAAATAGGAAATTATCCTGCTTAAGACCTCTGGCGACCTCCAAACTTCTTTTTACAACCATTCAACGGCTATGAGAATCCAAGTCATATCGCCAACTTTTTATCTCCCACCAACATCATTTTAAAGACCATTCAGCCATTTACACTGACGGTTTTAAATCTTTTAATTATGGCAGTTGTGCTTTTATTTTTGGAACAACCACTTTTAGTTTATCATTATCATCCTTCGTCTCGATTTTTACAGCAGAATTTTTAACAATATACAAAGCCTTAAAATATATTTTTAGTCTACCTTTCGGAAATTTTACCATTTACACTGATTCAAAAAGTGTTTTAGAATCTTTAAAATCAGAGTGTCGGAAACATCCTCTAGCAGATGCCATAATTAAAATTAACGATAAACTAGTTTGATGTGGTTATGGTATCAACTTTCATTGGATACAGGGCCACATCAGAATTGTTGGAAATGAACTGGTGGATGCTGCAGCCAAAAATGCTGCGACTCCACTAAATATTCCCGTTCCATACGATGGATCTCCGACAAGTTGTCCAGAACATCGTGTGGAACGATTGGCGCAACTGGAGCATGCAGTCACAAGCTCCACAGCATCCGGCCACCATTTCATTATGGCCTGCGTTACAAATTCGGCACTCTGATGTACTTTAAACTCGCCTACGCATTGGACACAACATATTTTATTCACAGGCATCTTTTATTAGGAGACTGGGCTTGTGTGTGTAGCGCGTGTACAGTTCGTTTTACCATTCACCATATTTTAATTGATTGTCCCGTTTTTAATCGTCACTGTCAGTATTATTTGCATAAAGCACTTTTAAACTTACAAGATTTGGTTGGGGAAAATCCTCACCAGATCTATTTAAATTTTTACAAAACAAAATTTTGGAATTACATCTTATATTTTTCTTTCATGTATTAAACTTCATCAAAACTTTTTATTCTTATGTTCATGATGAGGATGATCTTATCCTTTATTGATCATTTTATTATGATCCAAATATTTTAAGAACCAAATTATTTTATTGCTAGATAGATTTTTAAATAGTTTCATTTTACAGGGTCGAACTTTATCTTGCATTTGGCGCAGCTTGTCCACTAATGTACCTTGCGCCATAAAAGCCAAATGAACCAACATGCTTAAGATGAAACTCATTATAACCTGGCAAACTTGCGATCAAAACTCAGTTTGAATACAGCCCAGAAAAATTCCTACTTGCTGCAGACCCGAAATATTCAGAGAAATCGCTCCTGGAAATATTTCGGGTCCACGTTGAAACCCCTTCAAACTGTACTTGGGTGTGATTCTTGAAGGGTTAAAAGAGAATATGTGAAACATACCCTCATATAAAAGTACCAAACAAAAAAAAAATAAAATGCATTAATTTCTTCTATAGAAATGTATAGCATTACTTACATTACAAACTCCCCAGGCTACTGTACATTCTTCACTGGTAGCTGACGCTTGATTTGCTTGGCATTCTATGCCTAAAACGAAAAAGTTAAAACATATTTGCCTCATATTTCTAAACGTATTTTATAGTAAACAGATTTAAAAGGCAGTTATATTCAGTAAATTTCTGACTTTTATTTGAGATTTAAAACATTAGATTCCATTTATTGTATGACAAAATTTAAAACAATTTTTTTTCATTTCATTTACTATATACTATGTTCACATATTTCTTTAATTGTATCCAGTGACATAAAACAGAAATTTCCACGGTCAATCATTATCATGAAGAAAATATTTAAATTTGTTTATGAACAGAAAATGCTAGGAATGGAATTTCTATATCAAATTAAAACATTTTTACATAAAATTTCATTCCCAATTGATTAAAAAACCATGTGTTGATATTAAAAGATTCCTGATTTTATTGTGCGTGGATGGTTATCCTTCTGAGGTGCGGATACACATATATATGTTCAGCAATCTGCAGTCTTCCCTCTGCATTACTAACCCAGTTTTGACGAATAGAATGTTGAACCTCAAAACTAATATACAGTTGAGAATTTAATCATTAAATGTGATGTAGGGTAAAAGTATTACTTGTAAATCTTGTAATGCTCAGAGGATTAAGAAAATGGTTGAAATGATACAGCATAGCTTATTTAATACTAAATTTACCAAGTGGGTCAAATGACACGTTATAAAATTTTGACCTAAAATTACCTTTTTACTTTTATTGCTTTCCCTCAGTTGATTTTACTTTTTCCGAAATGTTTATAAAATTAATTTAATAGTAAATATTACGCTTCACCTCTCCCTGCATCTGACATACATATGAAGCATATCTATTTTTAAACTGACTAATTATTTGCTTATTATTTTGCATACCAGTGTATATGAAATGATTTTAGAGTTAACAATGTTCTAGGAACAAATAAAATATTAAACTGACTAGTTAACCAGTTTAATATTTTATTTGTTCTAGAACATAGTTAACTCTAAAATCATTTCATATACATTGGTGTGCAAAATAATAAGCACATTAAAAAGGGATTAATATGGCAGAATCACTGGACAGCTCAAGCAAAGTTACTAATGTGCAAATAAGATACTGCCATGAAAATTAAGTCACTAAAATCTGCTTTCTAAAGTTGATATTTTTATCAACTAAACACTAAGGAATAAAAATTGTTCAATGGTGACCTCAAAACAATTCTGCATTTCTACTGAATTTATTGAAACCATCAAACATGGAAATATGCAATATTGTAGAATGAGAGGTGTAGCATGTTTGAAACAATTTGGTATCAATAGTCAAAAGGGTCCATTTGAACGTTTCTCAATTCTTGCTGCTATATAAATCGCTGTTCATTGAACCAGTTAGATTGATTGGAAATATGGCAGACAGGCAGTTTATCATAGCAAATACAATGATTAAAATCTCATCTGAGAAGTGAAATAGAATTATCAAATGTTTCTTCTGTAAACAAGTACAATATCTTCTTTGGCTTGATCATTGCCTGATTTGTCTTTTATCTCACACATTGAACATGTGTGATAAGATTGCTCGAAAATTGATTCATGTCATCTTTCAGTCACAACAAACAAATTGTGGATGCGTGATGAATCTACATGGAATGTCATTTCACAGCCAGGTCAAATTAATTTAACTGCTGTAATTCAAGGTCTTTTCCAGCCTTAAAGGAGAATGTTAAGTCATGTTTTGACTATCAGAGGTAATAGGTGACAACCAATATGCAGGAAATTCCTGGATAATTCATATGTTGAAAAACATAATAGATAACTAACTGCATGCATAAGTATCCATACTTGAAATATTTTGTATTATTGAATATTTTTTAATTTGCAAGTCAATTGTTCAAATTTTTTACCGCAAAAGTTTGTCTTGTTAAGGACTGTTTTCAGTACATAAACAGTACAAGCTACCTATATTTGCAACTTCTTTTCAGAAAAACAGATGGGTCTTTCCATGTGAAAACACCCATTTTGGGAAAGTTGTTGCACCAGTCATGGTGCCATTTTACCATGGATAGACATGGCAGAGAAAACCATAGATCTCAATTATTTAAATATTTTCCCAATATTAGCTGAGATACAGGAATTGAATGATTAGTCGATTTTACAAAATGACGGCCATCTTGCATTTGCCAAACTGGCTATAAGTGACCCTAATTTGAGAACTAATAGTTCAAATTTAGTAATTTTGGTACCAAATGGAAGTCATTTATTTCAGAAGTGTATCTAAAGTACAAAAACTGGGCTCCAGAAATTTTTTAAACATATAAGTCTTTCAAGATTACAGAACTATGTAAACAATAATCTTGATCGCATTAAAAACTTTTGAGACTATTTTGTATAATTCAATTTGTCTTGAAGTTTTGGAACAATAGTTTAATTAATTGATTTTCATCAGGAGTAACATGATAGGTTTTCACAAACAAGATCCTTAGAATTTGCTAGAAAAGGATGAACTGTTGCCTGCTCGTTTTTCCAATGAATGTTTTGAATAGAATTTTGTATAAGGCAGGATAATTTTCAGAGAAAAATCTGCTAAGATGATAGTAGTATCCAGACTCAACAAATGACATTTTGCTTGATCACGTTTTAAAGTGCATCCAGAAATATTCGCTTCAGTCAAAAGTATAGTGTGCCTTTGTGCTGAGTTACCAATACCAATTTTGGTGTGGTGAAGGCAATGTTTTTCGAAAATTGCAACTAAAATTAGAGCGGCCTATTCTTGGAATTGGGTGCTCAGCTAGCTCACATTGTGCATAATGTTGTAAAAACAGCATGCGATGTTCTTCCTGTGGATGTTGAGGCCATTATTGTGAAACTATACAAGTTTTTTATCAATACACTGAGGGTAACCAATATGAGAGTTTTGTGAATTCGTCAGTATTGAATTCAAGACTTTTATCTCACAGCAGTACAAGAATTTTGAGTTTGATGCCTGTTCTAGAAAGGATTCTCAGTTCAGTCAACTGAAACTCTATTTTCTATCAAATGAGTGCAGCCCAAAACTGTTGAGATTCTTTTTAGCAATCCAGTTAATGAACTCTTCCTGATGTTTGTTCATGGAATTCCAAATATCCCAGAACAGAACAGAAATTGTCCAGATATGGGGGGGGGGAAAAAAAAAACGATTTTAAAAGTAGAGCGGGATGACATCAGTGCTTCAGAGGTGTCGCAAGCCTACCTAGAATTGATAACAAAGCTGGAGGAGAGGAAGACACAGATTTGTACCGTTTGGAGATAGACAACTACTAATCAAACTTAAGTCTGAAGGAGCGGTCGAAGAGGACAAGTATTTTTAGAGTAAGAATTTTATGAAGCTGGAATCAAATATTTGAAGCTATGGGAGTCTAAGTTTCATCAAAGCAGACACATTTTCATGGTTGACCTTGAAAAGTGAAGAAGTGACCTGGTCAGAACTTGGAAGAGTGCTATGGCTGTAAACAGTAGTGCCTGATTCAATCAATATGGACGAACTATTTGATGAGTGTACATTATTCTACAACATAATGAGTATTAAAACCCGAGTGGGAAGCCCATCCTGAGGAAGAAAAGCTCAATACTCATGAAAAGTGGAAGGAAGTGATTGAGTCAGCATCAAAGCATACCACTGACTTGAAGAACCTTTTCAAATTAGTGGAATTTGGGATGTACCCGCCAGGTACGTTAGCACCAGCAGAATGGGTTTTTCAATTATGGGTAATGCATGGTCGGCTGAATGAGGAAGATCGTCCATTTCAGTTGTGAGGGAGTTGTTAAACATCAAAGTAAACACCAAGCTGTCTTGCGGCGACTTCTATGAAATAATCAAGGTGATAGGGTGTTTCTCGGAAAAATAATCTTATCTGAAAAGTATAAAAATTGTAAAGTACAAGACTGAAAAATAGCAGAAGACGCAGGCGCAGGACCCAGTACAAGTTCAAATTAAGTATAAGGACATTTAAGTGTTACAAGTTGCAAAAGCATGAGTAGAATAAATATTCTGCAATGTAAATCAAACGTAATTAGAGTAAGTTGAGTTTTAGGGTTTGCTTGTTTAGGTAAAGTAAATAAAGAACAAAGAACAGCAGAGAAGTTTTTGATGTACATAGTTAATTCACATAAAACTATTTGAATAAAAATGTATTGTTCATCACACCTGTTTTTACTTTTACCCCCCCCCCAAAGTGTCCGGAATTCAGGCAGAGAAATTATGGTAACCCTACCCATATCTATCTTTTGAATATTAACTTCAATATGTTTTGCTTATAGAACAATGAAAACTTAATATTTATAGTACTCACACAAATCCATTATATGGTTCCGACAGATTGCACAATTATCCACAACAATGTCTACAAATGAAACAAAATACATATTAATTATTTAATTTTTCATTAAGTCATTAAGAATTGAACAGGAAGTCAAAGTTCACTTACCCCAAGCCCACAAAGCAACAGCATTCCACTAAAAATAACAAAAAATTAATTTTATTTCAATATAAAAGCTGAGAAAAATTTCAAATTTAAGTAAAAACTTTGTCTAGGTCTTCTAAATGAAATTTATACTAGGTCTTATAAATTGAATTCTGAATCTTTTAAAGTTGATTGAATTTTTACGGGCAAGGTCCAAAAAAAGCACATGTTGTGCAAAACACCAAAAGTCCTTTAAAGATTATGTTTATATTCAGACAAAAATAATCAAAACGAGAATGCACTATTGTTCAAAGCTGTACCTTTGTCACATGTTGAAAATCTTAAATTAATCAGAAACTTAACTAATAGCAAGAGCCATTGGTTAAAACTGATTCTTAGTGATTATTTAGGCACTTGATTACATAACATCAAGTGAAAACATCTACACAATTAACAAGTAAATCAATGAATTCAACAGGAATTAGCAACTACAACCGTCAGTCTGCAGTCCACTGTTTGAATCTGTTACCGTTGCATTTTATAGCTTTGTTATTGAATCGTAAGTATTATCTGGCACCAAACCAATGTAGTGTATTTTTCTTCTTTCATTTCATTTTTAGTTAACTGCCGATTGGCAACGTTAGAAACAAAACGATAGAATGCTGTTCTGTTTTAGTGGATAAGTAAATGTTGTAAGCAAATCGCTCTGCAAATAAATTTATTAGTTCCTATTTTTATGTTTAAATGCCTCTGGATATGTTTTAAGAATTTACTGTTCTGAATCTTCTGAATGCTGGTAGCATTATTCTTCCCTGTGTTGACAGTTACTTTCAAATGTTTAAAATACATCAGGATTAAAGACTTGAAACATTTAGGCAGTTTTGACATCTATATGCTGCATATTTTCTTCAAATCAATGCACTACTTGTCCACCTTTTGTGGTAGACAGCAAAGCAAACATGTTCCTTGATTAGAATCAGGTTGATTTTATGGCGCAAGGGCCATATTTGGCCATGCTGCACCAGACACAATACAATATCAAGTAATTGACACAATGAAAGCTTTAATTGACACAGAAGAGAGAAATACACCCAGGGAGCAATGCACCTGGCCAGAATCGAACCTGCGCAACCTACAACTCGAAGGTTGCTAGCACAGCGGACATACCCACTGAGCCACGGCGGCCCCATTGATTATCCTCCATTGAATCAGAATGCATTTCCTGAATACTAGCATTTCATTTACACACTATTTACTCTTCAATTTTCAAAACGGCTATAGAATACATATCTAGATCTTGATAATTTTCTGCATTACAAATTGACACTGAGCTTAACAAAAAAGAGGTCAAGTTTATCTTATCTATGTCAAAAAGAAAAAAAGTTAAATGGTTTGGTAGCGATGTCGAATCCGGGGCACTAGAGATTTGTCGCCAAACATGGTAACCTAGGTATTTTGATCCAGCAAGATTGTTTTAAGTGTTTTGATCCAGCTTTAAGGCAACTCTATGCAAATGGCTTTGGACGCCATCTTGATTTTGCGACAAACATGCCTCGGATTCGACATCTTTACCAATGGTTTTATTCCAATAAAATTAATTAAAAATTATTCATTCCAACTAAACTAATAAAATATAGGGTTACAATTTGTAAAGCCCAAGAAATATATTACAATGTATACTTTTTACCTTTCAGAAACAGAACTGCTTGAGGAATCTTAAAATTTTAACATTTCTTCAAACCTTTTTTGTCTATAGAAAATGTTTTAAAAGATAAGAAAGCTTTTTTCATCTTTCTTTTAAAAGTTAGTACTACATAAAGGTGGTCACATTAAAGATGGTTAAGACTGTTCTTATTCCTGTTGACACAACAAACCAAATTCATGTTGTGTCAGATCAGGAATAAGGACAGTCAGTGTGATCATCTGCTAAATTACCAATTGTTTCAGATCAACATTTATTCTAAGCACCAAAACAATGAACGTTAGAAATATGGTGTTGGGGAAAAGTATATACTATTAGCAAAATAGTATTAATAATTTAGAACTCTAATATTTTAAAAATTAATATTTAAGCAAGAAACGAGCTAAATACCAACTTACTTTAAAGAAAAACCATTTAGTAAAACCGGTAATCATCAGCTATCAACAAAACAATGACAATAATCTAATTGCCAACAAAATACAGGAATCTATAATTACCCACTTAATTAGCATTCCATCATCCAAATCAACAAACGAAAACCAACTTCGATTCTAACACAACTTCCTGGTTGGTTAAAAAAGACAAGCCAAAGAGAAATACCTAAGCAATACTCATGATATCTAAACATTTAAAATGCTGTGGTTCTAGTACAAAATGAGTTCGATACGACATCAGAAAAAAAGAACTAATTACTTTCAATTCAAGTCTGTTTTTTAAAGTCTTGAACTTATGTCACACTTACACAACACATTTATTTTTCATATTCATATATTGTCTATTTAAAACATGATTTGCATTGAAGACATCATTAATCTTGAAGCTTAACATCCTCGAAACTTGGTTTATGATTCAGTCAATATTTTTGATGAAAAACTGTAACTGCATATAATCAGTACAAAATAATTTTTTAAATTTAATTCACCTTTTTCACTTCGAAACGTTTCTTGTCGGCCCTGGAAGTACTTGCAGTTGACAATTCAGAGGCTTCATTGTCAATATCATCATCAACTTCCATTGAGGTCATTTTTAAGACAACACTGTGAGAAAAAAAATTTCAAGCGAAAATACAACACATTTATCTTATGAAATTACAATTGTCGAACAAATCTACCGCTTTAAGTTTAATATAAAACACAAAATAGACTCACGATTTAGTTTACTTGCAGTTCTGCAGTTGTAGGTAGATTGAAAGGATGCCACTCTTACTTACGAAATTTATAACAGAAAGAACTACTTTCGTACTTATTCAGATTAAATAAAGGAACTTTAAATAAAGTTCTTCATAAATCATAATTCAAAAAATAATTTTTAGTAATATTCATAACAGAATTTTTACAAATAGGTGTTTAGAAAATTAGGATAGTTTTTTAAGAATTCGGTTTTGCCGGGATAAAACTTTTAACTGTAGAATTCGCCGTAAACTTTATGTATGGTGGATGCATGCGTACTGCGGATCGAGGGCTGAACAGTTTTTAAAGTTGATAGTAAAATGTGCTGTTAAAATGATTTATATATTCATGTTAGTTAAGATTTAAGCACTATAACGATGAATAAATTTAAGTCACTAAGTGGTAAGAATTGACAATATATATATCATATTTGCAGTGCTATGTGAAACTGAATAAGACGATGTTATAATATTTTAAAAATAAATACGAGCTCGTTTAAAATATCATTCACATTTTTTGAAACTTATTTTGTGCGCTACTTATTAATTATAATTTTTGTGAAGCTCTAAATTTTTAATGTTTGTAGGTCAACATATGTACAGAATCCACAATAATTAAAAAAATTACTTGTTTTCAATCACTGGAGTATTTAGAATAGCCTTCCTGCTCATAAAATTTTGCAATTTTAACAAAATAACTTGGGAGAAGTCGGATTGAAAATTAAGACTAAAAGAGCACATCTGAGATTAATTTCCTTTTGGAGCTAAAGCATAGCGAATAGAAAGACTAGAAAATAAGAATTGCTTTCCTTGAATATTCTTTTATAAATTTACTTTATTGGTTTAAATTTGTTCTTACTATGTAAAATGATTAAAACTTTTACCCTTTTTCCCAACTCCTCTGTCAATGTTTGTATTGATTAGTGATGGGAGTATTCGAATACAAAAGTACTCAATAGATAAAAGTAATCATTGAACTCGATTCTTTTCCAAAGTATTCGAATACCAAAGTACTTGGATCCAAGGTATTCAGATACAAAAGTACTCATCCTAGATATTTCGATGCCAAATGTACTTGCTTTGTGTAAAAAGATACATAATGCTTTTCTTTTTCAAGTAAAATAACATTATTTCATTCTTGAGATAGCTGTTATTTTCTTTAAAATATACAACAATAACTAAAATTCTCTAAAAACATCCGGTACAGCTGCAGTCTCTGCCGCGCGCTGTGGCAACGCGTTTTTTTTGGGCGCACTTTTTATGTCGCCACGGAAATCTTCCAACATTGAATATATACTGCATCCGTATGGATGAAATATGTAAATCTGAATGAAACAACATTTTGACTAGAAAAACACTGCAAATATGGATTAAATGTATGGAATTTTGGCGTAGTTATAAGTGACTCATGCCGGTGAGGGTAACCCATTTGCCGCCAATCGGCTAAAGTGTGGGCCTCAAAAAAAATACTCCCCCGCTATATCTTCAGTCTTGGTGCCCCTTAAAATCTCATATGTCAAAAAAAATCTCCTCCAGCTTCAAATTGCTCTTACGGAACCATGACCCGTGTCTAATAGATTTATAACTACGACATGGCTTATTATCCCTACGATTTCTACAAATCCATGTGTAACCATCGCTAACTGAAAAAGTCATATCCCCGTTACATTTATCGCAAGAAACTTTAGATTTAATTAATCCCGATTCCTTTAAAAAAGTTAAAGAAAGCTCTTTATCGCGACACAACTCGTAACAAAAAACGATTAACTACTCCCTCAGTCCCGTAAGTTAGCCTACCACCAGAAAAAGTAAATTTTAAGTTGCGTGAAAAATTCTCCTGAAACTTATCTACTACACTAAAAATAGAAGGCATCTTAAATAAGGAATACTAGAAATAATACTAATAAAATAAAATAAACTGAAAAAAATACAACCTGATGCAATACCCTGAAAAAAAAATACCCGCTCTCCACCGTGTCCAAACTAAAAAGAACAACCAATGCTGGACAGAACTGGACGCCTGCAAGGTTGCCATAAAAACAGGTTAACCCTAACCAGGAGAAAATTCGAGAAAAAAATGGGTTACCATCAGCCGGCATGAGTCGCTTATAACTACGCCAAAACGCGTTGCCACCACGTGCGGCAGAGACTGCAGCTGTACCAAACATCCAATAAATCTTTGTTATGAATATTTTTCTGCTTTGACTCTACCTCTTCGTACTCCAAACAGTGGTTGCAAAAATAAAAAGTAAATTTTCAGGAACAAGATTTTATTTTTAATGTAATTTATTTTGTAAATATATACGGAACCATTCTCTTGTACTTAGATTAACCGAGATGTGTCACTTTTTATGATAAATTTAGAGAAATAATTTTGAAGTTTCAGATCCTGATATCAAAAGAAACAAAACTTTTTTAAAAAGTGTCTTTAAAGAGTTTTGTATAAAAGTTTCATTCTTTTCTTCGGGGCTCCCTCAAAAATCAAATTCTGGCTAAGTTCCCTGTTGAAAGTGATTAACGATTTCCTCAAAATATGGTAGAAAATCAAATCTTTCCAATACAAAGACTAACATTTAAAAATCATGATAAAAAATACTTGACACATATTTATAAATTCAGCAATTTGTACATAGGATTAATTTTTGTTCTTCCATGTACAATTTGTCTTCAGTTCAAATAGATTGATAAAAGTAGTTATACTTAAAGAAAAAATTCAAATATAATTCAGAAAGAAATTTGAGTTTTGTGAAAAATAAATTCCTTTTAATCACAGCTTGATCAAAATATAAAAAAAATAGAATAAATTTGATATCATTCACATAAAAACAACAATCTTTCAAACTCCTTTGCAGCGATTCGAGCCGTGAACCAGTATGTTACAAATCCAGTGCTCTAAGCACTATGCCAAGAACGACACAATAACTAGCTGTTATTTTTAAATAAGTACCATATATTGTAGTTCTCTGATTCTTACTATCAATTGATCATTTATGTATATGTATTCGAATACATACTCGATACTTAAAAGTACTCGAATACCAATTCGATTTTTTCCCATCACTAGTATTGATTATGTTTGCATTATAAACTATTGAAAAATAAATTACATGAGGGTTAAGTTTCATTGTACATAAAATTTTCATCTACTGAAGTATGTTACAACTTGACTTGCACATCTGAGACTTATTGTAGAAGAATAAAAGACGGGAAAGAAGTGGAGAAAATCAATATGCTAAAAGTGGTTTATTTTTTAATGATTTTTAAGGATGTCCCATATGCAGATACTTATTCTAAAGAAAAGAAAGCTTTTCATTTGAATTTTGTTTCACTGTTGCCACACATCAAATACCAACATTTTATTGCTTTCAACACCCCTCTCAATAAAATAAATTTTTTAGTTCAACAGTTTTTTGCTCAGTCTCAAATCGGGTCTTGGCAAAGGTTTGTTTAGAATGTCTGCAATTTGATCCTCTGTTCCATCCTAGCAAAATAACACTGATAATCGTTGTACTTGTTGGGTTTTCTCAAATGACTGATTTCTTAAGTCTGCAACTTCTGCTTTCAATTTCTTTTGGTTCCTCTTGAATCAAATCTTTGGGCTCTTCAAATGTATCTCATTCTAAATTTTCATCTTCAGGCATTTCTGTTTTCTCAAGGCTTGCTTTTGATATTGATACAAACACTACATCTCTTACAACATCCACTTTGGTTTCATCAGGGAAGAATACTTCTGAACCCTTTCACTTAATTTCCATAGCCAACAAACAATCCATTTCTACTTTTAGAGTCCCACTTTCTTCGTTTTTCTTTTGGTACATGAACATACACCTCATTTCCAAATACTTGAAACGAATTAATGTTCTCGGGACTTGCCAAACCATATCTCAATAGGGTGTTTCGTGTTTTAAAACTGATGATCCACTACTGTTTAAGACATAAACAGCTGTATTAGTTGCTTCAGCCCATAACTATTCCAGATCTGTAGCCCTGAGCACTGTTCTATTTTCATGTTCTGCTCTTCCATTTTGCTCTGGTGTATATGGAACATTTGTTTGGTGATGCGCGCCTTCTTCCAAAAGTTTCATTACTTTATTCTTGAATTCTATCATTATCACTATGCAATACTTGACCTTTTCTTCCAGTTTGTCTTTCTATCATTTTAAAATATATCTTCAATTTATTTCCCACTTCAGATTTATATTGCAGGAAGTATGCTGTTCTATAACTTGTAAAGTCGTCCTTTAGCAGTAGTAGAAATTTTGAACCTCCAATTGATTGAGTCTCCATGGTCCACATAAATCTGCTTGAATTAGTTCACAGACTGTTTGGGCTTTTCTCTACATTTGAGTGGCAGTCTATGTTGCTTTCCTTCTACATATGGCCTGCAAAATATTTTGTCCTCTTTAAATGGAATATTCTTTGATTTCAAGAATAATATTACAGTACTAACATTTTGATGTTCTAGTCTCATGCCAATGAAGCAGATAGATCATAATAATTTTCTTTAGTCCAAGCAGCAGTTCTGTTTTCAACAGATTTCATTTTTACCTTGAACATTTTCCCAAACCTTACAGTTAGTGCTTTAATTTCATTTTTGCTATTTCGTCAAGTGAATTGATTTTTATTTACATTCGGTTTATAACCAAAATTTAAAACTGCCCCAATTGAAAATAAATTTAACTTTAACTTGGGTACATACAACACATTCCTTAATTCAGCACTAGGCCATTTTCTTCCATCATGCATCAAACACTGAACAGTACACACTCCTTTAACTTCCATGGACTCTCCACTTCCAGTTTTTACTGTACTTTTGACTTGTTTCATTTCAGTAAAGCATTCTCTTTTCCTGCACATGTGTTCACTTGCAGCACTGTCCATATACCAGGTTTCAAGATCACTGTCTTCTATATTCATCATACTTAAATTCATTTCTTTCTGTATCCTGTTTTTTGGTTTTCTTAAATCAACAGCCTTTCTGCTGGTGTCCTACCTTTTTGCAGTAATGACATGAACATGTTTCTTCCTGTCATTTATGTAGCTTTGAACAATCTTTTATCGCCAAATATCAGTCTTGCTGTGCAATTGTTACCCTTGGCTGACCTGGTACTGGTCGTCGAGTAACATCTCCAGTGGTTTGAAACCTCTGCCACAGTCTAGAGATCACACACTGAGGCATGCATATTCAGAATTCTAGACGCATCGGTTGGGGATTGACCGGATTCCAGCATTCCAATAATTTGTCCCTTCACAAACATGTCCAGTTGGTATCTTTGTGACATCTTTCGTCCTTATTGATTATTAACAACGCTCCGTACCACAGCAATTGCGAAATTTCTGTCTAAACTGGCCATGCAGCTCGAGGCAGTTTTATACTCGTTCTGATGTGTGTGGTTGCTTTGCGTATGTTGACGTTGACTGAACTGTTTTGCATATGCACAATGTTTTACCTTCATCCCATGATTTTCCACAAGTGATTTTGAACCATTATATCCATACTTACTCCTATTTTTTTTGCACTTTAGGAATTGTGCTTAACTTTTGGACATGAGTGTAAAATGACCCAAAGGAAAATATATATATTGGAAAAATATTGCTATAGATGTTTTGGTTTAAATACCATTGAAAAGGAAAATTGCCCAAAGCATCTATAGCAATATTTTTCCAATATACATTTTCCTTTGGGGTAATTTTATTTTTAAATTTAGTAATGAAGTCATCAGAAAATTTTTATTATTTACATTTCTGGTCTACAAACTTTTAAATGTAAAATAAACCTCAAACTAAAATTCAAATTTGGATAAGACGATTTTATCCCTTGTGTAGAGTATAACCTACATATCAAGAGCTGATTATTTATCATGTTGATTATAATTGGGTAACATATTACAGTCAGAATAAATAGGAAATATTACTTATTCAGAGTTAATAGTTAATAAATTCTTAAATGAGGAAAGGCAAAACACATATGTATTTAAAAGTTTATATTTTAAAAAGATACGATAAAAATGATTCAAAAATTGATATGTAGGGTATCTGGTATCGTAGTCTTAGATTGAACTTATTTAATTAGAACATGAATAGGTTTTTGGTGAATTAAAATTGCTCATTTGTTAGAGTTTCAGAAGAAAATTCATAATTACACGCAGTCTCATTATTGTAGGGAAATAAAATATAAGCAACAGAAAGGTTTGAACTGTCAAAAAGGTATTTCCACTGAAATTTAGTTGGGAGTGTTGTATTAAAATGAATAATGTAGAATGTTGCTCACCAACCTAAATGAAAATTATTTATTTTCAGATTCTAGTACTAGTGAGAGTGAAGACGATTATGCTAAACGTAAGAGTCAAACATCTTATGAATCTTGGGGAGGAATAAAAAGATGTATGTTGATCATTCTATTTAATCTTTTTAATAAATTTAGTTGTATTTCTTTTTAAAAAAAAGTTGTTTATTTATCTTTCAAGTAAAATTCATATTATTTAATGAAATCATTATGCAATGTGTGTATGATAGAGAAAAATATTTTCCAATGAAAACAGTTTAAAAACTAAAGTTACAAATAAAAACTATCTATATCTGAAGAGTTTTATTTCCATTTTCATGCATTGTGATTATTTGATGGCTCTTAATTATGTGCTCATTTAAAAATTTGTATCGAATAAATCAAAATGGTTTCTGCTCTCACCAACTTTTTCTTTTCCAAAGCTCGCAGTACTGATGATACCGAAGAAGAAAATCCTGCTGATGCATTTTACAAAGCTGCATTGAAAAGTACTAAATTTAAAAGTCCCAATAAGTATGCAGAAAGAAGTAAGTTGATTTACCAAGCTATGCCTGATTATATTTGCTAAGCTATTTTTTACAATTTTATGTTAATGTTCAATAATATTTAAAAATTAAGTTTAATATAATAGATTTCATCAAAAGATTTAGGGCAGACTAACCTGAGAACCTATGCTTTTCCAAACAAAGCCATTAAGTACTCGGATCCTAAGTAAGAATTTTCTAAGCACAAACTCTTTGAGTGCCTATGGGCTCTGCATGGCCATCTTTGCTAAGTGTAGTCACCAAAGGTCAATTTAGGGAGAACACAAGGGGACATGGCCTCTGCAGATGAGTAAAGTATAGGCAAAAATTGTTTGCACAAGTTATGTATTTCCAATGTGTTGCAGAACTTGTTGAATTATGATTTAGCTATAAAAATGAAAACATCTGTATTATTTCATTGACTTTTACTAAGGTAAAAATCCTAGTGAACAGTACGGCCTGGGGATATTTTAATGTTTCATCAATTAGCCAATATCAAATGAAAATGGTAAACCTTAAAGAAGGACATATAATGCTGGACCGAAAAGTATTCAATTTAAAATATTGATACAGTACTAACATGGTGAATTTTGGTGACAATAACATAGATTAGAAATTAACCTTTATTTTCACTTAGTTATTTCTTATGTATGCATAATGATATTTTTAATTATTTACTTCTATGACTACTGTGCAAACTTATTTGCAAGGTATTGTTGCATTTATTTGATCTATAGTTTAAAAGTTAGAAGAAAAAGCCTATGTATGACATTTAAATGGAGCAGTAATGGGCCTTGTGGTTAAGACTTAAAACAGTGAATTAATTAATACAATAGAATGAAATGAACATGAATTGCAAATACTGGATCTGGGGTGCGAAATCTGATCTGCATGGAAGTTAACAACAGGAGAAAGAAAAAGTTCAAAAGGGCAAGCAGAGTGTGGGAAAGATACACAATTATTAAATTTAGGGGTTTGGTTAGAGTCATGTATACAATAATGTTGAAGTAATGATGAGTTCATTCCTGGGAACTCGATCAAGGAATGAATGGCGAATATAAATTTAACCTGTTAAAGGGAAGTATTTTGGGCTGTTACATGTATGCATTTATAGAGAGATTTATAATTACTGAGAATGTTTTTTGTGGATTTACCTGTGATAGCACTAGTAGGTTTTAACATAGACTTGTGTTATGAACAAAATAGTTTTATTCATATGTGGGCATTAATGCTCTTATGATCCACACAAGTTGAGAAATATATTAATCCATTCAAAATGCTGAAGAAAAAAATCTACCCTCTTAACACATTGACTGCAGGTCACGCGAGGTTGTGTTAATAGTTATTGCCATAACATTGAAGCAAGGTTTCACCCATATGCCAACTTACTTATTATAAGAAATATGATTTAAAAGTGGTAATAAAAGATGGTTATGTGTATCACACTGATAGCTAAGCATTATGTAAGCCTTTAATTATAAAATTTTATCACTACGCGCCAGCGCGTGATTGGCACTAGAGGTAAAATTATTTCCTAAATGCCACATTACGCGCTGGCGCGTGACATGTAAAAATAAATCAAAATAAGTAACAATATGCATTATTTTTGTATGAAACTATCACAAACAAACATATATGTATACTAGGGGGCTCCGCCCCTGCTCGCTCGCGCCCGTTCCCTAAAAACGTGATCTGGAGGAAATTACTGAAGGAGGAATTACGTTTTTTTATACAAGGCGTGTTTTTAAGTACTGTTTTGAAATAAAAATAAAACAAGTACACTTTTCTTAACAATTTTATTTTTACATGAAAGCCTGTACTTTAATCTACTTTTCTGCATAATTCCCACCAATATTAAGGCACTTATCGTATCGTACAACCAGCTTTTGAATACCATCCTCGTAGAAATCTGCCGCCTGATTAGACAACTACTGCAACACGGTCGTTTTGACATCGTCGTTGAGGCGCTGACCACCCAGATGCCTCTTCAAATGCAGGAACACGTAGTAGTCACTGGGCGCTAGATCGGGGCTGTACGGAGAGTGATCAAGTTGTTCCCAGCCAAATGATCCGATCAGCTCTTGAGTTCGATTGGCCGTGTGTGGACGGGCATTGTTATGAAATCTTCTGAATCCGACACCTGGGCATCTTTGGGAGGAAAGAATTCCTCGTCACTGTCATAACTAAATTTACTCGGGTACTCGTCCAATAGCTCAGCCAACAAACTTGCAATTTCATCAGCCGTTAGCTTATTATTTTGCAACTTTCTTTTCTTTGCACGTGAAGTTGCTGCAGAACTATCATCTGTACAACTCATGTTACAAGATTCTATTACAAAGCAATAAATCAGAAACCACACACCTTTACAACTAGTTTCCAACCTACACTCCACGCCAATACCAGCATACATACCCAAAACGTAATGCCGATTGAACTGGAGAACAAACAATGAAGCGTAGCTTTTCACGCGCCCGAGCGTGACTGGCACCTGAGACATCACCCCACACAACGCGCCTGCGCGTGATTGGCCCTTCACCGGTAACGCCAAATCACGCGCTGGCGCGGGATCGGCAGTCAATGTGTTAAATAAGGGTTGTCTTGACAGGACTGGAGGTCTTTAAGTATGGTGACTGTCATTATGAGATTGAATGTCCAATGGGACAAGCAAAGTCTTTAAATGTTTTGAAGTATAGTAAATTTAGTTTTGGTGAAAATTTTAGATTTGGGTTATTTGTTTTACCAAATTCACTCACCACAAAGCTACTGATCCTTTTTAGCTGTCACCATCCCATTTTATTTTTAGGTTTAAACAATAACCAAATAAAAAAATAGAAATTGTTAACCTTGCACTGAAAATTGTTTGAATAACAAATATTTTTGTTATAGTAATGAGTTGGGTTGCTGTTGAAAATATATTGAAATCATTTTAATATTTGTTTCTTGAAATAAGAGCTGAACTGTGATAAACAGTGATCACTTATTTTACATCCTTTATAATAATAAGTACAGTGTTTAGAAAATATGAAAAATGGATTATTTTTATGTTTAATTTTCATGGTGTGATGTGGGATGTGACATTTAATTTTTACATATGACTACATTTACAGGATTTAGTACTGATGATACTGAAGATGAACACTCGGAGACTGTGGAGCCATCACCGAAAAAATTCAAGGGAGATTTCAAAAATCCTGCACAATACATAGAAAAAGGTTTGTTAAAATTTGTGATATTTGAGTTTTGATTAGTAGCATTTTTTTAAATTCTAAGCTCTCTTTAACCAATTCATTGTTTATACTATTATGTCTAAGTTAATTAATTTTGAAAGTGTAAAGCAAAATTACCTTTGCTAAGAGGAACACAACTTCAGTAGGGATAAGTATCAGTGACTGATTGTACCAAACACCTTTCCATTACTTCTGAAGAAAAGAAGCTACATTAAAATAGTTTTTTTGTCTTTGAAATATTAATTCAAATAATTGATTGGCCAGAATAATCTTTGTAACACTCTTTAAATTTGTTTCTGCAGCCATTTTGCCTAATCATGGCAGCAATGCAAAATATTGTAGATACTTTCATGTTCACTTTAAAGTATGTTGATTAAATAGTAAGAGCTATTTTAAGGCATTCGATAAAAATTGAGTCATATTTTCGTGGGATTTCAGCAGATGAATAAAAATGTATGTAACCATTAGTAACCATAATGTTTAGTTTAAATAACTTTCTGATTGAATATGCATTGTTTTTTAAAGTGAATATGAAAATATTTATTAATATTTTGCATTGATGCTATAACTGGACAAAATAGCTGCAGAAAAAAATTTAAAGAAAGGGTTGCAAAGATTGTTCTGGTCAATCAATTATTTGAATAAAGGTTTCAAAGGTGGCAGTGATTGCAGTCAGAATTGCTTCAAGATTAATCAACTTCACAGTGATCTTTCAGACATTAATATCAAGGTTGTTTAGAAATTTAGGCCCTCCTACAAGATAGGTGGCCTATGACATGCAGACATAGTGGCATGGACATTAAAAGATTATTTAAAAGATTAAAAAGGCATTTAAAAGATTAGCATGATTGCTACTGAAAATAGGCCTTCCTGTAAAAATATAAATTGTTTTTTATGAATACATTTTTAAATATTTGACATTCAGAGTGGTCCAAAACATTGTTGTGAAATACATGTTTCTTTAAAATGGTGATAAACTCTCCAATTTATTTGTATGCATTTGGTTTTCAACTTGTAGAATTATCAACAGATCAAACAGACAGTGAAAGTGATGATAAGAGTACTGTTATAAAAATGACACCTAATATGCCTAGTATGGAGATCCTGAATGGGAGCTATGGAGTTGGAATGAAATTAATGGTATGTGATATCGAGTAATTGTATTACGAGTTTTGTCGATTTTTTACATAACTCTTATAAATGCTCGGTTAAGTACTTTGTGGTACACTTTTTTCTTTACTTTAAAATGATTTTTATTGAATACATCTGATTTCTCTTGTATTTATTATGTTCTTGTAGGCATTTGAATTTACAGAATTCCATCTTTAAGCTGTCTATTGATTTTAATTATATATGATAAGCTCAGAAATATTACACTTCTAGAATTGATTTCTTTAGTTTGAGCTTGAAGAATACATGCTCTTCTGATTTTTAGCTTATATTTCTTAATCTGATTTCCAGTTAGTTTAAATTAAATGGAATCGTTTCTTAACTGAAAAAAATCAATTCTGAGCTGTATTAATTTCCACATGAAAGTACACAGTTTCTCCACAATATTTAATATATTGTGGAGAAATTTTCTATTTTGACAAATTTGCTTTTAAAATATATATCCAGGGTTCATTTTCTGTAAAATTTTCATTTAATTTTAATTACCCTGCAAACTAGTTTCATTAAATGATTGCATATTAGATCTTTTTAGAATTTCATTTAATTATATTGGTACTTTTTCCCAGGAAAAAATGGGTTATAAATCTGGTACAGGTTTAGGTAAGTATGAACAGGGAAGAGTCAATATAGTTGAAGCATCTAAACAACGAGGAAGACGTGGTCTAGGTCTTACAATTGCTGGTTTAGAACCATCTGATGCAGTATGGGATGCCTCTCAAGATGAGGTAATGTTCATGTAAAGCATACTTATTTACAAAAATATTACTAACAATTTCTTTTCATATAACAATGAGACTTAAATGTTTGCCTGATTTTTAGATGGTCTCTGTTCAAGAAGAAGTAGCATGGATTCCCTGTGAAAATTTAGAGCCTGTGTGTATATCTGATTTGAGAGAATGGATGCTAGAAGGAAAGGTATTAAACTTTTCAAATTTGATATTCTTAAGAATTTCTAAGCTACTAGGTACTATTTGTAAGCTTGATATTCTAAAGGATTTCTAAAAATATTATAAATTAACCTCTGTTACTTGATTATCACCATTTATATAATATGAGGATATTTATGTTTTGACATTGTAATCGATGCCTGTTTAGCGTCTTATGAGTATCATATTGTTAAAAAATTTTTCTTTTGAAGTAAGTATTGTATGAATTTCTTGCATAATACATTTGAAAATCATAAAAACTCAATTCAGCACAACATTACATAGTTAAAATGTCTGTATGGACAGTCAATGCTATGTTAATTTTTTTGCTTGTAAAGCTTTCATATTTTGATCTTTATAGTCTTATGACTTTCAATTTTTATTATTTTTTTGTGATAATTTAATAATTAGTGTATGTGTTAATAAGATAATATTAATTTTTTCAATCCTAAATTTTGTAATTTCATATTTTGAATAGAAAAAAGAAAAAATCGCTGATGAAACAGATTTTTGTGATCCAGATATTTTAGCAAAAATAATAACGTATAAGGTAAGAATAAAATCAATATTTCTACCTGTTGCCTATTTTCTTCTAGTGTTTATATCAATGAGTTGTAAATCACTAATGTTTATATTACTCTTTCCTGTATTTGTATTTATTTTTGTGTTCCTAGTATACCTATTATCAGTACATTTGTCTGTAAAAGATCCAAAGAGAACACCATGTAATTTTGAATCACATGCAATAGGAAGTTGCCCTTTATAAGAGTATAAGCACTTACAAACGCATGACGTGATTATCTAAGTCAAAAAATCCCCTTCTCTTTTCAACATATTACTTTTATGGTGGGATGCTTGTGCCCAAGATGTCTTTAAAATTGTAATAAAATGAGATCCTTCTTCAACTTATAGAGAGCATGACACCCGATCCGAATCTCCATCCTTCACAGTGAAATATGTCCACACATTTGAAATTTTGCTTTCCATTTCTGTGTAAAATTCGGTTTTCAAAAAAATAAAGTTAAAAGCATTGCAAATCCTATGAATGAGTAGAGGTGACATCACCAGAGAGAAAGCTAGACAACAAAATCTTGATCAGTAATATTTTATGTCTATAATTTAAAAAATTTCTTTAAAACTAAAAATTCATCACCATGTCATTGCCTAACAATTATAAAATTTCACAATTATTTCGCTAGTCTTCTAAAAAATTCATCAAACGTCGAGGCCTGGTTCAGTCGAGAACAGATTGAGAACAGTCCAGTGAGACCTGTTCCAGCAACAGTCCAGCAAGATGAGCTCTGCAAACAGTTAATTGAGAACACAGAGCAGGGTCGGAACAGTTTGATAGCTGGAAGCAATTACCAAACAGGAAGTAGTCTCAGAGCAGGGAGTAATTTATGGACAGAGTACAGGTCAATAAATCAACAGGAAACAGTGAGTCAAGAACTATAGGATGAACAGCTGTGTTTCGGACTTAGAAATTAGAAAGCAGAATTTAGAAAATACGAAAATTTTTAGCGAACTTAGAAAATTCGAGAAAAGGTGAAACCTTAAAATCTCATTTTAATCCGTTATATTAAAACCGAAGTAGAAACATTGCTTCTTTTTAGGAAAAAAAACGGGTTTTGTGAAAAGTAGGAACAGGCTGTTCCCTTTGTTTTAGAATAGGTGAAAAAGAACAGGTTGGTCTTTTTTCCCCCATCCCTCTCTGAGTCTTGAAGCTGTTGGTATTGTTTTGTATGCTTGTGTGTTGAGATGTCTATAATTATTAAATGTCTTGTTGGACTTAGAGTTACACTCTTATTTCAATTTCACCGAGTTACACTTTTATTCCAATATCACAAGACATAACACTACCTTTTCTGCTTGAATGTCAATTTCCAATCTTTAATAATTAGACATTTATATCTTGTCTGAGAATTCAGATTAGAAATTCCTTTTGGTATTAATTTATTGTATTTTCTAATTACGGTATTTTCATATGTTTGGCCAGTTCTGATATGTAAAGCATCAAGTTTCCAATTCACAAATTTTAAGCATAAAATATATCCTTAAATATATTTAAAGAGACAGGAATTAGCTATAAAATTTTCTTAAAAGGGTTATTATTTATTTTTTTAAATGTTTAGTAGGCATTCATTCTTTTGACTAGTTCCCTAAATATTATAAATTTTACACAACTGCCTTTCATAACAGGCAACTTGTTTGTAATATATGTTTGTAATATATGTGTTTGTATCCACATGTTTTGTAATATAATTGACTATTGCAGTTTTTTATGCATGAGTGGAATTTTAAATAGGAATTAACATATCTATCTGTTTATTGTTTTATGTTCTAACATTTCTGTTTATAGAATGTGTTTGATAAACTTGAATCGGATGAAATGAGAAAAGCCAGAACAAGATCTAATCCATTTGAAACAATTCGTAATGCTATATTTTTGAATAGGTATGTTAATGCATAATAGGTTATGTTTAAAATGCATATTTGCAGTTCACATAAAACTTAATTGTGAATCATATATTCCGAATGTGGCATTAGGAATGCAATATTAGTGATCAGTGAAAGTTATTCCACTTTATTTAATAATTTGTAAATCTTGAAATCAATGCAAATTTTTTATTGTTTAAATTAAATTCTATTGCTGTTATACCCTGGACATACTTTTGTCTCTAAATTTTTTGTTGAATCATCTTAGATTTTTAATGTTAATTTTTTAATTTGTTATTGAGCAAAGTAGTTTAACAATGGCATGCCCTTCTAGTTTACATTCCTCTTAATTTAATCTGCATGCTCAATAGTTCTTATGATTATAAAGGTAGTTTTGAAAAGATGTATCAAAATTTCTAGGCCACATAGTATTATCAAGAAATTAAATTTTTAATCATGTAAATCAGAATTTTGAGTTATTTTTTTAAAAATGTAGTTTTAAAGATTTTGAAAAAAAATTTATATTCTAAAAGTTTTTTATTAAAATATTTTTCATCAGTAAATTAAAAGATTTATTGAATGTGTTTTTGTGAAAATATAAAAATTAAATTAAGCATATTTTACTCATAAAAAAGTTGTTGGACAATCTGTCATGTCAATAAATTTCCTTAGAATTTTTTTGGCAAGTTTCCACTTAAATGAATTGTAAAAAAAGTTTTCCCATCGATTGTCAGGAGTGAAACCGATTAACTTTTAAATTATGAGATTCTTTTTCTCAGCTTTCTGTTTTTCATGATAGCAATGTATTTTTGTACTACAATATATTTAACTTCTATTTAAAATGCTAAGGCTATTTTTATATAGAATATAGAAACTTGAAACTTTTTGTGTTTGTTTTCTATGATGTATTTGATAACTTAGTGCTTGGAATAAGGATTTAGAAAAATAGTTTATTAAAAAACTTGATAAAATCAATTGAATTTTTTTGCTGCTTTTCATAGTGTCTGTTATAAATGTAGTTGGAAAAATAAATAACAGTAGTACATGCAAAAACATGCTCAAAACTGGGAAACACGTAAAGGAAATTTTTTTGAAAAAAGCTTTGTAAAAGGATTACGAATTTTTAAATATTGAAATTTTGTTTTCAAAGATTTAAATTTTTTATGATTATTTGTGTAAAAATGATTTTTTCATTATAATGTATACTTCATATATATTAGAATAATGTACACTAAAACATTTTATTGCAAATGTAAAATAAAAATAATTGTTTTAAGGTACTGTGTCCCCTAAATACATATATTGTATTTACTTGAAAAGATAAGATTCCTTTTAATTTTACTTTATGAAATATTAGGCATAAAGGTAATACAAATTTTATAAAGAAAAGAAAGCTTTTTATTCTCAAACTGTGGTGATCATCAATTTGAAGTGCTTTGTGGAAAGCATTTATTATTACAGAAGTTCATAATTTAATATTTTTCAGGGCTGCTGTTAAAATGGCTAACATAGATGTTATGTTTGATTTAATGTTCACTAATCCTAAGAAGATGGATGGGGTATGTTTATATATGGATATCACATTATATATTTAAACTATTTTTCCTAGTTATACTGTTTTAAATTTTCCTTTTCAAAATTGTTAATAAATCCTGATTATTTTCAAAAATAGAAATCTGCAGTTGGTGCCAATGAACTATTGTACTTTGCTGACATTTGTGCTGGTCCTGGTGGCTTTTCAGAATATGTGTTGTGGAGGAAAAGATGGGAATGTAAAGGATTTGGTTTTACTCTTAAAGGTGGAAATGACTTTAAGTTGGAAGAATTCTTCTCTGGGCCCCCTGAAACTTTTGAACCCTTCTATGGTAAGTTGCAATTGTTTTTATCATCATTTTCAGTCTGAAATCCTATTAACAAAACTTCATGTTTTTAATCTTCATGTTAGGTAAACTTGACCGTTTTCACACACACAAGCAAAACCAGTGCCTCCGCAGGCCCCTGATGCAATGTTATCAAATGTGAGACTTCACATGTAGCCTGGTCCAGCAGATTTGCCGACCTCGCTGCTGGCAATAAACTCGACAAATCAGATGCAGGAATGTACTCATTCCTGATCAGCATGCCTTGCTTACCCAACATCTGTCATTTCCTGTTACTTGTTTACTTTTAACTTTTACTTCATTTCTTGTTTTGTTCTTGCAAATTGTTGTGTTATAGTAAATAAAATTGCATTCACTGTTATTGGCAACCATTTCCTTTTGAGGAATACATGTTCACATTATAGTGTCTTGGTGCTTTATACCATTTTCTAATTGTTTTACCAAAACATCAAATGAATTTGTACTCTTACAAAATTTGTTGTGGAACTTGGACTGATCCTTTTTAGGTTTTTCAAATAACAGTCAAAAATTGCCTTCCAAGTATCTTGCATCAAAAGGGATGTGCCCAGTATTGTCTTTCATTTTCGCAACTTTGGCACTTTTTTGTATCATACAATAGTCTTAGGAGTTCATTGATAGTATGTTGACAGCTTCTTAATGTTTTTCTTTCATCACAACCAAAGACAAACTAGTTACAGGCACCAGTTTTACCTATGTGTGTGAAAACGCATTGAGGATAAATTAAAATATTAAATTACCAGGGTAATTTAATTTAAAACGAGATGGGTTCTAAGGCTGATGTTTAGATTTGATTATTATTTAGCGTGTCTTGGTAAACTTTTTTTTTTATCTTACTTTCAGTAGTTCTATGCATACATGAGCAAATGTAGTCAACAATGATTTAGCACCTACATTAAATGGTGTTAGTGAAATGGAATTAAAAAATCTACAATGATTTGCTATTTTTAACAATTTTGTAAAAGTATTCCTTGATTACAGCATTCTTTTGGTTCTGGTAGTTTAATCTCTTTAATTAGGTATACAGATTTATAGACTAGTTAATTTTTTTCGGTAAAATTTTGAAAGAATGTTTTCTGACTTGTAAAATCTGTTATATAATGTTAAATATTTGAAAACGTATAACTTAAAATTGGATATTTTTGTAAGGCTGAATTAGAATTCTTTCCTTGAAGTTAGAAATAGTATTTTTAACTTTTCACTAAACAACTGTCTTCAGTTGGCCTTGCTTGCATTAATTTTGCAAGAGTGTTGTTTTTACCATGTTCTACATTTTAATAAAGATTTTTATTGGTTACAAGAATCCTGAGAAATATTTAATAGCCCATTGTGTTGTTCCAGTGTGACATTAATTAATACCCAAGAAATATTTTATACATCAAAATGGCTAAAAATGAATAATTGCTGGTTGCCATGTGAAACATGTTACAAATGTTAAGAAAATGAGTAATTTTTCAATTTAAAACATATAAAACATTCTATTTAGGTTTTGGTAATTTACCTGGTACAATCTTATGCTTTGCTGCTGATCAAATAATAATTTGTAAGTCATTTTCCTAATTTGTTATATACTTTATATTATAGGTGCAAAAGGGGATGGAGATATATATAATCCTGATAATCTCAGATCTTTTCGAAAATTTGTTAGGACAAATACTGATGAAAAAGGTGTTCATTTTGTCATGGCTGATGGGGTAAATATTTCTCAAATTTAATTGCTAAGTGAGAAATATTGTTTTTAGGTACTTTAATTATCAATGTTTTAAAAACAAGTATATTGAATGCATGCCGCTAACTCAGATTGTCTAATTTTTATGATTTCTGATGGATGTTCTGATAGCGTTTTGACAAATTGGCCCTTGTGCCATAAACCCAAAACAATCATCATCAGGATGAAATCACTTTCCAAACTGGTTTGTGCATTTTAATAGGCTTGGTTTCTTTAGTTAATCTATTGGTGACCAATGTGAGGAAAAAAACCAAAAATGATGGCTTAAAGCTCTACTTATGAAAGAAAATTTCAAGATAAATTGTATTAAACTTGTAATTACCAGCTTTCGCTGTCGAAGTGAAGAATCTGATCAACTTGCTCAGACTGCATTGCTTATGTCTCCAGTGTCTGAAAGGATTCTGGAACTTTGAAAATTAGGACATTCTAAAAATGGAAAATTTGCCTTTTCACTTGATGTTCTCTGATGGGCCTTACTGATTTGTCATCTGCCACCTTGGCTAGCCAACCAGACGCAGGTCACTGAGAGACAGACCTTTTTTGGGGCAGGTCCATTGCTATTCTCAAACAATCCCTTTAACATAGCTTGTAATAATAAAATAGAGTGAAAAAATAGTACTGATTGGTTATTGATGATTCCTCTTTGAAAAAGTACTGCAAAATAACAGTTTGGTGATACTTTCATACAAGCTTTTCAGAAAGTAAAACTGAATTCCCTTGATTGTCTGTCTCGTCATTTTCACCTAGAAAAATGCACCCATGTGCATTCTCCACCAAGTCTTTCATACCCCAAAGGTACACATACCATGGTTATGGCACTGTAATCTATGATTTTTGATCACATAAAGCATGTATTTTAATTTTGATTCTTTACAGTAGTATATTTTTATCTTCAACAACCATGTCCATCTCCCCTTTTTTAAAAATATTTTTGAATACTTTAAAAACGTGAAGAAGTAAACTGTACCTTTAATGTTAATTATATATTGAACACACCTTTTTAAAACTATTTTTAAAAATGGTAGTATTTTTTTGTATTTATAAATAAAACATTTTAAGATGAATAAAAGATAAAAACATGACTTGAGTCCATAACAAACCAATTTTTGTCAATTTTAATTACATTGCTTTTGAATATGTTATTCTGCTATATAATTTTGTTTTATATTTAGGGTTTTTCAGTTGAAGGGATGGAAAATGAACAGGAAATTTTATCTAAAAGATTGTACCTTTGTCAATTCCAGTGTGCACTTTCCATACTTAGAACTGGTAAGATTTCACTAAACAAACTTTTTATTGTGATAATAACTAGTAATCATATTTTGATTGCAGAAATTTTAATTCAAAAGCATAAGCTGAGTTAGTTTGATATTTCAAATCATTCTAAATAATATGGAAAACCAATCAGTTTGGTTTTACAATAGTTCGATATGCTGTTTATTCAGTTACATAGGCACTTTCCTGAGATTACCTGATACAGATCCCCAGGAAAAAGAAAAACATAAGGGCTCAATTCCCGTATAAGGATCATGCTCCATAGCTGTATAGTAGCAATCATGTGCACCCAGAAGCCTGATTAAAATAATTTTTAATTCAAGCAAGAAAAATTTGTTTGCAAAAACAAACAAAAATTAGATAATTAATAAAACTTGAAGCAAAAGCAATGATTTTTTAATGTAAATCTAAGTGAAATGTCAGTTTCAACCTCCTTGATTTTCACCACAAGAACCAACCAGAGAATGTGGATGTTTGATTGTTTCAGCTTCAAATGGTTTCTTACTAATGATAGGTTACTGGTGTCATGTGCAATGGGTACTTTCTGCACTCTCCCTTCTCATTCCTCTGATTGATGCTAGCATCCAGTTGAGATAATATATGCAGTTGATCCTTTCATATGGTCTCATTTACATGCCTTTGTAAAAGACTGCCATCAAGCTCTAAGACAATGTTTGTAATCCACACGGAGTAACCAATATTGGCCACGATTGTGCCTTTTGGATTCCTTTCTAATTTAGGGCAAAAAATGATTTATCTTTTATTGTTTTTGTGGATAAGAAACAGTGGTAAATGGAGTGTTGACTTATAAGGTTCTTTAATAGATAAGAATAATATTTGTTTTATTGCCTTAGAATAATCTCAGCATCCCTAATTATCAATCTTATGCTACACTACTGCTCCTTAACTGTTTTAAAAACTGGAAGTATACTCAAAACAAAATTCAGCGATGTATATTATTAAAAGAATCATTTCATCATAAAATGTTTCTTTGGTCCTAAAAATATCTTTGTCTTCCAGTTTCAAAGTAATATTTTAAAGTTTATTTTCAATTTGATGAAAAAATAATTTTACGTAATAGTGTAACTGAAGCAAAATGTAATTCATGTGCAGAATGATTTTCATTTTTATATAGAACTTTAGACACTTAATCTAATATATATTCACTAGAGATGTATGCCTGGCACAGGGAGGTATGTTTCTTATAATATTTAACTTGAAAAATGTTTTAAATTCGTCAAAATAAATTTTTATTTTAGAGGGACATTTTGTTTGCAAGCTATTTGATATCTTCACACCATTCAGTGTTGGTCTTATCTATCTGATGTGCATGGCCTTTGAAAAGGTCTGTATCTTTAAGCCTAATACTAGCAGACCTGCAAACTCTGAAAGGTATGTATGTTTCAATTTGTTAATCACTAGAGTATGTTTTACCTTTGAGAACTGAAAAATTATATTTTGCTTTTTAAACTTCATATCTAATTCAAAAATATATTAGTTCTGTAGAATTGATCATTTCTTTCTGCTTTATAAATAGATACATTATTTGCAAATGGCTGAAAGAAAATTCGAAAGACATTAGTGATTATTTGTATGAGGTGAATGGGCTGCTAGAAAAATATTGTGGTACTGAAAATGATATCAGAGAAGTTGTACCTCTTCACATTTTAAAGCAAAATGAAAAATTTTATGATTATATTTTTGATTCAAACAATAAGTAAGTTTGATTTAATGATCAATTTATTTGTTATGATTTTAACATTACTATTTTATTATTTTAACCTTAATTAATATTTTATAATGTTTGAGCTACTGAAATGTTTTGGATTGGTTACCATACCCTATAAGCAAATAAATAATTTTAGCTGTGCTTTAACAAGAATTTTACAAAGAATTACACCAATTAAAATGTATGTTTTTGTACGTATCTATATTAGGATGGGTGTTAAGCACTTTTTTCGAAATTAACTTAATCAGCGTTTTAAAAAATATCTAGCCTTTGGCTTTGAAAATAGTGATTTTAGACAAAATTATAAAAAACTGTTATTGAATTAGAAATAGTAAATTTGTGAAACATTTAAAGAATGGGAACCTTATGCAATGCAAAAAATTCCATAGATCTAGCTGGGCTGCTCTGCCCTTGAAAAAAGCAATCTTGAAAAATAAGTGTTGATGGATATACGTTTAAAGCATTAAAATTTAAAAATTTTAACAAATAATGATGCAAAAATAATTGAGTAATGCAACCTTTTGTGCTATACAAAAAAATTCAGTGATCTGCATCAGTAACTATCCAGGCCCCTCTCTTGAAATAGTCTAAAGTTATGAAAAACATTTTTTTAACCTTTACACTACGGTGCTTTTATTCTGCTATCTGAATTTGGGATGACTGTTGTCCCGCCCGTAGTCAAAAGGTTAATATAGTGAGTTGCATTATTTATCCTTCGAAAAATACATTATTCCATCCAGCCGATTGTATGCAAAAGTCTTGTTTTGCCTTAGTTGCATTTGTTTTTATACTCTGATTAATAACTCAGAATTGTAAAAGTCCTTTAACAAAGTGTCAAAATCATTATTTAAAACTCCAAGTGATGTGTGTTTAAAAGGATGAATAATGCAACTTGAAATAGGTCAAAACATGAGAGTAAAAAAATGCGTTTCTTACAACTTTTTGTGTTGCATAAGGATCCCTTTCTCCAACTATTTCTTACTATAACCAGTCATTACTAATTTAATATTGATTTTTAAAAATGTGCCTAAAATCACTATTTTAGGTGATTTTCAGTTTCTTCGAGGCCAGAGGCACATGGCAAGATATATATACTTTTTAAATCATTGAAATTTTGTGTCAGATTTGTGACCCACCAGCCAACTTTTTCTTTCTCATCAACCAAAAAATGCTTTTCAGCCCACCCTAATCTGTATTTTATATTTATGTCTGTATGAAAAGCTGCACATTTTGTCATATTGCACTATGAGCTTTTGAAAAAATAATGCTATAGGTACTTTTTGTTGATAATCAATAATTTTTAGGTCTTGTAGTAAAATATCTCAAACCATTCATTTGATTTTAATGGGTATCTTATTGGTTTCCTATTTATATTTTAATGTGTGCAATCTTAGCTTTCTTTTCCGTTGTTCAGAAAATTTGTTTTACGTTCTTTGGTTATAGGATAAAAAATTGGGATCAAATACAGCAAAAAACTACTTATAAATGCTCTAGAAAGAATGTATTTACTAAATTTTGCCATTTTGTCCACATTTTGCCGTTTGCTTATATACCAGAAATAATCTAATATGTTGTCACAAAGGAATATTTAAAAACATGATGTGAAAACATTTAAGGTTTATTTGTAAAAAGATAGTAATGAATAATCAAATAAGTGGAGAAATAATAAATATTATAAAATAGTGTTTGATTTGATATAAGATGTTTAAGGAATAATGCCATTCTTATACATACAAATTTTAATTGAAAGCTGGTAAAAGAAAAATATTGTCTGAGTCAAATGCCTGTTGTACTTTGAGTTCTTTTTATTTTATTTATTTTATTCTTTGAACAGTTCTCTGTATGGCAATATGAAATTAAAAATCAATGTGGTTGACATGAAAATCTCATGCTTATCTTTTCTTCTCTTCACTAGCAGAGAAATAAACTTTGTTCTGTAAAGCTGCATGTAGGTATTTTGAGCTTTGTTTCAGAGCTGCAATATAAAAATCAGAGTTTTGGTTCTTAAGTAGTGGGTGTTTTGGCTAATAGTTGCTGTATATTTTGAAAATAAGAGTAATATGCAACCATTTTTAAAAAATCTAGTTTCATTTGCCTAGGATAGAAAAATGTGCATCTTGATTGCACTTGAAAAATTTAGGGGACAGAGTGGCAGTGTTTATAAGTAAAATGTACATATTTGTTTTATTTATTATTTTTTGCTGCAACATTTGGAAAGTTATTTGTTTTATGAATGTAAAACAAGAATTGATAATATTCACTCTATTTCAAACTTTATTACACACATATATATATTCTAACTATTTATATTTCATTTATAATGCTTCTATTTATATTCATGTGGGAGGGCAAGCATAAATGCAATCTGGTTAATTTATTACTCTTAGTGCAATTGTTTACTTTCTTTATGTTCATTTTTATAAGGTTTTTTATTAAATAACTATTTTGGAAGATAATTGATTTAGCTTCCTATTAAGTGCTTCCATTTTGAGTGTATAATAATAAATGTGAAAATTTATTAATATAATTATTTTCTTCAATAGACTTGGAGAAAGGCAGATTATTCATTTGGATAAAATAAGAATGTTTGCTCAAAATGTGTAAGTTCATCTTCAATAAATATTTTCTGAAAAAGCAAAAATTAGTTCTGTTGTCATCTACATGATTAAAAGTTATAAAGGTTATTCTTTTAGCACTGAGTTGATATTCCTCATCTCTTAAAAAACATCCAACTTATAGATTGACACTTCTTTTCTAGATACTGTTCATTATATCAATGCAAAGGCTTTGATTTGTTTACAAGATACAGATTGTACTAAATTTGGCATTTTAAAGGATTCTCTAAATATTTCTAAAAATTTTACTGAAAATTCAGTAAAAATTAACTTTTTATTCTTTCATTGAGCATTTACATGACAAATTATTTAAAGAGAACTCTTGGAAATCTATCCTTTTAGGGACATTTTTGTCAATCTTTCTGTGTGAAACAAATAAAAACTGGTGGAGAAACATATTTTGCACTGCAGTTATCATTTTGCCATTTCTATCTATAATTACTAATTCCAAATTTTGCAGCTTCATAAAACCAATTCCATTTTAAAGAGGGGCCGCGGTGGCCAGGTTGGAAGAGTAACGGACTAGCAACCGAAGGGTTGCGAGTTCGAATCCAGCCAAACACCGTCGTGTACAAAGGGGGCTGGTGCACGTTAAATCTGTCATGGCCTCAAATGTCCTCACGTTGGCGTGGTGTGGAAGTTTGGAGAGTGGGGTGCCAGTTCAGGTGTTGCCTCGTCATCTGACTGTGGTTCAAAATTACGTGGTGTTGTCCTCGGATCTTTCCCTTTGTGATTGATCCTGGACCATCACCAATAGCCCGTTGTGTTGCTCCAGTGTGACGTTAATTGAAAAATACCAATACCATTTTAAAGAACGATGCATAATATTTAATGCCCAAATGCTTTCCAATAGCAAGTTTTGCCAAAGCATTTTTCTGTTCCGTAATTTTTAAACTTTATTGTAAAAATCTACTTTTAACAGTGTTTTTGTTTAGAAATAATGAAGCTTTGTAACATCTTATACTATATTATAATTTGCAGAGAGTTGCATGAAGCAAAACAAAGTGACTTTAGAAAAAAATGTCTGGAATTTTGGCAGGTAATATCTTTTTTTCACACTCTTATGAATTTATAATTTTGATTCTACTTTTTCCAAATCTTAAATTCTTCTGGAGTATTTTTATCCACCAGAAGATTTATCAAATCAAATAACTTGTCTAAATTTGATTTTATATATATATACCTTTCAGAGCTGAATGTTAAATGTCACACCTGTTTTTTTCTTGAATTTCAGTTATCTTTCATAAATAACACAGGTTTGAAGAATTTAACTTCAGAAAAGTTTGAGTTTTTTTATGTTTTTACTTATTCACATGAACATAATAACAATATTTCTCAAATATTTCTATCGCATCCCATTTTCACACAAAACCAGTTTCAAGTTACATATTTAATGTTCAAGCAAAATTGTCCCTATTTTTCGTCAGATCGACAAAAATATGTTTTGGTGTATCACAAAATTGTAGTAATTAGTTTATGTATACCATGACATGAAAAAGGTTGAAAACCACTGGATTAGAGCAAAAGGTAAATAGCTTGATTTTTCAATTGAGAATTGGCTGAGAACAAGAAATATTACAGGGTAAGCATGTGTGAACTAAAATTAATGAAGGGCATAGTTTACAAATTCATTGCATATAATTAGAGTTTGTATCAAAATTGCTTCTGAACTTGGAATTTACTTTTTAAGTTTAGATTGGATCATCACTCACAGAATAGTACTAGCTTTTACTTTCCTTACGTATTGTATGAACATTGAGAAGCCTGTTATATTTATTATCATTCCAAAATCTAGATATAAGTATCTCATTGGTGCCGTGTTTCCTGTTTCTGTGTATGCATTTGGTCATATACGTATTTTTATATCTATTAAGATAGCTCCATAAAATTTTCATAGATGATTGCATCTTTAAAAGTAATTAGTAAATTATTTTATTTTTAGATTCCTGATAAAGTTCGAGCTGCGCCACCTAGAATTGAACCAGGTGATATGTATAAGAATATCATGAAGGTATGTGTAGTAGCGTCTGTTGCTTCAATTATATAACTTAGTTCTAAACACGGTATGTCAATTTAAATCAACTTGATTTAATCCATGGTTTAAATCGAGTGATTTTTATTGAAAAATCATTGATTGAAATAATAATCTTTTAAAGACTTTTGTATTAAGCTAAATAGTATTGAAAATGAAATAACTATTAACAAGATGCATGTTATTTTATCCAAATAAGTTACTGTTCCATGCTTTATTTTTTTAGGGCCAATTTTTTCTAATAGTACTAGCCATATTTTGATTGTGCCTATGAAATTTATTTACAAATGCCAGATGTTTGACAATCAAGCCATTACCCTTCTTGCTTTCCAATATCTGAACCATACAATCAAAACCATCATGGTGCATGTCTAGGGATGGGGAAAAAAGAACAACCTGTTCTTTTTCATCTGTTCTTCAAAAAGAACGAGAACAGCCTGTTCCCACTCTTCACTAAACCCTATTCTCTGTTCTTTTTTAAAAGAAACATTTGAATTTTTTTCTATTTTAATTTTATGGGAAAAAAGGGAATTTTGCAAAGAAAGTAGTTTCTCTTTACTCTTTCGCTAAAATTTTTTGTATTTTCTAAGTTATGCTAAGTCTGAAACACAGTTCATCCTACAGTTCTTGACTCACTGTTTCCTGTTGATTCATTCTCCCGTTCTCTGTCCATAAACTATTCCCTGCTCTGAGACTACTTCCTGTTCGGTAATTGATTCTTGTTCTGAGACTACCTCCCGTTTTCGAATTGATTCCTGCTCTCAAACAGTTCTGACCCTGTTGTCCGTTCTCGGAGCTGTTATCTGTTCTCGGGAATTGATTCTTGCTCTTAGACTACTTCCTGTTCGAGAATTGGTTCCTGCTCTGAAACTGTTTCGACCTTGTTCTCCGTTCAGGGAGCTGATTTCGCTGACTGCTCCCAGAATTGTTCTCAATCAGTTTTCGACCAAGCCCCGACGTTTGATGAATTTGCTAGGAGATTACAGTAATAGTGAAATTTTATAATTGTTATGCAATGACACGGTGACTAATTTTTAGTTTTAAACAAATTAAAAATTGTTACATTAAGCATATTAAAATTTTTAAATATTACTGACCAAGATTTTGCTCAGCTTTCTCTCTGGTGGTGTCACCTCTACTCGTTTTTAGGATTTGCAATGCTTTTCATTTTATTTTAAAACCAAATTTTACAAAATGGAAAGCAAAATTTCAAATGTGTAGACATATTTCACTGAAAGGGATATTCGGATCGGGTGTCATGCTCTTCGGGATGGATCAGGGACCATCGTTTTGTTGATTTAAATGACCATTTTGTTGACTTAAAAATGACATTAAAATCTGAAAAAATTACTACTTTCATTTGCGAATTTGTTTTGCCCTCGGCATCTCATATCTGTTTGGGAAACCGTACTTGAGATGGTCCAGATATGGGACATTATTAGCTGCCACTGGGGATCCAGAGAGAATTTAAACGTTTTAATTTTGCAAGAACTTTTTCAAATTTACTGATATATTCTGATTTTCTTTTCTTAATTACTGATAGTTCGGTGCAACTTGGACAGACTTGCCCCTTGCGCCATAAAAGAATCTATAAATTGATTAACAATACAAAGACTCCAAATTATATTTCATCTTTCGTTTTCTTCCTGTCAAAACTAGAGAAAAACTCATCAATAAAAAAGCTATCAGAAGAGTTATTTGTATTTTGCTTATATATGCATGCCTACAAAGTATTGATATGTCAACAAAATTCGGTCCCTGTCTATTGTGAAAACTGCTGGTACCACATAGTCTAGGAGGAGGAACAGGGCTTGCACATTTCGAGTAGAGAGACATTGAGTGGTGAACAGAAGAGCAGGTTAAAGAACAGTTCTTTTGAAAAGAACTGTTCTTTAACCTGCGGTTTCTCTCTAACACATTAAGAAAATTGCGAAAACCTTTGTACAACACTACTTCTACAGTACTGTATAACATAATTTTTGTTTAACATTATTTAAAAACTAAATTACCTTAAAATAATGAACTATAGTGCCTTTACATGAAAATATATAAATAAATTATAATTTACTCATTTATAACTATTCAGATGTTATAGCGGAAAGCGTCATGCACAGTTTACACGCCATCCGCGGCGAGACTTGCTGTCTCAGAGATACAGTATTGCAGAAAGTCCCACCGTATCTAAAAGGATAAAGTGCAATGCGACATCATCGTATTGTATCGATCTGTTGTGATATGCGATCGCAGCCGAGGGCCCGTGAATGGCAGGCCCTTTTTTGTTTCTTTTTATTTCTGTGGTCTGGAGACAAAGTGTCTTAAGCGGCTGGCCGGAGTCTGCGTCGATCCACGATGTGTTAAAGAGTGACTTTTTTGTCTTTAAGACTAAATTTTTGGAAAATCAAGTTTCAGTCCTGAGCCATGTCTGATAAAGATAAAAAAAACGTTTAAGAGGAAATTTATTTCTTTAGAAGTAAAGATACAAATCTTGGACCGTCTTTTAAAAGGAGAAAAAGCATCTCACATTGGAAAAAGTCTTAATTTAAATGAAGCAACAGTCTGGACTATTAAGAAAAATGAAAAAGAAATAAGTGCAGTTGCTACAGGATCTTCAATATCCGCAAAATATGCAGCTCGTCCTCGGGCGCCAATAATTGAGAAAATGGAAAAGGCACTCAGCATTTGGATTGATGATAGCTGTCAAAAAAGAATTCCATTGGATGGTAACATCATTAAGCAAAAAGCACTTAAAATTTACAAATACCTTAAAGAACATGGAGAATCTTCTGTCAACCCAGATTTTGTGGCAAGTAAAGGTTGGTTCGAAAAATTCAAAACACGCTTTGCAATTCATAGCATAAAAATTCAAGGAGAAACTGCGTCGGCTGATCATGAAGCTGCCAGGACGTATCCAGAAAAAATTCAAAACATTATAGAAGAGCAAGAATACACCGCACATCAAGTTTTCAATGCCGACGAAACTGGGCTTTGGTGGAAAAAAATGCCCAGTAGAACCTTTATATCGAAAAAAGAAAAACTGCACCCGGATTTAAGGTGTCTAAAGATCGTATAATGCTACTTTTGTGCAGTGCTTTGGGGGACTTTATGACAAAACCCTTGTTGACCAACAGTTTATAGATCTTTAAATCCCCGTGCACTTAAAGGCGTAAATAAAAACACCTTACCGGTATATTGGAAAGCAAATCCAAGAGCTTTGCTGACTGGAAATTTGTTTAAAGATTGGTTTTTAAATTGTTTTGTGCCAAACGTTGAAAATTATTTAAAACGGAAAAATTTGAGCTTCAAGGCGCTATTACTACTAGATAATGCTCCATGTCACCCACAAGATTTGAGTCATCCCAATGTCAAAATAGTGTTCCTAACACTACTTCGTTGCTCCAATCATTGGATCAAGGTATTATTTATACCTTTAAAACTTATTAAATAAGAAGAGCATTACAGTGGATTTTAGACGTAACCGATTCAAAATCAATTAATGTAATGGAAGCTTGGAAGCAATTTTCAATTAAGCACTGCATCGTCATCATATCTTTGCGATATATTAACGTTGAAAGAACTAAAAACATCAACGTTAAATGCATGTTGGAAGAAGATATGGCCATCTTCAGTTGAAATAGAAAATGTGCTTGAATCGTCAGAAAATGAAATTGGTGGCATATTAGAACTTGCTAAATCTATCGGAGGCGAAGGCTTTGTGGATATGGCTATTGAGGACGTTCAAGACTTATTAGTGGAAGAAGTTGTCGAAGCGGATTTGATGGAAATGGCATCCGAAGTTGGAAATCAAATCGATTCTGAGGACAATGGTACTGATGAAGATTATGAAGTTAATAATTTAACATTAAAAAAATTAGAAGGGGTTCAGAAAGTGAAGGTGATATCGTTCAGCTGAAAAAATGTTCTTGTTTGGTTGTATTGAGTAGTTATGAGGAAGAAATTTATTAAATTAAGGTTACATTAAATGAAAATAATATTTTTTGTTTTTTCGTTTTGTGTTATACATACATTTATATTTGTAATAAAAATTAAGTTGCTTATATGGAATTAAAAAAAAGTTTTGATAGGTTTTCGGAACGTAACCCCCTTTTTGTACTGGCTCTGGGTCTCATATAACAGTTTCACACAACACAGCATTTTCTAGGAACCTATCTACTGTGTTATAGGAGGGTTACCTGTATAAATGAAAGTAGGGTTTTAATGTTGTGTTTCAGTTTATTTTTGAACTTGCAAGTTTGATGTAAGAATTTCCTTATTCTAAAAATATATATCAAATCAAAATGATAATGGGTAGCATTTAATTAATGAATGTTTGTTTTTCTTTCTTAGGGAGAGATGTTGAGTTATATAAATAAGTCACCTACTCCTCTCACGGAGGCAATGTTCAAAAATTTAAAACAAGTTTATGACTATCACTGTGTTGTGTGTGGAGAAACTCAGAAAGAAGTTCCTCCAAGCCTGTTTGTTGGTTTAGGAGTAAGTACAGTTTCTTGTAACGGTATAGTAGTGTTTATAAGCATAAAGATTTATTACCAGCATTAAATTCGTGCAAACATTTCATATTAATTCTCAGCTATTTGACAATGCAAAATTATAAGGTTGACCACTTTGAAATAGCAAAGTTCTAAATGTGGATGCTGAAGATGTCTAATCATTCAAAGAAACTTCTAAATTAGTGTTTATTTTGTACATAAACCACAATTTTTCACATTAAGTATTGGTGAAAAAACATGGTAAAAATTTAAATTTTCAATTGTAATATTTCCCTTTAAGTCAATCTCTTCTCCCTTATGAATTAAAGTTAACTAAAATATTTTCTCAGAAATTTTTTTAAAAGATGTGTTGATGAGTTGTATGTGAAATTATTATTTAAAAAAGCTTAGCTAAACCTTATTTATTTTCAATTTTTAGAAATCAAATATTTATCGATTAGATTTAAGAGCTTCTGAATGGAGTAAGATAGAAGCAACTCTAGAACTACCAGCTGAAACTCTCTTTTATGGTGAATTGATTTCAGAGCTCAAAGGAGAGGTATTTATGTTTTCTATCTTTTACTGTTGAAAAGATATCTTAAAATATTTAATCAATGAATTTTCACGCATCATTTACATAATTAGACTATTACTTAAGTTAGACATTGACTAGTGAAGAAGTCTTTAAAAGATTGAGTTTTATTGATTTCATGAAAAATAATATTTTTCTTGTGGAATTTTATTAATTTTATTTTATATTTTTTATAACAACACTTAATTTTAGAAAACTAGTAGAATTGTATTTTTCCTGTAGAAAAGAAAAAATAGATTAATTTTTCAGACAATGAAAAATGTTTTTTTGATGTTTACCATTTATTGTAATTTCTTCAAAAATTACATGCATTATAATTGACATTTAGGAGCATTATATTAATGAATTAACGTTTGGTTTATAAATGTGAAGCTCTCTTGTTTGTATTAATATGACTATAAATTTTATTCCTCATAGATGCACCTCATTACAGAAATTATTGGTATTAGTGTAACTTGTTTTATATGTGAATATTTTTAATTAATTGTCCGGTTATCCATGTGCATGCTCTTAGCACACACTTTTTGGAGTGCTTATTTACTAAAATCGTGGACTGGAGTTTTGTGTTTTTGCCACAAGCAGCATAGCTGCCACTAAAAAATAATCTCCTTTCAATGGTTTTCCAATTTCCCAAAGTTATCAACCCTTTATCAAACAATTTATCCTTGATTCAAAATAATCTATGTAGTAATATCTCAAAATTATCTATAGGTTATTTTGTATGAAAATCTAATGTATCCAGATAGTATGCTGATAAACTTAGATAAAGGTGTTATCTCAGTTTGCACTATTTCCCGTACATGATGAGGGTGTGCTGATTTAAATCAAATTTTAAAAATTCCTTTTTTTATTAATGACATAGGAAGAGTGAAATAAACACCCAAAGAATGACCCCCTTTTTTAACTGAAAGTAATTGGCTTCCTTACTTTGAAGACACTAGAAATAATAGTATTGATTGGGAGCAGTGGTACCAACATGCAGAAATTATTGAGGCATAAGTGAAACACCACTTAGCTTCATATATAAGTGTTTTGAAACTCTTAATTTTGTTTATTTAAATCATTGCCAACATTATCACTATATTTGTAATACTTATCCCTCATGTTAGAGGGGTACAGACCACCAATAATTAAATCCGTTTTTTAAGCATGATTTTTTAACCCTGCATATGATGCAGTAACTGCATTGAAATAAGTCTAATTTGATGCCTATATACTGTAAAGCCGACTATTATTTTCTGTGCAAATAGTCATTTTAAAGATTTTAATTCAGCCTAACAATTAGAAAACCACATTACAACTTATGAAAAGTACGTTTTTACTTTAGATTCAATGTTCTTTTGCTATAAAATTTCAGTCTACTTTTTATGAATGAACATCCTGCAAAATAAAGGGTATCTTTATATGAAAATGTCTGTTTATATTATCAATATCATGAAAAATTGCATGTTGTATATTAATACAAATTTTACAGAGCCGAGCTCAAAGAAAAATTACATCTTTACATATTATTGATGCAATACGGTTAGGAGGGAAAGATGTTAGAAAACTTCATTATGAAGACAGGTAAAAAGCTTCTGTTAATTATTAGTACCAATTGTCAGCAGTAAATAGTTTAAAACTATAAGGCTAACTTATTTTAAAGCTGACTATAATTTATTGTATTTGAAAATGTTAATAGCATAATCCAGTGAAAATTTTCTTAATTGATAAAAAATTTGAATGTGTCATTGGTTTTAGCATAGAAAATGTAATGTATATTATCAGGTAGCAAAACTCCTATTTATTTTTAAATTTTTAACAATTTTATAAAAATTAAATAATTTAATGATTGATATAATTTTTCTATCTGGTTATGCTATCACTTTAAAATAGCTGAGTGATTTTGTGTTAAAATATTCTTCCAACTCATTCAATAGTTCATCATTGGTCAGGAAGTTTTCCTTTTAAGAAAATTGTAGATGTCATTTGTAATTCCACCATTCAGCATTGCCATTTTGGGGTGCAGTCTGGGACTCAACCATTGGTGATAATCTGCAATATTCTCAAAGAATTCCCAGTGACAATTTGGTTAAAAAACGAATATAAATCGGAATGACTCTAGAAATGCACACATCTATTCTTTACTAAAGGTTTTGTAGGGAGCATTTGTATGTCACCCACTTTGTCCATCTTTCAAATGTGCTGAATGGTCATAGCTAACGTTGTGTTCCAATTCCCCGACTGACCATTGGATTTTACTCCTTCATTATCTGCAGGTCATCATCTATCTGGTTGCCTTGTCAAGGCAAATCAACCATGGACAGTTGTTATTTAGGACATTGTTGTCCATGGGCATCTTGGATTTCCCTAGCCACTCCTCTTACACTTGGATTTTTTAATATGTTGAAATATGGATCTTGGACGTTTCCATTTTTAAAAATTAATTTACCATTATTCCTTAAAAGATTAACTAAAAGAATGATTCAAAAAATTTACATAATTGGAAGTTTCTATTGCGATTTTGGAGATGCAGGAAATAAACAGGACTTTTGTTACAATCCAATTTTAACATAAATTTACTTAAATAAATTCTTTTTTATGTAAGACATGTAAATCAAGGTCTGGTTTTCATTTTCTGCAATAAGATTGCCCTTACAGTATTATTTAAAATCTTAAGTAATGTTTTGTAAACAAAGTCTAAAATGTGTTTAACTTATATTTTTTAACCGTTTAAAAACAAAATATAATTTTTTGAATTTATTCAGGTTTTGATATTGTTTTTAATCAATAAATTTCATTGTAAACTTACAATTATACTGTTTTTATTGATTGTTTCAGAATGATATTAGCAGAAAAATTAGCCAAAGCTGTTTCCAAACCAAGCAAATCAAATTATACTCCACTTAGAGTCAAGAAAGTATGGCAATTGAAAGATATGGAGGAGGTCTTTGATAGGTATTTTACTGTAAAATATTCCTAACTATTTATCTAAGAATATTTATTGTCATGTATTTCTAAATGATGTTGGATTATCAAATCTGTTTTTGATTATTGAATGCATTCATAAATATTCAGGCAATATTTGAGTTTTTGTGTTGAATTAGCAAATATAAGTAAAAGATTGGGAGAGAGAATAACATTTTATATTTCCTAATTTTATTCCAAGCAATTATAAACTAATTTCTGCATCCTTTTGCTGTTCATTAGTTTGTATTGCTAAAAAAAAATTTGTCAAGCAATAATATCATAATACTTTATATAGTTGCAATAATTTTGCAGATAAAATATTTTTTATCAGCCAAATATTTTCTGTTAGTCCTAATAGTCACATCCTTTTATGACAAACTATTTTCCTTGACTTGCCAATCCCTTCACAATCAGACACTTACTCTGCACATACATGAGTTCTTCATTTGCTTCAACATCTAATCACCTATAATGTTAATTGAGCATTTTATTTGTAGATACTGATTATTTTCTGACCTGTCGACATTTTTCTACTGATGAGTTAAATAAAATTAGATTTACATCGTTTCGCTAACTTCAGCATTTATTTCCACAACATCAGGAACATTTCAAGGTCTCCCTCTCGATTGTCCCTGTTGTATTCATACCACCATTGAAAACTTTTTCTAAGGGTAAATTGGAATTCTAAGAAAACTAAAGAACTTTTGCAAGAGATAAAAGTAATGGCATATAATTGAAATTTGTCTTTTAAATCATTTTCAAACAAAACACTGTTTTATAGAAAGTTCCTTTTTCCTTTAGGCTGGCTATGAAATATCCTAAAAGTAGTCCTGTTCCTAGATTATGTTTTGATGTGGGGGATGGTCGTCATATTATTCCATCTGGCTTGCTCATTTTCAAAACGACATCAGGTATTGCTTTGTTTTCCTATTTCTTGCAACACATTGATATCAGTTTAATTGAAAAGTTTTTATACATAAATTAAAACTGTTAACACTTAAGTATTTTAATTGCTAGCTGAATTCAGAATTAATATTAGAATACTTACCAGTTTATAATTTGGTTATATTTATACATAAGCTTGTAGATCTTGGGATTGTTTGGTACTTTGAAAAATATTAAGGTTGAAATAATTAAACAGTTAAATATCTAATTTCTTTTACAATTTATCATCAATATTTCAAATTTAAGAGTGGATGAGTCAAGGGATAAATATCTGATTTTTAGTTTTTATTCATTTTTGAAATGTATTTAACTACTAAAAAACTCTTAAAACACAATAATTTTGTCTGAACATATTAAAACTTTAAACGATTTCTTTAAGTACAAATATATAAGACATTTGTATCTAATATTTTCTATTGCAATGCATTTTTGTAATGGAAATAAATGTATTCAATTTCTCGCTATTTTTAAAAATGTACCTCAACTTTAATAAAAGTATAAATGCAGGTTTAACAAGACAGAATATAAATCTGTTAATAATCTTATAAAAAGGTTTCATATCAATTATAGTAATTTATAGGTTCAACTCAAAGGCAATGTTTTCTTTTTCTCTAGAACCATGGCTGACTGCTTACAGTAAAACAAATAAAAGGACATACTTGTTTAATACCAAGAAAAATATTTCTAATTTTCAAAGAGTAGAGGAAGCTTGTGCTAATTTTAAGTAAGTATTTTTCAATTTCATCTGAAATTAAATTAATGTAAATATAATCATAGCATACTTTTATGCCAGAAATTAAATGAGTTACATTTTTCATTGTAATTGAACACTTTTTAATACCATGCAATATTATCTCAAACGTCCATTATAAACGTCGCCAATAGCCCATTGCATTTCTCCTGAGTGCAAGGTTAATTCAATTACCTATCTACCATCCATTATATATAAAAGCAATTAAAGGTAGATTTTATTTTATTTATGGAGATATGTTGAGATCATGTCAATTTTTAATCCTGTTTTGATCTACTTAAAAATGTTATTTGCCTCCAGTAAACTCAATCTCTTAAGTTAAAATTAAGTATAACTATTTTTAAATTTGGATAGTAGAATTTTTTAAACAATGGTGCCTTTTATAATTTTATTTTTGCTGAATACAAATTATATGCATCATTTTTTTTGAACGTACAGCTTATCAACATTTGATTGAATGATGATAGATGTAATGAGATTGATCTCAATTCATTAACCCTCCTGGTGGTTGTCTCAACGAGGTATCTCTTCATTAGCAAAACTGACCAGATAGTCGAGATATCTCACCATTAAAAAAACCTGATCTTATCATCAAACAGCAATACCTTCATCAGCCAGAATTCAATTGCCATTATTGATGAGATCTCAATAGGGTCACTCCATGTGAAATGTGCAAAAATAAAAAAACTGGCCGTAGGGTGATGGATTTTCATGAAATTTACTACAGGTGTTATGTTTATGCATAAATAATGATATCCAAAATATTTTGGCTCAAAATGAAATATTTTGGCATTTTAAGGACTTGGAACTTTGAAGAGTAGTTGTGAAATCGCTCGATGTTGCATGTTTGAAGATCTTTCTCAAAAACTACTTAACGTAGACAACAATGTTTCATATTTTTGTAATCTATGAAACATTTTCTTTTTATCTATTTGGAAACAACAATTTTAAACATCATATTTAAGCGAAAAATTAGTAGCGAAAAATGGAAAAGAGTCGATTTTGATGGAAATAAAAAGGTTTCTATATACTAAAGGAATTTAAACGCATCGTTGAAATTCATGCCAGATACAGGGCTAGGTATGATAAAACTACTGAAGTTTAGAAGTTGGCTTTTATTCCTTTCATCTTCCAAACAGCAAAGGAAAATTATTAAATGACTTTTCCACTTAAAATATGCATACAAAATCAAATGAAGGAGAGCTCTGACGAAAACTATATTTTGGAAGAATATAGTTTAATATGTCTATTACTTATAAAAAAAAATTCAGGGTTGTACTGAGTCCCAAAGCAACAGTAACAAAATTGATAACACAAAAATATGTTCTTGCCCTTCGATCAATTGGCGACTGAAAATTTTGCCAAACAACTATTCTGATAGGCCTATGACAGGTTACCATATTTTCCATAACTTGCTATAACTGGAAATGTTTATTATCGCCAATCATAGCATTTCCTTCCCATTCTATGCATAATTTCTCGTTTCAAATGACAACAATGAAATACCAAGTTATTTTTAACTTTGGAAGGAAATTATAAAAGCAGGACATCAAATCACAATTGAAAAAAATTAAACATTTAAAATTTTTACTTGATTGTCTTTTCAAATTCACTTTCAATCTGATAAAGGTCTCTTGTTCAATTTTATAGTTGCTTAAACTGAAATTTCTCCTAGTGCTGCCGATTTCTTGACATCTACTTATTTCACTAGTGATTGTGATAAATATGGAACAAGGATTTGTGAGTTATGTACATTTGGGAGAATCGGGTATAACAACGATGTTTAAATTCTCTTACTCTCAAAATAGTTGTTTCCTGTCTAATAATGCTTAATATTTACAAAGCATATTTAATATTCATAAATAATAGTATTTAATACTTATGTTTCCGAAGGAAAAGCAAATCGAAAAGACTTCTAACAAAATGAACTTTCCACCTAATTATTTCAATGATGGAACACTCCTTAGATTAAGCAAAAAGAAAGAATAGATTTTGAACAGAAATTTCATGTGAAGTTTTGCACATGCTCCATAATAATAGTTATTCCGTTCTTACATAGCATCTTTTTTATTATCGTAGCTTATAACTCATTATCATCTGCAATAAAAAAGTAAAATTTACATCTAGTTAAAATATTTCTGAGACAAAAATAATCAAATTACAATAATGAAAATTTCAGGATACATAATAGACATCATCGACCTTCTAATGAAATAGATGGAGCATGTGTGCGAAGTTACTGTCGTAAGATCTCTGAAGGGTAAATCACTTGGACTTGAGAATCGACTTAGCTGATTGGCTGTCGAATCACAGACTAGTGCTTTTGATCATGGTGAATAATCACTTTAACCAATCAATAATTTAGGATTCTTGCTTTTACCTATAATAACCACTTGACAGGTCTTCAAACCGAATAACTGCAACAAATAACATGAAGCTGCGAGCATATGCTTTGTCTATTTCATTATAGGTCGATGATAGACACCTTGCTCTTTCATGCTGAAAAGTTTTGATGTTTTCGGAGCTTTCCCTCAGTCACATGCATTTAAAAAATTGAAAAATCATATTTTCCCATAATTTTACTTTTAAATGTTTTTTCTTTATAAAGGAGTTGAAATACAATTGCCAAATTATGCCATGCTATTTGTTTGGAAAGGCTTTCCTCATTAAGAATAATTTTTAATATTGTCTTTCCATTTCTAGAGATACCAGAGTAACTTGAAATTTGTAGCAAATTGGCAAAATTTTTATTTTGTTGATCTCAGATTCAGCAATGACGGTTATTAAATTATATTCTTACGTTTCCTAAGGCTTTTCTGAAGAATGCAACAATATAAAAATTTTAAATTTGTGTCAATAACTTGTTGAAATATAGGGTCGCAAACAGGCCACTTTTAGTGCTAGAAAATCAAAATTTGTGACCTTGAACTTTAAATGTCAATAATTAAACTAGATTTCTGAAACCTAATATTTTGCATTTGGTCATTACTATATGTGACCTATTTAAAAACTGATTTTCATTAAAATTGGTGATGTCAGCTACAGCCAATTTGCCTGGAATGGCCCATTAGCAAAATTGGTCAGATCTTGATGGACGAGATGTTTCACCGAAGCCATTTGGAGGATTAAGATAAATTTTGAACTAGGTATATATTAAATTATTTACTCAAAAGGTCAAATTTTCTGTTAATCTGTGTTTAACTTGTAACATAATCAGGTTTCCTACTAGCCTAAGACCTCTAGGGGTTTATTTTCTTCAAGTAAATACAGGTTTCACAACCCTGAGGTACCATAATGAACTGTCCTCCCTTACATTTTACCCTTGTCCTTTCATATACTGTTTCTTTTATCCCTTGTTTTATTTGGTCTTGCTGTGAGGCATCTTGTCCTATTTTGGAAATTGCACCATAAAATCACAATATCTACTAACTTTGTTTACAATCTTGTATTCATTGATACTAATATGGTGAATTTCAATTTCAGAACTTGCTATAGTGAACGCATCCTATGGAGTTGGGAGAGAGGAGTCAAACTGATAGATGAACAAATTATAGAAGCTAAGAAAACCGCTATTCATGGCCGTACAATGAAGGACTTCGTGCAAAAACAACTAGTCCAAATGACTGGCCGACCTTTCTGAAAAAAAATTCAGTATGAGCTTGTTATATTTTTCATGTTCATCGTCCAGAACTTTTAAAGTTTAATTCATTGATCATTCATTTTACACTGTACATAAAATTATTTATGAAACGTTAATATTCTATTAAAAGGTAAAAACTGATTTCTGCCTTGTTTTGTGAAAATTGAACTTAAGTTAATGTTTTAAAATCCAGACCAGTGAGTAATATGTTCTAATTTGCAGTTAAATATGGTAAATATATGAACTGTTATTAGCCTTTGCATTACTAACAGGATTGGAAGGAACAGTTTTAACACACCTAGCATTACTAACATGATTGTTACAAGTCACGTCAATAATTTTTAATGTGTCCTTTTTGCTTTGGGTTCAACTAAAGCATATAATTGCCTGTATAAATTCGATTTTATTTTTTAAGCATTTTATAGGTCTAATTAGGCCAAAAAAATTACCAATGAGAGAAGCCAATCAAGCTTTTTGTATCTTTATAATCAAAACTGCTGATTACAATATTTTCTTTTGAAGCAAGGTACTTTGAAAAGCACACAACTTTTACATCAGTGTGCATGTAAAATACAGAGCAAAGTTAATATGCCTGTAAGATGAATTATTTTCCATTTTGTAAAGCTGCATATGTGCCAAACTAATTTTTTTGATGGAAAATTAGATACAAGAATGAAGAAGCTACATTTTGTGCATAAGTTTCAGTATACAGTGTTATCAGATTTGGATGTTTTCAAAGAACATTAAAATATCCAAGTTTGTCAAAAACTAAATATCATTAAATGCTTACTTTCAGTTACAAATACATATTTGTTCCATACAAATCTGAGAATTTTCATGACTTGTTTGTAAAAATAATGCTTATTAAGCATTATGAAGTCAAGCTATTAGCCTGATACTTTTGGCAGATCCCAAATGTTAGCAAGTCATAAATTCAAATAAGGAAAAGGCAATTTTGCTAGTGCCACGATGACTAATGTTCAGTTGGCTGGGCATTAGAAGGGTACTGTCACTTGTTTTTAAGAAACAAAGCTCATTCAATATATTGCAGATTCTATAATGAACTTTTCTTTTTCAATATGCATTTCATTGATTTCACTAGAATGCTTTGAAAATGCCTGATTTCTCTTATGTCAACTCGGTATTTCCTGCTGTTATGGGTGCAGGTAGCATTGACTTCATGTATATGTGTGCAAAATTAGTGTTTATAATGAGGCTCTGACCAGAAAGAAGTCGATTTTGGGTCAGTCAATTTTGGAATAGTCGTGAAAGGTCGTTTGGAGGGCTGCCATATGCAAAAGCATGAGTGGCAATCACTGTCTGGTTTTCCCAATGCCAATTCATTATCACTATTACTACTTATGGCACTGAACAATAAACATTAACCAGAAACGGCACTAAAGATAGCAACTGTGAAAGCACCGTATTTAAATACTTATTCAAAATCATGTTACTTGATTGCTTTCCCATGGGAGCTGGATATGTAGCATCTGAAGCCATAACAGTAGATATTGCTGGTTGTAGGTTTGGTTTGTTTACCTACATTTTCTTTGTTACACAAGAATATTGTAGTTCTTTTCTGCAGTATTAAGTGATTATAATTCAATTTCTCCAATTTTTATTCTCACAAGCAATCTTGACACCACAATATTTCTCACAGTACGAGTTTGAATAAAGAATTTATCGCTAAAATTGGGACTTCTTAAACGGATACTGCAAATAAAAACAAATTGCAATATTGCAAAAATTAATAAATATTTATTAGAACTTTAATAATTTTCTTTAAAAAAGCATTTGATATTAAAAATGAAGTTATATTTAAAATTTTTTATTCTGCTGAAGTAGATAGTACACTAACATAATGATGTACTGCAGTTCATTTGATTTCTTTTTAACTAATATATATTTTATTACATAAAAATAAAATCAAGGAATGACTTACAAAATAAATGTAAAATAATTTCATTTCGAACCTTTGAATGGCACAGAAACTGAATATTGCTTTAGTTATCATTTCATCACACACTGAAACTGTTCTACATAACTTTCAAAGGTATGAAAACCCCCATAAATCTGACAAAAAAATATGCACACTTCACTTTTAAAAACCAAAGCCACATTTAATAGTCCATTGATCTCTGGTGGATGAAGATGTACATAATTTTGGCATATTTACACTTTCATTATATATAAAAAAGAATATCACTCAATACAGGATAGTAATCGTGTACAATGATCTTCTTTTCTTTTAGTCAGTAAAATTGTGTACAAAAGTTGTATTTTACAATTGGTAGGAATGGCTGATGAGCATCTACCTTTTAAACAATTCCTTAACTTTTTTTAACCATCACAGAGTGCCTTGTTGTTACAGCAACAATCAGATTAACTGACCACTGCACATAACTTAGGGGATATATTTAAATTAGGAATCTCAACTTTGTCATTTGCCAGATCGTGTAGTATGGCCCAGATTATTTGATGCAGCTCCTTGCAACTGTCTCATCATATTCTGCAGCCCACTTATACCACCTGTCAAGAAAAATGTGTCAATAGTTTCGAGTGCATTAATTTCATTAGTACATGAATGACAAGTCAATTTGAGCCAAATGAAATATAATTAAGATGTATAACAAGCAAAAATTATGCTAAAATTAAAGTGGATAAATACACTAGGTAATATGTAAAATTAGGAATATTCTCTACAATTGCAATAGGAAATGATTATTTTTATTGGTGCTATATACAACATACAGACTCAAAATAGGTTTTTTGGAAAACTATTCATGTTAATCAAATAGCTGTGGCTCAGATATAGGAAAGATTGAAATGGAATGTTTTTTGTGCAAGAAACTTAAAATTTACAATAAGAATTTAAAATTTTATATTGTCAAAATAAGCAGAATACCTACTGTAAAACCTCGTTACAACCATCTCTCCTAATAATTACTTTATTTTAAAATGAAGTTTAAAATCCATCAACACAATACTAATATTCCTTCCATAAACCTTCAGCATGACCACCAATTCAATTCTCTGTATTTGGACACGATTTCAATTTGAAAGATAATATTCAGTAACCTTTGATAAACTAAATTTCTAATCCAGACATATCTGATTTTTGTAGCAACTAACTTTTATTTCCATCTAAATATAGAATTGAAAATTTATTTATGGTCAAATTTCAACTTGTGTTGAGAATTATAGATGATACCAATTAGGACACAATTACTTCCAGGGTATTTTATAACAATTATAAAAAGGAGAAAAAGAAACAACTTGAATTCTGATACTCAGTTTTCATAACCCTTAGCATATACAATTTCACTACTATGAGAACAAAATAAGACTGGAGAATTGCTGATATGGTTAATCTCAATATTGGTATGATATTGTATTGAAGAATGGAATGAGGTTAATTGTTTATAGGAAGCTATTTTACCCGTTGTTAGATGTTTTTCGTTGACTTGTTTTGAATTTTCATGTTTAGAAACTTTAAAGTGAGCTAACTAAGTTGATATCAAACTGAACAGTTAAAATCTATTGACACTATTAGATATTCATTTAAATTATATCCAAACTGAAAATAAAAAATTATAATGCATATTTGCTGGGGAATTAGATTTTCTTGTAAACAATATCTTACCCATTTGTTGTAGTACTCTAGGATCCATCATTTTAGCCATCTGTTGGTTTAGTTTGTTAATTTGTACTGAATTCACATTTTTAGCTATATCACCACCTATGGATAAAAAACCAGATTAATTACACCCTTAAAACTGGAATTGACAAGGTATTGTATCAGCATATATTAACTATATATGCACCCAAATAAACTATCAACCACCTAATATAACCATAAACAACCATCAATAATTAAATAATCATTACCTATTTCACCACCTAAAAATAGAAAAGATTAAAAGCATACTTTAACTGAAGTAATTAGATTAAAAAAAACTATTTTGAATTTCAAACTGCATTCAATAGTGTAGGGTGTCATTATAGTATTTTAAAATTAAACTAATTGCCATCAGAGGATTACCTTTTCTTTATAAGTATTACAACATAAATTTTATCAATCAGTTTTGTTTATCTTCCCACCTATAGGTCAAACTAATAAAAAAGGGCAAAGAATTCTCTTTCATTAAATTCATTTGAGTTATACAACAGAGCCAGTTTCCAAAACTGTCTCAATGCCCATTTCCAAAGACAATTTTTTTGGCAACCCTCTGCAAAACTGTCAACATAATAAAGATCTACCTATGATGTTTTAATTTCATGAAAATACTTGTGTTTTTTAGATTTATTTTAGAATAAAATCCTTTGTATGTTCTTTGTAGGTCCTGAATAAAAGTTAATTGTAAGGTATTTCACTTATAGTGCAAACTGTTGATGTCACAATCTGAAAACAGTTTTTTAGTGACTCAAGTCTTCTCACTTCATTACAGCAGTAAACTTAACATAAGATGGCACAGATTACTGATGCTGCACTTGTAAGAACCTGTAAGAGCGCACAAATACTAACATCTATCGTTACGACCAGTCATTTTGTTATTCGATTGATCAGGTGTATCTTGAATTTTACAATGTATAATTTTTGCGACAATGCATGAGAGGAGTATGTACAGTCAAGGAAAAAAAAACGAACCACCCCTCTTTCGAGCATTTTTAACAGTAGAGAAAATTTAAAGATGGTGTTTGACAGGAACTAACGTCTTCTACACACACAGGTAGTCCTAAAGGTGACTGAATGTTCCTCAAAGCCTGAATTTAAAAATTTAATCTAGAAATTTTTAAAATTAATATTTTGTGCTGCACATGTAGCCATCCTCCACTATGACGTAACTGCGCAGACCGATCTGACAGATACTTATCGCGCATACTATCTCTTCACTAAAAACACCCCTCCTCACATTGAAATGATGGTGTAGTGGGTAAAGCAATGCACTGAGTCGCGGTTAGTGCTTTGGAGGGAGACCCGAGTTCGAACCCGGCCGATGGATAATTTTTATTTTTCGCCTCTATATTTTTTAAAAATAGTAAATATACTCTAATCCTCCCAATTTTTTCTGTACTTATTTCTACTTTATCCTTTTATTTTTTAAATTCAACAAAATTATTTTAAAAAATTTAATTGATTTTATGCAGCTTTTTCAATTCTGAAACTGGTTTCTCTGTATTATCACTGTTTTGTCCTTTTTCGTACCACCAATGAAAAGCAAACAACTGAAGCTCCACCCCTACATGTTCGACTCCAAGTTCCTACCATCAAGAAATTTTCTGCAACTCAATAAATAAATTATATGAAATGAAATAACAGTGTTTATTACTGTTTAATCTGGTTTTGATTTCGCTGACATTGTGATTCATTTAGGTTGTTTGATGTAATCAGTGAGGTAACAAGACTTTGAAAGTATAGCGTTATATTTAAAGATTGAATCACATTTTTATTTCAGTGGTTTTTCATAACTTTTGTATTGTATAATTTCTGTATTTGTATAATACAAATCTATCGATGCTACATGTGACACAGATGAGGCTGTGAACTACACAACAGAGTGTTTGAACACATTGGAGCCATCTGGAGTACCCTTGCACATATTACAGCTAGAAATTGGGGCACCGATTATGCTTCTCAGAAATCTACCTCACTCACAATGGAACAAGTCTCTATTAAGAAACTGATGCCGAATATTGTAGCCACCATCATGACTGGACATGCCACAGGCGAAGAGGTATTCATTTCTAGGATCCCAATCATCCTTTCGGATCTCCCATTCCAATTTAAACGACTTCAGTTCCCTGTTCGTTTAAGTTTCGCCATGAGCATCAACAAGGCACAAGGACAATCGCTGAAAGTTGTAGGACTCGATCTCATTAAACCGTGTTTCTCCCACGGTCAACTGTATGTGCGTTGTTCAAGAGTTGGAAAAGCCGAGAAGCTTTACATCCTAGCTCCAAATGGAAGAACATTCAACATAATGTATCATGAAGCTTTCTAAGCAAGAATCAGTGAGGTGGAAGGAATGAGGCAACATGCCCATGTCATGTCGGGTGGTGGGATTCATTCTTAAAATTATTGTTTTTTCTTTTTAATGTTTTCAGAATCAGTGAGGACAAACAAGAATGATGTCACTGGCAACGCCGTGTGGGTACTGCTAGAATATAATAAATATAATAATTCTCGGTTTGTTTGCATGCACTGACAAATATGCTTGAAATGGTGTTTAAATTTGAAATTTAGGTAGCTATACCTACAATTAATCTTGCTCTACAAATAGCAATTATTAACGTGGAGATGATCTCTGAAACTGACAGCAACTTTAACATTGAATATCTCCACATATAAAGATAGTAGTAGTCATGAAATTTTATATTCAGACTAATTTAACGATGCAGAATCTAAGATATCAAAACGGTGTTTCCATTGGGAATTTTGTTGTGCAAAATTTGATATAAAGAGGTCCCCTTATGCATTTTTTTTGCATTAGAATTTGTAAGTAATTTGAATTGTGCTAAAAAATGAGCTAGATTTCTTACCTTTGAATAAGCCTTTTATTCCACCCATTTTCTTGACCATGGCGGCAAATTTTGTATACTGAGATAATAACTCTTGAACGTCTCTTGTAGCTACACCTGCACCCCTGGCAACTCTTGTTATTCTTCCTGCCTGCCTTGAAAAGAGTTTAGCTCCTTCTCGGTGATCCAATTCTGAAAAAATATAAGATTTCTTACTTTTCAAAATAATTTGTCAACATTATCAATAAAAATTATGCATTTTATGGAAAACTATGGAATCTATTAAGCAAAAAATACTTGACACTTATGAATTGTAATTTTGAATGTACTTCACACATGAGAAACATCAACTCTTATGGAAAATTAATTTGTAAAAGTTAATATTTTCCTTATGTGGATTGAATATAGAATATTTACCATATTTTTGCATATCGGCCAAACTTCAAGGAAAAATCCAGAAAATTTAAATGACATAAAACTAACAGACAGTTGTCAGAAATGAAAAATGCCTAAAAATAATTAAAAGGGTCAAATAAGAAACAATTGAACCAAATTGGGCTTTAAGAAAGCAATTCAAAATAATAAAAAATAAATTCAGCAAAACCAATGGCATTATTTTACAAACTGGTGCCAATTACATAAAAAAAATAAGCAATAAAACGTTTTTGAGTGTTTTAGAGGTATATTTGTAGGTTTTTCTTGAAAATTAGTGCCCACAAATAAGGCTTTTAAGACAATCTACCAACTGATTCTGATGCTTTTTCTCTCATGGTTGCCACGACTTGGCACCAAAACTTCGAAATTAGCATCACTTGAAAATTTTCTCACAAGAAAAATCCGGAAAATACTTTCGAGTTCGAAGATCAAAAAACTAAAAAATTTTCTTAAGACTTCTGGGAAAGTTTGCAAGTACGCAATACCAGCCTCTCATGGATTGCCCCAATGTCGTGCTAAATACTGAATTTGGCATCAGTTGAAAATTTTTCACATTGAAAAGAAAAACCTGGAAGATATTTTTTCCATCTGGAAGACTGACTGGAAAAAGCGGCTTCCCTGAAAACTTGGCATGTATGCTTTTGATTTTGGCAATGTATCTTCATTTTCACTTGACTTTTCCTTTGTCATTTTTTAGAAAATATATTAGATTTTTACATAGATGTATTAAATATTTGAGATCATTAATATATTTTTCAGTTAAATGCTGAAGATGACGAAAAATAAGAATGAAATCTGACAAGTGCAACTATGTATGGTATCTAATCAGATGAATAATTAAATAGTTACATACTGACACAAGAAATTTCCTACATAAAATTAAATTTTTTTTATTCAATTACCAAAAAGCTACATGCAATCCTCTTAAAAATGAAAAACTGATTAGGGTTTTGATTTCCTTTCAATTTTAGTATACAACACAATTTTAGAAACTTTTCACTTGTGTAGATTCTAATAGTGCTTAAAACATTATACATTTTAGTCAATTCTAAAATTGCAAAAATTAGTTATGAGTGTAGCAAATTAAAATGTGGTACAGCTGCTTTAAAGATTGCAGGGAATTCATTGAAAATTGTTTACATTCTGAAAGAGATGGCTTCAACAATAGAACTGAGAAAGGTGAACTTATATGGGCTGCAGTCAACAAAGATTGCAACTGACAGCGCAGAATTGGAAGATGATCTAGAAATTCTGAAAACTGTGTTTCAGATTTTGACGAAGGATCTTAACATGAAACATGTGGCGGTGCTCATTCACGTCTTGCGCAGTATTTCTTGAAACATCATATTACTCAGGGGGTTCAGCTCCCTACAGCCTGGATTTGGCATCCTGTGACGTAGGGATTCTCCAAAAGCTAAAATCCCTTCTGAGAAGGAAGAGATTTCAGACATGATTAATGAGAATGAGGCAACTGAGGGCAATTCCAACAGACTTTGCAATGTTTCAAAAAGTGGAATATATACTGAAAGTGTGAGGTCTCAAGGTGCCTACTTTAAATGACTAAGTACCAAATAGATGCAATGTATCTTGTTTCATATTATATAGCTGGGTACTTTCTGGACAGACCTTGTATAGTTCGGTGTTAATATTTTCAATGTAAAAAAATTACCACATAAGCTGTTACTCTATTCTTTAATCTATATATTTATAAAATTCTAAAAGGATTTTATATTATATAAAAAAACTATCACATGATAATCTGCTTTATCTAGAAAATCAGCAACCTTGAATTTTAAGATATAATTTTTATTACATTAACACTTCAATCAGCAATTGCTGTGGTTAACTTAATAGTAAAACTCAAATTCACCTCTGTCATTCATGCTATCCATGATTGTCATTAGTTTTTTCAGCCTAGACATAGACTCTTGTTCATTACCTTTTGTCATGAAGTCACTACTAAAACCTGGAATCATACCCTGAAAGTATAGAAAATAGTTTTGAACAATTTTGTTTAGCAACAGAAAATATCAATATCAGCCAGGATATCATTTCAGAGGGGACCAAAGTTACAGACAAATTTTGTGTAACTCGAGAGTCAGGGTACTATTTTAAGAGCATAAAGCAGTTTACAAATATCTTTTTATGCATCATGTTGGATCAAGCAATGAATTTGGTTATAGTAACAAACCCGAATACAAAAAAAAGCTAGTGAATACACCCAAGTGTTGAACATTGCTTTAGTTTATAAAAATTTACTTAAAAATGAATTTTTATTGGGATCAAAATTGTATTGATCAGAATCAAATCTGCTTTGCCTACAATTCTTAGGTTGTTAGCCCAGTGGCAAATTCACTGAGCCTGTGCAATATAATGAGGAGCCACTGTATTTCACTCCAGAGGGCATTTATAAGCACATAATATTTTGTATGAAAACTTCTGTAGATTAAATACATTGTAGAAAAACTATTTTACAATTAAAATATTTTTTAAAATTTATATTATGGAATTCATTTTATTATTAAGGAATTTTTTGGATGTTGCCGATTGGATTCAGATTTATAAAAATCAAAAATTAGATAGATTCTACTTTTTGATAAGCAAACTTAAGGACACATTTCATCATAGAAATGTACCGAAAGGGTCAAAAATTTCATTAAAAATGTAGAGATCGGCGAATAATTTTCAGGGCAGAAATTTAAAACACAACTCTTTTCAGGTACTTTTTAGAGTGCTGGAATACAGGATGCAACATATTTTCCGGAACATACTTAAAGATACTTAGAAAAGTATTTTGAAAAGTACTCATTAGCTAAAGATTATTATTTACAAATACCACATGTTTGACAACTAAACCATTAGCCCTCTTGCTTACCAATATCTCCAAGTAATACAAAACCATTCAGTGCAGTACACATGTTTGCTATTCATTGGTGGTTCAGAATTACAAAAAGTACAATCAGGTGAATTCTTGATTCTAAATAAATAGGCACTGAGGCAATTGTGTCCTGTAAGATGAAACAAAGCAACAGCTGAACCACAAGAAAAACTTGGAATTGGAGAATTTTAAATCAGCAAGGCACTCCATGGCCTTTCCCCCTAGCTTCATTGAACATAGTGAATTTATATTTTTACAAAACACCAATTTAATTGGAAATTCGACAGAATGAAGTCATTAATAAGTTTGACCTTTGAAGGACAGTAAAACCTTTCTTCACTAAGAGTTCTGCCCTTTCATTTCCTTTCACACCAAAATGAGCAAAAGCATACTGTAGAACGACAGTCAGGCAAAGAATTTAAGAGCACTTTAGTTATAAATTCATTTTCAGCCCCATGTTCTATTGCTAGATATAACTTGCTGGGTAACCCTGGAATAACAACCTTGGTCAAACTTTTTACGAACTATTATCTGTTCTAAGGCTACATAAATAGCCTCCAGTTCACCATCGAAGCTAGTTGCGTCTCTACCAACTGCTTTAGAAAATGCAAAATGTTCAAGGAAGATTCCTGGATCAGCACCAACACTACTCTAATTAAGACTTAATTACAGATAAAACAATATAATAATATTATGTACATAAGATGAATTCAACCAGAAAGAACTAAACTTTAACAATTGATTTTTTATTTTAACATGCCATTACCATCAGTATCTCTTACCATTATTTGACTAAAGGGACCCATCTTCATAATGTTTTGAAATTGTTCATACATATCCCTTAACGTAAATTCACCTGAGAAATAAAGCACATTTTATAAGAGTATGCAGGAAAATAATTAAAAGGAAAACATGGTATTTTTTAAGTGTTAGTCATTACAAATAAAAAGTGCAAACAGAAATAAGTGATACCTATAAAAATGAGATGGAAGAAATACAGAAACATGTACATGGAATCAATTTGGTGATTCAAATATATTTCAGAAATTATTATCAGAATACTGCTGTCATCGAATAGACAAAGCAAATCAGTTCATATTGGGTGAGATATTGCAACACCCCAAGGGTGTCAGGGATAGTGCAGACTAGTGTACTCTCTCCAATTAATGCTTGAAGAACCATACGATCAATAAGTTAGCATTGGAAAAAATGTTCAGAACAAACTGAAAATTGTAGGATCAAATCTTAGTGTATACCATTGTTCGTTTAGACTGGATACAAGAGGATATACTAATCCTATGTTGGTCACATTTGGAGGCCATAGCATTAATATGATTGGTTAGATACATAAAGTTTATGTACCATACCAATCAAAGGTAAGGTACATAATTATATGTATCTTACCAATCTAGGGTTAAACTAAAGTGGCAGGATAGAAAATTTTTGTGATCAATCTAATAACAGTCTGGCTATTTCTTCAGCAGTTACTTCAATTGTATAGTTCATAAAGTGGCAACTATCTCTTGCACTGTTTTGGTTAATATTTAGATTTTCTTGATGTATGACGACACAATCTTTAAATATAGGCAATAATTTTATTTTTCAATTCACTTTTTGAAATAATACTATTCAGAGGGGAACATAGGCAATACAAATACTATACCCTCACTAATCATAAAATAAAATTCGATGAATCATAGCAAGACATTAGTTCAACAGAAATACTAAATCTTCTAAAAGTAAGACAAAAGAACTGTTTAAACTATTGATATACAGGAGAAAATTAAAGAATATTTTTTGATATGCAAAATTTTCTTATAAATCCAACAATTTTTAAAAATAAGTTAATTTGATAAATAAACTGATTTCATTTTCTTATGCAATGATCCTAACACAATTAAGTAATAACACACACCATGCTTTAGCTTTTCAATTAGTTCTTCATTGTCATCTAATTTTAATTCATTTACTTTGTCTATTAGGCCTTCAATATCACCCATTCCTAAATAAAAAAGAAAATACAAATTAGAAACTTTAGGTAAATAATTTATGTTCAATCATAAGTATCTTAAGAAGGTTTATTAATCGATTAATTCATCTTATAAAAATGATGATTCTATAATGCATACAGAAATAAACTTACAAATAAGAGATGAATTAATAGAATAAGTTAAAATTTCAAAGTGAACAGATATGCTTTTTATTTATTCAGTTAATATGTAGATACATTGCCTTTTTACAAAATATGCTCCATGTATGATCATTTTCTATTATAAGTAAACCTCAAAGAATTTTTGTTAAATCTATACAAAAGAAAAGAAATAGCATTACCTAGTAGTTTGCTAACAAAGGGTTTTACTTTGAACGGTTCAAAGTCATCTATGTGTTCTCCTGTTCCAATAAAGATAATAGGACTTTGAGTGGCTGCTACTCTAAAAGATTAAAAAGAAAATCTAGTCAGTATAGCAAATTAAAACATAAAAATTGTCAATAGTATACATTTACGATTTTAATGTAGGAAAAATAAAAGTATGCATAAATTTTGGTAGAACAAAGAATCAAACAAACCGCAAAACTTTAACATAATCAAATTAAATTAATAATGCTTTATTAAAAGGACACATGTATGGAAGGATTATTCATTTAAAAAGCAAAATTTTCTGTTTTCCAAAATATTTTTATTCTTATATTTATGATGCAGTAAAGATATAGACAAAAGTAATTGCACTTACGCACTAAGAGCTCCACCACCTTTTGCATGCCCATCTAATTTTGTTACTATGACTGCTCCTACATCTACTTTATCTTTAAAAGCTCTTGCCTATGGGAAAATACAAATGCTAAGTACAAGATTAAACATTTGATATAAAAAATGTATGACAAAATAAAGAAAAATTTCATTTTAAAATTGTTGATAAATTGCAACTTTCTTGCAGTCTTTTCAAGCACTCATGAACGACAATGCAGTTAAATCTTTCCGTAACTGTCACAATTCAAATGCTACTCTAGATAACAAGTCACTGGACAAGGTTAAGGCATAAGGGAGAGAATTATAACACGTCCCTTTCCTTGGCCTAGTTTAATGTCTTGTTGGAAAGAAGGAAATTCGCAAGAGAGAAGACTAAAAATCCTTACATGATCAGGCCTTTCCTTAAATAATATATTTTCAACTATCTATTGTCTCCATATTTTTAAGCCCTATGCTGATTGAATTGTAATAACAAGTAACAATACCATTTATTGATTTTCAATAGCTTTCACTGTCTACATTTTTTACAAGTATCTTGTTAAAACATCTACTTTCATTGATTAATCTAACTTCCAAATTCAATTTTGATAGATTTTAGCACCAAAAATATTTTGGGGTGGCTTGGATTTATAACAAATTAACACATTAGTTTTGAAAATTTAATCTTAATTTTATTGTATGAATATCTATTAAAATTTGAATAACTTACTTGAGCTTCACAGGCTTGACCAATAGATGCATCCATTACGAAGATAATGTTATCTGGATCCTGCAAAAGGTAAAAGTGCAGATGAAACAAAAATTTCCAATAATTTATATTTTGTGAGATCAGTTTTTGAATATCGTAAAATTCACATAGTAAAGATTAAATATTAAAGATTAGCGCAGCATGAAATGAGATTTACTGGAATTATGAGTCAAACAATGATTGAGACCCTGAAATTTGCCATCTGTCCTTAACACTGTTTCCCTTAGTGAAATGCAACAATTTGCAAGTTACTTTTCATTTGCTCATGATTACAATAAAATATCTATATGGTGTAAAATGACTACTAAGATAATTTTATAGGTACATACAATTAGATTGTATAAAATTTATAAAACATACAGGGATTGGACAAAATAATATGAACACCAACAAAGTATCAAGTTTTGCTTATTAATAAGGGGTAGGATTACCATTTGCACACAATACAAATGAAATAAGTTGAGGAATACTCAAATATAAATCATGAACATAAATATTCATTTTGTATCACTTTCCAAGCAATACTATGGTTGATTCCTTGATGGAAACAGGCAGTGGGAATCTACCCCCACCTTGTTCTTAGGAATATCCCATACAGCTCAATAATATTCAAGTCTGTATCAAAGATACAGTAGATCTTGATACATTCAATTCAGGTCATGAAATCTCTATATAGGGGCCACCAACAATCATGCCTCTTTGAAAGTCACTAAGGTCTGACATATTATGAAATAAAAACAAAACGAACACTTAAAGCACGAGTTTTTTTCGGAAAAACTGGTAAAAAATTATTGAGTTTTTTTTACAGAAAATGAATATATATATATATAGATATAGTGTAAGTTATTTTTTGCAATTTCAGTTGTGGGAGGTGGGGTAAAAGTTATAAAAAAATTATTATACAAACAAAGTGTAAACGATTTGTTTACATGTTAATTTTGAATTTCAAAATATTAATAATAATAAAATATTAACTTCAGATTCACTTCCATCACTCAAGAGATCATCACTTTCATCGCTGAAACTTTCTGATAAATTGGCATATTCAAAATCGTCAGAGTCGCTCATTATCAGATAACTTTTTCTAAACAAGTTACAAAAACACTTAGTAAAAATTAATTTATGGTTAACTGTTTACTTTTATGATATTTAACGTAATAAAAATATTACCTTTTCCACACCAAACAACTGCTTTATAACAAAGAATTCCTAACAAACTTATAGTTAATCATCAAAATGCACCGCTTGGTTTACACAAGAAAAATGGTGCATAGTGGTACCATCTACGGTAAATAAGTTTAATATCCATCTATAAATAAGTGGTAAATCATCTATGATAAATAAGTTTATGCCATTTTTGGTATAAGTTTAATCTAGCCTATCTATTTTTACTAGAACGGATCTCAGACGGGCATTAGAAATAAAATAACGCAAGATACAAGAACGCCCGTGTGAGACACAGGCATGTGCAAATTTGCCGGTAACTTTCGCCCGTGTCAAACACGGGTAAATGCGTTAAGTGGTTAAACAGAAAAGAGTACTAACACTTATTAACAGTGATTCAAGCTATGTAACGGATAACAAAAGGAGATATTATCGTTCATAGAGTGTGCCTGGAATAGTTCAAATTAACTGTTTAAAACTAGTGGTGTTTGAATTATTTTGTCCAATCTTTGTATTGCCGTTCACTAAATTTTCAATACCTATCACATTTCTCCAAATTTTCAATCTAAGATGGTTTTGAATTAACCTTTCAATAGCTATATATATGTGTATGAGTACATACCAAATTACAAAAGCATGCTCTTTTATTTAAATAGATAATAGAAAGGGGGTTAAAAATGTTAACAAACTTTAGGTAAATCAATTTTAATTTGGTTTGGTAAAAAACATTAGTTAAAAAATAATTACTAACAAATATACTAAACTTTAGAGGGATGATATAAAATGACTAGATTTTCTCTTGTTCAAAAACTACACATGAATGCAAGGTTTGTGACAGTTCTACAATATTTCCTTTCGTATGTTTAGTATTTCCATTTCCCAGTTGAAGTGCAGCATGGATGGTGAGCTATGCTTGGCCAAGCTGCAACAGACATCAAGTAAATGGACATACAGAGAAAAGGTAAGCTTTACTGTCACAGAAGAGATAAATATACACAGGAATCGAACCTCTGCCACCTACAATTTGCAAAAGGTGCTGCATAGAGGAAATCAATTGTTATTTTAATATTTTACCTGGTAGCTGTTAATGTGTTGCAGGGAGAAAAATTTATTGACCATGTTGTAAACAAAAGGCTATGCAAATGACCATGTTTTGCAATAAAATATTGGTTAATGAAACATGTCTGCTGCTTGCCTAAAAAGGTGCAATTCTGAATGTCCAGTTCTTGTGTTCTGAACATGTTTCATTCTGGATTGAATGTTGCCTTTTCTCTCAACTTTGAACTCCTTAAAGACTGCAATTTCAATCTTTAATCAAGACTTTAAAGTATGCTAATATACTGTTCCACCTTGAACCTCCGAGCTTTTTTCCTTGAGGTAATATGAAGCTGTTGCAGAGTAATAACCAAGTATGTTTTATCTTTAGTTCCTCAAAAAACCTATTCTACATAAATTACATTACTTTAAAGCAAAAATTACTTTTTTATAAAATACTTTTAAGCACAAGAGAATATGGCTAAAGATACACTAAAGAATACCAAAAAGAGAAAATAAAATAAATTACCGTAGCATTTGAAACTTGTAACATTTCTTCAAAGAGCGAATCTTCTTGTTTGTGTCTACCACTAGTATCCACAATAATAATTTCAAAGCTTTCATTTTTGAATTTGTCAACACCTTCTTGAGCAATTACTACAGGATCTACTTCAGTATAACTTAAAAACAAAATAAATAGAAAATTAAAATTACCTGACCAATAGTAAAACATAAGATTTATACATTAAGTCAAGTATAAATTATACAAGCAATGAAACCCAAACAATAACAAAATTTATTACATTTCAAGCTTAGAGCTATGTAGAAAAATCATGTGATTACTAGTTAATAAATATCCTTATTGAATAATTTAATGTCACTTAACAGTTCTCCTGATTTTAACTTTGAAACACACTCAAAACGAAACTGAATGACACTTAATATTTGCAATTTACAAGCAAATGTTGGCTTAATTTATCAAGACAACAAAAAATTTTAATGCAGCTTTGTGTTCTACGGAACTGCATTAATTACACATTTATCCACACCTAATTTACATCTTATTTTATATTTGAAAATGAAATTAAAATGGATAAAACAAATTATTGAGATGACAAATAATAATCATTACGCATTAAACTGCTGATTCAATTTTTGAATATTAATGTTTTCATATTGTATATTTCTGAAAAAGAACAATTTAAGAATATTTGTAGTACTTTTTAGTAGAATATTTGTAGAATTTGTATTTTAAGAACATTTGTATAAAAATGAGAAATAACTTCTTCATGGTATACCTTCCATAAAATGGTATTCTAGCTTTTGTAGCATTTTGTTTCAGTTGATCAAAGGCACCGGCTCGAAAAGTATCAGCACAAACCAAACATGTTTTCCAACCTTTCTTTAGATAGTAATAAGCTAGCTGAAATACAAAATATTATTTAATAAAGTTAACCAATTGATATTTTCAAATATTGTATCAAAACAACATATTATTTTGCAAGTATATGTATTGAAATTCTAATGGGGATCTCTATATGTAAAGCGAACCTACAAGAGTAATGCATGTAATGTATTACATAAAATAAATAGTACATACATTTACAAAAAACTTTTTTCTGATAATTATTTAGTCAATTATACATTATATAAAAAGTTGTAATCAGGAAAGAGCTTTTACTATTTATTGATCAAATATTAAATAAATTGTAAAATATTTTGCATATAAATTATTTAAATAAATTTATTGAATGCCAAAAACATTTTTAAAAATTATATTTTATTCACAATTTTAATTTTTTGGCAATGGATTTTCTATCTAAAACATTTAAGTTGGGATTATAAAGAATGGAGCATTTTACATGCTTTTCTAAAAATAAAGTGTATAAAACAAAAACATGACTGAACAGCTTAAGATGTATTCAAGAACATATATTTACTTTAGAACAAGTCGTAGTTTTACCACTCCCTTGCAGACCAACAAACATAATAATGTTTGGCTTTCCTTTAGTAGGTTGCCATGCCTTTACACCTGGATCTACCAACTGCAATAAAAATAATAGCTTATTTCATATACAAAAATACAATCATGCATCTAAAAATTATTACTTTGAAATTTAAGATTCGAAATTCACTTATGAATCATATTTTGTATCTCAAATTTGTATTCACATTTGAAAATTGTGTACTTTTAGAATTTGTAGGTTACATTTAATGTAAAAATCTATTCCTTAATTTAAAGAATTTACTTATGGATCAAGAGGCCTGTTTTTAAGCCTTGTTTGGAACATCTAAGTTCATTTTTAAATATGAAATAATGAGAATGCATGACTAGCTATCTGAAATGAATGTCTCAGTCAGATGCATTAAAATATTGCTATTTGGAAATAGAAAAGTTACTTCCAAACTTTAGACACATTTAAATAAAGAATATATAGATTTGTATATCTATATCTAAACATTTTAAAGACCACACATAATTCGATTTCTTTCACCTACAAACATCTTTGGAACAGTATGTGACATTTTCAAGGAGCATTTAAGCACAAAAAAGTTTATCAGCAATTATTTGCTACATTAAAGCATCTTGAGCAAATGTGATAATCTAAGACTGGAACACACATCTCCTTTAACAATGAATGGTTATTAGTAGCCATACCAGAGATAACTATGGAATAGAGGCAAGTTAAACAAAATTTTAATTGAACTTTTATTATTTAAATGAACTTATTGACACTTTAAATTTAAACTTCTTAGACCAATGCACATGCAAGAGACAGTGCAATATCTCGATAGCATTGATTTGTGTTAAACATTAATATATATGACCGCTTAGGAAATAATAATAGCATACATTTTTGAACAATTAAAACAAATTAAGATTTATCTTGGTACCTATTCCTTTTATATTTTCATACAAATTCTACATTGATACAAATCTATAATACTTGAAATTTAAGATTAAAAAAATAGGTAAACATTCAAATAAGAGAAAATAAAATTTAATTTCAAAATTTTAATTTTCCTGCTTTTCTGTTACCAACTTGTTTTAAGTGTGCAAGTTACTTTGGTGAGGTGAAAGTCAAAAATATTCTTTTTACAAATACAGTAGATGTGGTAATAAGAGGCTTTATCAATAACTTTTTTGTCTTCTACACAAACACTAAAACAAATCAATTTCTCCATTCCAAACTAAGATGGGATGCAATGTTTTCTAAAAGAAAAAACCCAAAACAATACACTGGCCAACTATTAAAAAAACTTTTTTTATAACATGGGTGAAATAAAGTTTTTGTAACTAATTTTGGGGTGATGAATTCACACATGCCTGTAAAAAATCTTCACCATGTAGTTTTTTATATATTAACAATTGCTATATATCAAAATATGCATACATAATGTACCATTTACATCTTGGAAGTGGAAGTAAACATCATATTTTATTAAATTCCAAATTAAAGTTGAGCTTCAAATTTTAATTTATTTTACTTGTTAGCTATAAAAATTAGTGTTAAAAATTCGCAAAACACTGCATGAAACAGAAAAAATAGTGAACATGTTAAATAAAAATCAGATTTATACTTATATTCGTATACCCCAACAAGAAGCTTATTATTTCTCTCATGTGTCTCCTTCCGCAAAACCCAGCAGTAACCCCCATTATTTAAAGATACACCTGTCTTGATACCTCCTCTCCATAATTTAGACATTTGGTGGAACCTTTTCCTTGTTTGTGTTTTTTAAGAACATTCGGCACCAGAGATTTTTAGTTCTTGAGACAGTCTTGAAAGAGCTGTTGATAGTTTTAGTCGTTGTGGTTCCCCAGAAATCGCTTAACCACAGATGTGATTAATTGCTATGAGGTGAGCACCTTACTATTTAGCTTTTATGTGAAAATAGAATCACTCAGAAGTTTCTTTGAGTTTTGCATCACTTGATTTTGGAAAAATTTCTCTTTAAGTGCAAGAAACCTGAGCCAAATTTGTCCATAACCCTTGCAAAGTTTTTCATTAACCCCAGTTTGATATAAGTAGTTTGATAAACCAATAACCTCTGAAGTAGTTGGAAGCAAAACATCAGATGTTATTGGTTTCCATGTACAAAAGGTCAGCTTTTAAACTGACTAGAGGCTTGTGGCAAATGTAATTCTCTCCAGGAATAAAAAAAATTCAATTAGGCTAGTTTTACTTTTCATATGTTCTGCTGTAACACTACTATCCCACAAAAACAAAATATGATAAAGTCACTTTAAAGGAGCAATAGTAATATCCCTTTCAGATCACCACAAACTGACCACTTAAAGTTTCAGTGAGATAGTATTTTACTGAACACCACATATTTTTTCAGTGAAAAATTTTCTCATACTTTCATAAGTCTCCTTCATTCCTACAGTACATGTTACTGAAATGGAAGGCTTTTGAAGTGTTTCCATTGTACAAAAGGAGAGCTTTTAAACTAACTTTGGATGAGTCAATGATAGAGTACCATTCCTTATGATAATGCGATTCCTAAATCTGTCATCAATCCTGGAATAACTGAACAAAAACACACACTACCCTGCATTTCATATAGAAAGATAGAGCCAAATTTCTATTTCTGAACACAGAAACACATATACTTTTAGCTAGAAGGTTCCATTCTTGAAGTCTGGAACCTAAAAGTTCAGCATTTTTAAAGACCTAGGTCTCGATAAAGATCTTTCAGTTCACTTGTTTCAATCAAATGGAACTCATTAAGTGTTTAGGAGTATGTATGTAGGATCATGATCTTTATGTGTCCATACCTTCCACAAACATGCAGTATGCATTTATCTTTCAATAAAAAATACAACAATAGCAGTTCAATTACATATTCTGTACTAGAGAAAAAAATCAGTATTGCCATCCGTTTAATCCCAGGTGATGAAATATAAAAATAAAAAGTCTTGCATGCCTTCAAGTCCTAATTTTGAAAGCAAGTATTAAATGCCCAATAATAAAAACCTTGACACTGATAACTTCTAAGGTCATATATCAAATCAGCACCAAAAACTAAGTTAAAAGCATGTAAATTTGTTTTCACTATATTAACCTTGTCGACAAGTGTTATCTTCACTTGAAATTTCATAACTGCAGGTGTGACACTAGACGAATATTTCATGTTTGCGAACATTAAAAAATCATTTTTATACACAAGCTCCGTTGATTTCCTTCCAGGATTTATTAAATAAGTTAGAAAGTGAGGGGCATCCACCGCTTGTTCATAACATACTGAATACATATCCTAAACAGTGATGATTTTTTAAAATCGTAAATAGCAAATTCTCTCTTGACAGGGCATCAGTTTAAGTATATCCAGCCTTTCCATGGTGAAAAGTGTCAAAATTAACTGTCTAGACTGGCCCCATATGTGTATGAAATTGAACATTTGCTGAAAAACAGATTTGTGAGTAACACTTGTTTTCATTAAGCATAAAGAGAAAATTTTGTCCATTACTTGTCATTGTCATCCCAATCATTACAAAAATCTCAAGTATCCTCATAGTAAGGAAGCTGACAATTAAAAAAAAATGTCTTTCCTATGGTGTTACTGAGTACAGAAGATATTTTTACCTTAATTGTGTCAAATAGAATGGCAACCTGTCTCAGGTTATTTTATTTTCAATTTTAAACTTTAATAAAGAAAAGAAAATTTAAATCAAGATTCAAATTGTATTTTACATCAGCATATCCTGTTGATTTCATTTGAAAACAGTGGCAGTGGAATGGTAAAATGCCTGCAGATACAAATTTCTCAAACTCACCTTTATTAATTCTTTGAAAACTGCAGATTGTATCATTCGTCTTTTGTTCAATCCTGCGGCCATTTCATCAAAGTCAATAACAGATCTAAATTAAGCAAATAAAAGTTTTCATTTAACAGTTTATTTTAATCAATCTGAAAATGCATCATAAGAGTTAATTATTAAGCTCAAATCATAAATAATTTTGATATTGAAAAACAAAAAGTTACTAAGCAAATCTTAATTTTCAATGTTGGAAGCATTAAATGTTTTTCTAAAATTTCAGAATTAAAGTTACTTTTGTTCAAAAACTATGGCGTATTAAGTTATGTATTTGCTTACTTAAGAGATACAGTGCTTTTAAATTTGCCCAAGTAAAGGGAAGAAACAATAAATATGAGCATAATATTTTTGTGGCAATGCTTTGATTTCAAACTTAACACTCACAGTTGACTCTGTATCACTTTCGGAATATAATCCATAATGTAGACCTTAGGTAACTTAGCAAGGTTCATAAATGTATAAGCATTGATCATGAATTAAAAACACTTTTAATAAACATAAAATACTTTTAAAGGTTAAATTCATCTTAATTCCCTTTTATAAACTATTGATGGTACATATTATAACTGGAATTTTTCAAAATGGTAATGATTGCTGACAATATTTGCTTGCATTGAAATACTTGGCTTGTTGCCAATTAGAGTCATAATATGTGCAGTTCCCCTCAGATTTGAAATTTTGCAAAAAGCATTTAAACTAATTAAAAAATTTATTTCCCTTTGTTTGAAAATCAGGTATGTGTTTGTAGATAATCTTTTGATGTCACAGTAATAATTTTAATGTTTACATACAGGAGAGAATTGATTAGGAAACAATTTCATTGAAGCTTTATTTTTATAGCAATAACATAAATATTAAAATTGTGGTAGTTTAATTACTATGCAGTATTTAAAGTATTGGTCATATTGTTTGTATTACATTTAGATAAAATATGACCAGACAATTAAGTGTACATACCTGACATTTTCTCGCAGCTGTTTCACTAATTTTATGTTGACATCAGCTTCAAGAAGGGCTGTACATATTTCTTTCAGCATAGAATCCAAAACCTAGTCAAGATAAAAGGAACTTGTCTTATAACCTTCCTTCAAATAGCATTGTCTTGATTTACTGGCAAATGAATTCTGTAGCTACTGTTTTAGTAACTCACTTAATACAAAAACGTTTCTACAATTCAATTTTTTTCACAGAATATTATATTTAATAAAATTATGAAATATTTAGATTTTATTTATTAGGAAGATTTTTATCACAATTAATTGCCTAGAAATAATAATTGAATGAAAACCTGCTGTAGGAAATGAAAGAACTCTAAACATTTACAAATGCAGTTGAAAGTGTTAGAGACCAACATTTATTATGACTACTAGTTACAAAGACAGCTTTTCCTTGGTACAAAATTTGCACATGGCTTTGAAAGCCACCAGGGTACAGCTGTAGTCTCTGCCGCGCGCGGTGGCAACGCGTTTTGGTGCGGCTTTTGGCGTAGTTCTAAGCGATTCATGCAGGCTGATGGTAACCCATTTTTTTCTCGAATTTTCTCCTGGTTAGGGTTTACCTATTTTTATGGCAACCTTGCCGGCGTCCAGTTCTCATTTACAGTGAAATCTGTTAAAATATTAGAATAACTTATATTCTACTAATGTACATTTTTTTTATTCATTTCATTCATATGTGGAGAATGATATCGATTCACTGTTGGAAATCCGAGAACAAATGGGTAACCCTCACCGGCATGAGTCGCTTATAACTACGCCAAAATTCCATACATTTCATCCATATTTGCAGCGTTTTTTTATTCAAATGTTGTTTCATTCAGATTTACATATTTCATCCATACGTATGCAGTATATATTCGATGTTGGAAGATTTCCGTGGCGACATAAAAAGTGCGCCAAACACGGCGCCAAAAAAAACGCGTTGCCACCGCGCGCGGCAGAGACTACAGCTGTACCGCCACCAGTATTACATATATGCTTTAGGTGAACAGGGACTGGTTGTTATATGCAGCCTTTAATATGATTCCAGTCCCTTATCTTTCACTATTAGATGAGAAATGCCATGCATTTAGACATGGGATAGAAAATTTGTTACAATATGGAGAAAATACAGTGAAATTTCTTAGAGGTTTAATAATGAAATTCAAAACTCAATTTAACTGCAACACGTATCAAACTTTTGAAAATTATAAAATATGAAGAGGACAATTTTCTAGTAGAATTTAAAAAATACAATTTCACGAAAAGGACAATTTTTTTATAAATCTTTTCATTAAAATTTACTGTGTGATTTAAGTTTTACCAGATTATTTCTGTATGTTGTATGTAAAATGAGAATTTGATGTTTGGTTTGATTTATACAATCCAACAGCTCACTACCTAGCTCATTTAATGAAATAGCTAAATGGACCAAAAGAAATGACAGAGCCCAGTTTTATATAAAAATTCTCATTCTTCATGTCCACATAGATTGTTCTGTGTATTACATGAAGTCTGAAAGAACCTGCTCACTTTATTTGTGTTTTGATGATAGATCAAAATAAACATTTGCAAAGCCTTCTATTTTCATATCACCTTCAAGAATCTTTCAACTAATTGCGGGGAAGTGGAAACTAAAACACATTGTTTGTGACTATCCATTGTAGATACTCCAGAAAAAAATTAACATGGGCTATCCTATGGCATCACCTATTGAAGCCTCTTTAGTTACAAACACCATTCTTAAAATGAGAGCACTTGAAAATTTTTTTATCTATATAGGACGATTTTAAAACAAGATCATGCTCTATGTATTATCTACCTAAATAAAAGACAATATTATGCGTAAATCAAAGCCTGATAACACCTGTAGCAAAAGACAAGAACTTTTCAATCCTAAATATTTACATACGTTTTCTGTAGTAAATGTTTAATGTATTGCCTTTAAAAAGAACTATTATGATGTTCTATGAAATTGTATCAAAGTATGTAAATTCATATTCTGCACATTTATATTCATTCACATAAATGCATACATTTTTACGAACAAATATTTTTATTTCATAAAACATCACCGTATGTGATGTGAACAGCTGAATAGTAATTGTATAATTTGTTCTATACATCTACATATCTCGCTTTAGAAAACACAAGATCAGCAACAGCCATGATGGTCATTATAGGTAATCTAAGTTAATTTGATAACTTATATTAGGTCTGCAGTTCCCATGTAGAAAAGATTGCTACGTTGTTTTAAGGTACCTAACATATTGCGAGTTGTATAAATTTGGCATTTTGACATCGGCGTGTGAAACTCAGTTTTTATAAGCATTCACATTTCCATTACTCCTCTGCGAAATTAAAAAAGCAGTTAGTTGGCGTTAATTTATAAACAAATGTTTTGATGCAGTAATAACCAAGTCAGCAACCTAATAAAAAAATGTTTGGATTACCTCTTTATTAATAATAGTTGCATTGTTGAGTGAACGCAAAGCGTTAGTTATTTTCCGACCTAAATCTGCAAGCACCATTTTTATTGTTTATAGTATAATTTTCAAGAGATGTACTCTATAAACAGCAATATTATGAATATAACATCAATACACCATCGCTTATTGCTCTACACGTAGGAAATCAATTGTTGCCATATTTTAAAACAAAGAAGTTACGAAATCTAGTTTCTTTCAATAGGCCAGTGAAATAAAAGAAATCTATCAAATAAAATAAGAAAAATTTATGTAGTCTTCTAAACACTTTAAAATAAAAAATAGACTCTTGTAAATATTTGCTGATTTGTAATTGCCTTCTTCAGAATTCGTTGTTTTACGTTTTAATGCATTATTTTCCTACTATTGTGGCAACAAATTGGAATCGAAGTATAGTTCTGTTTATTTCTATTTTAACTGCTTGCCCTGATGCAAGAATTCATAGGTTGAAGTGATCCTGCTGGTTAACGACGTAGGGGATAAAACTGTTCTTCGGGTATGAAAGTGTTTCTGTTTTTCAAATGAATCAACTGTTCAATTTTTGTTTCGATTTCGTAAATTGCTGACTGAGTTACCACATTCTTTTTACAATATGTAAAACTTTTCGAAATGCAAACCTCTGATCCTGAAACAACTTTTGTAAGAAATCTCAGTCAAGACCGAACGAATTTGATCATTATCCAAAAAATTCTTTTCCGCTGTCAGTAATTTGTTGTGTGGAGTGAAATCGCGTAGAACCGGGCAAGACATCATAGTCGCCGGTACCATGTTACTGGGGCCGGTGAGGTATGGAGGAAGGCCGGAATAAGAATTGTTTTCGAGAAGTCTGTTTTCTTCGGAAAAGATGTGATTATTTTCATTGTATCCATACATTTTGTGGTTAAACTCGGGAACACGGTACGATTGCCAATTGGCAATACTTTCCATCGCCAAATGGCGATAATTTTGGTGAATCGTGTTTAAATGTAAGTTATAATGCAACTTGAAGATTTCAACTGCAATCAATCAGAAAATTGTTTGACAATTAATCGATAGTGTAAACAGAGATGCAGATCAGATAGAAAATTCCAAAGTAGAGGGCACTATTTTATGTTGAAATGGTATGAAGATACAAATAACTTTAATCTACTTGCAAGTATGTTGCCACCTCCTATTACTTTCCATCCAGAATGTAGTCAATTGGTTGAAATCCATTATATGACCATTCATTTGGAAGCCCCTTTGATCTTACTACAGACCTCATAAGTCCCACAATTGGCAATCTGTCATCTAGTGGTATCATCCATCGAATTCAGTATTCCTAAATGGTTCTGTGGGGATTGCTGTGGCAGCTTAGCTTTTTAAGACCAAGGTGAATGATGCTGATGCTGCCCCTCGTCCAAAACAAAATTTAAGTATTAAAAATATAAAAAGTAATGAATTAAAACAATAGATAAATGATCCTAATTAGTACCTTATTAATTTTCATTGACTAATCGTTATTAATTATTGATTTCAAGTAATTGTACTTCAGTTACTTTTAATATAATTTCTATTTATTAGTACATTACTTTTACTGAAACGAATTTACATGTGTATGACTTTAAATAGCTGAAGAGTGAACACTAAGCAATTTCGACTTGTGTTAAAATTCTTGCCTTTATTCTGAATTGAAAAAAGTGAAATTCAGCATAGCAAGTATTTGTGTGACATACAATTGTCAGATCTGATTTATTCTGCTGAAAGCTCATTTTCACCTGAAGTTCATTTCTAAACCAAAGTATTCAAATGAGTGTTTGCAAGAAAAATATCATAATTATTTTAATAACTTTTTGTGTCAATGGTGGAAACTGGTTTTACGCACTCAGTTGTTATTCAAATGCTCACAATTTACTACTTGTGCGCTATGGAGAACTATAAAAATTATGCAGATTTTTTCATCATTGAGCTTGGTGACGATTTTGCTGCAAATCAATTGTACTCGGCTAGTCATATTTCAAAATTCCAATGATTTAATGCAGATCATAATTTAAAAATTGGAACTTAAACATGCGACTTTTGCAGTTCCTGTCTTAGGAAACACGTAGTGCAATTATGTATAATTAGCATTGTGACAATGGCACAACTTACCTGGTGTTCATGCAACACATGCACAAAAAAGTGGAAAATATAAATTTTATCACATTGCTAGGACAAAAAAACTTTCTGCTTTTTTCATTATGTCTGCATTTACTAAAAAATTATATAATTCGTTTTATCTCTCAATAACTTAGAAAAAATCCAATGATCAAACACTAATCATAGAAGGTCCTTTTGCAAAAAAGCAAGTACAAATAAAACTTCAAATAACAGTAAGTGTCAATAATACTAATATTAAATACTTTTTCTGTAACTCGCAATAAAATGATTCACTTAATATAATTCTAATTAAAAAAACTCATGTACAAATAATAGTATACTAATCTTATACCTTGCTATAAAATTAGTTTGAAATCTTTCTGTACAATTTATAAAATGTTATAGAATTATTTTGATTATTTGAGTTACAATTAACTTTGACTTATTTTGAAAAAATACCACATCATAGGTACTTCCTTCAAAAGATCTACAATCATATTTTATCCCAAACAAATTTTATGGTCAGGCATATTTAAATTCCCCCTCTGTGTGAAGGAGAATCCTTTGAGGGTTAACATAAATGGTAGAGTGGTGAGCTGTAAACGATGACACAGTCAAAATACAATTAAAATAGTTATTTTAATCCAAGAATTTACAGTATTTAGAAAATTAATCCAGGGATTTATGTCCTCTGTAAAAAGGGACAATGAAATTGACTCAAAATGGCCAACGACCCACATAAAAAAATACTTCTCACATTTTGATTGTTAGAAATCATCTCCCTTCTTTTGTCTCTCCAGTTCACATTGGGGGACAGTTAGTTAAGAGGGGGTCCTAGTGCACCCCTTAAAAACCATTTGGAGGAGAAAGATCACCCTTATAGATAGGTCATGATTTATGACTGGTACTCAGTGCAGGTGTTGACCTCTGATCCCAAGCTATTTCTATGGATGTTACAGTACCTAATGTGTTTTCCTGTGCTGATAAAGCACAATTAGTCGGTCAATTTCTATAACTTAAATCAGTACAATGGTTTAGATTTAGTTTCAAATGTAGTAATCTTTTCTATACCTTTTAAATTGAATTTTCCTTTACAATGTAGTTTTTACTATTAAGTATCATCCTTGCACCTGTGGATTTAAATTACAGCACCCATTAACAGCTGTAGGAATCTTAAGATGATTGATTAACAAAATGATCAAACCTCCCATCTCAGATTGAAGTAATAAAGATCTTCCTGTACTAGCACATCCATTCGGATTCCTACTATACCACAAAAAGAAGCTCCTTTGCAAATTAGATAAACGAAACATAATAAAGTCTCATCCCTATGGACATTTCATCTTGCAAATTTTCATTCTCTATTCGTGCTCTTGGCCTTGATCCTGTTTGGATACATTGTGTATAATGTTTATCATACTATAATAAATTTACATCTATATTGAAAACGGCCTAATGATCCCAAAATTAGTAACTAACATTAATAAAAATTTTCCTGAAGAGTGAGAATCTGAGTGAATATATTTCGAGCATCTTCACCCATCACATGGAAATGAATGGTTCAAAATTGGCCATGTGTGATTTATAGTCACATGGAATGTTTAAAACAAAACCCACACTGATGAACAGGCTTGTGACACCTGTTGGTCAATGGCCCAAGAGGGAAGTATATAATTATCTGGTAATTATAATTATGATTCCAATCAAAAAGGTTACTTAGTATCTTCAAGAGAAGGATGATTTTTAGTATAATTTTTGGAGTGAACAAAGTACTTAACTTATTTGAATAAAATAATATGCATCTTGTTCATAATTATTTCATTTTCAATATTATTAAACATAATACAGAAAGGAAAATCAAATTTAAATCAATGACTTTTTAATAAAAATTACTTGATTTAAATTGGCATACCCTGTCAGATAGTAATAGCACTTTTTGATCAGACCTCATTTATACCTTGACTTGGTTGTTTCAGGATCTTAGTCTTCAGTCAGGTGTCAGAAATAATATACTTTGAAGTATACAAAGTTTCAACTTAATATCTGCTGTTATTTTATTTTGTCTAGTCAAAGTCACAGTACTTTTTGATCAGACCTCATATATATACAACCTTAATATGTTTGTTTCAGGACCTAAGTCTTCAGTTGCTTGTAAATGTTAGAGGGTTAAACTGAATTTGTTAAAGTTGGATTTCTTTCTTTTTTTGGAGAATGTAAAAATAAATGAAGTAATTTTGTGAAATTTAATGTGAAAATTAAAGAAAGTAATTTTCTTTGAGTTTTGTTTAAAAGAAATTAAAAACGTTATCCTTATCTAGATTTTCTTAAAATGTGAAAATATATTTGTTGTAAACTTGCATTTCATTTTTTTCTCTAGGTGTTACAAATCTTTTTTTTATAAAATAATTTCCTTATTATGTAATTTAGCTTTATTTAAATGTCTCTTTCCTTTTTAACACAGAATGCTAAGCAGGGCCATAATTACTAAGTCATGGAGCTTTTTACCTTGTGTCATAGCTCAAAGGTCTCGGGTTCGTATCCTTACAAAAGAAAATTATGATGAATATGAAACCCCTTATATGAAATTACCAAGACCAGGGAAATCGATTTTCGTTGATATCTTAGCTTTTCTTCATAGAAAGAACTGGACATTTGCTGACATCAAAAATTGGTCGAAGTGGAAATCTATAAAACAAATGCGCTTTGATCAAAGGTTAGTGTACTTTTTATTTTATCATAAAACCTTAAGAAATATTGTATTCAAAGTACTACAGTAATATTGGATTACTATTTATGCTAGAGAGGAAGTGAACTATAAATGTTTGAAATTTGGAAATATTTTCTCATTTTAAATTACTTGTTTATTGCAGATATATACCAGAACGGCATCAAATTTTAGGTCCAGACCTAGCCACTGCTCATTTTATTACTTTCCGTGGTGGAAAAGTAAAGTTTAAAGGTAGCGATCAGTGGGCGACTAAGAAAGATATTGTCAGTGAAAAAGTGCCTAGCACTTACAGAAAAAATTTCATTATTGAGGAGGTGGATGCATCTGGTTTGAATTTATGCTTTGAAGGTTTTGAAAATCTATGTAAGTGTTGAAAATGAAGGATATATTTCTGTTAATGTAACAAGTACAAAGAATTAGTTCCCAAATATTAAAATTGCATTTTTGAAAAATATTTTAATGGTAATTTTTCAAAAATGTACATTTTAGGAAAAATTGCTCTCTAGAATTATACTATTTTTTATTACAATATACACTGGCATGCAAAACTTAAGCAACGACATAATTTTTAAGCAGACAGCCATGAAATTGTTGAAAAGGGCTTGTTGCTTGTACAATGAACACCCTATTCAGTAGAAAGGTGATTCATATGCAAATATCAGGAACAAGACGTTACAGGCGACGTGAGGGCACTCAAAACGTGTACAGTCAGCGCGCACAGTGCAAGACTACAATAAAAAGCAGGACGAAAGGCGCTATTAAAAGCATTCGCTGCAAGTTCAAGTGATTTCGTACGTGCAATATGGCTATAAGAAGCCATCTGGACGACTTTACACGTGATAGGAAGATCTGCAAGCTTGGGGAAGGGGCGTAGGGGTGACTAGTGTAGCCCAAGAGTTAGGAATCGACAAAAGTGTTGTTTCACGAGCATGGAAAGCCTTCCAAACCACAGGTACATCTGTAAGAAAGGTTGGTGGTGGTTGACCAAGAAAAACGTCAATGGATGACCGATATATCGTCCTGCAGGCGAAAAGAGATCGATACCAGTCAGTGGGCAACCTGGCTTAGCAGCTGCATACGGCAACGGGATGACAAGTGTCGCGGTTTACTGTGGCCAGGCGTCTTCATAAAGGTGTGGCCTATTCGCCCGCCGTCCTGAACGCTGCATCCCACTGACAAGCTGCCTATCGGCACCGCCGTTTGGATTGGTGTAAGGAACACAAAGACTGGACATCTCATCAATGGAGTCACTTCCTCTTTACAGATGAGAGTCGTTTCAGTGTCACAAGCGATTCTCAATGCCAGTTGATATGGAGAGAGGTAGGGACACGGTTTTATCCCACTGACATCAGGGAAAGAGACCGTTACGGTGGTCCTGGCGTGCTCGTCTGGGGAGGCATCATGATGAACAGGCGGACTGAACTCCAAATTTTCGACAGAGGTACTGTTACTGGAGATCTCTATTGTCAGCAAGTGATCCTCCCCTCGTACGTCTGTTCCGAGGTGCCATTGGTGCAGACTTCGTTTTTATGGACGATAACGCCAGGCCACATTGGACTCTTGCTGTTGAGGAGCTGCTAGAAAGTGAAGATATCACTAGAATGGATTGGCCAGCGTACTCCCCTGATTTAAATCCCATATAACATGTGTGGGATGTTTTTGGGAGACGCCTTTCGGCACGATTATATCCGCCGGAGAACAGCTAACAACTGAAACAGGTGCTCATTGAGGAATGGGCCCTCTTACCTCAACAACTGTTGGATAATCTGGTGTTGAGTATGGAGAGACGGTGCCAAGCAACCATTGCAGTTAATGGAGGTCATATCCCTTACTAAGGGGCATCTGTTTGTTCTCCCTCTTGGGCAGACAATCATTCGTACCAACGCTACTCTTTCGATAAAGCCTTTTTTGTTTGATTCCATACTGTGCGTTCTATTCATTTTTGTACTAGTATGCTTTCTTCATCCGTTAAGTACAAAATACTGTCTGTATTCTGAATTACATCTCTCCCAGGCGATTTCTTGCGGAGTTATGAAAAAAAAACTGTAGTTGCTTAAGTTTAGCACACCAGTGTATCTTTTCTGTTTTAGTGTGCTTCTCTAGTCATTTTTATGCTTTCCTATCATCGAATTAAGTTATATATAAATTCAATTATGCAGTAGAACCTGACAACAAAATCATAAAATACATCAATAAATTGACCTTAAAGGAAAAAAGGCCAATGTCCTGATATTGAGTCTTCCAATCACTTCAAGGTAATTAAAGTTATACTAGAAAAAGTTCCACGTCTCCTGTCAATACATTCTGAGTTGGACCTTTTTCAAAAAAGCTAATGTCAACCTTTCACAAATTCTAAGAGCCAGTGTGCACATTGGCCCTTTATCCATTAATTTCAGTAAGGACCTATGTCCGGGCATTAGGACTAGGACAGATTGTAGTTAATTCTAGGACAGATTGTAGTTAATTAGGACAGATTGTACTGAATAGTTTGTCGACATCTTATGTCGCTCACCGATATTATAAGTCAAAAAACGGTGTTTTAGAGAAAAGTAAGTTGGTGCCTGCGAATGCATGAGGTGTAATAATAAAATTAGTACTGCTTAAAGGACAAGTAGTGCATAATGAATACTCCGAACTCTAATGATGGACTGGTCCAGCTAATCGCTATCAGTTCTCGAAGTTCAAAGTCGAGAGAACGGATTTGCACGCTGAGAGCAGTGAATGATAGTTTTCAAGGAAGTACATTTTAAATATTCAGAGTGAAACATTACCCGACGTTGCTCGGGTTGGTTGAAATTGGTTCAACGTTGATTGAAAGTGATCTGAAAAATCATTTTTCTCAGAAAAATGCAAATATAGGAAACAAATAAGTTAACAGAAAATAATTTTTTAAACTCCATTTTGACATTTTTATGGCTTCTACAATTTATTTTGGACGAAATACATATGCTTACTTCACCATCTATATAATTAATTTCACATGCATCGCACTACGACGTAAGACAAAATCCCAGAAGGTGATGACATACTATAGCCGATTTTGAGTTTTGGAGTGATTGTGAATGCCCTTTAAATTCATTTCCTGTAAAAATGAAAATCTTACCGTGTATTATATCAGCCTTTTTCCTATAAATATTTTCTGACTTGTTGCACTCTTGCACCAGGAATGAGATCTTTCCAAATTCCACAATCATTTGATGCAATCAAGAAAAAAGGAAGAGCATACTTTGGTAGCTCAGAAGCTGGACGCCTAGGGAGATTTCGTAGACCTGGCATTATATATAATTTCTAAACTGATTTTTCCTGTAAATAATTAATTTTGTTACCTATATATATGTTAAGTTCTGTGGTAGGTGTGTAGTTGAATTTACTTCGCACTGGTAGGTAGGCATTTAATTAACCTCGCATTGGGGCAACACGACGGGCTATTGGCGATGGTCCGGGATCAATCCTGATTTGTAAAATCCGAAAACACCTCGTAATTTTGAACCACAGTCAGATGAAGTTAACACCTGAGCTGGTGCAACACCTGAGCTGAAAACAGTTCCCCTTGTCAATATGACAAGGGATTTCCACAATAAGCTGAATTTCATGTCCTGTTTCTTTCAATCACTTGCACGTATCTGACCAACTATCTACCTTCAATCTAAAATTGTTAGTTTGAATTATTTAGTGTCACCAGATAAAAGGTGGATTTTTTTAAAACTGACGTAAGTGGTTTCTGAAATAAATTATTCATACCCAAGCTAATAAATCAACACTATGGGAATTTTGCAATATCTTAGATATTGCAATACCCTGAAAAAACCATACAAGTTGAGAGGTCAACTTGGCTCAATGGGTTTGCCCATTGCATTAACGGGCCGCGATGGCCCGATTGGAAGAGTAACGGATTAGGAACCGGAGGGTTGCGAGTTCGAATCCAACCAAAGACCATCGTGTACAAAGGGGGCTGGTGCATGTTAAATCTGTCGTGACCTCAAATGTCCTCACGTTGACGTGGTGTGGAAGTTTGGAGAGTGGGGTGCCAGCTCAGGTGTGACCTCGTCATCTGACTGTGGTTCAAAATTACATGATGTCTTCGGATCTTTCCCCTTGGGATTGATCCCGGACCGTCGCCGATAGCCCTTTGTGTTATTCCAGTGTGATGTTAAATACCTACCTGCCCATTGCGCTAGCAACCTGAGAGTTGTAGGCGGAACATGTTCGATTCCTCTCAGGATCTATTTTCTCTTCCGTGTCAGTAAAATTTTCTTGCGTGTGTATGTTCATTTACGTGACAGTGTTTGGCACAGCTTGTACAAACATGACCCTTGTACCATAAAAAATCCAATCCAATACAATACATGTTGAATATATTAAGGGTTTGGCGCAACAACATAAGCCACACTTTAGCGAAAATGAGATTTCTTCAACACAAGTTAGCTTGATGGCTCTGTTTTGCCATTATCTCTACTACATTTCAATTCAAATAGATAGTACCCTAAGCAAGCATTTTTTTATGTTATTGCTCCAAGGCTTTTTAGACTGTTTGCGAAGAAACATGATAAGCCACTATCAAACATGACCAACTGCAATAGCCAAGTTGCAGTCGGTCATGTTTGTCAAACTGGTGTTCCCTAGAAGAATACCAGTTTGTGATGATTCCAGTTCAGCTTTTGATGCTACTGATGAAGATTATGACTACCAACCTTCAAATTAGGCTATGCCATCCATAGATCAAGTTGAAGATGAAATAATTTGTTGCCTGTGGTTATAACAAGTAGTTCTTAACAGTATCAGAAACAATAACAATATCAATATTTGTAAACAAATCACTAATATTATGTTCATTTTCCCTATTCATAAGAGCTTTGCTTGTAAAATTAACAATTTGCACAAAATGTACATGATTGTTGAGATTATAACTCTGTTATTTTTAAATGCGCCCTGTCACATTCTTACCTTATGAAAGAAACTAAAAGATATATGAAAACTTACTATTCATTCAACCAATCTACCTTAATGTTGTCTGTTTTGTGCTTAACGCAGCTTGTCCAAATATGACCCTTGCATCATAAAAACCAACCATAAATTTACCACGATTATTTGAATGGACTGCCCATCGCCGCCGCCGTTTATTGGTGTAAGGAACACAAAGACTGGACATCTCATCAATGGAGACATGTCCTCTTTACAAATGAGAGTTGTTTCAGTGTCACAAGCGATTCTCAACGCCAGTTGATATGGAGAGAGGTAGGGACACGGTTTTATCCCATTAACATCTGGGAAAGAGACCGTTACTGTGGTCCTGGCATGCTCGTCTGGGGAGGCATCATGATGAACGGGCGGACTGAACTCCAAATTTTCGACAGAGGTACTGTTACTAGAGATCGCTATTGTCAGCAAGTGATCCTCCCCCACGTACGTCTGTTCCGAGGTGCCATTGGTGCAGACTTCGTTTTTATGGACGATAAAGCCAGGCCACATCGGACTCTTGCTGTTGAGGAGCTGCTAGAAAGTGAAGATATCACTAGAATGGATTGGCCAGCGTACTCCCCTGATTTAAATCCCATTGAACATGTGTGGGATGCTTTGGGGAGACGCCTTTCGGCGCGATTATATTCGCCGAAGAACACCCAACAACTGAAACAGGTGCTCATTGAGGAATGGGCCCTCTTACTTCAATAACTGTTAGATAATCTGGTGTTGAGTATGGAGAGATGGTGCCAAGCAACCATTGCAGTTAATGGAGGTCATATCTCTTACTAAGGGGCATCTGTTTGTTCTCCCTCTTGGGCAGACAATCATTTGTACCAACGCTACTCTTTCGATAAAGCCTTTTTTGTTTGATTCCATACTGTATGCGTTCTATTCATTTTTGCACTAGTATGCTTTCTTCATCCATTAAGTACAAAACACTGTCTCTGTATTCTGAATTACATCTCTTCCAGGTGATTTCTTGCGGAGTTACGGCAAAAAAAAACAGTCGTTGCTTAAGTTTTGCACGCCAGTGTATAATTTTTCCAGTTGACTTTGAGCTATACAGGGTGATTTGCAAGGGTGATAAGATGTATCAAAATAAACATTTTTTGTTCAAAAAATGTATGTCCACAACTATTGCCCATAGGTGATAGAGAATGCTGCTGGGCAATTGTTCTTTTTTAGGCTTTGTCATTTGTAAAGTGGATTTCGCACATGTTGAGCATTACGCAAATTCCGAGATGCCTGACTTGCATCTAATGTATGAGGTTGCCAATGGAAATGGAAGAGTTGCTCAAAGATTGTACTGTGAATGTGAATAGGTGAATGCCAAATCATCAAACATTTGAGTGTTTACACTGCCTGTATAAACGGAACTGTGTCTACACTGAACTGCTAGAAATTGGAACATTTCATGTCAGCAGATATATGGGTCTGCCAAGAAGTTTGATCACTCCAGAAATGAAAGACTCTTTTTGAGGTTGAGATTTCAAATAGGAGCACATGAAATAAAAAAATAAAGGAAAATAAATATCTTCAATATTTAAAAAATGAATTTCAATGTTTCATGATGGCTATCATAGTTGCCAGAAAAGTTGCTTTGACAAAATACACCTGAAGAAAATTTCATGCCTAAGATTAAAGGCGTCAATACAAATATATTTAAAGTTCACATTTTTTTAAAAATAAAATGTATTAATAATCTCTGTCATCTCTTTTAATACTTTAGTCAATAGTTTTGTACAGGGTTTCTTTATTTCTTAGTTTATTGTGCATAGAGTGTGAAAAGAGGAGAGAGTGTAATTTAACATTTTTAACACTGTTTTTTATTTAATTTAAATATTGAATATTTTTAGTTTCAAAATATAAAAATTAGTGTTTAAAAAATAGCTTATTTCAGTTTTAAAATGTATCAGTGAGAAAGCAAGGTTAATTTTTGTTGCATTTTAGGTCACTTACGTGGATTGAAGAAACTGATATTAAAAAATTGTCCTTTCATTGACGATTTTTGTCTTCAGAGATCATATTTATTTCAAAACTCTTTGGAGTATCTAGATATCAGTGGTTGTGAAAATGTCACAGAAAGGGGAATCTGTACATTACATGTTTTAAGGTCAGTGAATTTTTAATTACATTTTTATGAAATATATTTAATCCTCTGAGTGTCAGAGATTTCTGAGTAATGTAATATTGCTTTTCCCTCACATCATGACTAAATAGCCACAGCTATTAGTTGAAATAATTCTGGGAAAGATTCTGTTGGTCAAGGAGATCAAAACTGGTTAGAAGTCATGCAGGAAAGAGGGTAGGTTGCAGAAAGGATATATGTGTGGGAATCCCTCAGGGTTAAATCACTATATTCTGTAGGGTTTCTCTCAATCTTGGTGGTCTTATTTATTTCCTGCTGCATAGACAAACAATTATTTTTAAAGCTGTTGCACATTATTGCTTTCTTAATATGTTTATATCATTAAATGTCTTTGTAGCAGATACACTCACCATTCCCTGGATTTTACTTCTATTAATTATATTTTGTGTAAATAATCTTAAAATGTATAAAGTATCAAAGATAAATATACTATTTAGTTTTGTCCCATTCTTTAAATTTTTTTATTAATATTGTTAGTTCTCGATGTACTTTTTATAAGACATTGCAACAAGTTTCTGAAATAATACCTTATATTTATATTGTCTTTGAAATTATCTAATTTAAACTGTATTGTTTAAAATTACTCCGTATATAAATGCATTAAGTTACGATTAAACTATTTACTATTTAATTTTCATTTTAATCTGCTTTTACAAAAATTGTAAAAAAATAATAAACTTGTTAAAAGTGTCAATTACTTGTGTATGTGCATTTTGTTTTCTATGCAAATATATTAAACCAAGAGAAACCACACAAGACAAAATGTTCAATACTGCATTTAAATTTGTTTGAATGAAAACATTTTCAGTATGGGAAGCAAAAATTAAAATACACCCTTTACACTAATTAAACTTCTATTTAATTTTTATGTGTACAAAAATTATATTTAGTTACTTCTCATTACATTGCTGCTCAATACATCACACATTCAGCTATGTCATTCCTTTTTACTTGTACCATGGTTCAATTTATAAACTGCAGCTGAAATCTTAATCTATTTCTTTAGAATTTGGAGTTCAAAGGTCACTTGCTTCAAGCAGTCTTCAAACTAAATTGGTGAAAATGATTTAGATATCTCAAAAATGTGGATAAGAATTTTCTGTTCAAAAAATATTCCACTAATCAATTCTGAGTTTAAACATACTTTTACAAATTTTGAATTAAATAAGATGTAATTTATAACTAGAAAGACACTCTCGCTTCGACTCAGTGGCTCTCGCTCTCTTTGCCAACCTGAAACTCCCTTACTAATGAATTGAAAAGGCTGTGTTTTTTATGACTTAATTATTTTGTCTGCACTTATTGTGTTTTTAATCATTTTGACCTGTCTGGCTATAGAACCAAATATATAGGGCCGTATACTTAGAAGATCGGGAGGGGCCCCTATGGTATTTTGCAATTATACAGCACAAATCTTTCCATTCGGGGCTACTATCACCTTGCAATGACATTCAAAGTAGTTTGACCTTGTTTCACCCTCTTTACATTATGTTAACGAGCGTTTTGTTCCCCTCCCCAGCTGTTAACACTATTTTGGTGACAGATTGGCTGACTTGTAATTCTTTTTATAAATGTTTGGAATGTTTGATACCTTACTTAAGTGATGAATTTAATAGGGACATATATGGTTTGTTTCTTTTCTGATAGAGAATAGAGAAGATTTCAAGATAGTCTCACTCACGAAAAGATTTTGGAAGAACTTCAAAGATTGGGTGAAATAGGTTCGGGAAATAGTAAAAGTAGCATAATTTTACTATTTCCTTTTAGTCGTACTCAACCCTTGTTATAATGTTGCCTGATATATCACTTTTTGTCCCCAAGCACAATATATCAAGGGGTACTGTAATTGGTTGTTCTGCTGTTACACTATATTTGATTCTAGCGTGGTAAATCATTATAAATTCCTTTTTTATGTATTTAATTCCTGTTAACCCGGATCAATATTTTACTACTTACAGTAAAATGTATTTTTTGCACTATTTATTCAATTTATTAATGCTTGTTTTTCCCATCTTTTTCAGCCACTTGAAAACTCTTGTAGTTAATGATACTCCTAATATAGAAAACAAGGAACTTGTTTGTCTGCTTCTACAAGACATTATTCCCAAATGTGAAGTTATAGGAGTTGATTACGATAACCCAACACTACTTCAGAGGATTGGGGCTCTCTAAAGTGATATTTTATTGTTTTGTCCGATGTATAGTGTATATAGAAAAATAAAGTTTTGTTTGCCACATTTTTCTATTTTTTTTTGCATAGAAGTTAGAATATATTACACTAAAATGTTCTATATGGTTTAATTGTACAGTATAACCTCTCTTAGGGACATTAAAAAGTACAAAAACATTATTATAGGTCCAAAACAAAACCATTTTGAAAATTAGTTGCCTTTATAATATCAGCTGCATAACGATGAGTTGGTATAACGTTTCACGTTTGTTCATATTATACATGCTGTAGAGTATGTGTGCGTGTGCAAACTAATCTTTAATATTATTCCTTCCATTAATTTGTGGCTCAGAGGGTTTGTCCACTGTGCTAGCAACCTGCGAATTTGTGCAAATTTGATTCCTCCCTGGGTGTATTTCTCTTTTGTATCAGTAAAACTTTCCCTGTGTTAAGTTGTAGCCTCTGATATGAGTTGCATAACAATGGGTCAGTACAACATTCCACTTTGTCGTTCTTATAGATGCTGTAAAGAATATATATGTGTAATTTCCGAACAAATATTGAATATTATTCCTCCCCTTACTCCATTAATTTGTCACTGAGTTTTTTGCAGGCTGCACAGGTTTGTTTCCTTGCTGGGTGTATTTCACTCTTCTGTGTCAGTAAAGCTTTTCTTGTGCATGTATCTCTATTAGCTTGACATTGTTTGGTGCAATATGGCCCTTGCATCATAAATCTCAGCCAACCCGCCATTGCTCCATCAACTTATCCTGACCTATTTAATAAACACTAAAACTTCCTCCTCTTCATAATATGTAAATCTGTATCCAAAACTTACTCTGCTCTGCAACAATGTATCTTTCCCAAACTACAACCAGCTAACCTCCCTATTTATTAAGGAAACTTTGCCCATACACCTCTAAAGTGTGAGTTTCAATCCCCAGTGTGAGTGTCGAGAGTGGGCCAACCAGATTCTATAACTTAGCCATTACTTCATGTATCTCTTTACACTGAAATTGAAAAACAAACAACTTGCTCATGTGGTATTCTACTTCAAGTGTCATAATTCACAATTTTACACTCATAAGCTACAACAAACATTGCTTTAACACAGTATTTTTTTTGTCGGCTTACATGTGTAACACTTAGTCAAAGAACATTGTTGTAAGAAAACGAAGGGAAAAACATTACTTTCAAGTGTATTTCTCAAGAAATCTAACCTTCATGCAAAGAAAAAAGGACTTAGTACACTTCAGCAGTCTAAAGGTGGTCCAGAAAATCTAAAACACTTATATTTGAAAATTTTGACTTGTGTGTTTCACTTGCAAGTCAACAATATATTCAAGAAACATTGTTAAAACCCTGTAAGGATTTAAAATGAGCGAAACGAAGCTATAAATTGTTTCCTGAGTTTGAATGAACCCATAAAAGAAATGCATGAAACATTTAAAACAGCCTATAAGGAAAATTCTTGGTCTGTTGCAAGTGGATTTGATTGGCTCAAGGAAATTTATGAATAAAGAAATGTCTGCTAGGGCCTTTATGACATTGACTAAGGAAGCTAGAGTCAATACTATCTAGCTGCTACTGCAGACTACCAACTAATAATTCAAATTAACACTGCTGATTTCTATTGATTCTATTAAGTAGGTTAGAAATCATTTGGGGTACAGAAAGGTTGCTTCAAAGTAGGTTCTCCATTTTTGCTCATCTATGGACACAAGGCAAATAGTGTGCTTACCCAGTTAATTATCTACGATCTAGGCATCACAATGATCGTACCCAGTGTATCCAACAGTCCTAAAGGCTGTCTTCCACCTGTTCTATGAATTGACAAAACTTTGTGGGTGTCAGTTTGCATCAAATACTGAACTAAACCCTTGAAATAGGTATATATAAAATGTTTAAAACAGTATATGAAAGTTTTGCTCATTGCAAGTGGTTTTGATTATCCCAAGGAAATTTATGTATTATGATGGGTATCTAGAAGTCTGGTAGGCCTTCGACATCAACTAAAGAGATAAGTGTCGATACCATCAAGTTGCTACTGCATAAACTCCCAAATGACCCTTGAAGAGATTAATGCTATGTTGATTTTTATTGGTTCTGTTAAGAATTAGAAACCCTTCGCACGCCTTCCAGAAGCGAATAGTAAGAAATGGGACCAGTGAATTCAGTGCGTGAGATTTCTATCGAAAATATGTAAGTGCAATTATATGTTTACCGCATTACCCTTTTGTCCCTTGTGAAAATAGTGTCGTTACTTTTTCAATGACCAGTCGTAGTTCAAAGATCGTGACGTCCAGTCCAGTCCTTTCAAAAAGTGTAATATTTAGTGATCGAACTGGATTTACCGTCTGAGGGTCATGCAAACTGCCATTTTCCCTGCATGATTTCTTACTAGTTTTTGACATTTTGACCAATAGAATCCTTCCAAGGATTCTTTCAACCAATAGCTGTGGCTATTTAGTTATGTGTGTTGTATGGTAAAAGTCATAATATACTATTCGAAAATCTCGTGACACTCAGAGGTTTAAATGCTGGTAATGATGGTCATTATGATGGTTTTCAGTTCACAACGTTAACAACAATGTTATGACTGATGGTTTTCAGTCACAACATACAGTTCACAACGTTTCTAGATAAGTCTTAGAACACCTATACCTTGTAAACCTATGGGAATTACGAGCTTTTGTATTTATGTATCGACAAACGATCTTAGTTCCAGAAACTTCAATTTTATTTCCAAGCTTGTCGCTAAGTTAGGGAATGTATAAATTATGAATTTATTAAGAGAATTAATTCATTTACATTTTATAACATTTTAAATGAGCTATAGTTATTTAATTTTAATTTTTTTTTTATCAAAATTGGCCAAACACCTTACTGATTTTAACTTAGATGTTAATTTATTTTAGATAGGTTGTTAACTGTAGGAGCACAAACCAACGTATTTCATTTGTGTTTTTCTTTATATGCATCATCCGCATTCAAATAAATTATCTTGAAAGCATTATTGACATAAGAAATGACAATCTAAAGCAACAATAATGAAAACATGTGAATTAATGTTAACACATTTGTGTGAATATTGAAAATCTGGAGCTCATGTATTACAAAAGTTATAATTAAATATTAATAAGAATACTATTTTTAGTAGATGGAAAAAATACCATTTTCTGTTTTTCAAACTCGGGGAAATTAAAGTAAAAACTATTTTATGCTTCACTATATCTACAATTAATGTTGCCATAATTTAGAAAGAAATATAAATAAATGGAAAAATAATAAAGAATCATAATTGGCACGACAGCCCTTTGTGAGTCTTGGCCTTCAGAAGTTTCCCCAAACTACCCTCTCCAGCCATGGATCTCCAGTTCTTGACTTTCATGGCATTAAAGTTCGAATCCCTCCATCTCTTTTTAATAATAAAGAATAGTTTTGTATAAAATTATAAAATAGACGTTTGGGAAATCTTTCAGAATCATTGCATTATAGATCTGGAACATTTGCAATGAGGTTAACGATCATGTTGATAAACAAATAATTTTCTTTCATTGCTATTTTTAATTTGTATAAAGTTGCAGCAAAGGTAGTTGCACTATGATGGCACTCATTCCACCCACCTACTGATAATTTAAACACCAGGTTGGTATTTTATGATTCAAGGGAGCCAGATCTGGAGAGGGTTGTGGCCAAGATTTTTAATATTGGAGGGAGTCTAAGGTTTAAAAATGTCAAGTTTTGTTCAAACTGAGTATTGAAACCTTATTACAGCAGTTCTGTAATAGTTAAAAGGTTTTATGTGCTTCATTGTTTGTTACCTTTATCCAAGTATTATGGGTCTTAAATTCAGTAATGAAGTGACACTTGTATCGTATGATAGTACTAAAAATTTCACAATTAGTAAAGTTTTTCTTGGTCAAGGGTAAAAAATAGGGTTTCAGGGAAATTCATACAAAAATGTCCCTTAACAATACTTCCATATATATTTTCGAAACATTTTTAAGTCTGAAGAATGGTTTAGAATGAAATGTTTAAACAACAGAAGCGGAAAAAACCGGCTAGAATATCATCCTCGACGACGAAATTTGGTAGGTTTTGTGCAATTAGAGATGTGCCTATTTTTTGTGTGTTTCTATGTTTTAATCCTATTAATAACGTTTTACAAACTTTCTTCCACCGAGGATCCTGGATGCACTACACCACATGTCATTTACGGATATATGAAGCATCTCCACGACGCAAACTATATGCAAGTTAGGTTTCTCTCTAAAAATTACATCTCTCTACCATGTTACTTTTATCAAGAGTTCAAATAATTTCATCTCAATTTTTAACATTTCGTCATTCAGGATATCCATGGAACAGGAGCTCGGAAATCTGTCTCCGGAAGCACAAATGAATTGCTGAGGAAGAATAGAAGGTAAGAGATGTTCTAATATATGCTTCATTTTTCAGCCTCCCATCATTCACAAAAATAACTTAAAATTATTGTTCAAATGCATTGACCTATCAAATTATACCAATCTATCAAAATTGTTTGAAATAAATAAGCATCAGTAGATGTGCCTAAAAATTAATGTTATGCTCTTCCATATTAAAAAAAATGACTTAACCATTACTTTGGCAACTCTGTAGAATAAGACTTTTTGTTGGTTGTTGCTGTTTGGAAGAATTAATGGACACACTTTGTTTTCAGGTACAAGTATATTTATATTATAAATACTAATATTGCTCTAATAAAACTGACTGAGATATTATTGAAGGATTTGGAAAACAATGCATGTATTGATTAATTATTTAATCATACTGTCAAACAGATTACTTCAGTTATATGACAGCGTAATAATATCAAAAGTATAGAACATGCTGTAGATAAATAAAAAACCAGTACAATTATACGGCATAAACTGCATCATATAAACACAAAACAAAAATTAGAAAGTATAAAACTGACGGAAAAAGAAAAAAAGTCACGCCTCGCGAACGAAACTTAACCATAGACAAAGTAAAAGTTATAAAATTACTGAAATGCATTAAAATCGTCAAAGTAATTATCAAAGGTTGGGATTGAACTATTGATTTTTCTGACAAATTGGACCTATCGGTTGATTTTTCAAATAATTTTTGCTGGAGAAAGTTACATCAAAAATACTTTTATTACGAGTAAAATTTTTAATTAATATTAATTCAATTTTCTCCAGTAACTTGCATTAATGTCAAAGAATTTCAAATTTCAAACGCTACACTTTTTTAAATAAATTCAATTTTTGAATTTAATGATACATTGGTTTTTTTACTTGAATGATAAAAAGGGACATAGAATCATAAACTGATAAAGTAGTCTGGAATTTCCCAGTAAGATTTCTTGCCAGTGAATTGCAAACTTCGAAAAATTTGTACTTCTGAGAGGGGAGAAATCACTAAGAAAACCACTGTAACTACTCCCAACTGCTTCCTTTCATATCTTCGTCGTCTGAGGCTTTATGGAATGGAAAACTAAGAACAAAGAATTTCGCTGCACTAAAAATGAGCCTTGGATTCTTCATCGACTGGGAGAAAATTTTGTTTTGATTGAACTCCTGGCTCTATCACGATGCTAGCTTTTTGAGCTCAAATGAACGTAGATTGAAAAATTTTGACCCCGTGTTGGAGTCATTTGCATGAGATGATTTCATCGCAAGGTTTCTTGAGCCTACCCAATCAGAGCACTTGTGAACAGAGGAGAATATAACGGATCTTGAGTGAATGAGAGCTTGTGAAAAACCTGGGCCGAAGGCATATCTCTTCTGAGGAAGGATTCTTTGTGTTCGATCTTATACCTCATCGCCTTTGTGTACTTTTATTCCATACTTTCATAATCAAGAATAGCTCTTTTTATTTTGTATTATGCATTTCTTCCTGTATTGTAGGTATAAAAAGTTTTCTTTCATGTGAATATGGGGATAGCGTTTGTTCACAATTTATCTAATAATTTAACGGATAGTTTACATTTCTGTTATCTACAGAATATTATATAGGTTCTGGTGCATTGTATATAGATTATGGTTACATATAAATAGAACTGAAAATAAAAAATTGTCGACTCAGTTTACTTTTTTGATTCTTACTTTTTATTATTCCTTTTCTCTGCATAGCTTGATTATAAGCAAGTCTGAAATTTAATGCATTACTACCTCGATCATTATAGCTTCTACGGCCAAAAGTTAAGCTAGGTTAATTCAGTGAAAAACTATATTTAAGCAACACATTTTGTTTGTAGTTCTAAGTTTAACACCGTTCAAAAGCAAGTGTACATTAGAATATGATACATTAATGTCTGTATGAAGCTAAATATCTTATAAGCAGAAGACATTTTAGGTAGCAGCTAATACGCCATCTCTGATCCTCGGTTCGAAAGGCTCTGGATTCGAATCCCGGTCAAAGCATATTCGTAGTGATTCGGAATCCACTTTAAGCTTTAGGTCCCGGTCTAATTATCCCACTTGTATATAAAATGACCTTAGAGTGACAAATCAACAGATAATCCGGAAGTTTTTTAATTTGAGGGAGCTCACCTTTTGAATCGTCTACCATGTTATCGTCATTGAAGTTGAGAGACTCTTAGTCCTTATTCTCCTCTTTCTAAATTATATCGTCCTGTTTGTCTTTAAGGTGATCGGATGTCGTTGCATTATTTATATCAGCGATTTTCAACCGGTGTGCCGTAAGGATGATGAAACGGTATAAATTGTGTAAGTTTCTTTTATTTCAATAGTTCAGTTTTGAACTTTTGACAAGTGTGTTAAGAAAGAATTTCAAGTGATATACTTACTTTTAATAACCATATAAATAAATTTGAGTACTATTATTTTATTACAATATATCAAATAAATTGTTTCAATAAGTTTTGCTTTTGTCAATTGTTATAAGAAGTCGCTTTCGAACAAAAAGTGTTGGTAATTACTAGTTTTTCATAAATCAATCAAAATTATACTTTTTTTGTCAGATCGGCAAAAAATATATTTTTTGGTGTACCTCAGATGAAATAGGTTGAAAATCACTAATTTATATAGTTTAATCATTTCCCTTATGTAGTTTGAAAATTTACATCTTTAATTCTTATAAAAAAATAAATAAACCAGACATATTTCTTGAAGAATACATTTAAAAACTTTACCATGCTTAAAAACTGTTGAGGACTTATATATACCAACTTATGGGGGACCGGAAAATTTATGTCCAAATGATGTCAATTAAAATTGTCGAATGAGTAATTTGAGAAATCTTAAAAAAAATTACAAATGAAGATGAAGAAAAATAAAATTTGGGGAATAATCCTTTATTAAAAAAATATAAGTAATTCAAAGAATTCCCGAAGATTGAAAGGTAGGTAGGTATTTTAATTAACGTCACACTGGAACAACACAACGGGCTATTGTTGACGGTCCGGGATCAATCCCAAAAGAAAAGATCCGAGGACAACACCACGTAATTTTGAACCACGGTCAGATGACGAGGCAACACCTGAGCTGGCACCCCACTCTCCGAACTTCCACACCACGCCAACGTGAAGACATTTGAGGCCACGACAGATTTAACGTGCACCAGCCCCCTTTGTACACGACGGTGTTTGACTGGATTCGATCTCGCAACCCTCCGGTTGCTAATCCGTTACTCTTCCAACCGGGCCACCGTGGCCCATTACGTCACACTGGACAACACAACGTGCTATTGGTAACTATTTGGGATCAGTCCCGAATGGAAAGTACCGAGGACACCTCGTAGTTTTGAACAACGGTTCAATGACGAGGTCAACACTAGCTGGCACCCTATTCTCCTAATTTCCACACCACACCAACGTGAGAACGTTTGGCAGATTTAACGTGCACCAGCTCCCACATACACGACAGTGGCTAAATCGAGTTTCGAACTCGTAACCCTCCGGTTTCTAATCTGCGACTCTGTCAACTGTATTTCCACGGCCAGATCAGGTAATGAAAATTATGTTACTAATTTGGATAATATATCTATTATTTTAATAGACTGTCTATGTTACATTTGTAATACATAATTTTTGTTTCGGGCGAAGGGCAGCATTAGCATCATTCGCCCCATTCCCAAAAATGTCGAGCTACGCCTCTGTATGCAACTCTACCTCATCAAAACCAATCTCCGCATTTTAACTGCTATAAACTTATTTATACTTCTTCCATCGATATTCACTTTCTACGAGTGAAATCAAGCCTCTTAGTTGTAGAGATTTTTTAAAATGCAAGTTTATGAATGCTTAGCCCTTCAAACATTCCTTAGAGAGAACATATCAATCTCAGTGGGGATGGTGCAATCTCTATGAAACATAGCAATCTCTATGGGAAGTGCTGCCAAATGAACGGGGGAGCACAATTACCAACCAATTCAATTTCTCACAGAGCAGTCATGTGACTAGGGACTTGTTGGTCACGTTTTTTGAAACTCGTAGCAATAGAAATGTTCAGTCTACTTTTCTTTTACGTCTATGGGTCACTTTATCAGACGTGGCGCAAAGTTCTAGGAATCGGAACTCCTTGGGTCGTTATATTTTTATGACTGGAACCCGGCTCTCCTCCGACATAAGGGTTATTATAAATATACTAGCATCGATAAAAATTTTTTAAAACAAAGTAGAGTTCTAAAACACTTATATATGACGCAAGTGGTGCTTTACTTAGCTCTTCTGATAATTTCTTCACGTTCTCTCCCATTGTAGCGGAGCTATTTAATTTTCAATTGAAAAAGAACCTTCGGATGTTACTGAGTTGAAACAAAATTTTAAACTTAGTTGTATAAGGCAATTTGTCCCAGGTTATTTTATTTCCAATATTATTAGACTAAGAAAAGAAAGAAAATTTAAAGAATGATATTGATTAAAATCGTAATTTTTTAAAATTAAAATCACTTGATTTAAATTGAAAAAAATCGCGATTTTAATCAATATCATTCTTAATCACTTGATTTAAATCGGCGTAACCTGTCCATACTCTTTGCACATTATAGTTTACTTTTATTCAATTTGGTGTGCAGCAAAAAATATTTTGCGAATCGAAAGCATATCAATAACATTCTTAGGTAATTTTTGACATTTTTAGGTCAACAAAATCCCTGCACTAAAAATATAATGTGGCAAAAATATTTTGAATTCATACTATTGACGTGGTTGAATCTTATGATCACATTACACAAGATCAAACGAGAACAAGCAATAAATAACTCATAATGAAAGGTAGGTAGGTATTTAAATAACGTCGCATTGGAGCAACACAACGGGCTATTGACGAAGGTCCTGGATCAGACCCGAAGGGAAAGATCCAAGGACACCACCACGTAATTTTGAACCACGGCCAGATGACGAGGTCACACCTGAATTGGTACCCCAATCTCCAAACTTCCACACCGATAACGTGAGGACATTAGAGCACACGACAGATTTAACGTGCACCAGTCCCCTTTGTACACGACGGTCTTTGGTTGAATTCGAACTCACAACTCTCCGGTTGCTTATCCGTTACTCTTTCCAACCGGGGTGATAATGAAAGATAGGGGTAAGTATTTTAAATAACGTCACACTGGAGCAACACAATGGGCTATTGGTGACGGTCCGGGATCAATCCCAAAGGGAAAGATCCAATGTCCTCACGTTGGCGTGGTGTGGAAGTTTGGAGAGTGGGGTACCAGTTCAGGTATGGACCTCGTCATCTGACCGTGGTTCAAAATTCCGAGATTATTGTTTCCGGACCGTCGCCAATAGCCCGTGTATTTCTCCAGGTGGACGTTAATTAAAATACCTCCTACCTACCTAACGTAATTTATTTTTTAAGAAATTGTATTACCTTTTGGGATCTGGCAACAACAATTATGTTTTGTTTTTGTCCGATTTTCAGTTTGAGGATAGTAGTTTTCCTCTTGTGTAGGATTGACTTCTATTGTAATTACTGAATTCTGGAATTAGTTACATTAGAATAACACAAGAATAAATTTATTGCGTTTGAATGGATAAAATAAGAAACGTAAAGATTATAGAGTGTGAAGATTCGTTTTATTTAAAACCAGCTCGTATGGCTTATGAACAGGTATGCATGCTCTCTTTCAAATCGATTTGAAACATTTGTCTTATTAAACAGAAAAGACGAAAAACTGGAAGAAAAGCAGTTGCTGCTAGTCTTGAGAAAAACAAGGAATCACTCACCCTCGGAAAGTAAAAAATACCGGAGAGCGATAAACTTAACCTCCTCTCCTTTAGCGATAACGATTGGAACAATTTGAAATAAGTTAAAAAGTTTAATCTCCTATTTTGTTGTGTGGATGTTATTAAATATTTGACAGAACTTCATTCGAGTGATGCAACGCTATTATTTCCTTCAAAACAAACCATATTAATTCAGCTGAACTTAGAACTTTTCTCCGAAATTTAATATTTTAGATTCTTTATTTACGCGCGCGGGGTGTTTATTCTATAACCATACTACAACAGTTAATAGCGATAGTAATGTATTTAGCAAGTGATGGATCTGATTCATTATGCACTTTTTGGTAAATTGAAGTTCCTTCTGTTTTGTCCACAGTCTGCTACAATTTTATTTCTATCAATATTTTTGTTGCAAACGATTTTGTTTAAAGTTAAATTTGCGGATATCTAAAATTTTATTTGTTTCTAAAGTTTTTATTTTGTCAAAAGTGACATATTTTAATCGTCAGTAGTTATGTACACATTCAGTCTACTTTACTCATAACTCTACTCCTTTACTTCAAATTGAACTCTGCACTCAAACATACCTAAATTGCTTAGCACTTTTACAGATTTATTAGAAGTTTGATAATTTATTCTTAAAATTAGTTTCATAATATTTAGATATCAGAAAAGTACTTCTATAAAATTGTTAAAATTTAATTCAAACTGCAACATTTCAAAATCACTGGAGCAACTTAATAATGAGAAAATTTTACTCTATTCGAAATATTGCCTTTTACAATTACCAGTTGAAGTACTTTTTATGTTAAGTATGTGTTTCCTTTAATCATTTTGATTTTAGAGATGAGAATATGAAAAACTAGTATTTTCTTTCTAAGATTGTTGAATAATTATAGATAATATCATGGAATAATTGATTGTCTATAATCATCCACCCTTCACATTACAATTGATGTGATTGCAAATTTGGAAAAGCTCTTATTTCCTACTTCCAGCCTATTCATGTTTCTGGAAAGGTACTTTTACCAAAATAATGCTTTTAATAATAGACTCAATTTTTGATGCAGAATAAGGGTAGTGTTTTCTTGCTAGTCAGTATCTTGTCTTTAGAATGGAGTAATATTCTGCCTTTTTTACCTGATTTCAAAGATTTGCTTAAGTTAAGTGAGAATGACTCAACAGAGAAAGTTTTTAATGAGACACCACTGTTTTTTTTACAGGAAGTGAACAATCTTGCCTCGTGTATATATATTAACAATGCTTTATTGTTAAATTTTCTATTACACTTACAGGCTGCTAAATTTTATTTTAAATATATTATTATTTCTTAAACCTTCTGTTACACAAAATACTTTGTTTACATATTATCTTATTTAAATGTCAGTATTATGCATGGTTTAAAAAATGGGTCTTTTTATTCTCTCTCCTATACATTTATATAAAATGTGTAACATGCTTCACACTAATCCTCATGTTTCTATGGCTTTAAGTGTGTAAATATAAATTAAACACATTTGTAACAAACTTTTGTAATACTTATTTTACAGGATGGAAAAGAGAAAACATGGGATTTAATGCGTGTACATGACTCGTAAGTCTTAAAATTTTGTATTGAAATTTTAGCCATTATAAGATTTCTGCTTTTATGAAAAATATAATTTTAAAATCTTCACAAATATTAAATAAGTTCTGGGTTTATCTATCAGACTGAACTATTTTCATAACAATCGAAAAATCTTGTACTATTTATCTTGATGTCTAATATATCAACAAAACTTAGTTCCTATGACTTTATATGACTAAAAATATATTTGCAACCACTATTGTGAAGAATGGTAACGGATTGATGTACTATACTGTCTCATAAATTTCAGCAGTTGATTTTAAAATCTGATATTTAAAATTGTTTTAATTCTTAAGTGGCAGTTAAATATTTAAAACTTTAAAAAGTATTATCTATTTGCTACATTTTTGTTAAATTTATTATGATATACATTTGAATTTAACATTTTGAATTTTGATATTTCTTTTTAGTATTGGTATCATTCTTTTCAATACTTCAAGACAAGTTTTACTTTTTGTTAAGCAGTTCAGACCTGGTAAGTTTTGTGTTTGTATCTTTAAATATCTATTACATTTGAATATGATGGAGCAATTTACACTCTATTTCAAGATTCTTTTCTGGCATACTCGAGAAACAAGACTTCAGGAAATAGTTTTTCATATTCTAAACAGTTTACTTGTTTTTCAATCTTAATCTTGGTGTAAATTTTTCAAAAAATTAATTGAATATATAGTTATTAATAAAAATAGCATCCTTCATCTGTATTTTGTAGTTTTGAAACATTCATCATCAAGTTTTACCAAAATATTTAAGTTTTTTCTTACAGGTTTCTAAAAAAGGATACTTCACTGATTATTTTTGTAAGCACAATCAAATCACATTTCACACGTGTTGCCATATTCTTCAATGGCATATACTTGGCTTTGTGAAAGGATAAGCAGAATTCTGAAGGAAAGCTAAATTTTTTTTGTAAATATTCAACTGTTTAAAGGGTTGGAACTAACCCCAAATACAGTTTGGGGTTAGTTCATTAACTGTAAATTTAATTTTTTAAACATTTGTGAATGATTATATAATATTCTGTGTTTATCTGTTCATGCAGGATGTTGCTTTTACTTTATGTCGACAATTTTACTGTTTTTTCATCCTAAATACAACACTAAACATTCATAATTTTTTCTTCAAAATACCTTCTAATATTATTCTAATACCCTATCAAATTCAAAATAAAAGTATATTTTTGTGTTATATAAAGATCATAACTGAATTGTGCTCTAAGTAGGTTTAGGGTAAAAGTTTGCAGAAGTACTATTCCAACATAGCACTGTAAAAGGAAGTTAATAAAAGTTTCAAATTTAAACTGCAGTTATTTCTTCACATGTTTATTAAGATAGTTTATTCTAAAGATGCAGGAAGATAGAATTTCGTTTACTTTAACACTATCAGAAAATGGATATTATTAAAAATAATGTTAACAAAACAACTGTTAAAAAAGTGCAGAATTCATATTTAGAAAATTATGATTCACAAGCATGAATTGACATTTTTTAATAGTGAAAAAATCTGGAAAAATAGTGGGCAGTATCTAGCTCCTATATGAATTAGTTCTACTTAGTCTTATGTTTTCATATTTTCATCTAACCTGTGCTTACTTTTCACATGCCTGCTCCTAAGTGTTTGCTGCTAAAGTAATCCTGTACGTATAGTCCTGTCTAGATTTTGCTAGATTATTTACATTTTATAGGTCCATGCAGGGTATGCTGATTGAAATCAAATGATTTTTATTTAAAAAAATCATTAATTTAAATCGAAATTTTAAATTTCATTTTTCTTTCTGTATTAAGTTTATGAAAATTGAAAATAAAATAACCATGAACACGATGCATGTTATTGTATTCAAATAAGTTAAGAACTGTATCAAATAAGTTAATAATTATATAAAATAAGTTAAGCCGTCTGAAGAAAATAAACATGTAGTCACAATGAAAGTTTTCTGCAGTATCACAAAAGCATTCCTATTTTGCAAATAAATCTTTAATTGGGAATTTTAATATTTTCATTTTATTTTGTGTAATCTGTTGGAAATTTTAATTCAAATTTAATTGCGAAATTTTATGCATTGATCCCTAGAAATTCTTTACACTGCTAGCATAACCATTCTGTATTTATGGAATTGAAAAGTTAATTCGCCCATCTGATTGAGTGTATTGACAAAATAGATTATGGATTGAAGCGGAAAACTATTTTAATGGTTATGATTAAATTTTTATTGCAAACTCAAAATTCCACTCAGTTTTCATGTTCTATTGCACTTATTCTATGCTATTCATAGAAAAAGCTTAATTTTCTTGTACGTTATGTATGTATCCCTTTTGTGTGCTTTGATTATAGTTTTGAAATACTTATCAGTACTCAGAAAATTTGAAAAATAGGAATATTTGATTTCAATATATGTAAATTTTCTTGTCTCATTTTTACTATTTATGTATAAAAAACATTTTTTCACATGTAAGTACTTTTTGCAAACTAAATATTAATGAGAAGTAGGAATTATTTCATGAATTTTGTTGCAAGTTCCTTTTATTTTATTTTCTATTGGTGGCATGATTTTTTCTCTAAAACAAGTCTAACATATCAATTACTTTATATAAAAATAACTAAAGAAATTCTATACATTTTCACATAATAAATATATAATGCAAAAACATGAAATTTGCCTGATGTTTGATTAATTTTATACAAAATTTATTATATGGTGGGATCCCACAACCTTTATTCATCCAGGTCCAAAAAATTTCATGCCACCGATTATGGGTTAAAATCAAACTAATCTAAACTGCTTGAGAATGAGATAGCAAAACATTGCTTACGTATGGCATTTGTTGTGCCGTTCTATTTACTCTATCATGTGATTAACTTTGCTAATTCCTATATCGAGTTTTGATCTTTCAAAAATTCTCTGCTATATTTCCTAATACATTAATGATAGTAATCATAAATATTGTTTAACATAAAGTAAAAACTATCTAGAAACTACACTGATTAATGTGTTTCATGTCCAACCAGTTTAAACTTGTATGGTCAAGTGATTAATTAATAAAATTCTGATTTAAATAAAGAAAATCTGATTTAAATAAAATAAATCCGATTTGTATGATTTTTTTTAGTATTTACATATTAACCGCATGCCAGTGATTAATCGCCAAATCTGTTGGAAGGGGTATAAGATGGAAGAACTGGAACAATCTGGTTATATTCACTGCCAAGTAAACCACAAATACAATTTCATTGATTCTGATTGTTTTGCAAAACGTTTTTTAGAACCACAGTTCAGTGTTTAGTTGCATTAGATACTCGTGCTCTATTTTCTGTTTTTACGTCGAAGTAAATTTTTACGTAACGCTTGATCATTACGAAATAATGCTGGAAGAATATTCCCATCCCAATGGATATTTGGGGCATTTGTCGCGAAACAAGATAAACATTTCTTGTTATGGTCCCCGATCGTAGGCTACCACATTAATGAACGAAATAAAAAAACACAATAAAGATGGATCGAACATTTTTTCCGACTGTTGGAAGGGGTATAGGACGGAAGACTGGAACAATCTGGTTATATTCACTGTCAAGTGAACCACAAATGCAATTTCATTGATTCTGAAACTGGCACGCACACACAGAATATAGAACGCATCTGGGGAAGTGCAAAATGGTGAAATAAAAAACATTGAGGAACATCTCGCCACCACCTCGAATCCTGCCTCGCAAATGATGTTTGATGCCATCCTAAGGGCAATTGCTAAGCATTTTTCGCCAATGGCTTGTGGTTAATATGTAAGTACCTTTTTTTTAAATCATGATTTTTTCATACCCTGGGTCCATGCATAAAGTAAACTTTACAGTGGAAAATATAAATGCATATTACATTTTGATAGAATATCAGTGCTACTTTAAGGTTTCGTTCCCACTGTTGGGAAGAGAATTTCATGTTATAATGTGTTTAACTTCAAGTTTTGCATTAAAAATCATTATAAGCTATTAGTATACATTCTGTAATATATTTTTATTTAGCAGTAATCTAGTAAATTTAAAAATGTCATTTTTTTAAAAGTATTGAATTAAATTATAAAAAATTCAAATAAATTGAGTAGAATAGTTGCATTTTATCTCAAAGTAAATAAGGTAACAATGCTGTTGATGAAGTGTAAAAATAAAAACGTCGCTTTCATAAAATTGAATAAGAAAATGTTTTACATGAATATATTAGTTATAATCAATCATTCATAATCATCTTCTCTACACATATAAACTGACATAAATTTTAGCATTTGGTCTATTAAATTATTTGGATGACTGCCAACAATTTACAATTTTTGTATTTAGTTCTTTATCCCAAGAAAATTGCCTCTGGTGTATCTTAATTGTAGGTTTTCAAAGGATTTTAGTCTTGTTGAAATCTAAGCTTAGAACTTCCTCCAGCTAGCTTCACTTTTTTGGAGCTAAACTTAATCCATCATAGCTTTGAAAATAGATGCATTGTACTATTGAAAAATCCATCAAAGATTACATAATCTTTGTTTGCAGGGAAAGATTACCTTTTAAAGGTTCCTGTCCATATACAAAAGATGTTGAATAAATTTTAAAGCGACTCAATAAATTTTGATTATGGGTAGTCCTTAATATTTTTTGTGTCATCAAATAATATCTCAATCTACTCATGCTTCCTAGTTCAAATATGGCGAAATCTTTTCGTTGTACACCAAAAATACAATTTTCGTAATACTGTGCTAGGTTTGATACGCATGGTCACAAATGCTCTTGCTTGTTGATGAATATTTATTAATAAATGACAATGCTTGTAAATGAATATGTATGAATTAAAGTAATTATAACCAATAAATGTTTTCATCTTTAAAATTGAACTATGTATGCATATTATTCTTTACAGTACTTCAAATTTTTTTAAGAATTATAAAGTTTTAAAAAGCTATGTATAAGTATTAATCTCTTGAAAATTTTGTTATCAATACATTTTTTAATCCTTAAATTTTGAATACATTGTAAATTGAGCCATACATACATATTATTCGTTGCAATATTTCTTAAAATTCTGAATTTCATAATACTGTTTTGTTTATAGCTGTCTACTTTGCTGCTGTAGACATAGAAGATTGTGAAGGTTTTATAGATGTTGAAAAATATCCACCAAAGTTAGGCATGTCTGTGGAACTCTGTGCTGGAATTGTTGATAAAGATAAAAGTTTAGTTGAAATGGCAAGAGATGAAGTTTTAGAGGAATGTGGATATTCTGTTCCATTGTCAGTATTTGAAAAAGTAACATCTTACAGGTATTAAAAAGATATAAATTTTTGCTTTTTATATATTTCTGTTACACATGAAAGTGAAATACATTCCATACGCTCAATAGCAGGGGTCAATTTAATTTACAAGTCTATGGCAGCTATTTTGTCCTACTGGTTTCAGTAGTAATAGCAGTTACTGTTGTAATGATGCCAATACACTCAAATTATTTGTCAAACAATTGTAAAAATAGTTAGAAAAATCTACTTTCTGATATTGTGCACTATATTGAACTGCAACATTTTTTCAACTGCTTGTTTGAGAGATCACAATAATTTTAATGACTGCATACATTCAGAGCATACTGCTTCCAGAATCACAAATAAACATCACAAGAAGACTGGAAATATTTTAAATTCTAGAACAATAATACTTATTTTACATAAATCTTGAAAACAAAAAATGAAAAGGATAGCATTTTGCAGATGGTTAATTTCCTTATTCATTTTTGATTAACCATAGAAATTCAGTAAAAATTGTTATACAATTAATATACTGCATAATGTACCAAAGTATTCCTCCCAAGGCACTCTAGTGATCTATCCTTCCTTCATTTTACCCTCCTCTGCCCTTTTACTTTTCGCTTTTTTTCCCTGTTAATTGACGTTTTCTGTCTTGTGTTTGGTGCATCTTAAGCAGATACGCCCCTTATGCCATAAAACCCAAACTAACCACAAGTATTCGTATTGCAAATTAGTTTTCTGTAAGAATTTTTCATGGTCCACCCTACCATTAATTAGGTCTCAGCTTTTTACCTATAAAAGTATTTTTTTATGATTTACATAAATTTTTTTCATCTGTCAGTCAATAAATAAAATGAATATAAGTTCAGACCTCTTAGTGACCACTTTTTTACAGATTCACCTTTACCACAGTCAAGATCACATTTTCTTGGGAATGATTTGCTGCTTGTAAACTCAATACTAAATTTATCTTCACACAAAGACCATCAAAAACATTTTTTAACTTTTGGTGCAACCATATTTATTGAGACTGAAACACTTATTGACATTCTCTGACAAAAATAGTTATACAGAAATTTCAACAACCTCTACATTTTTAAAATGCAGCCTTGGTGATAGTTAAGATGATTTAGAAAGCCAATTCAATTTTTATTTATTCAATTCAAGGAAGCATGGATGACATGTTCATTTTTAGAAGAAGAGCTTCAAAAGATTTCAAAGGCCTTCATAATTTTTCATCATTTTCAAAGGCCTTTAGCAAAGAAAATATGTCTTGACTTTAGATAACATTCCATGCAACTCTCACCAAGCGATGCAAAAGATTGAAATTTTTGTTTTTGCTGATGAATACTAGTCAAATTTCAACTTTCAGATCAAGAAATCCTATATTTAATTGTAGTGGAAATGAGAAGGAAAAATAATGTGTGATAAAAGATATGTATATACAGTTGAGTCTCTATTTAACGAAGTCTCATTGTTCCACTTAAAAACTTCGTTATAAAGAAAATTCGTTAAATAGAAATTTTTAAATTAAGTTATAAAAACGAGAAAAAAACAAAGTCTGAAACTTACCTATCCACTTTATTGACTTTAACACATATCCTAAACTGTAAAAAAGTCTAATCCTGCTTTGTACAGGTTTATTATAAAGAACACATTTTTCATAACATTTTTACACTTTTGTAAAGATTGAAACACTTCATCTGTAACAGTTTCATGAAACTGTAATCCCCTTCGTATTGTATCAAATGCTGTTAGCATTTCTTGCGAAGATTTTTTAATAACCTCTTCATTATCATCTTCATCACTCACTGTAGTGTCTTCATTACATTTCCTAACACTTTGCAATATGTCATGCTCCATAGGATATTCAGCAATCACAATGTCTTCATCAATGTGTAGAAAATTAGACAGCTCTATACCTTCTTCAACAGCTCCCATGTCTTTCAAATACTGCCATTTTTCTTTCAAATCTGCCAAGCACTTGGATTCATCATCATATTCAGCATTAGGTACTTTTGAAATAATCGGCTTTAACAAAACAGTTCCTTATAGTAGATGCAGTCACATCACACTGCCAAGCTTTCGTCATCTCTGATATGGAGATTCTTAAATTATCTGGGTTGTTTACTTTTACCGATTACTAATGGTTTTAATTTTTCTTCACCAGTCATATTCGAATGTGTCCTACGTAGTCAGGCCCACAATGAAAACCAGTTTTACCCTGTGGAATAGTTTCCATCGCCTCCCTGCCGTGGTCCCCCTCAAAGATAAGGAAGGAAGCAAATCCCTTCCCTTTATTGTGGGAATTCCTTGTAATAGAGCAAGGGCACGTGAGGTCACAGCAGCCAATTTGGTCGATTTTGTTGGAACTTTGACAAATGAGAAGTCGCAAAACGTTGCAGAAAAACAAAAAAACATTTTGTCGGAAAAAACTTTGTTATATAGAAATTATCTTTCATAATATGGAGAGTAAATAACATAAATGTCATTCAAAGTCAAGGTTCTGTAGAAAGTTTCGTTAAATAGAAAACTTCGTTAAATGGAAGTTCGTTGAATGGAGACTCTACTGTATACAGTAATCCCTTAGTAATCCGGTAGATATCAGACCACACACAGAGGACTGCCGGATTAATAAAATGCCGTATTAGTGGAGGTTCATTTACAAAAACGCATTTTAATAGTAAAACCTATGTTTATTGCACAAAATATTATAAAATACATATTAAAATGGACATTATTGTTGTAAAAAAATTACGAAACAAGATATTGTATTTTCCTGTAGTTTACATAACAATAACTAGGCCTGCGTTAGGTTTACATTATCAAGTCTAAAAAAAGTGTAAATTTTCTTTTGTTTTTTTTGTTTGATTTTTTGTTTGACATTTTTAACACTTTTTCTTGAAGTCGTTTTAATATCAAGATACCACTTGCAGAGACACCATTTTCTTCTGCCCACGTAATAGACATAGTGAATGAATCCATGGCAGCGTTTGAACAGCTGCTGCTTCTCCCTCATCCCTCTCCTTACCCTCTTTAGACGTCACTTCCTCGATAATGTCTTCTGTCAAAAACTGATTGTTTTCTACCCCACCGGCAAGCCACTTGTTTACGTCGTCTGTTATCAGGTCGTCTTCTGTGTCCACAAGCTTTTTTGCAATTGTATCTCACAGCTGATGTAACTCACTATCAATGTTTTCTTCATCGTCAACAATGGCCATCTGTTGATGTTTTTTGTTTTGAACAGCCTTCTTTTTGTATTGTTCTAACTGCATGTTGGGCCACAAGTTTTTCCGCGTACAAATAATCACTTTCTCGCTTACGTTTTCCCAAGCATTTGTAAGGGAGAAACCCATATCCATTAAGTTTGTTTCTTTTAAGGATTTGATCACACTGTCATCTTTAGACAAAACCTTGTACAACAGGCTCTTTTGTACTGCATTTTAACCGTCTGAATAACATTCTGGTCCATGGGCTGTAAGAGTGGTGTAACATTAGGGGGTAGGAACAGGACATGGACAAAACCATCTTTTGATTTCAAGTCGTCTTCATAGGATGACCGGGACAATTGTCTAAAATAAGCAAGGCATTTTTAGGCAACTTCTGCCTAAAAATGCCTTGTGTACAAATATTTCATGAAACCATTCGGCAAAAACAGTCTTAGTCATCCATCCTTTGCTTTGATTTTGTAATCAACAGGAAGATTGACAGTTTTAAAAACTCTGGGATTTTTCGCCTTACCGATCACTAACAAGTTCAATTTATGTGTACTGCTCGCATTCGAACAAGGCATAAAAGTGATCCTGTCTTTGGCTATTTTTCGTTCAGGAGCACTAGCTTCTGCACAGTGAACAAATGTTTTTGTCAAAAGCCCCCAAAACAAACCTCTCTTGTCCGCGTTATAGACTTGGTCAGGAGTTAATGCCATTTCCTGAATAATGTTTTGAAATTTTTCTTTGTATGGTTAGACCATGTCAACATCACACGACAGCTTTTCACCAGTCATACTCAATAGTCGAATACCGAAACGTTTTTTTAAACTTTTCTAGCCAGCCCTCACTAGCCTGAAAATCATCTTTTTTTGTGATTTTTCTGTAGAAAAACTTAGCTTTATCCTTTAAAATTTCGCCAGAAATAGGAGTATGCCTATTACGCTCTTGTAAAAACCAAAGATACAGGGGATCTTCACCTTCAGGAAACTCACCAGTTTTTAATGTTTTGCATGATCTTTTCACATTTTCATTGTTTTTGAAGAAAGATTTAATCTTTTCACTGTTCTTTCTTATGCCGTGTATTGTAGCATGGCCTACTCCAAATTCATTAGCGAGGTTCACTCACTTTTCACCTTTTTCAAGCAGATTTAAAATTGCATGTTTCTCAACTAGAGATAAAGTTTTATGCTTTCGTTTGCTCAGGGACATTTTTCACTCACAGCAATAATTAACACTGAGACAAAAACGGTGCATGTGGGGTTGCGTGTGCAATGACACGTACAGATCGTTAGACTGAGCCTAGTGTTACCGACATGCAGTGACTTGTTTCCCTTTCCCGCTCCTCAAAAGCCGGACTACTGGAGGGCCAGATTGGTAAAGTGCCGGATTATAGAGGGACCACTGTATAATGTATACTATAATATATGTTGAGGACACTCATTAGAAATATAGCGATAATCGCATATTGCGTTGGATGGCAATAAAATCAACACACAAATATTTCCTTCTTGGCCACTGACAAAAGGTGTTTCTTACAAATCTGTCTTATCAGCGCAAGCTTTGTTCTACATATATGGTGCCAGTTCACGTCACACTAAATAGTTTAGAGCCAAGTTTTGACATCCCATTTCCTCATCAGCAGTCAAAACTTATGCCCCAGCCCTTGCAAAAGTGTATTTCCTATATGTAACTGATATAAAAATACACATTATTTTTAATATGAATCTTTTCATTAAATTATATTGGGTGCCTCTCCCATCTTAGTTTATTTATTACACTTTTATAATTGTGGAAACGAATCGAATGAGCTTGAAAAGAAAGCTTGAATATTTGCCAATAAAGATATTCATCTTGTATCATACTTGTGATATAGCAGATTTCAAGCTAAGAATCTTTTTTATGATTTTCCTTGAAAAAAATATGTTCTAGATATCTGGAATGTTTGAAATTCACTTGAATTTTAGTGTTTGTGTGGCAGTAGACTATAAAGTCATCATTGCCATAGCTGTAATGCTACTGCTGATCACAACTACTTTAGAAGAGCAATTTAGGCTTTAAGTGTTATACATAAACCACTACAGCTACTAAATGTAGAATGTGCAAGTGATTCAGCTTGAAACAATTCTTGTTCACATTGGGAGTATATTCCTTTGTTGTTTCACAAAATTTTTGCTTGCTACATTTAGGGAGTCTATTAAGTAAAACAAACCAAATACTTAATAAGTAATAAAAGTAAACCTTAAGTAAATGTAAGGATTTGTTCCTGTTAGTATCGAAAATCTATTTGTAATTTTAACTTCTCTAACATTCCAATGTGATATTTAGCAGAAAAATATTATGCGGGTGGATTCAAAACCATTGGACCATCTGGATTCGAAAGAAAGACTTAAAAAGTCTTCAATTTTGGTATTTGTAATTTAGGTACCTGTGGCTTACTGAGAGAAAAAGAGTTTAGAACAATTTAAATTCAATTCCTTTCAAACAAATGCTGAACTATTTCCTCGATAATAATACGGCTCCATGTAAAAATTAATGATTTTTGATGAAAACTAAATTTCTTTATTTTGATCATTCAAATTCAAACAATTTTGTAATTTATATTAGTAATCTAAGTTAATGGCAGAAAAGTTGAGATCAAGGAAAGATTTGAATATTATGCATAAATATAATGTATAATAAAACACAAAGATTAATTTTTGTAAAATATATTGAAGTATTTTCAACATGGATATCAAAATAGTTAAATGTAAATGTTTGGAAAAAGTCTTAGACGTGTTAGAATTTCAAAATCTTTGTGAAAAGTAATTTAGTGACTCATTCCTTCTGGGAAGACAACCGGTGCATGTGTACACATGTACTTATAACATCCAGGCTCAGTGATCTCTAAAATCCCTACTATGCATTTTTCACATGCTCCTGAAAATAAAAGTATAAAAGTAAAAGGGTAGTTCCTGCAAGAAGGCAGTTGAGTTGCTTAGTTTTGGATGAGTCTATTCTATGAATAAGGTGGTAGGTTGGAATGTAAACAAAGTATTACCACAACTTGTGTCCTTAACATGGATTCTGGTTCTGTTTATTGTTCCGTGCTGTAGCAGTGATAATAAGTTGTGTTTGTGGAAAACACCCATGGCGATCGCAATTCATGGTTTTGTATATGACAACCCTTGTAACCTTTCACACCTATTCAGCAATCAACTGACCCAAAGCCTTCTCGTCGGAGCTGCACTGTATGCCATTTCCAAGAAAATGTGCTTCTTTTTTATATGGGTTCATGATATCTTAATGAAGGTAAAGTAAATCAAAACGTTTTTGGATGTTTCCTAACTGAAAGAGAAATTGCATTTCATATTTTATTTCGATTCTAATTGCATCATACTGTAGGTAAATACCAGTTCATAATTTTATTCATGCTCGTAAAATTATGTGTAGAATAAAGGGATAGTATAGCTAGCCAAATTAACATTCTACTACAGATAATGCTACAGTATAATGTCTGTTGAATTCTATGTATAATCATGGTCTAATTAGCCCTCATGTAGCAAAATAATGACCATAGATCAATAAACCAAATCTGAGTATAATTGTCACCGAACTTATATGTTGCATTATCTCATGTTCTGTGAAACTTCTATAATCAAACTTTTTAAGTTGAATTATTGGATAATTCAAAATTTTTTTGCCCCCTAAATTTTCTTATAATTGTAATGGAAAACCATGTGCTTTATTTAAAGTTATGTTTGGATAATTCGAATATTTTCCTATTCAACAATTTTCCCCTAAAAGTGTCAGCAGAAAAGTAATTTAGTGACTCATTCCTTCTGGGAAGACAACAGGTGCATGTATACACTTGTACGTATAACATCCAGTCTCTGTGATCTCTAAAATCCCTACTATGCATTTTTCTTATCAATACTATATTAATCTTTCTTATAAAGGTAAGATTAATATAGTATTTCTACTATTATTAATCTTATCTTTATCTTTTATACCATCACACTTATCAAAAACAATATCTCATGCAACATAATAATTTTTATCTCATGCTCTTTTTACATTATTCTGTAGTGACAGTGTTGGTTGATTGGAGAAATTTTATTTGTTTATTGTCATTGTCTGGACAAAACAGGCGTTTTACAAAACATTAACTAGGGTGTTTACAAACAAATTTAAAAAAAATGTTGGACAAAATAAAAATCCTCTAATTATGATACTTCTAATATCAAGTTGTTTTATGTTTATGTTAAATAATATATTTGTATTTTTTTCGGAAAACTTTGTTTCTATTTCTTATATCAATTTTTAAAAATGTAAGCACTATTAATCACTCGATATTAATTTTCAGAAATTCTAGAATCCTTCAAAATTTCTTTAATCCAAAAATTCTTTCCTCCAAAAATATTCAATTCAAATTGTTGAATAATTTTAATATTTTTGGAGGTCCCTTCAACTGTATTAATTTCTAACTGTTTTACTGTATTAATATTCAACTTATGAAAACTTTTTTGTTTATGAAAAGGACATCTGGATGGGCCTGATGTCTCAAGGTGTAGCATCAGCATGATTTATTGAAGAATGATTCATTAGTTCATGATTTGTGCAACTTTTAATGTAAAAGAAAAAATTATGTTCTTTGTTAAAAGCCCAAAATGAACTCAAATGAGTTATGAAAATGTTTTGGAGAATGAGTACATCTCGCATAAAACAAATTCTTTCAGTTTTTTATTTAAGAGAGTGCTCCTATTATGATCAAATTAAATAACTGATTATTTGAGAGCATAAAATTAAGGTAATCTAAATTTTTGTTCCATTGTCCGGCCTTCAACCAGCATCTCCAAGAGAGAAGGCTGTTACTCATGTGCCCGATGCATAACGTTAGCCATGTAGGTTGCTTCTTGAGATATACAGGATTCCAAGGTTAACCTTCCTATTGCTGTCATCTAATTATCAATACTTAACACACTTGTACAAGCTAGATTGCAAAAATTGCTATTGATGTATGGACAGCTGTAGCATATTTATATATGGACCATGGTGATAATATTTTGTTTTCATTTTTGATTATAATATAGTTCGAATGTACTGCAAAACCTGTACTGTAAACTTGTTGCAGGTGAGTGATTGACAAGGCACTGGCTGTGGAGCAATAAATTTCCTTTATCTATGGAACTTTCAAATTAAAAGAACATCAGTTTTATTGTAGGCTGTGAAACTCGAATCATCAAACTAAATTTTCCCCTAGATATGATTTTATTTGTTAGTGTCTGATGGTGTATTTGTGTCTTAAATTGTTTTATTTAACTTCTGTAATTGGACAGAGTGATACCTGTTTCTTCAATTGCAGTGGTGAATAAGGATGATGAAATTCAATGCAATTGTTTATATATTTTGTTCAAAACATCAAACATGTTATAAGTACAATTTAGTATAACACAATATGCAATTCAGTATTGAACTTATTATCCATCACACTTAATTCTACTGTGGTATGTAGTTCCTTCCATTCAGCTTATGTAGTTGACATCAGATAAGCATATAAGGTCTTATTTATAAGTGATGTTGCCTTAACCCTTTAGTGTTCTGTCTGCCTACCACAATAATTATAGGAACAATGTGGTCACTATAGGAACAGGGCCCATTCATTTTGAGTAGGGATGACTCTTAGATGTTTTGATTTTGTTTTATTTTTGGCTAATGTTGGGAGCAAAAAGAAGTTGTGTACTAGTGTAGATCTTGGTAAAACAAGTGAAATTCGTAATGAGTTATTTCTAATTGTCATCAAATGCTCCTATGTGATAAATGTGAGTACATTTCTTTAAGCATCCCCTATGGAAAATAGGATAAGGTCCTTTTCTATGGGAACAGATAGGTGCAGACTTTGTGCTGGGAGCAATTCTCATGGAAGACACACAGTACCTTAGTACATAAAATGTATGGTGCAGGAAAGTAGTTTTACAGTGTTTCTGAATTGACGAGTGCAATATACAATTCATAAAATCTAACAGACATTATGTATGTAAAATATCAGCAGTCTTTTAAAGTTAAATTCAACACATTACTACTTAAAGTATTGTTAATATATTTTATTTAAATTGTTGCATGATACTTATTCCCCACAATTATTAAATAATGCTTAAGATTATTTACAAATATCTTATTTCAATGAATGATGCATAAATGAGACAGTGTCCTTTGACATTTAGAGAAAATTTGATATTAAAATGTAAATAAATATAAAACTGTTGTGCTTTCTCATCATCCTTCTCTAATTTGCTATCATTGTATGTAAACATTACACATGGAAGTGTGTGATTTACACATAAATCATTTCTTTTGATCCCATACTATGGACACTTTATAATATAGAAATTATCAACCACTCAGTAATATGTCAGATCCAACAGAAATTGGAATTAATATTACCTACATGTCTGGCGAGTTGGCATTTGTGTTGTGGTTTTGAACGAGTATTCTTTAAATTAAGAGAAAAGTCAAAAAGGGTTATGAACAATGCATTAGCATTTTTAGCCCTGATTTTGACTGAATTTATCATTTGGTACAGGAAGCAAAGAAGTGCCTACGAATTGACAAAACAAATAACCACCTCTGGGGATCTCAATACCTGATTTTGTGTATGACAGTCTTTTACCCGGGTGAACATGCTACCTTTCTAGTAATTAATTTTTCCAGACAGCTGCCATCTAATCAGAGCAGCACTTTAAAACCATGTTCTGAAGTATGTGAACTGGATTATTCCCAGCAGCTTTCATAATAAATTCTCTATATAATATTTCAAGTCCCGATTTTACTTATAAATCCCTTTCAAACAACTTTTGAAAGTCTTAGAATGATAATTAGAATATCTTTCCTTTTCTTGGAACAAGTCTTAAATACAAAGATAAAATTTGTAAGTCTTAGGCCTGCTTATGCCAATTTAATCAAATGAATTTTTTATTTAGATCGGGTGTAGGAGTTGCTGGCTCTTTGCAAACCGTGTACTATGCAGAAGTTACAGATGCCATGAAGATTACAGAAGGTGGAGGAAATACATACGAAGGAGAATATATTGAGGTTATAGAGATGGATTTACCTCACGCACAGTCACTTATTTTCGATGAGACAGTTGCTCGGCCTCCCTCACTTTTATTGGCTCTGATGTGGTTTTTTCAAAACAAAGCGCCATCTATCTTGTCTCCCAAACTGTAACATACTTAGTGACCTATGTTTGTAAATATATAATTAATATGTATATAAAAATTATGCTATTAGTTTTTTTATTTTAATGAATTATATTTCAGTTTGAATATTTTAAGGTGTATTATTTCAGTAACCGTGAGTTTCTATCTGGCCTGTGAAGGTATTACATAGGCTAGAATGTAACAATGGACTAGACTAGAGAAATTATTTGAATTTTAATCGGTTAAAGAAAATTAATGGACTAAATTTTCTAAAAGGCACTAATAAGAATGTCGGTGAAATAAGAAAGGTGTGAGATGAAGACGGAATTATACATTATGTCTTAGAAAGTCAAGTTTTTTAGAAGGACTAGGGACCAGTATTTCTCAAACCAGGTATGCACCAACCTCCAAATGAGGATAATTATTCTTCAATATTCAGGAAACATATAAGTCAAAATATTAAAAGTTTTCTTTAATTGATTTCTATAAAAACACCCAAGTTCAAAAATTTGATAGCAACTCCCAGAAAATGTTAAGTATCATTGGAAGCACATTTTTTTGAGCAAATATTTTAGTGTAAATTGTGAGTTAATTTCTGAATCAAGAATTTGGAGATATCTTGAGGATTTCCATAAGGTTAACTCCTAACTCTTAGGAGTTGTTAATGAACAGAGTAACTTGTTAATGAAAACACTGACACATCACATTGATATTTAGTCATGAATTCCCCTTAAAAATGGATTTCATTGTCAGTTTCTAACTCCTTCCCATTTTCTAATATATGTAGCCTGCTTTCTTCACAATCTGGCACTCAGAACTTATAATAAAGTTGTGCACTTCTGAAGAAAAGGTCTTGTATGATTGGGTAGTCACTTCATTGGTACAAAGTATTTTAGACAAAATAAAAATGATAGTGGATCGTATGTAGAGTGCTTTCTGTAATATGAATAAATAATATCTATATTTTTCCATATCTGAGTGAACATATATCTTCCTAAATCTTGATTATCTTTGAAATTTAAAACCCGAGCTTGTAGTTTTTATTTCTTCTGTAGTCAAAATTCTAAATAAATGAAGAATGGAGAAAACTATATGATATGAAATAAATATTTTTAGTCTTATATAAAAAAAAGCAGCAATTAGAATTAGTGACAGGCAATCAAAATAGAGATCTTTTGAATTTTATGATACAATTGTTTCATGTTATTTTGTAGTTAAAATAAAAGTATTATTTTGATTGTTTTGAGAATTTATGCTTATAAGCTAACTCAGCCTTTTTTTGTCATAGAACACACCGAAACGACGTTCCGGCATCTTTTTTCGACGGATTTTCAAAGTTTTAAAAGTAACTTGAAAATTTGATGTTTGGTCCATGTGGACTTAAATCGCCCTGTCGAGCATAGCAGGTCGGCGGCAAAATCATTAAAACAGTACATGCGGCTGCTTGTGTGTCGAATCCGATGCATGCGTACTTGGTCCGTGCTGAGTGCTTACTTCGGGCGGCGACCGTGATGTTTCTATGAAAATCTATTGTTTAATTTTTAGTGTAAAAGTGGGACCCCAAATTTAAAATGAAAAGAATTAATAATTCTCAACCACCGGTCTTGCTAATAAAAAGACCAGAATATTAACAGACACGACAGAACACGAAAATAACGACGCCTGTTGATATTTCTGAATTTGATCTTGAGAAGCAAAGCCAAACTACAAATGACTGGCCGGACTGCTGGACCTATGATAAAAATGATTTTTGCTTGAAAAATGAATGGCTCTGTTTGCAAAATGAAACTTGGCTGTATGCCTAGTAGAAAAGTTGAAACTCTTGGAGTTGAAACGAAAATGGGAATGAAACTTTCCAAAGAATGGACCAAAAATGAGATAACTTATTCTGGCAAAGATAGGAAGCAACAGTTGAGCTCACTTCGAAAATTTTTTTTTGATCACAGAATCTGCTGCACATAAAGCAGCATTAAAAATAGTTGCTGAAAGCGAAAAAAATGACTTGAGAATGTTTTTTAACGTCATTATCTCACGAAAAAATAGCCCAAAATTTTTCGAACTGCATATAAAATTGCAAAGGAAAATTTTTCCATCACTTTGAAACTGAAATTGATCTGCGAGAACTGAACGGAGTTGAAATGGGTCGTATTCTTCATTCTACAAATGCGTGTATTAACATTGTTAATCATACAAGTGAAGAAATGAGGAAAATTGTTCAATTCAATGATAAAATTTCATTGATAATTGATGAATCAACCACATTAAGCAAAAAAACTACTCCATAGTATATGTTCGATGTAGTATCGAAGGTGTTGGAACGAATTCACCGATAAATTTGTTTTTGGACTTGATAGAACTTGGAAAAAGGAACGGCAGGAGTATTTGATTCTTTACTCCAATGTCTTCACTCTGATGGGATGACAGAAGATTATTTAAAAAAGTATTTGGTTTCTCCGGCGTGCGACGGTGCTGTTGTGATGTTAGGGTGTAAAAGTGGAGTGAAAATATTGATGTCAGAACGTTTTCCTTCTATTATAGTTTGGCATTGTGCTAATCAGACTAGAATTATCAGTAGGTGATATTGGAAACTTCAGAAATAAAGTTTATCAAATCATTTATTGATAAACTTTACGTCATATACCATGCCTCGGCAAATAATAGTTGCATTTATGTGTAGAATTATTGGAAGCCGAGCTGCTGAAAATTGGAAAAATTTTAAGTACCCGATGGGTGTCATCTAGTTTGCGTACTTGAGCTGTGGAATAATTTTGAATCCCATGTGTATCATTTTGAAGAAGCAATGCCTGATCCTACAAAAGAAAAATGATAAATGCACTTATGATGGCTTGAAAAGAAAAAAAAATCACATATACAGAATTTTTTATTGGGCCTAGGTTTGATGTGTGACGCTCCTCAAGAATTATCAGAATTAAGTTTGGACCTACAGGATTGCAACATGAACCTGTACAAGGCAAATAAAAATACTGGTACAAATTTTTCAAGAAAGACAACTTTGGGCCCTATTTATAAATGCGCTGTTGCTGTACGTGATCTTCGCTTTCGTGGAGTTGTACAACACGAAAAAGATCAAGAAAGGATCCTCCCATTGATCCAAGTGTATTTTATACAAAATTGAAAGTCAATCGAAAAAAGGTTGCTTGATAGCAAAGACTATGAGTTGGCGTATTAGTCTCGCGTTCTTGATCAAAAACATTGGCCTGAAGATGTTAATGCTCAACTGACATTTGGAGAAGTTGAAATTAGAAACTTGTCAATCAGACTGCAACTTAATGAAGAGAAATGATTCGTGGATTCCATAATACATTCTCGAAAAGACATATCCAGAAAAACTTGCATTTGTTACGGACTCTGAATACCATTCCCATTTCTTCAAGTGAATGTGAACTCGGATTTCGCAGACGAATCTAATTGCCACCCCAATAAGAGCTTCGTTGAAGATTAAGACAATTTCAGTACTTTTGTTCATCAAACTTGTCGGACCACTTCTGAGACTTTTCGATCCTTCAAAGTACGTTGATCTGTTGTTACTCAGAGGACGACATTCGGCCATAGGTACTAACAGCAAGGAAAGGAGTCGAGAAGATTTGTCGGACGAGAATTGGACAAAACTTTGGAATTTACTATGAATATTTGCCTTAAATACAATAAATTAAATTTATGTTAAGAACTGAATATATAGTATTTTTAATAAAAGATTAGCAAGATGTGAGTTCCGGCACCTTTTTTACAAAAAAAAAGCACTGTGCTTACTAAACCGAATTTAAAAATGAGCTAAGTTGTGTGTAGGAAGTATAAGATGTATCTGTATTGATACCAAAACAAGAAATGTTAAATATTTTTTAATTTCTTATTACAAATCAATAGACAAATTCAATTTCTCACTCAGTATGAGGACCCTTATTACAAAATTGTTTCTTGTACATATACAAACAGTGCTTTCAAACTTTGCATTTTGATACCGCAAGCTGTTTTTAAAATGTTTTCAAGTGTTCATTTCTTCGCGCGTCTCCCGTTGTTTGAACACGCAAGTAGATAACTGTATTTTGGAGCGGAAAAATTTGAGGTTGGCACTAATGGTGAATAATATTTGAAGAAACGCCGTCCATTCAGTAGAAGTCGAGGAGGCGACAGCAGAGCAGACTTGTGCAGCAGACTTCCTCATCCGACCTGTGCAAGGCTCTGTCTCCTCTTCTGCAGGATCTGTTGTTGGGCAGCGGTTGCTGGTTGATGGCTACAGGGGGTGACAGTCCTAAGGGGGATGGAGGGCTTCTTGCGGGTGCTGAGGAACTTCGTTTACTGGAACCTGAAATTCATAAAGAATCTGAATAAACAACCGATTCCCTGAATCGAAAGTCAATCTTATTTATTTACACACTGACATTGCAGACGAGGCATTTTGCAGCTAATCTCAGTTCAAAAGTGGTTGTATACCGTGAAAGACGGGAACAGTGGGTGGCGTAGCTAAGAAAGCGGTTGCCCCTAGCACCAGTGTCTAAATAGGCGGCATTTCAAAAATATTTATTAAAACGTAGTTTTCTTGGAAACATTTGTTCTTATCACGGAAATGCTCTCCAGTGCCATGCGTGTGATGTGAATGGTTTCTGCTTTAAAATATGCTTAAAGTCAAGTTTCCTTATATCTACTCCCAATCATTGCTATTCAGAAAAGAGAAGAGAGTAATTTTTGTTTTCTACCAAACTTCTGGTGAGCACAAAAGATGGGTTAACCTTTTTATACTTCTGTCGTGGAGACCCATTAACAAAGTACAGCTTTTGCTAGTTTTTATGCTTGGCAATTTTTATACAAATTAATATTGAGAACATTTATATATTAACTGATGATTCGAATGAGTGTGTTTTGTCCAAATTATTTTCATTTTAAATTCGTTAATTTTGCTTTGGACAGGACAGTCAGCTTCATTTACCAGTTCCCAAAAAATTAGCTTTGCCTTTGCACCAGGAAATTCCCGAAAGTCTGGTACTGCTAGAAGGTCGGAATTGTTTTTCAATAAAAAAATAATGAAGCATTAGATAAGGTTATTTAATTAATGTCGCACTGGAGCAACACAACGGGCTATTGACGACGGCCCGGGATCAATCCCGAAAGGAAAGATCCAAGGACGGCGCCTAGTAATTTTGAACCAGTCAAATGATGAGGTCAACATCTGAGCTGGCACCCCACTCTCCAAACTTCCACACCACTCCAATGTGAAGACATTTGAGGCCACGACAGATTTAACTTACACCAACCCCGTGTACACGACGGTCTTCTGGCTGGACCGAGTTTCGAACTCGCAACCCTCCGGTTGCTAGTCCTTTGCAATGACGGTAAACTTTATATTACTGCAGCATTGTTTCTCTTGAATTTGAAAGCAAGGCGAATAAAATTAAATACAATACAGATCTAATAAAAATTAAATGGGTTAAGGCCCACACGGGCATCCAAGGTAATAAGAGGGCGAACCAGTTAGCAAAAGCAGCAGCCACAGGCAAGTCATCATTTCAGCTCTCATTGAAGTTGCCAAAGAGCCATGCTAAAAGGAAGATGAGAGAACTGTCACTAAGAACCTGGCAGGAAAACTGGGAATCAGTTGAGACTGGGAGAAGGACATTTCAGTTCTTCCCGAAGGTCAACTCAAACAAACAACCATGTGGACCGTTCATGACTCCCTTCTTTACAGGCCATGGTCCCTTCCCCAGTTACCTGCATAGGTTCCACATAACCGAAAGCGACCAGTGCCTATGCGGGGAGATATGCCCGACCATTATGTCTTTGGGTGCCCGTTAACGTGTAGTAATCACGTACGGGCACCCACCCAAACAAATTATGGAGCCTGGGCCGCGAATACGGCAAAAAACAACACAGTGCTACACAAAATTAAGAAAATAATGCAATTTCTCACGGAAAACATTGACATTATTAAAAGGTAGTAAAGCACATAAACTAATGAGCCAGTGCATGTAACCCAATAGGGGCGAACAATCCATGAGTGATAGAAGTGAATGTGAACAATACCGCATATAAGATTGTGGTAAGGAAAAATTGTAAATTATTGTGTTGTGCCTTTGTATACCTGTACTTGCCACTGGTCTATCTTGTAAATATTTTTGTACAAATTAATCTAATATTGAAATTTATGCAATTATGCTTTAAGGAATGAAGCCGAGACGTCTGGCCACGGTAGTGACTTCGGTCACAGCCGTGACTATCGCCTCCCAATAGGTGAATTCAGACTATTTTCCCGTAGGTGACCTAGACACCACTTAAACCTGACTCCTGTTGGGAGGTAAGTGGTCACCTGCGGTGCCCATGCCCATGGTATGTCACTCATCTTTCAGTTCAAAAGAAAAGAGATATAAGTTAAGTATAGACAATAGTAGTTTCTTAGAATAAATTTCTCATTTCGTAATTGTACTTGTCTTAAAATTTAATTTGGAACAATTTCATATTATCTATTGCTAATAATAAATCAATATAGTTGGTTAAAACAAATTAAGACGTTTTATACGAGGTAACAATCAAGGAGATATTTCCTTGAATTAATGTTGCTAAAATCGTCTAATTTGTAAGGCGTCAAACTTTTAATCACCATTCTTGCTTTTAACAATTCGAGCTTGAGGCCTGTAGATGGTTAATTCTTCCCAGTCTTATTTATCTGAGCCAGTCCATTACCTAGTCGGAATCATAAACATTGTTGCGCTGTGACGAATTAATCCAAACTTTTTTGGACATTAAAAAATAACATTTATTTTTACACAGACAAAACATGGGTTGACAATGGACGCGCGAAACAAAATGCTTAATTTCATATTAAAGTTTACGAATTGCTACGAAGACGTCTCAACTAGACGGAGTCCGTGAGCTAACTGTTTTTCATCCTCTTCATATGCGCAAGCGCAGTAGTAAAGGACTCTTAACAGGAAACTTCCGGGTCTGCAGCCGGCCATCCTAGACTCTTAAGCGCTAAGATGCCACAGCGCAGTAGTACGTTTTTGTAGCTAAAGAGGATGCTAACATTTACTGCCGATAGGAACTTGTTCATGAAGAGCACTCTTTTGGAATAAGGAGGTGGTAATCCAGGATAAATTCAAGTTAGACAAGGTAAACTGTATAACCTCCGATGCGTAGCTGTTTTTGAAACAAAAATTTGGTTTTAATGCTGTTTGATCATTTATAGCTACACGAGATCAAAATAGACATTGAGACAGAATAATCGATTTCTGAACACAATGCAAGCAATCATCGACCATCACCTGAAATTCTAGCATTCCGCAATGGATGCTGAAACACTATGGTGTTCACTTGATATTGCCTGTGTATCCAAATCTGAATCACCTGATCTATAATGTTTCTAATCACCACAATCTCATGTAAGACGAGGTAAAGAACATAGTCTGAAAGTGTACCAATAACCACTAGATTTCTGAACCAATGGTGTTTATCTGTCTATGGTGATATAATATTTTATAATGGTGATATAGTATCATCTAATATTTTAAAATAACTCGTGGACCTGCACATTTTACGTACACGTAACTGCCAAACGTTTTTGAAATTCAATGTCATGCAGAAAGGTTTACCTTTCCATTGGTACTGAATTGATTGGCATTGATCTGATGGGGGCAGATGACTGGTTGCAATAATAGTAATTCAAATAAAGGTATACATGAATTTTAATATAGAAATGGGTCATTTTTTGCATGACCTTAAAGTAAGTGATTTTATCTTGTCTAAATTAATTTGACTCGATTCTTTCATGGTTAGTTTAGAAATTAAAAACAATCAGGTACACAAAAATAATATTCTAATACTTATGCGTATAGATCATGTAGTTTTGGAACCCGTTCCTATGAGATAAGCTCATTTTCTCCGCTCAAGTCGGCTATTATCTTGATTCATAGTGTAGACAAATTCCTATCCCAAAGGAAAATTTTCGCGCAAACAAAAATGTTTATATCAGAGGCGTTTTCTGTCAAGCTAAATGTAGGTGGTAGTATTTCTGTGGTGGAACGTGTTTCTTATACGTATTCCGAATGTGATGTCACTTGGTCTATTTTTCTACAATTTCAGCACTTCTCCAATAAAAAAATATTCCGTACTGATAGTTGATTGGTCAACGTCAAATCTGCCAGATAGGTAATAATATTCCACATTTTAAGGTAACCTCGATAAGTATACGAGAGCATCTGGGTTGCGGAAGTAAAATCTTCGCTTTCCGTTTGATCTGTTTGTTTTACTCTGGAAATCCCTCTCGCATAAATAATATTTTGAAATGAGTAACAAGATTTTGTTACACTTGTCATCGAAAAATAAGTTTTAAACGACGAAAATTAAATAGCTGGGAGAAATATAATACAGCATACGGTAGCATAACTTGTACTTTAGTAATTATGTGACATATTTATGATAGGTATAAATTTTCATTTACAATCACCATATTTAAAAAGTTAGAATTCGCTGAGTGATAAGGTCCACTAAAGGCTTTGAAATTTTGGTTGAAGAAAACTGAACTATTAGCCAATGCCTTTTCATTTCATGCACGAATATGTTACCCACACTGGCATATGTCATGAGAGATTTTCAGCGCAAACAAACCAGTCGGAAGACGATTTTACATCCTGTAATCCCAATGTTCTCGCATGATACATATCGGGTTACCTTAAAATGTACTTTATTGCCGTTTGGGCGACGTTTGGCGTTTAATGACCGATCAACTATCGTATATCAATTCGGAATTCATATTTTGGAGTTTATTGGCGACATACTTAAATCGTATTCGAAAACCAAACCAAGTGACATCACTTCCATAATACGTAGAAGTACGTTCTCTGCCACAAAGACATCACCGTCACTTACACATAGCTTGACAGAAATGTCGCCAATAGCTCGTTGTGTTGTTCAGTGCAACGTAAATTCAACTACCTAACCTTAACCTTGGTAGGTAAGGTAAGGTATTTTAAACAACGTCTCAACTGGAGCAACACAACTGACTAATGGCGACTGTCCGGGATCGATCTCCAAGGGAAAGATCCGAGGAAACATCACGTAATTTTGAACCATGGTCAGATGACGAGGCAACACCTGAGCTGGCACCCCACTCTCCAAACTTCCACACCATACCAACGTGAGATACCTGGAGGAAATGTTGCAAAAGTGTTACTTTATTTTTTTGTCAAAGCCTATCCTCAAATCGATCTACTGTTTTAAGAAAAATCGTAATCGGTTACCTTTGCTTTTATTGTACTAAAGACATTAAATGCACGTACTGCTTTCACCTGAGCTGACACCCCACTCCTCAAACTTCCAACCACGCCAACTTGAAACCTTGACAGGAAAAGCCTCTCATAACTAATGCCAGGGTACTAACCAACAACTCGGTTATAGAAATATCATGTGTAAAATACACAGAATCAGTAACCTAACATCTGCTTTCTGAGTCCCGGTATCTGTTTAGATTACGAGCCCCTCATAATATACCAATATGTGAGAGGCATTTCTTTCAAGCTAATTACAAATTATGCGATAGCGTTTCTGGAACGATACGTGTTTCCTGTACTTATTCTGAAATTGATCTCAGTTGGCTTGCTTTATACGGTTTTAGCAATTCGTCACAAAAATTCCAAAAAATTATTTCTAAATTGATATGACAGTTGATTGGTCATCAATTAAATTACACGCCAAACTGCCAAAACGGTGATGAACTACATTTTAAGGTAACCCCTACATGTATCATGCGAGAGTATTTGGACAGCAGAAGTAAAATCTTCGCAGACCGACTAGTTTGCACTGAAAAGATCTCTCATACCTCAAATACTCATTGCTAAACTAGCACATAAATATGAAGTTCACTCTTCCTTTGCACACTTGTTGCTTAGCTTTATTATAAATACTAGAAGAATTACCCGGCGTTACTCGGGTTGAATTGGTTAAGTATATAAATTCCGCTTTCGTTAATATAAATTGTAATTCCTATTCATCACATATAACAACTACCACACTATAGTAAAGGTACACAATTGTTAAATACACAATTTCTCAAATGTAAATAAATGTCATATTTAACATTTTACATTTGTGTAGAATTTAAATTTTTAGTAAGAAAGAAAAGTCTCTAGAGTGTGTCAATGTTACTCAGAATGCATGGAATAGTTCAGAGTATGCATATAAATGCCTTGTACGTCATGTACATACAGTATGTTCTGTATCGTTTTATTCTCTTTATCGCCTGTCCCAAATAGTCAGAATTTTTTTATATTTCGTAAAGAAAAAATAAGGCTCAGAATAAAGTATTAGAATTTAAATTCCGTAAAAATCGTTTTTGGAAAAAATAATTGGTTTTTCACCAGCACTGGTAAAGCAATCCAAGTAATTGCATACTCATTATACCTTCCAGCTATTCCAAAACTACCAAATTATGGTTGATTTAAGAATAGTTACTCAGATATTTTAGCGCGAAACTTGTCTAAATATGTAAGCAGAGGAATGTTAAACAACGTATTCACTAAACTAAAATATAATTTATAAAGTTTAAAACATTACCTTAAAATACGTTGGATAAATTTTATGATACTTGTGCAAACACACAGACACAAAAACCGACATAGAACGGGAAGACAGACAGACAAACGCAACCAAATTCAGTCACTAAATGTGAATGCAAGTACTCACAGTATACAAAGTTTCTTGAAAATATTATATTCAACCGTTTGGACGTAAAACCGGCCCACACATACAGACAGATGGACAGACAGACACCAAACGCGCAAGAGACGGATTTAACATCAGAAGGGTCCAAAACAGATAGAAAACTTGAAATGCGTCGAAAATATTCAATGTACAAACACTCCGTTCTTATTTATATAGATTCAATTAAGCTTTTTATAAATTGAGGAAATGAAATGTTCATTGCAGTACAAAAACTTTCAATCTATCTTGGATGCCCACTTGCCCCGGCACCACGGTACCGGCGACCCCTTATCTGAGGGCTTAGCATATGCATTCGAAATTTTGGCTAGATTTCGTCTATTACGCGATTACCAGGGAGGAAATAGTTTTTATTGCCTCGTTTATAGCATTGATAAGTGACGTGGGTCCGTGTTTATGACCGAGTTTTCAATAAAGCGCTCTCAGATCATCTGAAAACTTCCAAGTGGAAATTAATGTTTCGAGATGATTAAAACGTGCTCCGACTTGGAATTGTTGCAATCAGGGAACAATTAATGGGCTTTGGTACTGCGAAACTGTTCTATTTAGCATTATTTTCCTCAGGAAGTGATGAGATTCCTCTTTTCAGCACTAGTTGGGTTTAAACTATTCTGTTTGAGTAACAGAACATTCGAATACAATTGAAACCCATAAATTTTTGTAATTATTCATAAAAGTACAGCAAATCTGACTTATTTCTCTCTTTCTTCTACTTTTTAGTTTGAATCAACCATATTTCTCTCTCTTGTCTATCATGCAATTACTTTCAATAAAGAATGTTTCAGCGATTCTTATGATTAATTATGACTGAACCGAAGTAAAAAAATCGCACTTAAAGCATTTTAAATAAGCACATCAGAAAATATTTACGTAAAAGTTGCTGCATGCGTATGTTTTTGTAATCATTGGACGAAGAATCGATTTAGTTCAGTTTACTTATGCCTTGAAGATTCATTCAATTCGATACGTATATCGTAATGTTGAAATGTGAATCAACGCTTTTGTTTTGCCATATGTCCAGAAAACTAAGAATCGAAGAGTAGCTTATTTCTGATATGCATGTTGTTTGGTTGACCTATACGAGTCTTGTACCCTCATTCTGTTACATTGGAGGCTGGTAGGCGTGATTATGGACACACGCTTCAAACAAGCCAAATGGCTCTCGTCGCAATCGGCATGCGCTTCGACGAATGGTTCAAGATGAACGGTTGAATTTCCAATAGGATGTAAATCTCTCAACAACTGTGAAGCTCTGCGATAACAAATAGTGCTTCTCTTGTCATAGCTTCACTCTTTGTTGCCTCTCAGCCTCAATTCATAACTGTCGGCCGGTACTCCCACTCGGCTGCTAAAGCTAAAGGCAACAAGGAACAGTAAAATAGTCGTAATCATTCATTTCACGTCACGCAACATAAGAACGCTTACGATATTAATATATCACTCACGGTCTCAGGCAATTGGCAATCATTCAACTAGTGATAACATCTATCGAATTCAGTCGCTGCTAAATTCTAGAGAGGGAGTACTATCGTGAAACAATTTTTACAAAAATTGAGTTACAATATAGTAGTGTGTGTGGTAGAAAGTAGCGCAATCTAAATCTCAACCATAAAGTACTTTAGGTTAGAGTGAATTTGTACTGTCTTATTGCGTTCTTCTGTAGATCGAATCAGCGTTGTTGGCGATTTTAATTAGCTCTTTACCCTTAACAAGAAACAAAGTAATGCAATTTTAGGCTTTCGAATATTTGGTGACACATTCAAAGGAAATATTGTTTTGACAATCTTCACTATTATAGTTTTGCAGGTAGCCATATATCGTCGTTCTACTTCAAAACCACGTTCGTCTTGAAATTTTTCAGGAGTAATGAAAAACTAGATTCCAAATTGTAGACCAGTTATGATATACGAGGTTTGAAAATTCGCCGATAGAGGGCTTTATAAGTGATTTATAAAGAAACAAACAAAAAATGGACTTACGAGGTTTGATAGTATAACGACGATTTAACTTTTAGTGATGACTTAGAATATATCTGACCAGACCAGGTATTCCAGGTCACAAGTCATTTCTTATAACCATCGATTGGGATATCCAAGATAATGTATTGCATTCTTAATAATCAGAACATTTCTTTATTCAAATATATATTTTGTTAGGATCAGGGCCTAGGTTTGGTTTGTCCTTACATTCACATTTTACTACACAAAGACCAATTAGACCGGGACCTACGGCTTAAAGTGAATTCCGAACCACTACGATCAGCCATGATAATAATGAGATTTCGAACCCAAGAGCATATTGAACCAAGGGTCAGAGCGCTAAGTACTCATCTACCAGGCCGGCAGAGATCTGAAGAAATGGTTATTTTTATCGCATGATTATTAACTTGAGAGCATGTGTGTGTGTGTGAATTGTAGCAAAAATATATTTACTCAGTCATTGCGTCTTTTAGAAAAGTATTTACCTCTTATTTTCCCTACCTTTAAATGAAAAATAAGTACGAAAATAACGGAAATATCCTTTTGAATGATGTGCTGTAAAGAGCACCATAAAGATGATTTCTATCTTCAATTTATTTTCTGTTATCCGAAAATCGCGTGTAAGAGCCTATTTTGTATATTATCAGGTTTCTATTTCGAGGAGCTCCTATCAATTTCATTATTCCTTTTATGTTTCAATCAACCACCATCACTTTTATCGTATAATTGGATTGAGTAAATCGATATTGGGTCGATCAGTTCTATTTGAACTATTGTTATTAAATGTGAGGAAGAAAAGTGTACTGCAGTCAAAGAAAAGCTCGTCTATCAGAATTTAACGAGATGTTTGGGCCTGTAGTTTCTAAAGTGACATAAAAATGTATAGTTTTCTAGATTATGTGTTTTGGAAATGGATCTGTGGTTTGGAATCCTCTGAAAGCCGTACGTCCTGGTCCAATTAGTCCTTAATTAGCAAAGGTGACCTGTTTCGTGACAAACTAAACCAAGCTTTTTCACCTTCTGTGAGATGTAGCATATTTTGAGTTGTGTGTTATTCAAAACCAATCCATTTCACTCATCCACCTCTCAATAGATGGCACTACGACCGATAAATATTTGACAAGTGCGGCTAATCAACCAGAGACCGAGCGGCCGAGAACAATTTTTATTGCACACCGAAACAGGTGCATAAAGTCACGACGAAAATAAAATGTTCAAATCGAACGAAAAACGAGATAAAGTATGAAAGCTGTGACCATCCGCAACAGATAAAATGCAAAATATTTCGTACGAAAACTAGACAATTATATTTTTAAATATTACGTACAGCAAAAAAGGAAAATTTAGAAATAAGTGATATATAAATATATTTGTTTGTATATATACACAAAATATAATGTGGATTAAAATTAAAATTTTGACAATGCATGAACAATGAATCCGCATGAAACCTATCAAGTATTGCTAATTCATTAAAATTTTTGAACATATTTTATGTAGCAACTACCGCATAGTTTAATAGTTTCGAACCAAATGCACCTGTGCAAATTGGATAACTGCAATTTTCTCTTGAAAGTCCAATGTCACCTTAAATATAGTAATGTAGCAGAACAATAAGAGCTGTTGACTACAATAACATTTCTAAAGATTTCTAAATTATTTGATGGTCGCACTGTATTCAAATACAGTTAAATTACTGAAAATTTAAAATCGTTAAAATAAATGTTTTATATGTATCTGTTTTCTAAACTTGATAGAAGCAGTACTTTCATTTGTGTTGCAAAAAATGTCCGTAGAGGCGACAAATTAAACCTCCGTTCCCTTGAAAGGGTGATCGATTATTTTTCACAGTGGAATCGATTCTTTTTTTTTAAGCGGAATCGATTCTTTTTCAAAGTGCATTCTTATAACTCTAGCGAATTGGTTTTTATCATTCGTTTAAAGAGTAAAGATAAGTATTAAAATAATAGTTGAGTATTTTTAATTTACCATTGGATCTTCTTCGACCTCTTCGTCCGCGTTCACCCTTTTCCACAGAATCCTCATTACCCGATTCCTGGCTGGAAGACAGAGGAGTACCTTCGCTGTCCCTCAGCATACTCTCGTAACCGCTGCTAGTTCCGGAGAACTGCTGTGTTTTGGCCCCTTTTAAAAGCAGTTCCTTCGCCTCTCTCGGCTCGCTGCTGTTTACGCTGCTCTCGCTGCCATGGCCACTGCTGGTCCTCTGATGGTGGTGGTGGTGATGGTGGCTCACGTGCACATGAGGTACTTTGTGATAGGGAGAAGTCAGGACCCCCGACACGCTGGCGTGGCGGACCGCGTGGCAGTGTTCGCTGTCCGTGAAATCCGTGATCACAGTGTCGCCGCTGTCGACGCACGTACTCGGGGAACTGGTGCTGCGACAGATGCTTTTAGTCCTCTGCGACTTCCTACTGTCCGGTGTTGATTGTTTCTGCTTGGAGTGGCTCAAGAAGGGTTTGGACTTAGATGAAAACGCCTTGTCCTTCGACTTCGAGCCGGAACAGCACATCGTAGTCACGCCAGAAGTACTACTGCTAGTTGGACTTGATCGTGTAGGAAGTTTGCACACGTTGTTGCTGACCGTCCTCGAGGTTTTGTTCGTTCCGTTGAGAACTGTGCAGTTAGAGATGTGGCATTTGTTTGGACTTCGGGTGGAGCCGTTAGGATGCACTCCAGACCGATGTGGCACTTTAGATGTAGATGAAGATGTCGATGAATCTTTGCTCCACAAGGAGGACGACGATGATTGCGTTAGAGGTTGTTGGGAATGTACACTTTGGCCACCGTCACCATTTTTTAGTTTACTTCGGTGCAGTCTAGATTTAGAACTGATACTGGGAGACTGCCCTACTGTTAACAGAGTTGGGTCGATATTTTTATTGATTGTAGTTCTAGAATTTGATTTTGATTCTGTACGTTTCGTAGCATCGCTGATATCGGTCGAATTTTTATGATCTCTCTTTTCTACAGATTTTCTGTCAAGCTCTGGAGTCATGTCGGCGGTAGCTCTTTGAATTTTGGAAGGAATCGTATTTTCTGATGAGCTAAATTTTGCTGATTCCTTTTGAAGATTGCTTGTTGACACGGGCTTATGGATATGAAAAGAAGAACTTGTTTGTTTCATTGAACTAATGGCTTGTTTTAAATCCTTTTCATTTATGTCAGACCCTTCCACGTTGGGTTTGAAATACGATGTATTTGAATTTGAATTCTGTTTATATCCACCGATATTATTAATAATTGTGACACTTTCAGATCTTTGAGTTTCTAATTTGCTCACTAAATATAATTTTTCTTGTTCATATGTTAGCGGAGGCACTACTTGTGTAGGTTTCAGTGACGAATATTGCTCTAAAAATGGTGGTACTTTTTGTATTTTTCTATAAAAAGCTTCTAGTTTTAGCCCATTCATGGGTTTTATATTTAGTTTATAATCAAATTTATCAATATCTAAATCTGCTGGTTCACTGTGAGTACTCGTTACTTCTGCTGCGGACAAATCTTCTATGCTTGAGTCTCGACTTCTATCTAACATTTCTGGCATCGTGTACCGTGACCCAGAGGATGGCAATCTACTTACAGGGCAGGTTTTAAATATTGATTCGACTTTAGTTTGACTTCTGTGCCTAGTTAATGGTTGAATTAAATCCCTTAATTTAGATATCCTTTCTAGTTTATCATTAATTTCACTATTTGTCTCGCAGCTCATGTCATCAATAGTTCGTCGTTGTTTTTGTTGCTGCTGTTCCTTAATTCGTTGAAACATATTTCCGTAAAGAAGACGCCATGTTACTGCACCTCTATCACGGAATCCTTCTCGTGTGTCTGGAACACTAATACTGTCCAAATCCACACTGACTGAACGCGAATCTGTAAATGACGAGGGCAGATTGAGGTCTTCTTCACTTAAGATTCTGAGAGGATGCTCATTGCTATCACAGCTACTTTGGTCCACTTCGGGTAAAGGATTTTCCGAAGATTTACGCTGAAGCTGCATCCAATATTCAGCAAGAATGTCTTCCTCCGTTACCTGAAGGCATGAATCAACCATTGGAACTGCCTCTTCAGGCTCAAAAACTTCTATAGTTTCAGCGTAGTCTTGTAGTAACCCAGCTTGTAAAGTACTAGCAGATATTGATGACCGCAAAGCTTGATTCTGAACGTCACTCTGAGCAATCTGTAAGATATGCATATCTGAATCGTATCCACTGGCTTCTGCATTCTCTTCATTGTCTGTCTCGTCTACGTCTGCTGAATTGCTTGCACTGTCTGCGTCATTTTCTAGCAGTTCTGTTTCTTGCGGACATAAGCTGATTTTAGTGGATGATGCGACTCTTAGCATCTCGCTTTTAGAAACATCAGATCCATAACCATTCGTCCTTTTGTCTTTTGAACTGGATGTATCTTCCTTACCCGATGATGTATTTGAAGCATCCGTGGCGTTTTTCTGAATCTCGCTGCTTGCGTTGCTCTTCTCAGCGTTATTCGACGGATAATCGATCCAGACTTCATTATTTTTCTTTTTCGCGTTCTGTATTTGGCGAGAATGTTCCTCAATCCACCTTTGGATCATGTCTTGCTTGTGGTGATCCATGAAACCGTAGATATTAGGTGGACCGTCTACCCACTGCTCTTTTTGGAGCTGATGTAGCGTTTTTGAATCGAATTTCGGTTTCACGAACCGAGGACCATCGATCCAAGTCTCGTCACTTTGCATCTTCGTAGTTTTAACTGCCCCCTGCCCTTTGCCCCCTGAAACAGATTGCTCTACACTAGTCCCTTGATCCTGTTTCATTTGGGAGGTTCTGTGTTTGGTTTTTCTTTGTGCGTGAATCGGGCTGTTTTGCGCAGACTTAACACCATGAGCACCCTCGGAACTCAAAGTCTGAGTGCTCGCTGGCTGATGTCGAGAAGCAAGTGGGGAACTCTTGGCAGTCGTTTGAGTTTTGTCTACCTTGTTCGTTTTGTTGGATGACGAGTGGTGAGCGCTCGCATCTGTTGTTGAGGTATGAGAAGGGGTGGACGACTTGTCCTCTGATTTTCGTTGGTCGTCAGTATTGGTTTGTCCTTTGCTGACAGAGTTCCGTCGTTTTCTCTCAAGCGTTGACATCGGATCTGAAGATTTATTCTGCAACAGTTTTGGCTTAGGAACTATGGGTAGTGAAGGTGGCGGCCCTTCGTTGTCCGTGAAGTCTCTCTCATTATGAGTGAGGTTCCCGACATATATGACTGTGTCGCAAGATTGTTCGCTGCTAGACGTGTAATCAGGATCGCTTCCTCCCGATTTAACGTTGTCCTCAGCATGCATACGAACATATGGACGGACACATCCTTTTTCGTCCGTGCTATCCATAGGCACATTCGGGTACTACAAATAAAAGGAGACACAATTATTACAATTTTTGGAACATTCCAGGTATATTTTCATAGATGTAAATTATTTACATAAAAACAAAATTTAGAAATATTTTACATTAAGTTCGCCTCGATGTAATTTTAAAAATCAATCACGGACGCTAAGGATAATTCAGACTACAAATGGTATCTACTGACTTGAAGTTTTAGCTTTATTCATCAGACAATGAAATTAGAATTGTTGAATAGGAATAATTTAAAACTTTGAAATAAACAAAAACCTTTAAGAAGCGTCAGGTATCTAAGAATTATTTGTATTAACATAGATAGCGTTTTCTTCTTTTCCTTTTCATTTCATAACTCATCCATGTTTATTCCAAAATATATTTGATGGAAATGTATTTAATAAACGAAATGTGTTGTCTTCTCGTGTTTTGTCATCGAATAGAAGTGAGGTAAGATAAATTACAACAGTGATAAAAAAAGAAATTGGCCTTGTTCTTTATATCCCTGAACTATGAAAAGAAATTCATGATTAAAATTCACAATTTGAAGACAATTATTATTTTTAATTTTTTTATCTTTTCACTAAGAACCACTGACCGTATTCATACCAACGAATTTTTCAGAGTAAAAATAATAAAACTTGGAAAAATTAAGCAATAGAATGGGATTTGAACAGATATTAATATCTTTAAACTGAAAATGACTAGTTTACTAAGTTACCACACATAATTTTGAATTTATGAATTAAAAACAAAATGTTCAATTGAATTGTTTCATGCATAATCACTTTTGAATGCTATAATCACATTAAAACAATCAAATTTATGCAACGATGAATATATAATTAATATCTAAATTAACTTTATAATATGATTTATATTTTCAACTCATTGAATTTAAAATATTTCCATCGTTAATTTTCACACAAGAGGAGACACACTAAAGCTAAAGGGCGTTTTGCAGTCAGTTGAATGATTTAAAATATGCTTATAAAGCATTCGTGTGAAGCTTATAAAGTTCTTAATCACCATTTTTATTCATTATGATGATTGGTTGGATTTTATGACGCAAGGGTCATATTTGGCAAACTGTGCCAAACATCAAGTTAATGGATGTAAACACACAAGGTTAGGCTTTATTAACATAGAAGAAATCAGCCTGGAATCGTACCTGTGCCGCCTACATCTCGCAGGTTATTAGCGCAGTGAGCACACCCACTGAGCTTCGACGACCCCTCATTATGATGATAAAATTTAATAAAATGTATGGAACATTCCTTTTTCTCGTTCAAATCAATATGAAAAAGAAATTTAAACCATCGACACATTAAACATATCATATCCGACTCCGAATTACTTCATTCAACAAGGTTAGATTACTCCAGCCAAACATTTCCCAAGGTTTCGAAAAGATAAAGTGCACCTTAAAAATTCGCGCCATTTGAGACATCCTCCAAGTCTCGCCCCGTGCCACTTTTCTGCCCTATCTACTCTCATTACTATTTCAGGAAATCCGGGTACGAACGTCGCATTAACTTTTATTACGTTCGATATCATAACGAATCGCTGGTTTACCACTAATGGAAATGATAGCGCACTCCCTTGCCCGATTACCGCAAAGATGGTTCGACTTTGCTGTGAATAAATTACTTCAGCCAGTCATTTCCTTGAGCTGGGGCGTTAATTAAATACAGTCCAAATATCGCCGCTCTGATGATCTATAGACACTCGCCGACGTGGTCGGTTCGCAGATAAACGAAGCATATTTTATGCATGGCGAAGATAGCCGTTTGTTTTAATCAGGAGCGACGGAAGTCGTGTTGTTGGGAACAGATTCCGACGCGATGTCTTGATACATCATCATTACGATCAATGGAATTGGAGGAAATTCGTTACGCGGGCTGGGACATTAAATCGAGAGTAAATATACGAGATGGATGGCTCTTGTGGATTAGCGGTGACCTGTGATGAAAATGAATGTTGCACTTTGAAGTCGGGGGGAAGATGCGCGGGAAGACTTATCGAATTTGGGAGACAGATGAGGATTTTTCCTTAAGTGGAGTTTCAATGACCACTCACGTATCGCAGGAGACAGGTGGGGCGGGCTTCTTTAAAGATGCGAGCTTTTGTTGTCGGGGAAAGTAGCGGAAAGAGTTAAGTCTTTTGTCATCCGCACCCAAATTCAGGATGCCAATTTGAAGCGAGTGCCTTTGTGTTTTCTCATGCTATGGAAGTTTGAAGACTTGTTTATTACACTCATTATTCCCATGCTGCAGAATCCTTCCGACCAGTTAAAAGACTGGTTGCTTGGAGTAGCATGTCCAAATATGACCCTTGTGCCATAAAATCCCCACAAAACATTTAAAAGACTGAGAAGTTGTCTACTATTGCTGTACCCTTTTCCTAACTAATGGGCTGCAAATTCGCGCCTTTACTAGAAGGCAAGAAGAGAAATGTGGATATTCCCTTAAAGATCTGAACTTTTGTTATTGGGGAAAGTAACGCAAAGAGTTAGACGTGTTTTAAAGTCTTGTTAGTCTTACACAAATTCAGGATGCTAATTTAAACTAAGTGCTTTTGTGTTTTCCCATATGCCATGGAAGTTTTAAGACTTATTTTATTAGACCCATTATTCCCGTGCTATAGAATCCTAATGAAGGCCCATCATTTAAAAGACTGTAAGAAGTTGTCTGCTATTGATCAAAATACATTTCTCACCAAAGGGATGCAAACTCATGCCTCTACTGGACGGCAAGAAGAGAAATTGATGTCCTTCCGGCATAGGATAAATAATGCTACAGAATCGTTATTACCATACCCACTCTCTCTCTGATACCATGTATAATGATTATCGAAGCATTAGTTGTAATGATAGTATTAAAATTCATGTGGTATCGTTTAAGAAGTACCAATTTTACTAATATAAGTACTATTGTAAAAAAGCTTGTATTCCTAAAATAAATCTATGTTAGAGGAGAAAATCTTTTCTTTCCACGGAGTAATTTTTAATACAACTTGTAGTTCATGTTTGAACAAAATGGTTAAGAAGTTCACCTACGTTTTCCAATTAGCTTCCGGAACAGAGTGGTGCAGTTTAGAATATGTAAGATTCAGACACAAAATATTCCGTAGAAAAGAATCGAAGTGGGGTTACATTACAATAAATCTTGGTAGATATGATTAGTGCAATGTGTGGTATCGACTCACTATGTCTTCGATATACACGAAAAAAAGATTAACCCCCTCGAACAATGAAAGATGAGTCATATAGTCATCAAAATTTCTCTAAAACAGTTCTCTCCAGTAAAGAACAAAGTGCTCCAAAATATCTCTTTTCAGGCATAAAAGACATTTATCTGAATCAGAAAGGTGGATTCTGTGCAAGTAGGCCTAAGTGACAACATGGCATATTCTGGATTTGGTAACACAAAGGTGCATAGGTGGTTACTTTTCTGGACACCTGAAACATATAAAGCCATTCATCTCTTGTTGAAAAAGAAGGTGCCGGTGTACTAGTCCAATATTCGCCCAATTTGGTTTGAGCTTCTTTTTTGGTCTTATTTGAGCCTTTTGAGAATGATCATAGGTAAAGGAACTCAACTCATTTTAGATGACGATTTAGCTAAACCATCTGCCACTTCATTAACATTTACATCACAATGAACGGGAACCCGTTGCGTGATATCTTTATCCTTCAATTTAAAAAGAAGGTCCATAATTTCTTTAATACGACGGAAGTAGTCAATTTGATGTGTGTTGTACAAAGATAGCAACGAGAAATAGGTTATTTTTATTAGAACATTATTAAGATGGCGTGGTTAACACATGTCTGAGAAGAATTTCTGTCTGATTCCATAATTGTTGTGTATCAGATACAGAGAGCATAATTTATAATTCGAATTTTTAAAAATATCTGCTGTATTCACATCCAATTAAAACAATTATGGTTCAATTTAACGAAGTCAGTAGTACATTTTCTTATATTCTTTACCATGTTAAAACTCGAATCCAAGCACTCTCGCACACTTTTGGGAAGCGATCGCGTTGCTTATGGCTTGGTATCACGTCGCATGAAGGCAAGAAAAATAAAGGCCCGGAGAGCGAAAAGACATTACTTTACAATGATCATCGTTTGCTTGATGGTGTTCTTTCTTACATGTATCAAGTTTCCACTTAATGTCAGAAAAGAAAATGGAGGGAAAAGTTCTTTTTTTATGCTTGTACGTACCTTTATTTTCTTCCTTCTCATTCTGTGCACTCGAGACGCAAGTTGGATAGTTCCCAATATTTCCGAGTAGTGACTGGGCTGCGATGATATATGAGCTATCATGGCCACTCGGCACGTCAGGGAGCTCATCGCTTCTTTAAGCAACTGCGTCAGTTTGCTTTCCCTGTAGCAAATGAAACAGTTGGAGATTTTTGAGGTTCTGGACATGTAAAGTTCAAACACAAAAAGTAACTTAAAAAAAATCGAAATAGATCACAAAATACATATTTTTATTAGAAAGTTTTTCACTGTCACAGGGCTGCCACAGTCAAAGCACTTTTGAAATAGTAGCATTAGTAGAATAAATTTTTAGCAAAAGACGTCTTCTCTTATGAACCCTATTTTAGTAGCAATTTTGGTTGTTCAGGTACAAAATGCACTAAATAAGTATGAAACAGACGTTGAAGATCTTACCAAGAACTTTAAATTTTAAAATTAAAAAACTAAATTCTTTCTTTATGGTTTTAATGACGATCTAGCAACCACTGATTCCGATGTTTTTCTTTCATGGTTGGCACGACTTGGCTCCAAAACTTCGAAATTGGCGTCCCTTGGAAAATTTTCTGCCTAAAAAAATCCGAGCAATATTTTTTGCATCCTCTAATAGTTAAGAAAAGGGACTAAATTTTCGTTGACCTTTGGTGAATTTTCAAAAAAAAACCAAAAATTTTCGGAAAGTCGTCAAAGTTTTAAAAATAGGAGCCTTTGAGTGGATTTTGCTTGAAAAAGATACCCGTGACTGCCGAACGTACTGGCTTGCTAGATGGAGCCGGGAGGTGTAATCAACCAGGAGCCTTATTTAAGTAAATTATGTAACGTTAAGCAAATGGGGACACCCTTGCAAATGATCTGAATCTGGGTTTATATACAGGGTCTCCCCGACTTACGACCTATGCGACTTACAACCACAAAAATAAATAAATTAAAATAGTAAATAAAGAGAGATAACTACATTGGTAGGGTCAAAAAGATACAATAGAGTACATATTATGTATTTTTCACATTATGTACAATAATTATACGTACATAGATTGAATTTTTGCGTTTTATGTACAATTTTTATAACCCGTTTGAATGGAAATAGTGTTGAAAATAATAAATCCGACTTACGACCAGTTCGACTTACTACCTGTCAGTCGGAACGGAACTCGGTCTTAAGTCGAGGAGACCCTGTCGCCAAAAGGAAATAACACCTGTTTTCGATGCATAATTACTGAATCCTCATATTTGGGAGCCGTATTAGAGGGTTAGTCTAATAATGGCTTTGTAGAGGAGACCAAACCAACCAACAAGAGTAGAGTAGTTACTATAACGGAGTAGTTTCTTAAATGTATCAACATTTTCTTTGCTATTGAATTGTAAGTCTTTAAAGTGAAAATAATTTAAATATACGTGTTAATACAGAAAAATAACTTTTCAATATTGCATGTATAATATATAAGTAGAATTGCATTTATTTCAGAATCTAATATACATACAGTCGTGTAATATACCAGAGTATATATAGCTGCGTAGCTACTATATACTCTGTGGGTATTGGTCATTAAATGAAAGTAGAAGTAATATTTTATAATGCATTATACACTTTGATATAATTATAGAATTGTCTTTGTGGAATCGTGATTGTATATCTAAAAATAAGATTTCGAAATTATTAGAAATTAATTCCCATCACAGGAAATATTGATTAAGTAACGAGTAATCTACTTTTTTCGGGTGAAGAGGGACTCCAATTAAAAGTCTCTCACAAATCAAATATCTTTAATTTCGGAACCTGTGTATCTTAATCACTTAATTTTTCAGTCCAGGGCAAGGACTTCCTTCTTTTGAGCTAAGTGGCTACCGAATTTAATTACAACTTCAGACACTTACGGAGGATGCCCGAGTTCCATCATTACAATATAAGTTAATTAATGCTTCATGGCTCAATAAAGATAATAATGAAAAAAATATTGCCACATTGAAAAAAATTAAACCGCCTGCCTTCCGAATCTTCAGCGGCATCGTGACAAGCTGAACCGCAGAATCCTTCCAGTCCAGCAAATCGGGTAATTAGTTTGTTATAGGTGGCCCTTTTCTGCAGCCAGAAGATAGCGTATGTAATCAATTTCCAAGTAAAAACTCTTCTAAAGGACATGAATCATTCACTCTTGAATGCGATTGTGTTTGGTGTTACGTGAGAGATAATGTCAGGAATGCCGCTGTGTTTGGGGAAGGGCTTTTCGTTGGCTGAGCTGATGTTTGTTAAGCTGCAAAGGCTCTGACTTCGTTGTTGTTGCTGTTAATGCTGTACCTCGACTTTCTTGGACCGCTATCGGTTGTTATTAGCAGGATCTTGGGAAATCGGTTGTTTTTTTAAAGGAAAACGCGAGAAGAAAAACCTGAAGAAAATTTTGAATAGACACTGTTCATTCTTTTGCGCTTGAATACTTACACTTGAGTTTCTTGAGCTCCGGAGGCAGATTACTCGCTTCGATTTATTTTGAGAACTATGCTACGATAAATTAAAGGAATCCACGAAACATTGTATAGTAATGATCAGAAAGTTTATGCGTACAATCGTCTGTAAATAAGTTCAAATGAATGTCAAATAATAATTGCACATCGGGTGACTCGTATTTATATACTTATGATGAAAATATACTTTTTTGTAAGTTTCCCCGTTTTATTTTTAGTATACAAATCTTTCTTCATATAGTTGCAGTTTGGAATATAACTGAATGCACGAGAAAAAAGGATCAAACACTTATTCAAAAATACATAGTCTATTTTATTGAGATTGAAATATTCCTAATCAGTATTTCTGAAGTTTTTTTGTTCTTCCTTTCTTTAATTAAATTAATCTTAAAGACCATTTTGCAATTATGGTACTTATGAAATTTCATAATAGCAATTTGGTTAGTTTTGAAAGAAATTCTGTTTTAATAGAATCGCGATGATATTAATGGGAGCTTGGAACTGATTGATAGCAAATCTTTATACACAGTAGAGAATCACAACAATATCCGAAAATGTGGTGTATAGTACATAGTTTTGCTGTAAGAAATAAATTGTTTTTAAATTCTTGCTACGTTGTTATCATTAAGCATCATTAGTTGTACAAATTTTCTACATGTAAGGAATAAAGGAATATGCTATTTATGAAAAGGTGGTGAAATAATTTATTCTACTTTTGTATTACTTGAAAGAAAGTTTATGAAGTCACATACATTCATTTGATAGCTTTCTTTCGAATTTCGTCTCTCAAATTAGTCCTCATGTAGCAAAAAATGATCGTCGAGTGACAAACCAAACAATTGCTTATATCGAGAGTTACCCGTTGAAAATACATTCAACTGCCCATACGTAATTCCAACTATTAGTTGTTCATTTATCGGAATTTATAAAAATGATGAGTCAAATGTATCGTACTTGTAAGGCACGTGTTTCTGTCCATTGAAGAGGGCCAAAATGACATTTCCAAGAGCAGACAGCGACAGACAACCCCCGTCACGAGGTTTGGTGGAGATCTTGTCGCAACTTCCCAAATCGAAGAGATGCAGACGACTTCGACCTCCGGCTACTGGAAATTACAGTAAAAAAATTTTGGTGAGAAACATCGAAGTGAAATTTTTAAAGAATTAAAGTTTGAATACCACAAAATACGATGGCTTTCTGCTGCTAGACACAAGGGTGATGTTCTTAGTCTAAGAATGATCTTTGAATTACATCATTTAAAATTATTTTCTACACATTCAGAGCGTTATTATTTACTTGGTTAATGTTTTCTTATAACATACCTCCTCCTTTGCCTTGTCTTTCCACTCTATACTGATAGAGATGCAAAGTGAAGAGGAAATGGGAATTCCTTCCCTCATCGTCTCCATCTGAAATGAAGGAAAATATTCGCAAAATTGCTACATTTACTCATAAAAAGGTTAGACGAATGACGAACAGCAGTTTAATAAAATGCTTAAAGATTTAAAATGTTTATTGTGCAGCGAAGATGTATGTTGTTGAAATGTATGGCATGAATGGGTTGTACAAAAACAATTTCGTTGGTTTGATTAAAAATGTGATATGGTTATTCGGAGATACCTTAATTCTTTTCTGCCATCAAAGAGAGGACTTTAATGTCAACAGCTCAATGTAGGTGGCGGTAGAATTTCTGTTGCGGAACGTGCTTCCTCTATGTATTCCGGACGTGATGTCACTTTGTTTTTGCATACGATTTCAGCACGTCGCAAATAAAAATTCCTAAGAATGAATTCCATATTGATATATGTTTATTGATCAATGCTGATTTGATTAAACGCCAAAATATTGCCAAAACGGCTATAAGCTATCTTTTAAGGAAATCCCGATATGTATCACCGAGAGTATGATATATATCGGGGTTAACTCCCTCTATGTGGTTTAACTAGGCATCGGGACCACCATTTCTTGTCAAATTGTACTAAATAAATTGTAAAAATATTACAAAACTTTGTGGTCGACACTAACCTACCAAATAGAGCTATGTTATATCATTAATGTGACATTTAGAAAGCATATCCTAGTATAACAAAAATAAAAGCCTATAACTTGTTAATGATAAAACCTACTTTAAATATAATGACCTGGTTTTTATTTTTTCGTCATCTAAGTAGAGGGTATTTATGATACATGTCAAAAGTAATGTTGCTGCCTTTCTAATGAGACACATTCAGTCCCACTTGTTTCGTGTTGTGTGCACATTACGCAGTACTTCCGAGATGATGCTAATTAAAGTGTGAATTCGTGTTATTAAAACTGCTCTTAAGAAACTACCTGCACAAGGCGGATAATCGGCATCGAACAAGATCATCACGCAATACGTAAACTCGCTTTTTGGACCTCATAAGCACGCTAAAACACCCAAGGAAGCTTTTCTAAAGCAAAAAAGGCAGCTTCTATTCCTTGCAAATGGTCACATTTTTGAGTTTAGGATAGCAAATGGAAGTTCCCAGGGTTTTTATTTTTAATGTCATGAATCTACAAGTCTACTTCAGGACTTTTTATGATTCACTTCTTTTGTTGTTAATTGTTACACAGATGGAATTGTACATCATATAGAGTTCCAAAAAAAGTAATAGCTCTCTCACACGAAAAGGTTCTCTAAACATATTTTTTAATCAATTAGGGGAACAGAAACGCATTTTTGAACTCTTCTTTCACGAGATTTTATAAATATTTCCCTCGAAGCACTTAAGGATAATTTCATATTCTTTTAAATGCACGTTAGAAAATTCTATTTGTGGAAACTGAAGAGAGGAACATCAAAAGGTGACTTAACGCATATTAAAGGAATCTATTTGCATGCACATACATTATAAACCCTCAGAAAATTTTTAAGTTCGTCTTATCGAAAGTTTTTACGTATGGAACCATTTTTATATTTTTGCTTTAGCTTTTGTAAACATTTATTCTAATCGAAATTCTATGAAAACATTAAAATTTATATTGATGATTCCATCAATAAGTCAGAGATGAAAGAAGGAAGAAATTTTTATGATTATTTAAATGTTTAACAATTAAAATTAATAAATTAATAAAAAAATTAATTGAATATAGCTTATTACATTTAACCATCAATACAAGGCCTAAGGGAATACGGATCTTTCCCTTTGGAATTGATCCCGGACCGTCAACAGTTGTGTTGCTCCAGTGTGACGTTATAATTAAAATACCTACCAACTTACCTACCTAAAGGAATAGCTTTATTTTTGACTTGCCTGGAATTTCGATAACTATGAACAAAGTTATAAGCGCAGATGCAAAATGTAATCCATTATTTGTATTGGGTCAAACATTTGTCTACCTCTCACTAATTTTGAATTTATAATTTCAAAGTGAAATTGAAAAATTAGCTGCAAATGCTATCAAAACCTTTTTAAATTAAAGTAAAAAGTAAGTCATTGTACGAGCTGATTTTTTCGTAAAGCTAATTACAGGGGACCTAATGTTTTGGTAATATTTTTCGTAACTTATACGGCGTATCTAATCATATCATGGCATCTATTTATTTATTTATTGTATTGATATAAAATTTCAAAAGTAAAAATCTTTATAGTCATAAAATAATTTCTGTTTTAAATTAACTTGTATTTTACATATACTAAAATTTTGCAGATTTGCTGTTTTCCTTAAGTGTATGTGAGCGATTCTTTGATTTATTCATTCCAGTATAACCGTTTTATCAGCTCCATCCCATCTGAAATAAGCCATTTCGCCCTTAAATGAGCAAATTAATGTATAGACATTTTCCGTTTTATGCGATTTTTATATCCCACTTTAGTGCAGAAACGTGTTCCATCGATGTTAAATCCGTTTTATACCACTAACAAATTTCCTGTACGGAAATATTTCTCACTTGATGAAAAAAAGATAAAATATGCAGTCGTAAGCTGGTGTTTAGATTAAAACTGGATACAGAAGGTATTTCGATAGTACAGACACTGTGAAATGAAGGTTTTTCATTGGATAAATTGAAGTGGATTCTATGCTTCATTAAAAAAAATTAAAAATGTGGTGTTGAATTGTGGAAACTTGGAGTGTATGGAGTTGAGTTTTGTGAATAACCTTAGGGATCCCACACGGAATCTACTTCAATTATTCAATTCACGTATTTCTGTGACAATAATTAGAGTAAAAGTGAATAGTTAGAGTAGAGTAAGAGTGAATACAGAAGATATTTCGATAGTAAAGGAAGGCTGTGAAATAAAGGTTTTTCATTAGATAAATTGAAGTAGATTCTGTGTTATTTAAAGAAAAAAATCATTATTTGTAGAATTGAATGAAAAACTTTAGAGTTTGTATGTCTTTTATAATTAAAGTAAGAATGAATAATAAGAGTAGATGCAGAAGATATTTAGATTATACAGACAGGCTTTAAACTAAAGGTTTTTCATAGGATAAATTAAAGCAGGTTGTTTTATTAAAAAATAAAAGCATTTTCTTCGTGGAGTTGAGTGAATAATTAGAGTAGGAGTAAGAGAGAAGATGGCGCTCACTGATGTTTCAATAGTACAGGCAGGCAGTGCAATAAAGGTTTTTCATCGGATAAATTGTAGTAGATTCTGTGTTTCATTAAATAAAATAAAAACATTTTTGTGTAATGAAGTTTGTGAATGATAACTATAGGGTTTGCATATCTCTGATAATAGTTAGAGTAAGTATGAATATCTAGAGTAAAATGACTGAATAATTAGTGAATAGATAAAGTAGAGTAAGAGTAAATACGTAATTAGAGTAGAATAAGAACGGATACACACCAGATACCATTTCATTAGTATAGCCAGGCTAAGAAATAAAGGTTTTTCATTGCATAAATTGAATATTCCGTGTTTCATTAACGAAAATAAAAAATATTCTTTGTGTAGTGAAGTTTGGGAATGATAACTCTAGGGTTCGCATATCTCTGATAATAGTTAGAGTAAGTGTGAATATCTAGAGTAAAGTGACTGAATAATTAGAGTATTAGAAAGTACAGGTAGACTGAGAAATAAAGGTTTTTCGTTGGATATATTAAAATATATTCTGTGTTTCAGTAAAAAAATAAAAACTTTCTTTGTGGAATTGAGGTTTGTGAATGATAACAGAAGGGTTCTTAATTAGAGTAAGAGTGAAGATGAAATTATTAATTGTTATTTTAATTACATAACTGGTAAAAATCTAAATCTATCTTGAAAAATATAAAATGCATTGTCACACTTTCTATATGAGTATAATCTAAAGAAAAACGAGAATACCCAACAATGTTTAGAAAGTAACTGAATTAAAAACTAAAGCTGTTTTAAACGCCTTAATTAAAATATGGAAATCAAGTTAATTGATATCAAGTTTTAGGGGTAATAACGTACTTATAAGGTTTAAGAATATTTATATATTCGAGGTAATTAAGAGTAAAATAGAGTTTGTATAAAGACGGCTTAGGAAGATATTTAAAGAGTGTGAAGATTGAGTAATGATAACCGTGTCTTATTTAGTACGTTCAGGTTTATAAAACGATAAGTGTAAGCAAAGAATTTTTGAAATAACATTAAATTTTAGCTTACGGTCTCTCTTCTATGTTACAAAAATATTTCTGTTTGCTGTACTACAGAATTAGGCATTTGGTTTTTATTCCTTGTAAAATATAAACGGAGAGGAGAAAGTTGATAGTTTATATAGAGAGTGTTTCAAAACACCATGTGCAAACTTTAAATGGAAGTAAGGAACACACAAAACTAAACCGCATTCACATAGGGATGTATATCCGCCACCCATGTGTGCTAGTTTTTTCAGTAAGATGCAGTAATGAAAGATACCAAGTAAATGAACCCTACATTTTACAGTTTGACACAATAGTTTTTTACAGCATTCCGTGGAATGTTCCGTTTTCACACAAAAACTGATGTAAACGTGCTAACTTTTGTTTTTTCGGCACACATTTGTCGGGGTACCATTCACGATGCAATCTCACAGAGGCTCGCCCGTTTCTGTCATCTGCCCTATTGAGTAGGTACATGCCAGCCATCTTAGCATTCGTAAAATAATGTAGTCATGTTACCCGTATGAAGTTAGCCCAAACCAAACTGGCCAACAGTGCTCTCTAACACATTGGTGCTTGAGAACATGCTTTCCTATGTGAATAAGATTTAATTTTGTGTTCCTTACATCCCCTTAAAGCTCGTATAGATAGATTTAAAATATCCTGTACATAAAAAAGTATTTTTATTTAAGAAGTATATGCATATATACAATTAAAATTTATCTTTTAAAAATACTTAACTTTTTCACTAACGGGGATTATAAGCAAACAGGAAAAGTACGAAGAATGAAAACAAAAATCAAGTATCCCTGTCGAAAAATCTCATCAACGGAATCCAATTCCTTCTTACAAAGCGCACTAGCTGAGCACTCAGATATTTCTTTTACCAAAGGATAAAATCCCATTAAAGTAAGTAAATTTATATCCTGGTGGAAAGGCCGAAATTTCAAATAATGAAAAGCATTCGCTTCTCAAATGTTTAAACAAAGCATCAATAAAAAGATTGTCCACCTTCCTCGTTCCACGTTTTAATCCTGGTCTAAAGTATCAGTTACCGCATTAGTAAAATGTAACTCAATATTCATCTCTTCTCGAGGGGATATTAAAACAAAATTATAAAAAGGCAGAAACCGGAAGAAATTATTACATTAAGGTAGAGGACTTTTTTCCGCTGTTAGCCCAAGCATTAGCGTTTTTCATCAGCAGCGCCCGCGTAATTTCCAGCGTTATGAAAACGGGCAGCAAACAATAAAATGGTATCAACAACACTAACAGCAAAAAGAATAATCCCAACCCTTACCAAGTGTATTTTTTCAAGTCACGTAGCCCGCTGCTTTTAGCTTCCATTACAGAAGCTTAAGAAGATATATGGAGGGCTATGGGGAGTGGAGGCGGGTTCAAAAAAGGCTTTATATTGATCCCCCTCTTGGTTTTTTTTATTTATTCTCATGAATATTCGCGGTGGATCCTTCCGAAATGGGGGATATTTTTTGAGAGTCTGTCCACGCGCATTTTTTAAGCGGGGCGCTGGGCTTAAATGTGTATCAGTGTGCCTATTCCAGACACACTTGCTCTCGTTATTTACGTCCAGAAGTGGGCCCCATTCAATAAGGTATTAAGTCCGATGCAATTTATGATGGTCTTGCTCAGTGCCGAGACCTCCGTGTCCCGGAATGGGAATGTCGGGGTCATTATGGGGAGACAAAGCACTTCCTGAAGCTTTCGGCACCCTCGTTTTTTTCTCGCCTCTTTCGGTCTTACTAACTTATGTCATCAGGTCATATCGGAGGGGAGTCTTTTCCCTAACATTTCAAGGAACTTGGGATGTTGTCTATGATGTCATGCGTGAGCGTAGAAAGAATTGGAACCTTCGAAAGTTGAGATTCAATGTCTCCTTGAAATGACAGTTTTCAATCGGAATAGGGTGTTATAAATATAGGGGAAATATGGCGGAATAGGGGAAGCTATCCCATAGTGCTTTTGACGTGTAATAGAAAATATAAGTGATATACAATAGCCAAAAGGTAATGGCTGGTAGAAAATGTGGTGAAGCTTATTTATTAACTAACTAATGGCATCAGGTTATATCGGAGGAAAATTTTTTCCCCAACATTTCAAGAAACTTGGGATGTTGTCTCCATGATGTGTCATGTATGAGTGCCGAAAGAATTGGAACTGTCGAGACTGAATGTTTCCTTGGAACAACAGTTTTCAATCGTAATAGTGTTGTACTATCTGTCCCATAGTACTTTTACCGTATAATAGAAGGTATACGAGATCCACAATAGCCAGAAAGTTGGTAAAAAAATGTAGTGAAGCTTATTTTATTACTCATCGGGTATTTACACACAAATTTATTATAGTTTAGTTAGTTCTATTTCGATATTGAACATATCATTATTCAGTACTGTCCGATGCAATTTAATGGGAACGTCGGGGTCGTTATGGAGGAGACAAAGCACTTCGTGGAGTTTTCTGCACTCTCGTTTTTTTCTCCTATTTCGGTGTTAGTTATATCATCAGATCATCGGAGGGAAGTGGGAAGAGGCCATAGTGCTTATGATGTGTAGTACGAAAGTACTGGATTTACAATTGCCAAAAGTCAAAAGCTGGTAGAAAATGCAGATACGTCTTTTTTATTATACTCGTACATAGATTTTTTTATTCATTATGACAATTTAATTAGAATTATATGACACTTAACATGACCATACCATTGTTAAGTTAAAGGTCCAAAGCAATTTATGATGGCCAAATCGTTGCCAAAATATTGTCCCAGAATGGAAATGTTTCTATAATGGCCTTCATTACGAACCAGACAGGATTTGCTCCCTTTTACAAAAATGGGAACTTGGGTCATTATGGGAAAGACAAAGCACTTCGTGGAGCTTTAAGCACCTCGTTTTTTGTCCTCTTTTGGAAAAATCAACTTATGCCATCAGTCATAACAGATGAAAAGCCTTCCCCAGCCATGTGTTAGTGAGAAAATACATTTGTGTTTCACTTGTACTTAATGCAATATTTACATGATGCGTCTATGTTTTAGCTGTTGAAATGTGGGAGGAGGACAAGTATTAAATTCTATTTCAAACTGAAAATAAAATATTCCTCTCAATAAACAAATTATTCTCTTCTCATGTGGCAAAGAATGAATGTAGAGCAACAAACCAAAGCTCTAATTAGCGATTATAATAAAATTAAATGGAACAAACATGGATAAATGAAGCCTTTTATATGTAAGAACGTTATATTTTACGATGAAAAAATATTTTTTCCATTTCTTAAAAATAATTTTGACCACTGAATCATCTTAAACTAGAAAGGAAAGCCTCTTTAGTTTTCGAAAAACATTTTTTCGAAAATAAAAATATTACAGCTTTCATTAAAACATTTCAAAGCATTTTAAAATTGGTAAGGCAATGGATTGATATATAAAGGGGGCATTATTTATGAATAATCTGAAATTCGCAGATTCCATTTACTGATATTTTAGGGTTCCATAAAATCCACTTCTTATGTCAGTGTTTATCAGTAAGAAATAGTAGACATTACAGAGACTTTCCGAGCAACATACACAATTCGTGAACTGAAGAATTTTTGATGAACGTGCTGATATATGTATTTATGAGAAAAGAGCCATTGCTTAAACTTCACTTACTACTTTTATCAATCATGCGAAGCGTAATAGAATCTATACATAATTCATAGCCGAGGAGGAAAAGATATTATTCATACCTCTGCTTCTGGCTGCCAGAGCTGCATCCAGCAGGTATGCGGCTTTTTCTGCAGTTGGAGCTCTTAATTCGCTCTGATTTATTAACTGGGCTCCGAATATGGGATCATCCCTCAAGTAAACACCAGGCGAAGTGCCGCTGCCCTCTGTACCTATAAGAAAAGTTAGATTTCATTATTTATTAAAATGCGGAAAGCCGTAACACAGTTTTAGACTTTGAAGAAACTAAAGTGCACTTATCGCTTATGAAATAGTCTAGCTTAGGGACAAGCTTTCAGTTGTTCTGGTTGGTAGTTTTATGGCGGAAGGGCCATATTCGGCTAAGCTGTGCTAAATAACGTCAAATGAACATATACAAACAAGGAAAGTTTACTGACACAAAAGAGTGAAATACACTCAGGGAGGAATCGAACTTCCACAGTCTACAACTCGCAAGTTGCTAGTACAGTAGGAAAACCCACTGAGCTTTCTTTGAATTTTTTAATATCGGTATGAGAAACCTAATTCTCCCCGGGCCAGTTTATAGACCCAATTTAAAATGCGTTAGAGGACATAAGCAATTATTTTTTGGTTTTTATATTAATAGCAAAATGACAGTGGTTCAAAATTAATTACATGGTGTTGTCCATGGATCTTTCCCTTCGGGTTTGATCCCGAACCTTCGCCAATAGACCGTTGTGTTTCTCTAATGCGACGTTAATTAAATACCTACCTGAACAATTATCAAACATTTTTTCACTATTTTTAAATTCCTACTGCTGTAAATTTTAATATTTTTCACAACTTTTTTTCATTTCCTTGAAGTGTTCCTCCATTTTTGTGCATGGTTAAGCATTTTTTACAACTTTTCTCCCTAGAGACACTCTGGAAAGCAGTGAAAATCAGTCAACATGGATTTTATCTCAATTCAGTAACAATTAATCGATGGGAAAACTTCAATAACTCGCTAAATAATCTATCTTAAGCTATGACATCTTTAAACATAAATAAAATAAAACAATAATTTTGTTCTTTGATATTTGATCCCATATTTAGGATTTTGTCCGTTTTTTAAGGTGTTTTTAGATCGAAAAACTACTTATTATCATTTATCGGCAAAGCCAGTATGAAATTAATTATTATCTGTTTGACAATTGGAATTCATAATCAACGTGAAAAAATTTGTTACATGACAACCTGATAAGTTAGAACAGAATTAACATTGGTAAGCAATTTTTGTATTAGTCTGTTTTTCAATTCTTAATAAAGTGACAATCTACCAGAAGAGTTAATCTTAAAGAATAGTGCTTTATCGATTTAAGTATAAATGCAGATAATCTACTTTTAACAAAAAGTTTAACAAAAGTCTGTTTCCAAACATTTTACTTTTCATTATCTAGTCTCAAATTGCATGGAGTAATTCATGAAGCACAATATGCGCAATATGGGTTTGATGTTTCGGTTTTCTTGGTGTAAAATGTGAATTATAACATTGTTTCCTTTAATGGGGAGGGGCGTCGAAGCTCAGTGGGTATGTCCACTGCGCTAGCAGCCTTCGAGTTGTAGGCTGCGCAGGTTCTAATCCTGCCAGGTGCATTCCTCCCTGGGTGTATTTCTCTGTTCTGTGTCAGTACAAATTTCATTGTGCGTATGTCTATTACTTGATATTGTATATCTTGTGTCTGGCGCATCATGGCCAAAGGTGATCCTTGCACCATAAAACCCCCAACCAACCAACCATTTAATGGGCAACATTTAGGTAGGTAGGTATTTTAATTAACGTCATACTGAAGCAACACAACGGCCTATTGACGGTCCGGGATCAATCCCAAAGGGAAAGATCCGAGTACAACACCAAGGTCATATGACGAGGCAACACCTGAGCTGGCATCCCAATCTTCAAACTTCCACACCACGCCAACGTGAGGACATTTGAGGCCACGACAGATTTAACATGCATCAGCCCCTTTTATATACGACGATCTTTGATTGGATTCGAACTCGCAACCCTCCGGTTGCTAATCCGTTACTCTTCCAACCGGGCCACCACGACCCGGCAACATTTAGGAATAGTTAAAATTGCCAAAGATGTGAAGAACGCGAGTTAGCTTATAATTTCTCTTGGACAAAAAATGCAGTCTATTTTTACAAATGTTGATAAGTTCGTGCTCTTGTGAGTTATCCCTTTATTTTCTCATCGAATCTTTCCTTTCGGGATTAATCTCGGACAGTCGCCAACAACCCGTTCTGTTGATCCAAATAGAACGTTAATTCAACTATTCACCTATTTATTTTCTAGTACGTAGCTTTTGTGTTTTACTTTGCCTTTTAAATATCGAATGCACTAATCAAAAAATGCACAGGATCGTAAAATTCCAGAGAACTTCAACAAATAATTCAGAATACAGATCTGCGTATGGGTTTTTCAGTGTAAACACATGTAAGCTACAGAGAAGAAAAATACGGTTGCGAGCTAATTTCGCAAACTATCGTCGTTTTGGCGATGTTTGGTGTTAATTTTTAATATGCGACATACTGAAATTTCATTCGAGTAGCATGCCAAATTGAGTCAGAAATTACGAGAGGATACTAAAAACTTTAGCACTGTTCACATGGACTTTTTCCAACGCTCCAAAAATGTATTTAGTCTACAGAAAAGTCTTCATTGCTTAAGGAATTGACGATCGCAAGTTGTCAAAGAGGTTATGTCGTGTAAAAAAGTATAAGAGTATCATTTCAAATCGGGTCTACTTTCTTATCGAAGCCATAAGATCCGCCACTTCTGAAGCCTTGCTACACTCGATAAGAAGTAACCGCATCGCAATGCAAGGAACTACACTAGTCCTGCTTATAAGTCGGAGCTTATGTACTCCCGAGAAGCTCGTTTCCCTGCGTGTGAACAGTCCTCAGGGCGGAATTTTTTCTCCTCTTCCCTGACCAGTGGTCAACGAACCGTTAAGAAAAAATTCCCTTCCCCGCATCCCCGAGGCCGTGTGGTCTCCCCGCATCTCCCCAAATCTCGCGAGGTTTGGAACCGGGGCTCACTGCACTGTGCCCCGTCTTCCTCCAGGTAGAGGTACACCCAGAGAAAGCCGCCTGCGTCTTCTTTTCTTCCCAAGACCGTCTCTGAGAGCATCCGTAATTGGATGAACAAACTGAAGGAATCCAGTAACATCACGGCTAATGCAGTTTGCGGCCGGGAAGGGGGTGCAACAGCTCTGGGTTTCGATTCCCGATGAGGGTATTCTAGTTTTTCCCCTCGTTCGGAGCGAGGGGATGGGGCCCTTGATGAAATTAGAGGATGCCCCGGCATCCTTCATTACAAGGAGATGGTATGCACCACACAGAGGAGGAAAGAATGAATTGTTTCCACCATATGCAAACAGTGTCCTCGAGTTGGTTTTTCGGCTTGATATGAGATCTGTGGAGTCGATACATACAGTATGTGGCTTACCGATTCTCTTTATGTAACTGTTTGACAGGAGTTCACAACTTTATAAGTGCTGCGGGGCCGGATTGTGACCCAAGAAGTCCCCTTATGTAAGTTTGAAGGGGGAAGGAGGTAGTGACTTATGAAGTTGTGCACTTTGACTTATGAAGTTTGTGATAAGGAAATGGTGACACAGAGAAAGAAAGAATGAATTGTTTCAACCAATTTCCACCAATATGCAAACAGTTTCCGAGATGACCTCGAGGGTTTGACCTCGATCTGTGTACCACAGATCAACCGAAAAATACTTTGCATATAACGCATACTATGTGTATCCTATCCTTCGGAACACATTGTGTGCGTTGCGTGGGGAAAGACGTCAGATACTTATGAAGTTGTGCATCTTGATTTATGAAGTGACTTATGAAGGTGTGATAACGAAATTGTCTGCACCACACAAAGGAAGAAAAGATAAATTATTTCCTCCATATGCAAACAGAACCCTTTAGTTGATTTTTTGGCTTGGTTTGAAAGCTGTGGAGTTGGTGCACTTACCGATCTGCTTTTAGTAACTGTTCAACAGGGGTATACAGCTTCATAAGTGCTGCGGGTCAGATTGTGAAGAAAGTGAGCCACATACCAGTAAAACCTAGTTAAGTCGTCACTCCGGATAAGTCGTTAATTTTCTTCAGTCCCGTCTAGCTCTCATAGATGGCAATGTAATTAAACCCACCTCGTTGTCGTGCATTCAAATACTACCTCAGACAACTCGTCACTAGAAAGGTTTTAAAGATTCAGGGTTTATGGGACTAATGGCAAAGTCGTGTGTGTGAATGAAGACACTGACCCTGATTCTTTGTTGAATTTATTTGAAATCGTAAATGAAAGTAGATGTGCTATACCTGACATGAAAGGATACACAGATATCTATAACGACGTTGCAAAATGTTTTCAAGCGACCGTAAAAGTTTAACTACGGAATTTCTAAAAAAGGCATGGAAGTGAGATCGATAAAAATAAAAATGAGAAAATTTTCACTATCTAATAAAACACAAGTTCTTAAAAGTTCAAGTTCTCTTGCCTTAAAAATAATTTAACATTACCTAATGTCAATTCAGGGTACTACAGATGAATTCAAAGCACTAAAAAATTTACATGATCTTAATAGTAATGCATATTGAGAACATTCTGGTTATTCTGCCTGACGTCAAATTTTATGTCCCTTAAATGACGAGTTATAGAGGTTTTATTGCGTATACATTTGAAGGGGGAAGGTGTTAGTGAGGAGTACTCGAGTTGTAAAAGTAAAGACCAGGACATGTACTAGACGAAACAAAGGCTTACGAGCTCCAACATTACCCAATTACTAAGGCGTGATTCAGTATTAACATGTGAATGCTACTCGTTAATATCAATATAAGATATTAATGAGTAACATTTAATAATGAAATTATTGTTCCTTTAATTGAATGCATACATTTTCAAGGATAAATATATATAAGAAATATCGTACTGTGTAACCTAAGAGATACATTTCCACCAACATATAGTTACGCAGCAGATAGTAAATCTTATCTTTTTATATACGTCAAATTGCCACGATTAATTTCTAATGGTCATTGGTTGTTGACTATGGTCTTAAAGCAGAAAACCTCTTGAGGCTTAAAAACTAGAAAATGGCACATCGTAAACTTTTCAAAACGTAATTTCATTGTCTCTACCAGCAATTTTATTGGTATAAGGATTTTTCTGCCCATCTCCAAATCTTTAACCACAGTTCTGACAAGGCGTGAAATAATTCTAGAACTACCAAACAGACAGTACTATAGATACCACTATAGTTTTCAAACACAAACCACATAAAACATGCCAATAATGTACACATGATGCATGATTCGATTGAGTACTTCGTCCTTAAAATGGATGGGGAGTTCGATTCTATTTCATGTCATTTCAAACTTTCAGTCTTGAGATGTTTTTGGGAATCTTTCCTTAGAATTATCGACGTTTGAGAAGGAAATAGCTAAATCTGTACTACTGCGTACAATTCCTGTTTTACATATGTAGTGATTTTATGGAATTGTTTAGAGCTTTTCTAAAGTTTCCTTACAGAAACTGAAACGTCTGTTCTGAATGAGAATAGGAAACACAAAAAAAGTTATAAGTTTAAATAAACTAGCATTTTATTTCATAATCTAGTCTATAAAATAGAAAAGTATCAGTGTAAATCTTCAACGATTGATGTAGTTTTCTTAGATTTGAAATTAATATACTGTGTTAATGATAAACTAATATATGATACTATGTAAAACTAATATATATTGAAACGAAAAGCATTCCTGATATTGATATTTAGCTTGTTACATTTTTCAAGATTCCGTAGTGATAGTTAAACTAAGATAGTGATAATTACTAATTATTAGTATTAAAAGACCCTGCAACTTTCTATTTAATAGATCCGAGATGAGGTAAGTGTGTAGACCAAACTAGTTAAATATATATTATAGCTATATAAATATACTTTAATTATAAATATACTTTATAGCTTATTGAAGAGCTTGATCAGTCTACATATTTATTTAAAAATGATGTTAATAAAAAAGTACTAAAATATGGAGAATATATTGGGATATAAAATATTTAACTTTAAGTACGCTTAAGATAAGGTTTAAATTAAACTAAAAGACCTACCTATAAAGGACTGAATTCTTAATTGCTTTCAAAATATTGCACAATTTTCTGTGATTTTCTTGTCAAATTAATTTGTAATTAATTTCTAGAAACCACATTTAAAAGTTGCGTTCTTTTCCATAAAATGAAAAAAGCATTTTCCTAATGACACATAAGGCGTAGCCGTGGCTCATTGCGTTTACCCACTACTCTAGCAACCTGTGAGTTGTAGGCGTGGCAGGTTCGATTCAATCCTGGGCGTATTTATTTCTTCTGTGCAATAAAGTTTCCCTTATGCGTGAATGGTGTATGTTAATTTACTTGGTTGTTGGGCCAAATAAGCCATTGCCTAACTAAATGACACATGCAGAAAACTCTCTGTAGTTAGGTAGGTATTTTAATTAACGTCTCACTGGAGCAACACAATGGGCTATTGGCGACGGTCCGGGATCAAACCCGAAGGGAAAGATCCGAGGACAACACCACGTAATTTTCCTTGCAGTTAGAGTTTCTCTGTTAATATCTTTGTGTTGTAAAATACCTAAAATCCTTCTCCCGGATTAGGTTATTAAAAATTTTCGAAACCGACTTTATTAGCGGCTAAAGTACCCTTATTAACTCCCTTTTCCCAAACCAAGCGTGGTTCAAAATTACGTGGTGTTGCCCTCGGATCTTTCCCTTTGGGATTGATCCTGGACCGTCACCAATAGCCCGTTGTGTTGCTCCAGTGTGACGTTAATTGAAATACCCCCCAAACCAAGCTTAAATATACACCCACGCACTTCCCCTCCTTTTCTAAACTAACCTTTCCCCACAAGTGCAACCGCAACTAACCCAGTTCGCCTTAATAACGTCTCAATAACAACACGAATTCTGAGAAACGCGTTCAATTAACACACAACTGATGAAAGAAATAATAAATCCGCGTAGGAGAACGATTGTAAATCCATGAATGAACGAATGCACGAACGAAGAGTGGAAAGAAACATCTCCACACTCTTGAGTAATATACCTTGTCTGCCTCCCTCCACCGAAACGGCTTGATAATCTCTTAATTCTTCCAGGAATATTCATGTGAAAAAACATACAAATACAAAGGAGACTTATTTTCCAAGAACCTCGCAAGAGAAGGGGAGGAAGTACTCGCTCCGTTGAAATATAAAACTAGGCTAAACCTTCTTTCTGGAGTTCTTTTCTTCAGATATTCCCCCTGGTGAAGAGTTTACAAAAGAAGGAAGCCTCCGCAACGCTTTAATACTCAGTTTTCCGGCATTACGTTTCCAGTTTATTAAAGTTACCCCCTTTTACAAAGGATTAAAAAAAGATCCTTTTTAAAAAGGGGAAAAAACGTAAGACACTAAAAAGGGGCTGGACCAATAGAGTATAATTATATTCCTCGCGCGCTTCCAAACAGCTACGGAAGTTGTTAATTTTAACAGCTTTGTGTAAAGAGAGGTAGGAACGGGCTTGCGAAGGAACTTATAAAGAAGCGAACACAATAACAATAAAACGAACGCTTTTTTAATGATTTTTTTTCCACCCGCTTCTTCTCGATGATGTCTTTTGTAATCGACATGCAGACAACAACTTTTTATTCCTGAGGATAACAATTAGCTTTATTTAATTAAAGTTAAATTCGTCGGAAGGGCTGTTGTTTTCTTTGTTTTATAACGAGCTAGCTTATCGATATGTGTCGCTGTTTGTCTCCCCGGAGGATCGTTATAATTGTTTACACGACTTTTCTAAAAGGAGAGCCGGGAAGGGATGCTCACTCTCCGATGGAGCTGATAAAAATTGAATCGATATGTACAAAGCCCCCTCGTTTATTTAAGCTCCGAGTTGGAATGAGAATTCCGGGGGTGATTCGATTTCCTTAACCAACAATTATGTCGAGATAATTTTGTTTACTCCTTGGAGGATTCGGCAAGGTACGCATATGTATTGAAAGTGCGCGTTGTGAGGCAATTGTTTCGTAATTAGAAATTACACAGGCAATTCAGAAAATTAATTCCGGTTATTTGCATTTTAACAGGAATATTTTAAACGAATTCGTTGGAATGGATGCCTTGTGGATATACAGATTTTGTTCTGTTCCCATTGCGATGGATTCCGCAAAGGTAGTTTGTGTGATGTGGGATTTATTGTCTATAAGAAAAGTTATGAATCAAGTTAAGCGAATCTTACTGATTCCTGCAAACTATTTTGTTGGAGAGTTATTAAATTCAAAAATGATATGGAAGTTTTCTCTTATGGTTGTAGTACAGTTACTCATTTAGCAGTTTCAAAGTTCTCTAGAATATTTGAGGCTATCACAGCAAGAGTGGCTTAACCCACCAATATACCAAATGGAGATAAATGCGATTTTCTTGGCACCATTTTTTATATATTTTTATTTATCCACAATATGATTTGAGGAGGGTTAAAATCTATATTACAAAGGCATTAAATGCCGAGAGAATGAACTATAGGTGCCAAAAATAATTCTTTTGGCATTTTCGGGTTTTTGTGGGTTAGATCACTCTTGCTCTGACAGCCTCATTTGTCTATTGAACTTCAGTTGACTATGAGGCAGTAACAAGTTTTTAAATAAATTGACTAACAGAGAAAGCCTAAATTTAAAAATATAACATGTTCACATTAAAAAAGGATGAACAGAGCTTGAGCTCGTGGGGTTACCAAAGCTTTTATAATGCTCTTCTTTGGAAGTATTGGCAAAAAATCAACAGTCCAATATGGTCATACTAATGAGACAGATAGTTAAAGTAATAATTTGAAAGACACCAATTCTTAGAGCCATATTGTGTCCCAATGAAAGAATAACAATATTTTAAATATAATTGCAGAAAAATAATGGTGTTATAATTAGATGTGATGTGATGCGAGAAATACCATATTCAACAGGGAAATCAAATACTCATGATTAGCAGCTTGATGGCAGTCTGTTAACGCTTCTGGACCTCACAGAGGCAGTTGATTACATATATATATGTATTATTTAACTATTACTGTGTTGTGGGGGTAAGTAATACAATACTGCTCTCAAACCTCGTGACACTCAGAGGGCTAATATTAAATTTATTCCACGAGGCAAGATCTACATTCTAGAAACCCTGTTCCTAGAACCAACTGAGATGACGAGCCATGGTACTAGGCCCTGTTCTCTACAGGGTGTCCCAAAAAGGTTGTTCCGCAATTTATATTTTTACCAATTGGAGATAGGTAGGCAATGTAAATTGCAAAAGTACACCAAATAAGGTAGGTAATTAAGATATGTGAATAAAATTATCACGTGATAACAATTTAAGCGGATTCAGTTTTTAATTTTTATACAACCCCTCTAGATAAAAATCCGAGATAGCAAAAATGTTCCTTACCTGCATCCCTATCGTTAGCAGAAAACTGCATTTCTGTAGGTTGAACAGTAACGGAGGTATAATGACGCAAAAAAGTTGACTTATACCGCTTGTGCACAGCTGTTCAAGCAGTCAGATTAGGGACCGTATACACAATGCTAAAAAGCATTTTTTTTCGGTCAGAAAGTGCAGCATTGTGCAAAGTAATGTAGTATTGCAACTACAGATGAAAATCGCACTGAATAATAGTACACAATGTAATCTTCAATAAAAATATTGTAGAAAAAATGGTTTAAATAAAAATAAAAGAAAATTTACAACGCATGTTCAAAATGTTTTCCATCTGCAGCAATGCAGAACTTCGCTCTTCATTTTTGGCCATCGTTCTAAATTAGATACGGCCCCCTTAAAATGGAAACTCTTGTATCTCCGTTACTATTCAACCTACTGAAATATGGTTTTTCACTAACGATAGGGATACAGGTAAGGAACATTTTTGCTATCTCGGATTTTTATCTAGAGGGGTTGTATAGAAATTAAAAACTGTATCCGCTTAAATTGTTATCACGTGATAATTTTATTCACATATCTTAATTACTTACCTTATTTGGTGCACTTTTGCAATTTACATTGCCTACCTATCTCCAAATGGTAAAAAGATAAATTGCGGAACAACCTTTTTGGGATACCCTGTATACAACAGCAGAGTTCTAAACGTCACAAGGGTAATCCGGTATAATGTATCTGAAACTAGAAGCGAAAAATACATTTAACAGCAAAATATAAGCAATTTGATAGCTTAAATGGCAGTTTATTACTGTTAATGCTGCTGGATATCCATTGAGGATAAATAGATGGTTGGTTGATTTGGGTTTTATGGCGTAAGAACCAGAAAAGAATAAGCTGCGCCGAGGATAAATAGAAATCAACAAGGTATGGATACTTCAATACGAAAAATCTTGAAGAGCTGTTTCCGTAGGAATTCTCCCCCGTTTTCTTAGAAAGAAATGAACAAAAAAGCCTAGTGAGTTTCCTCTGTTCTCTCTACAACAGTAGAGCTTCAAACGTCACGGGGGTAATCCAGAGTGCTAACCGCTTAACGAATCTGAAACCAACAGAGCGACGTGAGATTGAGGCGTGCGAATCCAATTACTGTCCATTTATGGAACTCTCACCAAAGAGCGAGCGAGTTTCTTTCAGGGAACTTCCTTTTTTGTTTAAGCTTACCTGCTGCATATTCGGACAGTAGGTCCCGGAGTACCTCGTTCCTGCCTGACAGCTCCAGAGCGGAGACTCGAACGGAGAATCGGGCGCCTGTTTTCTGCCTTTGTTCGTAGATTAGACGGAAAAGCCAAGAAATGGCGCAGGGCATCACGCCCAGGTCTTGGGAGGAGTCGCTCTTTCCGATCATCGTGTGCGTTTTACCTGGAAAATAAAGAGAAAGGTATAGATATGATGAATTTTATCTGTTTTTATTTGCAAATATCTTTTCCGTTCTTATAGTCCAGAACGTAGTTTCTCCCAAGTTTGGCCTTAAAGCCAAATTACTTACTAGCGAATTATGTATTTTTATTACTTATTACTTACTAGCGAATTATATGTTTTTTAAAATTTCCAATTGAGCAGGCAATTATAGACCCAAATACTTCAGCCATAATACGCACGAATAAACTCCCCAAAAGCTAGGGAAACTGCAGGGTAGCTCCATGATCCTTCGCCTGTCAATAACATTTAATAAGAGTGGTTTCAGTTAGATCTGCACAGGAATTGTAACGTGTAAAGTAATCAATAGTGTAAAAAATTCAAAATTGACTAATAAAGAAGCTAAAAACACGATGATAAAACTAATCTGTGAGAGGGATTTTCAGCGTAAACAAAATTGGTTGGTTGTATCGAGGACACAACTCTAGTTTTGGCTTGAATACTCGAGCCTGTTGAATTATGGAATGAATGAAGCAGACATAGGAAGTTTGAATGATTGTTTATTATGAATATATTTAACAATTGTGAATATATTGAACGATTAAAGTGTAGTTTGATATTAATTGTTGTAGAGAGGTTGCAATTGTCCAATATTAATTGTAGCGTAGTTTGGGAGCTTTCGAATGAGAGCACTTATACGCAGTCCACTCCAAGCAATCCAGTTACACTGTCCCAAAGCTCGCCCAACACCATAGAATTTCGACATATTGCGGACTCACTCCCCCCCTCAGTGCTCCTGCGCAATCGGTCTGAAGGTCATGACAGGTACTGACATCTTTTGTCTACACAACGCTATACGTATTTATCTTCCGAATGTTTTTCTGGTTCTGAATCATAAGACAAAACAGTTGTAACACTTTCTGCAACTCTCGACTTTTCATGCATACCCTCCAGTACTGTTCCGATTTTAAAGACGTATTCACTTCAAAAACCTGATGGAAGGCGAGGTTTTTATTTCGTGTTACCCAAATGTTCTCGCATGATACACATTGAGGTTTCCTTAAAATGCTGTTTATCGCTGTTTGCCGTTTAATCTAATTGACTACCTTGACCAATCACCTATCACGTATAAATTCGTAATTCATTCTTTAGAATTTCTGTTGGGGACGTGCTGAAATTGTATTTGAAAAACAACAGAATTCACTTCACATCTAGAATATGTTCATCACCAAAACATTACCTCCACCTACATTTAACATGACAGGAAAGGTCTCTCTTAGTTATTTTGGTGGGACAAAGCATCCACCATTATCAGGACCAAAATGCACTAGAGATGATTTGATCCTGATGATAGTGGACTTTTCGTTGCATAGAAACAGCTGTAGGTAGATAAGATTTATCATCTTAATTTTTACCTTAATTTATTATCTTACTTTTTACCCACCTACATTTAGCTTGACATAAAAAGCCTCTCTTAGTATTTTGGTGGGACAAAGCATCCACCATTATCAGGACCAAAATGCACTAGAGATGATTTGATCCTGATGATAGTGGACTTTTCGTTGCATAGAAACAGCTGTAGGTAGATAAGATTTATCATCTTAATTTTTACCTTAATTTATTATCTTACTTTTCACCCACCTACATTTAGCTTGACATAAAAAGCCTTAGTTATTTTGGTGGGACAAAGCATCCACCATTATCAGGACTAAAATGCACTAGAGATGATTTGATCCTGATGATAGTGGACGTTTCGTTGCATAGAAATAGCTGTATGTAGATCAGATTTATCATCTCATTTTTTGTCTTCATAAGTCTTTTTTAATAAGATAGACCAGACAATAGGGGCTTGAATTTGTTTATGTTCAGAAATCGTAGTTGAATTGATCAGTAACACTACTTGGTCGAATTGTCAAGTATAGTAAAATCACCTTAAACTTTATTATTTCTCAAGTTAGTTTGGATTAAAAAACAGCTCACCTCTCAGTTTGAAGTTGGTACGCATTTTTCGTCGGTGACGAAATGTCTCTCAGTTTGAAGCAATTTGTTTCGAAAGTAATACCTTGAAAGAAGCGAAAATGAGATATCCCGTTTTTGTGGATTCCAGAACCACGACTGTAGCCACACACCAAAAAGGAAATACCGCATAACTTTATTTCTATCTCCTCACCTAAAAACTTCTTTCCTCGAGACACCATGAACCGATGACGTCATAAATCCTTACAGTAAAAAAATTCTGCTGAGTCTTTCCTAGCTCTGGATATTTTTCGCTTCAAAAGACTCTAATACGATAGACGTTTCAAATGAAATATATTTATACAAAGAGAAGTATAAAAAGGAAGAAAAGATATAGATTTTTCATTCTTTCGAGATTTCTTTTTCTTTCTGGAGTATGTCAAATACGCTAAGGCGCATAACAATAAAAATTTTATGGAGCAGAAATGAAAGAAAAAGTGAAGATAAAATTGAGTACGCACCTATCAGAGGGAATCTTGCCCTGTATAAAGCGCCTTTGAATAGAATATTATGGTATATAAAATACAAACATTTTTTTACAGCTTGGTGTACGTGATTAGATAAATTTTGATGCCTTCATGATTTATCATCTATATTCAAATATTTCAGGTAGATGATTGAAAGCATATATTTTCCCGTCGACTGTGAAAGGTATCAAAGATGAAATTCATTAGATAAAAACTTAGAATGGATTGATTAAACAATAAAAAAACACATCTGAACCTGAGCATTGATTTCGAATTATGCAAGAGAAAGGGTATATTTAACAATGGAAAGAGATCATATATGTTTTTAAGGTTTACGACAATAACTAAGTAAATACGCACATCGAAAAAAAGAATTCAAATCAAAATCTGTTCGTAAATCAACTGATGCTTCCAAAGAGAAACAATTAAAATATGTTAATGTCGTGGAAAAGAGAGCAAGACAATGTAATGCAAATCAGAAACGTGAAAATAATATAACTTTACAGAACGTTAAACATTTGAAACATGAACAGTGATTTTGCATTATGCAAGGGAAAGGATCAAATATTACAAGGAAAATTTATATTATTTTTGTTAATGTTTTTATGGTAAATTCTAAATGAATCCTCACATTGAAAATAAACAGAAAACAAAAATCAAAATCTGTTCGTAACTCAACTCACGTTGTTAAACGGAAACAGTTAAAATATAAATGTGTATTGAAAACGAAAACATATATGTAAGACAATATAATGCAAAGAAGACAATATAAAAATAATATAATTATGCTACAGAACGTTAAACATTTGAAACTGAACACTGATTTCGCGTTATGCAAGGAAATGGGTATATCTAAATAGGAAAACTCGTATTTTTCTTTTTAACCTTTTTCTTATGATAAATGCTAAATAAATCCGGTATTAAAAACAAATAAACAAAAAAGAACACAACTATAGAATAGAATGTTAATTGTACTAAGTGGGAACACAAATCAAACCAGTTTAATCCTGTAAGAAATAAAAACGTTATTTGAAAAGTAATGTCTAATGTTTTTAACAGAAATTTAATTAAGTAATCCCTTGGTTAAGTTAATGATACAACAGTAACGAATAAACTAATTTCTATCGATAAGCAGTTAGTAAAACTATAAATTCAATTAAAAAACCTTGGAAATTAAGTAACTTTTTATTTTTTTTTGTCCTCAGAATTTCTCTATCGTTAATTTGAGATCGATACAAGTTAGTTTCGTTGTGCTCACAATGGCAATGGTGTTCTAATTTAATTTAAGGTTTCCTTGAACTTTGGTAATGCTTTAATTTACCGCCTTCTCAATTATAAATGTAACTTAATTTCATGAAATGACTGGAAATGGAGAATATGTCCAATCAATATTTCGTTTACAAAAATTGTCCTAATTAAGTGTGGGACTATAGCTACTAACCTTAATATATAGTAGTGGTGATGTGTGTATCGAAGCTAAATGTAGAGCTGACTGAGTTTTGTTGCTATAATAAATTTAACTATCGTTGTTTTAGTTATGTTTGGATAAAGAAATGATCAAGAAGAAAGAGCCCAAATTTTGCATGGTCGTATTTTGCATAGAAAAGTTCTTAGGAATCGACTTTCATGAAAATATAATATAACAAGGAAGCAACCTTTTAAATATTATTATTCATAATTAACATTGTAGACAAATTAATTTAAGTAAAAATACTTTAGGTAGATTTTATTTCAGTTCTTTAATTAACAAATAAATTTTGATATCCGTTAAAAAATCAATGTTAAATTAGGATTTTGCTATTAAACATTATGAAGTCTATGCTCAATTTGAGATGAAGATGGCCCCTTTGCAAATTTTATGCATATGAATTTACAGAAGACGTTATTCTCGATTAAATGGAATTATTGATAAGCTATTCACATAGAATAAAATAGTCATAAGTTTGCAAAGTGAATGGTAAAAATCTGTTTGTGCAGGTTGCTTAAGAATTAGAGATTTATAAATTAAGAATACTAATTTGTGAGTAAATAATGAATTGTAGATTGAATTATAAACTGTGTTCGGGATTGACGAATAAGCAATTGAATTCAAATTAACTTGATATTTTTTCAACCTAACAAGATTCATTCATTTTATTTTGCAGGAATTAGTGTGTGAAAGTCATAATCATGAATAAAATTGTACTTGTGAATATTTCATGAGCCTATTGTGAAGACAAACACGAAATATGGTATATGTTGGATATGCAGAATTTGAAAACAGCAGTGAAAACATTTTATTCCACTACTTATGTAAATTAAAAATAATTCTTTTTGTTTTGATATGAGGTACAGATGATGTAATAAAATATTATGTAATAGTAAAGAGCAATAAATAGTTATTTTCTCCATTTAGAGTAGGGTAAACTGTATTTATGAAACTGGTATGTTTGCTTAGAAATAATTTTGTAATAATTTTAAATGCACATATGCTTAGACTGATTTACAAAACATGTTAACGATATTCTATTGGCTTTAAAGTTTTACTTAGCATGTTTTAAAAGGTTTTCATTTTTGAGTTCCAGTTTAGTTGAATGCTTTTATATAACTGAAAATTATATTTTTATTTTAGGATTAACACTCATCTTTCATTTTAAATGCTGATGCTGATCTCGGAGTTACGTCTAATTCTTGGGTGAGATTGATCGAATTTTTACGATTTTTGAATCTAATACTTTGTAATAAGTATTAGGTTCAACTTAGTTAGATATAGTAAAGTTTGCAGTAGTTTACTTGACTCTTAAAAAGCATGCACATTAGGGTGGGCCGAAAGAAAAAAATCAAATTCCGCCCAAATAAATTCCTATAGTGAAAGAAGTTTGTTAGTTCAGTTCAGATAAATATAGGTCATAATGGACGGAACTCGAAGTCTAGCCATCTCTCCGAAGTTAGTCTAGGGTTGTTTCGAAAAGCAGAACAAGTCTGAATTGCATATTACACTTTAAACAGAAGATATCTGGTAGAAACTTTTATAGACGCTATTAGTCCTGCTAGATCATCTCTAGGCCCAACCCACGGTATGCGTCCATTTCTAGGGAATTCGGGCTAAGTTTGATATTAATGTTTCACACGAATTTAACTTGGTAAATTGTTTTGCGAGTTTCTACTATTGAAAACCATTGTTTAGGTTATTTTAACAATGCCCATGGCGAAGAAACCCTTGGTTGGAAGGATATCCGGAGGTGTTTTGCGGAATAGTCAAAACGCCAGAATTCAAAAACTTTAACCACCGGTCTCTTCGTTCAGATATTTTTTAATTTCGAAAAAAATAGCAGATATGTTAATCTAAATCGAACTAACAAACCTTTTTAACTATTATATTTTCCGGTGAAATTCTACTTTTTTGGCTCACACTAATGCACACATCATTAATTACACCGTGAAACCTGCGGTTTTTACCTGGACGGCTTCCAACCGTTTTAGACGTCTTGACCTAGAATATAATCTTTCCTAAGATTCTTTCAAGCAATGGATGCGTCTGTTTAGTTATTAAGTGTGTTTTAATGTCAAAGCTGTAGTTAGCACTTTTCTGAAATCTAGCGACACACAGAAGGTGAACAAATTGGCAATGTAGCATTATGATATCATCCTTAACTTGAGACGCTGAGAAATATCGAATCTTGTTTAGAAAATCGAATTTCAATATTATAGATTTCGTATTTTGTAAAAACGAAGTCTATAATATTGAAATTCGATTAAAATGAATGCATGTAGTAGTTTACGAAAAATTAAATTATAAGAACCTGAAGGCATTGAAGTGGTATTCATGTCCTCCTTAACTTGGGATATGCTCAGAAATTTGAGTTTAGCAAAATATGAAGCCGGTAATATTGAAATTTGAGCAGATGAGTCCAGGTAGTAAATATACAATACCGTAGTAGTAGTTTACGAACAAATTATAAGAACTTGAAGACATTGTAGCGGTATTCATATCGTAAGTAACTTGGGATAAGCTAAAACATTAGTGTTTTGCAAAACTCGAAGAATATAATATTGAAATTTCAAAAAAATGAGTTCAATGTCGCGTATTAATAGTTCATGAATAAATTATGAGTCTAAAGGTATTAAAGTGGTATTCATTTGCACGTAACTTTGATATACTGAGAAATTAAGTGTTTTGCAAAATACGATACCTATAATATTAAAATTCGAGTAAAAGGAGTACATTAATAGTTCAATGTAGGTAGTAATAGTTTACGAACAAATTATAAAACCTGAGAATATAGCGGTATTCATATCGTCCACAACTTGGAATATACTATGAAATTAATATTCTGTGCAAAGTACGAAATCTGTAATATTGAAATTTGAGAATGTATGTGGTGGAGTATGCACACTTAAACCTAATATTCCATCAAGGACCATTTTTAGTGTAAACGAAATCAAAGAGTTTGATGATTCTGATATCGATAGTAAAAAATTTAAGAAGCAATTTAATCTTGGCGCTTGAGATTGCCTTCGAGGACTTTACGATACCAACCCCCAGTTTTAAACTGTGATAACTTTTTTTGCTTCTAATATATTTTTCCTGCGGTGAGGCTAAGAAAGGAATATTTCCCCCTTTGGTATTCTGATCGGAGGGGCATAAACGAATTTTTCCGCAGCTTGGGCAGTAAAAGTTTTATGTTTCCTCCTCTGATCTTGCTCATGCGCATATTTTTTAACCCCTGCGTACTATCACAGGTCGAAAGGTAAGTGTAAGAAATTTCTAGATGATGAGTGCGCGGACATTTTGGGCCACATTCTAAGTCCTGAGGCGGCGAAGCGAGATAATTTGAAAACTTTTGGTAGTAATGCAGAGAGTAAAAGAAAAATGACATTTCTCTTCACAAAAGTTTGATACATGACGTATTTTTCCGTGTTAGAAAAGTTCAGAGAGAGACAAAGCTTTTAAAATCACTTTTCAAAAGGGAAATTTGCACTAGTTGAAAAGATTGTTAATACGAGACTTAATTTAGAAACACACAGCATGAATTTGTACGCTGAAATAATTTGATGTCATTAATATATACTATAAATCTGTTAATATACACCTCAATAGTAAAAATATGCAACCGATTTGACATATATATTTAATTACAACTCTAAAGTGAGTGGTACAACTAATATAAAATAATTTATAACGTACAATGCTTCAACATAATTACGAAGCAATTATTTATTACATTTTGTGTAAAATAACATTTAAATTCATCAGTCTTTCTACATTGATTGTAACGGGATGTTGATAATTTTTGAAAATAAGATATTTCGTCACACTCTTTAATTTACATAACTTGAATTATTACATTCATATTTAAAAATGCATTTCTATATATATTGATGAGTACTTTGAGCCCATTTATAAAACAATGTACTCGTTTGAATAACTTTATCTCAAATATTCTTATTTTGATGTATAAATTTCATTATTTAAATATATATATTTTCACAAATACATAATTTATTTTGATTTTTTAATAACCTTCTAAGTAACACTAATGAATGATAAGCCCATAGAAGGAAGATCATCTTGCTAGATGCACTAATGTTCTTGTAGGTGAAGTCAGTTTTAAAGAACTTGAAAAATAATGGGAATTGGTTCGTTAGCGTTTAAGCAACTCAAAATCAACTTGTTTAGTCACAAAAATAATAATGCTACAAATGTAATTAGCAGATTTGGTCAATCCAAATAGTTCTGCCACTGACGAAGTAAAATTTTCTTATTTTTTTAGGTCTAAGTCACCAGGTCGTTTGTTTGTTACATAAAATTTCTTCCAAATTCATGTTGAAATGTAAAAACTCATAAATCTTGACAAGTTTAGAACAATAGAACACAATTTCAAAGCACACAAAAAGTTTGTTTCTTCGAGTCTGTGCGCTAGCAATCTGTGAGTTGCAGCAGGCACAGATTCTATCACTCCCGGAGGGAATTTCTCCCTCCCGTGTCAGTAAAACTTCCTTGTGCGTATGTCCATTTACTTGATATTGTTTCGTGCTGCTTGGCCAAATATGGACTTTGCGCCATAAAAAGAAAAACCCAGTAAACCTTCGGATTTCTGAAACATGTTTAGTTCACAAGCAGCACTTATACAGCAAAATATTGGTGTTATTTAACTATTTGGTTACAAAATATAGTTATAAATATATATTTTAGAATCCGTACATGTGGCCAATGTAAAAATATGAATAAGTTATAAAATGAAGACTGTTTTGATTTGCGTATTTCGGATTTTGCATCTTCTAAGATCTCTCTCATGGTAGATGATTCGGTATGGTAGGTAGCTGAATTTATGTCGCACTGGAGCAACACAACGGGCTATTGGCGACGGTCCGGGATCAATCCCGAAGGGAAAGATCTGAGTACAACTCGCAATTTTGAACTACGGTCAGATGACACCTGAGCTGGCACCCAACTCTCCAAACTTCCGCACCACGCCAACGTGAGGACATTTGAAGCCACGAGAGATTTAACTTGCACAACTTCCGTGTACACTACAGTCTTTGATTGGACCTAGTTTCGAACTCGAAACCCTCTAACTGGGCTACCGATGCCCTAGGAGATTCGGTACAATGCCCCTTGATGCGTTTCTCTTCACTATATATTTTTCCTTGGAAAGAGTTTTTTATAAAGTTGCTTACATTTCTGTTTTAGAAAGTAAAGAATTTCAAAACCCTTACAAAATTACATCAATGGATCAAATTTTATAGTAGAAAAAGAGACATCCTTCCGACCACGCACCACTTCTTGTTTCGTTTTCAAAACACCTTTTCAATAAACCACTGCTTGTAAAGAGATTGCCTCTTTACACCCTCATTAATAAATATTTTTTCTTTCGTGCTAAAACCAAGGTAAAAATATCAGCAAGTTCAAAAAGTAGAAATTGCTTAGTTTTGATTTACGTGCATTTCTATGGCAGCCAATCGATATAGCGGACAGGCTGCTGGCTTCTGGATCGAAAAGTTCATGGTTCGAATCCGGGATACAGCGTGTATGTGTCCGTCAGGAATGAATGTGTGGCCTCCCTATAAACTGGGCGTGCCTTGAATATGTGGCCTCTCTATAAACGAGTTGTGCCTAGAATGTATGGCATGTATGTGAGATGTAGCGTGAACCTACTGTGCTGTTCCCAAGGTAAAAGGGTGCATGTACCTAGGTAAAAATATCAGTAAGTTCAAAAAGTAGAAATTGCTTAGTTTTGATTTACGTGCATTTCTATGGCAGCCAATCGATATAGCGGACAGGCTGCTGGCTTCTGGATCGAAAAGTTCAAGGTTCGAATCCGGGATACAGCGTGTATGTGTCCGTCAGGAATGAATGTGTGGCCTCCCTATAAACTGGTCGTGCCTTGAATATGTGGCCTCTCTATAAACGAGTTGTGCCTAGAATGTATGGCATGTATGTGAGATGTAGCGTGAACCTACTGTGGTGTTCCCAAGGTAAAAGGGTGCATGTACCTAGGTAAAAATATCAGTAAGTTCAAAAAGTAGAAATTGCTTAGTTTTGATTTACGTGAATTTCTATGGCAGCCAATCGATATAGCGGACAGGCTGCTGGCTTCTGGATCGAAAAGTTCAAGGTTCGAATCCGGGATACAGCGTGTATGTGTCCGTCAGGAATGAATGTGTGGCCTCCCTATAAACTGGTCGTGCCTTGAATATGTGGCCTCTCTATAAACGAGTTGTGCCTAGAATGTATGGCATGTATGTGAGATGTAGCGTGAACCTACTGTGGTGTTCCCAAGGTAAAAGGGTGCATGTACCTAGGTAAAAATATCAGTAAGTTCAAAAAGTAGAAATTGCTTAGTTTTGATTTACGTGAATTTCTATGGCAGCCAATCAATATAGCGGACAGGCTGCTGGCTTCTGGATCGAAAAGTTCATGGTTCGAATCCGGGATACAGCGTGTATGTGTCCGTCAGGAATGAATGTGTGGCCTCCCTATAAACTGGTCGTGCCTTGAATATGTGGCCTCTCTATAAACGAGTTGTGCCTAGAATGTATGGCATGTATGTGAGATGTAGCGTGAACCTACTGTGCTGTTCCCAAGGTAAAAGGGTGCATGTACCTAGGTAAAAATATCAGTAAATTCAAAAAGTAGAAATTGCTTAGTTTTGATTTACGTGCATTTCTATGGCAGCCAATCGATATAGCGGACAGGCTGCTGGCTTCTGGATCGAAAAGTTCAAGGTTCGAATCCGGGATACAGCGTGTATGTGTCCGTCAGGAATGAATGTGTGGCCTCCCTATAAACTGGTCGTGCCTTGAATATGTGGCCTCTCTATAAACGAGTTGTGCCTAGAATGTATGGCATGTATGTGAGATGTAGCGTGAACCTACTGTGCTGTTCCCAAGGTAAAAGGGTGCATGTACCTAGGTAAAAATATCAGTAAATTCAAAAAGTAGAAATTGCTTAGTTTTGATTTACGTGCATTTCTATGGCAGCCAATCGATATAGCGGACAGGCTGCTGGCTTCTGGATCGAAAAGTTCAAGGTTCGAATCCGGGATACAGCGTGTATGTGTCCGTCAGGAATGAATGTGTGGCCTCCCTATAAACTGGTCGTGCCTTGAATATGTGGCCTCTCTATAAACGAGTTGTGCCTAGAATGTATGGCATGTATGTGAGATGTAGCGTGAACCTACTGTGCTGTTCCCAAGGTAAAAGGGTGCATGTACCTAGGTAAAAATATCAGTAAATTCAAAAAGTAGAAATTGCTTAGTTTTGATTTACGTGCATTTCTATGGCAGCCAATCGATATAGCGGACAGGCTGCTGGCTTCTGGATCGAAAAGTTCAAGTTTCGAATCCGGGATACAGCGTGTATGTGTCCGTCAGGAATGAATGTGTGGCCTCCCTATAAACTGGTCGTGCCTTGAATATGTGGCCTCTCTATAAACGAGTTGTGCCTAGAATGTATGGCATGTATGTGAGATGTAGCGTGAACCTACTGTGCTGTTCCCAAGGTAAAAGGATGCATGTACCTAGGTAAAAATATCAGTAAATTCAAAAAGTAGAAATTGCTTAGTTTTGATTTACGTGCATTTCTATGGCAGCCAATCGATATAGCGGACAGGCTGCTGGCTTCTGGATCGAAAAGTTCAAGGTTCGAATCCGGGATACAGCGTGTATGTGTCCGTCAGGAATGAATGTGTGGCCTCCCTATAAACTGGTCGTGCCTTGAATATGTGGCCTCTCTATAAACGAGTTGTGCCTAGAATGTATGGCATGTATGTGAGATGTAGCGTGAACCTACTGTGCTGTTCCCAAGGTAAAAGGGTGCATGTACCTAGGTAAAAATATCAGTAAATTCAAAAAGTAGAAATTGCTTAGTTTTGATTTACGTGCATTTCTATGGCAGCCAATCGATATAGCGGACAGGCTGCTGGCTTCTGGATCGAAAAGTTCAAGGTTCGAATCCGGGATACAGCGTGTATGTGTCCGTCAGGAATGAATGTGTGGCCTCCCTATAAACTGGTCGTGCCTTGAATATGTGGCCTCCCTATAAACTGGTCGTGCCTTGAATATGTGGCCTCTCTATAAACGAGTTGTGCCTAGAATGTATGGCATGTATGTGAGATGTAGCGTGAACCTACTGTGCTGTTCCCAAGGTAAAAGGGTGCATGTACCTAGGTAAAAATATCAGTAAATTCAAAAAGTAGAAATTGCTTAGTTTTGATTTACGTGCATTTCTATGGCAGCCAATCGATATAGCGGACAGGCTGCTGGCTTCTGGATCGAAAAGTTCAAGGTTCGAATCCGGGATACAGCGTGTATGTGTCCGTCAGGAATGAATGTGTGGCCTCCCTATAAACTGGTCGTGCCTTGAATATGTGGCCTCTCTATAAACGAGTTGTGTCTAGAATGTATGGCATGTATGTGAGATGTAGCGTGAACCTACTGTGCTGTTCCCAAGGTAAAAGGGTGCATGTACCTAGGTAAAAATATCAGTAAATTCAAAAAGTAGAAATTGCTTAGTTTTGATTTACGTGCATTTCTATGGCAGCCAATCGATATAGCGGACAGGCTGCTGGCTTCTGGATCGAAAAGTTCATGATTCGAATCCGGGATACAGCGTGTATGTGTCCGTCAGGAATGAATGTGTGGCCTCCCTATATACTGGTCGTGCCTTGAATATGTGGCCTCTCTATAAACGAGTTGTGCCTAGAATGTATGGCATGTATGTGAGATGTAGCGTGAACCTACTGTGCTGTTCCCAAGGTAAAAGGGTGCATGTACCTAGGTAAAAATATCAGTAAATTCAAAAAGTAGAAATTGCTTAGTTTTGATTTACGTGCATTTCTATGGCAGCCAATCGATATAGCGGACAGGCTGCTGGCTTCTGGATCGAAAAGTTCAAGGTTCGAATCCGGGATACAGCGTGTATGTGTCCGTCAGGAATGAATGTGTGGCCTCCCTATAAACTGGTCGTGCCTTGAATATGTGGCCTCTCTATAAACGAGTTGTGTCTAGAATGTATGGCATGTATGTGAGATGTAGCGTGAACCTACTGTGCTGTTCCCAAGGTAAAAGGGTGCATGTACCTAGGTAAAAATATCAGTAAATTCAAAAAGTAGAAATTGCTTAGTTTTGATTTACGTGCATTTCTATGGCAGCCAATCGATATAGCGGACAGGCTGCTGGCTTCTGGATCGAAAAGTTCATGATTCGAATCCGGGATACAGCGTGTATGTGTCCGTCAGGAATGAATGTGTGGCCTCCCTATATACTGGTCGTGCCTTGAATATGTGGCCTCTCTATAAACGAGTTGTGCCTAGAATGTATGGCATGTATGGAGATGTAGAGTGAACCTACCGTGGTGCTTCCAGGGTAACTTAAAGTGGTTAACAAATCCACCTTGCAGTAAAATGAGTAATGTTCAATTGAAAAACAAATTCTGTGTCCCAATTTCTATTTAATTTATTTTTCGTGGCTTTCATGTGTCTTGGTGGGTCACATAAAATACACGCGGCCCGCGTTTCGGTAATTAGAGCGGCTCTGCAAGGACAAAGATGGCGACCGATTCCTTAACATTTGGAGGTCGGAAGGTCTGCAGTTCTCACCTCTGGAGACCATTACATGAAGGCAACAAAATAAAAAGGAAAAGCGCTCACGAAATAGGAAACACATGCAAAGAAGCAATTTCAGAAGCCCCCGAAGAAAAGAAAAATCATGTTTGCTCTCACATGAAATGTATATACACACAAGTACTAGAACTAAAAGAATCCAAAGGATCTAAAAAAGAAGGCAAGGTTCTTCCACCCTTTGGTGGTGTGGAGAGAAAGACTATGAAAAAGAAAAACCGAATCAACGCGAAAGAAAGTGAAATTGGAATCTAAAAGCAGAATCGCCTTTTTCAGTGAGGGAAGGGAAAGTTTCTCGTCTAAGAAGAGAATACGGGAATCTGCCCCCTTTCTTTTCGCAGACTTTTCCAAAGTGTATAGGGTTCGACTTCGAATAAAGATAGAAATATGATGAATTTTCGATTTTGTCTACATGTCTGTGAGTGTTTTGTAAGCTTTACGAAAGGCAAATCTGAATATTTTTGGAAAGTGCGCAACAGACTGTTTTAGACGAGTGCTTGAGTTGTATTCGCGTGTATTGCCTTTAATCTTCACATCAATACAATGGAAAGTAGAAGTTACAATGATCATCCTTTTAACAGCTGGTCATTGAAACAAATTACTAAATGTATGGAAATGATTAGAATTGTGCATATAGTTGTATACATAATTTATTGTTGAGTAGCGGTAAATAATATAAAAGAACTAAGTTTAATTTATACGTATTTCATATGTATAAGGAACGCATATTTCATGAGTGGAAAGAGAGTGACCTCAGTGAACCAAAAAGTATTTTATGGTTCAGATTGGTTGCATTACTATATTGCATAAGAAAGAGTTCAAATAATAAAATTTGGAGTCTTGACAACTTATATCCCATAAAATAAAGACCATTGCCCTAGAGCCTCGCTGAAATGCACGGGTGACAGGAAATATCAGACTGCTCTTTGTAGACATTTAAGCGGGCACATCCGATCTCTATCATTCGTTTAAAGCCATGAGGCATTTCCAACTTGCCTGAATGGTTACACTGAGCAAGCCTCTCCAAGCTATCTAATCTGCCTTGTCATCAAGTCATCTTAGTCTGCTTTGTCATCAAGTCATCTTAGTCTGCCTTGTTCTGGCAAGAGAGGATCTCTATGGAAGTCCTTATATAGTGTTGGACTTTTTGAGCGAATTTGGACTCATGGACTTTGTCTAGCTGTTTAACTAGGCCTTAAGTTATAAGAACAACAACTACATATTGGAAGTTAATTTTTACAGTAGTGGTGAATTACAAAGTCACAATATTCCCCCTCTAAAATTTAGCAGTGGCCGAATTAAATAGATGCTACAGCTAGTTGACTGATTGCCGATTGCGTGAACCATAAAAGCTGTATTTAGATCATGAGTGTGCTTCAATTTCTTTAGAAATTGTAATAATTTATATGCTGTTTTCATTTCCGTACGGAAACTTTTTTTTATCCACTGTATGTATGTATTAAAAACAGATTTTTATCGCAGAACTGGTTCTAAAAAATTTCTTTCAAATGCATTATTGCATTTTGAACGTATGCTAATTTTGAAACTGGATGCTTTTTGGATCCATATGATGTAGTATTACAACATTTAAGTAGATACAGTAATGGAAATTCTTTAATTAGCTTTCTTTAAATAGCCTTAATAATTTTAATTAGCTTTCACATTTAAGAACTTCAAATAGTATGAAGTAAGAAATATCAATAGGAATACCTCAATTTTATTTTTTTACCATTATGCTATTGAAATATTGTTTGTTCTATACTGATTGAATTGTTTTGAAACAACCAGAAAAGTTTTAGGTACAGATAGTTCATATATGGTGATTTCTAAATATTTTTATAAAATGAGCGCTTTCTTCGTATACTCATGATGTAGGATATGTTTCTAAAATATGTATGCTTAAAATTTATGAAATATTTATCTGTATTTTTTTAGTGAACTTTCTTAAAACTAAATTTGTTTTAAAGGTTAATTTAATTTAATTTTTTTATTGTTTGAAATGAGAATATATGCATTCCAAATGCGTGTAAATATTCTCATTACCTAGTACATACATATTTTTCTTCCACTATTTCTGTTTTAGCAAGTAAATATATTGAGTGAATGTGGTAGTCTTGTTAGAATAATTTTAGTAAATAGTGATATTTTATAGTGTTCATCTAAATTATATACAATGCATATTAAAGTATTTTAAGTAATGATTCAAATCTAAGAATAATCTAAATATTCCAGATTTAGAATAATATGAATTGGGGAACATAAGTTGCGACTAGTCCAAATCTAAAAGATTAAAAAATGACTCTGAATAGGTTTACCCGACCCTCAGACTAGAAACCGCCCTCCGGATAGTTTTACTTGACTCCCCGATCAGATACAGCCCTCCGGATAGGCTAACCAGCTCCGCAAGTTAGGTAGGTCCCCTCTGGTAGGTTTTCATCACATTGTTTTAATCTTTATTTGTGATTTTTGAAGCTTGTACATTTCGACTATGAGTTCGTGGCTAAAGTTTTTATCCTGTATTATAAGTTTTGGTTGTCCATGTTTATAGAACAACTGTAAATATTTTATCTTCCTAGGCTCATCTTGCATCTTACGCATTTTTAAGTGTGATTTCCTTTATATATTGTGCAAAATAAAAAAAAAATGCACGCTATGTGGTCCAAGTACTCAAGTAAAGAGCACAAGATTTGCGAGCAAAACATTTACAAAATACACCACATCACACATCACTAAGAGTGTTGTAGCAAAGAAAGTATTCCTCGGTACTCTCCATTTGCGTAAAGAGCATCTGATATACTTAATCCTCGTGGCAACGAGTCTTCGGTAACTGTAAGTCCAACGATGACATTTCCAGTGAGGCATATAGGGCATTAACACTCAAGGCATTCACTATTTATGCTTTGGAGGAAAAAGGACTTCAAGGAGGTATATATCTTGGGCACACACACATACCCCGTCTCTTCTCTTTCACCTTTAAGCTTCTCGCGCTGGCACGTGATGCGCCTGTAGAAACGCTTTTCAGCCCGTTGGGGAAGGAAAGTGGTGTGATTTTTCATATTGTTTTTACTTTTCTATCAGTCGCTTATGAAAGGGTTGTTCTGCAAAGCTATATTTACAGGGTGTTTCCAAACTTTATGTACAAACAACTCTCCCGGTGGTTGTCTAGACGAGGTACCTCTCGCCATTTGCAGAACTTACCAGATCTTAATGGAAGAGATATCTCGTCATTGAAAAAACTGAACAGTTCTTGATCTTGTCAAATCGTCAATATCTTGATGACAAGTTGTCAGCAAAATCGGTTAGATCTGAATGGACGAGATAACCCTTCTAAACCACTTGGAGGTTAACCTTCCGAGGTACGAAAGGCAAAATTAAATCGTATTCACTTAAGGATGTATGTTCGCGAAACCAGCTGGACGTGCTAGATCAGGGGTGAGGAACCATTTTATGTTGGAAGGCCTCCTTAATTTAGCTGTAATCAAATAAGACCGCATTTAAGAAATTTCAATTAGATTCGCTTAAAAAATAAATGTACATTATTTTGTAAAATCTAATTATGTACTTAATAATTAAAGAAATGGAATCTATCTGTTACATTTAAAATTAACTCATCTTTTAACGACTTTGTTATGTCTACCTTTCATTGGAAAATATTTGAATATTTGGTTGCAACATAGAGGTCCGCAATTTCAGTTGATCCTCCAGATGGGTATTGGTCTTTTGTGAATTTTAGGGTGTCTTGATTTGAGTTAGGTTGGGGATAATGATTCTCAGCAATAAATGATTGAAAAGCAAGAAAGCCTTTTTCAGGCATGGATTTTCTGCCTTTTCCCATACTTCAATTGAATCTTTCTTAGCATCAAACAACGATTTTAAAATGTCAGCTATTGAGAGCTCAATCAAGTAGTCTGTACTTCTTTAGATGCCTTGGTGACATCCACTAGGTGAGGCTGAAATGCTGATTTGAGTGTTATGTCATGATTCTCGAAGTCAGTGAACCTTTTATCAGGCATATTTTCAGTCACATTAGAACTAAATCATGAGAGTAGCAGCCGTCAATTTAGATCTTATGGCTTACGAATATTCTAATCGAGCTGGTCAATCCGGGAGGATTATTTTGTTGAAATTTATTTTATTCTTTGGTATTTTAAATACGTTTATTTTAAAAATAAATATATATACATAAAGACGAACAAAAATGTATTAATAAAAATAAAACTATTTTTTCCAAGAAATTTGAATTCAGTTAAAAGGCCGAATTAAGGATCTAGAAAGCCACATGTGACCTTAGGGTCTGAGGTTCCCATTCCTGTGCTAGAGAATAGAAAGGTAGCTAAAGTTATGAAATGAAAGACAGCAAGTATGTGAGAAACGTTTTTAGAAGCCCTTTTACAGTAGTAGTAATTTACAGTTTCACAGTAGGTTCTCAAAGTTGCGACCATAAACAATAATGCACTTCTAACAGCTCCAGCGAACGGATTGACGCACACATTCAGAAATTCCTAGCAACAGCGACAGTTTTAGAATTAATGCGATCTGTTGTTTACAATCTGGATTAGTAATTCTCCTTGAATAAGTTTTAAAAAGCACAACAACAATCAAATAGACGATCTTGTACAGAGTGAGTAACAACTTTCGGGATTTTGGCGAATGAAGGTGAAGTAGGAAACGCAGTGCACGATTATAGAAGTAAAACTCTTCCAGTTTTATAGAAAGTAGTGCTGATTTTCTTCTACAACTTGACGGGGGATCCACCTCACTTTCCAAAGGACGTTAATGCATATTTGAATGATAAGTTACTCAATAAGAGGATGGACCATACACAACCACCGACAATTAACCGTATCTTACCTGGCTTACTCGATTACCGAAACTAATAACGTACAAACATTTGTACTGTCATGAAGAGTGAGCACATCGAGCTTTTGTAAGGTCTATAAACTTTGATCACCGTTTGAACAATTTCAATGACATTCTAACATGCTTCCCAAGTGTTGCCTGAGAAACAACCTACTATTTGAAAATTATATGTTTGCACAAGACGAATAGATAATTTTTGGACAGAATTTTTCTCATTTTATCTCAATTAATTATGTTACCCTATCCCTTTTCCTAATGATATAATAATACATACATGCTATCAAGGAAGCCCCAGAGTGAGCATCATGCAGTTTGATAGGCAATTAGTAGTAGAAATTTGAAAGAAAAAAAGGAGAAGGTATTTATAAGTTCATGACCCTAAAGTGAGGGTCTTCAGTGTTAAGATTCTAGAATATTGCTTCCATATCTTCACATGAGTTGCTAGGAAATCCAGCAGTTGGTGTCTGGCTCCAACAACCTCTATGGTGGAATGAATTTATTCTCCTCTCAATATCCAGGTCACCTGAATGGAATCTGACATGGTGGGACTGCGTGAGCGCACACTCCGAGGGGTTGTTTTGGGTTTTAGGGTTCAAGAGCTATATTTGACGGAACTGCGCCAAACACAAGACAAACAACATTAGGTAAACGGATATACACACATAAGGAAAGCTTTACTTGCACAAAAGAGATAACCAGATAACCACCAGAAGTGCCCCGAGTTTATCCTTTTGAGATCAATTTTATGGGGACTCCTGGGTACTTTATTAAAAAGCAAAACAAATAAGTAAATTAAATTGCAGCGGGGACTTTGAAACAGATATTCACCCCTTACGTATATATTACAGCCCCTTTCGTAGAGGGAACTGAACTAATTTTCCACTATAATATTTTGAGTAGTAAAGCAAAAGATTAAAAAAAGAAGAAAAAGTTGTTTATTAAGACTAAATTACTGTTTTCATTTAAAAGCCATGTTTCAAGCAGGAAATTGATTAGTCCACCTATTTGGTTTTTTTCCTCTCTTTGGCCAAATACAATTTTTCTTCATACGCTGTCCTACCCACTTTCTCGACAAACCACGTGAAATTTGGTCGTGAGCATAGTCGAGCATCGGGTGGCATAGTGGAGAGGTGAACTCAGGCAATACACCCGGGGTAAGTTACAGGAATAGTACCAGCGCCGCCAACTCGCACGTTGGAAAACCACTGAGCCACGGCGACCCCCGTAGTGCAGAGAACCATCAGATCCGTATGCGCATATGGATATGCTTCGGGACCAAGTCTATGGAGGTACGTTATAAACGAGTCATGGCCTGTGAAAAACTGAAGTATCTGTCTGTCTTTGATTCGGGAACTCTCCTCCAGGGAGCAGGGATACACTAAAATCTAGGAGACTACAATGACTCTGTCGTTGAACCGTAAATTCAAAAATGATTCATGGCACTGAAGTTATCAAAATAAACGAGCCCCAACACGAACTAAAAATCTTCGAACTCATACCATTCTTCCTACACACTTGATCTTACACGACCACCACGATGTTCAGGTACTCCCACTCCTCTGGAGTTCACTCTTTCGTTCAAAATTTTTCCTTTAAAGTTGATAAAAATGTATTCTAGCAGCAAGCTGCAATGATTATCGAAAAATATGTAAGGAGAAAAAATACTACAGAAGTTCTCCAGTTTCCTTCCCGTTTTTTTATGTATTCTGCTAAAAAAAGAAGAAACGAAAGAAGCAGAAGAGAGTGAAGAGATCGATGATGTATTCAGAAAAAAATTTAAACTTTTATTCATGTAATTTTTTATAAACTTTCTTTTCCTCTCCCTGTTTCCGTGACTTAATACTTGAACCGGGGGAAGGAACGAAGACATGTTATTTGGAAAAACGCATAACCCCGAGAATGTAAAAAGAAATTCTTTTATTCATTCAAACTTTTCAAATTGTTTGTAGACCTTGACTTCAAAAGCATACAAGTCACTGCACTTTATAACCTATTGCAACAGTTTATGGGTTAAAATAATCAAATGTTCGGTCATAAATTGAAGTTTTTTCGTTTCTTTCTGTTGGAAAACCCTTTTTTTTTTTTCAGAGGATTTTGCGTGCTATTTTTTATTTCCTCCAAGCCAATGTTTGCATTCCGCTGAACTCTCATATGGTCACTCATGTTTAATAACCTGATTTGAGTTCAAATACGAATAATATATGTTAAAAATACAGTATTCTATTACTAATGTTCAGTGTTGAGAACGGCGTTTTATAATTGGTTAGTTTGTTTCATAAATGGTTATAAATTTATGTTGTTTCAATTACGCGATCTTTCATGTATTAATGCAATATAGTAAAACATATTCCACACTTCATTAGAAGCCAGTCAATAACTTGATACATTATTCATCAAAACAATATAATCTCTCACTTTCTCCTGACTTCAATGTACATGTGGTGAAGTCCTAGGTATCTAGTTGATCAAGTATTTGAAAACAATATAAAAACATATTTGTGCTGTTAGTAAATTATGTTGATTAGAACCATAAATATATGACAATTTCTGACATTAAATTTTTTTTTAGTGTTCTTATATGGGATTTCTCAATACTATCTCTTGGTTGAATTGCTATTTCGTCAAGATTAGAAGTCGGAAGTGTCATATGTGGAGGTACAAAGTATCCACGTGTCATGGACTCATGTCAAGTCCATGAGGTTTTGTCTCATGTCAAGTACCATGAGACAAAACCTCTATACATCACAAATAATTTGCATGAAAAAAACAATTTCCCCAATTCAAAATAACGAATTTATGACTTACTAGCAGAATAACCCGGCGCTACTCGGGTTGAATTGATTAACTAATTTCCGTTTTCGTTAATAAATTGAAATTCCAATTCATCCATGTAACAACTACCACACTCTAATAAAGGTACACAATTGTTAAATACCCAATTTCACAAATGTAAATAAATGTCATATTTAACATTTTACATTTTTGCAGATTTTAAATTTTTAGTAAGAAAGGAAAGTCTCTAGAGTGCCAATGTTGCTCAGAATGCATAGAATAGTTCAGAGTATGTATATACGTAAATGACTTGTATGTCATTAAGCCTTCTTGGCCATCTGTCGCTATGACAAAGAATTTGTAATATTTCAAAAGTCCTAATTCGGATATTTTTAACATTAAAGTTATTTCAATAATGGCAAAAATCAACTTAAAATTTGCTTTATTCTAACTTACATGCCGTTTTAAACAGAATACCTTACGGTGGTATTGCGTGTAATGAAAAGGAACTATAATTTATCAAAATAATATATATTTAAAACAGAAAAAACAATTAAAACCAAATAAAAGTTGGCGGGAAAAAGTTCTATAGATATAAATTCATAATTCATTTTTATCTCTTGATCTCACACAGTTGCCACAACTTATAACTAAAAATTAGATAGAATTTAAAAATACGAAATTAATTTGGAGTGAAAAAAATATTACTGCACGTGGCAAACGGCACGAGTTTCCGTTTTGTTGCAAAATATCGTCTGTCCCAAATGTTCGGAAATAGTTTATATTTTGCAAGGAAAATAAATAAGGCTCAAAATAAAAAAGTATTGGAATTTAAATTCTGGAAAAATAGTTTTTTTTTAAATAATTGATTTTTCGGCAGTACTGATAAAATAATTTAAGTAATTGCAATGCTCAATATGCATTTCAGCTTCTCCAAAACTATCAAATTATGGTTGATTTAAGTAGAGTCACTCAGATGTTTTAACATGAAACTTGCTTAAATACGTAAGCAAAGGAATTTTAAATAATAATTCACTACACTAAAATATGGTTTTTCAAATGTAGGACATTGCATTAAAATGTTTTGAATAAATCTTATGTGATACTTGTACAAACACACAGATACAAAATCGAATATAGAACCGGAAGGTGGACACTCAGACTTGTGCAACCATGTTCAGTCACTAAATGAACGTAAGAACTCACAGTATGCAAAGTTTCATGAAAATATGTTCAACCGTTTGGACGTAGTACGGGCACACACATACATACAGACAGATATACAGACTTGAAATGGGTCGAAAATACTCAATGTACAAACACACTCCATTCTTATTTATATAGAAAATAGATAACATGACACTGGAATTTGCATCTGCATCATTGATTCCATTCAAAGAATCGAAAATATTTTAAGATGTTATTAGAGATACTCACACTAATTTATAAGAATAACTGGTGCGTCAGGTTTAAAAATGAGGTAATTATTTTCATTGGTAAGAAGTATTGGCAATTATTATAGACCAAAGATTTCCAACCAGTATGCAGTAAGAATGGCACTGGTGTATCTTACGGTTGGTGAAAAGGTTTAAATTGTCTAAGATTTATTTTATTTTAACGATTTATATTCGAACTTTTGACAAGTGAGTTCACAAATTATTTGAAGAAATACCCATATAGGTAATTTTGAGTAACATTTACTGATTACAAAGTATCATAAGTAAATTGTTTCAAAAAGATTTTTTCAAGAACCACTTGGGAGTAAAAATGGGTAATACTATTTTTTTGCAAATCAATTAAAATTGTACCTGTTTTTTTGTTAGATTGGCGGCAAAAGTACAATATATTTTTTGGTATGCTGCAGAATTTTAGCAATTAGTTTGTGTACTATGAGACGAAAAAGTTTGAAATTGTTGGAAGGCCTGGAAACAATTCAGACAGACACGGACATACATTTTTGATTTTGATCGTTGTAGCACATTTTGTTTTTATCTGTAGAAGTGAGTTTACGGATGTATGTACCAGGTTGTCCGCTGGATGATTTTTTGGTCATTTCTGAGACAGAAACCTTCAGGCAAGTAAGATTTTCGCTGTTTCTTCCCATTCAAACAAAATTTATTTTTTACATCCTTACCCAGAGCGATTGCTTATGGACACCGGGGGATCGTAGTAAGTTTCTATGCTTCAGATCGCAACCCAAACCAGTACCCAACCTCGTTTTGATGAGTAGTCACTCCCCTCATTCGCCAGGAGTTTTCCGGATGGTTGGTCACCCCCTAGCTTCTTTCCGAAGAATTTTCCTTCGCCATACTTTGTTCTTCGATGGTCTATTCTTCACGCTTCGGATCTTGCAGCAATTATCCGCTCCACCTCAGCCCTTTTGTCTTCCACAAAAGTATCCGACTCTCAAAAACGCCGCCGGATACTTGTGCCACGCTCTTTTACCATGCAAGAATCTGCCCGAATAACGGTGGACCCCGTCTACTACACACAGTTTACCAGTCGCTGCCTCTCTCTCAATCTGGAGCATGAAAACTAAACGTCTCGACATTTCTATTCCAACCGATGTTTGACTTTCCAACGTGTATGTTTCTCGGTTGATGTGTCTGACCTGAATTGCATGTATTTGCATATTTGGGAAGAAGTTTTCACATGAATGTAGCTATGCATATTTGATTTCATACGTTATTTTAGTAACTTTCACCCTGATAAAAATATTTGAAATAGGAACTTCACGTAAAACATTTTAATATTTTGCAATAGTTTTTCTGATAGGTTTTCGAGGGAATCACAAATCAATCTTCCATTTAAATGGTTGGCTGAGTATTTTTTATGGTGTAGGGCTAGATTGGACCAAACTGCATCAAGCAACATACACAATGGACACACGCATACAAGGAAAGCATGACTAAAGTTTAGCAAGTCACAATAAAAGTATCTGAAATAGAATTATTTTGTAGAAATTTTCAATATTTCATAAGAGTCATTCCTGATGGGTTACGAGTGAAGTACAAAACCACTTTCCTCTCAATGGCTTGTTGGTTGGTTTTTCATGGCGCAAGGGATAGATTTGGCCAAGCAGCACACAAAGGAAAGTTTTACTGACACAGACGAGAGAAATATATCCAAGGTTGTTATAAGAACTCTCCCCACGAAAGATAATTACTTGAATTTGCAAGTTATGCGACTTATTTCAAGGTTAAACGGATTCATGTACGGTATACTGGAAATAATATTTAAAAACATAGAAATAGGTCGTGCCGAAAAAGGACACGGATTGGTTCTGAAGTGTTTCCACATAACAGGCAGTGCAAGTGTGGCCAAGCCGTGCCCAAACACAAGACAACGTCAAGAAATGGACATACATACAAGGAAAGTTTTACGGACCCGAAAGAGACAAACACACCTAGGGTAATTTACAGGAATTGAACCTGAGTCATCTATAACTCGCAGGTTGTTAACTCAGTGGGAAAATCCAGATAAACGGTGACCTCACCCGCATCTGATTGGAAGAGTGATTCGACACTTCACCTGACGTGCTTCCAGTATTTGTTGTTCTCCAGCAATTTTTACTGCAATCGTGTCCTGGCGCTATGGGCCCACTGTGAATCATTGGGTTCGCCCACTGCGCTAACAAACCAGCGAGTAGTACACGACGCAAGTTTGATACTTGTAACTTACCTTGGGTGTATTTCATTCTTATGTATCAGTAAAACTTTCTTTGTGTGTGTGTTCATTACTTGCCGTTATATGTCTTGTTTTTGGCGCAGCTTGGCCAAAATTTTCCCTTATATCGCAAAATGCAACCAACTAACCTGTCAATAAGTTAAGTAATGTATGACTTATGTGCAGTACATCCTATCCAAATCAATCAATGAAATAAAAATATCTAAGTGTACCAATTCTTGTTTGGGATCCCTCGAATCTCAAGTCTGATGCAGAGGAAGTGTATATCAAATCTTGATATTAACAAACTAAGCATATCTTACAAATTTATTTTACTTTTTTTAAATTTTCGCATTTATTTACATGTTTATTCTGCTTTGAATTACTTAACAACAAATGAAATTTTAAAGGAAGGTAATTTATTGTAGAGAAGTGGGCAGGCGAGATTGATTTAACACCGCAAAATTAAGAACATGCTGACATTATTTTCAGTCTAAATATTTTGAAATGTAACGAATAACGAATAGCTCAAGAACGAAATTTTTATTGTGTACGTGAAACACATTCTATACGTGCCTATCCCCCAACTTTATTCTGGTTCTAAAACATGGCCTGTTTTAGAAAACACTTAAGCTAAAGGAAAGAATGCTAAGCATTTTAATATTTTAAGCATCTGCAAAGTGATGAATCGAAAGAAAAACTCTGCGTGTAGAGAAAAGGTATTTTTAGCTCCATTTCGAAAATTATAAAAAGTAATAAAATTATTAATGTTTAAAACTTTACATTTCATTAAGTTATTTTACGCACCTCAGTTTGATCTAAGAAGTGCTGTTGAAAGTTTTAATCAACGAAAATGATTAATTTGATTTTGAGATGAGGAATAATGTATAAATAGGTTAAGATCAGAAGATAGAGGGAACTTATAATTTTAATTAAATGTCGGGCTAAATTCTACCGAGTTAATTTTTCAGACAAAAAATAATTTCCGAAACTAATTTTCTCGTCCAATCATGCAGCTAAAAGTTTAATATTCGACTGAGTTCTTGAAGTGATAAACGTTTAATGAAACTAACATAGAAAACAAATAAAGAAATAATGTTTTTATGTTTCGAACAATGAATATTCTGGCTTCAGATTAAAGAAAGTGAAAATTCCAGTTTGGAAATTTTTTATTATTTAGTTGTTAAAGCCAAATGCTTAATGAATGCTTTTTAGAAAATACACTGAGTTGCAAATATTTCTTTAAAGTGACAACTAAAATGTAAAGCAAGCTTGTAAAAATATGGAAAAGCATTAAATACTTATAATTTTTGCGTTTTGGAAACATAAGAGTTGATTACTTACTGAAATAGCATAGAACAACGTATATTGGTTGAAACGCCTCGTGTTACTTATTTTGCACGCTGGAGTTATCACTTGTTAGAAAAATATTTTAATTTGAGCACTTTTTTAGATTGGAAGATTAAATCTGTACTTTGGTAGAAAAAGGTCAATATCAAAATCTACTGATTTTTAGCTACATCCACAAATCAAGGTAATGAAAGTTTCAATAGAAAAAAATTGCCAATGTTATCATACATATACCTTGAACATTGTAAAATGTTTTTTGCATGCTGTATTAAAAATAAAATAATAAATACAAATTACTAAATCAGGTGTTATAGAAAACTTAGAAAAATAGACATTGGCCCTTTTTCTACGAAGGGTACAGAAATATAGAGCGGTTATAATCAGACATGAGGTGTTCAGTACTCTGTGAAAAGAACTATCGGATCAAAATCAACCAAATTTGGTGTTCATACTTTCCTTTCAAGGAACTGATAAAATAATTCGATTTTCCGAAATAAAAAAAATCACCAAATATTTTCCTCTAGGGAGAAATATGGCCTTGACAGCCTTTAATATGCTTAGTACATAAATTACGAAACTTTCAGTATCATAAAAGATTGCAAATAGTATTTCTGATTGAATAAGTGTTTGGGATTGGATTAGTTACAAGTCACGATGATTAAATTTATCGAAGAAGCAGCCAATTGCCCTTGTGAATTTCTTTCGCTTTCGAAAACTTCCTCCAACAAATTAGTAATTTCAAGGAAAGGATGCATATATACTAAGGATCAAAATTCCATGGGCCCGAAAGTATGCAAACCAAATATGGTTGATTTTGGCTCAATAGTTCTTCCTCACATAATTCCAAACACCTCCTGATATTACAATTACACTATATAGACTGAAGTGCCATAAAAACTGGAACATCAGATTTCACTTGGTAGGCCTCCCACACGAGCGCAAAACTTAGAAATACGAGGTTTGTTCAAAAAATATCAGACCATAATTTTTCGTGCGTAAACAAATGAAGCTAGGGAGACGTGGTTTGGTGCACGTATGTAGGTGAAACTAAATTGAATTTCTACTTGAATTTTTTCCTGTCTCCAGAAGCTGTCAGTCGCCGGCAGACCGCCGATGAGTGAGGAAGTGTAAGTGAGAGTCGTCAAATTTTAGTTTTTGACAAAATGACAGAAAAACTTGAACAACGCTACTGCATTAAATTTTGTGTGAAGCTTGGCAATTCCCAAGTGGAAACGATCCGCAAGATTCAACAGGCCTTCAGGGACGAAGCAATGGGCACCACACAGATTAGGAGTGGTACAACCACTTCAAAGATGGCCGCACATCAGTGGAGTGAAGCACGTTCTGGTAGGCCCTCAACATCCAGAAATGAGATCGTCATTGACCAAGTGAGGACCCTGGTGATGCAAGACCGTCGAATCACGATCAGAGAACTTGCAGACAAGGTGAGCATCAGCATTGGATCCGTTCATTCCATTTTGATTGAGAATTTGGGCTTCAGGAGAATCTCAGCGAAGTTCGTGCCAAAGCTGCTAACGATCGAGCAGAAGCAACTCCGTTTGGAGATCGCACAGGATATGCTGGAGACTGAACAGTGATCCAACTTCCTCAACACAGTGATCACTGGCGATGAGTCCTGGGCTTATGGGTACCACCCAGAAACCAAGTTGCAGTCATCACAATGGAAGCATCCAACATCCCCGAGGCAAAAAAAAGGAAGGCAATGTCAAAGTCATGCTGACCGTCTTCTTTGACTCCAGTGGCGTGGTTCATCATGAGTACGCACCACACGGCACAACCATCACCAAGGAGTATTACCAAGAGGTTCTGCGTCGCCTTCATGACGCTGTGAGACGCAAACGACCGGACCTGTGGGCAGCGGGCAATTGGCAGCAACATCACGATAACGCACCCGCCCATTCTTCGCATTTGATGCAGAGTTTCCTGACCAGACACAACACACCTGTGCTTTTTCAGGCTCCCTACTCTCCCAACATGGCTCCGTGTGATTTCTGGCTTTTCCCCAAGCTGAAAATGCCCCTGAAAGGTACCAGATTTTAGTCCAGAGAAGACATCATGCAGAATGCGATGGACTAGCTGCGCGCCATCTCAAAAGAGGCGTTCCAGCGCTGCTTCCGACAATAGCAGAACCGTTGGGAGAAGTGTATGACAGCCCAACTACTTTGAAGGAGATTAGTGTAAGATTGTTGTATCTGAATACGAGTATTTTTTTATGAATAAAGGTCGGATATATTTTTTGAACAAGCTCCGTACGACGGGCATGAGCTCCACGAGCTTACGGAAGTATTCTGTAGAGATTGAATACCATACTTCCTATAGAGCGGACCACAATTTTGTTGTATTCCAAGGTGCACGATTTCTGTATTGCACAGCGCGTTGTATGGGATCCAGATGTGCTCAATAATGTTGAGATCAAGTGACAGGTGGGAATGGAAAGACTCCATACAGATGAATATTTCTCTAACCGCAATTTGTTACGTCTGGACTACCGTGACGGCGCATTGTAATGTTGGAAGAGGCCAAACCCATTAGAACGTACTCAAGACATGAACTCGTGTCTTGAACTCGTCAAAAAGGATACCTGTCAGAGATGTTTGTAGGCGTATCAGGAGTCTCGTTAAATGCCAACTAAACAAACCCCATACCATTATTGAGGATGCTAATGAAAATGCGGTCAATGTGAATTTTGAGTGACGCTATGTGATGTTGTGAAACTTCTCTTTGCCTAAAATTGCTCATTAAGGTTTACAGCACACGTGGTTTCAACACCATGCTTCCACGCGAAATCCAATTAAAGCATTTCCTGGCCAAATAAAATATAGCAATGGCAATTGGTCTCTTCGTTCCCCTGATTTGATCGTGACGGATTGTTCTTTATGAAGCTTCTTAAAGGAACAAGTCTACTTTAACAGGCCTGCAGCGATTAAACAGCTTAAGCAAAACATTCACAAAGAAATTGAACAAATTACTCCGGAAAGGGCTCAAACGTATTGTAAAATATTGTTGGAAGAGCCCATAATTCCAACGCGGCCAGAGGGGTCACCTGGCCTGTGTCCAAATGCAAGTAATTCCGTAACTGAGTTATTAATTAAGTAAACAATACGTAAAAAGTGTTTTATTTAACAGCGCAAATGTACTTTTTGAGGATTCCGCAATCTGTCATAGCTGTACCCTACATCCTTGCAACTCTGTATACCAAGCTGAACTGCCTGCTCTTAAGGAAGCAGTATACTATTGTGTTTCAGAGAGAATAGAAGCCAACATCTTTACAGACAGTGCATCAAGTATTACAACTCTGGGTACATAATCTTTTCTCCCACATCCAAATCAGCAATGAAGCCAAGAAAAAACTGCTTGAAGCCACAGAAATACCCCAAATTAATATCTCTTGGGTAAAAGCACACTCTGGCATTGAGGAAAATGAACAAGTAGACTTACTTGCGAAGTCTGCAGCAAATGGGATTTCCCATCAAACCAGTTTAAAGTGACCTAGAAGCAAATTATTAAGTTCAATTGATAAGTTGGTCTTGGACCAATGGCAAGCAGAATGAGATGTTTCTACCAAAGGGAGATACACTTATCAATTCTTTCCAAAGATTTCAACCTAATTTATTTACCAGAATTCAAAGCTGGTACAATTTTTCAGGCCATGGTCCATTTCCGGTGTATCTAGAACGTTTCCATCTAAAAACAAGTGTTCTGTGCATCTGCGGCCGAGAAGGTGATCCCATCCACTACCTTTTTGACTGTGATCTCACAAGTCCGTGGCATTTGGCGAAACCTTCTCTACAAAATTACTCTCATTAGTGCCAAAGTACTGCTAAGAATAGACACTGCCACCACAAAATCCTTAAAATGATGGAATTTCTCAGCTCCAACATTGATTATATCTGTGAGAAGTCAAAAGTTCTCGAAATAAGCTAGCTTTTCTAACGAAATTAGTATATCTGTATTTTATAGTTGTCTTTTTAGAGGTTTTGCTCTTAGATTTTTTGTTCTGAATGCGTATCCTTGTTCATTGTGTACTGTTACCTTCTATCATATATGGATTATATTATTATTATCATTTGGTTCTCTATCAATTTTACAAATTTTGTAATCCATTTCTTTCGCCAATTTGTATTTTTGTGATTACATGTTTTGCCCTTCACTTATCTTTTGTTTTTTTATGTGTACTATCTTGAATGTTTTATGTGTATAATAGATTGCTCGGCTCTCCTTAATTCCCGAAACTCCTCCGTAAGACGGACTGTATATCTGAAAGCCACACAGGTGCCTACGGCGTCTAATCCAATCCAAAACAAAATGGTCTCATCCCACCTCTCCTTATGAACTTGACACCTTCGGTGAATTGAGAGGCGTGGGTATTGTATATGCATATGAAACAAAATGGTAGCCTTATATAAAAGCACCCTTTACTGCAGTTATTTTTTCTCTAAAAATTCCCAAGCGTCGCAAATAATTGAAACCAAAGAAAATTTTTCAACAGGAAAAATCAAAGGGAAGAAAAATACAAATAATGAGCTCAATACAGGGAAATGATATTATGATGTTTTACACTGCACAATCTCCAATCTCGTAAAGACTTAATAGAAACCAGATGCTGATGACAAAATATGAACTAGTCCTAGATTATAATTAAAAAAACAAAGAAAAAGAAGAAACAGCCTTATCTTTTATTCACTACTATTGAGCGTCTCGTTTACCGTGGGAAAAGCAGCAGTATTTCGCCGAGAAAATTGAAGGCGTTTTAGGCCCTACTTCTTACTCATAATGCGTTTGATGTTAAACGCTTTATGCCTAGTTTCCTTAATGTGCCACGTAAATGGATTTCTTTCCGAAAAAAATAGTCTTAAAAAAGAGGGGAGAATCTTTAATCTAATAGTGGCTGAGCCTTTGTACGGTCAACGTTCAACAGTGTTGTTAGCTGAACTTTGCGTTTCGCTTTTTAAGGCGATTGCCTAAGGCGTTAGCAGCACATTTCTTTATTTATGCCACAAAAGAGTTTACCGTTCTCGTAAAAAGGCTGCTCCTTGCATTTCGGACTCGATTTAGGAGAAAAACCGCATAAAAATTGAAAAGGTAAACATGGATGTTTATTGTTACCACAAGGCGTAGGGGGTAACACAAAAGCAGAGGCCGTGTCGCCCTCTGTTTAAACAAGGGTAATGTTACCCAAGTAAAGAAGTTGACGTTTGACTGGTGCAGTTATTAAGACATAACATGTTATAAGGTTGTTAAAGTGCATCTTTGGGGATGAAATGACTTTCAAATTGACGTCAAGGCGAGAGAAGTTAGACGAAACTATAGTTGGTAAGTTATAGCATGTAACGTTTTGTATTGCCTTCCAAATAGTTTGAGGTGCAGAAAGTAAAAGGCAACATTTTCGTACAGTATACATAGCAACGGTACGTTTTTATGCACTGGTGTGCAAAACTTAAGCAACGACTGTTTTTTTTTTGCCGTAACTCCGCAAGAAATCACCTGGGAGAGATGTAATTCAGAATACAGAGACAGTATTTTGTACTTGATGGATGAAGAAAGCATACTAGTGCAAAAATGAATAGAACGCATACAGTATGGAATCAAACAAAAATGGCTTTATCGAAAGAGTAGCGTTGGTACAAATGATTGTCTGCCCAAGAGGGAGAACAAACATATGCCCCTTAGTAAGGGATATGACCTCCATTAACTGCAATGGTTGCTTGGCACCGTCTCTCCATACTCAACACCAGATTATCTAACAGTTATTGACGTAAGAGGGCCCATTCCTCAATGAGCACCTGTTTCTGTTGTTTCGGTAGATATAATCGCGCCGAAAGGCGTCTCCCCAAAGCATCCCACACATGTTCTATGGGATTTAAATCAGGGGAGTACGCTGGCCAATCCATTCTAGTGATATCATCACTTTCTAGCAGCTCCTCAACAGCAAGAGTCCGATGTGGCCTGGCGTTATCGTCCATAAAAACGAAGTCTGCACCAATGGCACCTCGGAACAGACGTACGTGGGGGAGGATCACCTGCTGACAATAGCGATCTCCAGTAACAGTACCTCTGTCGAAAATTTGAAGCTCAGTCCTCTCGTTCATCATGATGCCTCCCCAGACGAGTATGCCAGGACCACCGTAACGGTCTCTTTCCCTGATGTTAGTGGGATAAAACCGTGTCCCTACCTCTCTCCATATCAACTGGCGTTGAGAATCGCTTGTGACACTGAAACGACTCTCATCTGTAAGGAGGACGTGACTCCATTAATGAGATGTCCAGTCTTTGTGTTCCTTACACCAACCCAAACGGCGCCGCAGATGGACAGCTGTCAATGGGTTGCAGCGTTCGGGATGGCGGGCCAATAGGCCACCTTTATGAAGGCGTCTGGCCACAGTAAACCGCGACACTTGTCGTCCCGTTGCCGCATTCAGCTGCTGAGCCAGGTTGCCCGCTGACTGGTATCGATTTCTTTTCGCCTGCAGGACGATATATCGGCCATCCATTGGCGTTGTTTTTCTTGGCCGACCACCACCAACCTTTCTTACAGTTGTACCAGTTGTTTGATAGGCTTTCCAAACTCGTGAAACGACACTTTTGTCGATTCTAAACTCTTGGGCTACTCTCGTCAAACTACGCCCCTCCTCGAGCTTGCCGATCATTCTACCACGTGTAAAGTCGTCCAGATGGTTTCTTGTAGCCATATTGCATGTACGAACTCACTTGAACTTGCAGCGAATGCCTTTAATAGCGTCTTTCGTCCTTCTTTTTAGTGTAGTCTTGCACTGCGCGCGCTGACTGCACTCGTTTTGCGTGCCCTCGCGTCACCTGTGACGTCTTGTTCCTGATATTTGTATACAAATCACCTTTCTACTGAATTGAGTGTTCATTGTACTGAACGCAACAAGCCCCTTTTGTACAATTTCATGGCTGTCTGGTTAAAAATTACATCGTTGCTTAAGTTTTTCACTGCAGTGTAGATTTTGCAATGTCTATTTCAATAAAGTATACCTTTTTACTTTCTCTGACTACGATTTTATGCTTCTAAATAAAATTATATCGCATAATATTGTTAAGTAACACTATTTTAGGAAGAAAGAATATTTGCGTGAAGAAGTAATTCAAATGTCTCGAGTTGTTGAAATCTAATTATTGGCTTTCATTTTTCAAACAAGTGCAAACGATTTTGTGATCGATTTATTTTTATTAAAACTTGTTATTTTTCTTTATACAATATAAAAATTATATTATAGCATTATATTATAGCATCTACAGCAGTTGCAGAAAAGCAAAGAAAGCACAGAGAAAATTGGAACAAGAAGGAACATATGACGATTATAAAGAAAAGCACCGTCTTACTATGAAATAATACCGATGCAAAAGGGAAAAAATCTAGTAGCTCTACAAAAGGATTTAAAATCAAAAGAAAGTAAAACAGTTAAAAATAATGTCTAAAAGTATCGAGTTTTAAGGAACAAAGAAACTTTAAAGAAAGAAACACCTCAATAGTACAAAAATGAGAACACTTTTGGCAAAGTTATGACCCAAGCAAAACGTGGTTTATCTAGCACACCAAGTCGTAAAGAATTTGTGGTGAGGGAATTGTTTAACACCATTTGTAATGCGAGTTTAAATGAAAGTTTCAATTCAGTTAGTAATCATTCGAAATCATCAAATCATCAGCTTTGAATACAGTACAATCAGAGATACAGTAGACAAAATTATATCATTTTGTGGACGAAATAATATTAGCCGAATGACTCCTGGGCCTAAAGATGTCGCTACGAAGGAATGTTTAGTAAATAATGCGTACGAATTTGTACAAGCTGCCAAAAAGTAGAAAACGAATTTTTTTAAAAATTCTATGGGAAGAAATAGGCAGAGAAATTCATATATTCAATTACAGCATATTTGGTGCTTCCAATAATATGAATAAACTACCAAAATAATAGGAATAAAAAGATTCAATGTTACCAAAAGGATATCTCTTATAAAGTGACATCTTCTGTATCACACCTATAAGCTGTTATAAAATCGAAGCTGAACACTGAGTTGAAGTAAAATATGTAGTGATAGACAGTGTATCCTAATGAAACGAATAAAATAATCTAATTTTACAATAGTATTGAGTTAACCACCATTGCCGTAATGAAGTTGAAGTCATTGCTATGGACCTAACTGGGAAATTTTTCATAGATTATTTTTCATTACCATTTATGCTTTGAAATGTCTTTAGTATATTGTCCTTTATTAAAGATGTCGTAACTACATATTAAACTGGGTTTTTCATAGATCTGTACATTTTTTATTTAATGTTAAAACAATTTTGATTCAAAATAATTTACTCCGTATTTTTAATGCACATAAATATGTTTATAGGGAATTATTTAACTTTTTTAAATTGTAATTTCTTTCATTAATAAGCAATTATTCTCAAATATATAAATATAAAGTTGATTTTAGCCTAGATTAAAATTTCAAAAACATTATTAATAAGCATTCAGTCCTCAGAATTCACAAATGTAACTTGAGTCACAATAGTATGTAAAGTGTCACATAAAAAATAAACGTATTTTATTAATTAATGCAGAAATTTCATTTTTCTTAGGTTTGACATGACCTAGTACTCTCAGTGGAGTATCCAATATCTTTCCACTATTAACTGGTTTTAGAAGAACTGTCATTTTTGTAAGTCTAAAAAATTGATGTCCCTTTTTTCGAAACATGAGTCGTGAACGAAATGTTGCCATTGGGGAAACTTAATTCACACTAAAATTCTAAATTATGACACAGATGCTTTAGGGATATATCAATGAGTTTATAAATCAATTTTTGTTTAGTAATCTTAACCTATTCTTTATTTATATGAAATTTAATACTGAAAATTTATGTCGGATTGTAACGTGAGTCACATGGAATTGCCCAATTATAGAATATACCATTTGTTATTAATATTTGATTTTTGATAAAAATAATTTATCAAAACCTCTTCACAATTATGAAATGATTAGTACAGTATAAATCTTAATTAATATTTTTTAATGAATTATTACTCATTAATCTAAATAAACATTGATACCTTAATTAACGAATTATTGTAGATTCATATTTATCTATATTTTCCATATTTATCTATATTTACAGTAAACTAAAATACATACAAGAATGAAGTGATTTATTGTAAGATTACTTTTCCAATACAACTACATTACTTTAGTATAGTTTATCTAGAGAAAGAAAAAGTACTTCAGAATTTACAATATATTTACGCACTTGCAATTACAATAAACATCTATTTTTTTGTTTAATAGACATCTATTCATTAAACAAAAATTAATTCAATAAAACGTTAAAATGGAAGATTAAGAACTAGCCAAGGTGCCAAAAGACATACTATCACAATACTTAGTTTTGGAATGCTTTTCGTAGTTCTTTGTCGGTTACTAGAAATCGATTTTTTTTATTGTAATGCACTTAGAAAAATACATCTATCAACCCCTTGTGTCACATGGTGACACATGAAGTTAAAACATAGAAGGAAAAGAAAAAAATGGTAAAAAGGACCAACAGAATTCAACTGCTTCATAAGTTCTCTAGCCTTCCAATAGTGTGCATGACCCCCTTCCCCTGATGGCGTCAATCGTTCTAAAATGTGGTCACAGTTCATATCAACCATCCCTCTGCAGACGACAAATTACCAGAAAATGTTGAAACTCCGTAGAAAGTGGCTCATTTAAAACTAATTAGTGACAAGATGTAGTTGTTCGGGAGAGTAAAAGCATTAGCTTCTTGAAAAAGCAGTTAAAAATTTATAACTAACCTTATACCAAGTATTTTGTATCGAGAGCAAAACATTAAACATTAAACGTTAACCCACCGCCTTAGTTACATTTCGAGCATGGGAGCCACCTCAGGAAAACATCTAGCTCAAATTCTGAAAAATAGATGAAACGGAAAATTTAACGGCAGTCATTTGACGAGTTTCCAGACGAGACGATGATGTGGCCTCTCACTGGCGACGAAATTCACCATCAAAATTTCACTCCAGGATGTCATTTGAAGTTTGAAGCCCTAAACTGAAATCCTTCCAACCATTCATAATTCATGTATTCGAAAGTGCTTTGCGTAAGGAAGAGGTGAAAAATAAACTAAATGGTGTGCCAGGCCGTAAAGGGGAAAGCAAAATAAAGTTTTGGAAGGAAGAGCCACTTTTCACCCAGATAGTTCCCGAGGAAATTTCTCGTGAAATAGAAAAATGTTGTAGGCCAAAATCACCAGTCATAAGCATCAGTCATGAAATTATTCAGTACTTTTTTCTCATGCTGTATAATTTTGCCACTTAGATATCAAACGCGTTTAAGAGGTAGATAGGAATGAGTCAAAAGATTAATTTTTTTTGCCCTGAAGTTTTCTATTTATGCTCTAAGAATACCCGAAATAAAAAAATATGTAGGATAATTTAAAGGGAAAAAATTTTAAGGTTTTTGATGGAAAATTCGAAGAGGAAATGTTTTATTACACATTAGTAAAAAATCTTAGATTAAAAATATTTTTTCTAATCTAATAACTTCAGATAATATATTTGCTTCATTGCTATAAACATTACTTAATTGGGGTTATAAATTATTTTAAATTAGATGGGTACTTGCTTTACAAGTATTTAAAAATTATATTAGTGAATATTTAATGATTTATTTGACTGATAACTTGTTAATACCTAATATATTGTATTGACTTCTTATATTAGATGTCTAATATAAGAAGATATTTCCCCAAATCTGATAGAGAAAACATTTTTTTTAGATGTCTTCATTTGTCGTTTTACGTTCATATCTTTCCTACAAGATAGCTACTTAAAACTTACCATGAAGCTATAAACCAAGTAAGTGTTATATCATTATCTAAAATAAAGAAGAATGAGTTTTCAGAATAATATATAATTTAGAAGCAACATAACATTCGGACTTGAGCTGAACCAAGAGTTTTCTCGTGTGTTAAAAAGTAGAAATCACACAAAAATAAATTTAATGGAATATTTTCATAATTTTAGTACCATAAAAAAATCTATTCTATTTTAGTATAATACTCGTACATCAGATTTTTGTTCACATCTATCACCTTTAAAAATTTTAGGTAACACATACAGCCAAATTATTTACATCCCAAATCAAACCCAAATATTTTATGTATCCTTGGATATTTGCTGTAACGATAATAAATTTGATATATGTATAGCAATGTATTAATACAAAAACATGTTGCAAACATATTATAACGGTCAAATATGAACAATATTGATTTGCAATTGTACTTACGACTTTGTAAAATTAATTTTTGTAATTAATTTCTTGAAGAACGCGATATATATCAATAAACGTGATGAGTATATAATATCATAACAGTAATGTACAGAACGGAACATTTTAGTGTAATTCTTGTCCAGCAAGGAAATTATTGGCATCTACGAAAATATATAGTTCTGCTGTGCTGACATCAAAATCAATTCATCCTGTTCTAATAAGAAAATATGTCCTTGAGACTTATCTCGTGGATTCTTTTTAGAGTATAATATATGCTATTCAATGAAAGTTAATTGTCGTGTCAGAGACAGCAGGCATTATCAATATTGAGGAGTATCCCTAACGCAAGTTACTGGGGAAAATGGTTTGATCCTAAGAGAAAGATCGACATTGGCTATTCACCGTATACGATAGACATCATTTCCATGACATAGGCCGTTTTAGCCCAATGTGGTACTCTACCGAACGGCAAGAGTTTCAGAGAAACGGTTTTAAACTTTTAGCTAGGTAGATTGAATCGGCAGGATAAAAGGAAAAAGAGAGTACTCTTATTTTTTGGAAGGGTTGTGTGCATTTGTATTTGAAAGGAAACAACAATTTAAGGAAAGAAACCCCGTCCACTTGAGAAGGAAAGTTGGATTTTTTAAGCTAGTTTGTGAAGGCATTTATGTTGCAAACCACTTAGAACTAAAGAGCAGAAACATGCGTGTAGTTTGAATAACAAGCTACTGTAGTCTTATTTATAGTATAGAACTATTCAAAGGCCAATCGAACTGAAGCATTCTCATCTCTACTGTATTGGTTATGTCCAATGGCTAATTTAAAAATCTAATTTTTTCATGTTTGCTTTCTGGTTTTCCTTGGCTAAAAATATTAAAAGTTGAGAAAGGCCCTTAAAATATATTTAACATTTCACATCATACAGTCAACACTCCTTGTTATCAACAGCAAGAGACAAGTAAACAGTAAATTTGGAAAATTTGGTTGAAAGTGAAATTAGTTCCATTGCCATCTAACTGGTATGGTGGTCATAGCATTTGTCTGCCACCCAGGAGGTTCGAGAATCAGTTTGTAAGCACATGAATACAGGTGGCTGTCCCTGTTAGGAGTAACGGCGGCCTAACCACTGGGTGCTCCTTCACAAAAAACCGTCTGTTCACCCCTTGTAGTACAGAAGAAGGAAGAGGTCAGTGGTCGGGGAAAAAAAGATTGTTCCTTGATATTTTATTTGGACTTGATAAAAATTCGAAAAATAGTGTCGATTCTTAAAATAGGAATTATTTAAAAGAATATCAATCGTAGTTTAAACTTAAGGAAAATTTATTCGTATCATCAAAAATGATATCTATGCATTGTTGTGTTAGATACAAACTGAAAATCATATTGTTTAAATCGATCAGAGACTTTGGTTTTTTCCGGTCTAAATTTTGTTTTGATATGAATGGCGATAGTAGAAGACATGCTTCACAGCAGTATACACAAATTGGATTGATGCATCATCATACGTGTTTTTAAACTGCCTGTAGGTAGAGTGTGGAATATTTTGTAAATTGTAAGGGTTACACTCACTAGCGAATTGTGTGTGTGTTGTCGTTGTTACTTATTCCTTAAGGCCTAGCTAAACAGCAAGACCAAAAGTTTATCAGTTCGAACACGCTCAAATACTCTAGAGCAGGACATCGGGACTTCTATTGAGACCCTTTCTCGTCAAACCAACACAGACAATATGGTATTGTTTGTTATTTGAGACCTTAACTTGCTCAAGCTATCTATAGACATCCCTTCTGAATTGTTACTGTACAAGAAGGATTGTTTGTTAGATAAGTGTGTTTATAATATTTTGCCCCTTCAGTAAAGTTACGAGATGCTAAAATTGTGTTTTCAGATGCGACTCCAATCACTCTCCCATTCTGCAGCTGAGCACATACGTCACGTAGTTTATATATAACCACGATATTGAAATCCGTTTTACGAGACTCTGGTGAATTTTCCACACCCGTGGAAGAAGAAAAAACGATCGTCAATTTAAAGCCACCTGCCTGCCGAGGATGCAGGGGTGATGTAAATAGCTCAAGAAAATGTTCGAGGTAATATTTACGTGGTGAGAAAGATAGTTTTGCATCATTTTGTGGTTAATATAGTGATTTATTGGAGGGAAAACATTAATGTATTACACGTAGAAGTTTGAGAAACTGCATTTGTTATCCGTATGAAAATATTTGTTGGGAGAGGTGAAAAAATAGCAGCATCCTATCCTATTGAATAATAGCTATTGACGATGGATTGCATCTCGAGATAAAGACTTTTCTGGTGCATTTTAGTGAGATTCAAGTACCTTTTCAAATATATTCACCATTTAAATGTGGAAGTATATTTATCATTGAACACTCCATTTCTACATGATTAAATACTCTATTGCGAAAGAAATGCTCTTACTATAAATTGGATACACACTTTTACAAATTCCAGGTAAATTATCTCATTGAGTAAATAAACTGTGACTTTTTAAAAAAAGTTGTACCCTTACGGTACCAGCACAACCTAAATTCAAGTGCTGAAAAATGTATCAGCTCTTAAATTTTGATTATTCTGACATCGCAGGGCAATGGAAATCTAACTACAAATGTAAATAATGAATTTACAAAGAAAACATATTTGATATATGTTTCCCTACACGATTCATGTATAACAGTTTTTTAGAACCTAAAAGAAATATACAAATTCAAAACATCACCCATGCTTGAGCAAGCGCATAGCTTCTTCAACAGAGCGATGACCTTCAAATGATTTTTGGTAAAATAAGAGAGTAGTTCTCAAACCTTATCTTTCACCTCATAATTCGATATAGAGTTGTGTTCTTACAAGGCCTTTGTTTTAGCATTTTAAACGTATGGAAATTGCAAGGTGTTAGGTGAATGTTGCAGTTTAGTGCAGTTCGTTAAGGAAACGATGATTCATTTGCTGCATAAGGACGATCGTTGTTGTCAAGAACGAAGATTTGCTGTCAGAGACGTCATGGGCAGTTTGACTTAATTGATTTGTTCAATCTTGCTAATGCTTTGTGTGAAATAAATGAAATAGTAAAATAACACATGGAGAATCCACCATTTTACCGTCAAATTTTTATTTGAACATCCCTATAATATTAACACTGTATTAACTTTTCATTTCACTTAGCAAGCATTTAATATTTTACATTAACATTTAATTCAATTGTATAAACATTGAAAATATCCCTATTTTATAGAATAGATAAAATTATACAATGCACATTTCTTTACGAAGCTCAAGAGTCCGCGAAAAAACTATTAAAAGGGAAAATTGGCTCTGATATTTGTATGGGGAGACGGGATGAAAATTAGTTCAATCGCTTGGGTTCATTAAAACGAATGTCTATTGAAACAATAAATACTAATACGGTTGATATCATTATTGAATCATTTTTAGATTAAAATTTAGGGGACATCCTATAAAATTTATACTTGAGTAAATGAAATTTTTAAATTCAAGGGCTTCGGGCAATATAATAGTTAGCCATTTCAAATGTTCCAGGAGAGCATTTTTCAAGTAAAATTATTTCTTATATTATAATGGCTCGTTCACAATTCAAAAGAAGTTTTGTTATCTTAAACTTTCAAGTATTAAGCTCCAATTGAAACAGTCAGAAATTATTTTGATCCTCTCGACTATTTAATTTTTAAATTTTTCATTATGAAACATTCTGACTTGCTACTATATTGCCCGTAGCTCTTCAATTGCATCCCTACTAAGTTAAAAATACTCAAGCTAAAATCAAGTGAATTAACATATTTGAACAAAAGTTTCTGCACAGCGTATGGATATCTAGTTTAAGTAACACTTGAACAAAAGTCACGAGGGAAAAATGAAAAAACCCAGTGATTTCACTGTCTTTAAGGGACATTGTTGTGAAGATAAATTTGTATCCTAGAAGTATACAAAATAGTGACACATTCCTTAATATCGTTTAACATACCTTGAACCAACTGAATATCATGTTTTGTAGATGATTTTCTGCGAAAAAATTTATGAAAAACACTTCAAGTTTTTGAATTGAATCACTGCGAGCAAACCAGGAAAATGCCAAAACAAAAGCAAGTGAATAAGCATATTTATACAAAAGTTTTCGCTCAGGAAAAAGGATAACCAGATAATTAATGATTAAGCTTTAGCTCTTGATCGAAAGTCACGTGGGAAAAAATGCAAAAGTCGGTGATTGTATTATGTTCCTCTGAAGACTAAATTTTTATGCTCAGAGGTATACAAAATTGAAAATAATAGAGTCATCGTTTAACATGTCTCGAGTCCCTGACACTGCATATTACTCAAGATTTCATTTTCAGTTTCGTTCCTGTCAGACACTTTTGAAAGGTCTTTAACTCTCCCTCCATCCGAGGTATCATTGAAAAATAAACATCTCCATCAAGTCCCTGGAGGAGGACACCACACAGCAGGACTACCGTTTCAGCTGCAGTTACGGGACAGGCAGAGCATTTTGAATAAATCGAAGACAGAGCGCGTAAATATGGAGACAAATTGTCTTCCACGTCTCATCGGACGGGGAAAGTAAATCATCCCCTACGATGACAAGAGAGTGACGCATCATCGGTCAAGATAGCTCTAAGCCTGCCATCCGGATGCAGCCGACAAGTCCGGGTTTTTGTTTCTGACGCGCATTAACCCATGGCGGAAGTGTTTAGGCAATAAAGGCATCTCTTCCAGAGCCACGAGAAAATTGATCGCGTACCTGCGATGTGACCGGAGTCAATAAATAAGTTTCGCGCTATCTTTATGACGTTCATCACAGATGCGGCTGTCTGGAGGCATTTAACCTAAGCAGCTCATGCATATTGAACAGTGTCTCCCAGTTTGGGAAGTGCTTCGTGTGGTGTATGAATTTGATGAATTGGATATAAATGTGTCCTTGCTACCGGATCGGCAACGCATGGACGTGATCAGATGGAAGACGTTTCGGTTGTGAATGTCAGGATGAATCGTATGAGATACTTTTCAAATGCAGTAGTTTGATTAGTCTTACAGTGTATAAATTTAATGAATACGTGTTCTTCAACAAACCAACACATCATTCGGCAAAGTCATAATTTGTCCTCTGATGGGTTCCACACTCATATATCCTTTCTGCAATCTTCTGTCTGCCATGCATGACTTCTAACTAGTTTTGACATTATTGACCAATAACATCTTTCCTAAGATTCTTTCAACCAATAGATGTGCTTGTTCGGTCATTATGTGAGTTGTGGGAAAAGCGTAATACTACACTACTCAGAAATCTCGCGATGTTAAGAGTTCAAGTGGTTTCGAGGAGATATCTCATCCAAGATTTGGTCAATTTTGCTAATGATGAGATATCTCATCGAGACAAAACTGCCCTACTACTCTAAGGAAATGAAGATCCAAGCGGGAAAATAAATTGTTCCTTGCCCAGAACTGGTGAGAGTTTGGAACAGGATTTTGCATCAGAGGCTTTCTACGGGAAGATAAACCACCAGGAGGGTTAAATGAAACGAGGTTTGATGAGCATATTTTCATAAGGCAATCAAAGAAACAATGAAAATCATTCTAATGAAACGAACGAATATTAAAGAAATGTTTCAGATGCTGTATACATTGAAATGATATTACATTTATTTATTACTTTCATGTTGACAAATTATTGCATTACAGCAAGAAAAAACAAACTGTAGCAATTACGAGAAAATAATCCAATGTTGAAACTTACGAAGATAAATTGACACAGACATTCATTTGCAATGCAGTAGCATCTAGAATGAAATTTCTAAGCAATCTAATATATTTAGCAGTTTACAAAATTCTAAACTAAGTTACAACAACGATAAAATTACTCTCCGATTAAATTTGTATTCAATTAAGCTTTGTTGGAAGTATCTTAATAATTCATTCGATATTGACACTAAACTCGGGAATGGAACACAGCAATATTTAAATTTCTTTTTGGAGTCACCTTCGACAATGGAGATTTGGATTTCAGCGTATTCTTTAACTCCAGAGGGATTGTTCATTTCTTAATTAATTTGTGTTTCTTTTCAATCGAATAAAGAGGTTCCTTTGGATTATTGTAACAGTTTTAACATTACATTACTTCCCTCAATTGTAAGTTGAGTCAAGTTGTATTACATGCAAACATTGAACCTACATGGCATTATTAATGCTTATACCACTGCTGATTGCAAACAAAGGAATAAATATTAAATTAATGCTAAATATTTACTTTCTACAAGAATGGTAACATTATTTAGCATGCACATGCAATCAAGCCCTTTGTTGAATTAGGTGCTGTTGTTCATAAGTGGATGTAACTGAAGAAATGGAAACTACAATCTAGTTAGTGGATGTAAGTCATAGTTTCCCAAAGTGGTTGCTAGAGCTTTCCCACTGGGGGCACTAAAGGAATCTTGGAGGCAAAGCTGGCCCCAGAGGAAATAGGGAAGAGTTGAGGAGCAAGAGTGGGCAACAAGATAAAATAACAAAAAATTGTTGCCTAAAAATGTTTTAAGCAAACATTTATACACACACTTGGCCGTACAAACTCTTACTACCCGTAAGAATTATACGTTTCAAAATGCCTTACAACTGATCTGTTTAAACAAAGACGACAGGACTTAACAAGCTAGTATTAACATGTTTGTATTTAAGCGTATATCCAACTCACGCAGGTCCTACAAGTGCAACGGCAGGAATCAGTGCCATGTTATGTCACGTTTAGTGTACAATGTTATAAATAGGTAAGAAGACTTAATCACAGTATTAGACTGTTTCTGAATTGTGTGACGAACAGTTATCAGTTGGGTGCACATCTACATAAATATTTGGGTGAAATTTAAAGGTTATAGGCACAGCTACCCTTGAAATTTATTATTATTTGAGATAAGAGTTTTTCAGAGGTTGACGCCGAAAAAACTGTCTTCGAAAAGGGGTGTTCACCCAAATAAGTTTGGGAAGCTATGATGTAAGTGAAAGATATGAAGATATGATGGTCAATATAAGGATTATTTTTGATAAGCCTTATAATAATCCCTTAATTATTAAAGAAAAGTTTCAACAATAGGGACCTACCTAGTTTGGAATGGCCATAAACGAAAAGGCAACCGTCTGTTCCTCCAACAACGGCTTGGATTACTTCAGGAAGGGAGCTAGAGCATACCTCTGCCTGTCGATAAATGACCATAAAATTCATATTAAACATAAGCGAAATAAATGTACACTCTAGATATTGTTTTTTACTCAAACATATATAATGTACAGAGCACATATTAATCAAACATTAATTAGTCTAATTAAGAGAAATAAATGGTTATAGGTAGATTATAAAAGGGTATTGAAAAATTACTCATAAATCTTTTAGCATAGGTATTTTCATAAAGGGAGATCGTTATACCAACATATTTGGTACGGTCAAATAAAAGAATAATTGACAATGAACTAAGATGATATAAACCCATTCCCTCTTTTAATTATTATTTCTTCTGTTTAAAATACGCAAAACAATTCGTAGAATAAATTTGAATTCAGTTGTCGCTCACTATTGCAGCATGATTTCGAGAATTAAATGTTTACATACAAGAAGAGGATTCTCGGCATAAGGTAGAATGTTCTTCACAAAAATTAAGATAGAATTAATTAGAGTACATATTGTATAGAGGAACAAAGTTTCTGAGACTTCTTTTTCAAGACATAATAACTTCATACACACTTTCTTTCCGCAGATGCAAAAATTAAAAACTTTCTAGCATAGTGTTCAGAATACCCCAAGCGTCACTTTTAAGAGAAATATTTCCTCTACGAGTCATTTAGATGAAGAATAGTGTATATTTATACATCCAAAGAGAAAAACCCAAATCCTATGACAAAGGCATGAACGTTACACACCGAACGAACCACAAGGGTATAAATTCCCTATAAAAGTTGCTTATTTCTACTACTGATGTGATGAGGATAATTTTTGACATGTAAAATATGTTATGATAATTTGCTGAATTCCTTCCAAAAAATACCGTACCACATTGAAAAATACCATATACTTAAAATATAATTTTAGGTTTAGCTTGAAAGAAAGAGAAAACAGAAAACCAATGGCTCGTGGCTCATTAGTAAAAAGAGCTAAGCAGTAAACCATTTTGAAAATGTTCATCAATAAATAAACTTTACATAGATCATAATAATAAACAAGCATTCTCATTAAAGAGAGTGAATAAAAAATTAACTTCAACTAATTATCGAAAAGCTGACAGAAGCAGTTCAATGTAATCTATTGATCTGAAGAACTGTTTTCCCATGTAGTACGGGTAAAGGGGTTTGTATAAAATATAATATGTTATGGCGCTATTAATAATAATTTTCTTTTTGAATCAGATGTACAAGTGATTGAATGTTAGGCAATCTAAAATTAATATAACTGGAATACATAAAATATTTAAAGGTGTACATTAGTTTTAGGAGAACTTTAAGTTAAGAAATAATCAATAGAAAAAGTTTTATTAATTTCTTCTACTAATAACATTATTTTACTAATAAAAAATGGAAGGGTTTTAACTATTAAGCATTTTTAAGATTTTGGCACAATTTTATTGGAATTTTAAATAAAGCTCAGCAAAACATAATATTTTCAGATTGAGAACAGGCTTTATATACAATGGAACATTCTAGTACTGGAACTAAAGTTATAGTTAGAAATCAAACGCGACAAATTTACATATATTAGATTAATTTTCGTCAACATCTGGTCTTGAACTTGGAACCTTCCTCTTGGAAATCAGAGACGTTACAACTGCGCAACTCCATCAGCAATTAGTTTCAAACACCAAATCCTCTAAGTCGCAGTTTTAAAGTTTTGGTTCGCGAAAAGATCACTGAACTTGTTGGACAATGAGTAGTTGGTAGTTGAATTTACATAGCACTGGAGCAAGACAAGGAGTTATTGACGACTGTCCGGGATCAATCCAGAAGGAAAAGATCCGAGGACAACACTTCGTAATTGAGCCATGGTCAGATGACCAGATCAAGACTTGAGTTGGTACCCCACTCTCCAAAGTTCGTCAATGGGAGACACAATAGAAAACTCAGTATGAATTGTTGCCAGAACTGTATTGTTCTTATATATTATTCTATCTTTATGTTTCAAAAACATTTTACCTGTGTATCATCCGGTGAGAAGATTGCATCAAAAGCGAACATTTTAGGTGCTGAGACTCCAGCTCTTCTTTCGGCTGGGGAAGATTGTCCACTCGACAATTCGTATACCGTTACCTGCTTCTTTCGTCCATCTACATTCAGAAAAGAAGAGTTCAGCTCTTCAGATTCCCCCGTGATTCTCAGCATTACCTTCACCTATGAAGAGAAAAAAAGGGCGGTAAAGATAGTGATTAGAGTGTCTACATTCGCTAAGTGTCCAGTTACAAAATCATTTGATCCATATACACATAGATGTAGTGTAAAAGGTATTAGAGTATTGTGTGATAGGATTAGAAATACTGATACTTTGCTAAGAAGGTGCCTTTTCTACCACTGCATATTATTATGAGTCACCAGAGTATAACTTTGTAGGGATTCAAAACATATATGTTGAATTGGAGACTTGCATTTAAATTGAAGGTCACTCTGTGAAAGAATTTATTTAAATATTTTTGTACTAATCATGCCTTCAAAAACAGATTTCATTGTGCAGAACAACTAGTATATTTCTTTTAAAACCGTAAAGTAAATAAAATAAATTTTATATGTAATAGTTACATGAAGGCGTTTTTTTTAATTGTGGTGTACCTCCTTTTCGAGATATCAAGTAAGAAAATTCAGGTTGATTAGTTGGGTCTTATGGCACAAGGACCATACCGGCTCCAAATATAAGACAGATAATGTCAAGTAATGGACACATACGAGGAAAGTTTTTACTGACACTGAAGAGAGAAATACATTCAGGGTAAGTTATAGGAATTGAAACAGCGCCGCCTTCAACTTGCATGTTGTTAGCGCAGCGGACAAACCTACTGAGACACTGCTAGAAAATTCAGGGGAACATTTGAAAATAGTACATTTTACTTAGTTGGTGGGTGGAGTTTAAATTTTGTATATTTTTGAGTTCAGGAACAAGTAGTATGATCCCGAAAATATAGTTTATGTCAACCTCCCAAAAGGTGGAGTCGTCTCATTATTAAAACAACGCTTTCATATAGTATGTTATCTAAGTGTGCATAAAATTTAAACATTTAAAAATTTTTATCAATAATTTATATAATGCTTTTCAATTTCATTTAATAATTTTTTTTCTAAAAAATAATTTCAAAATTTTTCATAACTTGGATGAGAAACTCAGTTCTCTAGAACTTATCTTATTCTTTAGTGTTCAAGCAAAATTAAGGTGCTTATAATCGGAGCTTTATAGAAAAGGGAAGATAATATTTCGCAGCCTTCCATTATATTAAATGGAGGAGTTGTCTTCAATTTGATAACGCCCCCTCAGATTATGAATGTGGAGGAAAATTCTAAGGATTTGGCGTTTTACGGCGGGCCGTCGAGTCAGCTTCTCCATCTCTTCCCCCGTATTTCCCTTCAGCATCTTTAGCAGACGCCACAAATCAATACAAAACCATTTAGGGCCCCTAGAAGCCTTAAGAAACGGAGAACCTGAGGGATAAGGCGCCACTCAAGAGCAGAAGCACCTTCAACCATCTTTGGGCACATCACGCACGAATGCATTAAAATATGAACACTAGATTGCTTAGTTACGTGAGTAACAAATTTCTTATAGGTGGGAAAGAGATTAGGTAATTAATATTAAGGCAATCCACTGAATAAAATCCTCAAACACTCAATTTTGAGATGTTTTGGTTTTAATTAAGTAGGGTTTCCAAGCCTCGAAAGAATATTACTATTATTTGTCACTGTTCAGAAAGTATTTAGAAATATTTTTAAGATAGAATTCCCACATTTGAAGCTTTTTATATACCATTTAATGGCTAAGTTCTCAAAAGTAACATATTGTAATTTTTTTTATATTCATGATAAAATTTGAAAATGAGTAATACTAGGTTAAAACATCTAAAAGTTATAGTGTGTGATGATGTCAATTAAAAGTGACTAACTGTTGCCCCACATAACTTACCTTTACAAAACCATCTTCAAAGCTAAACACCTGCAACTTTTAAGTAATCTTTGGACTCTAATATACGTTTTGACTTTTGTTGTTATGGGCATTTATACACTGCTGGCCACCCAAATTGCAACACCAAGAAAGACAAGAGATATCACAACAAAATTTATTTTGTAGATAACATGTTGACCAAGTATCAAATGATTAAATTTATAGACTTCTGTGAAGTGTGGTTCCTGCCAAAATCAGTAGCCAGAGTAGCCGCCATTGTTGGAGATCACTGCTGCCACACGCCTCGGCATTGATTCAAAGAGACTTTGGATGTGTTCTTGGGTTACAGCAGACCAAGCAGCTTCCACACGTTGCCAAAGTTGATCTGGTGTGGCAGCTGGGGATGTATTCTGGGTCAATCGTTGAGCAACCATGGACCACATGTTTTCTATCGGCGAAAGATCCGGAGAGCGAGCTGGCCAGGGAAGCAATTCAATCTGGCGATTGACGAAGAACCCTTGGACAATGCGTACCACGTGTGGTCGCGCATTATCCTGTTGAAATATGGCTGTGGGCAAGCCCTGAAGGTAAGGAAGGACAACTGGCTCCAACACCTCGGAGATGTAGCGCTGGCTGTTTAAAGTACCGGCAATGCGTACTAGAGGAGTGCGAGAGTGATATCCAATACCGCCCCATACCATAATACCCGGTGCAGGACCAGTGTGGCGGTGCATAACGCAGCTGTTCAGCATCCTCTCTCCACGGTGTCTCCAGACTCGAATCCGACCATCATGGTGTTGCAGACAGAAGCGTGACTCGTCAGTAAAGACAATTTCATTCCATTCTGCCGTCCACATCCTTCTTTCATCGCACCATTGGCGGCGGAAACGTCTGTGATTCTGCGTCAAGGGTAGACGAAGCAATGGACGTCTTGCGGACAGACCACTCTGCTGTAAACGGCGTCGAATGGTACGCGCAGAAACTGGATGATGCGGTACAGACTGAATGCGCTGTGCTATGGTTCGTGATGTGGCTGAGCGATCCGTCACTGCCATACGCACAATATGTCTGTCATCACGTGAAATGGTGCACTGAGGTGGATGCGATCGAACACGTCGGTCCGTCGTACCCTCCTGCATCCAACGATCACATATCCGCATTACAGTTGTTTGGTTTCGTCCAACACGACTACCGATTTCCCTGAAAGATAATCCACAATCTCGGTAGGCCACTATCCTTCCTCTGTCGAACTCGGATACTTGATCAAAAGATGATCGCTGTTTTCTACGAGGCATAATTGATAGTTTTTTTGAAAAAACCACAAGAAAAACACAATTGCCGTACTTGAAATCGTCGAAATCTCCAAGCCTTAAATAGCGCTTTGAAGTGGCGCCACAGGCGCGCGTGATGTGCGTCTGCGCTGAAATTCTAATCATTTGCATATCTCACCTCCGCTAATGCATGTTGTAAATTTCATATTATTTGCATGCTTCCTTCAGGGTGTTGCATTTACGGTGGCCAGCAGTGTATATGCAACATTAAAAAATTTGCTTTTATAAAAACTTGGCAGTTTATGACATACTTTAATTACATCAGCTGAAAGCAAAGGTATCAACGAAGTGGCTGGTTAAATTATCTACAACTATTTATATTGTAAAAAGAGTTCTAAGATAAGTAGATTATTAAGAAAGTTTCACATCAAATATTACTCTTAGATTCTAAAAACGTTACATCAAGAATTACTCCTTTTAACATGGGAAGCAAAAGGGAGGGAAACAACTCCGGATTACTTTAACAAGGAGAGCCTCATCTCAAAGCCAGATTCTTCAGATTTATAACTATCAACATTGTTACATTCTGGCTTGATTTGCTTTCAAGTTGCTTTAATATTATGATAGAAATAAGAGTATACTAAAAATTGTTTTACTATACAGAGGGGTTGCAAACAAAGTAGGTATATAATCTAAATTGGGTAGATGAATCACAAAAATAATTTCCCTATCTTGTTATGCAAATGATGAATATAATTTGCCCTTGCTAGTCCATTTTACTGTTCAAATTATTACATTCATATCGTAAAATTTTCAAGTACTCATAATTTCTTTTGTGAATGAATAATACTAGGTTTAAAATTTCTAAAAGATATAACGTGTGAAGAAGTTATTCCTAAAAGTACTTAATTCTGATTCTTAATATTATGAAATGCTTTACCAAAACAAATTAATTTATATTTTTATTTTTTTGGTACCGTAAGTAAATGGGTTTTTGATATTCAGATCAGTGTTATGAGTATCACGATATACATCATACAAAAAGTTTTCTCTCAGCAAATAATTCTCATTCGAGTCATTTTCATTTTGCACAAATCTCTTGTTTTTTAAAGTTATAGTCATAATCATTTGTAAGAAACTTTAGATCCAATTATTTTATATTGTTATAAATGATTTGCTTCTATATAGGTTATACAAATCTATACTATTTTATAACTATTAACTAAACCGTCAAGTTATAGTGTTACATAATTAATTGCCTTTAGAATGTTGGTCTAAACTGGTTGTGTAAAACTCGAAGGTTTCCACTCGACAAAAATTGGGTGAAAGTAAACAGAATTAGATGGTTCAAACATCATATTATCACCCAATTACACTTTCGTGACTGAGTTCCAGTATATTTCATCAATAAAACAATTGAATATAATTATTTATATTTGAAATTATTACAAAATCCCAGCGAAAATTAAAAAATCCCAAATCTTTGATGTAGTTGTCATTACTATCCCGTGTCACTTCCATAAGTCTTATACTAATAGCTACAAATACAGTTACTAATCTCATAAAAACGTCTGAACAACATTAATTATTGTTAATCCCTTAAAAATCGTATACAATCGTAATTGTAATATGTAGTCAATGACACATGAAAAAATTTAAATTCCCTTTATGAGTTTAAGAGGAAAGAGGGCAGTGACGTGAAACCAAAATTGTATCGTCCATTTAGAGTTTCATGGGATATATTGAGAATCACTACATAATACATTAAAAATCATAGTTGAGTAATTAAGAAATCGTAATTTTTCTCGTCAGTTTTTGAAAACATAAAGTATCTTAAACAGGTGTAACTAATTCAAATGTTGAAGTAATACAATTTTTGTACATAGGTTCACCGGCGGTAGTCTAAACTAGAGATTATAACCAAACACGTAAAGTATTTTTCACTTAAAGAGAACGCCCCGTGAAGCTTTTCATATTGTGTAATTTAATATTCACGATACTTTTAGGATTCTAATTCAATCTGTCTAATTTAAATCAACACCTACATAAAAAATTTCTTTCAATCATTTTGTTAATTTTTTGTTTTTAATCGCCATATTTTAAATTTCTATTCTATTTATTGATAAATCTTTTTAATTTTAGTCGTTGTTTTGTGTGACCATCATAGTTTTTAATTTATTTTTCTGTTTGGTTTAATTACTTATTTTCAATTGTAATTTTTATTAAAATCTACGTTTTTGCAGTCATTTTGGATTTAATAAGTTATATTAAGTAACCACTTAATTATTAAACATTAAGTAATCATTTAATAAGTTTTATGGTTTCTATTTAATCTTGCGTGTGGCATAGCAAGTCCTTTTTTCGACCTTGTACCATAAAACCCAATCCAACCATCTAGAGAAATTGAATCACATTGAAGAGCTCATTTCAATGATCTTAGTGAATCCTAATAAAAGCAAACAATGAAAAAATTGCGTCCAGAAACATGGCCAAATATGGCTGGGAACTAGGTTTTCACGTGAACTTTGTTTTCACTCATTTTGTCAAAGAAATCGATACGGACACGAGTTGCATACTGATGTCACATATTTTGGTTTAAGCCCCCTTCTCCTCTGCATATGTCGCCGTCAGCTCCCCGTGGACATCCCCCCAGCTGTGACTTAATTGACTGTGGAGTCTTAAGTATGAAACCCCTATCTCTTTTCCCTTTCAGAACTTTTGACTGTTAGGAGCTGAGACTTCAGCAGAGGCTGTTATCTTTTCTGAAAGTTAAATTATGTAATTAGTGCGAAGAGAAATTTAGAAAGAGCTTATGTTTTGATGCATCAGGTGTTTCAAGCTTTTTGGATCTGCATTCCGGCGGAATTTTATTAGACATGTTGAACGGGGAAAGTTTTGCCCGAAATATGTCGGCCTACGGGCTGGGAATAGTTTATCTTTCATTATTAAAGGGAACTTCCTAGGTGCGTGTTGTAGTCTTTAACTTTTACTCTCCCTTTTCATTTTCAACTACAGTTGGTGAAACAACTAGGGTTTAAAAACCGGTAATTAAATAATGGTTTTGGAGTTTGGTGAGAATTAGCTTCACCAAAACATAATTACTGGTTTTTTAATTACGATATTTTTTAAAAATTAGCTTTATTTACTGTTTTTAAGATTTTACCGCAGAGACTAACTTATACGTCGAAAGCACATAGGACATATTGTCGCCAGAAATCTAATCCGAACAGCAATTTTTTAATATGAGAGATCTATAATTAACACTCCAAGTGGTTTCGACGAGATATATCGTCCATCAAGATCTGATCCATTTCGCTAATGATGAGATATCTCGTTATCTAGATATTGTCGACTTTTCGATGATAATGAGATCAAGATCTGGTCAGTTTTCTTCTAACGACGAGATATCTCGTCCATCAAGATCTTGTTAGTTTTGCTAATGATGTCGAGACAACCACCAGGAGGGTTAAATGAGGAGTTTGGAAATGGCCACATATACGAAGGGATTATCTCATTCTTTTACTTTCTTGTAACTTTACTCTGAGTTTATTTCTCCGTTCTGTATCAGTAAAATTTTCCTTGTGTGTATGTGCATTACTTGATGTTATCTGTCTTATGTTCGGTGTACAATTAATTTGATGCCATATATGGTCCTTGCACCAACTTAGTCTTTTATTGCTTTTATGATTTATAAGAAAAAAGGATCACTATTATACGAGATAAAAAATACTTCAGTTTTCTTTTATTCTTTGTGCATACGAGACAAAAGAAGTAGGTCTAGACTCAAGTATCGTAGAAAAATATTGTTATGATGATATTCCTATATGCTGTACACAAAATTCACTTATACTTTTTTACATTATCCCCTTATATATTTGAAAAACTTTTTTCATTGAAATATTAGTACACTATTTGAGTTCTATATTCTCTTTCAATCGGTAGCCCCTGTTGCGTAAAGAATAGAACTTAAAATAAAATTGAGATTAAGAATTTTCTGTTGGTAATTTACCAGTATTGTAAACGTTGGAAATTTGCGAACTCTAGAAAAAAAAGCTATGTAAATTGTGAACAATGTAATATCAGGAAACTTGAGCTTATATTTAGCTAACTGTAGAACTATTAAATTATTAGATGATTGAAAGAAAATGGAAAGATTAACTTGGTACCATATCTGTGGTGCTACTTTCTCTGTACTTGATGTTGATGACTTTACACAGGTAGTTAAATTTACGCGACATATAAACATGATTTCTAAAATACCTTTTTATAAAATAAAGATTTTGGAAAGGTGTATGAAATATTTAAAAGCTTAAGGAGTTATAAAACAATAAATAGTAATGCATTTGTAGACGGTCAAAAATAGGAAAGAAACAATGAAATCTGATAGCTAAGCTGGAATTCTACTGTGTCTACCACGAGAACGGCTTTGGATACAAAGTCTATAAAGTAGGTAGCTATAGGAACAAGCCTAGTTCATTTGGAGTAGGGGTAATCGATGGAAGTTTTAATTTTATTTTGTTTCGAATTGCGGTGATGGAAAGAGGTAATTTTCTGGTATTGATCTTTTCCACAATTCCAGAGAATGGAAATAAAGATATTTGCAATCGTATGGATTATGTGTTTGTACTTATAAACTGAAAAGACTAGATTAGGAAAAAACCCTAAGCTTTGTGTAAAAAATTATTTTTATTTCAATATTCATTTCGATGCCCACAAAATTCTAACTCAGAAAATGCATATTATCTTGAAAGATATATGTGAGTCAAAATACTTCCAATTACACACTCCTTAATTAAAAGATAGCTATCAGATAGATAACCAATTGATGAACAGGAAGTCCAAAAGTGAATATCGAATCTCCCCAGAACAATCAATGGAAGCTGACTTATGAGTTAAAGGGAACACGAATGTAGAAGAAGGAAATTGGATTGCAATCTAGAAATATTCTCCAGTGGAAGGGAATTTGCTATTTAAAACCCAGGGAACATTATCGAAATAAGTAATGACGGGGAAAAGGTAATATCCACGAGCAATTTATTTCATCCAGACATAACTGTGACCGCGCCATTGTTGCGTTCTTCAGTCACAAAGAAGGATGGAATATCCTTTTCCTCAAAGGCAACTTTTCTAAGTAATTAAAATACTCCTTCCAAATTCAGACGTCGAAACTTTGCTCACTCCTTCAAAGATAACTTGGAATTCCGCTTCAATTTGTCGTTCTGGCATTCCTTTGCGAGAATTCCGGATCGTCACATTCCCCCACATCAGAGAGCTGTAGAAATCAAATAAAGACTTTAGGCTGGCCGGGCTAGAGGCACTGACCCCTAATAATATAATTTTGAAACGTTATGGCAGAGGAGTTTCGCTGCTCGCCTTGTTTGGTTTCTTCGACTAGCATAGTAGCTTCTGAAGGTTCCAAAAGTAAATGTGTTTAAGTTATTGGCAGATCTATAAATTTGTTTGTCCTTTCCATACTTTATTTTAAGTTATGTGTAAATTATTCGTGAAAGAAATTTTTGTCATTAAAATTAATGTCAACAGCATTTTAAATTCTATTGCTGGGAAAACAAAACTTCCGAAGAAAGGGCTTTCATTGGATTATATTTGACGAACACTTAATTAAATGGCATATACTATGGAATATTTATGTTGCTGGAAAAAAGAAACTTCTGAAGAAAGTGGTTTTGTTGGATTTTTTTGTTTAATGAATTGATAGGAATAATTGAATTAAATATGGAATATTAATTGTTTTTATTAGATTGTTTATTTAAAGAATTTCAAAGAATAATCTCATGTTAAATATGGAATATTAAGCGTTTTTATTGGATTATTTGTTTAAAGAATTTCAAAGAATAATCGGAACGAAATATGGAATATTCATATTGCTGGAAAAAACTTCTGAAGAAAGAGCTTTTATTTAATTATTTTTTTGACGAATTTCTAATAATAATTGAACTATAAAATATTCTTATTGCTGGAAAAACTTCTGAAGAAAATATTTTTATTAGATTATATTTGTTTAACGAATTTCTAAGAATAATTGCTATAAACTGTAGGACATTCATATTGCTGGAAAAAACTTCGGAAGAAGATGCCGTTGTTGGATAACTTGTTCAACGAACATCTAAGAATAATTAGCATAAATTGTAGAATAGTCATATTCTGGAAAACATTTCTAAAGAAAGTGCTACTGGATTATATGTTTAACGAATTGCTGAGAATAATTGGCATAAACTATGGATGGCAATCTTCAAGTTATTTGTTTGAAAGTCGTTTGGTCATGGTAATTTCCCTGATTGTCTCGAAATTGAATTATATTGTGATTGTGTTTTTCATCCTTGTTTTAAATAATGTTTAAATCGCTTCTGCATTATTTTCATATAGTATATGTGTTTACTGTGTATAGGGGTCTTTCCTATTTTGATTTCCATAATACCAGCTTAAGCCTTGACGTACCAATTAACTTTTAAAAGTTAAACGAATGTTTTTGAATGAGACCGGGGGTTTTGTAAACGACAAATCTGTTAATCTTTTGCCAGTCGTCTGTTGGTAAAGGGAATCGCTCTCTTTGTGTTGACGTGATCGCTGTATCATCCTTTGTCCATATATCACAGATACTAAGAAAATTTAAATTTTGTGTATATCTAGCTGTAAATAACTTTTCAAATTATAAGTAATTGGCGAGTTCTTAAGACGGATCTGAGATCAATTAGTTAAAATTCCTGTAGTAGGTCAAATTATGTTCTAGAGATATTGAATTTTATGGGGAACATTGAATAGAGTGAAAAAATAAAGTCAGGTGGCCTTTGTTTACAAGGTTAAAGAGAATACTTTGTCCAAAGTTTCTTTTGGACCTCCACCGATTATTTTTCATCCATTTAGACTCCCTAATCCAGTAACGCTTAATCTCCTAAGATCCAAAACATTTCTTCTTCCTCTTGCAGGAGTTACACACAGACAAACCGCCAGGAGCCACTTACTTCCATACGGACAATTTCGAGCTCGGATAATTCTACCAATTTCACACCTCTATTCATCCAGTCAATTTTTTTGTATTGTCTCTCTTTCAGAAATGATAATGGAAATAAAAAAACCCAGAGAAAGAGAGAGAAAGAGAGGAGAAAGAAATTCCCCATTCGTCTTTGTCAGGGAACAACTTCTGACTTTAAATTAATCGTTTTCCTCCGAGGCCATCAAACATACTTACTCTTATTTTTCATTTTCTGTACTTTACTTCACGTTCCCCCCTTTTTCACATTTCGCGAGTTCTGTTGTTTTTGGCACTACTACTTTAACTTCCGAGATCTTGAAAAGTGAACCGTGGTCCTCACGTGAAATTCTTTCATTACCACCCAACAGATGAGTTTCCAGTTAATTTCTGGTTCCACGAACGCTCTTCTTTTCAAGTCCTGGAGTTCCATTAAGGGACCTAGATTGGGTTACCTAGATGGCTTGGGTCAAACAATCCGTGAATCATAATCGAGTGGTTCTCATTTGAATAATCGATTTGTTCTTTTGAATGAATTCCGACGTTTATCTGGAGAATAAAATAGTACCCAATTGCTCCTTTCGCCAACATTCGTAGACTACATCCTAAAATAATTTCTTCAGTTTGATGACTTAAAATATCCTTTATTAAGTAGATTTATTTTAAGGTTTTAGTTTATACGGAAGCATAGTTTCATAGCTAGGCTGTTTTTCTGAAGGCGGAAATGAAATGTATTGTATTGTTTCCTATTATTCACGAGTTTTGCTGTGTTTGGTCCTACTGCGTTAAATTACAAGATCTTGAAAAGTGATCGTGGTCCTCTCGTGAAATTCTTCCATTACTACCCAACAGATGAGCTTCCAGTTGGTTCTGGTTCCACAAACTTTCTTTTAAAGTTCTGGAGTTCGTTCCATTAAGGGACCTAGATTAGGTTATCTAGTTGGCTCGGGTCAAACAATCCGTGAATCATAATCGAGTGGTTCTCATTTTAATAGAATAATCGATTTGCTCGTTTGAATGAATCCGGTGTTTATCGGGAGATCAAAATAGAACCCAATTGCCCTTTCGTCAACACTGTTTCACTGTACTAAGATATTTCCTGACGACATTTCACGATGTTTGATGACTTGAAATGCTATTTATTTAAGATTTTCTTCATTCTTATTAAGATGTATTATAATTATTCGTATTGAGATATATTAGAATGTTTCAATATAAATACAACCATAAGTTCATTTTAATACTTCGGAACTCCGAGTTCTATTATGTTGGCTCTCTATAAGTTAGACTGTTTTCCTGAAGACTGAAATGAAATGTGTTTCATTGTGTGTGTTGTTTTACATTATTCATGAGTTTTGTTGTGTTTGGCCCTACTATGTTAACTTCCGAGATATTGAAAGGTGAACCGTGGTTAACACGTCAAATTCTTACACTACCAACCAACAGATGAATTTACAGCTAATTTCTGGTTTCATTTCAAATTCAGAAGTTCCATTGAGAATCAAAATTTGTTTACCTAGTTGGTTTGGAGTCAAACAATCCGTGAATCCTAATCAGATAGTTTTCATTACAATAATTTATTTGTTCTTTTGAATTAATTTAAATATTTTTCAAGAGAATAAAACGGAAGACAATTGCATCTTTCAAGATTCTAGTTCTTGCTTAGTTCTTAATATTTTTCTTATGATCTGTTGTTAAACCTCATGAGAAGTGTAGCAAGCAAAATTAAGAATTTTGGCTTCTAAAGCCAAATTCATGAACAATTGTAGTTGAACCTATAGTTCACTCTTTCATTAGTTAGTTCCTCATAACGGTTCGTACAATTTAAAACATTATAAGCATTAGAGGGATAATTACATAAACTATTTTTCTCCAGTTGATGGACCTTTTACAGAAGTTTAGTTTTCCATTCTCACCTCTAATATTAAATTATGTCTAAATAGTGTTAAAGTGCCATTTATTGACTGAGATTCATAATGACATTATAAGACTTAAACTCAACACTGCTTCACTTCAGTGTTCAGTGTACTGTGTTTTCAGTTTAATACTGTTATGCAGAACTCTACAATCTAAGCTGCTCCACTGAACACTGAAATTGGAGTATGCTGCATTGTTATCATTGTCTTTAAAGGCATTATTTACTAATTGAAGTTAGCAGCATACCTACCACTGGCAATTTGTTTTGAAATACATGATAATAGCCTATACTAAAATTAGTAATTATCTTTCCATACTAATTGAAGTTAAGAAAAGCAGGTGTTTCAGATAGTATCTTACACTCTAGCAAGGCATCTCATATTCTTTACTTTGAACCAAATTTATAAGGTTAAATTTTTCTTCATTAAGAAGCGTACACAAATCACTAGCTCGTTCAATTCGTTAACGCCAATAATACAGGAAGTTAATTTTCTCTCCTGATTAGTTTGTGAAAGTTTTACAAGTAAACCGAAGGGAGATCACTTCCTCACTAATTGCTATCGAAATCGAATTTCGTTGTCGAGAACGAAAAGTTCTCAAAAGAGAAATCTGCACAGAACTGATGAGATCGATTTTACGTTATGCTATCAAACTTTTGCTTCCTGTCACTACTTTTACGCGCGAATTTAGTTAAGGGCAGAAGTTAATTATTAGTGCGGCACAATAGGTGGGAATAGGAAAACATAGCAAGTTCTGTAAATAGTCCATCGATTAGAGAAAAAAGTTTACGTAATTCAAATCCTTAGAATGTTTAAAATTTCAAAAACAGTTATTGAGAAATGAACATAAAAAATCGTGAACTATAGACTCAACTACAATTACTCATGAAAATGGCTTTTAAGAGCTTAAATTCACAATTTCGCTTGCTACACTTATGAGGTTTCGGTTACTCGATATTCTATGAATTTAATCAATGATTTGGCTTTGCGTTTTCTTCTGTATCGTAAACGGTAAATGTTTTGAGGGTATCCGAGACTACCTTCAGATGTAAAGTTCATTAAAAACCAAAACGTTTGAAACTTTTTTATTTTTAAAGCAATTTAGAGTTAAAACAAAAATATTTTTTTAAAAAATTATTGGTACTTGAAAACCGACAGTTACGCAAAACCTAGTTACACAAAAAATATTAAACATTTATTAGATTTTACCAAATAATTCCATTAATGAAGTAAATATATATAGGGAATGAATAAAATTATATATCATATATATTTACATTTTTGTATTTGTAAATGTTATCAATAGCGGAAACAATTGCAAAAATTATTACTAATTTAAATTTATTTTAATTAAAGTCTTTATTTATGACTATACTTAATTTATATATGACTATACTTTATAAACATAAAGAAGTTCATCATAAAATTATAGATTAAAGGATTAAACAAAAATGTGAGTGATTTTATTGCTTAAAATTTTTTTATTTGAACTCCTATTAAAAATTAAATTTGGAAAAAGATTATTGGTATATAGTAAAAATAATAATTAAATATATTCGCTTTATGAAGTTTGAATAAGGTTTTAAATGTGCAACAAGGCATATCGGATTTTTAGTCTCGAGAGAAAAAAAATTGTTTGCTTAGTATTTAATATTTATGCCATCATATTTATTTATGACTATACACTTTATTTACACTTATCAACAGAAAATTATTCATCGTAAAACTTAAATTATAGATTAAAGAAATTGAATAAATTTAAGTGTGAGTGATTTGTAAAAATGAAATATAAACTCAAAGGAATTCTGAAAGCCTTAAAACAACAATCGATGTTAAAAAAGTTTGAAGTCGAGAAAAAATTTGTTGCTTTGCATTTCTATTAAATAAAATATTCCTTAGACATTTACTCAAAAAATATTGGACGGTTAATAAGTGAAAAAGGGCTAGAACATAGTCCAAATCTCTTTGTTTACTACGAATTCAAAGTGTAAATTCAGAAACTTTCAGAACACCATACTCGACTCTCTCGGTTCGTGATTCAGATTGGGAAAGTAAATCCGGAAAATAGTTAACAAGTAATTTTGAAAAAGTTGGATTACAATCCAAAATGAAAATAAAATCGGATTGAATTTTCCGTGACATCGATAAGCGCGAAAGCCCCAACAGAGTTACACTTTATCCGTCTATTGCCTTCTTTTTCACCACGCCTCATGAAACGTTGGAAACGCTTGGAGACTTATTTCCTTTCTTATATTCTTCTGTTGTGGATTCCAAAAACGGAAATGGATTTTAGAAAATTATATTTTGTCTGTTCACTGCTTTTCTCTTCCCATTTTACGGCATTGGTTGCAAAAAAAGATAAGACGGAAGAACATTTTTTGATAACTCAAAGTCACCAGGTTGCTCTGTATTTGATTCGGTAGCTATGCCTCCAGCGATTTGTGTTGCTGTGGTATGACATTTCAATGCTTGTTTTTTATTTTGGTAAACGGAAACTTTTCTCTCGGTTTCAGAAAATTGAAGTTTTCTGAAGAGTTGGTTTTTAAACATTTTAAGGGAGTTTGTATATATGCATAGAAGAAGCAGTTTTATTTTTATCTTTTAGACATTCTATAGCACTAACATCTCTGTACATAGCATTTTGTTTTCGCTAACCATTCAATATAACTCATTCTTGAATCCTAGCCCCTCTGGTGGTTCGTCGCTTATGATAAAATAATCTTCTACCCATCAGACTTCTTAGGATTATATTTATTAATAAATAGTTGTTTGGTATTGATACTAGTACTCGATTCTGTTGCGATTCTTTGTGTTGATTTGCGATTCTTTGTGTTGATTTGCGATTCTTTGTGTTGATTTGCGATTCTTTGTGTTGATTTGCGATTCTTTGTATTGATTTGCGATTCTTTGTATCGTGTGTGCGAGAGCATTGAAACGACTGTTGTATGTCATTTCAGTGCTCTCGCTGTTCCTGTGCATTGTAAGCTTAATTATGTCTCGTCAAAAACTAAGGCAATCACACGAGCACGTTTCTCAGTTTGACAGAGGGAAAATTGCGACTTATCGAGACTGCCGATTATCCTTCCGAGAAATAGATGGTCGTGTAGAACGAAATCAAGCCTCAGCGATGCGAACATGGAATCGATGGGTGCAGAAAGGACGAACTGACCGCTGTGAACGATTAACAGCAACTTCGTCACACCACCAAACGAGAAGACAGATCTCTTGTGTCAATGACTATTTCGGATTGTACTGCAAACGTCAAGAACCCTAACTCAAAAATTAAGATGCGTTGCACAATAACCGGTGTCTGAGGCAGCGGGGAATTTTTTAACTGTGTTCATTGCTACGACTACCTTTGACTCTACACTGCAAGCGTCTGCGGCTGCAATGGTGCGTAGAACGCATATGAACTAACGAATGACATGACATCATTTTATCAGACGAATTTTGATTCTGTCTGCAGCACCATGGTTGCATTCAAGTCTGGCCACACCGAGGAGACAGACTGCATGACTCTTGTATTATTCATCGCTATACCATTCCGTCATCTGGCGTTATGGTATGAAGCCATACCATTAGATTCTACTTCCGCACCCATCTAATACGCATTGCTGGTACACTCAGTAGCCACAGCTACATTTCTGAAGATTTGGAGCCTGTTGTTCCCCTTACCTTCAGGGCTTGCCCGCGACCACTTTTAAACAGGAAAATGCACCACCGCACTTGGCATGAATCGTATAACAACTCCTCAATGCCCACCAGGTTTCAATCCTTTCATGGCCACCCGTTCACCTGTTCTTTCACCCATCGAACATGTCTGGTCAATGATCACTCAACGACTGCACACCACAGACCACATGTGACCACGACAGATGAACTTTAGCAACGAGTGGAAGCAGCATAGACTGACACACCCCAAACACATATCCAAAACATCTTTCTTTCAATGCCGGGATGTATGGCAGTAGTTATTGCCACCCATGTCGGCTACACAAAACACTGTTTTCTTCACATTCTGCAAGTCGAACAGAGTTGTAAGTTAAATAATTTCACTCTTTTACTTTATGCGGTTTGTATAATAAATATTCTCATGTCCGTTATGTTGTTGCATTTTCAATGACCCTCAGTTCAAGCCACTCTTTTTTTTGCAGCAGTTTCGTTACTTCATCGAACAGCTTTTTTGAGCTTTGACGTTTTATGTTGTCTCTTCTTGTGTAATGTTCGATATTAAATATTAATTTTAAGGCTCTAATCAAACGAAGTAGCGTTGACCTAGATATTCCAGGCAGAATGAACTATGCAAATTTCATGAAGCCAGAACTCATCATTCGATAGTTTTGCTGCTTCAGATAGAAGATTTTTACTTTATATATGTGGGATATCAGAAATCCCTCATCGCCCAGTGAGCGTAGCTGCTATCAAGACGAAAGGCCGCCTGCCTGAGCCAGATACCTGCGCATGACTCACCCAGTAACTATGGAACTTTCCGCCAAATCGAGAAAAAAGCGACAGAACAAAACTGATGTTTGAATGAGAAAGACAGCGTGGCAGACGATCCCTAAGATGGACATTAACTTCAATTATTCGGGCATACTCATTTTTGCAAAAATCTATATTTATTTAAAATTAAATTCTTCTTAATTTAAACTCATCCCTTTGTTTACTAAATTGTGATCATTGTGCCCCACATATGTAGGATGTGACACAAGTTCTACTCCGACGGTTTCCAGCGAAAAGCTGATTCTATGGTTTGAGAATGATTTCTTAGTGTTCAGACAGTAGAAAACATTTACCATTAAAAAAATATTGCACAATTGAGTAATAGGCACTATTTTATTTGAAAAATGTACATTAGCTTATATTTCGAATAATGAACAAGGTAGTTAGGCCGATCTTCTACCGGACCGATCACAATTCAATGACGTGTCAAACCGAAACCGACTCGTTCAAAATAATAACTTCTCCCCCACAAAGAGCCCTTAAATGAGTTATTTTCTCAAGAATCAAGTGTATACGCACTCCAGTCAGCACATACGTAAGAAGATTAAGATCCCACTTCCAGGTCCGACATAAAAACAAATTAAAAAGGGCCGACCGGGCCCAATGCATTATGCATGGAATCATAACGCGGATTATGGACTCCAGAAACGATGCGATGCATTATGTAAACGACTATTGAAAAGTGAAATTGCTTTCGCTCGACTGCCTTTATACGTCCCTTCCGCCCAAGAAAAGCAGCGACGTCTCTGATAAAAGGGAAAAATAAAAAGCTTATCTTATTAAATAATTTCTCTGATGGATGAAAGAATATTTCCGAACCAGCCTGACAGATAACAAATGTTCCGTGAAGGATGGGAAGCGGAGAATAAAAAGGACACATTTTTGGAAAGATACACGGAGAATGGAAAATCCGGTGTGGAGAATAAATTAAAAGTGGAATGAAGGATTGTGATTGGTCCATTTGAAATAACCCTCGAGTAATGAATGTAAGGGCGAGGATCAGTGTCAATATTGAGACTTTCTCCACTACACAATGAAAGCAAGCTGTCAGCTGTTTCTAAAAATTGTATTTATGTTTTTCAAGTAGGTGCGGATGAAAATGATGGCAAATGATTTTAAGGTGCAAATTGAATGCATTTAATCTGGAAATTTTCTGTTCATTCAATTAGTTGAAAGTGTGACTAGTTTGCAAATGAACAGAATTTTCATTCATTCTGAATGGTACAGTGGGCTAACCCACATTTGGATAAAATTAACTCTTGGATCCACAATCAGAGACAGACCAGAAATGGCAGCACATTCAAATAAATACTTAGTGATAGCTTTGGGTTAACCCAGGACTGACTAACCCGAGACCCGTAGGTTGCATGCTGCCCACCAAGTCAAGTCACAAAATAAAATAAATGGAAATGAAAAAAGAAGTACAAAAAAATCTAACAAGAAATACTGTACCACATCACGTACTATGTCAGATCTTAAGACAAAAACTCACAATATGCAGATCAAAACTACACAATTGTAATTTTACACTTATAGATACTTCTACATTGTCACACGCAGGAAGGAAAGAATTTTACTAATTAGGTTATGTATTTTGAAGCAGTAGCTGTTTCATAACACCTATGCTTCATACATTACTGTGCTTTGACAAGTATGGCCTTTGTGCCATAAACCCTAAAACAACCAACCAACAATAGATTACTGCAAAAGTGCACTTTTGGAAACGGCAGAAATAATTAGCAGTGATTGGAAGGCATACCTATTTATCTGCTATAAAATTTTGTTCAAAATTTACCACGGTTTTCGGTTTTTATTTTTAAAATTGAATATAAGTAATTACATAAGGAAGTTCAGCGTATAAGCTATGCTTTGATCTACTAGTAAATATTTATCTTAATTGTACTTTGCCTAAATCGTTTTTAGAACTCCGCTCGGCCTACTACATCACAATATTTACATATGTAGCATGCAATAAAAGTCAACCCGAAATAACAAAACGTGGAGCTACTACTTTATTGACTAGTACTGCTGTATGCTCAGCAATGTTTCGTAACACTATTCACAGCAAACTTCCTCCGCCTCTTTTCTGTAGCAGATCTCCGAGACAAAAGGAATACATTCTGAGATATTGATTCAGTCATCAACAGATAACAAGAACGACGAAACACACACAGCCCCTCCTCTACAGCACAATCAAGCTTCATTTCTATTCACGCAACGAAAATGCACTTAAAATTCAAAAGGCAAATAGCTAGAAACGACGACTACAATGCTCATTGAAAAACATGAAATGTATCCTAGGAGAGATCGCCTAACGAAAAAGGCGGCGAAAGAAACGGGAAACACTGATCCGTTCGGCCGAGTGAGAATTCAGGATTTCGTTCATGAATAAGATTTAAACGACCTTGCTGCCAGCAATGCAGATCAAGAATTGTTGGACGAGTGACATGCATTCGCCGTGGGAGAGGAAACTAACCATTAGATCACGAAATTCGAAATCGAAGTGTTTCCTCTCTATTAAATGGGAACATTGGTGATGGCCCTTGTCCAGGACTGTTTCACTGAAAATTCCTATTGAGCAATTTCAAGAGGGAAGTTGGTCTGCCAAAATATACCCTGGCACAGTATTTTACTTGAGATTTTAGAATGAATTAATCAATATTTTGATTGGAAATATTGCAATAAATGTACAAACTGTTTCACATAGTCTCAAGAAGCGTAATTCCTTTTCCTGAAATACAGTAAAGACTCGATTATTCATTCTCAAATTCTGTATTCTAAAACTCAATCTTTCTCGTTTACGTTAATCCATTCAGGGGCGGTGGATAGGCTGGCAACTCAAATCTTCTGAAAGGGTTAAGGCTTGTGTATATAAATAGTTTATGTTAACTAATATTTCGATACATAAATACAGAGTGGTCTATAAGTCATTTAAAAATTTAATAACTTTTCAAATATTTTTCTGTTGTTTTATTACAGGATATTGAAAATTAAACACTGGAAATTTACTATGGAGAAAAACACGATCTAGAAGCATGTAAAAATAATTTAATTTTACTTAGAACAGCAACGTTCTCACCCAGAGAGCTTAAGATTCGTCATTATGGAGTCAGGAATCCGAAATGCAAACCGACTATACTCAACCTGTATCCACATTTTCAAAAACAGGGATCTGCGACTGACCTCTCACTAGCCGGAAAGGTTATCGGACCTTATTTTTTTAAGACACTGATGGAAATTCAGTTACGATTACTGGTGAGGTTGGTTAGTAGTTAAATTACAGTAGTTACATTGAAAGAACACAACAGGCTGCTGACGACGGTCCGGAATCAATACCAAAGTAGTTGGTAGTTGAATTTAGGTCGCACTGGAGCGACACAACGTGTTATTGGTGATTGTCCGGGATCAATCCCGAAGGGAAAGATTAGAGGAAAACACTTCGTAAATTTTGAACCACTGTGAGATGATGAGGTCAACACCTGAGATGGCATCCCACTTTCAAACTGCCATACCACGCAAACTTGGGGACATTTGAGACCACCATAGATTGATCGTGCACCAGTTCCCATGTACCCGAAGAACTTTGGTTGGATCGAATTTCAAACTCGCAACCCTCCGGTTCCTAATCCTCGATTACCATCTGTGCTACCGCATCCCCCGAGAAATAGAGGCCCTACGCCCAGAAACGTTGCGAATACTTGTGGAAAATGACTGGTATGAGCGCCATCATTGTGAAGAGGAAAATGTTTGTCATTTAAAACATTAAATTTTCGGAACTTGATAGAAAATAATTCCAAAGAAAGTATTTCAGTTTATGAAAACTAAATAAATTTTTTAAAGTAAAACAAGTTATTCAATTTTTAAAATGATAAAGGGATTTATATGTATGAACCACCCTGTACATTTTCATTTATTATTATGCCAAAGAATGCTCTAGATGAGCAATGGGACTTACTGTGTCCCATCTCACCAGAAAATTAAAAGTATAAAACTTTTGTTTTTTGCAAAACACATTAGTGAACACATTCAGTTATATGGCTTCACCTTTAGTTTTCTCTATTTTTTAGCCTTAGAGCCCTTAAAAGTAAAATTAACTTGTTCATGCAAGACATGAAACTTCGCCGACCACATTAGAAATCCTTCCTTTTTATCCAGTTCTTTGCTGCCTCTGTCCCGAAGCATAAGCAAAACATTAACCGAGATTAAGACCCACTTCATCCGTCAGCGAATTCTTATGAGGTCTTTTCTGCAGGAAGCACAAACTTCGATCATACGCCGGAACATCAGGGAAACGATCTGCTGACTTCTTACTAAGTGCTGAATGACCAATCAGGGAAGAATTACAAGCTAATCAGCCGACAACGTACAGAAAGAAAATGCTACTAACGCAGAAAAGTTTCGATCTAAATACAGGAAAAAAGAAGTTGCTGTAGCTCTTCTTTTACTTGGCATTTCCCAGTGACTTCGTATAGAGCAACGGCTTTGAATACCGTATTGACTTTGGTATTTTTATGCATTCATATGCAACGTAACTATACTAAAAGTGTTATTTTTAATATGGTGTTACTTGTTTGCCACTTTATTTTATTGCAGGGTTCCCCCTGGCCTTAAAAATGCCCGATTTTTCGTTTGGTTTTAAGGGTTTTCAAACCTCTGAGGGGCTCACATGAATGACTTCACCTTGCAACCTGCAGTTTTCCCTGCATGATTCCTACCCATTTTTGACCTCCACCAATAGAATCGTTCCCAAGTATTATATTCTAAAGAAAGGATCAATATAATCTTTCCCAAGTATTATATTCTAAAGAAATGATCACTATAATCTTTCCAAAAGATTCACTTCCAAGGAAAGGAGCAGTAGAATAATACTAAAGGATTCTATTTTAAAGAAAGGACCAATGGAATATATTTCCAAAGGATTCACTTCCAAGGAAAGAAAGGTTTATACACCCGCTACAACCAATATCACACACAATGGTACTTGACTTTGGGCAAAAACATCATTCTAAAAATTCTGAATCCGTTCCACTATATTTATACTTTAAAAACCCAAACAATATCGGGTCTAATTTTAAGTTAGTTAAACATTTCAACTTGAGCATAATTTTTAAGACACGAATGTTTTTCCCTAAAATATGTTTCCAGTCCCCTGAGCGATTTCCCTACATAATACAAGAGGCTTCCAAAGTGCTCATCTAAGGTTGCGTTAACGATTATCCGTATGATTGATATCGACTGCCACAGCTGTTCTCTTTAAAGACATTACGTCACCGCAACATGTGGATCGTTTGTTGAGAAACACCAGAACTGTAAAACACAGAGGTGCTGAGGGTAGGGTTTCTCGGAGAGAAGAATGACAGGCATGCTGACAGCTCTGATCATTACTCTTGTGATCGGCTCTGAATTGCGCAAGTTTTCTACCAAAAGAAGAATTTCTCAGGGATTTTCAAGCTATTGAATTCAGAGTGTTCACTCATCCGCTAAAATAGCCGTTAAAAGATTTTTCCGTTACTCGGTCTTGTAAAAAAGGGGATTCGAACCGAAGAGGGCACGAGTTTGGATCATACAGATCAGTAGCCAAGATTCATCAGAGATCTTCCAAAGTTAGGGATACAGTTTTTGGGACAAATGGATACACGCTACTACATTTTAAAAGGTCTTGTAAAAAAGTCATTTTAATTTTTTTTGTTAAAATATGAAGTTTAATAAAGAGCTCAAGAAAATTGTGAACATATTAAAGGATACATCTATGTTGATCTGACTACAGAAATCACCAGTGATTTGTGTTGATCAAATTTTTTGCTGATAACAAAATAATTAAGTTAACACCAAGCAGATGTTTTTAAAGGCCCAAATGAAAAAAGGCCTTACTAATTAATTGGAATTGAAATTTAATTTTTATAGGAACAACAAAGTACATCTTTTTAGGAATAGTATAAAGCTAAAAAAATGCAGTGTTCATTATATTTTTAAACGTAACTTTAAATGTCAAATTTACAAAATTCTGTCACGAAATTAAGTAAACACCAAGAATATTTCGTACAAAACAAAATAAAAGCCTAAAATAAAAATTTGTTGCATATAGTTTTGCGAGTAGAATTTCCAAATGGAGGGGAAATTTAATTAATAAGTTTTATTTCTTGATATTTTTGCTAATTTCTATCGTAGAATCATTCCTTTTCAGAAGTTCTTTACTGCGAATATTGTGATTTCAAACCATTTTTCCTAAGACCACACATTTTCAAGCCCATTGAGGTCTTGAAATTATGGTGAGGCTTATAGTTACTGCTTAAGATCGCACAGAAACTGTAGCTTACCTATTTTGGTCTGTTCTCTCTCTGTCACTATTTACAGAAAAAATTGACCCAAAATCCAAATTTTGAGCACTTTTATTTGAATTGCTCTTTACTAAGTCCGAACGCTTAATTTTCTCTAGATTTAATCACTAAAAACTAAATTTCAAAACTCTCGGATCAATATGCAGCCTCATGCAAGCGACGAGGAAACTCTGCTCGAGAAAGGAGTGTGTTTATGAAGCAGATTCCTTTTATAGGGTTTCACTAAACAAAAAATTAATGGCCTTAAATGTTATCACTATGTAGAGCGAAAGTCCATCCTTTTGGATTAAGACATCTTCATATATAGCCTTCATAAAATGAAAAGTTTAGATCACAAGCTTTCACATGGTTCTTTGCATTTTATTTCATGATATATCTTTTCCTTTGGGGATTTTTAATTGTTAGACCTGATCTGTTACAATATAAACAGAGAAACATTGAACGTTTAATTAAATACATAATATTAAATATTTAACACGATAGATATTATAAATATGCGGCTAGAAAATTCGTACAAAGATCTTTTTAGGTAAATACAAATGTTGTTGATTAAATTATTAAATTATAAAATTATTTGCTGATCGTAATTTTAAGCAAACAGTAAAATATTGTTCAACAATGTGTATTGAAAAATCAAGAAAACATCAAGCTTTAAGAAGCGCTAATAAGTGGTGACAAGATACAGTTAAATCATCTAATTAGACCATAAATGATCAAAGAAATAATTAAAAACTCTAGTCTCTCTAATTCTTCATTAATTATTTAGAAGGAAGTACAAAGAGTTTTTTGTGTTTAGTACACAACATCTAAAACAGTTGAAAACAGCTGTGACGAGAGAAGCATGAACAATTCTATATTTTTGCGATATTTTTGTGTTACTTATTTGTTGAGGCATACTTATGGTTTTAGAAAATGTCTAGGTTATTTTAAGTTCATATTTGTGTGGGTGGTGCAATAAAGTTAAGTGAATATATCTTTAATTATAACGTGATGGGATAGTTCGCCATCGCTTAAAATGCCGGAAGATTATAAATGGGTAACCACATAAAAAAGCTACAAACCGAAATTCCTGTACAAGGTTCGGGTTAAAAATTATATCGATTGCAGCAGCCCTTAAGAGTTTGAGGAGTGCTATTTGCTTATCTCCATGTCCTAGGAGATGAAATCCATGTGCAAACATCGAGTTAATTGCGTTAGTTAGCCACAGCTCTTGCCGAGCAGCGTCGTACACTAAGGACAAAAAACCCTTCTCGTAACATGAGGACCTAATGAAAAATTTGTTCATGAAATCCGTTCTCCCACCGCAGTAGGATAGATGTGATTAACCTCTTTCTTTGCTGCTTTCGTCAAGGAACATTGCGTTTTGAGAACCTTTTCTAATCATGCATAATTCATTTCGAGTTGTGTAACTCAAGATTCATTCGCGTTTTCTGTTTCCGTGAGGATAGACACACAGGCAGAGTTTTTTCATCTTCTCTTTGTCTTCTCGTGCCGTGTTCTTCCTCGTAACCCCGCGCTTTTTTTTGTTACATAAAACTCGACGATATTGAACAAAATGAAAAAATAAAGGGGTACAAATAATAAAATAAGAGAAAAAGCCTCCTCGGCGATGCTCTAATGCATTATTTATGAGCTTTGTTCAATTTTTTCCCAAGTCGAGCGTAAGATGAACAACAAGTCGGTTAATTTTTGCAAAGCGAATTTTATTTGTGCTTGCAGTGTTTTTTTATAGTTGCTTTTGGGGCACAGAAAGAGGGAGAAGGAGTTATTAAGGCACACACACTTTTTAGCATTTTTCTCTTACGCGAGCTTATGTTTTTTTCATAACTCCCTTTCCTTGGAAAGCATATGCTCGATCGTGTATTAGTTGCTTGTAAAGCATGCCTTTTAAAGTATTTCAGTTTCTCTTAGGATTATAATTCTGAAAGAGAAACTGTTTCTTCCTCTTATTTGATTGCTGGAAAATATAATAAAACATTCAGCTAAACTAAATGTTTAAATAAGGAAAACGAAAGTTGACACTCCAGTAAAAATATTTCCATGAAAATATATTTAAACTGAATATAGTGTGCCACTCCAACCAATAACTAATTTTGAAAACCAATATAAGTACGAGTTTATAAGTAATGAAACACGTCACTTAGGGTTTACGTTTATCACTTTTGTATTTTTATTTTCTGCACAGAACAACGTCGTTATTCTTTTGATGTATGAATTACGAATTAAATTATGAATATATACTTTTGTGTAAGAAGTTTCGAGATGAGTGATAGAAATAAGATTTATATTGGGATTTCTTACATGCACATTTAAACACGCGAAAAGGAAATAAATTCTACAAAAAAGCTAATATTTTTTATCTGAATTTATAGCATATAACTCATCACATTTCAAATTACATATGCTTGTATCGGAGCATAGACTTAAGGATTTGTTAATTAGCTTTATATTGCACTTTAAATGTAATTTTACTTCTGTAGTCGTGTGTGAGTTGTGCAAGCTATCAGACTGTGAGCAGCAATTTATGCCAAGCTAAATGTAGGTTGCAGCAGTGATACGTGTTTCCAGTACGTATCCCGAAAGTGACATCACGGCTTGTTTTTCGAATACGATTTTAGAATTTCGCCAATAAAGAATGAATACCAAATTTATAATTATTAGCTAATTTGTCAGCGTCAGTCCGATTAAACGTCAAACGTCACCAAAACGGTGATAAACTACATTTTAAAGTAATCCCAATACACACATATATCATACCAAAGCATTTTAGTAACAGATGTAAAGTCTTCGAATTCTGTATGGTTTACTTGCTTACACTGAACAATTTTTCTTATCTTACAACTTTTCCGCCATTTATATATGTATCCAGTTAACTATTAAAGTTTATGAACAAAACTCATCGTAAGTGAATACAGAATGCGATGTATTACATAATGCGATGGTACTCGAAAGAGAGTGGGAAAAGTTGAATATTGCATTCATGAAAAAGTTGTATTAGGTGAAGATTACGGAGATGTGAATTTGTTGTTTCAAATGTTTTCATAAATCTATCTACACATATAAAATAAAAGATAAAATTCTAGTATCTAAATCTAATATTAACATTTGAGTAGAAGCAATTCATACCCTCTTATAGTAAACAAGAATAACTTTTCTGTAATGTACACTTCTGCTTTCAATCCCTTTTCATATAATTCAACAAACACACCTATACGTGTTTTGCAAACATCACAAATATTTTTCTACTTTTCTGAAGACCAACAGACCAGAAACATATTTGAAAGGAATACGGAGACAAAATATTTTTAATAAGAAAAATGGACTTTTTATGCCTAAAAATGTTTCAGTATCCTATCCATACTCCCAACACACAAGAATGCGACCAAGGAAGAAAAAAAATGTTTGAAACAAGTGCTACGACTATGGATACAAACAATATTCGAGAAAGAATGGGAGAAAAACCTGGAAAATGCTTCCCAACGCGCATCTAAAAGGGTGAAGGAAGCTATTTTTCAAAAACAAGATTCTCTTACTTTCCTGCTTAAAAGCTTCAACATACTATTTCTCGAGCGCTGATGAAAAAGACCAGCTGCCTCGTATTGATTTCCGGATTAGGGCTTGAATTCTAAATTTTTCTTCATACTTAGTGTTAATTTTTACAAGCATTAAATGGTTTTTATAAAAAAGTAGCAGGAATCCTTTTTTCAATAAATATACGCATAAGGGATTATGTTTTTATAAATTTGCACTATTGAAAGAGGAGGGAATTGTCTGGTGATTTCTAAGATTTAATACCCAACTTACAGGGAGCAGGGTTCTTTCATTTATGAAATGCGATTATAATGGCTTTGATGATTAACACGATTTCTTTTTCCGAGTTTTCAGTTTTTTCAAATTTAGTCTGACTGATTGTGTGAACTGAACTGCACAAAATTTCAATTTCAATCGAAAGTTCATTATTAAAAAATGGTTTTGAAATAGAACTTATGGAGGTTTTCTATGGTCTTGAATATTTCATTTTGCTGGATTTTATAATTTCACTCTATTCTTCATATTTCCTTTCTACCGAAGAAATATAAAATACAAATAAAAAACATTTTTCAGATAAACTCTATGTTAAAACTTCTACTTTAACCCTCCAAGTGGTTTCGACGAGATATCGTTTCCATCAAGATCTGACCAATTTTGCTAATGATGAGATATCTCGGCATCAAGATATTGCTGATATTTTTATGACGACTAGATCTAAATCTATTCAGTTTTCTGCTAATGACAAGATAACCAGACCATCAAAGTCTGGTCAGTTTTGTTAATGACGAATTACCTCGTTGAGACAACCACCAGGAGAGTTAACGACTGTTTTGTTTGGGAGCGTTGGGAATGTAGTGGTTTGTTAGAATGCATAAGCGGTCAAAAGACAAATGCAAGCTGTAACAATAAAATAACGGGACCAGGTCTATTAACTGAGGGGTTCACACGCATATATCCACTCTACAGTATGCAGTCTTCTCTGCATGACTTCGAACCACTTTTGACCTTCATGACTATTAGAATCTTTCTTAGGATACCGCCAACCAACAGATATGGTTATTTAGTCATTTTGTAAGTTGTATTGGAAAGAGCAATACTTGCACTAGTCGGAAATCTGATGACCCTCAGAGGGTTAAAACCACACCTTGCACAAACATGCTCACAAGCACATATACACTCTGCAATCTGAATTCTTCTCTGCATGTCTTGTAAACAGTTTTGACTTTCTTGACCAATAGAATCCTTCCTAGAATTCTTTCAACCAATCTATGTGGTTATTTAGTAATTATGTGTATTGAGGGATATAAAGGGGCCATACTAACCTACTCGGAAATCTCGCGACGCTCAGAGGATTAAATCTGCACTTAAGGCCCCCTTTCCAACTCAAATGATGGGCTCCTAAATAAAATAAGGATATGGAACCCAAGTACCAATGTGCAATTTGTTCACTTGTATTAGATTTCTCTTCCTTTTCTTTACTTAAATGTTGAATTCTTTGTTATAGAAAACGAAAAGATTTATAACTTTTTCAACCCAGAAAATAGACACATAAAAATACGAAAACGTATCACATTTCTTGCCCCCTCTTAGAATGCAAACCCAGGTACCTTGGTATCAGTCCCCATCTGTAGGTCTTTAAACAGGACTGAGTTTCAACATGGCGAATGGCAAGCGAGCGTCATGGGTTACTGACTGTGCCTGTTTAAAAGAACTTCTAAATTTCAATGACACTGTATCTTGACTCAGTGGGATTTACCCATTATGCTAGCTATAGGCGGTGCTGATTGGATTCCTGTAATATACCCTGAATGTATTTTCCTCTTCTGAGACAGTAAAACATTCCTTGTGAGTGCATGTCCATTACTTGACATTGTCTGCCTTATGTTTGGCCGCAGCTTGGCCCTTGCGTCATAAAACCCCAAGATCAATCAATCATTCAAATTTCATTTGCTCAATTGAAATAGTTATTACTCACGAATCATTGGACGTGAAAGTTCTTGTTTCGCATCTGAAAACTTTAAAGTTCCTAGGTTGATGAAAGCTGATCGATTTATTTCGATGTTGTGGGTGTGACATTAGCTGAGGTTTCGGAAGTGTGAATAAACAACCTCATTACGTCAAATAAAGCCTAGTTGCAACAATCGATAGTGCCAGAACTGTAGATGAAATAATCCAATCTGCATTAAAACAATGCGCCAGAAAGCAATGCATTCAGTTTTTAGCTGAAAAAGTCACAGTTGCTCAAACATCCATCTTACTGTATAGACTTGACCTTCTGTGTGCCCGTTAATAAATGATAAGAATTATTTATTCATCCTTTGGATCAAAATTGCTTCCCGTACAAGCTTCTATCAATGTTTTGTGTAAGCAAATATGGCCCTCCCTCATTCAAAGTTGTTACGATAGCTGATACCTGCACTTTATAAAACTCCTTGGGGTGTAAAACGAATAAAATAAATTTGTTTCATAAATACCAAAGCGTATTGATGCACTTTGATGAGAATATCTGTCAAAAATTTTGTGTCTGAAAGAATTATGTTAACTAGACAATTTTCGGAAATATGTATGGATTAAAAATAAATAACACTCCTCAACAAAGTTTGAATTATAACGGTAGAATAAAGCAAAACTAAATACATTTATATGCATAAAATGTGTATATGGAACCGAATTCATATCAAATTGTGCATAAACATAATTTATTATTAGAACATTCAATTTTGACGCCACATTTCGAATCTATTATGTATGAAAATTTAATCTCGGACAATAATACTCAAGTAATTTGGTCCTGACATTTTTGGATGATATTCAAGTAATTTGGTCCTGGATTTTGGTATAGTGATCATAGAAAATCAAGAGCACGTAATGTTAAATTGGTTTCCACATTTCTTTTCATATCTTCTGATATAATCCTCCTATCACTGAAAAGTGTTATTATGTTGCGTATAAAGAATCTAAACAAAATCTATTTGTAACATTTAATTTTAAATTACTTTATAATATGCAATATTAATTATGAAATTAATATTCGAAAAATTATGAAGAATTGTTAAGAAGGGGATGGTAGGTATGACAAATACATAGCAAAACGATATGATGAATTTTGAGCACTTATAAATTAATTAATGAAATAATAACTTCGCTCGTCAAAATTGGTTTCGAAATGAACTGTAGACATGGAACTAGACAGATGTTATATAAAAAGAAGCTAATTTATTAAATATTAAGTTAAGAATACAAATATTCGTATTCCATATTACATGATAGAATTTTTCCTATTAATTAAACACGCGGCTGTTCGTTTACTAGTCTCCCTGTTCTGCGTCAGTTGACATACAAGAAAGAATTATTGCCCCTCGCAAATGGATTTATAAAAACCTTATTCTGCATCTGCACATGAAGTTGACAAAACTGTCCTCTAAAACAAAAATAAATTACCAAAAAGGAAATTCAGTTTATTAAAATCAAACACTCCTTTCTTTTAAAGAAATCAATTACATAAAATAATTACAATTTTCAATTATGTCTTGTTTATAAACTTCAAACTTCTCTGTTTACAATACCAATAAAACGGTATATTTGTGTGTACATCGCATAGACCAAATTAGTTCGAGAATCGTAACACGAAAAGAGAATTGTTCTCCCCATAAAAAGTTAGTTCTAATTTGCAGAATTTATTTAAGTTTCACTTGATCGAACAAATAGCGAGTCGAATTTTTCTAAGACCCCTAGAGAGGAAAAAAGAATCTATGGTACTACGGAAATAACTAGTCTCAATTCCTGGGAGATTTAATAGAATCGCCTATGCTAATCTCTTAGGAGGCAACACAGTTCCAACTGGCGAGGGTACAGAATTCCTCAGCTCTCATATAAAAGCTTTAATTCAATTTCAGGCTTTGTTTATATCTCTAGATGCATTGGAATGGCACGAAGGACTCGAATTCTGCCATCTTCTACCTCGTCTAAAAATGATTATTTCGTGCGAATAAAATAATGCACTTTCAAAGTTTTTGAACAGATCGATAGGCAAAGAACTATTTTACATTTTTGAGTATTGTATTTCAATTTTCATTCATTTTGTATGAGTTTTTAAGAATAAATATTGTTTTATTTTGCATTGAATTGTCTTTCGAATTTTTAGATTTCAGTAATTTCCTTCTACAATGAGACGATAAATATTCATATACGAGTAAAACTTTTCTTTTAGTCTAATGGCACACCAAAAATGAAAGACATATTCTTCGAAATAACGACTTTAAAATTCCCTTCATCCTTTCCAAAACGTCTTTATGTTAAAAAGTGTTCGTAAAATGCTCTAAATTGTAAAAAATGAACTACGAGTTATATTTTATAGGAAAAGAATAAGACGAAAGGTATAAAGAAGGATACGTTTGCACTAATTAATAATGCAAGTTTAAAGATTTGGCGGAAATTCTAAAGTAACATTTTTTCATCGTTTTTAGAACACTCACTATAACTATGCTGAAATTGCATGAGCGAGTCGTACTATCAGTTATTTAAAATCGCAAGTTTAAAATGAACGGACTCGTTCTTAAATGTGAACCAATCGCACAGGTTATAAGGCATTAGCGATTTTATTGTTTGAGCAACGAAAATAGATATATTTCAAATGCTTCAAACAACATTTATTCGAAATTAAGTCTTAATTTTCCTGCATTTAAATAATCTATTAAAATAACAGAGGATTGGTATGGCATTACAATTCTTTTCAGACATATTTTTCTTTCGTAATGATGCGAAATTTCATCTATAAGAATATTAAAATATTTTGCATTTCGTCAAAATATTTAAATTTTTAGTCGGTTACAGCTAAAAGATTTTTCTCAGCATTTAAACAATTTTTATGGTGCCAACACTAGCTTATATACTGCGAAAACTTTTAAAAGTAATGCTAATACATTCAAACTGGCCGCTCAGTGGTGAACAGTAGGGTCTTTCAAAAGACTGATAAAGCATAAGCTGTAGTTCTCAGGTGTACAAGCCTCGTTTCTCTAACGAGAGAGAAATCTTTCTCTCTAGGATGTGTTGGCTCTTGCCGGATTTAGTTTCTTGAATGGTTTTAGATTTAACTGAAATGTGTTAGCTGTTTAATATCATTAAGACTTGATGTAGCAGAATAGGTCGCTTTATTTTCATACATATGTCTAATACAATTTAGGTGCTTCACATAGAAAATACATACATATCGAATATAAAATATGAGCTTAACGATACGTCATCCATAGTATCAATACCAAATTGATTATTCTCTCATTTGTTTTACTTCATCTGTTTTAATAAATTTTTTCTGAGAATCTTAATATTTGTTGCTATTCGTATTTAATTTTGATGTTAATTTGTTTCAAAATCACCCCACGAAAATACAAGGCAAGCCATAAAATGCAATTCCCATGAGAATTGACTGTGCTTATGTAAAAGGAACTTTAAACCATCCAATGCTTAAAATATAAAATTAAAAATAAAAGCTTTTATTAATATTAAGTAAAAGTTTTTTTTTTTTTTGGGGGGGGGTTAGACTCAAGAACACGGTATCATCGCCAACTGGCGATAATTTCGGAATGCGATAACAAGTTGTAAGTTATCCAAATAGCCGTTGGGTGACAAAAATTTTAGTCGCCTATTTTGCGATGAGCCGGGACCGTGTTCTTGAATTTTACCAAAGTTTCTTTTTTAAGTTTTCATACAAGTATAACAATGGTAAACTGATACATTTAGTGAACGGACTTTTTGTAACTATAACCGTATCCAGGAAAAGCAATTTCTACTGCTCTCCACAGAAATGATTTTCCACATTTCACAACTCTACTTGTCTAAATCTATTCATAAACTTAGATGCCATCCTCTATGATATCTAAACGCTGCTCTGATGGCAAGTTACGAAATTTTAGACACATTATTCAAGTGCATACGGAAACCTTAATCCTGCGATTTTTTCCACTATTCAACAAAAAACGAAACTACTCTCTAATACCGTTGCTTTTTCTTCAATGGCCATGCTATCGTCATTTATAAGACATGCTGTTTTCAGCATCCCCATCTGTAATCATTAGGTCGGAAACGGCTTCCTGGTACCCGATGAGCGTTGTTTACGTTTAATTCTATCATATGTCTCCCTTGAAAATACATTTACCATGAGGGTAACAAATCTATTCGTTTGTGAGATACTTTAATACAGCGCTTATTTCGGTAATTTATTTATATTCTTTCTTTTTCATGTAGTAATGGGTTGCGAAATAAATGGATGCACGGGGCTCTTCTTTTTTTCGCCTTTCGGATCTCAATTTTTCGGTAGTTGATGCCGTCGCTGCTGAGAATGGAATGGGCCATATAAAAAAGCCATCATTGAGCAAGGCGGCCTCCTCGGTAATGAGACGGGATCAAAATGGAGGGACTGGCTTCTAGTTAGCGATGCGTTCCTGTCTGCACCGATCTGACCTTGAAAATGAGCAGAAATCGCTCTTAACCTCTTTGACTTATGTCCTGGACTTGAGACTCATGTTACGAGTTCACATACGGGATGTCTAAATGTCCATTGATGTATTTTATGTTTTACTTGTTGTAAACTCCATTTCAAGTTAACTTTAGTTGATTGCTTTTGGGTTGGTACAAAGACCATATTTGGCCAAGCTGCACCAAACACAAGACAGAAAAAGATCAAGCAAAAAATGTCGCGAAAGGGGAAAAAAGAGGAATTGGGAATAGAATAATGGGATGAAAGCAGAAATAGATAGCTTGGGTATCCCGGGAGAAAGACACCCGTGTTTACTAAAGGCAGTAAACTTCATGGGAAAAGAAAATATTACTAGAGTATATAGAGTCCGTGAAGCCCGTTCACAACTATAGGATATGTGGCCCGAGGCTTGGTTGGGTTTTATGCCATATTTGGCCAAGCTGCGAAAAACAACGCAAAGCAAATAGACATACACACAATGAAAGTTTTAGACACAGAAGAGAAAAATGCACACAGGGAGGAATCGAATCTGCTACGCCTACAGGTTGCTGAGGTTTACTTTGGAAACGAGTGTTGCAAAAAATTATTTAATTCCAGAAGAGACTACAAAAATCTGGGACAGTTATGACCAAAAACCATTTATTGAACATATCTACTTCAGTATAATCCATTTCAAGTTATACATACAGTCAATTTGATTGCTTGCTTCCGTATTAAATTTAAATAGGAAAGTTAAGGCTAAATATAGAATATTATTCAAGACTGTCAGTAGTTCTGCAAAAGTACTTAAAAACACATGTATTGGGAGAACATCTTCTCCCTTGATCACTTAAATAACTTTTTCAATGATGATTGAGATGAAATTTAATGGTCTATCACATTTGGAATATGTGTGATTCATTGCACGGTGGTAATTAGCGATGCGATAGTCGCCAACCTCGGGAAATACAAAACTGACAAATTAAATAGATTTTCAGGTAGCAATAGCAAATTCATATTTGTACAAGTGCTCTTTGTGACAAAAAAAACTTAACAAAAATTTAAAATCTCGAATTAAGAAGAAAAAATAGAAAATTATAAAAAATTATGTGCGAAAATCGAATGTCGTTTCATATTCACAGAAAACGCTTCGAAAGAAATTATAGCAGTGGTACTTTTTCGTATTTGAATACAGTTAGGAAAATTGCCAGAAAATCTATGAATAAAGCACCAAGAATAATTTCAAAATAAAAGAATATGCATAGAAACCATAGTTACTGTTTAAAATGGCTCCGTGCGTAGACATATAGTCTTCTAAACTTGAAACGGACTGTAGAGATGGTATTCTCGCCTGTTGAATATTTAATGAAAGTGACACATAGACGAAAGAAATGAAACGTAAATGCGAAACAAATGAAAAATTCTGTTTTCCGGTTATAGTTCCAAGCATACGAAGTTCATTCAACTCCTCTAAAAGCAGGAGAATTTTAAAATCGTACGACACAGCTACTCTAAATCCTTTGCCAGTTTTCTAGATTTCAGTCTACTCTTTTGCCAGCTTTCTACTCAAAAGTCAGCTTAAGAAACCAAGAACTCCATCAAAGAAGGAAGTACCACCTGATAATTACAGTCAATGGACAACATGGAGTCAATTTGATGCCAGCTTGTCTCATTGAGATATTTCGTGATCTTGTTCTAAAGTATTTTGTGTTTTACTATACATTCGAGCCACCATTAACCTAGAACGCTTTTGTACGGTCGCTTTGACGAGTGGGGAGCGTTTGGTGCTTCATTCGTCTCACTGGATTCCCAAAAGGGATAGAAAAACCATCAGGGCTGGTTTATTTAGTATACCTTGGGAATGCGCTGATAAATGAAAACAAAATTTCGATATTTTATGAAGGTTGAACGTAAACATTTTCCTTAATCTGATAAAATAAGATAAAACTGAAGTGCCCGTCATTTTGGCGGTGAGTGGCATTAAGTGACATTTTCGTATGAGTGATATTCTAAGGTTTTCTTCTATAGTTTTATAATATATATAGATTCTATAATTTTAAATACACAATTTAAAATTTTTCGCTTTGCAAGTGGAAATTTTTTCACAAGACGGTCAAAAATGTACTTTTTTTATTCATTCTCATATCAAGGCATAAAATATCCATAAAATTTATCTGTGGCTATTAAACCTTTCAAGTGAAGTGCGAAATCTCACTTCAAGATTCCTAGTCTGATCATATAGCGGTTTTTTCGGGTAACTGCACGACAGGTGCTCTATAGTACTGCCATCTGTCGATCAATAGCGTAAGTTTTATTAAAATACAATACATTAAACTTCTAATCGAATAGAAACTTTACCGGTACTTCACCAAGTTGGTTGAATAGAAGTGTGCTTGAAAGGTTAAATGTTCATAATATTAGTACCGTTTTATTAAAACTCCGGTATGTATTTTGTTCTGGTGCCAAGGTTTCGTTATGAACAGTTTGACACCATCACATGTAGCTTTCCCTTAAGGTTCGTAATGCTGCGTATTCTTTTTACACATGCTTTATCCCTTTCAGGATTGGTGGATGTCTGGCGTCCCATACCTTCGAAATGGTTAAGGCAAAGTATATAAATATTTTAGGTATATCAAGACTGCTAAGGTATACAAGGTGTTTGTTTCAAAACTTCCAGTAGAAACTTCAACGGGAGGTTGGTACCTTAAAATTGAACCATATCTAGTGATTTATGCCCTTAAGCATCACCTGTATTTACTAGGGTGCTCGTCAATGACCAGTTTGTACGACAATCCGTGCGTCAGTGCCGCAGGATGTATTACCCTTCGTGGCAAGAACTTTGATCTCATACTATGAAACTGTAAGCATACTACTGTCAAATTGTAAAATTATGGCTAGTAAAAATGCTGTTCATATACTTGCAGTCTTTTATTTCTGCACCATAGTGTATCTTTTAGCACATCTGGGTGGCATTTGTGGACAAAAATGCCTTTGTGAATATGGTTTAAATTTGTGTTCTTTATCTCCTCTTAAAGTGTGCAAAGGAGTTTTAAAATCCCTATAAAATTAAGTGAGAGGATTTTAATAAACTACATTCTGGCCAACACAATCGAAACACCCAAGAATATTAATCGATCACCATGAAATTAGGTATACAAAATCTCTGTACTAGACATGGCAAACGATTAAAGTTTGAGAGCCAATGAACGTCAAGGGCGCGTTTCCTGACACATTAAGGGTACATCCTGAAGCTTATTGAAGAGGCGCCAGATGATTGTTGCGAATATTCGGATTTGGTGTTGCCTTTGAACTACCATCAGTTGCGATCAAGAATGCATGGACGATGAGCTCTAACACAGTATACTGAAAATGAATAACATTAAAAGGGATTGCATTGAGGTACTAGAGATAAAAAGTTAGTCTTGTCGACAAATCGTCAGTCAATTGAGACTACACCGACTGCTATGACGAGGTTCTTGCAGCAGTGGGTCAGTGAAGCTAATTATGTACGTCACGAAGACTCTAGTCGGCCAAGACGGACAAGTGAGAGAGAGGGTAAGTAGACAGTGAGACATACTGAAACTGCTCCTTTAGCTTCCTTATCGACTATCCGACGATGCATATTGTCTGTTATACAGTCTCCTTTAGAATTACGAATCATTGGTAGACGCCTGATGGAGGCACTACTGCAGATAGGTCTACTTTTGACTACCAAACATTGTTGGTTGCGTCTGGAATGGTGCTCAATCCAGGAATCGTGGATACGCATGGAATGACAGTGGATCCTGTTTAGTGAAGAATTCCGCTTCTGCCTTGGGGCAGATAATCACCGCATTCGCATGTGACGGAGACCAGGTCATCGCTACCATTCTCAGTTTATTGTTTGACGACCACACGTCTGTAACTCATAGTGTAATAGTGTTGAGTAGTCATCACTTACGGTCCCTTATAATGGTGGTAAGAGGTAGTTTTACAACACTGAGAGGCATGTGATTGAAACTCTTCATAGTCCAGAGAGATCCCCAGATTTGTCTTCCATTGTTTATGTCTGGAATATGCTCAATGGGTAACCCCTCCACCGGAATATAAGGGATCTGAACCAACATCTACAGAATGCTGGCATAATTTGCTACAGGATAACATGAAGTTTGTTTTATTCCATGCTACGCCATATATCAGTACATTATTTTAATTTGTAATACCTAATACATATAGACCGTGGTACTCCAGATGGAAGATCAACGGATTAGCAACCTGAAGTTTGCGAAGTTCGGTCCAGCCAAAGACCGTTGGGCACATTGGGGCTGATGCTCGTTAAATCTGACATGGCCTCAAATGCCCTCACTTTGGAGTGGTGCGGAAGTTTGGAGAGTGGGGTCTAGCTCAGGTGTTGTCCTTGTCATCTGACCGTGATTCAGAATTACGATCATTCTTTCCCTTCGGGATTGATCTCGGACCGTCGACAATAACCCGTTGTGTTGCTCCAGTGCGACGTCAATTAACTACCTACCTACCTCATATGCATCACAGCTGCTAAGCTTCATTTCGATCAAATACTGACTTCGGGGTGTTTCGATTTTTTTATTACATGGTGCACCTTAACTCTTGCAGAACTGATGCCTGTCAGGATGGGAGGAGTTACATTTTTAATCTTAAATTTCTATTTTCACAAGGATAGAAAGCTTTAATACTTCCAGATTTAGAAAAACACAGAATCTCCAGGGAAGCAATCTCTCAAAATAGCTGAAATGCCTTCATTTTACGAAAACAAAAGGTCTGCCAATAGCTAAGCCTAATTCCACAATTCCGTTCCTGATGCATTAACCTCTATGCATTGAATATGTCATACAATCTATTTCCATATTTAAAAAAGGTAAAAGGTCACTTCATATTGATTTTTATTAACAGAAAATGCAATTCCAAAGAGATGTAATTTGAATAGTCCCCATGACGAGATGAATTACTTTGACGTCATAATTACTACATAAAGCTATCGTTTGGGACCGTTTTATCTGGTTATTTTTAATTTGTTTGAATTGAGATTTAATTTTATCCACAAATACTTGGATTTAATTAGAAGGTTTGTAACTGAGCCTATGCACGTAAATCCAGTATTCTGTATTATCGATAGTAGTTCATCTTTTCCCCTTTAGCTATCAAATGCATCGCTTTATTCTACATCAAATTATTTTTAGTGCTTCAGTGCCTTTAGTATTCAGTTTAAATTTAGACGCATAAGAAAGAAAACGTCTGTATTACGGTCGCAGTTTTGTCTATCTTTTATGTGTCACGAGTGTTCGTTACATTCAGTAAAATATATCCTGACAGCTTTTAAATTGTTCTTCCTAAAATGACACAGAATTCCTGTCTCGAAAGAATTGTTCCAACTATCATTTTCTATTATAAAACTACTGCATCAACTACCAAACATTTCTACTAAAAGGTATTTGTATTTGAAGGAAACCATTTCAAATTTCCATTCAGGAAATCTGACTTCATCCCAGCCAGGAAATAAATCAACACAATCAATCATATTCTAAAGTAGATTTTTCTTTTTCACCATAACATTCGTTCTTATAGTGTGTTCTAAAAATATTCTCTTTCAATAAAAAACTTTTATAGTTGAAACTTTTCCTTATTCCATGGATCTTATCATCGAATTCATATTCCTATTTAGGTGAAAAATATTGTGTTGTCTCTTTTCACGCAATATCTCGCTGGAGATATTTCTTAGAATTTTATTCAGCTTCAGTTGTGTGTGTTACAAAATTTGTTACATAAAAACAGGGTAGGATCACGAGTTAAGTTTGGCTAATACAGAAGATGGAAATACACAGAGGGTAAGTTAAAGAAATGGAACATTACAACTCACAGGTTGCTAGAGCAGTAAGCCCATTAAGTCTCGTCGGACTATACAATATATTTTCGAGATCTAGAGCTTAGTTCATCAAGCGTATGCTCCTTAAAGATATAAATAAGGACTATTACATGACTGTTGTTCATCGTCTATAAAAAGTTGTTTGATGATACACAACTCACAGAGAATAGCGATTGATAACTCACCACCATTCTCTGGCAAATTCATTACTAATGTTATTTTTGCCAAACATGACTATACACAGGTATGAAAGTCATACTTTCCAAATATAGTTCCTTAAGAGCTTTGGACAGTTCCTAAGTTGAAGATGACAAGAAGAAAGGGCAATATTTCAAGACACAGAAGAAATGAAGACAAATGTAAGGCACATGATGGAGATTCCAAGAAATGACATTGTAAAATCTTTCCTGAGAGAAGTGAGCCAACTAAAAGAGTTAATTTTGAATGGGACTAGGTTCGAGTTTAATGTGAGAAGTAGTTTTATTTTTGTGGCCAAAAAGTAACGTATACGGTGAACTCGTATAAGGGGAGTTGCCGAATTTGGACCAGTGCCTAGGTTGGACAACTATCGCTATAATAACGACCTGTATAAGGCATTTGCGCCATAAAACAGGCAATTTAGGTTGAATAGACGTAAAAAGCAGATGAAATAATTTTTATGAGAGAGCACTTGCTGCTATTAGTGGAGAAGTGTTGGAGGTATACATCATCAAATGAATATTTTAACAAAAAACCTATATGGCCATTGTGCTATAAAACACAAAACCAACCAATAAACCAACAGCATATGCCGTTAATTGGCTTGTTTTTCGAATACAATTTCAATGCGTAGAAATTCCAAAGAATGAATTCCGAATTGATATATGGTAGTTAATTGATCAACGCCAATAACTTTGAACGCCAAACGTCATCAAATCGGCTATTAATTACATTTTAAGGTATCCCGATATATATCATGCGAGAACATTCGGAAAACAACAAATAAAATCGTCGTCTGTCGTATGGTTTAGTAGTTTACCCCCCCCCCCCAATGACAATCCCTGAAATATAAATACAACGTTTAAAGAAAAAGTTCATTTTTCTCAGGATCTCGCATAAAAATGTTTCTATAATTGACACGTCTGAATGGATTACGATTCTCATTTAAGGGTAAATCTCAGTTTAGTCTTTAAGGAAAGTCTTTCGTCCTTAGGCTGTTTTAAAGTTAGTAAGTAGTAAAAAATGTTCTAACTTCAGAAAGTACACTTGTCTGTCCTATCCAATTTACTATGATTGTTTTATTAACCTAGTTCAGAGGTAAGGTTAGGTGACATACTTTTAAATATTTATAAAAGTTGCAAAAATTGGACCACAAGTTATTGCCTGAATTGGACCGGTCCAATTCAGAAGACGATCTGATTTCCGTAAAATATTTCGAATAAAAATTTACATCTTTTCAGGGCTGATATGACTAAATGATATGGCTGATATGGCATTATGGATGTTGGTCCGAAAGGGTGATTTATTATTGGCTGTGTTGCAACGTTCTTATAACCCTGCTGAAATTGCAGTAAATACTATAAATAGGCCTAAGACACCAGTATCTTTCTCTTCAAGTGACAGTGAAAGCAGTAATAGTGATTCTTCTGTTGATTATATACCCAAGGAGAAATTTTAAAAAAATTAAGGATTATTCTTCACATTTCACGCCCACTTACACAAAATCCACAGAGGGGTCTATCTTCTCGAACTGGAGGAATAGCCCAGAAAACAGTTGTAATAACAAGAAGTCATAAATTGAAATTAGAACAAGGCAAAGAGAGAAAAATATTAATAAAGTAAATATCCAGACGTTGGACTAAAAGGACAAATAATAAAAAAACTACTTGGTTTTGTATTATATGTGAGGAAACAAAGCAAGAAGAGATGATGTAATGCACAAAATGTCATATTTGGGTCCATACAATGTGCTCGAGTGCATTAAAAACCAAAAAGTACTTTTGCTTCAATTGTGCTTAAGGAAATTGGTGGTCCAACCTGCAAAAGCAGTAGTCCATCCCGAGAAAACAGTCTCTGATTGAACCTATGACAAAATTTTAATTTGCAGATTTTTCACTGTTCTAAATTGTATTTTTCAAAAGCAAATTACATTATTTTGTAGATATGAAATAACATTTTTTTCCACGCACACACTACTTCCCTTTTATTAAAAAATACTTCTATATTTCTACTTCTATATCCCTTAAAAAATGTTTAGGTGATCCAAACTCGGCAACTCCCCCTACTAATTTTGCTCTTTTTTAAAACGTGCAGGTAAACTATCACAAATTATCTAACACATAAAATAACTTATCTATATAGTAAGTTGGTTGATATATTTTACAAGAGAAATGAAAAGCAATCATTAAAAGACATTTTACTTTTTACCCTACCCCAGGTAATTTATAATTTCTAAGTTTAACTGCTTTGGTGTTTCGGTAACGCCATTAATCTCCAAAAACGGTATTAGTGTTTTGGTAACGGTAATTAATCTCAATTTCCAAAACCGGTTGATGTTTCGGTAACGGTAATTCTCACCGTTAATAATTTGCTTTTGAAAAATACACCATCTCCAAAACCGGTATTGATACTCGTTTCGATAACGGTAATTCCCGTCAATCTCCCAAATCGGTATCGGTGTTTCGATAACAGTAATTCTCACCAAACTTCAATACCGGTATTGATGTTTCGGTAACCGTAGTTCTCACTTATCTCCAAAACAACCGGTATTGATGTTTCAGTAATGGTGATTCTCACCAATCTTCCAAATCGGTATCGGTGTTTCGATAACATTAATTCTCAATAATCTTCAAAACAACCGGTATTGATGATTCGGTACCGGCAATTAACACCAATTTCCAAAACCGTTGAAAACCGGCGATGAGTTTCCCTTTTACACCCTAAAATCAAACTCGTCCTAGTACAACCTCGACTATCCCGTCCTACTACCTCCCTCATCAGTTTGCAGATGACCCCCTTCCGATCAAAATTTTCTAACAAAGTATCTGCTCCAGACACGCTTGACGAGTATGTAATCTGAATTCGGCATCTGTTTTTGTCACCCAAAGTACCATTAAAGGACAATCAAGTCCTTCGCATGTGGAGAGAAAAGTCAGGCCAAATACCCTGCTGCGTTATTTAGGAGCTTCCCCTGTATTTAAATAGCGTGTAATTCAAAGAAGCCATCATTTAAATGGGTAAATAAACATTTAGTTAAAAAATATTTTCTCAAACTCGCATCTGTGTCGTTAGGCCTTATTTCATTCCGGCGAAAAATCTACCATCGATGACCGGGCATTATAAAAAGTTTACGATCCTCATTTGTAATTTAGATGGAAAAAGATTACTTTTTGGGTGATTGGAGAGAGATGGGATTCACTTGGTGTCAAATAGATACATCTTATTTTCGAGTTCTGGGGATGCTGAGAAATATTGTTTTGCTGCTGATGTTTATGCAAGTAAATAAATAGAGGGGACTTAATATATTTCGAGATGTGTCATTTATTTGATGTTCATGCTGAACATCTTTTGCGTTCGCTTGTTTTTTCAACAACAGAAGGAGAGTTTTCTGAAGATTTAGTTTTTGAGATACATATCGAAAGGCTTTATCGTGGTATAGTCGCAAATTGCTCTCTTATAGATTTATCTTCAGATACATTCTTCATTCGTTTTTTCATTTAGACTAAAATATAAGTTGGCAGGCAGTCGTTTCAGGCTGCAATATTTCAAAAATTAACGTAAAATTATATCTTTTTTATTTAAAAGGGTTTATATATATATATATATATATATATATATATATATATATATATATATATATATATATATATATATATATATATATATATATATATTCAGTACTTTTGGCTGCTTCATTCTGATTAGGCTTTAGCGGAATACATATATAAAAAACATTAGACTTATAAAAAGGATTGGCTTTTTTGAATCATTAAAAGAAAAATTAAGTACATTTTAGAAGAATTTCATAAAATAAGAAAATTTAAAACATATTTTAAATTTAAATGTTTTGCTCACCAATTTTATCAACAAAACGTTTGTTTTATAGAATGATCATATAACAAAACCTTTCCTAAAATTGAAAACGCACATCAGCATCAAAAATTGACAGAAAAAGTAATTTCACGAAAAATGCGTTTAATAAAGTAAAAGCAAAAAACTTAAGAGGCTGAATGTACAGAGTTAAATAGCTCATAATGAATAACCTTTGATCTGGGCCAATTTTCAACTCCAATATTGAATCAGAATCAAAAATGAAATATTCATTGAAATACTTATGACTTATGAAAGAACAATAAATAGTTATAACTCGATACTTTTGATTTGATGCGTAGCCTATACTTGACGACACACAATTTAGAACAGTGATATGCCAGTGTCTCTGCAGTTAAGTTATTAAATTTCAAGAATCAATTATGATTAATTAGAAATCTCTCTCTCATATTACTTATAATTATAATTTATATACTACCTACGATTGCTAAATATATCCTTTTTTAGAAGATGAATATCTCAGTTTACACTAAATTGCTTTCTTCTCTATTCACATCATCAAATGAACACGCATGTATGGCCAATCCAATGCATTATTACAGCGAAGAGTATTAGCTCGCGATTCTCTCTAAAACATATCCATACATTGAAAAGGTTGCAATCGATGAAAAGATTTGGAACTTTTCACAAATTAACTGAGTTTCTTCCCGCGTTTAACACTTTCAGATTTCCGGAGCGATCTTTTGAAAAGGCTCCGGGCATTATTGTTCGGTCCCCTGGCTGTCAAACGAGAAATGACAATCGGCTTTATTAAAATGTCACTCTCACCTGATACCCTAGCTGTTATTGCTCTTGTTGCATGCGGGGGAGGCTCGTCTTCCCTCTCCTCCTGTTGCCACTCAGGCGGACTAAATAAAACACAAAGGAGCTCTTCTTTCGTTTGAGTGACTAAGTAGGATCTAAGAGCGCTGTTGGCTATGTCCACGGCAGCACTCACCTGTTGTAGTGTGGAGTCTTGTGTATGCTACAATTACCTGCCGTGTTAATGACCGATTAGATGGGAAACACTGAAACACTGAGTGTTCCAAATGCTGAATTGAATTCTTGAAGCACCGCATGCAATATTAGTAAAATTTAAATGCGTGGGACCTCAAGGAAAAATATTTCTGATCCAACACAAGGGACTTTCCCATAAATGAAACTAGAGATTGTTTTAATTTTCAACACATCTTCATCAATTTTTGAACATCAACTTGTCTACGACTTGCAAGGTGATCGATTTATCGTAATAATAGGATTTAAATCCGTACTGGTACTGTACATTTATGAAGAAAAATCAAACGTGTAAGGGGAAAGTGTAAAATATGGTAGTTGGTTGATAGTTCCTTTAATACAGAAATATACAGTATAATAAAACACAGCACTCAAGTTGAAAGGTATATATTAAACTTCAACGATATGCAAGATGCGGTTCAAAACAAAGTTGATAGAAAATTGCCTAATGCAACTTCTAAAATAGATTTATAATTTGATTACTATTAGATCTAGAAAAAATAAGAATTATTCAAAAACCATGCTTATGAATAGACACGTCTGCTTCGTATTTAACCCTCGACCTCACGTCAAACATTGCCGTTAAAATTTCTGGTAACATTATGCTATCAATTGGAGGGTACTAGTTCAAAGCTTTGGGATTGTGAACCTCGATTTAATTGGATTTCAAATCTCGGTGATGTAGCACACAAACCCATGGTACAACGGAGGTAACATAAAATCTACCAAAGATTTAGCCGTTTTAAAGGTGATGGCACAAAGCAAAGTTCCTAGCATTTAAAAAATTGAAATGGGATTTATATTGAAAAGAGTTTATTAAACGTTTCAGTATGAAATAAATATATTTTACAGTTAGATCCACTTATTAAGTGTATTACTCCTTTAAGTTAAAAAAACACTGTGGAAACTCGGTTGGAAAGTATAAATATTTCTTTTTTCAACTTGACTTGTATTACTAGTCAAGTTGACTTGTCTTGCTAGACGGTAAAAATAATATGCATACAAAAGATCAAGTTCGTCACAAAAACGACGATAAATTACATATTAAAGTAACCTGATATGTATAATACGAGAGCATTCGGGTAGTGAAAGTCAAACCTTCGCATTCAGTCTGGTTTGTTTATTTACACTGAAAATTTCTCTCACTGAACAATAAGGGGGATTGTTTAATCACTTAAAAGATTGATTTATTTCAAATTCATAGGGAATGAAATTCTCATAATTTAAAGTATAACATTCTAGAAATATCTTTATATTTTTCTTTTTACACATTGTGAACTTGGTTAGTATTTCTACAAAAGCTCTATTTTTTAGTGTATTAATAATTAATAAGTAATCTGAATAGAAAAATAATGGTAATATCTCATTCTCAGTTACGTCTGACCCGCACATCTCATTACACTGTATACTACGTTGAAAACAAAAAGAAGTAAATTTGTTTAAACTCAATCCAGTAAATAATTTAAAAAGTGGTATCAAGGTTCTATAAATTTTGCGTCGAAAATACACCCAGAATAAAAACTACTTTCCTAAACCCAATGTTTAATTTGAATTGATTACAAAAGTTTCGAAAAAAGGTTTTAGATTTGAGACATGTACACATTTTGAGAAAAGATATTTGTAATTAAAAAGCTAACGATTGGTGGCTTTAATTCCCCTGAAAAATGACACAATTTTAATTTTTAAAAATTAATTGATCATCTCTATTTATAAAATTCTGTATTCAGTTTCGAGGAGTAACTTTCCCTTTCACTGAATTGATTCAACCTTTTTTCTGCGAATTCTGAACAAATAAAGCAGAAACACCTATTTAAAAGAAACGAGTCAGATTAAAAACTTGAATTAAAACTGAACTGGAATGCTATTAAAGAACATGGAAATAATACAATCGGCAAGCTTAAAAAGAATGATAATGGGCTCAAAAGCTTTTCGACTATTCTTTCTGAATGTACTTTGCTGAAGGTTATTTTTTTCAGTTCGTCCTTTCCCCCTCTCTTTCTGTGCTAAGACGTCTCTTAAAAATCCGCTTTTTATTTTGAGTTGTTGCTGCAATTTTCGTGAGATTAATCTTTTGTTATCGTTCTGAATAATAAGTGAGATAAGAGAGTGATCCTCTTTTATTCCGCGATGAAATTTGCATAATTGCCCCAATTTAAGAAAAGAAATTCATTTTGCAGGAGCGAAACAAAGTAACCTTGTTGTTCTTACTCGCACTTTTGAGCTTTAATTACAGTTACAGTTAGGAGAATGTAATTTTTCAAATTTGTTTTTGGTGCGTCCCATTTTTCCTCATTCCGAGCGAGAAAAAACCCTGTCCGATGATTAAAGCTAAAAAAGTGAATTATGCGCAGTTTTCCAGATGTAGTTAGAATACATAATCAACTTCAGACACCGAAGTTTTATCTAGTATTGTTAATTCCTTCGATGAGACAAATTGCTTCTGCTCGAGAACAGTTTTTAAACTAATATCTCGAATACTTTGAAGTAAGCTTCCTAGCCCTTTGATTAAAGTTCGTTTAAATAAAAGCTTACTTTGGTTATGTGCTATTTTTAGTTCTTTAATTTAAAACGATGCAATCCATAGAATAAATGAAATTTAAGAATTCTGCGTTTTAAAGTCAATCAATGAACAGTATTAAAAGTTTCAGCTTCAATTCATGAGGTGGTTTCGACACAGTTTGTGAACTGATTGCTTTGATTTGTCACGAACTACACACAACTTTTGTTTATGATTTGTCAGGAAGTTGAACAGTTTTTAGATCAAGTAAACACACACTACAGTCCATAGGTTTGGATATACCTAGACGTTTGCTCAAAAAACAATAAAATATCAAGTTTCGTTATAATGTAACATAGAATATTTAATTATTCAAAGAAAAGGTATTTTACTCAAGTTTCGGATTTTTCGGTCAAATTCATCCCACAGAAAGTCTAGAATTGACATTTGAACGTAATTTAAGACCCAACTTTTAATTGGCTGCTTGCATGTGACTATCAAATGTTTCTCTTCAGCTTTTGAAGTTTTCAAGGTCTACAGGATTAAAAATGATCTCTATTCTGCCCAATTTCCACAAACGTTTTAGTGATATACACAGCACTCACTGAAACCTCTTCAAAAGCGACAGTTTTGCAGTGGCATACCAGTCTTTCAAAGAGATACGATTAAGGCTTGTTTATGAACAGTTAATTCTTTCTTAGGGGTCATATGAACCAAATTCAGCAAATTACACTACCAGAAACCTTTCCGAAAAAGAGTATTAAAAATGTTACTGGGAAGTTAAATTTCATCAAAATTTAACTTTTAGCAATTACTGATCATTTACAATGAGGTAAGACCACATGATTCACCAGAAATTTGCATGCTCTCAATTTTACATCTCGCTTTTCAGAAACTATGCCATGTTATAAAGAGATATTAACATTTAACGTCTTGAACACTAAATATAATTAACTATTGTAATAATCTTTTTATTCTCTAGACAGGATATTAAAAACAAATAAAACTTTAAAAAATATTGGACATAGAGAGAATTTTCGGAAGTATAAAGTATTTCCAAACTTATGGACGGTAGTGTATTACTAGTAACAGTTAATTATACAAATACTTTAAAGTTTACTTCCTGGCCTTTTCACCAATTTTCGTTTAAATAAAAGCATACTTACGCCATATTCATACTTTGTTTAATTTCAAAACGATACAAACCATACTAAATGGAATGAAAAGTAACATATAGTTCTCAAGTTAATCAATGAATAGTATTAAAAGCTTCTGCTGGGATTCATGAAATAATGTTCCTTATGCGTCCATAAACTTCTATGTTCACACGAGAATTCGAAATCCATGAAAATTGAATAGCAGAGGACCGAAATCAATGTTTATGAATTTATTTGAACACACATACAAATTGCTGTAGAAAGCTTAGAAATATGTTTGTCTTGGTATTATACTAAAGTTTTCCAATAATTTAACTATACAGGAAGGAAAAAGGCTATCTTCCTGTGTAGTCCCATCTTCCAGTTATTTACAGAAATTTTCTAAGCAAGTGGATATACTTTATAACCGTATTTTGTGTTAATTATTGATTCTTTGATCACAAACTGCATTTTTAGTTTTATGTTTACAGAATTTCGCATGAGCTCATAATAAACAATCCATTTGCAAATATTCAATGGTAGGTAGATGGCTGAATTTACGTCGCATTGAGCAGCCCAACGGGTTTTGGTGACGGTCTGGGTTCCATTCCGATGGTAAAGATCCGTAGATAACAACTCGCAATTTTGAACCACAGTCAGATGATGAGGTCAACACCTGAGCTGGCACCCTCCATAGAGGAGATAAAGAAGTAGAGTGAGCTATGGCAACCCTTTTATGTCCGCATGATCATGTGACCAAAAACAGTAGTCACGTGATCCTTAGACTCTTCTCTCCAACGTGCATTTAGTTTGCGCATTCCTTCGTCCATAGCAAATGCATTGAAAGTGAAAGCTAACATGGTTTTATCGTGCTGTGTATATGGATGTAATTCCAAATTTATCAAAGGTGGAAACATTACATTTCATAGGTGAGCGATTTACGTGTATTTTACATTTGTTTTTTGTGTTTTTCAATATTTGCTAGTATGATAAAAATAGATATTCTAAGTTTGGAATTAATAAATACAACCTACTGGCATTTCCAGTTCTAATAAAAATATTTCATACATTTTCAATCAATATATATCTAAAATAATGTTTAAAATAAAATAACTGGTGTTCGAGTGTGTTTGCTATTATAAATTGTTCACCTATAAGGGCTTAAAATATTAAAAATAATAAATCGTACTTGGAAAAACTTGTGCGAAATCGTTCTCTGTCTTGGCGATGATTTTTTGGCGTCAACTAGGAGTACTATATTCTTTCGTATCGTACAATATAAAAATATTATGAATTGATAACATGAATTCAAGTCCATCATTTAAATTGTTATTTCTTGCTGAATAAAATTGTTTTGTATCCAGCCATCTGTGTAACTACATAAGAATAAAAATTAAAATAAAAGATAACGTTTGAAACTTTTAAGAATTATATATTAAATAAAATCGATTTGTTAAAAATAGGAATTAAAGCATTTCATAAACCATATCACAAATGTGAACCACATTATGCGCTTTAGGGAATCTTTTTTGTTCATGTTTTACAATATGTGTAATATCTTTCATTATAAGATTACATTTGACAAAAGTGCTTTCCCTTCAAATAATTTTCCTTGGACCTATAACTTTCTACTGGAAAGGCGGAAAACAAATTGCCGTTCTCTTATGTGAAAAACAAAAACAGTGCTTGAACGGAAATTGAAATAGTACCTACCTGTTTTGACGTATTTTATTCTTGTTAATGAAGCATGCAATACAGCAAATTGGAAAAGCAAACAATTAGAGAACGAGATGAAACTTCTTTTGTATTAATTCCTAACAATCCGCGCAGCTGGAAAGTTCCTTTTCTAAACACATCTGCTCGACATCCTGATTTTTTTGTTTCGTCTTTAGATAAATCTAAAAATTAAATTTTAATTATTTTCTACTTTTAAGTCAGTTTTATCTTTCTTCCTTATATTTTTTTAATCTTGAGATAAATCAAACTGAATTAGATTGTTTCTAACAATATTTGTGAGCATTTCAATGTTTATATCGTTTAAATCAAACTAGCACTACAGGACCGATCTCGACTGCGGGTCTGGTAAACCTGTGAGATGGACTGTATCTGGACTGCAGGCTGGTTAAGCCTATTTGGAGGACTTGGCCTGATAAAAAAATATTTGGAAGATTGTATCTGGATTGCGGGCTAGGTAAAACTGTCCTGTGGGCCGTATCTGGACAGCGGGCAGGTTAAACATGTCCAGTATCTGGTCTGCTGCTCTAGTAAACATTTGGTGGACTGTATATGGACTGTGGGCCGGGTAAATCTGTCCGGAGACCGTATCTGAACTGCGGTCCTGATAAAAATTTGGAGGGCCATATTTTGTCTGCGAGCCTGGTAAACATATCCGACGGGGTTTATTCGGCTTGAGGGCCGGTTAAAGCTGTCCAGAGGGCCGTATCTGAACTCCGGGCCTGCAATCAATCTATTCACTACAACGTATTTGTCTTATACGTACGGATTTTTGTTGTATACGTGCTAGTTAAACTTGATCCCAATGAGAACTTAAGTTAATTATATAAGAGTTCAAATTGCTAAAAACAGTAAAACGTTACACAAATTCAATAAATATTCAGTAATATGCACATTCGCATCGCCTAACAATGTTAAAACGTAACTCAAATTTAAGAACTATTCAGTATTATACACATTCGCATCGCTAACTTTTTATAAGTAAATGTTATGTCGCCAAGGGGCGATAAAAAAATAAAATCAATCAACCAAGTTGAATTTTCGCTTGGAAGTCACGTGACTACTAGCGACATGTTGCTCCCCCTTTTTGAAACTCTTCTCAATACGATACTCAGTCTACTTTTATTTCACGTCTATGCTTCACTCTCCTAACTCAATCACACCAATGTGATTGAAATAACCACTGATATTTTAGAAGACAGACTAATTATAAAAAAGAAAAGACATTACATATGAAGAAATTAAGCAAGCTCATTCGAACATTTAATTTTGAGTTAACAAATAAAAGAACATAATATATAATATTTTTCTTCCGAGAACAAATATCAACTCAATTATCGATTTAATAAGTATTTATTCCTGTAATCTCATTTTTGAAGCGATGATAAATTAATATTAAATAATTAATTCTTAAGTTAAATCTAGGAAATATTTAAAAGCCACACTTGATGTGCTGAAATTGAAGGTAAATTATTTTTGACAACTTAATACATTGGAGGTTATGAGAAAGCACAGAATTAATGAATCTTTCCTTTCGGATTATTAAACTTCTGGAGAGTTAGAAACAACTGAGCATTCTTGAAATAGAAGCATGCAGTGAATTCTATTAAATGGAAGCCAATAGAGGTGGAAATGTGTGTGTGTGAAACTAGCTTCAGTTTTTTTACTGCCGAGAATAAGTAAATATTTTTCATAATTAAATCACCGTTGGAATTTCTGTTTTGATGGATCGGGGAATAGTTTTCACGAATATTTATTTTCCATTAATTCAGTAATAGAATTGGCATTATACTAATCGATATTCTTCAATAACAACTGTGAGATATTTAAAATACTAAAACCACCCTAGCCTCAATATTTTAGAATCGACGTGATTAAATTTAATGTCATTAGCTGAAAAAAATAGACAACTTTCACTTACCGTTTAATTTTTCTTAGAAATGAAATAGTATTTCAAACATTTGCCATCACATCATTTTGAATATCTGGTTTGATATTGGCTTTCTGCGCTTCAGTATGTTTTTGCTATGCAAATGTTAATTTCCCCGAAACCTACATTAATTTTAAGCAAACATTCATAACCATATCACTTTTATTGACGTGATTAAAATAATTTTTATTGTTCAATAGTTCGAGGTATTTTTGTTATCTATTTGTAAGCAATTTTTTGGTATTAAAATATATTTTTTAAAACTTATTTGAATTATTATACAGGGTTTCCGGACTATAGTTTTTCAAAAATACATGCCTATATAGCCAGCAGCTATATATAGTTTATTAAATTTTTTGTTACCATACGAAATAACTGACCATATTTTTTATGAACTATACTAAAGTTAAATCTGGGCTCCGTTTGTAGCTCTACTGATATCCAAACGATAATCGAGCTCTAGCTAAGTGTTTTATAGCACACTGGGCTCTATTAGAGCAACTGCTTCTATCTTCCAATTCCTAAATTTTTCTGTTATACACAAATCTCTTAATGAGCACATGCAAAAAAATCCAAAGGAGTCAAATCATCAGATCTGGGTGGCCAGGAAGTCGAACCTTTTCTTCCAATCCAAAGATCTGGAAGTGTCCTTTAGAGACTTTCAGTGAAGCTCCTGCATCAGTGACATCAGTGACATTGAAAGGGTGACAAAACAAATCGAGGAAGGACTTCCTATCAACTAAGCTTCAGACTAAGAATAAATAATGAGTGGCTCTCGTATTATAATCTGTTATTTTTGTATAACTATAGTCCAGACACTCTCTATTAAGAAACACAGTGGATAAGTAAGTATATGAGTGAAAAGTGCTCATGTAAGTACACTGCTGGCCACCCAAATTGCAACACCAAGAAAGACAAGAGATATCACAACAAAATTTATTTTGTAGATAACATGTTGACCAAGTATCAAATGATTAAATTTATAGACTTCTGTGAAGTGTGGTTCCTGCCAAAATCAGTAGCCAGAGTAGCCGCCATTGTTGGAGATCACCGCTGCCACACGCCTCGGCATTGATTCAAAGAGACTTTGGATGTGTTCTTGGGGTACAGCAGACCAAGCAGCTTCCACACGTTGCCAAAGTTGATCTGGTGTGGCAGCTGGGGATGTATTCTGGGTCAATCGTTGAGCAACCATGGACCACATGTTTTCTATCGGCGAAAGATCCGGAGAGCGAGCTGGCCAGGGAAGCAATTCAATCTGACGATTGACGAAGAACCCTTGAACAATGCGTGCCACGTGTGGTCGCGCATTATCCTGTTGAAATATGGCTGTGGGCAAGCCCTGAAGGTAAGGAAGGACAACTGGCTCCAACACCTCGGAGATGTAGCGCTGGCTGTTTAAAGTACCGGCAATGCGTACTAGAGGAGTGCGAGAGTGATATCCAATACCGCCCCATACCATAATACCCGGTGCAGGACCAGTGTGGCGGTGCATAACGCAGCTGTTCAGCATCCTCTCTCCACGGTGTCTCCAGACTCGAATCCGACCATCGTGGTGTTGCAGACAGAAGCGTGACTCGTCAGTAAAGATAATTTCATTCCATTCTGCCGTCCACATCCTTCTTTCATCGCACCATTGGCGACGGAAACGTCTGTGGTTCTGCGTCAAGGGTAGACGAAGCAATGGACGTCTTGCGGACAGACCACTCTGCTGTAAACGGCGTCGAATGGTACGCGCAGACACTGGATGATGCGGTACAGACTGAATGTGCTGTGCTATGGTTCGTGATGTGGCTGAGCGATCCGTCACTGCCATACGCACAATATGCCTGTCATCACGTGAAGTGGTGCACTGAGGTGGATGCGATCGAACACGTCGGTCCGTCGTACCCTCCTGCATCCAACGATCACATATCCGCATTACAGTTGTTTGGTTTCGTCCAACACGACTACCGATTTCCCTGAAAGATAATTCACAATCTCGGTAGGCCACTATCCTTCCTCTGTCGAACTCGGATACTTGATCAAAAGATGATCGCTGTTTTCTACGAGGCATAATGGATCGTTTTTTTGAAAAAACCACAAGAAAAACACAATTGCCGTACTTGAAATCGTCGAAATCTCCAAGCCTTAAATAGCGCTTTGAAGTGGCGCCACAGGCGCGCGTAACGTGCGTCTGCGCTGAAATTCTAATCATTTGCATATCTCACCTCCGCTAATGCATGTTGTAAATTTCATATTATTTGCATGCTTCCTTCAGGGTGTTGCATTTACGGTGGCCAGCAGTGTAATAAGCCTTAATTGTGATGATGAATGATAGCCTTACTGACTTAATTGCGTAATAACTAATTAACTACTATTTTATTATGCGGTATTTACTGATCCTTTGTATACAGAACAATCATTTTACGGATCAGGCATTTTTGACTTTATGTTTTCAGTCTAGTACTCAGTGTCTCTTTAGAGCAATTCAATGCGAGTTGTAGGTGACACAGGTTCGACTTCAGTAACTTATCCTGGATTTACTTCTCTCTTTTGTGTACCAGTTAAGCTCTTTTGTGTGTATGTTCATTACTTGGTGTCGTCTGTTTTGTGTTTGGCGCAGCTTCAGCAAATGCAACCCTTACGCCATAAAACCAACCAGCCGAAACATAAATTTAGGGACCCCTGATTTAACTCACTTTGGAATTGCATGTTGAAAGTTAAAATTTACCCTCTGAGCGTCACGAGATTTTCAAGAGTAATGCAATATTACTTTTACCCTACAACACGCATAATGAATAAATAACCACATCCATAGGTTTGGTTGAAAGAATCCTAGAACGGATTCTATTGGTCAACAAGTGTAAAACTGGTCAGAAGTCATGCAGGAAAAACCGCAGGTTGCTTGGTGGAATAATGCGTGCTTGTGACCCTCGGAGGGTTGATTGCCTTCCTATTTCAAATAAATTTTTGGATAAAATAAATTAAGCACTAAATTTATATATTAGACTATTTGTCAACAAGTCTAAAACATCAGAAGTCATGCAAGAAAAACTGCAGGTTTCGTGGTGGAATAGTGCGTCCTTGATCCTCAGAGGGTTGATTACCTTTCATTTCCAAACAAATATTTGTGTCGAATAAATTGAGCACTAAGTTTATATGTGAATATTTACATGCAACAAAATGGCGTCATATTTCAATCACTACTACAGCAATTGCTGTTATTTCGAAGATCTACTTGTTTACTCCTGCGGCCATGAAACCCAGCTAATCAAACACACAGGGCAATTCAATCTTTTCCCTCTTTTACCTTCATAATATTTACACTTTTTCATCAAGAAATCCAACACCACGAAAGGCAAGGGAGAGGAAGTACTTTCGGCTTGTTGTCTTGATTTTCTTCGGAAAAATATCATTTCTTCTCCCCCGAGAGTGAAAAGACTGGTTAGAACAATGGATTGTGTGGGATGAAGAAAGCCAGACACCACCTCTAACACTTTATTCTTGGTAGTTACGAGTAGATTTAATTTATTTCGGATGAATTTTGTATTGCGATGTGAGCAAAGAGGTAATATATTTTAATAAAGAACGTTTAGGCTCTAGTCTCATCGTTTAGGGCCCAACAATAAATAGCATTTCATTCGTTTATTTAGGCATAAGCATAATTTTAAGGGGTTAGTTTATTAAATATGCATAAAATATTTAATTCTTTCGGAGTATTTTAAAAGTGCGATTCACACAGGAATAAATTATTGTTAAAACATTTTATTCAATACTTTTAACCGGTTTGTCAAAGAAAATAATTCCCACGTAAAAGACTGAATATCAATAATCTATAGTAAATAATTTTGCATCTGTGGGGTAACCTAGTATGTACATGGGGATGTGATGTAACCAAGGGATGTTCTGTTATATAATTTTAAATGTTTCATTTTTGAAAAATTTATTATTTTGAAGTATGTACAAGTCTCTTTATTATAAATTCTACTTGTAGACTTGCATTTCGAAGAAAAAGTATCGTCTTATCTTCAATAAAGTATTACAATTTTCTGTTTTGCCTTGAAATACATTATTTTCCAAGAACATTTCCAGTTTTAATCATGTCTGAATCCGGCTTAGAATATAATATAAAATTGAACTATGTGTAAATTTATTGTTTGTATTCTAATATAATTTAATTTAACAAAACATCTGTGATTATTTTACAATAGTGGTATAATACAATAGTGGTGTAACATTGGAAATTTAGATAATGCTTATTTTACAATAGTGGTGTAAATACTTATGCACGGGAATGATAAAATTGAATTTAATGTTTTGAGGTAAAATTGTGCCAAATCATGTTTTCACTCTTTTGAGAAAATACATTTGAACGTTTTATAAAATCTTCTAACGAGATTCAGGACAGGAAGAAATAATATTATACATTGCCATTCATTGGGAAAGGAACTAATTCTCGATACTTCTAATTTATTAATTTGTAAGAAAACTCTACTAGTTTAATTTGATCGAAAATTTGACAAGTAACTCTTTTGCAACGAGTCCCTAATTATGTTTTATTTTCTCAAATGCAGCCAACCAATTAGTTGAGTGGTCAGCGTGCTGGCTCTATATCGTAAGGTGCTATTCTAGGACAAGACGGTTTGCTTACAAATTAATAAATTAGAAATATGAAAAATTACTTCCTTTCCCAATAAATGGCAGTGTATAAGATTGTTATTTCCTAGCTAGAAAAACACATTTGGACGTTTTATAAAATCCTCTAATGATTCAGGGAAGGAAGAAACAATCTTATAAACTGACATTTGTTGGGAAAGGAAGGAATTCTAGATACGTCTAATTTATTAATTTGGAAGCAAACTGTCTCTACTAGTTTAATTTGATCGAAAATGTGACTCGAAACTCTTTTGCTCCGAATCCTTAATTAAATGTTTTAATTTTTGTTTACTCAAATGCAACCAACCAATCGGATCAGTGGTTAGGGCTTCTGAATCGAAAAGTTCGTGGTTTCGAATTCGGGGTTTAGCATGATGTTTGTCCATCTGGAATTAATACGTGACCGCTTGGGGTATGCATGTGAAGTGTAGCGTGAATCCCTCTTGATGCACCAGGGGAACACAAAATGGTTCACGAATATACCTGTTTAGTGCTATTATGAGTAATTTTGAATTGGCCGGGTCAATTAGAAAACTAATTTTCTTTTTGCAAATGGAACAGTAAGCAGTAAGGAAACAATAAAATCACAAACACTTCATCAGATGGATCTCGGAGTAAAATTTGAAAACATCTATAGAAAAAACGTGAGAAAAAAAAAGGTTTAAATCCATCCCAAAGAAATCTCCATCAAACTGAAAAACCACAGCCACTGCTTTTGATCAGGAAAATAAAAATATCACGCCCTGCAAAACTTGACGAAGACTCGGACACATCCAAGAAAAATTCTCGTAACCCTCACCCTCATTGTTCTTGGGCATCACGTCTGCATCCCCCTCCCTTTGCACCATTCCTCGCGTTCGATATCTCGATCAGATTCAGTTCAGATTCAAGACAGTGCCCTTACGGAGTCACGTGGGGGGTTTTGAATTACATGAAGCTCCGGCAGTTGTTAGCCAACTAATACACTCCCTTCGTTGAACATTCAGACATTTCTTTCTTTCTCTTCTCTCTATCCTTTTCATTTCTGTTTTGACTGGCTTTTCTTTTTGCTATATTTTTACAGTCCGGACGTTTTTTCCTTTTTGCTGTCCTGTTTCTCATTGCTTGGCTGCTGAATTTTCTTCACTCGTCAAACAAACTGCAACGTGACAAGATTCGTAATAGAGTGGTAGATACATGTTAGATTAAATAAAAAATGTATAAATAGAGTGAGAGAGTTGGAATCTTGGGTGTGTTATTATCATGGTGGATTGAATTTGGTATCGGGGACCGGAGAGAATATTTAAAGGCGACAAAAGTGAAATTAAATTTATCTCGGTAGGGGATCCTTTCGGAAAACAAGTGTCTCTTTTGGTTGTGTCACCATTGGTGAAGTAACGTTGACAATACTTCTGCGTTTTTAATAAAATACAAAAATTCTTACGTCTGTCTCAGTTTATTATATTAAATGGATTATTCTTTTTTGTGGTGTGTGTAGAAGAAATAATTTATATTTGGGACGTAAACTATTTATCTTGTTATAAATAAGTTTTAAAATCTTTTTTCAAAATTTGGGAGTTTGACTTAGAAGTTTTATCACTGAATTGTTAGTATTTAATGGTAATTATTTTTATCACTAAATGGTTATTATTACTTGAAGAAAAAAGTTTGAATTAAAAAGAGTGATAGATCTTTATAAATTAGTTAAAAAGTCAGTCATATATGTTTGACGAATTATGGAATTACGAAAATAACGATAGATGAATGGGGAGTAACGATACATTTTGAAAAAGTGTTGATTACGATCTGTCAAACATGTAAAAAGGTATTTAAAGTATATTTCAGCAAATGGTTAGGAGTAAAATTCATAACATAGACGGTCACAATAACATGACCATAGTATTTGATTTTTTTTTTCTTTTAAAGATCGTTCAAATGAAAACTATGCATTTAAACTCGATTTTAATAGTTTATGGAAGAAGAATAGTTTGTGTTAAGAATATTGAAGATTTAAAACCGTACAGATCGAAATACCATAATCTATTTTCAAAAACTAAAAATGTTCAAACAAAAATTAGAAATAAAATTCTGTATATTCGACTCGTTATACTTTGTGGATTCCAAAATTTACGCTTGGGGATTGTTCCCAGACCGTCGCCTATAGCCCGTTTTGTTGCACCAGTGCTACGTTAATTAACTACCTACCTACCTCACAAATTTACCATGATTTTTTTTCAAATTTGTACCATGATGCAATTTTTCAAAACACATTTGTCATGCCCTCCCTACAAAATAACTACAATACATCATATAAACTTGTTTTCCCAAACGAAAAGAAAAACTCTAATTTTTTGGGCAGTAATTCAAAATGTCTTTTGCCACGTTATTTTCCCACCGTGTTAACTCTTCTGTGGTTGTCTCGACGAAGCATCTCGTCATTAATGGACATACACACCCACAAGGAAAATTATATTGACACTGAAGAGAGAAATACACTCAAAGGTGAAGTTACAGGAAAATAAAAGAATAAAATAATGGTTTCCGTGTATGTGTCCATTTCCTAACTATTTATTTTACCCTCCTGGTGGTTGTATCGACAAGGTAACTCGTTAGTAGCATCTCGTGATCTCGTCATCATAAAAAAATCGACAATACCTCGTCGAAATCACTTGGAAAACTGCTTTAATTCTTTTCTCATGGTATCGTGGTGGCTATACGTGAATGTATAATTTCGTTTTCTTGTGTTATACTTGTAAATGATGTTCTTGTTATTTGTAAATGATGATACTTGTAAATGATGACTACAGAGAAGAAAAGCCTCGATCCCTCGCCAATTCATCATGCACTGACCACAATGTTGAAAGTTGTTTCAATTTTTTGCCATCTCCTCCGAACACACTCTATCTATTTATTCCCCCTTCATCTTTGGGAGGACGAATTAATGCGCAATAAATAATGAATATTAAGAGCTCGTAATTAACTGCTTGTTAGGCACCGAGGCTAACCGACAAAAAGAAGGACCAAAAGGAAAACAAGGCCGTTGACAGGCGGCCTGAGAAATGGCTTCTTAAGACGATAAAGAGTCCGATAGCCGGTCAAAGGGAACCAACTGCTTCATAAGCGGATAAACCCGGTGGCAGACTTGTCGACGTGGCAGGGATTGATCATCGCGCAGGGGCGTAATTAAATACGCCCTCCCCATTTAAGCAATTAATCATCTTCGCCCGCGCCGCCCGGTGGGGCGCTTATCAGAGGTCGACGTTTTTAAGATGTCAAAAGGGAGAGGTAGAATGCATTCCGAATGGTCTCGTCTTCTGCAGGACTGGCTTTGGTGAAATTCGATTTGTCGCGCTGTGGGTCATCAAGAGGAAAAGTTGGATGTCGGAATGAGTCATTATGTATGCTCGCTACATGCAAGAGTGTAAATATAGCAGTTTATCAAAGAGTTTTAAATAAATAAAAATTATTTGAGCAATTATTTTTGTTTTTATTTGTTCCATCAAAAGTCCGATGATCTTGTGTGACCATACCGTCGGCTTAGAGCCAAAAATTATTAGCTGACAAACACATTTTTTACTGTACAGGTGTTTAAGGACTACCTGTCAGTTTTTAAGTCGAAATTAAAAATTATAAGCATTTTGATAGTATTATATAAACAGATTACAATATGGCAATGTATTTCTCATCAACATGAATATAAGCAGTTAGTGCCTTCTAAAAATGTCAGTTAATGTATTTCTTATCCAAGCCGACGATGCATCTCTCTTTGCTGTTACTATATAGAAGAATATAAAGCGTATTTCAGAAAACTAATACTCGATTTTATCTATCGCTGTTTAGTAATGTTTAATTTAATGTGGTGATCAATTATTTAGTTTATAATAGTGACTCAATGGATGAATTTTTTAGATTATCTTAAAACTTCTCAGTATCTTCTCACATTCGTCTTCTATTTAACCAGACCAATATATAATTTGATCAGGCTGAAAATGTCTGATAGATTATACGAGCAAATCCTGATTTACCATGGTTGTATTTCTGTCTTCTGTGTCATTATAATTTTCCTTTCATGTTTATGTCCATTACTGAACGTTGTCCTGTCTGTTTTGTATTTGGCACAGCTTAGTAAAATTCAGCTCTTGCTCCAAAAATCCAACTAACAATCTGAAAGTAATGTGAAAAACTGCGTTGTTGAACACTGATGTCTGAGGATGAATTTGCAAGATAAGCTAATTTTGGGATGCATTGAAATTTTAAACTGATTTCATACCAGATCTCCATGTTGGAGTTTAAACTTGAAATGTGATTGATTATTAAATGATATTAATAATGGGAAAGAGCACAAATGAAAAATGAAGGAAAGTTACATAGTTTCAATTCATCATATGCGAGTATATAAATATTTTAAAAGTTTAAAGATTTTTTCAATTTACTAAAAATACAATTCCGACAAATAATTTTGAACAAAATAATTGCATGAACTAAAATATAATTTTCATTGATTTCATTCACAGTTTAATGAAAGTGAGAAAAACAAGTTAGAATGTAGCGATAAGGCTGTAACATGTTCTGAATTTTGGGCCAATAAAGCAAGCAGTCATTACAAACATTGCCATCTCGCGCTTTGTTTAGTTTATCTAGGTTTTAAAAATAATCGCATAAAACTTAAAAAATGAGTTTTGTTTGTTTCATTTTCCATTCGATGACAGAAAGTAAGGCAAGCTCGAATGATGTAAAAATGATTTCACATGTTTTGAAATTTGTGTCAACCATGCAAACAGTTTTTTACGAACCTTTTCATAGCATGTTTTCTTACATCTTACCATCAACCCTCAAAATTTCTATTTCTCCACTCGGTTTACAGTAAAAGAAACCACCAACACAAAGTGCGGACAAAAACCTCCACAAAAATTAACTGATGATACTTAGAGGAAAGCGCAATTAAATATTCAAATTTAATTGGTATTTGGTAGCGCCGAAAACACACACTGAGAGAACACAGCGTTGGAAATTCAGGCCCTACCATTGAGGAAGCAACTTCTCCGTTTTCTGCCGACGGCCAAAAGGCCTGGATAATTAATTTGTTAGCAGAATTAATCATGAGAAATGTACACTTCGGGGGTTCAACGGAACCCGGGAACAGCTTTTACGAAAGGATTTCGTAATTATTTTTGCGGGAAATGAAATTCGCTAATTAATAATGAATGCTTTGACCGTAAATTGAAACAAACCGTCATTGGGAGAGTGAAGTTTTGAAAATTTTATGCCGTAATTGAGTTCAGAATCGAAGTGGCACAGCCGTAGAAATCACGTTTCCCCCCAGACTCCGGCATGGCCATGCTGGAGTGTTTGCGGCATTAAATATGCAGTTGCACCCGACTTCTTTATTAGCGTGTTTAAAAGGTTATGCCTTAATATACTTGATAGGCTGGAAAAAATTATTTGTCTGGAGAATCGGAGCGTTAAAAAGGGTTCGGCGTAGAAGAGATAGGTGCTCTCAGGAAGATGTAGTTGAATAAACAGAATTTCAGTAAAATTGATAGAATTGACTGTCGTAGCCTTTAAAGTAGATTATATAATTATCTAATATCAACTACTGAAAAATTAATTAAACCTTGTTTGCAATTAACACTCCGTGTGTCAGGATTTTTCCGAGAAGTAGCGAATTACTTTTACCACACAACATATAATGACTATAACCACATCTCTTGGTTCAATTAATCCCAAGAAAGATTCTATAAGTCATGGTAAGTCATAAGTAAGTTAAAACTGGTTATACGGGGAAGACTGCAGATTGCAAGGTGGAATTACGTGTTAACCCCTCAGATTGTTAAAGATATGTAGTGCATGTTGGCTATATAAAGATTTCCGGAGAAAGTTTGAGAAAACAACACTATTTCAAATTATAAATCTTTTAGCATTTTTTTTCAGGACCTCAGAATTCCTATTGATATTTCTTGAACATATGTGCGACATCCGTATATAGTAAATTCCGAATATTTTATTGTATTGCTTATTTAATTTCATGCTTGGTATTGTTAAGTAATTTTTCTGAACTGAAGTGGAATTGACTGTGACTGTTTACATTATTTACGAACTGTCTGACCTTGCATAACAAAACCAAATTCAAATCCACTCTATTCCTCAATTTTGAAATGAGGTGGTTATACTTGAAAATAAAGTAAGTCATGTTGATCTTATTTTTCAGAACGCTTCATTATGAACGTCTAGTGTTTTACGAATTGTTTATTTTTGTGTTACGAATGTTTGTCAATGCCTTATGTAACTACGTAAAAACTCAAACGTTCTTAAAATCGTTGCATTTTCCTACATTTAAGTACACATTACTTTGCATCAAGACAAATGACGATAAATGATATACGAAAACACATAATTCAATTTGATTCAAGCAGAAACTCAATTAGGAAAAGGTATGTCAAGTGCAATCTTAAATCTTCAAAGTTCGTGTTGAAACAATTACTCTACTCTGTTCCACTAATTTTTAAAAAATTCGTATTTTTATCTCACACTCACTTCATTACACCTTTAGTAGTAAGTTTACACTCTTATGTGTTTATACTTACTCATGGGTATAGTTAAAAAATACTTTCCAATGCGATTTCATGGTATGTATTTGCCCCATATAACGGGGGAAACCATGACACGAACTGCTTTCGTGTTTGCAATGTGATAGTATTGTGAGTGGGGGCAAAAGCTTATCATTTCATTCATTGTCTTTGGTCTTCACAACATCCCTGCCGAAATTCGAAGCCCTAGAGTGGTGAAACCAATCTATAGAACTCCATCAAATATTTACAACAGGACGCAGCCCCTATTTTAACCACAGACCCGTTTCACATTAAGTGGATGCCCAAATGCCCTTATCGTACCTCACCTAATTTTCATTCTACTCTCCTTGCATATTAGAATGGAACTTTTGCGTGTTACTTTATAATACAGTTTGGGAAGCCACAGAAGTTTGCTCTCCTGTAGCATCTGTGTTACATGAGATATTAGTTCCATAATTAGTGTTCTATCATCAAACAATGAAAAAAAATCATGAATTATTTTAATATTGAGTGTTTTTTATAAAGAATTGCGTTTGGCTGTGGTACTAATGTTGTGGTTAAGATCACTGTTACTATAAAAAGAGTTCAAATGACTGAGGCGCAATGAAAATATATGTTCTAGTATCCTTTGTCTTTGTACGTTAGAATTAAATATTTGTTTGTCACTTTATAATGAATTAGTAGCCTTTAAGGCAGAGGTTATGAAACTATGTCACAGTTTGGAAACATAAATCCATTAAATGTTGGGAGTACTTCATAAACAATTGCACCTGGTTATGAAACTAATGTCGTTGTTTGAGATCCTTCGGTGTAAACCAAATAAGTTAATGACCGAGGGGCATGAAAACTTAAAGAAAATTTGAAATAAGAAAGGAGACTCGAATGCTGAATAATAATTGTCGTTTTACAGGAGGAAAAAATAAAGCTTATCTACTACTTAAGCAGTTGGTTTGAATTATGTGCAAATATAAATCTGCGAAGTTATTGACACTATAAATTCATACACTTCTCTAAGGAAAAATATTGTGGTTTACAATAATTTTTCTTCCTTGTTCAAGAACTTCAGTTACGTTTTCCACAATTTACGATAAAATTGATTAAAACCTAATACGCTTAAATATTTAATTTAAAAACAATTTTTATACAATGAACCCGCTGAGATTGATTTGGTAAAGAGGGCTGTGAATCATAAGATATATTGAGAAAGGCTGCTGTAAGATATGATATACTTCAAAGCTAACTTTATGATACAGAAGTATCTTACATTTCATTTGAAGATACACTTGGTTTCCTTTTATAGACCGTGACCAGTTCAAACTTCATCTGTCGGGTTGTTAGTCCTGCTACAGATGACACAATCAATATTCGACAATCGAACTTTACTTTAACAACACCCACACACATTAATCTCCGAGCAGCACACTTATCGATCACCTCAAAAATTAAATTGAACTCAAACGAACAGACCATCGATCCCTGAACCACCATTGACAACGTCGTTTTTGCTTCACCAATTACTCGGTGAATCGCCGTGATTCATTAAAAACCGCACGACCTCGCGTTTCTCATGCTCTTTTGAACGCTCGAGCATCTCTGCTCTGTTAATGAGTCCTCCTCCAGAACGTCCTCCCAGAGGACGGAGGACAGACTTTGCAGCAAGTGGAGCGTGGCACAAAGCAACCGATTGTAATTAAAACGAAGGGCCCTTCGCTTCCTTTCGCGCGTTTTACAAGTCTCAGGTGTCTACCTACTGAGTGTTATCGCGCGACGAGGCAGGTCGGGATTAGGAACTCTCTCGATAATCCGCTGCAATTGGAAACGGCGGGGGCCGTGCACAAAAGCAGGCGTCAACTGTTATGAGTTGAAGGGATTCATAAGTTTGGGGATTGAAACTTATTTTCAGTATAACTTCAATCAACTGCTGAAAGGAGTCGAGAAGGATGTTTTTCACAATTCAAGATAGAAAATTTGTGTAACTCGTATTTCATAGGAGGGCTTTGGGATTATAGAATTAATTACGAATTTCTATTCAGTAAATTTAACAACACAGCGATCGCAGAAAGTACTCAGATGGTGGCCCGCACTTTACCCGAGAAAATTTATATGTCCCATTTTATGAGCAATTAATTGTATTAAGCTTTTAACAATATAGTACCATTAGAACAAATTACATTGGAGATAAATTGCGAGGATTATATGTCGCCGTTTTAATTACTACCTAAATTTTGTTTTATTATAAATTTCAGTCAACTATTGAAAGGAGTTAAAAGATATTTTTCACAATTCGCACAGAAAACTTCTGTAACTCCTATTTCATGAAGGCTTTGGGCTGGTTGGGTTTTATGGAGCAAGGGTCATTTTCGACTAAGCTGAAGAGGGTTTTGGGAGTAAAGAATTATTTTTGCATTTATGTTCAATAAATTTAACAAAATAATGATCGCAGAAAATACTCAAAAGGATCACCCAATTTTCTCGAGAAAATTTCTTTCTTTATAATAGCAATTAATTGTATTTTAATTTTAAGAATATAGCATCCTTAGCATTATTTACATTTGATGTAATATGCGAGGACACTATGCAGTTTAAATTACTACCAAAAGTTTTGTTGTAAAACTTCAATCAACTGCTGAAAGGAATTGAAAGACGTTTTTCACAATTTACAATCGAAAATAAATACATGTAACTCATATTTCATGGGAGGACTCTGGGAATAAAGAATTAGTTTCACATTTCTTATAAATAAATTTTACAAAATTATGATCGCAGAAAATTCGCAAATGAATCGCTCCCTTTAACTCAAGAAAATATATTTCTTCCATTTTAATAGCAATTAACTGTATTTTAATTTTAACAATATGGTCTCATTAGCACTATTTACATTAGAGGTAAATTGCAAGGCTTATAACCCGACTTTTAAACTGCTACAAAATTTTATTTTTTAGTATAAACTTCAGTCAATTACTGAAAAGAGTCCGAAGGTTTTTCATAATTCACGATGGAAAATTTTTGTAACTCATATTTCATAGGAGTGCTTTGTGAAAAAAGAAATAATTTCTGTTCAATAAATTTAACAAAATGGTGGACTTTTCAACCCTCTGAGGGGTTCATACGCATAGTTCCACCTTGCAACCTGCAGTCTTCCATGCATGATTTCTAAGGAGTTTTGACCTTAATGACTAATATAACCTTTCCAGAGGATTTATTCTATGGAAATGACCAACATATTTCCAAAGAATTCTATTCTAAGGAAATGGCCAGAAAAATATTTGCAAAGAATTCTATTCGAAGGAAATGACCAACAGAATCATTCCAAATGGTTTTATTCTAAAAAAGGACCAATAATATCTTTCCAAAGTATTATATTTTAAGAAAAGGACCAATATTTCCAAAGGTCGAAAGAATCCATGGATTCTGTCAACCATTCGATGTAGTTATTTAAGTGTGTAGTGGGGTAAAATCAATACTACACTTCTCGGATATCTCATGAAGCTCAGAGGGTTGGTAGACTTAGTGTTATTTATTCATGCCAAGTGAGATAAATATGAAGAGGAATAATCGCCAACAGAAACCTTAGAATGTGAACTTTAAGCACCTATATTTTACCAACAATATGCTACTCAAAATTCCTCCTTCGTAACGAAATGAACAATGGTCGATGCATTGCGTTAAACCGGAACAGCTCCCTCTAATTGTTTTGTGGTGTGACATTGATTCACAAGGACATATTTGAGGCTGGGTGCGGGGCATTCAAAGCATTTAGGGCAAGTACAAGACAAAGCACTCACCTTGCCGATGGAAAAGCTCTCCTTCCTGCCCACAGAACGCAGCAGGGAGGGGGGTGCAGGTGGCGGAGACACGCGCAAAATCTCGGCGAAGTTCGTGAGGAAGGGTGGCAGTTCTGCATCTGGGTGGTGGTGCTGACGCCTCCTTTTTTTGGATGACAAGTTCAGCCTCTGAGCAGCTCTGGAAAGAAAGAGAGAAATGTTGACACCTCTGTCTGCCGTAGAATGACGTTAATGTGACAAATTAGTTGGTCACACTCAGTTGGTAATTTCATGTGAAACAGTTTCGAAACGAAACTCGGAATGAGTCATTTCATTTGTGAAGGAATAAAAAGAATAAAATTTTTTTAAATACTAAATGTTTATTCAGATGTTAATGCTTATTTAGATAGTATTCTAAATATCCATAACTGCCCATTTAAATGTTTCAGACATTTATGTAAAAAAGACAATGGATTAGTGCTTAAACAGTCATAAAATAAATTAAAGCGAGGTAAAAATATTCAAGGAATAAAATTTGTCTCACATTAAATTCTTAGTTTTTTCATTCTAATAAATATGTTTCCGGAAAATAATTTGATTATATGATGGTTTATTGTCTGAATGATTATATTTATAATAAAACTGATGTTATTGTGTATAAACAAAATAAGCTTATTTTAATCATAGTCGTAAAATATAATATCAGGATTTGTAGGATAATCATTAATATCCTGAGAAATGTTTCCCATTATTTCGATGAGTAACAACGAAAAAACAGTAAATTAGGAAAACCACGGATCTTCTTAAGGATGCATAATTTAGAAACACATTTTTTTTGAAACGTTCATTACTAAAGTTTCAATTTTTATCTATATATACAATAAATATAAATATTCACATGAGATTGCAAATTGTTTTTAGACATTAAAATATTCATGAAACTTAGCTTTGTAAAATATAGTTTTCAAAACGGCACTGCAATTTTATTCAAATTTATATAAATACAATTACATTTTTTGTAGTTTCTGGATGTAGAATAAATAAATGTTATGTGAGAACCACAAAAAACTTGCAATTCTCAAACTAGCATAATAAATACCAAAATATAGATTATATTTTGAAAACATTTTTAATAAATATTTTTTTGCGTTTATTTAGTAGAGAGTAACTATTTCGTTTACAAATTTTAAAGAACCAAAAAGTTCAAAATGTTTTGTGACTTTCTAGTTTTAATTTCTTTTTATATAAATATTAAAAAAATGTTATGCAAAACAATACTAATTTGCACTTAAGTATATATGTTAATACCTTTTGAATAAAAGAATAAATTTCAAACTGGTGTCTGCATTATATTATGAGAAAAGATACTTAGAAGTTAAATTAACGTTACCAATATCGGATTTTCAAATAGGATTTAAAAACCAGATAAAAACTCGTTTTGGAGTTTAATGGAGAATTTGCCATTACCAAAACATTATTACTGAGTTTCTTAGTTATGATTTATGACTATTTTAGATTCGTTTTCTCTTTTTTTTAAGATCAGAGATAAATTTATGCTACCGCAGTAGCGGCATCAGAATGGGACAAAATGTAGCCAGAAATCTAATATGAACAGCAATTTTTGCAGTGAAGTCTACGGTTAAATAAACATCAACAATGAAATGCCACATCTACAAAAAAGCGATTCCCTTATTTTGTTTGTTGTTTTCATGATCTATGTGAGGAAAGAATTTTGTTATTCCATAGCTTAATAAATAATTTTAGTTCGCTTTTTTACAGTTTATAGAACTACTTCCTGAAAAAGGTAGGTAGGTCATAAAAATATTGTCTTATTTAGTGTGGTGTGGTAGGAAAACAGCAGACCTCAAAAATCGCTACTGAGAATATCATCGGTAACTTACCGACATTCAGCATGCCCGTAATTTTCAAACCTTACTTTCCACATAACTTTCAGAGGAGTTCGCACGCGTTTATCCGTTTTTCAAACTACATTATCTTTCCTGCTCATGACTTCTAACTAGTTTTGACTTCCTTGACCAATAGAATTTTCCCTTGAATTCTATTTAAGCCAATCAATGTGGTTAGTTACTAATTATGTGTATTGAGGGATAAAGGCAATACTACAGAATTTGGTAATCCGTTGACGTTCAGAGGATGAAAATCACACCTTGCTCAAACAGGTTCACACACATAAATCCACTGCGCAACCTACTTTCTTCCATGAATTGCTTCTGACCGAATTTGACCTTTACACTCTTTCCTGGAATTCTTCAATCAATCGATGTGGTCATTCAGTAACTGTATGTGTTGAGGGACAAAAGCAATATTACATCACTAGGAAATCTCTTGACGTTCAGAGGGTCTACATTCTGAGGGATTCATACGAATATATTTGTTCTGCAACCTGCATGAATTCTTATCGGTTTTGACCTTCTTAACCAATAAAATCTTTCTTAGAATTCTTTCAACCAATCGATGCGGGCATTCAATAACTATGTGTTGAGAGATACAAGCAACGCTACACCACTCTGAAATCTCATGACGCTCAGCGGGTCAAAATCACACCTTGCTCAAACAAGGAAAATAAACTATGCTTACTTAAAGGTGACCATTCTCACCACGACTGTATGCTCTACAAAACCCAAGCCCCCGACCCAAATTCCGACCAACGTCCATTTGTTAGTGATACGATCATGCCTTCCCATTTTCCCTGTGCTCTATCGAATGAATGGCCCCTCCGACTGCTAGACAAACAGATTTACAGCCGGCAATTTTTTCAAGAGCTGTCAAGTGACGTTTGTGTGTATACACGGGGGAGAAGGGATTTACACGGATTCCTTCCAGAAGAAAAAGAAATAAAACAAAGCAGCGGTGTTGAATCGGCCGCCTTGAATTCTCTGACAGGTGAAAATAGATAGCTAACTAAACGTCTATTGATTTCTTCTGCCATCGAACCGGCTAGCCCTGAGCGAAGAGAAAAACAAGAAGCCCTCCTTCCCCTTTCGGTGATACAACCTTCGATTTTTTGTGATAGGGATTCGTCTTTGTTTTAAAGCAGGAGCGGAGGGAGTTAAAAACCGCTTATTGTGTGTTCCACTACAATCATTGCAGATGCGTATTTTAAATCTATCGAATTAGTGTACTACTTAGATGGGTATGCCGGTTGAGTTTTACACGACTACTTTATTTAGTAGATGGAATTTACAGTCATGACAAGAGATTATTGTTTTTGGTTCTGGACTTGTTTTATATGAAGCACCAGCAACTAATGTAGATGTCACATTTGATATTTTTTTATATTTTGGAAGAGGAAAACACTTATTGTCACTCTTTATCTGTGAAATTGTGATACATTAAATGAAAAGAACACAAAGTTTAATAGATTGTTGAATTGAAGGTTTGGTACATGAAATTTGGCAAATTCAAACTGGTAAACATTTGGTAAAGATGATTAAAATTAACTAACTACATATATTTTATGATGAAGATTAAAAAATTAATTAATGGTTTTTAACTCTCCTGGTGGTTGTCTACGAGATATCTCGTCATTAGAAAAAACTTATCAGATCTTGATGAACGTGATATCTCGTCATTAGAAAAAATTGACCAGATCTTGATGGAAGAGATATCTTGTCAATACAAAAAGGCACTGACCAGATCTTGATCTCGTCATCATCAAAAGAGCGGCAATATCTTGAATTGCCGCTTTTCCCATTTTCTGATGTTTTGAATTTTTCTGAATTTTGCTGATGACGAGATATCTCGTCATCAGCAAAATTGGATCGATTTTGATGGAAGATAAATCTCGTTGAAACCACTTGGAGGGTTAAAACGTTGCTATGAGAGAGGTTTTTAGTGTGAACAAACTCCGGAAGAGGCGAAGAAAATACTTCTGGTTAAGAAGTAATTTGATTTATTGTTCTTTTGACTATGTTTGGCGTTCATTTCCTGACACCAAATGGTTCCAGTGCAACTATTAAAGCCAGACTCTTTAAAGCAATAATTTCATCTGGAATAATGTAAGCTTTAAAGTGCTTATTATAACAGATTGATCTGCATAGTCAATTTTTAAATCGTAAAAAAATATTTTTTATAAATATTTTAAAAAATTGTTTTTTGTAAAGGACTGAAATTCAATCAAATTTTAAAAATCTAAAGTATTCAATTTTAAAAATCTAAAGTATTCAATTTTAAAAATCTAAAGTATTCAATTTTAAAAATCTAAAATATTCAATTTTAAAAATCTAAAGTATTCAATTTTAAAAATCTAAAGTATTAAAAGTAAAGTATTCAGAGAGGCTTTTTCGGTGCTATTGTAAGTGGCGGTAGGGTTTCTGCGGCAGAACTTGTAATCTGTACGCATTCTGAACGTGGCTTCACCTTTTCTTGCCTCGAATAAAATTTCAGCACTTCAAAAATAAAAATTCCAAAGAATAAATTCTGAATTTCTGAATTAATATATGATAGTTAATCGGTCAGATCCAATTCAATTAGACTCCAAACGTCACAACAACGACGAAAAACTATTTTAAGGTAACCCTGACGTGTATCATGCGAGTTTTCCGTCTGGTTGTCCGTCTGGTTACACTGAAAATCCCTCGCAGTCTCTTTATATCGTTAATAAAAGTATCCTTTATAAATATTTTTAATATGTCGTTACTGTTGTATGAAACGAAAATTCAGATTTTTTTTTGAATTCCTCAAATATCTCAACAGTATACATTATAATCTATAATCTCTAAATTCCTCACAGCGTGAAAACTACTGCGCGTATGAACAATGAAATATACAGAAAAGTATACCCAAGAAATAATAATCTACAAAAAATGTTTATTTATAACAAAATACCATTTCAAACCATCTGTTAATCATAGCCCTCAGAGAAAGCCAACTACTCTCAACTGTAGGAGCAGTCACACCTAGTGCCACATGATAGATTTAAATGATTTGCATGCTGCTATAGGTTTAAATTTCTCATTATACATTCAATCCTTTCCATATTCGGCCGTTTCCGTCTTAAACCGTCGTTACAGCTGACCCCAGTGGAAACACTCGACATGAATATAATCTCTGCTGACAGAGACAGTATTAGGGGAATTTGGAACAAGCTCCTGACTCCAGATTCAGTATTAGAACAAACAGGTTCGGATTATGGTGGGGGTGAATTAAACCAGGGTAACTCTAGTACGACCGTGTTTGTAGGAATTAGCTTTAAAAAGCGAATGCATGAAATTATTTATTGTATTTATGCTGTAAACTGTATAAGTATGTTCATTAGAAAGGTATATACAGTATTTTGTAGATTTTACATAGTTTATAAATTACACGTGCGACAAACTGTTTGTAAAATGTGTGTGGTTTGAAATTATTTGTTGTATTTGCTGTATTGATGTATCTGTTGTATTTATGTTGTATTTGTGTTGCATTGTATATAAAGTATACATACATTAGGAATGTATATAAAGTATTTGAAGATTTTACTTAGTTTGTAGGTTTACACGTCTTGCGAATTGTTTATAAAATGCTTGTGGGCTTGAAATTGATGCATTTATGTTGCAAACTGTATACAGTGTGTTTATTAGGAATGCATATAAAGTGTTTGTAGGTTTTACTTAGTTTTTAGGCCTACATTTGTTGTAGACTATACATAAATGCGTGTGTAGACTATACATAAAGTAGATATATAATAGTAGGAGATAGTTTTCTTATGATAAAAGAGTTAGATAATTTTGAATAGGATTTAGTAAATATTCGTTGTTACCTATTTTTTACTTTTTGTGGTTGTTTGCTTTAATTTCTTACCCATTTGTTGAACACCTAAATCGTTTTACATTTAGTTAAGGTTAGTTAAGGGAGACTTGTTAGTAAATACTTGAAATAATAGTATAATCGAGATTTAATAGTTCAATAGTTTTAAATAACAAATATGTGTCCTTTTTATATTCTTAATAAACAATATGCAGTATAAACTAAAAACGGAGTCAAACGAACGAATTAGACAATATATAAATAATCTGGTGTTGAAGCCGGAGGAAAAAGGTGAAAGGTAAGAAATATGTATTTTAAGTTCAGTACTCATATTGCACATGTGACAGGGAGGAGAGATTTTAGCACTAACTACAGGGATGTTAGTACTAACTTGAGTACTTATTTTCTAGTAAAACATAATTCGATAAGAAAAGTTTAAGTAGGGTATAAATGTTGGATCTGTAATTCATTTTAAAAGGGATCACACGTGTACGAAAATACTATATGCAACTTTTTACACAGGAACTTAACCAAGACATTTTTAGTTAGAAAAATGGAAAATGTCTGAAAAAAGTTCAGGTTTCACATATACGTATTTAAATAAGGCAATCAGCTAGTTAGTGGTTAAGACTTAAGAAACGCTGATTTATTGAGGCATAATATAACATTATGAACATGTGAATTACGAACAAGGGACCTAAGACTACGACGTCTGTACTGTATGAACGTTAGAGACAGAAGATCGAGAAAAGAATGCGTGACACCAGAAACAGCATGTTTAGCATATTTAGAGATTGAGTCACAGGCTTTAGAGGATGGAATGCAATGGTGGTGAATAATTAAGTCTGTGTCTATCAACTCGACAGATAAATGAAGACTGGATATAAATGGTGTTTTAGAAAAGTATTTCGAGATATCTTTACGTATATGTGTACCTTGGTAAAAAAAGGGCCAATGTCTAATTTCGCTTATTTTGAGTTATGTTCACAAATCACTTCAATGAAACGAAAGTTACAATTGAAAAAGTGCCAGTATCCTTCAGTCAATACATTATGAATTAATGAAGGAATGTATTTTTTGTATGCTATACTAAAAATTAAAGAAATAAAAATTACTAAATCAGGCTGTTGACAAACTCTTATAAAAAGAGACATTGTCTCTTTTCACCAAGGTACGGATATAATTTGAATACTTTTTCTAATTGAAACATGTTTATAAAAATAATAATTCAAGAGGTAATCACCATTATATTAATTTTATACCACCTTGTATAAATAAAGTTGATCATTATTATTAAGATGAAAGCACACATTTATGAAAATGTGTAGCCAAATGGTTCCAATTAACACTAACATCCAACAAATTATACTTTGTTTAAAAAACAACCGTAATCATTGAAGCCAAACTGCATCCCATTTCACTCAAACGCTATCCTGTTTGTAAAGAACAAAATTATAGACCCCGTACCAGCGAAAAAGTACTTACAAACTTCCTCTCGCGATTAGCCGCATCATCGCGATATCTAAACAACAATCATCTCTCTGGGCTGTAAATTAAATTTGAACACTTCATTTGACGATGCCAAAAAATTCCCCACTTTATTTTTATTTTTCGGTTATTTGATTTAGGCAAGGGGGGGCATATGAAAAAGTTAAGCCAATTCATTGCCTCAGGAACACCGAATAACAAAAAAGCATCTCTCACTTGGAGGAAGTGGGCATTCTTTTAACTTTATTTTGGCATCAGCCACCAACATGCCCGAAGCTCGTCCTCTCAGCTGCAGATTCTGAAATTAACTTCTCTGCTTTCGAAAACTGGAAAAGGGGTGGGTGAGTGGTGGGGAAAGGGGAGGAGCAATATACTCTATTCCCTTTCTCCATGCTTTTTCATCTCGTCTTATATTCTTTTGTTCTTTTTTTGCTTTTTTTTATTTCGTAGGTGGTGTAAAAGTTATCTTTCCCAGCTGCATTCATTTAGTAGGGATGTTTCACGGCAAGTTCCGGGGTACCCGTTCCAGTTTTTGGTTTAAAGTGAGAATACAATATTTATTTTAATAGTCTTTAAAAGCAAAAGCAATTTTAATTCAAGTATTGACATTATTTGGATAATAAGTAGTAACAACCTTTTATGGTTGGATATGATTGGGTCCGTTAATTGCCTTCTCCATTTTACACTGTTATAAATAAACGAGTAAAGAGACACATTACAGTACCCAGGACGGAATATATATATATAAGATCAAATGCGATTAAAAGGAAAACTTGTACCTCTGGCATGAATGTCTAGCAACAAGATTTCGAATTTATATATTTTCAGTGTATAATTAACGAACGTTATTTTGTGGAATATTTCGTAGCAGGTTTTTTAGTTTCATAAGGTTTTCCATGAGGATTACTCTTGGACTGTATCGAAAACCACAACCATTTATCAAAATTTACCAGAGCCATTAAAATATTCTGTGGAAAATGCTAGGGTGACTGAGATAGTAACAGACTTGTAAGTTATGTTTCACTTTAAGCACTCTTACATCAAGATCTACAAAACCTTCTTCTGATATTTTGTATGAACATGTGCGAAATAAAGAATTTGAAGAATAAACGGTTTTAATTTTCTGAGAGATGCATAGATATATGTAATAAATGTTATCAATTCTGTAAAATAAAGGAGTTTTATTTATGTAATCAGTGTGCATTGATATTAGGAACTTTTTCGTAGAAATATTTAGGAAACTTTCCATCGAACAGTGATAGAATAGTTTTATTTCCACAGATCCATCAGAACATTATGCACATAATCTGGTTACTAATTCATTTTGTGTGTGTTTTGGTTACTGTAGTTATAGAAACTATAACGAATATAGTGGCATGTAGTGTTTGGTTAGAGAATTTACAATTTAATCAATTTTCGTATGAAATGTTCGGTATCTAATACAACTCTTGAACCAGTAAATATTTTGGGTAATTATCATTTCGAGAATACTTCTTGCTGAAGTCAAATATGGAGTATTTGTTTAAAGATGGTCATAAATAGCCTGTATGAAAAGTTTCCGCCTATTTATTTCTACTGTAATATATATATATATATATATATATATATATATATATATATATATATATATATATATATATATATATATATATATATATATATATATATATATATATATATATATATATATATATATATATATATATATATACAGGTGGTTATCAAAATAATGGAAACACCTGTGAATAAAAGTGACATTTAAGAATGCGCTTCGTAAGCATTAAAATATAATCCTAGCTACCAGTTTTTTTAATATAAAAAGTACTATATATCATGGTAGTATGAGGTAGCTTTAGTGAAGTTGTATACGTCGTGTATTTTTGTCAAAAGCGTAAAATGTCAGACCTCACAGACTTTCAAAGAGGCCAAATTGTAGGAGCCCGACTTGTTGGAGCAACTGTGACCGAAACATCCCAGCTTTTAGGCGTTTCTAGAGGTACGGTGTCTAAAGTCATGACAGCGTACACACAGCGCGGCAAGACAAGCTTGGCAAAGCAAAATAGTGGACGGAAGGAGAAGCTGAGTGAAAGAGACCGACTGGTATTGAAGTGGATTGTAATGTCTAAAAAGAAAACAACTGCAGCCAAAGTGACCGCAGAGCTCAATCAGCATCTGGATTCTCCAGTGTCAATAATTACAGTTAGGAGGCACCTTCATAAACAGAACATTTACGGCAGAGTAGCAATTCCCAAGCCACTTGTCACAAATGTTAATGCCAAACGTCGTCTACAGTGGTGCCACAACCACAAAACCTGGTCGATTGATAAGTGGAAGACAGTTATATGGTCAGACGAATCATCTTTCACACTTTTCCCCACAACAGGACGGGTGCACGTTTGGAGGACACCTGCACAAGCATATGATCGTGATTGTCTCCTTCCAACTGTCAAGCATGGAGGTGGATCTGTCATGGTATGGGCAGCCATGTCGTGGTTTTCTGCTGGCCCAATCGTAACCCTGAAAGGAAGGATCACTGGGGAGAAGTATAGAGAAGTTTTAGCTGACCAAGTCCATCCTATGATGCAAACTTTGTTTCCTGCAGGTGATGGAATTTTCCAGGATGATAATGCTCCTATTCATGCAGCGGGACTGGTCCAATCATGGTTTGATGAACACGAGGATGAACTGAAACATCTACCTTGGCCAGCACAGTCCCCCGACCTCAATATAATCGAACCGTTATGGTCTATTTTAGAGCGTTCAATCCGGAATCGATATCCTCCACCGGCATCTCTCCCGGAACTTTTACAATATCTCCATGAAGAATGGTACAATCAATATTCCTCTAAACACTTCAGCACTTGTATGATTCGATTCCCAGGTGAATCCAAGCTGCATGCGAAAGGCGGTCCTACGCCATATTAGTAAAGGATTCCTTATAAATCCAGTGTTTCCATTATTTTGATATAACCCTGTATATATATATATATATATATATATATATATATATATATATATATAGTTATTATAGTTAAAAGTTATATCTTCGTAAAGTAATAGTTTGTAGTTTTCAAAATACAAAACTTCCATATGTGCTTCAAACAATTTTCACATAAAATATTTTGAAAGTTAATAAAACTGTTTTAAATGAACTTATATTGTACATATTTGGGTAACCATTTCGAGAATATTTCTTGTTGAAAACAAATCTTATGGACTTATTTTCAGGTCATGAAGCATCTGTGCCGATAACGACTGTTCAATTATTTATATTTTTTACTATGGCTACTTATTTGAAATGGTTATTGTATTTAGAAATCTTATGGTAATGTAATGGCTTGTAGCTTTACATTTAAATAAACTTTTACTTCTTCAAGTTATTCTCATATATGTTTTTCTCCAGTGACACTATAGAAGTATAGTCCTTAAAGCATTCCGTTGGCGAAAACGTGGGACAGTATCAGTGTTAACTTGGAACACCATGGAAGCTATTGCCACCATTGTATCTTCCAGTTCACATTTTCACCGTGAACTGGGAGGCATGCCTTAATGGAGAACTTTGTGGAAGCTGGCCCGTATTTACGTATCGTCGTGAAAAATCAGGCAACTTCAATCAGCCAGCCTTCAATCAAACTTCGTCACATATTCGAACTCGTAACAATAACTCCTGTTCAACCAGTTTCTTGGGCCGCGTAGCCCGGTTGGAAGAGTAACGGATTAGCAACCCGAGGGTTGCGAGTTCGAATCCAACCAAAGACCGTCGTGTACGAAGGGGGCTGGTGCACGTTAAATCCGTCGTGGCCTCAAATGTCCTCACGTTGGCGTGGTGTGGAAGTTTGAAGAGTGATTCCAGCTCAGGTGTTACCTCGTTATCTGATCGTGGTTCAAAATTACGTGGTGCTGTTCTCGGATCTTTCCCTTTGGGATTGATCCCGGACCGTCACCAATAGCCCGCTGTGTTGCTCCAGTGTGACATTAATTAAAATACCTACCAACCAGTTCCATAAAAGCGATGCCTTTTGCCATTCGGCCACAACTGGGATATTTTTATCATACAAAATATCCCGAATCTAACGAAACGGCTTAAAATGATAAGTTTTGGGGTAATTATTTCGAGAAGAATACTTTTCGTTAACCCTCTGAGGGTTCACGCGCATATATACGTTCTGAAACCTGCAGACCCCCTGCATGGCATCTAACTTGTTTTGACCTTCTGACCATAAGAATCTTCACTGCGATTCTTTCAAGCAATGAGTGGTGTTATTTAGTTACTACGCGTGTTGCGGGGGAAAAGCAATACGACACTAGGCAATCTTGTGACACTCAAAGGTTAAATTGAATGTAATAGACATATTTTAAGATCATAAATATATTCTGCACCGATTTCGACTATTCATTTGTTTGTTTTACTATGGGAATGCTTGCTTCAGTTCGAAATCCTATCACAGCAAGGTGATTGCTTAGGCCTTCATTTAAAGAAACTCGTACACCTCAAACAATTTTCATATAAAATGTCCGGAATCCAATAAAGCCCTTCGCCCTCTAGTAATTTGAATGTACGACAGAACCCCATTCCTGTAAATGGACTTGTTCTGTCAGTTAGAGCCCCCCATCAATCCGAAGAAAGGGGCCCTTCGTTGACGAAGACGGAAATCTTTTCGTCCATCAGCCAACAGATATGGATCGAAAAACGTAGATAAATGAAAAATCCACGGCCGAGAACTTACTGCTTCGGACAAAAGTGTCAATCAGGGGATGAGGAAAAAGAAATTTCTGGAGACTTGAGCCTCGAGGGAGTTTTTCGTTTTGTTTTTCCATTTTTCGGGATCCCTTATTTTTTTCATGAGGAAAAGAAATTCGTTTCAGTTGTGTGAGGACTGCATCTTATATACTTTTTGTTGTTGCCTACTCCTGTAGAGATAGGGGGATCTATTTTTGTGCTGTTTCGAGCGAAACCTCCAGGGTGCGAGGAACAGACTTTGTGTATTTTTATAGCTTATGTTTGTTATTATGTTCCCCTTCCCCAGGAAAAAGCATTTTGAAGTGTCTGCAGTGAAGTAAATGTGGTTTTTCGTATGTGATAAAGGTTTGGGAGGACAAATTGTGGCTACGTGTTGTAGTGCATACGACTAGTGCTTGAATTGTAGAAGTTTTGTTTTGATTTTAAAATGCTTGTTTACAATTTAAAACACGTAAGGAAAAGAATTGATGGTCGCAATATTTCTTGTAGAAAGTTTTAGCAAAGAATTACCCACATTTATCGGGATTAGTGAAGAGTTGCTTCTTTTATCTGCGAGAAAAAGTATTTGGGAGTATCTGCAGTGAAGTAAATGAGATTTTTAGTATGAGGTAAAGGTTTGAGAGGACAGATCGTGGTTACGTCCTGCAGTAAATACGTCTAGTACTTGAATTGTAATAGCCTTGTTTTGATTTTGAAATACTTGTTTATAACTTAAAACGCGTTAGAGAAAGTCGTTGATCGTCACATGCTTTCTTATAAAAAAATTTTGAGCAGAATTGTTCGATTAACCAAGTACAGAAAAGTATGCTCTAAAATAATGTAAACTGTGTACCAGTAATCAATTACAAAAGGCGATAAAATTAATGAAATTGTAAGTTATATAAAACACTATTATTAGTCTGGATTAACTAACATTTTAACCAATGGATAATGGTAAAATATAGTTGTTGCTCAAGTATCTTTAAAAGTGAAATGTGTGTAAAAAGGTATAAATTTATGGATTAAAGAGCCATAAATGCTAAGTGGAAAAAATTAACCCCTCTTAAAGACAATTAATGCATTTTAGAGAAGCATAATAAAACCTATTTAAAGGTTGTTTCATTTAATATAGATTTATTAGCATAAAATAAGTTATTTGTTTTGTCTTTTCTTCATACTTTAAATATAATAAGATAAAATTAGTTACACGGGATTACCCTTCATATATCGTAGTAAACACTGGATTTTTTTACTTTAGTTTAAAAAAATTGTAAGCATTCAAACAAATTTGCTATTTCAAATCCTTGTTCCTTACCCAAAACTGATATCTGTAAAACTGTTTACACTACTAGTTTCCTCACTGCGCAAAGAAGCATTATATTAAAGTTTGCACTGAAGTCACAACATGGAAGAAAACAGCACATGGCGCGCTTGTAGCATAAATTCCTGATCATTGCTCTCTAGAATCTAGATAACATATCAATATTAATTCACTCTTTGAATACTACTTTTTTTTAAATTACGATCTAGTTGCCCATCTGATATTTGAAAATGTATTTCAGGCTAGAACTATTAATGAAAACTGTATACTGATATAGTGGTAGTATGTTTTAATAATTATATTCCACTTTTGAACAATCTTGAAATAAGTTGGTTTCAAAAACAATAGTATCCTCACTTGGAGAAAGTTAGAGATATTCTTTTAATATAATAGATTTATAGTACCGAAATTTTACTACACATACCTGAATAGGAGAAAATATAGTAAAATTCAATACTTATTTACACAATAGGAAAATCTATGAAAACTTCGAGATATCCAATAATATAACAAAATTTCGGTATTTATTTATAAAGAACATCTGGAACAAAATTTCAGTACCTAATAATAAAGTAAAATTTGATACCTATTTATGGAATAGAATACTTAGTAATATTTTGATATCCAATAATATCGTAAAAAATTTCGATACCCAATAATATAATAAAACTTCAATACTGATTTATGTAATAAAGGAGAATATAGAGTGATATTTCAATACTCATTTACATAGTAAGAGAACATGGAGTAAAATTTCGATAGCTATTTCCATAATAGCAGAATACTGAGTAAGACTTCGATACCTATTTATATAATAGAAAAATATAAAATCTCGATATCCAATAATAAAGTAAAATTTCGATATTCTATGGCACAGTAAAATTTCGATATTCAACAATACAGTAAAATTTATATTCCTATTTATATAATATAGTATAGATTAAATAATTTAGTAATATAATATATATAATATAGTTCTTTATAATTAAATTTATATTCCTATTTATATAATAGAGTAAATATTACATGATCAGTAAAATTTTAATACCCATTTAAATGTGAGAGAGAATAAAATTTCGATAGCTATTTACATAATAGGAGAATACAGAGTAAACTATATCTATTTACATAATAGGAAAATGAGAAAATTCGATATCCAATAATAAAGTAAAATTTCGGATTCAATAAAACAGTAAAATTTCAATAGCTATTTATATAATAGAACATAAAGTAAATAGATGCCCAATATTATCGTAAAAATTCCATACCTATTTAGAAAATAGAAGAACATATGATAAAATTTCGATATTTATACATGTAATAGGAGAATATATAGTAAAACTTCTGAGGCCCAAAAGACAATAGGCAGAGAGAACAAGCCTATCACGTTCTCCATACGTGAAATCTTTATTGTTTTGAAATCCAGCTTCTCTCCCGAAGATAAGAATGCAGAGAAGAAGGGAGCTTCGGATTAAAAGTGTCGAAAATACCCAAAACTCAGCTCACCCCCTACATCACGTAGGTAGTTTTAGATCATTCATTAAGATCGAATGTATATAGAGGCCGAGATAAGTCCCTTTTCTTTATATAAGAGCCACATAGGGCGCAACGCCCAGATCAATGGGGCTTGAGGACCCAGGGCGTCGGGCTTAAGAGGTCAGTTAAGGGAGAAATGGGGTAGATAGGGAGAAAGTCGTTTTCCCAAAATGAGATATTCTGATTGGCAGATAAGAACTACGGTTCGTTACGGGACCGAATTTTCTCGTTTTCCGAATCGGCTAACTTCTTCTGAACCAATCAGGGTTATCGAGCTTTATTGAGTGGTACCTAAAAGTGCGGCGGAGCATAAAAGTGAGCCTCGGATGCATGCGCTTGGCTTCTTGGGAATAACTCTTGGCGATGGGAGAAAAGTAGCGCCAAGATTTATCGTCCAATTCAACCTGCTTTGCTTTAAATGGCTGGGAACTCTGATGGGCACTTGCTATCGGGTCAAATGCATCGGATTATTTATTTTAAAATTTCAAGTGTGAGCGATGTTTGAACCTCCTGAACGCCACGTGATTTCCGAATATTGCAGTGTTGATCTCACCCCGCAACACACATAATGACTAAACAACCACACCTACTGGTTGAAAGAATTCTATAAGAGATCCTATTGGTCGAAAATGCCATAGCTGGTTAGAAGTCAAGCAGGTGTGTGTACCACTCAGAAGTCAACAAAAAGTAATCTTTTCGAAATGACAATTACCAAAAAACTTATAGGTTCACTTCAAACCATTTCATTCGATTCGGGACATTTAATATGAGAATAATGACCCACCTTTGGCCGAATGACAAACGGCATCGCTCTTAATCGTCTGGTTTATCTTTGGGTCAAAACTGTCCTGTAGTGGCTAGTTTCTGATACAAAAGCCTTTGCGAAATTGTCACCAGTTCTGGGCCAAGGGACAATTTGTTTTTCCTACTTGTCTCAACGAGGTGTCTTGTTATTAATAAAATTGACCAGATCTTGATGGACAAGATATCGTCTCATTAGTGAAATTAATAGGAACTTTATGAATGAGATATCTCTTCGAAACCACTTGAAAGGTTAAGATGCTGGTAGACGGAAGTGCCTGGTTACGATTTCGAATCTGGTATGTGCCTAAGTCAGGTAGGCTGATTGGAGTTTTCTGATTTCTTCAAGACGATACGTAAATACGGACCAGTTTCCCCAAAGTCCTCCATGTGGATTTATCTCTCTTCTCCCAGTTCATGGTGAAACTAACATTTTTAAAAGTCAGAAGAGTGAAAAGCGCCATATCAGAAGACCTTTCAAACAAACTGCTATATTTCATTTGTTTTAATGCACACAAACATAAACTCCGGAACACTTTTCTCGCACCATCACTATATTTAACTAAATTCTGACAATAGAGCCCAAACTAAACAGAAGACCTCTCAAAAGTGATGCAAATACTTTTAAAATCCAAAATACGCTTTCGACCCTAAACGTTAACTACTCAGCGACTCAAGAAACAAGGAGCATATGATTCGTTACTTCATATTCGTTATGTAGTAATTAAGAGTCAATAAGTTTTTATTTTATTTCGTCGTGTCTTCATTAGTTTTAATTTCTGCTTATCCAAAAGTCAGAACAGTAAAAATGCATCTTTCGAACAAACTACAGTTCATTTGTTTCAATACACAAACATAAGCTCCGTTGCACTTTCCTCGCACCATCGCCACATTTAACCAAATTCCGACAATCGAGACCAAACTAAACACAAGACCTCTCAAGAGTGATGCAAATACTTTTAAAACCCAAATTACACTCCCAACCCTACACGCTAACGACGCGGCGACTCAAGAAACGGGAGGCATAACTATTGTTTGAAGTTTCAAACCCCCTTAACGAAATGTCATTTCTTCCTCTGAAAATATTCGCCAGCTGTAATGATACACTTGCGTTCGGAGCCCAGGTAATTGCTAATTATTCGAGCGAGCGGGCCATTTCGCCATTTTCGCGACAAGATTCGAACTTCAAAAGACGCGATCGGAAAATAAGATAATGCCTTGGAGATACACAAGTAGATGAGTGTCTGTGTTTCATAATTAGCTTCTCTGGGTATGAAAGCGTCTTTGAGAAAAAGTTTTCAATCCAATCCGATGCGACGATGGAGAGGAAATGAACACGTGAGCGAAAAAATAAAATCGAAAGGACAGTTGATGATGTTTTTGAAGCGTGGCGGAGCAGAAAGGAAAGTGGCTTAATTAGATTTATTTTCAAACGGATAATGACGTCGAGTTCGTTTTGAATATTAGTTGAAGGGTCTGATGTTTCAAACTTTAATTCAAATTGCCTTTAATATTAATAACGTGATTCCCATTTTTAAGACGTTAATTTATTTTTTAAAGCGATGAGGGTTTCAAAAAGAAAGTTCGTGATGGAACATTTATATATTGTGAGGTCAATTTGATAAATGGTACGATCTTAGAGAATTACAGTTCATATATCTCAAAATGCGTTAGTACGTGCATCCACGTACTAACACGCGTGTTGTGCCTAGAATGCGCAGTATGTATGTGAGATGTAACCTGAATCCACCCTATGATGTACTAGGTAACGCATAGTGGTTCACAAATCTGCTCTTGTAGTACCTTAATGAATGATCAATTGGTTGGCCATTAGAAAATGGTTTAGGTATTACATATAAATACAATATTTAAAACAAATTATTTGCCTTTACTCTGCTTTCAAACGAAGAAAAACATATTTGTAAGCGATTGTTTATTAGATATTTCAAATTTATTTTAATCTAAAATGTACGAATTCTGTATAGTAAACTAACGTGAAAGTCATTTAGAATTAGAACAAGCGCGTACGATGTACGACTATAGAACGATAAATAATCAAAACTGCAGATATAATGATCGCATCTTCCACTAGAAAGTATTTAGCAGATTCCATATCACGTGTACGATTCTCAACAAACAGAGGTACACCTTGGCAATACTACAACAGATGTTATTAATATACAATGACATGGCTTTTATGAAACAGTTAAGATAGGAAAGCGTATCAATGTAAAATTATAACATTAGTTAATAGTTCAAAATATTACATTTTGAATTTGTTCGACTTTTATATCTCCACCAACCAATTGAACACTTCATCATGGTACTACAAGGGGGAATTGTGAACCACTTACCCTGGTGCTATACTGGGCAGAGGAGGTTCACGTTATACAGAGGCCACATATTCACTCCCAACTAGTAAACACCTAGATTAGAAACAGGTACCTTTCGATTCAGAAGCCAGCTCTCTGACCAATAGCAATGGAGCTACAATAAATGTATATCTCAGATTTGAGTAAAAATCTTAAAGTTCGTAAGATGTGCAATCATAAAGGTGACTTTTACGTTGGCGTGGTGTGAAAGTTTGGAGAGTGGGGTGCCAGCTCAGGTGTTGACCTCGTCATCTGACCGTGGTTCAAAATTATGAAGTGTCCTCGGATCTTTCCCTTTGGGATTGATCTAGGACCTTCGCCAATAGTCCTTTGTGTTACTCCAGTGCAATGTTAATTAATTAACTACACCCATAAAGGTGACTTATGTCTTATTGCCTTAGCCACCTACCGCAATTGCTGTTACTTTGGAAATTTACTTAAAAATAACTCCCGCCAAGGGAAAACTTGAAAATAAAACCGGTATTTAGGATTTCTGCCGGTTAATTTACCGGCAATGTAATGTCGGTAATTTGCAAACCATAGTACGACATTGGTGTAGTGTATGCAGTATTTTCAATATACAAATGCAGAGACCATAAGCACTGCATTGTACCGAAACTGAACAGATATAATAACAAAAAAGAAGAAAGGAGAAACACATAGGTAGAGAGAAAAGGAAATAAAAAGCGTGGTGTTTAATCTTCCGATCAAAATATTCATGAAAATGTCAAACGGCGTTGGCTGTTTAAAATATCCCCTCTCGCTTCAGCATCCATTCGTACACATGTGTCATATTGCTGCATAACGCAGCGGGTACGCATACACACAAACACGCATATCGGATAAGCGAGATTCAAATCTACGTGAGAATGCCGGATGTATTGATCGAATTTGTTACTTGAACCAATCCCTTTCCCCTGGATCTAGGAAGAATCGAGAGGAAACGTTAAAATAAATGAAAGAAGAGGTAGAGGTGGAATGGGAAGGGAAAAAGGAAAAAATGCAGATTTTAATCACAAACACAAGATTTCAGATAGACAGTTGGAATAAAATGTTAAACAAAAGTAGACAATGAAGGGCATAGAAAAGGGAAACGGAATGCCTGACGTCGGGAAAGTTGTTGGGCGTTTTGTGATGTGACAATGCGCCTTCTTAAAGATTCGATTCTATACAGAAGAATGAAGAGAAGGAAATTGAATTGAGTCATGTATGTAGTGTGTGTAGAAATTATCATCGGGTGATACAAAATTGAATTAAACACTTTGAATTCTAAGAGTTTACTGTTTTGTAACTAATATGCGAAAATGATAGTGCTTACGAATGGTGCATTCATAAAAACATGGAGTTCCGATTTTTCAGCATTTGAAATGCAATCGTAAACCCTGAATAACAATCAACGAATTTAGGTTAAGCACATTTCTATGAAAATTAAAATTCACATAATATTGTACTGTTAGTCTAATTCACATCAAAATGTCCACTGAATGAATTGATCATATATTTAAAAATGTGTAGTAAATTCATTCAGCATATGTATTTCAGAAGTAAATATCTGCTTGAAATTTTGAATTATATAGATATATAAGCCTGAATTCTAATTCTGTACTTTGTTTTTCAAATATTACTATTTATTCTTAAAGATCTTAATAAAGCTATAGATATGTACACATATGATCAGAAACTGAAATTTTTATGTCTAGAAAGTTTTACCATTAATTTATCGAAATTTTAACTTAACCATGTTAAAATCACTGTTAAAAAAGTTAACGATTTAAATGTCAATTTACAATAATGAATATTAGCGTAATGAACAGTTCTATATTTTAATTTATGCATATTCAAAGCAGGTACTTGATAAAACTGAACCAAAATGTATAAGCATAAAAAGTATAATTGATCCTGACATTATTAAACGTTGCTTTTATTATCGTCTCTAATTATAGTATGTTCCACTTCATAAGGCATTTCTGGGGCGCGGCTGGGTATTTTTTAACGGCCCAAGGGGCCAGATCTGATCAATATTTCTGTCGAGTATATGGACAAATACACGCAAGGAAAGCTTTTATTGGCACATAAGAGAGAAATATATAGTGAATATATAGATAAGTGTAAGGTTATAAGAATCTAACCTGTGACACCTACAACTCGCAGGTTGCTAGCGCTGAGCTCCGATGACCCCTTTTAAGAAATGGACACAGTGCAATACATAAACTGAAGCGTATGGGAAGGTATGAGAAGACTAGGGCAGCTGATTTCAGCACTAAATGCACTTACTTTTCAGTGTCCATTCGGCACTTACTGTTTTCTATTGGGGATTTAAATGCACTTTCTTGCCAACCAGCAGAAGTAGGACTTGCACCGTTTCTCCCCCAAACCACCAACCCTACCAGCAGCAACAGATCGTACTTTCACGGTTTTGCAATCACAGTAAGGAAAATTGGCTACCTACCCTTCCCCCTGCTGCTCTTTCGCTTCTTCTTAACTTTGACTCCAGAATAGAGTTTAAAGTTACGGTAATAAATGGAAAAGAGGTAATCTAGAAGCGATCTGTTCAAGTCATTAAAGCATCAGTGCAAAAAAAGCAAAGGAGTGCGACTGAGGGACATAAAAAGATATATCGCTGGGGCAAGGAAGCGAAAAAAATCCGAGGCGGTACCGATGTTAAAGTAATGGTACTTAAAAGAGAGGACAATTGAAACAAATGGCCATGTTCTTTTTATTTAGCAGTAAAGATTTTCCACCACAGCATTTAAAGTTTATATGGTTACGGAGAATTTGGAATGAAGTGAAATATGGTTCCGACTGTGATGGAGCTTGATGTCGGAAGCATAGATGCCATTTGCGATTCATTGATACTATATTTTGAATTTAGTAGTGGGATCTATCAGAATGTAAAAATAGTTTTTTAAATCTTCACCCCCGGAGTCCCTGTTTGAGTGCATTGAAATAATGGAATGCATAATTTTTTTACCTCTTAAACGATAAAACATATTCATTAATTCCTTCTGTCCTCATTCAGCTACCTACTAATGCTCTGACGGGGCCGAAGTGGCTTGCCCACTGCTCTAGCAACATGTGAGTTGTAGGCTGCATTGGTTCGATTCTTGTAACTTTTCCTGGGTATATTTCTCAGTTTTTAGTAAAACATTTTTTGTGTGTGTTTTTCCATCTACTTGACGTTGTCTGTCTTGTGTTTTATGCAGCTTTTCAGAATATCCGCAAGGGTCTTGCTCCATAAAACTCATCCAACACACCTAATGTTCTGACGTATGGCACATTTGGGAACATTACTCATATGGGAACCCATATTATTCAAAAAATAAAATACTTTTTACTATTTCTGAGTTTTAAAGTCCCTTCAATAGCCTATAAAATAATTTTTTGAGTAGACGGGTCTGGAAAGGTAATATTATCCTCTAAAACACGTCCCATCACTTTTGAAAGGGTTAATTCCAGGTATATAAATAGGATTGGTATGCTTAGGCTGGTAACATATACAAATATTTTCAATGTTTCTCAAATACAGCCAATGACCGTTTCGGCGAATCTGCAAGATCACCATTGTCAGAAACAAACTAAAACATGAATGGGAACTGGAATAACTTAAATATGTTAACCTTAAACAGTGTTGCCACAATCACGTTTTCAATTAGTTCTTTCAGGGGTGGTGAGACGTTTGGTGTCCCACCTTTTTGAAATGTTTTCTTTTTTGAAAATGGTCGAACAAGGAAGGAAGTGCCTTAGTCATCATGGCACTAAGAGGGCGGAATCGTGAACCACTTGGCCTTATTCTGTTGCACCATGGGGGTGGGTTCACGTTGTACCTCATATACATTACCATACGTTCAAGGCACAACCTGTTTCTTGAAATGGTTAATGTTAGGTATATAAATATTCTAGGTACATTAAGGCATGTAAGGTATTGAAATATATTCAAAGCTTCTCAAATTTCTCTAATATAATCAGTGGTCGTTTCGGCTAATCTACACTTCCAATACCGACGGAACTAAGAAATTTTTTTTTGTCCGTTAAATAAGTTCTGTTCTAAATCGACGGTATGAGAAGTATTTCCTGTCAGGCAAAATGCAGGTGGTAGTGTTCCTGTGAAAGTGTTTCCTATGTGTATTACGAACGTCACGTCACACCGCCAATAAAAATTCCAAAGAATGAATTACGAAATGATATATGATAGGTGATTGGTCAACATCAATTAGATTAAACACCAACGGTCACCCAAAGTGTGATAAACAACATTTTAAGGTAACCCCGATATGTATCATGCGAAAGCATTTGGATAGTGAAAGTAAAATCTCCGTTTTACGTCTGGTTTGTTTGTTTACACTGAAAAAATTCTTCATATATTATATGAAGCTCATATATTAGCAATCCAATGTGGTTTTGCATCTAGTTCTATATTACCGATGTTATTTAAGTAAAATAGGAAATTGTAGTCTATTAAGGTCGTTAAAAAGAGTACTCGGTCGAAAGGTAAAGGAAACGAGGTTTCACAACCCATCAAAAGTGTTACCTTTCACAGGACGGGTAATTAAATAGAAGAAGCATCTGGAAATTATCTAAGGCTTAATTGTACCGGATCGGAAACCCCCGCATTGATTGTTAAGTTTAATAACCCAGTCGAACTGTGAACCGACAACTTCCCCGTCCCACCCGATTATCGACTTCAAGGGGGTGGGAGGATGTTAATTGCAAGAGCATTATTCCTCACATCATCATGTTTTCTTACACCCAAAGAGTTTCGAATTATTTCCTCATTACAACGCGGGAAGGAAAACGAAAAGCGTTTTGCACAAAATTACGGATGCAGGGGTCGGAAAATTAAATTCTACTTCGGGAAAGGAGGTTCGAATTCCCTTCTGCAATTGCAGATTCAGGGCAGACGCGGGTCTAATTTCATCGGGGGTCTGTTGCCACTGCAAGAGGGGTAATTATGAGAGTCGCGATCTCAAATGAGTTACTCGATTGGATAACGAGCTCGTGTGAAAGAAGGGGTGCTGTTTTTGGGGTGTTGTTCTTGAGTTCTTTTGTGCTTTGCCTCACACTTCGATAGCCCTTGTTTGTTGTATGCTGTTGAGATCGTTACTGAGGACGCAGGAAATGGTTTTATTTCGCGAAAGAACTTTTTGGGAGAGATCCGTTTTGTGCGGAAGGCGGAAATCGATTTTGGAGGGGTGGATGTGGCACTGTAAAATTTTCATTTTCATAAATCGTGATTAATTCGTGCAAAGGCGTGGTTTTTTGAAAGATGAGGGATAGTTTTTTTATTCTATTTGAATCATTACATTTAATTTCCATTTTAATTCTAATCCTTTAAAAAGTGGTCGTACTGACCGTCTTGTTAGTCTGTGCTTCAACCTGGGTCGCCTTTTTCAATCAATAACTTAAATTTTATTTTGTGTTCCATTCCTTGGGTAGGTAGTTGAATTTGCGTCACACTGGAGCAAAATAACAGACTATTGGCGGCGGTCCGGGTTCAATCCTGAAGGCAAAGATCCAAGGGCAACACCTTGCAATTTTGATCCGCAGTCAGATGACAAGATCAACACCTTGCAATTTTGATCCGTCAGATGACAAGATCAACACCTGAGCTGACACCACGCTCTTCCCTTAACTTCCACGCTATGTAAATCCAATCCTCGGGAAAGTGGTCTTGGTCATAATCTTGTCAGTCTGGTTACAACAAGTGTGATCATAAACGATTCTTGCTCATATTCGTTAATATTTAATGAGATAATTTTCTGCTCTTTCAATCCATAAAGGGGATAATTTCTAAATTGGATAATCGCTGACCCGAAAATTCACTATGACTTATTTCCTCCTTTTCTCCTCGTGAACAATCATATGAAAAACTGAATACCATCCCTTATACCTGTAACAAACTAACACTACGCATGAATTGAACGATACGACTCAAAAATTTCCCCTCCCAGCACAATTACTGTTTCCTAAACACACGACGTGGCTCAAAATTACGTGGTGTCCTCGGATCTTTTCCTTCTGAGGTTGATCCCTGACCGTCACCAATAGCCAGTTGTGTTGCTCCAGTGCGACGTTAATTAAATACCTACCTACCTAAAAACATGGATTTCCCATACACTTTTCAACAAAATAGTATTGCCAAAAGGGAAAAATAATAATAATTTTTAAGACGTGACCTATACTAACAAAATACAATTGTCTCAAACATGTGGGTAGAAATCGTAAATGGAGTTGCTTAAGGAGAATCAGCCAGTATTTGACCGATTTGTTCACATTATTGATGAAAAAATTCCCCTTGACCTAATTTGAGACTCCATTTGATGTAGCACAATTTTTACTATTTGATAACTAATATATTTTTCTCCAAGTTCCAAATAGTTTGACCAGTTACTGATCAACTTACATTTAATTCCAACTTCGAACTATTAGTTTGATTAGCTTTTGTTCTAGTTTTCATTGCCTATGAGAATACCAAACTATATGTGTACAGTGTACATATACCATCTTGATGATAGAGTGGTAACTGCTCCCCTGTAGTTCTGTGGTTCAATAGTTTTCGTGCAAAAAAACAGTGACAGTAGAGCGATAAGCCAAACCATCAATATCTTTGGGGTTAAAATACCAGTCTGGCATGAATGTACCAAAATGTACGGAATCTACTTTAAGTCATCCCTTGTCCAATCAGCTCTTATCTGGTCTAGGATAACTTACAGAAATCGAGCCTGCACCGCATACAACTCGCAGGTTGCTAGCACAGTGGGCCAACCCACTCACGTTTAGGATTTAAATCCACAAAATCTTTTAAATGCATCAATAACGAACATAACATTTAAGTAGACAATCGTCAGAAAATGCTTTAGACGAATATATCAAAACGAAAACAGACGCTTAATTTTCTAGCCGGAATATCATTCATCATAAAACTGCACTAATTGCACTTTTTAACGCCGTAGCATTTTCACCAGAAAAAGCACACTGCTCCGTCACACTACAGGAAATTAAACAAGAGCCTTACAGCCTCTCTAGAGTGCCTGATGATAAGATCTTTTTATTTCTGGTTCAAAACATCTCTCTTCTTTGAAAATCCTCTCCCCTGCCATTGCCTCGGGGTGGCCGAGCATGGAATGTTTTTTAAGATATTTACTCTTGTTCGCACAGCCATCCCAGACTCTCCAAGAAAGATAATAATAAGGAGGTAAATAAAAAAATCGCTCTCCACGGATTTGGTGACATGCTGCAAATTGCCATTTGGAGAAGGGGCGGCATCTGACTTGTTGCCTACTCTTTTGATGTTGAGCGCTTTGGCGTTAATCAACAGATTTGTCAGATTTTCATAGGAGACAGATGAGAGTCCTTGAGCACACATATTTTTTATTGCGCTGTAGGGCCGTGTAGGTATTAAATCCTTTGCTTGAAACTGGATTTCATTTTGTGAAGACATGGTAATGGATTTTAGTATTTATTGGAAGGTTTTATTGAAGAACATTATTCTAAATACAAATAATTAAAAATATTTTTCAGATGAGTGGCAGGAAAGATGAGCAAATTGCAAAAATAATGTTTACGTTTAATTCTTTTTTTTCAATCGTCAATAAAAAAATAATTTTATCCATTGTTTTCAACCAGATACAAACTTTGGTACGACTCAAGAAAACCACCGCCAATTGGAATTAACTACCATCGCCAATTGGTGATAATTTTGGAGTATGGTAACCTGCCGTAGGCTTACTATATGCACTTCCACTTGCGCGCAAGGCACCCAATATGGCAGCTTACCCAAATAGCCGTTCGGAGATAAAAAGTTTAGTCGCTAATTTGGCGAAAACCGGTACCGTATTCTTGAGTTTTACCGACACTTTCAACCAAACCAATTTAGATTTAATCAAAACAGGAGCATCTCTCAGTGTGTAGAAGTAGAGGGTGCTCTCGAACATATGCAATCTTCCATATAGCAGCCTTTAGACACAGCAGAGAGCAAGATTTCCTCCAAAAAACATAGATACATATGTATAACCTAATATGCCATAAAGAAGCTGTATCAGAAATGAAGATAATCATAAGTAACCTTCTACAGATGGAATTTAACTCCTCATATATACACTCCAAACTGTGATTAAAAATTTAAGTCCTAAATTTCATCTTGGAAAAGAAAGTTACAGCAGCAAATATTGTACAAATGTTTCCTGCATGTTCTCGGACGGATCAGGAAAAATAAATAAAATTATTTAAATGCCATGCTTATAAAACGTCATTTAAATAACCTTTTCTTATGAGTATAATAAAATTCTTTTAAATGGAATCTTCCGAAGAATAATTAGACTATTCCACAAATTTTTACATAGTTGTTTTAAAAATCCAAGGGCATGCTTTAAAACATATTTGAAACAATGTGTATCTGTGAGTGAGGGATTTTAGACCTTATTATAGCGCGCGAGCGCGTGAAACAAAGAATATTAAATATTTTAGTCGTAAGAACGATTTAATTTTATAGTTTTCACTTAAAAGAATAGTGTTAACATTTCACGTTTTGTAATGCCACTATAAAGGCTACATTTGATGTGAAGTTTTTAATTTAAGGGAAAAAGACAAACTGGCAAGAAAGAATTAGCTACAAAAGCAGAAATAACCTACTGATTACAAAAGTTTTCCCACTTTGCAGCTTGCATTAAAATAAAAATAAAGCATGGTTGCAGCTAGAATTTTCTCCATGATATTGTCTTTAAAGTATATTTTTGATCTTCGGTGTTAAAACTAAAAACAAGTGACTAATGCAATTGTAAACAGAGACAATAAGACCTAACAAGCGTTCCAATCCCATCTTTATGCATAAGTTATCAAATTTATCCGACGTGAAGTGTATGGTATTTCTTTGTAGTTTACCAGATTAACATGGTAGATGTGGAGACAAAAGCATTTGGAACAAACGGCTCATTTGAGAAGTGACAAGCCTCACAATAGCAGAAAATGTTGTGTGTGTGTCAATGGAATTGTATAATCATGAATAGAATGCGATGAATTCAAAGCCTACAATCCTTCATTTAGTTGTCACTTATGCATACGTGGCAGTGCTAATAGGACCTATTATTTCAAAATAAATACAGTTTTGAATCAAAAGTGTACAAATACTATAACTAATGACATGTTTTATACGCAATTGACAATAACTTCAGCAGGCCAATTTTTTTATTAGTGTGTGTAGTTATGTAACATTGTAATACTTTGAGAAATAATGTCAAAGTCAACAAATTATCTAAGGCAAGTCAAACATTGATCGGACATGCGACAAAGCATCATATACGCATGCATACTTCGTTTCTGTACAGAAAACATGTCGATACGCATGCGTATTTCAGCTTATTTAGCGTCGCAGGACTGATATTCGACCAATGATATTGAACAATTGTCTTAGGAAAGGAATATTATGGTATGGCCTTATTAAATATTTTAAAATAATTGTTCTTAACCTTTTATGTGTTATATAGTGTATATAATACGTATAATGCACTTTTATTAAAAGTATGTGGACATCTGATTTTGTGAGTTTACATATATAAGTGCGTCCTTCAACAAACTCAGCATAGTTTTTCCAAGTACGCAAAAGAGTCCGAAAACTACTTACTACTATCAGTAGAATATGTAATGCAAATTAAAGACGATCTCTATCAGAGGAATTTTCAGTGCAAATCAACCAGATGGAAAGTAGATAATTTATTTCCTGTTACCCGAATGCTCTCGAATGATACATATCGAGTTATCTTAAACTGTAATATATTATCATTTCATCGTATTGTATACATTTGTAACTAGGCTAGCTTATCAAAACACACGACCACTTGGAATGCTTGGTTTACTTCTACTGAACAGCTTTATATGAAAATCTATTTCTTGTTGCACTTTATAATTAATTTATGAATTCATAATTAGTCATAAACGTATTTATTTATTAATTAAGTCTAATTTATATTTTTATATTAAAACACTGAAATGCATTTGTGTCAGCAGACCTGAGAGTAATTACGCAAAAGAGAAGTGGCAGATCATCCACTAGGCACGCGTCTGGATGTTTTTCTTTATAAAAGCTCCTCAAAACAAGAAAATATTTTTTATTGAAAAAGTATTTCTTATGATTCATTCAGAATTTTAGCTCTTTTCTCGTACAAGTTGTGTCGCTGTAACAAATTTAAAAGTCGCTGTCTTTAGCCATTTCTTTTGCACAAAGAAATTACCAATTTCTACTAGGAGTAAAGATTTTAATAGTGCAGTAAAAAAAATATATGTCTTTTTGAATCGCAGTCATTCAAAACATACTATCAATTTCCATCGATATATTTACATCCAATTCCAATCATTGCTAACAATAATCATATACTGCATATAATGAATTTAAAACAACAAAATTCATTATTAATAATTTAAATTTTCTAGTTATTTAACTATAAATATTTAGTAAAGGTTTTTAAATACATAGATATATTTTAGTCACCAACACTGAAAACAATCAAGACAATCGCTCTGCGTCTAAGGCCACCAAATATACTAGATGCGCTTCTGACTTCCACCCTTTAGAAAATACAAAACTCTACATTTACATTCAAGTCATCCAAATCTAAGTGTCGCTCTCTACACTTAAACACACCAAGGAGGAAACAATGCCATGCTTTATATATTAACAACACGAGACAATTGCATCAAACACCGCCTCCCGAAAGAGCACGCCTGACTCACACCGCTTTGAGTCCGACTCCAGACAAGATTCAGCCCTTAACGTCCTCCACTGAGCGACGCTGCTTCCATTTTAATTGCCTCGCATTTATACTAATAGGATTACTCCCCAGCAGATGAAATATTCTTCATGTTGAGCCTCTCTAATTGCTTGGGGTAAGAAAACAGCGCTCTTCCGATTTTTAGGATCTTGTTTTCCAAGTGACGCGGACTCGACGTCGGTATTAAAAGAAAATATCCGTAAAATACCTGGGAGGATAGGTATTAGTTGGAAAAAAAGGAGAGCTATCGACTGGAGTGTGAGATTTAATTAAGGGGAATGTCGTGCTGGCCCCCAAATGGCTTTAATTTACTTCTTTTTGTTATAGTTTTGTTGTTGAATTTATGTTCAAATTTTCGGGTCGTTGTTAATGAGTGTATCAAATAATTATTCTGCATTCGGATTAATCAAGACGTTAGTATTATACTGTTACATAATTATTTCATTGGTAAAAGAGTGTATATGAGTATATGAATGCAGTTGGATAATTGGAAAGCATTTTTCTATTGTATCATTTCTCCAATTCGTTCAGATTAATATAATAGTGAAACTTCGTCTGAAACTAATTTATTTTTTTTTAGCTGTTGTGCTAGTTTATTCAAACTAATTTTTTTCGAGTGTTCGTCTACCAAAAATCTGCAATATGATGCAAGGACCTATAGCGAAATAACTTTTAGGTAAAACACTTTTTCTGTGTTTTCTGAAATTATTTTGAGATATTAACTAGAATATATCATAACTTCTTCAAAAAGAATTTTTAAAGGAAATTTAAATTTAATTTAGAACTACAGGGAATTGAAAAAAGAAAAATCTCTTGCCTAGGAAGCCAATAGGAAAATGATAGGACACTAATGAAATAAATTGTAATACATCATACGTTATATAATATGACATCATATACATCATCCTCGAATGTTTGATAATATTTCTCTAATAAGAGTAGATTCAAGAAGAATGCTCTGTTGAATAAGTAAATACGAATAGTTTAAGTGCTATTATAATTATCTGTTGAAAAAAATTATGTATAAAACATTTAAAATGGATGATATAAATTAAGTAGTAAAATGGCCGTGCCATATCAAATATTTACTAACGGATTAAGGGATATATTCTTTTGATTAAGTTTATAAACCCATTTGTTTTGGTTAGGATCTTTTTTCTAGCTGGAATATCAATTAGACATCGGTACTAATATACGATAAGAATCATTATCTAAGAATAAAGTAAAAAAGCAATCTATATAAAACATAGCATAAAAAACCAATTAAGAAAAAAAAGCATGGCACAAAAAAAAACAAAAGCGTTTAACGAGCAATCAATTAAAAGCATTTCGTTTTTCAGCTTTTAAGTATTAGAAAAAAGTTTAATTCATTGTTATTGCCAATTACTTTTAGCTGTTTTTTACAATATTTGATGTGAAAGAAAGGTTACGTATCACGGTACTTATAAATTTTTTAAAAATTTACTTATTACAGTAAAATGCGCTAGACTTTTTCTATGTAACTCTACGTGATCCAATATTAATAATTCCCCGCATTCTCGACAAGAATAATTTGTACTGTCTACTTACAGAACATTCGGTATTAATTTCATACAGCTCTTGCACAGTTATGTATATTTCTTTTTTTTTGCTAGAATTAACAATTCTCACCAAGAGAACGATTTATAAAAAAAACTAAAAACAAATATTCTCAACTTGAAATTTCGATTTCAGTGTAAATAGATGCTTCGGCTATTCAAATACCGGATACAGACCACACATCCGTTGTACGATATTAGTTACAGAAAGAAATATCCGACTAAATTTTAGAGCATCTGCATCTCGAAATTGCACCCCGAGGTTCCGAGACTTCTGATAGTTCTTCCGCAAAACTTTGTAACAGTTCAAGAATTTCCGACTTCCAAGCGTTTCTTCCGACGTGTTGCCTTCGATCAGCAGCGAAAAGAGGAAGTGAAATCCCCTTAGGTGGAAGCAGGCCAACTCTGATGTATGCACAGTTTTATTGTGACTTCTGTCGGGATCGGTATGTATGGCTACTGTTGAAATTCAAATACATTTTAACAGAAGATTGTGCTGCAGCTATTTTTGTCTCGGAAAAGTTTGAAAATAGGCAGTGGAGTAGTCAGAACGACCGAGTATCACTGCATATAAAATATTATAATTGGTGCATAAAATGCTTTTTGTATTTTTCCAATAAAGCTAATGAAGTCATTATACAAAATAAAAATTTAAGGATTTAATATGTATTCTGAAGTATGGATGAAATGATTATGAACACAGTTTTTTCTGCGCTGATGAAACTATCTTGTATTAGACATCACTTATTGAACACCGACTTTCTAATAAAATGTACGAAGGATGTGTGCAAAGCTTCATGTTTTTTTCGCGATCACTCGGTTTGAAGACATGGTATCGGTGGAAAGCACGAATCATAACGAGGGACTAATTATTGACTAGTTAATACGATTGCCAAGCATGATAAAAAAACCCACTGGTTTATGTTTCGATAGCCGATCGGCTTTGGCTATTCCCAAGTCCACTTCCCAGATTCGAAAGTCGATTATATTCACATATCTACGAATCGTACCAGCAATACAAAAGTAAAACATGAATTTACTAGGAGAGGTTTAAATATCTGCTTAATAATATTTATTGTAATTTATTTTGAAAATTTGTAGTCATTCGTAAACTTATATTAGACGAAATGTGTCACTTTTTATTCTCGCCACTTACAGGAATCCTCTTATGTTTCATAGTCTAATGTCCAAAAATAATATAAAGACCTTTTTAAGGGGAAAATGGACTTTCAGAACAAACGTTTACAATTATCCTATTGTTATCAAATTTGCACAGATTGATTGTTCTTTTCTATAAAGCGTATGTATAAAGTTTGGTCTAAAATATTAAGTCATTCAGGAGTTATAAAAAGAGTGGCAAAATTTTTTGATAAATTAGCGAAAATTTATAGGTCCCATGCGCATTAATTTTCCATGTATTATCAAAACTTCAATTGAATTCATGTAATAGTTTGAATATACATATAAATCAAATCAACTCCATTTGGTATTTCTCAATTGTAATGCAATGAGAAACCTATAGTTGCAAAGCAGCACAGAAAATGAAATATTAACTAACAGGAAAATAGGTTTTTTGGCGTCCAAAATACTAAATCGCCTTGAACTAGTGAATGGGATGCAGTTGAAGTGACGTTCAGAAGTTGCATTTAACTTCCACTTGAATGATTGACTTGTGTACTTTTAACCATGCACTTTATTGAAAATTAGAATGACACTAATAAGTGCATGAATACCGTTTTAGTGCTGGTGCTATGCGCGGATCTGATAGTAGACAAAAATGTATCCCTGCCTACTAAGTAAGGAATATTATTTTTCAAATGTTTCAAACCCTGAATTCAAATCTGATATTTGAATCAATCTGAATCTTGAATTCAATCATGAAAGGAAGTTGTAACTCTATTTAAATAAAGCCTGCATATGATATATAATATGGCTATTCCACATTTTGTATAGTAAAATAGATAGGTGCACAGCAGTGATTTATTAAATAGGTCTTTGTCTATAAGGGCCTCGTAAAAGAATGCATTTAGTAAATTACACATTACGAAGCAGTAGCCGTTACCATAGAAACAACTCAGGGACAAAAGAGCATAATGACCAATGCCACCTCCTCAGCACAAATTGAGCCACGATATCTTTCCGTTCTCTCAATGCTCAGGAAATAAATCTTAGCCCGACCCCACCTGTCCACTCCAATCGGCCAGTCACGACCCACTGACCCAAACACGGCGTCCCTTTTGTCCACGACTCGACTTTTGCCTGTCGGTGGACGGTCATTCAGACACTGAAGAAGACGCCTGATAATGTATCCGTCCGCGGGGAAACATCTGCTCCGCTCAGGAAAATAACTGCGCTAATCAAAGAAGTCCCGGCTTGATTTCACTGCCACCCTCCCCTGGGGGAAGGCAAGTGGAAGGGGTCACGTGACACGGGGACCATTTATGACGTCGCTAAATCTTTTCACTTCTTTCTGCCCACCCCCAGGAAGATGCCCAAGGTTTTCTGAAATTGATACCAGTGAATTGTCTTTTGTGTTTTTTTGGTTTAGGAGGAACTAATAGAACACAGGAGGAGGAAAACGTACTGCTCATCAGAGATCGTTAGAGCTCTGATGGTTTTATTACCGCGTGGAGTAACATCTTAGTCAGCTAGATTCTATGCCGGGTTGGAAGTATGGATGAGTTACATTTTGTTCAACAAAAGCGAGTAATCACGAACGTCGAGTGGATACAATTTGATATTGTCACATAATTTTTGGTTAAAGTAACGAGTTGATATTTCTGTACCTATGATTATGTTTCTATTGCACCAACGATCCTGACATTTTCCTGCACCTATGATTATATTTATATTTTCTAATGGTATAAAGTTTTACTCTTCAGAGATCGTTTGAGTTCAGATGGTTTTTATTACCGCACGAATTAATCCGCTGGATTCTATATAGGGTTGAAGGTATAGATAAGTTACATTTTGTTCAACGGAAACGAGTGATCCTGAACGTCGTGGGATAAAATGTGATATATACCGTCAAGAAATTCCTAGCAAAAAATTACGAATTTTCATATATATACTTAAGATTGTAATTTCATTTTTTGCTGGCACAAAGTTTTACTTCTCAGAGATCGTTAGAATTCTGATGGTTTTATTACCACGTGGAGTAACACTATAGTCAATTGGATTCTATATCGGGTTGGTAGTATGGATAAGTTACATTTCGTTCAACAAAAACAGGTAACCAAAAAACGTCGTATAGATACAGTTTGATATCGTAGAGGAATTTTTGACTAAGAATAACGAACTAATATCCCTTACCTGTGGCTATATTTTTTTCCTGTATACCAATGGTTACATTTATATTCTCTACTGGTATAAATATTTACTGCTCAGATATTGTTAGATTTCTGAGGGGTTTTATCCCTGCATGTATTAACACCGTAGCAAGATTCAATATCGAGTTGGAAGTACGTTAAGTCACACTTTAGTTAATCAAAAACTAATAATCACTTTATAATCAAAGAGCATTTACCTGAAAATAACGAATTGATAGTCCTGTACATATGGCTATATTATTTTCTTGTACCAACAATCTTCCTGACCCTTTCCTGTGCCTATGGCTATATTTATATTATATATCTGCTGGTATCAAATTTTACTTGTCAGAGATTGTTAGAGCTCTGATGGTTTTTATCACTGTGTGGAAAAAGACTTTGTCTAAATTCTATTCGGGGTTGGAAGTATAGGTTACACTTTATTCAACAAAAACGAGTAATCACTTTATAGTCAAGGAATATTTAACTAAAAATAACGAATTGATATTTTTGTACCTACGTATGGATGTATTTTCTGCTAGTATACGCACCAAAGAGTGTCAGGAATCTGATGGCATACCACTACATGGAGTAAAACTAATGAGCTCTCAGGGTAGCATTTATGTGCCAAGTGATTTTTAGAATGCAAGTAAATGTTTTTTTTCAAAAATATTATCATTTAAAAAGAGTATTATACTATATGCATGCATGTTAACTTAAAGCCGAATCTAGGAACAACTTAACGCAGACACGAATAAAAATATAAATTTATTAAATATTTGAAATATGCTCAAGCTAACGAGGGAGGGGCTCAGTTTCAACGCGTCTTAACAGAGCTGAAGCTAGAAAAGTAATATCGCTCAAAAAATGTCATTGTTTGCGTTGCAATCAGTCACATGACTTTGTGAGCCTTGTCGAATAAAATGACAGATGAACTTGTTTTAAGGAGTACTGACGTGAGTCATGCATGGTGAATTTCTAATAGAATCAGGGCTGGCTAGAGATTAGTAACAGAGTCAAATGTCAATGGCACTTCAACGATTTTTGTCAGTTACCAAAATGCTCTACTAGGGTGGGGTTGGAAAATATATTTTGTTAACGCGGATGTGTGAAAAATCCTGATAGAAATCTTTTTAAATTTTTACATGATATTAAATCTTTAATTGTATATAGTGTTTTTCATTCATTTCGCATTATCTATCGTTTTTCCTAAACATTTATTACTTATTATCATCTGCAGCAAAAAAATCATTTCAACCATTTACTAATTTTATGTTGTTGGACATATTTCAATCTCATGTTTACTGTTTTACACTATTGATCAAAACGATTTATTTTTTATTGATTTTTATGTTTTGACGAAAACATAAAAAAATAGCTTTAATCTATTTTGGATTGGTTGGACGGCTAATTTTTTTTTAATTTCATCCAATTCCGGGCAAAACTGAAATAAAAGGAGACGCAAGAACAGTGCAAACGAATTAAATTTTAATCAGAACACGAACGACTAAACAAGCAAATTAAAAAGTTAATGACCGAAGTCATTTCCTTAATTATAAATTTTTAACTGTGATATTAAATTAAATCCATACACGTTTGCAGCCATTTTATCCTTATTTAGTTCTTATAGATTTATTTAAATTTGCGTTTGTTTCACCTTGTTCGACTTTGGACCTTACATCATAAAACCTCAATAATCTAAACCAACCTAATATCAAAGTTTCAAGTAAAAGATAAAAACAACCCAAGTAGTAATAATTTAAAAAATATGTAAAGAAATTGGTAATGAATGGCAAACCTCTAACTGTAGTTAATCCTATTTACTAAAAATGCCTCACTTAGACGAATTAAAAAATAAATCAAGAAACTAAAAACATATTTAAACGTTTCCGAAATAGCTTTGATTGAATATATGACTCATCTTTAGATAAACAGAATTAAGCAAAAAACTTATACTCGTATTTGAAGTACAGACAAGGAAGATGACTTAAGAAAGTGCGAATGCAATTTTGCTTTTCTAAGGAATAACCGATTTAGAGACCGATTTTTTTTTTTAACGAAACAGAAAAAAAATTCACCAAAGAGAAAGGAATTTTATTATGCTTTGGACTAGCTAATAATTAACATGTTTGTTAATATTATTATATACATCTTTTGTCTCTAATTTTCGAGCCAATCCCTTTTTATTCTCGAGTTTCGAAATAAGGAGTGCTGTATTCAACAGAGTGAAAAAAGTATTTCTCGTAACGAAAAAGTTTTTTTCAGGAGTTTTCAAAACTAATTTACTCTTTTGAAAATTTATAATGAAAGGGAAAAGTGGTAAAAATTTTTATCATTCGCATCTGAGAAGCTGTGTGAAAAAAATTGCAATTATTTTTAGCTGTGGAGGGTTCACATACACAAGGAATACTGAGTAAAAGACACACATGCACGGAAATCTTCCTCTCGAGTGACATTTTTTTGCCCCCTCAAGCTTTCATCTTAAATAATCGCACGCTTCATATAATTTCGGGTTGGGGTCGACAGTTCTAAAAAACGTAATCAACGCAAATACATTTATTTATGTTTCTGTAAGCGTTTCATCTTTTCGAGGTTATAAGACTTCTTTTTAAGAGGTGGCTATCGAAAATTTTATGTAGAAGTTGTACGGAAGCAAAGAATGCGTATTCATTCGAAACATACATTTTGTGTTATTCAAAAGGCTTAATAATTTTTTGTCAAATTAATTTGAAAGACGACATTAACGCTTCTAAAGCAATTTCATTTTTCTTTCGTCATTTCTTAAGAATTTTAGAAATCTCAGTCTCAGTATACAAGTTTATAGCTTAGTTCGTTTTAGAAATTTTAATGTCATCAAACTGATTTAAAATTAATATTTCATATGCTTCTTTAATTTGTAATGGAATGATATTCCATTTGTAAGATCTCATTTACATAGTTAAGTATATTCAAGAGAATAAATAATTGCTTGTTAAATTTATTTAAAAGATGACATTGAAACTTCTGAATAATTTCACTTTTCTTCCATCGCTTTTTCAAAATTTTCATCTCGGTATACAAGTTTTAGCTTAGCTCATTTTAGTAATTTTAATCTCCTTCAACCCACTTAAAAATGAATTTTCCTCCAATTTTGTTTTGTAATGAAATGATACCCAATTTATAATGAGTTCATTTAAATATTTAAGTATATCCGAGATTCAAATACTATAAGGATTTATTATATCTCAAACCCATATTTCCATCATAAAAAGAATGAAGAGCTACTTAAAAAAAATAAAATTTAGTTATTTAAATGGCAGCACATAATCCTAGTAATGTACCTCTAATACAATCAATGCTATTAGTACTATATTGTTAAAACTAAAATACTAATTGCTATTAAAATAAGTTGGCTTTTTTCAGAAAATAGTGAGCTATTCATTTTAGCGGAAATCATCGTCGAGAGACTGAATTGTATGTGTTAAATTGACCAACTATCTTTGGTATTATAATAAAAAGTGCATTGTGCACCCCTTTGACTAGAGAAGCTGTTATTAAGCATCACTTTATTTCATAATCATACTAACTTTTATGAAATTTTTTTTCAGTATTTACGACTTCTAAAAAAGGCAATAGCTCATTTTATTATTATGATTTAACAATATCAATATTTTATTGAGTACATAAAACATACACAAATTATTATTGCTTCAAAGGCATTTAGTTTGGCTTTATTAGTTTGAGAGCAAGTGTAATTATTTAATGAAAAAATTTGAGCTAAGTAATTCATACTACTTTTGTCTTACAAGTGAAACTACACCAAATAAGAAACATAGTTGTGAGAAAATGAAGGGAGAAAATTCTACTCACTATACTCACTAAGTGTTTCTCGAGAAATCTAACCTTCATGTAAATGAAAAATGGCCTAGTGGACTAGTGGATGATTACCACATTTTGGTTCAGGAAAGAAGCTCGTCTTTTGAAAAAATTTGACTTAATATGTTTCACTTGTAATTTAAATAATTTATATTATTTAAGCATTTAAATAAAGTTATTAAATTGAAAATACCTTGCGGCTAAATATAAATTAAAATTATTATACATAAAAATTATAATATTTTCAAAAATATTCAATTAATCATAAGCGATTTATAATCATAATAATCTACAGCATCAATTTAATTTTATGAAAATGTTAAACTAAATTTGTTCATTTCAAAATACGTCATGGAATTCACGTTTTTAAGATCTCAACTCTCACATACACTCCTCATTGTTATTAAAATATGCTTTTTCTTCCCAACTAAATATTATTCGGTAGACTCTAGGGCGTAATTAACTTACTTTAAAACCAAAATAAAAAGAAAAAAGGAAGAACTTTAAACGGAAGAAATTCTTCTGAATATACAGTGTCGGCATCCTCTAAAGGCAAAGAACAAACTTCGAAAGAGACTTTCTCCGCAAAGAAAAATCCAAAGCCACGAATTTCATAAGAAATAAAAAGCAAAATTACAGCGAAATCTCTTTATAAAAAGTCCATCGCTGCTTCTCCAGACTGATTGGTAAGGAGAGGGAAAACTTTCCAAAAGGAGGTGTGAGACTTCGTCCCTGTCTAAGCGCCGTCGCTTCATTTGTTGTCTTTTGAATTCCGGTACTTTGACACCTGCCGGCCTGATTCTCCGATCCCCTCTGTCTTTCATTATTCCCATTGTGTCCTGTCTCCGAGAATCCCAATTTTCTTTTCCGGATGCCTTTTCAAACTGCGTCAACTCTGGGCCCATGTCGACTTTTCGGGGAAAGATTTCTGTGAGAAGTCTAAAAGGGAATGGAAAATGCTGCGAGTATTTTTAAGGGTCCCCGAGTACCTTAAGTATTCCGAGAAAGTGCTTTTGGAATTATGGTGATGGCGTGGCTGCTCATAATTTTTTTCTGAAATTGTACAGCTATTATAGATGACTTTGGTATATATAAATTTTTTCCTGAAATTGTACAGCTATTATAGATGACTTTGGTAGATATAAATGCATGCGTATTAAGAAAGTAATTAGAAAGGGTAGAGATTCATTGGTATTTGTGTGCAATATAATACTAGTCGATATCATCATAGAAAATCCTACCTTTGAAACAGATGGTTTCATGTTCGCACAGATGGTTGGTGGAAGGGGATCAGGCTCTGGTGTACTTGGCATCTTTTCCCTATTTTTCATTTCTTTAGGTTAAAATTTAAGCCCCTTTGACTTTAGTATATAGTAATGCACACATAATAAGAAAGTAATTAGAAAAGATAGATGCATTGGTGCTTATGTACGATGTAATACTAGTTCAAATCGCCATAGAAAATTGCTACCCTTGTGACACATAGGCTCATGTTTGGACAGATGGTTGGTGGAACAGGTGCATTCACGTCCTAGACTGTAGAACAATGAGATCCCTGGTTGAAAAAATTACATGATACCCTCAAGAAAAAAATTGGATGATTCCTCGGCAAAACAGGGAACGTCTGTCTTCCAAAATCTTTCTAGGCCTTTGTCCTTCCATTCGGTCAAATTGCTTATTACCGAGTGTTTCACTCTAAGGGGGAAATGTAGATTTTCCTAAGTTGCAGATGGTAAGAGTTGGAAGCCACTCGTAGACAAGAGGAATCTTGCCCCAGACAATTGGTAGATTGTATCGAGGTCAATAACCGTAGTTTTGACGTGAATACTCGGACCCACTTCAGACATTTAATGAGTCATGAGTGTTTGTCTGCCCATCTCATTCTTAGCACGACTCTCCCTACTGTTCCTCATATAACTACAGACAAGAGTTTTCAGCACCGATCATTTGGACGTGAGTGTAGCACTTAAAGACTGTAACGGACTTTAAGAGAGTTTTAATAACGGACTTTAAGAAAGAGAGTAAGAGACTTTTTACTGGAGAGTCCGTGAGATAATGGTACATATACAAAAGCTCGGCATTTTACAATATATTAGTAGATTTTCCTTCATATAAATTCTAAAATTCAAATCTAGAAACAGAACAAACGTTTTGCCAGTATATAAGGTAAAGAGTAGAGAGCTTTTTGGAAGTTCTTATACAAAAAAGAGGAGAGAAAAAAGAACATACATGTATAGGGGAAGGGTGTTAAAGCTCGGATTTTAGGAACTACTTTCCGTCAATATGAAAAATAGACAATAAAAAAACTTGTGCCCTAACCTAAAGTAAAATATTTCTAAAGAGTGAGGTGAGGTAAGTACGTTTGCGAGGTAAATGCATCCACTGAAAGTAAAACGTGTCTGATTAAAGTAGGGGCTTCCACCAGCTGGAAATGCTTGATGGAGTCCCATAGACTAGTTTTAGCGCTAGAGAACAAAGTTTAGCAGGGAAGTTGCGCAAACCAAAAAAGGGTACAAATGAAATGATATGCTCTTGCTTCGATCACTATTATTGCATTGTAAATAAGGAAACAGTCCTTGATACATATGCATTTGCCCCATTATGTGGGCCAAGTTCGATCGCATGAAATAGCACTGGAAAGTTATTTTTAAAATTATACCACTATTAAGTAAAACAAATAAGATCGTAAACACATTTTAGTAAAGAGACTGGGAGTGTGTGGTAAAAATATGAAATTTTTTAAAAAATTACAGGCACAGAATTGGTTCAATATAAAATTTGAATATTTGGATTCACACTTACCCAACTAAACTCTAATTGAACATGTAACAGCTATCAAAGTCCTGATTCGGCAGTTCAGAGATTGTTATTACAAAACAACACTGTATCAACACCAGAGCACAGAAATCCACCCAAAGCAACCGAATACATACCACTAAAAGCGCATTACAATAAGTAACTGCCCCCCAATACCTTACGTTGTGGCTTCTTGGTCAAGTCCCAGAGGCAAAAGGGAATGGATAAAAAAAAGCGCAAAAACAGCTTTACAACTTATCGAAGAACGAAACCTGTCAGCAGGCTCTCTTATTTATAGATTTTATGAAGGTCTCAGCATCGAGTTTTGTCAAGTGGTAATCGTCAGAATTAACGGCCCCCATGTCGCACGACCCCAAATTTTTACACCACCTCTCATCTTTCCCCGCAAAAAACACGAGGATAATGGGGTACAGAGGGATCCTAAAATTTGGGATTTACATGCGTTCTTTTATTTTAGGAGGCTGCGATATTTTTTTGCCCTCTCATTTCTTTTCCAGCCCCCTTTCATGCCAGAGACAGGTGAGTCATAAAAGTCTGGAATGATCCCAAACTTTGGCCGTTTCCAGGCACATGGGGAGGTCGGGAAGGGGTGAAAAACATATTTATGCAAACGTAGGTGGTGTAAAGGAGACAATGGCACCGGCGCGTGGAGTTATAAATTTTACATCCCCGCTGGGGATTTCGCATAACCCAGGAGTGAGGGATTCCGGAGGTGACAGGATATGATGTCCCGGGGTATATATGGGCTTGCAAGATGTTGATAATATGCAGAAGGCGGAAAAAATTCCGCTTTTTTTTCTTCTCAAACTTGCTTTTGAGGATATCCACGCAATCTCGCAAATTCGATCAGATTTCAGTTAACAGAGATTGAAAAAGGGCGAGCTGCCGTGCACAGAATTTCGGCGAATATGTTGAGGGATGTTTTCATCTTTTTATAAATTCGAGCTTTTATAACCCTTTGAGGGGCTCGCCCGCTATGAACGTTCTGCAATCCGCAGTCTTCTCTTTATGAATTCTCTCTCCAACCAGTTTTGGCCTTCTTTACTCCAAAATAATTCATGGATTCTTTCAACCAATAAATAGGATTACTTAGTCATTGTATGTTAAGGAGTAAAAGCAACACAATACTACTAGGAAATCTCAGGACTCTCAGAAGGGCTAGCACGTTATGTACGTTCTGCAATCTGCAGTCTTCTCTTCGTGACTTCTAACCAATTTTTGAGAGTTCTTGACTCAATATAACCTTTCATGAATTCTTTTAAGCCATAAATGTGATTACTTAGTCATTATGAGTGTTATGTAGTAAAAGCAACACAACACTACTCAGAAATCTCGTGACTGAGAGGGTGAACCTTTTAAGGGGCTCGCATGCTATGCAACTTGCAATCTACTCTGCAAGACTTCTAACCATTTTTGTGGCACCTTCTGACTCAATGTAATCTTTCATGGATTCTTTCAATGAATAAATGTTACTTTGTCATTATGTGTGTTAAAGGGTAAAAACAACACAATACTACTCAAGAATCTTGTGACCCTTAGAGAGTGAATCTTCTGAGTGGTTGACACGAGTATACACGTTCAGTCCATAATGCAGTGTTTCTCGCATGATTCCTAACCATTTTTAACTGTTTCGACCAATATGTTTCCCAGGTTTCTTTCAACTATTATATGCGGGCCGCGGTGGCCCGGTTGGAAGAGTAACGGACTAGCAACCGAAGGGTTGCGAGTTCGAATCCAGCCAAACACCGTCGTGTACAAAGGGGGCTGGTGCACGTTAAATCTGTCGTGGCCTCAAATGTCCTCACGTTGGCGTGGTGTGGAAGTTTGGAGAGTGGGGTGCCAGCTCAGGTGTTGCCTCGTCATCTGACCGTGGTTCAAAATTACGTGGTGTTGTCCTCGGATCTTTCCCTTTGGGATTGATCCCGGACCGTCACCAATAGCCCGTTGTGTTGCTCCAGTGTGACGTTAATTGAAATAACAATAACAATAACAATAACAACTATTAGATATGGTTATTTAGTCATTAACTCTGTGAGGCGTCACGAGATTTCCGAGTAGTGTAGTTTAGTTTTTACCTCCACAACACACGTAAAAACCAATAACCACATCTATTGGTTGAAAGAATTTTAGATAAGATTCTATTGGTCATGAAAGTCAAAATTGATCAGAAGTCATGCAGGGAAGATTGCTGACTACTCGTAATGTGTGTGAAACCTACTGTGCATATGTTGACTACTGTGCATATGCTTACTACTGTGCATTTGTATGTAAAACCCTCAGGATTCGACGTGATGTAGAGCAAAAGTAATACTGCACTACTTGGAAATCTCGCTACTCTCAGAAGATAGTACTTTTTCCACTCAACACACAAATAACACGTGAAAGACATGCCAAGCTAAAGATGGCAAGTAGATAAATTGAATCAGTAGGCATTATGCAACATGAACAGTACAGAAAATAATCCATGTAAGGAATCTAGAAGTTAAAATAGTCCAACTGGTTACAAATGATTTTATATAGTTGAAAAGTTAAATTAGCAAAATCAGTAGAAATGATAAAATACCTTTATTTGAAAATTTAGGACTAGTAGATTTTGGAATTAAATCTTAAATCGTTGAACAAGTTTGTGTCTAAGATCGACTTAGACTTAAGTTATAGTTCGATGGATTTATCTTGATTTATTATGCTAAACACATTGTGTTAACTTCCTAAACTATTATGAAGGGAAAAGAAAACAGAAATATATAAGTGAAACAGAATAAAACAGAAATATAAAATTGAAAAGTAAAATAAATGCAAAAGATAAGTTCATAAAACAGTGAACATCCAAATTAATGCACGGACACATTTATAAGCTAATTTGGATTTTCCCAAAAATTAACACATGTTATTTGAATTTTCTTCATGATCTTCAATCAGTTTTTGTATTAAAATAGTGAGGTATAAGTTATATTTAGAAAACAAAAGTACAAATATTGAATATAATAGTGTTTATTATTTTACGAATTTAATAATCGGTTCTATATAAATATAATTTTTTCTTAAAAATTGAATGAATGGAGGTAATTGAAAAATTCTAATATCAAAGATTCAGAAACTAATTAGTGTATATACAAAACTTGCTCTCCAATATTACTTTCAAAAACCTATAAAAAATCTCTATTTTTGCTTGTGATTAAAGCAGCTTACTTAAAATAAAACATTTCTATCGCAACCTTTATTTCTAATTACTCTGGATAGTAAAATACTTAAAACGATAATAAAAGTTTTCATTTTCATTGGCAAAAAGATAAAATAAGATAATTTCAATTCAGACGTTTTTAATTATCATTATTACGTTTTTGAATGTTTTATACACAAAACATTTATTCATCACGCGCGCGCTATATTTTTATTAGTCTACATAAATTGCAAAATCTAAAAAACTGTAAAAGACATTTATTGAAACAAAAATCTAATCATATCTTCATCCATTTACAATTTATTTCGGTATAGTGACAGTTTTTTATTAAAATCAGCTGAGTAGGAATTAGCATATCTTGCTAGTAGTTAATTTTCTAACACAGGGGAAAAGGTTCATCTTTATATTAAGAATATATAACAAGAAAAGGCTCAAATACGACATTTATCTTCAAAAGAAGACAAACATTTCTACGTGATTAGAGACAAATGCTATTCTTGATGCTTAGGGATAGTCCGTCAGAGCAAACCCCAAATGTCACGTCGCATTCCATCCCTCTAATACCGGATATATTTGAGCAATCACTTTTTCTTCGTTTTTCCGTCACTTATATCTGTTATTTTTTTGTTTAGACAAATTAGGGGATTATATACATAAGACGAAGAATAGAAAAGATAAACACACATCTCAGCTTATAATGTGGATAACGTTTAAAGTATTCAATACAAGACAATAACGTTTGGAAAATAAAAGTTTTACATCAAATATTGAAAAAATATCCATGCTAATTGCTTTCTATAGATGTTAGGGTAAATGCAGATTAATGTCACATTATTTTCTTTTGCTTAAAACTTAGAAGTCTTCAAACTGGACGCAATTTTAAGATTGAAAATGTATGAAGTATTGCAATTAATGCACTCAACCGTGTATAAAAAGTGCACACCGTAAAATTATTTACTTAACAAATATACAAAATATGGTATAATATTGAATCAACTAACATTTTATGTAATATAAATTACTTGTATGTTCAATTTTGTAGTAGGAATTTTATAGGCAGCTTAAATATAACTTCAGTTAAAGTAATAAATTATTTTTAACCTTTAAATGAATTACTTAATCCTTACGGTTCAAAGATATTCATAAGTTTTTATCTGGGTATTCATAGGCAAGAAATATAAGCTCTCAATTTGATGGAATTAAAATAAACTTTATCAATAGTTAGTTAGTCCAGAGAGAGTTGAAAGAAATTTTTCAGCATCTGATTTATGATTCGTGGTTTGTTATTCAAACGTAAGAAATACAAACTTTAAATTTGCTGGAACTAAAATAAATTTTATCAGTAGTTATTTAAATTCAGAATGACTTGAAAGAATTTTCCAAAAACTGATTAACTATTTACGGTTTGTTATTCAAGTGCAAGAAATACTACAAACTTTTAGTTTCATGAAATTAAAATAAGTTTTATTAATAGTTATTTAAATACAGAAAGAATAGGAAGAAATTTTCAAGCATCTTATTTACGATTCGTGATTTGTTTGAGTAAATTATTTTTTCAAAAAGAACTGAAAGAGTATGTGTTGGAAATCGATTTTGCAACGAAAGTATAAATAATATCAAGCGGTATTCACTTTTTTGAGGAGAAAAACTTTCACAAGCTACACGGGTCTAAAAGCGCATACATTTCAAGAAAGGACGCCTACCTTGAAGTACCAAAAACTGTCAAGCTTGTATAAGAAAACATGCGCAGAAACACGAACAAATCAAAAAAGCATCCTCACCCGAAAATAAAAACCCGCACATGAAAATAGAACGAAGCGGCAGCTATATCAAACATTGTCTTTTCCATTCTACATTTTCAAATCGGAAAATGAAACAACACCGAAAAAACTGTCCGTCATTTTAAGATAGCTTTGTGGAAGCATGGCCTCTCCCCCAGAAACATTACGCCCTTCCGACGAAAGAAAGGGATTCCCTCTTTCTGAAGCTCCTCATTTTTCAGCGATGATCACAGACGGTGTATTCATCCTTTTCAATATTTGACGAGCTCTCCTGTACGACCGGAGAAACAAGCTTTGCGCTTTTCGCTGCACGGAAAGTTGCTCGCGACATCTGTTTGTCCGTAGCTCTTCGGCAGCAGGGATTTTTAAAGCTCTGGAAATGCCTTTGTTGTGCCTTTCTACTTTGAATGCGAATTGCGAGATAAAGGGAGAATGTTAACCATTATCTGGGGTGGCTCAAAGGGAAGGGAAATTCGGGAATCTCTTTTTTGGTTGATTTCATTAAACGACGAGTGAAGGGGAAAGCGAGTTTATCGTCGAATGTCGGACATTGTGTATTAGGTATACGTTATTAAATTGTGGCGGAAGAAATTCTTATTTAAATAACGACGCAAGGGGTTCTCGTATTAAGCATAAATTCTCCATAAGGGTCTTTTGAAAAGAATGTATTTAAATATTTTCAAACATATATTCTCGCAACATCGTTTCTACATGCTGGTTTATTATGGACTTAGATTATATAGTGCGTGGTGTTTGACAATAAGACTAAAAATAGTTTTTCTTCTATGAAATTTTCAGGGTTTGTTTTAGGTGACGAAAATAAAATTTTCTGCCTTTATTTTGAATAATACTCAAGTATGAGATTGAAGCTGAGTTTTTGAGAATTTAAGTGATGATAGTGAGATAATGTGATAATGGACTTTATTTCTCATCATTCCTATTTTTAATTGTTAATACAGCGTGTTGTTCTCGTTTCTATAATAAGATTTTTCAATTTTCATGGTGTTTGAGATGAGGTACCGAAACCTTCTATCAGGTAATTTTTAGGTTTGACTTAGTTGTCACTTTTTGTCGTTAAACCAAAACCTACGGCCTGAATGTAATATGGATGGTAATTTGTAATGTTAATATGGATGTGTAATGAGATGGTAATGCGTAATGCTGGAACACGTTGCCAACTAACATTCCATCTAATTCAAAGTTATACTAATCACAGAAAAGGGAAACAATTTAGATAATTTACTACTGAGATGAATAATAATGAATGTTTCATAATTTTAGATCATTATTTGGCCCCACGAGGGCTAATTGAACAAATACCTACTGCTGAACAAATAATTTTAAGCATACTTCCTGGCGGACTTTATGCCTAATACAAAGGTATACCGACCATAGAAGAAGGAAACAGTCTGCTGTGCAATTATTTTGTCATGAATTAAAAAGGACATTTCAAGCAGTTGGGTGGTCACTACTGTCATTCTTTCGTTACACGATAGCTAATTGAATTAGTACCTGCAACTTAACTGGCAATTTGAAATATACTGCTCTGGGCATTATGCTTAATACGAGTACAAAGGTTTTCCGGAAATAGAAGAAGGAAACAATTTACTGTACATTTACCTCTGTCATGAATTAAGAATGACATTTCAAGCAGCTGGTTGGTCACTACGGTCATTCTTTTGTTGCACGGATGCTAATTGAATTAGCAACTACAACTTACCAGGTAATTTGAAGCACATTGTCTTAAAGACGTGCTTAATACAAAGGTATTCCAACCATAGTAGAAGAAAACCGTTTATACTGTACATTCATCTCTGCCATGAATTAGAAATGACGTCTGATCAATTAGTCCGTTGTTTCACCCAAATCGCAGTTCCGACACGAACCTCGCTCGAGGTGTCCACAAAGAGCCTGCGTTGACAGTTCCAGGAAGGGCAACGACGATCGGACCCGCAAACGGGCGGCATTCACTGCGCCCTAAATGCCGCCCTTTTCCGCGTCCCATTCCCAGTTCCGCACAAAGTCCGTTCCACCAAACTGCTTCAATGAGGCAAGCGGTGGGCGCAATTCATTTAACTAATTAAAGATCTCAAGAGCTCGGCACACATTCCGCCATTAGAATAACAATGATGATGAATATTTACTGCGGAGATAACCCTGGCCGGACGCGCGGACATTTCCTTTGAATATTCATGACCGAACAACGTGTAATGTCTTTGTGAGGGATTAGGGCGCGATTAATCGGCGTGTTACGGGGGGCGCGGTTGCTAAAAGGATTATCGAATTATAAACCGCTGTTCTTTGAATAAGTGCCGTTCGGTTCGCTTACCGAAATGGGGACTCGACGCGGAAAGGCGCATGGGGACGGCCACTGAAAGAGTGGATTCGACATTGTATGTGGATTGTGGTTCTGCGGCTAAGTTAGGATCGTTGGATGCTTACAAGAGTTGAAGTGTTGTTCAACAGCTTTGAAGGAACTAACATTTCGTCACTTTCATACGATACGTAGTACATCATACCATAAAACGCACTTAAAAAATTGATACAATTTTTTAAAATTGAAACTTATTACAAAAGTACTTAACACTAGAAAGACGGGAAATTGCTTTATACTTAGAAAGACGGAATGGGACAGTGTGGTCCCACGTTCTTATAGTGCTGCATCAAATTAGGCCGATTGTTTTAGGTAAAGATGTGATGGATTATTATTCAAATTTAAAATGTATATCACCTTAATCTGCTTTTTTTTTTTATTGAATTCTCGTTTTATATTTGCTAAAGCAATCAGTGCATCTCACTTCTCTCGAGGGGAATTTTCAGGATATTGCGTATTTGCAATCCGGGTATTTATTTTTTGTGTAGTTTCATTAGCAAAATCATCGAACCTCAAATTTTGATCTTTTTAGATTATCTATTTTAAACTGTCTGTGGCGAAACTTTTGTGTTAGCTTCATTTTTATTTTTAGGTGTCAGATATTGCATACAAAGCTCTTCACATAACTGAAGGATGAAATTTATCGGTTAATCAGCTTCCCCGTGCCTTCTATATATAAAACCCAAGAATTTACATCATATATGTGTAAAATATTGTAGAAATATATGCATAAGTCAACGATGAGTTCTTTTTCTCGATTTGATTGCATACAGGTGTACCATTTGGTTTACAAAGTCGACACCGTACTTTCTAGTTATCTTCTGATCTCTGACCGCCTCTGGTGCCCCCACGTCCACAGCTTTGCAGATTATTCGTACATGAAAGAGGCTGCAATATAGTTTTAGTTTACTCATTATTAGAAATGCTACTTTTCCTATCTTCATTAGACAGGAAATATTCTTCATTTTCAGAACAGCTACTTTCACTATTTCCTGAATGTATTTCATTCGATCTTTGCAATCTTTAAAAATCTCCTCGTGAGTGCGACCGTGTCTTCATGTCATCTTCTCTATTCCCAATCAGAAAAGAAACTAACCATCTGCCTCTATTCAATGCTTCACGTGAGTAAGATATCAGGCATTACAAAAGTTTAGAAACAGAATTACCAGTCAACCGACAGTCTGTCACCAAAACACCGTGTTCTCAGCTGGAAGGAGAACAAAACGTTTGTAAACGAAATGTAAAGAGGGGAAAACAAGGTCAAACTACTCTGAATGTCATTGAAAGATGGTAATAGCCCCCAAACGGGAATAATCCATTGGTACTATTGCGAAATATCATAGATCCCGTCTTTCTAGATATAAGGTCCCATACTAGGTGTTTCTAAAATTTCTAACCATGTTGTAAATGGTAATAGAAGGGCCCAAAAGGAACATTTCTTGTCAAAGAATATTTGTCCAGAAATGCCGCCTTTAGGTGGTAGAGAGCTTTGTTTAGATCAATCGATAACATCATTTCTGTGGTCATTCTCCGCTCGGATTCTCAACAGCATGCATAGTTACAAGAATTCGGAGCTCGCAGATATGCATCTGATGTATGGAGCTGCTACTTTATTAAAACGTTTATTTTGGGCCTCTCTACCACCTTTGACAATTTGGCAAGATATTTTTGAAACACCCTGCATATCCTCTTCTCTGCCCTCCAAGCCACACCAAAATGATTAAATCACAATAAGTGTGGACGAAATAATTAAAAGTTGTAAAATAGCAGCCCATTCAATTCAAATTTATTTGTACGAGAGTTACATACCGTCAAATAGCGCGAGGAACACAGGCTTCTGATGTTAATCTACATAAATAAGAATTGAGTGTTTGTACATTGAATATTTTCGATCCTTTTCAAGTTTTCTATCCGTTTTGGACCCTTCTCATGCAAAATCCGTCTCTTGCCCGTTTGGTGTCTGTCTGTCTGTATGTGTGTGCCCGTACTGCGTCCAAACGGTTCAATATATTTTCATGAAACTTTGCATACTGTGAGCACTTACATTCATTTAGTGACTGAATTTGGTTACATAAGTCTGTCTGTCCGTCTTCCTCATTCGTGTTCGATTTTGTGTCTTTACAAGTATCACATAATATTTATTCAAATATTTTAATTGAATGTTTTTTAGTTGATACATCAAATTTTAGTTTAGTGAAAGCATGATTTAAAATTTCTTTGCCTACATATTTAGGCAAGTTTCAGATTAAAATGTCTGAGTAACTATACTTAAATAAACCATAATTTGGTAGTTTTGGAGTAACTGGGAGGTATATTGAGCATTGCTATCACTTGGATTGTTTTACAAGTGCTGCTGAAATGTCAATTATTTTCCAAAACTATTTTTACGGAATTTAAATTCTAATAGTTTATTTATTTCGAGCCTTATTTTTTCTTTACGAAATATAAAAGAATTCTGAATATTTGAGACAGACGATAAAGAGAATAAAAGTATACAGAACAAAACGTTTTAAAATAGGTCTGGTAGCTAATATGGCAACCTTGGCATTTTTTAATCGTATGCTTTTTTAAATTTGTGTCGGTTATATTAAAAGAATCTATTTTGTAGTGAAAAAGATACATTTATTACTTTTCGTTCGAAGCTTTTTTAAAATCTGTTTTTAAGATGTATTTCTGGATTATTTTGAATTTGATGTTTTTCGTTTAATAACTGTAATGGAGGTATATATATATATATATATATATATATATATATATATATATATATATGTATGTAATGGTTTTTTTTACTTTTAAGAATATTTTTAATCATTGTATGATAATTTTGGGAACCGTTTTTGTTTTTAAATGACATACAAGGCATTTATATGCATACTTGGAACTATTCTATGCATTCTGGGTAACATTGGCACTCTAGATACTTTTTTCTTACTAAAAATTTACATTCTACAAAAATGTTAAGAATGACATTTATTTACATTTGTGAAATTGGGTATTTAACAATTGTGTACCTTTATTAGAGTGTGGTAGTTACATGGTATGAATGGGAATTACAATTTATTAACGAAAACGGAAATTAGTCAACTAATTAAACACGAGTAACTCTGGGTTATTATTTTTGTTATAAAAAAGTCGCTGGATTTCTCATAATGCATTTAAATAATCAATAGTCTGGGAGCTTCGAAAAACGAATAAAGATAAAATAAGGTAATAAAATTAGTCTAAGTTGTTTCAGGTTAAATAAAAAACCTTAGTCACACAGACTTTTACCTCTTATTACTGAAAATTGGTTAGACAGATTTTATCCATCTTGTTTTTTATTCTTTAACAGGTATTTTTTTGAAGTTTTTAGACTGACTACCAGATTGGCTAAGGTTTTTATCTTTTACTTTATGTGTTTAATTAAATAGAAGGTAGTAATTCCATATGTTTTTTAACTACAGCAGTTTGATTAACTATTCAAGCAATACAATTCTTTTTTATGATGGTTTGATAGAGGGGATATATACGGCCTGCCCAATCGAAACCCAAAAAGTACAGAACTTAACGATCATTAGCCGTCTCTTTTTTGGTTTCCAGATAGAAAATAGAATATGCATGGGGATTCCGTTTAAAAATACTGTATACGATTATGGAGATTAGAAGCCATAAATATATCGAAATCCTCATTTTCTAAATGGAAAGTGGATTAAATGATTGATTTTTGCGAAACCAGAAAAAAATGGAGTTTATTTTTTTATGAATGGGGAATAAAAATAAGCACATATTGGTAATGAAAGTTATTATATGTATAAACGTAACATACGAGTAGTGTTCTATATATATATATATCTCAATAAACTTACTTATTTCTTTGAGTTTTAAACATAGAAGAGAGTTAAGAAGATACATGGCGTTAATTGAATTAAAAAATTGTTTAAGCTAGTGACTACTGCCAAAGCTATAAAATAAAACTATTTTAAAACAAAGATCGCAGTTTCACTTTGCCATTCTAAATAAGAATAAAAAGAGAATATTGATGTATATTACAGTTTTCTCATATTATTAACACATCGTTCCAAAATAAAACTCTTGTATCAATCGATGCAAACCTTATGATCTAAATTTTTTGTTGCGAGCCTACCGTAAATATAGTTCGAAGTTAAACAAAGAGGTAAGGTAGTAAAATAGAGGAAGGTTATTGAATTAACCCGTACAGGAAAAACGTAACGGGTTATTGGCTACGGTCTGGAATCAATACCGAAAGAAAAGATACGAGGACAGCACTTCGTAATTTTGAGTCACGGTCAGATGATGAGGTCAACACCTGAGCTGACATCCCACTCTCCAAACTTTCACACCACGCCAACGTAAGGACTTTTGAAACCACTACAGATTTGACGTGCACCAGCTCTTACATACATGACAGTCTTTAGTTGAATCGAGTTTCGAACTCGCAACACTCCGGTTGCTTATACGCTACTCTTCCAACTGGGCTACCGGGGCCGTATTATAGTAGAAGCGAATTAGTATGAACCGATACTTTCCTAATTTTTGATTCAATTACCCACTGTGGGCAAAGTATAAGTTTTTCAAAGGTATATGACCTTAAATGTTAGAGCTAAGTAATATGCTCATTACATTAAACATGTGAAAGTACAAATTTGCGTGTACTAATCAAGACTTTTTTATATGTAAACTTCTTCTAAGAGCTAGTTTTTAAACTTGCTACGAATGTAGAAAGGTAGGTTATAACTTGGAAAAAATTAATAACTTAAAGTTAATTTGCTTTCATTTAACAAGTAATGAAATGGTTCGAATAAATATACAATCAACTGTAAAAGCAATGGCATTTAGTATTTTAATTAACGTCTCACTGGAGCAACACAACGGGCTATTGGCGACGGTTAGGGATCAAACCCGAAAGGATAACACCGCGTAATTTTTAACCACGGTCAGATGACGAGGTCACACCTGAGCTGGCATCCCACTCTCCAAACTTCCACACCACGCCAACGTGAGAACATTTGAGGCCACGACAGATTTAACGGGCAACAACCCCCTTTGACGGTCTTTGGATTCGAAGTTGCGAATCCGTTATTCTTCCAACCGGACTACCTCGGCCCGTAAAAATATTGAAATTCCCAACAAACAAAACAAATAATTTTTCAATTACAATTCAAGAAATTGAGAGACCTTAAATCTAGCTCATATTTGCCAATATGAGTTCGAAAGCCCACAAAACTCTTTTATATTCAATATGATGTGAAAATTACGGAGTCAAGATCTTGCTTCTAAGCGATTTTAAGACAACGTGTTGCAGTCTTGAATACGACGCGTTGGCGTCCATCATTGTAAACAAACAATTAAACCATTCACAGCAAGAATTCCACCAATGTCTACACTCCGTTCACCAGCAGACATAGCTATTTTTTATCGCCATTTCTCCTCCAACTGCAGAAGGAAAAAAAGGAAAGCCGAGGGAGAGGCAATCTGCGGTTACGGCAGACGATCCCCATGGTGACAGATAAGTGACAGCTTTCGTTGGAAGATGACTTAAGGGAAGGGTGATGGAAATAACTTCTCCGATTGTATCTCGTCACCACAGATCCCGGCTTCCGACTTGCCTCATGTCGAACGTCGTTATCATTAGCTGGAGTTGCGGTTGTAAGGGGACATCGAAACTCAGCGACGCGCTTCGCCTGTTTCGGTATCTGTCACCACATCACTGTACAGCACAACCCTTTAAAGGTTTTTCCCATACCGAAACGTAATTAATATTTTTTGTTTGCACATCAAGTTCTTTGATACAGTTACCGCAATTTTTTTGAAGCTACCGGAAAAGTCCTACTGAAATATAATATAATACCGTAGGTTTCCATCACGACTGAGACACGGATATGAATACTTGTTTCTAAAAAACACGTTTAACCCTTCGAATGGCCCTCAACTAAAAAAAAAACATTTTTTTAAATTATAGGTGAAAATGTATCACATTTTGAATATATATTGTACATAACAATTTAGTTTTTACGGGAAGGTCGGTCATTTTATATCTCACCACTATCTAGACAACTTCTAGACAACCGAATATACACCTTAACAGCCTCAATGTATCTTAACAACCTTAAATTACTGGAACATCTTATACCCCTGAGGGTTAATTCTTTGGTATCACTATGCTAAAAAACGTTTTTTAAGAACTTCGCACAAATTTAGTTTAAAGGCTGGTTGTTGTGGTATTGTCGGTCTAAAACTCTCCGGCCCATCCATAATATCAAATGAAATAATACTGATCTTATCAGTGTTAATGAACTTAAAATATTGATTTAAATAGCCCTAACTATTTCAAGGAAGTGGGAGCCAGACATTCCAATACCTTTGAAATGGTTAGAGATTCTACGCTGTAGGTTTGGTTTGTCAATCTACGGTCATTTTTAGGTACGTGAGGAATAATTGGATTAAGACTAACGGTTTAGTCCTCCTGGTTATATCGATGAAACATCTCGTCATTGGCATTGTTCGTCATTTGTCATCTGGTCACATGACCAGATCGTGATAGACGAATTACTTGTCATTAGAAAAACTGACCGGGTCTTGATCTCATCATCATAAAAAAATTGGCAACATGATGACGATATATCTCATCATTAGCAAAATTCATCAGATCTTGATGAACGAAATATCTCGACGAAACCACTTGGACTGCTAAAGCAGATTCTGACCCTGTTATGCAGATGAGACTGTTCCAAGTGAAATCAGTTCAGACGGCGATATTCTCATTAAATATCAGTTTATAAACTCTAGCTCAGGGTTTCTCAAACTATCATACATGTTCCACTAATGGTACATTACATTATTTTTGGTGGTACAATTTTTACACAAAATCTTTAAATGAATGTTCAAACCCTTACATGCATAGTGTATCATCTGATACATAGTAGTTTTTTTCATCTTTCCGCTATCTATTGATAATTTTTTAAATGAAATTGTGTTTCCTACTAACTACAGTAGGGGCTCTTGCTAAATCCATCAATTTCCCTCCAATTATTCCCGGCATTTTTTTGTAATTGAGCCATTTACTGAACATTGCACTGTGACTGAGATTTTGAATAATAAGCATTTTTTAAGGAAAAAGTAATATTCATCAAATCAGTATTTCTTTTCGAAAAAAATAGTTTTAACAGTGTTGAAGTAAGCATTTTTCATTAAATATTTTTTAAGTCATTAATTTCAATAATTATTTACTTTTTTGGCCATTTAAATCAATGTATCAAATTTGATACATCGTGAAGTATGGGATAATTTTTTGTATTATCAACATTATTTTAGTATTCATCAATTTTTTTAGTATTTTTCCTATGTTTGGGAACATTTGAATAAAAGAAAAAATACTTTAAAAGGATTAAAAAAATCATGCATGGGTTAATATTGAAACGAGTAGTAGACTTTTCCAAGAATTTAGCTTGGAGAATCGTAGCGTTTTGAGTTTATCACTAGCCATGAAATAAATTGTAAAAATGTGTAGGAGTGCGCTAATGGTGCCGTTCACTAACAGGTTTTCAGGGTGGAGTTTTCGCCAAAATTAAAGAAGTTGCACCAGATGCAAAGTTCACATATAGCAGCATATATCGTGAAGAATTAGCCACCAAGACAATGCCCACAGGACTAAAGACTGTTTTAGATAAATCTCTGAAGATAGTGAATTTTATTAAATGTCGGGCTCTTAATTCATGACTGTTTACAATTTTGTGCAATGAAATGGGTAATAACCACAATAAGCTCTTTTTACACACTGAAGCGCGGTGGTTGTGAAGGGGAAAAGTTTTAACTAGCAAAATTAAGTTCAGAGGCCCAAGTATTCTTGACAGAATCCAAATTTGAACTCCGTCATTGTTTTACTGATGAACTCTGGCTATCATGTTTAGCGTATTTATCCGATATTTTTGGAAAATTGAACGAACTGAATTCTAGTTTACAAGGTTCCAATATAACTGTCTTTACTGTACATGACAAAATAAATGCAACTGTGAAAAAACTAGAATACATAATTAAGGGCGTGAAAAGCAAAAAAGTTGCTTCATTACCAATATTAGAAGAGTATCTCCTGGAAAATAATCTGTCACTGACCGAACAACTAATTGAAGATATAAAGATAACTTAACGATAAAAGTTTTTAATGCCTTTCAACACATATCTTTGCGAAACTGGATTTTCAGCCATGCTATTAATTAAAAATAAATATAGGACACTGTTGCAACTTGAACCTGACTTCGCTTGAAATTAATGAAGATAAAGCACGACATATTTAAATTGGTTACAATGAAACAGGCTCATTCGACGCATTAATCCTCATCAATAATAAATCTTAATATTTGCTATTATGTATTATTACCCACTATTTACTACAACATATAGAAAATTTATATTTTGTTATAATATAAAAGTTTCATTTACAAATATAGTTGAATAATATATAAATTCAAAATATTTTATTCTTTGATTTTAAATACCCCATTTAGGATGCATTGATTTTTAATCGGAAAATGCTTTTATGATGGTACATATATTTTTGATTTTTATTTATGTGTTACAAAATTAAAAAAGTTTAAGAATCCCTGCTCTAGCTGATAGAATTAAGAACTGATTACATGAGAATTGTTTCCATGACAATAGAAGCAAGTCTCATAATTTTGAGTCTGCTAAACCAGATACTAAAGTATACTAGTCGAATTGATCAACGAAGACAGTTAAAACAATTAAGATCTGATAATTTTTTGAATGAATGAACTACGATATGAATCTTTGTAGGAATGGAACGATCAGATTCTACTTCAGATTTTATGCTTTTGTTAATCCAACCAAGTCTGTCCATTTTAGTGCAAATATTCTGCCTCTTCTCTTGTAGCATTGTGCGTATGAGTGGTACGAGGATACCCCTTTCGTCCATACCAAAAGTGATTTAGGGAAGGGTGGAAGTTAATCCAACCAAGTCTGTCCATTTTAGTGCAGATATTCTGCCTCTTCTCTTGCAGCATTGTGCGTATGAGTGGCACGAGGATACCCCTTTCGTCCATACCAAAAGTGATTTAGGGAAGGGTGGAAGTCAATGAAAAATCAAAAGTATCCTCCAGAGCTCGTGCAAGATCGTTTCCAGATCTCCAGAGAGAACTGGCGGAGATGAGAGTACATACCTCAGAGTCCACGAGGAACCTGACATCCATCAATGTCGGAAATCCCCCCTTCGCCCAATCCACGTTTTAAAACACCCCCTCCGAAATCACCTGAGCTAAAGTGTTTAGTTTTTTTCTGCTTGCTTTTTTCTGTTGCGAGGAGTCGATTTATCTGGAAGTTTTTTGCTGCTTTTCCTTACAGTTTCCTCGTTTTTTCACCCCTTCCTTCACGCATCTTCTCTGTGTGCATACAGATCAATGATAATGTGATTAAGTGACGCGCTATTGAATACGCAGTCGCTTGTGCAAATACACGACGTACTGTCACTTGTCAAAGCTTCTGTAGCCCCTTTTGTTTATTTTCCTCTTGAAACTCGTGTTTGTTCCTTCGAAACTACAAATAAGAGTTTTTATCCGAGGAATTTAAAGTCTTTTTTGCTGAAAACTATGTTCCGATATTTGAGCGTGCAAAAACACGCGGTAGCGTGAATTTATTCATGAAAGTTGTTGAGGACGAGTTTGCATTTAGGAATACTTAATTAATAAGGTGTTTGCATATTAATTCTCTGATAATTGAATTAGTACTTAAAAAAGTAAAAATAATTTATTTCATGGATTTTTCAGTGTTTAGCAATAAACCCGTTTGTATTGCTCCAAGGCGTTTGCATTACCAATGTTTAGCCGTAAAATACATATTCTTTTTATGAAAAAAACTTGATAGATTCAGATACGAATTTGTAGTGGTCAACGTATGTCCAGACCAGCGCATTTTATTTTGAAAATTAAAACATGGAATAGATTGAAATGAACTGTTCAGTTTAACGGGAACAACCAAAGTTTTGAGAGTTTGGTAGGTTGCTATCTTGACTTTCCCAAGACTCGCAATTCTTGAGCTAATTGGTGTTGTTCTTCAGTGACTTACTTGAATTGACCCACTTTCGTTCAATAATTGCGACTCTTGGAATATGCATGGTTTTATGTAAAGCTAAATATAGAAACTGGTGTTTTATTAACTGCTTTCGCACCCTGTGGCGTAACTTGGCTTGTTACTCTAACACAATTTCAACAAGTCGCTTATATTAAAAATCAACACCGAGCATTGTCAAAGAGGTGAGGAATCAAATTAGATCTTAACCTGAAATATTGTTTCTATAGTTTAATAGTTTTTCACTGAAAATTGTTCTCAGGACAAAAACCACAAAAAACGAAACACCAAAAGTTCGCATTCGATTCCTCCCTTAATATATTTCTCTCTTCTATGTCAGCTAAACTTTGCCTGTGTGCATGTCCATTTACTTGTTTGCCGCAGCTTGGCCGAATATAGCATTTGCGCCCATAAAACCTAACCAACCAATCAACACCCAAAAGTTCGAGTATTTCGTTTTCAAATTGAACGCTAAGTTTTGTGTAAGCGTCACTTAGAATATATGTATATAAACAATGTATTTATTATACATTTACCAAACTAATCCAGCCAAACAACGCCAGGTAATTCTGTAAGTGCGCTACAAAGTAATTCCAATACATTTGAGTGAAACAATAAATAATTCAAGAGAGTTCAACACATGCTATACACCAAGCCTGGCCTATACCTTAAAAGGGACTAACGCCGTCTACAGTTATCGATGCAGTGTTTCCTCAAGTCATCAGCATCGTTGCGGAAGAAGGAAGAAACGAATTGCTTTTCAAAGGGAATCGACAAGGGGCACGTGCCCCTCTGGGGAACGGCCCTGACCTTCTGCGGCAAAATACCACAAATAAAACATCCTGGAAGTGGCGTGTTCCCCTTGTCCCAGAAGGGGGTAGGCATCGATCGGTCCATGGAATTAGGGAACAAATAGGGAGTTCCGCTCCGAGAACTTGGGGGTGGGACGAGGAATTTAATGCATATTGTGCCCTAAATGGTATCTTCATCTCCCCCGAATTCTGATACGGATCTTGCAAGATGAAGAACGGCTGGCGTTCATCAGGATCTGATGCGGGCCTTTCGATTGGATTATAAAGGAGGGTGTTTTGGGAGGGGTGATCAAATTTAGTTCAAGGGCTTTGCTGACGGTGGCTGAACTGTTATGGAATTCTTATTGCGTCGTGTAATGGCTATTTTTAGCCATCAGTTCGTAGATTGTGTTTAACTCTCTGTGGTTTCGACAAGATATCTCGTCCATCAAGCTCTGGCCAATTTTGATAATACTTGACGAGATATCTTGTTATCAAGATATTGCCGACTTTTTGAGGGTGACGAGATAAAAATATGGTCAGTTTTCTTCTAATGACGAGATATCTCGTCCATCAAGATATGGTCAGCTTTATAAATGACGAAATATCTCGTTGAGACAACCACCGAGAGGGTTAGAGTACAAAAGGCTTGATATAATTTCATGAAAATGAATAATATTTGCATATATAGGTTTTCTCACTTTGGTATACTTTATGGATGAACGTTGAATTAATCTCCATATTTTTAAATTCCAGAGTGAGTCTAGTGACCTCTATTACTTCAAAAAAATCCCTAGAGCAGTTGCCACTTTTTTGCTAAAACCAGAATAGGCCACATTATAACTCAGACCTACTTGAATCAATCGTTCACATCTGGCTGACTCCAACAAGTGCATTATTTGCCTTTATGAGAAAGAGACTTTTGAGCATATCTAATTTATTATCTATATTTCTAATGTTAATTTTATATATATTGCATCGCTGGTTCATAGAAGTATGGAGTCGAGGTAGTATGGAGTGTGTAGTCTGGTATTACTATATGAGTTGCATATGATGCAACAAAATCCCAAAACACTTCAACAAATCTATTTATTTACATTCTAAATCGAGTTCCAAGACTCAGACTCCTTATTTATTCAATGCCATCATATAACTTCGAAGTTTACCCTAAATTCGTCGATTGTGCCTCTCTCTGTTGATCATATCGCACATTCTTTTCTCTCATCTGACTAAGCCAAGTAATTCAAACGTCAGACTCATGTCTCTGATTTTCGAGATTCACATTCATAAGGTCGCTATTTGATCTCTCTTAATAAATCATCTTTCATAAGTCTTAATGACTGCTTCGTTTTAATACTATATGCATCTGTAGAAAAGCATTATTGTATCTTTCCTCTATTTCTATATCACAAATAAAAAGTTAAGCCACTTACAGTTTAATTTCGTTGACGATGGCTGCCTATCAATACATCATCTCATTAAACGCATGTAATTTTGAACAACTCATCGAATATTCATTACAGTCTCCAACATACTTTGGATTACTGTAAATGGTTCACATGAAACATTAGTTTCTTTTCCGAGAGAAATATTGCAACGCTATGCTACAGATAAGAGCCGCCACACACAGAGTAAAGGTAAAAAACCTCCATTACTAATGATAGCACACAGCGAACCTGATTCTGATAACGGGTCTATTTTAGGCATCAGAACTGTTTCTCTTTGTTGCGAAAAACCGGAAAGATTTAAAAAAAAAGCCGACAAAAACTCTGTATTTCGGAAGTAGAAACTGTCAACTAATCCGGGTTTTCTTTTTAAAAATAAGTGGGCCATACCTGTATATGAAAGTGCATTATTTATACAGTGCTCCTATCAATGTGAATAGTTTGATATGAAATGAAATTCAAAAATAATTTTGATGTGTATTGATTGAAAGTAAAGTTATTAATTTATAAGCGAGTAATATTCTTACACGCATTTAAATTACTGTTCGGAAGTGACTGTCATATTTTGAAAAACATAATTGCTAATTTAGTGTGCTGAAAAAAATAAGATGAATAAATCACTACAGCTGAGTTGATTGTCTATGATAAAATTTAGCATCGTATAAATGGGAGAATCTAACCACTATCTCTTTACCTTCTTTCTTTCGATACCTCGTTTTATTACAAAAATGCGGCATTATTCTAGTTAATAACCGGAATACACGACATAATGCGAAATAAAACTTTGAGAAATAATTATCAGGAATGTATGATATACAGAAGTTACAGTCTTTAGAACTTAATTATGAAAGAGGTTAGCTTCACACATGACTGTCGGAGGGTAGTGTGGTGATCCGAGACTAATCTGTAAAACTCATTCTATTCACTTTTTGAATGATAAGAATATCATTAGGATTGGATTAAATAGTTGTAGACAAGCTTTTCGGTTGCATACATAGAGACGAACGCTTGTTAGAAAAATGAGACATTTATTAAAAACTAAAGACGATACAAAATTACGAAGAACATCAATCAACTCTCTTTTTCACTCCATCTGCCATTCTTCTAAATTCCAAATTCATTTTTTATCACATTCCATATCATGGTTAGCTTGGCGTGCATAATAAAAAATACACTAACAATAACATAGTTTACGCGTGCTTAATGAAAAATATATTTACTAATATTATAGTTTGTGCGCTTAATAAATATAATAACGTTCACAAATACGCTAGTAGCAGTTGCATGCACTCAATAAAAAATTAAATTCATGGATCGCTTGCAAGAGCTCGCAATAACCTTGCAGCTTTTAGAATGAAAAAGATTAAAGAACAAATATTATCCTCTTTCATTTGGATGCTATGTGTTTTCTTCAAACTATACTTCCACAGAGTTTTCGAAATGTTTATTCCTACAAAAAGCGAAATATGAATTCTTAGTTGTAAATCAGGTATGTGTGTGTGATATCTATCAAAAAATTTGTCGAAGCTAGTACATAATATCCACCATCACACATATGCTCAAAATAATTCAAAATGAGAATGGATTTTTTAATGCCAGGAGGCATTCATTTGTAACAACCATAAAGAATTCATAACGTATTGTAACGTTCCTATTTCAAAATTCTTAATCAGAATGCATACGTTTCCATCTGAAGTATTCCACTAAAATTAGAAGTTTTTGGAAGCCCTAAATCTTCATAACATTTCTCTTTAAAACCTCACGTTATTACAGGAGAATAAAGTATCTCACTGAAACACAACTGTGCATAAAAAATGAAATACCTCCCACAAATCCCGCGAATCTTAACGGAAATAAAAAGAACGAAACGAGACCTCTTCTTCCTTAGATCGATAAAATGTACTTCCATCCTTTTAGACATGAGGTCACAAAGAAAGTGCGATGAAACCATTAAACCCACGTGATTTAAATTTGGACAGCTATAAAAAAGGGCCTAACGTACGTCGGAATCGATTCGAGGGACCATTTTCCCTTTTGAAAAATGATTCGCCCTGCCGAAGAAAGAGGTAAGGAGAAAAACCTCAGCTCTCACCAAGAATTAGTAATGTGCTTTTTGGAGTCGATATGAAACTGTTGCTGGCGAGTGGGAATGTGTGAGTAAAAATCCAATGAGTTTACAAGGGTTGCTGAACCTCAGGAATCGATACACAGATGTCGAACCATCAGGTCAACTTTTGTTTCAATATTTTTCATTTAAATTTCAAGGTTTTGGGAAATTATGGGAGGGATTTTCAGTGTATACATACCAGATTTAAGACGGAGATTTTACTTCCGCTGCCCAAACACTCTCGCATGTTACCTATTGGGTCACCTTAAAATGCAGCTTATCGCCGATTTGGGACTTTGGCGTTTAATCTAATTGATTGACCTATCAACTATCATATATCAATTCGGAATTCATTCTTTGGAATTTTTATTGCCAGCGTGCGTAACCACGTTATGTACACTGTATATCGCTGTTACCGTCAGTTGTGGAAGCAGATTCTTCATACATAACACTTGTGCGACAGTTTTTAAACACTTCATTCCATTCGTAGACACTTCGTTGCGGCAAAACTCTGCAATGAATTTCTATTTATGATACACGTTCAGATGAAACAACTCGAATCACTTAACTATGCTCTTCCCTATTGGTGTAAGTGGAAAGAGCAAATGACATTGTTAACGTCACGACAGCTACAATTGATCTGACGTTGGAACTTCAAATCTGAGCTATAGCGATATGACAGAATACTTGCATATCGATGACGACAATACTGCCAATTGATACATAAATACAACTGCACTGCAGATAACTGTTGACTCAATCTCGTAGAATCGTTTGTTAAAGGAAAATACATTAGAACATTGATTATCGCGAGCTCCGATTAACCGAGTTATCCAAGACGAATTTGATACCGAATTTTCTTGCTTCATGAATACATCAGATGTAGTACTAATAACGTGTAGTGCGATAAATATTTTTAAAATTTTGTAGAATTTGGTTTAGTGTTAGTACGGCCATATTATCCGAGTTTATCGGTATCCGAGGTGGTTTCGGTTCACATTATTTCGGACAATCGAGGTTCTACTGATGTCTCCGTGCTTAGTTCGTTCTCTTTTTCCCGTGGTGTGATATGTCTGTTGTAAATGTGATTATACTTATATTGCAACACAATTAAACACTCTTTATCCATTACTTTTGTTTTTACTCACATTAGAACTCTAAGTTGTTTAATCTCACTTCCAATTTTCTTAGGACAACCACTTACCTCTTCAGCATTAGGTACCAGAAGGGACGAACTGCGAACTGGCGGATATTTGTAAGGAGGTAATGAGTCGGTCTCCATTACTCGTAATATGGATAATCACCAAAATGCATGAGCTTATGAACCAGTATTAACCCGGGACCTACTGGGTTAATGACTTCTATAACAGTTAGGCAGCAAAATCTCTTTTCACAGAGGAAATATACATTCAAGAAAATGCAAGTAAAATGAAAAAAAATTATCTAAAATACGCCAAAGGCATGAATCTCTGGAACTCTAGGTGTTTACACCAAAAACATTTTCTAGATATAATTCTAGACTATTAAGCTTTATACTATCCAAAAGTACCGATACCCTAATTCATATCCAAAAGAACCTAAATTCATACCTAAACTTTCTTCATAACACGACTTTATAGATTCGAATGTGTTTTCCTCGAAACTACATATTTGTGTTTTTGGGGAGGTAGATTGATTGGTTTTTATGGCTCAAAGGCCATATTTGGTCAAGCTGTCCAAAACACAAGATAAACAACGTCAAATAAATAGACACACACATGGGAAATTTTACTGATACAGAAAAGAGAAATACCCCCATGGTAAGTTACAGGAATCAAACGTGCACCGCCTACAATTCACAAATTGCTTGCCTATTGCGCTACGAGGCGAAACTATTATTTCATGCTCTTAAAATTCCTGACTTAAGATCTGTCATACCAAAACACCTCTAAACGTACGCAAATCCACGACAGAAAACGCATAGCACAAAGAATCTCATAAACAGCATTTAGCCACGAAATCTTTCTATCTCCAACACAAGACATCACCCCTACAAATTGTCCAAAAAAGCATTCTACTCTACACGAAGCCAATAGATCAAAATAGGATCGCTAATCTCCCTTAATACCACCGGCGTACGCCCTCTTTCCATTTTAGTAAGCACTGAACCATAATTACCTCAATCAGGCCTAACTCTGGCAAATTATGCCAGCACAAGACAAAAATATTCGCCGCAGATGACTCCATCGCGGAAGGTAAAGGGTTAAATGGATTTCATCGTCTTCGGAAGGCAGGAGGGCTGGGGGATGTTTTCTGGATGTTAATGGGGCAGGAAGTCTTAACAGCACCTGAGACCGGGAGAAGTCGTTAGTCCGTGACTTTTTGAGGGCGCACGTCAACGTCTTCTTTTCGTTACGGATGTTTCTTTTCGTTATATATGCAAATTGAGTTATACTGGTGCAGTTGTTCGGGCTCGAGACCAAATTAAATGCTGTTAAGGGAGTTAAGGTTTTGCTGGATTCAAGAATGGTTTATTCGGGACTTGTGTAAAATGCTTAACAGAAATAAGTTATGAAGCAGTGGGATTGAAATAGAAAAAGACCAGAATAGTTTAATCAAAGTTGGTTATAACGGAGTACAGGTTTTGAAGTAATATTTAATTGTTTGTAATTCCATGTGAAATCGGGATGATATTTATAGTTACAATATAAAATCATGAATCGTAACATTTAATACTTATTAATACCATTTCTAACCATTATTAATACCATTTCTAACCATTATTAATACCATTTCTTTTTTTCTTAATACGTATCATTATGAATTTTTTATTTGCGTTTTACCGATTTTATTTAGTTTTGTTGTTCGGATCTTTTATTGTATAAATATGGAATCTTCAATCTTTATTATATAAATGTGACGTCTTAATTATTTATTGTATGAATATGATGCCTTTAGTCATTATGCAAAGTAAGTAGTTGAATGAACACCGCACTGAAGCAACATGGCGTGCTATTGGCGACTGTCTGGGATCAATCCCGAAGGAAAAGTTCCGAGAACAACACCTCATAATTTTGAACCACGGTCAGATGACGAGGCATTATTATGTAAATATGACGTAAGCAATGATTATTTGAATATTAGCGTTTGCGATAACCAATGAACTACAGATTGGTATATCGGTAGTTTTTCTCTTTATAAAGTTATTAAAAATATTTATTGATTTGTTTATACCTTTACAGTCATCTTTTTGCCACACTAGGGCTAATTATACAATGCAAAATAAAGAAGAGCACATTTCAGTTCTTTCTAAAAATAAGCTGCGACTCCACTTACAATTAGTAGTCATTCGTACTCATTCAATTTATTTATACAAATCTAAAAACATATAAAAAATAAAAATGCTAAGTACTAAAAACAAAATGACTATTAAATATTCTGAGAAGTTTAGAATGAGGAAAATATGCTAAAACACTGAAAATAAATTAAGGTGTCCTAATACACACATAAAATTTGTATCTTACAAAGCACAAAGACAATATTTCTAGACATAAACACAGTCATAGCATAGCATAGCATTCCTATTCTAGGTCATAAACAGACAAAAGTCATCTGAATCACACAAAATCGAATAATTCAAATATAAAAGAAGAGAATGATTAAAATAACTTAACCAGTTTCATACATAAGTTGTGCAGTATTTGAGAGTACAAAATACAAATACACTACAGTTCATCGAGATAATGGAAATTATTTATTTAAAAATTAACTGTAGAGTTTTATTTTTAGAGCTAAAGGAAAACCTCTTTGGTGTACTAATCAATACGTTCAAAAAACATCCTCAGCTTCGGCGATAATATATAAACACAATTTATTTGAAGACGACCTCCTCCCTTCCAAGATTTATATAAAGTTAATCCGTATAATGTCCATCGGCATAAAGCAGGACGCTATAAAGAGTGGAAAAATATATTTACAGCCTTCCCCACCTATCACAGAAGTTGGTGGCCGGAAATGGCGATCGCGTGAGTCGCCTGACCAATGAATACCGCCGGGTCATTTTGGTTCATTCAATAACGATGGCCATCACTCATGTCCGGCATAAAGTGGACTTCTCTCTTTCCTTGATCAAAGGCATTCCTCTTCTTAACATAAGCCTATTTCCCCTTTGGCTGCTTTTCCTTCTTGCTCTGAGTCCTCCCAGCCTCACTCTACATAACGTTATTTTGCAAGTTAGCACCTCTTTTAGGCTCACTGTATGCGAATTGATATCCTAGTTTTGTGCTCCACTTAGGGTATTATCTAGTTGGCGTGGAAATCTAGGAAAAACTCAATATAATTCTAGCCACAGGAGCGAACCAAGCGAGAAAGCCTTAAAATATTGTTTCCGGAACAGGTTATGGCATTATTTTGCAAGGTAGCATTTCTCTTAGGACGGTTGCATGCGAAATGATTTCCTAGTTTTATGCTCCACATAGCCACAGCAGCCAACAAAGCGAGAAAGCCTTAAAATGTTGTTCCTTGAACAAGTTATGACGATATCAATAGGGGAGCATTCATTTATTTTCTTTAGATTTATTTTCTCGCTCTGAAATGTATTTACAACCTATTTACATGAAGTTCGGATACTATCATACGTGGCACAGAAATCGACATTATTTGTATTTTGACGAATGGCCAATGAACGGATATAAACAAAATACGATCAACTGCTCAGGGATTCACTCGCCAATTTCGCCTCTTCGTTTACATATGCTTGATTTGAGGTATGATATGGCTAAAAGGGCAGAGTTGAGCTCGCCGCTTCAATGAAATTATTCATTATCCTTAACTTATTCATGATTAGAGGACTCAAATCAAAGATTCTTTGCTAGAATATTTAATGAAGAAACCGATATCGAGGTATTTTGTATATAGCATACAAGGGCACCAATCATGTTAATATTTTTATGGCGAAACGCAGTCGAGATCTACTTCATCTCCGGTAGTTGTATGAACAGCAAAAAGAAAATAAAAAATATTATTTTGCTCGGGGATTGTATTTTCTCTCATTAATCATGAAAACAATAAAAATAAGAGAATTCCTTTTTTTTATGTTATATTTCCTTAATTATACTTTGTTTAACTTTAACCCTCTGAGGTTTACGAAATTTTTGAGAAGTGCATAGTATTGCTCTTACCCTACATCACAATGACTAAATGACCCTATCCATTGAATGAATACTAGGAAAATTTTTATTGGTCGAAAAGGTCAAAACAAGTTAGAAGTTATGCATGGAAGATTACACGTTACCGAACGGATGTATGCGTTTTTGACCGCCTGGGGGTTAGACTTCATAGCAAAAAAAAAGCTGTACAGATTATATTTCTGGTGGCATTATGTATCACTCTGACAGCATTTCCCGCTACTGTAGTCGTATAGTCGATCTCTGAGAGAATGAGAGAGAAATATGATCTTAAAACCAAAAGGCCGTAGTAGCTCAGTTGATAAAGTCGAGGAGGAGTAGTAACCAGAGGGTTGCAAGTTCGAAACTCGATCGAACCAAAGACTATCGTGTATGTGAGACTGGTGCACGTTAGGTCTGTCGTGGCTTCAAATGACCCCACTCATCTGACCGTGATTCAAAATTACGAGGTGTTGTGCTTGGATCTTGCCCTTCGGGATCGATCCCGGATCGTCGTCAATAGCCTGTTGTGTTGCTCCAGTGATATATAAATTCAACTATACACCTTTAAAAATATAAAACAAATAATGCTAAAATAATATTTATAAAGTATCGTAACTAAGAAAGATGGTATTGATCTTTCGATATCGGTCAACTACACCAATACCCAAAAGAGATTTGTGACGATGTTTAATTTTCGGTTTTCGAAACAACGCAGCATTACATGCACTACCATTAATGCCTCTATCGTTGAAAAAGTAGTACTTTACATGTATTGATTAAACTGTAACGATATTGTAATGATTGAACATTATTAAAATAATATGCATTGATTAAACTGTAACGATATTTTAAGGCACATAGTAAATTCTACGTAGGATGCCCAAGAGGATCCCAACTCGTGAGGTAGGAGAGATAGATGACCAAATCAATTTTCCAGCGAACTGAAATGTGATCAATCTCATTTGATCATCGCACAATTGACTTCGCGACAAACTCTGATTCCCGAAAGCACTCGGCTGTGATGTTTTTGATTGATTAGAGACAGTAATTAATTCAATCATGTCAGCTTTTATCGAACAGTGCAAACACCTCAAGTGATTGATCGGCGGACAAAAGGCTCTCGGTTACACTGTACTTTTAGGAGGAGAATCGGAATTTTAATACAAATTAGAGGTTTAGAAAACTGGAAAATTTAACACATTTGTGTTATTTGCTTTCTGAAATACCTTTTCCTCGTTCATCACAACGCTGTAGAAAATTCCTCAATTTTTTTTTAAAGTTTATTTGAGAATGTGGATTAAAACTTTTTTTCGAGTAATATTTCTTAAACTTATTCGTGCACTGTTTCTTAGACGCTTAAAAAGTAAAAGTGCAATATGTTCCTTTGAATTAGATAATTGTAGGGAACTTGACCCCGTAGGAAAGACCGACTCACCCCTGAATTTTCATATTTAACCCTCCAAGTGGTTTCGGTGAGATATTTCGTCCATCAAGATTTGACCAATTTTGTTAATAACGAGATAACTCGTCCTCAAAATGCTACCGAATTCTTGATGATGATGAGATCAAGATATGGTCAGTTTTCTTCCAATGATGAGGTATCTCGTCCATCAAGATCTGATCAGTTTTGCTAATGACGAGATACCACGTCGAGACAACCACCAAGGAGGTTAATCCTCAGAACATCACGAGATTTTCGAGTACTGTAGTATTACTTTTCCAGCACTATACATATATTGAGTAAATAACAGCATTTATTACTTGAAAGAATACCAAGAAAGATTCTGTTGATCAAAAAGGTCAAAACTAGGAATAAAACATGCAGGAAAGAATGGAGGTTGCAGAAAAGAATATAAGCTTGCGAAACCCTTATAGGGTTGAAATATTTTTAGTGTTTTGCAAATAGCGGTCAATCACTACTGCAAGTTACTATCACGTGGGCACACCATTCACATGTGTCAAGCTTTCCTCAATAAAGAAGGCTTGACTCAATTGAATGGGTTTAAAAATAACAAATTAAAAACATAAAGTATGTACGTTTCAAATTATAACTAATAATAATAAACTAATAAAATTCTGCGTCATACATATGAATTTATAATTATAAAAAATATATGTTTTAAAACTTGGTAAGGCTGTCCAAGTTTTTCTATAAACGGTATTTATGGACAGTTTTTATTTTATATAGCTCTTGTGTCTGTTTCTTTCTCTTAAACTGAAAAGCCTTTGTTCTTTTCTAAATTTAAATGTTCTTCTCTAGCCTTATTTCCTCGAGAGAAATTGAAATGACGTGTTTTTATAAATTATAAAATTGTTGCTGAATGCAGATATTTTAATAATTTGAGATTGAAATTATATGCAATCTTACCTGTCGATATATATATATATATCTTTCTATGAACAATCATATACACAGTTTCAGAAGAAAGTCAGCAGAAATGAATGATAGGGCTTTTGTCTTTTATTCAAATATGTAATTATAGATAGACTGCTATGTGAGGGTCTCCCAGTGTAATCTCAGTCTCACATAGAAAAATATTAAGTGCGCAAGTGTGAAAAACACGTTTTAACCACAAATTGTATGTTTGATAAAATCTGAAAGTAGCCTGATCAAAAGATAAAATCGCCCATAAAACATTTTGTTACCTTTCAGTTTTCAAAACCAGATTATTACACAGTATTGCACAAAGAGAACACTTTGACCTTCGTATTCCTTGTTCGCAATGTATTATGCATGTTTCAGTAAAATTACTAAGTTTCTGCACTCAAATATTTATTCTGCGACCACAAATTCTAGGTGAGAAAAAGTATTCATCCATTTGTTTGCCACGCTAGAGGTTTCCGGCTCGGCATGATTCGATTTTATAAAAAGGGAACCTTAACGCTTAGTTCAACAAGATCTGCTTTGTTTTCTGAGGACCAACCAATCAGAAAGATGTTCGAAAAATCCGTTCCGAGCAGAAACTGGACTGTACGTTCCACACCCTGAGGTGAGAGAAGAGGAATTTCAATCGCTTGTGACGGTAGAAATTCCACCTCATTCACATTAACCGAGTTATATGGAATATATCTATACCCATACACCTCAATCCGGTAAAAATATCTATTCTTTTGTATTGGAAGTTTTTTACCCGTTCGGAACATAAATAATTCAAAAGTTGGTCTCATTTCAGTTTTCGGTAGAATATTTCGATGTTTTCCCTACCAAAACTAGCTTTTTTAAAAGAAATAAAAAAATATACTTTAAAAATGCTTTTTACCTTCTGAAAACATGATTTTATGTGGATTCACCTAGGAAACATTTGATATGTATACCCTTGCATTTGTTACATTGATTTTTTTTACATTAAGAGTTATTGAAAATAAACTGAAGCACGCAAATACGAATTATTTTAAGGAATTAAAAGTAATGAAAGAATATTTCAAAATAAACCCTTTTCAGTATGACTTTCGAGATATTCTGAGTAACGGATTTGAACCTCAAATATGTGACAGTACGTAAGTATATATTATAGAAGTTATATTATAGTTATATAGTTGGTGTATATTTTAGAAAATTGGAAAATTAATGACAACAAAAAATAGAAATAGAAATGCATTGCGATATTTCATACTTGTTTTTCATCTTTACTATTTTTCCTTTTATAATATAATAATTTTTTCCTATATTAATTTAGCATGCAAAAAGGCACGAAAACTTATTATAAAAAACAAGCTATGTAGATAACAGTTATAAAGAAATTACAGAAGAAAAATTTCACTAAAGAGCATATTTTAAGAACAAGATGCGTAAAAATCATGACAAGAACAAAGATAAAAACGTCTAAAAGCACACGAAGTTGTCAACGAATCCCACATTAAGTCTCAAGAATAACTGACAATATTTCGCCGCCTTCATTTCTGGTAGGATTCCCATCTCTGGTTTTTATTTTCGTTTCCAGTAGTGGGGGCTCTTGCGAGGGAAGGAATGTTCTGAAGCATCTCTTTTTGCTTTAAAAATTCTTCTTATCTTCCCTAACTGGAGTCACATTATTCTTGTACTCACTCAGACCCATCAACGCTTGGGTGCTTTGGTAATGCCTTAAAAGATCTTTAAGGAGATGGATGGTTTGAATTAAAGAGTCAGTGCCTTTCGTACAATTGGTTTCTGTGTTGCGTGTTGGAGCAGTGTGAATCTCTTCAATCAATTGCCAGTTTCCAGAAAAAATATTTCACTATACTTAGTACAACAGCGTATAATTAGAGGTGTCTTTGTTACATTTGCAGATTCGCGCATAACATCTGAGTTAAAGTTTCTTTTTTGCTTACATCAACTAATGACAGTATTGCTACTCACATTTGATAGTTTACTGAAATCCATTATAATGAATATAAGCATCGATACGAACATTTCATACCTCCAAATGAAATGAAATTAATCAAAAGTATAAAGCAACATTTCGTGAGAGTGTATTTACTGGTGCTAATTCTAACACAGGGCATGATAAAATGTGCACACTTCATTCATGTTACCAGTTAGTTCCTGAATGTTCACTTCCGTTGCATCCCAACCACTTGTTCAAAAGAGAGGAAGAGACCACACAATGAATCTATAGAAGAACATAATATAAATTGTCTGTCATTGTAACACTACTTTCATGATGTTTTGAACAGATACCTATAATTTTTGCATGACTGAAAAGTTATACATTTTTTTTACAGATCTCCAGCTTTTAAATTTAGTCCTAAAACGTACTGCGAATGATGTTTAATCTTTCTAAAAATATATTACTGATTTGTAACTGTTGTAGAATATGAGGAATAAGGAAGCAATACATTCTACTTAATAGTTAAAGAAGTAAGACTACAGTTTAAAATTTTACATTTTAAAAATACAGTTAACGTTAAAAATCTTCATAATATCAAATGAATAATAAAGAGGAGAAAACGAAATGATAAAATTAGTTTGAGATTTTCACTGTAAATTAAAACAAATACTAGAAACCAGAGAGTAAAAATACTTTTAATATTAATAACTAATCTGATTTATCACCGATTTGGCAACTTTTGGCATTGGAACACAGAAATAGCATTGGATTATCACACCAAATTACGCAAAGAGTTCCGAAGGTGGTTACCAAAACACTAGCTCTCTAAATTTACTTTTACAGATAATCGCTCCTAGCTATTTCGGCGGAATAAAAAATCCGCCATCATCAGGACTGAAATAAACAAGAGGACGCTAATTTCAATATCTTATTTAAATTGACCCTGAGAATGGCATACCTTTGGTTCCACCCGAAATAGCTATAGGCTAGTTTTATCATCTTGATTATACTTTCTTTTTCAGTCAATTTTCGAATCTTTTAGATTTTGACTTCCAATATAGCTAGGGCTTTTATAATTTACTGAAAGTGAGACTGCTTTTTACACCAGTGTTTAATCATGTTACACAATATAATCAGTAATCCAGTTCCTCTGAACTAAAAACGGAAATCAAATGTTCGCTTCACACTTAAACCTTTCTGTTATACATCTGTGGATTAAGGTGGGTCATAATGATTAATACTTCAAAACTTAAGCCTTGTTATCTTCGGAATTTTTCATCTATACGTCTGGATTTCATCCAGCAAGCTGCGACTGATAGTTTGAAGGATGACTTCTGCTGAAGAAAAAGTAGTTCCACTTTTGATGAAGTGCCCTTTCCATGTCCCCGGAAAGCATCAGGATTATGAATGCCATCTATTTCCTTTCGGGTCATACCTAGGCAACTCTTTTTTATTCGCCTAAGACTAAATCCAGTCATTGGTCACTGAGCCTGACAGCATAGGCCACTTGCAAGTAGACGGGAGATTGGGAATAGATATAAATATCTACCTTATCACTATAAAAATATTATCCATGTTCTATCACTTTTAAAGGTAACCATAATTTTCTAACGACGTTCATTTTTGTAGATTGAACAATATGAGATAAACTTTTTAAATGCATATATATATATATACTTTTTAATCTTTTTATGCATTATAGTTCAGGTGCACAGGTATAAATAGATCTTAAAATCCGACATATTGATTAACGCAATATTTAATTCTCAATAATTCAGCGGATATAGTTCAGGTGTTTCATAAAATATATTTGATGGAATTTATAAATTATTCCACGCATCAATCATGAAATTTCACTCGAAAATTTCATTGATACTATCTTTTTATTTGTAGTAGTTATGTAGTAGTTATTGATATAGTGTGAATCAATTTTCATAACCTCATTTATACACAAATAAAATAACATAACTTATATAATACTGTAACATTGACGGAAAGAAGTCACATAAGAGAGAACCCAGAATAATTTATTACGTAAAGAATTAGTATATAAAGTAGCAATGTTAATCAGACAGAGAGAGAGGCTTACTTCCACTGTTTTTATACAATTATGTTATTAACTTGACTTATTCTTTCAAGTAAAATATTTTGAAAATTTGGTCAAAAGGTGAAGGAGATTTTACAAATATTGATTTTCGAAAAGGTCGGAATGTTGAGAACATACAAAATTCAATTCTGTAAAGTATGTCCATTAAGTAATTAGAGACAAAATTATTGCTTAGCTTAATCTTTCCAAACGATGGAAGACATAAAATCTATAGTATTGAATTAACTATTGTGTGATCTTAATTAGTACTTTAATCCGAAAATTAAGTATTAAGTTTAAATTAAAATTGAAAACAGTTCTAATCAAAATTTAATTACGATGACTCAAATATCCCTTTTAATGAGATGATTTCTTAAGAATAAGAAAATAACTTACTATTTTTGAATATTATCTAAGAAGGAAAATCGTCAAGAAAAATTTAATCTAGAAGAAATTCCCAATTTTACTAACAACAAAAACCTCAGTACATGTAAGATTACATTTATGAAAATAAACTGCACGCAGAATCTCAGACTTGACTTTCAAGTTAATTATGAGCAATTTCCGTTCTGATTTGCATTTTATTTACTTCTTTAAGATAAACAATGGAAGAGAAAAAGGTTATATCTTCAAGATCAAGATTTAATTACCGCAAAATCTAGAATTCGTTATTAATTTAACTTTCCGATTTTCCTTAAAATGCTAAATAAGCCAAAATTTGCATCAAATTTTTTTATAAGCATTAAAAGCCTTTTTCACTTCACAAAATCTGGTCAGAATTTAATTAAAAATCCAGTTCTGAATTGCTTTAACGTTTTAACTCTTAATAAAATCTCTAGTTTTAAAACTTGATTTGCCGCTCACGGTAGTAGAAATTTTCCCATTGCGGTTCTTCATTTCATTTGCAAACCGAATAAGATAATTAGATCTCTGTGATATGCATTTCAAGCAGAAATCGGCAATTTCAGAGTAATTATAAAGTATGGCCTCTCACCACGTGATCATCATTGTTTAAACAATCTTAAAGAAGATTCAATTGAAATCAGTAATAAAAATTCTCGAAAACCAGGCCAAAGGAACATAATAACACTGCATTTAAATCAAAAATGCACACTGAATATAAAACTCACGTAAAAAGCAGCGATGACTAAAAAAGATAAATTTTCTAAAATTCCAAACGGTCATTAATTTTTTTTATTTTTCAGTAAAAATGTATACAAATTCCTATGAGAGACTTTTTCTGTCAAGCTGTTGTTGGTTGTTGCGTTTTTCATAGAGAACGGGTTTTCTGCTGGTGCTCCTGACTTCACTTATATTCGAATACGATGTCAGAACATTGTCAATAAACATTCCAAATAATAAATTTTAGTATGGTATCATGAACATGGTATCATTCAAGTGCATTTACGTAACAGGGAGTAAAATTTCCGCTTTCCTTTTGGTTTATTTCCTGGAATTCCCTCTCAATACATATAGCAATACAATATAGTAAAACAATATTACATATATAGTCATTAGTTTTAAAATAACATCCTCAACTCCATACCTAATAAATAATTAGTATAATATAAGAATTATGAGGTTCTTAGAAATAGAATGAAATAAGGATTCTATTTTCGTGACATTGAATATGCTTATCTTACGCATACACAAATATAGTTCAAATATATTCCATATCAGTCATATAAATGAAGATTTAATTTTCTAATTTTGATAGGATTATGGATTAGCATTAAACTTAGGCAAACCCATTTCCTGCTATCAATTTATCAACTCTCCAAGTGGTTTCGACATGATATCGTCATCAAGATGCTACCAATTTTCTGATGATGACGAGATTAAAATCTGGTCAGTTTTGCTAATGACCAACCACCAGGACGCTTAAGATCAAATATGAAAATTGTGGAAATTCCAAATAAGTATTTCCTGGTGACACATTCTTACGACTTCTCATAAGGAGGAAAGGATGAGCGGTTATACTACAAAGCATTTTAATTAATTCTATTCGTAAATTAAAATTAAGCACCAAAAAGTATCTGAATTCACTTTAAATAAATATAGGCTTCTTAAATTTCGAAGTTTAAAATAAACTGAAACAGAGCTTTTCACAATACCATACATATTTCATTTACTACCGACTAGGCGTATTATTTAACAAAGGCGATTTGAGAAATAGAATCCTATGTGAAGTACTTACACTGAAACTCGAGGAAACTTCACTTCTTTTAATAGCCTAGGCGAAGAACCGAAATATTTCATCACACCAGACGGAAAGAAACCATTTTAATAAAGTTTCATTAGAAAATCTCTTTAAAATTTCATTCAGAAGACGCCTACAATATGATTTCTCATTAATAGCAGTGTTTCGCGTTATTTATGTTTCTTCAAATCCCATTATCAGCTTCGTGTTTCCTTTTCCAGGTTCTGAGCCTGCTCTCGCAATCTTATTTAGGAGGGAATCAAAAGTATAGTAAAAGACATTACGGGAGACTTTTTAACGAAATAGGATTTAAGAGAAAAGAATTTATGATTCCGTTCTCTTTATATGTATACATGGCTCTTTTTATTTTATCATGGTGTCTTTTAAATAATTCGAAGAAGCTGCGACAATGCTTTTGAGGGGTAATAATAAAACTATTTCGTTGTCTATCCTCTTAGAAAAAGAGTTTATATTAAATTGAAGAAATGCATCACATATAAAATCAACTTGAGCCATTGTTTATTTGCACTTTAGAAGAGTATAATCATACATTATAGAATACTAAAATTGGATAACAGTATATCAAATTGGCTTGACGTTTCCGCAAGGTTATAACTATGCATATATTTGAAAATTTATGCGATTTGAATGTTTATTTTATATTAAAAACGAAAAACATAAATTTACAGACTCTTGAAAACTTGAATTATAAAAGAAATTTTTGAATCCATTTATTGAGATAAGACGTTTCTCTACAATAAGAAATCGAAATAATATTTAGTAGATATATCACTTGTCTTAGTAACTGGATCTGAACCAAGTTCATGATCTTAACAAAACTCGATATCAAGTAGGGCTAGTGTTATTTCGAACGCAAGCGTAAAATGACATTTTGCAGCTTTACTTTAAAATAATTGTAGACAAGTCATTTTCTTTCAGTTAAAAATCTTTATTGGTTCTATCATGCTTTTTTTATGTTAGAGAAGCCACTTTCTTATTTATCTAGAATCACATATTTACGAAACATTCACTGAAATGAATTAATTATAAACAGATTTATTTTTAAATAAACGTTTTTACTATGAAACAATTTTCTTTTATACTAATAAAAAGTATACTTAAATGTTCATACCATCTTTGTAAATTTTCTTTACATTTTAATGTACTTCTTCCAAGCAACAATCTAGGATTTGCAATTAATAACAAATAATTTAACCTTAGAAATTTAATTTCCGTATCTTAAAGTCCATAATATTTCATAAAAACAAGAATACTTGTATGTGTGGTGAGTGACCGAAATATTTTGTTCACAATTATAATTCGGAGCCATTTTGATAAAAATTTATTTTTAGGTATTTTTTATCAATTTTCATGCTGTGATCAAACGCCACTATCCTAGAATTTTACTGGTATGTTTGTAGTCTTCAAAATTTAAACATTTCATGTAACCATGACAAATTGAATTCTACGACCGAAACAAATAAATGATTATCTTCGGCAATTTTGTTTCTGTCAAACACCAAATATATCGTCGGCTTAGAGCAGAAACTAATTAACTGACGTTCTTAGGAAAAGCAACTTTGATACTAAATGATCACTTTCATGATGATGAGAAATAAATTTTCATATTGTATTCGGTTTGAAAGAAAATATAATACTAGTAAAATGCTCATAACTTTTTATTTTTGACCTAAAACTAATAGTTAATTAAATAGTTAATAAACTTTAATTCATTCAATATTACAAAACAAAACAAAGAGAATATAGTACATAGAAAGACTTGCAGCTCGCTGAACGCATATATACGTGTTCGTCACTCAGAGTTTTAAATTAAGCCTTTTGCATCCAGGTTAATTTAAATGCTAATATTTCATAAGAAATGGAATTGGGGGAATTAATCTGATTCTTTTATTCAAGAATTACCGAATATAATTCAAAAGACAGAAGAAATCTAGAACAGGGGGACTCAAATAATACAAAAAAGAATAAGGGGCTACAATAATACTTTGAGAGAAGGGGAAAACTTGCAGCTACTCAAATAACTCTGATTACTCAAGAAATAGAGAAACAAACGGGCCTGAGTAATATACACACTGGGAACGAACAAAAATAAAAAAGAAGTGAAGGAGAAGATAAAGCTTTATATTTCCTATATGAATGTTCCGTTCCGGCTAGAGAGGAATATGTGAGCACTTACCTGTCGTGCTCCAGTACTTCCAGCAGTAGCAGCTCTTCAAGGGAAAGCACGTCGAAGACACGGGGATTATGTTGATCTCTGAGCGGGGTGTAAAACCCCACCCTACCTCCTCTCTCCATATCGATGCTATTCCTTTTACTCTCCTTCCTTTTCTTGGAGACGAAGAAATCCCGGAAAAATCTCTTTAAGGTCCTGCCACCCCCAAAGAGTTCCTCGACAAGGATTAGAGTGCGCACATTAGCAGGCCGACTTCGGCTCCCGGGATCATATCCTCCTTCTTCGATGCCCCTGCCACTGCCGAGGGATAAGGATAGATGTATGGATGAAAAGATGATGGTGATAGTGAAACCTCGGCTATCTTTGCGCAAAAAGCTGCAGAAATGGACGGGAGTTATCGGCACACCATCCAGGCACACTCCGTTGTTCTTCGTTTTACAGGTTTTTGATCGATAACCGTCGGCCGATCACAAGTGTCATATTCTTTGGATGTCTACGCGTATTATACGATCATCCTGCTTAAAATTGATAGAGAGCCTGGTATATGGATGGAGAGGGAATATATTGCTGCGAGAAACAGACACACGACGTTAAGCGAAGAGGAGATGAGTAAGACGCGTTTTGTCAGGTGTGTTGACGTGGATGCGATGATCGAAATCAAAGACAATTCAAAATCATTCGGGGTACAAGGGTATTGGGATTTCTGATTTCGTTTCAGATATGAATTCTCGAGATGGTGTTGATTCTTTCAGTTCGCTTATTCTACGAGAGTGACATTTTATAAAAGTGTCTTTTGCTTCAATTTTATTACACAAGGGAATAGTTATCGAACACTTTAATAATATATTTTTCTCTTGAATTTTAAATATTGTTGCGACTTCTAATTAAGTAATGCGAAATGATAAATTGCATTAAAATGCTGCCATGATAGGGATGATTTTCGAGACATATATCTGTCAAAATTCGCAATTATTTATGCTTTTTTCCAAAACTGCTATATGCTACATTCTTATCTTAAATGAATACCTTGTCTCTTATTCCTTAGATGTAATAGTTTGGCTACGTAGTATGCCAAATGTCTCTCTAATATAATTTAAAATCAAAGTTTCGTGTATTCATGCAAGCACAAGGATATGCTTAGATCCTTGAAGACAAAAGAAGTTTTTTCTCACACAGAAATGGCAAAAACATCCGTGTTCAAAATCCACAGCATTCAATTTCAACTCCAATGCTCACGTTGCCACAGGTTCACAGGAATATTCATCACCTCTGAAATAAGTCAAAAACTCTTTCACAGTTTTGCCTTAAATGAAAATCGTATCTCTTACTCTTCAGATGCAACTGCGAGTCTATGACATAGCAAATATCACTCTCAAATCACTCGATAAAGTTTCGTACAAGTACACAAGCCCAAGATTATGCTCAGATCCTTGAAGACAACGTAGATAGTTCTTTACTCACAGAGAAATCTCAAAAAGCTCCACGTTCAAAATCCACAGCAATCTGTTCCACAACCCTAACGTTTAATATCGCCACAGACCCAAAGGAACATCCATCACCTCCGAAACAAGAAACTCCACTCTCTTAACAACCGATCCCAGTTAACCCATACCACCGGAGTGATGCATAATAATTGAAGTCACTTCAACGGAGGCAAAACCTCGAGTCACATCACGATCCATGCAGCACATCCCACAAACCAAAGACAGAAATACATCGCGACCCAATCCATAACCAGATCAGACAAAAACGAACTCCACCTCGTCCCGTCACACGTCAAGGAAACTGAAAGCTTCTTCAAGGGACCTGAAGACCCCTCGCGTATTCTATAATTGACCTAGAACTACTCAGCACGCCCCCTTGTCGATGTCAAAAAAGGGAAAGAAGACAGCGATTCTTTTCCCCAGCTGGAAGAAGAGTGTCTTTTAGCAGTAAACAGTCAGCCGGTTGTGAGGCTCTTGATCAGTGACTTCTTTTAGGACCTGAGGAGACGATGTGCTGATGGATGGGCGGATGGGAGGATGGAGATGAATCCGTGTTCGCATCATCCGAGGGGATTAATGTCAGTCGTCGTGACGAGAGGCAGGCGATGAGCTGTTCTGGTAGGTGAGGAATTTTCTTCGGACGGATTGGTTCAGTAACGCAGATCGTTATCGCGCGAGGTGAAAGTTTATTTTGCTCTCAGCACGCTGGCACGTGAGTGACTGGCATGAGCGATATCATCGCTGTACGGGCGTCAATGAGGACATTACTAATAGCTGAAGGAGGTTATGGTTTGTTTTGAGAGGTGGTGCTTCGAATGAGACGATTTCGAAATGAAATGGAAGGTTGTGAATAAGCTCGTACGTATAATTTAATTTCACGACGAGGAAATTCAAATTGACACCAAACCGTGTCTTTAAAATATCAGCGTTAGTCAAAGAATTCCTAAATTTCTGGGATCTAAGAATGCAAAATAAATATTACTAGGGTAAGAAAATAACAGAGATTTTATGAAAGGGTATGCTGATCAAAACAAGGTTTGTGTGTGCCATATTTATGAATATAAATTAATTCAATTACTGTAGCTACATTGATGAAAACTTTTAATATGGCACGAAATTTCTACACATGTTTTCATTTTATGTGTTAACTTTAGACATTTATATCTATATTTATACACATACCATACGTCCGTATGAAAAATTCTTCTAATGAGATTTTGTGAATTAAAAAACTTTTTAAAATAAATATAAAAGCTTACTAATTGGAAATACAATTTTACAGCTTTCTCAACTAATGTGAAATTTTATGATTTTACTATGTATTACAGGTTTATTACATCGTTTTATATCAATTTTCGACATTATAAACAAAGAAACTGCTTCTTTACCTAATAGTTCCAGCACTGAACTGAGATTAAAATATTTGTATTCTCTTCACATGAATAGATATCAACAGCGTTTAATTTATAAGGTTCGGTAACACAAGCTATTGAGTAACGTATAAGCTGGAGCTTTCTATACTTACACAACACATTTGTATGTTTTGATCAATATTAAAAGGGAGACTCCAGAACTTTTGATGAGATTGTTACTCAGAGAGATATTTTACAGGAGAACTTCAGTGAAAAAGAATTCAGGAAACAAAAATATGAATAAAAAATCTAGTTAAACCCTGTATTTGGTCCCCTGCATTAAAACTAAATTCACCACACCTCCTCTAATTAAATGAAAAACCTATTGCATCACACATTCCGCAAAAAATAACACACAACGATGCACATAAATTCAAAACTGCTGGACGAATGAGTGCCAGAAGTGTAATCAAGACGAATTACTTGGAATAATTATTCCTCGAGTTTAAGATCCATTCGAGCAAGAGGAGCTCTGTGATTACCCTCTTAGGAAACAAGAACCATCTCCAGAAGCAAACTCCAACGATAGTCCAAAAGAGATGCACAATCACACACCACACAAGGAGGATTTTCAAAGAAGACGGAGCCGCACACTTTGATCCTCCCAAGAAACCAATTACAAAGTGTTTGTGGGCGTAGGTCCCCCTAATCAAGGGGAAATAAGGGTAAAGAGGAAGCCGGAGAGTTATAGCGGCCATTAAGCATTTGCATACCTGAGCCGTCACGATCGCATCCATCGTACTGAGTTATATGGTCCCATAACCTATTCATTACTGGAGTAACTGCGGACCCCCGTGAAAGCGGACGGACTCCGCCCTGCCTATTTCGGGAACGAATCGTCGAGCGAGGATTAGTATCTGCGATTGATGTGAAAGCGATGCATAACACAAATTGGTTACGAATTGGATTACCCTTTTTAATTTTCTCTGTGTCTTAACCTCCCGCCATTTTCCGTACGTTCTGTGTATGTTGCATGAACTAGATAGACTGTGGTATTAGTTTTCTGTTGAGAACTGGATGAATCCAGCGAAACAGAGCTGTTGAATCTGAGATTTGCTGGCCGAGGTTGTCCATGAGCCATCAATGGAAACAAGGTCTCATTTCTAAATAGGCCAGGTCGGATGAAGTCTAAAACAGAAAAATTGGGGAGTTTTGTATCGAAAAGATATTACTGTTAAATATTTTAGATGTAGAATATATTTTTAAGGTGCGAAAGGTAAGTTATTGGGATGATGTTTAATAATGAAGATCCAGCCCAAGATGTATTGGAGTAACTGCGGATCACCATGAAAGTGGACTGACTCCGCCCTACCTATTTCGGGAACGAATCGATTATTAGTATCTGCAACTGATGCCGAAGTGATGCATAACACAAATTGGATTGCACTTTTTAATTTCTGTGTTTGAGAATGTTATGAACTACAAAATCTGCGGAATTAGTTTCTTGCATTGCATTTGTTGATAACTAGATGAATCACTAAAACAGTTGTCGAATACGAGGTTTTTCAGCTTCATTCAGCCATCAATGGAAATAGTGTTGAAATTCTAAGCAGTAATAGAGTAGAGAAACATTAATTGGACATGCCGAGATTGCAAAAAATATGAAGCTTAGCTTTAGACAAACTTAGGAGTCGAATTATTCGCCATTGTTTCTTTAACGCAAAGGAAATGAAATATAATAATTTTTACCCAATGTTAAAAAACCTAAAAGGTGCAATCGCACACAATCCTGGCAAATTTGTCTTGATTGCAGTCTTTTACAAAGCGGGAAACTGAGAACCACTGAGAAATTGATAGACCACTTGAAAGGACTAAGCAAGAGTAGTCTTTTCTGAAGGCTACCCATTGCGCATCCAATTACAAATAATTGTACGAAACCGTTTGACTGAAAGCATCAACATTCCCTATTTCATTTTAGGTAAAAACCAAGAACCTTAAAATAGAAACTGACGTCTCAGTCAGATTTACGATAGAAATGGGATGGGTTGTGTACGGGGACATAACCGCAATCTCTTAATTCGTGAATCAGTCTTTGTGTTACTAGAGGAAGAATAAGATGTAAATGAATAAAGTATTATAAGTGAAGTATAATTTTATTAATCAAAGGCCGATGATAGGAGGTCAGATACATATGGATAGTATTTACATCGATGTTTCTTGCAAAGGTTAAATCTATACAAGTGTTGCCCAGAGTAGTGGCCGATGTAGAAATGTACTTCAAGTTGAACTCACTTTGCATAAAGTCTATAAGCGACTTTGAATAACATCGACATTAAAATCACCGATAAGCATACGGGGTAAATTAGTATCTGGAATCTTTTGGGTATGAACATTTATTACTTGACCAACTATACCATAGTTTCCTTCATAACACAAGCGTCTTATTTGCATAAATGTCAATCTCTGCGAGATCAATCTTTCACTTATAGGATCCAGTAGTGGAAATCCGTCGGGATTTGGAGAATAAGTAAATAAAATTGACTTGGACAAAGCCGGTATATTATTAACATTTAATGATTGGCTAGAAGTGTTGCACAATTGAAATGACATTTGGAAACTTTTTAAAAAAGCGAAATGTTTGAAACGTTTTTCATAGACTCCCCTAATACCGGACCGAATCAAAAGGCGTATATTCATATCAAAATCGTCATTTCTGCTTCAGGATTTATCGATTTTTATATTTTCTTGCTACAAATTAAAAAATATTAGGGAATGCCGGACTTCTGGGCTTCCATGAATGATACCCCACTGCTAAACAAAGTATGGTGAAGCCTAAAAAGGAAAATTTTGAGTTTGGTATCGAAAACAAATTACTTAAAAACTTTTGAGAAGCAAAATATATTTTTAAAATGCACAACGTAACTTATTGCTATGATATTTAACAAAACATATCCAACCCAAGAAACAACTATATAGATAAATACGGACAGATAAAATCATGACATACATTTCTTGCTTGTTGTAGTTAAATATAATAAATGAATGATAGGCTTAAGGTTAGCCTACTGAAGGCCGAAGGGTGATTAAGGGCCTGAATAGGAACTTAATATTTACTGAATAGGAACTTAGAAATAAATTATGTGCCATTTTAAAATAGGTTTTATTCTTTTAACAAAAAATATTGAATAGTGAATTCTGCCTCTAAGATTCGTGCACATTTTCTTTCTATAACTGTAAATATACACCACTTCTAAAATTTAAGAAATTTTAGGAAACTAACGATTGTGTTGCAAAAGTAAATATATAAAATTCGTTGATTCCAGTTTTCCATTTCCCACAATTATTCTGGTTTTATAGACCTTTTACTAAAACTCTGGGTGGCAATTGAAGTTTTGTTCAAGTGAAGATCACCAGCGTATGTAAAATAGCGCCTTTGTCTTTGTAAGACGAACATGGAATACATTATAAATTTTTCAAACATTGAATGTACGTACATATTCCAGCTATATAAAGTTCAATAAATTGCAGCTTCTACCTGAATTTCGAATAAACTGAATAAAAACGAAGTACACCTTGAGAAAAAATTTCATTTGCCTTACCAAAATTGCGGAATTTACAAATTTGTATTTGATAAGCTTTATAACATTAATGAAAACTTAAAGCAATTCCAAGTCAACTTAAGTCCTTTCTGTTATAGTATTTTTCACTAATTTATTTGAAATAAATATCAAATACCGAAGTTTTACTAAAGATTTAAATAAATTTAACGCTTTTTAATTTCCATCCTCATTCACTTTGTTTAAAATTATTTTGCCCTTATGATCTCAAATTTTTAATTCATAATTATTTTTACAATCAGGAATTTAGGAATAATAAAACGCACGATAATACGATTAAGCCTTTATTTGACGAGTATAATTTTTTGTAAAATAAAAGCATTTGCTCCAAATTATCATTTCTTCCCCCCTTTCGGGACTTTTTATTTCACTCTCTATGATCCCAATGCCATAACGCTCTTTGAGATTTTGATAAGGGTAGTAGAGAGGTGGAAAGATAATTCAGATTTATGCGTGTAGTGGCCATTTGTGGATTTAATGTGCCGAGTGAATGTGTTTCCTGTAATCGCATTCGGGGTGCAAAAATGAAGTCATAAATAAATTCTGACATCTGTAGCTCCGAATACACTTATTCCAGCAAGGTGTTAGTTTTGTCTTGTGATGATTAGACAAAATGTATCGCCAGTCAAAAGAAAGATTTTACCTTATTTTAATTTATTATATTTCATGTTATTCGGCAAAATTAAACCAGAAGTACATATTTCTCGAATCACACTGTGGTGAAAACTAGTAAAAAAATGTTGCCCCACTAGACAAATATGCGTATTATGTAATAAAATAATAAAATAATGTTCAGGGCAGAAATTTTGTAGTGATCAAGATATATTATGAATGAAGACAACAGTTTTACTTTGTCATCTTAATCTATTCTAAGATATTTTCTTGAAGAAAATATACTTGTTAACTAGTTCATAGAAGTTTAGTTCGCAAGACTCCATCACTTTTAAATAGGCGCTTCAAGATGACCCCTCCAGTCTTTCCCTTCACCATAACCTTCCGAACACTTCGAGCATGTTTCCCCATGTAACTTTGGTGTTGTATGTGGATTCCAAATTGACCCCCAAGAAATGAATTATCAGCCTTATCTGAAGTGGGGAAATAAAGATTTGTGCGCGATCACGGTAAAAGTTACCATGGTTACAGGACGTGTTGAGAGCATACGTCAGCACATCTATTTAAAAGTAATAGGTCATAGCAGAGATGTATTTGCACCCGTTACATTAATTTTATGTACTTCGCTCATTAGAGCTGTTGGGAACTTAGCCACCGCTACAAAACAGTTTATTATATTGTATTTAGTATATATAGCAGCTCAACTTAAGTACCTACTGCTTGACTGACACTTCCCTTTCTTTCCATGCGTTTACAATTGGTGACTGGTAGATGTGTGTATGAGCACGCGCGCATAAAAAATGCCAAGACAGATGACCCTTTTGACAAATTCCAGAGGACCATCGTATCAATCGCCACGCACTTCTATGGATGGTTTTGGCAAGATGAACAGTTGAATTGCCAGTGTGCATATCTCTTCTAACAGTTGTCTGGATCTCTGTGATAACAGACACGGCTTCTACTTGCCGCTCAACCTCATTTCAAACTGCAGGCCTTCACTGACACTCGGCTGCTAAAAGCAACACAGGACAGTCAAACGGTTGAAATCCTCCATTGCACGACAACGCATACGTAAGTACACCCGTAATCTTAGTACAGCTTTCAAGGTTTCATGCAATTGACAATCTAAAACCAGTGGGTATCTATTGAATTCAACCACTGCTAAATTGCAGTAGGAGAGTACTGAGGATTACCTAACCACCACTCCAAAAATAAACGTATAATATTATAGTATACATAGCAGTATAACATATCTACTATGAAGTACCTTTTGGTTGACAGACGTGCTTCCATTCCATGCAGCTTTTCACAGAGCTTTCTCAATCGATATTGGCAGTTTAAATGTATGATTCTTGATTTACCCAAATTAAAGGTTAACAACAAGGACAAATTAAAGGTGAAACAGACTTCACTTTTAGAATATTTCTTCACTTGCAGCTTTAAACCATTTCAACACTTGGCCCATACAAGTAGTAAAATGTTGTATCCATAAAATTTGATTTCATATGTTAAAAGGGCACGCGAAATTCTTCGTTTTAATTTAATAGTCAGAATGGATTAAGATTATAGAAGACATCTAGAAGAATTTCTAAAATAAATGAACACTCTCCCAGAAATTTCCATAAAAGTATTAATTTTACTTAAAACCGTTTACATCCTCAGGTGAACAAAAGTAAACAAGTTTCTCAGAACATCTTTATTCAAACTCAACCAGATAAAATTTACCGTCCAACGAAAACTACACATAAATTACCGGGTAATCACACGACAAAACCGACGCTGCATAATTAATCAATACGCTCGAGCTGATAAAACACCGTCCCTACCAGATTACCTTACATAAGCAGTGACGTCAAATATACTCTGTATGACCGTCGAAAAGTTCCGCTTACATCTATGATTAATCCTCTCCTTTTATGTGCCTTAAAACGAAACGAAAAAAATTACGTAATTTGGCGAGATAAAGTTTTTTTAAAGCCATGAGTACAAAATGTAAACATATGCTTTCCATTATGAGAACAGGAATGGGTGAACCGAAATTTATAGCCAATCTACTCGACAATAAAAATTAAAGGAAGTAAAAAAGAAATAACAACGCCTTTCTATCACGGAGCCTGGAGTAGACTATAGGCGCAAAAACAAGAGGGGGAGCGTGAAATAAATCGCTGCGAGTGAAACTGCTATTACACGGCCAATTATTTGTTGAAGGACCCAAATAAATAATGGTGGCAAAGAATTCTCCCATTAGTCAAAAAGTGAAAGTGGACTGGGGAAGGATAGGGGCTATTTTTTTGGATATTTGTTTCACCTTGAACGGCTCACCTTTGGAAGGAAGAGATTGCTGTTTGGTACAGAATTGTAATGGATGCTATCACAATTTCCATTGATATATTTCTATTTCATTCATTCATAACTATGATGATATACAGGACATTGTACGTAATTCATTATGAGGACATTTGTTACAGAATTTTATTACGAGTTTATAAATAGGGGTTATTTTTTACGAGTTTTAATGTGAATATATAGTTTAAAATAGAAGCTATTTGAATCGAGATTTAACTAAGATCAAACCCTCTAAGAAATAGGAAGTAACTAATATGGAACTGGAGGAGAAGGATGGCTATTTCTTTCACCTTGAACGGTGTGCCTTCGGAAGGAAGGGATTATTATTTTATCTATGGGGCATATTTCTATTTCAGTCATTCATAATTGCAATGATATACAGAACATCGTACGAAATTCATTATGAGAACATTTTGTTACGAGTCTACATGTGAATATCTGGTTTAAAAATAGGGATTATTTTAGAGCAGATTTGAAACCGAGACTATATCAATCATGATCAAACGTTCTAAGAAATAATTAATATGGGACAAGGGAAGATTGATTTGTATCACCAAGAACAATATACCTTCGAAAGGAAGGGTAATTATACAGAATTTTAGAATCGACACAAAAATGTATCTCAATTGATATGTTTCAATTCTATTTATTCATAATTATGACATGATTTATAGGACATCGCACCATATTCATTATCAGTTTTAATGTGAATATTTTAAATTTAAGAAGAATGATTATTTTAGAGCGAATTTGAATCCAAGACTTGATTCATTGTTTCTTTATCTCGGGTTTGAAATTTAAATTAGAAGTAGTGAGCAATAAGAAGGTTGTCTGCGTAAACTTTGTATAGATTTGATGTAATATTTCCCTTATGTATTCAGTTGTATTGTATGATTGTTGATTTGTATTCAGTTGAAATATTTATTTTTATTTCTAATGTCCAGCCACTGATATATTCGACCTTTGGCACTACAAGGGGTGAACTAACAGCTACTTGTGGAGGAGCATCCAGTGAGAAGACCACTGTTACTCCTATTAAGGACAATCACCAACATCCACAAATCGGCATTCGAACCCAGGACCCACTGTGTGGTAGACCACTATACAATCTATGCGGCTTCAATTGGAACAAAATTTATTAAAATTAGCCATGAGTATACAAGTGTTGAATATATATTTGGTGGGTGTGATATACATATTTTTAATTACAAATGTCTTAATGTATAGAACGTTTGTTAAAACACCTTATTAGTTAAGTTATTTATTATATACTTACTAGAGATTATTTATGAGAGGAAATACACTCCCGAGATTATAAACCATAGTCAGAAGCGAAATAAAATACGAAATAAAAGGAGATTGCTTTTGAAAAAAGATTTGGGTCTTCTGCTATGTACTATCCAAAAATATTACTTACGTTCTCTTGCCTATAACAAATATAGAAATTAGTATATTTTAAAAGCGCTCTGAATTTAATTGCATGTAGAAATGTATGTTTTAAAAAGATTGAAAAAACCAAAAATATCTTACAAAATTACGTTTTTATTATTTTTTGAAGCATTACTTCAGCAAATTTCAGTCTTTTTCATTCCATGACACACACAAACTAATTACTAAAATTCTGCGGGATACCAAAAAATATATTATGTTTTATCGATCTGACAAAAAATAGGTTTAAATTTTCTTGATTGCAAGAGCTATTTAAACAAGTCCTGGGGCAATATTAATCTTAAGCACACAGATTTTAATAACCTTCATTCCATTGTGGAGTGCATTTTTTAATCCATCAAGCATTTTGACAGAATTTAACTTTTAAAAATAATTTTTTTTACTTCAATTTTCTTTATCACGAATTAAAAAAAATACGTTTTATGAATTTTTATGGTCGGTAATAGATTCAAATGAAATGACGGTTATTACCCTCAAATGAAGGGTCGTTAAAACATTGTCGTAACGAGTGTTCGGAAATGCTTTCACTAAATAGAACCCCGGCCTTTAATCGCCATTTTGCAAAAGCCAAATTAAGCAAAACAGATGTTCACTTTAAATAAATGGTCGCAATTACAATTTTAAGTTTCCTCAACGAGTAATCGAGGAATAACCATTCATCTGACATTGCTGGAGATTGACGGCATTTTCTGGTACATGTAATGAATTGCCCTTTAATATAGATTGCAGTCGTTCGTTATGACTGTTTAATTGAACATAAATTTTTTCCGTCATAGGAATGACCTTTTTCAATTTACAAAAATTCCGTTAAAATAGGGATCGCATAAAATCCAATCAATTGAATTACGTAGAAAATGGTGTCTTTAACGAAAAATGAAGCATACATAGTTGTTTTATAAAATTCGACTCTAATTGACAGCATATTAATAAATATGAAAACGAAAAATGAAGCATACATAGTTGTTTTATAAAATTCGACTCTAATTGACAGCATATTAATAAATATGAAGCAAATATGAAAACGAAAAATGAAGCATACATAGTTGTTTTATAAAATTCGACTCTAATTGACAGCATATTAATAAATATTAATGATTCAATTTAAATTGTAGCCACAGAAATTGATATTTGATTGTTGAAAAGTTGACCTACGAAACTTAAAATACTTTCTGTTTATTTAAAACAGAGTATTTTGCAACATCAAATGTTTTAAAAATATCAAGCACTTCAGGTTTTTAATAAATGATTATAGGTTAATAAGTAGGTTAATAGATTTGAATACCAACGATCAACAACTTGATGCAAAATAGTGGCAGAACATGTAGAATGGAGCCTACTAACCATATTCTGATCAATAAAATCATAGTAGAAAGCTCAATAACTAATTTATGTAGCTTTGTCGTCTCATTATACTTTAAATTATAATTATTTATGCATTTAAAGAGCAGTCCACTGTCAGGTGAATCACAGCGAATTTAGTTATAAAATTGGCTGTATCTTATGATTATTAATAAAAACACATGTTTAAACTTAAACTATTTTCCCTTCAAGTAAGCTCAACCCAAATATTTCGGTTTAATTGTAATTTTTATATTAAATTGCTAATATCAAGCTGTCACGTATGGAACAATTCAATGTGTGTCCAAATATGTCTTATACGTAACGGCTTGATGTTAGCTCTTTTTTTACAGGAATAGGATGAAAAATATACCTAAAAGTTTGATATTAGCTCAGTAGAAAGGGAAGAATAAGTATAAAAATGTGTTTGGATTAAAAGAGGTAAAATAAGAGATACGGCTGTTCTGACGACTACTTTGTGTGTGATTGTCCCATATCAATAATTATTATTAGAATAACGATTGTCCTTAAATTAAGTTATTATTTGAATATTTATTATTAGTTATTATTGTTAGAATAATTGTAATTAGAATATTGATTATCACTAAAATAAGTTATATCTGAAAATTCATTATTAGTAAAAAAGTTATTGCTAGCATTATTGTAATTAGAAAATTAATTGTGATTAGAATAACTGTTATTCAAATATTCATGTGGAATATGATGGATATTCGACGGAAAGAAATTGATTGAAACTTTCTATTGGAATCCTTGTATATTTATCCTCGAAAAAACATAGATTTGCGTGTTTTCCATGCTTTAAGAATAAATTTATCAGAGTTAAGTAATTATGCAAAATAAAACTTGCGTTTATGGAAATTATGAAGCAAACCTTCAATTCTGACTCGTTTTTGAAAGTATACACTGTTTCTTAGCGCTCACCGGAAGAATACATTTCATACTGTTTCGTGTTATCGAGCCCGTGAGTATACGTAAAACGTATCGAACGGTGTAGGTATTGAAAAAGGAAACCAACAATGGAACTGTGAATAAATGGATTTTGACGGAGAATGTACAGGAAATGAAATGAATTTTGAAACCTGGGAATAAAATGGATTCGCATTGATTCAGAAGTTGCGCATTTCATCAGTATTGTCGAAATTCAGAAATCGAACGAATAACGATCTATGACTCGAGTGATTCCAACATTTTGATATTTTGACATCAATGCGTTAGAGATGGGATACATTTTGTAGAAAACTATCTTTTAATTTCAAAGTGTTGTGAGCTTTCAGTCATTTATTACTTTGAATTTGTAAATGCAGTGAAAATATTAAAATTCCAATTTACATTTTAACGATCGTAAATTTCAAATTTCAATCGAGAATATTTCATTAAAATTAAATTATGGTATTTTATGTAATATAAACTTCATTTAATCCACCTCAGAAATCAATAGCTTTACAATTAAAGCATGTATCCATTTTTAGTTTATGTGTTCCTTATCGGCCTTTTCTTTCTAATTTTGATTTCAAGACAAAATATTTACGTTACAGTATAAATAAGTATTTATTTCATTCAATTCTCCACATTGACAAAACTATTGTAATTTGTAGTATTGTGAGACTTAGTTTAGATTACTTTTCCTACCAACTACATTTAGGTTGTTTTAACTTTGAAATTTATCAGTTATAACTATATATATATATATATATATAGAGAGAGAGAGAGAGAGAGAGATTATAAAGTAAATTTTGGTTTGGAGAAATATAGAATTTCCTGTAAATCCGTTATGTCATTTTAATAGTCAACATTTTATTTATGCTAATCTTAAAGTAAGAAAATAAGTTACAAAGTATGTGCATAAGTAGAGATTAATCCAAAGAAAAATGACATTAAAAACTAGTTATAGAATAAAAATATCAAATCTTGTAATCTTCATATCTTTCATGTACATTATTAATTTTTAAAGTTCTTACAAATACGTTTGTATTTGATTTTTGTTGAAATTCAAAAGTGAAACTATTCAAAATTATTTTGAAAATGGAAAATATTATGAGTATCGCCATATTTTGAATCGGACCATTTTAGAATCAGAAATGCATTATACTACACATATGTTAAGAATACTACATACCCGTACAAAATGTAAGTTACTCATGTTATGCTTTTGGGGTATAATTGTGCTGAGAAAAAAATCCATTAAATGTGTTTAAAATGTAATAATCAATGTCAAATATCATCATTGAAAATAACAAAATAATTATACTTGCAGATTGAAAATAAAAGTATCTTAACTAGTAAACCAATTCGTTATATTCAAAATATCATATCGGTTTACTATTGAGAAATTTTGTAGGGATATAACAAGACATCGCAAAATGGAGATAGAATTTTCTAAAAACTCAGCGAGAAACTAAAAATGAATAACTAAAATGTACTACAAACACGAAGTATTCTCATAAAATTCCTCCAGGAAAGTACGCCTAGTAAAAAAGCTTATATCGAAAAGACTTCGAAAAAATCCGAACGCCGGTACTCCAAGACAACAACGGCCAGGAACCTTCTCAATTTATATTGGCCTTCCCCAACGGTTGACCATGAATCCGTTGAGTCCTTGAAGGATGGCCAGGGGGAAGAAGATAAGGGCCTTTCCCTTTGCATTGATTCCATCTATCCATTCGACCACGGTCATCCATACCACGAGGATAGATAGAAAAAGAAACATTCCTCTCTTCACTTCTTCCTCTTCTGGTGTTGATGTGGCACGTCGTGGGAGGGGGATTTGGGAGCCCCGAAAATCGGATTTAAGGGATTTCTGTACGAATACATTAAAACGATAGCGTCGTTCCAAAACGGAAGCAGCCACCACTCACCGTGGTCAATATGTCGGAATGCGGAAGAGGAGACACAGAAAAAATTCACGCCTTATTTATGTTTATATGCAAAGAGGGAAACGGGTTCTATCGGCCGTCCCCTTCGCTTTCAACGTTGCTTTGTCTTGGGAGATGTATTCCGGTTGGGGGATTGCTGGATCGACCAAGAGAGAAATGGCGATCCGGTTTCCAGTCAGAGTACTGGGAAGGAACGGAATGTTGAGTCATCTTCCTGGTGTGGGTAGCTTTAGGTGCGCATGTGTTGAAGCCGTTTCAACAGCGCATTGTAGATTGCTATATCATATTATCACTGGTTTATTATACAGTTGACTGACGCTGGCGTGTAGTGGAAGTCTGAAGAGTGGGGTGCCAGCTCAGGTGTTGACCTCGTCGTCTGACCGTGGTTCAAAATTACTCAAAATTATATGCAAAGAGGGAAACGGGTTCTATCTGCCGTCCAGTACGCTTTCAACGTCCCTTTGACTTGGGAGATGCATGCCAGTTGGGGATTGCTGCATCGACCAGGAGGGAAATGGCGATCTAGTTTGCATTCGGAGTGCTGGGGTGAAACGGATGTTGAGTCATCTTTGTGGTGTGGGTAGCTTTAGTAACGTGTGTGTTGAAGTGTTTCAAACAGCGCATTGTAGATTGCTATTTCATATTATCACTGGATTATTGGACTATTTACGCATGTTGGTGTGGTGTGGAAGTTTGGAGCATGTGGTGCCATCTCAGGTGTTGATCTCGTCATCTGACAGTGTTTAAAAATTACGAGATGTTGTCCTCAGTCTTTTTCGTCGGGACTGATCCCTTACAGTCGGCCATAGCCCGTTGTGTTGCTCCAGTCCTGCGTATATTCAGCTACTTACCTATCTACCTCAATTTCTAGAATATTGTCCTTTAGCTGCTGGATGGTCTGGGGTTTGTTGGAATCTTTAGGGTAACTGTACAAAACTTCTGCAGTCGTCATAGCGTGAAGGAGAGTTGAATCTGGTGTTGAGGTGTACGATTCGTTTCCCGTGAATCTCTTACAATTTCTAAAATTGTGGTTAAATCTGTATGGCAACTACCTACCTACCTAGACTATTTACAGAGGGTAAAACGTAGGACAAATCTGCAGCGTTTGTGTCTACAATATACAGATTACATAACCCAAAAAATTTCAGAATTTTTTTCAGTGCAAATTTTTTGAAAACTGTTTTTCAATTTAAATATCTTAGTGACTCAGTGGGTTTGCCCATTACTCAATTACCGGTTTGAGCTCAGGGGATTTTGATACCCGGGAACACTATTTAAAGAGTTCACAGTTAGTTGAGATGTATGAGTTTGGATGAGAAATGTATATAGGGTATTTGCTTATAACAGATTTTCAAGAGGGTAATAGACACGATAGCAATTACTTTTACAACATAATTGCTTACAGTTTAAAAACCATATGGATGGTAATGGGTTCTATGTGCTTAAATACATTTGAGAATAGAAGTTCATTATTGTATATATCATGTTCATACCTACTTGTAGCTTTACCAGACACCCTGTTTATGAAATAAGTGCTCAACTTAACCTCCTAGTCAGTAGATTGATAGCGTAGTGAGGATTAATCACCTGAACCTCAAAGATTATTTCCACTGCACTTTAATAATCTGTCTTAATTTACTATTAAAACACACCTATTTCAGTATTAACATATTGGTCTATCGAAAATTACTTATTTGATGTAAAGTATTAGGAATAAAGTAATACTAGAAATGTTTAACAGCGTTGTTATGAAATTTTATCCAAAGCTTTATTTAATTTGATTCGAAAATTTCAAGTGATGATAAGGCCCATTCGTCAATTTTCGTTTCAACTATCACCATAAAAACATTCTTTCAAAACATCAATGGGGTCTCGGTAGCCGAATAGTTAGCACTCTGGTTCCCGGTTCAGTATGCTCTTTGTTCGAGTATCTGTCGTAAAGATTCGGTATCCACATTAAACCTCTGAAGGATTTACACTCATATATCCGTTCTTCAGATTACAGCTTCCTTTATGATCATGAGTCTTTCCAATGATTTTTTCAATCAATACATGTGGCTATTTAGTCATCGTGTGTATTGGGGGGTAGTAGTTGGTTGAATATGCGTCGCACTGGAGCAACATAACGGCCTAAAGGTGACGGTTTTAGGATCAAGGTCCGAGGACAACACCTCATAATTTTGAACCACTGTCAGATGACGAAGTTAACACTTGACCTGGTACTCCACTCTCCAAACTTCCACACTACTCTAACGTGAGGACATTTGAGGCCACGATAGATTTAAAGTGAACCCATGTACATGAATCTTTGGTTGGAAGCAATCGAGCTAGCAACCCTCAAGTTGCTAATCCACGACTCTACCATTCGGGCTACCGCGGACCTCTGTATTGTAAGGGAAAAGCAATACTACACTACTCAAAAGTCTCGTGACGCTCAGAGAGTTAAGATTTAATTCTGTCTTGTGTACAGAAAATGATCACTAGAGTGACAAATGAAACTAGTTCCTAAAAATCATGCAAGAAGAGCTTTAAATTTTTGTATTTGTTTCATACTGATGACTAATGATTTAAGTAAAACGTATTTATTCGAAATATGAATTAACACCGGTAAGAGAAATTGATAATTCTATTACTATTATACATTTTGATTAAACGGTTTCAACCAAAAATTAATGGGATAACAGAATATCTGACTTCTGGTTAAAACGGGTCGAATATAAAGGCAACGAATTAATTTCATAAAATAATAAACTATTGTGATCAATGATATTTGAAAAGTCAATGCCCTATGCTTGCAGAATTAATTGTTCGTACCTGATAGACGTTGAACAATGAATAGGTCACTCTTATGCATTATTAAGGAGCTCTGAAAGCATAACAGATTTTCATTCATCTCTCATTCTCATTACAAAAGCTGCAACTGGGATCATATTTTATTCAGATAACATGTTCTCATCCATCAAACGACTTCTGCAGCTATCAGGATCATTTCTGGCTGGTCACAACTTGGTTCTGATCCATTAAAGGGATTCAATTTGTCAACATCATATCTTTGATGGAAATGATTATGTGGGCCTTAATTTGCGTTATACTTCCGGTATTGCGTTTCTGCAATATTCCTTGAGATAGAATATTCGTAATATTAAAGCCCTTATATTGTTTACTCCCCTGATTGTTTTGTTAATCATATTTCTGTAGATATTTATAAATATGTAAGCTCGCCACGGAATTAACCTCTCAAAAAGGTTTTACTTCATTTGTCATGGATTTTAACTGTAATAGTTATTAACTTATCGTTGTTTAAATCTAAAATATATATGGGCGTTCAAGAGCTTCTTAAGTTTCATTATTATATATGAGAGGGAATTTTAGAGTGAAACAAATAAACATATGGTCTGCGAGGATTTTACTTCTGGGCCGCATCTCCTTCAGGTGTTGTACGGGCATCATGGATCTGAGGTGTTCGAGTGATCTTTTCTTTTCCCATGGGGTTTACTATCCTTAGTAAACACCGTTGTCACACTCCCGGGATACCCAAGCGATCTTTTCAGCTTTCATTCCACTAATCTCTTCCCCAATCTCTCTTTTTTCCGCTCACAACATTTTTAAATTGTCGCTGTCTTGTGTGACTCAACTTTGCCAAATATGGCCCTTATGTCATAAAACTCCAAAACAACTATCCAACCAAATGCAATGGCATGACACATATCGGGGTTACCTCAAAATGTAGTTTATCGTCGGTGACGTTTAGCATATAGTCTAATTGATGTTGACCAATCAAGTATTCATAGACCAATTCGGAATTTATTCAATACAATTGTTATTCTGGAAGTGCTGAGATCATATTCGATAAACAAGCCGACTGACGTCCCATTCAGAACACATACAGGAAACACATATCACTACAGAAACACCATCGACACCTACATTTAGCTTGATAGAAAATACCCAATAGATATCTCTTCAAAATTTAATAAAACTGAAGATTTTTACAGTGAGCAAAGAGAAAAGCGTATTTTAATGTTTAAAAATTGTTACCTGAGGCATTGAAAAATGAGGAATCCCGAGGAATGCATGTTACTGGTATTAAACATGTTCCATCAGTTTAAATGTATGCACTTTGAAAAAAATACTTGGCATGCACCTGGGCTCCTCACATTTCCCAGCATCTCAGTATATGTGCATTTATTATCTATAATTAAAGAAAATAAAGCTTCGAATATTTGGAGCTATTCATTTTTGTTTTCTGACATTAAGTACGTGTATGTAGTATAGGGACATCTACACAATATCAGGATAGTTTGAAAATGATTGTTTTTGGAATTTTTTAAAAGACATCTTTATTGCCATAACATCATGAAAGGCCACCCATTAAAGCGTGGATGGGTTTGATCTTGCTTCTGATGGCGTTGATGTAATGGATCGAAACACAATGGAGATGAAAGGCCGTTGTAGTGACCGCATTAGAGCAAATTACTGACTCAAGGGATATTTAAGAAGGATGTCAGCGTCCAAACACCCACCCACATGCTCTTACTGGGTAATTGAATAAGATGAGACTTCTGTTGGCAAAGGAGTGGGCGAAAGGCAAAGATGATGCGTCAATAATTTCCTCCTGAATTTTCAAGATTATAGCAAATGTCCATTTTACCATATTCAAGTTTTAAATTACTACCTGAGCCCTAGTAAACATGTATACTGTTTCAAAATACAGTAAAAAGAATAGATCTTATACATGGTTATTTTTGTATCAGTTTGCTATTGAAATATCTCACATTAGACATTTTCAGTCACTTCGTATACATACAGTGGGTCACAAAGGTACGAGTATTCAGCAACCTATCAGTACTCACTATATGTGTACTTAAAAGTATTAAACTTAATCAAAGCCCAAAATGTAATTTTATGTGCTTAAATTTGGGGACTTCTGGTTTGATGACGGCATTATCACATGATTACTAAATCAATAATTTTAGATATTAAACGGTAATTAATTCTGTGTACCTGATTTCACATATTATCTTACATTTAAAGCATTTTTTATCAAATTTGTAATAATTATTAGATTATTTTGATTGAAAACTAAAAAATAGAGACGAGGTTTATATCATCAGCTTACACGTGAAACATACTAAATTAAAAATATAGTTCTGAGAAACGAAGGGGAGAAAATTCTACTCTTTAGCTTTAACCCTCGAAAGCTATAACCTTATAAAAAGAAAAATTAACTTAACAGTCTTCACTAGTCTTAAGATCACCAATTTAGAAAAGCTATAAAACTCAAGTCTTAAAAATTTTGATTTAATGTGTTTCACTTTTAAGCCGACGATATGTGACTAAATTTTAAGTTGTAATTTTAGCTATAAACAAACATTACATTAAATAACATGAACATTAAATAAAATACATGAAGTACTTATATGGCCGAGTACGTTTGTGAGCCACTGCGAGTACTATAATACCGAATCTTATACGCTGATCCCACCAAAACTCAAAGATAGGAACAAATTCTTAAGATCAAACAGTAATAGAAATGAATACATTATAGGACTATTTTCATACCAAAATACATTGTGCAAGCGTAAAGTGAGAAGAAAATAACTCCTACAACTTTTCCTCTTATTAGCTGTTACGTATGGTTGGGGATCAAATAAGACTCACTAAGTTAAGGCGAAGAAAAAGCCGATTTTCATAAAACGTAAAACGAACGAAAAAGGATTCAGTCAGGAGGATGCAAAAGACGAATCGCATAAGTCTAAGCTCCGGAGCACAAGTAAAGTCATAAAGCGTAAATATGCTTTTCCTTTTTCGCTTGGGAATTCACTGCACACCTTAGAATATAAAGATTGCTTTCAATGAGATTTCTTTCATGTAAGTAATCCTGTCGTTTTCAATTCTACTCGTCCTTATCTGCTGCAGTTACTTGTAAATATACTTTTAAATATTTGAAAGGAAACTTGGAGTTAATATAGTAGTTTCTACTTCTGAAATTGGGAAAAAGTGTGTACAAAATAGGATGTCAATACTCTCCTAACTCATGAGTCGTTTTTTTTGTATAGCCATTTATTATATTAAGGTAAAGGAAATGTAATATTAGTTTATTTTATTTTCCAACGAGTGGGCTAAAATGTGAAATTCAAGGATTAAAACGAAGGTTTTACTGAAATATTTTGGTAAATGGGTCTATTCTGCTCTTATTCTTATCAAATAAATACGTTTGAGGTTTAAATGGATTGTAAGACATTGAAATTCGAGTCATACATATTTGACAGGATATCAGACTCAAAGTTATGCATTAAAAGATAGCATTAGGATTGGGGTCACTCAATACTCCATGCATCTGCTATTCATTATGTTCAATCAGTTTTAAAATATTAATGGTGAATTACTCTAGTATATTATTGTTTCATTTCATGATCAAGTGCTTCAAAAGATTTTACAGGTAGTACAATCTTCTAATGCCAGCATGCGGGTATGTCTTTGAATGTCCTAAAAAAGGAGGGAGGCGCGACTTTAAATGAAATAATTGCTTTGAATCCTCATACATTAAATCTATAATTCAATTATTTTACTTTCTTACAAAACTTCATATTTTCTCGATGTAAATGATTTAATATACCAGACAAGTATGGAAATGTATTTAAAAATTCAGTCAAGTGAAAATTAATTTCAACATGTACATTGAAGTGTTTTAACTAGAAGATATGTTAGATTTACGTTTAAAAGTTTTGTACTCAATTATTGAATTCCAAATGACATCTCACTTTGAAATTTTACTTCTTTTCTGAATTTTAGAATTTAATCACGCCTTAGCTCATAAGCTGTTCTAATGCAACCGTATTTTTGGTTATGTTAAGAGATCTAGAAAGAGTATTTACGGTCAACATATATAAGGTTTTTCCTTTAAGAATTGGAAACAGCAATACAAATTTCTCAAAATTTGAAGCTTAGTTGTGGCTTACAGATTTTTTCCCTACACCCACGGTCTCTCCTAAACATAAAGTGCCGAACTGTCCAATACAAGACAATAGTCATCACAGGGGGTGGGGGGAAACCACAATGTTTTTAACTCTCTGAGCGTAAAGAGATTTCCAAATATTGCTTTTCCCCACGACTAAATAATTACTAAATAACTATATCTATAGGTTGAAAGAATTCTAGGAAAGGTCAAGAAGGTCAAAACTCGTTGGAAGACGTGCAGCGCAGCTGCAAGCCTAGCTGTGGCTTGATACATTGTGACAGTGCAGTTGAGACATTGTGATCAAACATAAAGTGCCGAGCTGATCTATACAAGGCACTAGCCATCGCAGAAGACGGGGAAGAAACTACAATGTCTTGAACCCTCAGAGCGTTACGAGATTTCTGAGTACTGCTTTTCCCCAAGACGCACATAATGACCAAATAACTGCATCATAGGTTGAAAGAATTCTGAGAAAGATTCTATGGGTCAAGAAGGTTGGAAGTCATACAGGGAAGATTCTATGTGGACTGGTTGGAAGTCATGCAGGGGGGATTGCAGGTTGCAGAACGGATATAGGCGTGTGAACACCTCAAGAGGGTGCTTCTGCATTTATGAAATGCATATAATAAAAATACGGATAAATATTTAAAATAAGTCAATATTGGATGAATTCGTCTTGCACCTAACACGCGACACCAGTTCTGTTTTACTGTATTAGAGTATTGCCGTGTGGATAGGTTAACAGTCCTACACCATTCAATGAGAGGTGGGGGTTAGGATTTTGATTTGTATGAAAAGGTCACACACACAATGCCCGAGTGCCTCGGTCTTATCTCGCAGACTTTTCCAAAGTTGCACAGGCACTTCAAGTCGGATGGGATCCAGCCCCAACAAACAGCCCGGGCAGATTACGACCTCTCCCCATTGTCCTACTCTTTTCCCGATAATCACACGCAAGCAAAGCCTTCATAGGTCCGAAGAGATCGAGACCGTTTTACGACTCATTCAGTTGCGACTGCTTTACGACCGAATCAAAGCGACTTGCAGGCCTTTTATGGCTCCCAGGGCTTAGGCGGATTCAGCGCAGTCGGTGGATGGTAGCACAGATACCAGGCTGCAAGGGTTACCCGCATCTGGACCGTGTCATCTTTTAGAGGCAAACCCGAGGAGATGGTTTAAGTAAATAATAAATTAATCTCGGTTATGTAAGGTTGCTGTGCGGAGATAGGAAGGAGTTTTCGGAAGCCTTCAACTCTCGTAAAAGAGATGCCTGGATTCGTTAGAAACTTTGCTTTTGACGTGTTGAGATTTCGGGTTCCGAAATTTCTTTCGGAAATTTTCGCATAAACCGGGCGTTTACGTGCTTTCAAGATGTTATAAAGTACATTTTAACATTTCTCGTGTAGCAGGTGTCGAAAAATCAGTCGACTGCCTGGCTTTATTTGGAAACATAGATAGCCGGAGCTATGTAGTATCATACTAGGAAAATAGCTGGGAAATAATTTAATTAGTTCTTCGACTTCGAGAAGAGAAAGGTTATTAAAACCACAGTTGTTCGACCCGTTTATTGTGTTTGTAAATGACTGATACGTTTAATGTCTCTGATACAACTTTGGTTAAAGTTTAGTAATTTAAAGCATTAAAATATGGTAAAATGATGAAATAAAAAGAATTGAACACCAACATGATAGCAATTATCAAGCTTTAAAAAACTCCAAAATTACAATGATTTATCGACAAAATTCAAGAGATCATGTTATCTTAAACTTTCGAGCATTATTCACTCATTCACGCAATCAGAAATTGTTTTGATTCTCTTGAATATTTTAGAAATTAACATTATTTGTACAGTGGCTAATGGCAGCAAAGGAATATAAATAATATAAAATCAGCAGCTACGGGCTTCATTTGCCAATTTCGCCACTTCGTTTCGATATGCTTGGTTTGTGCTACGGAGCTGCATACCATTGCTAAATCCCCACGGAAGGATTCGCCGCTTTAATGTAATTTTTCACCAGACTAGTGACAGATGGCAATGCGAAATCTGGAAGACAGAAATCAGTGCAGAAAAGAAAATGTGAGGGAACGCGCGAAAATAGATTTAAACGCCGAAATATACCGAGCAGTCTTTAACAAATGAATAGGATGCAAATGAGGTACATGTTTAAAACAATTAAAAGCAATTGAAACAAACTTTGACGGAAATGAGAATCAAAACAGGAAGACGAAATGCTAATTATTTTTGATTAATTGTATTGCCTCTGGAGGTATGAATTGTGTATATCTGATTATATATTTAGAGCACATGGATTAAAATGAAGTATGAAACGTAAGGACGACACTGTCATCAATAGATTAAGAAACTAGCACAGTTTCTCGTAAACATTCAGCTCTGTCACTCATCCATCCATCTGAGCACGCGACATTAAACACATTCCCTCCATCCAATGGCTGCCCCATCACATTATACCACCATAAAATCACCTGCGCATAATACAAGTATAAGCGGCAAATACTTTTCCGGACCCATTTCTTTAAACGGATGAACTTTAACAAAAGAAAAGGGAATATCGCGTTCCGTAAGCGACACGAGGAAGCGACCCTCTCGGAAAAGCAACTTTCACGGCTCTTGCCCTTGCCAAATCGCTGACTGCTTCCTTGCGGTCGAATGGAGGACATCGCCGAATCAATGACCACTTCCTTCCTCCATGGCATGCTACTCATAGAAGAGGAAGAGATGTATGGAACATGCAAGCTGTTCCTCGACTGTCTTTGGATATTATGGGCCTCCATAACTGGAGTCGAGCCCTCCACCCACCTACCAGAACGACCTCCTCCATCAGGAGGTCTAACGGCCGAACCAAATGGCGCAATGCTAAGAAAACGATAAATTTTTCCGCTTCCACTGGCATTGTAGTTTCAATAGATGTCTACTCCGTTGTGATTCTAAGATGGGGTGGGATCGGTTGTAACAACAATTCAGGAAAGGGATAAAAAAGGGCAAGTTACACTTTAGGGCAAATTGTTGCTCCTCCCCCTTTCCCAGTCGTACAGCTGTAGAAAATTACACCGGGCCGATTGTTGCTATCGTTTCGGAGAGAGGGTCGTATCTGAAATATTCTCTTTGGCTTGCAATTGGTTTGGCTCCTTCCCAAACCTCAGCAATATAGCTTTATGTCTTTTCTCTTTAGGTTCAACTTCCTGTTTGAAGTTGCGAGATTTATGCCTTGAGTCTTTTTTTTGTCGTTCGATTTCTGACACTTATTTTAACGGATGTTTTTGAGTCACTCAAACGGGTGCGATTCGATTTTCTTTCCTGACTTTTATCAACACAAATTCCCTCCTCCGATTGTTTGTTTCTTTATGTGTATGGTAACTGTTGACTCCCATTATATTTTATTTGATCATCTCAGAGGAACTCTTTTTGTGATACTTTCTACTTTTGAAGGGGAGGGAAATATCGACTTTGGCTGCAGTAGAAGGAGATTGTTGTGTCAAAGATGAGGAAGACAGGATGAGGCAACGGAAAATAAATTTCTACTTCTTTCTAAGAATTTTGTGTTCTTGTTGGATGTATTTCTTTTATGATGAATATCAAATGGAAGAGAAAGTCTATCATTCATTGATAGGATATGAAGGAAGCACCGTAAAATAACTAGTTATATGACTTATTGTGTATGTGTGTGTGTGATCTTAGTTATATGAAAAGATTATTGAAATAGTACGAATTTTACTCAGAATTTATTATCTTAAGTATCTAAATATGTAGCGACTAAAGTTAATGTTCAGTGGTCTCAATAAGAATAAATTCTCTCAAAAGTATACAATTTAAGAAATACATTTTATAACTCCAAAAAGTAGTCTAATTTTAGCCCTTGTGTAGCCAAAACTTACCATAAAATAAACACTCGTCTTACATGATGGGTGTATAATTCATCCGAAATAAACATAAGCCTTTATGTATTTTAACGTCTTTTATTAGTCGTTTTGTGATGTCTTAACCATTGAACTTCTAATTCAGCTAAGATAATTGTGGCTTTGTTCTAATGTCATCTGAGTAGACGTCACGAATTTCAATATTGATCTTAATAGGCACAACCTATTTCTCAACTTGGTCTTCAATGTCTTACTTTCATTCAGCATAGAGCATTGCATGCTTCAAATAGTAGATGTATTGGTCTATTTTGTACTGCAAGTATATAATCTGGTTTTCCATAATGAATTCTCAATACCACTCGTAAATTGGAATGCGATTTAAGGGAATTGGAATTTAAAACTTTCATATCAATATTGAAATTTGTAGATATTTGGGTAGACAATTTTATGATTGTTCAAATGTTATCTCTCCTTTTAGTTTCAATTCCTACAAATATTAAAAACATAAATAAAACTAATTTAATGCACTAAAATTTTATATTTTAACTTTATTATATGCTAGAAGACAGAAGGTTATACATTTCCCTTCTTACCATCCAGTAGATGCATGAATTCACAGCCCATTTGGTAGGAAAGGTGGTCTCAGCAATAGCAATAGCAAAATTCGGTTCTTTAAATGACCGGCTTTCATAATTACATTGGAATCACAGAGCGGCCAGAATGCATTGGCCTATATTTCAATTTTATTTAGATGTGCCTGCAAATAGTCGTGCTCTGTAATCAATCTAAAATTTGTTGCAGTCTCTTGGGATCTTCGGTTGGAATTAGAAGGTTGCTCTCAAGATTTTCCAACAGCTTGTTGATGTTCACTCTTTACATTTAAATTAATCGCGACAAAAATTACTTAAGCTTGTTGGTGAGGCACAGGTTTCTCATCCTAAGGTGTACTGGAGCCCTCCTTTGCCAGTTGGTCGGCAAGTTCATTTCCAGCGATTCCGCAATGGCTTGGGATCACAATATTCCAGCCTGCATCCATAAGGTTAGACATCAGTATTTTAGTGTTAATGACTCCACAGTTTTCTCTAGGACCATCTCTACTCAAAGCTTTTTTTTTATCAGAGTTAACTGTATTTAGGATTTTAGCAGGTTGTAGGGCTGTCATTTCAGTATAAAATTTGTCGAATCCAATGAACATTTTCTATCTTCGAGGTACCTTTTTCTAAGAAAGGGTACCAATAAGGTTCGAGGGTTATACATTCTTAGGGTACCTTAAAATTATTTTTGGTCTTGTAGAGTTATTTACTACAGTTATCGCTAGATTGGCACTACTTAAAGCTTATCTTGCAGCATGTCAGTCAATAAGAAAAGCAATCTGGATTTTAGAAGAGTTCACTAGTTTTTAGCAGCTTGTTGCATGGTATTAGCATCAAACTCTGTTAAAGTAAATAAACATTTTTTATCTCCGAAGTACTTTTCTGAGAAACTACTCTAATTACTAAGTAAAAATTTCCCAATACGCTCTACAATCCTAATAGATTAAATCGAATTGACCCTTTTATTACATGTTAAAAGCCTATTTCTGACAAATTTTTAAGAAATGAAACCACAAAATTATTGTAATATTTTACTTAATTTTACATAAATATTTTTAAAAGTGTGTTATGCAATCCTCACTTCAATATATAAGCAAATGCTCATTCAGTATGCAACAAAATTTCAAACCAGTATCTCCAATATATTCTGAGAAAAGGTACATAGAATTTAGGTAAATTATTATTGTCGGTAGTAAAACTTCGAACTCTGCTTTAAAAACAAAAGCTCGGCTCGCTTTATTCTAGCCACGGTTTCAGGACGGAATAATGACAATATCACACACCAGTCCACACGACCGAGGGCGCGGACCGTAAAATTCCGCGAACCTTATCCCTTTCGAGTGCTCCCTAATATTTATTTTTGTCCTGAGTGTGCGTGGGAGGCTAATTTTCTCTCTGGTGATTGTTTCTAGTGAAAATCGTGTTCTATATCAGCGCATATTTACGGTCCCAACCGATCGCCGTCCCGTTCCCATTACACGGCGGGCAGCAAACCGAACGTTTCCTTATCGCAAAAAGACGTACAGCATCCCATCCACGGGATGCGGAAGAAGCAGCCCCTGCAGATAACAAACACGGGCCCAAACAGCCGTTTTAGATTGCCCATTTGTCCTGCCACTTTGTAGGCAAATTGCCGCCGAGAGAAACTGCTTCCTATCTGCGCGCCCTATGGAAGGAACCTGCCCCTATGCATCACCTGCAAAGCAGGAAGCGCGCCTGCCCGGACAAGGGCAATACCTCACTTGCATCTACCCCGCAAAAGGGTACATGTGCCCTATCTGTTTTTTAGTTCTTTCTTTCTTCCACCAGGCAGAGGAGGTCGTAAATAAGGAGCCAACTTCGCACGGTGGCGCTGAAGCATAATGAAAAGAATGGAACCCCCTCAGTGGTGATATCGTAACAGCTTCTTAAGGACCACCTGCTCCGGTTTCCGGTGTTAATTAAGTGTTAACACGAGATCGTTTTTCGTCCAGCGCCGGTGCATGTTTGGTTTGCATGCTATTAAGAGGACGGCTTTTAGAGGACGTCAAAGTGTTCCAGCACGCATCGGGAATTTATCATCGGGCTTTGAAATTATTTATCTAGGTAAATATCCCGTCTGCTTCGCTTCCTCATTATACCGTTGGCCGTAATACTCTGTAGCAAAGAAGTTTAATGTCTCTGGTGAAATCAACACTTTTCCACGCATATGCAATTACCATATTCATAAACATTTGAATCTCGTTTTTAAAAACTGCTTTAAAACGTTTTAGAATCTTGATGCATTGTTTGAACTTCAGCAGGAAATTAATTGACACATTAAGAAATAATGTAACACAAGCTGGCCAAATAGTGTAACTTTTCGTTCATACCGTAAACAATTAAATATGGAAAAGCGTGGAAAATTTGTGGAAATATTTTAAGGCAATGAATTTTAGCTCAAAGGACACTTGCCAAAAATAAACTTTTTGTCGCCACCTTTTGTGTTAAGTTCCTCATGTGGAATATATTACTCGCCTTATGATCCTTTTAAAGGGTAGTTGCTGAGCTATTTTACGATAACCTAATGCATCAGTCCTTAATCGGTGCTTGGAATTAGAAGAAATTATAAATATGGACGTCCTTGCAAATCCTCGTAAGAATCTTTTCAGGGTAGATGGAGTCCTCAAAATTTTTCTGTTGTCGACGTAGAATTCGGCTTTCAAATGGACGTATTGCGCTTTCTTGTCATCAACACTTGTAAAATTTTAATAAATACTATACATTAAAATATTTATTTCTGTCGCAATTTCCAATAAAGTTGTCCAGCTAGCTACTAAATTTGATACCTCCTCCACAGTTAACTTCAGAGAGTTTGGCATTTTGTGTGAAGTACCTAATATCAGTTTTAACTTTATACTAATATTTTAATAATTTTTAACATTTAATAATTTTGTGATTACTATTGCCATATTATTTTAACAAACATTCTTTTTGTCATGAAGAGAGTTTGGCATTTTGTTTGAAGTACCTAATATCAGTTTTAACTTTATACTAATATTTTAATAATTTTTAACATTTAATAATTTTGTGATTACTATTGCCATATTATTTTAACAAACATTCTTTTTGTCATGTGTTGGATTTTAATATTCTTATTTAACAATTTTGATGTGAAAGTTCTCAAGTGTCTAAACTTTTGAATGTGTGTGAAATGTATATGTGAATAAGGATGCTACTTTTGTAACAGTTTGTTATAAAAAGGTTAGTAATTCGTACAACTTTTGTTTGCACTCTTCTAAAGTATCAGCTTCGATCGCATTTCAGAGAAAAGCTTTAAACCTCTCCACCAAAAAGCCAGAGAAAGATTTCCTTACCACAAGCGTGTAAGTTGAAGAGTCTCGTTCTTTTATGTTATTGATATAGTATTAAGAGGAGGGAAAAAGTGGCCGCGAGATAATACGTGTGAAAGGAGAGCAGAGAGAAAGAAGAGACAGAAGAGCAAACAAATAGGGATTAGTGGCCGGGTGATTAAATGGTGGCAACGATGGCGCAGGGGGATTTGGCAGCGAAACAGGAAATGGACGGGGAGTGGAACTGCTTCATAAGAACATTCCCTGATTCTACGTGATGTGCCTTAGAGCAGGCTGAACATCGAGCATTGATTCTTGGCAGCGATGGACCCTTCTTTCTTTCTCAGAATACTGCTGCTGGGAGAAACTGAGGATGATCGATGCAACATACCCACGCCACGAAATCCTCAATTTCGTAATCTTGTAGAAAAATATTAAAACAGAAAGAAATTCATATTCACATTCAATTCATAATTCATAAAAATTAAAATAGTTTTTGCATTTCATTTGTATATCATTCTAAAAAGGTTAAGTTTGCTTTATTGGAATGCTGTATTATTGATCATGAAGTTTTAGGATAACAAAATGGCGGCTATGATCAAGAAAATTCTTTAACGTGAATTTAAAATATTTTCTACAACCAGTGATCGTGTTTCGCTGTTCCATAATTTATGGAATTGAATCATTAAGGAGTAGATTTATTCCAGAATTGCCATCCTTTATGTAAAACAACGCTTAGTGCAAAAAAAAGCCATATTTGAACAACAATCAGAAACATCCCATTTGTATATTGTGGTAACATAATTTTTAAAAATGTTACTTGGAATCTTCGTTTCACGCTAACTTGTTATATTTACTCAAATCTATGATCAATGGACCTCTGTATTGTTGCAAACTCTTCAAACATCGTTAAATCGTGTTGATGTTGACTGGTTGATTCGTTTTTAACATCGATCTGGAGAAAGGGTAGGCTAGCTTCCAAATTCTACCGTGGAAAATATTTTGAGGTCAGGATGTAAGAAGTCATCCTCTCTTTGCAACATTACCTCAAAAGCCCCAGAAATAAGTTATCTAGAGCATATTATCTATTTCATCGTGAATTCCGCAACAGTCTTTTATCCTGGGTGTATTTCCCTCTTCTAATGTCAGTGAAACTTTCTTTGTGTGTATTCATTACTTGACATTGTCTGTGTTGTGTTTGGCCCAGCTTGACAAGTATAGCTCTTTGTCATAAACCTAATCAACCAACCATCAAAACACGGGTTTGACTACATAAAACTGACCCGATTAATTATTATTGAAAACTGTTATTTTTAATTTGGTGGAGCAAAGGTAGATTGGAGACAGCCGAAAGGAAGGTTTGATGAAATTAAGGTTTAAGGTAACTAATGTTTTAAGATGTGAAATTGAAGGACCACATATTTTCAAAATAAAAATAATACGTCTTCGACAGCCCTAAAGCGTGCTGGTCGGCCCATTCAGTCCTCATTTACACCAGCCCTTTTTTAATTTCCCGCATTTTCCACATGGCCGGTCAGCTCCGGAGATCCACGTAGTACGTAAATCTTTGATTGTTGTTCTTGAAACCCAACTTTGGGCAAAATTCGTAATTGTGCAACTCCGTATTCACATTTGTGAATGTTCGAGGAACATGCCAATATCAAACGCGTGCTTACATAAAAAATTAATTGGGTATCAAGATGTGAAACCAAAGGACGACAGTAAATAATCTTAGACCTCAAGTGTGCCTGTCAGCCCACTTAGGATTCTCCGAGTAGCCAGTTTGCTACGGAGATCCAAGTCTATTAATATTTGGCTCAGCCTTTGGAAAACCAAACTTAGGGTGAAATTCTTTTAACTGCAATCACGCATTCATCTATATATTAATACGTGAAGAAAAAACTTTGTACCCCTTTTTAAGCACATTGCGCGCACGGAGGAGTATGAGATTTGGCATAATTTGCCACCACATAAGTTAGTATTGAAAGTTAATTGCATCGTTTTGCTGATCAGAAACTTAAATACAAAGGAAGCATTAGTCAATGGAACAAGAATGCACATCAAATTTATGCATCGTAATACTATTGATTGCGAAGTTTTAACTGGAACCGCACGCAATAAGAGAATTTTGATTCCACGTATAAATTTAACATATTCCGGAACTATTTTATCATTTAACTTTCAAAGAACTCAATTTCTAATCGCAAATGCAGGTATAATTATACCTGCATTTGCGATGACAATAAATAAGTCTCAAGGACAAACATTCGAAAAAATTGGAATTTTATTGAGGCAGCCAGTTTTTATACATGGTCAATTGTACGTCGCAGCAAGTAGAGTTCGATCATTCGATGGTTTGAGATTTTATATTTCAGAATATAACGGTCAAGGGCATTTAGCAAACGATGAAAGAGTTTTTACAAAAAACATCGTCTACACAGAAGTTTTGAATCATTAAATTCATTGTCGAACTATTTCAAGTTCAATGGACAACATTTATTTTTTTAACCACCCGGTTTTTTTTTGTTTCAATAAAAAATATATAAAAAATACGAAGCACGTATTCCTTATTTCATTTTTTGGATTTATTTTTTATTTAAATTTTATATAATTTGAAAAAGATAGGCAAATTAACTGTGTAGCCTTGGCGAAACCTCTGGCCAGTATAGCAATAAAAAAAACCCAAGAAAATGTCAAACAACGCGTTATTGTTTTTTAGATATGGCTTAACCAAGCTATACCGCATTTTTCCTATGACGTATTTGTACATGCTCGCAGCTTACGTAGTAGAACAAAATTAAAAAAATTATATGCAATGAATATAGAGGTATACTCTTTGACAAAAGAACCTTATTAACGTTCAAACTTAAAAATTAAATGAATTATGGTCGAATTTCGACCACTGGGCGACCACTAGTATTTGTTAATCTTCTATGAACATGACAATACGTGAACCCGTGGTTACAATAAAGAATTTTCCTTATAATTCGCAGCAGAGATTCAAATATGTGAACTTGTGATTAGGAGGGTTAATGCCTTCGGAACCAAGCCTTCGGTTGGGTTTCAAGAGGGAACTCTTGAAACCCAACCAAAGGCATTAACCCTCCTGGTGGCTGTCTTGACAATGTTTCTCGTCAGTAGCAAAACTGATCTAATTTTGATGGTCGAGATATTTTAGTCAAGATCTCGTCGTCTCTCGTCATAAGAAGAAAACTGACCAGATCTTGATCTCGTCATCATAAAAATAATCGACAATATCTTGAGATGAGATATCTCATTTAGTCAGATCTTGATGGACGAGATATCTTTCCGAAACCACTTGGAGGATTAAGGCAAATTTCCTTACCATAACCCCCATTCATATTTGTTAATGTCCGATGAACATGCAATATTCGAAACCATGGTTATAATAAAGAATGTTACCCTCAATCGGTACCTCCAGTACGAAGAAGTTACGTCTCAAGGTTTAAAAACAAACTCAAATCGCGTTGTATTCGGATTAAGAACCTGCAGAAGACTAGAATCCTCGGAACCGTAGTACACAAAATCTTTGTCTCGAGTAAGAGTGAAAAAAGCTATAAAATATTTCCCAGCTTATCGACAATTTTTCTGCTCCTCTGCACCTCATTTCCTCTACACGCTCCCGCCGGACCATTGGGGACCAAATGCACAAACAATCCGACTGAGAAATTTTTTTCATCTCTTCCCTCACCCCCACGAAGAGGAAACATATTATTATAGGTATACTCAAGCTGATTGCCCGGTGCCCTTCCCCCTCGCGAAAAGTTTCAACTCCTGCGTATTTTCACCCCTCGATTTCGCCTTCCTTTCTTTTATGGACTTGTTTCTGCCCCCGTGTCACGTGACTGGAGGACGAAACTAGTTGAGTAACGAGATTAGAGCCGGCGGCTATCCGGGCAGTCCGGCGCTGTAGCAGGGCCGAACAGTTACGGGCGGTGCAATTTCCTGGGCTTAAGCTCTCCGAGGACTGCATTAAGGCCTCGGCTATTATGGGTTTTCGCCTCGAAACAAGTGTTTTTGAGATTTGATACTCGTTAGGTGCCGAAGATGAATTGCTGCAGGGAAGGAATGAAACGACCCCCGAAAAGACAGAGGAAGGATATATTGTTTTCCTATATTCACTTCAGCCCTGTAACGTAATAATATTATACGTGATTACCTCATTGGTTAAAGTTGTACATTAATTGAAAATATTGACCAACTTTCTAATTAGTAATTTCTTATCCTTCTGAGGGTCATACACGCCTAATTCCTGCAGTTTTCCCTGCATGACTACTAATCAGTTTTAGACTGGTACAGTAACCAGTGCAAAACTATGTTTCTCTAGTTTAAACAAGACCATGAACTTTTAGAATTAAACTTCTGAAAAATTGGTTAAAAATATAATTAATTTCCCCTCAGTTTTACTTGACCCTCTGATGGTCCACACGCATATATCCGTTCTGTCCTGCATGACTTAAAACTAGTTTTAACATTCTTGACCATTAAAATACTTCCTAGCATCCTTTCAACCAATAAATGTGGGTGTTTAGTCCGTGTGTTGAATAAGTTGTTAACAAGTGCGTTGTTTAGTCTGTGTAAGAACAATAGTGCACTACATAGAAATCTTGTGATTCTCATACGATTTATGTCACGTATGCTCATACGGTTAAGTCACATACGTTTCTAGGGTTAAGTCACATACTTCTGAAGTCGCATCCACAGCGTGGTAGACGCTTTTATTCCGCATTAGATTATTGAGAAAAATAGTTTAGCTATGGGGAAATGAATTCAGGACTTGGAAAAGAAAAGTCTCATATGGCGACAGGAAAATTAAAATTAAATTTATATGATAGGTTTAGTGCGTGAAACTAAGTAGAATTTAATTAAATTTTTATATGTATTTAAGTTGTTGGGGATAAAAAAGGAAAGTAGAGTTCGAATCGGGATAGCTGGCGTTGAAAACAGTGACGTAGCCAACTCAGCTACAGAGCACTTGTGATGGGAGGAAAAATTCAAGAATCCATTGAAGCGAGAAGCAAACGATGATTTGTAAGATGTAATTTGGATTGCTTTACGCACTTGCATTCTCTCTTGTCCCTTTTGACTTGTGACTGCATCCCATGCCTCCATTTATAAATTGTCTTCAAGTCCAATAAATATGGGATAAACATTTTTACCGTGAACAGAAGAGAGGGAATTGTATCCGTTATTACATTTGACAATAGAATCCCCTATCTTCTAAAGTGAACAGGTTTGATTTTCATGGTATTGATTGTCGATCCCACCAAGTTGAGAAGGTACTTCGAATGTCAGTTTAAAATATTTCGTTAACAGTGAAGCATAGAAAAGTACTACCTACAAAATTTTATTAGACTTAGTTTTGTACACGATTTTATTCGATTGATATTACAATAATCTATTACTGCACAGCACATCTGTTCGCGCCTTGCGTATCTCCGTTACAGCTGGCGCTATTCTTTAATTGGCGTAATTTTCATGTACTTGGCGAGTGCCAAGAACTTTGCCAACTTCTCAGTTTGTGCCTGATCTCTTGTTGCGATAAGACGATATCGCCGGCGTTCCGTTCCAAGAACCATTCCTTGTGTATTTAGGATAGCAACTCTTTTATATACTTAGGATAGTAGAGCAATCAATGTAAATAAACATAATTACAGTCCACTAAAGTTTGAGCCCCGACAACATCCTCTAAGTATTTAAAAGAAATTAGCTATTATTCAGAGAAACGAAAAATCCGTGAGTATGAGTACATATTATGTATATGTACTCATACTTACGGTATATAATCTATGTATTTATATACCATACTGATATGCCATGTGAGGTAAGAGTAAGAGAAAAAGGAAGAAATTTTACATTTATCATTACTTTATATAAATTCTTATATATAGAAAATAAAAAATTTACTAATAACAGATAACCAATAGAAAAAGAAATAAAATAAGAAGGAATTTCTCAATAGATTGTAGACTCATTCAAATGTCGATATGTTGAAGAGTCACTTTTTGTGTTCCATGGTCTTATGAATTATACCATATTAAGTCCACCAAAATTTTTATTTTACTAATCGAATCAACGGAAGAAAACGTAAACTTAGTGAGGACTACACTGATTGAATCTGTATATATGTATCTCTATGCTGTGAGACTTCCCAACACCCAGCTCTACGGGAATTCCAAAAGAGTAATTGGACCCGTTCCGAAATCGCACACAGGCAGCAGCATCCATCCCTCTCCCCCACCCTCATTAGATCCGTGTCGAGTCGAAAGGAAAGGCAAGAAATCTGAGGGGGAAATAAATACAAGGCTGAAGACGTCCTAATCCTGGTTCTCTTCTAAATGTGTCCGCCGTGTTTCTTTTCAATCCCTCCGTTTCCCCCAGTGCGACCAAATCCCCAGCGACGCTTGCGGAATTTTGATTCGAATGTACTTTCGCCCCAGAAACTAGCATCCCCCTTTTGTTTTTGCGCGGGAAATCGACAAAGACTTCCAAGTGTGGACGTCGCCGGGGCTGTAAGCTGGATGAACTTATTTTCTTTCGTTTTTATGGAGTGCCACGCTGAATTTATAATAAGAGTGTATTGGAAGAGATTTAATGAAGATCTTCATTCTTTTCAAAGAAGAAACTCAGCCACTTTCTTATTTTACAGTTCCTTTATGTTAAAGATAATTTGTTGAACATAATTGTTAAATTTACATTGGTGGATAATCTGCTTGTAAGGTAGATTTCAGTCGCATACCATTCCCATAAATCGACAGACTTCCAAGTGTTGACGCCGTCGGAGTTGTAAACTGTATAAACTTGAATTTTCTATCATTTTTATGGTGACACACTGAACTCTCATAATAAGAGTGTACTGGAGGAGATTTAATGAGAACATTCGCGTTTCATTTCGGAGAAGACCGTCAGCTTCTTTATTATTTGAGAGTTGTTTCTTTGAAAAAGAAATTGTTGAATACTATTGTTACATTCACATTGGTGCATAATGTGCTTGTGTGGTATATTTTAGTCATATGCCATCCGCGTAAATCGATAGACTACCAAGTGTGGACGTCACAAGGTCACCTCCTTCGCGATAAATTTTACTTGTCAAAAAACTTCGGGTACACATTAGAGAAAGAACTCAAAATACGATCAATACATCATCATTCACAAACTATTAAGGATGACTACCGAGGCATAACAATGTTAGCAGAATCAATAATAAAATCGCCTTGCTTAACTTCCAAACTTTCTAAGACTTTATACCTTTACCTTTCACATACCTTTTATTCCCTACACCAACATAATCTTATGAATCTCACACTATCCATAAATTATAACACGGGCATTGAATGATTTTGGAATACAAAAATATCTTAAATAAATATTCTTTGTTAGGTGGTTGACAAAAAACCCAAAGGTAGCGATAAACACTTGACAACCTTGACTGTTTTATCTCAATTTTATATGGGGCTGTAGTAGCACAGTTAGGTAGAGTCGCAAATCAGCAACCTGGGGGTTCCGAGTTCGAAATTCGATCCAATCAAAGATGGTCGTGTACGTGGGGGTGAACGTTAACTTTATCGTGGAATCAAATGTCCTCACGTTGACGTGGTGTTGAAGTTTGGAGAGTGGGGTTCCAGCTTAAGTGTTGACATCGTCATCTGACTTTGGTTGAATATTACAAGATGTTGTCCTCGGATCTTTCCCTTTGGGATAGATCCCATACCGACGCCAATTATCTGTTGTGTTGCTCCAGTGGGACGTAAATTCAACTACCAACTAACCTTAATTAAATATTTATTACGCGCATGCGAACTTCTAGTGTACAAACGTTTTTAAGTCTTTATTTTAATATGTATTTTGCACTCGCAAACTGTGATATTAGTTAATGTATTTTTAACAATGCACATGTGAACTGTAACTATGATATGGAATGTGAGGGTGTGTGTAATAAGGGAATTGCTCCGTGTTCTTTGTAGTTCTGATTTGTCATTGGCCATTTTAATAAATCTCTAAATTCTTCTAACAAGTGTTCGTCTCCATTACGTAACAGAAAATGGGAGCAATTATATTTATTCAAGAGAAGACTGATAAAAGAGGTAAGCGAGATTTACCTAGCTGTATAATTAGTTCTTTTTCTCCTATATACCGAACCAAAAAGCAAAATCCTCATCTGGTAAACGAGGGAACTGTTTTTGTAGACTAGCGTAGTCAAGTAACAACTGCAGTTTATTCCCTACGCCTACAGATCTACAGATTCCTGCGAATCTCCACATAATCCATTAATTATCATACAGGCACTAAATGATTGTGAAATATAAATATATCCAAAATAAATATAAGTTGTTAGGTTACCGTACATAAATACCCAAGGATGCAAAAAACTTGATCTTAGATGTGATGGATACTAGTTGCATATACACAAACAATTACGCTTATTTGACAATTCTCGAGTCCGCAAACGGTTCTCAATGATTCAATACACGAAAGAGCGGAGCGGCGCAAAGACAAACACAAGACATACAACAAAAATTAATAACAAAATGGAATCAATATTAAGGCCCCTTACTTAACCCTCCTGGTGGTTGCCTCCACAAGGTATCTCATCATTAGCGAAACTGGTCAGAGCCTAATGGACGAGATATCTCGTAATTTAAAGAAACCTGATCCTTAATCTCGTCATAATCAAAAACTAAAACAATTTCTTCATAAACAAATCAGTAATACCTTGACGAGATATCTTATCATTAGCAAAATTGGTCAGATCTTGATGGACCTGATAACTCGTCGAATCCACTTGGATTGTTAACTTCGAAATTCTTAAGCCTATATTTTATTCCCTCTGTCTATAGAATCTAGTGCATCTCACATTATCCATTAATTATAATAGGTGCTCAAAATCGTTGTGGAATACAAAACTATCCGAAATAAATATCACTAGTTAGGTTACCGTACATAAATACCCAAAGGGGCAAAGACACTTCACAGCCATATACACAAAATGGATTGCATATACACAAAAGATTACGCTCATTGTCCGATTCTCGAGTCTGCTAATGGAACTCTATTATTTGCCACTCATAAGAACAGAGCAGCGCTAAGGCAAACACAAGGCTTACCACAAAAATGAAAGACGAAATGGAATCAATATTAAGGTCACCCTACTTAAATTTCAAATTCTTAAGCCTACATTTTATTCCCTCAGCCTATGTGAATAGCACATTATAAATTACTTACAATGGTGCACAAAATGGTTGGGGAATACAAAACTATCCGAAATAAATATCGCTAGTTAGGTTACCGTACAAAAATACCCAAAGGTGGCAAAAAACACTTGACAGCCATTACTGTTAGTGATGGATTGCATATACACAAAAGATTACGCTCATTTGACAATTCTCGAGTCCGCCAATGGTACTCAATGATTCGCCACACATAAGAACGCGGAGCAACGGCAAGGCAAAGACAAGACTTACCACAAGAATGATCAACGAAATGGAATCAATATTAAAGCCACCCTACTTAACTTCCAAATTACCAAGACTACATTCTATTCCCTCCACCTATGTGAATCTCACGTTATAAATTACTTACAATGGGTGCGCAAAATGGTTGTGGAATACAAAACTATCCGAAATAAATATCGCTAGTTAGGTTACCGTACAAAAATACCCAAAGATGGCAAAAAACACTTGACAGCCATTACTGTTAGTGATGGATTGCATATACACAAAATATTACGCTCATTTGACAATTCTCGAGTCCGCCAATGGTACTCAATGATTCGCCACACATAAGAGCGCGGAGCAACGGCAAGGCAAAGACAAGACTTACCACAAGAATGATCAACGAAATGGAAGCAATATTAAAGCCACCCTACTTAACTTCCAAATTACCAAGTCTACATTTTATTCCCTCCACCTATGTGAATCTCACGTTATAAATTACTTACAATGGGTGCACAAAATGGTTGTGGAATACAAAACTATCCGAAATAAATATCGCTAGTTAGGTTACCGTACAAAAATACCCAAAGGTGGCAAAAAACACTTGACAGCCATTACTGTTAGTGATGGATTGCATATACACAAAAGATTACGCTCATTTGACAATTCTCGAGTCCGCCAATGGTACTCAATGATTCGCCACACATAAGAGCGGAGCAACGTCAAGGCAAACACAAGACTTACCACAAGAATGAACAACGAAAAGAACAGATACATTAAGAGGAGATAAAAAAAGATGGCGGTAGACTCGGGGGAAATTAATAGCAGCGTGTCATATAAGATAGACCCTATCTTTCGCTAAAGAGAAGATCCAGCTACGTAGCTATATTTTTCTTCTGTACATGCATTTTGTTTGACTTGCCGCTGGAAGATGGATTTGCCGTTGTCAAGGCTATAACCGGAGGTGATATTTCATATTTAAATATTAGAATGGAAAAAATGGAATTCTCCTTCAAAATCAGGAGACGAATATTGCACAGCAGCTACACTTTAAAATGTTTTATGGCTACGAAACGAAAAAATCTGTTCGACTTTCCTTTCTTAGATGACCATTTGATTGAAACATTCAGGTTTCCATTAGGGTGGAAAGTCTCAAGAATTCATTCATAAGGGTGTGATGGATGATGGAATAATTGAGAGCTCTTTCTTTTGATTTGTGAATAAAAAAGAAAATTATCGAATTTCGGAAACACCATTTCAGATTTTACTTGCATATTTTCCGTTATAAGTTGCTTTATTAATGGTTTATGAACTTTGAAATTACATCACTGTTTTTATTCATTAGAACATTAAAAAAAGGGGAAAAAGGAAAGAAAAATAGCATTTCAATAAAATCATTTCTATCATGCTTCTGAAAATCTATTTTTTTCTCCATTTCAATAATTTTTAGATCATTTTAGGCCCTCTATTGGTCAGTTTTATACTTTCTAAATTAACAAAATCCCAACCCCAGTGAACACAGAGAAAACAATTTTAGGTTTCCCTGTTGTATATGAAAGATCCTACTTTCATCCTAGAGAGAGTGAATTTTCCATGGAGCTCCTGGGCCGAAGGCCCTCTGTCTCCAGATAACAAAGTCCTTGTGTTCCGAATACGTTTAGGTTATCAGAAACTTTCAACGATGTAGCAAAGTCTTGGGTTTCAGGTTATCAAGAAGGTTGTAGTTGCAGTTGGTGTGGTTGGAGAAGGCGTTACAATAAGTGGTAGGCAAGCCTATCACTCAAGTGAGATCTCAGAAAATATCAGAGTTCAGAATACCTGTGGCTACTGCAGTTAAAAGTAGTATTAAAATTATGAATTAATTAAAAGGCTTGGAAGACTACATGATTTTCCAAATGAAAATTAGCTTAATTTGTTATTTTTTTCTGAACAAATTTAAATTTTAAATGAAAAGTATGAATTTAATTTATTGTTTACATTTTTAGCATAATTCATAATGGCTCTTGGTATGTTTTGTTAATTGGTAAACGAAGGACATATCTGGGGATCTGCGCTTCAGCCGAGTTTTCATTGCAATTAGGGAGCGGAAGAAAGTTTTGATAATTTTTCCCAAAAAATTCTTTGAGTTCTAAAATTCCTAGTTCTTCTATATACATTTTACTATATCATCTATTCGGAACAACTAGAAAGCAGTTCAAAAGAAATGGAAACGAATGTTTACATTGAACGTTCGTTTGAATTGAACATTAAATGAACTTACAAATAACATTTCAAAAACATATAAACAAGAATTGTATTCAGATCTGTCAATATTTTTGTTAAACCTAAGAACCATCAATCGCAGAAGTATCGTAACCATAGGATTTAACTAAGATTCATCAGAAAATGAAAAGAACGAAAATATTAAACTTGAATATTTTTATTTGTTTAATTTTGAGAAAACAGGACAAACGTGTACTGGGTCTGATTTCCTTCCAAACAGAAAATAATTCTAAAAGATCTGTTCTGTGTTCAAAAGGACAAAACTATCTTCGTGATCTATACTTAAAAATACATAATGGTAAGAAAATATATAATGGTACGAAATATATATAATTTATAATTTTTAAAGATTTTAATTAAGTGTGTAATACACCTTTATTTAAATATAGTTATAAGTTCCCAACTTCCAACTATTCATGCAATGAAATATAATGTTAACACATATCGCTAGCGTTACCTTATTTCTTTTAAAAACTGATCTAGTTTCATATCAGCATTCCATTGAAATAGGACATCTTCATAGAAATGCTTTAAGCACTTACCTGAAAAATAAAATAAGATGTTTAATTACAGGTCCCATTTTGAAGCACACTATTAGGTCTACGATATACAATAATTTGTGTTAATAAATTTATGAAAAATAGTCATAACTTCAACAAAATCCTAATGTTATGTTGTATGATATAATTAAAGGCATATTGATATCGCACAAATTTAATACTAAATATTTACTCGATGAAACATTTAGAGAATTTTTAGCGCACAAACAAGTTTTCAGCAAATTCTTAATACAGATAAATAAGGAAACATTTCGGAAGACATTGCATTGTTTGGGTTTCTTTCTAACTTATAGTCTAATTATTATGAATAGATATGATATCTAATACATATTAATTTATTTCAGTTTTCAATTCATACAAATTCTAAAAGTAAATAAGTACCCCAGGACAGAGTGGCAGAATTATATCAGTAATGAAAATTAAATAAAAAATGTGTTTGAAGATTCTTCAGATGTATACTAAATTGTAATTGTAATCAATGCGAGTGTAGGGTAAGTGGAACTGAAAGATTTTAATTACAGAATATTTTGGAAGTAAGCTAACAGAATGTTTTCTAAGTATGATTAAGTTAATGGAGCAAATAATTTTGTGTAAAGTTAAACATGCCTTTGAACTATTGTGTTCAAGTAATTCTATAAACGTTTAAATGCTTCTAACTGTTCTGATAACTCTGGGAATTTAAAATATCGTATAATGAATTACGCTATTTTTTAATAGAAAATAAATAATGCCATAGAAAAGTATTACCTCTCTTCATATCGAACAATATAAGATATGTTTCCGATTTTCATCGATGCACTGTGATTAAAAAAAGTAAACCAATCAATTGTAAAACGTTGTGACAATAAAACACAAAATTGTAATAAAATACGTTATCTTCAGTAGAAATCCATTATCATGCATTGAAGCTGAAGGATAAAATGTTGTATGCACTTATTTAAGAAAGTGAATGCTCTACTGCTTTGATATTTAAATAGTCTAATTCCCAAGTGTGACAAAAAATATCATAAATTTACTTAATTTTTCAGACGGAAAGTTGTAACAAATATTGCACACTTGTTTTATGTCCTGAGATTAAATAAATAAATAAAAATTGTGCTTGCTCTATTTTTAGTTGTTTGCTTGTGAATAGAAATAATACGCTATTAATATTGCCACGTGTTGAACTATGCAGATGATATATAACTGAAAGAAAACAGAAAGAGTTCCAGGTTCAAAATTCCATTATACTTTTACGATATGTTGCCATAACTGTACTATTTCTATTTAAGTTTAAACATTTTATTTTATATTTTTGGAAATGGTATCAAAACTTTCTAAAAGCTTCTTGTAACCAATCTTAAAACATCAAAAGATGTTTACTATTTTATATATTCTTGATTATTATTTATTTATTGTTTGGATTGCACTTCTGTTATGCTTTGCTGTGTTTCTCTTTTCTCCAAATAAACTTTAAATTTTCTTATGAATTTTTGATTAATTCTATGAGACAATATAATTGATTTTATAATTCCAAAAATGTTTCTTTCATTAGTTCTGAATACCTAATTACCGCACATTTAAATACATTTTTTCAATTTGAACTAGATGAATAATTTAACTAACCACTTCATTATTTTGATATTCCTTAAGATAAGCTTTTTAAAGTTCCTGGCTTAAATCTTACTTCATTTACCTTTCCTACATCTCAAAGTGTCAAAACAATTTCTATATATCAGTTATTGACGCAATAATGCTTTCTATATAACAAAGAGTAATTCCTTCAGTTTCGGAACAGCAGGACAAAACAACTTATTTTTATGTCCGTTTTCCGATTAGGGAAAGAACATTAGCAGACGAATATGGAATAACTGTGTTACTTCACGTGGGTTTATTTCTCTCATCTGTGCAAACGCCTGCGAAAAATGATTTCGAAACGAATCAATATGCCATGAAAAATAAGATGTAGAGCAGAAAAGCAATTCACTTCGGAATCGAGAATGGTGATCATAAATTATTTTTGCATCTTGTTCTCCCGAAACCGCCGCCTGAGCGATCGCCATAAAAACCGATCCTGTTGCTGATGCCAAGAGAGATTGGGGAATTATTGTTTTTTTTCTCTCGGCCCAGTTTGTTGAACATCGATGCAAACGATGCCACTCAATGAACGTGCCGTAAATATTTCTCAATTTGCCTTTATGGCTCTTCTCAAAGCGCTGTGGCGGCCATCTGACAAAAAAGACGTACTGCAGACAACGAATTCTTCCATTAATCTCATAAATTAAAACGTCATACATCTTTATGTGTTTGGTTTTTTTTCGTTTTTTTTTCCAACCGATCCCAGTTTCTAACAAATGATGCGACACTCAGTGAAGGATGTGAAACTAAATTTGCGTAAAATGATTCTCTCGATTCAAATATCGTCTAAACAAACCATCGTGCAACATTAACATCCTAAACCAATTAATCTATTAACAAATTATAAAAAAAATTATCCGTATCGTCGGCGTCGGAAACGCATTAAGTGACAAAAAAGTCACATTTTTATCGTTTAAAGGTCATCGTTTAAACCCTAAATATTAATTTTTCGGTCAAAAATGAAAATTATACACATTTCGATAATGTTATATTTTTGTTCTGTTAAAAAATTATTTCTGAAAAATATCTGTTGATGAGTTTCTGCTTCTTAGCCAATGATATAGATTGAATCAATCTATATAACGTTATTTGTGCTTTTTATTTATAATTAAGTATTCAATTAAAATTTTAAAGTACGGTACTCAATCTACATCGGAATTTTGAGTATCCTCTTAATTTATCATAGAAGCAATGCATATTGTCTGAATTTAGTAAATACATATTTTATTTGCACTTAAAAATTCAAATGTAATGTACATAAATTTATGTCTTATATGTCTCAAGAAACAAACTATAACCAGAATAGCATACCCCATTAAAAAACCCGCGAAAAATTCTCCATCCACCAACAAACAAAATCATAGAAATTTGTATTCGAAATTTTTCAATTAAAATTAACTTGATTTTTAGGACCTGAGTCAATGATCTAATATTTCTTTTTGGAATGTTTTCTTATGGTCTTTGTTATGTGGAACCTATCTTTTCAGCTTAAAAACGATAAATATTTTATTCGAATACTGAATTTGATTTAAGAGGACACGGTACTCTTAAAATGACCAAAATATCGAAAAAAAATTTATTGCTTTATTTTAACTATACAACTCATCTGAATATGTATGCAAAATTTCATAGCTCTAGCAACATTATTTTAGGAGTTATTTAAGTTTTTTCTCTTGGATGTAAAATACCGAAACCAAAAATTAAAACTTTAAATGGCTTTTTCTCAGCTTTCTGTTTTTGATGACTATGAAGTACTCAAATTGCTAAGGCTTTTTAAAATTTAATTTAGAGGTTTGAAACTTTTTGTAGTTGTTCACAATAGTGTATTTGACAATTCTGTGCATGCGATAAGAATTTGGATTAAAAGTTGTTGTTTTTTAAATTGCCGAACTAAAATATTCATGTTTTTTACAGTTTTTCACAGTATTTTTTAGAAAAAAATTCTAGAAAAATAAATAATCAGAATACATGCAAACCCATGCACAGAATTGTGTAAAATACTGTAATGAATAGAAAAGTGTAAAAATAAATTTTAAAGATGATATTTAAAAAAGTAGTAGGGATTTTAAAATGTTGATTTTTTTCAAAAAAATTAAATTTCTGAATTATTGCTTTATTAAAATTAAATTTTTCGCCTGAAATATTCATTTTATGTGCATTTCAATATTATATACTAAAAAATTTTGCTACACATATGAAAACAAAAAAATTTGTTCAAAGGGTACCGTGTCCCCTTAAACAATAAGCTTTTACTTTCGGTACCAGCAGTATCAATCTAGTATGTTAATAACTAGAATACGTAATTGATTAGTAATATTCTTAGTAGAAAGAATTCAACGGAGAGGGAAAGCGAGAGAAAATATTCTTCGTGTTCATCATCGTTGCCTTCACTTTTAGGGTGTTGTACTAAACGAATTATTTTATTTATTACACCCTTCTTATATATACAATTTAATCCCCTGGTTAAACACAAGAATGCTCTCAAACTCTCTCATTGAATCATAAAATAATTTTTACAAATACCTACATTGAATAATATTCTAACAGATTAAAATCGGTTCATACTTCAAAATTTGGAAAACAAACATAAACTATGTGGAATAAAAACTTCTTCAAGTATGACAGATCTATATTTTTATCCTTTAACTAAATTACAGATAAACGTTTGCTTAAACTTTTATGTTCAGAGTTTCAACATTTAAATGTGTGTGAATATGGCCTTTAAATACTAATGCAAACTCCATTCATCTTTGTGATCCATAAAGTAACTATTTAACTCATATTTTAACTATCCACATCAAATAAGACCCACATTGGCAAGAGTCGACTTTTTGCCATGGCTTGAAGTAATTTTTTAATAAGAATTGCATCCGACTCGTCGAACCACTTCTCTAAATTTGAATTTATAATGAAGTTCTTTCATTTATCTTGAAAGCAATGTCCCTGAAGATACGGAATAATTTCTTTCCTGCTCGAGTAAGTGAAACTACCGAAACCAATCCTGTAGACGAATGGATTCCTTTCGAAGTCACTACTGCCTACATCGAAGAGGCTGGATAAATGTTACCGCAGAGGTTAAAGTAAAGACCCACAACGGCGGGGACCAACTTCTTCCCTTGGCCCGAACTGATTGCTTCAGTCGGAATTAAGATTGCTCCAAAGTACCCCCCTTGATGAACCTTTGGGCTCGGGTCGTGTGGGAAGAATGAGTCCATTGTTTAGTCAAGGACTGGGAGCCCAGCGGCCCCCTTGGGTCTCGGGAGGGGTTGCGGAAGATGCTCATCTACCCTCAACATCCCTCCGCATCCGCAAGGAGGTGAGATAAGGGGAGGGTGGGGCAACGACTTGGCTCCAATCAAATCACACATTAACCAGATGCGTCACTGCGGTAGAAAAATTCTAGAGAAGCTTTGCAGAGGTAAAAATGAAACTTTCCTATTTATTGTAAAATCAAGTTGTTTCGTGAGTTTATTTGCAAATAAAGTCAGTATATTTAACCATCTGATGGACTCAGATTCGAAGATTAATATCTCCGTCCGCTAATCCGGGGCCGCTAAAGCCCAGTTAGAAAAGTAGCGGATTAGCAACCGGAGGGTTGCGAGTTCGAAACTCAATCAAAACAAAAAGGTCATGTACATAAAGGGCTGGTGCATGTTAAATCCGTCGTGGCCTCAAATGTCCTCACGTTGGTGTAGTGGGGAAGTTTGGAGTGCCAGCTCAGGTGTTTACCTCGTCATTAGACCATGATTAAAAATTACAAGGTGCTGTCCTCGAATCTTTCCCTTCGGGATTGATTCTCTATCGCCCCATTAGCCTGTTGTGTTGCTCTAGTGCGACGTTAATTCAACGACTTAATCACCTACTGTCGATATGAAATAATTTATAATTTTTCAAAAATATAAATCATATACTTTCATTATGAGAAACTGCAAAGTTTCAATAATTTTATTCATTCACAAGGCCATACAGATAAACTACTTTATTTACGTAACTGACAGTTCATAGAATAGTTCAGCAACATGTTAAGTTTCTCCAAGTAGCCAAGATTGTTTTTCACAATATACAGGGTGAGTCTACGTTCATGGGACAAACTTCAGGGGGTGATAGAACACAACGAAACAAACACTTTTCCCCATAGAATATATGGTAGTAAGTGCAGCGGTTGGCCGCTAGAGAGCGCAGTAAAACGATTGTATAAAAGCCCATAGAATGTCTATTGGGTGAGTCTAAACTAATACGACAAACTTCAGGGGGTGATAGAACTCAACGAAACAAACATTTTTCACCATAGAATGTATGGTCGCTAGAGGGCGCTTTCCATTTCTGCACAAACACACGGTCGGACGCAAGTTTGAAAGAAGAGGCATGAAATATGGAAACAACGCTTTTTTGTCAAATAAACATCAATAACTGCTTGACAAAACGAAATAATACAATTAGATTTGCATAAATTAAAGATAATTTCAAGGAACAACGGGTAAGAAAGAAATGACATGTACAAAACTTGAGAAACTTTTCACATGGAAATGAAATGACATGTACAAACATCAGACGGTAAGTACAACGCAAATGCACAATTACAGAAGCTATTCAAAAAACGTCGACCACCACACCTGATGTAGGCCTCGCATCGCCGACGTAACGCTTTTATACAAGCGCTTGACTGCGCTCTCTAGCAGCCAACCGCTGCACTTGCGAGCATACATTCTATGGGGAAAAGTGTTTGCTTGGTTGTGTTCTATCACCCCCTGAAGTTTGTCCCATGACCATAGAATCACCCTGTAGAGTACTTTATAAATATTTAAAAAATAATTAATGAAATAATCATGTATGGAGTTCAGTTCCGAAAGTGATTTTTCTCTTTGAAATTAGAACGAATGAAATTATCCATTCATAATGCCATAAAAATAAACTACAAAATTAAACTGGTACTATTTGAAGAACTTGAGGTATTAACATTTCTTTCACATGCTATCCGCAGCTATTCCACATTATTGTCTAGAAGAGGTCTTGGAAAGATTTCTATAAAGGGGCCCACCAGTTCACAAATAAATTTTGGAGTGGTTATTTAAATTAAGAAACATGATGCGATTCTCAAATATTTTTAAATTGCTGTTTTTATTAAATACAAATTTTTAAAATTGGCAATAAGTCCATCCTGACAGAAAATTAATTAACTTCCATGCGTATCTCTACTTTTGTCTCTTTAAATGTGTTTTGGTCATGGAAATAAGTAATAAATCACTAAATTTGTTATGATTATATAGATAGTATACGACTCATGTTTTTTGTTATGCTTTATACATTTTCATAAAATTTACATTTGGTTCTAAATTTTTGTCGATTAAAATTTGTTTAATAATATATACATTATGTGACCATATAGTGTAATTCGCATAATTATCACATTGTAATAAATATGATATGATGGACCGTGGCACTCTTCGATGAATTTACAAGATCTTAGCCTGTAAAAATCTTCCCGAATCCGATGTGCCACCAAATCCCACAATACAGATGTAGAGATCTAAATATAGCACACAGTAACAAAATCACTTAAAATACCGGTTTTCGAAATAAGTAAGAAATCATTAATTTTCGTTTCTATAATATAGAAAGTATGCAGTGCAAGTTTATTTCGTCTGTCAATGAATTTACACGGAGCTTCCATTTGACACTGAATTCATGTAGTTTAAAAATGTTTGTTAATAAATACATTATTTGACCATATGGCGTAGTTCCCATTTTGTACACACTTTAATAAATAAAATGTGGTGAACCGTGACACCTTGATAATTTAGAATAAGATATTCATCTGCAGAAGTCTGCCCAAGCCTGATGCAGAAAATCCATCAAATTACACCAATATACAGATGCGGAAATATAAATATAGTAAGTACACAGTAAAAAATAACTTTAAATACCGGTCTTCAAATGAATAGCTTAATCATTCAAGAAGGAGCAGGGTACATGGTGGATATTAAACAAGAAATGGTCGAATCTGATTGGAATATCCGGCCCAAAATTTAATATCGCATCCAGACCCAGAAAACGTGACACTGATTCTGTAAAAATTTTGTAAAAGTAAATAGAAATGATGAACAATGACACCTTGATGATTTTAGAATAAGATTTGGCTTGCAAAAATCTGCCCAAGCTTGCCACAGAACGTCCACAAAATCCTGCCAAAGTACAGATGCAGATATCTGAATATGGTAAGTACGCTGTAATAAAATCTCTTTAAGTACCAGTCTTCGAATTAACGGCACAATCATTCAAGAAAGAGCATGGCACACGGTGGACATTAACCAAGAAAGGGTCGAATGCAATTGGGAAGACCCGGCCCCAAACTCAATACTGCTTGTGGATCCAGAAAAAGTGACATCGATTCTGTTAAAATAAATAGAATATGATTAACCGTGATACTCCAATGAGTTCAGAACAAGGTATTAGCCTGCAAACGTCTGCCCAAACCTGATGCAGAACGTCCACCAAATCTCACCACTTACGTCTACCAATGTACAGATACAGAGATCTAAATATAGCAAGTACACTGTTACGAAATCTCTTTAAGTACCGGTCTTCGAATTAATGGCACAATCATTCAAGAAAGAGCATGGCACACGGCGGACATTAACCAAGAAAGGGTCGAATCCAATTGGAAAGATCCGGCCCCAAACTTAATTACGACCTACTGCGTCCGGACCCGTAAAGCGTGACACCGATTCTGTAAACACACCCGAACCCGAATGAATTGAATACTGGAGTGGGAGAAAGAACGCTTATACCCCACCCCTCCCAAGTTCTTACAGTGGGGGAGAAACGCAATTGAATAACGCCACAAATAAGTCAAGGCCTAGTCCTTGCTTGTCTTCGTGGCGGGGGTGTTCCAGAATTTAGCGGCCTTGGGGGATCCCTCTCCTCATACTAACGATATCATAGAGAATTAATTCAATTAAGGGATACTTCTGGGGGTTGGGAGGTCTGTATTTGTTTAAAAGGGCGAGGGGAGGTTCCGTTGATTGTGGTGTCAGTAGTCTAAGAGGATGGGGCGTCGTTATTTCACCGTCACCTACCCACTATTAATTGAACGGATCGTTAGGTTATAGGGGCCATAGGGTAAATGAGTCATGGTCCCTTTGCAGTGGGCTAGCTTTTTGTGCCTTATTTTTTTCTAGAATATTTTGTTGCTTGCGGTAATTGAAGAGGAAAGGGGGTTTAAGCCATAAAGTGACGCTGCTTTGGATGTGGCGAGGGCTTAAACGATCCTCATTTAGTTTCAACAAATGGGAGATATTGAATTAAGACGGGAGTGCTTCAACACATGCAAAATTGAAGAACTTCCGCTTGTATCGCGTACGCTTCGTTTATGTGTGGCGAGTGAAAATGATGTCAGAGTTAATCAGTGGGAAGGGTCTAATTTTCTCTATTGTTTGTCAGATGAGGATGATATCATGCAGAATTATGGATAGACATAATTTCGAGGTCATACAGCGTTTAATAAAAATGAATCGATTCGTCGTATTTCCCAATATTGTGATGCGTCTACTAATGTTACAAAAAAGATAAAATAGGATGATCGATTTCAACTTAAGCCTGTTAAGAGAATACTCAAACCTCTGAGAAGTTTGGTAAAAATTACTTAAAAGAAATGTTCCCAAAACACATTTATGTAGTTTTATGCAAGCCACACACTGGTTCAACATCAACTCTGCAACACTAAATTGGCTGAATTTAGTGTTGCAGACTATTGACATATTTTTCGTACATAAACGGAGTACGTATGAGCATGTATGATTTGTCGTATGCTGTTCCAGTGCGTTACCGGGCTTATAGGTAACTTCAGAGATAAGAAGTGACACAATTTTATATTCTGATATGGGTGAATTTTTTTGTGATGATCTATGCAAATCTTTCTGAATATAATACTCGTATGTAATTTTTGTTAGGATTACAAACTTATCTACGAGTCTATATTTGGCTATTCTAGGATGTAACTTAATTTCATTTATAGTTTAAAATGCCTTACTTCACAAAATGAAAGGACGCTACTGTTAATATAAAAATAGGTATTTTCAAAGTGTAAAATGTGATTTAAAAAATTCTGGATTATTGATATGAAGAAAACGAAGCGGTTCAGAAAAATTATTTTCTTCAAAAGATAATGTTTTCAAAAATTGATACTTAAGACCGGCTTATACCAACGAGCTAAAAATAGAAAAATGCCAAAACTGATAAATATTTATAAATTTATTAACTAAAAATGCGCATCTCACAACACAGCCTACCTATTTAAATACCCCCTTTGACATTACGTTTTTATAATCCTCCCAACAATAACAAGCTTACGTAGCCCTGTACTCACGATGGATTTTATGTTCACGAAAGAATTAGCTTCATTGGAAGAGAAAGGATGTCACGTCTTGGCTCTTAAAGCAACTCGATTTCTTCCGGATTAGTTATCCCTCTCCCAAAGCGTAAAGATCGCGACACTTAAAACGTCCCATCTGCCCTTTTCAACAGCTGTGATTCATTCTTCGAACTTCATAACGCAGGGCGACGTGAACCAATAACTCTCCTTGCCGCAATAAACGAGTCTTTTTTTGTGATTCTTACGAGCAAAAACAAAGTCAAGTGGTAAAGGGCTACCTACCATCGACGTTCAAGTGGCTGGATTTAGTCACAGAATGGCGAATGGACTAAGTCCAAGTTATGGTCCTGGTGTGCTTATTGGCACTGCCCCTAAAGCCCGCGCACTCCAGGACGGACGAACTTAGCACAGCTGTAGCGAAAAGCTCCAGGTTTACGATGTACTTAGCCAAGAGATACGACTTCGCGCCGTGCTTCTACAGTGATCACGGGGGACTGTTTCCAAACTGAATAACACAATCCTGAGATCTATATTCTATGTTCTTGTGTAGTATTATAGGACCTTTGTACTCGTACAATTGGTAGACACGATGTTCAAAAGGCATTGCAAACTCAAATTATATATGTATTTAAAAAAATCGTTTGTGCTTTTTATTAAACAATATAACTATAAGCTTCAGCAGTTAAAAATTAAAGCATAAATTGAGATTTTAAAAGTACATTTTTTCATTTAAAGGATGTGTCACCAATGTGTTTCTCCACTGCTCTAGTGACCTGGGAGTTAGTTGTAGGCGACCAAGGTTCGAATCCTCCTGGGTGTATCTCTCTTTCCTGCGTCAGTAAAACTTTCCTTTCGGGGTATGTCCATTTATTTGGCGATGTTTAGCGCGGCTTGGCCAAATCCTTGCGCAATAAAACTCAACCATTTAAAGGATTATTGTTTAGAATTTCAGTGTAGTTTTAATTAGGGGACGCCCACTAACATTTAATTCGGTTACATTAACACACTAACAATTAATTCGGTTAATTAATATTTGAAGCGTTGAACTATATATTATTGATCAGATCCCTGTTTCAATAGATTACCAATGTTTTAAACATGTTTATATTGATTATATTATTTATTCTTAATTTTGATAAATTGTTTTATCATACCCTATATACATATTATTTATTATAAGCAGATAAGATAGACCGAAAATTTGTAGCTGGTTTTGGATTGAAAGTGAGTGTTACATGTGTTACATAAAAAAGTAGTTCTGGCAGTTTTAAATATTTTTGGGGTTACGCAAGCCAAATTAGATTAACAATCAGTGAATTAAACCAGCTATCATTTTCCATAACAATATACTAATTTGATTAATTATTTAATTACAAATTAGACAGGTATAAATATATTTTAATTAAATTAGCTCAATTAAATAGAATGAGTCAATGTGCAGTAGTGTAAATATCGAATATTTTCCTTGGTATACAGAAATGAAAATTTATATTAGACTAACGATTCAAAATGCAGCAAGGAATAAACCTTCATATATACATATATATATATATATATATATATATATATATATATATATATATATATATATATATATATATATATATATATATATATATAACCTTCATATATATATATACGCGTGGGTTTTCTAGTTTATTAAGAAAAGCAATGTAGCGAATAATAAATGTTATTTTAAATATTATTGAAGAGTTCTTAGTAGTGAGTTTACATTTCAAAACGAAATATAAGATATGGGTTTCGAAATATTTCTGTTTTATAAACATGTATCTATATAAATCTTATGTTTCTAACATTTCCGAAACATGTTTTTAGACATAATATTTTCCAGTTTCTTCCAATTTTTTTATTCCTTTTGAGAAATACGGATGTTTATTTCATGGAATTGGTTTGGTCTTTTCTTACCACAAGCCATTCGAAACTTTCTTCTTTAAATTAGTGAAGGAGAGGTTCTAAGAAAATGAACTACTTCATAACAAAATTAATTTATCTCAACATCTGATTTCTAAAGAATAGTATTTCACAGAAAATTTTCAAAAATTTCATTAAGTAATTAATTCCAAACCAAGGTTAGAAATTATTGCACCGAATTAAAATAGTAGTTATATCTGTATCCGCACGAATCCTGGTACAATGAATTTAATTTTAAAATAACATAAGAAATACTTTTAAAAACTATAAACAGTCGGGAATTATTATTTACTTTATTTAGTGCTAGAGAATTTTTAAGTAATAAAGTTCTTCTCAGTATGAGTAAAATTTTAAAGTACATACAATCGTCGATTAAGAAGAAAACTTTTTTTTCGTTTCGGACAACTATTTACACAGGAGTCCATACGTATCCGCCATCTTGATGAGCAAAATTATTTAATGGTTATTCTATAGGCCACTAGCAGTTTCTCTCTCTCTCTCTCTCTCTCTTTGGTATCAAATAGATACTCTACTTCGAATTGAGATATTAGACACGTGAACGTTTTTAATTAATATTACTTAACGTAATAAAGCTAAGTAATTAAAACAACTTCATACTCTGGTTGCACTCATATTTTTTCTCTTCACAATATGGAAACTTCTTTTTCATGATGGAGCATGATCAAATTATTGGAATAACCAGGATTGGATTAGAATATTTTAAATTTTCACATATTTCGTTATAGACTCTTTATTCGTATTTTTAACAAATGATCATATCTAAAGGTGTACCGTTCCAATTTTAATAAATTATTTACAACGAGGATAAAAAATAATTTACTACGACGATATTTGAAGGGATCGAATGTGTATTCTAGCCGATTGATTTATTCTTTATTCGTTCTGATAAATTTTTAATTTATTTCTTCGCTACAGTCCTTACACTGTTACCGACATGATTTTTATGTAATAGAATGCACTTCAGTAATTCAGAGATTGAAATACACATTCTTCTATTTTGTGTACATATCATACGTTTTTATTTTTTACTTCTTTTCAAATCTGTCTACCACCTAATTCAAGTATTTTTCTTACCATTTCAATTTGAATTGTGGATATGTTTTCTTTTAACTCCCATGAACGAGAAAATTCAGCCCAATAGTAATAAGGAGTTGGATTCTACAGAGATGAGTAGTTCTGGAGAAGGTAAACAAGGCAGTGAATTTATTTTCGAAATATATCGTTTTGACATCAAATCGTCGTCCTAAATCAGACTTAAGGACAAGATGGAATTCTGTGAATTTATTGTCTCTAAGGACTTGAACAGCAATGTATTCTATCTATGTTTACAGCTCTGGCAATTAATTAGCTATGTCATTGTTTCACTATATTTCTTTTATAACTGATTCTTTGAACATAGTGTTCTTTCACTGGGCTCATCTTATACAAATACATTCATGGCAAATGCCATCATTATAGAATAATTCAGAAATTCTTAGGGCATAATTTGCCTTCGCCTTATAATTCAAATAATAATAATGGATACTAGTCGTTTCTCACTGCGGTTGAAAAAAAGTACAAAGTAGGTTTCCAATTAGCATTTGATTTCAAATATTGCTGTTGATATCAGCGTAATATTCGGAATTCGATGCATCTTTTTATTGCAATCGATTGTCAGAAAAAAAAGACTAAATTGGAAACCTCTTAAGAGTACGATTAATTTTTTCACTTTATGGGCGTAGTCTCCGTGTAGTAAAAAGGGGCAGTTCCATCGACAAACCAGTTTTCTATTTAAACTGAGTTCAAAAGTGTTCCCTGCCTGCATTATAGTAAACATGCCAAGTAGAAATATATTCGTAACTTATGGTTTTGCATTATATATATCAATAAATTGATCACCATACATCAAATAAAATTGTGTCCCATACAACAGAAATTATGTGTGTACTGTCACTTTTCACATAGCTGAAGCAAAAACCTGCCTTAGCAGGTTTTCAGGCTTTAGAGCAGGGGCCAATTTAATGTGAAAGCTAAATTGACCTCTACTTTTCTTTCATTAACTTCTTATGTCCAGTATATTTAACATAAAATATTTTCATGCTTGATTTGTGTTTATTTTGAAAGCACGTGCAACTATTAAATACGATCCAATGGTAAAGTTCTTTGAAAACCGGTAACCGGTTTAGCTTCCAAGTGATAACGCTCTAGGTTTCAGATCAATTAGTTATGGGTTCGAATCTCGCATGGGCATGAATGTTTAGGTGAGTCCTTTTGTTTGATTTATCACTCTACGCTCAATATTTGCTACACGAGGGCTAATTAGACCGAGACCTACCACTCATAAAATGAATTACGAACTACTAGAAACATCCATACCTAGACCGGGATTCAAACCGAGAACCTATTCATCCGAGAACCAGAGCTCTAACCATTCGACTACCAAACCCGTCTTTATAATGGGTCGGAATTAAAGTCGTGGGTTTCGGTTAAATCGGCCCTTGTACAGCAAAAACTGGCTTAAGAGCTACAAACCAAACCAACAATTTAAAAAAAATGGTGGCTCAGTGAGTTTGCCCACTGCTCTATCAACCTGCGAGGTGTAGGTAGTGCAGATTTGATTCCTGCAACTTACCCGCGGGTGCATATCACTCTTCTGTGTGAGTGAAGACTTTTCTGGTGTGTATGCCCATTATTTGGCGTTGTTTGTCTTGCATTTGGCGCATTTTGGGCACATATGACTCTTGTGCCAAAAATCCAACCAACCTTAAGAAATAGTAACGAATGGACAAAAATAGTTCTAATTCGGAGCCCAAGATAACTTTATGTTAGTTTTAGTCTTTCTGTGGTAAGAAAACTGCTTTCTAAAAATGTTGTTTTGTTTCTTCCAAGATAAATTTCTTTTAAGTTAGTCGTTCTGTTTCTTTAAAATGATAAATCAAGCCAACCAACATTTAATGGTAGTGACGAATGGAGTAAAAACTTCCAAATTCGGATCCCAAGATAATTTCTGTTAGGTTAGTATTTCTGGTGTTTCTTTAAAATAACAATTCAAGCCTACCAACATTTTATGGTAGTGACGAATGGAGTAAAAACTTCTAAATTCGGATCCCAAGATAATTTCTGTTAGGTTAGTATTTCTGGTGTTTCTTTAAAATAACAATTCAAGCCAACCAACATTTTATGGTAGTGACGAATGGAGTAAAAACTTCTAAATTCGGATCCCAAGATAACTTCTGTTAGGTTAATATTTCTGGTGTTTCTTTAAAATAACAATTCAAGCCAACCAACATTTAATGGTAGTGACGAATGGAGTAAAAACTTCCAAATTCGGATCCCAAGATAATTTCTGTTAGGTTGGTATTTATGGTGTTTCTTTAAAATAACAATTCAAGCCAACCAACATTTAATGGTAGTGACGAATGGAGTAAAAACTTCCAAATTCGGATCCCAAGATAATTTCTGGTGTTTCTTTAAAATAACAATTCAAGCCAACCAACATTTTATGGTAGTGACGAATGGAGTATAAACTTTCAAATTCGGATCCGAAGATAATTTTCTATTAGGTTAGTCTTTTTGTGTTTCTTTAAGGTAACAAACGGGGAACAACCAATAATCCTGTGAGATTCACACACATTATTTCACGTTGCAACCTGCAGTCCCTGAATGACTTCTAACCGATTTTGATCTTCTTGACCAATATAATCTTCCCAAAGAATTTTATTCTAAGGGAAGGAGCAATAGAATATTCCAAAGTATTTTATTCCATGGAAAGGAGCAATATAATCTTGCCAAAATATTCTATTCTAAGGAAAGGAGAGAAGTTGAATGTTTTCAAAGGATCTATTCTAAGAAAAGGGGCAATAGGATATCTCCAAAGGTTGGTTGGCAAGATTTTAAGACACATGGGGCCATGCTGCGAAGAACACAATACAGGCAATATGGAGTAATGGGCATGCACACATAAGGAAAGTTTTTACTGTTTTACTGAAAGTCATCCAAAAGTTTCTATTCTAAGGAAAGAATCTCTCTAAAGGTTGAAGAAGCCATGAATTTTTTTATCAGTCAATAGATGTGCTTATTTAGTCACTAAGGTAGATAGGTATTTAATTAACGTCGCACTGGAGCAACACAATGGGCTATTGACAACGGTTCGAGATCAAACCCGAAGGGAAAGATCCGGGACACCACGCAATTTTGAACCACGGTCAGATGACGAGGTCATACCTGAGCTGGCACCCGACTCTCCAAACTTCCACACCACGCTGACGTGAGGACATTTGAGGCCACGATAGATTTAACATGCACCAGACCCCTTAGTACACGACGGTCTTTTGTTGGGGATCGAACTCGCAACCCTCCAGTTGCTAATCCGTTAGTCTTCCAACTGGGCTACCACGGTCCCATTTAGTCACTAAGTGTGCTGTGAGGTAACAGAAATACTACACTACTCGGAAATCTCGTGACGCTCAGAGGGATAAAAAATAGTGACGAATGAAGAAAAACCGTCTTACTTCGTTGCCCAAGATAACTTTCTGTCCCACCCCCTTGCGCAAGCTGTCACGAAGGGGGTTCACGACCGGGGAAAACGAAGTGCCGGTGCCACTGCCAAGATTGGATCTCCCTTCCCTTAAATGGTGGGCTTTTACTTCCTCGGAGATTTCTTCCCGTCCGGCAATCGCCACAGCTGCGCCGACTGACCATCCCCTCCCTTTGTCTTAAAGACTCCCCGTATCAGCCATCCGCGATCCGTATTCAACGATCGTAAAACGTGTTCTCCCAAAACATCGTTGTGACAGTTATGTTCCGAGGACAGTTCGGAGGTCTGGGACACGGAATGGGCCCGTGATTGCATCTCCGCCATTGAACTCGTGAATTAGAGCGGCGGTGAATTCGAGTAGAGGGCCGCGTAGTTTATAGGTTGAGGAATACGAAGGGAATGGGATTCGATAAGAGGGGAGAATGCTGTTTTTAGAGAGATGTTTCTGTATATTATTCTGTATGTCTTCTGCAGAACCCTCGCCGACAACATCATAGCTTCTGCTTGTCTGCGACGCTTTATATGTAATTGTGTATGGCGTCGCGTTCGTGAAAGCCCAGAAGATCGGTATCCCCTAGTAAAAAATAAAAGTTTTGGTGGCAAAAAAAAATGGAAATCGGTTTAACCTGAAGCAAAATCATCATAAATCTGAGTAAGACGCCAGTTTCTATTTTACGTCCTTGATTTTCACTGCACGAAGCTAACCATGACTGTCTATGCTCCATCCTTTCAGCCTTAAATGACTTCCTACTATGATGGGTTGGTGGTGCGCAATAGGTACCTCAGACCCCCCTATTCTTGTTTCTTTACTGAGGGTAGCATCCTGTCCACATAATATGAGCTTTTGGTACTTGCGCATGGTCTATCATTCTTTCATCATCTTCCTGACTTTGTAAAAAAAACTACCATCAGTTCAAGATAGCGTTCGGATAATCGATACAAAGTTGTCAAGATTAGGCGCAATTCGCATTTTGAGCTTTTTAAACAGAGTTAAAAATGATTTGTTTTGTATCGTTGCTGAAAAGAAACAAATGCTTCTTATGGCAAATGGAGCTGAATTATAAGGTTGTCTAAAGCTAAGCATATGAATTTCTTATTCTTTTGCTTTCTTTTGAATCTCGGGAATCTCCAGCTATCAATGTTACGCTAAGCTACTGGTTATTGTCATCGTGAATTTATTGATTGTCTTCAGTGTAAACTGAAGACGGATAAACCTGACTATTTTTGCAAATCTTAAGATCGCGTTGTTTGAAGGCAGTGACAAGAAAATTTTGGAGGGTCTAAATTTAAAAATGGAACTTTGTTATGGAAGAATAAACCTCTTAAAATTTATAATTGAATCTTTTCCATCTTTTTTAACAAATGTAACAATTTATGAATAAAATTTAAGTTAAATGTGACAATTCTTTTATAAGGGTATAACGAATTAATAACATAATTATTATTTCAAGAATAAAATAGTTTTATGTATTTATAGTATTTTATTTGTATGCAGAGGTATTTAAACAATCAGAAAAAACTTTCGGAATGAGAGCTTGTGTTCGCAGAGTTCCTCTATAGCTACACCACTGCTCTAATCGGTGGTGAAGAGTTAATAACATCGCTCACACATTGATCAGCAGTGGCATAGTGTTTAATAAAGTTGTAAGTCATTGCTGAATCAAGAAAACATGGTGTTAAAAACAAAGTTTATTTTCGACGCTTTATTTTATATTTGGGCGTTTATTTTATGTATATTATTTTATACTATTTATGTTGGTGTTTATTTTATATTTGAGGTGTTTTCCAGGGCGATAACGCTTTGGATAGTAAATGCCCGGGAATAATAAAGTTGGAAGTAATAATATAAACACGAGTCTTTTGCGCAACTTTAGGTGATGTACATTTTATTTTTGACTCAGAAAATAATTGATCTACCAAATTTTGATACTTGGTATTTCACCAGTGGCGTAGCATGCGTGGAAATCCAGAATCTGGAATCGCTAAATAAAAAGCTTTATGTTAACAATAAAGTTTATTTTTGACGTGAAATGTTTGAGGACGTCAGTTTCGATGCCAAATGTGCCCTTTCTCTCCCACTCTAACGTCACGATTGTACGGGGACTTCAGGCCTCCATCCACAAATCTGAGACTCGATCGCCTTGACATCCGGTGATTTTATTTCTGTATCTGATTGGTTAGTGGTGTTTGTTTTGCACAATGCGCCATCCCTATCCCCTCCCCTGTTTCATTGAAACTAGACTCAGTCCAGCTAATATATGCACTTGATCCTTGCGCATAATGAATCAGGCTTCAGCTTCAAGCATGTCTTCTGCCTGCTGTGCTTGAAACTTAAGATAAAATCCATACTCCTTTGATATAAGACACATTGTCGAGATATAGACAGTATTGCTTTATTCCTTGTGTTGGGGTGGTCGCCGTGGTTCAGTGGGATAGGCCACAGCGCTAGTAACCTGTGAGTTGTAGACGGCGCAGGTTCGATACCTCCCTGGGTGTATTTCTCTCTCTTCTGTGGCAGAAACTCTTTTATTGTGGGTGTATGTCCATTATTTGATGTTGTCTATTTTGTGTTTGGTGCACATGGGCCAAATATGTTCCTTACACCATAAAACCCGAAACCTACCACCTCATCGAATGTTTTGTTAGTGTAATTTAATTACGAGTGAGATGTTTTTATACAGTATGAGCATTTATTAGATTTTTATGTCGGCCAATTATCACCACTTCGGTTTGTTTAAAACCAAAAGTCTCACTTTACAATGCTTCAAAGTTAAAAAAAATTAACAGATTTATCTACTTTTATACGCCAATTTTCCGGCAAGTAATTAAGTTTAAGACCAAAAACTCACTTTGAAATCCTTCAAAGTTAAAACATTATTAGACGTAAAAATTTATTAGATTTTTATGTTGACTTTAGTACGCCAATTATCCGGTGAATAATTATGTTTGTTTAAAACCAAGACACACTTTGCAATATTTCAAAGCTGCGAGCAAAATTCAAGTAGTAACATTTCCATCCAAGAGGTTTCCTTGTCTGACTAGAAGTACAGCTGAGAGAAAAAAAAATCGAAACGCTCCTTCTATTTACGCATTGATCATAGAAGAGCAAATCTAATCTCGGCATCCCCAGTTCTGAATGCTACGCTACTGTTTGAAAATATAGAAATTTTAAAAGCAGTTTTCATAGTTAGTAAACCGAATACTGGCAGTGAGAAAAACTGAAACTCATTCCCAGCACATGTTCAGCGCAATCGAAATCCTACACACAGCTCACATGTTCAAACAAACGCATCGTTCACGTAAAATTAATTTCACCTCGTTTCGGAAGCATTCCAGTTCTCTCTTCCCCCACCAGGAGATAAAAAAGCAAACGGGAAAACAGCGCGCGCTCTCTCCTTAAATCATATCTAAGCGGCAGCTCCGGTTCTAATAACCGGAGTTGGCATTCCGAATCGAAAAGTTGCGCTCGCGAAAAATGAAGGCACCCAGATTTGCGATTGAATTTGACTGTATTTATTGTCCAACTCCCTGCGGCTGAACGCAACGCGGCCTGTTTCCATTCCAATCGCTTTCCAAGCTGCGGAAATTTACGTGCCTCGAATTTCTGCGTCAAGCAAATCGACGCTCCTGCAAATAGATTTTGCCACCCCTCTCTTTTCCTTTTTTCCTTTTGGATTTGGGATCTGTGTTTTATTATTTGTTATGGGGTTTTTCCTTCCTTGTTTTTCTTGTTTCTGTTTTTCTGATGGCAGAATTGGTGAATTTCTGACCTGATGTGATAAATATTTTTCCACGATGTTATTGCTTTTGGAACTATGACTCACTCAGTTTACATCGATAATATCGTTTGGAATCTATCTCCGGTTATGTCAGGACAACTGCTTCGACTCTTGATTTTTGAATTCCGATAACGATTATTTTACACTTTTCATAATTCTTTACATATTTTAGTACTTTTATCTCTCTATTCTTTAGTGCAAACTGCTTTATATAATTTGCTGTGGGGTTTTCTTTCCTTCATTCCGTTTCTGTTTTTCTGTTGGCAGAATTGGTGAATTTCTGACCTGATGTGATAAATATTTTTCCACGATGTTATTGCTGTTGGAACTAGGACTCACTCAGTTTACATCGATAATATCGTTTGGAATCTATCTCCGGTTATGTCAGGACAACTGCTTCGACTCTTGATTTTTGAATCCCGATAACGATTAATTTATTTTACACTTTTCATAATTCTTTACATATTTTAGTACTTTTATCTCTCTATTCTTTAGTGCAAACTGCTTTATATAATTTGCTGTGGGGTTTTCTTTCCTTCATTCCGTTTCTGTTTTCCTGTTGGCAGAATTGGTGAATTTCTGACCTGATGTGATAAATATTTTTCCACGATGTTATTGCTGTTGGAACTATGACTCACTCAGTTTACATCGATAATATCGTTTGGAATCTATCTCCGGTTATGTCAGGACAACTGCTTCGACTCTTGATTTTTGAATCCCGATAACGATTAATTTATTTTACACTTTTCATAATTCTTTACATATTTTAGTACTTTTATCTCTCTATTATTTAGTGCAAACTACTTTATATAATTTGTTGTGGGGTTTTCTTTCCTTCATTCCGTTTCTGTTTTTCTGTTGGCAGAATTGGTGAATTTCTGACCTGATGCGATAAATTTTTCCCACGATGAGATTGCTTTTGGAACAATGATTCACTCAGTTTACATCGATAATATCGTTCAGAATCTATTTTCGGTCGTCGATGTTATCAAAATTGCTTCGACGTATAATTATTGAATCCCGCTAACGATTAATCTATTTTACACTTTTCATAATTCTTTACACAATTTAGTACTTTTATCGTTCTATCTTTAATGCAAATTGTTTTTTATTACTTGTTATAGCGTTTTTCTTCTTTTTTTCATTTCTGTTTACCTGATGGTACTGAATCGTTTTTACACAATTAGATTGTTTCTGAACTACTAAGTTTACATCAATCATACCATTTGGAATCTATCTGGTTGTTTAGGTCAGAACAACTGCTTTCGACTTTTGATTCTTAAATCCCGATAACGATTAATCTTCAATAATGTTTAATTTATTATACACTTTTGTTGATTCATACTTCTTTACGTTTTTATCACTCTATTTTCATTGCAAACTCATTTTACAGATAAATTTTGAGTATGAACAGCGAAATACCTTCAAGTGTTATTTGAGTTAAATGGATTTTATACTCTTATAAATACCATACACAAGAGAAAAATTATTATAAATACCATACTAAAACCCTTTGCACATATTGGTCAATCCATCAATTGAAGGGGCCTGGTAGAACGGAAAAGTAAAGCAGTAACAACCGGAGAGTTGCGAGTTTGAAACTCGGTCCAACCAAAGACCGTCGTGTAAGTGGGGGCTGGTACACGTTAAATCTTTCGTAGCCTAAAATGTCTTCACCTTGTCATGGTGTGGAAGTTTGGAGAGTGGGGTACCAGCTCAGGTGTTGACCTCGTCATCTGACCGTGCTTCAAAATTATGAGGTGCTATCCTTGGACTTTCCCTTCGGGATTGATTCCGAACCGGTTGGAAGAGAGAGCACGTTGTTTCTCTAGTGCGACGTTAATTAACAGCCTACCTACCTACAGTCCTATTAAGTTCTATGCAAAAAGTAATTGGTCAGTTTGAAAAAAAATATAAAATCAAATTCAACCCATTCACAGAATAATATATTTTAAACACTGATATTTATAATGTTAATAAATCAGAAAAACTCAAATTAGATAAACTAAAAAGATGTAAAACATTCAACCCCAAAATAAAGATAAAAAGCAGCACTCAAATTTGGATGTGTCATTTTCTTGAGAAAAACACTTCAAAATATTCCACCTATTAATTTAACAGCGAGATACTTTCAAAAATATTGCAAAACGAATAATTTAGGTAGGAAGGTTGTTAATTAACGTCGCACTGGTGCAACACAACGGGCTATTACGAATAATTAAATGAACGCATTATCCACACACACCAAAAAAAGCAACACAATAAGACCAAGAGCCAAGCATTCCAAACGTCTGTCTCATAGTCAGCAGACTGGAACAATTCACATCGGCAAATGTGATTGAGGGAGCCCCTTCCATTGCTCTTCAAAAGCTGTCACCGAAACTGCAGAAAGGCGCATTATGAACCGACATGTACAACTGAAACTTAATTATGGATGACGAAGTGGCAACAGTGCGAAACAGCGGTCTTCTGACCCCTATGGTTGCTCACTTAGGAGATGAGATTTGAATTACGCACCAACTGCCTTCCTGTTACTCTAATGAAGAATTATACTTGCATGGAGCAGTATTAGATGTGTATGGATTGAGTCCACTTGAGGCCATTTCAGCTAAAGACCACGGACATTTTAAAATCTCAAGATTCTTGAATGGTTTATTTGGTTCTTCATGATTAGTTAATTATTGATCGCAATTTTGACTAGTTCATTGAGATATAGAAGCATTTTGTAAATTTATAAAATCATTTGCAGTTTCTCGTCTTGGAAGACTTCTTAAGAAATATTTCTATTGGGTTTTCTGAAATGTTATGTTTATTACTTCATTTGATTAACAATGTGTTATGGTGCTTATGGTCTTCAACAAAATAAGTGAAACAAGTGGGAAAATTATTGAAATTCCGATAAAAATTGTTATTTTCCAATGCCAGCTTATGGACATATAGTCCTTTAAGCAATCCGTTGGAGAGAATGTGGCTTTAGATATATTTGCCCATATTCATTACATTATGATAGCATTAAAAAAAGGAAATATCTTGATGTGTATCTATCTACCTATATATTTATTTATTCATCTTGATGTACACTGCTGGCCACCCAAATTGCAACACCAAGAAAGACAAGAGATATCACAACAAAATTTATTTTGTAGATAACATGTTGACCAAGTATCAAATGATTAAATTTATAGACTTCTGTGAAGTGTGGTTCCTGCCAAAATCAGTAGCCAGAATAGCCGCCATTGTTGGAGATCACCGCTGCCACACGCCTCGGCATTGATTCAAAGAGACTTTGGATGTGTTCTTGGGGTACAGCAGACCAAGCAGCTTCCACACGTTGCCAAAGTTGATCTGGTGTGGCAGCTGGGGATGTATTCTGGGTCAATCGTTGAGCAACCATGGACCACATGTTTTCTATCGGCGAAAGATCCGGAGAGCGAGCTGGCCAGGGAAGCAATTCAATCTGGCGATTGACGAAGAACCCTTGGACAATGCGTGCCACGTGTGGTCGCGCATTATCCTGTTGAAATATGGCTGTGGGCAAGCCCTGAAGGTAAGGAAGGACAACTGGCTCCAACACCTCGGAGATGTAGCGCTGGCTGTTTAAAGTACCGGCAATGCGTACTAGAGGAGTGCGAGAGTGATATCCAATACCGCCCCATACCATAATACCCGGTGCAGGACCAGTGTGGCGGTGCATAACGCAGCTGTTCAGCATCCTCTCTCCACGGTGTCTCCAGACTCGAATCCGACCATCGTGGTGTTGCAGACAGAAGCGTGACTCGTCAGTAAAGACAATTTCATTCCATTCTGCCGTCCACATCCTTCTTTCATCGCACCATTGGCGGCGGAAACGTCTGTGGTTCTGCGTCAAGGGTAGACGAAGCAATGGACGTCTTGCGGACAGACCACTCTGCTGTTAACGGCGTCGAATGGTACGCGCAGACACTGGATGATGCGGTACAGACTGAATGTGCTGTGCTATGGTTTGTGATGTGGCTGAGCGATCCGTCACTGCCATACGCACAATATGCCTGTCATCACGTGAAGTGGTGCACTGAGGTGGATGCGATCGAACACGTCGGTCCGTCGTACCCTCCTGCATCCAACGATCACATATCCGCATTACAGTTGTTTGGTTTCGTCCAACACGACTACCGATTTCCCTGAAAGATAATCCACAATCTCGGTAGGCCACTATCCTTCCTCTGTCGAACTCGGATACTTGATCAAAAGATGATCGCTGTTTTCTACGAGGCATAATTGATCGTTTTTTTGAAAAAACCACAAGAAAAAAACAATTGCCGTACTTGAAATCGTCGAAATCTCCAAGCCTTAAATAGCGCTTTGAAGTGGCGCCACAGGCGCGCGTGATGTGCGTCTGCGCTGAAATTCTAATCATTTGCATATCTCACCTCCGCTAATGCATGTTGTAAATTTCATATTATTTGCATGCTTCCTTCAGGGTGTTGCATTTACGGTGGCCAGCAGTGTATATATATATATATATATATATATATATATATATATATATATATATATATAGATATAGATTTGTCTGTTATACATTGTGAGAAAATGACATATATATATATATATATATATATATATATATGCACACACATCAAGATGAATAAATAAATATATATATACACACACATCAAGATGACTTCAACTTAAGGGAAACATTTCAATATATTCTAAGGGAATTGTTCAAGATAGCTTATCCCTTTTTCCCTTTCCATTGACTGCCAGCTCCATTTTTCTCAGACAATTCCAAACACACTCTCCCCTGCGCCTTATTGGAAGTTTAAAAATTATCCCCACTAATTAATGTAATAAGTCATTAACTACCTCAACCGATGTCGCTCAACGTGCTCTAAGCATCCATAAAAACGGCAAATATTTTTTGGTGCAATTACTCCCAGCCTCCATTGTTTGGGGCCTTCTTTGTTGTTGCAGGAGGAGGCGACCCATCTGCCTTTGAAGGGTAATGGAATATGAAATTATGCAGTCTTAATTATCCTTATGAACTGTTCATTAACCCCGATTGTCTAGCCCCTCTTGATGAGGTTTCCCATTAAGGGAGACTCCCAGAATCTTGATTAAAGAAGAAACTTTTTGCGTTGTGTACACTGGACTGGAAAGCTGTGGATTTCTTCGCCAACTTTGAGCCGCAAATTTATCTCGTGTGTTGATCTGATCTATTATTCGCTGGTCGAATGAAAAACTTCATTGAATATATCCAGGCACTATTGAGAAAATAGTTTTGGAGGGGACTCTTTTCTGTTTTCTATTCAAATGAGCATTATGTTTACATATTATTTATCTGTTTTCAGACAAATCTAAGTGCATTTTATCTGAATGATAAGCGAAACTGATTTTCGCTGATTAAATTAGCTTCAGTGTGTATTTCAATTGTTTACAAAATAGTTCGGGAAATGATAGAGTCCTGTCAAGGCAAATAGACAAGAGATTGTTCCCTCTTATTCATTTAAAAAAGCTCTGGGAAAAATTGAATCAACTCACATTGAAAAGGACATCTGGATCCTATCATTTAGCCGAAACTCCATACAATATCTGAGCAAGTGGTAGAAGTATAGTGATCTTATCAGTGATCTTATCATAAATGAGACGTCTGTATGAGAAAATGACACATCTTCAATGGATCCCTTCACATGTTGATCTTCAAGAAAACGAAACCGTCCACCTTTTGGCTACGGAGGGAAGTCTAGATGCTTTACCACCTTACAGCAGACTTACCTATGGCGAAATAGCATTCAAAATTAAGTGTGTCTGAACAATTTGGAAAATTCCTCCGACTCATAGATTGTACGCCTGCAGTCAACCTGTTGCCTCAATTAAATCTGCAGCGGAAAAGACCAGGCTGTTCTCTTCAGGCTTCACAATGGACACTTGAAACCAACGAAGATCGATTTGGATTGCAAGCATTTCCCTCTGTGCTCTAAATGCAACTCAACTTAGGCTTCGCCCGAGCACATCATCTACTATCTCGGCTGTTCCTCAGGTTAGCTTATGCACCATCCTAAGCTTGTTCTTGAGGGCCTCAAGTCTCAAAGGTTAAATAGACTTGGTGTAATTTATTCAAGCCAAGCGAGATAAGAAGAAAGTCACCTAGTACACAGATAGATTATCACTTGCTTTAACAATCGGTCAAATTCCTATGGTATTAAATGAACGTTTCGTTTGCAAATATATTTGATTTCAGATCTGTCCGCAATTTTACTACTTATGAGCCTACCAAAACTTCGATTCGCATCTATTAAGCTTACTTCAGTGTTTATTTTTGTTACATCGATAACATTTCGGGTCGTGCTAGGACCCCCCCCCTCCCGAGTCCCCCTGATTACGCCCCTAAATATATCGTTTGTTCCGTACTTAGAAAAATGCTATGGGGTATGTACAGAATCTGCTTTAATTTTTTAAACGGAAACATTAGAAAGTGTCCGTATTCACCACAGGATATTACACGAGGCTCGAAGTGGTATTGCTGATCATAAATCTAACTTTTAACTAAAACATTTTATTACAGATCAGTATAAAACGCTGAATTTTGAAAAGAAGGTTATTAAAAATGAAACCACGAACTAGAAAAAAGATTAGGTGAGATACAGATCGGAGGGAAAGTTGGTTAAGGTTTTGCAAGAAATAAAGAAATAAGTTAGATAGTATTGTTGTGTAAAACTAATTAAAAGTTCGATGGAAGGAAATTGAAAGTTTATTTGGAAAAAAGAAACAAAAAATAGCAAAGCACAAGAGAAGAAAAAATGGAATAGAATGATAAACATATAAAATAGTAAACATCGTTTGAAGTCCTTTGATTCGTTAAAAAGTGCTTAAAGTTCTACACTATTATCAAAAATACAAACCTTAATGGAAAAAAGTCGAGAAAAAATATCGTCTCCGTCAGTCTAATGGTGTTTTAAAACCTGAGACTCCTTTATGTTTTATTTTCAGTTATTCATCCCTTGCACAGTTAAAACACGTGATATTATTTTAAGAAAACCTCTAAAAAAGTATCGATAAACAGATTTTCAGTGCCGTAAAAGAACTTTTTTGTTTACAAGTTGGCTGCATATTTAGGACAATTTATTATTTGATATTTTTTCAAAATACAGAAGCTTATAAATGTGAATTTTCTGATAAATATGAAGAAAATAGCATGAGAAAAGATGTTCTAGTGCAATAACATTTGAATATTCTCCAACAATATATTAATATATTTCTGAGCTATTTTATTTTTCTTTGCTCAGAAATATTACAATATTTAAACACTTTTTTTATAAAAAGAACAGTTAAACTTCCTTTAATCGAAGTTTTGGGTTGGTTGGGTTTCATGGTGCAGGGCCATAATTGATCGTAGTGACCCAGACACAAGACAGAATATTTCAAGTAATGGACATTTAGTCCATTAGAGCAAGGAGAGTTTTATTGACACAGAAGAAAAAAGTACACCCAGAGAGGAATCAAACCTGCGTCGCCATGTTGCTAGAGCAGTGGGCATAACCATTGACTATATGACCTTGTCACGGCTAAACTCAGACATCCTTCACACACTGACTAACACTGATTCAAGTGCATTGAAGCGTAACGCTCCGGACTCAGTGTAAAAGGTTTCAAGACGAACTAGATATTTATTATGGAAGCAGTCCCCAAATCTTCGTTAGTCAATTTCTACTGAATACAGATTGATTCGGATTGACCTGTATTTGGTTGGGTATCAAGCGCTCTTACGTAACGGTGGTGTATTTGTGACCTCCTTTCTCAGGAATCTTTCAAACCAATAGAATTAGGTCAATCCGAGTCAATCTGAGAACAGTAGAAACTGACTAACATTGATTCGAGTGCATTGAAGCGGAGCACTCCGGATTCAGGTAGTATGAAAAGTTTTCAGAGGAACTAACTTTTCTTATGAAGCGGCTATCCCGAGCGGCATTGTTAGTCAGCTTCTAGTAGATTAAGATTGATTCGAATTACCCGGTTTCTGTTAGATATTAAGCGCCCTGTCGGAACGGTGGTGAATACATGACCTTGTCGTTGCTTTCTCCTTCCCACCAATGGAATTCGAGTCAATCCGAATCCATCTGAATCGAGTAGAAACTATCTGACTTAGATTTGGATGTATTGAAGCGAAACGCTTCGGATTCAGGCAGTCATTCAGCCTTGTGAAAGGTTCAGGTGGTTCGGATTCAGCAGTGTGAAAGATTTTAAGACAAACTGATATTTATTATGAGTCGAAGTTTCCGGAATGAAGTTTAACAAAGATTCGGAATAGCGAAGTTTCCGAAATCGTTAGTCTACTGGATTAATACGGATTCTGCATCACCGTACCGTAAGAGCTGCTTCACAACAACCGAATTCGGGTCAATTCGCATCAATCTGAATCCAATAGATAATGACTAACAAGGATTCGGGAAAGATGTTTCCATAAGAAAAGCTAGTTCCTCTGAAATACTTTTATACTTCCTGAATCCGGAACGTTACGCCTCAATGCATCCAAATCTGATCAGTTTCTACTCGAATCAGATTGACCAGATTCTGTTGGTGTGAAGTGGTCCTAAGAGAGAAAATAAACTTGATGCCTAGACAATCGCTATCTAAATCGAGTGAAAACTAAAATGTGATATTCGAGGAAACTTAAGCATTGCTCATGCGAAAATCGAATTCACTCCACACACACACAATCGAAACCTTTCAATTTATATAACTACCTATCACCTGCTTATTCGCAAAGCAGCGTCCAAGTTATGGCTTACACTTCTTCCCCGCCAACAGGAAATTAAATTTATGAAAAATGGAGGCAGTTTTAGGGTTTTGGAGACAACCAAAAGCCGCTGAAATTCCGACATTCGCGAAATTATGATCAGGAAGGAAAGCAGTCAAGAAACGCTTAATTAATTTCGGATTGGAACCGGTACTGAATTAGGACGACGACTGCGAAGCTTAAGGCAGTGATTTATGACGCTTTATGTTGGTAGAGGGGAGGCTTGCACAAACGAAGGAATGCCGAAGGATGATTCGACTGGAAACGTAATTCTTCATTTCGAGTGCGAATAGAACCGTATTCAGGGTGGCGGTTTTTAAATCGAAGCCAAGAAAAGGCTTATATGGTTAATCTCTTTCCTCAAATGCAGAGGCTGTATCTTAATAAAATTAGAATGCATTAACCTTGTGGACAGAAGAATCAATTTAAAGGGGATTTCGCTCCACATTTTTGAAAAAGTATCTTACAAAATAATTTTATCACTTCACAGGAGAGAAGTATTTTGTACATGGAATTATTTAATAATAATAATAATTGTAAAACTTGCTCTAGTTTAATCTTAAATTTTAAACTACATTCACGCAGGCCATTTCGAACAAAACTTTAAATAATTTATACTTATTTACAACTTTAAAAGAGACTGAAATATTTTAAAAGGCTTTCACAATATCTATAAACACTTTTTCGAATTAAACTTAACAAGAGCCTGACTCATATATACTTGCTTCTTAATCCTCTGAAAGGTTCACACGCATATTTCTATTCTATAACCAGCAGTATTTCCTGTATAACCGCAGTCTAACCAGATTGAACCTTCTTAACCAATATAATTTTTCCTAGGATTCTTACAACCAATAGATGTGATTATTTAGTCATTATGTGTGTTGTAGGGTAAAAAAAACTATAATTTTTGGAAATCTCGTGGCGCTCAGAGGGTTAAACATTAATTAAAATTAAGAAAATGCATGATGTATTTGTACATTAAACGGGGTAAAACATAGGAGAAGATTACATAGAAAACTTTTCGAAATTTGAAACAAGATTTAAATTACGAAACACAAAAAACATTGATCGTTTTTTATCGGAATTTTCGTTTCAAGGCCAAATTTCTATCTTTTCCCTATTTTATATTTGTAACCAGAACATAAATTTCGAGTATGGTTGCTTAAATCGTCGGCTTAAAGCAGAAACTCATTAACTGTCATTTTTTGTGGACACTAAATGCTTATTTTTATGATGATGAGAAATACTTTATAAATTTTTAATCTGTTTAAAAGATATATAACACTATCAAATGCTTATAATTTATATATTTTTTATTCAAAAGCCAATAGCTGATTTTTAATCCTCTGATGGGTTTACACGCATATATGTGTTCTGAAATCTGTATTTTTCCTTGTGACTAACCAGCTTTGACTTTCTTGACCCAAATAATCTTTCTTAACATTCTTTCAATCACTTATGTGCGTCATAAAAAAACAATATTACAATTTCTGAGGATTAAAGAGCTGTAGAGAAACAAAAATGCTTATCAGTTACTGAGTTTCTGCTCTAAGCTGACGATATGCAAATTTCGTTACATGTTAAATAGAGTTCAGCAGGTTATAGAAAACGATAACTTCAAATTAACTTTGTTATACAAATTTGTATAAAACCTAAAGCTGCTTTAGTTCATCTGAGTTATTTAAAACTTATCAAACTGAAAACGCTAGTCGAAAATTCCCGAAGAAACGCTTCCAATAACTTCAACACTGAAACAAGTTTTACGTAACTTTGCACCCATCACTGCTTATCTTATTTAGAATCTATCTGTATCTCTTGGACCGTTTGAAAGACATCTAAAAAACTTCACAACTCTTTTACTGTGGAACAGCTGTGAAAGACGAAAATGTAATCAACTAATTTTTGTAATTTGCATATTCCTCGAAAGCCTGACTGCATTTTTTGAATGAAAATAATGACGATGCGTTTGAAAAAATTGGAAAATATTCTTCCGTTAGGTTGAGATCAATATTCTTATTCTTATTCGCTCAGACTGCTCTTACATTCCCCAAAAGGAAGCTGGGTTATACTGCAGAATAATTAAATGCATTGTTCCATAATATTTTTTAAATGCAACAACGGAGATCAGTGCAATGCTTTATTTTAAAGGGATCGATACCATACCTAAGGCTTTTTGCACGGCTATTGTAAAGTAGACAGTGATTAAATCAGGTAATTGAGTGAAGATTTTAGTGGAAAGGAAAGAGTGTTTTCCTTTCGAGCGTTTTCACTTCTGGTAATCAACTTGCAGTACAACAATAGTATTTATTGCAATGATCAATTAGGCATTAGTTTGGTTTAATATGCTAACGTCCCTGCATTTTAAAATAACTGTTTTATGATTTATTCTAATTCAAAGGGGTATTAGTGTAACCTCACTCAAATTAATTTTTCTATGAATGATATACCTTGAATTTATATTGTTTCGAGAGTTTTTGCTACTGCAGACAAACCAATTCGCACCTGTATTTCCTGAAAAAATTTTCTCATCGGCAAACATGTATTTGAGATTTGCACGTTTCACTGCTTGAGTTTTTCCTCGTCCAGTTGTTCGGTTCATGACAGATTTGGATATTTTGTGCAGATTGGTCTCTTTTTGCGTTATGTCATATATTAAATATATAAAGATTTCAAGCATCGACCTTCTAATAAAAAAGACGGAAGTGGAGTCGCTGTCTCAAGACCTCTGAAGAGTAAACCACGTGGACTTACGAATGCCTTTGCCGATTGGCTGCCGAATCGCAGAATAATGCTTTTCATCACTTTAAGGCGTTCCGATTAATAATTTAGGCTTAAGGCGTAAGAATCCAATTAATAATTTAGGATTTTGGCTTTTACCCACAACCCCATAAAAGATCTTCAAACTAAGCAACTGGAAGAAATAAAATGAAACTGCGGGCACATGCCCCTTCTATTTCATTTTAAGGTTGATGATTCTAAGGAAATGGCGTAAAGAGTTGGAAATAGTTTCATGGACCTAGAAATTATAGACAGAATAAGCTGTGCGAATTTCACGACACCAGATTTTCTGCTTTATGTATAAATTTTACACTTCTCTTAAGTTGTTTACGAATCCACCCTTGTTCTGCCATGATGCATAACGTTCAATTGGCCGGGCATTAGAAAGAAAACTAGTAACCTTTATAGAATGTAAAAAATCGCAAATCGCCTCCTATCTCACTATATCATTCGTCTAGGTCTATATAATGCATGACATATCAATGGGTTACTGTAGTGTAACATTGTACAAAGCTGATTCAATGTAACATGATTCCACATTAACAACATAAAACAACTGTTTCAGCGTAAATAAACGTCCAATAACGACCTGCTCACTTTCAACGCACCTAAGCACCATCCTATACTCATATTCCCCTCCTTTCCGATACTTGATTCGAAGCGTTTGACAATTTTATACCGGATTTTTTTCCACGCAGAGTGAGGGAGAAGCCCTATCTCAAGTTCCGAGCGATATATATTGTTTTTCTACAGCCCATGATGGCAGGCTACAGGAAAGAAACATCGTGAAAAGTTTTAAATTTCTCGTTCGAACGCAGAATCGGGATTTTCCTCTCATGTCCGTGATGAAAGTAAAAAAGTGTGATAAAAAAACCTCCTCCACTCGCAGACCATCCATCTTCCGACGTATCTCTGTTGTGACAAAAAAAGATTGATGATCAGATTGACGCCGCTCCCCGCCGCTTTCTCTAAAGTTTAAAAGAAGGAATACCCCGAGAGGGTCCCTGATACCTCGAAACAATGATTGAATGGATGGCCCAGATGAATTCGGATACCTGGTCACGAACGCTGCCGGAGCTATTGCAATCGGGACACGTATGAAATATCAATAATGCATTCATTGGCACCGCTTTAACAAGTATTTATGAGCGGTGATAGCGGATTCTTTGAGGACGAGGGGAATTTGGATTTTTTGAATTGTACTGAATTTGGTTAGCTATGATTTGGTTTTGACTGATTAGTGATTGGTTAAAAGAACATAACGTCTTTTTACGAGGAGTTTTCAAATGAAAAGGTACTAAACGTCGTAAAAACCAAACCGGTTGAGATTTGAATATGCCGCTTTGGGATAACATAGTGAGACATCTAAGGAAGCGAATGCACGAGTACCGGCGTGGTTGTGCGCATGCGCGGGCGCCCGCACATGACGCAGAAGAGAAGCATGCACTTGTGTGTTCCGTCCAATTGACGCGGCAGTGCGTGTGAGGACATCATGGCGTTCACATTGCAGAATTCGACGATTGAGGAGCAGCGAGGTGTTATCAGATTTCTGATTGCGGAAGGTGTTAAACCGGTAGGTGAGACACTCTGTAGCCTACGCAAGTCCATCAAGAGCAAACGGCCTGGGCTGCTCACGGAGGGAGTGATTCTGCTCCATGATGACGCTCGTCCACACGTCTCCAGGGTCACACAAAGTGTACTGGCCAAGTTCAAGAGGGAGCAGCTTGAGCATCCGCCCTGCAGCCCGGACATATCGCCCTACAACTTCCATCTGTTTTGTCCGCTAAAAAACATCTCAAAGGGAAGCGCTTCAACTCGGACGACGAACTGAAGGACACAGTGGAGGACTGGCTCTTGTCACAGCCACAGTAATTCTGGGAACAGGGAATCCTTCGGCTCGTGAAACAGTAGGATAGTTGTGCTCAGTCCTCTGGTGATTACTTTTGAATAAATACTTCAATTATACCCACAGTGTCGTTTCGTACCTTTTCATTTGAACACCCCTAGTACTATCAAAACCTCGTGAGTCCAATTTTTTGGTTTATGTGGATGTGATCATTGTTCGGTTACAAATATACTTATTACACTTATTTTAGAAGCTCCTAAGTCTACAGTAAGTGGTTGGTTTGGGAATTCAGATACTTGTCACGAACGTTGCCGAAGCTATTGCAATCGGAATAAGTATGGAATATGAATATTGCATTCATTGGCACCGCTTTAACAAGTATTGGGTCGGTGCGAATGAAATGTCCGGAAAATGACCATCACACTTTGATAGCGATAACTGAAAAATACAGTACCTGACCTACTCTAAATAATCTCCCTCTGAACTGCATTGTTGCTACTTGTCTTACAATACCATGATGCCGGAACGAAAAAAGTCTTGTGAATGGGATGCGAAGAAGTCATTAACTGCACGGTGAAACTCAGTATCTTGGGTGAACCTTTTGCAGACAGAAAGCGATCCAGGTGACAAAATAGATGAAAATCTGTAGGTGACAAGTCAGGGGAATAGGGAGGATGAGGCATCGCTTTATGGCCCCACTCACGTAGTGTCAGCATCATCCGTTATGCGACATGAGGACGGGCGTTATCTTGCAAGAGGAGAACGCCATGCCTGTTTACCAAAGCCGGTTGTTTCACCATCAATTTCATTTCCGGTGCATCTGTCGTAATTCATTACAATATCGTTCTGAAGTGCAATCGAGACGCATGGGAAATATCAATAATGTATTCATTGACACCGTTTTAATAAATATTTATGAGCGGTGATTCATATTCATTATTCATATTCTTTATGGAGGAGGTGAATTTTTTAAAAAAATATCTCTGAATTGGTTAGCTTTGATTCGGTTTTTGAATGATTAGTGGTTAATGGATTTCGAAAGAATTAATTCCCAAACCAACCATTAATTGTTTAGCAATTTTAACTGTGAATAGCAATTTTCCAGTAGTTAAAAAGGCAATAGAAAATTAGTCCAAATGATAAATCATTTGAAATTTTCTCATTTCTAATAATAGAAGCATCTTATCGATCCAACGAATCTTCATTTTTCCATCTGCAAAAGTAGCTCTCAGATTTGACTGTATAAAAAGAATCAGTGTGTCAGATTACATATGAAGAGTTAAACACCATTACACATAGTTAACTTATACATAGTCACCTAACAGGTAGCTAACTTTTCCCTTAACATATGAAGAGATAGGTACCATTACAATAAGATACTTATCTCTTATCTACCAAAGAATCTATGAAAGGGAAATAAATACAAGTTAAACAGTATCTAAGAGAGACCTAGCGATTGTGAAAAATCAAATGAAGTTGATGAAAATATATTTAATATATAGGATAGGAAAATGAAATGAATTAAACGTATATAATACATAATGTAAAGTAGGGGTACGAATATGTATATATGATTTAGGGCTATTCAGTATTTTTTTGCTACACGTGACAGTAACCTGTAGCTTATCAGGAGATTTTCGAACTACCCGGGATCCAAACTCAGTGTCTTGAATTGTTAGCAGTCTAGCCTGAGTGGAGTTAGAGCGTTAACCATTACGGCTGCTTGGCCCAATGAATACAGTACGATAGATAATAGTACGATACAACAGTACGACAGAAAAAATAGTTGAATTGACGATCTGGGATCGATCCCAAAGGGTCAGAACAAAAATACGAAACAATATAGTAGCATGTACATTGAAACAAAGTACATAGTTTATTATTTCATTATAATATATTTATTACGAAAAGATGCTTATGTTAGACTAAAAAAAATCAGTTCGTCTGATAAATAGCATAGGTATAATAAATTATAACGTAATAAAAAGGCTGAAGTAATTAAGAAAATTTGAGGATTCCCTATTAGCAGACGTTAACAATATCATTTAAAATATTAAAAAACTCTAATATCTACCAATAAAAAATAATTCCTTGCACAAATAAATGATTGTCCTTTATTTTAATTCATAAGTGAGTAGTGAATTTCTATATAAGCAAACATATTGCGATGAATTTAAACTTGAGACGGCGTTCTTGAATTTTCACTAGCAAAACAAATGTATCAAAAATACGGCAACAATTTGCAGATTAAAACAATCCGTTACTAACTATTGAAATTGTACTTTGAAAAGCCGTTTAACCCACTGCTTCTCTGCTAATGGCGCGTAGTTGCAGAGAAACGAGTTTTACAGAGAGTTAAAGCCGCACTACGGCGATAATTTCGATTTTTCATTCTAGTGTCAGATGTAGGGGTTGGCCAACACAAGTAATTTCTATTTAAAGGTCGATTTCTTTAAAGAACATTTTCAAATTTTGTCTTATTTACTGACATTTTAACAGATTATTTAAAAATTTTCACGATAAAACATTTTGCTATTTAAATAATGATAATTCACTTAAAAATGATATTTTGCTCTTAAATCTTTAAAATAAATGGTTTATTAGATAAAAGAATTATTACAAAAATGAAACAAAATGGTAATATAAAAACATAGCTAAGGCGAATAGTTTTTCTTGCTTATAATTCATTATATATTTCACAGTTTATTCAACATTATTCTTCAATTTAGAATAAATTTTCGAAAGCATTACAAGTGTGGCAATAATTTATCTCCGCAATTGAATAGAATAAAACATATGTGACATTTTCATATACTTTTACGATTTGAGTTCTACACAATCTGAGAAATTAATTTATAAATTTTGATTATTACAATCCTAAAAACAGAAGGGCCATACCCTTTACTCAAAAGCAAATAGAAGTTTTTGTTAATGTTAAACGTTGACGTGACGAAAGATTCTAATCGAAAACACAAAGCGAAGCAATCCCCCACAACTGTAGTCCCATGTTCAATATATAGTAGGCCCCTTCCCTAAATCGGTCTGCTTTTTAACCTGTGAAGAGGACTCATTACTTGTAGCTTAACCGCCCACAAAGCTTCCACCGAGTAAAAGCAATAAAAGAACTCAAACACAGATATTCCTCTAGGCTTTTGTGGAGCACCCAACAAACACTTGAGGGCAGTCATTGTTTCCAATACAGGGATGAGAACTGAAGACCCCACCTGATACTACTCGGACAAATTACGTCTGTTCAGAACTACAGTGAGCAGAATGTTCAACATGCATAATGAAGTACAATGTGAGAAGATCTTATTACGGTAATCAAATAGAAATAGGATTTGCGAATTACCGACATTTTCAGAACCAGTAAATTACCGAAGCAAATTCTCAATATGGGTTAACTTTTTGTAACTTGAGGCACTGACTTGATGTGAATTGTATTAAAGTCTAGTACTACAGTATTGTACAGGGTGTTCTTTGATGTACGGACACCATTTTGTTTGAATAACTTTTTAATAAAACATTTTCTATTAATTTTTTTACATACAGTTTGCTCGATTAAGGAAAAATAACAGACTTTGGGTCACTGAAATACCGTGTCTTTCGACAACACAATATGTTCAATTTCTTCGTTCTTCATTTTGACATCAGTGGATAGGTAAACAAATAGAACAACCGTAATTAGGGATAAGAAAATCCAAGGTAAATTCATAAACGAACTCTTTGCCTCCTTAGAGTAACTGTTTGGTGTGCAATTTGGGTTGGAAGCATTAATAGTCCATTTTTTTTGAGGATGCGAATGAAAATGCGGTTTCTGTCACTTGTTAATGCTATTATGCGATATCGCAAAATTTATTTCTGCCTGAAATTGATTGACAAAAGAGACAGAGGATTATTTGTCAGAAATTGAATAAACAATATGTATTGCAATCAATAAAAAATTGTTTTACTTAACAGTTATTCCAAAACAAAGCGTTTCCTTTATATACAAAATACACTGTACCAGTACTGGTATCGTAATTAAACGTTGATTGAAAAAAATGTAAATATGTAAGTGGAATAATGTAAAACAATCTGAAAGTATTTTGTGTAAATTATATGTGAGCATGGCAATATTTTTAAGGCTACGCACACTTATGCTTATTTTTCGTAAGTACATGTACTATAGTACTCGAAAAGAAAAGTGAGGTTATTTTTTTATTTTGGAGAATGGAATTATTTTTTCTCATAAATAACGAAAGCATTAAAAGGAAAATAAGAGACTTGCTTTTTGCGGATTCGGCATTTCCTAAAAGGTACTTATTTAACCTTAGACCTGGCGTCAAAAATTTCTGTACAGATTAAATTTCTGGTGGCATTATGCCCGTCGATTAAATTTATCTCTGAAGTGAGATCTTAAAATTAAGTGAACAAAGCTAAAGTTTGAAAAAATTAATGAACCGAAAATGATGTTTCGCTAACAGTAAGTCTCACGAAACTTTTTTTTGCCTGTTTTTATTGAAACCCTGACTAGAAATTACGAGTCATATTTGGGATTTGTTCAATTGAATTCACTTTTATCAGAAATGTCTTTTATAAATATTCAGTATGAATGTTTGGGATAGAAGTATGCAAGCATTAGAAAATTCCAAACCTCTATTGATAAATAAGTTTTGTTTTTTTCTGTAAGTCGTAAGAGTAATGGAATTAATAAAACAATAATTTTTTATGTTGTACATTTTCTTACGTGGTGCGAAAAGAAGCCTAATTTGTACTTGCTGTTTGGCAACGAATAAATCAAGTATCACGTTTTCCGCTTTCAAATCAAATCTGCCAACGGAAAATAAACTTTTTCACCGAATGTATATCAAAATAAATGGTATGAGCGATTTCAAAATTTGATTTTAAAGTCAATTTAATTTGTGCTCTCATGTATTATACTCATAAGAAACAAAGACGAAATAAATTATCCTTAGAGGAAACATGTGGAAGGTGAAAAGTAAAAAGCAGTTAATGTAGAATGTTCGTACACTCGTTAATATTGAAACTTGATGTGTAAACTTTGTGGAACTTGCTGTCACCATAATTTTAAACGTACATGAAATGCGACAATAATGGAAAGTATTTCTAAAATAATTAATTTATTACTCTGAATAAACTTGATTTTGTTAATAAGAAAATTTGAAAGTTATTAAAAAATTATCAGACCATACAGGGAATAAAATGTTGATAGGACTATAACATCCAATAGTTTTCTCCTAGGCCATACTCTTTCTCGATATGATTAGATCGTCTCTCAAACGACCCAAAATTGCTGATTAGGCTTTTTCAAGTGCTGTGCTTACCATTTCACATACTTTGCTATATTTGGATTTCGATCTTCGCTCAGTTTCAACATTCCCCTCTGGGTCAACTTTTTTTTATTCTAGATTAGTGGTGATAATTTTAAAGTATGTCTCAATAAACCAGTTTTTTATTGATCAACCCCTAGGCCCTTGACTGCTTCGTTTAATAGTATAATCTATGGAATTTCTATTCACAAATTAATATGTTCTACACACATCGGTATTGTATTATAATGTTTAGTAGTATACATCAAATTTAAAAATAAAATTATTTTAATTGATACTGATGAAAATGCAATTTTATACTAAAGCACCAACGTTTTCATCAAAGGTAAAATTAGTTTTATCTAAATTAAACTTAAATAAATAAGTGAAGCATACTAAGAAAGTGCTGGGTTATCCTTTTATCCTTAGCACTTTGTGTTTCATAAAAACCTTAAAAACTTAAACTAAAAAGACATTTTAATTAAAATAACTTGTTAAATGCAAAGCAAATGAAGTTCATCCATCACTTTAGAAGGGAACTCAGGAAACGTTTTTCTGACTTTCGTTACTACAAAGCCCATTCACTTGGTTAGTTCGTTTTTTTTGGTACAAGGGTCAAATCTCAAAATATAATTAAATGAAAAGTTAATTTTTATGTTTATTTCGTTTCATGTGCACAATTGGTACCGCATAACGGTTAAGCAGCGTAATAATTTGAAAACTGGGATACACAAGGGACTTCTTGGCATCTCTGGTCCACAAATATACATCTGTCATAGACTCGAAATATGAAAACTTCCTTGCCCCAAAGGATCAACAAGTTGTGTTGGAATGGAGTACATTACTTTGGACTAATAATTTTATTTTTAACGGTGATAATTTATTTTTTTCAAGTTAAGGGCATACCCCAGGGTTCCAATTTTCATCAATTCTTACTAATTTATTTCCTACGTTATTATGAAAAAAAATTTTGCCTACAAATTAATTCTGCCTTTAGATATATTGATGATTTGATTGTTTTTAATGATAGTAATTTTGCTAACTTATGGAAATCGATATACCCTGATGAATTATATTTATTAAAAACTAGTTCAGACAATAATGAAGCCGTCTTTCTAGATTTGGATATATCTACGTTAAATAATAAAACTGATATTAATATTTATGATAAAAGAGATGATTTTGAATATCCGGTATTTAAATTAATATATTGGGATTCTAATATTTCTAAAAAGTATATTATAATACAATTGCTGGTCAGCTGGTACGTTTCAGTAACTCTAAATCTAACTTTCTTTTTCAATGTAATAATCTCATTAACACACTTCTTAATAATAAGTACCCTCACTCTTTGTATAGGATTATTTTGAAAGTTAAAAAATACTAATATTTATTTAACTAATGATTAACCATAATGGTTTATTATTTTGAGGACGTGCCTGTTGACTATCTATTCTATTAATTCTATTACAATAATCGGACTCTGTTAATTTATTAAAAGGCTGTAATTGAACACTTTCTTATCGTTTTCCGAATCAGAATTCCAGTTCCGGTAAACCGGTTCAGAATTCCGAATCGGAATTCCAATTCTGATTTCTTGACTGTGATGTATAGTATAACTTTTATGGGTAACATGAAGGACATTTGATGGAGGTCATCATGAGTTTTGCGAGTTGTCGATTTGGGGTTTGTTAAAGTGGGTAAGTTTGTTTTATCTCCTATAGTTTTGTGTGATTTTGTATTGTGATTGTCTTTGGTGTGAGTCCTTGGATGTTTCGTGTTGCTTGGACTTCTCTACCTGTTTGACCTTTTGCCTGTTTTACTTTTCTAGATTTGCCTTTCTACTTGTAGTGTTTGGAGGGGTGTGTGGGCTACTTTTGGCGAACTACCCCCCACACACAGAAAACACCATATTATGTTCTCTTGGTCAGGCGATCCTGGTGACGCCCTGATCCACCAACACTTCTTCATTTCTTTCGAAATTTTCATGGTACTTTTAAATTTTAATTCCTAAATTTCTCTTTGTTTTGTATTATTGAATTATATATACACTCTATAACATAAAAATCGACGCACCATGAAAGACTCATCCGAATGGGTTGAAAATCGGTAGATGTGATGTACATGTATTGAAAACGAAACGATAACAGTATCATAGGAATCGAATGTTTTATTCAGGAAATACAGCTACAAGAGCAAAAAAAAAATCAATAATGCGTTGACCCACCTCTGGTCCTGATGCAAACTGTTATCCGGCAGGACATTGACTCGTAGAGTTGGCGGATGTCCTCCTTCGGGATTGCTTGCTATACACGTTCCAATTGGCGAGTTAAATCGGCGCGATCCAGGGACGGTCGTAAACGTCTGCTCATCAGAGCCCAAACGTGCTCTATTGGGGAGAGGTCTGGCGATCGCGCCGGCCAGGGAAGTGTTGGAGAAGCACGAAAACAATCTGTAGAAAGGCGTGCCGTGTGCGGCCGGGCATTATCCTGTTAGAATATAAGTCCAGGGGTCCGTGAAAGAAGTGCAACACAACGGGGCGTAGAATCTCGTCGACGTACCACCGTGCTGTAAGGGTGTCACGGGTGACAACAAAAGGGGTCCGGCTATCAAATGGAATGGCACCTCATACCATAACTCCTAGTTGTCGGGCTGTGTGGCGAACGAGTCAGGTGAGTATCTCACTGCTGTCCTGGACATCTCGCTGGTCATCGGGGCTCAATTCGAAGCGGGACTCATCGCTGAAAACAATTCTGTTCCAGTCCGTGAGATCCCAGGTCGAATGCACCCGGCACCACTGCAAACGAGCTTGACGGTGTGCAACGGTGAGGGACAGTCGGCGCAATGGCTTCCGTGGCCTCAGCCCCCGTTCGCTGATTCGCCTACCAATGGTCATTGCACTCACTGGTGTCCCGGTTACACGTCGGATCGTTGATAAGGACGCATCAGATGCTGTGATCGCTGATCGGACGATCACTGTCCTTGCGTTCTGTCGTCACTCTTGGTCGACCGCTACCTTCTTGACGCTCTATATGGCCATGGTTCACCCATTCCTGCCAACATCGTCGAATGGTAGCATCGCTCCGACCCAAATGTCGAGCGATCCTGCGATTTGACCATCCTGCTTCCTTTAGTCCAATTGCACGTCCTATCTCAAATGGTGACATCTGCTCATACCGTTCGCGAACCCATCTGCGAGGCATTGGTACAGTCCACGTAAGTCGACGGAACCATATTCGCATGGAAGTTATGCCCTAGCATTGGAATGTCCTCTGTTTTATACATGATTCGGATGCTCCGTTGCAATGAGCTGGAGCTCCACCTATTCAGTCATTGGCCGTCAAAAGTTAATCATTTGCATACTCTATCGTAAGGTACATACGCAATTTCGCCCCATTCGGATAACTCCTTCTTGGTGCGTCGATTTTTATGTTATAGAGTGTATATATACTAAACAAAAATTAATTCATAAAATCATTGATACGTTCATAAAGCATCTATGTCATAATTTAGAACTTAGTGTTAATTTAGTTCCCCAATGGCAACATTTCGGACTGTGACTCACTTTACAAAAAAAATGACATGAATTTTTTAGACTTTAAAAAATGAGTTTTCTTTTCTAGCAGAAGTTAATCGGAAAAAAGAATTCGGATGCTGCACTAAGAGTAGCAAGTCATGTCAAACCTAAGAAAAATGAAATTACTGCTTTAATTAATAAAATAAATCGAAATTTTTATGTGACTCAGGTTACATACTTTTGTTACTCACGTTACATTTGTGAATTCTGAGAACTGAATGATTAATAATAACGTTTTTAAAATTCTAATCTATACTAAAATTAACTTTTATATATATCTTTGAAAATAATTGCTTATTATATATATAATGAAGAAATTGCAATTTAAAAAAATAAATAATGTCCTATAAACATACTTATGCGTAGTAAAAATGCGAAGAAAATTATCATTTTGATGCAAAATTGTATTTCGATCTGAATTTTGCTATTTCTTTTTTGTATCAAAAACATTTGTCTTCACTACTTGTTAGCAGCTTCTACGAATTCATGTACATTATCTACTAAACATTTCCTTTTTCAATTGGTCGAAAACATGTTTCACACTGCCTCAAATTCCGTTTACTGGACCCTTATCATGTGATGTTGCAAAATAGTTCCACGTAATGGATTCTTTATACCTTTGTTCCAGTTTGTTAAGAGAGGCTGCTATGTGTGTTTCTAAACTGCCCTCTTCATATGGACTGTTAGACCAAATTTCAACATTTGCACAAGTTGATATACTCTGTACTAAAAAAGATGTATTCAATAATGACCTCTTTGAATGATCCCAATAATCTGATGCTATTACTGCAGGATGGATGGAACCCAAATAATAAATAGCAGCTGTAAACAAGCTCACTTGTTTCTGTTTCCAATGTGCACTTTGGATCTCAACCTGAAAGGTGCAAGTGTAGTTTTTAGAAAAGTGTACTTGTATCACTCATTGATCATTGATATGCCTTAGCTTGATGGCGCTTAAAGTAACAATACTCCCGAAATTGCGGAATAAGACAAGAAATAATTTGATACAAATCCAAATATGACCCAGAACTTTCTATCTTTTGAAGATTGATTTCTGCATCTCGTTTCCAAAAATACCATGTTAGGCCATAGCAATCTGTTCCAGGCAATGGATAAAATTTTTTAATACCTTGTACATCTTTGCAAATGCTACATTGGCTTAGCTAAGGACTGCACAATATTTTTCTGGGAATACATAAATTTTCATGGTACATACATAACCAACATTATATTGAATCTTATTTCTCATATTCAAAAGATCATGCTTTGGGCGCAATTCCAAAATCTTGCTCTTACCAAGCTATGATGGATTTTCCAGTTTGAACATTTCAAACACTTCCTTTGGTGGCCACATAAGATGATGAGCTTGTATTTTTTTATTTTAAGGCCATTTTCCCGAATAATACCGACGTTTTTACGTCCGAGAGACATTCGGCTAATATAATCTGATTCATAAAATGATATAATTTTGTCTATTTTATCTCTACTCAAAGCTGATGACTTCGTGTTTGTGTTTTAAGACTATGTTATAAGAACGTGTTTTAAGAAATTTGAATTAATTCAAATTTCTTAAACACATTTAATCCCTAAACATGTTAATACAAGGATATATCAAAAAGTAAGGTGAATTTGTCTCTAAAACTCAGAGTTTTTTGTGTAGCTAATTAATTTTTTTATATGTTGCAAGTACCAAGGTGATAGAAGTGTGACGGCTTGTAGAAACGTCTATGTCAACCCGTCTGGTGCTTAGAGCAAATCAAAGATGGAGCATCGACTTGAGCTTTACTCCAAGGAGGAGGTGCGCGGTGTCATTCGTTTTTTATGGGCCAAGGGGAAAAAACATGTAATATTCATCGAGAATTGTTGGAAGTCTATGGAGAGAGTGTTATGTCGCAGAAACAAGTGTATGTGTGGTGTAACAACACGAATGTGGCTGTCGTCGATGCCATGATTCGTGAATACAGAAGAGTGAGGTTGCATAATATTGCAAATGTATTGAATAGCTCATATGGTTATTATTCAGTGAGCAGTATTACCATTTGTTTGGCCCCTGAAGAAACACCTCCATAGGCAGCGTTTCCATACACTGGAAGAGGCACAACAGGCTACTCTTACATGGGGAGTAACCTGGGGCAAGATTTCTTTGAAAAGGGCATGGAGATGATTTGGTGCCACGTTGGAATAAATGCTTATACCACTATGGTTCCTTTGTCGAATGATAGTGTATTACGATTTGTCAAAAATAATAAATTTTCATATATTTATCTCTGCACGGTTTTTCTGTCAATCAAAAATTCACCTTACTTTTTGATACTCTCCTTTGTACTTAATGAAAACCAAAATAAACTCTCTATTTGATAAGAAAAGAAATTCATATAAAATAAACGTTTCTCATTTAAATATCCATTTTTGTATGAAGAATGTACGAAAGAGCATAAATAAGTGACGCATCATATAATAACTCAATACCAAACACTACAATTATTTTGTTCATCATTAAGTTAACAACAAATTCCTGATCCCAAAGTATATAATCAGCAGTTTATTATGAAAGATTAATGAGATGTTGGAATGATAAATTTCTTATTTGGTAAGCTAAAAATTAAAGAATAAATTCTCAAAAATAAAGTTCGGTGAAATTAAGCTGCTTTTTAAAATTCTATAGGTATTATACACTCACTGCCAAAAGTTAAGCACGGAGAGGAAAATGTTAATTTCCGGAAGTCAGTCTGAATTTGAGAGGCTGCATTTCGCTGCAGAGGTAGATGGAAGTATGCAAATATGTTCTGTAACAGCCCAATCACGGTTTCGTGTCGAGAAATATGCAAAAAAGGCAGTCGTATCAGAAGCCAGCATTGTGAAGGGTTAGAGGAGTTTCATGTAAGTGCTGATAAAAAGTGTTTAGAACTTTCGTACGATTAGTTTTCAAGACAAACGTGTTTCTATGGCTTCCAGAAGACGAATGGCAGATAGTGAGCGCTGGCGTTCTGTGGGACGCCTTGAAGCAGGACAATCAATCACAGATGTTGCTCTTCGGCGTTTATCATTCCGTCATTTCACGATTATGGAAACAATTCCAAACAGTTGTCCGAAGACCTGTGGCCGGTCGCGCAAGGGTTACGACCCCCGCGGAAGATCGATATATTGCTGTTTTAGCCAAGCGGAGTCGAAGAGCGACCTCCACACGTGTGACATCTATGGTTGCAGCGTCCATTGGTAAGACGATATCTGCCACTATTGTTCACCAAAGGCTACACATGAATGGAATGTACGCCCGGGTACCACGAGTTTGTGTTCCTCTATCCGTCCAATCCAGAGGGGCACGATTAAAGTGGTGTCGGCAACATGTGAATTGGACTGTTTCTGATTGAGCCAACGTTATGTTCACGGATGAGTCAAGATTTGCCCTGGAGCCAGATGACAAGCATGTAAGGGTCTGGAGAGAACAAGGCACACGCAATCGGCCCCAGAACATCATAGAGCATCACGCATTCCGAGATGGAAGCATCATGGTGTGGGCAGGGATTTCGTTGGGATATCGCACCGACCTGCATATCTATAGACGGGGTTCTGTGACGGCTGTCCGGAATCGAGATGAAGTTCTAGAGCCCACTGTGAGATTGTACGCTGCAGCAGTTGGTCCTGCTTTCGTTTTAATGGATGATAATGCGCGTCACCGTCGAGCCAACATCGTCGATGACTACCTGGAGAGTGAGGGGATTGCGCGATGAATTGCCGACGTACTCTACCGACCTTAATCCCATTGAAAATCTTTGGGATGTCCTCGGCCGTGCTGTGTCTGCACGTTTCCCATCCCCAGTCACTCTCACAGAGTTCCAAACTGCTCTACAGGAGGAATGGCGACTACTTGACTCTGGGGTGGTTGATCACCTCATAGAAAGCATGGTCACACGCTGTAAACTTTGTATGAGGATGAAGGGTGGTCACAAACCCTATTGATGTCGGTTTTGTTTGTTTGTTTTGGATTTAAACATCATTTTGTTAACGACTCCAACATGACTTCATCTTATAATTTATGATAATTCAATATTGTTTTCATCTTAGCATGTGATTCTTTGTTTTGTTTCATGCATAAACATATTTGCTACTTTCCTGCCGCATTTCGTGTCAATCAAAGCTGTACGTGTCGATTTTTTTCGCATTTTACCGCTTCGTGCTTAACTTTTAGCAGTGAGTGTATTACCATCAATCAATTCGTAAGAAATTACTTCTAATTAGGTGGAATTTAAGACAACTTTATAGAAATTTTTATCTAGAAAAGATATTTTTTTATTTAATAGTTTAATGAATTGTTAATTACAGTGTAAAATTTTGAAACTATGCAAGAGATGTAAAATATTGTACAGACCAAAGGTTAAATAATTAAACAACAAAATGTATATAAGTATTGTTTACATAAAATAGATACACGCGTAATTGTATTATATATAAATATCACTTCAATAATCTGGAAAACAATAAATATCACTTCAGTAGTCTAGAAAACAATAAAATTCACTTCAATAGTCTGGAAAACGAAACTTTGTTTCTTTTTTAAATGCAACTATTTGTTAGTTATTATTTTTCTCCTAAAATTAATTACAGAGTTTATAAATTAGAATTCTAATTCATTATATAAACAAATAATTAGCTCCATAGAGTGGTTCAACAGTCACTGGGCGGGGATTCCAGTCTAATTCGAATTCGGCATGGATGATCATAATGATTCAGAATCTACTTTAAACAGTAGGTCCTCCTCTAATTAGTCCTCGTGTAAAAAAAATGACCATATAGTGACTAACTCGATCACAGATCACTCATACATGTATATTCCTACGTAGACTACGTAATATGTTAAATATATTTCATTCATTTCATTTTCCCAATATTCTTTTATGAATGCGAAATATTTTTCATCAATTTCACAATCGCTGAGAATGTCCTTCGACGTACTGTTTAATTTGCATTTATTTTCACTTCATACATTTTTGCAAGATGATATGCAAGCATCATATCGTAATAATATTTATCTCTTCGTACATTAAATGCGATATTACCTGACGAATTTAATTTTTATCCAATTAAACCTCAGAACTACTTTTATAGTCCGAATAATGAACATTCAACAAACGGATGAGATGTTTGTACTAACAGAAATATGAAAATTTCATGTAAACTCTCATTTGCATTAAATCTACTGCCTTTTTTATTTGTCGGAAATTCCTCTTCTATTAATTGCATTTATTGTACACATTATTGTTAGAAAATATTTGTCACAAAGTTTTTCGTATTATTTCCCTATTCTGGTCAGTATTTCAGTATCAAAGGTATTAACTTATCAGCTATTTTAATGTAAGATGGTGAGCACAGTTTATTATTCAATTTAAATGGCAGATATTAATATTAGTTCGTTTCTCAGATTTGTGAGAAAACTGATCACATTTACAAGGACAGTTAGTTTAGAGAGTGTTATTGTTTCAAGCATGTAATGATATTTTTCTGAATTTTGTATTCTTAATTTTTAAATTTTGAAGGGCAACTCCTGCACAGTTAGTTTTTTAACATGGAATCTTTGTATTGCTCAATTAAATACATTTTAGTAACTGCAGCTAAAAACAACTGTTTTTTCTTTGTTAAATTAGTTTTAGATTTAACTTTTAGTTTTATAAAATTAAAGGGGGTGCAATTCACGAGCATCATCATTCAGGTGTTGACCTCGTCATCTGGAGCAAATTCACGAGCACCACCGTTTGTTGTCATCCACACAATTTCCTATTACTATTCGACCATTTCTGTCAGAAGTATTTGGGTCGGAGATATCGGAGATGAATTTTAACAAACTTCCTAATAACATTGTTTACCTCATACTCCATTTGCATTGAAAAACCTCATCACCCCTTTGAAGAGAAAAATTACTCACTTCCATCGGCAATAGCCAAATACAATTACTGCATTGGTAAAAACCATGCCATTCCAGAGATGCAGCTTTCAAGTGAGTCCGCTTTTTCTCACTTATCCTCCCTTTCTTTCCTACAGACACAAAGAGAGGGAGGTGATAAAAAATGAGGCACATTCCTCTAATGGATGTGTTAAGAATAATTCAATTGACTCGAGTTAGCGCTGCTCTTTGTTTTCCAACTGTCAAACTCTATTCAACGTGAGGTGCAAATTGAAGCATCTCACGTGGTACTCCCGTACAAATGATAATTTCATTATCAAGGGGGTTCTGCCATGAGGAAAAAAACTTGACCGAAACGAATAAACAGAATTTTCCGTAAGTGACAAAGACGAGAATGACAAATGTAATTGAATATATCTTTCTAAGGGTTCGTGGCGGGAAAAAAATACACGAAGTTGTTTATGCAGGAGTGCCCTGAGAAAATACATTTAAACGTAAATAGCGTCGGAGGTTTTTTTTTGCGAGAGTTCTTCAAAATGAACATTGAATTATTTTGATGGGAGAAGAAAAGAGTTTCGCTTCATAAGAATTCAAAACCATGAGCCGTTTTTGTGACTTGAAAATTTACTTAGGGGTCTTCTTTACCGATGGACAAATAAGTATTTGGGATGTGTCGAGCATCGTGTTGAAACTGAATTACTGTATCCTAGAAAAAGCTCTTAGCCATTGACGTCAGCATTAATTCAGTTGCATTGTGGTGTTAGGGCGATGCATCAAAGAAGTTAATTTTATTTACTTGTTTTTCGTATATATTAAGTTGAAAGCAACATTGGAAAAAGTTCGTAATTTACTCGACTTGTTGGCATTTTCATGTTAAATAATAGTTTTGTATGAAATTAATTTGATATTTTAAAATAAAGTTAAGCTCAGAGGTACGATGTAATGTTTTCAAATCAGTTTAAACAAAAGAAGTTATTTGTATCTTTATTTGTTTTCATTCCTTAAAGTGAATATAGTTATCTCTCTGCATATCACTTATATATGGGATAAACAAGATAGTTATTGACACCTTTAAGGCTATATTTATACTATAAATTCATGGAAAAATAGTAAAAGTAGTTCAATCAAGTTGAAATTTATTGTAACTTTACTTTAATCTGAATAAAGGGTTTCGTACAAAAAATTATCCCTGGAAGGTATTTTGCAATATAATTGAGAATAAATAGTGCAAAATCAGTTATTGACACTATGGAAACTATGGCTTATCTATCTTACAAGACATGCTCATGCTCTTTTCTTATCAAAAACAGAAGAAACCGTCCTCTTAACTAGTACCTTGTTTGTATACTTCTTGATTACGGTTATATTATCTTTCTTGATGTTTACAGTTTGAAAATCTTTTAACACAGCTGATTTCTATGATTCACAAGGAATTTTTCCCGCCCTTATTTGAAAATGAACATTGACATGAAAGCTTATATTTTTAAATTAAAGATTAGGATGTCAATAACTGTCCGAGGTGTCAATAACTGTCTAGTTTACCCTAGCATAAAAACTTTATTATAGGATATATTTTTATTTATTCGACATACATAACATTAATATTACTAGTGGTACATTAAGTTACGTCTTTGTAAAACTGCAATATAATGCATATATTTCCCTATTGTTTATTGAATAGAGGAATTAAAAATCAGACGTTAAACAAAAGACATAACTTTAATCATAACATTTAAATGTTGACCATTATACGTATACGGCTCAGTAGTGTTCAATTTAAAATTTTGATTTTATCTTATTCATTCCCCTATGGCATAACTTAGATATGAAAATATTCGAACTAAACACTAAGTTTGATAATATTGTACATTATATATATATATATATATATATATATATATATATATATATATATATATATATATATATATATATATATATATATATATATATATATATATATATATATATATATATATATATATATATATATATATATATATATATATATATATATATATATATATATACACACACACAATAATATCAAATTGGGAGGATGAATTCCACAGTATCCAAACTGTTCGAATATGGACATTACATCACGCAAACTATAATCTAATCGAGAACTTAAGGGTCTAAGGTTATTACGTTCACAACTTCCACATTTACTAAGCGTTATTCATGACTAACTAATGGATTGAACCTAATAGAACCTTGAGTCTTCTGAGTACGCATATTATATATAACCTCTTCAATTAGTTTAAAGAATCATTGGAAAGATTCTATTGGTCAAAGACAAAACTAATTAGAAGTCATGCAAGAAAGACTGCATGTTGCAGAAATGATATGTGTGTGTGTGTGTGAACCCCACAGAGCGTTAATCAAAGTTACAGTTTCTCTTTTTGAATCCTATGTTTAAATCAGATATGGTGCAGCCTATTTCAAATCTAAAACTAATTGTGCTATTTTCTCAAGCTAACAATACTCTTTCTGATAAATTTATAAGATTTACATGAGAACCATAAAATGGCCATTCGAACATTCTGAAAAAATGTTTATCAATACATAATTTGAGTTTTGATATTCGCTTCAACAGTTGTTTGGATAAGTATGTGGTATAAACTACGATTACTTTGTAGCAAATTTCTTTGGCAAGATCGATGCAAAATAGTAACAAATACTTACAATAGAAAAATTGAAGGCACGAAACTATCAAAACAATACTTTTATAAGCCTTAGAAAGCAATCTAACATCCTACAATAAGCGGAGAATATGTTGACTGGAAGACGAAAAATGGAAGAGATACATTAGCCAGAAAAGAAAAATTGGGAAGCAACTGAAAAAAGCGAAATAAAAATTTTCTGTTTGGAAAATCCTCCGGATCCTAACGTTTTTCTGAAAACTGATAAAAAAGAAATAACTAAATAGACATAAAGGAAGATAATTTGGTCAAAGATAGAACTTTTTCCTATCTTCATGCTTGAAAAAATTCTTTGTGATGTTCAAAAATATACTTAAAATGGCGCAATGTCATCATCTAAGGAAGATTCTTTATATATAAAAATGTTTATGTATAATATATATCTTGCAAAAGGAGAAGGAAAAGAAAACTAATTTTTTTTTGTCCAAACCTGGCAGCGCGTAGCCATACCTTGACATTGATGGATAACAGCCATAAACCAATAAAGTTCCCTCTTGGCTTGACGCCAAGGTCGCCATAAGACACTGGGATTGCCGCCAAATGGCTCGGAATCTGACTTCTAGGTCTCCACTCGAATTCAAGGAACGAATGATACAAAGGGAATTTGAATCGATCAAATAAATAAGTGAAGCGTTTCCGGGCTCGAATTTCAGATCCTTCGAAATTGCGTCAACAATAAATTTTTCTGTTGTGTCAACTAAATTTAACATAAAACGCCTATGTACTCTTTCCACAAAGAACGCGGATCTAATGGGGATTAAAAAGAACCAGACGATGCTATAATAGTAACTTATGAATGAAAGATGACAACACAAAGCGCCATTCATAGTTGTAAAGTTTACGTTATACTCACGAAACTTAAAAAAAGCATTCTACTATTATTTAAAGTAAAAGCATAGTATGAATTATAGCAATAAGCTAAGCAATGTTGTAAATTATTTAAAACATAAAATGCTTTTAAGGTTTAAGGAAGTTCTGGAAGACTGATCTGGTCTATTTCCGGATATAATTGATTTAAGGTTAAATTGAAACTATACCTCGAAACATTTTTATATTTTTACACAGAAACTGGAAATTTTGATTAGAAAAATAGAAATTAAAACATCATTTGTGATGAGGAAGATGCAACAGTTCTTTAAGTAAATTTAAGACTCAAATTAAAAAGGAAATTGTACACAAATATGGGTCGAATTCATAAAAATGATCCAAAATTCCAACTATGTATTGATCACATGTCACTACTATAATTGTATCAAAAGTATTCGAATATAAGAAAACCGCTGTTTGATGTGTGATAAAATAGTAATATGAAACATATTTAGGATACCCATATATTACCTAAATACAAAAACATCAATTCAAAGATTTATAAAATGAAATATAAGCTAGGAAATTAGAACCTGTATACATTGGCCATTTTATACGTACCATACATTCCTCTTAAGATTTATACTACGAATGAATTGTTTAAGAGCTGACATTATTGACTTAGAACATAAATGTGTTCCTGATTGTGGCTTCATGGGCGAACAAAAGGGTTCACGGGGTTTAAACCCCATGATTTGTATTTAAGTTTGGGCTACATTTAAATGATAAGCCACTTTTCGAAATTTTAAGACTAGCAATTGTTAAGTTTTAAAAAATTCCGAAATAATAATGATTTATCCTCTATTCAAGAGGTCATGTTAACTTAAACTTCCATGTACTAAATACTCATTCAAACAATCCGAAATTCCTTTGATCATCTTGAATGTTTTGTTTGTAATGTGTTTCGTTACGGAATATATTTCTGTGGTTTCTCACGATGTCGTCCAGAGCCCTTCATATATTATAAATTATGAGCCCTAACTTATCAAACTCGTTTCTGTCTCTTGAAATATAACTTTCTCGAAGTTGCTTAGGTTGAAACTAGTAACAAATGAAAATGCTTTGGAAATTATTATTTCAATAAAGTAAAACAAAACACTCAATATATGAAAGAAAAATTAATAATCATGAACAGAAAATACATCTGTAAAGCCTAGCTGTTCCTTTGAGTTCACATTGTAGGAAAAAAATGAGATAATCACGCGAGTCTTTGGAACACAAACGTATTTAGTGAATAGTCCCTATCCAGCCACGTAAAGTTTGACAATGCCGGACAGTCAACTTAGTAAAGCTGAGTGGTGCAGGATGTTAACAAGAGAATTAATGAACGAGAAACCAAAAACTAGATTTTTTCGCCACCGAGTGCCAATGAATGTTTTTTCTCTTTGATAATGTGCCTTTTTTACTGTTTTCGTTTTCCTCTGAGCTTTTTTCCACGATTTTCTCTCCCAATGTTTAGTTTTCCAGTTTTATTTTTTAAAGGGGGTTTAGAAAGAAAATAGGAATTTTCTTCTGAACCGTAACGATGTGCTTGCGAAGTTCATTAGCAAGTCCGGCTAGGTCCATCTTCAATCATACAAACGCTGTAATAAAGAGAGGTACAAAAGGGAAAACGACGGTTTTTCATTTAATAATGCATACATTTTGAGGCAATGCTGGAGCCACTCAAGGAAGAAATTTAACTTAACAATAGTAGTAAACAAATTTTAAAATTAGTTTGCAGTTCTGAAATTGGCTTTAATATTTCAGTGCAAAATCATAACCTATTAAGTACTTACAGTCTACTAAAAACCATCTATGTGAAATTTTTGAAATACGTTAACTTTACTTTAAGCTGTATTTTTAGTGAGATAAAAAGAATTCACCAAAAGTAGTAATCATTTCAGTAAAATCAATTTTAATGAAAACTTGAGAAGAGAGTATTATTACATTGAGGGATAGCAAGTCGTAAAAATGTTTTCTCTAAACATAAAGACATAGCTACGCATTTAAATTAATTTCTGATATTAAAAAATGCACCAATTTCTTTTTTTTAGGCAGGTAGTTGAATTTACGAATTTGAAATACTTTTTCTTTATTCGCTACCCTACTGTTGTATTGGACAAAATATATCCAGGAGCAAGTCTTCGAATTTGTAGCCAGCTTATAAGTTGGGAAATGGCTGTGGTAAAGTTTCGATATGCACACCTTTCAATTCCTAATTAAAAATGGAATTTTTCTATTCCACAAAGTTGAAATTTCCCATGCTATAGCTTAACATGGTATTGGCGATATACAGACACCATTTACTTTTGAAAAATGAACAGTAGTAAAATGTAGACAGAACATAAATGTTTGACTTATGAACTGAAAATTACTTTTACAATTAACGGACTCAGTGTTTTTATAATGTAAGCCCATGATATGTCCATAAAAAGTTGTTCGTGTTTTAATAACTCAACTGCTGATTAATGATAAATTATTTTAGCTGGCGGTTGACATTTTTTGTTTCATTAAAAATACAGTCTACACCAGCTGTTTTCATCTTTTTATCCAAGTCTCCCATTGCTTGGATATCAGACGCTCATATAAATAAAAATTGCATTAGAATAAGTGGCATGTTATTAACACGTTTAAATTAATTGAATTTTACTAATTGTATCAACTTAATCATCAAACATGAAAAAAACTATAAGGAACATTTGTAAATGAAAAGAGGAATGAACGAAGGCAAATCGCAATATTTCTACTTCAAAGCATATTAATGTAACGATAGTCTTACGGTGATATTCACTAAAGACTTCTTGCTTCTGCTGGTATGAAAACCTTGGGACCCGATGATTGTTTTCCTAGAACTGTAATTCCTATTTTCATAACTTTTCTTGATAAAATCGAACTATATCATCACATTGTCAGCTCAGTCCCTTTCATTTTTCCAAATTGGCGCATCAATAATTATCCGCCTTACCTTATACCGACAGTGATCTTAACCAAACATCAATTTCATGTAACAAACTTAGTTTTTATAAAATCAACTCGATAGCAAAGAATTTACTCTCCATTCTATCATGGGTTAGCTATTTACTCTCAACTCATCACTACAAAGAGTTTAGGGTAAAGAATTTCCTACAACGTATGAGATGACCACAGGTGCGTGAGGAAAAATTTGTTCAAATCATTTCAAAAATTATAACTAAAATTTCGAGTTATGAAATGCAGATGCAGGGCTGCTCTTAAAATATTTCACTGAGAGGGATTTGGGGATTAGAATGAATTTTTAATTGAACACAATTATTTTAAAATGAAGAAAATTTTGCACATTAAAGATGCCTAAATTTAAATTGGTCGATTTAGTTCAAACTCCCTGACAGACTCAAATTGTACTCTTTGTATGATTTTATGTTACAGTCGGGGGTGAACTGCCAGGCGTTTACGCCATTGGCCATAGTGCCGTGATGCGTTCCCTGATATAGAGCTAAGTTGTAATGGGACAAGTGGTAATATGGTGATTCAGGTCGGCTTCCACGCCAAAGATGCAGGTGGTCTCTACTTATATGGATACTATGGATACTCATCCAAAATAAATATTTCAAGACAGTACAGTGGCCCAGGTAGTACTAAATAAGCTCTGGTAAGAAGATAAGGATTTTCACGCCCACCTTGGGAAAGAACATGTAATTTCTTTGACCTATGGTAGATATATATGGGTCATTCCATGTCAAACCGGACTGTCCACAACCCGACCACCTCCGATTTTTTTAAACTCGGCTAATTTGTTTCCCAGCCATATATAAGAAATTCTGAAAATTTTTAGCTTCCAACTTTTAATAATTTTGTATGTATATTAATTTTAAGTTTGAAAAAAAGTGGGCAATTTTTCATGTTTTTATACTCACTAAATATCGTATACCTCTGGACCTAACTGTCCAATCCTAAATGAAAGCTTATTTTGTAGAAAAACGTATAACCATTCTAATGGCGTATCATATTTTTTAAGTGACCTTTCCAATTTTAAGGTAATAGCTCGTACCTATCTATCAAGATGGTCTGCTGCTTCTCCTTCAACACCGCAATGACCTCTGACCCAAGTGGCATAGATGCACCTCGATGGAGCTGTAGCTTCAATAATGGGATGTATTCACCGGACCATCCGGTTGGTTAAGAGGGCCACACTAGATAGATTGCATGAGAAAAGGCATGCGTTCTCTGAGCGATTTCAAAATGACCACGATGAAGCAGAACGAATGCAATTAGACTTTATTCTTAAATGTATACCATGGAGCATCTAATATTGTCGTCTAGGATTCAAAGGTTAAGGCCAGTTGAATATCATCGACTCTCCTGGGAACCATATCACGCAGTTTGAAAATATCTAGTCAAAACTAAAAGTTCTCTCATTCTCCAAAATCACCAGAATACCTTTACTTGATTTTAAAAGTGCAGGAGACTCAATGGTAATCCTCTCACTAAAACAATCTAAATTACCTAAGACTCAAAACTAATTTATTTCAATCGATCCGCCCTTAACAGTAAAAACAGGTGTCAGGATTTAAGCGTAATTTACTATCCCCACGCACAAAAAGAGAATCCAGTAATTATCATAAACGGCGAACGAGAGAGGTGCTTAATTCTCGGAAACTACATTCTGCGCCCTTCGAATCCACGCAATCTGTCCATTCGAAACTCACTTGAGCTCTCTCCAGATTAACGGGATAAATGAAAACGCGCGCCCGGAAGATGATGCAAAAAAAGAAAGCCGAGAACGAAGAAAAAACGAGTTTACAAGGAAGCGTGACCACGATGCAAAACTTTACGAAATAAGCATCGCGTCATTTACCATACTGGTAGACTCTGCTTTTAAAGGGGAAATAAATTCCTTCATCATTTAAGTAGTTTTTTTCCTCCTCTTCTTCAGGTCTCCCATTTTCCCTTTTAGCTAACATCATTGCCTTTGAAAAACCCCGTTAGCACCAAGCCAATCAGTAGCGACAGAGAGGATAAATTAGGACCCATTTATAAGGAGCCGGGCCCCCAACTAATGTTGCGACGTGTTGCCGACGTTCCGCACACAAGAGGCCGCTTTATGAATGTGGTTGTCTCTAATGAATATAGATGCCGGCTATTTAGTTCCAGTTTTCCCGCAGTACCCCCGGAAAAAGCACCCGGTTCAATCTTTTTCTCGTTAGCCCCGAGATCTCCACAGACGAAATAAAGAAAAATATAAGGAGGTTTTCCAGTTAAGAAAAAAGGACATATAGAGCAAGTAATAAAGTGCCTTTTCGTTTACAGCTGTTGGTATAATTCCGAAAGTGAGCCGAAGCCAAGACAATGGCACACGATTCTCCCTTTATTTCTACAGATAGAGTTAGCTCCAGGGAGAGTTATTGCGGCTATTACTTTACGCGTTTTGTTACTAAGCATCGAGATTGTACTCATATATCGTATCCGTTTATCAAATGCAGTGGTTGGTGCGTACTAGAATATGAAGCGCATTTTCGATGGAAAATGCAGAAAGAATTTCAAGGAACAGGGTAAATGGGTTGATGAAGTAGAAATAAAGCATTATACGATAAGCGAGTTCATAGAGATAATGTAATTTTGATAATCCGAAAAGGAAATATTTGAATATCCCCTAACATAAATTTCTATTATTTAACATGGCATATTGCATATTGTAGTACCTAAAAAGGCTGTATAACCCTCTGATAGGTTCGCACGCATATGTCCATTCTACAACTTGAAGTCTTCAGTGCATGAATTCCAACAAGTTTTGACACTTCTTGACCAGTAGAATCATCCCTAATAGCTTGTCCGTTGTTGGACCTTGCGCCATTAAATCCAACCAACCAACCATTCCTAAGATTCTTTGAATCATTAGATGTGGCTATTTAGTCATAATGTGTGTTCTGGGGCAAAAACAATAATACAATACTCGGGAAACTCGTGATGCTCAGAGATTTAAAGTCACTATAACTTTAATCAAAATCTGAGCTTCAAAAATTGATTTTCAGTAAGGGCTTAGTTAGAAAAGTCGGTGTGGCAACACTGTTCAACGATAACAACCATTTGTTCCATCGAACTAGCTATAGACCAGTTTAATTATTTTGTATTTTATTTTTATTACTCATTTTTTAAGCATTTATGTATTTTCTACCACTTTGGCTAAGGTTTCTATTTTTTACTCAACTTATATTCGCTTAAAATTAAACAGACTGCTTAAACCATGTTAGTTAACTCGCTCATTAATGCCTGATTTCAGAATTATTCTGCTAAAAACTGAGTAATTTATAGTAAAGTGGTAGCAATGTTATAGAAGCGATTGTGCTGTATGTTCCTTTTAATTCCCATCACCAATCTCTCACGATGTCACTTCAATGCTATTTCAAGTCAATCTGATATCTTAGATTTATATGTACTCTCTAAGCTTTTTCTTTTAACAACTTACCACTGACCTCTTCGGCCTTCAGTACAAGAGCCGAATTGATGGCAATTCATGAAGTATTCAGTGGGCAGTTACCTAACAGGGACAATCACCAACATCCATGCGTTTACAAACCGATATTCAAACCCGGGATCTACTAGGTGGCAGACAAAAGCTATGACCACTATTACAGGTAAACAGCCGATTAAATTTAATGAATCACAAAACGAATTTTTGTGTTTTTAATTCTACGTCACAAAAATAGTCATTAGGTTTTGATTCTCTTAGTGTTTTCTATATTTACAAGTTTCAAACTGAAGTCACCCGACCAAAACACTTAGATTTCATCAATCTTGTTTCTTTTGAGTTTTACAAGATTCAGAAATTTATATGTAACGGCTGAATTCGTTTTGAGTTGACGAAAGGACTGCACATAACAGTGGACGCAAATATATGCCAGAATTTTAATTGGGGGAAAAATAGTTTATCTTTACTTCCATCTTTCCTGCCATCAATCCTTTCTTGGTATCCTTGCTCACCAATAATCTCTGATACACTAGCGTCATCGTCATTCATTAGTGTGTTTGAACGTGTAAAAATAGATAAGAATTCTCTGATGATCAACTCGATGATAGATCTGGGAGATTGAACCACTTCCGCATTATTGAAATGAAGGGTGAGAAAATTTCTGTGTTGAGCGATGGCAGATTTGTTTATTTCCTTGTTTTTGACACAAAGCATGTGTTTTTGCAACCGGAATTTCGAACCTCTTTTGGTTTGACCTACATACCCCGTACCACATGAACAAGGTATATTTCACACCATGTTTTTTGAATGGTGTCTTTAACAGACTAAAAATGGATCTCCTTATAAGGGGAAAACAGGTCTAAAATTAAAATATTTAAGCGTTTATGCATGTGGGAATTAAGGGGAAGAACAACCAGATTGGAAGCCAATTTTCGGTTGAGCTTGTGATAAACAAAGCGTGTCAACTGAAATTCATAAATTCTTACCTTGCGAAGAAGGAGGCAGCGGCTGAAGGTTGGGCCGTTCCGAATGTGCTGGGACACGGAGAACTGAAGGATGTGCCCTGTAGCAAGGAATGGTGCGAGTACCCAGAAAACGACAAAGAATGTGGAATCGATGAGCAACTGGGAGGCATTCCTATGCACGAAGTCCCAGCAACACTGGGACCGCTGCTGGTCCCTCCGCCTATGGGCGAGTAGGGGCTCATCATGGGCAATTGGTGCCTGGATCCACTTTGAGTTTGTGTCAAATTGTGTTCATGAAGTGCTTTCTGGCTCATCGGGGTCTGGGTACTAGATGCACCAGTGGTCACAAATGATGATAGTGTTGAAGAAAGGATTTGCTGAAAGAAAAATAATACAATTAGCACCTTTGTTGAGGTGGAGATAGTTAATTTAAGAGTAAAAGTATTAAAATCTGATCAGGTTTCATAGTATTGGCTTTAGCAATGCCAAGTATTTATCAAAGATTAAATACGTGCAGAAAATATACCGGGGACAAAATAAAAAGATTTCTTCACACACACTCACATACATAAGTGGAACATTTAAAGGGAAATCTATAAATAAAAGATTGCAGGTTCCTCCTAATCCTATTTAACTATCCATACCCGCAATCTCGTTACTATACTTTTTCGCGTCAGCTCTCCCCAGATGAGGCCAAAAATATTTAAATGTGTAGAAATATTTTGTTTAATTTGGTGTACATAATAGGGTTTGGGTTATATATAAGTGCTTGGATTCAGCTTTATAGCTATCATTATAAATGTTGCCTATGGTATTACAATTTGCCAACCAAGAGACTGCCGTATGTATGACAGTTATTTCATTATGGACGAATACACCTTTATTTTAATGCCCGACCACTGACTTCTTCGTCTTTCGGCATAAAGAGCGAACTGGCAGATAATTGTGAGAAAGCACACATTAGGCATTTGTCACTACTTCTAACAGCGACCAACATCTATGCACTTAAAAACTCGGATTTCAACCAGAACCAAGTAGGTTGCACATAAACGCGATATGACCACTCCACTATATCTTATATAAATGCATTTTGCAAGTAACAAGAGTTTAATTTTGTAAGGGGTGATGAGCCCTCCCTTGTGATTCACAGCTCATCTAGAGCACTCCTAGACATCATGCCATCAAATGAGAGAATATTTATAGAATCTAACCCTCCAAGTGGTTTCGACGAGATATCTCGTCCATCAAGATCTGACCAGTTTTGATGATATATCTCGTCATCAAGATATTGCCGATTTTTTATAACGAGATTACAATCTGATCAATTTTCTTCTAATGACGAGATATTTCGTCAATGAAGATTTGGTTGTTTTGCAAATGACGAGATTCCTCGTCGAGTCATCCAACAGTAGGGTTAAAACATTTTTGGAAGTATGATATAATTAAGCACAGAGGTAGGTTTGTAGTTGAATTAGCGTTGCACTGGAGCAACACAACTCAACACAAAATAATTATATATAAATTCGGTTTAACTATATCTGTTTTATTACTTATGCTCAGCAACATTTGTATCTTTAATTCATTATAATCATTTTCTATGCTACATATCTGAATTTTAAGTCCATTGTTCTCCAGGCAGTTAGCACGAATCGGTTTGAGTTATTGCCCAAATCAGAAACTCTTCGTGTCTGCAAATACTTTCAATCACCATAATTCCCTCCCAACTCTACTTTTTAAATCTAACGCTCGGCTATAAAAAGGGCATTCAAGCATCCTTTTTATAGCCCGGAAAGCGATAAACAAACACAAATATTCTTTTGTTTCCTCGCAATCCACGAGAACACGTATATTTCTGCATGCACCGCGAAGAAATAGATTTTTTCGCTCGTCCTCTGTGAGAAAAAACTGAAACATGCACTTCGGAGGCGAAGAATATTTTACTCTACATAGGTAGCAATTTTTATTTTATTATCCCCAGAGATTATTTATCTGCTTATATTTTCCTTTTCATCTGACCAGCTCAATAAAGCAGAAACATTCACATGCCGATGGGAAAGTACTGGGAAAAAGGAGAGTGCAAACAGTATTTTTTCTTTAGGTGGATATATATTTTATTTAAATTAGCCGTTTTTTGTAAGGTTCATTTGAAGGAAATTAGTTTGAGTTATGTATTCCAGAAATTGCGGTTAGAAGCAAAAAAGGAATTTTTAATGGTTAATCCAATGTTAGGCGTCATAAATTACCCAAACGAAAGGCCATTTTAATAATACTATGTAGAAAAGATATTTCATACTTATTTTTCATTTTAAAAACAGAACGTGTGTACATAATTTCAATTTTTGTTGAGAATATTTCGTTGAAATTTTATATTTTTCAGTACGCAAGCATTAGTCGGAGTGGTAAGTGCTCATAAATTAAATAAGAGAATTTTCATATGAATGACTGTAAAGTATTGTAGGAAACAAAGTTTAATATGAAGTAGAAAGTGTCCAATATAAACCTTGAAATATTGTACTTTTAAAACATCAAATTTAAAAAATTTGAATCTAGAGTCTGTAAGATAATTTTAAAATAAGTTTAAAATAACCTATCGTGGGCTGAGAGCAGAAACTGCTGACATTTTTCGGAGACAGTAAATACTTATTTTCGTGAGAATGAAAAATACATTGTCTTATGGAAATCTGTTCGAAACAAATGTAGAATTATCAAAATGTTTATAATTTTTAAAAATCTATTATAAATCTAAAAATTAATAATTTAGTCTTTAGACAGTTGTACAGACGAATTTGATTTTTGGCCACTAATGAATTCCTGCTCTGAACCGACGATATAAATATTATTTAGTATAGTTTTCGAATAGAGATAACTCACTAAGTCCACTTCTGGGAAGAGCACAAATTAATACAGCATTTAGAGAATCGGATGTACATTGAAAAATATCTTCAAATTAGCATACTCCTCAAGAGCGAAGCCAGAACCAAGCTGGAGAAATTCATAAAAATATATCCCGGAAAAATTCCCGCGGGAGAAAGCGTCCAACCCGAAATATTTCGGGATCGTCACACCCCCACAGAAACCCTTACAAACTCAATTCGGGCTTGCTAATGGTGCGTATCAGTTTCTGTTGCTATTCTCGTAATTAAATGGTTAACCAGCTTTTAACCCTCCAAGGGGTTTCGATGAGATATTCGCCCATCAAGATCTGACTAATTTTGCTAATGTCTTGATACCTCGTTATCAAGATATTGCTAAGTTTTTGATGATGACGAGATCAAGATCTGGTTAATCTTCTAATGGCAAGATATCTCGTCCATCAAGATCTGGTTAATCTTCTAATGGCAAGATATCTCGTCCATCAAGATCTGACTAATTTTGCTAATGACTTGATACCTCGTTATCAAGATATTGCTAAGTTTTTTATGATGGCGGGATCCAGATCTGGTTAATCTTCTAATGGCAAGATATCTCGTCCATCAAGATCTGGTTAATCTTCTAATGGCAAGATATCTCGTCCATCAAGATCTGACTAATTTTGCTAATGACTTGATACCTCGTTATCAAGATATTGCTAAGTTTTTGATGATGGCGGGATCCAGATCTGCTCAGTCTTCTGATGGCGAGATACCTCGTCGAGACATCCACTAGGAAGGTTAAAACTTAGAAATGATCCATAGCATGTTTGATGATTTCCCCCTAATGCCTTATGAACGTATAATCCGTCAAGCTTCCATCTTGGCGAGAACGTGTCAGTCTGTGTCAACCTGGGGCCACCATGTGAAGTGCTGCCACATCATCACACCCACAGTGAATTGGGGAAAATGTGTCTTCCTGGAGGATTTTGGGAAGCTGATCCGTGTTTACTTATCGTCTTGAAGAAACGGGAAACTTCAATCATCCAACCCGCCTTAAGACATATACTAGATTCGAAATCAACCTAATGCTCCAGTCTACCAGTTTCGTAAGATAGACGTCTTTAGCCTCTCGGCCGCTGGTGGGGATGTTATTTGATGATTGAAATGAAGAATTACGGAATATAAAGGTCTTGGTGATATAGGTGATGGAACTGAAGACAGTGTCGACACTAGGTAGTGTTAACCTGTAATTCATATCTTGGTGCTTAAGAGATGATTTTTTTCCATAGTGAGTAGTCAAAATTAATTATCTACATGTATTTCACTAACGTAAGTGTAAATCGGCAATATTTGCTTTTTTGGCGAATGTGTGGAAACAACCTGATAGAAACGATACAAAGTCAAACACTACAGCCTAGTTTAAATGTACTGAATTTGAGAGCTGCATAATATTGCTAAAATTTTATGGAAGAGCTCGCTGCTTCAATGGAATTTTCCAGCAGTCTTACTACAGAAGGCAATGAGAAATATGAAAGACAGAAATCAGCGTAGAAAAAAATGTGAATGTGAAAATAGGTTTAGATGTCAAAAAGTAACGTATTGCATTGGTGAATGGGGTGCAATTGTAGTGGAGGTTCAGAAGCTAATTGCGACATGACCGAAGTGAGCACTTTATTAGAATAAGTCTGAATAGTTAGAACAAGGAACGCTGTTTTACATTTTTGATTAATTTTATTCATTTGGAGATATGAAATACGCAAACCGATGACTATATTCATTGTAAATGGAATTAAATAAGGTATAAAATGCGAGTATATATATATATATATAATAAACTGCCATCGATAGGTATAAGAAATTAAGAAACTATAGCACAGATGGGGCCACCGTAGCCCAGTTGAAAGAGTGGCGAATTAGCAATTCGAGGATTACGAGTTCAAAACTTTGAAAGACCATCGTGTACGTGGGGACTGGTGAACGTTAAATCTATCGTGGTCTCAAATATCCTCACGTTCGCGTGGTATGGAAGTTTGGAGAGTGGGGTGCTAACTCAAGTGTTGACTTCATCATCTGACCGTGGTTCAAAATTACAAGATGTTGTCCTCGTATTTTTACCTTCGATCCCAGAACATCGCCAATAGCCCGTTGTGTTGTTCCTTGTGTTTCAAATTCAACTGCCTATACCTGTAGCTCAGATAATATATGTGGGTCTGCTAGTTTTTAAGAAATTCAAAGCCTCAAAATCTTTTGAGCCATCCACTTAAAAAGAGCACATGCATTTTTAACGCCTATCTTCCCACGCTTCATCCAGTCACACCCAACTTTCGTAGATTACACCTCATCGAAAAAGAAACGTTAATCAGAAAACTCCCAGATCGCGACTGGAAACGCTGTCCCAAAGTTAATGCCCTCTTATGCGAGCCGTAGCAAATCCGATTAATTACTATCAGCGGATACAAGATTGAATGTCCCCGTGTCAATGCTGACTGCATTGATATGAAGTGCGCGCTCACGACATGGCTGTAGGAAATGACTACACCTGATAAGCCTCCTTGTGTTTGTATGGCCGCCGCAGAACTTAAGATCTGATCGATAGGACTCGGCACACGTGTCTCACGGTGGAGGATCTCTGTTCTCCTAATAAGCTGTTCTCGTAATAAGCCATGTTGGGGACTGCTGCGTCTGCCAAATGTGAAAGGGGTATTAAGTATTCTGTTTTATGTGGATAGTTAATCGGTGTCACTACTATTTACTTCAAATATAAGTAGGACAAGCAGTCCCTCGCAGTGTCTGTGCTACAGTTCCTTAATCCACCAAGTGGTTTCGACGAGATATCTCGTCCATCAAGATGTGACCAATTTCGCTAATGACGTCATCAGAATATTCCGATTTTTTTTATGATGGCGAGATACAGATCTGTTCAGTTTCGTTAATGATGAGATAACTCGTCGAGAAATCCACCAGAAGGGTTAACCCTCTAAGTGATTTAGACACGATATCTCGTCCATCAATATTTGACCAATTTTGTTAATGACGAGATACCTTGTCATCAAGATATTGTCTATTTTGAATGATCACTATACCAAGATCTGATCAATTTTGTTCTAATCACGAGATATATTGTCCATCAAGACCTGGTCAATTGCGTTAATGACGAGTTACCGCGTCGAGATAGCCACCAGGAGGGTTAATTGTCCATGTCTATCGACGGGAGTGTTGTTATTATATTTCTTATAACCCCTTTCTTTTCTTTCTTCCATGTACACTGCTGGCCACCCAAATTGCAACACCAAGAAAGACAAGAGATATCACAACAAAATTTATTTTGTAGATAACATGTTGACCAAGTATCAAATGATTAAATTTATAGACTTCTGTGAAGTGTGGTTCCTGCCAAAATCAGTAGCCAGAGTAGCCGCCATTGTTGGAGATCACCGCTGCCACACGCCTCGGCATTGATTCAAAGAGACTTTGGATGTGTTCTTGGGGTACAGCAGACCAAGCAGCTTCCACACGTTGCCAAAGTTGATCTGGTGTGGCAGCTGGGGATGTATTCTGGGTCAATCGTTGAGCAACCATCGACCACATGTTTTCTATCGGCGAAAGATCCGGAGAGCGAGCTGGCCAGGGAAGCAATTCAATCTGGCGATTGACGAAGAACCCTTGGACAATGCGTGCCACGTGTGGTCGCGCATTATCTTGTTGAAATATGGCTGTGGGCAAGCCCTGAAGGTAAGGAAGGACAACTGGCTCCAACACCTCGGAGATGTAGCGCTGGCTGTTTAAAGTACCGGCAATGCGTACTAGAGGAGTGCGAGAGTGATATCCAATACCGCCCCAAACCATAATACCCGGTGCAGGACCAGTGTGGCGGTGCATAACGCAGCTGTTCAGCATCCTCTCTCCACGGTGTCTCCAGACTCGAATCCGACCATCGTGGTGTTGCAGACAGAAGCGTGACTCGTCAGTAAAGACAATTTCATTCCATTCTGCCGTCCACATCCTTTTTTCATCGCACCATTGGCGGCGGAAACGTCTGTGGTTCTGCGTCAAGGGTAGACGAAGCAATGGACGTCTTGCGGACAGACCACTCTGCTGTAAACGGCGTCGAATGGTACGCGCAGACACTGGATGATGCGGTACAGACTGAATGTGCTGTGCTATGGTTCGTGATGTGGCTGAGCGATCCGTCACTGCCATACGCACAATATGCCTGTCATCACGTGAAGTGGTGCACTGAGGTGGATGCGATCGAACACGTCGGTCCGTCGTACCCTCCTGCATCCAACGATCACATTACAGTTGTTTGGTTTCTTCCAACACGACTACCGATTTCCCTGAAAGATAATCCACAATCTCGGTAGGCCACTATCCTTCCTCTGTCGAACTCGGATACTTGATCAAAAGATGATCGCTGTTTTCTACGAGGCATAATTGATCGTTTTTTTGAAAAAACCACAAGAAAAACACAATTGCCGTACTTGAAATCGTCGAAATCTCCAAGCCTTAAATAGCGCTTTGAAGTGGCGCCACAGGCGCACGTGATGTGCGTCTGCGCTGAAATTCTAATCATTTGCATATCTCACCTCCGTTAATGCATGTTGTAAATTTCATATTATTTGCATGCTTCCTTCAGGGTGTTGCATTTACGGTGGCCAGCAGTGTAATTTGTGTCCAAACTAATTTGTGGTATTATAAACTTTGGAGGCAAAGTTAATTTTGTTACAAATGTAAACAAACTTGTCACACTAATTTTTAATGCACAAATTTAATTATTTGCAATAATGAAGCATGCAACTGTACAAAGTATAAGTTTCCCGAGTAGTTTCTCCCAATTAACAGCAAGAATTTGCTAGGTCAATTTGTCGATAACAGCTGCTCTGGGTAATGTTCTTAATCCCGTTAACGTATAGCAAATGAACGAGGATGATGAGCCCAAGGCAATGATTAGAAACTCTAATAATAAGATGTTTCCTAACTGTAACAACTTGTTACAAAGGACCCAAATCTGAAGTAAACCACTGTGCTCCAGACGCAACTCAAGACACGTCTGGGGGTGGAACGAAAAGAAGAGCCCCTTCTTGAAGACGCCTTAGAACAAAAGGGGGACTGGAAGCGTCGCACTTAACTTGATGAGCGGGCGCGACCCTTCTGCCACCCCTCTTGAGTAAAAATACCTCTTAACTATTCCAGCTTCGCAACGCCAAGTGCTTTAAAGAGCAACAGCGCGAGCGCTTCTTTTCAAACGCATTGGACGAATTAATCGCACTCATTAGGGCACTCGTTAATTACCTTATTCGGGCAGTTTTGGGGTACAACTTCCGCCTTCACCTAATGCGGCAATTTAGTCCCAGATTCTACCAACTTTATCCACACACTTCTAATTGCGGAGGACAGCGAAGGAATTTTCATCTATTACTTCTTAATTTCCAATTGGATGCCCGGGGTCGGCCGTTGTGGAGTTTTGCTCGCTGCCTTCAAGAAATCTTTCGTGCTAAAAGTGTGCGCACCAGAGTGTAATTCGGCCTTAACTACCGTAGTTAGTGGGGATCCAATGTGCTGAGAGGCAGGCTTCAAGGCGATACGCTGGTAATTGTTTCGCCGGGAGGAGAGCTCGTTTTAAAATGCTCGCCAACAACAGCGCTTAAATCTTACTTGTGCATCGGCGACAGTTTTTTCTCGGACACTGATTGGAATGGGGAAAAGAATTAAATTAAATTGAAGAGAAGATAGGAGGATTAAGGGGGATTTTGTACACTGGAACAACTTTTGTGCCTTCATATTAAACACAAAATATATTTTGAATAGGGGTAGTAAATTAGGTGTATAATGTTTGAATAAAAATGTTTCCGTTCTTAAGGATTAGGTGGTGGAATTTTTTGACATTTTTAAAAATCTATTGCCTCCAAATCTCATCTCAGCTACAAATTTTATTTTTGTATACTCATATGGCCACTGGGTGAAATACAGTAGCGTAAGATTAACAACTGGTGTTGATTCAATTTGCTGCTGTGAACTATGCATAAATAAAAGAGGGCTCCATTTTTTTCCGCAGCTGTACATCTAGTCAGCCAATGAAACTTCTCACATGATGATGGTAAAAATGTGAGTACGAGGTTTTCGCCCGAAACTTTGAAGAACTTCGAAGGAAATCTTTTGTTTTTAAAGAAATCTAAATCGTCACAGGAAAATCTAATAAATTTCCATCGGGTATCAAACTATCACTGATTATAAAAATAATTGATACCCTAACAAAACATTTGACGTATAGGACGTAGGGATAAAAGAATGTTGTCTGCAACTCGAATATTTAGCAAAAGAACACGTATTTTGACTCAATTTCCAAGTGCAGCAGACAGAAGACAACACTGTCTTGAAACTGAAGTTTGAAAGATTGCGGATATCAATGGTACTGAGGCTAGCATCAATAGAAAAGGCGGGATTTAGGGGTGATAATTGCTCATGACAAACACCTCTAACCAATGAGATACAGGAGTCATCACCAGGGCGATCAAAGGTTCAGGTGGTTCAAAATGGCCCGTAGAGTCGAGACGATCGAGTGCTAGTGAAGTTGTACATTTGAAATCGAAACTGATGTCCACTAAGAATTATGAATTTTTGTTTTTAACATCCTTTCTTGATTCAGTCGATGACTTTCAACTTTTTTCAGCAGGGGGTACCGGGCTTCCATGAATGCTATTCCACTGGTGAAATGTCAAGTATTCAAATTTGGATAAATGAATTATTTTTTAAATCAAAAGTAAAATGCGCATACACCATCTAAAATTGCGAAAAACCACTTGTGTTTACATTTTTATTTCCACCTTTATTTCATTCATCCGCGGTTCTATTCAAAGCTTTAGCATCGCCCTGGAAATAATCTCAACACTAAATTTTATACATCATGGCTCCAACACCAGTCTGGGAGTGAATGCTTGCAGTGGTTCGGAATGCACTGTAAGATATAGTCAGGGATCAAAATAGCTCTCGTGTAGCAAAAGTTAACCAAATTAAGCAATACAATTTTTCTGTAACAGAATAATTTTCTGGACTAAAACACACCATAATACAAAAAGGGTTTTAATTCCACCACCGATTAATATTTAATCCTTTAATAAGATCGTGCCAGGATAACCTTTCAAGTGATTGAATGAGGTCAAGGATAGTATCTGAGATTTTTACAAACACAAGGCATCTTCCTAAGGCCATACATAGTTCTGCTCATGAAGCTGTGAAGCATTATCTAAATATTCTCATTTGTTTAAGATTCACAAAAAAGTTTCTGCTTATACATCTACCTTTTCATTTGAGCAAACCAACAATGATGTCCAAAATTTGTGCGTGATATGTGCTACAAACATGTCCAAAAATTAACGATAACTCTACATTCGTAATAAGCAAGTTCATCTTATCTCAATACAATAGATCATGTTGGGGACTCACTCAGGACATTGTATAATAACGTACAGACTACCAACGAACACACAAGGGCATAAACGGCTCTAGAAGATGATTGGGACTCCTTGCCACAAGAACTTTTGGACAGCCTTACTGAAAGCATGTCTGCACCTTGTGAGGCATGTCTTAGGATCAGATAACAGTACATTAACTATTAGATTGTTTTCAACACAGAAAAATATGTTTTTCCTCAATAACCCTAACCTGTAATGTGGATTCACCTAAGCTTTTTTATTTCTTCAATTCCTAGTGGCACCACGTAGCATGTGTGTTTTTTTTTGTTTTATTCCACTTAGCTTATGGAAAATTCATTTGTCATTTGAGTTATTTCGATGCATCTACTTGGCAACGGAATTTATCTCGGATTGCATTATCAGTAAATTTTAATGCGAGTTGAAGGTGACACATGTTACATTCCTGTAACTTACAACTGATGCATTTCCACTGGTGTATAGGAAAATAAAACTTTATTAGTGTGCGTATGTTCTTGATGTTTTGTGTCGTGTTTGTTGCAGCTTGGCCAAATATGGCCCTTGTGCCATAAGAACCCAACCAACATGAGTTTTTGCACAAGTGTGCATTGAGGACAATTATTAATCAGGACAACACTTTGATTGCGAGACGACCGGTCTAGATTAACTTCAAACTAAATACACAACGCAATAAGTGCTGTATAAATATAGAGAAATATTTACCTATTTATTACCACAGACATGTTTTGAATACCTCAGCAGACATTGTTGGATGTGAAAACTGCAAAGCCCATCATACCGTTCCCCTTTAATACCAATATTTTTCAAACTTCAAAGTTTATCCATCTATCATAGCGCCCATAAAGAAGAGACCAACGAGAACGGCCATTAAACGGTGACTCAGGAAATTTGATAAATTGCGCTTTTCTATCACACCATTAGCGACGCAATTGCTCGAATCAATCTGACCGTTTCACCCAGCCCAGAGCCACTCAACTTCAAAACATTCTTTTGCACTATTCGCTCGCTCCAATACAAATATGCATCTAAAGTTGTGTTTAGAATCTTCCATGGCCCGCACCATGGTTAACATTAAACGCGCCTTGATGACGCACCACACTTGAAATATCCTTCTTTATTTTAACAATTCCATCGCTTAAGAAAATACACCCATGTCCAAAAATTAAGGATAATGCAATCCGAGATGAATCTCATGTCAAGTACATGCACTGAAGTACCTGAAAGAATAAATGAATATTTCACAAGCTATAGGGAATAAAATAAGAACACCCGCATACGTCGTAGTACTTGGAACTAAAGAAATAAGAAAATTGCTTAAGTGTAATTGTTGGTTTCAGCTATTGCGAAAAAAATCCGAGATGAACCCCATTCAAAGGCCCATGCACTGAGTATCTCAAGGACAATTGAATATTTCACAAGTCATGGAAAAGAATAAGAACTCCCGTATGCCAAGTGGTACTGGAAACTAAAGAAATTATAAAACAAAGATTAGGTGGATACATTGTAGGTTTCAGCTACTGTGAAAAATATCCGAGATGAATCCCACGTCAAGTACATGCAATGAAGTACCCCTCAAAGGAAAAACCATATTCTACGAGATGTATGGAAAATAACAAGAAATCCCGCATGCCTCCCCCTGTGGTACTCGGAACTAACTAAATAAATAGAACCTTAATTGAACACATTGTAGGTTTCAGCTATTGCGCAAACACATTTTTGCCCTTTTAAGAAGCAAACTTATAGAGACTGTGTTGGCTTCTTATCCTATGAGTAGGACAACCAACGTGCAGATATGCTTCCCAAGGCTATGCTAGAGTTCTTGTGGCAATGAGTCCCATTCACGCTTTAGAGCATATTTTGGCTCCTGTGTGATCCTTGGTGGTGTTCTGTAGGCTACAGTGCTGCACCTCGTAGGCTGCATCCCAAGCAAGCTCTATTAGATTGAGATCAGCTGACCTTGCTTGATAGGAATTCCTTATTATCCTTAATTTTTCGACTTACATAAAAGTAGAAGTTCAAATAAATGTCTATTTTATGTATACAGGGTGAGTCTAAATTGTTTTTACAAAATAAGAAGGGTGATAGTACCCATCCAGACGAGCAATAATTACCATGCAACATAGGGTCGTATTCCACTCTGAGAGGCAGAAAAGAGTAAAGTCGAAACGCGTCGAGCATGAACAAGTCATCGCCTCTGACGTCGTTTTGTACCTGCCTACGTAGCATATCTCCTAAGCAAGATGGCCTGGTAGGTAGCGTTCGATGGATCGGACGTGTGGCTTGGCCTCCTCGCTCACCGGACCTCAACAGACTGAACTTTTTCTTCTGGGGCACATGAAATCTTTAGTGTACCAGACGCCTGTGGACTCGGCTGAAGATCTCGTAGCGAGAATCGGTGTTGCCGCAGACAAAATTAACACAACACCAGGAATCTTCGAGAGGGTGCGCCAGTCCTTCCTTCGCCGGTGTGAACTGTGCAACGACACGCGTGGCCGCCACTTTGAGCACTTGCTGTGAGTTTTTCTCTGATCAATAAATCAGATTGTGCAACTTTTGGTATCGTTCATTCGTTTTACCAACACTGTTGTAAGTTCATGTTGAAATTCTAATTTTACTCTTTTCTGCCTCTCAGAGTGGAATGCGACCCTATGTTCCATGGTAATTATTGCTCGTCTGGACGGGTACTATCACCCCTCTTATTTTGTAAAAACAATTTAGACTCACCCTGTATATATTGGGTTGATGCAAAAGTTCGTCCCGATTTTGGCACTAGATAGCATTGCATCGCAAAACCGAAGTGTTATTTACTTCATACGTGTAAAGTTTTGATGTTGTTTAAAAGAAGGAATTTCAGCGAGTACTTGGGAAGAAAATTGTGTTATTGGGTTGCTTTTTTTAAAATTTGGTTAGCATTAATAATGGCAGAAAATAAGGAGCGTTTTCGACGTATTATGCTTTTTTATTTCCTAGAAAGCAAGAATGCTTTGCAGACGCAAAAGAAGATATGTGTTGTGTAGGGTGAGGGGTGCCTTTGATGATTCCACGTGCCGTAAGTGGTTCGGAAAGTTTCGTCACCTGGATCAATTCTTTAGTCAGAAATCTCAGAACTTCTATGAGAGCGAGATTATGCAGCTACTGGAGAGATGAAGAAAGGTCATCAAACAGAACGGCACATACTCTATGGATTCAATGTAATTTTTTGTAAACAAAATTTTTCTTCAATTTTTTCAAAAAAATGGGACGAACTTTTGCATCAACCCAATAGTTTATCAAATCTACAATTATCGTATTAAAAGAGGGGCCTAGTGGTTAATCAATTTAAAAAGCGGACCCAGGGTTGAGAGCGCGTGGAAACGCACCTTTATACATTTGGAGGTTGTTTCCTAGGTTTCTGAGAAAGAAATGTTTTAACATAGGATTATAGAGTTTAGTCTGAGTACTCGATGGAATTATGAATAACGAATATAAATTGAATACATGAAATGAAATGGTTTGGGGACATATTTACACATGTATACCACAATAACATACGTAACACAGAAATCGACACTATTAGCAAGTTCGAGAATGACAATAAACGGATGTTATAAATTTTGAAATGCAACCGCTAAAAGATTCATTCGCTAATTTTGCTGTATTGCTTGAATGTGTTTTGATTTGAACTATGGAACTACGAAACATTACTAGAAAATGCCCACATCCGTTCTAACGAAACTTCAGCGGCATAGAAGGTAATGAGAAATCTAGAAGATTGAAATCAGCGTAGAAAAGGAAATGTAAGCAAACGTAAAACTCGGCCAAAAAACACCGAATCGCTATTGAACAAGTCAATTTAATTAAATGAATTGGACATTCAGAAGTTGTGGTAATAAGACTGAAGAAATAAAAGTCATTAGAACACTTCATCGTAAATAAGAATTAACACCTTAAAAGTACGTGAAATGCTATTCTTCCGGTTTTTGATAAATTTTATTGCATTCGAAATATACGTTATACATGTACTCTTATTCATTATAAATGGATTTAACTCTTCTGTTGGTTGTCTCGACGAGGTCTCTAGTCATTAGCAAAACGAAACAGATATTGGTGGACGTGATATCTCGTCCTTGGAAAAACTGATCAGAATATCAGCAATTTCCTGATAACGAGATATGTGGTCACATTTTAGCAAAATTGTATCTTATTGACGAGATATCTCGTCGAAACCACCTGTTTGGTTAAATAAGATATGTGTGTGGGAAAAGATACTGTTATCAATATATAGACAATTCAAAAATTTAAGCGCAAATCTGTAAGCAGGTTTGTCAGTTTAAATAAAAATAAGAATTTTAAATGAACTAGTTACACTTTTCAAAAGCCAATCAACATTTATACTGAAAATGCAAGCGCAGGTGGAAACAAATTATAAACACCATCGTTTTCTAATCAACTAAACAATTTTCTGTACAGCGTATAAAGGAGAGGCTTGAGCAATATCAATGCCATGATACATTTTGGCAGATGAGTTTCTTTTAATAATAGCATAGCTCTATAAAAATGAAATTAGTCCCTTTATGTAACCGTGGCTCTATTTACATTTACTTTTCATATTTAAAAAAATAACCCTTGTTATATATATTCTAATAAATTTGCATAACATTAAGAATCGTTGAAGTAATTACATATTTCCAAACATAGTGTTATATTGAAACGTAACAATTATCGAAATAAGTAAATTCTCTAGTTATTGAGTTATTATGTAGTTATTGGATCATTAATTCTGTACTTAGGTGTAAAAAGGGCTAATAATCAGTTGTAAGCTTCGATAATACCTGATTTAATAATAATTATTATTTTTCTAATTTTTAATATGACATACGAATGTACTTTCCAATGTTTTAGTTCTCCAGAGTACATTTACTGGAGCACATTAGTCTTTTTTCTATTATAAATTTCATTACTTTGAAGTGATTGATGATTATTATTCCAAATCACAGAATTTGGACATTAACCTTTTTTAACCAAGGTGTAGAACTGGTCATTTAACTTATAAATGCTTAATTTTGGTGTCCTATTTTTTTCAAAAAAATTAAAATGAACTAGATTGCCACATTTATTTCTAACTTTGTGACTATATTTCTCACCTCGCGATATTTTATCGTATTAGAGAGATTTCTAGAAATTATGTCTTATTTAATTTATCGCAGCAAATAGCATATCATATGAACAAAAGAGGAAACAAAAATTAAATTTATATAGGTTTAAAATTAAATTAAATTGATAAGGTCTCTTCAAATATCTAATTTTTATTTCCAAAGTCACTCATTGCATCAATATCCAAAAGAATGCAAAAATTTGAAGTAATTTTCTTCTCAAGGACGTATTGTCTAAAGGAAAGACAAATATAAACTGCAGATCCAAATCGCTGAAACAGCTATATCGATCAAGGGTTATTCTGTATGAGAAAATCATACCTTCTTGACATTTATTTCTTATAAACTAAATTCCAAAAAACTAGTTTATATTCCTTTCGTATTCAGAAAAGAATTCTATGGTAAAATTTGGGGTTTATGCTTTACTCACTATTAAGGAATGTTTCAATCGCATTCAATGTATTCTAAATGAAGCAATTTCTTCGTAAGATGAGAATCTGTCAAAAATCAAAATCGAAATGCTTTATCTTTGGAAAGGAAGAGATTTATTTTTTAGGCTCTCAGAAATCGAATAAACATTCTTGCCTACTCTAGTTTTATCCCATTTGAGTCTGCTTTTTTTAAAAATAATTTTGCCATAAAACTGTGTTAAGTGGTGCAAATGACCTATAACGAACTCGAAATATGCATGAACTATCGAAAATCTTGTAATTAATAATTAAAGATTGTATTACTAAATTATTAGTTTATGGTAAATGTTTAAAAATTAATACTATTTTCTTTTAAATATAAAGCTTAGTATGCCTTTAAAAATAATTTGCCAGAAATGATTGAACTTGAATACATTATGGGATATATTTATTGTTACATAGTAGCAAAATATTGTTTCAAAATTTATTTTTGTTACGTAATCCTCGCTTTGACAATTATATCTGTAATTTATGATTTTAACCTAAGCCTAGATTTTTTGAGTGTGCAAACACACTAACGAAACACACATAAATTAAGTACAATTCGTTCACCGTTCGTTAGACTAATTAAGAAAGCAAAATAATCCAGCATTTTTAAACACGTAAGATACAATATTATAATTTTAATAATATTAATAATTATAGGATTAGAATGAAGGTAGAGAAAATTATGTTCACCAAATTCTTCAAAATGTTTTTCAAGAAAGCATGTAATATTTATGCAACTATATGAAATTATACAAACTGACATGTTTTTCAACAAGAACTCTGTAGAATACCTCAATTGAATCCACCAGTTTCCAGTAATACCACAACACATGCGTATGTTCATATTGTACTCTACATAGCTTGTGGAACATTCATTTGCAATTTGAGATACCTCAGTGCAAGGGATCCGTCGCGGATTGGATTATCCTTAATTTTGGGACATGTGTGTATTTAGTATAATGATTAATAGAGACAATAAACTCACTTTGATTGTGAAGATAGACAGCTGAACTAGAATAATTTCAAATAAAATACAAAACGCAATAAATTCTCCATAAGTAAGAAAATATTTACTACAGGCAGAATTTCCTGAAAAATCTCAGCGGAAGTGCAGCAGTAATTCCTTTGACATGAATCAAATTATCTACATATCAGTAAACATAAAAACTGCAGCATATATTGCTTAGCAACAGGTGATAAAGATTACACAATATGCGAAATGATACAAACTGATGAGTTTTCCAACGAGAACTCTGAAAAATACTTCAACTTAGAAGCACCAGTTTCCAGTAGCATCACGAGGAATGCGAATGTTTATATATTTCCCTACATAGGTTGCTGAACATTAATTTGCCATTTGAGGTATTTCGGTGCAGGTGCTTGGCCCGATTGATCTCGGATTGAGTTATCCTTAATTTCGGGACATGCGCGTGTGTGTTTAGGATAATGATTAATCAAGATAATGAATTCCTTTTGATTGCGACGATAGAAAACTGGACTAGAATAATTTCAAACAGAGCACATAAATGTGCCATAAATAGAGAAAAATATTTTTCACCGCAAATATTTTAAATATTTCATTAAAATTGTACCTTGAAAGTGAATCAAATTAACCAGCTGAGGGATAACAGGAATATATCCGTTCAGTAACCTGTAGTTTTCCCTACAGGACTTTAACTAGTTTTGACCTTCTTGACCAATAGAATCTTTACTTGAATTTTTTCATCCAGTAGATGTGGCTACTTAGTCACCATGTGTCTTTTGGAAGAAAAACAACAATAATTCCCTACTCGGAATTCCCCTCGTGACGCTCAGAAGGTTAACTACATTTCAATTAACATGAAAACTAGGTAATATAATTATCATAACTAGCCTATATTACCTATTTTTCAAACAGAACATGTGACTGTTTGATCATTATGTGTATTGTGGAGAAAGACAATACTTCACTACTCGGAAATCTCTTGACGCTCAGAGGGTAACTACATTTCAATAAACATAAAAACTGTAGCCTGTATTACTTAGCATCTGTATCATACTGTATTACTCAGGTGATAAAGGTTACACAACGAAGAGGTTTTTCAACGACAACTCTGAAGAACACCTCAATTAGAACCACTTGACAAGTCACGGAGAGTGGCAATAAGTTATCTCACAGCCCGCTGAAGGTACAACACGACACTCAAAATTACAGAACACTCTTTTAAAAGCTAACAAAACATCGACACTTTTTTAAAAAGCCGACACCGTAATGATATGCCACATCAATATCTTCATCAGTAGTTGAAAGAGCAAGGGGGAGAAACAAGAGCGATGTGCTGTCGTCAAGTAATTTCTTGCCTGACGAGCTTTTTAATAATTTCGTTTTTTTTTCTCTCCCATCTTCGTTTTCTCCTTTCAAAAGCTCTTAATCTTAATTTTGTTATTTTTCAGGAGGCTTTCTGCCACAGAATAGATAGACAGCTACTTCATGCTCAACTTATTATAAGTCGTTGGCACAATTTGATTACTTTTTATAGACGCCGCACATTTTTTGTGCCTTTGTACCGCTGCAGATTTTTTTAACGTTGATGGCAGTCTCTATTTCATTATATTACTTTGTTGAGACATGACATAACATGACGAGGTGCCTTTTTTATTTGTTCGATTGATCTCAGAGGGGAAAAAATACTCATCATATATAATTAAAAAGAAATCAAGATAAACCATTTTGTGAGTTTTTTTTCCCTTCGTTGCTTTTTAGCCTTTTTATCGCAATTAATGTGAATGATGGCGTTTTCGGTCGATTAGTTTAGTAGATAGAATTGCATTAAAGTTACTAATTGTTTAACAATCGATTTCGCACGTAGGGATTGCGTGAAAAATCGGACTATACACCTTTTTTCACTTTATTCATATATCGTTCATATCAGAGCAAATCAACGGTACCTATCGTAGTTTTTCACTACAGTAAATTTAGTAATCTATATTTATCCATTTTTTACAATCAAAATTGTTAATTTCTAGGTGGAAAGAGCTGAAGATTTGCTTCTGAAATGGTTTTCATGGAAATATATTAAGGTTGCTATTAATAATTTCTTAGAATATTAATATAATTAATGTTACCTACTAAAATTTAAAAAGTCAAAATGAAACATTTGTATTGTTTGGGTTCTTTAACCCTCTTGGTGGTTGTAGTGGCCAGACTCTTATGCCTGTTCCAAATTGCCAGTTTTCGTCCAGGGACAGTTTGTTTTTCCTACTTGGATTTTCATTCCTCCTTTGTATCGACGAGGTATCTAGTCATTAGCAAAACTCGCCAAACCTTGATAAACGAGATATTTCGACATTAGAAAATTTGCCTTATATTGATGGACGAGATATCTCGTCAAATCACTTGGGGGGTTAATGCTGACAAAAAATTTCAGCTTGATAGGAAGGTTATTTCGGAAGTAATGAATTTATATCTAGGAAACTAATTTAGCATTAGATGCTCCAACTTTTCTTTCCTACTTATAATCCAATATCTGGATCAAATGACTGGAAACTTGGTATTCGAGATAAAATTTTCGACAGATTCGAAATTTGGCGTTTAAATTGGGTGTCGAAATGGGAATCATGAATCAATCAGTCTGTGCACAATTTAATATGCCGACGACCCCTTAAGCAAATTTTATGTAGATTAATTTATAGAAGATGTAATTCCCTATTGATTGGTGCCTTTAAATTTGGTTTATTATGAACGAGGAGTGTTCGTTAATTAAATGACGTTTCATTTAAAGGTGACACTAATTTAAATCGATTAAAGTATATTTTCCCACCTTCTAACAGATTAACAGTGATTCCTGTGAATGCAATAAGAAAAGCTGTTTCCTTCACCACGAATAGTGCTGAGGATAGATTTATACAAATAATAAGAGGAGACATCAAGCAATAATCTCAGATTCAACTGATGCCGATGGTGAAAAATTACTGAGCACTATTTTCTTAAAGAGTTCTTAAACGAGCATCCGGAATGCCACTTCATAGACTGCATTGGAGCTGTTATGCTCGTGGAGAAACCTCAATACACAACCAGTTTTCTGTAATGGATCAAGACTGATAGTTAATGAACTAAAATTAAATTTGATGATTGCAAAAGTACTCATAGGCTCAGCTTGTGGTAAAACTCTTTCCATTCCGCGAATTGACTTCGAGCTCTACTGATACAAACCTCTCATTCTCATTAAGAAGACAACAATTTCCTGTAAAACTCGCCTACTCATAACAAGTTGCAAGGACAAACACTGAAGAAAGCAGGTATCTACCTTTCTGAACCAGTGCTTAGCCATGAACAATTTTATGTTGAATAGTCAAGAATTCAACGATTTGATGATCACATTCAAAGTAGTCCAAGGACCAGAACAAGGAAAATTACTTACCGGATCGAAAAAATGTAGTGTACAAAGAAATTTTCCAACGTTGTTCACTTAATTGATAAATTCTATTAAAAATAAAAACAAAAAGCACGCACACCCTAAAACCATGGGGGAGCGTGAGGAAAAGGGTCTACGTCCTTCTCACTGGAAGGATTATCATCCGGAAAACGTTTCCATATTTCTATGCACGAACAATTAATCAGATACCAATAATATAAAATATATTTCAATGTGCACTCATTATTAAGCATTACTCTGCAAAAGATAATAGTAACAAACACTTGAATATCAATAAGTGATTTCTAGAGCCGCTGTATCTTTATTTAATAGAGCCTTACAACTAAGAAATAAAGGTCCTGAATCGTCAAGTTGTTGATAAGAGAATTTATGCCCCCCCCATTAACGGACAAAACACTTCACGAAATTCAGCATTGATATCGTCGGCTTAGAGCAGAAACTCAGTAACTGATATTATTTCGGATACATAAAATGCTTATTTTCACGATGATGAGAAATACATTTTCATATTATAATCTATGAAACAAATAATACTTTCTGAAAGCTCATAAATATTATTTTTTACCTGAAAATTAATTGTTAGTCTAAACCGCTGTACTGTAAAATTCGTTTTCTGATTTAATGAGGTTTCTGCTCTAAGCCAACGATGTATCAATTTATGCGCATTAATAAATCCACTAGTACTTAGGTTGGTGATAAATTTATGCTCTGCTGTGAATATTAAATCAATAAAAATTGTCTTCCCCTACAATTTAAACGTTTGTTTTGTGTTTGTAAGTCCTCGCTTGAAATGTTTACCCTATTAAAGCATTTTCTTAAAACCCCGTTTTTTCCTATTCCGCTTAACGCTTTAATAGAACAAAAGAGCATCGAATTGAATTTGTACTAGTTTCGTATTCAAACCGCTCTGATGATCCATCTTTATTCTCCTCTGTCAGATCCATTTATCACGTATTTACCATACCCCCTGTAATTCAAAACAGCCGGTAATTTATGTTCTTCAGCCCGCTCGAGGTTTTTACCACAAATTGAATTCCGCAATAAGACATAAACAGAATTCGACAGTAATTGAATTTGACTGAATTTATTAGTTTCCTCTTCTCGCAGCCAGTGTTTATGATAAACATAAGCTTTCACTATGCGCTGGAGGCAGAGACGGTAAAATGACAAGTTTAAAGTTTTCTGAATATTTCGCTTAGGGTTCCGTTGCTACAAATCCTCAGGGAAAAGAATTATTCAGATCGAAAGTTTCTTTCTGATTAGGATCATTATCCTTAGCATCGGTTTTTTACATTTCATGGAACACAGGGATGTAGACTTCTTCTTTGATTTGCAATTGGTCACGAATAGGCTTCCGAGATTGGGTTTTCTTGTTAGGCATTATAAGAATGAGTGTGGAAGTAAAATTCTTTAATTAATTTGTAACATTTTGAAGGTGCTATGAAAGATGAATAGATTTGGGTTTTGTTTATGTAGTACAGTAGTTCACAAATTTTAAACAGTAGTAATAGCATTGAAATTTGTGTACAGTAGTTCACAAATTTTAAATTAAAAATGAAACTTGACGCAATTTAAAGCTTTTGAAGCGAACTACTTTTCCTTGCGGACTGAATAAAATTTTAAAATGCAACATTATTTTAGTTGGAATATTGGGCGATATTTTAGTTAACCAATGTTGAAGTAATTCTATTTCTGACGAGTTGTATTATATTTTTTGCTATTCAAAAATTTTAAATTAAAAATGGAACCACTTAACATAATTTAACTCTTAAGATGAAAATTACTTTTTCTCGCTGACTGAATAAAATTTTAAAATGTAACCAATATTTCAATTTCAATTGTAATTTTAATCAGACCATCTAATTTTCTTATATTTTTTACTTTTATATTAATATCTTTTTCAATTATAGCAAAACGTTTTAGATCGTAAATGCCGAAAAAATTGTATTTTTGACGAATTGCATTTACGTATAGTTCAAAAATAAATAAAAATTAAAATTAAAACCTTAATTTAATAGTCTCTAATGCGAAAGTACTTTTTCTTGCTGACTGACTAAAATTTAAAAATGCAACCAATATTTCAATTGCAATTTTAAGTATGGTTTTTAAATCAAAGAAAACAAGTAAAAGATCTAATTTTCATATACTTTTAAGTTCTGAGGATCCAAAATGTATAGTTAAAAATTAAAAATGCAGAACAGAAGGATGATAACCGATTCCATTGCGTGTCTGATCACCAATAGCATTTTTTGCCTCATCACAATTAAGTACGATGTTTCCCGAAAAAGATCAGAAGTCTCGTGACCGGTTTAAGCATTATCCAATAATACGAACATGATGCCGAACAAAGTTTTCTTTTTCCTCATTAAAGACCACCCTTAAGCATTTACTGATAATCGATAGCCTCATTAGTCTTTTAAATGGGTGTAAAAATAGTTAAAAGCCCCCTTTTTTCCTCGTGAGTCTCCCAATGATCGATAAACTTTAACGTGGTCGATAATTGTGATGAATTCGGCAAACTGTGGTTTAATAGGCTTTTTTTAAATACTCTCACTTTATCCGTGATAACCGGTGCTGAAAAAAGCTCTTACGTGTTCATTTATTCTTGAGTGAAACCTCTTCCTCTTTTTTATTAGATTATGAGTATCTTCTTTCGCCTAAACAGCTTACGGGGAAGTATCTGATTTCTTCGCTTTGAATCTAGCAGTTGGGAAAGGCTATTAACCCGCCTGCTGGTTGTCTACACGAGGTCTCTGCAAACTGACAAAACTGACCAGAACTTGGACGATATATCTCCTTGTTATAAGAAAACTGATCAAATCTTGATCTAATCATCATCGAAAAATCGGCAATATCTTGATAAATAGATATCTGGTCAGTAGCAGAATTGATCAGATCTTCAGTAGCAAAATTGATATCATCTTGATGGACGAAATTTCTCGTAAAAGCCACTTGGAGGGTTAAATATTTAAATAATTTGAAATAAAATAAGTAATGAATGTTGTAGGTATATGAAACTAAGTAACGCATAAATCTCGAATGTTATGTAGCACTATAAGTCTTTGGTTATTTAATGATATGGTTGGATTTAAATGAGTCTATGACATATTTATTCATATTCAGTGAAACATGAACATTGTGAAAAGCTTACGTCAACATTTTTATGCATATATTTAACTCCATGAGCTTCACGAGATTTCCGAGTAGTGTAATATTGCGTTTACTCCACATCACCACATAATGACTAAATAACCATATACATTGGTTGAAAGAATCCTAGGAAAGATTTTATTTGTCTAGAAGGTCAAAACTGATTAGAATTTGTGCAGGGGGACTAGGTTGCAGAAAGGATATATGTGTGTAAACCCTCAGAGGGTTAATGCCCGACTACAGACCTCTTCATCCTTTGTCACTACAAAGGGAACCACAGGCTATTTCTGAGAGAACCCAATGAGTAAGCCACCCTTGCTCCTAACAGGACCACCAATTCCGATGCGCTTACAACCCGGGACGTAATGGGTGGCAGAAAAATGGTTATGACCATTACACCAGTTAGGTGGTGCTTTTGTCAAAATAGAAACGTTTTAGTTTAGAACTGACAGTTCATAAATTAAAGGAGAAACTAGAATTTCAAAGTTATCTTTGAACAGTGTTGGAACCTCTCCTTTTTTAATTCAGCGCGTAAAGGCAGAGGACACATGACCTGGAAGTGCTTAGTTAAAAAAGTAAACGATGGCTATACTGTTCAAAGATAATATTGAAACTCGAGTTCTTCCGCTTCCTTATTTTGGTCTTGATGGTGGACGGCTACAAACCAATCGTATCTTGTTTCTATCTTTTTAGTTAGACATTTCTAAAAGCTTTTATACATTATTTCAACGGGTTGGACATATTTAATCATAATCACCGATTAAACAGTGAATTCGATTATATTTGAACATTCATACTATGAAGATATTATATACAAAAAAGGAACCAATGAACCAATTTAATTTGAAGACGGCAGTTTGAATTTAGAGGAATAACTCGAGTTTCAATGTCACCTTTGAACAATGTTTTCGCCACTCGCTTATCAATTGAGTTTAGGGAACACGTGAATTGGAAAGGCTTATTAAAAAAAAGCGAGCGTTGACAACTCTGTGAGATTCACATTACTTGCGCTCTGTTGTACGGAAGTGATTTCATATGAAGACTGGTGCTATGAATAACTAGGTAAATAAAAATATGAAATGACTTTAATCAAAATTCAGGTAGGAGGTATTTTAACTAACGTCGCACTAGAGCAACAAAACTGGCTATTGGTAATCAAACACGAAGGAAAAGTCCGAGGACAATGCCACGTAATTTTGATCCACGGTCAGATGACGAGGTCACACCTGAGCTGGAACCCCACTCTCTAAACTTCAAACTTCCATACCACGCGAACGTGAGGACATTTGAGGCCACGGAAGATTTGAGGTACTTCAGCCCCCTTTGTACACAACGGTCTTTGGTCGGATTCAAACTCGCAATCCTCTGGTTGCTAATCCGTTACTCTTCCAACCGGGCTACCACGGCCCTTTAATCCAAACTCAATCAATACGATATGCTGGCAAGTCTACCAGAGCCTGACTTCAAGTAAAGGTCACCAAATAAAGGTGACTAGCTTTATTGGTCACCAAATAAAGGTGACTTTGACCAAAAAGAGGTGATTATAGCTTTCAATGTGTTTTAGAACTGAGGCTTGGAGTAGACTGAGATGTTCATACAGTCTGAGTAAATAGTGCCCTGTATATATGTATAGAAATAAATTATTTTTGGCAAGATTGTGTCCCTCTCTGTGTTCATCACAGTAATATATAATGTACCGCTCGACCAGATGTTAAACACTGTTTAAAGACAACATTGCAACACGTGTTTTTTTCTCTTGTTTATGTTGGTCTTGGTGGACGCTTTTTCCCAACGAAATAGCTACAGACCAGTTTTATCATCTTTTTATCTTTATTAGTCATTTCTCAAAGCTTCTACACAATGGACAACCAGTTAAGTTGTCTTTATTTTTACCCATTCGCATTTAATACAATCGCTGCATTCTCACAGAAGTCCCTCCATTTCTCCCAAGAACTCCCTCACACCGCGAGAAACAAGCCAGCTGAGATTGCGAGAGAGAGCACACGTAGAGGAGTCGGCTGAATGGGAAAAAAGGGCCCTTCGCTCTGTGACATGTTGATTGCGTTTCCTTGTAAAGGGAGGACTCAGGGAGGTTGACCCACAACGCGTGCCACTAATTGATTCTCGACACCCTGCCGAATGTCAGGAAGGGTGACCGGGAGAATTCTTTCTTTCCCTTCCTTGCACTTTTTTCTTTTAAGCTTGAGCTCATTACGAGTCATTTACTTCGGCCTTCTCTGGGGTATTTCGAAGTGGAAATATTTATGCTGCTCACATAGTGGGTTTTGTCTGACAGAAGTAGGGGTAGTGTCTTTCTCGCACCGAGCATACATTTTATTCCTCACGAATAAGACTATCTAATCAGAGATTGAGTTTGTTTTGTCTAATGGCCATTTTGATGTAGGATTATGTCGAACTCCGCGGATAATATGGAGCTACTACTGTGAAAAAATAGGTCCCGATTAATCCTCCTGGTGGTTGTCTCAACGATATATCTAGTTACTAGCAAAACTGACTAGATCTGGATGGACGATATATCTCGTCGTTAGAGAAAACTGACCAGTTCTTTATCTCGTCATCACTCAAAAATCGGCAATATCTTGATGACGAGATATCTTGTCATTAGCAAAATTGGTCAGTTCCTGATGGAGGAGATATCTCGTCGAAACCACTTGGAGGGTTAAAAGTTCGTGGCGAAGAGTAATAGTGTTACACTGCTGGCCACCGTAAATGCAACACCCTGAAGGAAGCATGCAAATAATATGAAATTTACAACATGCATTAGCGGAGGTGAGATATGCAAATGATTAAAATTTCAGCGCAGACGCACATCACGCGCGCCTGTGGCGCCACTTCAAAGCGCTATTTAAGGCTTGGAGATTTCGACGATTTCAAGTACGGCAATTGTGGTTTTCTTGTGGTTTTTTCAAAAAAATGATCAATTATGCCTCGTAGAAAACAGCGACCACACGTGGCACGCATTGTCCAAGGGTTCTGCGTCAATCGCCAGATTGAATTGCTTCCCTGGCCAGCTCGCTCTCCGGATCTTTCGCCGATAGAAAACATGTGGTCGATGGTTGCTCAACGATTGACCCAGAATACATCCCCAGCTGCCACACCAGATCAACTTTGGCAACGTGTGGAAGCTGCTTGGTCTGCTGTACCCCAAGAACACATCCAAAGTCTCTTTGAATCAATGCCGAGGCGTGTGGCAGCGGTGATCTCCAACAATGGCGGCTACTCTGGCTACTGATTTTGGCAGGAACCACACTTCACAGAAGTCTATAAATTTAATCATTTGATACTTGGTCAACATGTTATCTACAAAATAAATTTTGTTGTGATATCTCTTGTCTTTCTTGGTGTTGCAATTTGGGTGGCCAGCAGTGTAGTATAATTGCAAACAGCATGTAGTTTAATTAGCATACTGCGCAATACATCGGGCTCGCGACGCTTTTCTCCCTACCCGTGAGTGGGGGAAATCGTACCATATATTTCTGGATGTGACACAGTGATTGACTCAGTCTATCTCGGCAACTCTGAGCACAATACGAAAGTAAGGGTATCGTTATAAAGCTATCGACAAGATCTATTCGAGTGAAACAAGAACATTTCGCAGTGGAATGTACAATGTTTTCAGCTGAACATTGCAAAAACTGTTTTCTTGTGAGCCGATGAAAACTTTTGATAATATCAGTTTATCTCGGCAATCGTTGGCACAACACAACTGCGCGTAGTTTCGTTTTAAAGCTCTTGAACGAGATCTATTAAAATATACAAAGAACATTTCGCGGCGAAACTGACGTCTTAATCGGAAATGATATACACTGCTGGCCACCGTAAATGCAACACCCTGAAGGAAGCATGCAAATAATATGAAATTTACAACATGCATTAGCGGAGGTGAGATATGCAAATGATTAGAATTTCAGCGCAGACGCACATCACGCGCGCCTGTGGCGCCACTTCAAAGCGCTATTTAAGGCTTGGAGATTTCGACGATTTCAAGTACGGCAATTGTGTTTTTCTTGTGGTTTTTTCAAAAAAACGATCAATTATGCCTCGTAGAAAACAGCGATCATCTTTTGATCAAGTATCCGAGTTCGACAGAGGAAGGATAGTGGCCTACCGAGATTGTGGATTATCTTTCAGGGAAATCGGTAGTCGTGTTGGACGAAACCAAACAACTGTAATGCGGATATGTGATCGTTGGATGCAGGAGGGTACGACGGACCGACGTGTTCGATCGCATCCACCTCAGTGCACCACTTCACGTGATGACAGGCATATTGTGCGTATGGCAGTGACGGATCGCTCAGCCACATCACGAACCATAGCACAGCACATTCAGTCTGTAACGCATCATCCAGTGTCTGCGCGTACCATTCGACGCCGTTTACAGCAGAGTGGTCTGTCCGCAAGACGTCCATTGCTTCGTCTACCCTTGACGCAGAACCACAGACGTTTCCGCCGCCAATGGTGCGATGAAAGAAGGATGTGGACGGCAGAATGGAATGAAATTGTCTTTACTGACGAGTCACGCTTCTGTCTGCAACACCACGATGGTCGGATTCGAGTCTGGAGACACCGTGGAGAGAGGATGCTGAACAGCTGCGTTATGCACCGCCACACTGGTCCTGCACCGGGTATTATGGTATGGGGCGGTATTGGATATCACTCTCGCACTCCTCTAGTACGCATTGCCGGTACTTTAAACAGCCAGCGCTACATCTCCGAGGTGTTGGAGCCAGTTGTCCTTCCTTACCTTCAGGGCTTGCCCACAGCCATATTTCAACAGGATAATGCGCGACCACACGTGGCACGCATTGTCCAAGGGTTCTTCGTCAATCGCCAGATTGAATTGCTTCCCTGGCCAGCTCGCTCTCCGGATCTTTCGCCGATAGAAAACATGTGGTCCATGGTTGCTCAACGATTGACCCAGAATACATCCCCAGCTGCCACACCAGATCAACTTTGGCAACGTGTGGAAGCTGCTTGGTCTGCTGTACCCCAAGAACACATCCAAAGTCTCTTTGAATCAATGCCGAGGCGTGTGGCAGCGGTGATCTCCAACAATGGCGGCTACTCTGGCTACTGATTTTGGCAGGAACCACACTTCACAGAAGTCTATAAATTTAATCATTTGATACTTGGTCAACATGTTATCTACAAAATAAATTTTGTTGTGATATCTCTTGTCTTTCTTGGTGTTGCAATTTGGGTGGCCAGCAGTGTAATTGTTTTTTTGTTCTTTTGGTACACCAGGACTAATTTGACCGGGAACTACGTCTTAAAGGCGACTCATAAATACTACAAACATCCATGTCAGGACTGATATTCCAAAGCTTACTCAACTGAGGTCCAGTGTGTTTACCTCTCGGCTACCAAGAAGTCTAAATTTTTAGAGAAAAATTAAACCTGTTGAACGACAAAAACCCGAAGACAAAGATATAAATTCCATATTGCTATTTACGTAGGGGTTTGCCCAAAATTGTCTGGAGGCCTTTTTCAAAGATATTGGCAAACAAGAGATCTACTTCAAAGCTTACAGACTGATTAACTTTTTCATCCTGTTTTGTCCCTACGTTCTTGTACTGAGTGTTTATTCCAGTGAATGAATGCATTCCAAGTGATACTGCTAAATATAAAAATAATACTATTTATGTTCCATTTTAACTAGTTTTAGAATAAAGCTTTTGTAGGAAAATTTCTTTTTCAATGGATTGAAAGAGCACATCAAATCTTTAATAAGTTTAGTTCGCTTCAAAATCCCTGCTCATAATGTGATACATTTAAAATAACAATGCATCTAGACTTTTATCCCGAATATTCGAATGGAAATGTCTCGTGTGTTAAGTGCACGCACAAACGGATTATAATTTTTCCTAAATCAAATCATTCCCGCAGGTGTAGTGCTTTTAAGCATATACTAAGAGTATAAGACTAAGATTTAATCTCAACAAAATAAGTATTAGATCAAAAGGCAGAGCGATTTAATTTGAATTTAATAGCGTAAGTTATAGCAATTTGCCATTGTATTCGAGTAAGCAGTTAGTCATTCAATTACATAGTTTATATAGATTAAAATTTAATTACTTAAATTGCTCATACAAATTTATATGTGGTAATTTAATAGCTGTGATTAGGTACTTGGGATATATCCACTGCAGGATATTAATTTGTTTATGTGATTACTATTTAGTTATCCTGTCTGGAACAAATCTATTTAATTAAAAAAATTAACATTAAAAACAAGGTTAGATTACAATTAATCAGTAATTCTTAGGCTTTATACAAAACGCAAAATACAGCTGTGAATAATTCTGCATACTGCAAACATGGAGTCTGTAGCAAGAGATGTAGTTTCCTTACAAATACTACTTCAACAGTCATCGAATTCGCATGTATTTATTAAGGTATTGTTTGAATCAAGTTGGAGATCTACCAGGGATCAATTATTGTTTGTATAAGCAATATAAACAAGATAAATCCCCAAATTATTGTAATTGTGTAATAAATAGATTTGGGAGATCAAGTCTGATTGTTAAAATCTTATCATTCGGAGAACAAACGTCCGCTATTATTCAATGCAAATCAAATTATTTTACATACAAAAAGTGCATTTAGAATATGTAAATGAGATATTTTTGAAGTAGAAATGGTATTTCATAATTAAATGTAGAATTCCGTTCAGAATATATGGTGAAAATTGTTTTGAATTACGTATTATTAAATTTAAGTTGAAGGACGGGGATCTCAATGATATTTTTTATATCACTATTATTAGCATATCAATCTTAAATTTTACACGTAATTCAATCGTATTTCTGAATTACAGTTAATACACACTTTTGATTATAGTGCTTTAATATTGAGAATTTTTTAAACTTTTTTAAGCTTCCATTCATTTAAAGGTATTAAGGTCATTCTCTACTGTAAATTTTATGTATGACATCAGACTTTTTTAAATGTAACACATTACAACTCGAACATAATTATATTTTCTGCATATTTCGTGACGGTCAACTAAATATTATTATATGAAATGGATATTCTTTGATAAATGGTAGTATAATTAAAAGTTCATATATAAAGAGCGTAAATTGGAATTAGGAAATATTAATAAAGTTTGAACATGGGCATTCTCAATTCGAGTAAAAAATTTGAATACTATGGTAAGTATAAAGTAAAACATATTTATAGGAGTGTTTTAGAAAGCTAGTGTTGCATCATATTTACATTTGCATTAACAATAATTATATTTACATTAATATTAATGTAAATATTATTATTGAATTTAGATGTAAATTAATTCATTTGCAAATGCCATTGCATAATTACAAAAAAACATTAAAATATGTATATGCACGTGAATAAGGAATAGATTTTATTAATTTTCGGTAGAAAAATATAACTAATTTTTTTTACTTTGGAACATTATGTTTGGTCTTGCAATGTTTTATTCAAATGCTCCTTCATTGTTATCAAACTGGTAATGAATATGCTGTGTAAAAAGAATAAGTAATTTCAATTGTTTGAGATTAAGTTATCACTTACCTGTCCTTGCGGTTTCGGCTGCATCCACGCCATGATATTTTGCTCTAAATACTGTTGTGCTTGTTGAGCTACAGCACCAGGAACAGCTGGTGTGGTTGGGGTTGGTCCCTTACCCTGACGAGACATCCTGTCAACAGAAATGCCATTTCAGTGAAAAGGTTGAACACTATACATACATGTAAACTATGAGATTGGTTTATAATACTTAAAAGAAACTACTTTTTTGAAATAGAGCTTGGAATACACGCTTTAATAATGCTCTTGCTTTCAAAACGGAAAGGCTTTGAGTTTCCAGTACAATCAATGTGCAAAAAATGGGAATGGGTAAAAACATTGTGAATTAGTTGAACAGTTTAGACTGCGGTTGTCTTATTTCAGTCACATATTACTTCAAGTGTCATATCTTGTATGAAAATTAAGTGATGTTAAATTTTAAGTGTACCTAAAGAATAAAATTATGCATTACATATTGTTAACCATACTAACTACTTCTAGAGAGAGAGACATTTGTTTTACTAGAACTATTTATCAACTCTTATTACTAGTTTTAGAGAACTATTTGTTTTACTAGAACTATTTATTAACTTTTGTTACTAATTTTTGAACTATTTTTAGCAGACTAAAAAGCATACTAAACTGTTAAAATCTGCTTATTTAAAAATCATTGATCATTATGCGATACAAAAGAAAACAACACCAAGTGTATTTCTATCAAGAATCTTCTAGTGGAAATTTCTAGTGTTAATCAAACAGATTTTTATTTCCCTAAATCAACTAATATCAGATAAGTGCTTTTAACCCTCTTCTATGATTATACTAATGATTTATCTCATCAAGGTAAATATTAGAGCAAAATGGTGAGATTTAATTAAAATTTAATAAGTTTATGAGTTGTAACAGTTAAAAAGATATATTTAAATTTCCAATTAAGAGATATTGTTTGACCTTAATATGTAGGTTGTAAAATATTGCGTGTCAATAACAATGATAGGAAATGTTAAAAAAAAATAGAAAATGTATGTGTTGGATACTTAACAGCAACCTAGGATGCTGCAAAGTATCCAAGATTGTTATTCTGAGTAACGATCGTCATTGAGCTCATTATAAATATTGTTAACAAACTGAGTATAAATTGAAATAGTTATCACTGAATGTAGTGATAGCTATGAAATGAGCTACCACAGCTGAATAGATCTCTCAATATAATTGGTGTTCAGATATTTCACTCTCCAAATGTTTGAACTGGATTATCTAGCTAGTCCAGATTGCTTCTGAAGAGTTTGGTACAGACAATAACGGCCGTAAACAACTATATGCTGTTTACAGTAGAGGGAGCAAGAAAATGTATAATCGAATCATATGGATGTTTTTGAAAACACAGTTTAGAAGTAGAAGCACTTCTCAAAGTACCAACTATTTCTCTCCGAGCATTTAGAGAGTTCATGGAAGTCAACAATCGAGGAAAATTCTGACTTTTATAGAAATGAGACATTTTAAATCAGGTCACGAGGAAATTGTGTGAAGTAGAAATTAAATACTGCGGTCCAACACTGTTAAATTGTTACTGAAGATAAACTGAAGCCCTAACGGCGAGATATCCTATGCGTTTTGCAATCTGTGGAATATATCCGGATTTCTAATTGCATTGCCAAACATTTAAAATCGCTGCAAGGCATAAATCACGAATGCCATTCATTATTATACTTTGACACTACAAAATACAGAAGTATATAACTGTATAGTGGATTCTATTATACTGGTGGAGTCTATGGTAATGAACAAGCAAGCCGACTTCTGACTGGTCACAATTGTTTAGCTAAACATCTACCCCAAAAAATTCTGCAGTCTCTGCTGCCTCCTTTGTATAAAATCCCAAGAAACAGATATCCACCACCTGCGCAAATTTGTACTACACTCTCTTGTCGGTGACCTTTGCGATAATGGGTACTTGGAGGCTATAGAACTGATTGGCTGCTAACTATTTCTCTTTCTTGTCAAACCTTTTCTTACGAATTTCATGTATTATGTGGGATTTACATCACTTTTGCTCACAAGGGGTGAGGAGAGGGGTAAAGCAGTGAGACGATTGTCTAGAAAAAGATCGAAGACCACAAGGTTGAAGAGAGGTATGCCTCAATGCACAAGAGTTTGGATTTGAAGACATGACATCCCCTTGGACATAAGGAGTGAGGAGTGGAAAAAAAGCAGTGAGACGATATCCTAGAAAAAAGACAGGAGACCACAAGGTTGAAGAGGTGTTTCTTATTCTTTTTATTTTTAGATTTGGTACACACAGGTTCCCGCCGGATTTTGGTGTATCCATGTACATAGCGTTTTGTATACATATGTAAGATATACAAAATGCTATGACGACATAGAATTTATGCCTCAATGTGACGTAAACTCATTATGACAATACTGTGTTCTGCACAGTATTGTCATAATGAGTTTACTGTGGTGAACTCTGCGTTCACCACAGCAATCACTAGCCCAGAACCTTGACGTGGTTCAAAATTACGTGATGTGCTTGGACCTTTCCCTTCGGGATTGATTCCGTACCGTCGTCAATAGCACGTTGTGTTGCTCTAGTGCGACGTTTATTAATTACCGACCAACCCAGAACCTTGGCATACTTTTTGTATGTACTTTTATTACTAACCTTTATATTGTGTGCATTTTGTTTTTTAGCCAGCCATATAATATAAAAATATTTAAAATAAAAACTTTACTGTTATGTCGAACACAATCTGTCACTCTAAAAGGAACTATTCAGTAGTCCGTTCTTTATTATGTGGCGTTGAACACCATAAACTAAACAATCTTTGGACTTTTCGCAACTGTTTAACGATTCTTTTAAAATTCAATCAACTGAGTTTTATTCATAAGTCAACTATTTTTAAAAATATCTTTATTCCAAGCCACACATCGAACAAAGGACGCGGAAATTAAGTCAAAACCAATACCAAGGCGCTATGCATTTTTCACACTCCAACACAAGAGCGTCAACAGGAAAGGTAGATTTAATGGGACTAGTGAGAAATTCCAGGGGTCCAAAAGATTCAAGTTTTGAGCTTATGGAAATAATCCTCGTAGCCAAGCAACCAGGCGAAAAGGCGGAAACCTCATCAGGCCTCGACTGCGGATTTTCGGGGCTCATCAGTTCACGGAAATTAATCCAGCTCTTTTGATAAGCGTGAACTGGCTCAGGTTCAGAGCGTCGCATAAACAACAGTTCTCTTAAAACCTTTCTTAATTCACGGTTGGCGGGTGCTTGTTTAATACTGTCGGAACTGGAACGGGAATTCTTGCTTACTGCAGCTGCGACGCTACTGCGCATGCTCGGAGATCGACGAATTAACGCGGACTACTAGAAGATTAGAGCCCAGTTGCTGCCCCATGATAAGTTGAATTAAATTCCATTACCGAAAATTGTACTGCTGATTAAATGAATTACGGCTTATTTAAGGTTCATTAGGTTTGGTGGAATTCAATTAGAATGGTAAATCAAATTTATTTACGTGAGTTGATTATAAAATTCGCGTTCGGATTCAAAGGGCTTCGTACGTTTTCTTTTATTTATGGAATTGTAGCTGAGCTGTTAACGAGGGCCTTATTTAGACATTCCGATTTTGTAGTGATATGGATTGTGCATGAATAAAATATCGATTTTAATTACAGAAGAATTTTCACAAAACTTGACGAAAAGATTCGGCATTTGCGAAAAGGATTTTGAGGATTAGATTGGATTTGGTTTTTACTGACCCCTAAGAAATTTGTTGTATTGGTATCGACATACAAAATAAAAAACGTAAAAGTAGCAGGTATTTAATTAACGTCGCACTGGAACAACGCAACGGACTATTGACCACAGTTCGGATTCAACGCCCGAAGTTTTTTCAACACCACGTAATTTTGAACCTCGGTCAGATGACGAGGTCATACCTGAGCTGACATCCCAACCCCCTCTGTACACGACAGTCTTTGACTGGATTCGAACTCGCAACCCTCCGGTTGCTTGTCCATTACTCTTCCAATCGGGCTACCACGGCCTCGTGAAAGTAGTATACTTGAAAGTAGAATTTAATGGCGAATTAACTCAGATTTTAGCCAAGAAATAATAAAAATGAGATTTACTTCGAATTTAACCAAACAATTTGAAAAGATAACTGAAGTGGAGAATTCCGTTTTTCGGTGGTATGGCATTTTATAAACCGAATTCAAAATTTATTTAAAAAATATTCTATAAGATAAATCACGATTCATGTGTGAAAAAATATAACCAAGTTGTGGTTATGGAAGAAAAAGCTCACAGCCACTCAGAATCGTCAACGATTGAAATTCGATCTGAACGATTCAATTTTTGGTTCTAAGGTATAGAAAAATATGATGACTCAACACAGTTTGAATTCCTTTTTCTTACATTTCAAGTACATGAAAACACGGAAAAACGAATATGGGATATTTTACAGTGCAATCGAAAAGTAGCGTAACAATATTCGTAATAGTACAGAAATATTATTCCTGCCCGATATTCAATGCGATAGTTACGGCTGTGTTCAGAAAAGACCACCTTTTATAGCTTATTTTTGAGTTTTTGGGAGGTTACACGTTCGGATATTTCTGTCCAAATTCTTCAATTACGCTCGCATAAGAGGCAGTGTAACGTAGTACTGCTCAACAATAAATATACGCTGAGTCTAGGGAAAAAACAAACCGCTTGTGACATCCCATCAAATTAGGACTGTAGCTCGGTAAAGATAGCGGATAAGCAATCGGAGGATTGCGAGTTCGAAACTCGATTGAACCAAAGACCGTCGTGTACGTGGGGGTGGGGCAAGTTAAATCCGCCGTGGCCTCAAATCTTCTCACGCTGCTGGTGTGGAAGTTTGGAGAGTGGAGTCCCAGCTCAGGTGTTGTACTCGTCATCTGACCTTGGTTCAAAATTACGAGGCATTGTCCTCGATCTTACCCTTCGGTATTGATCCCGGACTTTCACCAATAGCCCGTTGTATCGTTCCAATGCAACGTTAATTAAATACCTACCTATCCTTCAGATTATGCTCTTCAAGTCCACACTCAACATGAGACACAAACTACAGGTGCTGCCATCTGTTGAGAAAAATATCTGGTGGCTACTTTATGTACTATAATATGGACATTTAAAGGTCACGTTGAGTACTTTTTCGATCGCACTGTATAAACAAAGGTAGTCCCTATATCAACAAAATGACATCAAAATGTATTTTAAATCTTATATTTCTCGAAGTGTGCTTAAATTTAACAAGTATTGATCAAAATTTGTAAGTCAGCATTTTCCATTACAAATTACATCTTAATACATGAGTCCAGTATTTTAACGCCAATTTCACGATGTATTCTATAAGCCAACAAAGCAGTATACATAAAAACAAACATTAGAAAAAATAGTAAGAATAGAAGATGAATCACAAATTTTCTTTAAGAGAATTCTAAAAATGTTCTCTCTTGTGTAGTCGAACAAGATATGCTCTCAAGGCAAATAAAGCACTTGACGTCCGCCAGGTGACAACGTGTCAAGTAGGCCTAAGTTACAATGTGGCTTATTCTGGCATTAGTAGCGTCAAAATTTTTTTGCATAGATTCATATTTAAATTAAGTGGTTAATTTTTTGGGTACAACGGTCAGATTTGACCGAATTTTCTTCAATTTAAATTAAAATACTGAATCATTTTAAATCAAGATTTATGACTATAACTCCTGCATGCTTATTTAAAAACGAATAAAATGAAATAATGAATGAATTTAATATTGGGCGGGTAAAAGTAATTTTAAACTGTATGAAAATTGAATCAATTCTCCAAGTAATTAACTTCGTTGAAAGCTAAAAAGATAAGGATGAGATCTTCAACTAATCAACTTCGTAAAGTCATAGTGTTGTTCGAAATTCGTCATTTGCAGATCAATATTCTAATCTGTATTCGAGGTAATTTTCTAGTAAATAGTTCCGAAGACGAAATAATTGGAACAAAGTATATTTTTAGTTTTGCTTTTGTGATGAGTGCACAAAAGGATCTAAAATATAAGTTTAGATCTTTTGTGCTGATTACAATTCGCCTTTTGGAAAAAGATATCTTCATCCAGCCACTTCAAAAATATCTTGTATCTTAATCATTTCTCAGTGTGACATAAAGTTCGGTTTTATTCAGATTGCTTCAGATCAATACTTGAATATGCTAAATTCAAATCCAAATGTTAAAATGCATATGCCAATTGCCAATCTGTGATTATTTTCTTTCGCTGTATTGTTACAAATAAATTATTCTCTTCAGTATCTCAAATCGCTTTTAATCATTGAACTAAAATTATTAGAATTATTGTTTTTATAACTGTCTCAGTAATTAAATTTATCTTAATACTTTATAAATGAACCTTAAATACACTGGTTAAGATTAGAAAATAGACAAATCATTTTGTGAAATTTTTTTTATTTTTAATACGCACATAATTGAAGAAATTCAACCTATCTAACCCAGACGAGTTATAAATAAAGGCTCTTTATTGCTCCAATAAAAAATAAAAGTTATTATTGATAAAACTTGAAAAAAAATATTTCTTGCAATCCACACCATAACTTATAATATAAATTTTGGTTTCTTATATTTGAATTACGAATTGACGTATTAGCGGGGTGAAATTTCATGCTTTTACAACTATCGCATATTTTTATTTCTGAATTTTAAAAACAAACTGATTTCTCGTCAATCACTTGGTTGATTTCTGGTGAAAGTTGAGTCACCAAATCTTGAGTTCGTTATTTGAATTGAACTACTTCCTATAGAATAGGTTATGTTGCTCCAGTGTGACGGTAATTAACTACTTACCTACCTACAAAATCTATTTCCTTACGTAAATCTGTATTACCTTTCCCTAAGCAATCAATTAATGATTAGTCGAACACACTGAATAATTCCAGTCTCATTCCAAACCACTTTGAACACAGGATTGAGCTACCGTACCACTTCTACTTATTGGGAAAGGTTGGAGTTGACACATTCATAGAATCAAATCCACACCATGATTAGAACAAATAAAAGCTTACACATTTGACATAAAGAAAAAATTACTGAATGCAATCTGGTTATGAATTGGTTCATGCAACTCACACTGATCACATCCCTTCCCTTTGGGATTGATACTCGAACGTCACCAATAGCCCGTTGTGATCCTCTAGTGCGACGTTAAATAACTATCTACCACTGATCACATCGTACATCGTCATTGGGAAATAAACAGGAAGGTTGTTGAAAAAAACGGAAATCACTACAAAATGCACAATTGGGACTTAAAAGCGGGTATACGATCCTTGACTATGTATTTTACATACACATCTACGTATAAGCAGCCATTTTATGCAAAAGGTGTCTCACCCTATACTGCAGAATTCCTCTTTGGGAACCTATTCTTTTATTTGCCTTATCAAAAGGTATACATATTGAGAATAATGCATACCTTAACTCCTCCATTAAAATGATCTTATTACATCAAAAAGATTGTTTTGACGTATATATGAGATGTATTTTCTGTCATCTGTAAATTTTTCTGTAAATGAAGGTGATGGTATTCTGCCCTTGGCGTCAGTTGGCTCGTTTTCGAATATGGTTTCAGCACGTCGCCAAAAAAATGAATTTTGAATTCATATATAATTGTACGATCAACGCCAATTAGATTAAACGCCAAAACGGAGGTAAACTACATTTTAAGGTAACCCCAATATTTATCATGCGAGAGCATTTGTGTGGAAGTAAATTCTTCACTCTATTCCCCTGGTTCTTCGTACACACTGAAAATCTTTCAATAGAACGCAAAAAACCTTTACGCACTAGTGAATAGGCGCTGCATATATATCAGATAAAAGTGTTAAAATGAAATACTCGCCTTGCAAGTACTAGCTATTGTTTCCACTGCGAAAACTGTTCCTAAAAGTGGACACATAGATACAGTTCAACCGTATACCATAACTGGTTGTCAAGAAATTTCTGATTAATGCTGAAGAAGCGTCTGACAGATACTTTACGTTTAGGAGAGTTAACAATACACTTATCATAGTCGAGTGATCACGTATTCTGCCAATTACTTAACACAAGCACTACTCAAATATGAATGCCGTCTCCCTTCATGTCACTATTCCATTAAATTTCCGATATTTTCGAAATCTTGAGATGAAGGAACGCGTCTTCTTCGATCGTTACTCAGCGAAAAATTAGATTTTGCGTCAGTGTCCCAGCTATTTGCAAACTAATATAATTCCCCTGCCTCTCGTCATATACTTTATCGTGTTTGCGTTCATCACATAATAAATAATCCGCCTTTACGACCGTCTGCACAGGAAGGTCACAGGTAAATTCACATTAAAAGGCAAATGTGGACATTAACCCTCCCTAGTGTGGCTTGGTTTTTCATTAGCCCGTCTCCGTTTGATTAATGTGGACCGGGCACATCGAAAGCCACAGGCAGCCGAATTAACCGGAAAGGATTAGAGGGAAATTAAAGATGGATGCGTGTCGAGATGGGGAAAAATGTGGGAAATTATTTTTTCACTGAAATAATCATGAAAGAGGATGATGCTCTGGATTTTTGACAAGAGGGGTAATGCCCATCTAGTGGTAATTATATATATAAAGGACAGTTTTTTAATGAAGCTGAGATGTTTGTTTACATAGTCCGCAGAAATTCCATTCTAAAAGAAATAAATCAGTACGGAAATTGAGATGCTTTTACAGTTCATATCGTCCATTTACAAGTGAAACACACCAAGTCAAAGTGGCTGAATAGGTGTATCCACTGCACCAGCACCCTGCGAGTAGCAGGTGGCACAGGTTCGATTCCTCTCTGGTTGGATTGCTCTCTTCTGTGTCATTAAAACCTTGCTTGTTTGTATATAGTACGTATAGTGTGTATATAGTAGTTTGTATATAGTATAAATTATAGTACGTCCATTTACTTAAAATTTGGTGCGGCCAAATACGACCTTTATGCCATAAAACCCAATCAAGTCAAAAATCATACTTCTGAGAAAACGAAGGTGAAAATTCTAAGTGTGTTTCTCAAGAAGAAATTTAGCTTTCATTCAAAGGAAGAATGACTTAGTGGATACACACTTCACCAATCTAAAGATAATCACATTCTGGTCTATAAAAGCTTAAAAACTCAGATTTTAAAATTTTTTACTTAGTATATTTCACTGGTAAGCCGACGATATATAGGTTACAATATTTCCTTATCTCTCTGAGGAGTTCCCAAGTATATATACATTCTGCAATCAGTAGTCTTCTCTACACGATTTCTAACCAGTTTTGTCCTTCTCTACTAATACAATCTTTCCTAGAATTCATTTAAACATATGTGGTTATTGTTATTATGTATATTGTGGAGCAAAAGAAACACTACACCACTCAAAAATTTTGTGAGAAGGTTTATCTGAACCCCAGTTCCATGAAGACCGAAATATAATTCCAAAACTAATCCATCTGAACGAAATTCTCCCACGCTAAAAAATAAACCTCCCTTAGTTCATAAATATATGTTTTTAAAATAGTGAATGTTTGCAATAATAATTTTTAAAATTCATTCTCTATCAATGTACAGTCGTGGAAAGAAAAAACCCTATTTTTGTATTTTTCATAGAAAAAATTTACAAATTATATTCGGTACGGAATATCTATCAATTTATATGTATAAGAGGGCTTTTTATCAAATTCCACACAAACTTCATACCTAACTTCAACTTGCTATATACGTTCTATTATGCAAATTTCAGTCAATGAATTTATAGATGTTAGTCCCTATCCAATGATATCTTTGAATTTGCTTTCCTATGAACGAAACATTAATAAAGAGACTTAATTATTTTACCCCACAACTACACATTTAATAAATGACAGCGATCACTTCCGATATTAACTCTATTATAATAAAGATCTAATTGTGTGAATGAGAATTCATGTGACGAAGAATTCAAGTAGATACTTCATATAATGCGGATTCATGGTTATTTCAGTTTATGATTTGGATTATTGTCAAGCCTACTCTTTCATTTTCATTTATAGCACATTTTTTTCATTTTTTGTAATAGCAAAGTTACTATTTTTATCGTCCAGTAAAACAATTTCAGTTTCTGACCTATAAGCGTGGAAACAGATATTGGAAAACGGCATATTAAATGGAACATTGAAGTTGATTTATACAGCCATATAGAAAAGTATTACACGTATCTTTTGCGAGCGATCTCAAATCAAAGTATACTCTCTTTATTATTCAACAACCAGTTTATCCTAGAAGCATTCATTATAAATTGAATTGTAGAATGTCTAGAAGCCCATTTACTAACACTTCTTGATGGTCTTTTTATTCTATTTTAATATAAATTATTTATTTGATGATAACTAGAATCTAATATTTATTAGTTAGATAACTTGAAGAGAAAAAATTAAAATACAAAGCGATCCGCAGTCTAATTCGATATACAATAAAGAATGTATGATTTAAAAAAGCGTTATTCAAACTTACTTTTTAAAATGGCATGTTTTAAGCGTATTTAAAAGCGTACAAATGCTGCTTATCAAAATACGGATTTTTATAAATTTAGTTAAAAGGCAATGATTTTTTAAAAACCTTTGTATGATTAAAAAAGTAGCTTTATTTTCTTACTGAAAACTATATTTGCTTAGAGCCATGTGATTAAAGAAATGCAACCGGGCTACATGCACGAAACATTTAACGAATAATATTTAAAACTCAGATCAATCGTAACATGATAAAATGTTTCAAACACCAAAATTTTAAGTAAACATTCTGCGGTTAGTCTTCTGAAGTGGGCTATTGGGATTATCAGTTTTACATCTGCTAATGAACGTAATTGTGTTTCAAGAAATTGGTGTTTTAAATAATTTGACCAACATATTTCTCTATTTGCTCAATTCACACGAATTTATTCAGAGTTGTTTATTAATGACTGTTAATTAAAAGTCGTTAATTATTCTGACAGAAACATTCCATCTGCTCTTCTAATATACGGTAAACATGCCTACCCTTCTGACGTCTGCCCTTCTAAATGAATAATGTACGGTAAATAAGAAATAGCATGTATAAAATACATCATGCAATTTCGTGTCACACAAATTGCTTCAAATTAAATTCATAAATACTGTTCTAAATACACCATTAGAGCTTATAAATATAATACTTTTAAATTTATTGGCTTAAATGTCGTGTATAATGCATTAAGGAAGTGATTATGGGAGTTCAAAGAATGCATATTCTAGGATGTAACTTAAATTATGTATATTGCAATAGATATTCTTAATTAAACTACTTCCAGCCTAGAAGAACGCTCATGAATGTTTTTGGGTAAATTTACGTACATACGTCGTCTACGAAGTTAAGGAATAAATTATTCTACAGATAGTTTGGGAAAATGAAAAATGGAGTTAAGCATTTCTAAACTTAATACATTTTATGAGATATTACATAGCTAAGTAAATACTTATAGAATATGGTTTTAAATTAAAAAAATACGGAATATTTAAGTATGCTATCAATTTAAACTTTTGTCCTTGAATACTACAATGATTTCATACTGCAATCATAACAGCCTTATAAAATATGTAAGTAATCTTTAGAAAAACATCTCAAAGCAAAATAAATTACGTTCATTCATATACTAACTTTCATAAAAGTATTTAATTGATCATTTATATAGAAGAGAAATATTGTTTTTATATTAAAAATAATTGAAGAAAATTTGAATAATTAAGTTTTCAACATTCAAAGTAACCCTTTTGATTTCTTATATATTGGTTGTGTGCTGTAATTTTTCTGTAAAAGCATATTTTTTGAAAAATATTTTCTCTCTTGTTATGAAAACTTTTTTCACTACTGTGAATTCATCTCATCTTTTTTAAATCATTATATAAGATGTGAATGTTAAAGTATTTTAATTCAACGTGCCATTGAATAAGTCATTGGAAGTCAAAGTTTTATTAAATATTGATTTTGTGAATTTTTAAAAATTTGGATAGTATATTTTATGCTGCCTACTTTTTGATAACCTCATCCGACACGCGTAGACTATGAGGTGATAGCCGTTCTCGCAGTAAATAGACATAAACTTTCATTTATACTTTTCTCTCGTGGCACAGATATTGGAATTATTTGTATAATCTTGAATGGCAACTATCGGATATGAACAATATATAATCAACCGCTAAGAGATTAATTCGCCAATTTTGTGACGAACTTAAATATGCTTAATTACAAGCTAAGAGCTTTATAACATTGATAGAACCGGGCATGGAAGAGCTTTTGCCGCTCTAATGAAATTCTTCAGCAATCTGATAAAAAAAGGACAATGACAAATCGGTAGGACAGAAATTGTGGTCGAAAATTGGTTTAGAGGATAAACAATATCGAATCGCCATTGAACAAGTCAATGAGATGCAATCGAAGTGATTTTCCAGAAGCTCATGGTGGTAACAAGACTGAGGAGTGAACCTTTGGCTTGAATACGTCGTTAAAATCAGACCAGTACTATGTGGACAGTACGGAAAGTTAAGGGTAACGAAAAAGGGACATCGAGTTCAGTCTAATAATTTCTATATTATCAACGCATACAAACCAACATAGCGTCATTCGATAGCTGAAGGAACAAAGACTTGTTAGTAATCTTGAGTTCGTACGCCGCGATAAGCGGGGAGGGGAAAGCGTTTTGGAGACCAATGCGCCACACGAATTTCAAATCAGTATAACTCGGGATTGTGAAACTTAGTTCGCAAACGAAAGCTAACGTCGAGATCTGTCAATTTAACCCTCCAAACGGTTTCGAGGAGACATCTCATCTATTAAGATCTGACCAATTTTGCTTATGACGAGATATCTTGTCATCTTGCCGATGTATATGATGACATCAAGATCTGCTCAGTTTTCTATGAATGACGAGATATATCGTCCATCAAGATCAGATTAGATTTTCTAATGATGAGATACCTCGTCGAAACAACCACCAGGAGAGTTAAGACATTAGGGTATTGGGTATTGGGTATTTCAATTAACGTCACACTGGAGTTAAGACATTAGAAGCGGAATCGAATACAATGTTGGTTGTGAAACTTTTGATTTTTGGAACAATTGAAAATTTTCACAATATCGGTATATACTTGTAGAAAATCAAGGCAAGCTATGCGCTAATGAGACGTATTCACGTAAAACCCTGCGGTAGTACTTTGACTCAACCTACCCTATATTTTGCCTTGCGCTTTATTGGAAATAAGAATTAACACTAGTACGAGTACATTTTAAAAATTCTTATCTAAATAAATAAAAATGAAGTGTTTGTTTCTATATTGAATATTTTCGACACATTTCAAGTTTCTGTCCGTTTTGGGCCCTTCTGATGCAAAATCCGTCTCTTGCGCGTTCGGTGTCAGTCTATCTGCCTGTGCCCATGCTACGTCCAAACAGTAGAATATATTTTCATGAAACTGCATACTGCGAGTACTTACTTTCATTTAGAGACTGAATTTGGTTGCGTTAGTCTACCTCTCCGTCTTCCCGTTCTATGTCTTAGTGTCTGTATATTTATACAAGTATCACATAAAATGTATTCAACATATTTTAATGCAATGTTCTAATATTGATACGCCATATTTTAGTTTAACGATTACATTATTCAAAATTTCGCTTACATATATAGGCAAGTTTCATGCTAAAACATCTGAGTAACTATACTCAAATCAACCATAATTTGGTAGTTTTGGAATAGCTAGAAGGTATATTGGTACTTGAATTGTTTTACCAGTGCTGCTGAAAATCGATTAATTTTCCAAAAACTATTTTTACGGTATTTAAATTCTCATACATTTGTATTTTGAGCCTTATTTATTTTCTTTGCAAAATATAAAATATTTCCAAATATTTGGGACAGACGATATTTTACAACGAAACGGAAACTCGTGTTCGTTTGCCATATGCAGTGATATTTTCTGATTTTTTTTGCCTCGGAATTAATTTCGTATTTTTAAATTTTGTCTAATTTTTAGTTGTAAGTTGTGGTAACCATGCGAGATCAAGAGATAAAAAAAAGAAATCACGAATTAATATTTTTAAAATAATTTTTTTCTTGCCAACTTTTATTTTGTTTTATTTGACTGTTTTCTGTTTTAAATATTTATTATTGTAATTAAAAATTGTATTTTCTTTCCATCACACGCAACTTAAGAAGAATTCGACTATTATTAAAAGAATGTTAGCATTAAAAAATACGAACTAAGACTTTTGAAATATTAAAAAATTCTTTGTCATAGTGACAGAAGGTCAAGGTGGCTTATTTTACGAGTTGAAGATATTCGTATACAACTTAGCTATCTCAAACATTCGTTGTAATCATTGATTTTCTTTTTAAAAAAATGCTATAAAATTTACCTTCTTTTTCCTGAAAAATTGTAATCGATTAACTTTGCTTTTTTGTACTGAAGACATTCAATTTTCAAAAAGTTCTTTTATGATTGCAAGTGCCACCAAATTAATTTTCAAGGAAAATGTATTCGTTTTTTAAAACAAATTAGTCATGGATATCAAATTTTGTCACCTTTTCCTTACACAAGACGATGTTCGGAAATATTGCATTCCTGGTGCAATAATGTCTCAAGTGAAAAAATATTTGTAAAAAACTACGAATGGGGAAACTAGAGTTTTCGCCGTTTTTTTATTTTTACGAATTGAATTGCTGCGATTTTACAGGAAACGAACTTAAGAAGGGCCATTCTTAACCGTTTGTTACAGTCCCCTTAGTGTTATCTTTGATAGTTTTGTCATACAACAGGGGTGCGACTCATGTGAAGTGTATGACATGGACGAATAGAATATACAGGTATACGGTAAGTAAAATGAAGAAATTATAAAAGTGGTGAAAATCAGTTCAAAATTATTTTCCTGGCACTTAAGTGATGTTGGCATTTTTCGACGAAAAAGAAAAGTGATTGTTCCCTGGTCACGTTTTCAATATATAGTTAACCAATTAAAACCGAGTAAGTCGGGTTATGCTAGTATTCATTATAAATGGAAATAAATAAGGCATGAGATGTGAACAACTATAATGGAATCAATAGATATTAACAATTAAGAAAATTGAAAGCAGATGCTACACGTGCGTCTGCTAGTACAGATAAAAACAACAGCTACCCACAATGTAAAGCCAGTCACCCCTTTTACACGCATCTATCAAAATACACCGCCACACAATTCAATCCCGCAAGCATTCTCACTCCAGCGCAATACTTTGAATGGAGTACAAGATCCGAATGACGTGAAATCACCCCCTTGAGCCAACCGAAGTAAAGTCGACATCCTACTAAATGTGGATCCATCGGTATTGCTATGTCCCTCTGAGACTTGGAATTGATCGAAATGCAAATTGAAACTACGAGACATGAATTTGTTTTAATTTAGCTTGGTTTACATCTACAGAATTGAATTCAATAATGTAGACCGATTATTTTAGGTTCTGCAATTCCCATGTCGATACATCACAGAATTTGATTTAACAATTCAAGTGTTTCTTTTGTAGAAATAATATTACTATTAAAATATACGGATAGTACACTTCAGAAATTCTAAGTTATTGTAAATAAATCAAGCACAATAATTAAAAGTTAATTTAATCCTCGCAGCGTCACGGCATTTCTGAATAGGGAGTTTTGCTTTTCCCTCACTGAACACACACACAATGACAAAAAAAATTTCTAATGTCTGGCCAGTTGAACATTATTTATTATGACACTAAAAGGACGAACTGAATTGCTAACAACTGTCCCAGTCCCTGGTGCCACCATGGTGAGTTCACGTTATACCTCCCATTCTAAGCATTCTAAATACAGAGGCCGCACATTCATTACAGATGGACGAAAACATTTGACAACAATCCCAATAACCATAAATTTAGATCATCCACTCTTTTAAAATATACTACCCATTCCCTTTCAAATTTCAACAAATGCTTCTCGGAATGCCCTTTGAATATATTTTAAGGATTACGGGAACTTTTAATATACTACTTAATTCAAGAACATGAAAATTGTCCACACCCTTGCACTGTGTAAAGCAACTGTTTCTCTGTTTTGTGTATCTGTATGTCGCGCATACGATAAATAGGAGCCTTTATAATTAACGGATTAAACATTTTAAACAACAAATGACACAAACCCTGAAAATTTATAACCCCTTTCCCTTCAATAAGAAAGAAAAGCAGCTGACTTGGTAAAGAATCCAAGTCAGCAGCTAACTCCGGTGTGGAAGTGAGTGTTCTTATCAACACAATTCAAATTCAATCTGTTCCATGAATGGCAAAACTACTGAAATTTGGCCACAATTGGCCACAAACACAGAAACCTTTATACAATTTCCCAACACAAAATTTTATTACTAACCAACCATTAATTTATTTTTAAACGGACATGGTCCATTTTCTTCTTATTTGCACAGGTTCCAAATTAAGAGACCTCCCCTCAATCCACGTTTTTGGAGGACGATCCTAAACACTGCGTGTTCGCCTGTGTTTTCTCTAAGGAATTTCACATGGTTAAACCATTCACTTATAATCAATCGCAATGAATAACTAATATTATGAACAATACAAAATACATATGGCGAATGCATGAGGATGTCCGGATAGCCTCCTTTACGATGTACATGGTTGGTTGATTCAGGTTTATAGCGGATCGGCCACATTTAGTCAAGTTGCTTCAAACACTAGACAAAGTCGAGAAATGGACACACAAAAAAGTTTTACTGACACAGAAAAGAGAAATACACCCAGGGTAAGTTAGAGGAATCTAATCTGCACCACATACAACTATCAAGTTGCTAGCATAGATGAGATATGAAAATAGAGTAATGGAAAACCTTTTTATATATCCAATGAACATGTGACCAAAACTAGTAGGAACGTGATACTTAGACTACTTTTATCTGCCGGTACGAAACGAACATTCATTATCTGATTGATCCACTGGACGGGAGAAGACGACCATCCATTGATTCATCATCTGATGGATCCATGGTAGTAGACGTTGGCGATTTCACCATTTTTGTCGCCACTCTATAGAAAAGCGGATTCACATATCTACCCCGTCATAATAAGTTATATCGCTAAACTAGGCAATAAAATTCCATATCGGTCAGCCAAGTGAAATTTTTAGAGCAGTCACTTCACTACAATTCGACACGCTGGTCGTACTTTTTGAGGCTCCTCTCAAGGATTTTCTACCGGAGGTTGCGAGTTTGAAACTCAATCCATCTAAAAGCCGTTGTGTACGGGGGGCTGGTGCACGTTAAATCTGTCGTTGCCTCAAACGCTGACGTGGTGTGGAAGTTTGGAGAGAGGGATGCCAGTTCAGGTGTTGATCTTGTAATTTGACCGTGATTCAAAATTAAGAGATATCATTGTCCTCGGATCTGGATTGATCCCGGACCGTAACCAATAGCCCGTTACTGTGACGGGAATTTAACTACCTATCTATATCAATAGCAATGCTCATTATTCTTATATTTCAAGTATATTGTGTCTCTTGAGTATTACTAAAACTCATTGAGGCAAGGGAGTCCCTTGTGGACAGGATAGATGGATTTTTGTCCCATTCGTATTATATAATAGATTACTGCATTTTAATATCTGCATTTAAATTGTATTTTTGTTTTTGCTGCTGCAAGATGCATGCACCTTGTATTAATATTGCATTTATTATTGTTTTCTTTTTAAACAAATGCGTTTCGGCCACACCTTGATTGATTGACCTTAATTCCTTTATTAACATACCGGGTGAACTGGGTTACAATAAAAAAGGAACGCTTATTAGACTACCTCGTGTTTACATTTTAAGTGTAACGGGGTTATAATCTTAGATATAAGAAATTTGTTCAAATGTTTGAACTGAATAAGCGGCTGTTTTCCTGCATTGTATACATGTGTTATATCAAATAAATGAATATTTTTGTGTAAGCGCATCTCAAACATTCTAAACAACAGTGCCAACAATCATAAACATGAGACCATTAACACTACCCTAAAAATTTATTACCCATTCCCTTCAATTTCGAAGGAACGCGTCTTACGATGTCTCGTGTTTACATTTCGAGATTATTCCCCGACTAAAAGCAATTCAATTATGAGAAACGGGAAAAGAGAAAAACAGCATCATTTTTTCCTCCTCATCTCACAATTATCAGCGCTCAAAGGACGAGGGGAAAAAAGGACCGAGAGAAAGAAGGAATGTTAATTATTTCTGGAGCCCGGTGAAATAATCCATGAAATTACCACCCACGCTGATTTAGAGACAATATTAGGAGAACGGAAACGACGTCCTAAGATTCGTGAGAATCAAAACTGTGCTCGGGACGAAGATTAGGTTTGGAGTGTGTATGGAGAGAGGGCTGCGTCGTTGTTTGGAAATTATAGGCTGCGTGTGTTAACGAGTCTTCTATATTTTCCCAACGTTTTTATAGCTTCGCACGCCGATAAAAAAAGGTTCGTCTATTTGCTATTTTTTGTTGATTCGATGTTTTAAATTCTGTGGAAAAAATCCGTTTTCCTCAAAATTCGTTTTTAGACTTTTGCTTAAAGAGGGCAACGATCTTTGAAAAGAAAGAAATAATATGATTTTAAAAAAAGAGTATTAATTAAAAATTTTAGTGTTGATTAAAACTGTTAAATATTTTATATCTGTTTGGATAGGATATTTTAGCAATTGATTTCAACGTCCCCTGATCAATATATAATATTCAATTAAAGAAAACCAAGGGGAAATTGGGGGAATTTTGAGAATATTTTAAAAAAGAAGCCGTGTGGGTGGATCAGGGCGTCATCAGGGAGGAGCCTGACCCAGAAAACGCAAGATGGTGTTTCTTACGTGTGGGCAGCGGTACGCCAAATCTTTTGGTGTATAGTGGCCCTCACATCCATTGAGTTGATTATCTTAAATTGATTAATCTGCACAAATATTTTTTTAAGTGGTGCAAGATGAACATTATTTCGATGAAACTTTTGAGTCTATTCTGATTTTATCAAACTTCTAATGCTTAGTTAATTTATCTTCTGAGAGCATTGAGTAATTCTTCAACCGTTCAATCACGACTTCAGTTTACTTTTAATAAATTTCATGAATGAATTTTAATATACAACTACTTTTAAACATCTGCAAGCAGTTTCAGACCCCTCCACTAATGGTGCCTGGCACCTAAAATCAAACAACTCTCAAATATTTACATATCATTATGGAACGACTCCTGTATAAAAGTCTATCTTTGTAGAATGTTCCTGATTGGTAGGATTTCAGAAACCAGGAATGAATATCGGAAAAACCCAGTTTGAGAGCTTGAGGAGAATTATTGGTACCGATGCATCATTGCCTTTTTCTCAATTGCGACACTTAAAAAAACTGTAATTGCATTGTGTTTTTAAGGTCTTACTTCATAGATCAATTTATCTGATGAAAGCGCTTAATGCTGTTACTATGGGACATAATGCCACCAAAAATCTAACCTGAACAGCAATTTTTCACAACGCATATGTAAACATCAATTACAATTATTTTATTTTTGTATTGTTTTTATTATTTATGTGAGAAAAATATTTCTTTTTCAGAGTTTAAAAAGAAATTGTTTTCTTTTCGAGATGGAAATAGATCTCGATTGCTGTCACCACAAACATTATCTCCGAGATAAAACTACTGTATGCAGCACACAAAATACATTGAGACTATTTTACATTATTTCCTTGGAGATATGAATTTTTCATTGAATATTGTAGTATGATTTTTCTGTATTCCCGAACATTCAGTGCATCTTGATCAATTTATTATAGAACTACAAACAGATTAGAATGTCGGTAATTTGAAAGCCTAATATTAGATCTATATGCAATGGATATATAAAAACTCATAATTTCAGAGCGAGTTGCCACATAACTTTTTATACATATCGGTTATTGGTTAAGACATATTAATAGGTTTATCTGTGGATTCCAATCATGCAATTAGTCAGTTTTGGTCATGCACCATAAGTTAACCATCCTTGCTATAAATAACTTGACTGAGGTAAATTTTATATAGTATCTCTATTTCGTATAAAATCAGCTCTTGAAGAGTTATGAATTCGTAGATGGGAAATGCTGAAAATTGTGAAAAGGTTAACATTAATAACTATCCTTAGTACATAAACTCAAAGATACGTATAAAGTCTAAAATCTAAAATATTGACTGTACTAAATAATTTGATGTAACCTAAAATGATGTTTTAAAATTGAATTAATTTTTAATTTCGATAGAACACGAATATTATCCGAATCTAAAACTATTTAAATATTACATTGAATTAATAAGTACTTTTTCTGCATGCAAATGTGTTTTTCTAATTTTTTATGGTTATTTATGATTAAAAACTTATCTAAAGCTGCGTTTTATAGGTAATTAAAATATTAATAACTCTAGTGAGTGAAGTTTTCTTTTGCCTGATCTTGTTTTCTACTGTAAGGGTCTGTTTTTTCTTGGCTGATTCTTCTTTGATTTCTTGGTTTATTTTCGAGTCAAAAACTGACAGGTAGGGGCCAGCATCCGATGCAAAACCCTTTCCTATTTGTATCTCGTTCCCCTTGGAGTTTTGTCTAGATGATGTATCGTCATTAACAAAACAATCTTAATGTGCAAGATATCTCGTCATTGACAAGCTTGAACAGATCTTGATGAACGTGGTGTCTCGTCGAAACTACAATGAGTGTTAAAAGAAACTGAAAATCGGTAAATTATGATACAAAACACATTTTAAGATTTTGATGAATAATTAAAATATTAATAATACTAGTGAGTGAAGTTTTATTTTCACTGATCTCGTTTTCTCCTTTACGCGTCTTTTCTTTACCAATCATGGATGACGAAACATAGTGCACTTAAAGAAACTGAAAATCGGAACACAAAAAACCCAATGATAACGGAAAGTTACGAGGAGCAGAATTTTTTAAATTTTGCTTCGTACCTGAAATTAACTTTTTCCCCTTCTCTCGAATATAGGCGGTTCACTTCACTTTAAGGTGAGTTCGTTTACTGAGCAAATGTCGATAACTTTTTTACTCCTCCCTGCTCTCGAACTAATGAGGGAACTCTGCTAACTCCCCGTGTTTGAAATACACAATAAAGTTCAATAGTTTCTACTGTGTTTAATTTAATTCCATTTCCTGTTAACTCTTCATTTGCTTTGTTCTCAAACCTTCCACGTCGAAAAACAATGTCATTTCCACATTACCGCTTCACTTGAATACTACTGTGAAAAAACACTCATCTGAGAGGAAAAGAGAGAGAAGTAGGGAAAAAGGGAAAGAAAAAGAGGGAAAAAACTCGCCTTAACGAACTTAATTCTTTTTTTTCCCTTTCCTCTTTTCCCGCAATCACGCAGTTTAGCCAAAGTAAGTGCTACCTTTTTCAGACTGCATTCGATTCCAGTGACTGAGCATTGAGTTAAGTTCAGGGGGTACTTGAGAAAGATTTCTTGCGTAAAAATGGCTGAGATATCGAATAAAACGTTTCTGGTTTTTGAAACAGTTTCTTCCGAGGCTCACGAATATTTAAATTTTCCAATATTCGAATGTAATGAGAGATGCATTTCCGGATGCATTTTCATGGTTATTTAAATCTTTACAAATTTTCTATCACGGCAAGATGGTTATGCATTGTTTTTTACCGTGAAATATTGGTATAAATTTATTTCAAAAACACTTTTAACTAAAAATAATTTCAGTAGCGCTTTTCTTCTCACGTAAGAAACCAAAATAAATTTAAGTTACTAAGACATAAAATTATAGTTCAATTTTCTGCCGTCATTTATTTCTTAACCCTCCAAGTGGTTTCGACGAGGTATCTCGTCTATCGAGATCTGACCAATTTTGCTATTGACAATATACCTCGTAATCAAGATATTGCCGATTTTTTTATGATGAAATAAGGGTCTGACCCTTTTTCTTCTAATGACGAGATATCTCGTTCATCAAACTGGTCAATTTTCTTCTAATTACGAGATATTCCTCCAAACAACCACCAGGAGGGTTAAATTAAGATATTTATTTACACATAGTTGTATGTATTAATTTAGAGAAAATTGAAGTTTTTAACTTTTAAATACTGATGTTTAACCATCGTTGTTTCGACGAAGTACCTCGTCTGACAGATCTTGATTGACGAGATATCACTTTAGAAAAATTGACCAAATTTTTATCTCGTCATCATTCAAAATTTGGCAATATCTTGATGACGAAAGATCTCGTCATTTGCAAAATGGGTCAGATATTGATGGACGAGTTACCTCGTCAAAATCACTTGGAGGGTCAATTTAGACGGATAAATATATAATTAATTTACTTAAAAAAATAAAATGAACTCTTTCTTACGTTTCAGTATTTCTTACAACATATTAATGACTAATTGTTTGATTTTTTTCCCATGGTGCAAGGGCCATATTTGAACATGCTGAGTCAAACACTAAGCAGATAATGTCAAGTAATGGACATGCACACAGAGAACGTTTTACTGACACAAAAGAGAGAAATGCACCCAGAGAGGAATTAAACGAACCTGCACCGTCTACAACTCACAGGTTGCTAGCGCAGTGGGAAAACCCACTGAGCCCGGAGACCCTGACTGAACGGAAACACAGTTGATTGAAATAATCCTATGATATGTTCTATTTGTGAAAGTTTGGTTAGAAGTCGATCAGAGAAAAATCCATTTTGCCATGATGCAATTCATAACTAAATTATTAAAATATCTCTCTTACTTATGCAAATGTAGTTACCAAATAAAAAAAATGAAATTAGAATTACTCAAAAGTAATCCGGTCTCATATGAGAGAGATTTTCAATGTAAATAAACCAGACAGAATGCGATTTTACTTCTGCTACCCAAATGCTTTGGCATGATACATATCGAGGTTTCCTTAAAATGTAATTTATCGTCATTTTGGTGACTTTAGTGTTTAATCTAAGTGATGTTGACCAATAAACAATAAAAATCAATTCGGAATGCACTCTGGAATTTCAACTGCGAAGTACTGAAATCATATTTAAAACACATGCAATGTCCCGGAATACGTACAAACACGTTTCACCTGCAGAAGACTACCACGGTATACATTTAGCTTGACAGAAAAAGCTTTTTCTATAATTAGTAAACAAATCCCATATCCTTAACGTTGTTGTTTTTACATATGAAGATCATTTCAGAAAATGTCTTCCGTTATTTCACTATACACATACATTATACTTTCCAAAAGCAGAGCACACCATCTCTAATATTTATAAAAATATTATTCCTTCAAAAAATCTACTGCAACAAAAGAGAGAGCGCCATTGTAAAAACTACCCCGAAATGAATGTTTATTAGAAACGAAATTATGTAACTTTCCTTTCTAATATCTCAAACACTGAATACTGTCACAACAATTAGGAGAGCCGGTCTCTTATATCAAGTATCTTTTTTACTTCCGAGAGTCACAAAAGAGCCGGGAAATTTGCATAAAACAGTGTGAAGAAAAGTCATGTTAGAAGAGCGTGTTCTTTAATTATGTCAAACAATGTACGAAAGCGCAAGGAATGTTACTATAAATAAACATTCTCGCTCGAATGGGGAGGGAACTCGCTTCCCCCATAGAACTTTAAAGACGACAGAGGAAAAATTATTCAAGATATTCGAAGGTGGCTGGTATTAGTTTTAAAAGTTAAAGGAAAGTTTTATTTTTTAATCGAACTATGAAGCTGTTTATGACGGAGAGCTTTGTCTTCGTGCACTCAAGAGTCATTCGAAAATTCCCCAACAAACTTCAGCTTGTTTTTAGCATACACTCTGCATATAATTAACTCTTATATCGTGCATAATAATCAGCGTCTTTGTCTTTGAAGCATTAACTACTTTCTGCATAGTTAAATATATGTATTTGGAACTTACATTAGAATTTTATGGAGCTCATCCCTGCTTAGAATATGGTAATAATGTCATGTAAATTCACTAACATCACTTTATGTAGTTCGCAGAATAAGTGAGTATCTTGTCTTCTCTCCGTTGGAAACTTATTACAGTATTCATAAGCAAGGATATTTTCATTTCGAATGAATTTGCTTAGCATGAAATTATCAGAAAATAATGTTTTTATCCCTAAATGCATTCTTTAGCAATGCCGCATACTGTCTGCCAATCATTGCTATAATTAAAAAGCAGATTGACAATTTTATTTTACTTCTAATATCTCTGTTGAAAATTTGCTTTCAAGATTGTTATTAGGGATTCTCAAGATTTAGTTTCATGTATTTATTTATTCGTTTATATTTTCTTATTTAAACTGAGACAGAAAATTGATATTAATTACCGCGATTTACTATCATTGCTTTGTTGAAATGATTGAAACTGCATGATTAAAAATTAAGAAATATTCCATGCAACAACTAAGAGGTATGTACATATTTTTGAATTGCTTCATTTTTATATAACCTTAATTGATTATCTTATTTTCTTGAACTTTTTACCTCCTTGAAATTTCGATTTATTTCATTCTAATGGTTGAATCACTTTTGCACATTTATAGGACCATGAAGGGAAGTCCTTGCAATGATAAACTTTTTCGCGTCAGAAAAAGTGCTAGAAAAAGTAAAACTAATATGTTAATAACTATACGTATAAGTTAAAAAATAAAATTTCAGGTTATCTTATAAAACCCTTATATGATATGAATATGAGCGATACTGGTGAAAACGTTTTAATTAAAATCATTGTTTTGTGTAACAGTATTTTCTCGGAAAATTCCACATAATATAAATCGTATAGATTGTAGATAAAGCTTTTCCGCTTTACGCAAAAATAAAAATAATAAACAATAGAGCTAACAATCAAAAATGAATAATGAAATGAATAATTACATATCATTTGAGTTATTAAAAAATCATTCAAAACTGTATAAAACTAAAATAAAACTATTTTACGTTCAAAATAATTTGATTCCAAAGTGAATCTTTTGTACCTAATCATGCAATTATTTCACATATGATTCTATTCTAAAAACATTCACTGACATTTTAAAGTATTTAAAATCGATAAATTAATGAATACATATAAAATATAAAGAGGTAATCTGACAGACGTTTAAATGCGATAAAACAAAATACAGACCAAATATAATTTTTTAAAAGTTAAATCTTTTTTCTATAAAAACACTTTTAACTGGAAAAAGAAGAGACAATGTTTACACCAAAAACAATCTCAAAAATGAAACGCACTCATTATATAACATTCGCCATTTACAATGACCCATATAATTTTTCTTGTTCACAAAACAAACCTGTCATTTCCTGAGACTGTATTATAGTTAATAAAGAATTGTACTTCAAAAGTAATTTATTCAAAATTGAACCTTAATTTCTGTATGAAATATATCTAATCAAAACAAGAATACGATGCAAGCCTGCAGATAAGACCTACTTCAAAAATTAAACGTAAATCATATACTCCACAGCTTCCAATGACTTACCTCATTTTTTCCTGAATGTCAAAAGAAGCATACCATTTACAGAGGCGGTTAGTAAAGTACTATGGGAGGCTGTACCTGTCCAAGCTAAATGTAGGTAGTGACAGTGTTTCTGTGGATGAACGTGTTTCCGAAAGTGACGTCACTTCTTGGGTTTCTTTTAATGTTTTCAGCACTTTGACAAAAAAATTCCGAAGAATATATTTCAAATTAATTTATGATAGTCGATTGGTTAACACCAATTAGATTAAATGCCAAACATTGCCAAAATGACAATAAATTATATTCTAAGGTAAATGCGAGATCATTTGGGAAGTAAAATCTTCACTTTCCGTCTGACTTTGCTTGTTTACATTGAAAACCTCTCTCGTATCTAAAATAGCTTTTTTGAAAATTTTAATCACTACATTTTTGTATATTCAATATATTATATAAAGCTCATATAACTGACAAAACAAAATACTCATGCACATAAAGCCCACCTCAAAAATTAAACTAGCATCCCATTTCCCTCCATCGCCTACAATGACATCCCTCATTTTTTCCATTCACAAAACAAGTATATTATTCCCCGTTGCGGCACTAAAAATGTCGATCCACCTCCAACCTCCGTTCATTATCACGGGTTAACCGACACACTCCCCAAAAGTTCCTTTAAAAAAGTACTTTAATTAAACTCCACTGATACTGCATCCTTCTTGACTACACTATAAATTAGCACCGCCGGAGTGAATCCCAGTACCATCTGGCTCAGGTCAAGACTGGCTGGCACCGTGCCAGCGAAATACGTTAAAGCGGGCGAATTTCGTATCAGAGTTCATCATTTTTGTGTTTTATCATCTTCCGGAGTTGAGTTGTTCGCCGTGTCTTTCTTATTAATGGAAAAAGGAGTGATATGGCCGGGTGTAGATCATTATGGGAAGTAGAGTTGTTGTATGCTTGCTGTGTGACTGGCTGTCGCCCAAGTTTTACACTTTTTTCGGTTTGCTTAGAGCGGTGGTTTTCCGTGTTAGGTATATCGTTTTTTTGTTGCGTAACGGAATTATGATTTCTGTTTGCTAACGTTTTACTTCAATTCACAAGCTCTCAGTTGGTGTGATGTATGCTACAGGCAGGGATAAAAGATTTATATGGCTTTAAGGGGATATATACAATATAGATAGAGGAAAATGGAATAAGTACTATTAAACAAAACAAAAAAACTTAAGGCAATATTTTTTTATAAAAAATATTGAAACTAAAAGCCTTTAAAAACTTCTGTGAAAATACATTCAAAGCCGCTAAAAAAGATTAATTTCATGTCTTTTCAACTCCTTTTAAACTGTTCTAGATAAGAAGCTTTTAGAACGTTAGTTTTGTGTAACTATTCTTATAAAAATACAGATTTATTTCTTGTAAAAGCTATCGCTCTTCTGAAATAACTATTTGAAAGGAGGTAATAAGATTTAGATATAAATTGACTTATATTTTAAAGGATACTCTTCGATAAAACGTTTTCCTGATGTAACAATCAATTTTACGTAGTAGCAATATCAAATGATCGTTGGCTTAGAAGTGAAACACGATAATTAAAAACTAGACTAAGAAAACGGAGGAAACAAATTATACACTGAATGCTATACTCATAATGTGTGTTTCTCAAGACGAAATCTAACCTTCATGCAGAGAAAAAAGGACTTAGAATACTTCACATCATTTTCGTCTAGAAAAGCTAAAGAAACATACCTAAAAAATCTCCCAGTATGTTTCACTTGTAAACCGACGAAATTTTTAGAAAAATGTCAGTGCATTTAAAAAACATTATCCAAATTACGATACTAGCTTAAGTTAAAAAATATAAAATAGATTTTATTCATCCAATCGCACTTGCAGGAGATTTATACCAGAATTAAAGATTATACTAATATCTTGAGCCACTTTGAATCATGAGTGGTACAAAAGAATCCTTCTACAATTGTAAACCCCGCATTGAAAAAATTCATAAATAATTTATTCACATTATTATTTTTCAAAATTAGAAGATAAAATGTATTTATAGTAGATTTAAAGAACGTTTTCTGTAATGAACAATACTGAGATTGAATGATTTTTTTTCAAAAATAATGTCTGAAAAATATAATCCGAGAATAAGAGAAGGACCACTATAAGAATATTTTTATCTCTAAATATTTCCAATACATATTAAGTCAGTTACCATTCATATTAATCTAATTTAAGCTAGAATAATAATAATAATATAAAATAGTATATGAATTATAATAGTTAATTATTATAATAAAGTCAAATGGGTTAAAGAAATTACGAAAAGGAAACGGGAAAAGAAAGTAAAGAAAATTTAAGAAAGGTTTTTGTTTGAATTTAAGAAACAAGTCATTCAGACAACTGAACCTACCGACCTAGCGGATTTTGTTAGGCAGAGAACCCAGAAATAAATATTACGAATTAAAAGTTAAAGATAATAATTTTTAATGCACACTATATTTGTTAAATACGTCTTTTGTCGTTAAAATAGAGTTGGGCATCGTCTGACAAGAAATTTGTATTGAAGGGAAGACGTTAAGCAATGTCTGTAAATGTTGTTTCACCTTTTAATGAGGGTTACTGTAAGAAAACAAACACAGGGGTTAATGCTTTGTAGAAGTCGATTCACTCTTTGAAATTCTCTACTTTATTCTACTACTACGACATTCTGTGCTAAAATTTGCGGAGACTCCTTTGAACTTTGTATAATTTAATTTTATTACCGTTCGACGATTTCATTGGTAGATTAAAATTGTAGGGCAGTTGCAAATAATGCTTCCTTATACTCATGCAAATATTAATGTTTGAAAGATTGAAAGGTTTGAAACAATTAGCTTAAAATTATACCTGTTAATTAATATTTGTGATACAATAGAAAATGTCACATGAGAATTGTTGAAAACAGGTTTTAATTTTTTTCACTTATCTTAAACTTCGAAAGCCAAATTCATAGAATACAGTTAACAGAGATTTTCTCCAAAATAAAATTTCAGTCGACAGACAATTTATCAGCACGGTAGCAAATATTAAATATGCATAGAAAGTAAAACGATTTATCATATTTTACAAGAAAAATACTAAGACTAGGGATTCAAATCTGAACCATGGGAAGTACTGCCACATTGCACCCGTGAACTGGAGGGGGAACTGTATGCTTTCATAGAGGACTTAGTGGTAACTGGCCCACATTTAAGTGTCGTCTTGAAGAAACCAAAATACTTCCAGCTGACATTTCGACTTTGGCTCTCACGAGATTCGAACTTGTAACCAAGTGCTTCAGTGTATTAGTTTTTAAAGAGCGACAACCTTAGTTGCTCGGTCACTGATGAGGCTTATTTGTATTACAAAAGATAATGTTTAATTTGCCTCCTTATGATAGAAAAGAAATAGCTCCATTTATTTTAGATAAAATGCAAAAAATCACTTGTCTGGACTTTGGCACTTTCGAAATTCGAACTCATTACCAAGCGCTTCAGTGTACCAGTTTCTTAAGAGCGACGCCTTTAATAGCTCGTACACCTGGTGAGGCTTATTTATTTTATACTAGTGGCCGCCAGTTGTCGAAATTCGACCATAATTCATTTAATTTTTAAGTTTGAACGTTAATAAGATTCTTTTGTCAAAGAGTATACGTCTATATTCATTGCATATAATTTTTTTGAATTTTGTTCTATTACGTAAGCTGCGAGCATGTACAAATACGTCATAGGAAAAATGCGGTATAACTTGGTTAAGCAATATCTAAGAAACAATAACGCGTTGTTTGACATTTTCTTGTTTTTTTTTATTGCTATACTGACCACAGGTTTCGCCAAGGCTACACAGTTAATTTGCCTATCTTTTTCAAATTATATAAAATTTAAATAAAAAATAAATCCAAAAAATGAAATAAGGAATACGTGCTTCGTATTTTTTATATATTTTTTATTGAAATAAAGAAACCGGGTGGTTAAAAAAATAAATGTTGTCCATTGAACTTGAAATAGTTCGGCAATGAATTTAATGATTCAAAACTTCTGTGTAGACGATGTTTTTTGTAAAAACTCTTTCATCGTTTGCTGAATGCCCTTTACCGTTATATTCTGAAATATAAAATCTCAAACCATCGAATGATCGAACTCTACTTGCTGCGACGTACAATTGACCATGTGTAAAAACTGGCTTCCTCAATAAAATTCCAATTTTTTCGAATGTTTGTCCTTGAGACTTATTTATTGTCATCGCAAATGCAGGTATAATTAGAAATTGAGTTCTTTGAAAGTTAAATGGTAAAATAGTTCCGGAATATATTAAATTTATACGTGGAATCAAAATTCTATTATTGCGTGCGGTTCCAGTTAAAACTTCGCAATCAATAGTATTACGATGCATAAATTTGATGCGCATTCTTGTTCCATTGACTAATGCTTCCTTTGTTTTTAAGTTTCTGATCAGCAAAACGATGCAATTAACTTTCAATACTAACTTATGTGGTAGCAAATTATGCCAAATCTTATACTCCTCCGTGCGCGCAATGTGCTTAAAAAGGGGTACAAAGTTTTCTTCACGTATTAATATATAGATTACAGTATATGAACGTAAGCAATGAATGTTTTATTTTGTTCAATTTAATATATTTGTAACGCATATTATACATTAATTTTATCTTTCTGCACTCCTTCTCCATATGAACTTTAATTATACCAAATCTCATACTCCTCCGTGCGCGCAATGTGCTTAAAAAGGGGTACAAAGTTTTTTCTTCACGTATTAATATATAGATTACGAAAGATAATGTTTAATTTTCATTTTTATAGAAAATATAGCTATTTGATTAAGAGCGGGAAAACACTTGCCGATCCTGGTTGTATCGTTTCCTGCTTGGGTTTAGTACAGCAACTTTTACTGCTTTGCGTGAGATTTACAGTTGTAATTTTATTATACAAATAGCTATATATACTTTTTGGTCCACATTGCATTGTCTCTTGTTACAGACTACTTCTAAACTTCATAGCTACTTCTGCTTTGGCACTTGCATCCTCATTTCAGATCCCACGTTAGAATTATGATTCAGAAAATGTTTTGCGATCCACGACTCATTGTTTCCTGTTTTCCCGAACAAATTAGAGCTACATCCACAGCCTCGAGTACCCCCACACCCCATCAAATGAAGAAGTCATCCCTTCCGGCATCATTTATCCAAAAAAGGCCTCATCGATTCCGTTTCATAACCCGATTCTCAACACCCCCACCCCTCGTTCCGCAGCTATCAATACTTAACCGTGGAGCTAAGAGTTTGGCTACTCAGAAGACACCTCCCTCTTAAGCCAGGAAAGAGGAGAATCAGCCCATGAAAAAGAAATCAAGAAAAATCTGAATTGGCGCAAAGGGGTGAAAGAAGGGTCCGGAAAAACAAGTTAAGCCTCTTTGAATCCTGACACCTGACGCACCGTTCGCCCTCCCTGTGCTCCCGTTTTCCCACGTCCCAGGAGCGCAGGTGCTTCCATTACGGAACCGTGTTCCGGAATCTCGGAAAAGGAAAAGTTACGACTGGAATTTTATCGAACTCTCTCTCTTGAAGTATCGTGTGATTATTTCACGCTTCGGAAAGCGAAAGGGGACGACTTTTCCGCCCTTTTATGCACTGAGTCCTGCGATGGCTTTGATTCGGCGAATGGATTAATTCTGCACTATAATATATCGGGGCTCTGCTTTCTTAATTTAAAGGCTTCGCAAAGGCCTATTAGATGCATTGAGATAGGTAGTTGGAATGACACGTGCATTTTTGTAACACAATTACGTGTTTGATAACCACTTCCGATATAAATGAGTTGTAAAATTCATTTCAATTATTGTATTAAAGTATATAATCTCATGGAAGAATCCATAGTATTGTTTTTAATTTTTTGTTTGATTCTATTTAGATAATTCTCTGTAGCATTGCATTAATTACAATAGAATGTGCTTTAATTATTTCTTTCCAAGATAAAAGTCTGTCTTCTGAGAGAAAAGTCCTTTTCTGTCAAGATAATAGAGGTGGTGATACTGTTTCTGTGGCTATGCATGTTTCTTGTACGTATTCAAAAAGTGACGTCCATTGATGCGTTTTCCGAATACGATTTTTTGACCTGGTGTGGAAATTTGGAGAGTAGAGTGCCAGTTCAGGTGTGACCTCGTCATCTAACCGTGGTTCAAAATGACGTGGTGATCTCGTATCTTTCCCTTCGGGTTTTATCCCGGACAGTCGTCAATAGCCCGCTATGTTGCTCCAGTGCAACCTTAATTAAATTTCTATTTTCCTACCTACCGAATACGATATTTTAGAACTTCCATAAAAATTCCAAACAATAAATTGCAAATTAATATATAATAGTTGAGTGGTCAACACTAATTAGCTTAAACGCCAAAAGTTTCCGAAAAGGCGATAAACTATACTTTAATGTACCCCCGATCTGTATCATGCAAAAGCATTTGGACAGCAGAAGTAAAATCTTCGCATACCATCTGGTTTGTTTACTATGAAAATGTTTCTTATATGCTAGGGCTTAAAATATATTCATACATTTATTTTATCACGTTACTAATTTTTGGGGCTTTTGCTTATAGTAGAGCGACAAACCAATGACCAATTAGCAGTTGCAACATATATACTTGCTGGGAAGATTCACTGTTTATCGACGTTTAAGACTATTTTTGCTTAGAATTTATTCTATCTCCATCTCCTTGCCCTTATATCAACCTGCTGTAGAGTAACATAACAGCTATACCTCCCTTATAACGGCTTTGTCTCATTCTGCATTTCTATTTTGTAGCTTCATAGCTTAAATCAAGTATATTTGAAGCGGAATTAACAATTTAATTTTATTTATTAGTTGCCATTCGACAATATATTATGTAACTGCGATTTCTGTACCACGTACTTTGGAGAAATATATAGAGATATGAAAGACTAGTATAGGAAATTAATATGCATTATTGGTTTAATATTAAACAATTGGCTTCTTCATGCTTCATTATACAATTAAATTGATATCCTCAACTAAAGGGAGTTTTTCCTGTAAAACTAAATATAGATGGCGCTGTTCTTTGGGTGACTTTTTTCGGAACTCCCTGGCGTATTTTGGAATGATATTCAAATCCGTTTCAGCATTTCGCTTGTAAGAAAACAAATGCTGGATAGATTAAAAAAAGCAATGCAGCAAATTAGTTTCTTAACCAGAAGTTTCTTTCTTCTCCGTTAGTTTGTTTTGGTTTACACTGAAAATCCCTCACATAGATAAATTATTCGTCTCTTAGGTTTTTCGTAAAGTAAGGGCCTTAATTCATTTTAGATAATATTTGATGAAAAGGCAATTTGCAATGCAATTATTGAAAGAGAAATACAATAGAAAGCATTTAGACGAAATGCATGACGAATATTCAAAGTTAAATAATATAGTCTTCCCACTCACATTTCACGTTTTGTTTCAACCACAAGAAGCTAATCACATGTCTAACAGGGTCAAACAGTAATTTGTCAAGCATTATTGTACCATCCGAAACATGAAATATATCCGTATTTAGAGATATGCAAGACTTCTCTGAATATCATTAAAACGGTGATTGACCAAATTGAATCTTAACCGGAAGTTTTTCACCTCCGATAATTTGTTTTTATTTCCACTCAAATTCCCTCACATAGGTAAAATATTCTTCGCTTAAGTTTTCATAAAATAACAACCTTAATTAGTTTTAGATAACATTTAATGCAAATGCATAATGTTATGCAATTATCGAAAGATAAATACAATCGAACGCATGCAAACGAATGCGTGACGAATATTCAAAGCGCCTCGAAAACTTAATTAAGGTATAAGCATATCGTCTTCCCACTCGCAGTTCATGTTTGGATTCAATCACTAGAAGATAGTCATGCGTCGAACAGGAATTTATCAAGTATTACCATGTTATTTGAAATGCACTTGTAGTCACACATATCATTTCAAAAATCAAAATTTAATTCACTTTGCTAATATCTTATCTAAAATAAATTTTACTTAAAGAATTGATTAATGGAATCTTCAAGCACCTATTCTTAATTTAAAGACCGTTAAGATTTAAAAGAAAGCACTTTTTGGTTTCTGTTCCGCTTGAACTACTTTTTTATACTTAACTTTATCCCAGCAAAAAGAACATATTTTATTAATCGTGTCTCACGGTATTGGAACATTTAAAAGTGTAACCATCGTGTAGTTGGATCTTCCTCATGGGCCAAAAACCCCTCATAATTAAATTATTTTTAACAACCATCTTTCTTTACGTTGCTAGGTAATTCAACTTTTCTACCTTTTAACGTCCTCATTTTTCTCACTAACAATTCCTCCTCAAAAAGCAAGTTAAAGTACAAAAGCAAGCGTAAAAAAAGGGAAAAATGAAAGAAAAAATAACTCCCTTTGGAATGAATATTTTCTTCCATGCCTTTACCCCCATTCTAGCCAAACGCTCATACATTCTTTATGGCGATAGAAAAGACTGCCTGTAATTGGACAATGAATTAAGCAGACGGCCTGGAGAAGGTTTTCTATTGGTTGGGTTGGGAACGATAAGAAGGGATGATGGAAAAATGTATTTTTGATAGTCACCGTCTTGATGAATTTCGTTTTTCGAGACTATTTTCTCATCTCTCGTTTTAGTCCTCTGAATTGGTTTCATTCCAATATAGAGGACCACAATTTTTATGGAAGAGAAAATAGAAAGAATCTGGCTTCAATCAAATGTATAGAAACAAAAGTTCTAAAACCGTCTTTTTAAGTTTTAATTTCGACTGAAACTCAATTCAATGTGAGTTTAGAGGAAACTCAGCGATTTTTCTTTATTTGCTCGCATGATTTAATTTTCCGTTTGAGTTTCTCAACGCATTCTTTCTAAAGATAATATATAAATTTCTTTTTTGTTCTGGAGTTAAATTGATAATTCAATATTGTCTTTTTCCCTCGAAATAAAAATAAAGGTACTTTTTGAAGTCATATAAATGAAACAGAAACTGAAACGCTGTCAGTTTAAAATAATCAAGTTTTGAAGATGAGAAAGGAAGATTTAAAATAAGAGAAATATTTCCAATCGAGAATAAACGAACTTGCGAAAAACTTTTTAAAACGTCTAGTTAATTACTTTAACTATACATTGTTTTATAATATTTGTGATTGCTTTGGACTTAATATAATGAAGTTTCGTCTTTATCAGCTTAAACATTGTTTGTACATTAAAGTAATAAATTAATTTATTTTTATTTCGGCTATACACATCCAAAAGTAAAGGATAATGCAATCTGAGATTAATCCCTTGACAAGAACCTGCACCAAAATAACTCAAATAACAAATGAATATTCTACAAGCTATATGGAATAAATTAAGAATACCCATATGCCTAGCAGTGCCACTGAAAAGTAAAGAAATGAAAAACAAATTCTTAGGTGAGCACATTGCATGTTAGTTATTGTAGAAGAAGCATTTTTTCCGCTCTGATAAAAGGGAATAATAATGTGGGCTGACCTCTAACCCTAATGTATACCTAACAATGTGAAGACACTCTTTCCACAAGGCTGTCCAGGATTTCCTGAGGTAAGGTGTCCCAATCACGCACTAGAGCTCGTCTTATCTCTTGTATAGTCCTTGACGGTTTTGTGTAGGCCTTAATGAGACGTCTTAGAGAATCCCAAGCATGCTTTATTGAATTGATATCAGGTGATCTTGCTTGATATGAATTCAGTTTTATACTTGATATTTGGTTTGATACGTTGATTATTTCCGCAGTCGATGCAATTATTTGATATTTTCCTAAATTTAAACTTCGGATGAAATAAATATCTTTTAAACTGCATGAGCAAATATTAGCAAATATCCCAGGCCGATGAAATTTATTTATTTCTTCTACACCACTACTATGACAATGAAAAACAGAAAATAATCTACTAGAGATAGATTAAGCGTTTTAAAAGTCGGCATTAATGACATTTCCAATGGCATCCAATGTGATGCTTTAGCCTCTTGATACAGAACTCGTGTATCACACCTTAGATTAACTTATCCTTTCCAAGCTTTAAAATTAAACTCAGAAAGCTTTGGAGAGAACTAAGATATTCCCAATTCCCATGCTAACTTCCTTTTCAAGTCATCAGTGTTTCAATCAGTAGTTTGCTTCTAGAATGAATGAGAAATTTAAATTGTTAATTCCAAAGATTCAGAACTATAAACTGAGAGAAATAAATATATTCTAATGCCCCTCATGAGGGTATATTTTTTTATCCATATTTCATTTCCCTGTGGAATCATTAAGAAATGTTGCAGGTTCCTGAGTTTCCTTGCCTAGCGGAGCGAATAATGGGAAAATCTCACTGATTTTTCCAAGCCATCCTGTATGTGTGATCAATAATTCTTCAAATAATTAACTTCTTTATCTGCAATTGTTTTTTCTTTAATTCATTTTCTCCTTTGCTACTTTTACTGAGAGAGGATTCACTTTTTTCTATCCCTCTGTTTCTCTCTGAGTGATGCACTCTTTTATTCCTATTTTTTAATCACTATTTCCTTTTTGTTTCTTTAGAGTACCTGTATTTTCTGTTTGTTTATGTTAATTTCGAAAGTGGAATTCAATCAGCTGAATTTGATGAGTAAAATAGATTTTCTTCTTCTTTACTCCTCCCTCGGCCTTTTCTTTTCCAAATGATTTAGAATTTCATAATCCCAAGAAGAGATGCAATCTGTATCACTCAGAAGGAAAGATGCATAGATAAAGTACGAAAATGGAAAACAATATATTTCATATCTTCATTTCGGGACTCATATCTATGAATTTAAAACTTAATATGCCCGTAATTTGTTAAGAAAGTGCGTATTTTTCAAGCAGCATAAATATGCCAAATAAAATCGTATCATACATTCAGTAAACTTTTTATTTCTGAAACATAAGTAAAATATCAAATATATATACGGAAGTAAATAATTTCCAAATTGAAATTATTCAGTCATTTGCTGATCTATTCCTATTTGATGCATGTCCTGCATTCATTTGACCCAAATTTACAGATTTTTAATTTTTTCACCTCTTATTTCAGTTATATAACTAGGAAATAACTCAAAAATGGAGTACCTCAAGGTATTTATGGAATAAATATTTATATATATCCTGGTATCTACTGATAAAATTTTTAATGTTAGTAGTTCTCTTTTTCGCATTACAATAACAGTTGTGGAAGAGTAATCTATAGATATATACTGTCTGTCTACCATGAAAACTGTCCGGGCCATTAAGTATGGATGATGGCAGTCGATATGATAACAGAACTTGTTCATTTCAGGTGGGGATGGCTGGTGGATGTCTTAGTCTGTTTTATTTTGGCGATTATTGGCGGCGGAAAAAGATACTAGTAGAGATATTCTCGGTAACAAGTAAGTTTTTTTAAATTCCAATTTGTCATTGTGCCCACATTGAGCCAAACTTGAGAAAATTTCTTCAATCATTCCCTATGGAAAATGGGATAAGGTCCGTTTCTGTGGCAGCAGACAGATGCAGCTTAGTATCGGTATAGATCTCGCTATATACATAGTATGAATTTTACCATTTTTCTATTTCCGAAATGAAGGTAGACTACGACCTTGTAATAGATGCTTAAATAATTACCTTTTATTTTTAATATGATATTTAATTTTTATTTAATAAGACAGGATGCAATAGAAATATTATATACATTAAAGATTTTGCTTATTAATTATATTCAACAACGCTATTACTAGACAAAAATATGCAAATTCATTGAAAAATCATTTACATGTATCATGTTTTCTACTTAGTGCGTATTCAGATTGCGCTGCTCAGAAGAAAAAAAATTAGATAATTATTCTTACAGTAAAGCATCTCACATTCGAATAGTTTCCCGAAAGTACAAATTAAGTTTCAGAAAATTAAAATAAATTAGCGAATGCGTTTTGTATCTTCCTGTGGCGGAAAAAAGGTTTGGCTTTAACTCTTAAGGAATTATTTTTTATGACTTTTCACATAATTAGTTCAGAGGGGAAGGTGTTCTAAAAAATAAAATTTGTGAAACTAGAAACAGAAGTAAGGCTAAATAAAAAATAAAAGGGCATGGCGAACAAAAAATTAATCTGCAGTAGGAGAATCTCCGAACACCTCTTTACAGGTCTCGAATTTCTCGTAATAATCATAATTGTTTCAACTAATTAAGAGTGAAAAAGACACGTTTCCTTTTTAAAAGCTGAAGTGAATTTCTGCAAAAAGGCCCGTTCCAATGCGATGACGGAAGCTGGAATTTATTTTGAAGTTTTATAATAAATTTATCATTTTGCATAACAAGCAGAAATCATGTCTCGTTAAGAAATATTAATAGCTATGAATTCTTGATGGGCTTGGAGTAAAAATAACAAAGGCCACATTCCTTTTGTTTAGATAATGGATTTTTAAAGCGGGCATTCTTAAAGAAGATTAAAGAGTATTAAAGAATTCCCGAAGTTTCGGAGTCAAATATGATTTGATTGAATGCTGTTTATACTACAATAAGTATTTTAATCCGCAAGATAAATCACGTACATTGGTTTCCAAATCCATCTTATTTTCTTCATAATAGTTATCGGGTAAAAAGAGGAAAGCTAAGCCTCTGCAAAAATTAACGAAATTACCATTTAAATATTAAAGAAATGTTTTCTTTATCTGCAGTTGCTTCTTATTTATATTGATATTAGCAATAATTAGTTAAAGTAGTTAAGTTAATAAATAGCTATCTTATGAGAAAAACATTAATCTCACAAAATGAAATGAAAATAAGTGAAAAAATAGATAAAATTAAATAATTATTTATACCAGTTGTGAAGAGCTTTCATTAACTTCTTACCATTGTCAAACTGATATTACAGTCTAATTGTAATATTTGTAATAGCATTACTTTAATTGTTTACATTTTGCATAAGTAGAGTAAAAACAAATGTTTTAAAATCCCGTTTCTGTTATAAGACCATTCCCTACTCATCCTCTTATTAGTAGAATAGCAATAAAAACAATTCGGGTTTGCGATGGTAGCTATAAAGCTGTAAGAATAATTTTTTAAACTATTTAAATTATTTTCATTCAAATCGGCTTCCAGCGCTAAATTATCAAAAGAATGTAATAACTAGTCCCTAAGAATAAAACTTATTTTCAAACATACCTTACTTGTTCGTGTAAATGGAATTTCGATACGTTTCGTTTGGTTGGTTTATTGAATTTTAATGGCGTGGGGGCTAGATATTAGCCAAGCTGCTCCCCATGCTTGGTTTGACTAAATAACCTGCACCACAAGTGTGCAAGGTATGTGGTTTTTCCTATTTATTGATTATATATGAATCGGATTCTTAGCCGACTAAAAGGTCGTAATGGTTTAGTGGGTTTTCCTACTACGCTAGGCAGCCTGCGATTTGTAGGCGTTGTAGGTTCGAATCATGTAACTACACTGGGTGTTTTTCTCCCTTTTCTGTAAGTAAAATATTTCCTTATATGTATCAATTTATTTGAAGGGCCGTCCGGTTTGTAGAGTAGTGGATTAGCAACCGGAAGGTTGCGAGTTCGAAACTCAATCCAACCAAAGACCGTCCTGTTTGTGAGGGCTGCTGTACGTTAAATCTATCGTGGCTTCAAATATCGTCACGTTGGTGTGGTGTGGAAGTTTGGAGAATGGAGTGCCAAATTAGATGTTAACTCGTCATCCGACAGTGATTCAAAATTACGAGGTTCTTTTCATTCGGAATTGATCCCGGACCATCACCAATAGCCCGCTATGTTACTCCAGTGCGACGTTAATTCAACTACCTACCATTTATTTGACGGATAAATATTGCTTGGCCAGATCTGGTTCTTGTGCCGTAAAATCCAACCAACCTGACTCTCTTAGTGGATTAAAATAGGGTTTTGTAAGGCGAGAAAAGTACACAAAAGCAAAAGTGCATAACAGTTTCGTTTATAAAAACACATAAGAGGTGTTAAAAATAAGGAAACTCAAATATGCGGTTGGAATTCTCATAATTTTGATTTCAAACGTGCGAAAACAGTCAATCTCTAAGATCTATTTTTGAGTTAAACATCAGATACCATAACAATTCGTACCTCATTGAAATCTAATGAATGATACTCTCGCTTTCAGCTTTTATACATAATTTGGAAGAACTTAATTGAAAAATAATTGGTAGCAACACTAATGAGTAAGAATATACTTAAACTTGAGGTTTTCCGTTTTTTTTAGTTTGGTTGTAACAATGAGAGGGATTTTCAGTGCAAAGAAACAAATCGGACGGAAAGCGAAGAATTTATTTCCGCTTCCCAAACACTCTAGCATGATGCATATCGGGGTTACCTTCAAATGTAGTATATCGTTGTTTCAGGATCGTTCAGAGTTTAGCTAATTGTCGTTGGCCAATCAGATTTTATATATAAATTTGGAATTCATTCATTAGAATTTGTATTTTGCTGAAATCGTATTAGAAAAACAAGACAAGTGACTTCATGTCCGTAATACGTACAGGAAACATGTTCCGTCGCAGAATCACTAACGCCAAGTGCATTTTTGTTTTTCAGAAAGTCTCCCATTGTGAATGTGTTGATCCTCCGAAACGCACATCGATTACTCTTGTTTCTAATATCTTTATTAACCATTCTCGGATCTTTTACACCTAATTGACTACAATTTGGGCTGAGATTTTTAAATTTATGCAGCTTTTAGGCTCTGTTAAGTTGTCCGGATTTTAGTCCCGGAACTATATCCATGGCCGCTCTCAGAATACAGGTCTCAAATGTCGATTTACGATACACAATCGTATCCTTTTAGCGAGAATCATAAAGAGAGCTGAGGGACCAAACAGTTAAGGACACACTCACTAGCAATGAAAGAGTTTAAGGGGTATTGGGTAAAAGCGTCCATCTAGAGCGAGTGCAGCAATGAATGCACAGCGGGATATCAAAATCGCCACTGCTGGGGACTAAAGGATTCGGAAAAGCCTTATTTATCGCTCTTTCAGGCCCCTCTTTGGGTGGCAAAGAGGATTGTGGAGTGGATATTTGAGTTTATTCGTCTCTAGAGTGGGTCATTTGGTGGGTAATGCGAGGTGGACCAAGTTATAAAAAAATGCCCTGAGATTTCAGAGTGCAAAGGGGTGACATTCCTCTGTTCTGCAGGATTGAATGCAACGACATCGTCATACAAAGTGATTCTCTTGGCGCTCTCAAAGGGAGGTTCGCGATTAATTTTTCTGGTATAATCAGTCAAGAGAAATGTATGAAAATGGTATTTAATCTCGCGTTGGGTACCAACATACACAGACGTGAGAAACTAAAGGAACGTCATTATTTTTAAATTTAACGACCTCGAATTAAATGAAATATCCTGTGGTGATTTGCATAACCGAGTGTATTCAATTGAAACCTGGTGCATACTCGAATTTTGGAATCATGATGTCAGAAAATCTAGCATAGAAAGGTGGTTTCTACTCATTGGCAAACTCATTCTCTACATGCAAACGCAGTGCAAGGCTTGTATCAATGTTCGGATGGTCATACAGCCTACAAAGGACCACTGCTTAGCTTTTTTAAAGTTATTCTTATACCTCTTTGCACCCAGTGCAGTGTCACCACTGCAGTTAAAAGTTTTTTTACTGTTCGTTTCTGTTCTTGTTGGTGTTTTGTTTTTACTAATGGGTTAACTCCAGGTTTAAAACGGGCGGCTTTATGATTGAGATGTAGACTTAGGATCTTTTGAAGTAAAAGTAAGCATATTTGTGACCAAATAATGTTAAAACCTCAAAAGCTATAATAACTGGACTCTTACGAGGTTTTGATAGTAAAACGACGATATCGTTTGTATGTTTTCCCTCATCCAGCTCATTTCACTGCAAAATAGCAGTTGAAAATCTTACTGCTTCTTACGTTTTGCAAGCCATCAGTCACTAGTAATGCATTTCTGTACGAACTTAAAAAACAGTGGCCAGCCCTTACAAATTTCTCTAATACTAAAAAAAATACACGTGGGCACTAATTATAAATTTCTGTCAATTTAAAAAAATACTCGTGACCACTGCTTATAAATTTCTGTACGACTTTAAGATACTCGTGAGTATTTGTTACGAATTTCTGTAGGACATAAAAGTACTCGTGATCACCGTCTAAAAATTTCAAAATACCTCACCATAGGTGTTCGCATATAGGTGTTAATACTAACTACAAATTCTGGTATGAATCTTCCAAGACATCTATAGTATAACATCAACTTTTGTATGACAGCACTGGTGCTTAGATACCAATAACAAATTCAAGCACGATTATCCGAAATCAATGACGTCTGTTCACAAATTTCCTATACGACTCATAACTGTCCATAAATATTGACTGTGCATTTCAGTAAGATTCAGCACGGAATCTATCCGTGGGGCATACGAAGTTCTAGTATTATTTTAACAAACTGGCAGGTCATAGCGGATGGTGATCTGGTCTTTAATAGTTAGTTTAATTTAATATGAAGAATGCTAAATTATACACAATTTCGAGAAAGTAATATTTATTTATGAATAAATAATAGCTTGTTTTTTATGAGATTTTGGAGGAGTCAATTCATATCATATTGATAGCTAAACTCCAAGTTTAATATGCTTAATGACCCTAATGGGCTCTCTATATGCTTAATTCAGCTGTAGGTGTGACTATTTATACAGTGATCAAAAATAATGATGAATGTGCAAATTTTACGCGAATAGTGAAGGTTATCAGTGATAAAAATAGGGATAATATTCAACATTGATAATCGATATAAAAAAACACTACACCTAATATTCTTGCAGCTTACTATTTATAATAAGCCTGTCTTATTAGCGGTTTTTAAAATTTAACTTTTAAAATAATTTACGTTTTAAAAAGTTGTAAATTAATTTATCTTAGGGATATTTCATTATTTTAAATACATCCTCATTTAAATTATGTATGAATGTGTAGTTAAATATGAAAGCTTTCATATCATTTAAAAAATAAACAAAAGTAATGTCTTCTATTATTTGTTCAGACTAATAATCTTTATAAAATTTAATAACACATTGCACTATAATGGTTACTAATTCACCTGATACTTCACTTTGTTGCAATCCTAAAATTTAATTTATATCCATGCTAGACCATACATAGTTTATTTCATAACAAGCGCAGTTGGTAAATTACGTTGTTTTAAGAAAAAATGTATACTGAATACTAATTTAATAAAAACAACAAAAGTAGATAATAAAAGAGACAAAAGTTAAGTAAAAACAGACAAAAGTAAAAGTAACTAGACAAAAGTGCAGTGATATTTCTACTATTATATTCCTTGATGAGCATAAAAATATATTTATGGTTTTTATTAAAAAAATAAAATTGTTTTTAAGTAATAAAATATAACTAGCTATGATTTGAAAAGCATTATAAATAAAAAGTATTAATTTTTAAAGTGAACATTAATCTATTTAACACAATTTTAAACAAAACAGGATACGTACCGCTCAGTAAAAGAAATGTAAGTCTATTTTTAAAAACAAAAATGAAAATAATGCACAGCATTTTATCACCATTCAAAACACATCTTCATTATTTTATTTATGCAGAGAACATAGAATTTTTTTGATTTATTCCGAAACATAAAGAGTAAAATCACATTATACGTTTTATAGTAATTATAAAAACACGAATTATTCAAAGAATTATACCTCGCATTAAATTAGTTAGAATATATTTTCAAGTGAATGTGGAAACAATGCAAACAAAGCAACTACACATTTTAGTGATAAAAGTTCATCACTTAATAATTAGTTTATTTTTCTTTTACACTTTCATGAGCAATAAAAACTATTTTTTCTATTGAAAATAGTTATATTTTCCTAGAGATGTGCAAACAAATGTTTTTTATACCGAACATGAATAATTAAATTCTTTTATACCACTCAAAACGTTGCAGCTTTAAAACACGTCAATTTTTAAAAATTCTTCAAAAGAGATTTTTTTAATACTCTGATTCTATTTAAAATGGTACCAACAAGATAAACTCTAAAATTCAGAGTGAGATTTTTTTAATTCTTTAATTACAATATAAAATGGCCCCATCAAGATAAACTAAAGTAATGAGAGAATTTTTTATACTTTAATTCCAATATAAAATGGTACCTACAAGATAAGCTTTAAAATTAAGAGAGAGATTTTTTAATACTTTAAATCTAATATAAAATAATATTAAAACAAGATAAACTCTAAAACTCAAGAGAGAGAGATTTTAATACTTTTAATTCCAATATAAAATTATACCTACAAAATAAACTCCAAAACTCAGAGAGATGTTTTAACCCTCCAAGTGGTGGAGATTTCTCATCCATCAAGATCTGACCAATTTCGTATATTACGAGATATCTCGACAAGATATTGACAATTTTTTATGACGAAGAGATCAAAATCTGGTTATTGCTCTTCTAATGACAAAGATATCTCGTCCATCAATATCTGGTCAGTTTTGCTAATGATTGCATTTTTGATGAGATATCTCTCCGAGACAAAAACCAGGAAGGGTAATACTTCAATTCCAATATAAAATGGTACCAAGGAGATAAACTCTAAAACTCGGAGAGAGGTTTTTCAATACTTCAATTCCAATATAAAATGGTACTAACAAGATAAACTCTAAAATGTATAGAGTTTTTTGATACATTGATTCCAATAATAAAATGGTACCAACAGGATAAACTGCAAAATTCAAGCAGATTTAGTTGCACCACTGGCATTGAACAGTCCCAAACCCTTCTCGACTTCTAAACGCCTCATTAGCTTGGCACAATTCTATTCCAGATCCTCTCTTCTGGAAATGTATAACCCTTTCAGCAACAAGAACATTATAATTCTATTTGCAGTTCACGCACGTTTAGCTCTGAACAAAACGAGCCCTACCATTAGACTGAAAAGTTAACACAGAAAGCACAAAAAGAAAGAGTTGCGTATGCAGCGTATTACGTACGTTCCGTACGTCTCAATCCTTCCCTCTCGCAGCGAACCGTGTCAACTCGCTCCCGTTAACTACCCCTTTGAGTACCCCAAAGGGGTGAAAAGCAGCTGCCCTCTCTTTGTCCAGAAGTGTCAACCCAAAGCTAACTAATGGATGATAGGTGGTTGCTGAAGAGCATTTAGCAATTTTTTCGCCTCCCATCTACCGAGTTATCCATTCATTTTGAAAAGGAGTGAATAATATGTGAGTAATACAAAAAGGATCTCAAAGTTAATTCAGTTATATGTAATTTTAGTTTTGACGTGTGTGGTGATTCACTAGGGCTTTCTTTTTATCATACATCATGAAAATGAATTTTCGAAACGACTTCAATCATTTATGTATCAGTTTCTTTAGCATTAATGTTGAAGATAGTTAATATTTAATGAATTTAAAGAAGCTAACCAATGGATGATAGGTGGTTGCTGAAGAGCATTTAGCAATTTTTTCGCCTCCCATCTACCGAGTTATCCATTCATTTTGAAAAGGAGTGAATACTATGTGAGTAATACAAAAAGGATCTCAAAGTTAATTCAGTTATATGTAATTTTAGTTTTGACTTGTGTGGTGATTCACTAGGGCTTTCTTTTTATCATACATCATGAAAATGAATTTTCGAAACGATTTCAACCATTTATATATCAGTTTCTTTAGCATTAATGTTGAAGATAATTAATATTTAATGAATTTAAAGAAGCGTAATTTTATATAGTATATTTCCTATATCGATATGCCAGATTATATTTAGGTAGCTTAAGTTCCGTGTTAAAGAGTCTGGTGATAAAATTGTGAAATGAAATTAAAATCTATGAGAGGCATTATCTGTCAAGCCAAATGTAGGTGACGCTAGTGTTTATACGGCGGAATGCGTTTCCTGTGTGAATTCTGAACGTGATGTCACTTGACTTGTTTTCCGAATACCATTTCAGCAAGCAGCCAATAACATTCCAAAGCATGAATTCCGAATTTATATATGATAATTGATTGGTCAATGCCAAATATTGTCACAATGACAATGAACTATATTTTAAGGTAACATCGAGATGTTTCATGCTAGAGCATTTGGGTAGTGGAAGTACAATCTTTGCTTTCCGTCTGGGGTGTTTCATAAATATTTGTCTCTTCTAAGATAATGGAAAGGTTTTGAAGTTTTCTCTAATGATATAATTTTAAACATAGCATGGCTATACATATGTTGACATTTAAAGAAATCATGATCCGTTTCAGAAATTATGACTCACCCATATGATTATGAGTTTCTCGTCTTGATAATTGCGATTTAAGTGGATCATGGCACATAAGATAAAAAAGATCTACTTGTAATAGGAATGGAGTGTTTACAGAGGAAAACAACGACTTAGTTATAAAAATATGATCTAAAATATCCTAATAATACTTTAAAAGTAAAAATAGTTTGTCTTTATTTTAAAGTTATTTTGGTTTTGATTATGTATTAAATATTTTCGTCGTAGTAAATCTATTTTACATTTCATAAAAGAAAACAATAGAAATATATATTTGAATTAAAATAATTTCACAAGAAATACGTATGTAAAACATTACCAAATTTGGAGAATTCTAAGCATTTTTATTCGTACGGTCGTCGAGAACTGACTAACCAAAAATAATGCGACCCTGTTCATATTCCTCAGTTAAGTTTAAAAATATTTTATCATTGAAATGTCTGACAACTTTATTTTGTAAATAAAATCAAATATTATGCAAGCTTAGGTTGATCGCTAACCAAAAAATATATATAACGCCTTAACGAAAGGGCTCGACTGCAAAATGCAATGCTAATTTAAGAAAAAAGGAATGTTATGTTAAGAAGTGTTAACAAAACATGTAGCATAAAACCTTTTAACTAAGAGATGAGGGACATACTGAACAATAAATCTTTTTTTTCTCAACTTATCAACTCTTATCAGAACTCCTTAATCCAGGTGAATATCAGTTCAGTACACTCAAATCTGTTCAGAAGCTAAGAATTTAAATCTCCGAAAACAATTAATTGTTCTGCCTTAGCTTATCTAGGGTTTGAATCACTGTAGAGAGAGATAAATGGTGGGATAAAGAAGAGGAATGATGAGCAAAAAGAAGTTATTTATCTGTGCTTTGCTCTGGCACATCATTTTTCTGACCTAACACCGATTTTACTTCTGTAAATGAAAAGTAATAGATATCTTTGCTTCTTTAAGAGCCCCATTACATTGGAGAAGGAAAAGATTTCGCGATGCAAACAAATGAAGTGTCAAAGTCAAAAATGTGTCTTTGGAGGTTTCAAAAGATATGTACTTATCCTAACAAATGGGAATTGTTGTGGTCTTATCAGTAACACAGCGTGGTACAAAAAATCATTTTTCAATTTTAGTTAAAAAATAGTTATGCTTGCAATTCGTGGAGTAAAGAATTTTTGTATACTGTCTATATTTTGAATAAAATGTGAAGTGCTTACGTTTTTACTGGTTGTATTAGTAATATATTATTTGCAAACATAGTTCAATTTATAATGGGAAAGATAAAATGTTGTCTGGAAAAGTTATTATAGTTACTGCGCAAAAATGAAATGCAGTGTCAAATAACTTTTTAGTGTTATAGAACTGGAATAAATGTGTTTAATAGATAAAATAAAAAGTAACAAAGTAATGTGGGGTGTGTACCCAAACTTTCAAAGTTCATATTGAACCAACTACTATTGCCTCAGTAATTTTTAAAAACATCATATTTTTATCACACATTTCCAGACTCTTTACTAATATATTTATTTATACACTTATTTGTATAAACTTACCATTGATGTAATTTAAATATTACTTTCTATTCGTGGTATGCATTTGCGAAAGAAAGAGATGGACTGTTTTTTTTGTTTGCAATGTGATAGTACTATGAGTCGAAATAAATTTTTGAAACTGCAGTCAGGCATACATTTCGTAGTACTTTCAGAGGATTAGTGACAGTTACAATCAATGCGCTTTCAAAACGGGCAAATTTTCTCACAATGTGGGAAGCAATGACTGATATATTCAAAATAACACAACCTAAATGTTTTCTTTTAGACCGGGACAAAACAACTACCATCCAGAACCCAAAAACGCCTCTTAAGCGTGACAGTCCAGCCTTACCAGGACATTAGCAACCCTAACTAAAAGCCATTCATGATTAAGAAGCCTAAAATAGCGAAATAAACTGAACTAAGCTATTAAGATAATAAAAAACGCGACCTCAATATTTTATTCTGACCGAGACAAAACGACGCCAAAATTCGCCTTCAAAGCCGGAACAATCCTCGTCGAACCGAAACATTAACCCTAGTTAAAAGCATTCTCACTATCAAGAAGCCTAAAATAAAAATAGCCAAATGGACTGAACTTAGCTTATTTTCAGACGAAACTCCACACTAAAGGAAAATGCTCAATTAGCCCTCGTGCAACAAAAGGAAGAAAGAGAGAAAAAAACGACAGCAGAGCGACAAACCAACAAGAAAAGCTAACCACTCCGAATCAGAGGAACTCCGGAGCATTTCCTGACCATCCATAACTTCCATAACCGAGTAGTTTCCGGAACCAAAACCCCGACTCCATCACCAAAAAAAAGCGCTGTCGACGCAATTAACCATTTCAGAGCGCACAGTGGAAGGAGACGACCTCATTAAGATCGTATTCCTTTACGACTGTCTTCCCTCCCTCCTCCAGGAAGATCAACTCAAATTAGCATATCACAGCTAATTTATTCATTAGAAAAGACTTTCTGGAAATAATGTCCGGGTACCGGTTATCCGGCTGTCGCCGTCGGAACGATACAGATCTTTCCGATGAGTACACGCTCTCAACACTCATAACTCTTCAGATAGGGCAGCGCTGGTGGACTCGCATGCAACTGGGTTCGTGCGAGGGCACTTTCGATTAGGCAAACGAGCGGGCGTTGTGAAGGGGATGGGTGTATTGTGAGATGTGTGCATTTTGATACAGTGTACATCCAATGGTAAATATTAAACGGAAAGATATTCTAATTTTACAATAAATGTAGATTTATTGAAACAAAATAGATATTTAAAGGTTTATAGTAGTAATATTCGTAGGCATATGTAAAGCCCTTGATTATTTGAATTCCTATTAACCGAGTGTGTGTTATCCGAGCCGAATTTGGTTGCGACTTTTTTAAGTTTAAAATAAAGCTACGAGAACGAGTATGTGCCCTCTGTCCAAAGAGTCAATAAAGTGCTACGAAATAGACCTTCATTATCCAATTAATATTCAATAGAACCTTGATTATCCTAGTTTTGATTAACCGAATGTCTGTGTTATCCGAGCCGATTTTGATAACGAGATTTTTTTTTAAATCTTTTAAATGAAGCTTCGAGCGTAAGGGTGCGTCCTGTGTCCAAAGAGGCGAGACAGTGCTGTAAAACAGAAGACCTTGATTATCCGATTAATGTTCAGTAGAATCTTGGTTATCCGAGTGTGAGCGTTATTCGAGCCGAATTTCATTCCGAGTTTTTTAAAGCTTTAAAAAAAGCTTCGAGTACGAGTGTGCACGCTTTCTTCAGAGAGACAAGAAAGAGCTGCGAAATAAAATACCTTAATTATCCGATTAATGAACAGTAGGACCTTGATTATCCGAGTTTTGATCAACCGATTGTGCGTGTTAACCAAGCCGAATTTGATACATAGTTTCTTTTAAACTTTAAATGAAGCTTCGAACACGAATGTGCAACCTTTGTCCAAAGACGAGAAAGCTGCGAAACAAAAGACAGTGAATGAATTTTTCAAGAGAATTCAAACGGTTTGTAACTCCCGTCCAAACTTATTTTAAAATTTTCACAATACTGGACACAAATCCAAGTATCGATTGTTCTTAATCCTAGCTTTATGAATCTTTCAGTAGCAGTAGTAGTAACATGTACAGCAGAGCAGAGTAAATTTTTACTGTATTTCATGTTGTTTTCAGTTACTACATCCGTAACATGCAAGGTGACATCGGTCTACATTACATAAAATAATCAAAATTCTACTGTACTTCCAAGTACAAAAATATTTCAAATGAGAACAATTTACCTTAATAGTTTTAATTCGAAAAGTATATTTGGATAAAAAAAATTAATCTAACTTTCATAGGGCCTCTTAGCCCTAAATTCTTCAATTACAGGATTTTTTTAAACATTATTATGGAAAATTTTAAAAGTTGCATTCTTTTACGAACAGTGCCACCCTCAGATAATCTACCGTGAAATGAGTCAAATAAGCCTTCCAAGTAACATATTGAATTACTATATCAGTGTTACAAACGATCAAATGAGCCACAATAGATCGAAACCTTGTTAAGGAAATAAGACCTCAGAACTGATATTTCTAAAAAAAAAAATATGTTCAATTTTTGTGGATTTAAAGTCACATGGGAATTATGGAAATGTAGTTAATCAAGAATCCAGACAATCATTAAAAAAGACATCGTCGGCTTAGAGCAGAAACTGACTAAGAAAAGAAATTTCCGTTCAACTTCTTAAAGACCAGCTATTAAATTTTAGGTCAAAAAATAAAAATCTCATCCCACATTTCTCATTTTTCAAAAATCTCATCAGACAATCTCATTCCAAAATTTAATGCAAAATGTAGTCTTATACTGAGTTTTACCCAAACAAATTAACACATTAAAATTAAGTAAAATTAAATAATCTGCATTGAATAAATAATAATCAAAATTAAGTTTAATTAAGTATATAAACTTAAGACGACCCATATACGAGCGATAGGTATGCCTAAATCAATCCTAAATAAAATAATAATCCTAGACTAATTTGGTTTCTACAACAAATTTAATTTTTTCTGTGAAATTTTATGCATAACTACTTTAATTCACCCACACTCAAATAAATACATTTTATTATTTTGTAATCGCATAATCAACACACAAAAATCATTTATTTAAGTTTAAAACTTTACAACAAATTCCATAGTTCCGATGCAGATCTGGAGAAATTTAATCACGGTCAGCACTTAAAACGAAAGCTGTTAAATTTTATGAACCATTTTTCCACGCCAAAATCTAATTCACATAAGAATTCATACCCTCTCTCAGAAATTGCTTCGGTAATTTCACGAAGAACAGCACTTTCGTTAAGAGAAAACAATAATTTAATTCTTGAGCATTTTTATAAAACCTGCTCTCGAAGACACTACACAAGACCTCCTTCCCGCACGCTTGCAACAAAATTCAAAACGGATACAAAACTAAGGCGGCGGGAAAAAAGAAGCGCGCTAAATCTTATTCAAAAGAGCTTAAAAGTCATTCGAGTAGAAAAAGAATGTCCCTCAACTTAGAAAAGATTTGAGCCAAGAAGCAATTTGACGTAATAACATCGACTAATTAGGCGAGTCTTTTAAATTAAGCATAAAAATTAATCGCTAAGCCCCCCATTCGTTTCAGCTAATCGTTAACGAGGATGAAATTTAATACCTGGTTCACTTTCCCTAAGGGAGCTTTAACCAAAGAAGTTAGTTATAGAGTAGATTCTAAGAAAGCGCACGGGGAGGCACAAGAAAGGGAAACTTTTCCAGCGCCATCTATCGAATTGAAAAGTCGTTAATTTTGAACACGAGTGTGTGGCAGCTTTACTTTAACTCATACACTTAATGAAATGTAAGATCCAGCTTCAAAAAGAAATTACTTTCGTTTTTTCTGATTGGATTAATGGACTCGGTTTATTTGTTGTAGTAAATGGAATGGAATTTTTGATTCTCCGCTTTTGAAACTATTCGAATTACGAACATCGATGCGTCAATTTTCAAAATGTATTTGGTTGGTTGCCTGATTTGGGTCTATGGCGAAAGATCCAAAAACGGACAAGCTGCGCCAAACACAAGACAGAAGGTAACCAATCAAATAAAAGATAAATAAAATACTTTAAAATTAATTGCTCCAATAATAAATGGTTGATTTAAAAAAATAAAACACTTGAATTACATTCAACGTGAAAATAAAAATAAATATTTAAACGCTACGATTAAACAGGAAAATATGAGATTATTGTCGTTATCAATATCAAAATAGTGAGTGAGGGTAAAACGTTTTCATGAAGTTAAATAAACATAAAAGATAAAATATTAGATGGAATTTTATGCTTTGTAAAAATTTAAAAGAAATTTGGTTGGGGATTTTCCACCAATCAAATCTTACAAATTTAAAACTTATTTATTGAAAAGTATTGGTGATGACGATTAAAAGCTGGATAATCGACAAAGTGTATTTAAAAGCGGTAGACAGGATTCGTAGAATTTTGAACTTGTAACGCTTAAATAATTTAAAATCGTATTTATTCGTTTATTTCAAACCTAACCTGACCGTAATTTTCGTTTTATTATAATATATTAAAGGGTCCAGTAGTTTCTTTGAATCAAAAAAAGGGCCAATTATTTTTTATGAACACTGATAAAGAACTGATGTTCTTAACTAAGTCATTTACCAATACAAAAAAATGCAACGAATTTGAAGGGAAGACTTTTAAAATTGAAGACCTTAGGGATACAACGAACGTATCCAGCTTTTGTAAAAAAGGAAAATGAACTGGTAACATGCATTCAAGAATAGACTGGTGTTGTCAAAATATTTTAGTAGATACTTAATTATCACATCAGGTTAGTTTAACCTCTGCGACTCTTAAAATTTTGTAGTGGCTTAGCTAAAGGGAACTTCAGCGGTGGTGGACCCAGGAGACAATATCTAAAGGGATGTCATTTCAGAAAGGTGAATTGAAAGATGGTTTTCTTGATTAAAATTGTAAAAAACATTTCATAATTTTACGCAGAACTTTGTCTTTGTCTATATTAACCAGTGCAATCCCGCGAAGGAATGTTTTCTGCACTCCGTTATTCAAATAAAACGCTTAAAAGTCAATTCTTGTCATATAGTCCCCTGCAATTACAATGCTGTTCAAAAAAGAGAAAAATATGGAATTATCATATTCCAGACGTATGGAGAGCACAAAGAAGAGACAGGGGGCGAATTTTTTGGGGTCCTGGAGACTCATTAACAGGAGCCATCAACAAAGTCCAGTGTTTTCCCAGTTTTGATGCGTTTTCAACAATGAACTACTTTCAAAAATTAATATTGTAAACAAATATTGGTTTTTATTAAAATTCATTGGATTCTATCCCAGCGTGGAAACCCAGGAAATGAAGCTACAGATACACTGGCACAAGGCCCATTTGTGTCCCAGGCTTTTCTCAGTATAGATTTTTATAAATCAGAAGTTTCTATTGTTAACTTTAAGTACATCCATAAGATTTTACTAGGGGAAAGAGTTCAGCTATGTAGATTTGAATTTATGTCGCACTAGAATTTATGTCGCAACGGGCGAAGATTCGGAATCAATCCCGAAGGATCCGGGGACAACACCTCGTAATTTTGAACCACGGTCAAATGACGTGGTCAACAGCTTAGATGGCATCCCACTCTCCAAACTTCCCCACAACTGGACAATTTTACGCCACTGGAGATTTAAGGTATCCCCATGTACATATGGTCCTTGGTAAGATCGAGTTTCGAACTCACAACTCTCCTGTTACTAATTTTCTGTTCTACCAACTGGGTTACTGCGGCCCCGGGAAAGAGTTCTGAATAAATCATAGGGAGAGAGAACCCTTCAACTGTCTGATTGTCAAACAGAAAGGGTTGTGGTTGTTTTAGACTAGCTGTCTAGCTGTTGTCTAGCCGTCTATCTAATATATCTGGAATTTTGAACAGTCCCGCGTGACCCTTCTGTATCAGTAGTGAATTGATGAGTGCTGACCACCTCCGCATCTATTAGGCCTTGACTGGAAGAACTATTTACTCTCATTATTGGGAGGCTAGAGACTTCTGTTCTTGTAGCTTTTTAACTACTATTATCCGTACGGGTTTTATTTTGATACTTTAATCCTCCTGGTGGTTGTCTCGACGATACCTCGATGTCTCGACGTTATCTCGATCTTGCCATTAACAAAACTGACCAGATCTTAATGGACGAAATATCTCGTTATTGGAAGAAATCTGACCAGATCTTGATGGACGAGATATCTCCTTATTAGAAATCTTGATCTCGCCATCATCAAAATATTGGCAATATCTTGATGAACGAGATATATGATCATTAGCAAAATCGGGCAGATCTTGATGGACGAGATATCTCGTCCAAACCACTTGGAGGGTTAATGTTTAATGTATTTTTTGTAGCATGTTCTCTATTTTCTGTCGTATATTGAGGCCAAGGACTTTTGTCAGTAATGTCTGCAGTATTGGAAATAATTTTATTGGAAATAGCTAAAAAAATTAATTATTATCGAAATTCCTATGGTTCTAATTAGTATATTTTATCTTAATTATTGAAACAATTATAGTTAACCTTCATTTTCAGTACGCGAATTTGGTTTTGGACAGAGAACGGCATCGTACTCGTTTGCCCCTTGGTCCCAAAAAGTCTAACCTCGCCTCTGCACAATTGTGACGAAAGCAATTCATACGCAATGTTAAGCAACGACACAGTTTGCCTCCAGAAACCCTAAGTGATGTATCACGCTAGCTGTTTCGCAACGAACCACTCAGACGCTTTTCCTTTGAACGTTCGTCCACCCTGGGCAGTTAGGCTAATTCTGTTATGGCGCTAATTAACGCTGCGCGGCCTATTATAATGAGACTTTTCAAATACGGCTCCAAGGGAAAGCTCTGTATTTGCCTACCTGTAAGCTTCGCGTACCCCGCGTGCAGGTTATTGCATTCCTGGAATATTGGAGCTTCCGGATTAGATGTGCCCTCTCATCGTGGAACTCAATAGAATATCTCAAATAGCAAGGATGGAAATGATCCCTATTATAATTGTGTGCTCAGAGACAGAGGGCGGGAAGATGCTCCAACAATGTCTTGAATGGAAACAAGGACTGGACAAGAGTTGCTCCGAGAGTTTGCTTCCGATGTCCGAGATTGCTTATTGCAATGCATTCGTATTTTAGTTTCATCGTTATGATATTTCCATTCACCATCTATGTCTTTGTTGATTTGCAATAGTTTAGAGGAGATAATTTGTTCTCTGCAATTGGATATTTTCTGTGGCGAAACAATTAAACAAATTTTAAAAAAAATGTATTTGTTAATGATTTAAGCACACACAATCTCACAAAAAATCTATATTTCTTTAATCCACTGAGAGGTTCGCATAGTATATCCGTTCTGAAACCTGCAGTCTTCCTTGCACGACTTCTAGACAGTTCTGACCTCTGACCAATAGAATCTTTTCTAGGATTCTTTCAATCAATAGATGTGGCTATCTAGTCATTATATGTATCGCGGGGTGAGAGTTATACTGCACCACTCGGAAATCCCTAGACGCTCGGAGAGTTAATTTGTAAACAAGTTAATTCGCTAATTCGTAAACTCGCTTATTAGGTAAGCAGATGAACACCTTAGTCATATCGTTAGTAAGAAATGTAAAACTTTGAAACAACGACCAGTCTTACTCCACTGAAATGACCATTGACGATTATCCCATAAGTTTTTGATAGTTACTAGTCGTTGTTTTGAAGTTTTGAAATTTTTACTGCCGAAATGAATAAGGTTTCATCTCTTTAGCTTATAACTATCTAGTTTGCAAAGAACTTGTTTAACAGATTGTGTTCGATAAAATTAGAATAAACATTTGCAAGTTACCTCTTTGGCCTTCACGAGATTTCCGAGTGATATAGAATAGCTTTCACCCCATAATACACATAATTATTTGATAGCTACATCTTTTGTTTGAAAAATCCCAGAAAAGATGCTACGATGGTGAAAGATGGATCTTTATTAGTTGTTGATTTGAAGGTTTGCATTTTTTACTAGAAAAACTTATATTAGAGTTCTTCATTTAAATTCGAATTACAATTCATTCACTGATTGTAGAACAGTATGGAATTCAACTTGTTTAACATTAAACTTGCATATTAAATTAAAATTATTTACTTATGGTAATTGGGTGAAAGTACGAAACGACACTTTCTGCCTATCCACACAAAAACGGAAAATTGTCTTTTCTAGCTCACTATCTAGTATCAGTTTCATTAAGGAACAAAATTCAAGAAATACACATCCCGGAAAGGAATAGAATAGGGTTATTGATTTCATATGCTCTTTGAAGTTTCGTTAAAGAGAAAAAAGGTGCATTCTAAACTCGAAGGTAGAGTGGAAATTTAAAAGAGCTGCAAAAATATCTCCATAGGTATCCGATTCTTTTTAAATTCAATCTCAATATTTTAGTGAATGAAAATTTGAGCATTGAATAAAACTTTTAGGTTTAGATACTAAACTCCTTTAGAGTAGCGGATAGCATCTTACATCCCTAATCAATAGAGGACCGAAGAGTTAGTGATCTGTCACTGCGCTATAACAAAAACCTCAGAATTTTCTAGAGGCTCAGTTTTTAACGGAACGTCTCCAACAAAATGTTTCAATGCATTTTCTGATAAAATTGCTGAATTTCAAGTGAATGCATTGCTTACGTTTGAGCTGAGCATATATATATATATATATATATATATATATATATATATAACATTAAAACGTAAAATAATAGAAATGGAGACCAGCAAAATGCCAAAAGATCAAAAAGCAGACAAGTCCTGGTTTTGTTTTTCTAATTCTTGGTTTTGTTTTTCTAATTTATTTTCTTATGGTGTTTGGAGGGGTTTGTGAGCTACTTTTGGTGTACTGCCGCTCACACGCAGAAAACACCATATTGTGTTGACTGGGTGAGGCTCCTCCCTGATGACGCCCTGATCCACCAACACTTCCACCATTTTTTTTTCAAAATTTTCTTAAATTTCTTGATTTTAAAATTTTTGGATTTCTCTTTGTTTTGGTTTGTAATTTTGAATTATATATATATATATATATATATATATATATATATATATTTAAAGAAAAAGTATAGATATTTTTATACTAATTTGAAAATTCCGAAAGGAAATGCGAGTAATGAATTACAAAATTGAAACATTTATAATATATTTCTTATTGTTTTGAAAAGCATATTAAATAAAATATAATATTACATAGAAAACATAAGAGAGAATTTTGAAAACATCTATTTGTTCAACATATCAAATAAGAAGTAAAGACGCTTATTATTATATATATATATATATATACGATGGTATCAAAACAATTCACTGCACCTTGAGAATTCTTTCATCATTAATTAATTGTACTCTTCAGTGTTTGACTAAACTAGTTTCCGTTACTTTGAATATCAGAAACATTTGCAATTAATATCAAGGAAAACTATTTAAACAGGGTGGAAAAGATAATCCAATGCAAACAAATGAGGACCAGAGTTGCGTTAACATCAATTTGTAATCTGAGTCGTAAAGAAATAATTCATTAATGAAGTCAGATCATATAAATTCAACGAGAGGAAAACATGAAACGAAGAATCTAATAAATGGATTAAATGTTCTAGATAATTAGATTGAAATAACGCCATTCAGAAATAGTCACTCAAATTCAAGCATTTCTGATTCAATATTGCCCCTTTAACTTTCTAGTTTTTCCAAAGGGAAATTAAACACAAAGTTACGAATTCAAACACTGAGGTTTAAACTTCGCTTTATCTTTATTTTACCGCCCTACTGAAACATAAATATTCCAATGCGCCAAGAGATTTAATTTAAGAACGCGGTATAGTTTTTTCACAAGGCTTAAGGCTCGTAAAAGCACATTTAGAATGCTTGTAAAAAGGAAAACCATGTACCACTTCCAAATCTTATCGTTGATTCAGATTTTCAATTTCGTGTACCCTAACACGCAGGGTGTGATGTATTCCAAGATCACCGTCCACTTGCAGAGTCTGAAACCAGTTAGTCGATCCGTCGGTGGGCGAGCGTTTTATTGTTATTTTATCACGAACATTTTATCTGTTAATTTGCAGTTTGCACAGAAAGACGTCACGCGTCACGTTGTATCGCGGTCACGTTCGTTCGATACAGTCTGTGATCCCTCTCTGCGTTTTATATCGGGTGTAAAATTAAAAGATAACGCCTTCGGATTTTCTGTGTAATTTTCCAAGTCAGCTGATTGAATGCATGCCCTCTCTGCAATGAAAGGATCGCGAATCTGGTGAATGGGCAATGGCTGAGTGGCTGGTGTTGGGTACACCAACACAAACAGGACCGTGTGAAGAGGTTTTTGACTTCACGGCAACGTGAGGGAGGCTTCATTTGCATTTGATAGGCTGTTGATTAATTCTGAATTCATTCCATGAGAAAAAGTGTTTTTAATAAAGGAAAAGTACTCATTAAATCTTCTCCGTCAATCTGATTTCGTACTCAGATTTACTTAAGAGTGGTTATTTAACACCGTCTTTAATAATTGAACAAAGTGGTATTAGCAGGAAATATACTGTTCAATTGTCAAGTTGTATATTTTACTCCAGGTTCGTGCTAATTTCAATGTTCTGTCACTTTTTTCATTCACCGTTACCTGCTACTCTTCATACCAAGCATACATGCATTATTGTTGGTCTTGTCCTTTCTTATAACGGAAGTATTATTCTTTTGTTTGGGACATTTGTAGCCCGTTCAACGCGCATAACAGCCGTTGTGTTTACAAAATTAGATGCAAAACATAGAGATTATGTAGGAAAAGCCAGTACAAATTGGAGTAGTGGTGTTTTGGGGCTAGGTAAAATATGGTGCCCCTTTCTAAAGTGGGCGATGATCAACTACTTCCAGACGTAATATCACAAATTTTCGTCATTTGAACTCAAAAAGCTGAGATTCAATCGAATATATTTAAAATAGAAAAGTATTGTTAGTTTTGTTCCCTTGGATATGTATTCTCGACTATAATGTATTCTCGACTTCTATAACCTATATCGAAAAATAAGTTTACATGCTTCTAACAAAATCTTAAGGTGTGATATTTCAGAATTAAATTTGAAACATGTTTAAATACTTCAAAGTTATAGTTTTTACCTTGATATGTAATTTGGACCGTGTGATGAAGTGCAATTTGAATCGGTGATTCAAATTACGCATAGCTTAGCAAATAGCTAATTTTTGAAAGAAATTTGGAAAGTGGTAAATGGGAAGATAGTCCAAAAATGATTTTTATAGATGTGAATAATTGTGTTAGTCATTGATTCGTCTCAAAGATACAGCATACTAAAACTTGCACTAAAGAAAGATCAAACTATTGCAGAAATTCCTAAAGTTCCATCTGGTTTCACTGGATCGGACATTGATTTGTTAACTACCAGCCACCAGCCTTAAGTACAGTAAAATTGGGGCAGATATTTTTTGCAACTGTAATCTTAATTAGTCTTTCGCATGTATTCTAAGAGTTTAGATTACATTCCTGTCAATTTAATGAGTCCGATTCGCTGAAAGCAAAAATTTTGAAAATGTATAGCATTTGGAATACTTCTGGTTAGAACTCTTCACAAGAAACAATGGAAACTTCAAAATCAAGGGTGACTAATTTTAAAATAGAAATAGATGAAATATTTTCGTGAAATAAAATATATAATTTAGATGTCAGGAGCAATGGATGATTAATTAACTTACTGTTTAGGATGAGAGAAGTATTATTAGAAAGACGGTATTCTATAAAAGAAAGTTCGAATGATATCTCATGAAAAACCCTGTCGAATTAACTAGCACTAGTACTCGTTCTTGTATCTAAGGTCTATAGTACCTTCTACCAGTTAAAGTGGGCGAGGATAAAAAAATTATTTAAAACAATGCAAGCTAAAGTAGTTTTTACGTATTGGAGACAGTCCTCCACTATTGGTAAAGTGTATCCTAGAATTCGGAATCAAATTTACAAATGTCGGATTAAGAAAATTCTTTACTATTACAATCTGTATCACTCATTACTGATGTCATTTTGATCCCGTTTACTTTAACCTGATTGTTAAGCATCAAAACTAATTTATATTGAAATCGAAATTATCCAACCATCGGTTTCAAACATTCCCCCAAACGGTCTACATTTCCTCAAAAAATATTGTTTAACAACCCTCGGGGTTGTCCCGACGAGGTGTCTCGTCATTAGCAAAAGGGACCGGATCTTGATGGACCAGATATCTTGTCATTAGAAGAAAACTGACCGATCTTGATCTCGTCATTATAAAAAATCGTTAATATATTGATGATGAGATGTATTGTCATTAGCAAAATTAATCAAATCTTGATGCACGACATATCTCGTCAAAACTACTTAGAGAGTTACCAGAGTTCTAACCATCGGGATTTTATTTATTTTAATGTTAAAGGGTCAAAAGTACGTGTATTTAAGTATTAAAATATAGTCCTATGAAACAGGACTACAATAAAGCAGGATAGCGAATTTAGCTGTCCTCAGCTCTCCGTTGCATAGTCCCTTAGCTCTTCATTGCCTTAGTCGAACTTATTGATAGATACTTTTAAAAAGTAACAAAATTATGTGCTTATAAATAACATAACGAATCAATTTAAGCAATTGTGTGACTACTACAAATACAAATTTACTATAAGGCATTTACTATATATTCATGAGAAAATGTATATATATTGGAATTGACTCAATCAATCTGTGTTTCAAAAACTCGAAATTCATTATTTGTTACGATTGTTTCGTTACCTGCCCCAAAGCAGGATAATAGCTGTTTTTCACGTACGTGTAAATAACCAATATTGTTCAATACGTGTTTAAACGTGTGAAACTATTTATACATGAGCTAATGAGGATTGATTTCGAAATGGTGGATAGATCTATATATTTTATTTAATCTCCAGTCTTGTATTTGTATGAATATTTCTAATTAAATAAAAAAGATTTTTTCATGAGACAAGAATTTTAATCTTAATATACTGCACACAACAAGAAAAGTATCCCAGAACAAGAAGCTAACGTATATAATTGGAGCTATTTAAATTTCGATTGTCCCGCCATTTTTGTATCCACCCGCACCAGATATCCAAATCGAAACAAATGAGGCGCTCTCTCTGGCATCTTGGAAGTGAAATGTACGAGTTTATCGCTTCCAATTGCGCTTTGAAAAGTCACTTAGCGCAGTTATCGGGCCGAAAGGAAGAGAGAGCGCAGGGCAAATAATTGGACTTATACCGTGGCCCCGCTAATTGCACAATAAATGAAGACAAATACGGACGTCTCTCAATGCCTCCCTGTACGCCAGTTTCTGGTTATTTCAGATAAAGCATTTACTAGAGCTTGAAGGAATTTAGTTCAACCTCTTAGATTCTTCGATGTGGGGTGATTAGAGGGGGAACTTTATGTTTAAAAACCTACACAGTCCCAACGAAATCTGTATTTAATTTATTATAATTTATGGTATGCAATATAGTATTTGTGAGTGTATACAGCAACCAAAACATTTCATCGGATTCGATCGTTGTCGGTTGAATTATGCACATGTCACTGACTCATACCAATGCAAATAACAAATATTCTCAGCAGTACGAAGTAATAAATGTTAAAGAATGAATGGTCCACAACAAAATATGGAATTTATGGGTGGTTGAATTTTTTATGGCGCAAAGGCCGTATTTAGCCAAACACAAGACAAGCAATAGCAAGTAATGGACACACACAATGTAAGTTTTACTGATACAGAGGAGGGACATCACCCAGGGGAAGTTACGAGAATCGAATCTGTACCATCTAAAATTCGCAGGTTATTAGATGGTGTAAAACTACTGAGATATATTTATGTTACGGGATATAGTATTTGAGAGTGTATACTATAACCAAAATACTTCATCCTATTCAATTGTCTGTGGAATTATATACATGCTACTGACTCCAATGCAAATCACATATAATAAGCAATACAAATTGATTAATCATAAAAGAAGCAATAGAATAAGGAATTCAAAGAATATTGAACGGTAGAGCGAATGAATAATTTCCTAAACGTATCAATATAAAGTATAGCTTTAAATAGATTAGTAGGAAAGGAGTTGAACTCCAATACGTTTAATTTGTAGAACATACATACATGAAAATATTATAAATAACCAAAATATTTCATCGTTACCTGACGCACACCGATGCAAATAACAAATATTAAGCAATGCAAAGTAATTGATGTTAGCGAATGAAGAAAATAAGGAATTCAAAACATATTGAATGATAGAGCAGATGAATAGTCATCTAAAATTTTCAATATAAAATCTTGCTTTAAGCAGATTGGAAATGAGATGAACTCCGATATTCGTGATTTGTAGAACATATACAGACGGAAGAATACAGTTTCACATTTATAATTTTGATCCTCTATCTTCACACATTTAGAATAAGACGCATTCGTTGCAAGAAATGTCTAATAAATATTTTTATACATCCGCGAATCCTTTGACTTCTTGAAAGATTTCGGATATTTTGTATTCGAAATTCAGTAATATCAGTTGTGTATTGTCGTTCATCTTTTATGTATCAAAATGAGAAAGCTTAAACAAATTTGGTGGAGATATTATTTTATAAATATCGAATTTACAATAATCAAACTTATTTTTAAACAACGCTTTCAAGTCTCAATCGAATTATTATATCTAGTGAGAAGAATTTTAGGCTCAGAGATTTGGTTAAAATTGTATCCACAAAACAACCATTGGAATAATGCAGTTTAGTTCTTAAAGATAAATGACAAATGGTTTATTTTCAGTTGTTAACCTAATTTAAAATGTTATTCATAATAAGACGTATTATTCAGAATTAAATCGAATGCATCTTTTGAATTAGTAATAGGTGTTAATTTAAATTTAAAATTAAATATCTACTAAAGAATTCCTCCTTTTGCACAATCTCGTCATCTGACCGTGGTTCAAAATTAAGTAGTGGTGTCCTCGGATCTTTCCCATTGGATTTTGATCCCGGACCGTCGGTAATAGCCCGTTGTGTTGCTCCAGTGCGACGTTAATTAAAATACCTACCTTTTGCACAAAGTAATTATTATATTGTTGATATTGTATTGATATGTTTGTTAATAAATACATGCTTCAATTTACATTTACTTTGTTTACATTTTAAAAATTTAATTTCAATTTACTTTCTACTCTGAAAGTAAAGCCTTTGATTTTACTATTTAAATAAATTGTGGTAAACAAGGATAATTATCTTGTATCCAACATAGAATTTCTGAATTACAATTATTAATCATATGTCTGTTTTTACACACTAAGGAAATAAATTATTGTGTTTAACACCACAAAAATCTAAGTAATATATTTTAGCATAAATATATATTTGATGCACTACATGCAACGAAATAGCTTCAGTCATTCATTACAAATTATTAATGGTTGCCAGTAAAGATCATTGATTTCGCAAACTATTTTTAATGCAACTAAGGTACAATGGATATCTTAATAGAAAATATTTCTAGAAGTTGAAAGGCTGAGCAGTTCACATTTTAACTGAAAGGTGACTTTACAACAGAAATTTTCTTGTATTTGGTAGGTAGGTATTTTAATTAACGTCGCACTGGAGCAATACAACGAGCTATTGGCGACGGTGCGGGATCAAAACTCTTCTATTTGGAAGACAAATGTATAAAATAAACATTCCGATGTCTTTCCTTTTTGTTACGAAAATCGTTACTGTGTGTGTTAATACAAAAAGTAGTTACAAATACATAAAATTAAATCATGAACTATAGTTGGGGTGCATTTTAAGACAAATTAATTTTACGATTACATTAATAAAAGAAAAAATACATATATTTATGGAATTCCTGGATAAAATAGAATCCGCAAATCTCAAAACTAAATAACTCAGAATTTACATGACTTAAGTCAATTCTCCATAGACTAATATGCTGTATTTTATTTAAAAGCAATTGTTTTACCGTTCTGCTAATTTAAATCGAAATTCATATAAATCAACTATACAGTGCTAAAAATTTTCAAATTTCATTTCAATTTATGAAGCATAATTTTTCATATACATATTTTCATCAAAACTAATTTATATTGTAGTAACATTTGAATTTATCTAACAACTTACTCGTTATGAGGTAGGTAGTTAAATTAACGTCGCACTGGAGTAGTACAACGGACTGTTAGCGATGGTCCGATGTCAATCCCGAAGGGAAAGATCGAAGACAAAACCTAGTAATTTTGAACCACGATCCAGAGACGATGCTCGTTATGAATATTTTGGTAAATTGTTACTACATCAAAAAATTAAGTCGTTAATTTGTTAAACATTAAGTAGCAGATTAAGAGAGAAAGATGTATCGCGATGTGTATATCTTTTGTTTTTGTAATTAACGGTTTTAAAAATGTTTGTCTTAATTTCATCCTACTTGAACACTCTATCTCATTTCCTATACTTAAACTTTGCTAATTTCTATTGAATATTGATGATTTCTGAAGAATGTTTGACGTTAATTTTATGAATATAACAGCCATCAGATACAAATCACACAATAAATATAACAATTCACATTTAAAAAAATTTTGACATACATTATAAAATTAGCATGAACTCACAAGATATTCCGATAAAGCGAGGGGATAAAAGCAATATTAATCTAAATTGTCGTGTTGAGAAATACATAAATTGCGTGTTTTAAGCCACACAAATTATCAATACCTGAATTAATCAGCTCTTGACAGAATTTCAAAAGCAGGAATTTTCCTTAGCTAAGAACGCTTTGAGCAAGCCCGTTGTCGGAAAAATCCCAGTCAGAAATACCACTTTGAGACATCTGAATCAACGCACTTGCATTGCGGCACGTGGACTCGCGTAGCACTCGCGAGTCACCGTAAAACGTCGTACACAGGAAAGTTAATCGTTTTTAACAACACTCCATGGCCACGTATATGTCACTTTATAAAAACACGTAACAGATATCCAGGAGCGATCGAGTCACGAGTAAAAATTTACATTAATCCACCATGTACAATCTGGAAAACTATATATCCGGTAAAAAATTTGGGATATATTTTATTATTTATCATGACAATTCATCGAAATTTTGTTTAACTATATTTTACACATTTATACAGAGATGATAAGGGGGAACGTATGGGAATTTTGTAGTTTTTTTTTGTCTTCGAGTGCACTTGGTGCCGGTGGGTGAAGTTAGGAGAATTCGGATATGCGGAGAAGGCGGTGTTTTCGGCCGTCCGCTCTTCGGTCGGGCACCGATAGAAACTGCGGAGCTATCGCCCGTTGCACGACTCGTCGAAAGCCGGTAGCGATTCTGCGCATAGAAAACCCAGATGATGAGGGGTCGTGCACATATTGTGGACGGTAGCTCTCGGGTTCCTTGGGTCCCTTTAAGGGGTTGACAGGGAACAACCTTACTGGATCGAATATAGGATTACTGGATTTCAAATGTTCGTGTTTTCTCTAAACTAGGATTTGTACAAAAAGATATAAGTATACATCGTCGGCTTACAAGTGAAGCACACTACGTCAAAATTTTAGAGACGAGGTTTTTTAGCTTTTCGTGATCAAAATGTGGTGAATTTTAGACCGGTGAAGTGATTTTTTCTTTGAATGAGGGTTACATTTCTTCGTGAGAAACACACTTAGTGAATTCAGCTTAGGGAGTAGAGTTTTTCCCTTTCGTTTCCGACTCGTTCGTTCACAAATTTATGTTTTTTGACTGAGTGTTTTTCACTTGTAAGCCGAGGATATTTGATTTGGGTAAATAATTATATATTTTGTTGACAGAAATAAGTATATAACTTTTGTTGAACTTAATTTAATAAATAAATAAACATATATTTTTATTTTTGAACTTATTTTACTATTTACTATTAATAAATAATTTAATATTTCACATTATTATTTTTTAATTTTGAACTTTTGGTAAACTTAATTTAATAAAACAACGAGTGTACTAATTTTGTTGCCACTTGTAAACCAACGATACTGGATTTTGAGAAATAAATATATATTTTGTTGCCTAAAATAAGTATATAAATTTTGTTGAAGGAAATAAGCACACATTTCATTTTCCTGAATACGTACACATTTCGCAGAAAAGAAAAAAGTGTTGAGGTTGTTTCAAAACTTCTTGTACAAACTTTAAATTGTGGTAGAGAACACAAAATTAAATCGTATCCTCATAAGGATGTATGACAAAAAGAGTTACCTGGATGTGCTAAAGCGTACACCAAGGGGAAGAAATGAAAGAGTGCAAGTGTATGAACAACACTCTAATAGACTCTAGACCTAATTTCACAGTTTGGCAATAGTTGTGCATTAATAGCTTCGTTGAATGTACTCAAAATTTCCACTACTTACAGTAATGCATGCCTGATAGCGTCAATCCATGGATTGCCATACAAATTAATCAAATGTCGCGCTGCCGAACAAAGTCCTTTTGAAAATGAGTTAGCGCTTGCGGGCATATGTACATTTCTATATGATTGATTGATTGAATTTTCATGGTGAAAGGGCCAGGTTTGGCGAAGCAGCATCAAACTATCGCTAATCAAATCGATAAAATTTTGTCATGATTTATACGTAAATTTAAAACTAATCACCAAAATTTAACCGTAATTAATTAATAAACACAATTCAAATTCAAATCAAATTTTAAAATAAATTCATAAAAACCTATATATGATATAAATAAAAACAGGTTTGCATGAGGAGGATCACTCAATAAATCAGTAATACTAGGATTAGTAGCACTAAATTTGTTGAGTCTAATGGTATTTAAATCAGGAAATTCCCTTAAAATTTGTCAAACAAATAGGATTGTATCACACTTGGGACATGTCAGAGCCGGTTCTGAATGTAGCAAATGCCTGTGGGTAGATTTTATTATTTTCTAAAAACATGTAAAATTCTCATAAAATTCATACATTATTCTCAAAATTTTTCTGAGAATAATTTAATGTAGAAACAGAATGAATGTCGGCAAACTTGTTTAAATGACTAGCTAGTTCTATTTCTTTGCGGATCGGAACTTTTTAATTAGTTAATACTATTTTTTTAAATGTCACTTCCGATCTCTATGACAAACTTTCCTGCCATGCGAAACGGTGTATTGTACTCATACCAAAAATGGTCTAAAAGGGTATAAATTTATAAATGTTTAAATTAGATAACCAATAATCAGTTGCATCCAAATGAAGTACTTTTCAGCACATCCTGAACCTACCTGACACTTCAAAATCTTAGTGTTAAAACTGAATCAGGAATCCTTGAGTGCAGAATGGGTACTTTATGGTCAAACTCTAATTCCTTCTTTCAAGTAAGCTCAATGATAATTTCTGCAAGCATTCCTTCCAAGAACTTGCTTTCTTAGAATACCACGTGTGGAGATATTCTAGCCCTCTTTTACAATTGTAGCTCCGGATCGACTGCCATCTTCTAGTGTCGTCTTGTAGTCTGAAACAGTGTCCATATACTACTACTGCTCTGGGGATTTACCTCCTCTTCTATGGCCCAGAGGTCACAATCGATTAAGACCGCGAGTAATGAGCATACGGTGTTTACGGACTGATATCCCAAGTTTCGGTTTCCACGGTCGTAGAAACTCTGAACAAATCAAGTAGCACTGACAGTCTCAGTTGGATAGCTGCTACTGCAGTTGTATGGGAACGATCTAATCCTGTCAGACAGCATCAACTTACCCCTTGGGGTTATTGTCTCCAAATTCTTTTGTGTAAATACATATATTTTGGAACATATAGGACTCGGTAAACTGATCAGTTTTTATTCTAACAAACGTTTTCTGCTGCTCAATGTCATCGTATTATGTATTTTCTGGTACGACTGACGAGGCGCTACTAAACTGAAGATACTTTTGCGTTGTTACCATCACTTACTTTTATAAATGTAAATGCTAATGGTTTGGCACTTCACTGTCATTTTTTCCATGAAGGTTAACTAGATCCACACCTACGACTGAAACTGGATTCTGTAGCACTCCGGAAATCCATACCCATCCATCCGAGCTCAGTACATACTATGAGCTCTAACCACTTATCTACCAGGTTGGCATACCTAAGTCCGTTATTTTTTGCTTATAAACAGGATTCTGTAGCACTCCGGAAATCCATACCCATCCATCCGAGCTCAGTACATACTATGAGCTCTAACCACTTATCTACCAGGTTGGCATACCTAAGTCCGTTATTTTTTGCTTATAAACAGGATTCTGTAGCACTCCGGAAATCCATACCCATCCATCCGAGCTCAGTACATACTATGAGCTCTAACCACTTATCTACCAGGTTGGCATACCTAAGTCCGTTATTTTTTGCTTATAAACAGGATTCTGTAGCACTCCGGAAATCCATACCCATCCATCCGAGCTCAGTACATACTATGAGCTCTAACCACTTATCTACCAGGTTGGCATACCTAAGTCCGTTATTTTTTGCTTATAAACAGGATTCTGTAGCACTCCGGAAATCCATACCCATCCATCCGAGCTCAGTACATACTATGAGCTCTAACCACTTATCTACCAGGTTGGCATACCTAAGTCCGTTATTTTTTGCTTATAAACAGGATTCTGTAGCACTCCGGAAATCCATACCCATCCATCCGAGCTCAGTACATACTATGAGCTCTAACCACTTATCTACCAGGTTGGCATACCTAAGTCCGTTATTTTTTGCTTATAAACAGGATTCTGTAGCACTCCGGAAATCCATACCCATCCATCCGAGCTCAGTACATACTATGAGCTCTAACCACTTATCTACCAGGTTGGCATACCTAAGTCCGTTATTTTTTGCTTATAAACAGGATTCTGTAGCACTCCGGAAATCCATACCCATCCATCCGAGCTCAGTACATACTATGAGCTCTAACCACTTATCTACCAGGTTGGCATACCTAAGTCCGTTATTTTTTGCTTATAAACAGGATTCTGTAGCACTCCGGAAATCCATACCCATCCATCCGAGCTCAGTACATACTATGAGCTCTAACCACTTATCTACCAGGTTGGCATACCTAAGTCCGTTATTTTTTGCTTATAAACAGGATTCTGTAGCACTCCGGAAATCCATACCCATCCATCCGAGCTCAGTACATACTATGAGCTCTAACCACTTATCTACCAGGTTGGCATACCTAAGTCCGTTATTTTTTGCTTATAAACAGGATTCTGTAGCACTCCGGAAATCCATACCCATCCATCCGAGCTCAGTACATACTATGAGCTCTAACCACTTATCTACCAGGTTGGCATACCTAAGTCCGTTATTTTTTGCTTATAAACAGGATTCTGTAGCACTCCGGAAATCCATACCCATCCATCCGAGCTCAGTACATACTATGAGCTCTAACCACTTATCTACCAGGTTGGCATACCTAAGTCCGTTATTTTTTGCTTATAAACAGGATTCTGTAGCACTCCGGAAATCCATACCCATCCATCCGAGCTCAGTACATACTATGAGCTCTAACCACTTATCTACCAGGTTGGCATACCTAAGTCCGTTATTTTTTGCTTATAAACAGGATTCTGTAGCACTCCGGAAATCCATACCCATCCATCCGAGCTCAGTACATACTATGAGCTCTAACCACTTATCTACCAGGTTGGCATACCTAAGTCCGTTATTTTTTGTATATGTTCAATGCATGCCTTAGGACGAATCAGGTTAAGCCCTACGTCTGATATAAATGGTGAGAGAACTGTCACGTTTTTAAACACATCTTTAATTTACATACTTTAAAACGTTCTATGTATTTATTTATAACAGCAGAATCATCTACATTGCACATTTTCATAACAATCACGCCATTTTACCCAATCTATGCTTACTTTGCAAGTTTAGAACGCTTTGTAGTGTTATTTTTCCACATTGGGAACCAAGGGGGTTGAATACATTTTCAACTAAATTATCTTTAGCTAAAGTACACACTAATACAAAGATTTATGATAATTTAACATCCACTTTAAATATATACAGAACATTAGAATAAACTTATTAATTCCTAAGATTGTCATAAATTGTCCTATTTGAACCTTCATCCAAAACTGTAATCATGCCTTGCAATAAATTTTGGCATTTATTTGTTAGGCAACAGGGAAATATAAGTTTTCCTACCCTATACTTAGACAGCATAAATCTCATTGCGAAAAGTCTTTCTGTATTGTTTAACACAATTCATTTTCCAAAACTACTAGTAATTAAATGGGGGTCGTCGTGGCTCAGTGGGTATGCCCACTGCGCTAGTAACCTTTGAGTTGTAGGCAGCGCAGATTTGATTCCTGCCAGGTGCATTCCTCCCTGGGTGTATTTCTCTCTTCTGTGTCAGTAAAACTGTTATTGTGTGTGTCTGTCTCTTACTTGATGTTTTATATCTTGTGTCTGGCGCAGCATGGCTAAATATGACCCTTGCGCCATAAAACTCCAAAATCAACCAACCAGTAATTAAATGAAATATTTCTTTTAGCGGATATAAGTTATAAAATAATCAATCAGTGTTTAGAATATTTTGGTGTTTACTCAAACAAAACCGCTAAAAATATCATTTAAATGCAGAAGCTGTAGTGTGCTGAATTGCCTGCTCCTATGTTGCCTCAAGATTACGAGCCCATGCAAAACACTAGTTTAAAATAACATTACTCTCAAGCGGGAATCCATGTTTTCACTGATTCGAAATGGATGCATTAAGTATTGTTAATCACAAAAGATACTGTGTGTGTGGTTTACAATGCACTTATTATGTAAATAAATTTCTTAACAAAATGCACAATTGTCTAAATTTAAAGGAAAGAATGTATCAGACCTTAATGAGTGAGATTTCTAATTCTATTTACTTCATATTTACTGATTTTTATCCTCCGTTGCACACAATTAATTCGTTTATTCAAGGTAAGAGCAAAATGTCCAATCTGTTTCAAGAGTATGTCCTAATGCGCCTTAAGCTGCTCTTTCTTACAATTTGAATTATCTGTGTTGCAAAGAAATAAAAACCAATTTACTAAATAAACTAAAGCCAGCTTTGGTTTATTTAGTAAATTAGTCAACCAGCGGACATTTAAAGAGATATTAAGAATGCTTATTTTTATTACATAATTTATTTAAAATAAGTAAGTGCAAAGGGTTAGAACCTATGAGTTTCCTATTTATTCTTCCTTAAAAGAAAGATTTATATTAAATCTGGCATCACAAAACTAAATGCTAAATTGCATAATGATTAAATTACTACTGCATCGCTATAAAAACATTCACCGTAGAATAATGTTGCACGTTTTCAAATTTGTAATATGACACAGCTTGTCCTATTTAGCGCCTTCAACCACAAAATACAAGTAACCATCCAAAATTATAATCTCACCCCTTAAAGCTCACGTTATTTCATTGTAAAGTCACATACGTACCACGTTATCGTGTGGTACATTTTCCTCCAGCATTTCGAAAGGACTTCTAACAATTTCGAAAAGTTCAAAGGTTAATGTTGATTGTGACTTTAAAGAAAGAATCATCGAGTATGATGACTGAAATGATTTGGAATAATTTAAGATTAGTCTTTTCGACTTATAGAACGATCTTTGCACGTCGATATCTGATTTTCAAATGACAAGACACCCATTTGTCAAGTGTACTCGATACAAAGGAAGCGTTTGAAAGTTCCCAAATACTGTTTTTGCAATATCTGAAAATCACTGACCTTTTCGGTGCCACAAGGGGTGAACTGACGACTATTTGTGAAGGAGCATCCAATGGTAATTCGCCGTTACTCCTGGGACAATCACAACACCTATGTGCTTACAAATAAGGATACGAACCGGGACCTACTGGATGGCAGACAAATACTATGACCATGATACCATTTAAGGGGTTCTCAAGTACTATAAACAGAAAATAAAAGTTTTTATTTGTTCAAAATAAAGAAATAAATTCACACCAACACAACCTTTTTCAATCAACGTAGCTTTTTTCAACAATCAGCATCCTACTGGTGTAATCTTAATCATGAAAAAGTAGCCTAATCACAGGTAATATTATTGTAGCATATTAAAATTATAGTCATATATTTTTTGGAAGCATAAAATACTCGTAAAACATGAAGGAAAACGTAGAAGTATTAAGGTATTCTTAATACTTAAAGAAATAATTTCCGTTTAATGTGTCTTCTCGTGTGCATTGCTTAGTTTGCAACTGAAGTTTCAGATTGATGTACTGTGGAACATTAACTAATGTACAACTAAAATTATGAAGAGGGCAAATGTAATTTACAGTTATCCTATATCAGACGCAAGAAGCAAGCAATAGTTTCTTTTCTTATCTCCTTTCTTTTAGGGAAATAAACTTCTTTCGTATTGTTAAAGTATTTAAACAATTTTGGAGGACAGATAAATGAAAAAGACGACATAAAACCGCTTCCGCACAAATAATTTTAATAGAATATTTTGAAGTTCTAAATGAATGGCTAAACTACTAAATCGTTACATTTTGGTACGAGTCCTGTACATTAGCATCAGCATCACGATTTCTTCTATAAACATGAAACTCAATACACGTAAAAGACCAGGAAGAATGGATTGTAAGTCACGTGGTTCAGTCAAAACTTTCATAAAACAGTTCTGTCCATTACAGAAGGACAAGATTGTGTGCTTCAAAGTATCTCTCTTCTTCAGTCAAACCAGAAATTTATATGTATCTACAAGGTGGAATCTGTACAAGTAGACCTGAATGAGAATATGACCTATTCTAACTTTGGTGGCAAAGATGGCAATAAACAAATGACAAGGGTGGCAAATCTATTCAGCATGAGCATAAGAACATAAGCCATAAGATGATTGCATTTAATTTACCATTTTCTCTAGCTTTTTGTCATTTGTATACGTAAATTATCAGCTTTGATGTGAAAAGTAAATTCTTTTGAAGGTTACCTAATGGCGTTCGAAGAATACCTACGATGTTCAGACACAAAATCATAAAATCCTTTGCTTATTTAGATCAAGCTATGTTTCATCAGCGTAATTGCAGTGAGTGTAAATGATCTACTACAGATAATCATCAGACAATCCGTCTTAAATTAAATTAGAGTGGGATCTCGCATCTCGAATAAAATGATTCTGAAACTTCAAAGAGCAACGATAAACTGACAATTCCCTTGATTGATTCAAATTAGTAACGCAAGAAACGAGAACTAGAGACATCCTCGTTTAATAATTCAGAGACATCGATCTCATTTGCGCCTGTGAGAGAGATTTCAAACAAACCACCGGAAGATGAAGATTTTACTTCCTCTTACAAAATACCGAATATTTACAGAAAACCAGTTTTATCACAAAAGCAATAGAGCTATTTACATTTAGCTTTACAGAAAATCTCACATTAGAGAGTGTCAGACATAAGCATTGCGATTCTAACTATTGCGAATCATGCAAAAAATAATGTCAACTTGAGCTCTCTAAAATACGCGGTTTAGCATTATAAAGATGAGACGAAGTTCTATGTTGGCACTATATTATATAATGCTAAGCAAAGTTTCGGAGTGGTGAATTGACAGAAATCTCATTAACAGCTCTGAATATAAAGATAATATTTGAAATTAGGTATCCTTGAGCTTCCTCGTCAATTTATTAATTTGAATATTTATTTACCCTAGGTAGACGATAATTAATTTAATCAGTATACACAGCACAATTAAAGTTTGGCATAAACAATGTATTTATTTTTATTTTTTTCTAAAAATGTTTAAGTGCTTGAAGAAGTAGTTTGAACTAGAACGAGTTCGTATAAGAAAGAATATTATCATATCATTCTGACATTCTTTAAAATCAAATAAATCAATTCTGCAAATTATTAAAATCATTAAGCATTAGTATAATTTTTACATACTTGGATAAATTCTTTTCATGTAAATTTTTGTTAATATAATTTTCTTTGGTAAAAATGGGGCGCTAAAATCATTCATACTTCAAAATCGAATAGAATGAACCAAACAGTTGAGATAAGTCTCTCGAAAAGCAATAGCTCCAATTCAGCAGTTTGGTACAGATAAGTTTTGTTTTGAGGATTCATTTTTTAATTTTAAGGACGCTGTTCATGATAATTTTGACGATTTTCGGGCATGTTCAAATAATTTTTTATGAATTTTTTTAACTTTTACGGAAAATTAATAGTAAGGAAATAAATATTTCTTTCAAATACAATTTTTCAGCATTGAAACCATGCTAGTTCAATACATACTTCTATCAATTTTAAGCTATTGCTAAACATATTTCAGAGTGAAAACATAAATTCGATTGTGCGTTTATAGTTACATAAGTTTGAATACTTCAAGAATATTGCACCTTGCAAGATATCTGTATAAACGTAATTCAAGCTTAATGAATAAAAATTGTTCATTGTAACAGGAGATCAAACCAAGGAATCTTGTACGAATATAGGCAAAAAATAACTTCACCGATACGAAAATAAGTTAGTTATTCACACATGAAAAGTTATTAACAATTCAATATAAATTCGTACAATCAGACATACAACTTTTAAATAACGTAATATGAGCAATTATTGTTGACACTGGAAGAAAGTTGGGAAGAATCAGCTAAAAAAATAAGTATTTTATTGGGATTTGATTTGTATCTGCATATTAACATCAATTTACTATAGACTTACTTTCTGTGAACTTATTTCTGATAGCAAAATAAAAAAAAAATTCGGGGATTGTAGAAAACTGCCATGTCTATTCACGCTGTGCTTTTTGAACATACGAAGGTAATTCTTCCGAATCATCGAGAGATAGAAAATGCTGACAGTTAAATAGACTTTGCAGACGCAAAAAAATATACATCTCTTATAAATGTGAATGTTGTTTACACGTGGGAAATCATCACATGTTCAAGTACCTCAAAAGAAGGATTCACTTTTAGATGATACACACTCCTGACAACATGATCCCTCCTTTCTCCACTAAGCAGGGTTAGATAAAAGGGAAATGCTCTGTAAAATTGGGGGTACAATCATTGTTTTGAAAATCAGGGCTGCATTTTACCTCGATATCAAACTTTTAATTTAAACTGTAAGCGTGTATTGGTAAGTTTCATCGAAAGTAACAAAAGTAAAATTTATGTATTTATGATGATTAACTCCAAGTGGTTTCGACGAGATATTTCGTCTATCAAGATCTGACCAATTTTATAAATGACGCGATATCTCGTCATCAAAATGGCGATTTTTTGATGATGACGAGATAGATCAAGAGATCTGGTCAGTATTTTTCAATGGCGAGATATCTCTTCCATCAAGATTTGGTAATTTTTGCTAATGACGAGATAACTCGTCGAGGAGGGTTGGTTAAGGAGAAATAGCACCGTAGACCTAGTTTTACTAATACTTATTTTTAAAGTCATAAAATATAAGCAAAGCAGTTTTAACTATGGTACTAATTATTTGGCTAAAATTTAACTAGTTTCATTAGCCATATATTTACAAATATTTGAGCAACAATTATTTGAAATGCTCGCGCGTTCCCAGATTCATTTTTTAAATAATAGCACATGAAAATTGTTTTATTTATTTATTTGCTTAAGTTCTTTTAAGTCAAATTGGCCCTTGTGCAGAATAAATGACCGTTCAGCAATGAAATCTATGCTATTTTGAGTATCATGAAAAATGCAGTCTACAGAAATATAATCATGTAGCATTTACTATATTCCTTCAAACTCTATTTCTTGATCTATATTTGTTTGTAAAAGATATAAAACGTATCTAACGAGACTATTATTCTCTGAATTGAACTTTACTTTAACATACTCTTGTTGTGTATGAAATGAATCGGATTTCAGCTTGAAGGAGTTCAAATTTTCGGTCACAAAAATGGCAGAAATAGTGGGCTCTTGAATATATTCCCCTTTTCTCATTCAAAACATTTTAATTTTGATACCATATTCACATTTAAATATTTTATTCCCACCCCTAATACCCTAACTTTATTCATAACAGGATGGAAGGGGAATTTGTAAAGTCCTCAAAAAATTCCACTCTCCCTTCTTCAGGGGGTGTTAAATTTTGAGAGAACTGTACTTTTTTCATTAAAATTTAGACGATTTAGTATCGAAATAGATAAGTGTTTAAATTTAAGTAGAACAACACAACAAACTATTGGAGATGTCCGTGATCAATTCCAAAGGATCTGAGGATAACCCCTCGTAAGTTTGAACCACGATCAGATGACGAGGTCAAAATCTGGCAGCTCACTCTTCAAATTTCCACACAAGGCCAACAGAGAACACTTGAGTCCACCACAGATTTAACAGCAACAGCCCCCCACTTTCACTATGGTCTTTAATTGGATCGAGTTAAGAACTCGCAACTCTCTGGTTGCTCATTCAAGACTCTACCAACTGTACTACCATGGACCTAAAATTGAAATAGAACCATAGACTTGTAGTTTTGTTTATAATATGGAGTGATAAATTAATTAAAACTCGTCTTGAATAAACTGACGTTTTACTCATCACTTCAGTAAGTGTAAATATTTATTAATGTTTCTCTTCAGAAAATTATCCAATTATAGAGAACAAAAATATTAGACCCAAAAAAATGCAAGGAAAAAGACACACACAATTAGAAAATAAGTAAAACAAAACACTTCATTGATTCCGACTGGTATGTATTTCTTAAAATAAGGAATAGCTGCTTTGTTAACATCACCATTCCAATACCATTGTCGTATTCGCATCATCTCATACAGTTAATAGTTGTCCTATAAAATCTATATCTCTAAACAATAAAGCGTTCATAAATGCATTACAATATCTATGTTCTGCTTCCAAATTTATTTCGAAGGAAATTTTAACAGAACTTCAGCCTAGATCCAAACACTTCATTCCTCTTACATATGTTGTAGTGTCAGAAAAATTTGTTTCTTATTTTACCTCTTTCCAATTTTCGTAACAATATATTTTGAATTTTTAATACTCTGTAGATAAAACTAAATAAAGCTGCTACATTCACATTTTTCGAATAAAAAACATTGATATTTTATTTTACATCACTTTAGATGCATGGGATACTCCAGTAGTAATGTGCATTTGGAAAGAAAGACTTCTCGTTCATTTTTTTTCTCCCGAACTCGCTGTATAATTAAGTAGGGGATTGTATCAAAATTTAAGATTCACAGCCAGAAATATTGTTTTATGAGAAAACTCATCCGGAATTACTTGCCATATTGCGCATTCCGTGAAGTACAATAGACATTCCTAACACAGAGATGTTATACGAATCAAGTACTTTGCTTTTGACTTGGGGCTTCGTGGAAATATCTGGGATAAATTCATTTTTATCCGGCCCCTATTCATTCACATTGTCCATGCTCCTCACGATCTGGCAGCTCGAATACCTCGCCTTCTGGAACTTCTTCTCTACCATTTTTCTTTTTTTATTCTTTCCCTTATTCTTTTTCCCTTTTTCCCCTTTTCCACTAACCTTTCTTGCCTTTTCTTCTTATTGGGGCGTCATCTACTGAATTCTTAGCATCTCTCTCCATCGGCCGCAATTCTGTAGCAATTTCAGTAATACTCGCTTTTACGTTTGTGTTTTGCATAACAGTTTGCGAGTGTATTTCAATTTCCTCGTCCCCGGCCTCTATGTACCAGTAATGATAAGACCTTTTTTCGTAAAGCAGTGGCGCTTTACGCGTTTTCCTCTCGATTCAGACCATGCCTTGGAGTCCCCCTATACAGAAATGAAAAATGAAAAGCTGTTTGTTGCGCTGTAAAAATCTGGGAATTAAGCGGAGCTGAAATTGAGAAAGGGTTTCGCATGCCATGGTCACAGTGAAGTGGATTTTAATCTGTCGTCTGTCGCAGCAATTTCTGCAATGCTTATATTAAGTTTTTCTCACATTACCCTTTGTTTTGAGAGTAATTGGAAGATCTAATGTGTTAAATTATCTAATTTCTATATAATATTCCGAAGGGTCCTTATTGAGGCGTCATCTATTGAATTTTATCATCTCTGGATTGGCCACAATTCTGTAGCAGTTTCAGTAATACTCGCTTTTACGTCGGTGTTTTGCATAACAGTTTGCGAATGCATTTCAATTTCCACGTCCTCCGCTGATAGCCGAAAAGGTCAGAGAAAAGTCGAAGAGGTCGGACATTAAATTAAGTTCATGAGTAGGAGATAGTCAATATTAAGCAATCCGATCAAATGCGATGGAATGTTTATTTTTGATTTCGAACCTTCGTCGCCCGTAACCCACCCTGCTGGTGGTTTATTTTCTTGTAAAAAACTACCTCGTAGTGGACAGCTTCTGATGCAAAAACCTGTTCGAAATTGTCAACAGTTCTGGGCGAGAAACGATTGGCTTTTCCTACTTTGATCTTCATTCCCATTGGAGTAATATGGCAGTTTTGTCTCGATGATGTATCTCGACATAAGCAGAACTGACCATATATAGATGGACTAGGTGTGTCGTCGAAACAATAGAGTGCTACGAGTGTTTTAAAAAAATATAAATGTTTTTATCAAAAGTAAATTAATTCACAGGTGTCATCACTTACAGGTAAAAATGTGCAAGTAAATTCACCATTACCATTGCGTTACCTATAAAAGTACAAATGTCAACGTCAATAGTCACTTGATGAGAGATATACTCACAGAACACACAGGCGCCAATATCATACTGTTGGAAGCTAAAAAAGCACTTCAATTTTTTTTCGGAATTGATAAATGTTAACCATCCTGGTGTTTATCATGTCAAAGTGTCTCGTCATTAGCAAAGCTGACCAAATTCAAATAGACGAGATATCTAGTCATTAGAAGGAAACTGACCAGATATTGTCATCATAAAAAAATCGCCAATATCTTGATGACGAGGTATCTCGTCGTTAGCAAAGTTGGTAAGATCATTATGGACGAGACATCTCGAGAAACCACTTAGAGGGTTGAGATTCTAAAAGTTACTATAGGATAGTAGAAAGAACGTCTCTAGGATTCTATGCAAATCGCGCATTTTTTATTCCAAATGTGTGAGAAATGCTCATAGCACGACCAACGAATGAAGTATGGTACTCGCAGGCAGAAGAAAAACTATTCAAACAAACGAATTTTGAATAATGAAATATCTATACTGTCAAGTTCTAATTATGAGTGATGTATTAGTTATTTATTCGAAATACTATTGTCGTTTTTCTTGCATTGTACATAAATCTAATGCTTTTAAAACGAAATTGATCATAAAAATGTTGAAATGAAAATATTTAGAACCAATTATGTCTATAGAATTTTCAAAAGAAGTATGTCATGATTATATGATGATGGAAAGTTAGCTGACTTTGTGATTGTCAAACAAAATATTTATTCCTTTACCAATCAATCAATCTGTCATGCGATCTTCACAATATTGCCCTCATGTTTATGCGACTAAATTTCTTAGCTTTGTTCGAAAACAAAATTAATGATTGATAGGAAACGGTAATGAAAAAATTTTATACCTATCCGTATGTTGATCAAACATCGTTCATCATTTATCACCTATTTTTATCATTTCATTGTTATGAGAATGAAATAGTGATTGGTAAACTATTAATCTCGTCATTGTGAATATGAGAAAAATGAAAGTATAGGAACTATGACGTTTCTTCGTCTTACAAGTAAGACACATTAGGTCAAAATTTTCAAGATATAAGTTTTTTACCTTTCCTAGACCAGATTGTAATGATATTTAGACTGATCAAGTCACTAAGTCATATTTTCTTTTCATGAAGGTTAGATATCTTATATATATATATATATATATATATATATATATATATATATCTTCTATGTAAAGCAATGTGTTTGTACATTTTGATCTGATCTCATGAATATTTAATACTTTACGTTATTTCAAATTCATTCGCCATTTGCAAAATCATTTAAATAACATGCCAAAATTTTGGAAAATAATTCAGTTTCGCTTGCTTGTGAATGTGAAAAAGCTACAAATTCGATAAAATCTCAAAGCAGGATTTTCCAAACTTTTGAATGGCACAGTGAGTTTTACCACTGCTCTATCAGTTCTCAAAACCTTAGACCTCAGCGCACATGGTCTTTAAAAAGTTACACATGTTTTCTCCTCACAATTCAATGGCTTCTAAAGATCATTTTTTTTTAAAAAGACTACAGACAACATATACGTCAAATGAATATATATATATATACATTTAAAGAAATAGAAATGCTATTTTATGAAGTAACTTTCTATTAGATAACAGATGTTACAGCATAATATAAAGAGAGTGAGATTTAACTTTTCCATTCCCAAGAACATGGTCGTCAAATGAGCGCACATGTTTCCCATTCACAATTGAGCAGCTTCTGAAGATCATTTGTAATGGTTTGTGCAATCGTTCAGAAGTCACAAGACAAAATGCTAAATGGCAGAGGGGAAATTAACTTAAAGTATTTCTTCGTTAGGTAAATTAGGGGACATCCGAAACTTAAGGTCACCGTTAAAATATCGATTGTATTTCGCCATCCAGCGAACATTTCCGGCCTTAGTCCGGAAGATAATTTCTGGGAAGTTTCCGCAAACGAATTTAACGGAAAGGATCTCGGATGGGACATTATTCTAAAAAGAGATTTGTCGCGTTTAATTAAACGTTGCGTTTTTGGTGCTGGAATTTAATGGAAGGCAGTATCGTCTTCGACGGATTTTTTTACTTTTCTCTTAGGAATAGTTTTTTGTGAGTGGTGAGGTGAGATAGAATAAACTTTTCAAAGTTGATTTGTTTTAAAATCTGTGTTCGATAGGAAATCGAGCATGGTGGAACTTTCTTTAGAAGTTGCTTCGAAGTTTTATGTTCAGCTTATTTCAAACTTATCTTGCATATATATTACGAGCTGTGTTTTATTGTCTGCAAAACTTGTGGATTTGTCAGATGAAATGTTTCAGAAAATTAGATCAAAATATTTTTCACAAATAGGCAAATTGATAAAATGTGTAATAATTCATAAATGTAATTGTAAATATGTATTAATGACAAAATGCTATGGAACAGAAAATAACTTTTCAATTTATGAGAAATTTAATTTTACACTTCAGATCCACATCTTAATTTAATTCCATTGATTGAAATAAAAATACAAACAGGTGCTGCAAAATTGTCACGACTTGAACTGAAGTATGTAAATGCTTCATTACTATATGCCTTCCTTTTAACGTGTTAAAAATTTTATGCATAATTTATTCATTAAATAAGCAGAATTTGAAAGAATATTAAGAAAAAATATATGTACTAAGGAATAAATTATTTATAATCGAGAGATGATATAGTTCTACTATAGCTGACTTTTTGTAACCAACCTTATGTTAATTCTAATCTAAATTCAAGAAACATATCAGACAACAAATGTAATAATTCTTAAACAATTACAGAATTTGTTGTTATCACAAACATTTGTAGTCATGAATACTTAGATGAAATTTACATTATTTAATATCGTGCCCATGAATAAATCTTTATTTATATCAACATCCGTACAAACTGCAAAAAGATTTTGTTTAAAAAAATTTAATGTAATTCCCTTTTATTCCTCAAGAATTGAAAAGTATCGCCATCATCCTTTTTAGCTCATCGAGGGCATAACAGTTTTGTTGCATTAGTTACATTTTAATTCATACTTGCGCTGAAGACAGAACTATTTTTTTCACAAACAATTCACCCTTCTGAGTGTCACGAGATTTCCGATTAGTATTGCTTTTACACCACAACAGACATAACTAAACAACCATATTGATTAGCTGAAAGAATCTATTGGTCAAGAAGGTCAAAATTGGTTAGAAGTCTTACAGGGTAGACTGCTGGTTGCAGAACGGCTTCATGCGTGTAAACCCCATCAAAGGGCTTAAGCTGGTAACAAATTTAGAAACAAGCCAGACACAATAACCAATGCTTCTTTCTTTTTCTCTGTTTAAACTTCAGCTTAAATCCGTAGGTCTCAGATTAATTAACCCTCTAAAAGAATTACCGTGGAGCAACAAAAGAAACTGAAAAGCACATTGTAATTTTTGGAGTTTTTTCCGAAATTTGAGGATAAGCCCCAAAACCTTACTTTAACCCAAACAAGTAGAACATGAACCTAAGCAGAAAAGTTCTAAGCATTGCTTAAAATAAGTCAAACTTCAATTAGAGGTGATTCTCTTGAAGACTAAGAGATTGTTGAATGAAGAGTGTAAAATATGCTGTTCACACTTACACTTAAAAAAAACCCAAGGAAAGATAGTTGCGGGTGAATACTTTGGGATAAAGCTAAAATGAAGAAATAACAAAAGCATTCCGTTAAGGCACTTTAACTAAAAATCACTTCTGCACTTCTTGATGCAGGATAAAGTGGTCTAGGCCTTTCCACAGTTTGTGAACATGTGTAATATTCCCGTACTTCCTAATCACAAGTTTCAGAACTATTCCAATATAGAGCAATTGATCAAAGTACATATTTTAATAGTTACTCGAGATTAATTTTAATGAAGAAATTAGCATCGAAAGATATAGTTGAATTATAAGACAGTGAGAAAGATTTTGAGTTTATAAAATATTAATTTTATGTAATTAAGTGTAATTGTAAATTGTAAAACTAATGTAAAATGCATTTCATTATTGCCTTGTTCAGGTATTTTGGTGACTTAACCTTATATCTTACTATTTGATATAAAGTAATATATGTATCAGCATTATTTACTAAAATAATGACGACGCAATACAAGATTTACAAATTATGATTACAGCTTATTTTAATCCTTAATTTTAGTCATTCCTTGAAGTCATTTTCTGTAGTGAAATAGTTACTTTTTGATATTATTTTACATTATGTGGAAGTGTGAACTACCTTTTTCTGTTCTTTCTATGTATGCTTTTAGTTTAAAAATGAATTGATAACAACACAAGCTGATCTCGCGCGAACATACACGAGGGTTGATTGATAATATCTACCGTTTGGGTCGCTGGTAGTGGAAGACAAATGTTTGTGCATGCGTTCTGTAGTCGATGCTGGGCAATGTACACGAGCTTAGATTCAGTTTACGGTTTGACGTCCTTGAGAGTAACAGCGTTCGTTAGTCATGACTGCTACCTCCAAGTTTCGTATAAAGCAGCGATGAATAATAGTTTTTGACACTATTTTTTTGGAGAATCAGGCCTGCAAGGACTATTTTTCTTTTGCATCACGACAGCGCTTGGTCACATTTCAAGCGATGAAACAATGAAAAGTCTGAAATTCATACTCGTTCCACACCCTCCTCACCGCCTACATTCGGCACAGTCCAAATTCTGGTTGCTCTAAAAATTGAAAGGATATTTCGAAGGTCAGCATTTTCCATCCGATGCCGAAGATGAAGTTGCTGCGAAAGCAAACCACAAGCATTCTTCAGGAAAGGAATGAAAAAGTGGAAGTATGTTTGGAAAAACGTGTAGCATTGCATACTGACTCTGATGAAAAATATAGCTCAACTGCATGAAAAATAAATATTCTTTATTTTGGTATACAATTTTCATTATTTTATTTTTTGGAAACTTATTTTGTATGATTGGAGATTTTACTTATAATTCAATCATCGTACTATTGAACAATGAAATCGAGTTAGTTTCAATGAACATTTGAGGGAAAGTTGAATCAAACATATTAATCCACCAAGGTAAGTTTCAATAGTTTTGAATTTGAGAGAGTAATTTTGAATTGCTCTTAATTCAAGTATAAAAATTCCATTGATTATTTTATGACAGTTTGGTTCAAATTACTTCATTGAATTTATTTTTATTAATCATTGAATTTAAAGTCCTTGATTATGAATCCTGTCATTAATATCCACCGTTTGTTTCAGTAACTGTATTATTCCTAATTATCACGTTAAGCAATAGACCAACTTCAGTCATTGTCCTTTGGAATTCATTCATACTTTTTCCGCTGTTAGTTACATATTTTAAACTGGAAGTAAACAAATAGCAAAATACCATACAACGGAGACTATTAGATTGAAGTGTTAAGAGCTCTTATCTTGGATCCACTTGTTCTTAGTATATCAATACTATATTTGGTAATGAATTAAAGCAATTTATAAGCGTTTACCGAAAATGTAATTTTTCACAGCGTTATTTTTTCGCAGTATCCTTTCTGATTTTTTTAAATTCCTAATTTTGTTTGCATATAACACAAAATTCTTGCAACCAACAGAATAGCTTCTTAACTATGAAAATGTGATGAGCAATAAAATAAAATTGGCTTCAAATGTGTAATAGGTTTATTTGTACTATTTGTAGCATTTTAACCCCTTTGAGAGTATATACGTATGTATCCGTTCTGCAACCCAGTCTTGTAACCAGTTTTATCCTACTTGACCTATAAAATTTTCCTAGGATACTTTCAACCATTAGATGGGGTTATTTAGCCATTGGTGGATGCTTTGTGGGAAAGGCAATACTACACTACTCGTGAACTCTCGTAAGGTTAAGAGGATTAATGCTCTCTCAATAAATTCAGGATTTTTCGTAAAACGAAATTCTTGTTTTCAGATTCATAAAACATTTTATAAAAGAATTTAAAGCAATTGCAGTATCATCACATACTGAACGAAAAATCATAGGGTTATGAGACAACTAAACAATGTGCCAACTATACATGCGTTGGGACGAAACTGGCATCAAACTGATCACATTACAAATTTGACTAATGCAACTGTGATGGATCAAACTTTTTATAAAAACATCTAAAGCAATTAAAGTAACACCACACCTCGGGTACTTAAATAGTAAGTCTCTGAAGCAACTGTCCAGTGTGCACATGCTCTAAAACGATACTAGAACCCCGGCATTATAAAGCTCCCACAGACAGATCACTGTGTAGGAATTTGACTAATACCTCTTTGTGATGTATCGAACTTTTCATAAAAGCATCTAAAGCAATCAAAGTAACATCACACCTCGGGGTCCTTAAACTTTTAAGTGGTGTAAATGAGATATCTCGTCCATCAAGATTTGATTAATTTTGCTAATGATGAGATATCTTGTCATCAAGATATTGCCGATTGTGTAATGATATAAGACCACGATCTGGTCAGTTTTTTTTTTCAAATGACGAGAGGTTTGTGGCGAGTTACCTTGTCGAGTCAACCACCAGGAGGGTTAAATCGTATGTCTCTGTCTGTCCAGTGTCGCCATGCTTTTAGACGATACTATCACCACGGTACTACAGAGCCCACAGATTGATCATTGTAGGAATTTGACTAATACCACTCTCTTTGTGATGAATCGAAGTCATTATTAAAATATCCAAAGCAATTAAATTAACACCAAAACTCTTGAACTTAAATCGTAGGTCTCTGGAGCAACTATCCAGTGTGCCCATGCTCTAAGACGATACTAGCACCAAGGCATTACAAAGCTCCCATAGACTGATCGCAGCATAGGAATTTGACTCACGCCAGTGTCGTCCACATACGCAGAGAGGCATCGTGATCAAGAAGATACCCCGACTGGAAGTCTTCACTCCTTTTTGTCAAAATGAACAGCGGCTGCTGCGGCCGGCTCTTATTTAATTTCTCTGATTTACAAAAGGGTAGAAAATGGTGTCAAAAGGAAAGAGGGCTTCCCGCGCGGAGGAAACTCCTTTAAAAATAAACAAGGAAGGAACGGGGCGAGCAAAAAACATAAAAGAAAATAAAGGAGCGAAGCAGCTAACTGGATTTAGGGTGGAACACAAAAGGTTGGAACACTTTTTCTTCTTCTCCCATCTTTTTCGGCTTATTCATTTTTTGCAGGGGGATCGGGCGCTTCATCAGGGGTTACTCTCTAATGACGAAGCGCCAGAGGGAGTAGCTCGTAAAAAATACTCTAACCTCCATCACGGCGCAGTTGATGGGAAGTGCGAGCCGCGCCGGATAATCAGGAGTGAGAGCAGGTGAGAGCAGAGTTCGGGAGTGATTGCTGCGCCCACACAGAATCTGACTTTGGAATCGGATTTGTGTTTTTGGAGTTTTCGTGCGTTGTTTACATACGCGGAAGTCGGAATAGAATTGCAGGGGGAAGTTTGCTTCGTTGCTTTTGTGTACTGAACCCATACTGGGAGGTTTTGGTTATGTTTCAGTCGAAATTTAAGGAAGAATGTTCTTTCAGCTTTGCGAAAATGTTGCAGCATTTTCTGGTTTTGTTATTAATTTAATTGTTCTTTACCACCCTCCTGGTGGTTGACTTGGTGAGGTATCTCATTAGCAAAACTGACAAGAGGTCGATGACGAGATATCTCGTCATTTGAAAAAATCTGACCGGATCTTGATCGCGTCATCATAAAAAAATCATCGGCATTATCTTGATGATGAAATATCACGTCATCCATAAGATTGGTCGAAACTTGATGGACGAAACATCTCGTCATTAGCAAAGTTGTTCAGATCTTCATAAGAGAGGTATCTCATTGAAACCATTTGTAGGTTAAGTACGACTATAAGTTACCATAAGTACGACTATAGTCAACGTTTGCTCATTCAAGCTACTTGGATAAATAGCATTGGAACTTAAACTTCATAAATTGTGTTTCTTTCTCTAGTTCCTATAATCCTTCAACATAATTTCTAGTTAACAAATTAGAATTCGGAATTCGTGTAGGAAAGAAAATACTGTTTATTTGTGATGATCGAATATTTTAATAAAATTTCCTATGTGATAATATCCTACAGTATATCATCTCTGGTGTTTATATCCATATATGAACTCCAGATGATGAGAAACAATAGCATTTATAATTTGTATAAGGAATTTAATGTAGGTAGGTATTTAGGAATTTAAGGTAGGTGGGTATTTAGTTAACGTCGCACTGGAGCACAACACAAAGGTCAATTGGTGACGGTTCGGAATCAAACCCAAAGGGAAATATCTGAGGACAATACCACGTAATTTTGAACCACGGTCAGATGACGAGGTCACACCTGAGCTGGCACTCCATTCTCCAAACTTCCACACCACGCCATTTAAGGTAGGAATAAGACAAATAAGACTTTATAATAAAATATGTGAACCACTTATTGGACCATATTTTTTAATGGGGAAGACGCAATTATTTCTGAGATAGTATTATACATATGAGGGAGCTGATACAAAGCGTAAAAGGAATCGGAAGGTGAAAAGAAGTTTAATACTAAGGGATTTAAGCTGAATAAAAATTTAAATGATTCATGTGTGACAGATATACAATCTTTAATAAATTACTTAACACCGAACATGTGCAGTAAACGACGTAACATCTCGTCTGCCTACAAGTGAAATACACTAAGTCAAAAAACACAGTTCTGAAAAAATGAAATGGGGAAAGTTCTACTCCTAAGCTCCCTGTGTGTTTCTCAAGAAGAAATCTAACTTTCATGCAAAGAAAGAAATCTTAGTGGACTTTGTCAGTTTAGACACCACATTCTGGTTCGTAAAAGTTAAAAAGTCACCTTGAATATTTTAAATTGATGAGTTTTACTAGTAAGCCGACGATATGAGCTTTCTAATGCAATTTCAAAAGTAATCTTATTTGCAATCGAATGAAAAAGAATCAATCTAAAATGATCAACTTAGTCATTCTTAGTTAATAATAATCTGCTCTTCTGTTTTCCATGCACGGACTTCGACCGATCTGATGTTTTAATGAAATATCCTACCCAACGATATCCATAAAATCCAGATGACGTACGCAACATAGAGAAAAGCTGGAAACTTAAGAAAATAACCCCATCCAGCGAATAAACATCTGTGTTTTATTCGTTCCAATCCTTAACATCAGATTATTTTCATAATTGGAGTTCGTGCGCATCAGTTAAATGGAATTCCTGTGCAGCACGTTCTACTCTTCCCCCAAAACTGCTCAGCAAACACCGAAGCAGGGAAACTCCAAGATAACATTAAAATATTTCTTTTTATCACGCAGTTATGGTTGCACAGTCCCATATCAGTTTCCCGTTGTATGCCTTTCAGGTATTTATCCGATCGATGCGGATGCCTCTCGTTATATGGAACAATATCCAAAACCTGAATAATCAATATGCATGAACTGGCAAGGAGGGGGTTTGTTTCAATATCCCTGGGAACCTCAAGATAGACCTGGAGGAAAATAATTCCTGCATTTATTGGATACCATTCTTTTCTGGGACGGCAAACAGTCGAGGCAGATTCAGACTCTGCAAGCTATTGAGGACACGGGACACCGTGCGTTAAAAGTGGGTTTAGTAATCACGAGGTCCTTATCACTTGCACGGTTTATTAACACTGGGGCGGACATGTTTTAAAATATGATTTACTTACAGGACCCGGCGTAGTTCGGGTTGAAATGATGAAACTACAGTGACAACTCGGCACGTAGTTTTCGTATCATTATAGTTTACTCGTTGCACTATCACCAAGGTTGCGATACATCCTAATTTCACCATCATTAATGAAAGGACTGCAATTAATTTCATATGCTATTTATGATGAAATTTTTGTAAAGAAAATTTCACTCTTCCTTAAAAATTCCACAAACAATGAACTTGCTTTAAAATTAAATGTCATCATTATAGACACAGCTAAGGTAACAGATTGTAAGTGTTACTTAAAACGGTAGGATAGAATTTTTACAGGTTTTTTGTAGGAAAACCATTGTTTTCAACAACTGTTTTCAACAATTGTTTTTTAACTGTAGCTGTAAGTGTTGAAGCTTTATGCAACTCACGTAAGGTAACTGTGAGTTGCATAACAGCTTCAATTCATAACGTATGTCATATCGACACCATATCCAGTCACGAGGACAATTTTTTTTATTTCTTAAAAGTCCTAGATCCGATTATTTACCATTAATATTCTTACGAAATTAGCAAAGTTTCATGTAAAAGCACATCTTCGACTGCAATTATCTCTACGTGTAGTATGTGATACGAAACATGTGTCGGCTCGTGATTTTATGGTTATAATGAAACGCAATTATTCTTTTGCCGTTCTTGATTTTGATTTTGAAGTCATTCTTCTCATTATTTATATTTTCAAATTTTTGAAAATTAAAATTTAATTTAAGGAAATAGTTTTCTATTATTTGATGCACTACTTTATACACATTAGGAAATATTTTTATGTAATAAATTAATCTCCATTACTATTGCAAAATGGCATTATGATATTACTTTGAGGGTCGACAAGGCTCAGTGGATTATTCCCATTGTGCTAGAAGCCTGTGAGCTGTAGGTGGCAAAGGTCCGATTATTATCAGGTTCGATTCCTCACTGAGTGGATCTTACCTTCGGAATTGATTCCTGTCATCGACAAAAGTCTATTGTTTTGCTCCTGTGCGACGCAAATTCATCTATCTACCAACCATTCTCCCTGGGTGTGTTTCTCTTCTCTTCTGTGTCAAAAAAGCTATCCTTGTGTTTGTATATTCATTTACTTGCGGTTGTTTCCTGCAGCTTGGAAAAATAAGGCTCCTGCGCCATAAAAATCCAACGATCCTACTACTTTGAGCTGAGTTTGCATAGCCCTCCTGGTGGTTGTCTCAACGAAGTACTTTGCTATTAGCAAAACTTACCATATCTTGATGGACCAGATGATTCGTCCTTAGTAAAAAGTGACCAGATCTTGATCTATTCATCATAAAAAATTGGCAATATCCTGATGATGAGATATCGTGCCAATAGCAAAATTGGTCAGAGCTTCATTGACAAAATATCTTGTCAAAACTACTTGGAGGGTTAATACAACGTAAAAAGTCCATCATAAAGAATTAAATACAGCCACATTTTATTTCAATTTCCAACATAGAATACAACGTTAACCTTTAGATACGATTAAAGAGAACGCCACACAAAACAAAAGCCTCGAACTTGACAATTAGAATCTTACGAGTCAATATCAAGTATGAAGACAGTACAACGATAGAAAGAGAGAGGATTGACGAAATTCGTTGGAATTGAGAATTTCTTTAAAAATTCCAGCATACTTTAAATTCAGAATACTATTCAAAGTATTAATAATCTTCCCATTATAGATTGTTTTCTTTTTAATTTAACTAATCTCAACAATTAGTCTTTTATTGTATGAATCGGATTTCATTTTCTCTGATTTTGAAAGTAATTATACCCTTACAGATCGAGGAGACTTATTTATATCAAACAGATATAGCATAGATATCATATGAGTGTCTTAATCCTCGCAACATTTTTGCATGCTATTTATAGAAATAAAACTTGAGGCCTTCAAAAACCAGATGAATAATTCGTGAACCTTAAGTAATTGTAGCTTAAAAATATCTCGCAAACAACCCGAGAAACAAAGACGGGATGGTGAAGAGTTAGTTACCTGCATGAATCGAACTTAAACCTTCAGATTTCCCACCCAGAGCTTTATCAACGCTCCTACACTGATAAAAGAACGACAATTCCGAAAAACTCAAAACACCTCTAAAATTTCTCGACATAATCCGCACGATTTCCATAGAGAATAGCCCATTAGAGGCTGTCACCCTTAAAATCTACTCCACGAGAGGTTCCCCAAAACGAAGTCATTACGGAAACTCGCAAAGAGGAAAAAATGACTTCATTTTCCTTCGCCATCCAGAACGCGAAGTCCAACACACATCATTCCCTGATTAATATTCGTTTGCTTGACTCTTCGAGGACGGTCGATCCGGCCGTCAAATTCGAACCTCCCTCCTTCTTCATGTCCACCCCCTTCCACTTCAGACATGAGGGAGTAATTAGCGCAGGCGGTAGCACCTGTGTTCCACGACGGCACGCAATGGGAAGGAGGCTTTGAGAGGGGAGGTTCGGTTGTCGGAAAGGTGCGCTGAAGATGAGGTTGAACAAGGGTGGTAAACATGGGGTTTCTTGTACGGAAGTCTTTGGGTGTCGCTGGAAATAACTGAGTGCTTATCTGGAGGAGGGAGTATTTCATGATATCGTCTACACGTGGTCATTTTTACGAGCTCGTATATTAAATTATGATATCCTTGTCAGCATCACTAGATTGCATTGCTTTTCCCCTCAGTGCACATAATGACTAAATAACCACATCTATCGGTTGACAGAATCCTAGGAAAGATTCTATTGGTCAAGAAGGTCAAAATTGGTCAGGAGTCATGTAAGGAAGATTGCAGAACGGGTATATGCTTGTGAAACCATCAGATGGTTGTTACTAAAAATATATGGGGCAGCGGTAGCCCAGTTGGTAGAGTCGCGGATTAGCCATAGGAGGGTTGCGAGTTCGAAACTAGATTCAACCAAAGATCGTTGTGTACGTGGGGGCTGATGCACGTTAAATCTGTCGTGGTCTCAAATGAGTAGAGTGCCAGCTCAGGTGTTAACCTCGTCATCTTACCGTTGTTCGAGATTACAAGGTGTCCTATGATCTTTCCTACGGTATTGAGCCCATTGTGTTGCTCCAGTGTGACGTAAATTCAACTACCTACCTAACTACTAAAAATATGTTTTTACAAAATTGAGTAGTAGTCGACCAACTAGTACTACTCACCAATGAGTACGAGTCGCAGAGCATCTGTAAAAGTATTTATTTGTATCTATAAGTGATGGTCGAAAGCATGTATCATCTCTTACATAAGTTAATTTTGTATTTAGATAAAAGTGCAATATAAGTCAATTACTTATTACTGTATTGTTATCAATTCGTTTTTATTATTTTAGTAAACTTCTTTAAAAACATTTTTTCATGATTAATGATTTTTAGATTATGAAACATTTTTTAATAATTTGGAGTCGAAATTGTGACAGTTAAAATGACTAAATACTATTGAATTCGTAGTCGTAAATCTTATGAGAAATAAAACAATGCTCTAAACCAAAATAGGTAAAATGAACATTGAAAAAATTAAATTTATACACATATAGACAATCTAATAAATATTATAATCACCTTACAGGTAAAATGAATTCAAGTATGTGTTTATTTGCATTTCAAAAATAGGAAACAGCATTTTGTGTATTTTTAGTTGTGTTAAATTGATATTTTTATGAAATATGTCAAAATGTGCACAGCTGTTTTCATAGATGCGCTTCTACATATCCACCCAATTTCATCACATTCTCTTGTTCGAACACTATCCACTGCTTTTTAATGCTTTGATACGTGTATCTCCTTTTCTTATATTTTCAGACCTCTACCTTTTATGTATTTTTAAAAATTTACCGTTGTGTCTTCTTTCACCATATCGATAAATTTTTGGTCATTTTATTATATTAACGGTTACTGTATCTAAATCAAGAAAGTACAATACAATTTGAAAAGTGGCTGATCACTATGTTGCCGTAACTTTCAAGCAAATTACTTATTAATTTGAGATAACTTTCTCAATTTTACAAATTTCTTCGTTTACACAACACTAATCTCTTGATATTTCTGTAAGATTCATATAAAATAACCTTCTCTTGAAAATTATTCTGAACTCCGATTTGGAAACAGTTGAGTCTAATTAGATGGAACGAAACATCCTGGCTTTCACCTTTGAAAAATTATTTCTGTTAAGAACTAATCTGTTTAATCGCTATTTTAACGTTTTTTTTTTGGCATTAGTTTTTAATACAAGCGACGTGCTCAAATTGAATTTGAGTAATATACAAGGTTATGCCACTAGTTGCGATAGAGATTACCAAAACACAAGCACCTCTGCATTAACTTTAAAGAAAAAAACCTTTCATAGCACGCCTTGAAATGTCTTTCCCAAACAAGCTACTCGTCATCCGACCGTGGTACAAAATTATGTGGTGTTGTCTTCGAATCTTTCCCTTCGGGTTTGATCCAGGACCGTCACCAATAGCCTGTTGTGTTGCTCCAGTGCGACGTTAATTAAAATACCGTACCCAAACAAGCTACTGCCCCAGAGTGTTTCCCCATCGCACCAGACCAACACTTTCCGCTTTTGATGGTCCACCCCACCACCACCACCACAAGCTGCGAACAAGCAACGCTCACCTGTCCCTCTCGCCTCCCAACTTCAACTCCAATTACCCGTTCCCCAACTACCCAACAAGACTTCGACGCAGCCCTTCATTACCACCTAACCCTTGTTGCAGCCCCATTAATCAACCGGCAACGTGACAACAAGGCCGCACGTCGGGAAGAGACCCGCTGCCCACCCATTCGGACGACCCGTTCACACACGGATTCCTGTTGACGCTTCGCACTTCGCTGACTGTGTGGCAAAAAGGCATAAACGGTTTTGGGGGAGGGCTGTCGGAAGAAAAAAAAGCCGGCCCCCAAAGAGGGGAATCACAAGTAAAATCCACGCTCAAATTTAATCGCTAATGATATGAGTGAAGAAAATTAATTTTCGTAAAGTTTCAACCTTTTGGGATTGCCCCGACGCTTAAGGTGATGAATTAAGAGGCGGTGGGGGAGTGCATTTAATTAAACCGCTTTGATAGATCGTTGCTGCAAGGGCAGTGGTGGTTTGACGCTGCGTCTTACCTATTGGAGTCTGTAGAATAAAGGTGTTGAGAAGGACGTGGAATGGGAGATCCGTTACAAAATACGAACATTTTTTGTACGTGTCAAAATAATCTTGATGTCTTATGTTGAAGAAGAACATAATCAGATGTACGAGTTGTGTTTTAATACGCAGTATACATATTTTTAAATAATGACAAGCAATCAGGAAATTGACAGGACAAATAGAGGAATAAGTTGTTTAACTTTCTCCAATAATTATATTGACTGTCCAGAATTACCATCCTACATTATCTACCACAAAATTCGCACTTGAGGATGCAAAATTTCATTTAATATTCCTTTTCCTCGCTACATTTATATTTAGAATAATATTTTAACAGATTTTATGATTTATGTAACAATTATTCTGATTATTTTGATCTATTCCATAAACCATTACTTTTTCAAAGCAATGTGTTTGAATGTTATCGATGTGTTATCTTTATCTTTCTGTTTTCTGTTCATCAGTCATACTGTAATTGGAATCTATCTGTGTAATGTGACAGAATAAATAACTTTTTTTCCAGTCCGGACAATACATGTACAATGAACATAAAGAAAAAGAAATCTTTAAAAACTATGATTTTAAAAAAGTGAAAATTAATTAAATAAAATTTATATTCATTTAACTCAACAAGTGAGCTCTAAAAGTGCATCATATTTTATGAAGGAAGTTTTATAAATGACCAGTATTTTTAGTAGAATAAATGACGTCTTAATAGGCCAGTTTCTGACCTACCTCGAATTTTTGCTTAGAAATTAGGAAAAGGTTCCAGAAAATTTCAATAAAAAATTAATTCAATTTATTTTAGGGTTTGCCAGCTATTATGCTGGAAATCGTCTCATCAGTCTTGGATTGATATCAGTGGTTACTTTTAGGCAACCAACTCTATATAATTTATTTACAAAGAAATTTCGTTATCGTGTATAGACAACAATATCATATTTTCAATAAAAACTAAACAATTATTTTATTAGTTCCATACTACTAACAAATATCTAGTATTTCAATTGGTAAATATTAATCATGAATTCCCCACGCGAACTTTTATAATAAAATATGCCTTTTAAAGTTTTTAAATAAGAGAACTCAATTTTTAGAATATATAATAATCTGCGACAATTCCGCTTTTAATCGAAAGCGTTAAATTTTATAATCTACATTTACAGCAACTCATTGCGCAAGCAAATTATTCCCTGACTTTTCAACAATTATTCGAAGTAATAAATTTTCCTTCCGGAGTCTTTCTTATGATTACGACCTCATTGAAAAGTGTCAACTAAATGACTACCTATGATTTATGGAATCGAAACTTCTAATGATTTGAGACACGGAGAACGTACATTCAACAATTACAGTAGTAATTCGTACACTTTTATTGGTTAACTAAATCTCCTCTAAAATTATTTAAGTGCTTTCGGTTTTAAGAATTAATGAAACCCAAAAGTAAATTTCCAGAGACCGAACACCAGCAAGACATCCTATTTTTAAACTCAAAAATTACTGTAAAGTGAAAATTACACCAAATCATTCTCTTCTACAAAAGAAAGTTGTGTTTTGCTTCTGATCATTTGTTATTACATTTCACATTTAAATCAATTAACTGCACAGCGGCAACATTTGCTTTTAGCTTCCGTGGGTAAAAATCCTCAAAGACACAGGCGAATAATATTGTGTTACCAGCGGTCAATTAAAACGACAGTGCCTTACATTAAAGTTAATGTTTACTGTCATTAACAAATTGAATTGAAGTTAATTCACTTTTATTCATTGCAATATTGTTTCATAATTTATGTAATCGAATCTACTAATGACTTGAATCATAGAGAACATAGGAATCGACAGTAACACAGTGAGAAATTTATCTTATCGGCATTAACTACATCTTCAACTTAATCTCCTCTAAGATGATTCAAGTGCTCTCGTTCCAAAGAATTAACTAGACCCAAAAAGAAATTTTCGTAGACCAAACACCAGTCTTATTTTTAAACTCAAAAATTACTGTAAAATGGTAATCATACCAAAACATTCTCTACCTCAAAATAAAGTTGTGTTTTGCTTCTCGTCTTTTTGAGATTATATTTCACATTTAGATCAATTAACTGCACAACGGGACATTTGTTTCTAGCTTCCGTGGGAAAAAAATCCTCAAAAGACGCATGCGAGTGCGCATAATATCGTGTCAACAACGGCGTATTAAAACGGCAGTGCCTCACATTGCAGTTAATTTTCACTTTCATTAACCATTTCGGCCGCAAATGCCGGCAAATAAAATTTGATTAATTGCCCAATTCTCCTTTTGTTGTAGAATTTTTGCGAGGTACACACACACAATTATCTCCTCCTGCAAAAGCGTATTTTTGTTTTGTCTTAGGGAGGAGTACAAAGCTCCATTTTGCGAGGGGGAGGGGAAGAGGGGGAGATGGGGCGAGTACCCGAATGTCCCGAATAATTTCTTAATGAATCATTGTTGTGAACGACGACGCGAGACAGCGCAGTGGACGCGGAGAACTAACAAATGAATACTTTTAGAATAGTTCTCAGTGTTCTTCAGCACTACATAATGAAAAGTGTCGCATTTTTCATTCTGGGTTGGATGCAAAGACATTGTGGGTTCACGCAGGACACAAATAAATGCGAAAAGCATCGCAACGAATGGATGGAAGGTTCTCGAGGGCTTTCAATTTCTCTACAGTAGGGATGCAGAATCCACCATATCTATCAATTACATTGCTAGAATAATTTTTTAAGCTGTACTATCTTTTCAAAACAAAATTTTGACAATATACTGCTTTGAAATGACTGGTTGGTTTAGTTGTTTTTATGGCGCAGGGAACAGATCTTGCCAAGCAATGTTTTTGCGTTAAGTAAATGGCCACACAAGGAAAGTTTGCTGACACAGAAGAGAGAAATACACCCAAGATTGTTACAGGAAACAAACCTGAACGGCCGACTACTTGCAAGCAGTGGGCGCAATGAGTTGAAAAGACTGATAACTTACTTTCGAATAAGTTTGAACGACCAAAACCTGTTTTTAGATATTTATTTTACCAAGGTAAGAAATTAATGTGTGTCAAATTTCTTCGTATAGTTACATGAGACGATAATATTATTCATAATAAAAATTTCATTTTTTATTTAACATTTGATTTATTTCGTTGCAGATATTGATTGGTCTTATGACGCAAAGGGCGCATTTGGTTAAGGTGCGCCAAGGCAAACGTCAAGTAGTAGACATGCATACACAAGGAATACACCCAGGTTAAATTACAGGAATAGAATCTGCGCCGCATAGAACTCGCAGTTTGCTAATGCAACGGAGAAACCAACCGAGTATCTTTCTTTTCCTGCAAAGGAAAACGTCTGAGTTGTGGACTTTCTAAGAACGTACCTTAATCTTCTACTTCAATCTATTTCATTGGTAACATTCTTACCATTCCTTTATTTTAACTCATAGACTGTTATCATAATTTTTGAACATAATTTTATAAAGAATTCAGTCATCGTCATAATGCATCTAAGGTAGAAGAGTTTCATTGTAGTTCCACAATTCCACACGTTAATGCTACCTTTCGACATAGTGAACTCTTCCAACATTTGATAAATATTTCACATTACGTAAATTATAGGGGGTAGTGATTGCAAAACCGGTTTCGGGGAAACCGGTTAACCGGGAAACCGACCCAAATTTCGAAACCGAAAAACCGGTTTTATGAAAGAAGAAAACCGGGTTTTCGGTTTTACGCATTGGCAACCCGTAAGAGAAACTCACCACATCAAGGTATACCCTCTACGCACACTGATGCAAACAACTAAATGTTTAGTGTTTACTACCCTATCAGAATAAAAATTCAACATTATTACATGTCTGTGGTATTAATGCCATATGAGTCACACATCACTTTCGTGTGACACAACCTGACCTACTTCTCCGCTGACCAATCATAATAACATGTAGACGGATTCTCAGCATCATTACCAATGAGCCAGAGAGTGGATCCTCATCAGTACCAATAAAATGTAAAAATTTAGAAGAAATTTATATCACAAGTCATTTAGGAAGCAGCTCAACTCGGCTACCACAGCCTCAAACAATAAACAATCATACTATCAAAACCCTTCCTACTCCACAAGGACCAACGTAGAAGACTTTTTACGCCTAGGCCGGCTCCCTGCGCCGTAATGCCACATTGTCAGTGTCAATTACTGCTGTTCATTAGGTAAGATTTGAAAAATTAGTTTTGTTTGCTCAACCTTTTGTAGTTTATAATGAACATATTTATTCAGAAATAAGAGGTAGATGTACTTCATAAACTTGATTTCGCAATCGTACCCTGGCTAGAAATAAAAATTAAATAATATTTTATATTTCAACCGATAATAGATCATGGCCATTCATATTTTCGAGGAGTTTAAAGGTAGCAGCGGTGTTGATTATTCCATTTGGTGTCATTATCTTCGTGAAAGAAATGGTCAACTAGCCAAATGCAAAAAATGTTCTAAAGAAATTAAATGTGTTGGCGGTTCAACAGGTGCATTACATACACACCTAAAATAGATGCATAGTATTTCCATTTTGAAAAGAAAAGAAGCACCTATTTCGGAAGAAAGTTCAGCAATATCATCGACAAAAATAACAAAATATTTTAATAATCTAGTTGATGACACGTTGCCAGCAGTTTTTATCAAGAATGACCGCGTTGGATGGACTTCCTTCTTCCGTATCCACTTCAACTGATCTTCGTAAATCTCTCATTGTAAGGGGATTTCAAAATATTCCAAAATCCACAAACAACATTCAGAAATTAGTCGTCACCTATTCACACAAAGTGCGGGCAGCTGTGGTCAGTGAATTTAATGGGCTTAAGTTAAAAGGATACAAAGCGAGTCTAACTCTTGACGAATGGACGTCAATAAGGAATCGACGATTTTTGAATATCAATGTACACTGCTGGCCACCCAAATTGCAACACCAAGAAAGACAAGAGATATCACAACAAAATTTATTTTGTACATAACATGTTGACCAAGTATCAAATGATTAAATTTATAGACTTCTGTGAAGTGTGGTTCCTGCCAAAATCAGTAGCCAGAGTAGCCGCCATTGTTGGAGATCACCGCTGCCACACGCCTCGGCATTGATTCAAAGAGACTTTGGATGTGTTCTTGGGGTACAGCAGACCAAGCAGCTTCCACACGTTGCCAAAGTTGATCTAGTGTGGCAGCTGGGGATGTATTCTGGGTCAATCGTTGAGCAACCATGGACCACATGTTTTCTATCGGCGAAAGATCCGGAGAGCGAGCTGGCCAGGGAAGCAATTCAATCTGGCGATTGACGAAGAACCCTTGGACAATGCGTGCCACGTGTGGTCGCGCATTATCCTGTTGAAATATGGCTGTGGGCAAGCCCTGAAGGTAAGGAAGGACAACTGGCTCCAACACCTCGGAGATGTAGCGCTGGCTGTTTAAAGTACCGGCAATGCGTACTAGAGGAGTGCGAGAGTGATATCCAATACCGCCCCATACCATAATACCCGGTGCAGGACCAGTGTGGCGGTGCATAACGCAGCTGTTCAGCATCCTCTCTCCACGGTGTCTCCAGACTCGAATCCGACCATCGTGGTGTTGCAGACAGAAGCGTGACTCGTCAGTAAAGACAATTTCATTCCATTCTGCCGTCCACATCCTTCTTTCATCGCACCATTGGCGGCGGAAACGTCTGTGGTTCTGCGTCAAGGGTAGACGAAGCAATGGACGTCTTGCGGACAGACAACTCTGCTGTAAACGGCGTCGAATGGTATGCGCAGACACTGGATGATGCGGTACAGACTGAATGTGCTGTGCTATGGTTCGTGATGTGGCTGAGCGATCCGTCACTGCCATACGCACAATATGCCTGTCATCACGTGAAGTGGTGCACTGAGGTGGATGCGATCGAACACGTCGGTCCGTCGTACCCTCCTGCGTCCAACGATCACATATCCGCATTACAGTTGTTTGGTTTCGTCCAACACGACTACCGATTTCCCTGAAAGATAATCCACAATCTCGGTAGGCCACTATCCTTCCTCTGTCGAACTCGGATACTTGATCAAAAGATGATCGCTGTTTTCTACGAGGCATAATTGATCGTTTTTTTTTGAAAAAACCACAAGAAAAACACAATTGCCGTACTTGAAATCGTCGAAATCTCCAAGCCTTAAATAGCGCTTTGAAGTGGCGCCACAGGCGCGCGTGATGTGCGTCTGCGCTGAAATTCTAATCATTTGCATATCTCACCTCCGCTAATGCATGTTGTAAATTTCATATTATTTGCATGCTTCCTTCAGGGTGTTGCATTTACGGTGGCCAGCAGTGTACATTGCCAAAAATAATTTTGGAGTCTAGGTCTGGTTCGTGTACATGGGAGTTTACTAGCTGAGAGATTTATCGAAGTAATTAGAAGAAAATTGGAAATTTTTGGTCTGTGCCTTGATAAAGATATAGTATGTATCACTACAGACGGAGCGTCGGTCATGAAAAAAGTAGGCCAATTGATTAAAGCTGAGCAACAACTCTGTCTAGCGCATGCCATTCAGCTTGGTGTTATCAAAGTGCTATACAAAAAGTACCTGTCGAAGTTGGAAAAAATAACTCACAATCGGATAATGAACCTGAATCGGAATGTGACTCTGTCTCAGAATCTGAAGGAGAGAATAGTGAATTGGATATTGACAATGATGACAATTCGGAATTGGAAGATGAAAATTCATTTGAAAGTGGGTTCAGTATTGCTTACTCAGATGATGTAGATGGAAATACGACTTCAGATGTTATACATGAAACCATCTTACCACTTATTACAAAAATTAGAGTGGTGGTACGATTGTTCTGCAAATCCCCAAGAAAAAACGATGACAGACTGCAAAAATATGTGAAATTGGAATTTGGTAGAGAGTACTCATTGATTTTAGATTCAAAAACACGATGGAATAGTTTACCATGTTGGAAAGTTTAAACAAATTAAAATCATGTGTTCAGAAAGCCCTAATTGATTTGTCATCGAAAATTTCATTCTCTGAACAGGACTTTAATTTATTACTGGATACTTTTCTGTCTTATTGCCAGTAAAACGTACAATTCAAGAAAGACGCACTAACGCGTCAGCAGTACTTCAATTTCTACATAATGGGTATCGAACCGGTGATAAAAAATCGGAATATGTGTTTAAAAAATTGGGGAAACCCTCTATCTGTCGGTTTATAATTAATTTGATAAAACGTTTATCGCCGTGTTTAATACCAGCACAATCCGATGCAAGGGATATCAACTTCGATGACAAAGACGATGATGATGTGGAAAAATCTTCTGTTTTATACATGGAACAATTGCTGCAGAGGGCAATTGAGACAAGGAGCTTGCTAGTTTGGCATCACTGGATAATTGTACAAGTAGTGATTTTGAAATTGAAATTGAAAAATATGTTGCAGTATTGGAAGGAGGGGAGCCAAAAGCACAATTATGGAGCTGTGCTACAAATACCTGCTCACTATTCCACCGACAAGCGTGGAGTCGGAACGGGCATTCTCATCGTCAGGTCAATTCATAACCAAAATTAGATCAAAGTTGAATGATGTCTCCATAAATTCACTATGTTTTCTACGTGCACACTTTAATGCCGAAAAAATTTTTAGCTGTTCTGGCAGGTGATTTAATAGCTCTCAATGTTAGTTAATAATAATTTTATGTATGTATATAAGCTACATACTTAAGAAATAAATTCATTTAATATTTGTTACACAAAAATAGCGTTTTGGGTATTTTTTACAAAACCGGTTTTGAAATCGGTTTTCGAGTTTTGAAAAAAATGAAAACCGATAAGCCGGTTTTTCATTTTACTAAAACCGTGCAATCACTAATAGGGGTGGGGAGTGATGGCTCAGTAGATTTAACCACTATGCTAGCAAAACAGGTTCAATTCCTTCAACTTACCCCTGTTTGTATTTTTTCGATTCTATATCAATAGAACTTTCCTTGTGTGTTTGTATGCCCATTACTTGACGATGCATTTGGTGCAGCTGGGCTCAATAAAGCTCTTTTGCGATATAAAACACAATTCAACCAGCCATAAATTTCTGTTTAATCATCATAAAATTAAAATGCTGAAAGGACGTCAGCTCACATTCAAAATCAGCTAACTGGCAATATTTTTAACAGATTCTCTTCTACAGAATTCATTCCACTCTTCCCTGATGTAGATTGTAATGCAGAATCCACACGGAATCAAAATTCCCCGACCGATATCGTAGCGTTATAATGGAAATCAGCCATTGTCTCCTACGAACAATCCAAAAGACAGCCACAAGAACATTCGGATCCATTTCATAATCATGTCGATACTGCTCACTTTGAGATAAACTTCATTCCCCCAGCCGGGAGCAAGAATCGGCGGGTGGCAATTCCGAGAATTGATTAAATCAGAGTTTCGACCAGTAACCCGATTTTCGACATACCACCCCACAAGCCCTGTCTATTGGCAGAGCAGCTTGGCCCCCGGGTGCAGAAGTCGCAGCAATTAGTTCCCCTTTATTACGTAGTCAGCAAGCTGATTGGGCTGATACATATATGTTCTCCGCGGTCGGTCCACAAACACACAGAGACCGGTCCGACCGATGGCCTCGTTTGGTGAGGTTAAAATTTTAATCCATTCGTTGTTGCTCGGCAGGGAAACGTTATCCCTCAGAAGCAGCTTGATGTACTGGCCTCCTGTTGACTGATAAACTGAGATCCGAGTGAATTAATTCAGATTAATTAGCTTAAAACATTTCAGGGGGGTTGAAAAAGGTCATTAAGTTATGGGATCGGACGATGTCGGATTTGCTCTAGACCAGTAGTTCTCCAAAAGAGAGTTTGGAGTCGAGGTTAAATGTTTATGCGTTTATAATTTTTAGCATTGTTCGAAAATAAAATTAATGATTGATAGGAAACGGTAATGAAAAAGTTGTATACCTATCCGTATGTTGGTCAAACATCGTTCATCTTTTATCATTTCGTTGATGTGAGAATTAAGTATTGATTGATAAACTATTTACTAATTAGTATCATGTTAATCACTTGATTGTGAATGTGAGAGAAATGAAAGTATAGGAACCATGTCGTTTCGACGGTTTACAAGTGAAACACAAAATAAAAAATTTCAGGATATGAATTTTTTAGTTTTTCTAAGCCAAAATGTAATCTTGTGAAGTGTACCGTCATTTTTTCATAGAAGTTAGATTTCGTCTTGACAAACACTATTAAGAAACCCATAAAGAAATGAGTAAATGCATATTATTTATTCTAATTTTCCCTTCGTTTTCTCATAATTGTGTTTTTTGACTTAGTGTGTTTAAACCAAGCAGATATATATATATATATATATATATATATATATATATATATATATATATATATATATATATATACATTATGTACCTCACCAATGAGTTGCAACCTCAGCATAATATATAACAAACTGTACTAAATTTCTGAAGAGTTCATTAGTGCATGCTCAGAATATTAATCACTAATTAAACTTTTATTATTCATCTCTCATTTCACTGGAATTTTGCGAGGTAAAATGGGTTACAGATGTAATAAAATTGGAATCGCAGTTTTTATGTGGTACAAGTGCAGTAAAAAGTAATAAGAATAATGAAATTGCTGAGTATGAATGTTTCAAAACATTTCTAACTTATGTAATATACAACGTTCCATTTTTCAAGACTTGAAAATTTTAACTCTCCATTAATTGCCTCGAGTCGTAATCCATTATCGTCAAATGGTTTAAGGTAATTATTGTTAAATTCAGGATTAAGTATTAAAATAATTAAAAGGGTAATTATCGTAGAAATAATTGAGAATTCGAACGAAGAAAATTTAAAGGTTAATTTGTAGAGAAACACAGCAAAGAATAAAAGAAGTGAAAAGGAATGATAAATATATAATTATTGACTTTATATAAAATAGTAAATATCGTTAACTGTCGTGGCCTCAAATGTCCTCACGTTGGCGTGGTGTGGAAGTTTGGAGAGTGGGGTGCCAGCTCAGGTGTTGCCTCGTCATCTGACCGTGGTTCAAAATTACGTAGTAGTGTTCTCGGATCTTTCCCTTTGGGATTGATCCCGGGCCGTCACCAATAGCCCATTGTGTTGCTCCAGTGTGACGCTAATTAAAATTACCAAATTACCAGTAAATATCGTTTTAAATGTTATGATTCGTTACAAGATGCTTCTAGAATGTTGCTATGATATCATTATCAAAAATACAAACTTTAATGAAAAATCTAGTGGTTAAAAAAATATCGTCTGCCATCCAAGTCTAATGGCGTTTCTGTATTTGGAACTTTCTGTTTTCTTTTAGTTATTTATCATCTGCGTAGTTCAGCACGTGGCATTATAGTCATGGATTCTTAGAATCGACGTTTCACATTTTGACTTCAAAACCTTTTAGTCAACTTTTGGAGAGACCTGAAGCGTAAAGTTATCTTCCATTGTAGAATACGAAGCAGGTTTTCGCATTACCATTGACGATCATCGACAAGGCACGATTGAATCTAAAGCTTACACTAAGTTCCTAAACATAATCTTATCACGCAGGACTTCCGTTGTTTGATAATTTTATTGATAAATTTTCGTACTGAATTCGACACAAGACATCTGTCAACAGATATCAAACAACTATAGTCTTCCGAAAAGGTAATCATCTAACCATTTGGAATGTATATGACAAAGTACTTTTTCCCTGTACAGTATCTCTGATAAGGATAAAGAAGCTTATGACAGTAATATACGACAAAAGTTTATGGAGTTACACTCACACAAAAGAAATGAAGTTGTCAGATATGCTGAGTAAACATGACAGCCCTTCATCTCAAAAGTTAATACTCTGAAATTAAGAATAGCTAGTGAATCTTTCATGAGTGATTGATTTGAAAGGAGCTTTATTCTCCAGCTTTTAATATTCTCAAAAGCTTACAACTTGTATGTTATCTTTAATAAAACTTCTGGTAGATTTTTATCCATAAATTGTATATATATGTTTTGTTTTACTAAGTGACAGATGATATCTCCAAAGACGGTGTTTCTCAAATACTTTTCCCACGCTGATCTCTAGTTGTATAACTCATATGTTGTGTATCTTACAAGTATTATTATTTAACCATCAAGTTCAAGCTTTCAGTTTTTATTCTTTAAGCCTTTTTTACATGAGATGGATTTTAAGTGTAAATAAACAAACCAGACGGTCTGCGAAGATTTTACTTCTGCTGTCGAATTGCGCTGGCATGAGACATATCAGGGTTACCTTAAAATGTTGTTTAGCGCCATTTGGGAGAGGGTTGGTATTTGATTTAATTGGCTTTGGTCAATCAACTATCATATTTCAATGCGGAATTCATTCTTTGGAATTTTTATTGTAGAAGTGCTGAAATCGAATTCGAAAAACTATCTAAGTGACGTTATGTTCGGAATACTTCCACATGTCGCAACAAAAACACTACTGCCAACTACATTTAACTTGACATAAAACGACTCATAAGAAAGGGAAAAAGAAGTAAATAATTTACAATTTATTCCCCTACCATTTCTTAGTATTAAGGATCAACTTAGTTATTAATTTTTCTTCTACGAATGGGTTTTGAAATGGTTAGAAATTAAATTTGCAGTGTATCATGGATTCAACAGATCAAATCAGATCGCTAGTATATTCAGGACACATGATAAAAAAGTTCAAATAATCAAAACATTTAAAAAGCTAAAGAGCTAAAAAATGCAAACTAGTAAAAAGCCAAAAAGCTAAAAAAGAAAAACGGGGCATAAACATTTGTCAAACAGAAGAACTGTTCATGTTGCAGTAATAGCAAGAATAACACTATCTATTATGTATTTTAAAGCAGTAATCGAACACTATTATTGTAATATGTAATTGAACACTCTCACCCCCACTTTCAACTCATTACTAATATTCTAAATATATGATTCACAACTGTGTCCCGTAGTATTAAAATTTTCGGGGCGTTTAAATGGCCTTTGATGGCGATCTTCGTGCGAGATGTGTCTTATTGTTCTGACTGCTGTTTTTTACTAATATGGGTAAGATATTTCATCCTTGGTCCTTTTGTAGTGTTTTACGGTCCAGTGTTGTGTTTGTGCTTATTTTGAATTTGTGGTTTCTTTTGTTATTTTGATTTTTACTCATGCATGGACTTTATGCCTAATTCGCCTTTTACTTTTGTCATTATTGTGTTTGGGGGTTTGGGCAGCTTTTGGCCGTACCGCTGTCCACATGCAGAAAACGCCATCCTCTTGTGTTGTCTGGATCAGGCTCATCCTTGATGACGTTCCGAACCACCAACACTACTTCATTTTTTAAAATATCTATCTATCTATATATATATATATATATGTGTGTGTGTGTGTGTGTGTGTGTGTGTGTGTGTGTGTGTGTGTGTGTGTGTGTGTGTGTGTGTGTGTGTGTGTGTGTGTGTGTTCCTCGTTGCCCGCGAACGAAGATGTCGGGAAGTAGAGACTCCATGCATTGCTCGAAAAACCCATGCATGACGCATAGAGCAATAGCAGAGTTTGCCAAAATCGACAGGACCAAAACGACGACTGGCAGATGATGAAGAAAGACGTAGCAGCAGACGGCTGCAAATATGTGAACTCTAATTGTTCGGGCATAAGATGGCCCCAAAACCTGTCAATTCATCTCATTTGTAAATAGTCGATTTAGCCCTTATATTAAATTTCTCTACTAAATTTTAATTCATTTCATCACTTACTGGATTATGGTCATTGTGTCTCAAATGGGGGCTCGGCCCTATCCCACATATATAGAAAATCGGTTTTAAACACACTAAATATAAGGAATGACATTGGCATTCACGTTTGAATTTTCTTCAAATTACATAGAGCGACATCACTAATTCATTCAACTGGAAGGAAATAATTTTTACTAATAATGCATGCCTAAATTATGTAAGCGTTTTGATTATTACAGATCTACGTAGCATTTAATAGACAGTTCATAGTAAACGCAGCGCAACAATTTCCATCCATTTTCATACGAGAATGAAGTATGAGCAGTCGCGACGATTTAGCTGGGGTGTTCTACCTGAGAGTCACAGTATTTCTCCATGTCCTACAAAGCATTATCGTAAATCATACCTAAATAAGCGCCCAGACCTAATAACACTCCCGCCGATTTATGGCTTTCACGTCATATTTCAATTTTCATATGTTCCTGCTGATAGCGTAGCGACCTGTTTGACGTCGGCTTCCGCCATTTTGAATTCATGTCAGTATCCGCTGAAATGGAGGGTATCGGGCTTCCAAATGATTAAGCAATAATTAATTCATCTGTGAATCGGAATTGTATGGCAACTTAAATATGAAAGGATAATCGTAAAATTCATCCTCAAATTTAAAATGCTTTGTACCTCCCCTCTACGGATCTACATTTTCAATTCCACAACTAAGAGAGCGTAGACTTTAAGGATTATTATAGAAATCAAGACAAATACATATATTATTTCCATTACAACCCAATTGAACTAGCAATGGCATTGTTGTTTTAGATTTTTAGCGAGATCTTAACACTTTTCAATTGAGAATATATTTGCTTTTTCTCTATGATTTGGACAGATGAAATTTTCTATATTTAGTGCGTACCATACATTTGTTTATATAAAAATATCGAAAGTTAGGAGAAAAGGCAAAAGGAGCCTCAACCCACTAAGATCAATCAGAAAGGGGCAGAGTTCGATACGTTTTGTCCCCCCAAGCGCGTTTATATTATATTTAAGTTTCTCATATGAGGTGACTTGTTTTTAAACCTTTCTTCATCTTTGATCTTTTGATTTTCCTAAGCTTGGACATTCAGATTTTTTTTACACTAATTTTAATTTTATTCTTATAACTTACCTTGGATTTATTTCTTTCTTCTGAGTCAGGTAAAACTTTTTTTTCTCTCTATGTATGTCCATTTACTTCGCATTATCTAACTTGTGCTTAGCGCAGCTTGGTAAATATGGCCTATGTGCCATAAAAATTCAACCCAATCAATAACTAAATTCTAATGATAAAAGTTATTTAAAAGTACAAAGGTAAAATGAATAAACATCAAAGGCTCTATTGGTGTACCACCTGAAACTTTTTGTAATATATTGTAATATTTTTAAGTAATTATGTGAATTTGTGTAAGTTTTTCAAGTTTAGTTTTACATATAGTGGTGGTAGTGGTTGGGGTGTTTCCAAAAACATTAATTCCTAAACGATATTAATTTCAAAATAGCTATGAATGAATTTCAACATTTTATGTTCTACTTTTTTACATAAAATAAATTTGCACTCAGTAATATTAAGAATCCCAATGCAGAGCCCAGTAACATTTTCAAGTTGAACAATACCTAAGTGCATTAGTTGTACAGTTACTTAAGGGTTAGTGTTATTTTAATTACTTTACAATATAATCTATGAAATCCAAGCGTTAAAATGCTGCGATAATGAAAATAATCCAGATGAACACAAATTTATAAGGAAGTCGACATATTTTCCAAATTGTAAAATTTCTATATTTCCCACAATAGTGGTTATTCTCTATAAATTTTAACCCCTGATCCGCCTCTTGCTATACCTCTCATCTATCTGTTGGTACGGATACTAGGGTTGAAAAAATAGAAAGTTTCAAATGAAATATTAATCTTTAAAAGATGAATATTTTGTTGCGCTGCGCAAAAAATTTCATATATTATATTAGGATACTCTGCCCATGTTTGGTGATCTTGTTGACAGATTATGTTTATTATTTCCGGCGCTCTAGGTCATAGGAGGTTGCGTATAAACAGGATGGGAGATATCATAGTAGCGAAGGAATTCTAGCTGACTGGAACGAAATTTGAACACTTAAATCGAAATATATTTTACTGAAAATATTTTCGATTCTAATGCCAGTACTTGCTTAAGTCTTAACTTTGACAGGTCTCCCCCAATAATACATATTGCACCTTATTATATCTTTTGGTAAATCAAAGTAAGCCCCCTTGACCTAGGTACTAATAGTATTCCTCTTTATGCTGCCATAATAGATCATCTTCATAGTATCTTGATAGTTATATCTGGTTGTATCAGACTTGTTACCACAGCTGGTTGGATTTTATGGCCCAAGGAGCTATCAGTAGCATATATTATATTTTATACATTCCTGTTGTAACATAGTAACAAAGCTTGATCTTGTATTGAATAAGCAGTTACCCATGTAGAGACAACATTCAAAATCAAAGAAAGCTCAACGAATTTACAATTCAGTGTAACAAAACTATGAAATATAAAATACAAACATTTGGATCGAATTTTGTCTAAAATGTCGATGATATTTGAAATTTTGGTTTTCTGTTCAAATCAGGATGCTATTGTATAAAACTTTGCATCAAGCATCGACATCATTAAAAATACACCAACAATCAAAAATAAATTATGAACGTTAATAAAACACATTAAAATATATGAATATTTACCTAAACGCTAAAACCTTACATAATATGGTCGGTGGTAAAAATTTGTAATTTACCATTTATACTACGCAAAACATTCGTGTAAACTGCTCGTGATACAAGCCAAATGATCAATTTTACGTGTTAAGAAAATTACTCGTATAAAATGATATTTCATCAGTTCCACATATACAAGATCATTTTACGAAGTTTTGATGCAGTGCACGTAATGTACGCTTATAAATATTTAGTGCCAGTTAACCCTCTTGGTGGTTGTCTCGACGAGGTATCTCGTCATTAGTAAAACTTATCGGATGATGATGGACGAGATATATCATCATTGGAAAAAACTGACCAGACGATCTCGTTGAAAAATCTACAATATCTTAATGATGAGATATCTCCTCATCAAGACTGCAATGATGATGTATCTCGTCATTAACAATATTGGTCATATCTCGATGGACGAGATTTATCGTCGACACCACTTGGAGGGTTAAGAAACTTGTGTTTGAATTCTAAAAATTAAAATTTTAGCGTTCCTCTCATGTTCACCGCAAGACATAAATGGCGGACGACAGAAAAGAGTAGTCTGGTTTTGGAAAACATCGCATTTCCGCTATCTTCACAGTATTTTATGTGTTCGGCACATCAAGCACCATACAAGCACTATATCAAGGCAACATCAGAGGAAAAATATAGAAATCTATCACCATTTTTTAAAATCTGCCAATTTTTTGCGCTCCATACTCTTTCGGTACTTTAATAATAATCTATTAGGCATCCCATAAGTAACGCGGTTTCTTCCTATTGGTCAAAATAAATCATGTAATGTTTTATAGCAATTGAATAATCGCATGATGTGTATTTTTTTATTATAATTCGCAAGGTGTTTTATGTTTTCAGTATGTGTCGATTTAATTTTTCACTCGTGAAATTTAGAGAAATAAATAAACGTGTCATCGTGGTTATCAAACGTTATTTACATTATGGCTGCTTTCTAAAAATCAAAACATCCCCAAAGAGCTGTATTGGGAACTATTGACACGATTAAAGTATGCTTAGATCTGTACTAGCTATCAGAAAAACCGTTTTCATCAGCGCAACGCACGACCTAACAAGTCATGAGAGATGCCATCATTAGGACAATTTGAATAGAAAATTCTGACTCATCCACCATATTCTCCTTATCTATACTGTAGATCAGTGATTCTCAACCACTGTGCCGCGGCACTTTTGTGTGCCGCCAAATTCTTAGAGTGTGCCACCAAATTTTAGAAAATAAAAATTATGATTTTGTTCATTTGTTGGAAGATGAAATATGGTGTGCTAAACTAGCTTACTTATCAGACATTTTTGTTATTTTTAATAACATAAATTCAAGTATGCAAGGGCCGAAAGAAAATATATTAAACTCAACAGATAAAACTGGTGGGATTCCAAAAACAAATAACTTTATGGAAGAATAAAGCTCAGGAAGGCAATTTGGAAAAGTTTGAGTCAGTCCCAAAAGATTTTAATAAAACTATTCATAAAATTGTTATTGACCATTTGACAACATTAGATGAGAGAATTATTCATTATTTCCCAAATTTAGATATAAAAAAATTTTGATTGGGTTCGTAATCCATTTGTGATAACGAATACTTCTGTATTTGAATTAACTTTGAATGAAGAGGAAGAACTAATTTCGCTTTCTAATAATCGAGATTTAATTTTAAAATATTCGGAAGAATCAATTAATTCATTTTGGATTAACATTAGATGCGATTATCCCATGATAGCTAAAAAAGCTTTAAAAATATTATTACAATTTTCTACATCTTATTTGTGTGAATTCGGATTTTCAGTATTAACCAACATAAAAACGAAAAAAAGATCGAGACTGTTAAATGTAGAAGACGATATGAGAGTAGCATTGTCTCATTTTTAAGACCAAATATAAATGAAATTATCAAAAAACATCAAGCTCAAATTTCTCATTAAAAGTATTCTTATTATTACCTTGTAATTAATCCCTTAATAAACGTACTGTTGTTTTTGTAGTACATATTATATTATTTTATTTTACATTCACAATTATTATCATAAACTATTTTACACAGTGTATTACAGGTAAGTAAACAACTTTTAAACTTATATTTTTCTTTGTGTGCCGCCAAATTTTGAAATCGTTAAAAGTGTGCCGCGACAAAAAAAGGTTGAGAATCACTGCTGTAGATATTCATCTTCTTAGACACACCGGAGACGGACATAGTATAAAATAAAGTAGTTTAAATATAAAATGATTCCTATGAAATTGAAAGTATGCGGGTATGAATTTATCATTGGGATTTAAGTACAATTTAAAACTAAGGCTTTTTAGTATGCACCTTCAGGAATTTCTAAAATTTCCTTTTTCTTATGAAACTGGAATGTCTCAAATCATTTTCTACATTTTCAATTTATAAAACAAAGTGCCTTGATACGAAAGACAATTGAAACAAAATGATTACTAAAAATACTTTTTTACTGATAATGTGCAAGAATTTTCCGAGCTTTATATCGGAAAGATGAAAAAATTACGATGGAAACAACTCTATTGCATGAATCGTTACCTTAGATTTAAAATTCATTTCTTTCAAAATGTACTGAATTTTGAAAACCCGTTGATAGGGGATTCTTCTCAATAATCCTATTTAAATAAAGCGCATTCTCGATCGCAAAAAGAAGGAAGCACAAAGCATTTGTGATTTTTTGTTCAAGGCGGGATGAAAGGAAACTGAAAAAACTTTTTACACCCAGGAGGAAATATTTTCAACTTTGTTTTTCCAGATGGGTTCAATTTAAAAGACATTTCACGTAACGGCAGAAATAAACTCAAGTCGATAATTGAATCTACTACTCTCACTCAACAAAGTGCAAAATAAGTACACCCCCTAAAATGCTGTGTACAGATCAAATGTATTTACTGAAAATATTTTTAAATATGCGAACGAAAAATGTATTTACTGAATTCCTTACAAAACCGTTTTAGAAGGGCAAATAAAAATTCAGGCAGTTTAAGTAAGATTTTAAGTAAAGCAGCAGTTTAAGTAAGATTCTAAGTAAAGCAGCAGTATAAAGTAAAATTCTGCATTAACAGTATAAAAGTCTTACGATCGAATACCACATTTTATATACACTGCTGGCCACCATAAATGCAACACCCTGAAGGAAGCATGCAAATAATATGAAATTTACAACATGCATTAGCGGAGGTGAGATATGCAAATGATTAGAATTTCAGCGCAGACGCACATCACGCGCGCCTGTGGCGCCACTTCAAAGCGCTATTTAAGGCTTGGAGATTTCGACGATTTCAAGTACGGCAATTGTGTTTTTCTTGTGGTTTTTTCAAAAAAACGATCAATTATGCCTCGTAGAAAACAGCGATCATCTTTTGATCAAGTATCCGAGTTCGACAGAGGAAGGATAGTGGCCTACCGAGATTGTGGATTATCTTTCAGGGAAATCGGTAGTCGTGTTGGACGAAACCAAACAACTGTAATGCGGATATGTGATCGTTGGATGCAGGAGGGTACGACGGACCGACGTGTTCGATCGCATCCACCTCAGTGCACCACTTCACGTGATGACAGGCATATTGTGCGTATGGCAGTGACGGATCGCTCAGCCACATCACGAACCATAGCACAGCACATTCAGTCTGTACCGCATCATCCAATGTCTGCGCGTACCATTCGACGCCGTTTACAGCAGAGTGGTCTGTCCGCAAGACGTCCATTGCTTCGTCTACCCTTGACGCAGAACCACAGACGTTTCCGCCGCCAATGGTGCGATGAAAGAAGGATGTGGACGGCAGAATGGAATGAAATTGTCTTTACTGACGAGTCACGCTTCTGTCTGCAAAACCACGATGGTCGGATTCGAGTCTGGAGACACCGTGGAGAGAGGATGCTGAACAGCTGCGTTATGCACCGCCACACTGGTCCTGCACCAGGTATTATGGTATGGGGCGGTATTGGATATCACTCTCGCACTCCTCTAGTACGCATTGCCGGTACTTTAAACAGCCAGCGCTACATCTCCGAGGTGTTGGAGCCAGTTGTCCTTCCTTACCTTCAGGGCTTGCCCACAGCCATATTTCAACAGGATAATGCGCGACCACACGTGGCACGCATTGTCCAAGGGTTCTTCGTCAATCGCCAGATTGAATTGCTTCCCTGGCCAGCTCGCTCTCCGGATCTTTCGCCGATAGAAAACATGTGGTCCATGGTTGCTCAACGATTGACCCAGAATACATCCCCAGCTGCCACACTAGATCAACTTTGGCAACGTGTGGAAGCTGCTTGGTCTGCTGTACCCCAAGAACACATCCAAAGTCTCTTTGAATCAATGCCGAGGCGTGTGGCAGCGGTGATCTCCAACAATGGCGGCTACTCTGGCTACTGATTTTGGCAGGAACCACACTTCACGGAAGTCTATAAATTTAATCATTTGATACTTGGTCAACATGTTATCTACAAAATAAATTTTGTTGTGATATCTCTTGTCTTTCTTGGTGTTGCAATTTGGGTGGCCAGCAGTGTAGTATTTCATAATGAATTCACAAGTATTTATTCTGATTGGATAGTAAGGAATTTTTAGATTCCTAAGTGTATTGCAATGAAAGTTTTTTGATTTAAGGAAAATGTGATTATGCGCATGACAGCTAATGCTTAAAACTGAAACTGATAAATTATGTATCGATGTGGATGATCAGTCGTGCATTGGTGATATTCAATCAAGTTATACATTAATCGTCACAGCCAATCGCTATCATTTTCATATTTAAATATCTAAAGAAGTATCAGTAATACCTAGTAACAATATTACACGCAATTTGTTTTATTTTTTTAAATACATTAACTAGGATCACTCAATCATCAACCCTTTGGCACACCCAAAAAAACTACAAATCTGCAATTTGAGTGTTTTCACCTAAGTGCATTTTCCGGAATAAACAGGGCGCCGCGGTAGACGGATTGGAAGAGTGACGGATAAGTAACCGGAGGGTTGTGAATTCTAACCCAACCAAAGACCGTGGTGTACAAAGGGGCTGGTGCACGTTAAATCTGTCATGGCCTCAAATATCCTCCTTTTGGCGTGGTATGAAAGTTTGGAGAGAGTAGGGTGCTAGCTCAAGTGTGACTTCGTCACCTGATGGTGGTTCAAAGTTATGAGGTGTTGTCCTCGGATCGGTCGCTTCGGGGCTGATCTCGAACCGTCGCCAATAACTCGTTGTGTTGCTCCTGTGCGATGTTAACTGAACAATCTACCTACTGGAATATACAGGGTGTCCCAAAAAGGTTGTTCCACAATTTACCTTTTTACCATTTGGAGATAGGTAGGCAATGTAAATTGCAAAAGTGCACCAAATAAGGTAAGTAATTAAGATATGTGAATAAAATAATCACGTGATAACAATTTAAGCGGATACAGTTTTTAATTTGTATACAACCCCTCTAGATAAAAATTCGAGATAGCAAAAATGTTCCTTACCTGTATCCCTATCGTTAGTAAAAAACCATATTTCTGTAGGTTGAATAGTAACGGAGATACAAGAGTTTCCATTTTAAGGGGGCCGTATCTAATTTAGAACGATGGCCAAAAATGAAGAGCGAAGTTCTGCATTGTTGCAGATGGAAAACATTTTGAACATGCGTTGTAAATTTCCTTTTATTTTTATTTAAACCATTTTTTCTACAATATTTTTATTGAAGATTACATTGTCTACTATTATTCATTGCGATTTTCATCTGCAGTTGCAATACTACATTACTTCGCACAATGTTGCACTTTCTGACCGAAAAAAAATACTTTTTAGCATTGTGTATACGGTCCCTAATCTGACTGCTTGAACAGCTGTGCACAAGCGGTATAAGTCAACTTTTTTGCGTCATTATGCCTCCGTTACTGTTCAACCTACAGAAATGCAGTTTTCTGCTAACGATAGGGATGCAGGTAAGGAACATTTCTGCTATCTTGGATTTTTATCTAGAGGGGTTGTATACAAATTAAAAACTGTATCCGCTTAAATTGTTATCACGTGATAATTTTATTCATATATCTTAATTACTTACCTTATTTGGTGTAGTTTTGCAATTTACATTGCCTACTTATCTCCAAATGGTAAAAAGATAAATTGCTGAACAACCTTTTTGGGACACCCTGTATACTTTTTTATATACTAAAGACGAGAGTTCTAATTCGCAGACTAAACAACCAAATACATCCCTGACTACCAATAATGCTATTTTTCTTATGAAAAATATTTTCTGTTAAGCTAAATGTAGGTGACGATAATGTTTAATGTTTCTGTGAATCCTGAACGTATTCTGAACATGGGGTTGCTTAGCTTGTTTTTCGAATACGATTTCAGCAGGTCCTCAGTAAAGATTCCAAAGAATGAATTCCGGATTGAAATATGATGATTGATTGGTCAACGCTAATTACATTAAATGTCAAATGTTGCCAAAACGGCAATAAACTACATTTTGAGGTAACCCAAATTATATCATGCGAGAGCATTTGCGTTGCTGAACTAAAATATTCGCATTCCGTCTGGTTTGCCTTACACAGAAAATCCTTCTAACGACGCCGAAATTTAAACAAGCAACGACTTTTTGCAGACTCGTACTGACATAGTGCTATGGCTAAGTAGGTGTTAATTCTCATATCCATATGAAGATGTCGACTGGCTCAATGAATAACGAGGTTAAAAATATAAGTAACTTAAATAAAAATTCAATAAACATTAGACTAGCTATTCTACCACGCGCGGTGTAGTCCTTACCTCCAAAAAAAAGTTTTAACATGGAGGCTAATATATTCCGATCATCTTTGATCACTGCATTCTAAAGATATTTTAATCTGCAGCCAGCTCGAGCAGTACGACAGAAAGCTATTTTGATTTGTTGCATTGCCAGAGCCACGCAACTAATTTTTATACGTAGACCGATGCTACCACAGGGCCAATGACACCAACTATGTTAACCCTCAACAAAAAAAAATTGCTAATAAGTCAACTATAAACTTAAAAAAAGCAGCTGTTTGTTTACTTTTGAAAATCTGATTTATTCGAGTTTAGCGCTTATCACAGAATAAGATTTTTAATTTAAGTTCACTATCACACTACGGATATAAAAGATGGTTACTTTTACTCAGTTTCTGAAGCATTCATTTTTAAACTTTCTCCACCACATTCCTCAGAATTGAAAGCAGAAATAGTTCTAACCTCTGGCTGCAGTTTCAAATGTATCGGTCACTTGCATCGCACGTGCTTTAAAACCCCCTCGCTGTGTTGCTACACCCATGTTTCCGCCTGCGTCAGCACGTTTCCGCATGGGCAGAGGCATGGACGATGCTTACGCTGAACACTATGAGATCAATGGGCCCTGGATTGTTTGGAATGCGCGGGGCGGCACCGTTTTCACACCCCCAGTCCATCTTCAAGCTATTAAGATGGGGGCTGCCGAGACACCATCAATTTCCGCATCACGAACTGTGGGAAGTGACGTAGCGTCCATGGAGATGTCATACATGAGAAGCATTCGAAAAAAAAAAGATGGATAGCGGCGAATTATTCAAAAGAATAGACGGGACTTTTTCTGACAAAGAATTTGGGTAAGATAAAAATTTGAAACAAAACTTTTAGGCCTCTTTTCCTTCCAATTAAAATGACATTCCGACATTCATATTCCAGCTATGCTTGCTGTGCCATAATTTAATTTTACTTTTTATTCCATACTAACTATCCAAGTGGTTTCGACGAGATATATTGCTCATCCAGATCTGACCAATTTTGTCGGAGTTATCTCGTCTTCAATAATGCCGGCTGTGCCATAATTTAATTTTGCTTTTTATTCCATACTAACTATCCAAGTGGTTTCGACGAGATATCTCGCTCATCCAGATCTGACCAATTTTGCCGGAGTTACCTCATCTTCAATAATGCCGGCTGTGCCATAATTTAATTTTGCTTTTTATTCCATACTAACTATCCAAGTGGTTTCGACGAGATATCTCGCCCATCAAGATCTGACCAATTTTGCAGGAGTTACTTCGTCTTCAATAATGCCGGCTGTGCCATAATTTAATTTTGCTTTTTATTCCATACTAACTATCCAAGTGGTTTCGACGAGATATCTCGCCCATCAAGATCTGACCAATTTTGCAGGAGTTACTTCGTCTTCAATAATGCCGGCTGTGCCATAATTTAATTTTGCTTTTTATTCCATTCTAACTATCCAAGTGGTTTCGACGAGATATCTTGCTCATCCAGATCTGACCAATTTTGCTGATAACGAGATATATCGTCTTCAATATTGTCGATTTAATTCCGAATGATGAAGATAATGCCATTTTTTTATGACGAGATCAAGATCCTGTCAGTTTTCTTCGAATGACTAGATATCTCGCCCATCAATATCTGGTGTTTTGCTAATGACGAGATACCTCGTTGTGTTAAACGCCAGAAGGTTTAAAATGTCAAGGTAATGTCGAATATTTTTTAATCAAAATAAAAATTGAACAGGAGTTCATTACAATAACTTTCTTTAAATTTTAAGTCCCGGTCTAATACACTATCGTGTGGCAAAAAATGACTTAAAGAGACAAGCTCAGCCCCACCACTTTATAATATGTAAGAGTAATTTCATTTCTAATCACCATAAACAGAATTACTTCAAATTGTATCACAGTTCTAATCTTTAGTTTAATCCAATTTTTATGGAAATTGATGTAGTCTGATGTAGGTACAGGGTAGCATTTCTTATCAGATAAGTGACTCATTTTTCATTTGTGTTTGGGTTTCATTGATACTGTTATGCAAGTATGCATTTTTGTCTTAAAACTAATACATCGTAGCATTTGAAAATATTTCCATTTTCTCAATATATTATTGTTTAAATATTTTCCTGGTAATTTCCATCCAGTGTGTTTAACACAATCAATAGAGGACAAATTATACATATTTCGTATTTCAAAATGAAAGTTCATTTTTATATTTGAATGTATATCAATGAAAATGCAAGAAACTCAAAGCTATAAAGGATTTAAGTCCATCTTGTTTATAAAAGTATTTCGATAGTTAATACTTATGCTTTCTAAAAGAAAAAATAAGGAACATTCGGTGGGATGAAAAAAATCTGATGTATAATGTGAATAATACTTCCAATTTATCAGACTTATTTGCACGGGGAACATTTTTTGGAAAAAATAACTTTAAGAGCAAGTTGTTTTCAGAGCTTATAATGATTAATTACAAAACTATAATTGAAATAAATGTTTAAAATGGAAATGGCAAACCAAAACAAAAATGCAACATCATTTTTAAAATGCTTGACGAATACATATTTCTTGGAGCATTTAAATTTTTTAATATCTTAACTTGATTTATTTATACCTAACTTATTTATACCACCAGACCGCGGTATCCCAGTTGGAAGAGCAACGGATTAGCAACCGGAGGGTTGCGAGTTTGAAACTCGGTCCAGCCAAAGACCGTCGTGTACACGGGGGCTGATGTACGTTAAATCATTCATGGCCTCAAATGTCTTCACGTTGCCGTGGTGTGGAAGATTGGAGAGTGGGGTGACAGCTCAGGTGTTGACCTCGTCATCTGACCGTGGTTCAAAATAACGAGGTGTTCTCCTTGGATCTTTCCCTTCGGGATGGATCCCGGACTGTCGCCAATAGCCCCTTGTGTTGGTCCAGTGCGACGTTGATTAACTACCAAACCTAACTTACCTACCTATTTATACCACCATACACAATTTGTCACTTAGGCGTAACCCAGCAATATGTACTAAAAACAATAATTTGTGTATGCTTACATTTAAAAAAAATTTTATAAGCCACAGGATAATTTCAACCCTCTGATCGTCACAAAATTTCAGAGTAGTGAAGTATTGATTTTATTTTACGTAATGTTTAATGCTAAATAACCCTATCCATTGGTTGAAAGAATTGTAGGAAATATTCTGCTGATCAAGTTAGAGAGAGATTAGAGGAATCATACAGGGGGGACGAACACTGCATGATTTCAAATCATGTAGGTGGCGCTTGCTGATACACATTCCTGTATAAATGCTGTTTAATCGTGTGCGTGTATTCCCTGCCTCTCTCCTAATATTTGTACAGAAAGTTTGTAAACACCTTGCCATGTGTAAAAAAGGGTTTTAACTCTAAATTTGGAAATTGAGGGTTGATGTTCGTTACATGCTGTTTACATAAGTATTTGACAAACGTGTGTGCTTGCACATTGACGATTTAATCATCTCCAAGTTCAATCGTTTTAACCCTCCTTGTGGTTTCTCTTAGCGTCGAAAACTCACCCTGTAGTGGCCAACCCCTAATGCAAAAACCTGTTTCAAACTGTCACCAATTCTAGACAAGGGATAATTTGTTTTTCCTACTTGGACCTTCATTCTCTTTTGAAGTAATAAGGAAGTTTTATCTCGTCATTAGCAAGATTGACCAGATCTTGGACGAGATATCTCGTCGAAACTGCTTGGAGGATTAACTGTAGATGCGAACAATTTTTAATATATTTTCACATAATACGCGTGCTTACATTCGTAACAGACACATCATCTTATCTTCGTCTAGTCCACTACATAATTCACCATAGGGAAAATATTTGGAAAACAGCCGAGGCACCCAAACTTCTTTGCAAGTTTGCACATATTTTACACAAGCTATTCAACATACTTTTTCTAAAAGAAAGACGTCTAGTCCATCAAGCGACATTACATCAGGGTAATGCCTGGACAAAATGTCGGATAAAAAATGAAAGGCCGTGAAACTGGCAGTCGATCTACGTCCACGGAAGAAGAGGGGCGGCACTACCCCCCTGGAAAGTCGAGGGACGTCAAGGAACATCTGTTTCCGTCTCCTCGACCTCCAGAGAATGCATCGGAGGATTCGATATAGATCTGTACGTCACGGGGGAGGGCGGCTCTCATTTGCATTTTTCTTAACTTGTCGAAAAGGGTGGTTGGATATCGTATTTTTGTCCGCTGCTGTTCCCCTTGACTTGGTGAAACCGAAGGACCGTCTCTTGGCTGACGGAATGTGTTTCAGGCGGTTTCCATTTGACCACTCGTATCATCCGTTGAAATAAGTGAACCAGAAGTGCTCTGATATTCAAACCTCCCTCTACGAATTTAAACCGGATTCTCATAGGGATGTAGTATATCCCAACCACCATTCAGGTTGGTGGTTGCTGTTTCATGGGGCGCAAGTTTTAAAAACTGACATGACTCAGTGGTTTTGCCTAGCAACCTGCGAGGTGTAGGTGGGGTTCAATTTCTCCTTCAGTATATTTCTCTCTCTTCTGTAACAGTCTTTCTTTCCTTATGTGCGTTTGTCTATTTACTTGACATTGTTGACCCAATATATAAGTACCTGATACAATGGATAACTGATCCATAAAATATGATCTACTCACAGAACCGTTGGTAGCGTGTACAACTGTTTTCAAGCGTTTGAAGCATCGGTATTTTTTTATAAAGATCACTTTAACAGTCGTTAGTTGTGGACGAAATATGGAAACACAACTTTCTTGATTACCACGGTAGGATAGTAACAGTAGGTGAAGACATTATTTAACACCTTGTCATCTTTTCTGTTTTTTCCGCCTCTGATTTATTATACTTTACTGTCGCCTGTAACTTAGAAGCATTAATTTGGCATTGTTTGATCTAAAATCCTCAACTATGCTTTTATATTCGGAAAGAAACTTATTGATTCGCTACTCCTTAAGTCAGAAGAATAGTTCATATTTTTTATCAATATCTTGCTTAACTGTCCATTACACAAATAACACGGGTAAATAAGAAGTAATGAAAATAAATTTTTCAGATAGTTAAGAAATTTCAAAATTTTACTACCCAAAATGTTTAAGAACTTTCTTTTAATATGTTTGTTATTTATAAATCTTTAATCCATTCATTATACATATAAATCAGCTTTCTTAGCGCACACAATAGTGACAATCTTACGACAAATTTAGACTCTAGCACACTTAAATAAATTCGACACTCTTCACACTTGATTATGAATATGCCATTCCTTTCGAAGTTGAAATTATAAAAAGGAAAAGAGAGATTAAAATTTGTGAAAAAAGTGAATTTAAATGCATTTCCATATATCCGATACTTATTCTGGATAACTAAACAACTAAAAGATTACTTCTAAATATTATGTTTGCTGCTTTGTTGTACTGCACTACAGCTTAATTACAATGTTGAACAGATACGAAAAGTCTTAAATGAAGGGATTGTATATATAAATAAGTCATTTAGAAAAGAATGCAGTTTTGTCATCTCTTAAAATATGATTTCAATACTATTAGCCCCACACGACATAGAAAACTTCCCGGAACTGTGATTTTGTATGGTTTTCATTTGATGGTACAGTGTAGTATTGATTTTCCTTCTTATATATACTTTTAGAATTAAAGTGCTTTTACTTGACATTGAGAGTTATATACTAAATTTCTTTACAATGAATAGTACACATCGTTTTTCAAACCATTCCCTAAATATGCACCAAGGTTCACAAGGATATTATTTTGCTTATTTATGCCAAGTTTTTCCATGGAAATGTATAAATAAAAAGGGCTAAAGTTTAAGAAGGAGACTGAAATTTTGAGTACGCAAAATGTTCGTTTTAAAAATTGTAACTGGATTTGGACATTTTGAAAGGAAATAAGTCAAATAATTTAAAATATTTACAAAATTGGAAACAGTCCTCGTACATGCGTTTAATTTATGATATCTGAATAACGCATTTATTTCGGTCTTATTGAATGTATTTTGATTCAACTCAAATTGGTCCGAAAAATTGTGTGTTGGTTGAAACAAAAATGTTTGAAATCTGAACACATCAAGAGTAAAATAGAAAAATGTCAAGCTTCAAGAGCACAACAGGAGAGTTTAAAACAAAATAAATCTATCTCCGTGAACAAGTCAAGTAAAGAGTGAATGGCAGAGAGAAAATCCCAATGACGAGTTAAATATTCATCAAAATGTGAGCAAACAAATTATTTTTAATATTGTCACTAGATGGCAGCTCCTGTCAGTTTTTAGAAATATGAGTAACACATGGGAAAAGAAAATAGATAATTCTCATTTCCTAGTTACATTTATGGATTTATTAACATGAGGTTTTATCTTGTTCCAGATACTTAATTTCTATTTATTTTTCTCAAAACAAAGTAACGTTCTGTAAGAAAGCAACATTTTTTTTCAAATAAAAATGTCTTGGTGCTTGGGTATTTCGTAAATTTAGGAACACAGATAAAAATATATCATTCACAAGTGATGCAAGTGATGTTACTACTAGTGAATTCATAACTTTATTTGCTCTAAGAATCTTTCCCCTTTGCCTCATCATACAAAGCGTAACTGTAAGATATTTCCTTTCAAATTGAGATTCGGTATCAAACACTCGTATCGCCTTGGTTTGTTTGCCTCTGACAAAATTGGTGATATTTATTACTAGAAGATTAGTTGAAGAAAAAGAAGTTTTAATACTATTACGGATAATACTCGAATGTTTTACAAGTGGAAGGTTTTTTAGATGAAGTGCTGGTTTTAAAATCGGGTTTTAAAAGTTAAATTTTTTTTAAATATATAGAAGCATTTTAAAATAATTTTCAATTCCTTTGAAAATATTATATTATGGATGCATATTTTCCAATGGTTTTTTAAAAACTTCGATTCATATAAAACCAAATAGCTCAGATACGGGAAAATTACCTTCCGGACAAATAAATTGTTATTAAATTTAAGTGAAATAGATATTATAATTAAATGCATATAATATCAAATGTTAACTTGAATGCAATGAAAAAATGCATTATTTAGTTTGAATTATGTAAATGCCATTTGAAATTTGAAATAGTATATATATATATTCATACTTATGAAGAATAAGTTATATAAAGTGAGAGCAAATTTGAAAATAGTTCCCCAAAGTAATTTTTGCTGCTGTTCTTGTGCATTAAACCATCCACATTCATATGTACTGCTGGCCATCGAAAATACAGCACCATAAGGAAGTCTTGAAATTTGTATGATGCGTAATCATAGAAGGATATGCAAATAATTCTGTAGAGTATATGCAAATAGTGTGCACCAGTAACGCCTAGTAAGCAGTAAAATGAGAGAACAGAGTCGATTTTAAGTATTAGAATTGTGTTTTCTCGTTGTTCCTGTATATAAAAAGCTTAATTATGCCTTGTTGAAAAATACGATAGTTATACGAGCACGTTTCTGAACTTGACAGAAGAAGAATTGTAGTTTATCGAGAGAGAGACTGCGAATATTATTCGGAGAAGTTGATGCTTAAGTTAGACGAAATCCAAGCCACAGTGATGCGAATATGGGATCGGTGGGCGCAGAAGGGACGAACTGACCGACGTGAACGCTTGCAGCAACCTCGTCATACCATTGAACGAGAGCACAGACATATTGTGAGTATGGCTTTTTTTGGATTGTACAGCAACATCAAAAACTAGGGTGTGTTGCTCAATTTGTGTCAGCACATACAATTTGACTTTGGATGCAGCAGAGGATAATTGTTTCAAGACGTCCATCGCTTTGACTACCTTTGACTCTACAACAGAAACGTCTGCGGCTACAATGGTGTGAACAGCACCGTATATGGAGAAAGGAATGACATGACATCGTTTTTCAAACGAATTTCGATTTTGTCTGAAGCACCATGATGGTCGCATCCGAGTCTGGCGGCACCACGGCTACAGACTGCATAGCTCTTGCATTATGCATTGCCATACCGGTTCGTCACCTGGTGTTATGGTATGGGGTACCATGGGATTCTACACCTGCACCTCCTAGTTCGCATTAAGGTACACTCAACAGCCACCGCTACATCTCTGAAGTTATTTAGTCAGTTGTCCTCTTTTATCTTCAGGGCTAGCTTGCGACCAGTTTTCAACAGGACAATCCGCGACCCCACTGTCGGGATAGGTCGTGTGGAGATCCGAGCTGATCGCCTGAACTTATACCTTGGACCGATCGCTAGGGTGTTACGAAGTGATACGGAGATTAGGACTAACACAATTTATTTCTCTACCTAAAAACTATGTACAGCAACCGTTATCTCAAATTCATGGAACAGCCTACACGCTGCCACTTGCATTAATTCTGTAAAAAAACTGCGCTCGCTCCACCTGCGCGTGGAAGCCTTCAGTTACTAGTTCAAAACTGCGCTCGCTCCACCTGCGCGTGGAAGCCTTCAATTACTAGTTCAATTCTAACTCACTCTCGCTGAGTCAGGAAAATAGTTTCTACCAGTCACCGGATTTCAGCGGACATCTGCACGTGTGGTTAAGTCGATCATCAGCCGTTTGCACATCCTCACACGCCGCCGCCAAGAGGAAAACAGATTTTTTTTCCAAAAAAATCTGTTTTACTAATAATATAGTCCGAACATTTGTGGCAACCGGTCAGATCAGGAGTGGTTACCCTCTCAACCCAAGAGAAATCAAGGGATCCAAAAAAAAATTATGCATAAGAACATTTATACTTTGCAACCACTTTTCAAGCTAATATTAGATCTTAACATCCAAATGCTATATCTATTTACACCACCAACAATCAAATATTGATACTCCCGAACTCCAATACCTTTTCATTCTAAATTGATCCAATCTACAAAACCTAACCTAAAGTATTGCAAAAATAACATTCGACTAACACCATACATATAAAATTAACCATTATTTACACTATATTTAATATACATCTTAACTCTCCATATTTAGTTATAAAAAAATAACAATCTCATCCAAATATGCTACCAAGCCTTTATTGATCGACCTCTCTTTCCAAGCGGGAGAGAGCATCAGCTCCCTGATGATAAATCCCAGGGCGATGGGTCAACTTGTAATTCCACCTTTGAAGGGCAAGTGCCCACCTAGTTAACTTGGGGCTCTTAGGAGTTGTCTCGACCAGATATTTTAGCGGATTGTGATCAGTTATGATCTCCACAGTGTTACCCTGCAACCACTTATCAAATTTTTTCAGTCCAAATAACACGGCATAGGCCTCTTTCTCAATGGTAGACCAATTCTTTTGGGTGTTATTCAATTTTTGACTAACAAAAGCAATTGGCCTATAGTTTCTATGCTCGTCCTTCTGGGTCAAACAACATCCAATAGCGTAGTGGGACGCGTCTGTGTGGACCTGGAAGGGTTCGACGGCATTGGGGGTGCTTAACGCAGTGACCTCACATAACGCATTTTTCAACCGGAGGAATGATTCTTCCTCGCGTTTCCCCCAAAATACCTTTCCCGATTTTTTCCCTTTTGTCAACTCCGTTAAAGGGGCTGCTATCTCTGCATAACCAGGAATGTAAGTCCTATAAAATCCCATCAGTCCTAGAATGGATCTGACTTCCTTTTTTGATACGGGTCTTCTCAACTGTTTGATGGCTAATATTTTGTCATTGTCAGGAGAGTGCTTTCCCCCTCCTATCTTATGTCCTAAGTATTTTATCTCTTTGGATGCAAATATGCATTTCTTAAGTTTCACCGAAAATCCGAGATATTCCAGATCAGATAAGATTTTTTTCAAGTGTTCTAAATGTTCTTCCCACGTTTTAGAGAATATAACAATGTCGTCTATATAAGCTTGCGCATAAGCGGAATGTTTGTGCAACACTTGATTCATAATGCGTTGGAAAGTTCCCGAAGCTCCTGACAATCCAAATGGCATCACTTTCCATTGATACACCCCGTTGTGGGTGGAAAATGCTGTCAAAACTTTGCTCTCGTCCTCCATTTTTATTTGATAATATCCCCTTTCCAAATCCAAGCAAGTTAACCATTCGGCCATCCCCGCAGTGAAGATCAACTCCTGCATGTCCTTCATAGGATAACTGGGCACTTTTGTTATCAGATTAAGCGCCCTATAGTCAATGCACATTCTAATCGAGGCATCCTTCTTCGCGACACATACAATGGGATACGTAATGTCTGCATTGGACGGCTCCAAAAGACCCAATTCTAAAAGTTCTTGGACTTGCCTATCCACTTCTGAACGGTATGCTATTGGTATGCAATAACTATGTGGTTTTCTCCGGATGGAGTCAGGCAGCAATTCAATCTTGTGCTGACTTACTCCCACGGGTTGTATTGGTCGGCAAAAAAGTGTTTCGAACTTACACAAGAGTCTTTTCAATTCTTCCTCCTGTTTAGGATTTAAGTACGGTGTCGTGATCATTTTCACTTCTTGGGTGAACTCGTCTCTTGCTTCGACAATTGGAGCGTTTTCTATGTTACCAAATTCTTCCTCACCTTCAAAAATGACATTTACCGCGTTGGAACCGACCACAAATTCCCTTATCTTGTTCTGGTGAACGTGCCTCATCCTATTGTCTGGCATCTTTATAATGAAAGAATGTTCATTCTTTTTCTCTTCAATGATTCCGGGACCTTGCCATCTGGCCAATAATTTGTTTGTAGAATCTGGCAAGAGCACGATGACTTTATCTCCCGGCTTGAAAGTCTTTCTTGTAGACCTTAAATTATAATAATGGGCCATTTTCCCTTGTTGTATATTAGATGTTATCTTGGCTTTCTCTGCGGCCTCCTCCAGTCGGGTTTTCAACTTCTCCAGATAGACATGTATTGGGGTTGTATCCAGCTGCAAACCCTCGTGTCTTCCCGTCCAGGTATTCTTTAGAATCGACAAAGGACCTTCTGGCTTCCGACCAAAGAGCAATTGAAAAGGTGCTACACCCGTTGTACTGTTCGGGACCTCTCTGTATGCCCATAAAATGAACGGTATTTTGGTGTGCCAAGTCCGTGGTTCTTCCTTAATGGTGTGATGTAACATACTCTTTAAAGTTTGGTTAAATCTTTCCACTAACCCGTTTGATTGTGGATATAATGGTGTGGAGAACCGTGGAGTTGAACCCATTCTTTTTTCAAATTCCTGAGTCAATTCAGCGTTGAAATTTGTACCATTGTCCGAGGCAATTACGTTTGGCACTCCAGTCCTCATAAAAATAGATAATAAAGCTTCACACGTTGCTTTGGCTGTAAGACTCGTCAAAGGGATCGCCTCAGCCCACCTTGTATGTTGGTCTACCATACACAAGATAAATTTGTGTCCTTTAGAACTTGGAGGATCTATCGGTCCTATGATGTCCACATTGACCACTTGGAAGGGCAATTCTGGCCGCGCAGCGGGAGTTATTGGGGCCCTATCTTTGTGTTTGACCCTTCTCGTCAACTGACAACCTTCACATGCTAAACAAAACTGTCTCACGTCTCTTGATAGCCCGTTCCAATAGAACGAATATCTAATTCTTTCTATTGTCTTCCTCGCTCCCATGTGTCCCCCAAACACTGAGCAGTGGGCTAATCTAAGAACCTCTTTTCTTCTACGTTTAGGAAGAACCAATTGACATACATTCTCTCCAAGAATCTTGTCTTTATGAAAGACCAAACCATCGTTAAAGAAAAATCCTCCACTACCTTGCTTAGCCTGTTTTCTGGTCTCTTCCAGCTCTCTACACTCCTCTTGCTCTTTATGGAAGCTTTCCGTCTTCGATATCCCTTCTTCCTGGTCTCCGTCGGTGCTTTCTACCACTAACACTTCTGTGTCCTTATTCACTTCAACGGAATTCCCTTCTGTGTTCCCCTCTTTTGTAGGTGGTTCCAAGATGTTTCCACTACCAATATCGGTGGAAATTAATTCCTGCTTTCCTCTAAGCATGTCTCGGATATCTGGTGGCAACAGCACATCTTCCACCAATGAGGGAGCAACTGCGCAGAGGACTTCTTGGTGAAGCACATCACCCCTACCTCCTATGATCAGTCCTATGGGAACGTTCATTAACGGGCATTTCTCCGCTGGACCGAAGATTCCTTTAATAAAGATGGACGATTTCTCTTCCAGCGACAGATTTTGTACAATATCTTTCCGTATGACGGTAATTTCAGTCCCAGAATCAATTAGGGCTTTTGCCTCCCTCCCGTCAACACTAATTAAGATTCTTTCCAAGGGGCAAAGATTGTCTCGCCAGGATCTTTCCTTAAAGGATACAACTTTAGCTACCACCGCCGTTCCGCCAGTATTCAGTGTCCTTTTCTCATCCCCCACACCGCTTTCTTCAGTTATGATCCTATTCACGTTCGCTTTCCTTCTATTATCGTGATCTGATCTTCCTTTATCCGACTTTGGACAGAACCTCTTCATGTGTCCCTCCATTCCGCATGAGAAACAAACAAGCCTGGAATTATGTTTCGCCGGTTCTGGTTGAGTTCTGTGATAGGTTCGTTTGGTGTCCTGCTGAGATATGTGATATCCACCGTAACCTCTTGCATCATACTGGGTCTTGTATCCCGAATTTGTCTTCATGGTGGTACTTGGCTGTCTCTTGTATGTTCTACGAACACATTCGTATTCGTCTATCTTTTCAGCCAGCAATGAAGGTTTTGATATTTTCCCCCATTCATCGATAAAATGGTCCCTGGCTTCCTGTGGCACTCTTTTCTTGACTTGATCGGCTATCATCAATTCCTTCAGACTCTCAAAATCGGAGATACCAAGTCCTTCGATCCATCCTTGAAAATAATTGGTTACTTCATAAGTAAAATCTTGCCAAGTTTTATCAGGACTTTTTTGATGTTGAATGAACTTCTGGCGAAATCCCTCTGGATTCATCTTAAACTTCTTTAACAAGAGGTCTTTAATGTGTTCATAATCTTCTAATCCCTCTTCCGAAACCCTCGCAATCAATTCTATTATCTCCAAAGGCATTAGGGTCAAAAGACATGATACCCAATTTCTTTCATCAATTTTCCTCCGCCTAGCTTGACTTTCGAACAGGGAGAGGTATAAAAGGATATCACCCTCTTTCATTTGGAATTTGGGCATGTATTTCGTCATGTCGACATGTATATCGGTAGGACTACTTCTTCCTTCTATGGAATCATTGCTTATCCTTATTCCTGCTTCTATCCTTAACTTTTCTAGCTCAAATTCTCTTTGTTGTTTCTTTCTCTCCTTTTCCTCTTCTCTCTCCTTCTCTTCTCTCTCCTTCTTCTCTTCCCTCTCCTTCTCTTCCATCTCCTTTCGTGAACTCACTATCGTTTCAAGCATCTCCATCACGAATTCGACTTCGTATGACTTACTTCCTGTTATGAGATCTTTCAGTCCTATAACTTTAATATTTGGATCAGGAGTTTCCCCTAACTCCAATGCTAAAGTAAATAGATCGCATTTCTTATATTTTCCCAAAAAAGCCATATTCACCAATATATTTTCCTTTCTAACTGGTATTAACTAAAAGACCATTAAAATAAAAACCCTTTTCAGCTACTGATTGACTACCCCTAGCATATATCACAATTGTTTAAAGAGAAAAATAATGGTTCACCCTAAACTGATAACGATGACATGTGAACAATAACACTGACGTGTCACATAAGTTAACGCTCAATTCGTAACTCTGAAATTCCAGCACTGTCGTGCTTTAAAAATACCTTCTGCCACTCCTGGTGTATCACAATTCTTCAAGAGAAACTATAATCAGCACTTTTGGCTAAGAACACTGACGTGTCACCTGCGCTGTCGCGCAATTCTAAAATTTGAAATACGGATGTATTTCCCGCACTGCCGTGCTTCAACTACACCTCATCATTTAACAAACAAATATGCTTCACCTAACATTTATTTAGCAATGGATCCCTGATTATTTCTCTTAAAAGAAAGGGTAAACAACACTCACCCGGTTCGTCTGCTTCACCAGGATTTCGCGTAGCCTCGCCGTCCGTTTCCTCAGGATTTCTCGTCTCTGGTCCAATCTTTACTGTTCCCGGTTCGTCTGCTTCAACAGGGTTCCTCGGAATTTCTCGTCTCTGGCCAATCTTTACTGTTCCCGGTTCATCAATCTTTACCGCTATCGGTACATCGATCTTTACCACTCCGGGTACATCATTTTTACCGCTGCCACCATCTTATTGTCGGGATAGGTCGTGTGGAGATCCGAGCTGATCGCCTGAACTTATACCTTGGACCGATCGCTAGGGTGTTACGAAGTGATACGGAGATTAGGACTAACACAATTTATTTCTCTACCTAAAAACTATGTACAGCAACCGTTATCTCAAATTCATGGAACAGCCTACACGCTGCCACTTGCATTAATTCTGTAAAAAAACTGCGCTCGCTCCACCTGCGCGTGGAAGCCTTCAGTTACTAGTTCAAAACTGCGCTCGCTCCACCTGCGCGTGGAAGCCTTCAATTACTAGTTCAATTCTAACTCACTCTCGCTGAGTCAGGAAAATAGTTTCTACCAGTCACCGGATTTCAGCGGACATCTGCACGTGTGGTTAAGTCGATCATCAGCCGTTTGCACATCCTCACACCCACATAACATGCAATGTACAATTCCTCAATGTCCACCAGGTTTCACTTCTCCCATTGCCTGCCCGTTCAACAGATCTATCGAGCATCGAACACGTCTGGTCAATGATTGCCCAACGACTGGTACATTACAGACCACCCTCGGTTAGGCCAGACGAACTTTGGCAAATTGCAGAAGCAACATCGATTGATATACCTCGACATATCCAGTGCCTTATTCTTTCAGTGCCGATACGTGTAGCAGAAGTTATTGCCGCCCATGGCGCTACACAAAATACTGATTTCTTCGCGTTACGCAACCCGAACGGAGCTGTAATTTCAATGATTTTCCCCTTGTACCTTATTTGTATAATAAATGTAACTTTGATATCTTTTGTCCTTCATGGTGTTGCATTTTCAATGACCCCATCAGTGTAATTTTTCAAAAACGTCTGTCAAAATGTAAGAACATCTAAAATATTTTAGAACTGAGAAACTGAGAAAGAATATTAAAAATTGGTTAAGATGAATTTCAATATATTGGTAACGGATAGAAATTATTTAGTTACGCATAGGCTTAACTTTGGTGTATGCCTTATCCCTTAAAATCATTACATTAAAAATTTAATTTTAAGACGGTTTATAAATAAATGAAGCCGTTTCTCATACACATTTTTAGATAACATCGCATTCAACTTCGGCTTAGTCTCATTTAGCTTAGCTTAACGCTTGAGAGTCAGGTTGAACAACGTCGCTTCAAATAAAAGTCCAGTAAAAAACCACTTGGTCTTACAAAACTGTTTAACATGTCACTTTTAAAAAGATCCATTACCCAACGGCTCGCTTCCCACATTACTTAAAGCTCGTTTAAGGCGATCTCAAATAACGCAGTAATTGCGTACTGTTCCTGCCTTGGCGGGAGAAAAAACGAATGAATGAAACATGAAAGAATTACTTAAAGTCTGAGACATTAAGCCAGCGATCTTGTATACGGCCATGTTGGCAAGGAACACACGCAGACAGTAATGTCTGTCATCTCGTAAGCAGCTACTCACGATGATATGTTTACATTAAAGAAAAATAAAAGGCCTGTTTAATTAATTCACGAGACGCACAACAGTTGAGAAGAGTGCTATTATATACCTGCGGCAACTCCACTCCTCTCATATCCGAGATGGTTAAATGAATTTTTATGCGTTATTACATTGGGGGTTACTAAAACATGGTTTACGGAATAAGAACGTAAAATAGCCTCCAGGATGACATTTCATATGATGGTTGGTTGTCGCGATATATCTCTGATTGCAAAGCTTTTAAGTAATGAGTATTTGATAGAAGGCCGTAAGTAGTTTATCTATGATGTCCTTTTGTTGCTTAAATGGTTTTAAATTACTATGTGGAGTACATGCTGAAATTCAGTCAGTTTAATGATAATGATAAATCACTTAGTTCATCAGCAAATCTTAATTGATATATCTAGAGTGTTTGGGGCAAAACCGTATGTCAAAAATTGTTCAAATTGAGATAAATAAACGAGTACATATCAAAAAAGTTATCTTCTATTTGGGTCAAATCAGTATAAGTCAACTATGAAGAAAATCAGATATAAATGTTGGTTGAAATGATTGAGTTGATTCATAATGTGGAGAGATATGTAAAAAAATACATTCAGTAAAAACTTTCATACGGAATTTGGTTTTTTATTTATACCGTTTTGCCCTAATACGCCATACATAAAATCGGTTTAATTTTAATTACGCGGATGTATTTGCGTGATTACAATTAAAAAATCTTCACTTTCGATTCGAAGAACCAACTAATCGATTAACTCATAGGCTCTTTTGCAAAACAGATATCGATATTTTCGTCATCAAATTCGGGATAAAATCAAAATATTACTAGTTTTAAATCCCTCAGCGTATTTTAATAAATTTTGAAAAATTATTTTAAACTAAAACTAGTGCGAAGTTCAGAATAATAAGCTTTAAACTAATTCTTCGAAATCTTGTTTCAGCACCTAGAATTTTAAGAATTGTTTATTTATTATTTACAGTAGGGATGCAACAAATATTAATTGCGATATTCTTCAGTCTTACGAAACAAGTTATTGCAGCATATCTATTATTCCAGACTGTTAAATAATAGGAAATTAATTTTATTCGAAATACTGAGTTTGAAAAATATCGTTTTATGCATTCGTACTTTTCGTTTAATGAAGTTACATAACTTGCAATCACTAAGGAAGTACACTCTTAGAAGCAAAAGACAAAATTAGGAAACAAGGGCAATAATTTTTCATATAAACATGCAATTCTTAAATACAATTCCTTAAAAATAACGATTAAAATTAATCAAAACATTGTTCGTCTAAAGAAATGATTCCCAACATGTCTACGAGAAAATTCCCTAAAATATTTATAACATTACTTTAGAGCAATATTTAATAGCTATTTTCCACATTGATCAACAAATTTAAATTTTTCAATTAGAAACGGGATTAAATCGAATGTTTGGCTTTTCGTGTATTGATGTTTTTGCTTTCCATAAACCATTATTCCCAATTCCTGAGCGACTATGGGGCATGTGTTTCTTACAGTCATCACTCGATTTGATCCCTTTTCGCTCAGGAGTTGTTCCCTCCTTTCGAACTCAACGAGTCAAAGATAATGGTCACTAGGAATAGAATGTCTAAATATTTTTTGAGCCACCGTAGCCCAGTTGGTAGAGTTGCTGATTTGCAAACAGTGGGTCTTGGTAGGAACTCAATCTAACCAAAGACCATCGTGTACGTGACGCTGGTGCACGTTAATCTGTAGTGACCCCATGTTGGCATGGTGTAGTTCGGAGAGTGTGGTGCAAGCTCAGCGTCATTTGACCGTGGTTCAAAACTAGGAAGGTGTTCTCTTCGGATCTTTCCATTCGAAATTGATCCCGGACTCTCGCCTATAGCCCGTGTGTTGTGCTCCAGTGCACCGTAAGTTCAACTACTTACCTACCTTTAAACATTTTTAAGATAGCTCCGATTATTTTTAACTCAAGTTAATCAAAGATTTTATAAACTCATAGTTAACTAAAGATTTTATAAACCCATAGTTAATTAAAGATGTTTAGAGCTCATAGTTAATTGAAGACTTTTCTTTGGAAAAGGTATCACATTTATTTGGGGAAAGAGGAAGTGGTCTCATATGTGCATGGGGTTCATGAAAGTGAAAATGCGTAGAACTCTCAGAAGGGCACCTCCGGAGGAGGGCTATGGGGGCTTAAGCCCTTCGAAGGACATAAGCAAAGTAAAAATATACTTATTTAACTAATTGATCTGGTCTTTAAAAAAGTCGCGATGAAGATGTGTTTGACATTCTCAAATAATGTAAAAGTTTTTAATATATTTTATTTCGTTATTAATATGAAGAGTTAGGATACCTTTTGCCTTGAATACTGCTTTTATATGCCTTGAAGTTATCTAATATTAGTGTCTTTTAAGGCTCACTTTCTTTTTCTAAGGTCCAACTACTGACCACTTCGGTCTTCGGCACTACAAGGGGCAAACTGACAGCTATTTGTGAAGAATCGCCCAGTGAGTAAGCTGGAAACTACTCCAAGGACAATAACCAACATCCACGTGCTTATAAAACGAGATTCAAACCCGGGACCTACTGGGTAGCAGATAAAAGCTAAAACCACCATACCAGATAGGCGGCTTGTAACACACGCATCAAACTCACCAATGCTTCAAGAAATAAATGTTAAATTTAAAATTCACGTCCTACTCTTTTATGGATTGCCTGGCTTGACGATTAAATCATCTCAAATTACTATTAGAGCTCGAAAACCATGAAGCATCCTCCAGATTGATATTGCAAATTGCCATGAGAACTCTATCTCTTTCATACGAGATCGGAAAGTTTCCAGTCATTGCTAATATAACAAGAACGGTTTGTGTGGCATTCATGCAACTTGGTCCAGACAAGGAGAGGGGAAGTTGATACAGATGAGTGAAAAATCACAAACCAATTGGACTAATTCGTTGGGTGCTAGATACCCTTGAGTGAGCATGTGTTCTGTGAGACCATCTCATTCGCAATGACCGAACACGAGTAGAGCAGCGAATTGCATCAAATTCTGCATTAAACTTAAAAATTCGTCGATGGATACTGTTCTGATGATTACGAAATCTTCCCAATGCTAAACGCCAAGTTCTTCCAGCGCGAAGGAGGAGCGAAAAGTCGTTTCAGCAACGTCAAGCCATGTTGACTATGATTGTGAAGTTGTCGTCCATCATGAGTATATTCCTCCAAGTCAACCAATTAACAAGGAGTACTGCCACGATGTTCTTCGGTGACTGAGAGATGCAATACGAAGAAAGCTGTGGGTATATTCACTATGACAACTCATCCCGACCATATCTCGAGCAGAGTTTTTCTTTTTGGTAAAACATGCAATCACACAGATGGCTCAGCCCTCCTACAGCTCAGATTCGGCGTCCCTGCGACATCTGACTTTTCCCCAAATTAAAATCACCTCCGAATGGGAAGATATTTGTGACAGTGGACAAGATTCAAGGGATTACGACGAGGGAGCTAATGACGGTTCCAACAAATGGACTATGAATTGTGAATTGAAAACTGAAAGATACCCTGTAAGAAGTATGTGAAATCCCAGGGTGCCTACTTTGAAGAAAACTAGGCACAAGAAGTCCTAAGTACAATGCATCTTGTTTCATATTACATGGCTGGATTCTTTCCGGACAGGCTTCGTATATAAAATAAAGTTTCCCGGTCGGTCTGTTTGTTCGGGCTAATCTCGGAACGTTTGGCGGACTTAAATGCGTATTTTGTCATTCTATGGAACATTTGTCAAAGTAGGTTTAAGTGCAGAAAGCATTCATTTATAAAACAACAGGGCGCTTTCTCGGCTCGTACTGTTTAAGACGTACTGTTTAAGACGCTAAGACCTTAATCAGGCATGCACTCGTGTGAGTATATACCGCATTCGCTCCATTGACATTTCAATGAAATAGATAGTGGATGTGGTAGGAATCGCTGTCGTAAGAATCTCAGAAGGGTAAATCACATGGATTTACAAACCGAGTTGGTCCGATTGGCTATCGAAGTGCAGACTAGAGTTTCCCATCACGCTGGATAATCACTTTAACTAACCAATAATTTGTACAACATTACGTTTCATGCTTTTTCCTACAACCACGTGACAGATCTTCAAACTGAGAGAGCAGAAGAAATAGCATGAAGCAGCGAGCACATACTCCGTCTATTTCATTAGAAGGTCGATGTGCAACAACATCGACCTTCTAATGAAATAGACGGAGCATTACGGTAGAGTCACTGTCGTAAGAATCTCAAAAAGGTAAATCAAGTGGGTTTACGAACCGATTTGGTCCAATTGGATATCGAAGTGAAGACTTGAGTTTTTAATCACGCTGGATAATCACTATAACCAATCAATAATTTATCCCACATTAGAATTCATCCTTTTTCCTACAACCGCATGGCAGATCTTCAAACCGAGAGAGCAGAAGAAATAGCACGAAGCTGCGAGCACACACTCCGTTTCTTTCATTAGAAGGTTGATGGTTCGCTCATAGTAAACGCGTCTGTTGTTGCGTGGTTGGTTACGTTTTATGGCTCTAGGCCCTAGCCGAGTTAGCCTAGCCGGGCTTCGTTCGTCCTAGCCAAGTCAAACGCAAGACGTAAGGTAGACTTCAATTAAAGTTTTACTGATACAGAAGAGAAAAATACACCCAGGATCAGTTACAAGAACCAAACCTGTGCCTCCTACTACTCTCAGATTGCTAGCGCTGTGGGCAAGCCCTTGAGTCAGGGCGGCCCCCTGTTGCAGCATGAATACGGTTCTTTTGACCACCCTTTGATTAAAATTTAAATATTGTGTTACCATTAACGAGACGGAAAGCAAATGTAGGCACAGGGACAAACAACGTGGCTACAACTGACCTAAGTGAAGAATGTTTTCTCTTGGACAGTTTTGCGTGGCTCTATCGCGTATCAAATTAAAATATTTCCGTGTTGACTGGCAATTGAGTGGGGTTTCAAGTCGGCTCCTAATTCCCCTGTGAGTTCGAAACTCGGTCCATCCACAGACCGTCGTATACACAGGGGCTGGTGCAAGTTAAAACTGCCGTGGCCTCAAATGTCCTCACGTTTTGTTTGGAAATTGAGAGTTGGGTGCCAGCTCGTGTTGACCTAGTCATATGACCGTGGCTCAAAATTGCGAGGCGTTGTCCTTGGATTTTCCCTTAGGGATCGATCCTGGACCGAAATCAATAACCCTTTATGTTACTCCAGTGCGACGTTAATTAACTACTTATTTGCCTAATTCACCTGATTAAGACTGGTTACTTTTCGGGTGATCCGATTTCTAGTAATCGGCATTGAATAGTTGTAAATTGGCTCTTCGGTTGCACACATGGAGACGAACGCTTGTTAGAAAAATTTAGACAATTATTAATAAACTAAGAACGATAAAAAGTTACAAAGGACACTGAAAGACTCTCTTTTCCGCTCTTTTTTCCAAATTTCAAAATTAATTTTCATCACATTCCATATCATGATTAGAGCTTGAGCGAGCTTAATAATTATAATATCAAGACGAAACAACGTTGCAATTACGCTAGTAGCAGTTGCACGAGCATAATAAAGAGAAATTCACGGAGCGCTTGCCTGTGCTCAGATTGACGTCAGGAGGACAAAAAGCATTAACTGTTTAATGAAATAGACGAAGTATGTGCTCGCAGCTTCATGCTATTCCTTTCAATCGCTCGGTTTGAAGACCTGTCACGTTGTTGAGGGAAGAAGCAAGAATTCTAATTCGGAACAAATTATTGATTGATTGGTTATAGTGATTATCCATAGTCATTAAAAGTGCTAGTCTGCGCTTTGATAGCCAGTCGACTCAAGTCGACTTTGCTGTCAAAGCGCATGTGACCTACCCATGTGAAGAAGGGTAAGCCCATGTGACTTACCCTTCTGAGATCTTACGACAGCGATTCCACTCACATGCTCTGCCTATTCTATTACAAGGTCAATCAATATTGATTCACATCGACCTTCTAATGAAGTAGATGGAGTATGTGCTCGCATCTGTTTTCCCGTTCCCTCGGTTTGAAGATCTGTTATGTGGTTGTGGGAAAAAGCATGAATCTTAATTAAGAAAAAGTTATTGAATGGTCAAAGTGATTATCCAGCTTGATTAAAAACATTTCCATTTACTACCTATATTTTTCGCAATGTTCTAAGGTACCCAATTGATCCAAGACGATTCGTAAGCCCACGTGACTTACCCTTCTGTATCTTACGATAGTGACTCCCATATGTTCTGTCTAGTTCATTAGAAGGTCGATGGAAAAGAAAGGAAATCTTATTAGACCTTGGTTAAAAAAGGCTAAACTTCACACTGCTCCCGTGCGAATCAGGGGTAGTTCGCTAGTGACAATATAGTTGGTAGGTAGGTAGTTAATTAACCTCGCACTGGAACAACACAACGAGCTATTAGCGACGGTACTGGATCAATCCCGAAGGGAAAGATCAGACGATAACACCTCGTAATTTTGAATAATGGTCGGATGACGAGATCAACACTTAAGCTGGCACCTCACTCTTTAAACTTCCACACAACGCCAACATGAGGACATTCGAGGCCACGACAGATTTACTTACCAGCTTCCACTTACACGACGTACTATTGTTGAACTGAGTTTCGAACTCACAACCCTCCGGTTGCTAATCCATTACTCTTCCAACCGGGCTACCGCGACCCAATAATATATTTGGAAGACATTTTCTAAAAAATAAGATGCCTAAGAAAGAGGGCATCCAGTCCCTTACCTGCACACATCTTCGCAGCTGAAATTCGGACTGACCGCATCTTTAGCATGCACGAACACATTCTCGCCTGTCTCCAGAGACGGGGCTTTTCCACCCAATCCATTTTGCATTCTCATAGGTATCTTACTGGCCATGCCCTCGGAGCGGCGATGCAAAAGCTGGGGCACGTTGCGGAAAACGGCGCCATCTACCGCAGGGGACCGACCGTCCCCGTTTGCGGCCAGTTCCACAGATTGTACCATGGTCTTCTGTTGCTGTTGTTGTCCACCAGTATCGCCGTTATACTAGTACAGCAGCAGCCGTGAAGGACTTCGGGTCATCGGGGTCTCCTCCCCCGTGGGTGAGAACTAGAGAACAGGAAGGGAAGGGATTGAGTTCTGGACACGTCCTGGAGTAAGCAAGCAATCATGGAAATGGAACAAAAGCGGTTTCAATAATAAAAGAGGATTTTGCTGCAGCTGAGTGAATGACTTCCATCTCTGGGAGTCGGTGTTGTGTTCGTCACGTATGTTGTGCCGTGATAAGAGGGAGAAGAATATGCTTGGAGATCCAGCGTGCGCACTGGAGGAGGATCTAAGATGATATTGAAGCTCAGCGCGAGTTTCACTTTGAAAAATTGTTGAGAAGCTATTTTTGGGTATAAATGTTGTTTTTTCACGACTACAAATTCTCGAAGAAAATAATATTGGTGCATAAACTATAACCAGGATGGTGTCTATATAATGGAAAGCAGTTTGCGAGTTTCTTTTGCCGAATTGAAGTTGCCAATACAAATAATTTAAGGTAAAACAAAAACATCGATTGCTACTTTTGTTTTAAGGATAGCTACATTAACGTCAGATATTGGATTAAAAGGATTATTCACGTGATAACAAACGCGTGTGACTCGTTGAAACAGTTCGCAGTTATAAGACATTTTATAGAAATTTTTAATGAGCTTTAGGCACGATGTAATAACTATATTATAAAGTTATCCTCCGAACATTGATGGTTTTATACAAAACTGGAAAGTTTAAACGATGATAGAATTCGGGTATTTTATTGCATTCTAGTTCTTTTTGTTGAACATCAGTTTATTCAACTTTTATTTTAAAATTCAATGTAAATTAATAAAATGTAAATAAGATGTCAATGTTATGTAAGGGTGCCACTTGGCAGTAAATATTCCTATTTGAGATATCTCTTGTTTAAATTTAATTTTCGTTATTAAGTAATTTTTAACTAAAATGCACCTGTTATAAAAGCTAACATAGTAATTCATTATGTTAAAAAACCACTTTTATGTTTCGAAATAAAATGCAACAAAAAGGTTCTATTACATTGCTCACAAAATAGGAAAATGTGAACATTTTTTCATAAAAATTAAATGGTTAATTTTTATCTTTGCTTGGATCAAACAAATTTCTCAAAATTCTACCTCATAGGTTTTGTACTAGAGTCTTATAGAGCCTTATTTGAAGTTATTGGCGACTTGTGTTTGAGTTACTTATTGTTACACAAGTAATGTCCAATTGTACTGAATGCGAGCATTGTAATTGAAATTAATATTAGAAAATACACTTTATTGTTTTAAAATTTACTTAAATTTGGTCATGCATCATTTACAAATGCTGAAAAAAATAAACATTATCTGCTCCACAGCAATAATGTTTTGACTACAGTAGAATAAGATTTAGATCAGCTGAACTGATGATACCAGCTGACCAGCTTAAGTAACCAGCTGACATATGGACTTTTTGTTAATTATGATAGAAACTGCAGTTTTTAAATTATCTTATTCATAAAGCAATTAAAAATTATGCTGCCAAACAATTCAAGTTTCTGATTAATGTAATTATAACTACAAAATAATTTCTCTTATATTCCCATTCAATTTTTTTTATCTGAATTACCATTATCATAAAAATTTCGTAAGAAATTAATATTTTAAAATAGAACACACATATTTTTAAGAAAATATTTTAGAACGACTTCGCTTTAGCTCGAATTAGTTCAATACTGCCCATTAACATCAAACCATACTTCTACAAGCAATTTGCACCATTACTGCGGCATTTATTCTTACTAACTAAATTTGAATTAACTTAGTCTAAATTTTTGCAAGTCCTATACTAGGTATGATTATTATATTCCATACTAAGAGTATTGTAACGTCTTGATTCACGGGTAGCTAGACTAGTTACCATTGAAAATATCCGATTCTGGACTAAATTGGTTTATTTTACAATTTGTACAAAAAGTCGGAAAATGAATGTAAAGTTCATTAATATTAGTTCCTTGGAAGGTCCAAAGTTCTATCGAGGCGCTTAGGGCTGCTGGCGAGCCTCACAATTTCGCTCGGGGAAGTCTAACGCACGGCTACGGGTGAGCCTATTCTCAACACAAAATTTCTCGAGTGAGTACAGAGTTCCAAGGCAGGAAATCTCAGTCTTTCTGGACAGGATCACTACTAGGATGAGCAGTTACACGGATCTCTAGGGAGGGTTCTCCTTTACGGCTACGGTCGAGCCTTTCTCACTAAAATACTCCGGCGAGTATAGGATCCCAAGGTGGGATAAATGCACAACAGTGAAAGGATATTCACTTCAAGCTCCAACAACGGTCTCTGCTGACCGTCTCTCCAAGCTCTCTGATCCTCTGTCTCCGTCTCTCCTCTCGTCTTTCCTCTCGTGATCTCTCTCTTCTCTCTCCGTCTCCGTCTCTCCAAAAACTCTATATGTTGGGTGCTTATCGACTCCTCCTTTCCGTTTCTGGTCCGCCTTTTAGTCGGTGCTGGATTGGGTGTTGAAGATTTCTCACGTTCTTGATTGGCTGTCTCACGTTGGTCTTTCCCATCAACTTTTACGACAGACTTCGGCGGACTTGAAAGGGTCCATCAAACCCTGTCGGAAACTCATCATCATTTATATCAATCTTCTTGGTCTTGAAATGTCGAAGAGAGCGACAAAAAGGCGCCTGCCCTTTGTTTTGAAACCACAGCGATTTCCGATCCCTGCTGGCTGGCTGTCGTTAAGAAATCATTAAGATGTTTTCGGGTGGTCGTTATGGAGTGTGGGCTTTTCCTCTCGACATCTGAGTCAACAAGATTTTCCATTTTCCCACGTTGTCGTGGTGATCGTTTCCCTAGCTGCCGTTACAGTATGATTATTATATTTTATATTAAGTATGACCATCTATTTTATATTAAATATGACCTTTCTATTTTATATTAAGTTTGATCATTATATTCTAGATTAATATGACCATTATATTCTATAATAAATATGACTATTACCATTTAATATTAAATATGCCATTTTATTACATAACAAGTATGACTATTATAATCTATATTAAGCAACTTTTTAACTCTGGAAACTTTTTCATATGGAACATTTACTCTACAAACAACCCTCACTTAGATATTCATCTGAGTTTGAGCAACAAGAGTTTCTGAAAGCACATTAGAATATTCATCAGCAAAAGTCTGAGTGCTGAATATCTACCCAAGCACAACGCTACATTGATAGAAATGTGAATCACAGTGTCTGAAAGGGAACGTCTATTGAAATCTACACCCCATCCGCGATTAATGGACCCTTGCGTTCAATATTCAACAGCTGAGTCAAATTCAAGGTCCAAAAGACCGTGGCGTTTGGGGTGACGAAATGGCGTCTCGCCTTTTAAACGCCCCCTCAACAACTCGTTCGCCTCCTTGAAATGGTGAGCGACAAGTTTTTACAAATTAGTTGCGACAGCTGCAATTTGATTTATTGAGGGAACTAGAAATCGACACGTGTTTTCGACCCCAGCCACTTAAAACGTCAATCGATAATGTCATTCTTTTGCAGGACACCGCGATGGATAATGATTGGCTGCTGTCTCCGAGAACGCGGAGGCGGTAATCCAAGGGGAAATGCCGGGGCTGTTTTCTTCGTTTTAACCGAAGCGTGATTAAATGCCTTTGGATTCGGGACATTGGATTTGTGTCGTGGTCTTCTGCTTGATGGTGAACCCGGGTAACCTTCGGTGGTACAGAGAACAGTTGATGGAACTCAGTGTGAGGTGGTTCCGAGAAATATTAAAAGGGTTTCCAATTATCAAAGCTGGAGGCTGACATCCCGTGGCTCTAAAACAGTATGACGCGCCTAGCTGTCCAATTAGCTTTCCGTCAACCCTTTCAAGAAATAAAATTTGCCTAAATAAACGTATGATGGATAAGATATTTCTCTTGCAGTTGCGGACTTTAATAAATGCGCTTATTATATAGGGTTACTACAAATGACTCATCGGTTTCAAAAGACTATATTTCGCAAACTATTGCACATGAAACAATGATTGCTATAGTATGGTTCTCGGGATTTCGCAGTCGGTCTTTAACGAGTCTATTAACTAAATTAGAAGCCTGGTAGTAAAGTAAACAAACTGCTTCCACAATTGGCATCTTTGGCGCGGGTTCTGGTTCTAAGTTTGTCGTACGGTGCCGAAAAGGACCGCAGTGATAATGTAGTATTATGGGAAAAACTAGCCACGACGATAGTCATTCGTGCTTTTGCGTATGGCAGCCTAATCCTAAAAACCTTTCACACCTTTTCAAGAATCGATTGATCCAAGGTTGACTGCTCTCTCGTCGAAGTTGCACTACACATTAAAATAATAATTAGAAATTGTCCAAGGTTTAGTCATAGCACTGCAAATGTTCGATATGTGTTCTTCTCGTTACATGACATTCGTCCATGCTTTATTTAAGTTAGACCAGCACGCGTTGCAGCATTCCCTCGTTCATAGTAGGGGGCATCGGTAGCCCAGTTTGGTCTCGGATTATCAACCGGAGGGTTGTGAGATTGCGATTCAACCAAAGAAGGTGGTATACGTGGGGATGGTGCACATTAAATATGTCGTGGCCTAAGATGTCCTCACGTTGACTTGGTGTGGAAGTGGTAAGATGTTGACCTCGTCATATGACCGTGGTTCAAAATTACGATGCGTTGTCCTCAGATCTTTCCCGAATCAATCCCGGACCGTGGTAACAGCCTACCTACCCCGGTGATGATCATCAAAGCAGTGGTTCCAGAGCTCACCCAATGTTGCTTGAAATGGGGGCACATAATCAGTGACTTTATAATATATATATATAAGGAAAACTTCAATGGAGTTAAGGTTGAGAGACCAGATTGGCCAATCGAACAGCGCTAAGTCATCCCCGCCACATCCCCAATTCATATAGAGGTGCGAATATTAAAATTTGAAATATTCTCCTTCGTTAAGTGATTGGCACTAATAAGTGCGATCTATAATTTAAAATTATAGAACTTCAAAACCCAAACAATCGTTTGTAATAACCCTGAATAATAAGAGCGTTTATTGGGGAAAGAAAGATGCCTCGCGCATTTTTAGAACGTATTTCAAAAATATAATTTCAGTTGAGAGGAAAACATTTTTATTTCAGTTTGTAAAACATGAAAAACTCTTTTAATTAGATTTATGAGACAGGAAAGTTTCTCATTGATTAAAAAAAATATATGCAATACCTGCCTATATATTTTTTGCTTTATTGAAAATTAAGGTTAGGTATCAATTTTTGATTCTCACTTTTTGCATTTAAAAATTAATTTTTAATTAATAAAATTCAATTCTTAACAATCCATTAATATTACCAATATTCAATATGTCATCGACATGCGCAACAACTCCTCTCACGTTTATTAATGCCTAACTTATGTTCCTAAGTTTTTATGATCCTGAATACGAGAATGTTGTGAATTAAATAAGTTTTTTGACTAATGATTCGTTGTTTCACTACCACATGTATCTGCAAATTTATTTGCATAAATTATCCTACTATACAGTGCTGTCAGGGATAATGGTTTACAACACGCGAACTTTTGAGCTTTGGGATTATTTTATGTTGTGTATTCCTATTTGATTTTTTAATTACTTATAAACATTATTTTATAGTAAACCCTCTGTTCACTATGAGTTTTCTGGGTATCTTATTTATGAAGGGCTGTAGCCTAGATTATAACTCATACGAATTGAGAACATTTAAGTAAATAAATGCGAACTAAATTATCTTAACTGCACTAAAAACTTGAAACAAAATTATTTTCATAACTATTTGCTAAATCTCGATTCTTTATTTGACCAAAAGAGAAGATAACTTGACTCTTTACTATATGTATTTTTAAATGTTACTTTAATTTATCCTTTGGCCTAAATCTGTAAAGTGAAATAAAGCAAAACCATCAACTGTACTCAAAGAAAGCATAAATTTCAGACTTCCGGTTATAAAAGTTACCGTCCATTTCATACCGTTGCAGGAAATAGTTGTGATAGCAAGTGACTGCCCATGACATTTTATTGGATTTACTGTGACGAGTGGACATATCTCAAACTTTTTAATTAGGACGTAAAAGAACTTAGTGGTTCTTGTTTTATATCTTCGAAGAAATTTCTTTCACTTCGATAAAGGCTAATTGTCCTTCTGAAAAACATTTCCCATTTCTTCTGTCTGCGATTATAGTTAGGAAAAGTATTATTTAATATGCATGATTATGGTTTAAGAGACTTCATGCAACCTGTCACATTTTTCTTGATATTCATATTATGATAGTCATCTGCACTTTACCGCGTGTCTGGGAGTTATTTAAGTTTCAATTACGCAATATACTTCTTTGCGACCAAGAGGTTTCAGAGTATAATTTCATAAACAAGAGGACAAAAATATTGAATTTTTGGTGCTGCATGCTTAATTCTTAGTCATCGATGTTATAAAATCTTATAATAAATTTATAAAACAAATTATAATTAGAAAGTAAAAGGTAGTTAGAAATAAAAACTGGGAGTTCGTAGGTGTTGGAATCATGTCGTATTTGAGGAAAGGCCTTTTTTACTCCCCAAGGTTGATGATTTTCCGTTAAATCAGAAACTACATTAGTTTATGTTTAGAACAAAATAATATTTCGTCTCTTAAAATTTAAAGAGCATAATTTCACGCATCGAAAAATATTTATGGTATTATTGCTTTTCAGACAAATTTATTGGAATATATATAATTCTATTTTTAAATATTTAGGGCCGCTGATCAGCACACTAGTTTATAAATTTTATTTATAAGATGTTAAAATAATTAACAGATGTTTTAATATTGCATAAATGTGTAAACATATTCTTTGAAAATTTAAACTATCATAATAGTAAGTTTACGGTAAATTATTCTCATTTTGCATATCATAAAGTGGAGATGGCTGATATTGTTTGGGCATTTTTATTACTTTCTATCGAATAATAAGAAAAGTACGTTTAAGTACTAATATATAATTTTCACATTATATATGAAGGGCATCTGGCAGCATAATGATAAACCACCTTTCCAATTTTTCAGGTTAGCAATTTTCAAGTTTTAATTAATTCCAAAATTGTAACAGTTCATCCCCTATTCATGTTATCTTACCCTTTCAAGCATTATGCACTTATTTTCAAACAATCAGAAATTATTTTGATCCTCTTTAATATCTAATTATTATTTCTTTTTCATTACAGGGCATATTTCTGTGGCTTATCACTGTGTTGCCCGGATCCATTCATATGTAATCATTATACACTAATTAAAAATCTAAGAAGCCCTCGTGATCTATACGAAAACTATTCTTTTTTGAAAATCTTATTACATTGTAAACAGTTATAATGCACACAAAAAGCCGTATTTTATTACAAATCTACCTGAAATCCTTTTTACAGATTTGGCTCAGAACAGTCCGTTATTATTCACTAGTTTGGGGGATGGCTCCCACTTTGATGCAAGCCCCATCTTAGGAGCAACCTAAAATTAGATACCGATATAGAGTAACCTAAAAATTCCCTGAAAATCCATCAAACCAAAGATTTCGCCATACAGATAAATCCTGAATGCTATTTAAGAAAGGGGAGCGTATTGTTTTGTTGTCTTTTGTGTTTCCTTCCTGCTAAGGGAGGGGAAACGGCAGTGAAAGACTCGACCCTTTTATTGTTCTTTAAGCATCCAATAAACAAATCACTTTTCTTCCTATCGGATTTTTATTGCGTAGGTTTGTCAGCTCAGTTAAGGCGCTCGTTGACAGGTACTGCCTCCGGTTGCACGTGGCGGCTTAAGACGTATAGCCGACAAAGAATTCTTGGGCTGTCGTAAAGAAAAGCGTAGGTTCCATAAGCCTGTCAAAAAACCACGAGGGAAGCATCTATATAGCTAGCTCCAAGGGCTGTTTTTCATCATGGGAGGAATGAGTACAAAAATGCCTTCTTCAATCTAAAGCAATGGCACGAAGAAGATATCATCTTTGTTGCATATTTTGTTTCATTTTTTCAGTTTCGAGCAAAAGTTAAATCAGTTAATTTCTTGCACTGTTGTTTCTGAGCAGGTTTTTAAGTACTAGTACTGTAGTGTTTGGAACTTCCCTTTTTGCTGTTACGAGTATGAAAATATTCCCAGAAAAAATTTGTGAAAACATTCATGTTTTTAAAAGGTGCAGGCAAAGCCGCCTCTACAACTTTTATCAAGTCAAGAAGTGTAAGAGATGAGATTAGATGCAACATCCCTAGAGCATCTGAAAACTCTTCTGTACTAAATTAAACCGTTATAACAAATTCAAGAAGTCTACATATTGTTCCCCAAAAAATTTTTGCAGGGACAAATGGCAATGAAAGTCTCGAACCCTTTTATTTTAAGCATCCAACATTTTCTCATATTTTGAATTCAATTTTGTGGTTTTTGAGATAAAGAGAAAACTCATAACTTAAAATGGATCAATTTTGCAGTTACCTAATTTTTGCATTCAGGTGATGATATGTCTGCAAATTCAACACGTATTACTAGCAGGACACATGATACTCTTTCATAAGATTTATTTTTCTTAACTAAATTTAAATCTTAAGGTTTTCAATAAATAAAGTAGACTAGATTGCAGCGTTCATAGTAAGAGCATGATGTTACGTAAGCAGTTGGATATCTGATTCCAGGCATCAGCACCTGGGTTGGACTGGGTAAGATGAGTTTACAGAAAATTCTATATGGACCAGTATATTTGGGGACTGGCAGAAGATTTACGAAATTTACATTTTTACAATCAATAAATCATTTTGAAAACAAGTTTATTTATACATTCGGATTACAATTGTTCCATCAAGTTTTAAACAATTGTTCATTACTTTAAGAAACTATCCCCTCCTGCAAACATTTAACGTCCAAAAATCTATGATATTATTAAAAAACACTTCCGGTCTGACCCAAGTATAGATTCTACCCGAGTCTTTAATAGTTCTATTCGCCCTACAACAGTTTCATAAATAACAATAGTTATTTATTAGTTTACTAACTTATCACTTGTTGCAGGAGGTAAGGTTATGTACTAGAAAAACTCGTAACTTTCATTACCTTTTCCAACCAGAACCAAAAAACATGAGAAAATTAATGGTCCGGTTCTTCTGGCATTATGCTATCATATTATTACAATCCAGTAAAAATTAAAACCTATTCAAGTAGAAACTTTGAATACACTATAATCACTCCAGCTTAATTAAGTTATAATAAAAATGATAGTTAAAATTTTTAATCAAAATAATGATATACAATTGAAAATAATTATAATTCAAATGAAAAATAATAAAATATTTGTGCATGTTTGGTATGACCTTTTTAAATGTTCTGGAAATTTCGAAAGTCAGTCTGCCCCTTATCAGCACCCAAAATATATCTAAGAATATATCTAAATTTGAAGATCCAAAAATGAGTGTTGACTAGCGTTATGCATCGATATTTTCAGCTGAAATGCAAACTTTTTAAACGCATCTTTTATCTTACCTAAGAGGACATAGTGAACATGCAGAAACCAATCCATTGAAAATGTTTCCAGCTATTCCACTTATTTTTTCATTGTAATCTGTATCTGATGCTAAAGCAAGAACAGGTTAAAATAAACTTCTCTTCCTGACTGAAAATAGTTGGAAACATCGAACTATTTCTCTACCAAATTAGCAAGTTCAGTAGCCAACAATGATTACTCATTGCTCGCAATTTTGATCATGAATTCTACACTAACCTCAATATGAGAACATCACAGGCTCTTTTATTCTTCCAAACCCATAGAGAAAATGTTTTATGAATGAATTTCAGAAAAAGAGTGGATTTTCAAAGAATATAAAGCAGTTTTCATTTATCTGTATTTGTTTGGAAGAAACAACTTTCGATAACATTATTTTAATAAAGAAAATATCCAGTTTCGGGAAATAAAAAGTGCAGAAAGCACACTGAAATATCCAATTGCACGAATTTAGAGTTGTAAAACCTCTAATTTAAAAATGTAGCTTCATAAGCTAAGACTTTCAGCAGTCTTGATACCTCCTCAAGGTGTAATAAAGAAGTAAACTATCTTGAGATTAACATGTTTCCATTAATCACATAGCGCCAGCCTCAGAGATTATTTCAAACGCTACAAAGTTTAAGTAATATCTAATCTAAAAGTCAATGAGTCCACAAAGTTAGTGCCAAGGATACCGTGTAAAAATTAATTATTAATGCTGTTGAGTACTCCGAGCGTCATTAGTTTATTAATGATGTGTATAAGCACGAGAAAAAGAAAGAAATTTAAGCTCAAGGGAGGATCTGCGTGACATGTATTAACACTTCTGGGGCCCTTCTGTCAGTATATCAAAATTGTCGGAATCAGAAGTTTGTTTTTACATTTACTTACAAATTTGAGTTTAAAAGTTTTTGACTAATTTCTTAATTTATTGAGTTTTATGTAGGTTTTTATGGCATTTACATAGGAAGATGCAACTGATAGTAGAAAAATAAAAGTTTGTTTTATCAAGCTCTTCAAGAGGAGAATAAAACTAGAATAAATCAATTAAAGAATGCAGACCAAACTAAAGAAATATTTTTATATTATTCAAGAAATATATGTATGATTAATTACAGATAATTTTTTCTCATAAAATAAAAGTTTGTTTTATCAAGCTCTTCAAGAGGAGAATAAAACTAGAATAAATCAATTAAAGAATGCAGACCAAACTAAAGAAATATTTTTATATTATTCAACAAATATATGTATGATTAATTACAGATAATTTTTTTCTCATATTTAAGACACATAGCATTTGTGTGGATATATCTCATATATAATTAATAGATACAAAGGCAACACTCAGTATGTAATTAATATATATAAATACAACGCTTGGTAACAGTTTCATCTTTTAAAAATTTAAAATTTTGAAGCTAAATTTACTTTTTTCGAGTACAATACTGGTTTCTAAAATTGAATACATAAGAATATTCAAAGTTTTACAGAAAATTATACAGAACAAGAGACGTCGATTAAGAAAATGTAAAGAAAAATATCCATTCTTTTAGTCACATATTCTAATGCAATCTTATACAACTCTTTTACGTTATATTGTCAAAAAAAACGTAAGAAAATAATTTGGAGCAATGTTACCACATTTAACTTATTTTGTAATGAAAATAAATTATCCTTAACAGCTGTAAAAATTGTAATTAAAGTGAGGTTTTGAATTGATCAGTATTATGTAATTTATTTATTTCCCTTTATTAGAAATTTTGCTTGTTTGAATTTATTTGACAAAATTCACGGACAAAATGTTTTAGTAGATTGCAGTCAACCTTCTGAAATATTTATAGGAACAAAACTGCACGTGTTTTACTTAATCACCAGTTGTTACGTAAGACACTAGAAAGTATTTTTAAATAGCAGTAAAAACTTGAAGCAATACCAAAATAGTTGAAATAACAGGTTGTATTCATCGGCGATAAAGTGTTCTAACATTATACTCGTTTGGTTTTTGCTATGTGATAGTTCCTTTCTACTTTTAATAGTTTCGCTTCCTTTTTAGGTTCTGCACTAAATACGTTTACGTTACAACAGTTATGCATTCTTTAGTACATAAAATTAATAAAGTCTGGAATTTAATGAAAACAAGAATAAAATTATCAATAAATACAAATTTAATATAGTAAACAAAAATAATTAACAATTAAATAATTGAGCAGTAAATATTCTAACTTATATAAGCACGTTCAGTATTTTTTGACATAATGATTTAATAGATTTCAGGACTTACTAACAATTTTTATAGAATCGATTTATTTGTTTCAAAATTTTATTCGTTCAGTTCTTTTTTTACGGTTTATAGTTCTATTGAATATCAATATATCACACCTTGAATACACAACTGCTTATTTCTTCCAAAATTCAAATATGAGAGCAGTGAAATGCATTTAATAAACGTGTCTTTCCGTTTCTGTAATACAAAACATATCGAGGGCGCACGAACCTGTATATCATTGTTTTGAGAAAAAGCGTTCCAAGTTTTGACGCTATAAAAAAATTGTTTTACATTGAAAGTTTAGTTATCAATTTACGTTACTTAGGTTACATCAGAGTTCGTGCCTCGATCATAATATGTAGAATCAAATAGCAGTCTAAAAATTAATTTAGGGGAAATCAGTTAAAACTACAGATTTGTGTCTTCAATATGGTACCCACATCTTCGAGACACTTGATATAAATTATTCATGTATTCCATTCTTCAATCTGTGTTCTTTTGACTCTTAAAGACAAGTTGAACCGTTATCTAAGCATCAAGTATTACATCTTGAATCCTTAGGTTGTGGCCCCGCAGTTCAGTGTACTCGTAAAATAACTGAAAACCGCTGAAAGTACTTCAACGAAGTAAGAAAATGTATGTAAAAAGATCTACGGGTTTTACCGATCTGATTTAATTAAATTGAAATTAGCGGCAAATTTTTAACATACTCGTGGGTGGTTTCCTAATTTATCAATCTAGAGCAAAATAAATGTTTTGACTATTACCAGCCCAACCACTAAACTTTTATTTCTCAACAACCAAAATGAATCTAGGAACCATTAACTAGTATTAAAAATTCCAGTCCTGATTGCCACGTGTGGGCGAGAGGACACGTCCAACGCCAATCATTTAACAGTAAAGCGATAATTAACTTTCGGAATATGGAATCTGTTTAACATGTCTCCCCATGCACACGTCATCTTTGCGATCCGTCTAAATCTGTCAGCGAGTGCCCAGATAGACAATTAGTCCACGACCAACACGCTGGAAAGCTCATTAGAAGGTAAGATGGCGGTGCTACCAACAGTTCTATGTGATGTGTGACCTTGAACCAAGACACCGAGCCCACGATCTTTTGATACTCCACTTGCTTATTTTTTATTGCTTTGGAGTTGTAAGGAAACCATCCCCATTAATCAGTAGCGCTGGAAGTCATTCATAATTCAAAAGGAGCTTGTGTTCGACTGATGGATAAATTTTCGAGAGATGATAATGAAAGTCTCTTTCAAAATGTTCATCCTCGTTCTTAGGGTTCAGATTGGGAGTTTCTTTTGGAAGTGTAAAGGGCATCAGAGATGAACGATTGGAATCTTTCTTTTAACTCAACTTAGAAATGGGAAATCAGGAAGATAGTAAGACGAATCGTCTCTTCACTAAAACAACTAATTTAATGCGATTACTAACTGGACAACCAATGAAATTGCGTAAAATACAGATAAGAGCAGATTATCAGAAGGAATACGAGGTTTTGCGAATAATGTAAGAAAAGAAAAACATATTTCATTTTTTACATAGCTAATAAGACTTGTACTACTTGTGGAAGTATACTTTCGTCATACAATCTTGGTATCATGTAAAAATGTTTTTAAAAGAGTTTGAATGCATCCCAAAAATTATCACCATGGAATATGTGATGACAACATAAATATTTATTTTGTTTTATGGTTTAACCATTTGAACATCATGAAATTTCCTAGTAGTTTAGTATTGCCTTTACTCCACAGAACACTTTTTGTCTGTATAACCACATCTATTGGTTGAAAGAATCCCGGGAAAGATTCTAATGGTTAAGAAGGTCAAAATTGGTCAGAAGTCACACAAGGAAGACGGCAAGTTGCAGAATGAATATATGCTTGTCAACTCAGACCCTGTCCATTGTTATCAGAATAAAAAATTTGTCATGTCATACTTGGAGAAGCTACTGATGTGTATCACATATTAGTTAAAAAATGATAATATCCTAATAATGCGAGGTGACTTCGATTATACACTGGTGTTCATCAAAAATGCGACACTGAGGCTTGAGTTTCAGAATGAAATTCATTTGAGCGTGGTACATGTGGTACAGTATGTAAATGATTTAAGTTACAGAACTTTATGTCAAAAGGAACAACCTAAAACCAGTAATTTGTGTGTCCACTATAAGCAGTTGTAACTGCTTGCACACAGTTTGACACTATTGACAGATAAGTATTCTGGATGACTGTCTGTGAACGGTCGTTCCCCGCAGATTTAGCATGCATCCACAATTCGGAGTGATGACATACGGATCAATTTTCGAGCAATCATATCCCGTGCGTGCTCGATAAGGATAAATCGGGCGACCGAGTTGGCCAAGGAAGATGTGGTATTTGTTGGTCACAAATGAGAAGGGCAATTCGGACGACTTGGGGACGATCAAGTTCCCGTTAAAAGATTTCTCCAGGGAAATTCTATACGAGGGGTAGGGTTTCTGTTCCACAACCTCTGTGATGTACCGCTGACTGTTCATAGGCTTGCCATCCGTATAAGGCGTGAGTTTGAACGAAATGATACTGCACCCCCAAACCATTTTGTTTGGAGTAGGACTATTGTGATGCTCTGTAATGCACCTTTCCCTAGTTGCAGTGATCGTTGGTGAACAGAACTGGCAGGCATTGCCTGATGTGTTACCATCAATATGTGTCAATGTTGTTATAACGTTGTAGATGTCGCTGTACGTTTCGTCACTTCCATGCTTAGCAAGTGTCTATTTTTCTGACGTAGCCATAGGTACTCCAAATCCATCACGGACATGTGTAGAACCTTCTTCGGTCCATTGTCTCCAAGTACGTATTTGTACTAGCGTTTCGACAAACACGTGCACCAATATAACAATATTATAAATCGCCTTCAACCCAATATTTCCTCTCTCCAACTCCGTCAAAGTTCATAATGTTGCCTCGTTTAGCTAAGAGGCATGTCTACATGCTAGCAATTGTAATACCAATCGAATTCACTGACACAATGTTTAGGATTTACTTTGTGAGGGATTTTATATCTTCCTAGTCACATTTCAGCCTATGTTGCGAGCGCATCCACATCGCATACTCAGCTGAGATTTTAATCATTTCATTTGCCATAATAAACTACGCGTTTGTCAAGTATCTGATCAATTCAATAACCCTTTTTGGTGTTGTAATTTCAATAAACATCAGTGTATTTTTTGAAAACTTTCAGAACTTTGAAATGCAATTCAATGAAAGAATATTCATATTTTCGTACTATAATATACTAAAATGTTTATGTCAGGCATATAGCAAGCATGCGTAACCATTAGACCCTTTAATATAAATATATTAAACAGTCTAATAATCCCGCATGCTTGGTATTTTACAGCAGCTTCTATTAAAACTGTTTCTAAGAATTGGTTATGCAAATCCTCTTTTTAATGTATGGTATTATTACCTACACTCATGAAATTCAAAAATTAAATAATATTTGAATTATTTTTCAATTTTACTTTGACCCGAAATTGATAAACACGTTGAATAGAAATGCGTATTTCAATTTTATAAATGGCTTTTTATTTGTAGGAAAAATCTATTTTGTAATTATCTCCGAAAAAGGCCTCATTTCTGTTTGACATTTGGCAACGGCTAGATCAAGCACCACCCTACCTAATCGAATCTGTCAGTAGAAAGTAAAGAACAATTTTATCGGATTTTAAACATAACCATAAGAGGAGTTGTTTTCAATGCCCGCTTTAAAAATAAATTTAATTTATGTTGTCACGTATTATAAGTATTAAGAGCGAATATGTGATTAATGAATAAAGTAAAATCCGTGATATTTGGTGTGATTGAAGATGTTGACGTCGAAACACAAGATTGATTTCAGTTCTTCGGAATATGAAATGTGAATGGGAAAATAGGGAATTTTTCTAAATTATACGATCTCCTGCCGTGATGGAAAAGTTCAACTGGAAACACCGGATTTTCCTCAGGTTTCAAAACATTCAGTTGATCAAATAATTAAGAACAGGAGCCCATGAGAGACCACGAGAGAGCAAGATTACAGTAGGGGTGTAATTCTGCTATGGCTCCATGAGTTCCAAAGCCCTGAAATCTCATAGAATCAGTCTATACAGTTTTTGTATAAATGGTCAGATACATCACTCGTCCAGAAGTCTCTCATTATGTCCCAAATGAAAAATCCTAAATGTATTATAAATTTATTTCTAAACTTATTAAATTATGTTCCTCGATACATTTTAGTGAACAAAATATCTATCAAAGATGATGATCGGATCACCTTCTAGTTAACGATGCGAGCATGGTTAAATCAGCGAACCAAATAGAATTTCGAAACTATTTTGGGGATCCGCAAGCGACAGCGAGCAGGGACCGGAACTACCTTCTAAAACTAGATCCCACAACAGTGTGGTGTAACGTGCGCTTAGGGAAAGAATAAAGGGTCTTAAATATCACAGAATTATATCACTCTCGCTAATAGAAGAGTAGCGCGCCTGAAAATCATCTTTATCCAAAGCCGAATTAAAGGTCGTACGACCCTTTAAGTACTAATTGGTGAGAAAGTCGTAGTTTCTACGTCAATCCTGGACACCAAGGGAGGTGCTGTCACATCCATAGAGGAAATATAAAAGTAGAGTGTGTAATGGTAAACTTTTTACGTGCCAAGGATCATGTGACCAAAACTAGTAGTAAAGTGACCCTCAGACTATCGTCCGTTCGGCGGAAAAGAGAATTAATCATTTGATTGGTCCACGCGATATAGTAAACTTTGGTAATTTCACCATTTTTGTCGCCACTCTATAGAAATGCACATTCTCAGATCTACTCTGCTGTAAGATATTATATCTTCAAACGAAGCTATAAGATGCCAAATTGGCCAACCAAGTCAGTTTTTCACAGAGCAATCTACTAGTCGACGTGTTGGTCACACTTTTTGAAGTTCCTCTCAATAGCAACGTTCAGTCTACTTATATTTCACGTCTATGGTTACATCGCACCCACCATGAACTTGCCGGGGGACATGCCTTATTGGAGGACTCTGGTGTGTGTTGATTCGCATTTACGTGTTGCCTTGAAGAAACCACGAAACTTTAAACAGCCAATCCGACTTCGGCACTTACTAGAATCGAATTCGTAACCAAGGGTTTCGGTCTACCATTTTCTTAATAGCCTTAAAACGCCTTTAGCCTCTCGGCCAATTATTAGTCTGAAAATCGGCACTTTAAAAATCGTAAGTAATAAAACTGAAAAACAATTATGCTCCAAGGTTTTAAAAATATGACTAAGAAATACGTTTTATTCGTACGAGACTCAAGATAGAAAAATGAGATATTTACGTGAGGCAAATTTTGCTTTAAAATATATGTTTATTTTCGCATTGTCAAATATTACAATTAAACTTTTTAATGTAAAGCTACAAAAAAGAATTTACGTTATTACAAATACATATTATAACTTTTATTTTTCTAAATCAAATCATGCATTAAAATTGAAAAGTACTGTGAGTTATTGCGAGTTAATTTGCATTTGGCAAGGCGAGTAATGGTACGAGAATGAGTTTACTATATAGCCGGTACGCATTCGGAAAATAATTTTTGAGGTGCCTAAATCTTCTCTCTCCCGGTAACCCATTCCTATCATGCAAGTTGTATCTGACGCAGGTTCGATTCCTGTATCCATCCCCTATGTTTATTTCTCTCTTTTGTATCAGTAAAACTTTCCTTTTGTGTGTATGTCAATTCTTATCGTTTTATGTCTTGTGTTTGGCTTAAGTTGACCAAATATGGCCTTTGCACCATACAAACCAACTGAACCTATTCTTATAGAATTGCCGTAATATTAAATAAGTATTGTGTTTACAGTTTTTAAAATTTTTTTATGTCTTATGTGTGCATGTATTTTACCCGACTTATTAACTTTGATTTACGTTGATTAAACTACCGTCAGCCCATGTACTTTCCTTTTACTAGATTTCCTTTACTTTATACTTTCTGTTTATAACATCAAAATAATTCAGACCTCTCCCCTGAAAATGTCCCTGAGATAGGTTAATGCCAATAAATAAAACTAATCCATTTCAGGACGGTAAATAATATATTCTGTTTGTATTTCATCGTTCTTTCCCGTTCATGCTTATAAAATCATCAACTAGATTACACATGCTTTTTTAGGGAAAAACATTTCAGTCGTGAGTAATCCACCAAATTGCAATAGTAGTTTAAATTTTTAGTCACGGAAATCATTGTCTTGATGCTGACGTAAACCACTGGGGTTCTTGGAATATTGTTATTAAGAATGATGCAATCACGCTACACGGACTTAGAAATATATATTCATGTAGAGAAGTGTATTTACAAGAAGTGTTGTTTGTGTTATGCATACAACTGTTTTATTTTTAATTTTGAGTCAATCATTAGTTCATATGGTTTTCAAAGGGATATTTTTTTGGTTTTCACAAAACTAAACTATGATGGATAACTTTGGCCTTGATTGTTGTTTGAATCACGGCATACTTTTTAAAAACAAACTTTGCATAAATCGTAAATTGCATTTTTTTATAGTTAATTTCATGAATCCCTCAGTTCCCCATTACATTTCAAAAATAGGAATAAAATACAGAAACTTTCCGTGAGTCAAAACATGATGTTTAGGGGTAATGCCACGCACATTCACATTCCCCTAATGAAACTTTCCTAAATAGCTATGGCACTGGTTTTAGACATGAGTAAATTAATGTCAAAAAACACATTTGTAAAAATAAATCGAGATATTAGAATCTTAATATACAAAAGACAAACTGGACCATAACGTACGCGGATCTCTTTTTATACTAGCTCTCCTCCTCATTTGATAAAGTTATATTTAAATACTTTCACAAGAAACTACTCACGCACAATAAACAAATATTAAATCGTGATACATAAGGAGACGAGTAACACAAAGATAATAGTAAGCACTCGAATAGCAATAAGTGATTTCTAGAGCCCGTCGTATTCTTATCTCAACGGGCTATACAACTAATTAAACTATTGCCTGAGATTTGCCTAAAAATTTTATGCAGCATACTCGTATTTTCTTAAAGTGAGACTACAAATTTAATCAGTGTTCATAATAACAGATATGATTCGCTTCAATGGAAATTTTAAGTAATTTACGTAGCTCTCAAAAAAAGTAGTTTGATTTGAGCGGATTTAACGTCTGATGGGATAATGACGCGCATACTGCGTGCTATTACCTTCATATGGTGATGAACAAAAATGGTGCCAACTTGTGATATTAACCATACATGGATCTTTAGATAGAGTACCATTAATGTAATCTCCAAAGAAAGAGATGGTTTTCGAAGTACTGGTGATCTCCCCGTATGCCCAGGAAATCCAAAGATATGCATCTAATAAGTGAATGAAGTCTGGTTTTAAAATCTTGTTTGTTTTAGATCACAAATACAGTAAGTGCGACATTCACATGTCACTCATGTAATATTTATTGGAAGTCTCGTGATGAATTCTACCTTTGTTATTTCTGTATAAAGGTTCACACAAATCACAATGGAATAGAATTAGAGTCCAAATGTTACAGTGTTTAGTTATGAAATGTTTAATACAATTTTAAAGATGAAAAGACCAATGCGATAGAAAATCATTTACATTCCTTCATATAAATAATTTAGGATTATAAGTGGCATATGCAGTAATAGTACTATTATGATTCACATCTAAATGCTAAGAAATCATGTCTAGTTCAGAATAAAATGTACTGCAATTTTTGGTTTTTTCAAAGTAATTTATATTTACAAATCTTTCAAGTGGAAAATAATTCGGCTTATAGTTTTATGCACAACTTTGAAGCATATTCTAACATTCAATGTTTCAAATGTTATCTAGGTTTCTGTTCAGCATTTACTCATTCTATTTTCTAAAATATTGTTTTCCCTTTAATTTATGCTTCTCGCAAATATAAATTGAGTTTGAGATTAAATGGCATTTGTTTTAAGTTCTTAACAGGCAAACCAAACTTTGTGACTTTCTTAAATATCTAATTATGGATGACTCTACAGTTAGTGATATTTAAGGCTATATCCAACATACTCCATAATAAACACATTTAGAATTTAAGACGCGTAAAACGAATATGTGATTGATAGATATTTATTGAAATCAATTAGAGAACATACCAAAACTTAAGGAGATACAGTACCCTTTGAACGATTAATTTTGATTTTACATTTACAACACAAGTTTTTTATATACCCAATTGAAATACACATGATATATCAATTACAAAATAAAAACATATTTTGCATAAATAATAATTAAAAATTCAATTTAAAATATATTAATATTTTAAATTTTTTACTTCGGCAAATTTTAATTGTTTTCAAATATTTTTATTTTATTTCCCTTGAAGTGTTTCCTACAATTTTATGCATGGTTTTGCATGCACTGTTATTTATTTTTGCACTACTGTTTATTTCTATAAGAGACATACAGAGCAGTTGTGATTGATTACCAATTTAATAAAAATGACAATTTTAAATTTATTTTGTGCATAAATTTACCGAGGTCGTAAAACCCCCTCAAATTTGTTTCAAATCCTTAAATTAATTAAAAGAAGCCATTCATCATTTTAAATGTTTTGTATTTACGAAAAATAGAAAGCTGTGAAGATCTTTTATACTTTAAAAGTAGTCGGTTTCACTCCTTTTGATGGAAAAACTAGCTCGCTAAATAGTGCTACAACAATGAAATTTTGCACATATATTCTTTAAAGCTGTAAATTATTATGAAACAGAAAAATATTCGATATCTTTGGTCTATTTTAGGATATTGTGTCCCCTTAATCTAAAAGATATTACCTCGTTTTACTATCAAAATCTGGTTTTGGTTTATGAGGCTTTACGTTACTTGGTTACAAATATACTTACTAAACTTGTACCAAAAGCTCAGGTATCTACATCAGTTATAAACCTCTCTATTGGTGATTTTTTGAATCTCGTATCTCTTACTGGTCTACAATTTGGTAACCAGTTTTTTTATCCTTCCTGGAAAATTTTTAGTCACTAGACTTACGAGGTTTTAACAGTAAAACAATCTTTAGCAGGTTAAGTTTCTTGTGTGAAACTAACATTTACTCTACCTTTCTGACCAGTAAATAAAATCAGATCTATACGGTATGAGATCTATGCGGAAACATACAAAGCTTTCTAGAAATGTGAGTTAATTATAAAAATATAAAACTAAATAAACAAGCCGTTACAAAATGTTCGTGGAAAGGATACTTGTATCAAGTAAAAATTAATAAAACACAAGGGCGACGGATACGTCACTTTAACAGGTTATGCACTATACCATTAGACAGAGGTCAACTGACGAAATCATTGAAATACGTGGGCTTTTTAGTAGTTTTAATACCAGGGTATGTTTCCCGTAAGAGGCGATAGGACGGGATCGTTAAAAGACGACATAATTAACTTCCTGCAAAATAAGGTGATTTCGATTATCTTTGTGTTTCGCGGATACCGGTTAGTGCTGTCTGCTCTTTAATTGAGCCATTAGGACTGAGATTGGGAATTATGTACCGGCGAAGTGCATTGCGTTCTCAATATCTACTATTTAATGCGATGAAAACGAGGTTTTATATTAATTAGGATCGACGAAAGTGGAGTTGTAAATTACATGTTACAACTGCTAATAACTTTTTCATTTGAAAAATCGGTATTTCATTTAAATTACCTCGAGTGGGCGTAATATTGAAACGAGAATTTGCATCTGAGTATTGCAACTAAGTATAAGATATACTTTTAAATCTGAAAAAAAATTGTTTTTTTTTATCATATTAATTATAAGGCAATAGATTGAGGCCGCTATAATGGGCATTTAAAAAAGTTTGATTATTTTTTTTTTGCATTATCTAATGTATGTAACAATCACCTTATCAATTATCGAGAGGAGAATTCAACACTTCATGTAGAGCAGTGGTTTTAAACCTATGGTTTTGATGTAAAGCTAAATCTATTGGTTTGACGTAAAGCAGAACCTCTGGGTTTGATGTAAAGCTAAATTGAGGGTTTCGATATTTAAGTTTTGATTCTTTTAAGTGAGCACATCTAGCACAAAGAACACTGAGAATGTGATTTGAACATTAGGAATAATGTGATTATATTCAAATTTCAATTTATTCATTCTTAACTAACCCTCCTGTTGGTTGTCTCAATGAGGTATCGCGTCATTAACAAAACTGCAAGATCTTGATGAACGAGATATCTCGTCATTAGAAGAAAACTGACCAGATCTTGATCTCGTCATAATCAAAAAATTGGCAATATCTTATGACTAGATATCTGTCATTAGCAAAATTGGTCAGATCTAGATGGACGAGATATCTCGTCGAAACCACTTGAAAAGTAGAGTTAGCCACCCTGGTAACCGAGTGGTTAGCGCTGTGGCCTAGGTTAAATAGACCCTGGGTTCGAATACCTGTCTTGGTAAGATGTTTGTAGTGGTTCGGAATATAAATCGGCTCCTGCTTAATTAGCCCACGTGAAACAAAAAGCTTATCGTAGAGCGACAAACCAAAATAGTCATTAAGTTGTTTTCATTCAATTTATTTATTCAAAAACTGGCCATTAGTCTCGAATTTCTTAGAATCTGTGATGTGAGTTTAATTCATGGAAATGAGACCATGAAACTGTAGAAAATCATTGTCTTGTTCTATAAAAATGAAATAGGGAATTAGACACGTTTTCCTGAAAAAGAAGTCTTTCTGTAAAAGATAATCTGAAATGCCATTCAGAAAGCTTAACAAGAACAATAGTTGGACGAATCACCTGTCACCAGACATATCCTTCACACTAACAAATGAAAAAGTTTCGTTGGTGGGGAGAAAACGAAAAAAGAAGAGGAAACAGCATTTTCAAGAAGCACAGTATGAGATCTTGTAAGGGACTTCAGTCTCATATCACGCAGAAGTGACGACACTTCATCTTTAGGAAGCGAGTCAAACGGTCCGAAGTGACAAGTTTCCGGATAAACGAGTTCCCAGAATAAGGAGGAAATAAAATAAGGATTTATATGGTTTTTGGATTGGTCGAATGGAAGAAAACTTTTAGGAAGAGCACGGATCCGTGGCGTCGGAGACGAAATGCTTGTCGCTGAATGAAGGAGAGCAAAGTATGATTCTGACACTGACTTACCGACTTCGTTGAGAAATTGGTGACACAAATCACGGATGTGTGCGTTGATGATACGGAAAGGATGGCCAGAACGGGATTGAAAAATATCTTCAGCGAAATCCCATTCTTAGTTAGATCTCAGAAAGGAACTTAAAAAAATTGGGTTAAGAAAAGACCCAGAAAGTTTCATTGCTAGTGTTTTTCTATCTAGTAATTTTTAAGAACATTAATCATGAAACAAAACTACTCATAAACTGTTCTAATTTATCAGTTAGTTTTCTATTTGAAATTTAAAGTAGAAAATGTCAGAAATATAATTTTTTATGGCTTTTTTAGTTTACATTAGCTACATGAGTTTATTTTATAGACACAATATGCAGCATCACTACATATAGTCAATAAAATAAGCTATCATTCCAAGGAAAAAAATGTGTGTATATAGATAAATTTTATTCATTTTATGATACAAGAAATTGTAAATCGGACCAATACTATCATCTAAGAACCTGAAAAGTGTCCATTTAGAACTAATATTAATATATCTCCCCACCAAACGTGTGGCTCTACTTCATAACTCATCATTTATACTTGAACATAAAATTTAAGCATCATCATTAAAACGTTAATTTTGTTTTAGGAAAATTTTAAGATTTATTATAATTTTAAAAGTAACTATATTTAGTAATTAAATTACAGAGATTAGATATTAGGTGAAATTACACATGAAATCGTTCCTAACAACTTTAGGGTCATTCTATGTGACGAAACAGAGCAGAGATCTCTTGTTCTATTTTTCTCCTTTAAGCCATGGGGGCACGGTAGCTCGGTTGGAAGAGTAGATGATTAGCAACCAGAGGGTTTCGAGTTCGAAAAACTCGAGACCGGCGTTTACGCGGGGACTACTGCGTGTTAAGTCTGTCGTGGCCTCAAATGTCCTCACGTTGGCGTGGTGTGGAAGTTTGGAAAGTGGGGTGCCGGATCAGATGTTCATTTCGTCATCTGGCCGTGATTCAAAATTACGAGGTATTGTCCTCGGATCTTTCCCTTGGGGACTGATCTCGGATCCCCAAGGGAAATCCGGATCGTCAACAATAGCCCGTTGTGTTACTCCAGTGCAACGTTTATTCAACTACCTACCTACTTTTAAGCAATGTGGCTGTTATGATTATTTTAACGACTTCTATTAGATACTTCATGCTTGTTAAATGCATCTAAGTAAGAAAATCGAAAGAAAATAAGTATTTCAATTAAGTAAATTTCAAGCACTTACAGAGTGCAACGGAACGGGATACACAAAGCGCTGAAATTTCGACAAAGCAAAGGAAATCTTTTTCTCTGAAGTGAAATGAACGAAAATTCTAGTTTTTCTTCACAGAAAACGAAATATATTAACAACTCAGTCATTGATAGAATGTAATTAGTTAAGGCAAAAAAATGCTTTTATTAGAATTAAATAAGTGCGTGGTGGAACAGAATTCACCATGTGATGAAATGGAATTTTTCTTTAACTGTGAATGTTTTAGATATTTTGATGTTTGGGGATGTAGTGCTTTTATATAAAGCCTTGAATACGTCTCAGAAAGAGATTGAAGATTCTGAATTACATTGTTACAAAGCTGTATCTTGTTTTGTCAACTTTAATTTTGGGTATAAAATTACAGTTGTGCGCGGATCTTAGAAACGAGTTTTTACAGCTGTAGTTAAGTTACTATACGTTTCCACACAATTTTAGCAGTCGACACTCAGCACTTCACCTCACCATTGATGTTAAACTAGCCTTGACTTTCAAAAAAAGTTTCAAATTAAATCCACTTTAGCTCCTTCCTGAATGATCATGTTACATAAAGCACACACATATCAGCTCTTATAGTGGAGAAGGTTTAATTCATAACTTACAGCAAATAAAACAAGAAAATATTTACAGCATATATTTTATTTTAGAAAAGTGTTATGTACCTGGAGATATCAATCTACGTCTGTGAATATGGTCACCTGTGGGTATTTTGAATAAGTTGGTTGATATTTACTTTCTCGGATTGGATGGTAGATATAATAGTATTCGCGTTATGGCTTTATCTTTACTTTGAGACTTATATCAAGCTCTTGTGGTGTACTGAGCAGTTCAACGTTATAAAATTTTTGTTCCAGATTTGATCTCGATAGTTTAATTTGTTATATTTGTCTTTTATTAAAAAAAACTTGACTTCTTTATCATTGTTCTTTTGAACTTTACTTAGCTTCCCAACTTTACAAACTATCTCTTTCTAAGTCTCATATTCCTTCAGATTTTCTCGACCACTTTCTTATCATCTGCCTTTCTACGACTATTTTCCAAACTCCTGTTTTGTAAATTTTGTTATGAAACTAGAAACAAAAGCACGGGAAACACAAGTACAGATCTGCGATTTGCAGATGATTTGTGACGGAATGGGATATTATTTAGAAAACTAATAACTAATCACAAATTTTTCCCCAATAAAAGTTTTCCTCTTGCAAACTCGACTAAATATTTTCAAAAGGAAAATTTTTTCTTCTCTGTGTTATGTACTTTTTAACAGTGAAATTAAAAGGTTCATGTTTCGTGACGGAACATGACATTTTATAACATCATCGGCTTATGTACCCGAAAGGTTTGCTTTGGTTTGTCGCTCTTTGTGGTCATTTTTTGCTACACGAGAACTAATTAGATTGGGACCTAGTGTTTAAAGTGAATTTCGAATCATTACGATCATCCCTGCCACGACAGGGGGCGCTGTCTAGAGCCTGTTGAACCAGGGACAAAGAACATATCTGTTCAGAAAGTATGACGGTAGCTATTGTATATTACAATAACTATAGCAATAGTTTCAGTTCCTATGTAATACGTGTTTCTTTAAAAGAAATTCGACAATTTTATTGAGTTGTGTAATATTTTCCTCATTACTGTATGTCTATTACAGATTTGAAGATAAATATAACATACTTATCAAATCCACCATCATTCAAACCGGTAGTTTGAATTAAAAAAATATAAATTTCAAATAAAACTACATTAATGTATTTGTATGAAATCAAAACGTGTAAATTGCCTTACGACTAATTTTTGAATATAAATTATCGGAAAAGCTCTTACATGCTTAAATGTGTTTAAGTTGAAACTCGTAAGAAAATAACAGACGTTTTTTCCAACACAAAGCGCTATCTAAAGTTTATTATCAACATGGAGGGGAGTAATGGAAAATCTGTTGTATTGCATTTTCCAAATCCAATTTCTAAGATGCATTCAATTTTAATTTAAGTAAAGTATTATTTTCGAAGATGGTTGGTTGGGGTTTTATGGTGCAAGGGCCATATTTGGCCATGCTGCTCCAGACACAAGACATACAATATCAAGTAGTAGACAGGCACATGAAAGTTTTACTGACACAGAAGAGAGAAATACACCAAGTGAGGAATGCACCTGACAGGAATCAAACCTGCGCCACCTACAACTCGAAGGTTTCTAGAGCAGTGGCATACCCACTGAGCCACGACGGACTCTTTCATAGATGGGGAAGCTAGAAATATTGTTAGACTCAATACAAAATTCAATTTGAATATGATTTTGCGACAGAATATAAATTGAGAATCAAACTTAAATTACATAAACTCTTAATCCTAAATAAGTACAAATTTTCAATTCACATTATACTTCTACATTATGAACGTATCAAAAGTTTTCAAGAAACACTAACTTGGGTTACTTGATTTAGAATTGTTTAACCTATTCCATTATACAGTATTACAATATGACATATTGTATGTATTGCATATATTACTGTTAGTCATCCATGTAAAAAAAGTGGATACTACCATGTTTAATGTATATTCATGAATAAGAAAAATTAATATATTTGTTGAAAAATTTGACAGCAAATAAGAGTTCTATCATTGCGAAGAGAATCTCGTAAATAACCAAGGGGAACAATATAATTTTTTGATAAAATTCGGTTAATGTATCTCTCTTATGTGCATTATCAATTTACTAATTCCGTTTTCGAAGCCAAGTAACAAGATACCATTAATATAATGTTTATTAAATTTTAATTTCATGAATACTAAAGACCAAACTCATTTATCTTTGAATTAAAGTATACTTGTGAGTGTGTCATCACACAAGAACGTACGTTTTATGAAATTTATTTACACACTGTTGTTCAAAAATTGAATACAGATCTCACCGATTTACCTACAATTAGTTTTCCGTCATGTATGAAAGAGAGAATTTGCAATTTTATTTGATACTATAGTAATTTTTGTCTAGGATACTATCTTAGACGGTAGACTTTCAATATCACTAAAATCGATCGAAAAATCAATGTTTATTAAATTCTAGCTTTATAAATTAATTGATACGATACGCTATGTGTAACAGAAATTTTCGATTGCGATAAGTTCTGAGTAACATGGACAACAACAAAAGCATGTTAGATACGTATAATAGGTACATCTACAAAATCGCGTTTTTCTGAGATTGAGATTTCCGGACATTTGAATTGTACCCTGTGCATCAGTTTTTTATTGATTTCGTTAAAATTTTATTAGATAATCCTTGCAATCTATTAAACACATTTAAATATAAATGCTCCATGCGTCCTAATTTGAAATGTTGGTTTAAAATATAGCATAGGATGTACTTTTTGGCAAAATTTAGAGGCTTTACTACAAATATTTTTTAGCTTTACAATTGAGTGACACACCTACCAAATGGGGTGTTTTGATTTTTGCAAAATATTTTATCTATTAAAATAATAATAATATATGGGAAATTAATCACAATTAATGACTATCAAGTTTTGCTAATTTATCAAAAATTTAATAAAATGTTTCTCTCACATCAATAAAACTAATACGTGAGATTAGAAAAATAAAAGTTTGGTTATAGACTCATAAAATATGTAGTAAAGTAAGACGGATTTAAAATATCGTAATCTTCATATTTCTAAAAGTGTTTGATTCAACCTTGTGTTGGCAGCTACAGCAATGCTAGACGTCAAGAGATCTATTATTTTTATGCAGCTATTTTTTTATGTTTTCATAATGATTAGATCTACAGAATGTATACATGTCTACTGTTAAAATATACACTACTGTTTGTGAAAATTGCTACACTATAAAAGAATCATCAGAAATAAATGAAATTTATTCCACGTATTACTTACAGTGGTTTAAATAAACGATCAAATTTACAGAGCAATAAAACAAAAATAATGAGAAAAATCACTATCTTGTGCAGTCGCCACGCGCAGCGATGAGAGCCTGTACACGTCGTGGCATCGAATCATAGATTCTGAATGTCATGCTGAGGAATGGCATTCCAGATGGCCTCTATCTGATGCCACCAAAGTTCAGGTGTACTCTCTGCCCAACGAGCGGTACGAGTGAGTCAACGTTCAATGTAATCCCAGACATGCTCAATGGGCGACGAAAGTGCAGGCCATGGAAGAAGCGGAACCTGTTGTACACTGAAGAAGGCTTGTACATTCCGAGCAACAAGTGAGCGGGCATTGTCTTGCTGAAATACAGCTCCGGGAATGTGTTGCAGGTGGGGTAGGACCTCGGGTTCCACAACTTCCCTGATGTAGCGCCCGCTGTTCAGGGTCCCACAATTTGGAGTAGGCGGGATCGCCCATGATATCCAATAGCGCCCCAGATCATAACGCCAGGCGTTCGTCCAGTATGACACTCCGGGAGAAGGCGTTCACCTCTGTAGCGTCTGACGAGTACGCGTCCATCGTTATAGTCCAGATTGTAGCGGGACTCATCTGAGAAGACGACTTGTTGCCAATAGATACGCCATTGGCTGTGTTGGTGAGCACATTGTAGCCGGAGTCGTCGGTGGTTCAGCGTCCTGGGGATCCTGCGTAGGGGAATCCTTACACGTAGTCCATATAGTCAGACGTCGACGAACCGGGGGGGGGGCAGACAATGATACACCTGTAGATCCAATGTTGTGCCAACGCACGAGAGGACGCTGTACGGTCCGTCCCGTGGTGACGTCATATTGCGTGGCCCACTGCTGGGGTTTCGACTTGTCCGGTTCTCCATGGTCCATCTCTTCCACACACGCTTCACTGTTGTGGCATTACGCCCCGTGCGAGTGGCGATTTCACGATACGAAAGTCCTCCCTCACGGAGGACGATCATGAGGCCCTGTTCGAACTCAGTTAGTTGCTCATATGGCACTCTGCGTTTTTGGCGAGGCATATTGACTTCTTATCAATCATTTACAGCAGTCAAACGACGATACACACATTTTAACGCACCTTTTCAGTGCTTTTTATACACGGCTCACTTTGAAGTTTAGAGGGTTTTTTCGTCCCACACATGCGTGATCGCTTTGTAATTCTAATCATTTAAATATCCTAACCTGTTTTGCATTTCTTGCAAGTTTCGTTTAATTTGCATGATTCCTTCATGGTGTTGCAATTTTCACAAACAGTAGTGTATTATCGTAAATATTTTCGTTGCATAAAAAGTGTATGTGATTATAAATTATTCAAGACCGCAGAAAAAAGTTTTTCAAGTTTGATGAAACGCTAAAAATATATAAAACACTTTGCTTACGAAGATAGTTAATACAATCCTGCTACCATTAAAACGAATACACATGAGCTAACAAAACGAGTCGAATTGCTGAACTGAATCACAAAAAATGTATGGATGGTTTTTGAATTGCCTACAAGTGATAGATATATGGAACATGTATAAATTTTTCAAACAATGGAAACTGATAAGAAAAATCGAATATTAAAATATATGTATGTTTCATAAGCAAATAAATACCACTCCTTAACGGAAAGGTAGAAAGTTGCACCTTATTTATCTAGAGATATACAACGCAAAACAGGAAATCAAAAGAGAAAAGCAATCTAAGGCACGAGAACGAAATATGACATGATATCCAATACCGCTTTGAAACAGCACCGTTATCGCAAAGCGCATCTTTCTTACTATTCTCCTTTTCGCGATTGAACTCGATCAGTAGAGCTAATTATATCAAACGAGTTGAGTAGTACCCAGAAAATGATTTAATTTTAACTATTCTTCTCAACAGACTGTAAATAGTACTTGGATACCTTTCCTGTGGCAGTATCGTAAATAATAACCAACCATACCACGATCGTGACATGTATTGATACCGTACATATATTACTAATAACCCTTCAAAGCAATTGAAGTAGATTGATCCAGCCAGTCCCTCACCACCTACCAGTAATTGATAATTTCCCCATATTTCTCATTTAAATAGGCAAACGAGTCTAGTCTGTCAATAATCAATCGTTCATTACTCTGAAAAATAATGAAGAAATGTAATAAATGCTAACCAACTTAATGCGTTGGAACTGCAACTAGATGTGTGCTGATCAAATCACAATCTGAAATTGAACGAAACATACTAAGCTACCAAATAACAAATATTGTACTATGGAAAATATTAATCACCCTTCTTTACCAGACACTTAGTAGAAATACCTTTAAAGAGCAATTACAAATTAATTTCAGGGTAATTTGTTCATGAATAGTGTGCATTCATATGCCAATTATCGGCTGGTTCACCCTACATTAGTTCTATGTAAAATGGTGTCAGATAGATTAGAAGTTTTAAAGATATGGTGCTCATCTAATGCACACCTCCTCACATACTGTTTGTTTAAACCAACCATGCAAACTGAAGTCATCATAGATTACATTTTGCTGCTCTGAAAAGCAGTTGATTAAAATCACACAAGAGAGAAAAATTGCATCCTCTCTATCAGCATAAGAAATCACGATGAATCAGGGTCCGTCTGGGAAAAAACACGGGTCGTTGTATGAATGAATAGGTGAACTGATAGCTACACCTCATCGTCTTCCTACAAGACTGTAGCAGCGTGACTAAGTGGACCACCCACATTTTTTCACTCGTCTCAAACGATCAGACATTAAGAGAAAAAAATGTACTTCATCACAGCATTTTCTAACAACCCGCAAAGTAAAGAAAAAGAAATCATTAGAGAAGCTAAACTCGACTTGTTTTACTAGGATATCAACGGCATCCAACGCATTTCAGTGACTTCGTGCTCACTAACCACGACTGCAACCTTTTGATGAGACTCGTTTATTTTAATGGAATCTAGAGCAGTTTTTTCAATTTTGCAGACATGGATGGAATTTATCTACTTATAAATGGATGGTATCCACAACTCAGTAAAAATATTGCGTTAAACTGTAGCAATAAATAGCAATTAAAACACCAATGCAACATAACATTAATGCCTTATTATTTAACAAACTATCGAGAAAAACTAACGTCTACTTTCTAAACATATTTTATCATATTTAAACATACTTCTATATTTAAACATATTTTACTAATATACATGACACAGAAATCGGCATTATTCAGATGCTGGAATACAGAAAATAAAGCATAAAAATTTGAGAGAACGCAAAAATAGGTTTAGATGCTAATATATTCCGAACACTCTTTAATAAGTGAATAGGATACAATTGAATCCAAAATCCAGAAGACAATTGGGGTAACATGACTGAGATTTGAACTCTTTGCCATCATTTTATGGAAATGAGAAGTAAAACGGGAAGATGAAATGCTACTTTATATATTTTATGATTCATTTTATTTTCTTTAGAAGTATGAAATGTTTATATATGTGCTTATCTATATAAATAAAAATGGAGCGTTTGTTTGAACGTTGAATGTACTCGCCCCATTTCAATTTTATCCGTTTGGGTCATTCTAATGCAAAATTAGTTTTTTCCGCCTTTGGTGTTAGTATGTGTGTACCCACACTACGTCCAAAAAGTTGGGTAAATTTTCATGAAACTTTGTATACTGTGAGTGCTCATAATCATTTAGTTAACTGAACTTGTCTTCCTTTTTAATGTCCGTTTTCGAGTCTATGTTTGTTCAAGTATTAATAAAATTTATTCAATATAATTTCATAAAATATTAAATATTTTGTAAAACAAAGAATCCACTATTTAAATTTCTTTTGCATACATTTTTAAGAAAATTTCACGCAAAGATAGCTGAACACCCATACTTACACCAACCTTAATTTGGCAGTTTTGGAGAAGATGGGTTGTAAATTGAGCATTGCGATTACTCGGATTGTTTTACCAATATAGCTGGAAAAGCAATAATTTTTCCAAAAAATTATTTTTACTCAATTTAAACTCTAATACTTTATTTATTTTGAGCCCTACTTTTTCTTTTGAAAATATAAACAATTTCCAAATATTTGAGACATGATATAAAGAGAATAAAACATTCAATTTTGCACTAGAGCAAGACAGAAGTTCGTCATTTTATGTCCCATATTGCTAAAGAGGTATGTTCATTTTTTGAACGTCATGTATATATTTTTACCAAATTTCCTCAAAAGTCCTTGACTTAACCATCAACCTTCTAATGAAGAAGGTCGATGGGTTGAACGCCCGTTATTGTGAAATGTCATTTCATGAAAATAAATAAAACATACAAAACCTTTCTAACCAAGACTGGTTGCTAATCAAATTTATTCAAAGTATTTTCAAATTTTTATGTAGGTTTCCTTTAAAAAATTATTAAACTCATTAAAATTTGCATTCCTTTTCCATGTTTCAAATAAGATTACTTGGTTTTATTGAAAGCTGCACTCAATAGGCAGATAACATCATCATTCTCATTCTAAACAGGTACATGGTTTCCATACAAAACTGAATCTATTGAAGGAAGTGCTTAGGTGTAGTACGTTCTCAACGAAACGAAAACCCGTGTTCGTTAACCACGCGCAACATTATTTTTTGCTCGGAATTAATTTCGTATTTTTAAATTTTGTTCTTCTTTTAGTTGTAAGTTGTGGCAACTATACAAGATCGCAAAATAAAAAAGAATCACGAATTAATATCTTTAGAACAACTATTTTTTTCCCACCACTTACTTTAGTTTTTACTTCGCTCTATTTTCTGCAATGTAAATTCAATAAACATGCATTGTTTTAATAAATTATAATTCCTTTTCATCTACGTACAACAACCACACAAGAGATTTGCTTAAAAAATGCATACATATTAGTGTAAAGCAAATTTTAAATGAAACTTGGCCGATATTGTAAAAAATATTATTGTTAGAAATATTCGAACTCGGATTTTTGAAATATTTAAAACTGTTTATTGACAGAAGGTCATGGTTATCTATTTTATGAATTGAAGCTATATTTAAGTAGCTTATTATACCTGTTAGAAGTTTATTGAAAACAGTAATTTCTTTCTAAAAAAAGAACGCTGTCAAATCGATCTACCATTTTTTGAAAAATAGTAATATATTACCTTTGCTTTCTTCTGTACTGAAGACTTTCGATTTTAACACAAGTTTCGTTTATTATTGCAAGGGCCACTAAATGGAATTTCCATGAAAAAATATATTTGCTTTTTAAAATTAGTCATGAATATCTTAAATCAATTTGCCATCCTTTCCTTAAAGATGGTGTAAATTAAGTTATAGTAAAACAATGTAACTTGATAGCAAGGTAAAATTTGCATCAGAATTAAGGTTAATAGAATAGGATATAGCTTAAAAGAAATACAAAACTAAAAGACCTGAACCTCGAATTGAATACCACTTTTTTAATGTCTTTGATAAATATTACTAATTAATACTTTTCGATAGTATTAATTCAATCGTTCGTTTCTTTACAAAATTAGAAGAACTACAATCAAAGTTTTTCTAATATACTTGTAAAAGTAGCTAAAAAGTACTATTATATTGTTGGAACTAAATGAAACAGAATAGAAATTTTAAGTGATGAACAAATTTTAAAACAGTTTTAAAAAATTAAATTATTTTAATTAGTTACATTACTTTTCTAATCTAGGAAAAAGCATTTTGAGTCATAACAACTTTGCGCTTGATGAAAAGATTAAAAAATCAGAAACAGTGTATCAATCCTATCGGTGTAATATCTTATCGATATAGTGGCAAAAACTCTAAGAGTCTTACACTCTTTTGAATCCCACAATAGTTTGTGTGGCTATTCTCACCAATTTAAAACTATAAAATACACAATCGGCTTACAATAAATATACTAAGTCAAAAAACATAGTTGTGAGAAAACAAAGGGGAAAATGCTACTCTATATACTATACTCACTAAGCGTGTTTCTCAGGAAGAAATCTAACCTTCATGCAGAGAAAAATGACATAGTGGACTTTATCATTCTAAAGATCACCATATTCTGGCTCAGAAAAGCTAAAAAACATATCTTAAAAATTTCGACATAGTGTTTTTCACTTCGATGATTTAGTGTACAGATATCCCCGAATGAAGTACTAATTGGAAATGAATTATTTCGCTATTTTCCTAGTTGGAACTACTTCAGATCGATTTAATAGTGCTCTACTTGCGAAATACGTCTACTCAAAATGAATCGAGTATAGTTTAGTCCTACTGTTAAGAAATCCTATATTTCCCTTTCACCTGATTTTCCTAACTGATTATTCCACACTTTTTCTCCTAAGAGGCCTAAAGTACACAGAAATTAGAGAAAACATCGCCTAAGAAGGCTATATAACAAAAATGCAAAAAAAAACTTGCAGTGTGAGATAAAAATGAACCGGAAGAAAATATGACCATTAGATTCAATGAACAATGAACCGGGTACAGAACATATGACAATTAGATTGTATTATTTAAGTTCCATTCACACTTAGACATACTCACTATCGACATTCTAAAAATTCTACCATTACTAGTTAACTGCTTAAATGAAGCTTTATATTTGACAATAAACTATTTAGAGATAAACAACGGGTTAATGTATGAGTGTGTGTAAATTATACGCAAGATACAAAATGAATACTCTAATTGTAAACCTATGTCCTTAAAAATTACAGCTGCATGACATATGTTCGAGAATTCTTCATGTATTGCAATGCAAGGAAACGAAAGAAAATATATATCAGAAAGATATAATGCTTTGATTATTTACTTGATATTTCTTTCTGACAAATATTGATATTTTTGTAAGGCAATATAATAGATTTGTACACACAATATAGAAAATCGTTCAATAACGAAAATTGCGAACGTTGCATGTTATTCGGTTCGAATTATATTATGTATTCCATTTTGTGGTTCAGCCCTACCCTCTTCTAACAGCTTCAGTACCAGGTCAGGTATCGGGGCCTGAAACTAGGTTGAGATGACGGGCCTCGTGATATACCAATGTGTACCCCAAGTACGCATTGTGGAAACGTATAATTTTATCTCTACTGGTTTGTACGCTATTGAGTTACTTTATTATAAATTCAATGGAAATTTACCTTTTAAAACTTCGAAAACAGATTACACATTGCAGTTCATAAACTTTCAATATGTTCCGGACCCCTCTTCCTCTCAGGTCTTGGTACCAGGGTACCAACAATCCCACTATGGAGGGTCCCTGATCACATGTATGTTTTAACTAAAAATATTAATCTAGTTTTGAATCTAAATTGTCCTAGAAATAGAAATTTTGAAAGCAATGATAAATAGTCTGTAAAAGATTTCTTGCACTAACTGTCACTAAAATTTTTTAATATTATAAGAATGTTTACTGTTAAACGATGAAAACAGTTTCGTTAAATGATTCCCCAGCAAACACGAAATGTCATTCAAAAACAAATTCACTTAAAAAAATTTAGAAATTCAGTGGAGAAAACAATATTAAGCGTGTTAGAAAAGTGTAGCAATACACTGATAAAACGTCAGTTTCAATCAAAAACAGAAAGAAAACTGATTGCATATTCTACGATTTCACTAGATGTGGATTTGTCTGCTTTTTTGGATGAAAGCTCTTCCTAACACAAGTCCAAAATAATCGCATAATAACCCAAGGGAATTTTAAAACTAAAATGCGATGGAGAAAACCTATCCCACATCAAAATACGAAAATCCACGTACCTATTTAAAACGACGCAAACATGCACACCGAGGCGAGGCTGAGAGACATATATCAACTGATTGACCGTAATCCAAGCGTTGACAAGAACAAGATCCTTCACTTCCAACAGCAGCAGCGCGAAAAAAGAAAACACACCGCGAGAAGATATTCAGCGCCAGCCGTCAACTGTCCAGCGTCGACGATAAGGAAACCTCAACGCAGAATGTTGTAATCGGGACTTTTTCGCGCTCTCGCGTCGTAGGGTTTGAATACCGTCCACCAATCGGCGGGCGCCGAGGTCGGGAGTCGTACTTGCGGATGATTAGGCAGAACCAGTTATTAATGTTCAGACTGCGATTTGGTTCGGCTAAAGAGCGAGATCGCTCCGTAAGTGGGTGTTTGGAGGGTTCCCTTTCGTTTCTGCCCTGCGCTGTAGCGTTCTCATTTCAAAGTGTTGTTCGGCGTTGGGGATTTTTAAAAAAGATTTCCTAGAACGACTACATTCATCACTCATGAAAATAAAATGCAGTAAAACCTTGGAAATACGACATCGACATGCCGGATTTCTGAAATTCCGGATTATGAAGCTATTTAAAAATTGCTTAAAAGTCGTTTCGTAAAGCAGTATTTGCGCGTAACCATGTCAGCTTCAACCTCATCCTCATTAGACTGCTCGTTATTTCCATCTGCTTCTCTATTGTTTAAAACTGCATATACGATCTCATAATCTGTCAAATGATTTACGACTGGCACGTTCTCAACAACACTTAAGCAATCCTGAAGATTATCTTCCAAACGCGTATAAACCCCCTCAGAGGATTAAAAAATAAAGCACAGTAAAACCTCGAAAATCCGACACTGACGTGATAGGAAGAGTGCTGAATTTCTGAGGCTATGTAGAAGTTGCGTAAGGAGTGTTAAAAGAAACACGTATTTACTTGTAATAGGTTACTTTCACACTCCTTATTCGACTTATCATTAGTTCCATCAGCTACACTATTGTTTAAAACTGCGATTTCCAAATCTGTCAAATGATTTTCGACTGGCATATTCTCATCCATACTCAACCAATCCTGATGATCGTCTTCCTTTAATTTCAGATAAGTTTTAGTAAAGTTTGTGTATTCTAAAAGTTCAAACGAAGTATTCTATCCTGAAATAACAAACCCAGGACCTTTAAAATGATAGTAGTGATGAAAGGGAGGATATTTTTCATCACAGAAAACGCAAGAATTTGAAAATAAAAGAACAATTTCAAATGTAACCAACAAATGAAAATTTAAAAAATAGAAATATCTGAAAAAGTGACGGATTTCTGAAATTGCCTGTTTCCAAGATGCCGGATGCAATGTATTTCATGGTATTTGTATCGTCCAGGCTATCTGCAACGCTCACCGTCAGTAAAATTCCTACTGAGCAAATTTGGTTTTATTGTGTCTGTTTTGTTAACGGTAATTAATGGTAACGTGATTGCACTGATATTAATAAAGCTGGAACGAAATCTTTCTGTCCTAATATCGCATTTGTACCACTCCTCAGGTATTGAGCATTTCAGTAAGTTCTCAAATAATGTTATCAAATTACTCTAGATGTATTTTCAAACTAATCATTAAATTATTTCAAGATTAATTTGAGTTTTTTAAATAAAGTATAAGCCAAACAGTTTGAGTTACAGAATATTCAATAAATTGTTTTAAAAGCATTCAAAGTGTTTCCTTTTAAAGTAGTTATTAATTGTTAACAATTTAATGTTACGAAATATTCTAAATATATTTGTTAGCTTTAAGATAAGTTATAACTCTTCAACTTTCCCTCTGTGTGGTCTTTCGTACATGACGAGAACCCACCTCAATAGTGGCCCTGATCTTACTGACGTCACAGTGAATAATGTGTGCTGGTAGAGTTGCATATTTTATTTCTATTTCGAGATTGTATTGAACTGCCAAACGGAGACTTATGGTGAAAAGACTGAGGTCTGACAGTATTAAAAAATATAAGTTAGAAATTTAATTCATCCATTTTAAAGAGAATGTCCTAAAATTTGTGGATTATAATACAATTTTCCCTTTTTATGTCAAAATTCAATTTGTTGTTTTTTTGTAGAACAAATAATAAATGCTGTAATAAATCAAGTCATAATAGCAAATGTGTTAGATTATGGGAAACTTGTTAGCTTTCAAATTTTTATGGAGTACTAAGTGTTAAACAGGACTAACCTATTGCGACTGCACGGAGTTCTTTATAAAAGTGTTAACATCTAAAAATTAATCTCGTATTAATACGTACAAAGTTATTTTAAACGTATGTATAAAAATGTTCAGACACGCTCAAAAATAACGTAAAATGATAACTTAATGGTTAATATGCAAATTAAAATATTTTCTTTATTTTACTCAGTCGATGTTGCTGACATTTTAGAAAAACATTTTTAAAAATAATTTGAGGATACTTAAATAGGATAGAATAGATTAACAATGACTATAGTACCCGTTAATATACTAAAAAGTGATGATGGGGTTACTTTATATCCAATATTTCAACCGGATTATGTGGGTTTCACACGTTTCAGGGCTACAAATTTAATCAAAAATATGTTCTGTAGATATTGTAGTATTAAAGAGCAGCGATATTCAATCTTTTTTATCTCATGGCATATATAAATTAATTAGTAAAATTATGCCGCACACCAATAAGTATATGGCCTTTTTGTCGATCAGACAAAAAAAATTGGTATAATTTGATGGATTTCCAAAAAACCTACCCTTCTTGCTCTAAAGAAGTTAAAGGTATTTTAAATAATTTATTTAAGATACACCGAAGTAAAAAAATAATTTTTTAGATCCATTTATTCGGGTATTATTTAAAACAATTATTTGTAAATAGACTTGTGAAAACTTCAAAACTAAACTGTTGAAACGAAATAGATCTTACATTAATTAAAACCGTTTTACCATCCTTAACGCATACCAGTACCATTCTTGTGGCCCACAGGTTCACTGTCAAGGAGTAATAAAAATAAATGTGCAAAAACATTAAAGCGTTGTTCATACCTTTCTATATACACTGCTGGCCACCGTAAATGCAACACCCTGAAGGAAGCATGCAAATAATATGAAATTTACAACATGCATTAGCGGAGGTGAGATATGCAAATGATTAGAATTTCAGCGCAGACGCACATCACGCGCGCCTGTGGCGCCACTTCAAAGCGCTATTTAAGGCTTGGAGATTTCGACGATTTCAAGTACGGCAATTGTGTTTTTCTTGTGGTTTTTTCAAAAAAACGATCAATTATGCCTCGTAGAAAACAGCAATCATCTTTTGATCAAGTATCCGAGTTCGACAGAGGAAGGATAGTGGCCTACCGAGATTGTGGATTATCTTTCAGGGAAATCGGTAGTCGTGTTGGACGAAACCAAACAACTGTAATGCGGATATGTGATCGTTGGATGCAGGAGGGTACGACGGACCGACGTGTTCGATCGCATCGACCTCAGTGCACTACTTCACGTGATGACAGGCATATTGTGCGTATGGCAGTGACGGATCGCTCAGCCACATCGCGAACCATAGCACAGCACATTCAGTCTGTACCGCATCATCCAGTATCTGCGCGTACCATTCGACGCCGTTTACAGCAGAGTGGTCTGTCCGCAAGACGTCCATTGCTTCGTCTACCCTTGACGCAGAACCACAGACGTTTCCGCCGCCAATGGTGTGATGAAAGAAGGATGTGGACGGCAGAATGGAATGAAATTGTCTCTACTGACGAGTCCCGTTTCTGTCTGCAACACCACGATGGTCGGATTCGAGTCTGGAGACACCGTGGAGAGAGGATGCTGAACAGCTGCGTTATGCACCGTCACACTGGTCCTGCACCGGGTATTATGGTATGGGGCGGTATTGGATATCACTCTCGCACTCCTCTAGTACGCATTGCCGGTACTTTAAACAGCCAGCGCTACATCTCCGAGGTGTTGGAGCCAGTTGTCCTTCCTTACCTTCAGGGCTTGCCCACAGCCATATTTCAACAGGATAATGCGCGACCACACGTGGCACGCATTGTCCAAGGGTTCTTCGTCAATCGCCAGATTGAATTGCTTCCCTGGCCAGCTCGCTCTCCGGATCTTTCGCCGATAGAAAACATGTGGTCCATGGTTGCTCAACGATTGACCCAGAATACAACCCCAGCTGGCACACCAGATCAACTTTGGCAACATGTGGAAGCTGCTTGGTCTGCTGTACCCCAAGAACACATCCAAAGTCTCTTTGAATCAATGCCGAGGCGTGTGGCAGCGGTGATCTCCAACAATGGCGGCTACTCTGGCTACTGATTTTGGCAGGAACCACACTTCACAGAAGTCTATAAATTTAATCATTTGATACTTGGTCAACATGTTATCTACAAAATAAATTTTGTTGTGATATCTCTTGTCTTTCTTGGTGTTGCAATTTGGGTGGCCAGCAGTGTATGTGAGAAGATAATTATAATTCAATTGATATCGAACTGATTCAACTCAAGCATCACCAGTTAATTTCATTGAACATTTTCGTTTCAAAGCAATACGAAATATTAAGTTTTGATTCATCCTTACATTTCATAAATAGATAATGATCTTTATAGAAAATAAATAGAATATGTCTTTTCGGTATGCAGGCATGTAGGATAGTAGTTTTTAGATTGAAAATAAAAAAAAAATGTGTACGCAATTTGGGATTACTATTTTGGCTTAGAAAAATTTAATTAAAAAATGAAATTGAACCGAGACTAGTAATAAACTGGAAGTAATAAGAACTAATAAACAAATACTCCGATTCGTCTCACGATCAGCATCAACCGTGATGCCATTGCTCATTTTAAAGCATATGTGTTTGCTCGTTTAAAATGGCCCATTTGTTTATTGCTTTTTGCTGTTACGATAGGTGTTCAGTTCTATTTTTTCTACTCTTCTGACATTGATGCAGTAAACGGAAGCTTAATTTGCATCCCATTATTTCATTTAATGCATTTGAAATGCTTCACAAACGTGTTTTGATTGTAGATAAAACTTGTAACAATGTCAACACATCTGATGGCAATAAGAACGAATCCAACCTGATAATTACAGCAATGATTTGCAGCATTTTAGCGTTTTCCGGGCTACAAATTTATTCAAAAATATGTTCTGTAGATCAATCAGCCTGAAAGACTGGATTGGGACACAGAATAATTTGGTATTGTAAAATCAACTCTAAGAAATTCGAATCATCTGAAGAAGATACTTCAGAATATGTTTTAGCTAACGTAATCAGTCTGATTCCTTCATTGAGTGCAAATGATTAGAAGAAAATTTTTGACAGTATCGTCTACCATCTGAAGAAGTTCTGATAAGAGCTCACAGAAAACATTAGAAATTTCAAAATAAGCTGTACTTGAAACTAAAGAAAGAGAACATTTTCACGGAAAATGAAAGCTAACACTTAGATGTCAGAAGCAACAGTTATAGAGATTTGTATTCAGTACTTGGGAAACTACCCAGGAACATCAGATTCAGTGCGAAAAGTCCAACGGAAGATCCCATGAAAACTGCGCCGAATTATCAACAGCATCCTCTTCTGCTCTTTATAAACAGGGAATTTACCAGTCTGACTGAGAGAACAAAGAAAGAATAATGAATTTGGGTTTCATATTTATGTCAAGGAGACAATAATCCGTACAAGTATAGGTGCATGAGTTTATAATCAAATTAACAGAAAACCAAATTAACAAATAACAATCATCATTATTGTGACATAACTAACCATCTTATATTCTTATCTTTAACCTCATTTTTAATAGTGTATAATTGTTTCATGTATGCCTTTAACGGGTCAGGTTAAATAATTACATTTAGGCTTAAAAATTACTTCATGTGATTACTCATGTAGACCAGCATACACACTCAAACTTTGCACACTTTTATTTACCAATAAAGGTTTTCATAGATCACAAAAATTTACAAAGGATTTTAGAATCTGTGATCTACTACATTCCCTCAAAAAGTATTGGTTGTTCAACATAACTGGTTTAGTTGATATAAATGTTAAGTGACCTTAAATAGTGGATTCCCCCTTTTTATTCCTATATACTTCACAAAACTTGGATGAATTTCCCCTTTTTGCAAATGATAACATACACAGGAAATATAGACAATAAGAAAAAGTTAATACAGATCTATGTTCAAAAAATGAGATTTTTATTTTACGATCGACTCATCCATAACTGCTATTTTTTAAATATGTTCTGGTAGAAAAGTTTAATGACAGTAATAGCGCAGATTCCAGTAGAAAACATAATGTGTCTCTTGATGGTTTTTACATGTTTCCTGTATTTATATTTTTGTTTTTCATGGGAAAATAAGCATGCAAAAGAACTGAAACTCGTTTGCATAATTGGGACTCTCAAACTACCATATGTTGCTATGACCATACTATTTTTGCATGATAAACTAGGGAGTATAAGAAAATTTCCTTGATAAATTCAATTATTTCGTAAAAATAGATTAGATTGTTTACCTTTTAAATATTTTCTCCATCAACTCTTAACCTCATTATTAGTTTTAATATCAGAGAAATAGAATAAAAAAATTGAATTCATTTCATAACTGGATGATTGACAAAAAAAACATTCAGTGGGTTCAAAGTAAAATGTATCTAGTTCAAGAGCTCAAATTCGTAGCCGGATGACTACAAATAATAAGTCACTAGTGTGAAAATTAAAAAAACATAAAATGCATTTTCGTACACTGCATGTTTTCGTCTCATTTCAGATTTAATAACTGTTTTGGGCCATTTTAATGCAAAATCATTGTTTTTCATGTTTCGTGAACCACCTATACATGCATCCGTTTTGCACCAAATGGCTGCATGCATTTTCGTGAAGTTTTGGGAACTTACTGCATAACTTAGTGATTGAACTTTGCAGTCTGTCCGCCTTTACGTTTTATGTCTGTTTGATTGATTGTGGGTTTGTGCAGGCATCGTCTAAAATATATTAATACATTTTAAAAAATGTTATATATTTATAAAACTAATTTTGACTGAGGTAATAAAGTATTCAACATTACTCTGTTCCCATTTTCTAAAACATCTGAATACCCTCATTCTTCAATATTCTTGAATCAACCTCAAGTGTTCTAGAAGATGAGATGCAAATTAAGCATTGAAATTCGGACTGTTTTACCAGTATTACTCTAAACGCAATTATTTTCAAATACTTATTTCCACATTGACATGGAGAGGAAGTTTGGAGAGTGGAATGCCAGCTCAGGTGTTGAAAACGTCAACTGAGTGTGGTTCAAAATTACGAGGTGTTGTCCTCGGATCTTTCCCTTAGGGATTGATCCTGGACCGTCTCCAATAGACCGTCGTATTGCTCCAGTGGACGTAAATTCAACTACCTACCTACCTACTTAAAAATATTTTTACAGAATTTAAATTGTAGTAATTCACGTTTACGAATCACCATTTAAGCTATACTGATGGTAATCTATAGATATCTGACACATTAAAAAAGGATACTAAAAGTTAAAATTTGACATTCATTAAGATATCAACTTGTTAACGTAAAAGAGTTAACATAAATAAAATATGCTATTTGACACTGCAAGCATCAAAACAGTGCATCGAATTCCAATTCTCAATTCATAGTTTGACAGATGAATTAATTCTGCACTTGATTTGCATGTGGATGGGAACGTGGTGGTGCTATAGCACTCCGCTACAATGTATTGAATTTATTTTCTTCTTTTTGTAAATAAATTGTTGCTTTTCATCGTGTATTATTGATACGGAGTAATTTTTGTGCATTCAAAGTATTTTCGGAATAACGTTTTTTGAGTGGATTCGAAGTCGAAATCCATTCATTTGCTCATCTTTGATTTTCAAAATTCCACTTTTATTTTCAATTATTGGAATTTTAACTGTCTGTTAAACTGCAGCTGCATTACAAATCTTTCCATTACTTATTAGAGTTAATATTCGGAATCATTCATCTCTCGTTTCTTTCGATTTTATTTTATTCATTTGTCCTTCGATTTTTTCAATGTGCCATTATCGAACGAACTTTTCAATTTCTGAATTCGTTTTTTAATTGAATTGTATTCTTCTTAAGAACTTTTAGTACTCTACAATTAATAATTGTGTTTCAATAGTCTCTTAATGCCCATCCATTCTAAAGTAAAATTCTTGGAAAATTAATTGCGTTGTATTCAGGTAGGTAGTGGAATTAACATAGCGCTGGAGCAACACAACGGGCTATTGGTGACGGTCTGCGATCATTCCCGAAAATCAGAGGACAGCCCCTCGTAATTTTGAACCATTGTGAGATGACGAGGTCACACCTGCGCTGGCACCCTACTCTCAAAAAACTTCCACACCATGCCAACGTGAGGACTTTTAAGGCCCCGACAAATTTAATGTGCACCAGCCCCCATGTACACGACGGTCTTTGGTTTTATCTAGTTTCGAACTCGCAATCCTCCGGTTGCTAATACGCTACTCTTCGAATCGCCCTACCACGGCTCACGTTGTATTCAGAAAACTAGATATTCATCAACTTTCAAAACGTATAACAGTTTCAGAAACGTATCCCTCTCCCAATTGACCTCTGTCTCCCTCTCTTGTTTTCCATTATAAACACCTTATTACGAAAATAGCTTACATATTTTGGACTTAGCAACTGATGGAAAACGAATTTCAGTTATAATTACATTCAGTTCCCAGTATTGAAAGATAAAATTTAGCTTGATCTATCAATTAGATGGGAACTATCCTACTAATTGTAAGACATGCCACAGGATAAACTTGAAATTAAAGCTAACAAGGTTTGCTGCGTTTAAGTTATGAAGCAACCTTTGCTATAGCTGGAGTTCCACCTTTAGACTTGGAAATTAAATGCAAAAATGAATTGTATGCTTCGATTCTAAACGATTCTTCGACGGACTGTGTTGATGGAAAATTGCCTCTCTGTGACATCCCTCATCCGACTGCTTTTGAACCAATTCATCTAATTAAGTACGAGAAAAATGTGGAGAAGCGTTTTCAGAAAGTCTGTTTTACGGACGGTAGTAAGATGAACAACAAGGTCGGCCTTGCTTTTGTTCTATTTGAGGACAACTTCGAATGCGGCTTTTATAAACATCGTATCCGGAATGAATGCACTATCTTTCAAGCAGAATTGCTTTGTATTAATCTCGCAGTTAATAAAATGGAAATTTCTGTTCAAAGTACCTTATTTGTAACGATTCTCTTTCCTCTTTACATTTACTGAAGAATGTTGCAAGCACAGAAAAATTGGTTGTTGAAACGCTTTTAACAATTAGTTCTCTTAAAAATAGAGAACTGAGATTTTTTTGCCTATGTGCGTGGACACTGTGGAATTTACGGGAATGAAAGAGCTGATTTTTTAGCCAAAGACGCTTTGAATTTAGCAATTGATGTAAATTGTAACATTCCTAAGTGTTACTTGAAAGGCTTATATTATGAAAAGCTTGTTGCTAAGTGGAACGAAGAGTATGTCTCGTCTGAGAAAGCTGGCCACACCAAAAAAAATTTTCCTACTATTAAGCATAGATTGAACTCAGAATTATTTTTCTTCACAAACTTCCAAATTACACAATTTTTATCTGGCCATGAAATTTTGCTAAATATCTATATAGGTTTCATCTTCGGACTAATGATTTGTGCGAGTGTTTTAAAAAGCAGCCACAAGATGTAGAGCATTTGCTGTTTAGTTGTCTTGCATCTAAAACTTCAAGAATGTGCCTAAAAAATGATTTGAGAAAATTAGGTGAAACATGGCCAGTGAAACTCAATGTTTTTGTAAAATCTAATCTGCTTTTCTACTCATTTGTCAAGTTCATAAAATCTTGTAATTTCAGTTAAATTGTTTTCCACTGTTACTTTGTTAAATCAACTTACTTCTGTAAGCCCCGTGTTGTACTTCTATGGTGCACGGGGAGTTTGCTTTTGTTCAATAAAAAAAATATATACCAACACTCGGGAAAAAATTCACTTTAGGAAGAGGAATAAATTGCACCTATTGTTAATGACAGTTAGCTGAAATAACTATTCTTGTGCAAGTCATTTCTAGAATGAAGTAGATAAACATACGCGTGAATCACAAAAACCTTCAGCTAAAATCTTTGTGCGAAAAAGCAGTAATAGTATACTTTATTAAAATGCCCGCCTCTTATAAAACGTTGGAAATCATATCTATAGAGAACAAAACACCAAAGATGAAAAAAGAATTGCTGGGAGGATGCAAATCTTCTTACGTGTAAAAGAAGAGGGTGTATTTTTTTCCAGCTCTTTTACGCTTTAACAATGGAATATATGCTAGAGTCCACCTGAACCCGAAAGGTGACCTTTCGGTGATTACTTTCTTCGTCGTGTTATTTCTTTTCTATTCAATGCTAACAACAAGCCTCTTATTTTCATTTTTTTAGTTTCCAACAGAGTAAAAAATCAAAGAATTCAAAGCTTGGCCACGTCCATTGAAAGGATTTTAACGAGATGCTTGGATTGTTTGAAAAATTTAACTTCTACATGTGCCTTACAATTGAATTTTTTTATCACGCAAAACGCTTCTTCCCTGTAAGGAAATAAGAATTGAATGTTTATCAGATTCATCTCCAAGGTAAGATATCCATAAACTCTTCTGAAATGAACATGGCCTTATGTGAATAAAATAGTTAATTAGACAATGGCTATAGAAAATTTGCAAAGAAAAAAATGAATCATCTATATAGGACATTGAAGTTTATTCATAACTATTGTATATAAAATACTTTAGTTGTTGGTAGCAGATTTTTTAGAATGAAATACTATTCAAGTAAATACACAACATAATTTATTCATAAAAACATTTCTCTTATCAAAATTAGTTAATTTAAGCCTTTAAGCTAATCTTTGAAGAATTTAAAGAAAATTTATATTAATTTAAATTTCCAAATTTTAAGCACTTAACTAATAATAAATGTACACTGCTGGCCACCGTAAATGCAACACCCTGAAGGAAGCATGCAAATAATATGAAATTTACAACATGCATTAGCGGAGGTGAGATATGCAAATGATTAGAATTTCAGCGCAGACGCACATCACGCGCGTCTGTGGCGCCACTTCAAAGCGCTATTTAAGGCTTGGAGATTTCGACGATTTCAAGTACGGCAATTGTGTTTTTCTTGTGGTTTTTTCAAAAAAACGATCAATTATGCCTCGTAGAAAACAGCGATCATCTTTTGATCAAGTATCCGAGTTCGACAGAGGAAGGATAGTGGCCTACCGAGATTGTGGATTATCTTTCAGGGAAATCGGTAGTCGTGTTGGACGAAACCAAACAACTGTAATGCGGATATGTGATCGTTGGATGCAGGAGGGTACGACGGACCGACGTGTTCGATCGCATCCACCTCAGTGCACCACTTCACGTGATGACAGGCATATTGTGCGTATGGCAGTGACGGATCGCTCAGCCACATCACGAACCATAGCACAGCACATTCAGTCTGTACCGCATCATCCAGTGTCTGCGCGTACCATTCGACGCCGTTTACAGCAGAGTGGTCTGTCCGCAAGACGTCCATTGCTTCGTCTACCCTTGACGCAGAACCACAGACGTTTCCGCCGCCAATGGTGCGATGAAAGAAGGATGTGGACGGCAGAATGGAATGAAATTGTCTTTACTGACGAGTCACGCTTCTGTCTGCAACACCACGATGGTCGGATTCGAGTCTGGAGACACCGTGGAGAGAGGATGCTGAACAGCTGCGTTATGCACCGCCACACTGGTCCTGCACCGGGTATTATGGTATGGGGCGGTATTGGATATCACTCTCGCACTCCTCTAGTACGCATTGCCGGTACTTTAAACAGCCAGCGCTACATCTCCGAGGTGTTGGAGCCAGTTGTCCTTCCTTACCTTCAGGATTTGCCCACAGCCATATTTCAACAGAATAATGCGCGACCACACGTGGCACGCATTGTCCAAGGGTTCTTCGTCAATCGCCAGATTGAATTGCTTCCCTGACCAGCTCGCTCTCCGGATCTTTCGCCGATAGAAAACATGTGGTCCATGGTTGCTCAACGATTGACCCAGAATACATCCCCAGCTGCCACACCAGATCAACTTTGGCAACGTGTGGAAGCTGCTTGGTCTGCTGTACCCCAAGAACACATCCAAAGTCTCTTTGAATCAATGCCGAGGCGTGTGGCAGCGGTGATCTCCAACAATGGCGGCTACTCTGGCTACTGATTTTGGCAGGAACCACACTTCACAGAAGTCTATAAATTTAATCATTTGATACTTGGTCAACATGTTATCTACAAAATAAATTTTGTTGTGATATCTCTTGTCTTTCTTGGTGTTGCAATTTGGGTGGCCAGCAGTGTAATTAGTATCCGATTAAATAAATTCTACACTTCTTTGTTCACAATGAAATTATGATGCAACTTCAAGCACAGAACATTGAATAAGTACTTATGGCTTATGTAAGACCAAACAATGATTTTAATTTATACAATGCAATAGTCTGAACCTATTCTTATCCTAATATCACTGAGAGGAAACCTCTGACCTGAGATATTTAGGCATGCACAGCATAAGTTAATTACATGGTCTTTAAATACAAGCCGAATTTTCCCTTTAGAGCTCTAAGTACTGTGACAAGGGCATAAGAAATAAATACTTTCAAACATATTAAATTAAAGACAAATAAAAAATGTGAAGATTTGATACATATTTACACTATGAAACAGCAATATGCGATGAGAGTAATTTCATTTGATATCGCAAATTACAACCAAATTTTAGGTGATACAATATTTTCTGAATTCTAATACAAATGGAAAAAATCCACTTTAATTAATATCTACGAATCTCAGATGAGATTTCAATATTTTTTCGGTAAAAACATTTTTATTTCTTGAAATATTTGTAAACATGTTCATTCTAATAGTAAAGAAGTGTAAAACTATTTTATAACTATTACATATGTAATGCAGAACTTTAAAGAGCAAAAAATTCAACACTACTTTTTGTAAAAAGATATTGACTCAAAATTAAAGAATACATAAATTTCCTTCAGCATCACCTGAGAATTGTATTCTGAAAGGACTGTGATATATTATATGCAATTGATATTAGCTTTTTCTCTTATTAAGTTACAGTTTGTAATGGAAGTTCTTAGAACGCCAAACTTCATTTCTGCTTATTTATTCAAAAAACTAAGTAACGATCTGGTTGAAGTTAATACATTATATGGCTTTTCTTCCTTTGCCTTGAAGGAACTTGAAAGATTAATACATATAATGTTCCTGTATTTCCAAAATTTATACTTGAAAAGTTTACAGTTCCCTCATTAAATTCTATACGTTAAACGAAGGTGCAACATAGACAGAAAAAGTACAATATTCACAAACTTCATAAAAATACATATTACTAAATTTATTTTATCTCATATGCAATGTATTAATTAAATATGGTATGGATTGATGGGACTTTCAATTAGAGGAATCTGCAATTTTTATGTATGTATCTCTTTTTAATCGAAATTCATTCTCTATTTTTCGAAAGTTACTAAAAAGCTGAGAGTCCTTCAAAGAGTATTCAAGGACACTGAAATGAAGTTAATAAAATTTTGTTAATGTATCTAAAAGTTTAAACATAATTATATTAATTCCATTGTTATATTTAACTCATATTTTTTTATCGAAACCATAGGTCGAGATTATCATCAGTCGACACTTTTTTTAAAGAAATTCAATTCCACGATTTTTACGAACTTTCATCAGGCCCCTTCCAAATATCACAGAGCAAATTTTAATTCCCTTTATAAGAACAATCCATTTTTACAAACTTTTTCTCGGTACCTTGGAGCTTGTTAAAAGGAGGTCCACAGAACTGCATATAAATTCTTCATTGTGGTTGCTCTGTGGCCATAAGTATAGATTCTATTTTGATATATCTGCTGGAAACGCGTAAGTTGCTCAAACTGAAAATTAAACACGATTTCTTTCTTTTATGAAAGAATAGAGATAGTGTCATTTAATAACAGTGCATGAGTCCATTCTGAAATGGAGATAAAACAGATTGAGCACAAAAAACACAAAACTTTATTTTATGCTCCTTCATAGGCCCCTAAGAACGCTCCTTTCCATCGTAGTGGGAGACAGGCAATTAACAGCCCCTGGAGTATTAAATGGGGATGCGCAGCAGGGTGGACGATATCATAAGTCACGCCAAAAGGACTGGGCGACTGGATCGTGTCAACAGGTTCTCAATAGACACGTCATCGCGATCGTTTGAGTAGATGCTATCAACACACCCCTTCTCCACTTGATAATTCAAGTGTATCCAGTCTAGTGCTATCATTAGAGGGTGGGGCCGGCTGTTAATTTCTTGGTACCAGGAGTTGGTGTGGAATTCAAGAACAACCAAGTTGACTGCTGTATGGTGGTATACTCTTTCTTCAGGGAACTTTTTGTTCTTCCAGTGGAAGATGATTCCAAGCATGAACGACTTCATCACCATGTAGGGTGTTGCTAATTCGAGTATTTGTGTTTTAAAACGGATGGGTGTAGCTGTGTTGACAGAATGTCACCCGAAGGTGTGGTAAAGGTAGCCCTGTTGCTGCTGTATAAGTAGTTCTGTTCTAATGATCCTGGGGAAGCACAAAGAGAGATGGTAATCGTAATGATTTTCGTTACGGTGAAGGATTTTATTCTAAGTAGAATTCGCAATGATTCTCAACGGAATGAATATTGTTCTAAGAGTTCGTATTTTGACTGTTTTTCAATTAATGTTGAAAACATTTCTTTTCTCGAAGACGAGCGGTTTTAAAAATAATGCATGTTTAAATGATTGTTTAAAAAGTAAAATTTATGAAATTAATATATTTTGCATGTGCCGTATTATTTCGGAAGAAATGAATTTAGTAATTTCATATGGGTCCAATTTTTTTCAGTTTATTTTGGTTTAGTTTGTCATAAATACAGAAATCAAATAATTGAACTGAGGTAATTGAACTGCTAACTTGAACTCTGCCAAATTGTACCTATTAAAAGGTTCAACTAAAATTCCTTAAGCAAACAAGTTAGATAGACAAGACAATAGATGCACTTAATAAATGAGTTGATTTTTTTTCCAGTAGCTTTATAAATTATTTTCATCTTCATTTGTTTTAATAAAACGTTATTTTTTGTATGACATTCAACATCATATAACAATTTTAATGGTTATAACAATGATATTTTATCCACATCACTTTTTTTCTATAAGTATGTGATTAAAGCCTTATAATGTTGACAATTCTATGCTAATAAACTGGCATTTTGAGTTTGCAAGATTGTCAACTTATATTTATCAACTTATAACGTGTCGTCGTTCTATGGACCGAAATGGAAAAATATTTCTGTAATCAATAAAAATACTTCATTAAACACGAATATATAAAAACTCGATTCATATAATTTTATTCTTCTATTCTATAGTGGCTTGGTCATACACTGCTGGCCACCGTAAATGCAACACCCTGAAGGAAGCATGCAAATAATATGAAATTTACAACATGCATTAGCGGAGGTGAGATATGCAAATGATTAGAATTTCAGCGCAGACGCACATCACGCGCGCCTGTGGCGCCACTTCAAAGCGCTATTTAAGGCTTGGAGATTTCGACGATTTCAAGTACGGCAATTGTGTTTTTCTTGTGGTTTTTTCAAAAAAACGATCAATTATGCCTCGTAGAAAACAGCGATCATCTTTTGATCAAGTATCCGAGTTCGACAGAGGAAGGATAGTGGTCTACCGAGATTGTGGATTATCTTTCAGGGAAATCGGTAGTCGTGTTGGACGAAACCAAACAACTGTAATGCGGATATGTGATCGTTGGATGCAGGAGGGTACGACGGACCGACGTGTTCGATCGCATCCACCTCAGTGCACCACTTCACGTGATGCCAGGCATATTGTGCGTATGGCAGTGACGGATCGCTCAGCCACATCACGAACCATAGCACAGCACATTCAGTCTGTACCGCATCATACAGTGTCTGCGCGTACCATTCGACGCCGTTTACAGCAGAGTGGTCTGTCCGCAAGACGTCCATTGCTTCGTCTACCCTTGACGCAGAACCACAGACGTTTCCGCCGCCAATGGTGCGATGAAAGAAGGATGTGGACGGCAGAATGGAATGAAATTGTCTTTACTGACGAGTCACGCTTCTGTCTGCAACACCACGATGGTCGGATTCGAGTCTGGAGACACCGTGGAGAGAGGATGCTGAACAGCTGCGTTATGCACCGCCACACTGGTCCTGCACCGGGTATTATGGTATGGGGCGGTATTGGATATCACTCTCGCACTCCTCTAGTACGCATTGCCGGTACTTTAAACAGCCAGCGCTACATCTCCGAGGTGTTGGAGCCAGTTGTCCTTCCTTACCTTCAGGGCTTGCCCACAGCCATATTTCAACAGGATAATGCGCGACCACACGTGGCACGCATTGTCCAAGGGTTCTTCGTCAATCGCCAGATTGAATTGCTTCCCTGGCCAGCTCGCTCTCCGGATCTTTCGCCGATAGAAAACATGTGGTCCATGGTTGCTCAACGTTTGACCCAGAATACATCCCCAGCTGCCACACCAGATCAACTTTGGCAACGTGTGGAAGCTGCTTGGTCTGCTGTACCCCAAGAACACATCCAAAGTCTCTTTGAATCAATGCCGAGGCGTGTGGCAGCGGTGATCTCCAACAATGGCGGCTACTCTGGCTACTGATTTTAGCATGAACCACACTTCACAGAAGTCTATAAATTTAATCATTTGATACTTGGTCAACATGTTATCTACAAAATAAATTTTGTTGTGATATCTCTTGTCTTTCTTGGTGTTGCAATTTGGGTGGCCAGCAGTGTATTTTAGGCAAACGCGTTCTATATTTTTTTATCATTAGGTTCTATATATCTGTTTATGCTTCTGACCAATAAACGTAAGAACTTATAGAGCCAATTAACTGTCTAAATGACTAAAAACACGCTACCATGATCTTCAGATATTCGGAACAATTAATCACGCTTCATCAAGTAGTCACACGTTTCACAGATGGAAAAATCTTTACAGAAAAATAATTTGCTTAAGGATTCACATTCAAGCTTGGTCTTTCAAGAGATTATGACAAAATATAGAAAACAGATGGATTGCAGAATATTTTCTATTTTAAGATAGCAGTTCTATTGTAATCTCGACCTAGTAGAGTGCAAAAAAATGTAAATCGAAATCACAACTCATAACATTAATTTTCTGTCATCATTAAGGTAGTATAATAATTCAAAGTTAATAATAAGTCATTATAAATAAATCATAAATAATTTATTTTGATATGTATTATTCATATAAACTTTCAAAGATTTTCGAAAATAACAACAAAGATTAGTTTTCAAATGCTAATTAAAAAATGTGAGATAGAAGCAATGAAAATTATTCTAAAACAGCATCTGCATGTTACCCGATTTTTTTATTTATGTTCATGAGGTAGGTACACATAAGTCGGGAATGGCTAACTATTAACATTGTAGAACAAATCTTTTGTTCAAGGTGAGCATTAATTGATAACATTGGACTCAAACCAATACTTTGACCAGAAGGGACTTGTTGACATTTAGTATAAAATGCTACATGTTCTATTATGGTAGTCTTGATTTAAAAGTAACACACGTTTATTGAAACATTAATTGATATATAGACGAATGAAGCCTAGTAAACTTTATTTTCTGTCTTTAAGTACGTATCAATGGGACGATCTCATTTAACGATTTTGAATGCATTCGGCATTTATTCTAAAAGGTCGCATGAATGAATAAAATCTTTAAGCAAACAGGGGCGGTGATGACTAATATTTTGCAGTGTCTAATGGAATAAAAATTAAAATTACTAATTTAAAAATAACTTATTTATACTTTTAATATTGGAGGATTAGACTTAAAAACACGATACCATCGGAAGTTGGAGTTAATTTTCCATGGGTACGCCAATTGGCGATAATTTTTAAACTGTAGTAGCCTATCCAAATTGCCGGTTGGCGATGGGCCGGCATCATGTTCTTGAGTTTTACCTATTGGTTTTAATGTAAACTTTAAAAATGTGCACATTTACAGAGCAATAAATGTCTTGAACCTACATTCCAGATTATATCAGACATTGAACTTGCTTTCAAGGGTTTGGAGGTTTATCGCGCCACTAAGAACATTTTATCTTCTGTTTTAAAGAATTACTCAAAGGAAATAAAAATTGTAATGCTCCTCATAGTATTTAATGTTTTAGAAGGGTAAGGAATACTGCGCAATAAAATCCGTCGAAATTTATGCCCCAGTTTTTATCTTAGCCTTTACCTTCCAGTCGATAGTAAGCTCTCATAATAAAAACTTTGCTGAATGAAACCAAAATCCAAAAAGCTTTTATCATACTTATTGCTGGAACACGACAAAAAAACATGTTCTAGGATGACATCTTGAATATGGAATTACATTTTGAAGGACATTAAAACTGATAGGTTCTTCATGAGTTGCAGTTACAGTTCTCTCTTACTCTTTGATACTAGATATCAGTTTTTTTTAAGTTTTCGAAGTTATCGTAAGAAACGTAGACCTCAATTTATTAGTGAACTTAAATGTATCTCTTTGAAAGGTATACGAAGATAAAAATGGGAAGAATGTATTCTCAATTTCTTGTTAAAGCAAGTTCGGAACATTGACTGATAAAGCTGTATGAGATATGAAAAAAATGTGTTTGTTTCTCAGAGTTGTGTTAATGGCATCATTCATTATATTTTCACTTTTTTTATTACCATAGAGTATTGGCTCCCAAACTTTTCAACCCACGAACCCTTTTGAAAATTATAAATTTTCGTGGACCCCTTGAGATTATAAAATTAAGTAGGGCATATGTAGTCTTGCATAGGACCATAGTGATCCATGTTTTTCACCTCAATCCTTTTCGACTGCCCAATTTTAAGGATGCGCGCTACGTATGTATTCAATTTGTATATTTAAAACTTCGAGTTAAGAGTTTTCGAAGACCTGCAAAATAAATCATATTGCACATCATGTTTAAGTAGCAAGAAATCAAGCCACGACTGATTTTCAGCATACAATAAATAAGAACGTTAAGGTCTAAAATGACTAAACTTCATAATTAACTCTGACATCAACGAAAGCATGACATTAAATGGGTCAAACGAATCCAAGAGCGTTGATTTAATCGCTGCCAAAACTTGTTTGTGCTACTTTATGGATGCAATTCTAACTGTTTTGCGAATTAAAGAAGCTAAAGGTTTGAATTTAACTGCAAAATTAACATTGATAAAGCTCTACTAGCTAAATAGATTCCCTGATAAAAATACAAACGGTTAAATAAGAGAAACGAATATTAAATATGATTTAATTATGATGGAAAGCAGGGTATATTGAGAATTGCTATTACTAGGATTGTTTAACCGGCACTACTGAAAAAGCAACTATTTTCAAAAAAATTAAATTATAATGCTTCACTTATTTTTTCTTTTCAAAAAACAAAATAATTTCCGAATATTTGGGATCGATGATATAAAGAGAATAAAATATCAAATTTTGTACTAGAGCAAAATAGAAGCTAATTATTTTTGTCCAATATAGCTAACAACGTGTGTTCATTTTCTGAACGGCATGTGTATATTCGATTAAATTTACTCAAACATCCTTGGCTTAACAAACGTTGTCGTAGAATTTTTTGAAAAGATGTAAAGCATACAACACAAAACCTTTTGAATTAAGACTGGTAGCTAATCGAATATATTCAAAATATTTTAAAGTTTTGAGAGGTTTCCTTTACAAAACGATTCAATTCATTAAAACTTGCATTTGTTTTCCATGTTTCAAATAAAAGTACTTGGTTTTACTGAAAGATGCACTCAATAGGTAAGTAATATCATTCTCATAGTCATGTGGTTCCCATTCAAAACTAAATATCTTATTTAAAAAATGTTGTTTTAAGTGTAGAGTGCTCAAAGGAAAGGAAACTTGTGTTCGTTGGCAGCGGACAGTAATACTATTTTCTGATTTTTTTTTCGCTGGTGTTTAATATTGCATTTTAAAATTTTATTTTTAGTTGCAAGTTGTGGCAACTATGGAGATCATAACTTTAAAAAAAATCACGAATTAATATCTTTAGAATAATTTTGTCTTTGCACCAACTTAACTTCAGTTTTATTTCGTTCTGATTTCTGTGGTTGTAAATTTAAAAATTTTTTAATAAATTGTAATTCCTATTCATCACACGCAACAGCAACAACACAAAGGATTCGATTTGAAACTGTATGAAGTTAAAAAAAAGCAAATTTTAAATGGAACTTTGCCATATTGAAAGAATATTAGTATTAAAAAAATCCGAACTATAGGACTTTTGAAACATTCAAAGTTCTTTGTTGTAGTGACAGAAGGTCAATTTTGCCTACTTTAGAGTTGAAACTATATTTAATCAACTTATATCTGTTAAAAGTTTGTTGAAAACTGATTCTCTTTCACACAAAAACTGTCAAATCGATCTACCTTTCTGAATTTCTATGAAATTATTATGTTGGTATTTTTCTACGAAAAATAAAATTGTTTATCCGTCACTTTTTAATCTACAGTTATCCAATTCAACCCGAGTTAGGTCGAATAGTTCTGCTTAATTAATTAATTAATAAATTTCAATAATAAATTTCATGTTGACAAATTCAAATTTTAGTATAGGAATCCTTAAATTTCATTAACGTATTATTTAAGTTACTGCAAGAAAATTATTTTTCAAAATGATGTAAATTAGTATTCGTTCAATGTCGATGCGAATTCCAATCTCAGACTTTCAACATATAATATACTAACATCTAAGTAGCGTAACGTTTTCAAATTTTGCTTTAATGAAGTTGGCTACATAAAAATGTATAATATATGTATATTTTTAATTTAATCGCTTAAGACACAAAATAAAGCAAAATTATTAACAGTTAATCCGATTTTGAAATAAAAACAAGGAAACAATTCTTTTCAATAGTCTATGAAACATTGTTTTTAAACATTTTACTAATAAACCTGGGAATGAGTAAGATTATAACATCTGCAAAATTAGTCATACCTCTATAAAAACTTAATTGAATCTTTTCCTTCCGGACGTATCCCGAGCCTTCACCAGTAGCCCTTTGTGTTGCTCCAGTGCGACGTTAATTATCTATCTACCTATAGCAATTTAAATAGTTTTTAAATCATGAATTTTTCGAACGAAAAACATTCTTATTTATTATATGGAGAACCATCATCTTATCTTAATTTAACTACATGTCACTACTATGTTAAATCTTATTTGCTTTAATGATTCTAGTAGATGAAACAATGCATTTTTAAATTTTAATGATTATAAATAAAATAATTATGATGGTAAAATTAATTTGCAATGTTTTGTTATCCAACTTTTCAGACTCTTAAAATTCCAAAGGTTCTTGCTTAAAAGTGTATAAAATAGTTTCTAGGTTACCTTTGATGTGATAAATAATTTTTGTTTCCTTCTGAACACGTTGACAGATTATTTGAAATGATATGCTCCCGTATAGCATGCGTGGAGAGTTTTCACGCAATACAGCACAATTGAAAAACAATAAAGATTCACCCATACAAAGACACCGGCAAATATGATTTTTCTCATGAAACAGTACTCTACCGGCTGTGAGTGAGAACCGAGCAACTAAAATGCAAATAATTATGTGAATTTCCGCAATGTGTGGAAACCGTATCGCTTGAGCATTTCGGAAACGTTCTCAGGATAAGGGGGTATACACAAATCTCAAAACGCACATAGCGTATAATTGCGATAACTCATGGAGTTAATTTAAGGGCTCAAAATGTTTGGCATGAATGATGAGGATTGTGGTTTTAATTGTAAAGGCACATGTAATTTGATACTTTTTTCTTCCGTCCTAATAATCTTTGGTTTGTTAAATTTGGAAAATTTAATTAAGACCAACCAACTAAATAAACATTCTTAAAACATTTTTAAAACTCATCCAAACCATAAGGTATGACTCAATTAGTATTTTTGTGTAATGATTGGATAATAATTATTAGACTATATTAAACAACTAATTTCCATAGCCACTTAAATGCAAAAAAATACTTCCTAGAATCCTTAGTATACGTATGTTTGAATCGTAAAAATATGACAAGGACAGTATTTGTATATATAAAGTATTAGAATTTTTAAACATGATCAACAGAAAATACAAGACCCATTTGTCAACACCCAAGTTAATAAACTTCTTGGAGCTATAATATTAATTTATAATATTTGAAACATGCTTGAATCTATTCCACTTTTATTTTGCAATATTACTTTTTAAATTCATCGAATGACGTAAGATAAGGCTATTAATCCAACTAACACAATACAGAGATCGTTTCCTTTCTAACCTCCTCTCAATAATTTATCACAAAATATTTTTATTTGTATGCTCCTGTCGTTTGAAACCTATGCGGTGGGTATAGTTGAAAGATTTATTGCAACACACCTCTCTTGTTTACAAGCTAGTCCTTTATATTTCAGCTCTAGGGCATAAGGGTAATGATGAGTGGGTAGCAAGCAGTCTACTCTCAAAGAATAGAATAATATAGTTGGAATTAGTAAGTAGATCGAGTGTCTGCATTTGGTTGGAGTAATTCATTCTTTAAAATAAAGTTGATAGATGGACTTTTTTCATTTTCAATGACTAAGAGATGTATGCTTTCGCTTATAGATGTTTTCAAGCACTTAAAACCACATTTAAAAAATATCACAAACCTATCTGCATTCACTAAGAATATTTGCTAATCAATTGAGAAATGCCAAATCTTTTAAGAATTCCTTGAAAATAGAACTTATATATTCAAAGGACGCGATTGAATTAACTGGTTGAAACAATCAATTAGTTTACAGAAACTCAAGGTTTCTTTCTAATTATCTATTAAAATGGAAATGAATGTCTCGATCTAGTTTGTTGCGCGCATAAAATTGGAATGAGTAATATTATCTAATGTTACAGTATCGATTCTAATCTCAAGCTGGATAGCACATATGTTCCGTTAATTATATGATTTAAAACATTGTCGATTCGTAAATGGAGATATTTGCAATCTAACAAGTCAAATTCAAAACATTTCAATGAGTTGACAATTTATTTGCGACAAAAAAGTTGAAAGCTAGTAAAGTTGACCTATATAAGTATTCAAGCCTGCGTTGAGAGCTCATTTTTATGAAACTAGAACTCAAAATGAAATATTAAATACACTGTAAAAACGGCACATTTCACTTATAAGCTAATACAAAATTAATAGAAAGAAATCAAATGGTTTAGAAAGAGAACTCAAGATTTCTTTCTAAATATTCATTCTCATGCAGTGCTGCATACTTTAACCTTTTAAGTAACTGGATTTTTGTTAGAATAAATAATCGAAATCTAAATTTCCCTAAATTTTTTAAGATTTTTATTGACCTTGACCTTGACCAGAAAGACGTTAGTTTCATTAGTAACTCCTACTGATCTCTTTGGAACAAATTTCAGGAACTTTAAATATAGGCAGCAACAGGTAAAAGAATACATTGAATTTTATTATTTTTCAAAATATTGTTACAAGTTTTAATTTTTGGATCTCTGGAATGTAATAACTTACAAACGGAGAACCATTCGCCAAACTGGTGATCAAAGTAAAAAAATTATTAATAACGATAACAAGGTAATGAAACTGGTTTCCAGTTATTTCATGGAACATCAAGACCAAAATCGTCACCACTAAAATTGACAAGAAGGAAAACTAGAGTTTAAATATGCTATCTTTGACTAGTGATACCTTTTAAGCTTTTATATATATATATATGAAAAAACAATCGAGTGAAATTTTGAATCGTCACTTATCAAATTCATACATTATTGAAGGGCAACTGGCAACATTGCGGTAAACGAGAGAAATATACTTCGTAATGTGAAAAACATTCCAAGGGGACCAAAATAATTTCTTATTGAATGATAGTGATTGATACTTGAACGTTATATCTACTAAGTTATATGAAAGTACACATGACCTCTTGAATGAGATGGATAAACCATTATAATTTTGTAATTCTTTAAAACTTGAAAATTGTTCTGCAAAATTTGAAAAATGGCTTATCATTATGTTACTCGAAGCCCTTCAATTCAATATATGTTAGCCAAAATAAAATAGTTTCTTCTGTCATACAACGAAATAACGCGGATGTACACTTTCACGAATGCACTCTTTAAAAATTAACTTCGAGACAAGACGGAAATGAACTCGAAATGCATAATTCAAAACATCACATTTCTGAAAATTTCCGATTACCCGTTCTGAAACACTGAAGTGAAAATGTTTGACTGTACGAAGAGAGAAAGCTCCCAGCCTGTCTCAAAACAGCTGACTACTGACATAAAACCAAGAGCCCGAGTTGGGATGGATACATTAATTCATCAGCTTCGCTCTGCCAAGTGTGACAGGAACGACAAGCGATGTAACCATATTCACACGGTAAAAGTTCCTGTGAGAGATTAAACGAAATGGGAAGGGTGGGGGTCTGAGCGTAACGAAACTGTTCTGCATGAGGAGGTAGAAAAGTCTGGTCGATTTCTCTTACCGGTGTTTATGGGGCGACATAACTCACTCACTTTCTTTTTGTCACAAGAAAGAACAATTTATGTAGCGCAATTAAGGTGATGATTAATTATTTGTTGTCATATGCGAAGAAGTACAGTCAGCTGAGCTAGTATTTGAAAGTACCATGAGTTAAAGTGAAAACCATGCAGACCTTAGGTCTAGGAGCCCTTGAAATAAAAAAATATTGAAAAAAATCTAGAAAAAGTATTTAAAGAAGAGTAATTTATTAATAAAAAACGAAAAAATACTGAGACTGTTTTTATTTTAATTAAAACAATATTTGATCATTTATCAGTATCAAATTGAAAACCGGGAAGTTTTATTCCAGTACTAGCTGAATTTAGCTGGCGTTGCTCGGGTTGAATTGTTTACAATTCATTATAATATTACTCACTATTATTCCTATGAAGATTTCGAATTGTTTTACCTCCCTGCAGACCCAGGATAAATCGAACGGGGTTAATATATAGCCTATGTGTCCCGCAGAATTTTACTGGATGAATGTACCAAATTTAGTGTGAATTGGTCTGACATTGATCGTATAAATACGCAATGTTATTCCTATGAGGATTTCGAATTGTCTTTAGCCTCTGTACCATATCGACGATAAAAAGGACCACTTTCTATAAAAAATAATCTGATATTATAAAAATTTACATTCCAATAATAAAGCTACAGTTTAAGAATTTACAGACGGGATACGTAAACGATATGATACTGAGCGATTTTCAGTGCAACCGCACTCTCAAAATTCTAAAAACCTAAAAGGTCATCTTGAGAGGCAACTCCTGTAGATGCTAATTCTGACGTCATCTGCACAGCCAGACCGGGAGAGAGCGCCCCCTAGCAAGTGCTCTGTCCAGGATAACGGTAAGTTACACCCCTCTGCACACCCAAGACAAATAGAACGGGGATTAATATGTAGCCTACGTTATCCGCAGGGTTCCAAAGAATAAGTGTTCCAAATTTGGTGTAGATTAATCAGACGGTGTAGATTTGTATAAGAACAGACAGATGCCAACTCTTCTTTTTATGTATAGACTAGCTGATTACCCAGCGTTGCCCGGGTATTTATTTATCTCAATCTTCTATTAGATAGGAAAAGGAATCAAATCTATCTATAGTGTAAAATCAAAGTAATTTTATTTACAGGTTTTTAAAAGTATAAGTACAGTATACAAATTATAAAGTAAAATCTTTTACAAATTCACTGTAATATTAATTTAACACAAAACTTGATTATAAACAGCATTTTTAGTTTCACCTCCAGGAGCAAGAATAAATAAATTCTTGGGTGAACCCACCCTTCAGCAAGCAACATAAAGTTGTCAGTGGGAGAAACATGGCAATCTCAAATCCACTCCGCAGTACTTAATAGACTGCCCCTGTGACTTGTTGATCGTAATCGAGAACGCAAGTCTCACTGGAAATTGCAATATCTTAAAGTTAAAAGGGAGATCCGTCGGAATGAGTGGTATCCGTGGGATAAATCTGTTACATCCTCGCCCTTTCCTGTTAAGATAGTCGTTTCAATTACATTGCCCAGCATCTTTACACACAGCCTAGTGCCGTTGCAAAGTTTTGGTGGGCCGAGGTTCCGTAGTAAAATAATAGGAGATCCCACTTTAAGTAAAAGACGATGTGGTGGCAATCCAGCCGGATCAAGTGAGTTTAGGAACTCTGGTGGGAAATTGATGACCTCATCGGCATCTACTACGGTATCGATGGACTTGTATTCAGCGACCACGCCTGGTAACATGACAAGTATTTGATTGTTTATTTCGTGGACGTCTTCATTTTTAGCAGCAAGAATAGCCATCTCTCGCAACCAGTTCAAATTGTGATAGTTTTGGAAAACAGCTGGATAGACTGCATCTATTAGCTCTGCGACGGATGACACCAGATTACAAAAATCGGATGGCAATTTTATCTTTCCAGAAGACTCGACTGCTAATCTACCTTCTCCAATCTCCAGTAGTTTGTTTGTAAATTTGAGCACTCTCATCTCCCAGACGTACTCTCACGTTTTGCTTTAGAGTCATCTTTCGCACATGTCTCTACAAAAATGAATGTTTTAAACATGCGTGGATCTCATCGGCCGGTGTTGACTGGGATGACAGGCAGAGTTTGACAAAAGTCTCCAGAGAGGAGTACCAGTACTCCCATCAGGTTGCCGTTTTCTCTCAGATCTCTCAGAGTGACGTCAAGAGCCTCGAGAGCTTTTTTGTGAACCATGGTGCATTCATCCCATACTCTTAATTTATGTCTTGAGCACCTGCGTCCGATCATTTGCCTTGCAGGTAGAATTTTCCTGCCAGTTGATATCAAGTGGTAACTTAAGTGCAGAATGGGCTGTCCTCCCTCCTTCCATTAACGTCGCCGCAATTCCTGAAGAGGCGATGGCAAGAGCAACTTCTCCCTAAGCTCTGATTTCGGCCAGAATTAAATTAGTTAAAAATGTTTTCCCTATGCCCCAGAAGCATCAAGAAAATTATAACACCTTGTTTCGATACCTGATCCATTATAATTTGGTTTTGGTATATTTTTCAGATCTTGATTTAGAAGTGGCTTCTTGTCCGCGACGTAATGCACTCAGCTCTTTGACGTTGTAGTTCTTTTCTCGTATGTAATCTGTGCAAAGTACGTCTTGTCGGTCTCGTACTGATGCAGGCAGGCCGAGTTACAGTAATTTTTTATTGATCATGGCCACACATTTTTCCTTCAGAATAATCAAAGCCCTGTTGAAAATGTCCGGACCAAACATAATTTCTAATATTGGATTTTTCCTCCGGACTTTGGCGAGTATATCCTCACTTAAGGCCTCCTTATATTTTTCCCATAACGTGTTTGGATTCGATGGACTGCATGTAGTCAATATTATAGCAAACAGGTTTCTGATTTGCTCTGGGAGGGAGATCAATTCGGCTTCTCGTAATGTGCCATCCCAGTGCTGGTCTCCTTCGAGTAAACTCAACTTCTGACAGGCCTCTCTAAATGTCTGGCATACTTCGCCGTTTATCGTTCTCATCTCTGCGAAAGATCTCGGTCCTCGTACGGAGTGAAGAAGCATTCTAAGGAAATAGCATTCGGCGTTATTGGGGTGAACCCACTCGACCCAAGGCGTCACTCGTAACTGCATCATATCCAGGGACGGGGTGTCCAACTTTCTTCTACAGAAAACTTTCCTCGATGCATTCCATGTGTAATATCGAGGTATCTCGGGATACAACAAAGTCCTCGCAAAAGGATCCTGCTGACACAGTTGAAAGAATGCTGTTAAGGTCGAGTTTGGTGGTTGATCAATCACTCTAGGGACGCTCTCTGGTGTGAAATAAACTCTCTGACCATTTTCTAAATGGACGCTGAGGTGAACAACAGTAGGATGTTTTTCGTGAATCGGAAATCCTAGGATTCGCCAAACTGCCTCCTGCTAATGTATCTTCCCAACTGATACCGTATCACTTCATCGTTTGTTCTCTCGTTCCTTATGCCGAAAACAGCCATATCACTACCTTTGTTAACATACTTCCACACATATTTGATCGATTTCAAACTGTTACAGTACTCCACGTTGATGTGTACCTGAAACATTTTTGACAGCAGCGTCGAAAATGGCGCAACCCACCTATTGTCGATTTCTATTTCTGTGTTGCTGCGTATCTTTAGTTTCGACGGGAACCCTCCATGTTCTGGAGCTCGTCGTCCATATAGAGGATAACCGTTATTTCCGGTTTGTGTCTCTAATCAATTTTCTTGGGTATTTCTTGGTACACTTTCCGTCCTTCATTCACGGAGAGTTGAGATTGAGATTTCCACTTGGTCGGTGGATCATGTTTTTCGTTACCACTGCGAAAAGTTCAAGATCTTGCTTTGTATCAAGCAACTCAGCAGATATAACGTCATCGATTTGTGTGGGCTGAATTTTGTCCGCTAAGAGATTAAATTGGGTGCGTAGCAGTCCTCACGTGTTTGCCATTCATTCGTGTGCATCCAGCATCTTGGTACTCCAAAGACATGTCAATTCGTTACAATGTCAATTAGTTTCAACTGCTTCTGTTTAACTACTTTCGCAATCAAGTCGTGGTGCTCACTGGGTAATTGACCATTGGTAAGCATGTCCTTGATCTCGGTCCAAGTCGGATTGCAGGTGAAGGTGATAAATAAGTCTGGTCTCCCGTACGTCATAGCATCTTGTTTGTATTCGGGCAAGTGTCTGGGACTGCCTGTAAATGTAGCTAGTAGTATGACTAAGGCACCGAGGTTTTCAACGTTCCCGTCATTTACCACAGCATCTATCAGGTGAATATATTCTTCAACTCTCAATTTACGTTGATTTAGACGAATGCAAAGAAGACGTTCACTCTCGATTTTTGCACACATATCAACGATGAACTGATGAAACAATTGTCTGCAGTTTAATAAGTGGTTTTCTTCAGTATCTCGAACAATTATGCGCTGCAATGATTAGCTCGTCGTTGAATTACGATATGCCGTAGATCAAACTCATCGCTTGATATAACCACCGCGACTTCATCTACCTGAGGAGCATTGAAACGTCACTCGGGGGTTCGTCTGCTGGTCTTCGGTTTGCTCTTATGTCTACTTTATGTCTACTTTGGCATACGTTCCAATGCCGTTTTAAATGTTTGAATAAGATCATTGTGCTCATGAAACATCATTTGTAAGTTTAACACAATCTGACGTCTTGTTCCTGAGATATAGGAGCACCTCTGGTCAGTTTCCATTTGTTCGTTTTCAATAAAATATAGTTGTAGAAATTTTGGTGGTTGATCTGTCAGCGGAAGCAACGATCCCGCTTTATGGTAAATCTGCCCTTGCACCGTGAATGTCGATGGAAATCCGAGCTGTTCAACAACTGATGTTGCGCCGAATGATGTCATTTGGAAACATGAGTTGTATTTTCTGATGTTACTAAGAAAATGCTTTGACTCTGACGTATCACCTGATGTGTAATTCAAAAGTTCTTATGGTGCTAGTTCCAGTTGGCTGAGTTTCACTTTCCCATTTCCGCAGCAAATACCAGAAGACTGATTTAAACCTTTTGGCTTGACAATAACTACAAACCATTTCCATTTTTCCGATGGTAATACTTGCATGTTGAGAGTAGTCTTTATGGGATCATAGTGGAATCCTTCGAATACTAAGCTAAAATGTTGCCAAGTCCGTGATAGTCTAGCTCTCTCTTAAACTGTCGTCGGCCTCACGCTGTTGTACTGTCTTTGAAGTTCTTGATGTCGTTGCTCTATCTCTCTTATCCTATAGTCGGACCTCACGCTGTTGTACTCTGCTGCTGTCTCTGAAGCTCTAGATGTAGCAGCTTTCTCTCGCAGCGTCGCAAGTCTTCTATTCCTCTCCTCGGGAGTTTCTTGTCTACGCTATTGTTTCATTCTTTTAGCCTTTGATTGCACTTGGCCAATCGCCTTACGATTCCTTTGAGGCATTGTTGCGGCAATGAACAATGAATGTTGAACAATGAACTTGAATCCAAAATGCACATTATCACTGTCAAATAAAGTAGGAAACACTTATATAATCAACTAAACGAGCGAAATGAAACTGTCACGTTCACTGAAAGATGATAAACTGGAAGACATGCTGAGTTAGCTTCCTTTAAATACGACCATCTAAGATTCGAGTGGGTGCTAGAATTTCTCGAACATCATGAATCAAAGACCGGGGCATAATAATTTCTAAAAATTTCCAGAAGGTTCTACAAAGTTCTATTCATTTCCACAATCTTCTAGAAATTTCTACCGAATTCTATTCATTTCCACCACAACCTTTTAGAAGGTTCTACAAATACTACATATTCATTCTACTACATATTCATTTCCACAACCTTCTAGAAGGTTCTACAGAGTTCTATTCGACTAAACTTGGGCTTAAATGTCATCGGGACAGCCACCAATCAGCCTAATGACCCCGAAAACTATGAATTCGACACTAATCTCGGTCATTTTGGACATTTTATTTTTCACTCCTTCTCACCCCATACAGATGGGGCTGAACTTGGACAAACGGCATCGGGAGTGTCACTATTCATCTCAGCGACCCCGAAAACTATAGATTCGACACTAATATCGGTCGCTTTCGATTATTTTTACATGTCACAAGGGTGTCTTACTACAACAGTATTTTTTTTCAGATAGTAAGTCATATGTGTACAAAGTTTGGTTGAAATTGCTCCTGGCGTTTCAGAGTTATGCTGTAACATACATTCACACACATCCATTTATACATATATTGATTCTTAGAGAATTCTTGATGTTTAGGTTGGTTGGTTGATTGGGTAGTTGTGATTGTGAAACGTAAAGAACATTACAAGTAAAAATTTAAATTTTAGTAAATTATTTTGTTTATTCGATAAATTAAGACGTATTTTTAAGTCTTATATGATGTGCAAATTAGTATTGTACTCTTAGAGGTATAATATCATCGTATACACTCATCGTATTATACGATGGGTACACTATTCATATAAAACCTTCATTGGATTTCACTTAACAATGTTATAAACAATGTTCAAAACATAATTAAGATCATTTATACAAAATTAATTTGTATTATAAGCTCTCTAATTAATGATTAAAATTATTTGTAGTATAGTCCTCTAATTAATTATTAAAATTATTTATTATCAACAAAATTATTTATAAGTCCCCCTACTATATTCAAAGTCATTGAGTGCAAAGAAAAGTTCGGAGTGCAACCACTTTCGCTCTAGTGTCCGTTTTCACTTTGACTCACTGTATGTAGTATATGAACTATACAATATGCAAAGTATTTGAAAGTTATGAAATGGCTTTTATATATATTGAGCTTATTACCAAAATATCGCCCCAACCTCCTACAATTTAAGGTAAAGCAGCCTGAAATGTACTTAAATTCATTTCACTATAAGTTTGAATAGAAAATATTGAAAACGAATTAACACTTTTCAAGCTCAACTCTCAATTGAGAATACTTCAATAAGAACAAAATCTTATGTTTTTGCTTTGGACATAATCAAGACATTCTATTAAAATTTCTTCTGCTCACATAAATTATCTAGAAATTTTAATAATAAATAAAAAATTTTAGAAAGTTTATAAAACATACTTACCAGCAGTGTTGTCTACCCCCAAAAAAATCGATGCTAGCCTTCAACCTATGGGATATATCTTTTAAATAAGAGTAAAAATGATATTGGAGAAAGTGAATAAAAAATCAAAATCTCAGCAAAACATTTTCTAATATCTAACTATAAAACACAATGTCAATGCATTGGTAAAGTTCTTACGTCTACTGAAGGAAAATTTTTAAACAAGAATAGGTTTTATAAAAAAGCTATTTGAACAGAGATTATCTAGATTTTGCACTATTTTCAGCTGTAAATATTCTTGTTCTTTTAAATATGCATGCACAAATGAAAAAAATACAGAGTCTCCTCGACTCATGACCGAGTTCCGTTCCGACTGACAGGTCGTAAGTCAGATTTATATTTTTCAACACTATTTTCATTCAAACGGGTTATAAAAATTGTATATAAAACACAAAAATTCAATCTATGTACGTATAATTATTGAACATAATGTGAAAAATACATAATATTGTACTCTTAACTTTTTGATCCTACCAATGTAGTTATCGTTCTTTATTTACTATTTTTTTTTTTTTTTTTTGTGGTCGTAAGTCGCATAGGTCGTAGATCGAGGATACCCTGTAAATGCCAACTTACGATAAAATAGATAATTCAATACAAAGAATCCCTTTTTAAAACTTGCTTTGAAAAACTATTTAATATTAATAATCCTTTTGGTAAATATCATGATAAATGAGAAAAGTTTATAAGAATCCTTCTAAATAAAAATTCCAAGATTCATTTAATGGCAAACGATAAATCAATTCATTACAAAATGATGATTAGTAAACTAGACGAAAATAAATAGTTTTTCAAAATTCGAAAAGGATATAATTATTTGTCATATCATAAACAAAGATTTAAAATGAAATTTGAATTCGTAATTTATGACAATATTAACTCAAAACACAAAATAAGTAAGAATCGAAACACATTTTTACCGTCATATTTTTCTTTTAACATGATTGAATAATAAACTATTTTATTTTTGTATATTGGAGAATGGCATCAACGTGAAAAAATGCTGACCAACAAACTGATATTGTGTTTTAGTTTGATATTAGACAATGGTATTAACCCCTGATATTTCAGACTTTTACTTTAGTTTCCCTAATATCATCATTATATGCCTCTATATATTTTATACAGTAGGTAATTTATCATTATTTATTTTTGTATACAGCACTGTTGTTAAAGATATTTTATAAATTTTATATAAAAATTCTTTATTTAGTAAAATCTCTAGATAATTTATGGTACGAGTTAATTTTTCTCACATTCATTTTCATACGGAAAATGCTTAAAGTTTAAACCTTTTAGTTTTCATAACTAGTTCAACACATCTCTCTGGTTCTAAGCAATTGTTAAGACAATTATTAGAATCATTTATCATTACTTTTTGCTAAAGTATGGTATCTAAAATATACTTAACTGTAGCGATAAAAGTAAATCATAAACTTCGGAGCTTCAAAAGTTCTGCTTGTGTAATATAAAATTATATCCATTTTAAACTTATTTCAAAGAGCATTTTTAAGTTTATTTTCTAAATTCTTAAAATACTGCTAATTTAGAAATCTTCTTTTACTTCGCTCAATCGATATTTTCTTAATTGTGCCTATTAACTTCGCAACCCCTTTTATACATACGTACATATCAGCACTATCCTATAAACACCCACATATGTGCTAAACACACAGCTAGTGATGTAAATTTAGTTTCCTTTAAATGTCATGTGTTCTAAAATTTTACAAAAGTTCTTTAGTGTAAGATTACAAATACAATTGTGTTTCTTTGATGAATATGTTTCTTTGAGAAATAATACTCTAGCTTTTTGATAAATTATAATGCTTCATCAATACTGTATACCTAATCATCTATAAACTTCTGTATTTTATTATTATTGTTAAAATTAAATCTAAATGTATAATTCGTAACAAATAATTTTACTTGTTTCGTTAATTATACCGTTTTCTGTAACCTTTTTCATTATTTGCATAGGTTTGCTTACAAAATCTAAATTCAAATTAGCTTTTAGTTAGCATTCCATTCCCTTAGCTGAAATGTGGTTTTTACCTACCTTATCAACACATCCCTTGATTACTTGCTCCTTAAAGTGCCCAATTAAGAGAGACAACTTTCTAAAAAATCAAGTTTAGCAGACGTTTCCCCAAACTCTTAACGTCCTCAAACATAATCCTCCCCATTGTGGCACCACCAAACAAGCACTAAAAGAATCCAGCGCAAACGATATCTTCTACAATGTATAATCACGGGACCACTAAACTGTACTTAGACAAATATTTGTCTAAACCATAGAATTCGAGTTAATTGCATGTCCGAGCAAAGGAAAAAGTGCTGAGAAATCCGGATTGCACGGAGATTAAAAGTTTGTTTTGCAGCTGTAGAACATGCTGAAGTTGTAAAGGCAAAGACACTTAAAAAAGCTGCACTTTGTTTGACAAAACTTTTTCCAAGTCTAGACTGGGTGCCATCGTAAGTAATAGAACACGTAAACATTGGTTTTGAAAGCGTTTGTTCTTGACCTAGGAATAAAAAGTGCTATCCGAGTTTCTTTTAACTTTTTTCTCTTATGGAACGTTTATACGTTCATGTAGTTCATATTGTTCCACAATAAGAGCATAATAATGTATGTTTACGACTATATAGCCATTATGGCTATTTTAAGTTTGTTATTGTTGTCTCTGAATCCTATCTAATAAAAATAACCCTACAATAATTTACGAAATAGTCGAAAGTGAAACACACGAAATCAAAATTGGTGGTGATCTTTAAACTAGTGAAGTCCACTAAGTAATTTTTTCTTTGCATGAAGGTTAGATTTATTCTTGAGAAACACATAAATAAGTTAGTAAATAAATTATTTATTATAATTTTATTAATAATTTACTATAGCAATATATAGTCATAATGAAATTATTCTCTGAATAATTGATAAATTGAGTAGATACAGTGTAACAAATAATTGTGGAAACGATAAAATTACATTTTTTTGCATTGCTGAAAATTAAAATTTTTTCCCTTCGTTGCCTCAGAACTATTTTTGCTTCATTTGTAAGCCTACGCGTGATGTATTATTTAATATCATCGACGATGATATTAAATACTCATGAAAATAAATTTCGATATTACCCTTTCATTAGTAATTATTAATGTTATTATTATTATTTAAAAATAAGTTTTTATTAATTATCTGAAATAAATATATATTTATAATTTATTTTTTGCGAGATACAATGTGGAGCATAAGCAGATGAAGTACATACAATTAATATATACGAAGTCTTCATCATTAAAAACTCATTATTGTTTTTAAAATTCCAAGATATTTTATTGCTTTTGATTCAGAATTGGAAATATTACAGAAGTTTACTCTTCCTTATAACACAAAATGCAGTAAACACCCGATTAACCGGCACTTTTCATATCCGGAACTCTGTTGACCGAAGTCCAGTTTCGTTTTTCCCTCTCAATAGCGATATTTTCTTTTCAAGGTAACGTTCTGAGGAAAATGAGGTCGAACTAGAAGCAAAACGTGAGGAATTCCGATTCTTTTGGATGGCTTTAAAAAGATTTGGAATGGATAGAGGAACCAAAATGCTGCAATTATGGAAGAACAATTGTAATTCAACAAAACTAATGATTCTAAAGAAGCTTCCTGATAGAGCTGCAAGGAAGAGGCCATCCGAATTGAGTAAAACGAAAATTCCTTGCAAACAAATTATTTCACTGTAACACATTACTTTACTATGTTAGACCTGTTTCAATAGTTTTCATGTAGCTAAAATTACCAGATAGTGACAAGCCAAAACAAAACCTATTAACCTTTCAGGGGTTGCAAGACGTCTGGAGTCCCACATCCTTTGGAAGGGTTAATAGGATTTGTTTTGTTGACTGCTTCGAAAAGGGTTATGGGTAGGTTTTTATATTCTAGGTGGTACATAAGAGCTGATGTATATAAATATTCATTCATTCATATTCTGGTGTCAAGGAGTACTATAGATGCACGGTGAGACATATGGTGTACTACCTTCCCTTAAAAACTAGAAGTATCGGATTTTCAATTTTGTTCGATATACATTCATATAAGGCAGCGGCTTTTAACCTGTGTTACTAAATAACGGCCTGGTGTACCTTACGGATAGGCTGCTATATATAAATATTCTCTCGTCTGATAATCTGATGTCCTGAAGTACGAGAGATGTTCGGTGAAACATATGGTGTATCACCTCACTAAAAATCAAGATGTATCACAGTTTTAATTTTGTGCAATTTACATTCATAGAAGGCAGCGGTTTTGAACCGATGTTCCTTAAGAATAACTTGGTAACCTGGTATATATATAGTGAAACGTTTTAAGCTGTGACAAGATTTATTACATTTCACCGGTTCAGTGTTGAAGTTTTGACATGTGTGTTCACAAATAATTTCAAGTAATACCTGCATTTTTAATAATCATGTAAATAGTTTTGAGTAACATTTTTTCATTACAAAATATCATAAATAAATTGTTTAAAATAGATTTTTTAAAATACCACTTTGGCAAAAGGGCAGGTAATAGATATTACCTTTTTGTAAATTAATCAAAATTATGCCTATTTATTTGTCACATCGACAAGAAATATAACAAATATTTTAGTATGCTGCAAAATTTTAGTAATTTGTTTATGTATGTCATAAAATGAATAAGGTTGAAAATAGCTGATAATAAGGGATAGCCTTTACTCATACAATCCCCACTAAAAAAACATCTTTTAACATAGTACCTTTCAAAGAGTTAAAAGTGTATCCATTTTTGTTCCACTATTAGAACCTCATGGTTCATTTCTTTTTTGTTGATGAGGTTTTAACATTCTTTGGTTACAAATATGCTTACTAAACATGTTTTAAAAGCTCCCAAGTCTAAATCAGTTGTAAAGTCCTCTATCTCTGCGAAAGTTTAAACCTCGTATCCCACAAATGGTCTACATTTTCGTCGTTCATTCACATTTTTGATTTCAAGACTAACGCAGGCTTGATAGCAAAACGAGGATACGTAATCTTAATCACAAATTCTATAATTGTTGCCTCTAAATTAATAATTTTAACTGTCAGGAAATTTAGATTTACCGAAATGCTCAGTACCAATTGATGCGCATAACAGCTATTTTTACTATGTTAAGAATACTCACGACCCGACGATTGGAGTCATCATTCATTTCAAAACAAGTACCGTGCAGATACGAGTATCGCATCTCGAACACCGTATTCTTTTCAATTTTCAATGCCTTTGCTTGGTTATTGAACTTCCGGCGGAGCAGAGCAGAACAATATAATTTCATTTTCCCTCCATTCTTTCCTGGTAGCTGGAAATGGTCCTTTAAGCTTATCTGCTCTGTACCACCCACCCATTCACGCACTTTCAGCGCATCGCGATGGTCAGAATTCGGGAAGTTTTTTACCACTCCAGTGGCTTGCGATTTCCGTCACTCTGCTCGCGAATCCCGCTGTCAGAGGTCAGCCTTGGAGACACACGGTCACCGGAAGCCATTCAAATGAAAGTAAATGTTGTGTAAAAAGTGGAAAATGAGGGTCTATTGTTTCTCGAGATTGTTTTGTTAAGATGGGCTATCAGTGCGGGACAAATAAAGAGATTTATGTGTCAACGGCTTAGTTGAAGAGCAATTTATTGATGCTGCGATGCTAAAGGAATCTTCTATGCATTATGAAAATTGGTACCATAAACACATTCTAATCAGAATATAGTAGGCGTTGAAGGACGGCAAAGTGAATCGGAATGCATTCTCAAATAAGAATGCAGGTAGAATATAAAGTTCCTTGAATTCTAAATCAGTCTTAAATTACCGCAAGTACAAGGTATTCAAAGAATGTAATTTTTTCATTCCGTCGCTTTCGCTTATATATAATTATATTTTCAAGATAGACTTTATTCCTGTACATTGGTAGAAAAAAAAAAAGCAATGTCCGAATTCGTGGGTTTTGAAGTATGCCCACAAATCATTTCAAGGTAATGAAAGCTAAAATGGGAAAAAGTGAGAATGTTCACTGGACAATACATTATAAACAAATCAAAACATTGGAAAGTATTAAGTATGCAGTATTAGAAATTTTAAAAATTTAAATTATTAAATTAGCTGTTACAAAAGCTTGCATTATTTATACCTGTTTGCGAATATTTACCAAGTAAGTATATTTTACTTAGTTAATATTCATTTTAATGAATTCCTCTAACCTTCAATTTTTTAAGAATCCTAACATAAGCTTTGCATATTGCAAAATATCTTAAATGATTTCTGATATTTAATGCATTAAGAGGATACAGTAACTTTTGAGCAATTATTTTTGATTTTACATTTATAACAAAATATTTTTGTGCCTTATTCCAATACTAATGAAATATGCATTACAAAAATATTATTTTTTTTTTCATAAACAATAATTTAAAAAATTCAGTTAAAATATTTCAATATTTTAAAATCCTCACACCAGAAAATTTAAAAAAAAATTAAAAATATATTTTCTATTTTCCTTTAAATGTTTCCTACAAATTTGTGCTAGGTTTGTCTGTACTATGGTTCTGTAGTGTCACTAGTAGGCATAGTAATAATATTTTAATTGCAAATAGGGTTGCAGTAAGTAAACCACTCAACTTGTTGTTTTAGTTAAAAAATATATAAAAGGAAAAGAAAATGTTTGTTCTTTTCTTTTTTCTTGTGATGTGATGCATGTACGAATCCATGTGATGTACGAATAAAATAGGTTTGTTCGCGAAGTTGCTTGACTCCATGAAATTTTAAGTTTGCATTAGTGCAGCGGATAACAAACATAACATTGGTGACAACGGATAATTTGAACACGCCACCATGTCCGATAATGAACATCAGGACGGACCACCGCCAATTCCCACGCGACCCTCAAGCGATGTAGTGGACCCGGTGAGTGTCCGCATCCCACCTTTTTGGGTAGACCGCCCAGAGGTGTGGTTTTACACAGTGGAAGCACAATTCAAAGTGGCGAACATCAAGAGAGAGAGAGAGAGAAAAAGAGGATACGAAATTCACATATCTGCTTGCACAAATGGAGCCGCGGTACGTTGACAACATATTCGATATCGTTCGCAGTGATTCAACCACGAAGTACTCGGACGCCAAAGTCCGACTTCTGAGTCTCTTCCGTGAAAGTGAAAGTATCAAAATCAACAGACTGCTGACCGGGGTTGAGTTGGGGGATTTAAAACCCAGCCAACTACTGCGGAAGATGAGGAGCCTTGTTCCTGACAAAACAGGCGCCGAACCAGACTTCTCTGACCAGGTGTTGCGCACACTCTGGTTAGATAAAATGCCACCACATGTGCGAAATGTGCTAGTCGTCAGTGATGGCACCTTGGACAAAATGGCAGATATGGCTGACAAAATATTTGAAATCAATCCCCGTTTTGAGATGGCTGCTGTTTGGAAAGATCCCGAAGCCGCTGCACCGCCATCCCTGTATGAAGCCTTGTTTATCAAAATACAGGGGTTGGAAAGGCAAATTGCTGCCTTAAGTGTCCGCCAATCAGCTCAGCCCAGGCAACGCAACCCGGACCGTCAATTTGGCAGGAACAGGAGTAGGTCCCGTTCCAGGAAGCGGTATGATCCCAATGGGTCTCTCTGTTATTACCACTATAGATTCGGGAAAAGATGCTACCCAGAAAAGTGCACACCTCCATACAGTTGGAAGTCGCAGGAAAACTCCACACGCCAGTAGAGCCAGCGGTTAACTCTACTGCGAAGGATCCATCTAACCGCACCTTCCGTCTATTTGTCCATGACAGAAACACGGGACGAGAGTTGTTGGTGGATAGTGGTGCAGACATTTCCATCATCCCACCTTCAAAAACAGATACCAACGTCTGCAGTTATCAGCTGTATGCAGCCAATGGCACCCCCATTCCAACGTATGGCATTAAAGTGCTTACCTTGGATTTGGGGTTACGCAGAGTATTTCAATGGCCATTTGTGGTAGCCCAGATGTCCAAAGGTATTCTTGGTGCGGATTTTTTGAACAAATTTCAGTTAATCATTGACATCCACAATAGAAAACTCATTGATGGTGTAACAGACCTCTCAACTATTGGGGAAGTTGCTGCTATCAAAGAGGATGTTAGTTTAAGTACCATAAATAAATCTTCTAAGTATTTCAACCTATTGAATTTGTATGCTGATTTAACCAAACCTAATTTAATTAATAGAGTTTCTAAACATAATGTAAAGCACCAGATAATCACCACGGGACAGCCAGTCTATTCAAGATGCAGACAGTTGGCTCCTGATAAGCTTAAGCTGGCCAAAAGTGAATTCCAATTTATGCTGGACAATAACATCATCAGACCATCCAAGTCGCAATGGTCCAGTCCCCTGCACCTCGTCAACAAGAAAGATGGGACACACTAAGGCCCTGTGGAGACTACAGACTGCTAAACGCCCAAACAGTCCCTGACCGCTACCCCATTCCCTGGATTGAGGACTTCCATTCAATCTTAAGTGGGAAATGTGTGTTTTCAACATTGGATTTAGTGAAAGCATACTACCAGATCCCCATCGCTGAAGAAGATAGGTCCAAGACCGCAATCACAACTCCGTTTGGACTCTACGAGTTTAACGTCATGAGTTTCGGCCTTCGGAATGCCCCCTCTACCTTTCAACGCTTCATAACTGAAGTTTTACTTGGACTAGACTTTGTATTCTCCTACTTGGATGATGTCCTCGTCGCGTCATCATCAGAAGAGGAGCATGAGCGACACCTCAAGATGGTGTTTGACAGATTTCAGCAGTATGGGTTACGAATAAACTTGTCAAAATCTGTGCTCGGTGCCAAACAAGTGGAATACTTGGGATATCTCATAACAGCTGAAGGTTCCAAACCATTACCATCGAAGGTTGAAGTTATTAAACATTATAAGCTCCCTTCCACGATCCAAGACCTTTGTGCATTCTTGGGCATGATAAATTTTTTTAGAAGGTATTTGAAAGATGCTGCCAAGACACAAGCGCCGCTCCACGAACTGTTGAAGGGTGCCAAAAAGAAAGACAAGCGAAAGGTTCCTTGGACTGAGGAAACAATTGCTCAATTTGAGAAGTGCAAGTCTGATCTAGCTCAAACTACCCTCCTCAGTTACCCTAAATCTGATTGTAAATTGTCCTTATGCACAGACGCATCAGACTGGGCAGTAGGAGCCGTACTGCAGCAGTGGGAAAACAATCAATGGAGACCACTAGCGTTCTACTCGAAGAAGCTGAACGAGACACAGAAACGTTACAGCACTTACGACCGAGAGCTGCTTGGAATTTATATGGCGATTAAGCAGTTCAAGTACATGCTGGAAGGTCGTGATTTTCACATCTTTACCGACCACAAGCCTCTCATCTTTGCATTTCAACAAAAGAACGATAAAGCTTCACCTAGACAGCAACGCCATCTTCAATACATCTCCCAGTTCTCTACTAATATCAACCACATTAGTGGTAAGGACAATGTTGTGGCGGATGCACTGTCCAGAATTGAGGACTACGAGACCATAGCCAAGAAGCAGCTGCAGGACGAGGAGCTACAACAGCTTAAAAAGAGTAATTTGTCTCTAAAGTTCCAACCATCAACCCTGCCATCTGGAAAGATATTATGGTGTGATACTTCCACACCACATATCAGACCTTACATTCCTGAAGAGTTCCGGCAGTCGTTGTTTAAACAGATTCATGGCCTCTCCCACCCCGGCATCAGGACAACTGTAAAATTGATGACGGAAAAGTTTGTCTGGCCAGGGATAAACAAGCAAGTCAGAGACTGGGCCAAGGCATGCCTGCAATGCCAACGTTGCAAGGTGAACAGACATAATCGATCTGCCTTCGGTGAGTACCAAGTGCCGGATACAAGATTCAGCGTGGTGCACATCGATCTGATAGGTCCACTTCCACCATCAGAAGGCATGATGTACTGCCTGACATGCATAGACAGATTTTCGTCATGGATGGAAGTTGTTCCTATGCCAGACAGCACAGCAGAAATGGTGGCTAGAGCGTTTTACGAACACTGGGTGTGTAGGTTTGGGGTACCTGCTCAAATTGTTACGGATCAAGGGAGGCAATTTGAGTCTCAATTATTTCAGTGCCTAGCAGTGATATGTGGTGCAAGAGTATCGCACACAACCCCTTACCACCCACAGTGCAACGGAAAAATTGAACGTTTGCACAGAACTCTCAAAGGTGCACTGAAGGCCCACGACAACATCAGATGGACAGAAACTTTGTCCACCGTGCTGCTGGGGCTGAGAGCTGTTGTCAAACCAGACAGTAATTACTCCATCGCCCAAATGGTGTACGGCACTAACATCCGTTGCCTGGGGAATTCTTTGACCCACCTACCACCAATATGGACCCTGATACCTTCGTGGCGAGAATCCAAAAGTGTATGGAGGAAATAAAACCAGTGACATCTATGCATACACAGCCAAAACCCTTCCTGCACAGTAACTTGAGTTCGTGTACGTATGTGTTTGTAAGAGTCGACCGTGTCAAAAAGGCCCTCGAACCACCTTACCAAGGACCTTACTTGGTTAAGTATAAAAAGGATAAATAATTTACTATTGTAATTAAAAGTAGAGAAGTAAATATCTCTGTTGATAGGCTTAAATCTGCTTATATACTAAATATGGACAATACCACAGTTCCCTGTAAACCTCCGGTAATTCCCTCCAAAGTCTCGAGAAGCGGTAGACAGGTAAAAGAACCAGTTAGATTTCAAGATTGATTTTAATACTTGTAAATATGGTAATTCTTCATGCACTTATTTTCATATACGTATAGTTCTAATCTTGTATTTTATTTTAAGTGTTTTTCAATATGTACCTTATATTATGTGTATGAGGAATGTGAATAGCTTCTGTTTATATTTATGTATAAGTATGTATCGTAACTTGAGTTACTGGAGGGGGAGTAATGTAGCGTCACTAGTAGGCATAGTAATAATATTTTAATTGCAAATAGGGTTGCAGTAAGTAAACCACTCAACTTGTTGTTTTAGTTAAAAAATATATAAAAGGAAAAGAAAATGTTTGTTCTTTTCTTTTTTCTTGTGATGTGATGCATGTACGAATCCATGTGATGTACGAATAAAATAGGTTTGTTCGCGAAGTTGCTTGACTCCATGAAATTTTAAGTTTGCATTAGTGCAGCGGATAACAAACATAACAGTTCTTTATTTTTTATATTTTTTAAACAGACAGTATGAAAGGCAGTAAAGAAACAACAATAATTATTTTTATCAACTTTTTAAAAATTGACTGTTTATCTAAATATTTTTTCCATGCACAAATTTACCGAATACATCATAAAAACAACTACAAAAAGTTTAAAATCCATGTTGATGACAAAAAAAGCCTTAGAATTTTAAGTACGGTGTAGTCATGAAAAACAGAAACCTGAAAAAAAGGACTTTATAGTTTAAAAGTTAGTCCATTTCTCTCCTGACATCAATGGATAAAATTTAATAACTTTGAATAGTGTAGCTACAGTTATGAAATTCTATACACATATTCATTAAGGCGCTGTATAGTTAATATGAGGTAATAAAAAATCGATGCTTTATATCATTTTTAGGGTACTATATGACCTTTAATATAAATAACTTTACGTATTTTTTACTACTCACCCACACTAAAAAGGACACATTTTGAACTTCTTTGTTGAAATAAAATAAAAACATGTTACGTGTTTAAAAATTATAATAATAAATAATTGGTCGAAATAAAAAAAAGTGTTACGTGTCTAATAATGACTTGTACTCAAAACCACCGGAGTTTATATAAATGATTCATGAGACTTGTGACGTCATTTTAGGACAAAGCGTTATGAAAAGATCAGAGAAAAATTACTGTAACAAATTATAGGATGGGGAAGCGACAATATACTAAGAGCCTTTGTAAAATGTCTTTTGGACAAAAAGACATTTGTTGAATATTTGTCAGATTGTGTGAAGTGACATCGGCCAGCTGACGGGGGAACCATGTCGCGAAAATCGTTGTTACAATGTGGGCAAAAAAGGGAATACAATAGAAAAGATCTTTTGTATTGATTCGAACATTTTTTCAGGACACTGACAATTTACATTTTGACAAAGAAAGGGGAACAAAACGATTCTCTTAAAAAAGAGGCAGAAAGTAACTAATTGGTTGTGTCATGGACAATGTCTTGTTTCAAATTGAGAAGCAGAAGTATTTGGTAAAGCGTGACAAAAAAATTTCGAGTTTTATAAACAATTAGACTGACTGCGTTGTCAATGACCTACAAAATATAGTGAGGCAGTAAAATTCCTAAAATCAAACAATGAAAAGTGGGTCAAAGTAGCACCTAAAATGAGCATTTATTGTTGGTTGGGTATGACACAAATGCCATATTTGACCAAACTGCTCCAAACAACGTCAAGTAAATAGATATACCCACACAAGGAAAGTTTTAGTGACACAAAAGAGAGAAATACAGCCAGGTAGGAATCGAACCTGCGCCGCCTACAACTCACAGTCTGCTAGCACTGTGGGTAAACCCACTGAACCAAGACGATCCATAAGCATTTATGAAATAGAACACAAATAATATTTCGATACGCATATTCTATTAAACCTAACACATAAATGACTAGATCAAGTATGGTAAGGGATTGCAATCCATACTCTACTTGATTTAACCATTCGAATTATAAATATATGTAAGACAGTTTCATAATTGATAAATTTTGATAAAAAAAGACAGCATTCCCTGTATTTTTAAGTTATTGTCGGTATAATTCAGATAAAATAAAATATACGGTGCAATCGCCAATTGGCGCCAAAACTTGTCGCCTAAGACAGAATTTTCCCCACATTGATAACTACTACATATTTGTAATCTCGTGACATTACATAATTTGGGTTATCCTAGGCTTTCGCTTAATTTATCTTGGCGGGAAAAATGTTTGGCATGGCGTCAAGTGTGATCGTGTACTTTTAACTATTACCCATATTCCAATAAAATTCCCACCTAGTCATGTTTTTAAGTTTGTACACGTCTATTTCCACACCAGCATATTTATTTATTCGAAAAATTCCCTGTTTATAAAGCAATAACCTATTTTCATTGCATTTTCTCAATCTTAATCTCATTCTCATTGCTCTTCTTTCATCAGACTGCTGAATGGTTTATTTACAAGAACGGAATCCATTTTGCATTTTTAATATTTTATAGCTCCGTAACTCAAATCAGGCATATTTAACGAAGTGGCGAAGATTGATATCAGCGGTAGTTGACCTTTTTTAACATTCGTTTGTTGCCATTCTACAATATATAAATTACGACAATTTTTGTATCACTTGTATTTAGAATTAATAGTCATAGTGTAAAAAATTATATTAGTTGAAAGTTGAAAGATATGCCTTTTATTTCAAAACTAGTTTAAAGAAATCTATAAAACACAATTTTTTAATTCAAATTTCAAAAGATAGGTTTTCTTTGTTTTGTAAAAAATATCATAACGGTCACTTTTCTTAGGTAATGCAAACGATATTCAGTAAGCATTTTTTGGGTTAATGCTAATTAAAAAACTGTTAACATACACATTTGCCTATCATGTTAACATTGACCATCGTTCAAAGTCTTTGTTGCATAAAAACTTAGAGATTCGTACAATATATGAGCTTAAATTTGCCGAAAGATGAATGCTTACTCTTTTGCATCTTGTATTCCTTTATAAAGCGCATATTAAGCGTGTACAATTTAAACAACTCGAATTCCTTTATTAAGTGCATATTTACAATTAAGCTTAGTATTAAGCGTAATTTTTCAATATAACGAGAAAATTTTCATCGCCTCTAAAAGCAAAAAGATGGTGATTCGTCTAACAGTATATTAATTTTAATTTTGCAGAAGATGAATGCTTATTGTTTAAATTTCTCGAATTCATTCTTTAAACACAACTTATAATTCACTTCTTTATAAATATAAAAGCTTAGTCAAATATTTGTTAGTGAAATTATTTTCAAAAAGTTAGATTCTCGTACAATTTTTCTGAAAAAGCAATGCAGAAAAACAAACGGTGGCTTGAAAAGAACTTAGTAGAAAGACAATGTTAAAGAGACAAACTCATGTTAAATGTCAATCGAATACTTAAGCTTTTTCAGAGGCATTATCATTCACCTTTTTTTGAAGCAGTGAATTTCCAATGTAACTGAAATTCCAGCAGACACAGAGGCTGATTTTTGTAAAAAAACGTAGAGTGAATGCTATAAATTTAGTATTTGAAGACGATAATATAAAACTAAGAGAATCAAAACAACAATTATATTAACTTAAGAGTATAATTTTGATTATTAACTTAAGAGTAAAATTTGATTGCTTGTTTTCAGTTTTACACATTACCTTTTCTTTTAAATTTAAGAATCGAAATTTTTCTTTGTAAGAGAAATCCTCTGTTGTTATTTCTTCCACTTAGTATAGACAAGCTAGACCAATTCCGTGAGTTCATGCACCTCCAAAAAGTTCAAAACGAGCAAAGGATTAGAACAGTCTCAGACAAGTGGGGAGGATCAAAAGAGACCTGCTTCATATTGCATTTCCGACAGACCTAGAAAACTTTTAAGCCCTGATAAAATGGAAATGTTCACTGGTCAGCCTAGAGATAGCAGTCTGCTGATCTCTATTACCCTGAATTTGAGGGTGCCTTCAGAGTGTTTTTTGTGGAATTGTCCAAAAGATATATTTCTGAAGTTTCTTCGCAAAAATTTCGGAGGGAGACGGTACCTTTAAACGCTCATGTTTCAGTGTAAAGAGGCAGAAGTTTCAAAGTTATGTACAAATTGTACTTTTTGGTGAATTCTTTTCCAATTTATAACTTTTATGGTATCGATTTTATGATAAAAACAATTTGAAGTTTCTATCATTTAAATATTTATGTTTATGAATAAAATATAAAACCAATTTTGGCCAGGTGTTGTTTTACGGTTATCAAGATATTACAAGAACTAAGTTTTCTATAATAATGAAACTTTGCACACTTATTATAAACCCATTATCTATTAAATTATCTATAATTATAATGTTAGGTTCGCAAATATTTAATTTATGGATTTAAGAATGTTAAAATCTTATCCCATTGATGTAATATTAGAATATTATTGCAAGAAACAGAAAATTTTAAGATTTTGAGGATAGGTCATTTTATAGGAAATGAGTCTCACTCTTATAAAAGTATGTAAAGTTTCATTATTGCTGAGTAATTAAATTTTGAGTTTTCTTGCGGACCGCAAAACAATTGAATTGGCCAAATTTGGTTCTTATACTTCTGTTCATAAATATAAAAGTTGAAATGTAGAAGTTTTAAAGTGATTTCCTTTTTAAATATAATACACATACTATAAAAGTATTGTACTTGAAAATAACCCACCAAAGATGTTTTTTACAGAATTTTGAAACTTCTACCTCTTTTCACTAAACCTTGAGTGTTTAAAAGGAACTGTTCCTCATAAGATTGAATACTTTTTGCACTAATCTTTCAGAGATAACGGAAACAAAAGATAACTTTTGTCTTTTATTATAAAAGTTCGTTGAGCTACAAATAAGACTTATACCATTAATCAAAATCAGAAAGCAATTTATTTTCGATAATCAAACCCTCTGCAAATGTGGGGTTAATGCGGGAGTTTCCCGCATACTGCACATCTGCCTTTAGGACATTGATATCTGCTGCAAGAAGTATTCATAATTACCTTCAATTAGAAATCCCCTATTTCAATAATGACGGGAATTAAAAGTCGGCATGAAACAGCTGAAATGAATTTTGTATGAGCAAATGATTATGGGTTTCGGAAAGGCGAAATTTATGATCAACATGAATATGTAAGTATTTACGGTGAGTAGAATAATTACTTCCATTAATTTATCATAATGATTGAAATTCGACTTTTGATTTAGTGATATTTGCTTTAATGTTTCTAATATGTTACATTAATGTTAATTTTTGAGTCGGAAACTAGTATCCGGCTGCGGGAAAAAATTGAACCATTCCCTTTTGTTTGAGCCATTCTCAGTACACTAAATTCAAAGGTACTATTCATAAGGGAATAACGTATTCTATAAATTTATATGTATAAAATTAGCATAAGACCGTCTTCACATTGAATTGCTCAGAAACTTCATAATTCCATTTTATTTTCATATTTATTGGTCTTATGCTCTATGTGTGAATTTTAGCTTAGTTATTTGACCAGTTTTGTTGCATTTCAGTGTTCATGAATAACATATGTATTTTAATTTTTCAAAACGCATACCAGTAAACATACGACACTTACTTTAGCAACCGAAAGCTAAATGAGCATTTCCTTCGTAAATATATTCGACTATTTTCAGTCCACGATTTTTATACTTATGGGCTTGTAAAAACTTCGATTTGCATCAATTAAGCTGACTTCGTTATTCATTTTTGTAACACCAAGAATATTTCGGGGGATGCTGAGGCCACCAGATCCCTTCTCTGACGTCCCTGACAAGCATTAACACTTCACGCGCAACGATTTTAGCGGATATTATGCAAGAGGGGCTATTTTTAGTCAAAATAAACGAAAGCTGTCAATGAACACCTTTTGCATGCAGTCCATCAAACAGGCAAACACTATCGCAGCAGATTTCCTTACACGTAAGTCTTCCTTCCAGAGTCCATACGCCAAACAGCTGCCTTCCCCTACTCACAGCTTGTGCGTTGCAGCTCGTCACGGAAGATTCAGACGACTTTTGACCTCCCCCTCTTTTTATAGAGGCTTGAAAAGAATGGAGGGAGGAAAGGGGGGTCCTTTTCAGCCGAACACTCCGTAATAAGGCAGATGTTGTGTTTGTGGTGTGTACAAACAATATGGTACGTGCGGTGTTAAGCGGTGGGCGTATTACACGAGTTAGGGAAGACCTGGACGGTTACAGAGGGGTGGAGGGTTTTGCCCCTCTTTCAGAACTTCCTACTTCTAGGATGATTTAATCGAGTTTGATGTATTTTATGTTCAATCTATTTTACGTATAATGAACAATCACTGAATTGAAAACATTTTATTCCTCTATGCACAAATATTTTTGATTCTGGGTAACATACATACCTAATTTGCACGAAGAAATTGCAATAAGTGTTGCAGCTTCGTATATCTGTCCAAATAGTTTTTTACAGTGAAATTGTGTAGTCGTAGATGAGATATGCAATTATCTTATAAAACTTTTTTTTAAATTTAGACTTTCAATTTTCCTTACAATTTCCATTCTTAAAGTTAATGAACTTAAGAATGGAACTCCGTTCTTAAAGTTAATGAACTTAAGAATGGAACTCCATTCTTAAAGTTAATGAACTTAAGAATGGAACTCCATTCTTAAAGTTAAAGTTAAGAACAGATTTAATCTTCTGAGGGTCATGCACGCATTATTCCACCATGCAACTTGCAATTTTTCCTGTTGGTTTTCTAACCAGTTTCTAACCGCATTTTGACTGATAGAATCCCTCTAAGGATTCTTTCAATCGTTAGGTAAGGCTATTTAAGAATTATGCGGATTGTTGAGTAAAATCAATTGTAACTACTCGGAAATCTCGTGATACTTAGAGGGTTAAATTCTACATAACTTCACTAAACTTTCTTTTGAATACTATAAGCTGTTTGCTGTAGTTAATATAATGTTATTCGGCATCTGAAGATCGACAAATTTAAAGATGTGTCTTTTTATAATGAGTACGTAGTATTCCACTAAAGTTTTAGTTAGTTTAAACAGGAAAGAATATATGTTTAAGAATTAAAAAAAAAGATATGAGAGTGATGAAAAATATTTTAATTAATGAAGAGACAATCAATTTTTATAATGGGTCCTGATGTTTATACTGTAAGTGGTGAAGCTACTTTAACAATGGCAACTCAGTATTCCGCTTCTGAGTAAACGTATTTTAAAAAATTCTACCTCTACCATTAACATGTTTTGAAAAAATTCATAACGCTTTGAAAGTTCTTTGAAAGAGTTACTCTTTAAAAATATATGTGATACAAAGTAATTTCGCCGTTACTTATAGCTTCGAAAATAAATACTAAAAATATATATAGTGGTCCGTGTGTTATTTATTAATCATTATTTTAAACTGTAAATTGAATAAATTGATTATGAATTAGAATGGGGATTCAATTAAAAACTTTTGAATTCAGATTTTTTTACAGCCAACGATGCAATTGGAAGACACTTTTGAATGTTGTTAAATGTAAAACAGAGGATGCTTTTAAAATTTCTGAAAAAATAAGCATTTTAATTTTATATTTTAATTTTTAAAATGAATCCCAATCTATCCACTTCAAAAGATTGAAATTCTACACAATGTTTCCGTTCTGTATTTGAATCCAGGTTTGCTTATCATAACATTTCAAGGTTTAGAACTGTCTTTTGAAGAACCTAGCCACACACTATGTCTAAATTGATTTTACCCATGGTCTCTTCGCCAATCCAGGTATCCATTAAACCTGTTCCTGTTCACCTGTGGTTCCATCAAGATCCTAATCGACTGATACATGAGAAGCATTTAACACCAAGAAGCATTCAAAGGAAGCTTCCTCTTCCGCGATTGGAAGAAAAAGAAGTAATTTGTAACAAATTATGTATTGTTCATCCGATGCTCAGATACGTGTGTGAATGCAGCTTCTGTAGACTGGCACGTATTTCGAATAATTACATGTTTTAAGAGACTGCAAATAAATGCTAAGATCGTAATCTATTGACAAATAGATGATTTAAAATGTATGTAAATGTTGATATTTACCACCCTTATTATCTGAACTGAAAGCGATGAATGCTGTGCTTTGTTTTAGGTACTGCTTTACCTTACAGAGCAAATAAAATGTTGAGGTAGCCCGGTTGATAATCGCGGATTAGCAACAGGAGGGTTGCGAGTTCAAAGACTGTAGTGTACGTGGGGGCCGGCAGACGTTAAAACTGTCGTGACCTCAAATGTCGGCGTAGTTTGGAAGTTTGGAGAGTAAGCTGCCAGCTCAGGTGTTGATTGTAACTCAAATTTAAGAGTTGTCCTCGGACTTTCCTTCGGGATTGATCCCGCACCGTCTTCAACAGTCCGTTGCGCTACTCCAGTGCGACACGACGAACTACCCACTACCTTCCAAAGCAAACAAAAATGGTGTATTTAAAATGCTACATAACTTGCAATTTCATAAGATAAGATATTTAACAACCTCAAAGACTTAAGTTAGGTAAGTAGGTTGGTACTTAATTAACGTCACACTGGAGCAACACAACGGGCTATTGGCGACGATCCGGGATCAATCCCGAAGGGAAAGATCCGAGGACTTGGAGGAATCCACGTAATTTTGATCCAAGGTCAGATGACCAGGTCACACCTGAACTGGCACCCCACTCTCCAAACTTCCACGCCAACGTGAAGACATTTGAGGCCACGACAGATTTAAGGTGCACCGGCCTCCTATGAACGAGACTGTCTTTGATTGGATTCGAACTCGAAACTCTTCGATTGCTAATCCATTACTCTTCCAACCGGGCTACCGCGGCCCCACGTCTTAAGGAAAAAATTGACGGGACTTTCCTTGTATGTGTCTGTCCATTTACTTGGCACTGTCTATCTTGTGTTTAACGCATCTTGGTCAACTATGACCATTACGCCATAAAAATCCAACCAACCATCCTTAAACAAAGAGTTGAAGGGAATAACTCTTAAAATTACTCCAGTTCCTTACATCTAAATATAACGTTATCTACATCCATTTTTGGATTAACCCTCTGAGAGGTTCACATGCACTTATCAGTTCTGCAACCTCGAGTTTTCCCTGCATCACTTCTAACCAGTTTCGACCTTCTTGACCAGTACAGTCTTTCCTAGGATTCCTTCATCCAATCAATATGGTTATTTCGTCAGGAAATGTGCAGCAGATTAAACTCGATATTAAGCTACTCGATAATCTCACAGGGTTAATTGGCATTAAATATTGAATGACCACTGTTTCGTACTTGTAAAATAGTTTACATTTAACAAAGGCACCTGGAAGGTATTCGCTTCCCCCAACCACACACATCTGCGCTGTCCCCAGTACCAAATTAGTTGATGTGCCTCTCATGAAATAGAAATATGTAACACGGTATTCAATGCGCAACTTGCACGCATGTAAAAATTAACTAACCTTTATCCAATTGTTTTATACCTTTATGATTATAAACACTATGAAAAGATAATTTTTTTGTACCTAGAAGTCAGAGTAAACATTTTCTCATGACCCCTTAACCCTCGGGACCCGGTCATGATACCTTCAAGCCCCGCTTTGCCTTCTCCACGCAAATAATAGATTTCGCGATTTCTTCCATCCACGAAAGGAAATGAACTCAGAGTCGTATAAAAGGAACCAGGAGAATGTACCGAAAAGTAACTTTTTTCTCTCGCAATTCTCATGAAAGCATAACAGTAATGGACTCTGAAAATAGATGTATATGTACAAACATTTTATGGAGATCATGTACATAACTATCTTATCTTTGTATAGCTCAAAAACAACTTTGTTCCAATTATTTTATGTTTTGGTCATAGTCAGATAGTTATTATGAAATTATGTCCTATACAGAAAACTGGTCAAATTAGCCCACGTGTTGCAAAAAATGTAACTAACAGAGGGACAAACCTATCTAAACCCTTACAGAAATCATCGTGATTAGGCATCTTTATCCGTTGTAGCAACAGGTTTAACTAGCCCTCGTGTACAAAAAGTAACCGTAAAGAAACACACCTAACCAAACCCTTACAAAAGTCCTCGTAATTAAGCCAATTTATCCGTTACAGAAAACAGGTATAATTAACCCACGTGTAGCAAAGAAGTAACTGTAGGGTTCGGTTAAAGCGTCCAATCTAACCAAACCCTTACGTAAATACTCATAATATCCGAGTCTTGAACTGTACAGTACAACCGGGACACGGTATGAGTGCAGATTTGGGCCACGTTCAGCGACAGACCCTGCTGTAAACGTCCCTCATGAAGTAAGAAATGACTGTAGAGCAATAAATCATAAACCACAGCATGTTTTAACCACAGTTCAATAATCGTTGCAAAAATTAAGATCGTCTGTTTTTGCCATCAGTTATTCGTCATGGTTTATCCTCTCTTTTGAAAAACCTCTTTTCTATCTAATGCTGGAAGTTTCCTCAAATTAAATAACTAAAAATGAGATGTAACATTCTTTTAACATAATCATCTATACATTTTAGAAAAACATTTTACTTTAGTTTTTCAAGTCAAACAAGCTGAAAACCAGATATCTTAAAATCACTAAATGCTTTCTTGTTCCATTTGCCAAAACGCGTTACTTTAAATTCACCCTTCAAAACTTCCTTCGATGAAAAATGCTTCAGTACATAGTCCTTGGTATCCATTTCAACTTCCTCGTTTCTGGGTCATTCATTAATTTTATTTTTAATCTGTAAAAGAATAGACACAGCTTGAAGTTGCAAACACGATGATGGCTTATCAAAGATAAGAATGTCATAGCTCAATATCTTTCAGATGTATCATATTTATCAGTAGTAGTAACGTGAAAGTTAGTAAAGGGAAAAGCTTAGAAGTACTAAAATATTACATTTTCAGTAGTATGTAGAAGCACTATTGAAACTACTTTGAATTACAGTATTTTGAATAAAATCTGGAAAACATACATACTAGTTTTTAAAAGAAGAAATATCTAAGAAAGAACTGGGTATTAATCTAAACTTCTATACGAGTTTTCCAGTTTTGTTCTTCAGTAAATAGAGTAGAAATTAGATTTAGTAGAAATATAAGTTACTCTTTTCAAGAATTCAGAATTCATTTATTAAGTAAATCTTCATTTCCAACAACATCAAATATGGCATTAAGAATTACTAAAGAGAAGAGATTTATGAGCTTTTAATATTCATATTAATCTTCCTTATAATAAGGGATATTAATATGAAAATTAACGATTAACGGTGGTTTGGTTGCTACATTTCTCCACTCTGCTCGTTAACAGTTAAGCAATTTCTAAAACAGTGAAATAATTGTTGACCCCCTTCCCTATTTTCACTCCTCACCGGACAGTATCAGATTAGATGGATGATCGCTGAATCAGGTTCAGATGTTGACCCCTTCTGAAATACTAATTGTTCCAAGTATTTACACGCAAGTATATAAATGCAAAGTAGTTATTGTTTAACTTGCAAAAATGTATAATTTTTTTCTATTCCTTTGCACCCTTATTGCATAGCTTAATTATTATTATTATTATTATACTAGAAGATCTGCGCTAGTTTCTTAATTGTTCATATCTTGTGACGGCAGTGTCGTTACTCACGTTTTAAACCTTATCTAAATCCATTTGCATTGAATATATGAAACGATGCGTGCGAACATTTCATACCACCAAACGAACATTTATTGTACTTCTCGCTGGTCTTACTTATTTTTACTTACAACAAAGTGCATGGCGAAAAACGAACACTCAGTCATGGCACAGCAATTAACGTCTTAAAATTCACTGCAATTGCACCCCATTCCCAAGACGATTCGATATTCAACTTCTAAACTTACTTTCTCACGTTCGCTCATATCTTCTATTCTACCCTGATTTCCATTTTCCCAGACTGTTCATTGCCTTCTGTGATCAGACTGCTGGAGAATTTCATTAGAGCGGCGAGCTCTTACGTGTAGTTTCAGCAATTTTATGCAGCTCTGTAGATCAAATCAAGAATATTTAAACCAAGTGGCAAAACCCCCCGTAGTGATAGATTTTATATTGATTATATCCAGATAATAAAGATTTATAATTTTATTTTAAATTTAGAAAATGAGCCACTTATTACAGAATAAACAGCAATCCACATTTCCCCGGTATTCCCTTGATCCAGGCACCGGTATTATGTCATCGTTGACCCCTCCTTTCTTTGTGGTCTTGATTTCTGCAAAAGTTCTCATGAAAAAGATGTATAAAATGTCAAGCTTGAATCTAGAATGTTCTACAATCCATAGCATAAACAATTCTTTGTCGATTCCGAAAGGCAGCTCGGCCTGAGACATGAATGATTACCAATTAGATCGTCTATCGATCCTGCTGAGAATGTGATCGATAGGAATTTCGATGTCGAGGTGATTAAGACAGATACGAGTCTTCTTTGTGCATTGTGCCTTGTCGATTCACTTTTATTTAAAAATCCATTCGGCAGGTGTATTATCAAGACACGATTTCACGGCATCGGCTCTACCTACCAAACCGATCCATTACTGTAATTGCCTCTCCCCGCCACGATGAAAAGGACGATCGCAATTTGCGATAATTCCCAAAGACTAACGTGACTGGAACAAAACCGCTTGCGAAAACAAACCTCCTCTAACGTACTGGGTGTGGTAAAAAAGTATGTCGTCCCACCGCTACTCGCCGACTGAGCGACATCGAAATTAAAAAGGTTGTCCACTGCCGTTATTCAGACGACCTTCGTGGCTATTATGTCGATACTGACCCCCTGGGGGCAGGTTGAGATGCGACGGATCTACCTGGAAGATCGTGAGAAAATCACGAGAACACATAAATGCGTGCGTGATGTCTTCTTTTCTTTGGATCCATCTTCTAGACCCGTTTTGCTTTTCTTTTATCCACTTTCAATTAATCTAGCGCTGCTTTCATAACTGGTTATTCTGGTATAACGCTTGAAAGTGGAAGCTCAACGGGACATGGATCTACCTGTTCCCCTCACGCTGTGGAGTTGGTATGAGAAGAATACAGCATTAAATCAAAAACAAAGGGTGTTCGATTGAAGGGGGTAAGATAAAGAGAAGCTCGTATGTTTAATTGCTTTTTTTTACCCTGTATCTTAAACTCAAGTATCGCTGAGGAAGAATTCACCAAGAAAGATTTAAGTTCCCATTGACAAGCAATTTTGTAAGGGCAAGTTTTTATGTAAGGCACCATTTTATTTTGGAATAATTCTTAAAGCATTTTTAATTTAATTTTTTGTAAGCTGTTTACTCGATTAATGAAATTTTGAGTGGAAGCATTATTGGATCATTTTTTCACGGATGCTAATAAAAATGAGTTTGCTGTCAATTGTGAACAATTTTGTTACAAAATTTGTTTCTGCCTAGAATTTATCCACAAGGTTTACAACATACGTGCTTGCAACAAGATGGATCAACATGTTATACAGCTTGTGCAACCATGTGAATTTTAAAGGACTCATTTGCTCGCCGAATAAAATATGGTAGTGCCGATTGGCTCCCTCGTTCCCCTGATTTGACCACGACTGATTTTTTATGAGACTTCTTAAAGGAACGAGGCTACTCTGACAAGCTGACAACGGTTCAACAGCTTAAGCAAAGTTTTCGCAAGGAAATTGATTAAATCATCCCTGAAATAGTTCTCAAAAGCAAATGTAGTTGAATGGGCCCATATTTGTGCACCACGGCCTGAAAAATCATTCGGCAGGTGTCCAAAATATCATCATTAATTTAGTAAATAATAAGTAAAAGAATTCAATTAAAAATATTTTATTTAAAAGTTATTACAAAACAAAATGGGGCCCCTTACATAAAAAAAACACTATGTACATAAAATAGCCTTGTGTTGTGTTAAAATTTATTCATGTGTGTATCACCCATGGATAAAATTTATTCATATATAGCCCTGTGATATATTCATTCATATATCACAGGGCTATTAATAAGTGGCGTGCACTTTGCACGTAGTTTAGAAAAATGGGTCGATCAGCTTAAAATGTAAAAGATTAGAAGTAAATGCGTTTATAAGATGTTATTAAAATTATTATTAATAATGAACAAGCAGCAGGGCATGCAAATTATGGGTATGAAACTCTTGTTAATACCTTAGGTTTAATCTATGCTTTTTGATGTGCTCCAGATTTCAATTGATGGGCTCCGGCAACATAGTGATAAGTCACAGAAATATGTTTTGTAATGAAAAAATTTAAACAAAATATTCAAGAGGATCGAAAGAATTTCTGAAAACATCACCTCTTGCATAGTGAAAAAACCATTATAATTTTGTAAATTTGAAAATTGCTCTTCTGAAAAATTTGAAGTGTGGCTTATTATTCTGACCAAAAACCTTCATTTCAGAATGTATTTATAGGAAATTTTTTTGGACTATTAGAATCTTTCACGAAGGCTCACTGAGGTTCTTCGCACTTGGGCAGCCAATCATGGAATTGTTTTAGCTATGCCCGAAAAATGTCCGTCGTGGTCCGTTCAGCCATTGCAGGGCAAATAATGAGAGTGAGTCATTTAATGAACCAATGATTTCAATACTGAATTCAAGATTGCTTGAAATGTGTTCTATCGAGAAGATTGGGTTTTATGGCCCAAGGGCCATATTTGATCTAGCTGCACCAAACGTCAAGTAAATGGCTATACACACACAGGGAACTTTTACTGACACGGAAGCGAGAAATTCAACCAGATAACCATTAGAAGAGCTTCCGAGGCTGATCTTTTAAGGGACATGAGTTTGATGAGCATTTCTGGGTACTTAATTAAAAAGCAAAGAGTAATAATAAATTATGATGTTTTCTTAATTAATAAGTGGGACTTTGAATAAATTCACCACTATGGTATTACAACCCCTTTGCAGAGGGGATCTAGAGAACAAATTTAAACTTCTCGTAATAAAAAAATTGCACACTGGAACTGTTTCCCATTATAATATTTTCAGTAGCTAACCCAAGATGAAAAAAGCATGTTTATAAAGACAAAATTACTGCTGCCATTTCATGGACATGCTTCAGCAGGAAATGGGTTACTCCACAGATTTCTTTATTTGTCTCTTCGTGGTCAAATACCATTTTTCTCCAAGCGCTGTCCGGTCCACTTTCACTACAGCTCACGTGAAACTTGATCCTGTAGGGACATCGGGTAACTTATTGGAGAGGAGATCCCACATGCACAGAGATCTGTTACACTTTTCCCGAAACGGAAAAGGTACTGTTGAAAAAGACCATGGCCCTTAAGGATAAGTTACAGGAATCGAACTTTCGCCGCCTACTATTCGTAGACTGCTAGCACAGTAGGCAAACCCACTAAACCACTGCGGTCCCTCTGTAAATAGTAATGCAGAGCATGATTATTTATTATTATTTTTTTAGTACAGCGATCGAGAGAACAAAGTTAAACTTCTCGTAATAAAAAAACTAGAAGAATAGTGTTACAACTCAAGAAGTTTAAATCCACGGACATGCCCAGTTAGGCACTCGGGCATGTCCGTGAACTTTTAACTTTTCCTGTATCTACTTTAAATTAATCTCTAGTGTTGCTTTCATAACTGATTATTAATATACAACGCTTGGAAGTGAAATCTCTATGGGACATGTTTCTACCTGACCCTCATCATACTAGAACGCGGTAGCTCAGTTGGAAGAGCAACGAATTAGCAACTTGAGGGTTGCGAGTTCGAAGATAGGTCCAGCCAAAGACCGTCGTGTATAAGAAGCTGGTGCACAAATCTGTCGTAGCCTCAAATTTTCTCACGTTGGCGTGGTATGAAGTTTGGTGCCAGCTCAAGTGTTGATCTCGTCATCTGACCGTGATTCAAAATTACGAGGCGTTGTACTTGGATTTTTTCCTTCGGGATTGGTCCCGGACTGTCGCCAATTGTCCATTGTGTTGCTCCAGTGTGACGTTAATTAACTACTTACCTACCTATCCTCACATTAAGGAGTTGTATGATAATACAACACTAATTAAAAACCAAAGGGTGGTCGATCGAAGTGAACAAGATGAAAAAAGTGCGTCTTTTTTCAGACAACGAAGGAAGGCCGTCTTAAACGAGTTGTAGGCTTTGAGCAGTACACGAACACCGACCCACCCATTCCCACGAATAAAAATGTAAGAGATCAATTTAAAAATCTTAGAGTTCCGCAACTTCAATAAAATCAATGTTTCCAACCAAAATATTGAAATCGATCTTTAAACCTCGACAGACAACCTAAGAGATCCCAGACACAGTTTCAAGTGCCATATAGTACATTTGAAATATGGTTATGTACATATATGGGCAGTTCAGCTTACTATGAGAGAGATTTTCAGTGCAAACAAACAAAACAGATGGAATAAGAAGATTTTACTTCCACCAACCAGATGTTCCCACATGATACAGCTCGAAAAAGGTTACCTTAAAATGCAGTTGCCGTTTTGGCGAGCACTGTAACTTATCGATGTATGGCGCTTCTTGAGACAAGAAAAGAAAAATTCTCGATCAACCGATGAAGAGCCACCCTTAACGTGACTGTAGATGTGTAATGATGACTGTAGATGAGGTGTAGACTTGTCTGCAGATGCAACTACGAAATTTCACATTGTGACAGCAGGGCTCATGGAAGAAACTGAAATGACTGATAGAAATAGGTAAACTTTGAATTCCTAATTAAGAAACGGATTTCCTCTACTGTTCGTAAACTTAAAATTTATTGGAGAGCAAGTAAAAGAAGGGCGACATAGGCCTTGATATATCGAGGTGCGATATAACACGGGGTATTGACCTCGTCATATGACGGTAGTTCAAAATTACGAGATGTCCTCTGTCTTTCCTTTCGGTATTGATCACGGACTGTCGCCATTAGACAATAATCCGTCGTATTGCTTCAACCCGATGTAAATTCAACTACCTACCAATTGTTTCTAAAAACAAAAATATTTGAAAACATGAATCATAAGTAATTGGTAAACTACTCGCATGTATGTATACATTAGCTATTCTGTTATTGAGAAGCACAAGTGGCCAACAAAATTTATTTGCTGACACGTGCTTCATATGGTCTTTGAAAAACTTGGGGTGTCATTTTTCATTCACTTCCTCCTTAGACAGAGTTAATCAGGAGGATTATGTGTTGGGGATTCACTCTGTGAGCAGAAAGAAAAAAAGAATTACTACAAAGTATGTTTCATTTCCTTCAGGGAAGGTTTTTTAAATTTCATTGCTCTTTCGGAAACGAGAACAATTATTTTACGGGCGGAAATGTGCACTAATAATCGCAATATTAATGCCTCGATTAACGCTTAGGAACTAAATAATGTGCCCATAGTTTTAAGCGGTACTGTCTCAAAGTTATTTGTAACTAGAAAAAGCTAATGTACTGTGAATGTTCATTGGGTTTGGAAAGCAACACAGAATGAATTAGCGTTGTTACCAAATTATCACTTATGCGACGCCCGAAAATAATTCCGATCCACCTAGTCATTGTAGGTAGGTATTTTAATTAACGTCACACTGGACAAACACAACGGGCTATTGGTGACGGTCCGTGATCAATCCCAAAGGGAAAGATCCGAGGACAACACCACGTAATTTTGAACGACGTAATAATGACGAGGCAACACCTGAGTTGGCACCCCACTCTCCAAACTTCCACACCACGCCAACCTAGTCATTGTAGGATGGAATATTCAGCATCTGATCCATACATACACATACAATGAATCGAAATGCAGAAATTCTATGCAGAAAAAATAAGAGAATGGGAGGAATTATTTAAGTATTGTGAAGAATTTCGGTTTTGGAAATAAAATTATATTTATTTTTACACAAGACTATATACATGGGTTAACAATAGACTCAACCAGACGGAGTCCGAAAGCTAACTTTTTTCAGTTGTATTCGCAGGCGCAATCATCATATGGGCACTTGGGAGACAGGAAACTTACGAGACACAAGCCTGTTATCCTAGACACTCGGGCGCTAGGACGTTACAGTATATATTCCCAGAGAATAGTTGAAATTGAATTTTTCTATTTTCTGCAGATATGATCTTAAAACATAAAGCAAACAAAGCTAAAATAATAAAAACCGAAGGGAAGAGGTATTAATACTTCGTTAATGGTAACTTTTCTTGATTTTCGAAATCAGTGGGTCGCCGAGGCTCAGTGGGTTTGAATACAGTGAAACTCCGATTAACCGACAGAGTCGTGACCGTGACGGTTAATCGAATAGACGGATAACAGAAAAACCTTAAACAATAACCCACCCCATCCATTGCATATGAACGAATGATAAAAAATGCATGTTTTCGAACTGGAAATACACTGTACATGTATTTTATTTTACAGAAACAAACAATATACAATTTACATTAAGTACATGATATTGTTACATGATATTACGCTCTGGACGTACATACATTTAATATTTAATCATTAACTTTTAATAACGGACTGACGGTTAACCACTTAACGCATATATCCGTGTCTGACACGGGCGAAAGTTACCGGCAAATTTGCACATGCCCGTGTCTCACACGGGCGCTCTTGTATCTCGCGTTATTTTATTTTTACTAGAACGGACCCGTCTGAGGTCCGTTCTAGTAAAAATAGATAGGCTAGATTATAATTAAGCTTATTTACCATATATGGCACCACTATGCAGCATTTTTCTTGTGTAAACCACGTGGTGCATTTTGATGATTAGCTATAAGTTTGTTAGGAATTCTTTGTTATAAAGCAGTTGTTTGGTGTGGAAAAGGTAATATATCCATTTTTATTACGTTAAATATGATAAAAGTAAACAGTTAACCATAAATTAATTTTTACTAAGTGTTTTTGTAACTTGTTTAGAAAAAGTTATCTGATAATGAGCGACTCTGACGATTTTGAATATGCCAATTTATCAAAAAGTTTCAGCGATGAAAGTGATGATCTCTTGATTGGTGGAAGTGAATCTGAAGATAATGATGACGAGATTTTGGCTTTTTTTTATGCATTTTGACATCCAGGATCGTCACCGAACCAATGGTCACTGATTACCATGGAAGAATTATATATATATATTTAGCCATAACTATACTACAAGGTATAATTTAGAAAACCTGAGGTGAGGATGTATTGTCAAAAGTTGAAATTTTTGAATCACCTATTTTTTTTATTAGTATTAATATTTTATTATTAATAATCATATATTATTATTAATATTTTATTATTAGTAATATTTTGAAATTCAAAATAAACATGCAATCAAATCGGTTACACTTTGTTTGTATAATAATTTTTTTTATAACTTTTACCCCACCCCCTAGTCACCCCCCACAACTAAAATTGCAAAAAATAACTTACACTAAACCTATATATTCATTTTCTGTCAAAAAATAACTCGACCAGTTTTTTACCAGTTTTTCCGAAAAAAACTCGTGCTTTAAGTGATTAAAAGAGTGAGGGATGATCGAAGTTTCACTGTACTACGATAACCATCTGCGAGTTGTAGGCAGCGTAGGTTCGATTTCTCTCTGGGGATTAAAATGGAGGGGTTGTGATCACACTGTAACCACTAGAAATATTTATATTTTTTAAATCTACAATATGTATTTTATCGTTTTATCCTATTAGCATTTTTGAACCATATTGTAGAATACTTACTAATCCAAACTGGTCATCTTAATTCTCACCAGGTTACTACACATGTCCACTGATATCGAAGGATAGCATAAGAGCTTTAGGTCACAATCCCATCATTTGTCTGGACATTATTATCGCCTGAAAGAGCTCTTAAGTCACCTTTTATAAACCTCAGCTCCTCAGGCCGTAGCTGGTTTAATTACAAACCCTATCTTCAATCAGAATCTCCATTAATCTTTTACCGTTAGGCTTGGAGCACAGAACACTTTTTTTGTTTCATTTTGTGCGCGTACATCATGCGAACCTCTATTGCCAACTCCATTGTTTTTGGCTGTACTTGCACTGAATATTGATGCGTCTTAATCGTTACAAAGATCATTAAAAGAGGTAACCTTAACTTGCGCTTTTACTTAGTGTTGTCTGAAAATCTGGAATCGGTTCACATTGATTGTGATTTGCTATTTATTTAAAGTTATGATGTTACCTTTAAGCGTATTATCTTCAAGTATGGAGTATAAACTTTTGGAAGGACAATTTGTCAGCAATGCGGTCATAATGATAAAGATATTTTGACTTTTTAATTTCTGAAATTTATACATATTACGCAAAAATAAGTCATTATCGTATATGTGTACGTACATATACATGTTTATAAATAATATTATTCAACTGAAATTAATCGAAGCACTAAGGGTGTGGTAATTATAGGATATTTAGTTTTACCAGGTATTTTTAAATAACAATGTCCAAAACGTTAGTAACTATATGATAGATAAACATATTATACTTACTGATAGTTTACCAATTTAATGCAGATAAAATTAAGTTTTCAATAAATAATTATATACAGTAGCACAGTATGTGGATGATATAATAGGAAACCAGTTGATTATTTGAGTTTTCAACAAGAAAATCGTAGAAATTGATCATATCTTTGTAGCATATTTCCTGATTTCCCTGGTTAGAGTTTAATAGGATCGTTTGTTAAAAGAAAAAATTAAATTTCCTTTTTGAGTTGCTGCATGTATTCTAGTATACTTTATTACTGGTATACTGAATGCAGAAAGATAAGGGATACCACGAAAGGCAATTAACAAAACAAACTATTATTATTTTACTGATGTGTCTACAATTTTCTTTGCTGCATAAAATTAATTCTACTTTGCGTTGGAATAAACTCCCATTTTTGAAGGGTAGGGTCCTTTAAAAAGAAGCTACCGCACCTCTATAGAATGGTTATTTTTCAATAGATAAAGGGCCTTAGAGTTCACTAACAACAAAAATGTTACAGAAAAATGTTTTGTTGGAATACATTTGACAGACGAGAGAAAAATATACCATTCCCTCAAAATATGAAATTCTATCCTAACCTGAAGAAAATCTTTTCTTCAGAGATGAATCCAAACTGATATTCTAGCTCTTTCTAGATTTTCCTGCCTGACTTTGTTTCTGTGAGGTTTTTCAAAACAGTGGTGAACAGAGGGGCAGATAAGAGAACAGCTTTTTCTTTATTTCCCATCCCTACGTTTAAATATGATAAATCTACAGAAAATTGTAGACTATATATTCCAATATATAGTACGACGATATGGTATTAATTCATCCAACCTAAAAAGTTATTGATGTATCCCTCAATCATAATTTATGAAAATAAAGTTATTTATAGGGAAAAGTGCTACTTAATCTAATCTGCATTTTTCAGCTCACTGACAGTTGTTTACAAGAGACTCAAAGATGTGCCGGGATATTAATCTTATTTAATCTTGCGAACTATAGCTTTTCGAAATTTCTGATAGATTCTCAATACCTCAAAATACTGACCTTAAAACTACTTTTGGAGTTCTATTGTGGTATGAAGGAATCTACGAAAATCATAGACGAGTATAGAATTCCCTTTTATTTTAATCAATTCATCTAAATTCTAAAAAGCAACTGATGTATCTAAATCACTATTTATTAAATTGAGGTTATTTATAGAAAAAGGCTACTTAAAATCTAAATTTTCAGATATCTAATCTGTAATTTTCAGCTCATTGACAGAGTTGTTTACACGAAACTCAAAGGCGTGCCCAGATATTTATTTTCTTAATTGATGTGTTACAAAGATGAATTCTAACCCTTATCTCTAAAAAGGACCCATGAATGTCAATGACGCCCAGTTGATGCGAATTGATAAGAGTAACTTTTTAAATAAAAACCCACTGTTTAGCTCATGTTCAGGCAACGAACAAGAAAATCCGTCGTCTACATAAGTCTTCTAAGAAACGTTTATTGAAATTTGGATAAGATAAGGTCAGATATATGAACCTATCACAAGCGGAGACAGTGTTTCTTTTTTCTCTCAAACTTTATTGCGCTAGATATATCTTCCTGTCTGACTCCCTCTAAGACCGCTTCCGTTGAACTCGAATTCAATTTGATTTATATTCGTAGACTGTAAACAGGAGCTCGACCGAGCTGCTGAGAAAATACTGGATCGCCAAGATAAACTGGGACAAAGTTGTCTGCGCTTGGACAATCCGATTAACGACACAATTATCCCTGAACTGGTAGTAAGTTAATTTGGCGCTTAAGTTATGAATGGTCTACTTGAGAACAGGCTTTTTCCAAGGTGAAAGACGTCCTTTGAGTAGATTTTTATTACTTTTCATACTTTGTGTGTGAATAATTAAGTCAGAAATATCTTCTTCAAATTTGCATGGTCAAATTATTTTCTGGAAAATTTTTATTAGTCTAATTTTTGCTTTTCTGAGACTAATAAGTAATCACTTTATTCAAATTTGAAAGTACAAATTTAAAGAGAATTTTCCTAATGAGATTTCCTTAAAGTTGTTTGCTGAAAAGTCAAAACTTTTTCTTTTATACTGGAATAGGAATAAATTACAATCTAGGAAAGATTATATTATCAAATACGAAGACTATATTCTAGGAAAAATTATATTTTCTTATATGGAAGAGCCCTTTTCTAGATAGCCCTTTTTAATATTTTAGGTTGGTTTCCAATATGAGTATCCAAATATTTGCTTGATGCTGAGTAAATTTGCCCATTGCTAGGTTAGAACGTATGGGTAACATGCCATATAGAAAGTTCATACATTTTACAAGAAAAAATGAGTGCATAAATAAACTATATTAAACAAAGTGGATGGTAATATACTATTTAAACAATTGGTAATATTTTAAAAACATGTCTTATTCTAAATTATCTACAAATTAATCAGTATTCAAATTTTTTTAAGTTTAAACATGTTAGTTGCAAGGTAAATACAATAAAAATGTCCCTTTAAATATATTAATTGAAAATGAAATTTCAATTAATAAGGCAATTTTGTTTATGTACTTTCTTTACAATTTTAGTCAAAGAATAATGTTAGATGTTTGGTTTCTTTCTTATTTCTGTTGATTATAAAATTATCGAATATTTGTCATTCTTTTCATGTTCTAATATTATATACCTTGAATCTTAAAAAATTATCTAATTCATGAGCTATACTTAAGAAGTTTCAAAAATTTACAAAACGTCAGAAACTTTAGAATGTGTTTTTACAATTAATTTGGAAGGTTATTTAACCAGTTTTGGCACTTCATCCAAAAATCTTTTTCCTTTAAAAAATTTCGACAAGAGTAGCTATGTGCTTATGAACACGACAAGCTTTGGGAAGATTCCCGCTCAGTCAACTGAAAGCTAAGGTAAGTAGTTGAATTAACATCGCATTAGGACAACAAAATGGGCTATTGGCAAAGGTCCGAGATGAATCTCGAAGGGATACAGCTTGTAGTACGAGGATAACAACTTGTAATTTTGAACCGAGATTCAGACAACCTTAAAGTAAGGTAATACAGTCAATCGAATTTGTACGTCCGAAAGTAAATTCATCAACATGGCATTTATTACTTAAATATGTGAGAGATGGTAAACTCAAAGCCAAATATGAAATACTTCGAAAAGTAATTGATTGTAGATTCGATTCTTCACAATTCTTCCAAATTATTTAATATTACAATGCCTAAGATTAGTTGGTTGGGTTTTATGACCAAGTCAATTGTTCAACGAGCATTCACGTGACTAATAGCCGACATGTTGATCCCACTTTTTGAAATTCGTCTCAATAGCAATGTTCAGTCTACTTATATTCCATCTTTATGGGAGGAATCGAACTTGAACGCAGTGGTCAAGCTCACTGACCCCTATAGTGTGCTTAAGAAGATAAATTGTTAGGTAATATAAATAAAATTAAAAAGTTTGGCGATTGATTTGAATAATGTGAGACTACAAAAAACATAAATTTATTAAAATTAAAATTTTCTTTCTATTTGTTTGTATGTCCAAGAAAAAGAAATCAGTTTTGATTAATGGCGCCGACCGATTGATGGCGATCCGACTGTTAGTTTGCGCATAATGGAGCAATCGATGATCATGTCACATTGCAAATCGAAAATGAAATTAATAGGTTATTTCATCATTAGTAGATAAACTTATCTTAACTCGAGAATAGATCTCGCATATTGGATATTGATTTGCTTTGATTGGTGAACACGCAACTGAAAGAAGATAGTATGTACTTCTCTTTTACACACTGCCTGGAAAGGCTTAGTTATAAAAGTGAGTTCTGGCAACACTATTCTAGAACAACATTAACCCTCCAAATATTTCGAGGAGAAATCTCGTCTACCAGACAATTTATGCTCCAATGACTAGGTATCTCGAACTCAAGATATTGCCGATTTTTTTATGATGACGAGATCAAGATCTGGTTAGTTTCTTTTCTAATGACGAGATATCTCGTCCATAAAAATCCAGTCAGTTTTGCTGATGCGGATATACCTCGTCGAGGCCAGAAGGGTTAAACTCGCATTTCTTGTGACTTATTTCTGTCCTGGTGATGCTGGACTTTGCTCCAACGAAATGACCATTGACGATCTTGTATATGGACGAAGTATTTTTTAAATTCTTGAAGTTTTTAACCCTCCAAGTGAAAAATCCAGTCAGTTTTGCTAATGATGAGATACCTCGTCGAGCAAAACTGCCCGAAAACTCCTAGGAGGAATGAAGATCCAAGTACAAAAAAACTGTCCCTTGGCTAAAACTGTTGACAATTCGGAACAGGTTTTTGCACCACAGGCTGGCCACTACAGCCTGGTTAACCACCAGGAGAATTAAATCGTGATTAGACATTGTTTCAGGGTTTTTGAATTTCTGTTATTCCATCGTTACCTTTCTCCAAAACTTGTTGGACTTCTGACCAGCTCAGCAACCGATGTATGCGACTGTTAGTCATCGATTTAATCGCTATGATTCCTAGTGCAGGCTTGTAAAACCACGGGGACCATCCAAAGAGAACAGAGCATGTCCGCTTCCTTTCAAAAGTCAAGATAGGAAGCAAAGGGGCTTTTATCTTCCACTCTCCCAATGCATCATCCAACAGTTTCCGGCGAAATATTGAAGAGCATTGTACACAGAACTATCTTCAGCAACCCGCCCCCTTCTATCGCTGGCTCCTTTCCCTCAACTACTTGGGCCATTGTTCGGTGATTTATAGCGGGGGTTTCCCTCCTTGTGTTTTCGTTTTTTTTGAGGGGTTGGAACCGATATCGGATTTCGGTAACGTCTGTTTGTTTTGTCTTCTTTTTGCGTGTGTGTGGAATATTTCATGGGGAGATAGCTGCGGTTGGGGTTTCGAGTACTTATTCAAATTCCTTCTTGTTAAAGAAGATGTAAGTCGGTGTTCAGAAATGACATTTTTCTTTTGCTGGATTTTTGAGAAGGGAAATATTTTAAGAAGGAAATTATCTCGAGGAGGAAGCAAATTATTTGTTTTAAAAATAAGTTTTTGGTTCCAGACAATCGAACTTTTAAAAGGAGCCCCAGAAAACTTCGGCGACGTAAGAAATGTAGGGTTTCTAAAATGCTCCACTACATTAAAGGGTAATACTAGTATACTGTTGAGTAGGGTACATAAAATACTCTCCAGTGAAAGATTTTAAAGAATTTAAGATGAGATGGAGTTATACACTTAACTTTTTATTTCAATTCATGGCACTATAGAATAAAATAAATCGTTTTAAATATATGGAACATCAGTGAACAAACATCAGAAAGAAAACAATACTGAAATATTCAAGTATTATCGTATTGTTTATGCATTGCTTATTTACAATTAAAAAGATTCATGACAAATGGGCGAATGATGTACCGATGTCCTCACCAGTAAAAGTTAGCGAAAAACAATAATTAAACCGTATTAATGTACTCAGAACTGGTTGGCAAGATCTAGGAAATTATTTCAAGGAAGAAGCAAATGATTTGTTTAAAAAATACAGTTTGGATTCCAGACAATTGAACTTTCAAAAGGAAATGTAGGGTTTAATATAGGAAACAGGTAGGAAAAAAAGCGTTTGTAAATTGCACTATAAGATTGCAGTAGTAGGTTTTGTAAAATACTCTGCAGTGGAAAGGTTTGAAGATTTTGATTGACATGAAGCTGTACATTTAATTTTGTATTTAATTTCAAAGCATTATCTGAAGAAAACGAGTCGTGTTAGATAAATGAAACATTTTCGGGTAAAAATTAAGAAATAAAAAGTGTTGGAATTTCCACCCCTATATTTTCGTTTTGTTTATGCATTGCTGATTTATAATTGCAGATTCATGACGAATGATCGAGTACTGTGAAAATGTCCACACAAATTAGTAAAAAGTAATAATTGTTTCGTGCTAATGTCCTCATAGTTCAGGTTGGCAAATAAATAAAAAGAAATTACTTCACGGTGAAGAAAATAGTAATACAATAATAATAATAAAAACCAGCTACATATTTTCGTTGACTATGAACAGAAACTCATCAACTGATATTGTTTCGGAGACACTAAATGCTTATTTTATGATGATGAGAAATACATATCCATATTGTAATATATTAAAAAGATATACAGCGCTAAAAATTCTAATAATTTTTAACCTAAAAACTAATAGACAGTTTTTAAACAGGTGTACAAGGAAAACATTTTTGTGTCAGTTAATGGGTTTTTGCTATAAGCCGATATATTTGATATGTATCTATTTCTAATCGGCATTGAGAAAGGAGAATATAAATTTGAGAGAAATAACAAGGAGGTCATTTCACTTAGTTTTCTTTTGTCGCTCTACGGTCATTTTTGGCTTTGTCAGTGCCAATGACATCGATCGTTTAAATAGGGAAAGTTTTCGAATACTTTCATTGTTTTAGTTTTTACTAGAATACTTGACTTTTTCGAATGTTGAAAGTTCAAGCATCGATCGAGGTCATTGACAACCGAAATCAACAAATGTTTTTCTTTTCATTCCATATCAGTAGAATCGTTACATAAATCACAAAAACTCAATACCCATAAATAACACAGACAAATTGTTACCAGGGGACTTTAATCTTCTTTTTAAAGCAAGTTAACCGCCTGACTTGCGAAATATGAAAATAATACGATGCGTGATAAAGTGATAAAAAGCCCTACGCAAAGGGCATGAGCAAGGGGATACTTCATAAATAACATTGTGACGTCACGAAATGTGGGGTTTGGGCCAAGCGAGGTGTGAAACTGATCTGGGATGATCACGTGGACACTTCCAAATCCCTGGTCATCTGTCACAAGGGGACGGGTCTAAATCATAGTGTTCCGAGGGTGCAGTGGACGGGTGCTTTTGTATCCAATATAAAAAATGCAAGGGGAGGGGACAATTTAAGTGACGTCATTCTTTCCGAGCTACTAACAGGTCTTTAGCAGGGCTATGGGGAACTGACAGATTTGTAATGATGCGTGGTGTTTCCAATGGTACCAGGATTAAAGAACGGGTGTAGTTAAGCCTAGACCTGCGCTATTTTAGAAATGTATCGACTGTGAGTGTGAGGACGAAATGATACGTGTTCCGCGTACTCGTTCACTTCGAAGTATTCCTTAAATTGATACAATACTACTGCCTATTATAGTGTACGTAGGCACTCCTCTGAGTTTTCGTTTGAACAATGCGAAGGATCCCACAAAGTGCGAGATAAGTTTTTATTTTTCTTTCAACCTATTTAACCTTATAAGGAAAAAATAAAACCTTAGTCAAACTAGTAGCGTCGAAAAACGACTTTTAAAGATAGCAAAAACGTCGTCATAAAAAAATGACAATATTTTGATGGCGAGATTAGCAAAATTGGCCAGGTCTTGCTGGACGAGATACCTCGTCGAAGCCGCTTGGAAGGTTAAATCAGATCACAGATTAAACGTATACACGATTAGCGTCTTTAACGTTTAGTCCTTCGATAATTATGCTCATAAAAATTATGCCTGTGGTTTCGTTTTTAAAATTTCAAAATGAAATGCTTTCTTTAATTCGATCAAAACAGTTGGATACAAGATTTGAAGAAACTATTTTAAAAACTTTTTAAATACCACATATAACTTCTTCGGAATTATTTTTTTGAATTATTGGCGGTATTCACAAAATGAGTATCGAATTACCTCTACAACTGGGGTCGTGAAGGCTTCATGGGCTCAAGTCCCTGTTCGCTCTTCGAGCAAGAAGTACACTTCTGCAATAATACCAGTAATCGATTTTGAGTCTGATTTGTCTACATGATGACATTTGTTTTAAAACAAGCTTCGATATTCCACGTGCTGCTGAATGGAATTTTCAAGAAAAAAATGTGTGCTTCAAAATAAATTAACCACCAATGCCGTAACAGTTGAATTTGCCATCCTCTCACAATGATAATCTAATTCGAAAACATCGAATCCATGGTGCAAGGGTACCACTCGTATCTAGTCTGGAAATTTGATGAAAAAGCGCTGGCCATATTTTTGTTAAAAGCATTTAATGTGCAGAATAGAATTTGCTTATAGAATCATTCAAGAGAGGTAGAAGCCTTATAGTATATAGATGTATAGCCATATTCAACCTTTTGTACGTACTTAGTGGCAGGGTCGTTCATAAGGGATAAGCTTCCCACTTGCAAATCTTAGGAAACCGCCCCCTTTTCTCAAAAACATTTGATTTTCTAAAAGAACGCCCTTCATGAAGCATGTTTTCGGAAAATATTTTTTTTCTTTCATCCGGTTATCCAAATGTTAAATAAGCATTGCGTTGAATTGCTAATTTGATTTTTTCAGAAATTTGACGTGTGAACCCTCCAAATGATTTCGTTATCTCGTCCATCAAGATCAGACAAATTTTATTAATGACGAGATATCTTGTCATCATGATACCGATTTCCTCATGATGACGAGATCAAGACCTGTCTTGGTCTTGTCATTATAAAACCATGACGAGATGATGACCAGATCAAGACCTGTCTTAATCTCGTCATCTAATAACGAGGTATCTCGTTCTAGATGTATCTGTTCAGGTATCGAGAGATGTATCTCGAGGTATCTGTTCAGGTTTTGCTAATGACGAGATACCTCGTCGGGACATCCACCTGGAGGTTAAGGCGCAGCTTGTAACTCTCATATAACTAGCCTTCAGCATAAGCTTTTGATAGCATTTCATTTCCAAAATATAATTGCGGGAAGGATTTCAGTCCCGTAAGCCTTTCCCCTCAAAACATCTCTGCGTTTGATGAGTGTATTTTGAATGCAGTATTGTAAATTTTAACAAACTATGCTGATTGACAAAAGTATATTTTATTTCAAAGGCAAAAAGAACCTATTCTGTTGGCCCGAATAAGTAAAAGTAACAAAATCGGAAATTTATTACCCGACATGTTTCTTTTAAATCAGTTGCATACAAATCCGGCCTTTTGACTGCTCCTCTTTTTTCTGACTACGTGCCCCAACACCACTCAGAAACTGCTCTGGATACAGGAATCTGCTAAAACACTGTCCCTGAAGGTCAGAAACCTTTTTTATTCTAATAAACCATCGTGTTGAAAAGATAGCAGCCTAGTGTATAGCGACATACCAAACCAATGCATTTAGTGTTTAACTGATGCATATTTTACATAAACCTAGATGAATATGTTTATTCGAAATTTTTTTCAAAATTTCTGTTTGTCTTCGTATACATGATAGTGATTATCTCTGTGTGTGGAGAGTATACTCAAAATAATTAGAGAATTTTTTTTCATTCCAAAAAGAACACCCGGTGCCTTTCTCATTTCAGTTCCTACCCTTTGTGAGGTCTCAGCACGGCAATTCTGGCAACATAGTTGAATTAGAGGAGTGCATCTTGAGCATGTGATCCTACAACCAGTAAAGCGGTCGACGTCAATCGAAAGAACAAGTTTTTGATGGAAACAATGATCTGTAAAAATAGCCGTTTTTGTTGAATATTTTGAATGGAAATTTCACATTCTTACTTTATTTACTTAGAATTTACGAACGCAAGAAAAAACAGAATGTTATGAGAATGTAGTGGCGCCATCTGGTTTTAAAGATTAGGGATAACCCGTTAATTACGCCATTATCATGGTGTTATCAAACAAATGAAATACATTGCGCATAAAATCACAAGAAATACTTCTATTGGAAAACCCATCAAAACAGTATTGCGATAAATAGTACCTTGTTTCCTGATAATCTTGATGAAGGAATGGTAAAAAAATTTTTTTAGTCTGTTTCAAGAGGTTTGTGAAAGGTTCTCTCGTAAGAGGGTATTGCTAAGATGGCATCACTTCTAGATATTTAAACCATCCAAAAGCAAGATGACACAGCAGATAGTTTAAGACAATGATTATAATTTTTGAAATTTTTGACTCTCGAAGTTTGGCATATAAATTACTACTTGTATTGAAATAACAAAGTAGCCACTATACACATGTTTTAGTACCAAGTACCAGATAATTTGACTGTAGTTCTTGATTTTCTTGTCTTTTATGAAATATAAAGTTTCACAAAAAGAAATAGCAATTAAATTAATTTTCTGACGTGACTAACAAAATACATTCCTATATTGTATAGAAAATTTTAAAAATAGTTTTTTAAAAGTAATTATGTTCAGTGTATCATATATGTATTATATTGTTTTGACAAAATTGAAAATTATTTGTTGAAGAAAACATTGCATTATTGGGCACATATAGTTGTTGGTAGTTGGCTGAGAAAAAATTTGAATTTTCAATATATTTTGTTCATTTGATTTCTAAACCTTTTTGCCTTAAATTTATTGAATTACAAATTTATTTGTATTATGCCATCGTTTCGTTGATAAAGTGTACATATAACTTTACAATCCCTGATTTTGGTACAATCTAATACTTCCCAATAAACATTTTCTGGCGAGGTTTGTAATTTTTAAAAATATTTCAATTCTTTTTTATTCGAAAGACCGTTCTTTTTATAAAACCATATTTCGGTATTTAGAAAGTACTAATTGATCTTAGCGGAGCAAAAAATGGCTGTAGAGCTAAAACTAAACCAGTTTTTATATATATATATATATATATATATATATATATATATATATATATATATATATATATATATATATATATATATATATATATATTGCCACTTCACCTCAAATAAAAAACAATGCCCAACCTATTTTCGAATTTAGGACACAGTGGTGACATCTATGGAAATTAACTGTAAGTTATATTTAACAGGATGTGGAACTTCTTCCAAACGATGTATCATTGCTGTTTCTCCTAAATTGAAACAAAAAGAATTTTAAATGAAAGTTTCAGAAAGGGGTTCCTGAAATTTATCTCAGCAGTACTTAAGCTAGAATAAAAGATAAAAACTTTGTCAAACTACTAATAAGTCTCCAAGTGACCTGATGGCCTACCGCTTCCACTAAAGTTGAAAAGTAGAAAAATTCAATCTGAAACAAACTTCTATGGAACCTTTTGTTCGGAGAATTGAATATTGGTTGGCCCGAACACAATTATTACAAGAAATGGTGTTGGAATTGTGTGATAATAAACTTTATTAAAATATTGCAAATTGCTATATATTTTTGGAAATTAACACAGATTATGTTGGTTTACAAGTGAAACGTACTAAGTTGAAAACAGCTCTGTAAAAAAACGGAGGTTTAAAATTCTACTTCCTATGCTTTACTCACTGTGTTTGTCATGAAAAAATCTAGCCTTCATTCAAAGAAACAATGACTTAAGGTAAGTACAGACGAGCCAACAAAACGTTGGGAACATGTTGATATTGGTATCGTCAACATGTATCCCGTCAACTAGCAACAAGTTGATGGATACTCGTCAACATCGGGTGGCAACATCAAAGAAATTTGTTGCCTGTTGCTTGTATCCGAGTTCTCCAGTTCAAATGGAAAACATCGCTCAGTCTGGACGGTGTTGTCAACAAGTGGCGTCGAACCACACTAGTGAGATTTCATCAGACTCCTATTACATCTAGTAGGTACATTTGTGCATATTTTTATTATTTTAAAATTTTAGAATGTATTTCATTGCCTATCTTTTGCAGCAAACGGTCTCAATCACAAATGTTCTTTGCCACAACAAGATTTGAATATGCCAGAAACTCAATGGTCTCAATAACAAATGTCTTTACCACAACAAGATTGGAATATGCCAGAATCTCGATCGACTTTGGTAATGACAGAAATTAACAAATTCTTTGTTCCCAAAGGCAATTCTAAATGAAACTTCTTTGTAATAAATACTAGTACTTATATTGACAATAAATTAATAATAAATAATTGATTTGTTTATTATCTATACTTGACAATATCCTTTAAGAACTTCAATGATGGCTTCGCACACTTCGGGTATAATTGAGGAAATTGATTGGAATATGCCAGAATCTCGATCGACTTTGGTAATGACAGAAATTAACAAATTCTTTGTTCCCAAAGGCAATTCTAAATGAAACTTCTTTGTAATAAATACTAGTACTTATATTGACAATAAATTAATAATAAATAATTGATTTGTTTATTATCTATACTTGACAATATCCTTTAAGAACTTCAATGATGGCTTCGCACACTTCGGGTATAATTGAGGAAATTGATTGCTTGGATATTTTAAACAGGTACATTAGAGTCATAAACGAATTGTCTGTAGCTAAATATCGCAGAGCGATCACCAATCTTATTGATGGTGAAATAGCGGCACGGTAGTTTGTATTCTTTTTGGAGATTTTAGGGGCTACCAAACAAAGAAGTTCTTCGAAATCAGATTTTGTTAGTCTGACGAAATTGCGGAACGAGCTACAGTCGTTCAAAAGTAAATCAGATATTAAGTTGTCGCCATAGCTTGACCAATTTTTTAATAACTGTCTCTGCCTCCATCTTCTTTTTAGTTTTTGGGCATGGGCAGCTATTATGATGAAAGAAGCAATAGCACTAGCAGCAGCAGTTGTTAGTTCCATTTTTACTTCAAATCTGAGTTTGGTTTGGACGCTCTTCTGATTTTGGTTTAGACATGCAACACTGTTGAAAACATGTAACCAGATGCAAGTTTCTGTGCCTAACAAATATGTTGCCAACATCCGTCAACGTGTTGCCAACATTTTGTTGACAACTGTTCTGTAAAGATCTGTACTTACCTTTAGTGGACTTCACTAGTCTAGATCACTACATTCTGGTCTAGAAAAACCTATATCACATTTAAAAGTTCTGACTTAAGAGTTTTTACGTTCGCTTTCAGAGAACACTTAATTTTTAACCTTAAATTTAAAACTAGAGATTAAAACTGAAATAGTGAATCGGCTGGGAAATAATACCGGTGTGAGAAAGCTTTTAAACAGAGCAGTGAATAATGGAAAAAGTTATAACTTATTCGATTTAGTGCTCTGAGTTGTGAAATAGGAACTTTCTCAGTCATGATATAACTTTAGGGAGAAACTCTCATAAGAACAGTCAGAAATTTAAGTTCTGATGCATAATACGTATAAATAATGCGATAAAATGCCGTCTCGTAGAAGAATCATATCTTTATTGTGCTGCCATCTCTTAGCAAAATGTGATACTAAATGTGCATATAATATTTGAATGTAAACAAGAATAAGGTCTATTCTTCCAAATCGATAAGAATACTACTGTTTTAATTACTCGAAATAAAAATCAAGCAGGCTTTAAAAGACGTACAATTAAAAGAATTTAAATCATAAATTTGATTTCTCTCTCGAGTGCCCATCACAAGTGTTCATCAAATTTTAGAAACTGGATATAAATTAAATAAATTTTCCTGTATTACTTATAAATTAAATAATACTTGCCACTTAGAAAGAAGAACAATTTTGATAAATTTTTTTCTTTGTACACCTGATTTTTCACTGCATTAAGTGCATTTCAATGTATAAAATCGTATAGTATCATAGTCACTTTTTAGAAGTACATGCAAAAAAAGTAGTATGGAGGGCATCCTACAGTGTCCGATAGTATTCTCGATATAGCAACTAAAATTATTATATACTTAAAAAGAAATACAACGAAAATTTATTGAAATTACTTTTCTATACATTTACAACTACGATATTTAGAACAGCATTCTATTAAAGTGATAATTTGGCGATTCTTCGTGAGATTTAATGTGAAAATACTTTTAGCTAGAAGTGTGAAAAGATTAACAAAACCTGACCTAAAAGTAACGTGTCTATAATCCTGATATTTGATTTTTTTGTATATCATAAAACTGCTCATTTATCAGGATCTCGATATTTCAACGGGCCACAAAAATAACTTCAGTCTGATGGCAAAATAATATGATTATTTGTTCCGTTTCCATCGATCAGTCCGAAATATGCATTTTCAATCCTAGGTTGTTAAAAATTTATTTATTTTAAAAATTTCATAAAATGTTATTGAATCAAGAAAAATGGAGAGAAAAATTCCCAAAGGGTCTGTAGAAAATTAGAAGGTACTTACACAAAACTAAAATTAGTTATCAATATAATGACAAAAACTTTTGATGGTTTGATTTTTTCGATCCGATGGAGTTTTTTAAGGCTTTAGTCAAATGCATCAATCACTGAGTAATGGTTACTTTAATTTGATATTAAGTTCTTATTAGAAGAATTTTCTGTGTAAGCAAACAAACCAGAAGGTCTGAGAATATTTTACTTCTGCTGTTCGAATAATTTTACTTCTGCTGTTCAAATATTCCCGCATTATACATAAGGTTACCTTAAAATATCGGGGTTACCTTAAATATATCGTTTATCACCGTTTTGGCAATGTTTGGTATTCAATCCAATTGGAGTTGACCAATCAACTGTCATACATCAATCCGGAATTAACTCTTTTTAATTTCTAATAGCCACGTGCTGAGAGATAGAGAAACAAACCAACTGACATCACGTTCAGAATACGCACAAGAAAGCAGAAACACTACGCCACATGTATTAAAGCTTGACAGAAAATGTCTCATATTCATTAAAACTTTTTCATTGTTTGGTAATTTCCTTTCTAACAAAATAGCTTTCCAGGAAGTATTCTATGTTATTAATATATTGTTAATGTCAACTCATACTTTATAGAATGTACTTAAAAGCGGGCTCATCTGATAAGGTCTCTAAGCTTCATAAATCTTACATCCCGGAATTTATTTTTTTAGTATAGTATAAAAATATTGTTGCATCTGTTGTTACGAACATCTATAGAGAGTGACAAATGACTTCTTCGTAACAGGTAAAAAGAAAGACCACTCGAAATTGTCTTTGAATTTAAAAATTTATTTTTATGCATGTGAAGGGTATATTTATTACCATTATTGGAGTTTTTAACTGATTTCCAGGGAAACTATATCACCCGTATGAGGAGTACGCAAGCATAATTCCATCTTGTAACCTGCAGGACTTCTAACCAGATTTGACATTCGTGATCAATAGAATCTCTCCTAAGGATTATATATATAAGGAAAGAAGTAAAACAATTTTTCCAACGGATTCTATTATAAGGATATAACGAACAGAATCTTTTTAAGGGACTATTCAAAAGGATCAACGGAATGTGGAATTTTTAATTAACGTCGCATTGGAGCAACACAACGGGCTATTGGCGACAGTGCGGGATCAACCCCCGAAGGGAAAGATTCGAGAAAGACACCACGTAATTTTGAATCACAGTCAGAAAACTAGGTCACACCTTAGCTGGTACCCCACTCTCCAAACTTCCACACCACGCCCACTTGATGACATTTGAGGCCACGACAGATTTAACATGACCACGACGGTCTTTGGTTGGATTCGAACTCGCAACCCTCCAGTTGCTGATCCGTTACTCTTCCAACCGGACTATTGTGGCCCGAAAGGACCAAAGGAATCTTTCCAAAGGATTTACTTCGAAGGAAAAGGACAATAGAATAATTCAAAAAGATTTTATTCTAAGGAAAGGAACAATAGAAACTGAAAATAAACTACTACCTCGATTTCCTTTATTTTATGCAGATGTTTTAAGATATCACTGAAATTTCACAAGTCTTTCTAATTTGAATAGCTAAGTGTAACTGATTCGATTCTGTTAATTTCAAATTAATAACAGTCCAAATAGTTTCGTTGGCGTGGTGTGGAAGTTTGGAGAGTGGGGTGCCAGCTCAGGTGTTGCCTCGTCATCTGACCGTGGTTCAAAATTACGTGGTGTTGTCCTCGGATCTTTCCCTTTGGGATTGATCCCGGACCGTCACCAATAGCCCGTTGTGTTGCTCCAGTGTGACGTTAATTGAAATACCCCTCCCCCAAATAGTTTCGACAAGATTTCTCGTCGATCAAGATATGAACATGTTAATGACCAGATATCTTGCCCATCAAGATCTGGCCAACTTTGCAGATGTGTGTGTAGAGTTTTATCGAATTTTTAATAAAAATGTAATATTAAGATTTAACAGCTATTCTCAGCATTTAGTTATATTAACTATGCATACAATCTATACAGGGTGTCCCAAAACGGTTGTTCCGCAATTTATCTTTTTACCATTTGGAGATAGGTAGGCAATGTAAATTGCAAAAGTGCACCAAATAAGGTAAGTAATTAAGATATGTGAATAAAATTATCACGTGATAACAATTTAAGCGGATACAGTTTTTAATTTCTATACAACTCCTCTAGATAAAAATCCGAGATAGCAAAAATGTTCCTTACCTGTATCCCTATCGTTAGCAGAAAACTGCATTTCTGTAGGTTGAATAGTAACGGAGATACAAGAGTTTCCATTTTAAGGGGGCCGTATCTAATTTAGAACGATGGCCAAAAATGAAGAGCGAAGTTCTGCATTGTTGCAGATGGAAAACATTTTGAACATGCGTTGTAAATTTCCTTTTATTTTTATTTAAACCATTTTTTCTACAATATTTTTATTGAAGATTACATTGTCTCCTATTATACAGTGCGATTTTCATCTGCAGTTGCAATACTACATTACTTCGCACAATGTTGCACTTTCTGACCGAAAAAAAATGCTTTTTAGCATTGTGTATACGGTCCCTAATCTGACTACTTGAACAGCTGTGCACAAGCGGTATAAGTCAACTTTTTTGCGTCATTATACCTCCGTTACTATTCAACCTACAGAAATGCAGTTTTCTGCTAACGATAGGGATGCAGGTAAGGAACATTTTTGCTATCTCGGATTTTCATCTAGAGGGGTTGTATAAAAATTAAAAACTGAATCTGCTTAAATTGTTATCAAGTGATAATTTTATTCACATATCTTAATTACCTACCTTATTTGGTGTACTTTTTCAATTTACATTGCATACCTATCTCCAATTGGTAAAAAGATAAATTGCTGAACAACCTTTTTAGGACACCCTGTATAGTATATAAAGCAGAGTTAGAGTAATTTTGCAATTCGGTATCTGGCAACGCCAGAATTAATGTTTTATTTTATAAATTAGATTTAGAATTCCGTGTTTGTGCATTTTTGAGTTGACAGAAATGTTGTGGTCATATTTAAGCATTTCCAAGTATTATAAATGTGTTCTTTTTGTGAATAAATCATTATTGTCTTTATCGAAATTGTTCAAAAGTATTTTGTCTGAATTGTTCTTTTTCAGAATATATTCATGAAGTCAAAATTCGACACGTTTGCACATATCTTTCTTTTTCAGAATTCTGCATTTTGTCAAGGATCAGAATTTCGTTTCTGTTTGTATTTATGTGTTCCAGGTTTTTACATATTACAGATATATTTAGGAGTTAAATTTTAGTGATTTATTTATTTCCTGCAAAATATCAGACATGGGTAATTTCTGGCGCGTGCGCGCGCGGTACATGTATATTTCGACCAACTTTCCTTAAATCTTTGATTAAATAAGTAATGGTTTTTAGAATTCTGTTTCATAAAAATAAAATAAAATATACACAACAAAACCTTTTCAAGTAAGGTGCATAACTTCTTACTTTAGAATAAAAGGAATTTTTTTTCTGTTTGTATTTATGTGTTCGAGTATTTTACCTATTGCAGATATATTATTTATGATTTCAATTTTAATGAATTATTTATTTTCTGCAAAGTATCACAAGACAAGGGAAATTTCTTGGCATATATGTATATTTCGACCAACCTTCTTTGTCTCTGGTTGAATAATTAATGGTTTGCATAATGCTTTCTCATAAAAATAAATAAATATACATATATAAATCTATACATATAAAAATGGATGTGTGTATGAATCTTCTTTATAGAAATCTACACCATTTGACCAATCCACAACAAATTTGGTACACTTATACTTTAGAACCCTGTGGGTTACGTAGGCTACATATTAACTCCCGTTCTATTTGTCCTAGGTGTGCAGAAGGGGCTAAATCAATTCGAAATCGCCATAGAAATAACATTGAACATAATACGATTGCGGTACGCATCTCAGGTTTTTTTACCAGTACTGATGGAAAATCAAATTTTCTAATAAAATTGTTTTAGCAATATTCTAATAAAATTGTTTTAACAATATTGATCGAAAAACAATTTTTTCCAAAACAAATTAAATTATAATATTATGTTTGAACTGAAGTTTTATTTCTTCCCATGATATAAATAATCTATGAACATTTGATTGTTGAAAAAAGAATACTTAAAATATTTAATTTTACATAACCTACATTTTGTAATGGAACACGAAATGCCGAAACGAAAAATTAATTGATAATAAAAGCGTAATTTTGCAATTCGGTATCTGGCAACGACAGAATTAACTTTTAAATTTTTAATTTGATTTAGAACTCTGCGTTTGTGTATTTGAGTTGACAGAGAAATGTTGTCGTCATATTTAAGCATTTCCAAGTATTATAATTTGTGTTCTTTTTGTAAATAAATCATTATTATCATCATCGAAATTGTTCAAAAGTATTTTGTCGAATTGTTCTTTTTCAGAATATATTCGGGAAGTCAAAATTCGACACGTTTGCTCCTCTTTCTTTTTCAGAATTCTGCATATTTTCAAGGATCGGAATTTAGTTTCTGTTTGTATTTATGTGTTCCAGTATTTTACATATTACAGATATATTTAGGAGTAAAATTTTAATGATTTATTTATTTATTGCAAAATATCAGACATTGGTAATTTCTTGGCGGTACACAGTGACTTCTAAAAGTGTTCGTACTGTAGCCTGGAATTGAATTCGAATATAAAGTCGAATATTTTTTCATATCATCTCCATGTGATTCTGAATAAAACCTAACGTTCTTTAAAAAATATAGACTCATTTTCTTTTTATAAAACTGAAAATGCAAGGAGGCAGAGAAAGAACACGTCACAAAAGTGATCGTACACCGAAACATTTTCGGATAAATTCATAAATAAAATTATCGTTTATCGCTTTGTTTCATTTTTGCATTGTGGTGACATTTAAAAAATCGTTTGGCTTTAATCTTTGCTTGCTTACTTCGTAATATCCTATTTATTATTTAAAAATGGCTCGTAGTCGTAAGGAAACAACGAACAGCATTCGAAAATTATCATAGTATTGGTAAATCAATTCAGAATATCTCTAAATTAGTACATTTATCCCATTCTACGGTGCAGTATGCGATAAACGCTTTAAAGAATAAAAACGGATCGAAAACAAGGTAAGAAAAGGTCGTCACGGCAAAGTTAACGTGATCAGAGATTCATAGTTAGAAAATTTGTGAAAAATCCACGCTTGAGTGCTGTAAAAATTTCTACAGAATTTACTGAAAAATTCTCTACTTCAATTTCATCTGAAACTGTTCGACGAGTTCTCAGATCAGCTGGATTAAATGGGCGTTCTGCCGGAAGAAAATTTTTTGTAAGTGCCAAAAATAGTTAAAATAGTAGGTGCAAAATCAATGTTAAATAAGCCCGAAACATTGGAATCATGTCTTATTTGCAGATGAAAGCAAATTAAAGTTGGTTCCGATGGGTGTATAATTGTATGGAGAAGAAAAAATGAGGGACTTAATCCCAAGAACTTAGTTGGAACAGTAATGCATGGCGGTGGAGATGTCCTTGTGTGGGGGTGTATGTCAGCATCAGGACTAGATAATTTGGTATTTATTGATGGCATAATGAATCATGCTCTTTATTTAAATATTTTAAAAGACAATTTAAAATTATCAGCCCAAAATTTGGGTATTAGAAACAACTTGGTTTTTTTTATCAAAATATAGATCCTAAGCACACGGCTCTCAACATTCGCCTCTGGTGTCTATAATTGTCCACAAGTTCTGAAAATACCACCTCAGTCGCCGGATTTAAACCCTATAGAACACATTTAGGGAGAACTGGAGGTTAGAGTACGAAGAGACGACATTAAAACGAAAAGCAAACTAAAAACAGTAATGATTGAAGGAGCATTAGATGCAAAAATTACATAAAAAACCCAGTGAACTCTATTTCCAGACGTTTAAAAGCTGTTGTGGATGCTATAGGATATCCTACTATGTACTAATTTACCGAAATATTACAATATTTATTATATGTAAAGATTTTTTTTAAAGTGTGCGAAGACTTTTGTGAGGTAACTTTTTTGTTACTTTTTGATTATTGATTTTCCAAAACAAATTTTACTATGCTTTTAAAATATTTTATTTAGTTTTGTTAAGAACAAGTTATAGATGTTATTAAAAAATTCCCATTCTGAAATATTAAATTTTAATAATGGATAGAGCAGTATTTCATTGAAATTCGTAAGTGTAAGAACACTTTTGGGAGCCACTGTATGTATATTTCGACCAACTTTCCTTAAATCTTTGATTGAATAAGTAATAGTTTGTAGAATTCCTGTTTCATAAGATAAAATAAAATATACAAAACAAAACCTTTTCAAGCAAGGTGCATAACTTCTTACTTTAGAATGACCGGAATTTCGTTTTTGTTTGTATTTATGTGTTCCAGTATTTTACCTATTGCAGATATATTATTTAGGATTTTAATTTTAATGATTTATTTATTTTCTCCAAAATATCACGATATGGGTAATTTCTTGGCATATATTTCGACCAACTTTCTTTGTCTTAAGTAATGTTTTGCATAATGCTCTTTCATAAAATAAATCAAATAAAAAAATATCATTTTTAAGTAAGGTGTGTAATTTCTTATTTCAAAATGACCAGTAAAGTTAAAAAAATCACTTTAAAATAAGATGGGTTACGTTAAATTAAAACCAGTAGTCATTCGTTGTAGTTCAAATATAATTCAAAACTTTGACTTAGATTTTCATTACAAGACTATTAAAATCAATTAAATTTACATTTGTTTTTCATGTTTCATGGGTGTTATTGAAAGCTGTACTCCATAGTCAAGTAACTACATCTATCATTCTAAATAGGTACGTAGTTTCTATTTAGAAACTGAATCTCTGAATTCAACAAAGTAAAGGTTTCGATTTAAAACTGAATGTTTGTTGGAGTAAAAAGAATTTTAATTAAGACTGCTGATCTTGGAATAATATCAGAGTGAGGAATTTTGAAAAATTGAAATTTTTTGTTTTAAGTGACAGGTCTGGGTAGCTTACTCTACATATTGAAGATGTTCTTTCGCAACTTAGATACATGTGAAACATTCGTTGAAAACAGTGATTTTCTTTTTAAAAAACGCTGTAAAATAGACCTTTTGTTTTTTGAAAAATTGTAATAGATTGAGTTTGCTTTGTCTACACCGATGACATTTATATATTTTTAACACCAGCTCCGTTATTCCACGTGGTGTTATCCTCGGATCTTTCGATTCGGGGTTGATCCCGGACCGTCGCCAATAGCCCGTTGCGTTGTTCCAGTACGATGTTAATTAAATACCTGCGTATCTACCTACCGTTATTCCCCTTGCCGCTGAATGGAATTTTCAAGAAAAAAAAATGTGTTTCTTCAAATTAAATTAAATTAATAAATGCCGTAACAATTTAATTTACCATCTTCTCATAATGATGACGAAATTCGAAAACATCGCATACCAGGTGCAAGAATGCCACAAGTAAAACATATTCATAGGAAAACTAAGTGCAAGACTACTTCGAAAATTAGCCATTTTTACTGAAAATGAACGTACGAGGATATTCGTAATCACTCCAAAACTCAAAATCGACTTCTGTAGTAGCCACCTAGGAAAAATCTTATGTTTCGTCTTACAAATGGCGATGAATATGAAATAGATTATATGGATGGATATATCATGTATACATATTTGCGTGGAAAATAAATTGTAGAAGTTATGAAAAAGTAAAAACTATGTTAAAAATCATTTTCTGTACACTTAAATGATACTTACATTTCTCTATGAAATAGAAGTGATTATTCTGATCCCTTTTCAATCAAAATTTAACCAATTCAACCCGAGCAACGCCGGGTAAATTCTGCTAGTCAATTCATAAGGCAAGTTATGCCACTCAAAGGGATATTTTGATTTTTACTACAATGCGTGTTTAACTTTCATTGCTTTTGATATTGCCACGTGCTGAACTGTGCGACGATAAATAATTGAAACAAAACAAGAGAAGTTCCAGGTTCAAAAAAAGCAGACTTGATAGCAGACGATATTTTTTCCGTAGCTTCTTTTTAAATAAAATGTGTATTTTTGATATTGGTATCACAGAACTTTCTAGAAGCATCTTGAAAAGCGTTTACAAACAATAATGACTATTTTATATAGCATTGATTATTATTTTTTATCATTTCTTTCCACTTCTGTTATTCTTTGTTGTATTATTTCTTATTTCTTTATTGTTTGTATTATTTCTGCTACAAATAAACCTTTATATTTTATTCTTTCGAAGTTTACTTATTTCTACTCTAATTACGCTTTTGGGTGAATCCATTCAAATACAGGCAAGGTGTTCACCTCACCGAATTCGAATTGAATAATATGTAAACATGCAGAATTTTGGTCATCTTGAAATAGCACATTTTTTAGTCTTCAAAAGAATTTTTTTTTCGAGATACTGGTCTGGAAATGTGACGTCACAAATTAAAATTTAAGATTCTTAGTTCGCATCACACAATTAATATTCGAATATCTCCTAAAGTATTTAACATAATCCAATTGCTTTTCAGAATAATTATTAATGCTAATTTCATTAGTAGAACTTAAATAGTATTAAAAATATGTGACGAATCATAACACCCAAAACGATGTTTATTATTTTATACAATACTCATTATTGTTTTTAATGATCATTCCATTCTACTTCTGATATACTTTGCCCTGTGTTCCTCTCTTTTTTTCCAAATAAACATTTAAATTTATTTCTACGTGATAACATTTTAAGCCGGAAGATTAAATTCTCATTAATTTGATATTAACTTGTAGATTTTTGAGTTCCCTTAGGTATTTTAGGTGTGATTTGCTCACTCTGTGCAATTTTTTGTGTTTAATTCCTTTAGCCCATTAGCTATTACAGCTCTGTTATAGAATATATGTTAAGGTGCAAAGACTATCTGCTGTGATGTCTCCTTCTAAGAGAAAATAGAACATTCAAAGAGTGTCAAAGTATTTTCACTTCCTAGGAGACATGTGCAAGATTATTCGTCGCCAGATCTTTTGATCACCGATTTCTCAGCGGCTCGGCCATCCTTTGGTCATCCATCTCTACAACGAAAACGCCTGACGACAGTTTTATACGCCCCTTGAGACACCCCAGAAGAGACAGGAACAAAAGAGAATCTCCAGTATGGGGATGAGTTGGAATAATACCAGTTGTCCCTTTTCCTTTAACACTTGAATTGTTCATGGTTTTATAGAAGACTTAGAAGGACAAAGCTCTGGCTTTAAATATCCTTAATTTTCTTCATCAAGGTACTGAAGCGTGATAACTCTACTGCATTGTTATAATTACGATAAGAGTTATTTATAGCAGCCATGTTTATGATTTAAATTTCTGACTGAAATTTAGTTTTTTACCAAATCAATCACGATTTTGGCTAAGTTTCTATAACCATCACTTATTTTTGAATTTGTAGTGGGGTTTGTAAATTACGAACATTTAGTTGTTTGCTATGCAAATCAAAATTTGTGATCGGTTATTATTTTATTAAATAATAACCGATCACAAAAAATTATAAAACCGATCACCGAAGATTAAAAAACGTGTGTAAGTACACTTTAAGACACTTTATAAATCATTGTCACAGATACTTGTTCCCTTTTGAAAAGGGAAAACGAAATCACAACTAAGGTCTCTACAAAAAACACTTGCAATTGTATAAGTTTTTCAGTGTAAACATAAGCAAACTACTTCCTGTTAAGAATTAGTTTGATTTATTTGTTTTGGAGATTTTTACTTTTAATTTTTAAATTAAAAGACAGACTGAATCTTCATTCAAGTAGAATACCAAGCTATGCCACAAAAAACGAAACAGCACTTTCGAATTACGAAAACACTAGCGTCTTCTGTATTAAGCTTTACAGAAAAACACTCTCATTAATGCCACCGAAATCTAAAAGTTGCGAAAGTACCGAAATCAAATAGGTAAACAATTTAAAAAAATAATTATTATATCTACACGAGTTCAATGCAAATTTGTCAATTGCATCAAACAACGACGGAAAGGTTTCAAGATCACCTAGAACCTGTAAACACGTGATGTCTTATGTCTATAGCGAATATTATAGGAAATATTATCCGTTTTTTTATTCGACGATTTCGAAACCCATTTCGTCACTAGAATCAAAGGAAAGCATCTCTCTTCAACTCAAAGGTCCCTAGAATCGAAAGAAGACTTCTTTCTCTAAAGTGAAACTGCATCCTGTCAATGCAGAATTCTGTGTCGCAACAGAGCGGAAAAACTTTGAAAGGAGTTGACGAAATAAGATTAACTGTCCAAGTATCATGACATATACTCGATTGAAAATGTGCGCAATGTATCGCAAAGAAAGTTAGATAGCAGTTGTCCTGGAAACGTTGTCAAGTTACATGACGCCATTAAGAAAAATTCGCGTGAAATTCCTTCTGCATATTGCAAAAACGACTGCATTTTTGTCAACCTAATGTAGGCGGCAGTAGTGTTTCTGTGGCGATTCTTGTTTCCTGTGCGTATTCCTGGACGTGACGTCACTTTGCTTGTTTTTCGAATACGATTTCAGCACTTTGCCAGTACAAATTCCAGAGAATGAATTCCAAATTGATATAGAGCATTCGCAGGTGACGTCACGATCAGTTATTTTTCTTAACTGTTAACTGCTGTAGGACAAACAAATTGTTATGCATTGGGAAGTTTTATGTAGTGGGAAGTTTTGAAAACTAAATAATGTCCAATACACCATAAATTGATCTTTGGAAAATCTTCAGGATTCGAAGAGGCGTTTGGATTGTCCAAATCATACGGATCCATTCCGTTAATGATAGATATTTTTTGATCGTAGCGATTTCGCACTGAAACATCCATGCTTACTAATGGAACAGAAGCCATTGCTTGTCCTACAGCAACGGTTGCTAGGAACGTCATTCCGGCGTTGCTATGGTCAGACCACGTGGTTGCGAGTGCTCTATACGATAGTTAATTGGTCAACACCAATTATATTAAACGCCAAACGTCACCAAAACGGCTATAAACTTAATTTTAAGGTAACCCCAATGTGTGTCATGCCGATATAGAGAGCATTTGAACAACACATGTAAAATCGTTGTCGTTGTTTACACTGAAAATCTCTCATATGCTTCAGCATATCAAAGCTGTAATTCGAGCCAGAAGGTGTATTGCATTATTCGAGATGATAGAGATGTTTAGATGGATGTAGTACGAACAAATACGTTTTTCTTTTATAGCTATAAATACTGACCACTTATTTTTTAAAAGCAAACGTTACCTTTAATTTTCTTTATTTTTAGGGTGTTTCTAAAATTATTATCGGGGCCGCTGTGGCTTAATGGGTTTGCCCATTGTAAGACTGTTTAGAATGGAGAGAGAGAATTGGCGACCGCCAATAATAAAAACGTTCGCCAGCTTCCGACAGGAAGTGACAAGAAGCCCAGAGTACCGAGGAGGTCGGAGAAGCGAGGTAGATCGCTCGGCGTACGAAAAACACAGGCGTGTCACCTGTGTGTGATTTGTAAATCCCATAGGGGATATATTATTGATTTCAATTTTCTTAAATGTTTTGTGTTCGTGTTGTGTTCTGTTAAATAAACGTGTTTGTGATTTTAACTGAAGTGGTTATTGAAGAGTCAAATCATCGTGGTAAAACAGCATCACCTGCTGGGACTAACCTAGTGAAGTACACCAATTATACTAGTGAACTAAAAATACATTAGTGTGAGTGAAGAAATTGTAGTGGCGCAGTCGGTAGGATAATCTTGTACGCGGATGTCAACGAGCGAAAAAGAAGGTAAGAGTCCTGTATTATTCGCTAGTCCCAAATATTGTTTATAATGTTAAAATATTGACATACATGAAAGTAAATAGTATTTATGAAGAACAGAGTAGTTGCTCTAAATAGTTTTAATAATGTTTTTCTAACATAATTAAACTTGAAAAATATAGTAAAACGAAACGTATACATTTTAAAAGGAAACTTGTTCTGATAGAAGTTATTTTGATTTTATTGGTTTTCATTAAAACAAAAAGTAGAATTGTGTTTGGTTATTAAATTGTGTTTTATACAATTAATAATTGTGTCCGTATCAATGATAATATAGCATTGTTGTGACTAATATATTTAGCGAACGAAGATATTTTTATTTTATTGGTATTCAGTAAAACGAAAGCGGAACTGGTATTAAATTGTGTTATATACAAACCTTTCTCTCTTTTCGTATGAGAAATAAAAATTGGCAGTGTTCCAATACAAACCTTTCTCTCTTTTCGTATGAGAAATAAAAATTGGCAGTGTTCCAATTTCGTTTTGGCGTTAGACGAAGCATTTTTTTTCTTCTTCTTTTCAGAGAATTTTCTATTTCCTGTGTTAAGTAAGGTAGATGGGTTTGTTGTGTTACATCAGAGAAAATAATAATTTTTCCGCAATAAATTTTAATTAATTGATTTCAATTGTTTTAAAACGAGTGTTGATTAGTGTATAATCCAGTTTAGAATTAAATGTGTATTCTAAATATGTTGCAACGTGTAACGAAAACGAAAGTATAGGTAGATATATTTATTTTGTTACAAATCGAAACGAGTATTGAGTTTTAAAATTATTACTGATTTTATTTCATTATTGTTTGAATTATGTATTTGTATTATGAATATTTCGATTTTAGAGAATAAGTAGGAGGGTTAATCACATATCGTATATTTGAATTTATTTCCGAAATTCTTTTACCATGTCGTTCTTGGGTAGAGGGAGGAAGGAGGACTTGATTGAACTGGCGACTGAACTGGGTATAGAAGTTAGTGCTGTGAATAAAGTGATAGAAATTAAAAAGTCAATTGTTGAAAGTGAAAACTTCAGCGTAGATGATGCCAAGGTTTCTCTGGGCAGGATTATCGAAGAACGAATTCAACGAGAAACAAAAGAAGAAACAGAACGACTTCGGCGAGAAACAAGAGAAGAAGAAGAGCGACTTCGGCGAGAAACCAAAGAAGAAGAAGAACGAATTCGAAAGGAAGAACGAGATGAGCGAATCAAGAAAGAAGAAAGAGATCACGAGCTTGAAATGAAACGGCTGGAATTAAGACGTAGTAATTCACCTGTGGATGAAGTCATTGAACGTTCGAACGAAACAAGATCCAGAGTGCAACTAATGCAGATTACCCCGAAATATGATGAAAAGAAAGATGAAATGCAATTATATCTAGTAAATTTTGAGCGTCGTGCAGAGATGGCTGGTGTGCCCAAGTTAGAATGGGTAGCTTATTTGCTGGGACTGTTACCAACAGAAATAGCTAATAACATAGCTCGAGAACCTCCTGAGAAAGCAAACGACTATGATTTCATTAAGAAAATGTTGTTGAAACGCTATAAGTTAAATCCCGAAAAATTGAGGCAATTATTTTTCCGACATCAGAAAGATCCAGAAGAGTCCTGGAGAAGTTACACTCATGCATTGAATAACTATTTTACTGAATGGGTCAATGAGCTAGAAGTGCAGAGCTTCGATCAGTTAAAGAATTTAATGGTGGCTGATCAACTCAAACGTAGAGTTCCAAATGAAGTGAAGGAGCATTTCTTGGACAAATGGAATAAAATGATCGACCCTCTAGAAGTCGCAGAGAAGGTTGATGAATATGAAAGTTTGAGAGACGGATTGAAGAAAAGGACATCCCTTGACAAAGCAAAGGACATTCATAGATGGCAGCAAGAAGAGAAATCTAAATTTAATGGGAAATTCGAAAATAGCCGAAACCAGCGATTTGTGAACACGACTAAGTATAGGGATAATGACAGACCCTTCGACAAAACAAAATATCAAGGATATTATCAAAAGGATAAAGGTGCCAGAGTATCTAAGTCTGCTTGTTTTACATGTGGGGATTCAACGCATTTCGCACGAGCTTGTCCTAAGAATAACAACCAAGGACCACGGAACAGAGCTGATAATTTTAGTAGTAATTTGGTCACTACAGAGAAAACTTTAGAAGATAGAGAAATATTATCGGCTCGGATTACAGTGCCAACATGGACTCCGGTCAAGGCAAGTTCAGTCAAGTGCGATAAACTGAAAAGAATAGAACTAAAGTGCGGTTCTGCTGTTTTCGATGGCATTTTAGATACGGGTGCGCAAATTTCAGTCATCAGACATGACCTAATTCCCATTGAAGATAGTGAAGGAGAAGGGACTGTTAAAATCGTATGTGCTTTTGGTTTAGCTGAAACAGCACCATTGGTGGTTTTCAACATGAAAGTGAACGATCCACAACATTGCGAAGTTCCAGTTATATGCGCAGTATCCAAAAAATTAGTGAGTGATATGCTGATATGTCCTACAGCGTTTGAGGCACTGAACGAAAATATCCAACAATGCCAACCAGTTGCCCCTCACGTGGGACATGAAAAACCAGAACTGAAGTGCAGTTTAAATGAAGTCACAAGGAATGATGAGGAAGAATCCTCCGAGATAAAGCATCTTGCCCCATCCAGTGAAGAAAAGGAAGGTTGTAAAGAAAATAGGTCAGAGTTTATAAAACTACAGCAGGATGACGAATCCTTGACGAATATTTGGAAGTTCGCGGAAGAACGTAGGAACGGCTTTGACGTGGATGATGGACTATTGATACACTCTGAGTGGGTGTGTGGAGAAAGAATCAAACAAGTAGTGCTACCAACTATTAAGCGGGAGTTCGTATTGAAAACCGCCCATGAAATTCCGTTAGCTGGACATCTTGGGGAAAAGAAAACAAAAGAGCGAATAAAATATTCCTTTTTCTGGCCGACCATTAAAATTGACGTAAGAAAATTTTGCGGAAGTTGCAAGCCTTGTCAAGTCAGAGGAACTGTAACTTATCGAGATAGAATCCCGATCCAACCAATTACAAGACCAGATAATCCGTTTGAGGTTTGGAGCGTTGACTGTCTGGGTCCGTTAGAACCCCCGTCCAGAAGAGGACATAAATACATCATTTGTGCGGTTGACTTATGCACTCGATGGGCTGAAGCAATTCCAACCAGAAATATAAAGGCCAAAACTACGTGCGACGTGTTGATGCAAATTTTCGCTCGTACTGGATTTCCAAAAGTGATTTGCACTGACCAGGGCACGAACTTTACGTCCAAACTAACTGGTGCTTTTGTGAATCTAATAGGAGTGTCTCCAAGATTTTCAACGCCTGGGCATCCTGAGAGTATGGGAGCAGTGGAGAGGTGGAACAGAACTCTAAAGGATATGATGAATAAAAACATCCAGGAGTATGGAAATGAATGGGATGTGCATCTTCCACATCTTTTGTTTGCATACAGAGAAGTCCCTCATTGCACCACTGGTATATCACCTTATCAGTTGGTGTATGGACGAATACCCAAGGGACCAACCGCATTGCTGAAGGAAGTTTGGACGGGAGAAAAAGTTGTTCCAATGACTGCTTCACAATCTGTGGAAAAGTATGTCGAAGAGCTACAAGAGAAACTCAAAAATGCTCACAAAATTGCCAATGAGAATGCCCAACTAAGTCAGCAAAATTATGCCCATAGGTATAATTTGAGATCCCGAGAGAAAACATATCAAGTAGGAGACAAAGTTCTTATTTTGATACCAACATCTTCTCACAAACTATTGAATACTTGGTCTGGACCAGCGACTGTGGTCCAACTTAGTAGACTACATTCAGCCATTGTTGAACTTGATGATGGTTCAAGAAGAGAACTACACTTCAATAAAATTCGACCATATGTGACACGTGTTCAGCACATAGGGCTTGTTTTTGATCAAGACCAAGATTTTGGGCAACTACATGCTGCTCCTACCGAGCGCGTTACTACTACTAAAAGTAATGTGGAAGAACACATCATCAGGGAAATGACAACCCCCTTAGATGCCAAACAACGTCATGAACTGAGCTCTTTGCTTTGTAAATATTATGATGTATTCAGTACTAAACCTGGAATAGCTAAAGTCGAAGGACATGTTGTTAAAGTTACAAATGACTGTTCACCCAAAAGACTTCGTCCGTATCGAATTCCAATTACTCTACAAAACGAAGTAGATCGTCAGATTCGAGAACTTCTAGAACTTGGTCTTATTGAACAAAGTGATAGTGAGTGGGCTCACCCTTTAGTATGCGTTGCTAAAAAGAATGGTAGTGTACGTCTGTGTATAGACTTTAGACTTTTGAACAGTTTCACTGTTCCGGATGCATATCCAATGAGACATGCTAACGAACTTTTATATCAAATAGGGGAAGCACAAGTAATCACTGTGCTCGACCTTACAAAAGGATACTGGCAGATTCCTATGAGTGAGAAAGACAGACACTATACTGCTTTCGTAACTCATTCCGGCCACTATCAATGGAGGGTTATGCCCTTTGGTATGAAAAACGCGGGTAGCACTTTTCAAAAATCAATGGACAAAGTGTTAGCTCCCCATAAAGATTATTGCAGGTCCTATATTGACGATGTTGCCATTTTTTCAGGATCATGGTCTGACCATTTGAAACATATCAGTGGAGTTTTCCAGACATTGCGTCAAGTGGGTCTCACTGTAAATCTAGAAAAGTGTGATTTTGGAAAAACGGAAGTGAAATTTTTAGGACACGTGGTGGGGTCAGGAAGACATTCTCCAGACCCAGAAAAAGTAGAAGCTATGAAGAAACTGTCGGCACCAACCAACAAGAAGGAATTGAGAACAGTGTTGGGGATAGCAAGCTATTACAGAGATTATATTCCAAACTTTGCGGGTATTGTGTTACCATTAACCAACCTGACAAAGAAGAGAGTTCCCAAGGACATTCCATGGAACCAACTTGAAGAGGAAGCCTTTCAAAATTTGAAGAACCATTTAGTTAAAATGCCTTCCTTGTATACGCCACAGTTCGACAAACCCTTTCAGCTTTACACCGATGCGTCTGCTACTGCAGTCGGAGCGTGTTTATCACAGTTTGATAAGGATGGAAAAGAGCATCCTATAGCTTTCTACAGCAAGAAGCTTACACCATGCCAGACTAGATGGTCCACCATAGAGAGAGAAGCTTACAGCGTCATAGCCGCACTTCAAAGGTTTGATACCTGGATTTTTGGAACTAATATCGAAGTTGTGTCTGATCACAATCCTCTTTCTTACCTTACCCAGGGATTACCACATGGCGCTAAACTAGCACGATGGGCTTTGGCATTACAAAGATATAATTTAAAAATAACCTATCGGAAAGGAAGCAGGCATGGCAATGCAGATGCACTTTCCAGATTTCCATAATGCAAAGGTTAAATTGTATCATTTTGTAGTAATTTTAGCAGTGTATATGTTATATTAGTATTTTTGTTAACATTATTTTAGTGTATTAGAATCTTTAAATACTAAAAATTGGGCTAGCGAACAGGCTCTTTCTTCTATTAGGACACATTTAACTGTTTTTTTTTATAGCAGCATAGTCTCTAAGGAGAACTATGTGCTCCTTATGGAGGGACATGTAAGACTGTTTAGAATGGAGAGAGAGAATTGGCGACCGCCAATAATAAAAACGTTCGCCAGCTTCCGACAGGAAGTGACAAGAAGCCCAGAGTACCGAGGAGGTCGGAGAAGCGAGGTAGATCGCTCGGCGTACGAAAAACACAGGCGTGTCACCTGTGTGTGATTTGTAAATCCCATAGGGGATATATTATTGATTTCAATTTTCTTAAATGTTTTGTGTTCGTGTTGTGTTCTGTTAAATAAACGTGTTTGTGATTTTAACTGAAGTGGTTATTGAAGAGTCAAATCATCGTGGTAAAACAGCATCACCTGCTGGGACTAATCTAGTGAAGTACACCAATTATACTAGTGAACTAAAAATACATTAGTGTGAGTGAAGAAATTGTAGTCCCATAGAGGAAACATAAAAGTAAAGTGAGGAATGGTAAGTTTTTGTGTGCGCAGGATCATGTGATCAAAACTAGTAGTAAAGTGACCATTAGAATACTTTCGTCGGCTAAGTGGAACCGAACATTCATCACCAGATTGACTCACCGGACAGGAGAAGACGACCACCCATTGATTCATCATCTGATTGGTCAGCTCGACTTTGTAGCAGACTTCGATGATTTCACTATTACCCATTCCAAACTTGCATGTGGATGTTCAATAACACGAATACTGAAACTGCTATTATTAAACCTCGAAGACGCACTTCAACTATTTTATTCTTTCTTTAGGGCAACACGATTCACAAAACCCTAGAAGAAAACAGTCATTCGACTTTTTCACTAAAATGGATAGTTATTTTCAATGCAACCAAACATGCATGGTAACAATATCTAATTGGATTTTTTAATAAAACAGTTCCTTTCAAAATATATCTTCCGCATTCATTATCTCTATAACTAAAAGTTGAGATAGATCGAGCACTAAAACAAGTATAAACGATATTTTAATAAGGAATATCCTAGGTGACTTAAGGCGAGTTTCTAATTCGAAATAAATTAAATTCAGCATAGATCTACGAGAAAACATTAGATGCCAACACTGCCGTTCTGGTCGAGAACTGCAGTAGCTCAACACTTTCACATTGTCTTTAGTGTTCAAATTATTGGAAAGCTGTGATTAAAGTATCTGAGGCCTCAGAACGCCTAAAAACTATTAGAGCACATTCTTGAACACTAGATTGATTGAACATCCTGTTATCTAGTGTTGTGAAGGATCAGATGTGATTGAAATAAATAATTAGATTACTTCGACACAACTTTGAAAATAAACTATAGAATCATACTTGCCTTCTATTGAAAAATTAAAAAATTTAATCTTCATGATAAATATTCAACTTCTGAAATTTCGAAAATTCTTTAGATCCAATAAATATTTGTTTCATTTTTCCTTTAGACTTTTCATTTTTACTTAGGGAATATTTCTACAGTGCTTCTGTATAAGAGGCATTTTCTGTCAAGCTAAATGTAGGTAAAATAGGGTTTTTGCGAGGGAACATGTTTCCTGTACGTATTCCTCCGTCAGTTGCTTTGCTTTTCGAATACGATTTCAGCACTTCGCCAATAAAAATTACAAAAAAAAGTGAATTACGATTTGATGTGTGACATTTGATTAGTCAGCACCAGTTAGATTAAACGCCAAAACGGCGATAGGCTGCATTTTAGGGTAACCCCGATATGTATCTTACGAGAGTATTTGCAAAGAGAAAGTAAAATCTTAGCTTTTCGTCTGGTTTGCTTGTTTTTATGCAGAAAATAGCTCTTACACGCAAAATATAATCAACTTTGATTTAAAAGCAGTACCTACATATTTATAAGGAATAGTTTTTGTATTCATAACGAATGTATTAACAAATTATATGGAAATTCACAATGAATTTATGCGACATTTGACTAATCCGAAAACTTATTGCTTCATATGAGAGAAAATAATAAGATAGCAACTAGTAATTGATGGTTTATTAATAAAAACCTCTAAGCACATTCTATATATATTCATTCGTAAAATGAAGAAATGTTCATATTTGAATTATTCAAAGAAATATTTGTATGAAGTGAGTAATACCCAGTAGGTATGCATGTGTGCCTCAAACATACCCCAAACACAACAAATATCAGCTGGCGTCAAAGAATATTTTTATCCGAATAATTCTATTTGCTTTTGGCAACGTAATAACAGCCACCACATCACGCGAAAACATCTCGACTCAGAAGTTAATTTACATATTTTCAAATCCCTCGCCAAATTATTCTGCGGGATCAGATCCGGAAATATCTCCCAAAATAAAAACACCGATAATATCCAATGTGAATATTTTTGTCAAAATATACTTTTATGTCTTCAAATGCCAAACAGAAGAAAATAAAATATCACTGACAATATACTGCCAAGCACACGCCTTAGCTCCAGTACGCGCTTTCCCTACTTCTATAGAATATATTTGAATTCAAAATCGCACGTTCTTCTTGAAATGCTCGATAACGTGAAATTTGCATGAAATATTATTTGCTGCCATATATTTGAATTTCAGCTGTCATTCGATTTCTTACATGTCCTTCGTTGGGAGTTCCCGAAAAACTGCATCTTTTCGACTCTAAGAAAGTATCTCCACTTTATCGCTCGAAGTATTAAGATGAAGTATAAAATACATTTTATGTAAAGCGGGACATCGTTATATTTTCTACTTCTCTTTAGACAACGAAAGTAGCTTTGAAAAATCTTGCTTCATGAATAATTTATCTCCAATAATAGAGATTGTTGAAAATGTAGCTTTTTCTTTAGTTACTCGAGTTTTGAACCTTAATCTTATGAACGCTAATGCAGAAAAATTGTGACCTTTTACATTTCCATCATTTTATTCTAAACCTTATAGATGTGATGTCTAACTCAAACCCTTGGAAGGGCTATTTCCCAGTTTTGCAAGACCTTAAGGGTCTGCATGTAATATTAATCCTCTGAGAGTTTATATTACATGCCCGCACATATCCGTTCGGCAACTTCCCTGCATGACTTCCATCAGTTTTTATCTTCTTGCCAATAGAATCTTTCCTAGGATTCTTACAACCAATCGTCCAGTTATCTAGACATTATGTGTGTTATGGAGTAAAAGCAATGCTACACTATTCGGGAATCTCCTGGTGTCCAGAGGGTTAAAGCTATATCGCCGTTTCTTCCATAAACCCGAATGTCATCAAATCATGCTTGAAATCATGCAGTTCCACAACCTATTTACATTTCAGGGCAGTTTTGGAATTCATTTCAGATTACGGTTAAAATTGCTACGTGCTAGAATACACCAAACATTCGAACATTGAGTAATTTCAAAAAAATGAAACAAATGTCAGGCACTTTACTTACGTCATTCGCCATAGTTCTAAGTTAAACTCACCAGTGGACTTTCAGCATTCTTCCTAGGATTCTTTCAACCAATAGATGCGGTTGGTTGACATTTATGACCCAAGGGTCATATTTGGCCAATCGGTACCAAACAAAAGACAGACTTACGTCCTCAAGTAGAGGACGTACACACATAAGGACAAGTTTTGCTAATACAGTAGAAATACACTCAGGGTAAATTACAGGAATCGATCCTGCGCCGCGTAACTAGCACCATATCAAATTTACAGAATTACACCAGGAGTGACTTAGCATTTCTAATGGTGAATGGTTATGTGTTGTAGAGTAAAAGCAATACTTCACTATTCGGAAATTTCGTGACACTCAGAGGGTTAGAAAGCATGTTCAAGTACGTATATTATTCAATTATTTAGACACAAATGTGTATCCTTTTCGAGTTCAATTATAAACGTCCCATTTTAAATAAGCTTCAACTATTGAAAAAACCTATAAAAATAGTACTTTTAGCAGTAATATTTATATTCAAACGTTGAACTTTAGTTGCAAAACAATAAAATTCATATCATAAATATTTATTTCTCGTAAAACTGTTTTCCTAAATCGACGAAACGAAAATCTAATCTGAAGTCTCATTCTCAAATCTCACGCAGGATGAAGAAGAAACAATTCCAAAAGTGATTCCATAGATACATTTTCCAGAACTTGGGAACACAAAAACAGTTACATAATCTGAATGGTCTGTTTGTGGTGCAATTGTTTTTAAGAAAACTTACTGGACTGGCAATATGGATTTTGAAAATTCAACCATATTCGAATGAAATCAGATTACGGCCGGAAGAGGGCTTCAGGAGGACGGAAAAGAAGAAATAAATAAGCTTTTAGATACCATAATCCAATAACAAATATGACGCAGATAACATCTGTTTTACCGCAACTGTTTTTTTGCAGAGCAGGAACGAATATTGTGCTTTCAGTGACGAACTAGGGACTAAACCCTTGATCTTTCCTATTCGCCAAATACCAATGATTGCTAAATAATCTCCATTCGTTATTTCAGCTAGCCATACTCGAGTAATACCGTTGCATCAAAACAGTTATTTTGTCAAGGGAAGGAATATATTTAACAAATATAATTTAATAAGTATAGAAAGAAACTTTTCATACTTTCAACGTTTAGAGGACTGTACGATATGCTTAGGCATACTTAAGATACGCTTGGGACAACGTAAGATGCACTTAGACCTACATAAGATAATCTTGAAGACTGTAAGATATACTTGAAGACTAAGATACTCTTGGGTTTCTAGTAGATAATCAAACTCTACCCGAGCTTGCTAAAAGGCAGGACACAATGCATCCTTGCACCAACGAACAGTTATTTTGTCAAGTAAAAGGTATCAATTTAAAGAACATAATTTAGTAAGTGTAGAAAGAAACGTATCACAATTGTACATTTGGGATTGTAAGATACTCTTGGATGGTAAAACTATATTCATGCACTAAAGGGTAGAAGGCAATGCATCCTTGTATCAAAATACCGTTTTTGTCAGGTATGTCACTAATGTAAGACAAACTTAGGCTTAAGTAAGATACGCTTGGGCTCACTTAGATAACCACAAGTAGATATCACTCAGATAACCACAAGTAGTGTCAAGCGTATCTTAAGTAATCCCAAACGTATATTGCGTCGCAAATCCAAGCATATCTTAAGATACGCTTGACACTACTTGTGGTTATCTCTTTGGAGAGTGGGTGTTGCCTCGTCATCTGACCGTGGTTCAAAATTACGTGGTGTTGTCCTCGGGTCTTTCCCCTTAGGATTGATCAGGGGCCGTTACCAATAGCCCGTTGTGTTGCTCCAGTGTGACGTTAATTAAAATACCTACCATACCTACCTTGTAGTTATCTCAACGATATATCTTGCCATTAGAAGAAAACTGACGAGATCTTGATGGAAGAGATAGCTCTTCATTAGAAGGAAATTGATGAGATCTTGATGGACGAGATAACTATTAGAAGAAAACTAAATCTTAATCTGGTCATCATGAAAAGATCGGTAGAATCTTGATGACCAGATATCCCGTCAATAGCAAAAGTGGTCAGATCACGATGGATGAGATATCTCGTCGAAACCAATTGAAGGGTTAACTGCTTTTACCTAGTGTAATACAGCATGGCTTTGCAGAAAGTTTAACTCCAACAACTGTCACAGTTGGCAGCCCAAGTTCTATTCTTGTAACTACTCTGGATATACGAGTATTCTCTCTTTCGAGTCAGTAAAAAGTACCTTTTGTATGTATGTCCATTTGCTCGACGAAAAACATTGTTTGGTGCAGTTTGGCCATAACTGATCCTTGAGCTCTAAAAACAACCTACCTACCTTATAATATGGAAAGATAACCAAGTGTGATAGTCTTTATATACCTTGGTGTTATCTTGGTTTCTTCGAATCATATGAGAACAATGCAAAGATCTCATATTCCTCTTACTGAATATCAAAATATCAATAAAATACAATTAATTATTGTTGGCGTGATTTAACTACAGGGATCGGAAAAAATTTTCTGCCTCTTTTTAGCAATCTTTTCACAATATTACAAACTCTGATGACTTAGTTTAGCGTCAAGTACTATTTCAACGTAGCATAGCTAAGTATCAAATAAAAAATTTTAGCAATCTTCTAGGTTAAGCTTTTATAAGAGCATCGACCTTTTCAAATATTTGAGCAAAACTTTAATAGTCCTATGATCCCACTACTCTCCTTTACAAGGATAGAACACGAACAGACCATAATCTATTTTATAAAACTGCAACCTTATTAAAGGTGAATAAAAACATCCGAAAAGACGATAACACCACTGGACCCGGTAGCTTTTATCCTCTCCAACAAAAAATCCATTTTTCGAAAGAAATTCTTAATTAATATTGATGTACGGGAGACATTGTGGGTTTAAAAAGTTACTCCCAAAGATAAACACCGCCCAACGAAAAATGAACGAGGGGTAAACGTTAAAAAAGTAACGAAAAAAGTCTCCCGAAATGGATTTCGTGATCGATGACGCTACTCATCGTTAAGTGACGTTTGACGGTCCGAGCATTTTTCCCGATGCCCAGAGAACCATCGATCACCCCTCGGGTTCTTTCTCCCATTGATGTTGTTTTCCATTTCGCCTCACGGCTGCAGGCATGGATATTGGAATTGTCGTTTACTCTCAACCTCCATTAATACATCCGAGTCGATGGGTAGAGGCTACATACATCCTTACCTGACGGCGTGTAGGAGAGTGGACGTCCGAGGGAGATAAAGGGAAGATAATGCCACAGCACGTCCTTATTGATGGCGGAGAGTTTTTGTTACTTAACGGGGAGCACTCGGCGTGGTATTGAAAAGGGTGGCACGCTTATAAACATCCCATTGCCATTATGATCAGTGGGGAACAAGATATTGGATATAGTCTTGAAGAAAATAAAACCATCCACATGAAAGAACCTCTTTCCCTGACTAGATGTCATTCGGGTTGCACTTTTTTGTCTTTTAATTGCAGCTAGGCTTATGTTCTGGGGTTCTTTATCCCATTGATATGGTTTTCCAATTCACCTCACGGCTGCTGGCATGGATATTGAAATTGTTGTTTCCTCTCAACCTCTTTTAATATCTTGTCTATGAAGATCTGGTCAGTTTTGCTAATGCTGAAATACCTCGTCGAGACAAATATCAGGAGGAAACACATATATGCAAGGAGATGTATAAAGGTTGCAAGCATCCCTTACCTGTTGGAGTGGCGGAGAGTGAACGTCCCAGAGAGTTAAAGGGAAGACAATACAACACGACAGTGGCACTGTGAGAGATCTTTACTTAACCCAGAAAACTCAGAGTCGTATTGCGTAGGATATCAGACTTATAAACATCTCATTGTCATGATCAGTTGGGAACAAGATATTGGAAATAGTCAAAAAGAAAATAAAAACCATTCATCTGAAGGAACCTCTTGAGAGATAAAGCATCATTCTTGCAGCATATTGTTATTTAATTGCTGCTAAGTTTATGTTACGAACATCATTGCTTTCATTAAAACATAAAAGGATGATTTAGAAATTTTATTTTTACAGTTACATCCTTCACTAAAGGCTACTTTCCTACATGGTGAAGAGTGGATTGGATAGAAACATAAAGAGATTATATGAACAGAGCTTTTTTTTGACAACGCTAGCAGAGCTATGTGGTTGCTACTTATTGGGGAGCTCGGTTTAGGTACCTTTGACTATAAAAATATTTTTCTCAAACGTCGTACCCATATAGACTCCTTCTGTATCGACCCACTTTTCTCAGTGTTTTTCTATTGCTAAAAGCTTTTTTTCATTGATACTTTCCGGAACCTCCATCTGATGCCTTGGCACATTAGTCTTGGTTTCTGAAGTTTTCTGAAATATAGCCCCCTTGAGTATCATCTTCAGCCTAGGGTGAATGAAAATAAAAGTATCATGGATCCATCTTTGGGATATGTAGAAGGACTGTATAACCTGTGTATAGCAATATTTAGCCATTTCTTAACGAGATGCTATGCGTACGGTCAAAATACTCCCGAAGGGACAATCACCACTCCCTTGTGAGCAGTAGTCTTTTTCATCCAACCAAGTCTTGAAGTTGATGGATAACAGATAGATAATATTCCACATAAATATTTTTACCTGGGAAGCGCAATCGGAATGAACTACACCTTAGAGGTTGTAAGAACTGTTAGCAAGAGCTTCAGGTTGCTTCGAGATTGCCTGATCTATCTTTGACGTAAAGAAGACCCAGACATTTACCATTGACATGACTGTCTTTGTTTCAGGGTAAACCAAGTCCGTAGATCTAAGTCTCATCTCTGATCATGATTATTTTATGAATTATGGATCGACATCGACGCATTCTGTATGTCTATTGCAGTGGCCCAAAAGAAACATCTAGTGAAGAACTGCTGAAAACAGCATTTGTGTGGGTGCTGAATTCTTTATCCCAAAATTCTGATTTTAGAAATATTTTCTAAACGTTCTTGGCTTAAGGCTAAAAAATAAAGAAATAATAAGTAATTTGCTGATATTCCTACTACTAGTATCCCTGAGTCATTTTTATTAATTACTTATCACTTAGTATTATTTTACTTATACTAATATTTAAAATTTTGTTAGAAACTAAAATTTTACATTTATGTAAACTAAATGATTGATACTGTTCATTTTCACATGATGTATGATGGAAATCCTAATGAATGAAATTAGATGATACTGGAAGATAGAAACAAGGAATGGTAATTATAAATTGCAATACACAAAGTAATCGTACGAATGAAAGCTCTTATAATGCATTTAAAAGAGTTCAGTTTTATAATGATGTTTCAAAATTTATATTGATACAATGTTGTGTTGTGTTACTCACTAATTTATGTTTTAAATTTTAATTTTAACAGTACTTCAAATATTGGAAGTTTTACTGTAACAGTCAATGTTAAAGTATGAACTTCTTTGGAAAAGAAACCAGAAAATATAATAAATTATGTTTAAACTTTTCCCTCATATTCCATAAAATTGGTAACTTTACCAATGAGAGATAATAAAATATTTTTTATAGTAATTTGAAGTAGTGTACCTGAATGCTCGAATTGACTCTTTAACGTCCCTTGGGTCATCTTTAGAACCTGCAATTCTCATGAAAACGAAGCAATACAATCAAATCCAAACACCAACATGGCATAACTAAAACCCTCTTAGCATTTCTTTTCATTAGTCTTATGGCCCGCCGTTTACGAAAGTGGATCTGACTCAAAATGGAATTTATTTAATGACTTTCCATGGGATGTTAAATATCTTTGCAAGGACCCAAAAGATACGGGGTAGGAGATTATTTACATAGCGTCAGCACTTCGCTTTGTCGGAAGATCGATACAGCCTGGCATATAAATTCTTCCACCCCCACCACACTTACCAATCGGTATTCAAGTCTTTGTGAATGGGTACAAAGAAGCCACGAGGGAAGGCGAGTACATAAATAGCCATTTGCCCAGGACTTGTCCATCAATCTTAAAGCCGCAGGAGCCGGGAGATTTCATGGAAAGTGTTTGTTGAGGGTTACACGAAGTTTAATGAATGTGGACTGTCTCCTTTTGATACGGATGGGGCGCTTCATCAGGATTAGGTGGCGGAGTTTTCGACTCATTAATATCTACGATAAGCTCAAGGGAATGAGTTTGATTTAGACTGTAGGGAACAAGGTCTCATATTATATGTAGAACCGGTAAGAGACTCTTTGAAAGCATACAATGTAGCGATGCAAAATCTCTGGGAGGCAGGATTGCCTTTTTCTGGACTGGTCCACGTTTTGATTACCATCATAACAATTAGGTGGCGCTGCTTTCCACTCAACAATATCTACAATAAGCTTAGGGGAATGTATTTTATTTTGACCGTAGGGAACAAGGTCTCATAATATCTGTAGAACCGGTAAAAGGCGCTTTGAAAGCACACAATGTATAGCTATAAAAACTCTTGAAGGTAAGATTATCATCTTTCTGGAAGGGTCACATTTTGACAGCCATGAAATGGTTAATTTTTGTATACTAGCGGCATTGATCTAAAAATGCTTTATCAATTAAAATGGATAATTTATGGTTGTATTGTGATGATTTACTATTGTTTCAAGGAGATGGATGGTTATCTCGCTTATCTGAAAATCTTTTGAGAGTTACTCGGAGTTTAAAGAAAGTGGACCATCTCCTTCTGATACGGATGAGAAGTTTCATCAGGATTAGGTTGCGGAGTTTTCAACTTATTTATAGCTACGATAATGTCAAGGGCATTTGATTAGTTTGATTTAGATCGTAGGGAAGAAGGTTTCATATTATCTGAAGACCCAGTCAAAAGCGGTTTAAAAGCATGCAATATAACAAAGCAAAAACTCTTATAGGAAAGATTGCTATTTTTCTGGACGGGTCACGTCTGGTCTTCCATCAAACTGTCAATTTTTGTACACTAGTGAAATCAAATGATTTACTGATTCCAAAGGGGATATTTTCTTCGGCTTAAACACACCAAGTCAAAAATCCCAGGATATGAGTTTTTTTAGTTTTTCTATATCAGAAAGTGATCTTCAGGTTGGTGAAGTCCACGGAAATTGTTTTGCATGTCTGTTAGATTTCTTATTGAGAAATACATAAAGTGAGCAAATCTTAGGGAGTAAAATATTCCCTCCATCGTTTTATCAGAACTAGGATTTTGACTTTCGTTTGTAAGTCGACGATTTATCAATGGTTTCAAGAGATGAAAGTCACCATTCTTACAAACAAATGATAACATATTTGCTTGAAATTAATGTACTTTATGTATAAATTATTTACAGATAGAACACGAAATTGTATATCAATTTGTTTTCTGTCGAGGTCAAAGCCATTTGAAGAGCTTGCATTAAAAACCAGACAAATCAAATTTTAAGTCCTGAACGTCACAAGATTTTAGAGTAGTGAAGTATTTTTTATCGCACAACACACACAATAACTGAATAAACCACACCCATAGATAAATTCTCCAAATGGTTTGGAAGGGATCTCTCGTCCCTCAAGATCTGACCAATTTTGCTAATGACGAGATACCTCGTTGAAACAACAACCAGGAGGGTTAAGAGAATCCCAAGAAAGGTTCTATCGGTCAAGAATACTCAAACTTGTTAGAAGCCATGAGGGAAGACATCAAGCTACAAGTTGGAATGATGTATATGAATCCCTTAGAGGGTTAAAAAATAGATATCGCCATCTTCTAATGAAAGCAATTTTAAGTGTCTTCGAAAAGCGATACGATTTATTTCAATCTGCTGATCAGAACCACTGATAGAATTGTATTTTTAATCAAAAGAAGAATGATGCAAAAGGAACCCTTAAATAATCGCATAAAAAATTAATTAGATTTTCTGCAATTTCACTAAAAGTGAATTTATCTGCTTTTAAATAAAAGCTCTTAGTTTGATAATAACTCTCTTCAGTACAACTCTCAAGGGAGACTATTGTATTTCGCATTTACTCGAATACAAGTCTCGAATTTTGCATTAAAAGATTTCCATCGTCAACATAAAATTCAAAACAAAAAAATCATTATTTGATGAAAATAATACCTATGGGGAGTTCTTGTTTTTGAAATAATAGATGAAATGAAATATGTAAAACAATTTGCTTCAGACAAAAGCATTTCTATATATGCATGAGAAAAGTGGTTCTCAAACTTCTATGCTTCACGTACCCCGTGGAAATGTATATCGTCGACTTACATGTAAAGGACACCAAGTCAGAATTTTGAAATATGAGTTTTTTAGTTATCTAAACCAGAATGCGTTGATTTTTTGACTGGTGAAGTCATTTGCCACTTTTTCCTTTGCATGAAGGTTAGATTTCTTTTTGAGAAACACACTTGCGACACCTCCTCAGGGGCATTAATATTTTCAAGTAAACACGGGCATCCCATCACCGAGGTACCCTAGTGATCCACATTCTGTTCAATTTAACCTCTTAATCCTGTGATTTCTTTTTTTCATTATTTCGATACTTTAAAATTGGTTTAGTTTATCCTGTGTTGGGAGCAGCTTGGCCCTTTGCACCATTAAAATCCAACCTCTCAACCACATTTGAGAAACTCATGAATAAATTAAGAAAGGCACATTACTTTAAGTTGCAAAGCAATACATAATCAGACCGAAAAGTAATAATTAATGAATTAAGTAAATACAAAGTAAAGTAAATTTTTCTGAAAAGGAAAAAATGACGATTTTCACTTTCCTTGGGGGACCACCCTCGTTTTGTCAGAGCTGTGTTTTTGACTTAGTGTATTTCACTCTGGAGCCAACGATATATTGTATTAATAGATAAAGCTACTGTTATAGTATAGACTAACAATGCTGATAAAATATAACATAAATACGAGGTCTGTACGGAAAGTATCCAGACATTGCTATTATAACGGGAATATTATACACTGCATCAATGTAACTTGCCAAGGAAAGGGAACATTGCTACACATGCATATGAAAAGTCACCATCCCATTGCACCAATCCTGTGAGACTGTCACATTAGCAATGACCGAACGAGAAGAGCAGCAGATTTGAATTAATTTTTGTGTAAGCCTTGAAAATCACGACCGCAGAAATAATTAAGATGATTAAGGAGTCTTTCCAATGGAAGACATTTGACTCCTGTCCGAATGAGGTACGGCAATATCACTGCAACATCAAGACCATGTTGACTGTGTTTTTTGATTGTGAAAGTGCTGTTAATCACGAGTACTCTCCTCCAGGTTCAACATGACAACACGATCATCTATTTATCACGTCTCGAGCAAGAATTTTGGTAAGACATCAAAACAACTAGGTGCCCCCCTACAGCCCAGAATTGGACCTCTGTGACTTCTAGTATTACCAAAACTAAAACCACATCTGAAAGGTAAGGAATTTTATACGAGGGATGCGATTCAACATTACACGACAAGACTGCTGATGGTGATTCCAACAATAGGCTTAGTATAGTGTTTTTAAAAATGAAAGATACTCTGAGAGAAGTATCTGAGGCTCCAAGATGCCTACTTTAAAGGAAATTAGGCGCATAAAGTCCTAGGTACAATGTACCGTGTTTATATTGAATGGCTGAACACTTTCTTGACAGCCTAGCAGACATTAAATTTGTATTCATAAATTACACATAAAGGTAAACACAAAATATGACATAAGCAATTTAACATACCATAAAATTAGAAACATTTATCTAAGTAATCTGCAAGATGGTTGAACTTGTTGAGAGCAGTTCCAGTGGTAGATTTACTAGATCTATTATAGCTACGGCGTAACTCCAAAAAATTTTACCACGTATCCCAAGTTGAGAACCTCTGCTTAGAATGTAAAATACTCTTTTCAGTCTCAGTCGATGGATTTATATCTTCGAATATAAATGTGAAAACACAAAGCCACTTTCGCTTTCCTTTTTCTACCAGACGTCAAAAACACGTAGTAAATGATTAATGGAGGTCTATGAAAGAAATACCTCTAAGTCGTATGTTTTCCCTAAATCTTTGATCCTTGTAAATGAGAACTTTGATCCTCTTAAGAAAAACAAAGGCTTCTGATGAAATTATAAAAATGCTAGATTTAAAATTAACTTAATATCAAACAGATAAGTTAAAGATTATGATATGCAAATAACTAACTTTGATATTGAGGAAGAAATAAGTCTCCTTGTTTCAGTCACTAGTTTGGGGGATTAAAATGTCTGATGATAATGTCGGGAAAAAAGATGCGTCACACACTCGACTGAGTGATTTTTAATGTATTGATATTAATGATGTGATTTAATTTATTTGATAAAATATCACCAAAAACTCCGTGAACTAATCTTTCATAAAAATTCCATCAGTCATAAAATAATTCATTCCGATTTTTACATTAAAAGTAAAAATTTGACTATTTGATTTATAGTACAATTGTAGCTGATGGTGAAAGGATATTTAAACAATTTTGCGTTTCTGACAATACTTTCGGTTTGAAAAAGTTGCGTCGCTATTCTATACGCAATGCGACACAAAACTATTTTAGTTGACTCTTAACGATAATGAAAATAGTCATGAAACAAGTTTGATTTTTTTCCATACGAAGGCGCTATTTTAATCGTGGTATATATAGGGATATGGAGATATTGAGTTTCCTGAATTAATTGAAGTATTTGAAATGTAACGAACCTTACTTGTTTAGTGATTAATTTTTGTCTCTTGATTGAGTTCATGAAAATATAATGTAATACTGAAAATGCGATTAACAACAATTTAAAAAAGTGTGCGGAGGTGCACTATTATTAAAATAATTCTTCATATATCAAGTATGGTGTGATTCTGACGATAATGCAGCCTACCTCGGGCCAATCAACTTTTGAATAGGTGTGAAAGAGTTTAAAAGGAAAGTTATCGTACGCAAAAGCATGAATGGCGATACCGTGGATGTTTCTCCCCCTACCAACTCGTTAGCACTGCTGTGTGTGTCGTGATTTCTTCAGATCTTTTAAAGAAAAAGTAGACCTTACAGCATGATCTTATTGTATCAAATAATTGACAAATGCACCAACAAAATAATACAAAAGAAAAGTAAGCAATAAACTGGGAGTTATATTATAGGGTTGTTTGTGAATTGTTTACTATTTATCAAGTTGTAAGTGTCTTGTTTGTCTGATGGTCTTTTCTGCTTGAGCATTTAGAAAAAGAAGTGAATAAGATCGTTAAAATTACTGAAATTGTTTATTATTTATCACATTGGTCTTATTACCTTTGGCCGCATGGGTACCTGTTTAAGCCTTAGGTTTAGGTCTAATATGCCCTATTATTACGAAAAATGATTGGCGAGTGACAAATCAAACCAAACTGTATGATAATCTGGGAAAAGGAGTTACAAAAATGTAGACATAGTATATCAAATAATATCGGTGCAAAATACTTCATTACAGGTTTTTCATTTAGTTTCATAATTTTATTCATTCGTTTTATTTAAATTCACGTATTTTCATGTTCTTATTTTCAATATATTTTGTTCAATTTCATGACCAAAACTACAGCACATCACCTATGTCAAAAAAGCACTTCGGCATAACTTTAAAAATGAACCAAGTTGGTGTGTGTGGGTGTGATCGAAACCATCCCAAAAGAAAAAAGTTGTCCACCAAATTAAAATCACTTATTTAGATCCAATCTGTTCTCGGAAGTCAAGATTTCCCCCAACTTTCCAAAAGTATAAAGAAAACAAATCTTCCAAGACAGATTTACAGCAGGACATGATGGCGGAAAGATGAGACTAATTTCCTTCCTTTTACCCTTTTCGAAAAAAAAATGAACGGGATTTTTTAATCTCTTAATCGGATTTCGATGGCTTTAGAAAACTAACTCGAAAAGTTTCCAATTTAAAAACGGGACTCCCCTGATTAGAATAACAAATGTTCTCAATGTTCGCGTAGAAGGTCCAGAAATAAAGGATTTCTAAACGTATTGGAAAAATGTCTGAAGGAAAAAGTTTCGCTGTCACGCTTGTTTTTGAAAAACGTCGCTTAATTGTCTTGAGCTTTGATATCTCTAGTTTTTAATTTGAATTCAACGCCGTAATGGAGAATGATAAAGAGGCGGATCAATTATAGAATATAAATTCGGTGTATTTTTATCCCTCTGAGCGCCACGAGATTTCCGAGTGGTGTATTAATACATTTACAATCATGACATTCTGACATCAATCGGTTGCAATAATGCCAGGACAGATTCTATTGGTCAAGAATGTTAAAAGTGGTTAGAAGTCATGCATGGAAGAGTACATGTTGCAGAACGGATATATACGTGTGAACACCTCAGAAAATAAAGTATTCCTCTGCACCGACAGTTATCCCCTTTATTAAGCAAACTTCAAACCCCTTTATTAAACAAACAATCGTTGTACTTAGTTCATAGTTTATTCCATGTGTTCATATGATATTTGACCCTCCAAATGGTTTTAACTAGATGTCTCGTTCATCGGGATCTGAAAAAATTTCGCTAATAACGAGACATCTCGTCGTCAAGATATTGCCGATTGAGTGTAAGACGGCAACTTTCGAAATGAGACTGAGCGGAAATGAAGAGTGAAGCTGCGGTAGTAGTAAAACATCTGTCTGTTATCATCGGGCTTCAGACAGGTGTGGGAAGATATTTGGTAAATTAACTGTTCATTGTGGACTGTCCAACGAAGTGCTTGCCAATTCTAGTAAATACAACCTGGAATTTATCAAATGTGCCATATGGCGTACTTAAAATCTCCCTGTGTTCATATTCACGTCTGCCAGTCATCGATGCAGTTGAAGTACAGTGCAACTGCAGTTTATCGAGAAGTATTTCGTGGTTTAATTGGTTGCTCTGGTATAATACATACTACAATATTGTAAATTATTTTTTTGTAGTGTTTGCTATGTTCGCCATAGCGCTACTAAAGAATTTAACAGTGGAAGAATTCGATTAACACTACCATTAGTTGACTCATTGTCAGTTTCGCGAGACTGAGAGCTGCATTAAGAGCACGGATGTACTTAACAGAAGTTTGGACGTACAATGAATGATTGTGACTGTTCAAGTCCTGGTCTGCCTTTAGCAGTCGAGTGAGTGCTGAATGGCGATTTTTGACTGATCGGAAATGAAGAATGAAGCTTGATAGTAGTAGGATATGTGGCTGGTATTACAGAGTTTTCAGACAGTTGTGGGAAGTGATTTGGCAATTCAACTACTCATAGTAGACCACCCATCGAAGGGGGTTGAATTAACGTCTCACTGTAGTATCATATTGTTGTCGACGGTCCGGGATCAATCCCGTTGGGGAAAATCCGAGGACACCTCCTCGTAACTTTGAACCAATGTCAGCTGACGCAACCATCGAAGAGTTGGTCGATTGTGGTGAGTAGACAGTTGTGGGAAGATATTTGGTAACTTAACTTTTAATTATGGACCTTCCATCGAAGTACTTGCCAATTATAGTGAGCATAACCTAGAATTTGTCGGAAGTGCCATGTGGTTGTATGGAAGCATGTCGTGTTGATATTCACGTCTGCCAGTCATCAATGCAGCAGAACATGGAAATGTGCTACTTCTATCTACCAAAAAGCACTTCGTTGTTGAAATTGGTTTGTCTGGTAAATATGCTTAAATATTGTAAATTATTATTTTGTGTTGGTGGCTTATATAGTTGCCCACAAATTATAAAAATGCTTAAAATACAAAGAGATGCGAGTACCTGATTTTTTGTGTTATGTATCATCGGACTCTTTGATAGTTATTTTTATTGAATTTTGCTTCATAGTTAGTGAAAATTTGGAAAAAATTAACGACTTTGTGAATCAGATTCTAAAGAAATTGTGTGATATAAGGCAATATAATGACTTTGTGAATCTAGTTAGAGGAAAGAAAAAGTAGTGGAAATAGATTTCGATATTTTTTGTAAATAAATCCTTAAAGTTTTGATTGCTTGGTATTGTTTTTATTTTGAAAATGCTTCTAAATGCAAGGCCTGTTTGGTAAAAACACGATTCACAGAAAACATTTTTTTGTATTGAAAAAGTCAGAATCTAAATAGATATCATATTTAAGCGTAGATTGAAATTTTGAATGGAATTCCATGAAGTTATATTAATATTGAAATCGGAAACCAAAGTAATATTCAGATTCACTGTTTTATGTCGCTAGGGTTTTATTTTTAATTTAGATTTGGGTTGCTTGAAATTTTCATCTTCCTAAAACTTTTTAGATGAACGTATGATTTCTATTACTTATTATTGAAGCAAAATACTACAGGTGTATTTTGAATCAGTGTTATGGTCTATTGAAAAAGCAAGAGACTAGATCAGAAATTTGATAAAATACACATGAAATACTTGTTATTTGAAGGAACGTGTTTTTACAGCTTGTACTTCATGAGAGGGATTTTCAGTATAAATAAACGAACCAGCCCGAAAATGATTTTACTTCCGCTATCCAAATTCTCTCTCATGATACGCGATAACAGGGTTACCTTAAAATTTAGCTTATCACCGTTTCGATAACTTTGCATTAAACCCTCTTGGTGATTGTTCCGACGAGGAATCTCGTCATTAACAAAACAGACCAGATCTTGATGGACGAGATAGAACTGACCAGGCCTTCAAGAAGAAAACCGACCAGGTCTTGATCTCATTATCCTAAAAAAGTCTACAATATCTTGAAGACACCATATCTCGACATTAGTAAAATTTATGTGACCTTGATGGGCGAGATACCTCGTCGAAACCACTTAGATTAATCTGATTGACGTTGACCAATTAAATATTCGTCACGAATATTCACGCCTTCAAGTCACGAATATTTACAAGGTACATAGAGAAAGTATAAATGTAGAGTGAACAATATTAACTCTTTATGTGCCCTTATCATGTGACTAAAATTCGTTGTTACGTGACTCTTAGGCTATTGAAGATTTTCTTCCACCGGGTGAAAACAAAAGTAATTGATATAATATAATTTATATCAATTACTTTTTAGAATTTCTATTGGCGACATGCGAAAACTATATTCCAGAAACAAGCCGCGCCTTCAGGTGACGAATATTTACAAGGTACATAGAGAAAGTATAAATGTAGAGTGAACAATATTAACTCTTTATGTGCCCTTATCATGTGACTAAAATTCGTTGTTACGTGACTCTTAGGCTATTGAAGATTTTCTTCCACCGGGTGAAAACAAAAGTAATTGATATAATATAATTTATATCAATTACTTTTTAGAATTTCTATTGGCGACATGCGAAAACTATATTCCAGAAACAAGCCGCGCCTTCAAGTCACGAATATTTACAAGGTACATAGAGAAGTATAAATGTAGAGTGAACAATATTTACTCTTTATGTGCTCTTATCATGTGACTAAAATTCGTTGTTACGTGACTCTGAGGCTATTGGAGATTATCTTCCACCGGGTGAAAACAAACATTCAACGTCTTATTGATCCACAGGACTGGTTGGTTGAGTTTTATGATGTTGTGCCAAACGCAAGACACATCAAGTTCTAGACATACACACACAAGGAAAGTTTTATTAGCACAGAACAGAGAAATACACCCAGGGCGGAATCGAACCTGCGTCGGTTACAACTCGCAGATTGCTAATTCAATGGGCATAACCACTGAGCCATGACGACCCCCCCCACAGGACCAGAGAAAACGCCCATCCATTGATTCATCATCTGATTGGTCCGTGACATAGTAGTAGAATGACGATTTCAGCATTTTGGTCGTCACGATAGAAATGTTCATTCACAAAATTATCTTGTCATTTGCAGAGAGCATTCACGTGACTACTAGTTGACATAATGGTCACACTTTTTGAAGCTCCACTCAAGAGTCAGTCTACTTATATTTCACGTTTATGTAGATAATTGAAGCGTACCCGTCTATGTTGGGTAAGTAGATAGGTAGTTGAATTTATGCCGCACTGGAGCAATACAGCAGGCTATTGGCATCGGTCCTGTTTCAATCCCACAGGAAAAGATCCGAGGACAAGAACTGGTAATTTTGAACCACGGTTCAGATGATGAGGCCAACACCTGAGCTGGAATCCCACTCTCCAAACTTCCACACCACGCCAATGGGAGAACATTTGAGGTCACGATACATTTAGCGTGCTCCAGCCTCCACGTACACGACGATCTTTGGTTGAATTGTACAATTTCACCACTGAAAGCATTACCACCACCTACATTTAGCTTGACAGAAAAGTTTCTCATATGTAATTTAGTGTCATTTGGGTAGTCTGTCTTGATATGCAACTATCTTAGATCCACTCACTTTTACCGTAAGTAAAACTGAATTTTTAATAGCCGATAAAGTTACATAGGAATTAAAAAGGATGTTTAATTTTCAGTTTCCGAATACAGAACAACAAAAGGATTGAATGGAAAGAGCTAAATGAATTTTTTGCGATCATTCTTTCAATGAAAGTTTTCATACTAATGTGAAAACTGAGACTACAAAGAACTGGACTCTTCAATTTAAGGGATTTTCTTTTGCATGAATTAAATTTTTATGTTTTTAGATACTGAAAAAAGGCATTTACCTTATTTCTATAAACATCTATTATCTCAACAATAACGTTGCTTTTATAATTTTTGCTTATTCTTCCAGTTTTTTTTTTAATTCTGAGTTTAAATTTGAATTACGAATTTCTTTATCTTCTCTGTTCAAAGCGTGAAGGGTTTAAGTTCATTTTCTGGTTTTATTTTTAACAATATTAGAGGCTATACTAGTCTTAAAAACAATACATTTACAGTTTCATTGTTTAGTTTATAATTTTTAAATCTTAAACTTTACAAATGATATTTTTAAATACTTTCACTTTCGCAAACTCTCGTGTAGTATTTATGTTCTACAGTGAAGAGAAAAAACATGATTGCACACTTTAAAGACAAAATTAAAAACGAAATTACCCCAGAATGTTTAGAAACTACGAAATAGTAACTTAAGGGTCTTAAAAACTTTAATGGAACTTTTTAATGTTGATAGAGAAATGTTTTTGGTATTGGTATTTTTAATTAACGTCACACTGGAGCAACACAACGGGCTATTGGTGACGGTCCGGGATCAATCCCAAAGGGAAAGATCCGAGGACAACACAACGTAATTTTGAACCACGGTCAGTTGACGAGGCAAGAAATGTTTTTGGATTCAGATTCCTAAAAATTACGTGCTATTCTTTACTTCAGTTAATGCATAAAGCATTTCAAATGCAAATTTAATACAAAAAGTGCTTTCTCCTGTTTAAAACTATCTTTTCTTGGAATCAGTTATGAAGAAGATTCTGAAATGTAAAAATAAACCTGCTAAAAGAAGCTAAAATCTAAGAGTTATAATATGCATACTGTGTAAACATAATTGCCCCAATGATCAATTAATATCTTAAGTAAACTCATCATCATAAGAAATATTTATGTGAAACCATGTTTCACTTCTTAAAAAGGAAGCAAAATCTATGCACTCAAGATTATACTTTGGCGCAGCTTGTCCGTTTTTGGACCTTGTACCATAAAATCCCAACATCCAGTCCAATCCAGATGATCCAATCCAATCCAGATCCTCTGTGTTACACAATACAAGATGATTTAAAAGAACGAAGTCAAATTTTAAAGTAGGTCAGGAATACCAAAGCAAACCAATTTTACATAGGAACTTATAGCTGCAAATGCCACACGCAGTTGCTAGAAGTACACGAAGAATAGAAATAAAGGAATGCATATTATATAACAAGAGGTTTATTAGACATACGCTTACAAGTTCAGAGGAGGTGCTCATAGTTCCTTCCAATAGCATCAATACATGTCTCTCAACGTTGACGCATGGATCGGAGAACTTGTTTTGAATTTAATTCAAATTCGTGCAACCGCTTCTTGCCATCGCGCTTAAAATGAAATAGACGGAGCATGCGCCCACAGTTTCATGTTATTTCTTCCAGTTGCTCGGTTTGAAGATCTGTCACGTGGTTGTGGGTTAAAGCATGAATCCTAAATTATTGATTGGCTAAAGTGATTATCCACCGTGATCAAAAACACTAGTCTGCGCTTCCGTAGCCAATCTGCTAAGTCGATTTGTGATTTACGCTTCAGAGATCTTACGACAACGGCTCCGCCCACATGATCCGTCTATTTCATTAGAAGGTCGATGCTTCTTGCATCGTTCGGTCATGATCACAATGGCTGTTTGCTGCGAATGATCGTTTTTCACACAATCTGTGGTGCAAAATCACAAACGTTTGACGATGTGGTACGCGTCTTTTTGGAAACCGTTCACAGTACAATCGCATGGCGACTCGCCCTTTTCCATTCGCTGCCCCATATGCTAAGGGCATATCTGCTATATCAGAATTACTAAAACAATGCATCATACTCCTGCAAAGTCAACGACTAGAATGACGATGGCTCGCGCTGCCCAACACAATTTCTTTCAAACAACGCCCTCTATCACACTCGCTCGGCATTTACGACTGTATGTTCTTATGTAAATATGGTTGGGTTTCGTATTCCTGACCTACTTTTAAAGCTTGCTTAAGACCTTTCGAATCACCCTGTTTGATGCCACTTCCAAAACATGACAAGACAGTCTCAGATTTTTTGCTTTTGAACAAAATATTAAGAGAAGACTATTCATAGTAGAATAAATATAGTTCAATTTTACGTAATACTAGATGTATTATCTGTCCTTACTCGGGTTTGTTTAACTGTAACTGCAATTGTGCAACTGTAGAAAATGTGACCATAAGTGCAGAATAACAACTCTTCTCTTTCGTATAAAAATAGCAGCACCATTTTAAGTGTCTGAAAATTCTCAATTATATCAGCAATGTTGAATTTATTTACATCACAGTTTCCCCAAAACTACCAAATTAAGATTAATTTAACCCTTACAGTGGTTTCATATAGAGGTATCTCGTCATTAGCAAAACTGACCAGATCTTGATGAACGAGATATCACGTCATTAGAAGAAAACTGAATCTTCAGTGAGTAGATCTTGATTTCGTCATCATAAAAAGTTCGTCAATATATTGATGACGACATACCTCGACATTAACAAAATTGGTCAGATCTTGATTGATGAGACATCTCGTCGAAACCACTTGAAGGGTTAAAAATGGCTATTCAGCTGTTTCAGCATAAAAATTGCCTACAAATGTTAGAAAAGGAAATTTAAGTATTGTATTGTTAAATATTGTATTGAAAATTTATATATTCTCCAAGCTGAAATACTTTTTATAACATGTATAACACTTTATGAAAATATATCAAAGCAATTTTATGTGAATACTTGCACAAACATACAAACACACAGACATAAAGTGAAAAGACAGACATTCTTATGCTGTAAAGTTCAGTCACTAATTTATTGTGAATACTTAAAATATACAAAATTTCATGAAAATATATCCAGCCGTTTGTACGTACTGCAGGCACCCTTCTACATACTAACAGACGGAAAAACAGACACGAAACACGGAAACCACTGATTTTGCTTTAAAATTTGCCCAAAATGGATGAATTACTTGAATGGGGCGAAAATGTTCAATGTACAAGTTTTATTTTTATTTAAATAGGTAATGAAGTCTGGTTTATAAAAATAAATACGTTATTAGGACACTGGGGTTTAATTACTAGCACTGATTTAACTACGACTTTTATACGTTAACACTTGAAAATTTTATTGATCTGTTTTTGTTTGTAGATTCTTCGATCTCAGTCTATAAATAGCGTCTACTGTGCGTCTTCAAAATCTCTTCTCGTCTCCAATAATCAAAAAACCAATAAACAGCTCCAGGTCATATTTCTCTATCGTGGCCACGATACTATCTTTTTTACTAAATTTATTGTTGTCCTTGTGAAAAGTTTTCCTCCATTACTATTATTTAGACTCCTTAACAAAGTTTCTAAAATCAATACTTCTCTTCTACTTCCGCGTCAGAAATCAACGTAATATTGTGTTTGTGTTTTGACCTAGAATTACGTCTTTTTCCTCATCATGAGGGTGTGACTAGGAAATTGAGCCTCACGTAAAAATGCAATGCCCTTCTCTCCTCTTCTGCTCACAAATGAAGACACACAGGGATACCACTTATTTAGAATAAAAATCGAGATATGCAGGTTACTAAAGCTATGAACCTTCTGTTTTCTTAGAAGCAAGATTCTAATATAACTTAGAGTCATGAAGTAGATATAAACGTGCGTGTTGGTAAAACAATGGATCTGGAGAAAATTATTTAACCCTAAATATAAATAAACGGTTGCATGAATACTTGTAAAGCTGAAAATATATTCTCATGTCTCTATTCAGACGTGTTGTTACCAACTTCCGTGATTGTGAAAATATTATGGAATAAGTGTTTAACGGAATCTTATAACAAATTAGTCATTAAATGTACACATCTTTACACTGAAAATAAGCATTACTGCTTTTACTTGTAAATTTGAATTATGGTGTACGTATCGCACTTCGTATAACCGCGTTTGTACTTCATACAGATAATGATGTTGCAAATGAGTTCCTGTGGTACAGAACCCCTTCCCATGAAACAGCCTCTGATGCCACGATTCCAAAATTTGAATATGCTCCAGCTTTCTACTGAATATCCTCGGCTACGCAAATCACCCTATGCTATTTCGATTGATTTTGAGGTTGTCCAGTTTGAAACCCTTTGAGAATAGTTCTGCAGAATCAATGTTTCATGAAAAGAGCATTTTGAGCCTTGAACTTATGAAAAAATTCCTCAAACTTTTCCATCATAAATTCGTTGTTTAGAGGTCCCATGGTTCCTCCATACTCTTTTGGTAACACTGAAGCATCAATCACTGCGTGCAAGGATTCGTAACTGTAACCGTGAAGTCGTAACTGGAACGGAGGAATAAAAAAGAATGGTCAATTAATGATTTTGGGAAGAATATTGAGAATTAATGTATGTATGTCTATATATAATTCAATGTTATAAAACAGATAGAAATTTAGGAATTTAAACTTAAGAATACCAAGAAAATTTCGAAAAAAATGAAGAAGTGTTGGTCATCAGGGAGGAGCCTGACCCAGTCAACACAATATGGCTTCTGTTTGACTATTTTTATACCCCGGTATTTTGGCTTTTTAGCCATTTGGCTTCTTACTTGTCTGCATTTCTGTTACTTTATGTTTGTTTGATTTTTAATATTTTGTAAGTTTAATTGTGTATATATACTATATAGTATCTACATATATAAACTCCAAAAAATCCCAAGTAATCAGTAATGAACTCTTTATCACCGTAGAGCAACTGTTTGGTACGCAGTTTCAAGTGACTGCATTATTGGAGTACCGCTTTTTCGAGGATGCTAATGCAAATGCTGTTACTGTCAATTGTGAAAGATACTATACGATGTTGTAAACATTTTTTTGCTTGAAATTGATCGACAAAAGGTTTGCAGAACATGCATTTTCAACAAGATTAAGGAATATGTTATCCGCTCGAGCAACCATGCAAATTCTAAAGTACGCATTTCCCGGCCGAGTAATGTATAAATCTGGTGATATCGATTGGCCCCCTCACTCCCTCATTTGACCGCGACAGAATTTTTTTTCTTTTGGGGTACTTAGAGGAACAAGTCTACCCTAACAAGTCGACACTGATTCGACAGCTCAAGCACAATATTCAAGATGAAATTAAATAAATCACCCTTTAAATGTGCTCATACGTTATGGAAAATGTGGCCGAAAGAGCCCACTTTGCAGCGCTGCCAGAAGCAGCAATTTGGCCTATGCCATGTGCCATAAATAATGTAACAGGAAAATGTTATGGATGAAAAGATTGTTCATGAATTAACCTCGGATTTTCTGACCTTCAATAACAGCTATTCCGTTTGTTTAATTATTTATAATGATGTTGAAAGAAGTGAGAAGAAATTGAACAAATCACGTGGTTGAAAGAGTCCATATTTGCATCGCGATCTGGTATTTATCATTAACTGGATGAATAATATGTAAAAAATAATGAAAGTTTAATTTTAAAGTTATTCTAGAACAAAATGGTGCTCTAACACAAGAAATACCCGTATTGGGTCTGTATGTGATGGCAGTGAGCGTTTATTTGTATGCAAATAAAGATAGTCTATTGTCATACGAGTGATATCAACCGCTACCGCTATCATCTACCGTTGCCATCCGCTCTATCACCTACCTACCAAAATACGCCTCGTGCGACATCCTATTTAGCTGTACACGTTACCCTTTTTAATTTTTTAACGAAACTTACTGATCTTATATATTTAAACACTCCAAGGGGTTTCGATGAGAAGTCTTCGATCAAGGTCTGAGGAATTTTGCTAACGACGAGATACCTCGTCTAGACAACCACCAGGAGCGTTAAGAGGATCCTCGACCAGTTGCCACTTTTGCAGGCATGGCCAGATTGGTTCACATTATTTATTAACTCAAATATGTCTGCACAGGTTTGATGTTGTGAACTCGGGAAGATGCCCTGTTTGTTTGACTCAAAAGGAGACATTGGAACGGATCTTATTTTTGTACCACATAACATTTTTAACTAGCTTGTGAACCCCATTCAATTCTTTTTCTTCTTAGTTTTGTCTGATAACCATTGCTTTTAGATTGTATAGCAGATAGAGTGAAATCGACGGTAATAGCTGCGGACTCACGTAATAAAATTGAATTGTATTTCACGAGGAAAACAAGTTATATAAATTCGTGCTGAGCCCAGCCATCTAAGTTGGTATCGGGGGTCAGAAATGCAGATATTGGAGGATGGTATTGTTGTTCTGGGAAAGTGATGACCAGTGGGTCTCCTGATGATGACGAATGCACAAAAACAGTGATATGACACATTAAAACTGACCGATTAAAATCAGTAATTCAAACGGATCAGTAATAATAAAGGGACTTCCTGGTTTTGAGATTGGCATTTGATATTCAGTGTATCGTGTATTTCAAATTATACTCTTTGTTTTTGTTTGTGTGAAATAATTTTAGACCTGTTTTTTAACCAGTGTCCGGCCAATTTGAATTCTAGGAGAAGTGCTACGTCATCATGACACTATAAGGGCGAAATTATGAACCACTTTGAGTTACTTTGATGCAAACATCCATGCCCTGCCCCGGATTTTAATGAGGAACCTTTCGACCTAGAAGCCATCGACCTGACCACCAGTCCGATTTTTTAGAATACCGTATATATTCACTTCAGCTGTCAAACAAACTGCGAAACTGCCAGTAAACTGGTGATAATTGAACAGAATGTACAATTTTAAAGCAAGTAAAACGAAACGAAAGCATATTCTTGAAAAAAATAGTTGAAAAAACAATAACTGCATTCAATTTTAAGATATTTAGCAAAAAATTATTATTTTTCAGGATTTTTCAAAATTTCAGTCGGATGTTCTTTTTACTTTTACATTTCTACTCAGTCAACTCTGGCCATTTCTTCCTTTAAAAGATACGTTGTTGTTTACAAGGGGTATCTTTTATATCTAGATTTTATTTACATTGTGCTTGTGGGTAATTTTTTTGAGACTATCAAGTGAATGATAAAATGCTGGGGATTTTTATGGAGATTTAACAAAAAAAAAAGACACCAGTTCATGTTTTCGTCCTTGGGGGAAATATTTAAAATTTGAACTGTGGGGTTACATTTCCATGAAGGAGATAGTACACGATGACATTTTGAGCTTTTTCGAAAGTTCAGTAAAAAGCTTACATATCAAATTTAAAGTGTTTTTAAATTTTGCTAAGCATCTAAGACAATTGTACTGTAATACAGAATTTTGTTATTATGCGTAAAGGTTATGTTAACGTATCTAGGGGAATACAGTAAAAATGCTAACTTTTGTCTGAACTTAGAAGATTTTGACACTGTAATCTACTAGAAAAATAGTTCAAATGCTGTTTCGTTCATTTAATTAGATTTAATATTTTGTTTATTATTTTATGAAAACTGAACTTACCTTTTTAATGCGTATCATTCGAATTAAAACAAATTCATTCATATTACAGGGGAAGACAGTTTTACAATTAAGCAATGAAATTGGTAGCATTGTGCAGTTTTTGTAAGAGACAAGTTTTTCTGCGATAAAACTATAGAAAGAGAAATTACTTACCCTTTCCACGATTTTCGTTGGCAACAAAGGACGTAGTAATCTGAAAATCCAGTGACAACTAGGGTTATCATTAACAGCATCTACATGTAATCTTACTGGAATTTTATTCTGAAATAAAAACCATATATACTATGAAAACTACATGTACTGCTACAGAAATATATTCACAGGCAGCATAGGCAAAATATCGTCACAGTTATTTTGTTTGCAATAACAGCATAAAAATTATTTATTAACGTGGAAGATAAAAGTCAATGCAAAAAAAATGTATGAGCGAAAATAGACGGAACTTGAAAAAAATGCCGAATCACTTTTAAACAAGGGGATGAGATGAAATTGAAGTATACGTTTGGAAATAAGAATTAACACCAGAGAAAAAGCAAATGAAAGTTTTTTATACATTCTTGAATAATTTTATTTCATTTAGATGTATGAAATCCTCTTATGCCACTATGGCTGATATATTCATTAAAAATGGATTAAACTAAGATATGAAAAGAGAGAAACAATACTTTGCCATCAATAGATATAAGCAATTAACAAACTTAAACGCAAGTACTCTCTTCTAGATGTCTTCGAATTTCCCTTTAATATGCTTAATTCATAATCACATTTCTTGTCCACTATAGTCTCAGGCAAAGGTAATTAAGAATATAACACTCTTATTACCTCCTAAAGCATCCGCATACTCCATGAGAAAATCTATAAAATGTTGTTGATCCTGCATTTTCAACACGACATTCAAGACCCTCTTACCTATCGCCATTCCGGACCACTTATATTTCTCATATTCAAACTTCCTCAATACAACAATAAAAACTCAGAAAAGATAGTCAATGGCCATTCCAGTAGAGCAAGACGTCCACCATCAGCAGGAGAGAGGTAAGTTACAAAAATAAAATGCGAGTTTAAATATTGTTCTAGAATAGTGTTTCCACAACTAACTTTTTTAACTAAGTCTTACCAAGTTCTCCAGGCTAAAGACGGGGTACCACTAGCGTCATTCATTAGTATGTTCGACAACATAAAATTGATAAGGCTGACGTGTTTATTGCGACGTGTTCTGTTTATATACTTTAGATGTCTAGTGTTACTTAGATTATTTTTCTCATCGCCAGACTTCAGCCGTTTCACCATAAGGCTCTGTTTGACAGAGCAATATGATCTAGGAACAGACAAAATATGTAACTATCAGCAGTGCTATTCACTGTGACGTCAGTAAGATCAGGGCAACTATCTAGGTGGTTTTCTGTCATGGATGAAAGGCCACATAGGGTACGAATTGAAGAGTTTGACAAGCCAATTAGGTATAGATCCTTTTGTCATGTCCTGTGAGAACACGAAACAAGCAATTCTATAGCTTTCGGTAGATTCTGTGGTAACTGAGACTTTAGCATGGAGTTCCTTGCTCTCAGTTGTCACATGATCTATTGAGAATTAGATTGTGATGAAATTTATCAAATGTAAGGACAGCGACCGGTCCGGGTGTAACTATCAAGAAGTTCTTAATCGCCTCTTCAAGTTAGCCTACGTTAATTTTTGAAGCATTGATTCTAGGACAAAAAGGTTAAATCACAATGAATAAAAATTCCCTTCAATGATAAATTGAACTATTTTTAAACAAACATTTAGTTCTTTCGCAATTTGCAAAGCATTCGCAGGAGATCCCGATAATATGTATAGAGTAGTTCCACCAAAATATTGAATCTCAATTTTTCGACATAAATTAATAAATATCTCACCAACATGAAAGACAGTTCATCGCTTAGTTGGAGATTCGTTCTCGGAGCTGATTACTCACCGTTCTTCAATTGCATCGATTGATTAGATTCAGATAAAAGTATCAAGAAAAAGTAGTGGAAGCGACTACTTTTTATTGATATACTTATGCTTAAATGCTTTTAAAATTACAAGTTTTCCTCTTAAATTATACTGAAAACGTCTTGTGAAAAATAAAAATATATAAACCATTTTAATTTTAAAAGAGTGAACATATACTTAACTCTTGAAAACTCACAAGATCCTAACTTTTCGAGTGTCTATACACAATTTGTCATGAAAATTAGTATAAAAATAACGATGCGTCAATATGAAGTAAAATGAAAGCTTACATGCTAATAAACATTTCAGTGTGCTCGAAGCATAGCTCTAGAATAACCCCTTCCTTTTCTTTCTTGCATTCTCATTTCCAAGGTTTTAATTAATATGTCGAATTATACATCTTATACATCTTTGGCTTAGGATTTGCATTAGGAAGCTTCTTAGTCTTTGCCTTTAAGCATCATCAAAATGTGTAAGAAAAATTATTCCCTACTGATGAGACTTGTCTTGTGCAAGAGAAATCTTGCCCCGGACTCCAAGAGATGCGATTATCACAGCTTTACTAGTTTTTGACCGTGCGACATAAAATCCAAAGCAATCAACTAAGAAATGCGGCGCTTGCCCATTTCAGACTTTTATTCATAATTTATGTCGAGATGAAAGTAAAATGTAATAGTTTCTAAAAACTCAAATGGCAACGTAGATGCATAAATACGAAAACAAACTTCGCAGTGGTAGTATTCTAGCAGTTGTATTCCAGTAGCTGTGTTCATTGAGTAAGTGTTTCAAATAAATTTGTTGTTTATGCTACGAGATCAAGTCTACGACATCTCAAAATAAACTTTTAAAGGTTGTTCAAGTGTAACATCTTTGTGTGTATTACAAGCGAGATGTGCCAGTCATCGAGGAAGATGACAGATCGGAAGAAGAATCAGTCCCGAACAGTGACGGATTAATGCAATTTTGGGTAAAGATGTAGAATCCGGGGCATGTTTGTCGCCAAGCAATTTTTGTCACCAAATCAAGATGGCGTCCAAAGCCAGTATGTTTATTAAGAAAAACGTGGACTTTCCTACGCGAAAAACCTTTTGCATAGGGTTGCCATAAAGCTGAATCAAAACACCAAGGTTAGCATGTTTGGCGATAAATCGCTAGTGCCCCGGATTCGACATCTCCACCCAATTTTGAGGGTGGGGGCGGTTGGTTGGAAGATGCAATAAACCGGGGGGCCTGGAATACCCCCAGAGAAACGGAGGTCCGGGGGTCCTCCCCAGAAAGTTTTGAAAAAATACCTTCAAAAACTAGCATTTTTAGACTGTCAAAACTAGCTGTTTTGAGACATAGCTCCATTTACATAACCACAAATTCTATAAGCCTTTTGTCAACATAGAACTGCTAAGCAAATTAAAAGATAAAACATTGAAATTAGCATCAAAATACTTTTAAAATAGTATTTTGTAGGTTGTTGAAAGTTACGTTTTTGTTAGCTTTTAATTCGTATAAATATACATACTTTTATTTTAAAAATAACATTAGGAAAGTAATAAATAGAAACTTAAATATTCTTTACAAATTCTTTTATTTTTTCAATAGAATTTACGACACTCATTTTGAAACAAAAGTAGTATGGGATGTTGAATAGTATGAATAAAAACACGATATCCATATTAATTGTATTATTACAAGAATGTATTTTAGACTAGTGTCTCATTATAGTCATTATCTCCAAAGAAGCACAATGTAAACAGTAAAAATGATGTTACGCCGTTATGGTAACTCAAAAACTTCCTTAAGATGCATAAAACTATAGTTTGAATGTAATATTGTGTTTTTTTATATTCTGAATAGTTAACGTTTTGAAATAAAAATTCTGTATACAAAAAAATTATTGAGTTTATATTGTACATATTAGCACTATACTCGTACAGTACATATTTGGTCTGCTTCATGCATATTAGCAGGCAGTTTGCACTTTTTACAGTTTTGATATAAAATTAAAAGAGGGAATAACCTAAGTGTATGAATGTTGAGTTCAATTACTTAAACTTTTTGACATCACAAAAGAACAACTGGTTTTAAACTACCTGTACTTAAGAAAACATGTTTTTCTCTTCTTTCCCCCTTCTCAATATACCTATCCATACTTTTCTCTTTGTCAATAAGGATGTCTCTATGAACATATAGCAAAGCAAGTCCAGTTAAGCGGTTTTGCCCACAACGGTTTCTCAACCAAGTTTTGATCAGTTTTAGTGTCGAGAAAGATCTTTCTGCTCTTGTAGTTGACACAGGAAGAGAAGAAAGAATCAGCATTAAAGATCCAATTGAGGGAAAAATTTCTGGTGTGCAAAATTGCAAACACTCAACTGCACAGCCAGGTAAAGGGGTTTTGTTTGCATCTACCCTTTTCTACTTTGCCACCTACAGCTAGATTTCTGCCTTCAGATTAGAAATGCAGTCACTTTCATCCTCTCCAACTCCAATTACTCTGTAGAACTTTTTAGCCAATATTTCAGCATCCCTAATCACCGACTCCATGGACGTTGTTGAAGATGAGCAGACTTTTGGTAGAAGTGAGTTGAGCTTAAAGAGATTGAGAACTTCTTTTGAGAATCTGTTTTCAAGATCACTGTTTATTGAGTCAAGAATAGAGATAAAGACATTCACCCTAAAGTAACTTTCTGTGCTTGATAGAGCAGTGTTAGGTCTGTTAATTTGTCTAGATGTAATACTGGGTGTTTGAATAGTGCTTCCTACAGTTTCTGCCACTTTTTTAGCTTGATCATACAGTTGACTGAATTCTGCATCAGATTTTTCTCGCTTTTTTTTGAGACTGAGAAAGTATCGGTCAAGACCTCAATTGCTTTGGTAACTTCAATAGTCTCTTTTTGAAAAACCCTACTGAGAGGCAATGTTTGGCTAAGTACATCAGCAAGGCACACGAGAGTTAAGGTGAATTCTAAATTAGTGATTGCACACAAAAGGTTCCTAGCTGTTACGCTAGAGTTGTCACTTGAAAAATGTGACCATTGTGAAATTTCCTCAAGGCACGTCACGATTTTTTCAACGTTTTTTAGAAAAGATGCTACAGACAGATACCTTTCTACCTATCTTGTTTCACACATAGAAAAAGTTGACTGCCTACATGCTTAATGAGTACAGCATTTCTTTTCGGTGAAGCTTTAACGAAAGATACAACCTCTTTGGTGATTCCAATTGAGTTTCGCACTGATTGCACACCAGAGCACTTAGAAATAGACAAATTCAAAGAATGATTCAAACTAGGGGTTCGTTCGGCGTTATTACACTCTTTTTTTATTGTAGTGACTGCTCCCACAATCTCTGAAGTCATCACAGAGCATCCATCTGTTGCAACACCGATGCATTTACAAGATCGAGATTAAGGCTTCTCATAGTGTTTAACACATTTTCACCTAATGTTTCTCCAGTCATTCGGGAATCTTTATTGTCTCCATCTGGTTTATCTCTGTCACACATATTGGCATCTTTATCATCTTCAAAAGAATCGTATTTATCACTGTCACTTTCAGAAGCTGAAGAGAAATCTCCATTTTCATTATGTTTGAGGTCAACTTTGAGATTTTGTTTCCACAGATTTTTTCAGGCGGCTCACGAGGATTGATAAAAACCTATGAAATCTTCTCTGATCATATTTTGATAAATATATCTTTAAAAAATGGTCATCTGAGTTTTGTGGCTAATATCAGTGGTCTCATCAAACCCGATACTGTATAATTCGTTTTCTTGGATTCTGTGTAATATTTCTGAAACAATTTCTTCGCCGCAGCATTCAATCAAATCATTTTGTACAGTTTTACTGAGAAATGTACCTCTTTTACCATCAGAGCTGCATTGTGCAGCTAGTTCAGTTTCTCCACACTCTTCGACACGAAATTTCATCAGCTCTTTGAAGTTACCTTTATTTAATAGTTTAGGTTCTGTTAAGAAAACAGAACCATCATCACGACGCCCTCTAAAAGGGATGTTCTGCCTCCCAAGGAATATTACATTTTGCAAAGAAAATGACATTTTTTTTCGTTTTTTTTCGCTCTTTTCATTCTGTATGTGTCAACTTGATTTTCAATGGATTTCTCAGGGTTTTTGTGAGAAACCAAAAAGTCGTTAGCACGTTCTAAAGCTTGCTGATGATACAATGCTTTGCTGTGGCTTTCCAAGTCACCATACTTTCCTAGCAACTTTGAAAATTTTGCTAGAGGCTGGGTCACTAAAGTGTTTAACTTCATTCCTCCATGATGACCACCCTGAAGAGCATGCGCAAAGAAAGGGCATACTTTGCAAAATAGGCCTTCTTTTGATGATGATAAAGCTAACCAAGATTTGTACTTATATAAGTGCTCTTTTTTCAAAAATCGTTTTTCAGTTTTCCCTCTCTTGTGAGTAGAATATGGGTATTTGTATCCAACAGGAGGTTCCCAGTGGTTTTGAAGAATGGTGGCAAGAACTCTGTCTGAAGGCTTAGTTCCAATGTGTAGACCAATGTCGTTTTCATACCTAACGATTGAAGCTGAAGTATGATCCGTAGGTAATGCAGCTGAAGAGCAGCTGATCTGACCTCCTTGGACCTGCGATGTTCCGACCTTTGTAGGATCTGAATCTTCAACATGTTCATCTGATTTGGAACCTGAAAAGAATACCTACCACTAAAATCTGAAACGTTCAAGTTTTATAGCAAGCCATGTAGGCTACGTACAATAGAAAAGATAAACAAGGAACGACTATTGCTTATAAAAATTGATGATGGGAATCTCCTATATATATTTTTCTGGAGAAAACATAATTTTTTAAGCCAATACATTTTTTTTGACCTGACGGTCCCCTTAACCTAACCTCTATATAATTATGTAAGAGTCACCATCAGTTCATGCAACATTAAAAATATTACATTTTAGTATTTTTTCCTATAAAAATTCGTGAGTAATCTTAAATAGTGCTACTTTAATACCCTAAGTTCCGAAATTGGGAAATATATGAACAAAAATACTGGTCCATATAATACGTAAGGACCCATATTAGGATCAGTATGCTAAAGTAAACTTACCTGTTGTCTTATGCTTTTTAAAGATGTGATTTTTGAAGCTCGTTTCATGACGCACTAAACTGAAAAACTCAACACTTCCAATACGCACAGTTTACATAGGCTACTTAAGGCGAGCGGTCTTACAACGCAAAATGACGATGACGATAGTGAGGGCGAAGAGGTCAGTGGGGGGGGGAGGTGAGGCGAAGCGCGCTCTGCAGGGCAGATCGGGGAACTCGGCCAATTCGGATGACTCAATCTACTGGCGCGGCAAACTTTGGCGCGCGCGGGTAAACAAAAATGAGTTTTTATCTTATTTTATTTTATTTTGTCTTTGCTATCGGGTCGGCGGTAGCCCCCTCCGCCCCCCTTTAATCCGTCCTTGGTCCCGAATTCAATCGATGACTACCCGCAGATGACCATTCTGACCACGAATCGAACTTTTATTACTTTCGTCACAACCATCGACCTCTCACAAAAGAGAGATTTGGACAATTCCTTACTAAAACCTTTGTATTAATTTAAGTTAAACGCTTCAGTTTTAAATTTCGCACTGAGTGGGGCCGAATTTAAGATTCATAATTTATGTCGAGATGAAAGTAAAATGTAATAGTTTCTAAAAACTCGAATGGAAACATAGACGAATAAATACGAAAACAAACTTCGCAGTAGTAGTGTTTTCGTTGAGTAAGTGCTTCAAATAAATTTGTTGTTTGTTGTAATAATAATCTGTCTTGTACTAAATTTCCTTGTTCCCACCCCCATCCGCCTTATACACAGTACTTACGGACTTTAACAAACTAGTGTAATAGTTATGGAGAGCCCGTCAGCTAATGGCATCATAGCCAGACACTCGGCATTTGGAGCAACTATCTCCAAACATTTAAAGCTCTTTTGTCATTTCAAGCAGTAGACCTAGTGCTAGATGGAAATCCCCTGACTTCACCCCCTAGTACATCATAATAATGAAAAAGGAAATTAACACTAAAACCTATTGCATACATAGATGAAAAGCTTTGTCGAATTGATAGTAGAAAATGAAAAACCTGCAAAAGAACGATTAATGTTGATTAAGATCTTAGAAAAGATTGTCGATGATCATTTCGATGGAGCAAGACGTCCTCCATCAAGAAAGAAATTAGTCACAAGAAGAAACCCGAGTTTAAATAAACTCGAGTTCACTTAAAAAGTGGAAATTCTCGTTTTTAACTCAGCCATAGTTAAAAACGAGAATTGTGGCAACACTATTCTCCAACAACATATTTAAATTTGCGTTTCTTATGACTTATTTTTGTCTTGATAGTGGTGAACTTCTTGCTCTACCGAAATGGCCATTGACTATCTTTCCTAAGATTTTAATGCACATTAGTCATGGTTTTGAAGGTTTTTCATATTTTACTAAAACCTATAATGATAACTTCCGTCTGTAATTTACTGGCTTAACCTTTATTATTGAGAATGCCGATAATTTTCAAGCCCTAACATACTTACCGAATTGGAAAGATGAGCTTTAAAAATCTTGTAGTACTGGTAGTACTGGCTGTAGTTCCTAGCTTGTAGATCGCACAAATACCTCATCCCACATACCGTGGTAATAGGAATGGATATGAGGTAGAATATTATCATGAATGTGGTTGCAACTAATTCTTCGGAGTCACAGATTTCGGGATACCAGTCAACTAGAAGGGACATGAGATAAAAGTGTTTGAGGACATGGATATTGCACTGTCATGTATTGAGAATAACACACATATTTCATTGATGGAAATGTTCGTGTCTTGATTTTCTTTATTAATCAAAAACTTTTTGAACTTAAACTATCTTCTCTTCAAGAACGCTTGTCCCAAGACTGAGTATATCTGTCATTTTCTTAAACACAAAAAGAGCTAATATGAAGCTTTCAGATATGGGACAACTCTGATCATATCGATATGCCCCATAACATGCAGAACTGTGATACTTTAAGGGATAAGGGAATTATCTCTTTTAAAACAAGAAAGTTTTCAGTAAGATAATAGTTTCCATTTTTTAGTCTAAAACAACTTTGTTTTCTATCGCTCTGTTGTTTTTAGTTAGTTTCACTAACGGTCATAGCTGGTCGCCATATTTTCCCACTGAAATCTAAATAGACCTTCGTTTCCATTAGTTATGTTAAGAAACAAAAGGAAAAACACTGAAGGTGATTCATCATCTGCATTATTTAATATAAAAACTGGATGGGAATATATTACAGAAACTGAAATTTATTACCAGAAGTCATCTCTCTACATCCACCAAATTTTTATTTTTTGATTTCAAGAAATTATTCAGCATTGAAATACTTTTGGTTTTTCGGAATAATTTAGAAATGATATAAGAAAGCCATGTTTCTAGTAAGATCTTTCAGTTGGTCTACTCAAAATAAAACTTTCAATGTAAAAGTATCTATAACCTTCGGGATTAATCCTGGACCATATCCAATAGCCCGCTGAGTTGCTTTCAGTGCAACGCAAATTCAACTGACCATATACTTATAACCTACACATTCTGCTAAGTTTCATACTAGCATTCGTTCAATACGTCATACTTTAAAAAGGAGTATGTTTTGAAAATGTTCCATGCTTGTAATATACAATGACACATTGAAATCTAAAATAAACTTAATTACCACCCCTTGTGAAGAAAATGGCTCGTCCGGTGCCATCTCTGTAAGGCAAAAATCCAGTCATGTTCTTTCGGATCACTTGACGAGCTGTATCCAGATCCAGTTTTTCGAAGGCGTCGGCCATTTTGCGTCGGAAGTGAATTAACCGCTTTAATTTTTCTTGTGCTTTCTCCCACTCATACTTGGACAGTCGCAAACAAGTTATGAGATAATCGTCGTCCAGAAGAGGGAGTTTTTCTTCTGCGTCAAACGGAAGAAATTAATTAGCATGATTATTAAGTAAAATTTCAAACACATTAGTTACAAATTTGCTCTGATGAGAGCAATGTGGAGTACCTTCGAACCAAAGCTTAGTGAGGTTTGAGTAGGTAAACGTATCGTAAAACTATTAATTTGTCTTTGGCTTGTTTCTCTACAGTTGTTTTGTGCTACACAATGGCTAATCAGACCACTTTAAATGGAATATATCGTACATGGTACAGTTGCAGGTATAGCTTCATTTCCTTGCATACATATTTTTGATAGATTATATGTACAATCAATTTTTCCTCGTATAGGAATAGAGGTAAATGAAATTTTACATCAATTTTTGCTTAAAAGTTATTCTTTTGATTCTGATTTCAACCATAGATTATCTAGAGACTTTGTAAAAGGATTAGACTTGTCTTAAGATATGGTCTCTACGCAGTTTATTCAAAATGCTATGAGGGGTTTTCAGGGCAAACTAAACAAAAACGTAGATTTTACTTCCTTTTACCCAAATATTCTCGCATGATACATATCGGGGTTACCTAAAATGCAGTTTATTGCCATTTTGGGATGTTTAACGCTTAGTATAATTATCATAGACCAACTAACAACTGCTATCATACATCACTTTATTCTTTGGAATTTCTATTGGCGACGTGCTGAAATCGTATTCGAAAAACAATCCAGTGCAGTTAAGTCTGGAATATAGTAAAGTACTGTGCCGAGTGGTGTGATAAAACTAACTATACAGCCAATATACAATTAAAATAAAATTTTATTAACCATAGAAATTTGCATTGTTCCAAAAGGGATCTGTGTCCCTTGTTTTTGAGCGCTGTAAAAAGTGAATTAGGATCTTAAGGAATCGATTCAAAACGACAGCAATTCACGCCAAAAATATCAGCTCGGAACACAGATACTTGAAATATGAGGGGACTTGGAAAATAAATGTAAGTTTTACTGAATTTAATTGCCTTGCAATGGAAACCTACGTCGAAATTTAAAAAAATCCTTGAATTACAACGTATTCAAGGATTCTTATTTAAACTTTAACTCTCTTACTTTAAAATGATTTTAGCGCGTTAGCCTTTGTTTTAAAGTAGAATATTAACGTCTTATTTAAAAAGGTCTTGTTTAGTACGCTTGATTTATTTTTATGAAACTGAATTCTACAAATCATTATGTATTGAATCAATGACGTTTATGCAAAGTTGGTCAAAATATGCACATATACCGCAAAGAAATGCATCCATATCTTTAACGATATTTTGCACAAAATAAATAAATTATAAATAAACCTATTATATGAATTAATAATTAGATTAATAATAGATCAATAATTAGATTATTAATAATTAGATTAATGATAATTAGATTATAAACTATAAACAAAGCAGTTAGTACCTGTATGCCTCTCTGTTCTATATACAAATCTACAATCCACACTAAATTTGGTACACTTATACTTTAGAACCGTACGGGTAACATAAGTCACCCCCAGTATATTTGTCCTAGGTATGCAGTGGGTGCTAAAAATAATTCGAAATCTCCATAGGAATAACATTGAGTATAAACGATTGCGGTACGCAACTCAGTTTTACCCGTATTGATGGAAAAACAACTTTTCCAATAAAATTGTTTCACCGGTATTGTTCGAAAAACGATTTTTCAAAACAAATTGAATTATTTTTTATATTTAAACTGATTTTTTATTTCTTCTCATAAAATAATTTATAAAAATTTGATTGATGAAAAAAGATATTTAAACTATTTAATTTTACATAGCTTACATTTTGTAATGGAACACGAAAAATTCACTGTTCATAAAAGCCACACAGTAAATATACCCTTGTATGTGGGATTGTAGTGTTTGGATCCTGATTCCCGCGTATTTTTTATTCTACTTAGAGCAGTCGCTATCTTGTAACCGTCAGAGCTGTTTAGAAAACTTTAACCCTACTCAGCGGCTTTAACCTTTCGAAAAATCTGCTTTATTTAAATTCTTTACAGTACGTTTTAATTATTTTACTTGAACTTTTAATTCATTAATATTATTATTCATAATTATCTTTTCAAATGATAAAAAATTACTTATAATAAATTTTCATGCTGTTGTAAATCAACGGAAAGACCTATATTCAAGTTTTCTGTTAATTGAAGGTGATCTTAATCTTGAAAGGTAAGTAGCTTTCAGTTATTTCATAAAATACATTTCAAATTGTTAATTTTTGCATTATTTATTTAATTGAAATCAATCGTAATTGACCTTACAAATTTTTTTTAAAGAATTCTGTAAAAATTTCTATAGAATGTTTTATTCAGAATTCTATTGAATTGTGGTGTTTTATATATTTTATTACTTATGCACTATTTTTGGGTGTTGCATATATATTTGTAGCATACTTATCAGGCCAGCTATATAAAAATCAAATAAAATCTCAAGACGAGACATGACATTTATTGACAAACAAAAAACGAAACGGTAAACATCTTCTAACGGAAAACAGAATGATTGTCCACTCGTTTCTTAACGTTAACGACGCTCTCGCTTTCAAACGGAACATAAAGAGACTACACTTTCAAACGGGCACATACGTAGAAGAAGCACAATCATGGGTCTCTGGAAACAGTTAATAAACCGTTGCTTGCTCCGATTGGGGAGAAGAAAAGCACTGGTGTTCTGCTGCACTCCCCTGCACTTCTTAATACTAAACCGGTGAAGAAGTGACCTTTTTCTTGGGTCTACAGTAATACCAGAACTCGTAATCCAATGGCCCAAGTATTTCACTTTTGAACAGGTGAAGTTGCATTTGTCACGATTAGCACGAAGATTAAATAATGAAAGTATTTCAAATACTGCTTTAAGATCGATGATCTTCAAATGTAAAAGATGATCTTCAAGGTGATCTTCAAATGTAAAAGACATCACTACGATGTCATCTAAGTAAATCAGAGTCTTTACGTCAAGCAGTCCGCATCTAAATCCATCCGTCATTCTCTGGAAAGTCACGGCAGCATTCCGAAACCCAAACGGCATGCAAATGAAACGAAAGGCTCAGAATCAGGCTGAAACAAAGGCAGTCTCAGAATCAGGGTGATTTTCCCCACCATGAGGTATAGGCTACCTCTGGAAACACTTACAAAGTTCCAGTCCTTTATATCATTAAAGTCGTTAACAGTTCTTTAACGAAATCTTTTCTTTGACGAACATAGTTCACACTTTTGAGTATTGCGTTGCGCAAATCAATAAATCTGTCATCAAGGTGACGACCTCTCCTAGCTTCGGCAAGAACTTTCAAGTCCAACGCTTTTCCGAAAAACGCCATGAATTCGCAATACTAAGATTATACACAGTAGTACTACAGATACTAAGGCAGCAAAGTTCCGTAAACACTCAACTGAATTCACTAATCATCAGCAGTTAGTTCAGGCTCCACATTTGGCCCTGTATACAGCAACTTATCAGGTTAGCTATATAACAATCAAATCAAATCTCAGGACGAGACACAACATTTATTTTTCAGGCAAGAAAAGAAATGGTACACATCTCCAAATGGACAACAGAACGATTGTCCACTCGCTTCTTAACGTTAACGACGCTCTCGCTTTTAAATTGAACAGAAACAGATCCTAGCACTTTCAAACTGGGCTCATGAGTCAGAAGAGAGCACTGTAACGTTTCCTGTCTTTAATTAAGCATAAGACTGTTTACAGCACAATAAAATATTTATTTAGAATAGAGAAATTTAAAGATTATTTACATATTAGATTAATTGAAAGGTAGGTGGGAACAGCTTTAACATGTAAGCTGCCAAGGAGCCCGGCGGCTCGCCAAAATCTGAGTCTGAAGGATGCGACTGCTCCCTTCGTGGTTTCAATCTACTCTCCTCTCTTGCGGGGGGAGTTCGCCTCCGTCTTGGAATGTTAATCCCTGAGTTTCACACCCCTGCATCGGAAGGTCATGAGAACCTCGACAACTTCCCAACCCGAGGACAGATTTAATGTTTCTCTGGCCTGGGCTTCCACAGAACTGAAAAACACGTGTTTTCCTGGGGGTGGCCATCTGCATTCCTCTCATGGAGGGCCCAAGATAATTTAGTTGACAACTTGTTTTGCAGTCGGGGAAAATCTGAATTCCAGATGTGGGAATGCTAGACCGCAACGGTACAACTCGAACATGCATCCTTGAAAACAGCTAATAAACAGTTCCTCGTTCCGATTGTGGAGGAGAGAAGAAAAACACTGGTGTTCTGTGCATATTATATTTACGTGTTGTATTTATGTAATTGAAATTGATCTTAATTAGAATCTTTGAGAATTATGGCCTATTTTCCATGTGATCATTTATCTATTATTTTGTTACACATTTAATTAAAACTGATCTTAATTTACCTAATGAAAGATTTCAATAGAATGTGGGTCATAAATTAGCAACTTCATATAGAAATATTGTGTATATATGGTTGTATTGTTTTGTTCTACTCATTAAAATTTTAAAATTCAAATTCTGATTTAATAATTATTAATTTCTGTTCATTTACACGAATTGAATAATTTCTTTGTTCAAACATGGCTGATGTACAGTCGCGGAAAAAAACCCCGAATCACTCCTTTTATTTCGAGCACTATTCATAGAAGGGCAAATTCAAAGGCATCATTAAATAAGGAATAGCGTCCTCTACAAATTGAAATGCAAAAAAATGCATCGTCTTCATATCAAATTTTTCACAAACAAAATTTCTAATGGAAACACCATGTTTTGATGCCTTAATCTGCATCATTAAATTAGTCAATATGAAATTTCATGAATTGACTATTTTTATATCCGGAGATATTCAATGTTAAAGTTGCTGTCAATTTCAGGAATCATCTTCCCATTGAAAATCGTTATTCGTAGATCGAGATAAACTGTAGTTATAACCACCCAAATTTCAAATTTAGAAACTATTTCAAACGTATTTGTCAGCAATCCGAGAATTAATAGGCGCAGCTTGTCCCATTAAGCCCAAACCAATCAGCCAACAGAGAATTATTACATTTATTACTCATGCGAAAACGATTCGAGAATTACATTATTACATTTATTATGCAACTGCAAACGATCCGAGAATTATTATCCGAGGTTTGTCAGACTAACTTTTGGTTGCCCCCTAAAATCGCCATAATGAGGAAAGTTTAATGTAACGCAAAATCTAACCATTGGATTGAGCTTAAATTTTACGTGGTCATATTAGAAGTCCTTCTGAGTCGATTCACATCAAAATATAATGAGGTTCCAATTTATGTTTTCAAAGATTAATTTAATAATTATATTTGCATATAAAAACTGTTTTTAAAATAAAATATTAGGTGGATTTTTTTGGGTTGTTTATACATGGTATAAAATATCAGCGCTATAGAAATATTATTTAGGAAGATATACATAAACGTCTGAGAAACTGATTTAACATTAGGAGCACCAATCTTTCTGTACTCATAACTTCGAAACGGTAAAACCTAATGACATGAAATTTAGTATCTTTGTTAAGTTTAGATATAGATTTGAAATTGTGTGTCAAAATAGATTTTCATTGGCAATTATGAAGTTGGTGCTCAATTTAATATGAAAACAGCCCCATATGCAAATTATGCATTTTAATTTATAGAAAACATTAGTTCCTGTCGAACACAATCTTTTGAATTTTCTCTACTGTTAAAATTGCTCGAATGAAGAGTGGTTCGTTTTTTTTTTGCCGCGAATGTACCTTATTTCAAGTGAATAAAAATATTTCATTATGTTCTTTTTCGTTAAAATAATTTTTCAGACTGTTTCAACAAAGATCAACAATCTTCTAACAAATTGAAAGGGCTCGTTTTGGAATATTGTCGTATTTTAAAAAGCATTCACTTAATCAAGTAAAGTTAAATAAACAAGTTCAAACAGTAGTTAGATTTTTAAACTCACAGATGGCTTTCATAAATTAAGATGGTCTTTGAGTTCATAAGACATCTTAAACAATGTGTAAAGTTTTTGATAAAATTTGCAAATGTTTCCTTTTCAAAGAAAGTTTTATAAAATCTTCACAAATGTGAGCAGGCCGGACACAGAGCTAAGAACAGAACATAATCATCCAATTACCAAGATTTTAGACATTCGAATTTGTTGACCTTTATACACAGTGAATAAAAGAGTTTCCATTCGGAAATTAAAATGGCGAATAAATTATTATAATTTATAAAGAAATCTCACCACAGATTCAGAAACTGCACAAGAAACTAACTTCACGTTGGAAAATGTGTTCGCAATTAAAATTCCTGAATTTTCACAAATAAAATGTAATTATTTAAAACTTTGAGGAAAACATGCAAAATGAAAGGCAAAAACTCTTCCGTGCGCACCATGCAAATTGATTAGAACTTAATCTAGCTGTCCCACATTCAATTATCATAATTATCGAATGAAAAGTACAGAGTAAGTAATCATTTCAAACGATTTTCATGCCAGCGGATTGCCTAAAATAGAAATTCCGAGAACTATTAGTGAGTTGCCGATAAAATTGTGAGATGACGGTTTATGAATGAGGAAAGTTGGTGAAATCGTAAAAAAATTTAAATCTACGGTAAGAATCATTCAAAGGTATAATGAGGTTGGAACAGGAAAATAGGAACATATCCAGAAGACCTCAGAGATTGAACCATAATACACAAGAGGAATATTCTACGAAAAGTTCACGATAATCCACCAATTTGTGCACTACAACTTGCATCTTGTTGGAAACTGATTACAATTTTGAAATATCACCTCAGACTAATAAAACTAATAAAAAAAGGCGACTACAATGGACGTATGCTTCATAAATCCATTCATTTGTACATTTAACAGAAGAAAGCGTCTTGAGTTTGCAAGCATGTAAGTAAACCCTTAACTTTCGGGAATTTTGCAATTTTCGGGGATGAATCAAAATTTAGTCTCTGATTCAGATGGACGGGTTGTGGCATGGAGAGAACCAAACAAGCATAAATACAAACAAAAACGTATGCAGAACTATAAAACACTGCAGAGGAAGCCTAATGGTGTGGGTAATTTAAGTTTTGTTGAAGGTAACATGGATAGATATATGTACCTAGACATTTTGAAACAAAATGTCCTTGCTAGTGCTAGGAAAATTGTCTCTTGGAAGAACATTTAACTTCCAACAGGACAACGATCCAAAACACACTGCAGCGATCTATAAAAATGGTGACCTTTACCATGTGTCGCAGCAACTTCACACACCATCAGTCTCCTGATTTGAACCCCATGAACATTTATGGAAAGAAATAGGTTGCGAACTAAAACATTATGATACCAGCAGCAAAGATAAACTGAAAATCGCCATTTTGGACGTCTGGAGCAAATTTACTCCAGAAAAAAACAAAAAACTTGTGGGAGATGCCTAAACTTCTGAGAAAGGTCATTAAAGTGAAAGCAGGTTCAACTCACCATTAAATAATGAAACATGGGAGTGATAATAACACTTAATGACATATTTTTCACCGTACGGAGACTTTTTTGCTTTTTATTTGCCATATTTTTGTGGATTTTGCGTTAAATTATATTAATATTTTTGTTTAAATGCTATAGAAATTTTCTATGCAATTATGCTCATCTGCTTTTCAATTTTTCTTTCTTCAGTAATTATATTCTACAAATAGCAAACCCATATATAACACTGTTTTTATTCACTTATATATATATATATATATATATATATATATATATATATATATATATATATATATATACAAGTTACCCTGTTCACTTCACGTGGAGATTTCTAACGAGCGTTTGATAAGAGATTTTCGAGCATTAGGCCCCGTTCACATGAGACGTTTTCTAACGCGTTTTTGACGTCAAAACAAAACGCGGGTAGCCAAAGTACGCGAGAATCCACCCGCTAGATGGCTTCAGCGCTTCAACAATCTCCGGTCGTTCTAGCGATATTTAAAGGCGTTTGAAGATACATAGGAATGAACTGCACCGTACACATGACACGCATTTTGACGCGCGTTATGGCTTTTTTATTTCCATAGTCCAAGTTTCTATCTTCGCGATCTTTAAAGATAGAGTAAAAATTTCGTGGATTTGAAATCTGCGGAAACTTTTACATGAGATCGATACCTAAAATATGATTTTCTTTAAATAAATAATTTTTCAACTGTAACTTTAATATTTTCGCGATGCACATTTGAGGAATATATTCATTAGGAACGCAAAAGGGAGTATTTATTCCATTTTTTATAGAAAAGATATAACTTGATTGGAGTATTTTGTCTTCATCCAATGCTTTATATTTATGGCCTTTAAAAATAGGATGACAAAATTTAATCGTATCCGATTTATTGAAGAAATTTACACTGCTTTCCCACAAAACTTGTAAAAATGTGATAGTTTACAACTAAAGGGGAGAATAGGTAATTTTATTTCTGAGATAATGTATACCGACACTGTCCGTTTTAGTTTTCATGTTCGGCAAATATCTTTAAATAAAATTAAAGTTAAATATTCATCGGATGGCGACTCGCTCGTACCGCTCTTCGGGAAGAGTACGGCTGAACTTTGGCATCGGATAGAGGCTATCTGGAATGCCATTCCTCAGTATGACCTTCAGAATCTGTATGATTCGATGCCACGACGTGTACAGGCTCTCATCTCTGCGAGTGGCGGCTGCACAAAGTATTCATTTTCGCATTGTTTTGTTTTATTGCTCTGTAAATTTGATCGTTTATTTAAACCCCTATAAGTAATACGTGGAATAAATTTCATTTATTTCTGATGATTTTTTCATAGTGTTGCAATTTTCACAAACAGTAGTGTAGAAATGTGTTTTTTTGGGGTATATATTTTTATTTTACACTGTCAATTTTAAAATTTTAAGGAAATTGTTTGGTCATTTTCGAGTTAGTTTCGTTTAAATCAAAGTTTTATATCAATATTCCATTTTTCATACGCAGTTTCGCTTTTACGATAAAACACATTACAAATGACTCATCTGCTAGCTTCTTGAGACCAAAAATTCCGTGATCACCCCTTAACACAAAACAAATCCTTCTTACTACTTTTTATTGGTGGGTGAATCATCGACACTGGAGAGTGAAGGTTATAGGTTTTTTCTCTAGTGACAGTAAAATCGAATAATTTAGGATTTTAGAGTTAATGAGAATGTTTAATAATGCCACAATTTGAACTACATAAAGCACTGTTTCTCTGTGATCCGCTGGCTCATACCGGTTCCTAGGTCCAAAATAATCCCGTCATTCAAAAAATTTTGAAAAACGTACGAAAGGCTAACGTGCAAAAATTTACAACCGAGGTTGGTGGCATTGGCATTGCACCGAAACGCATCGTATAATATACGTTACGAAAGATTTGCCTGTTTAGGTTGTCACTTCTGGTCAGCAAGTCGATTATATTACATTTATTTATGTATAAAGATTTAAGTTAAAAAACACTTTATTCACAGGCAATTAGGGAACGGATGTTTTACAAATCGAAAGAATATCAAATTTTTACGTCATTTTGAATATTTTTAGATTATTTTAGGCATTTTATTGGTCATTTTTATACATTTATAAGTTAACCAAATCCAGGCTCTTGTGAACACAGAGAAATCTATTTTAGGTTGGGAAAGAAATATTTTCATCCTATTTTTAATGTCTGTAAAATTAAAACAGTTGATAAGGGGCAACAAAATATCTTATTAAAGTGGCATTCCCTTTAAAAACAAGGCAATACTTCCGCTTACGCTTAGTATAAAAGGAATACCTGCAAAAAGATTAGTTGCGACTATTGATAAAAAAATAATTTTTTCAAAGAAAAGCATGATTTTGGTATCGATCTAACGTAAAATTTTACGCTGATTTTGTTGAAATTTTGACTCTATCTTTAACCATTCAAAAGATAGAAACTTGGATTAGGGGAATAAAAAACACAATTTAATGCATATCGAAAACTGACCTCGAAAAACGGTCAAGCGGTGTACACATGGTAATGCTTGAAAATTCTTATCAAAGTCCAGTTCCAGTAATGTTTACACAAGCAAATCGTTTGTGAGCGGAAAGGGAAATTGTGGTGCCTCACTTTATTGTTTATTTTTTCTCTATTCATAAAAGCAACCTCTTTGTTCATTTCTATGGAAACGAAGCAAGATCGGTTGTCATGGTAACAATGACCACGATCGAGGGCGCCACCGTCTATGCGAAATCCCATGTTATTTCGCAGACCATTATTTCCTATGGCTGTGACAGCTATTTACTCTGTGGCTGACACCATGAAAGCTTAATTTTGCCATTCGGTATCTGGCAATGCCAGAATTAATGTTTTACTTTAAAAATCTGATTTAGAATTCCGTGTTTGTGTATTTGAGTTAGGACAGCGAAATGTTGCTGTCAAATTTGAGCATTTCTAAGTTTATAAATTTGTGTTCTTTTGTAAATAAATCACTATCGTCTCTATCATATTTTTCAAACGTCTTTTTCGAATTGCTCTATTTCAGAATATACATAAGTCGAAATTCGACACGCTTGCTCATTTCTTTCGTTTTTCTGAATTTTGCATTTTTTCAATGATCTGAATTTCGTTTCTGTATGTATTAATGTGTTCCAGTCGTTTAATTATTACAGATATATTATTTTGGAGATAAATTTTAATTAATTATTTTTATTTTCTGCAAAATATCACTAGACATGGGTAATTTCTTGGCGGTATATGTATATTTCGAACAACTTCCCTTAAGTCTGGTTGAATAAGTAATGGTTTGTAGAATTCTGTTTCATAAAAACAAATAAATTATACAAATCAAAACCTTTTTAAATAAGGTGTGTAACTACTTATTTTAATATGATCAGTAAAGTTAAATGGAATTATTTTAAAATAAGATAGGTTACGTTAAATTGAAACGGATAGCCATACGTTGTAGTTCTAAGATATTTCGAAATCGACTCTTCTGAAGTAGTTACTTTAGAAAAACTTTTATAGTTTCTCTTACAGAGAAGTGCGATGAATATGAAATAGATTATATGGATAAATATAACATGTTTACACATATATTTGTCCGAAGTTAATTGTAGAAGCTATGGAAGAGTTAAAACGACCTTACAAATAATTTTCCGTACACTTAAATGATGTTTGCATTTTTGTATGAAATAAAAGTGATTAGTCTTTTTCACTTTTCAATCAACATTTAACCAATTCAACCTAAGCAATGCGGGGTTATTCTGATAGTTCATTATAAAATTAGAAAATGAAACATTAATTTTGGCGTTGCCAGATACCAATAGAAAGTATCAGTGGCTTTCATTATCATAAGGTTCGCTTGCGCATTAAATAGACTCTTTTCCATACAAAATACAAGTTTTGCAGAATTAAGTGTTTTTAATCATTTCATATTATAAGTTAAAATATTTATAAATTATTGATATTTTGGAAAGTAATAAAAATATTTCAAACGTAAGCATTTGAATTTAAATTCTTGAAATATAATCTTTTGGAAAAAAATATTGTTTTCCTAGCGATATTGGTAAAGCAATCTGAGTTGCGTACCGCAATCAATAATACCCAGTGCTATTTTTATGGGGTTTCGAATTATTTTAGCCCCTCTGAAAATCTAGAACAAATAGAACGAGGTTTCATATGTAGATTATGATACCCAAAGGGTTCTAAAGAATAAGCGTACCAAATTTGTTTTGGGTTGGTCAAGCGGTGTAGATTCGTATAGAGACAGGCAGACGCTAACTCTTCTTTATACATATAAAAATCTGTTAGACTTACTTTCCATATAAGCTTTTAACATCAAAATCCCTTTTTGGATATTTTCATCCGTTTCATTGAGTTCCAACCTGGCCTGCTGCTGAATGTTGTGCGGCATGCCATCGTAAAACACCGGGATACATTTTTCAACACCTGAAATGTTGCGATTCATTTTCCTGTCTGGATTCATTGCTGTATCGGCTGAACTCGACTTTCTGCTGGCGATCATTTCCCCTTCCAAATCTAGGTTCATCGGTCGGACAATATCACAATTGGTGTCGAAGGCATTTCGACAAGGTCTCCTATCCTTTGACTGGATGACGTAATCACGTTCGTTCATGTCTTAAGCCCATTCGGTATCATTGGAACTACGTTTGATATCCAAATAGTATTATCCCCGGAATCGGTATGACCAAGGGACTGAAAAACAGAATTAAACATTTTAAGACTTTCAGTATATTTAGGTTTTATAAAATTGGCATGATATTTGAGGAAGGTACAATTTATACCAGTATATAGCATGTCAACTGCATGTTTTAAGTAATAAAAGCAAACCAGTACAAGGAAAATTAATACTGAAATTATCAACAGATAATAGAAAAATATTATTGTATATAATATTAGCACCCAGACATAATTATGACTGTATTTTTACAATGTTATGTACTGTTTTCGAACCAGTTACAGAATAGAGATATACAGAGAAAAAAGAACTTTTAAGAGTTGGGCTATATCATAATTCTTATGATTTTGGAAATCGGCAGTATTTTACCTATGTTGTTCTGTAAGCAGTGTCTGAAAACAGTCATGGTTTCATACCCTGGTGCTCAAAATTCACAAATTGTGCATATTTTGTCAAATTTCTCGAAAAGTACTGAACGAATGGTAAAACAAATGCTTCCAAACAAAGATGCAAATCTTTAGCGTCGAATACGTAAGCGTACACGTGCGTTTGGGTGGTACATTTAGAGGAACAGGTTTTCTAAGCACACCTGACAATTTCCGTGCTTCGTTCGCTCGCACACCTCGGCGAATTTCATGGTGTATTTTTTGCGACATTCGGTGAAATTCAAAAGCAAACAATTAAAATGAGTAACCACCAACGTTTGGATGATGGAATGAGGTGGCGAATCGTCGGGAGACTGGAAGCAGGGCAGTCTCAAGTGCATATTTTGCAGTTGAGACTGCCCTGGATATATTGGGAGTGACTTGAATGTGATACCCAGCGTCGTGTCCAATTTATGGAAACAGTTTAAGGATACCGGATCCGTAGAGAGAAAAGCCTGGGCAAGGTCGTCCAAGAACCACAACGGCCAATGAAGATCGATATTCGTCCATTACAGTGAGGAGTAATAAGAAAGCAATAGCTTTTCAGTTCTCTCGGGACCTTCATGCGGCCACAGGAAGTCGAGTTTCAAGTGTTACTGTTTCCAGAAGACTACATGAAATAGGTCTGTTTGCAAGAAGACCTGCTGTTTGCGTCCCGCTCACTTCTGCGCACAGGAGAGCCCGTTTAGCATGGGGTCATTCTGTGTTCAAAGAGCAAAAATTAGAAAAACCTGTGGCTGTAGGGGTGACGAATTTTCATGAAATTTACTACAGGGGTTAAGTTTATGCATAAATAACGATATCCAAAATATTTTGGCTCAAAATGAAATACTTTGGAAGTTTCAGGTATTTTAAGGACTTACAACTTTGAAGAGCAGTTGTGAAATCGCTTGATGTTGCATATTTGAAGATTTATTTCTCTAAAACTACTTAATATAGAGAACAATATTTCATATTTTTGTAATCTATGAAGAATTTTCTTTTTATTTATGTGGAAACAACAATTTTAAACATCAAATTCAAGCTAAAAATTAGTAGCGGAAAAGGGAAAATAGTCGATTTTGATAGAATTAAAAAGGTTACTATGGGTTAAAGGGATTTAAAAGTATCGTTGAAATTCATGCCAGATACAGTGCTAGGTATGATAAAACTACTGCTGAAGTTTGGAAGTCGACTTTTATTTCATTCATCTTCCAAACAGCAAAGGAAAATGATAAATTTTGGAGGAATATAGTTCAATGTCAAGAACTTGTAAAAAAATTCAGGATTGCATTTGGAGTCCCAAAGCAACAGTATCAAAATTAGTAAAACGCAAAAACACGCTCTTGTCTATCGATAAATTGGCGACTAAAAGTTTCGTCACCAAACGACTATTCGGATAGGTTTACAACGGGTTACCATATTCCATCAGTATCGCCCTACCTGGCAATGTTTATTATCACCAAGCATAGCATTTCCTTCCCATTTTATGCATATTACTCGTTTCAAATGACAACAATGAAATGGAAACAAATCAACAATGAAGTACCTAATTATTTTTAACTTTCGAAGGAAATTATAAAAGCAGGACATCAAATCACAATTGAAAAACTTGAGCATTTAAAACTTTTACTTAATTGTCTTCAAATTCACTTTCAGTTTGATAAAGGTCTCTTGTCAATTTCGTAGTTGCTTCAATTGAGATTTCCCTAGTGTGCTGCCAAATTCTTGAAATCTTTACTTATTTCACTAATGATTGTGATAAATATGGAACAAGGATTCATGTGAGTTATGAACATTTGGGAGAATCAAGTATAACAACGATGTTTAAATTATTTTTTTACTCTCAAAATTAGTGTTTACGTGACTAATAATGCTTAATATTTATAAACGTATTTAATATACACAAGTAGTAGTATTTAATTCTTACATTTTAAGGAAAAAGCAAATTGAAAAGACTTCTCTAACAAAATGAACTTTCCACCTAATTATTTCACTGATGGAAACACTCCTTAAGCAAAAAAGACTTTAAAAAGAAATTTCATATAAAATTTTTCATGTGCACCATAATAATAGTTATTTCATTCTTATATCGCATTTTTTATGTTATCGAAGGTTATAGCTCATTATCATCTGCGATAAAAAGTAAATTTTAAGTCTAGTTAAAAATTTTCCTGAGACAAAAATAATCAAATAACAATTATGAAAATTTCAGGACATATAATAGACACCTTGCTCTTTTATGTCGAAAAGGTTTGATGTTTTTGGAGCTTTCCCTCACAGTGAAATATTCATTTTTAAAAATTGAAAAATCGTATTTTTCCATAATTTTAATTTTTAATGTGTATTTTTATAAAGGAGTAGAAATACAATCACCAAACTATGCCACGTTATTTGTTAGGAAAGGCTATTCATTAAGAATAATTTTTAACATTGTCTTTCCATTTCTAGAGATACCAGAGTAATTTGAAATTTGTAGCAAATTGGTAAAATTTCTATTTTTGTCGATCAGATTCAGCAATGACGGCTATTAAATTATATTCTGACGTTTCCTAAGAGACCTTTTCTGAAGAATGTAAAGATATAAAAATTTTAAATTTGTGCCAGTAACTTATTGAAATATAGGGTCGCAAACAGCACAGTGCTAGAAAATCTAAATTTGAGTGACCTTGAACCTTTAAATGTCAATAATTAACAAAATATAGATTTCTGAAACCTAATATTTTGCAGTTGCTCATTACTACATGTGACCTATTTAAAAACTAATTTTCATTAAAATCGGTGATACGTCAGCCACAGCAGATTTGCTCATTTTGCGTGGAATGACCCACGGTGCAGAGAACATCGACTTTGGACCAAGGATCAGTGGGGGGACCTTTCTATTCACTGATGAGTCCCGGTTCAACCTAACCACTGATTCTAGACGTACGTTCATCTGGAGAGAACCAGGGAACCGCTACCTATCCTCCAATATCCGAGAAAGAGACCACTATTGCAGCGGAGGTTTGATGTTCTGGGCAGTCATCATGTTGGATGGGCACACAGACCTCCATGTCTTTGACAGAGGCTCTGTGACTACTGTGAGGTATAGGGATGAGATTTTGGAGTTCTATGTTTGCCTTTTCAGGGATGCAGTTGGCCCTGATTTCATTTTTATGGACGACAACGCTCGTCCACATAGGGCTCATCTGATCGACGAATATCTGGAAAGTGAGAATATTCGTCAGATGGATTGGCCAGCCAGATCTCCAGATCCAAACACAAAATTTGGTAAATTTATACTTTCGTACCTTGTGGGTAACGTAGGTTACATATTAACAACGTTCGTAGGTGTGCAGAGGGGCTAAAACAATTCGAAATCACCATAGGAATAACATTGAGTATAAAACGATTGTGGTACGCAACTCAGTTTGCTTTACAAGTATTGATGGGAAAACAACTTTTCCAATAAAATTGTTTTACCAGCATTGCTCGAAAGACATTTTTTTTCAAAACGAACTGAATTCTAATATTTGTGTTTGAACTGATTTTTTTATTTCGTCCCATAATACAAATAATCTATGAACATTTGATTGATGTAAAAAGGATTTTTAAAGCATTTCATTTTACATAATTTACATTTTGTAATGGAACACGAAAACCTCAAACGAAAAACTCATTTATCAGAAAATCTTAATTTTGCTATTCGGTACCTGGCAACGTGTTTGGAGTAATATTTTATTTATATAAATTTGATTTATAGAATTTCGCGCGTGTTTGTGTATTTGAGTTAAGACGGAAATGTTTCGATCACATTTGAGCATTTGTAAGTTTCTTAAATTTGTGTTCTTTTTGTAAATAACTCATTATTGTCTTTATCAATGTTTCAAACGTCTTTTTTCGAATTGCGCTTTTACGAATATACTAAGGTAGTCGAAATTCGACACGCTTGCTCATATTCATTTTTCAGAATTCTGCATTTTTGCAATGATCGGAATTTCGTTTCTGTTTTGTACTTCTGCGTTCCAGTATTTATGTTTCAGATATATTGTTTAGGAGTTACATTTTAATGAATTGTATTATTTTCTGCAAAATATCACTAGACATAGGTAATTTCTTGGCGGTGTATGTATACTGCGACCAACTTTCCTTAAGTCTTTGGTTCAATGCGTAATTTTTGTCGAAATCTGTTTCATAAACAAATAAAATAAACCAAAACAAAACCTTTTTAAGTAAAGTGCGCAACTTCTTATTTTAAAATGACCGATAAAGTTAAATAAAATTATTTTAAAATAAGATGGGTTAGGTTAAATCAAAACGGGTAGCCATATATTGTAGTCCAAAGACTTCTAAATCGAATTTGAAGTAACCACCTTAGAAAAATTTTGTAGTTTGTCTTACAGCAGGAGTGCGATGAATATGAAATGGGTTAGATGGATAGATATATCACGTATACATATTTCATCCGAAGTAAATTGTCGAAGCTATAAAAAAGTTATAGCGATGTTAAAAAATTATTTTTCGTACACTTAAATGAGGTTTGCATTTTTCCATGAAAGAAAAGCGACTAGTCTAATCACTGTTCAATCAACTTTTAACCAATTCAACCCAAGCTACTCCGGGTAATTCTGCTAGTATGTATATAAAACGTTAAGGCATGATTTTTTTGTTATTAATAATGGTGGATTAGACTGATTAATATTCATCAAGTAATTCATCTCTAGAAACAAACATTTAGAAACACTTTAGTGTAGGACGTTCTGTTATCGCATTTCCTCCACAAATCTCATATGCCTTACAGAGCGTTCTTAGAGCAAAAAAGTCTGAATGCTTTGTTTCAACTGAGACTTTAAGTTAAGAGTTCACCGATCAGCTGACGCTTATTTCAAAGGAGCAAATCACAAGATAAAACTAAGTCATTACTGCAAGGTCTACAGATAACCATATTTTTGTTTTTTACAACCATATTTTGTTTTACCTGATACATCGAAAAGGAAGGAAAATGCAATCCACCATTGTAATATGAAATTATGATTTGGAAATGGTTACAGATTAATTTAGAACTTCTCAAAAGGTGTTCAAATGTTTTCATGAACAGTTAGTAAGGTCATCTACACTCCGGGTGCCAGTGCCAGGCTAAATCCAGGTTAATAGTTACCCTTATAAAATGCTACTGCATGCCCCAAGTATTAATTTGTTAACTGACACATGTATAATTTTTCTTTATTCCTTTGCTCGCTAATTGTATAATATTATTGTAAATATGTACCTTAGATAGATCAGTTATTTTGCGCCATAAGAAGGGCACTGATGGATGGTGAAGTGCCTACAATGGTGAACATTAATATCATTTCAAGGATTTAAGGGGCCATGGTAGCCCAGTTGGTAGAGTCGTGAATTAGCAACCGGAGGGTTGCGAGTTTGAAACATGATCGTTAAAGACCGTCGTCTACGTGGGGACTGGCGCACGTTAAAACTGTCGGGACCTCAAATGTCCTCATGTTGGCGTGGTGTAGAAGTTTGTAGAGTGGGGTGCATGCTCAGGTATTAACCTCTCCATCTGACCGTGTTTAAAAATTGCGATGCGTTGTCCACGATCTCTCTCTTCGGGATTGATCCCGGACCGTCGTTAATTGTTGTGTTGCTACAAAGCAACGTAAATTCAACTGCCTACCTTCAATGATTTAATTTAAAATCCTTACAAGTGCATTCACAAATAATTTTAAACAATACTCGTATCAATAGTTTTGAGTAATACTTTTTATTACGAAGTATCACAAATAAATTGTATCAAAGATCTTTTAAAAAAGCTATTTTTTGGAACTTTGACTTTGGAGCATCAACTCTTTTTTGTAAGCCCGGTGTTTCGAACAATTTTACACGTAGATACACATTTCCAATTTTTTAGATTCATTCGTTAAACTAGCATAGGTATTAATACTGGCCATAATCATAAATAGTATTAGCGCATTTATTTATACTGTGCGTTGAGAAGTATAAGATTACATTCAAATTAGATATCAATGAATGAACTAAAGAAATCTTGCAGTGTCATCAGATCAACATCTTTAAATTAAATTGTGCTGATTTTTATTGACATAACTCATTCTGATCATTAAATAATTATATTTATTGCGTAACAAATACCTTCAATACGAGATTTCTCAGCACCAAGATTAAACAAATCCATGTTTAATCTTTATTCAAATTAAAATTTAAATCTGTAAGCCTACTATTAAGAAATCACATAACTTAGTTTTCCAAACAGGTACTTTCACACAGAAATGTGAAGTTGCAAAACAATAATATTCAGGATAATATTCGAGAACCGGATACAGGAGGAGGATCTCCAATTTCAGTAGAAAATTTGTTTTTATATTTCCTTGCTGATTGATCACTGTCCTTTGCTAAACTGGTGTTATGTAGGCGTTTTGGTTCTGAGCTATTTGACATATTTGGACGTTCTCATAATATTTCATCTACAAATATTAATTCATGAAAATGCCTGAAAGAAAATAATAACGAAGTCCAGAAGAGCGTCTGGATGATCGTTTAATTGATGTCAGTGGCTGGGAACGATAACACGCCACTACCGACGGTTCAGAAACACTGCTCTAGGGAACACAAATGTGCAGTGGAGATTTAACTTTTAAAACTTAAAAAAATGAACTGCTCATTATGGCGCACAAACTTTTTGTATTTCCAGGGGCACTCTTGAACACGGATACTGGTATCCATGGCAACTTCCCACTGCTATTAGTTCACAGAATTTCCGAGATGAAGTTTTATAACTGAAATGTGTTTTCAAATTCCTTTAGGAAATCTACCTTAATATGAAACAAACAAGTAGTACGGAAGGTTGATTGATTGGTTTTGGGGTTTTATGGCACAAGTGCCATATTTGGCCATGCTGCGCCAGATACGACATACAATATAAAATAATAGACAGACACACAATGAAGACTACTGACACAGAAGAGAAAAATACACCCAGGGAGGAATTCACTTGACAGGAATCGAACCTGCGCCGCTTACAACTCGAAGATTGCTAGGGCAGTGGGCATACCCAATGGAGCCCCGACAGTAGTATGGAAGAAATACCCTGAACTGTTGGAGAATGTGACTAGTTTTATGAACGAACAAATTGGAATTTACTCTAAAAGTATCCTTCTCGGAATTTTAAGTGGTGGCTGCTATATATGGTCAAAACCAACAATTTTCAACAGGTGTGCCACGGCACGCTGGAGTACCGCAAAAATGACAATGGATGGTGAAATGGTTTAAATTCTGTAAGATTTGTTTTATTCCAATGATCCAGTTTTGAACTATGGACGAGTGTTTTCGCAAATACTTTCAAGTAATATCCGTATCAATGAGTTTTAGTATTACATTTCTATATTTCAAAGTATCAAATAAATTTTTCAAAAAGATTCTTTTTACAAGTGACTATATAGCAAAAATATAGTTTCTTTCAATTTGTTTTCATAAATCAATCAAAATTATACCTATTCTTTTGTCAGATCGTCAAAAAATATCATATTTTGTTGTACCGCAGAATGTTAGTAATTAGTTTAGTGTGACATGAAAATCGCTAGACTAAGCAAATGAATTGAAATCGGTTAAGTACCAACTAATGTTATCAAAAGATGTATTGTGTACACACATAAACAGGTTCATGTTTTTTAATAAATTCTGAAGATTGGTTAGAATTCGTGGGGTAAAATATTATGAGAAACACTATTAAGTAAAAGATGGCAGGTATATGACTCTTTGAAATGCAGTTTTCATGTCTTTTTTACTCTCAAATCTTATCAAACCTATATTAATATACATCACTGCTAAGTACTATTACTAGTATCTACTATACTACTAGTTTCTACAAACTCTGTATTGTTTGAAAAAATTAATTTTACCAAACAATACCATCTACATCAAATAAAGCATACTTACCGAATGAAAGTAATCTGGAAATAAATATTTTTTTCAAGTGATCCTAAATCTAAGTAAATATCAAATGAAGCTAACACTCTTGTTCCTCTAACATAAATAGTAGATAGTTGTAGCCTAATTGTATGTAAGAATTAGAAGTGGGTAGTTATAAATTCTTAAGGTTTAACGTAATGGTTCATTCCCACGATTTCATATTCAATGACCCATTTTCCTGGAATGAGTAGTTAAGACATGAGTAAGGAAATAAGAAATCTTATAATTACGATCTTACAATTTATCTGACGAAATAAATGTTTAGAAATTTCCTCCTAGAATTTTCGAAGTAATTCGTAAGCAAGCGAACAATACCTTTTTAATAATTATTGCAATCTCCACGAAGAGCTACACATTTCTCCATGAACCACAATAGCGATGAAAGACTGTGGATTACGGGACATGTATAGGATAATCATTAGCAAAAAAAATTTACATCAAGGAAATGGATGTCACTTTTATCATTATTTATTAATCGAAAGCTTCAAAACTATCAGATAGATTTCTAGTCATATCGTGGACTAAAAATAATAGAACGCTTACTCTTATTTTGGAGGTTCAATTCTTGTAGTGCACATCGGCTGATTGACGATGTCATTACAACTTGAATTGCATTACATGTTATGAAACTTATAAGACAATGTATTCCCTAAGAACGTCCAGGGAATTCCCAGGCTTCCCAAAGGCATCCCTGGAATTAACAGGACCGATTATGTGTGTAACTGGGAGGATTCGTACTTCCCTAGAAATGGTTTCCCGATGTCTGCCTATGCCTACCTATCCCACAGATGTCCCTTACAGTCTGTAATTTATAAGAAGGACCTCCGGAAACCTCTTGGAGAAATTTCAGATAAATGCATAAAATACTGCAAAAATGTCAATTTTATTATGTTTGTTCATATATTTACACGTAATACGTTATTAGCATTTTCAAAACAAAATAATTTAATATTTTTCTAACTAAAGCGTTTTAGAGATAGCAATCTACCATACAATTTTTATAACATAGGTTTTGCTTTGATCAATGCATATTTTCGCGTTACCTTCACCATTAGGTTTAATCATAATTGATAGTTTTTTTAATTGAGGAAGTTTATTGCCTAATAAAATGCAATTTTTACTAACATAACAGCTTACTAGTGTGGTGTTTGCTGTATTGATTAAATCATTGCTGGTTTATGAATACTTCCATAAAGATGATAGCTGACGCATGTCAATGATTTGTCAAGGTTCGCTCTAGATTTCGTTGTCACCTCCAGGTCAATTAAAAAAATTATAGGGTGTCCCATGATATTTTTTAAAAAATAATAAAGCATTTAAGCTATTAGTAGCTGTGGTTATTTATCAACTTCATTGAATGCAAATAATTGAGTGTTAGTCGCATGCAATGAATCGAACACATTGAAATCCAATGAATATAGAAAGTGAATAACATTTTTTGCTACGAAAGTATTTCACGCATGAGAGTTATATTCGACACTTCAAAAGCTCTATTTTTGATTTAAAAAAGCTGTCATAAAAAGACATTCTTTTTCAACGATTTTAGTATTTCAAACTACCATGGATTTTTATCAATGAAACAACTAGTTCTTAATACGCATTGAGCGGGGAACGGTTTTAGAGATTTCTGCTTTTCCATAAAAATGGAATTGCTTTCCTTAAGGAGGCTTGGTATTAGCACTGGTATTTCTTCATATAGTTAATGCAGGGTGATTCTACGGTCATGGGACAAACTTGGAGGGGTGGTACAGCTTACTAAAACATACATTTGCATTGCAACATGCAAACATTGCTGCAAAGTGCTTCTTTGCTGCAATGTTTACAATAGATGCTCAAAATTACGACCATCAATAGTAATACAAACTCGGCAGCTGTGATTGGCTGGCAATGCTGCGGGTAGAGAGCAGTAGTGTGCCTGGCCATCCGTGATCTGATGCATCTGCGGGAAAACGTCATTTGCAACTGTGCTGTCGGCCGTGATGGGAGATTTTACAAATAGTGAAAAGGCGGACATGCATATGATGTACGGTGCTGCTAATGGGAACGACAGAGCAGCGCTACGGCTGTATCAGGAACGTTTTACGAACAGACGTATGCCGAACCACAAAATGTTTGAGCGGTTGCATCGGCACCTTTGTGAAAATGGCTCATTCATCGCCAGCTCTGACGGAAGAACTGGATCAAGAACTGTACGACATCCAAACATGGAAGAAATCATCTTGAACATTGTGGATGAAACATCCCACACGAGTACAAGAGCTATTGCAAGTCGAGTACATGTGAGTCAACCCACCGTTTGGAGAGTCTTAAATGAAGAACGTTTACACCCATTCCCTATTCAGAGAGTCCAAGCGTTGCAGGCAAGTAATTACCCGCTGCGCGTAGAATTCTGCCAATGGTTCTTGCAGCAGTGTGCATTGCAGCCGGATTTCCCAGCTTCTGTGCTATTCACAGATGAGGCGACTTTTACACAGGAAGGTTTTTTCAATGTGCACAATACTCATATGTGGACAACAGAAAATCCACACGCTACACGTCCACATGCATTCCAAAAACGCTTCTCTGTGAATGTTTGGGCGGGTGTTGTGAACGATTTATCATAGGCCCATATCTCCTACCAACGCGACTCAATGGCTCACATTATCTTATTTTTCTGGAGGAGGTTTTACCAGAATTGTTGCAAGATGTTCCGACTGTCGTTCGTAATCACATGTGGTTTCAGCATTATGGTGTGCCAGCCCATTTCAACGTGGTTATCTGCAATTACCTGGATGCCAGTTTTGCAGGGCGATGGATTGAGCGGGGTGGACCAGTCCGATGGCCATCCCGATTGCCAGATTTATTGAGCATCGATTACTTCTTATGGGGCATCTGAAGACCATCGTTTACGGGACTCCAGTTGACTCAATTGAGGACCTCGTTTCTCGACTATCCATTGCGGCTGCAAGCGTGCGCGAAATGCTTGGCATCTTTGAACTGTTCGCCAATCACTGTTGGTGGTCGCAATTTTGAGCATTTATTGTAAACATTGCTGCAAAGAAGCACTTTGCAAGGATTTTGTAAATAAACAATGTTTTTCTGTTCATGTGTCATTTCTTGTGTTCGTGCCTCCACGCGTCACTTCCGACCATACATTCCTATACGAAAAATGTATGTTTTAGTAAGCTATACCACCCCTCCAAGTTTGTCTCATGACCGTAGAATCACCCTGTATACATCAATGCCTCTTTTTTCAAACTAATTGAACATCTTAAAAGGTAAATTATTTTAAGTTATCCTTATACACTGCTGGTCTTCGAAAATACAACCCCAAGAAGGAAGCTTTCTATAGCCTTGAAATTTTCACAATGCGTAGGTCACGCAAAGATACTAACAAGGATACTTTTCTTGCAATTACTAACAAGTTATTAACACTGCAGTGTGTATGCAAATCACGTGAACCAGTAACACCTTGTAAGCAGTAGGAAAAGGGAAAACCAACAGCCGGTATTAAGCATTGAAATTGTGTTTTCTTGCTGTTTCTGTGTAAAGAAGCTTAACTATACTTCGCCGAAAAATACGAGTCATACGAGATCGTTTCTGAATTTTTATAGAGAAAATATTGTGGCTTATTGAGAGTGAGGATTATCTTTCTGAAAAATTGGTGCTCTTGTTGACGAAATGAAGCCACAGTACACGAGAATATGAAATCGGTGGGTGCCGGAGGGACGAAATGAGCGATGTGAATGATTGTAGCAGCCTCGTTAGAGAGACCAATGGACAAGAGGACAGACGACGAGTTGCAAGCCCCATGTGGCATGCAACGTATAATTCCTCAATGTCCACCAGGTTTCACTTCTTCCATGGACGACACGTTCTCCAAATCTGTCGCCCATCGACAGTCTGGTTGATGATAACAACTGACATACCATAAACCACCCGTGGTTATGCCAGATGAATTTTAGCAACGCATGGAAACAGCATGGACTAATATACCCCAAACACACATCCAAAGCCTCTTTCCTGCAATGCCTACACGTGAAGCTGCAGTTATAGCCACCTATGACTGCTACCCAAAATACTGATTCCTTCGCGTTCCGCAAGTCAAACGAAGCTGTAATTTCAGCCATACACCCTTTTATGGTATTTGTGTACTAAATATGGCTTCGATATCTCTTGTCCTTCATGGTGCTAGATTTTCGATGGTCAGAAGTGAGTAAATGAGAAGCCTTACATAGGACCATTCATAAGACATTGGCCACTCATGTGCAAATCTCAAAAAGCTGCTCCATCTACTCAAAACCATTGGATTTCCTAAAACTCGTGCTTGATATGTGACTTTTGAATAGTGTAAGGCAAATTATGATTAAAGTATGCAGTTTTGCAAGTCTTGCCACAGTCACAAAAATAACCTAAAAGTATTATCTAAAAAAGTATTGGAAACTAACTAATTCCGAAAAATTATTATTTTTATATTAAGTTAAAGGCAAACAAATTTTTCTGCCTTTATTTTTTCCAACTGGCAAGTGCACGTTCAGTACACAAATCAGAAACGGTCTTGTATTTGTCCTATGCTTTGAAAACCTTATAGTACCTACATCAAAACATTTTGTGTATTGCACCTTTTTGAGGGATTTGACGCTTCAAAAAGAATATTTATAGCGTTTTTAAAGTATATGAACAATCTGAAAATTTTAAATTCGGAAGTAAAATAGGACTTTTAAGCTCCTTTTTTGGATCTCAAAAATTAAACTTTTTTTAATTGTATCACTTCCTGGAGAAGGTGCGATTGTTAATGCAAATTGTTTTGGTATAGGGCAGTGGTCGGCAAACCGCGGCTCTTTAGCCACTTGAGTGCGTCGGGTTGTCGGTTGGGTTGACGTAGCGCAGGCGGGCGCGGGATATACTGCGCGGAGGATGCACACGCGACTAACGCACGAGTTGAGCGAGAGCGAGCCAGTCACAGCTTGTGACTGGCGACGAGAATACCCCTACTCGGCGCATTAAGCTACTTGTATCTTTCAACCAGCTGCAGATCTCACAGCAATTTTTGGCATCAATTTAATAAGTTGTTATAACTTAGTGTTACTGCTTTTATTGTTATAAAACGAAACACGCTTTTAGGTGCCACCTATTTGACATGGCTATAAAGAAGAGAAAAACGGAAGACGAAAACCGTGAATTTAAAGTTGAAAGGACCGAATCGTTCGCGTTTATACAAATCTCAAATGGCCTTCCGACCTGTCTTATTTGTCAAGAAAAATTTGGCGCATAACAAGAAATCAAATTTGGAGAGACACTTTACAACTAAACACGCGTCATTTAGCACTAAATATCCCGCCGGTGATGCGAGGAAGAAAGCAGTTGAGGAACTTCAGAAGAGTCAAGAAAAATCAAGTTCTGTATTTAATTATTGGGTGCAATCTTCCAACAATGTTAATATTGCAAGCTTTATTGTTAGTCAAGAGATTGCTCAGAGAGGCAAACCATACACAGACGGCGAATACATTAAAAGTTGTTTTATAAATGCATCCGAAGAGCTATTCCGGAATTTTACTAACAACGCAGAAATTCTTAAAAAATTTAAAGTTACTACTGTCTGCTAAAACAGTAAAAGACAGAACAGTCAAAATGTCTTCGAATATAACCAATCCGCAAATCGAAGATCTTAAATTGGTTTCAGCTTTATCAATAGCTGTTGACGAATCTTGTGACATAAATGACACGGCACAAGTTCCACTTTTTGTTCGATTTATTTCGTCTGCGGGTCCTAAAAACTTTTAGGATTATTGCCACTGAAAGGTCAAACACGAGGCGAGGATATTGCAAATGCTGTCATTGAATGCACGGAGAAACATCATATTCCACTCGATAAAATTGTTTCAATTTCAAGAGATGGAGCAAAAAGTATAACTAGAGTGAGAAAAGGTTTTGTTTCTATTTTGAAGGAAAAAAATAATCACGAATACTTGTTTACCATTGCATCATTCATCAAGAAGCGCTTTGTGCGCAGACATTTCCAGAAGAAATTTGCAATGTTATGGAAGTGGTGATCAAGATTGTCAACACAATTGTAGCTAAAGCTCTTTATCATCGCCAATTTAAAGAATTTTTAGTTGAAATGGAAAGTGAATACGCAGATCTTCTGCTGCATAATAAGGCACGTTGGCTTTCAAGAGGAACCGTTTTAAAACGTTTCGCTTCCTTATTATTTGAAATTAAAGCATTTCTCCTTGAAAAGGGTGTTGACTATCCTGAACTAACGGACGATCAGTGGATCCAAAAATTTTATTTCATGGTAGACGTTACGTCTTATCTAAATAATCTTAATCGTAAACTACAGGGGAAAGAAAACACAATTTTTTCGATGTTGGAAGAAATCATTTCATTCGAAAACAAATTATCCCTTTTCGCTCAAGATTTTGAAAGAGAAACATTAATTCATTTTCCAAGCCTGCTGAAACATCACCAAGAAAATAACTCGGTAATTGACATTTACTATTTCAAAACAACAATTTTAGATATGAGGGAAGCTTTTCTACGGAGGTTTCAGGAATTCAGAAATAGCATAGCGACGTTAGCCTTTGTTAAAAAACCTCTCAGTGCTGACGTAACGGAATTGAATTTTTTCCCCTTTAATATTGACATTGGCGCTTTTGAAATGCAATTACTAGAGTTAAAAAACAAAGAATTATGGAGCTCCAAATTTGAACGCCTTAATGTTGATATGGAAAAATTGGAAAAAAATAAATGTGATCCTAGTTCACAGAAAAAGTGGTCTGCTTTGAAAGACCTGGAGAAGGAAGACATGATAATTTTCAACACCTGGAATAGTATTCCTGACTCATATGATCAGTTAAAAAACTAGCATTTGCTGTTCTTTCACTCTTTGGCTCTACTATATTCATGCGAACAATCTTTTTCAAGCATGAACCTTATCAAAAGTAAATTGAGAAATCGTCTTATTGATGAGAACCTGGAATCCTGCTTGAAATTAAAAACAACGACATACAAACCTGACTTAACCAAACTTTCCAAGGAAATGCAAGGTCATTGTTCACATTAAATGCTTGTTTTGTCACATTTTTATTTCAATGTAAAAAAATATTTTTTGTCAATAAGATTATTATTATTATGATATTTGGTTTTATGTAAGCTAGTTTAAACCGACTCCTAAAAACATGGTTCTTGAAAAGAAATTTGGCTCTCAAAAGAAATCTTAATCGTTGTACTGCTGATCTTTGGCTCTTTTTTGACTAATGAGTTTGCCGACCACTGGTCGACAAACCACTGGTTTCTATACTAACTTTTTTCATTTAATTACTAATGAAATATAAGAATTGCTTAATTATATGAATAACTCTTTTGAAATTATAACTTTTAGTTTAAAATATTAGTCTTCTTTCCATCAACAAGCAGGTTATGTTAAAAAAAATCAAATTGTGTTGAATTATTTATAATATTTAGACATTAAAAATATGTCACTTGGGCTACTTATCATTATGTAAATTAAAACTAGCATACCTCACAATTTTATTTAACTTTACAGTGTTAATAGTTGGAGTTAGGTATAGACTTGGAACATAGAGAATAAAGGGTTAAAATTCTATCGATATGGTATCAGACGATGTTTTTCTTACCAGCTTTACCTCTGAGTACAATCGAGGAGTTGGGTGAATTTGAATATAAACTTACAGATGACATATTTAAAAATGTTATGATAACTTTCAAGAATTTAGTTTATAGTAACTAAAATGACACCAATCTCTACCTACCTGATAATTCTAACAAAAATCCTGTTTAATGAATTTCAATAATAATACTTCTAATGTATATTTACTATGGAAATTTTATTTTAATAGAATCTTGAACTCCAGAAACTCGACGGGAAAGAACAAATTTAAATCAATATTAGGCAGGCAGCTATAGTGGTAGTTTTTACGGAACGAGAGGCTTTTGTGTCTTAAATTGTTTCATGTTATTGCATGTTATGTTTTTTTTTGGTGAATAATTTTTTCGAGTAAAATCTTTTTAATTGGATAATCTGAATTTTATTAAAACAGCCTTCGTGATTATTAAAAAAATATTTTTTTACATTCAGGGTGTGTACAATCTTGGAATTGTTTCTAGTGTAATTTAATTTTTGTACCTCTTTTGCATTAAATCCCCATTTACAGTAGGCCGAAACTTACTGGACCTTTTGACACACGAAATTATAATAGCAAAAATTCCTTAACAAAAGCTAAATAAAGTATAACATAAGTCAACAAAATGATCTAATAAAATCTTATAGGAAATTAATTTTTCGACAAATTTTTCATTGCAAAGTCTTTCTATTTAAAGTCTTGTTATCATTTTCTGTTTATTTAAATCCTTTTCTGTTCTCTTGAATAACCTTCAATACTGAATTAATGTACAGATTTCGAATTTAAAATGTAAAATACATTTGTTTCCAAATGGAAATTTGGCAATACTAACAAATTGTTCGCATGTAATAGCTATTTATTATGCACACAATTTTGGAGAACATTTTATTTTTGGAAAGATTTATACCTTTAGGTGCTCTCCTTTATTTATCTTGATTTCTTAATAGGTTTTCAGTAATTAATGAAAAACATAATTTAAAAATTTAAATGTCTAGTCAGAAGTAAAATCAGCAAGGATACAGATATTTTCTATCGTATAATGCATCAATGTAGGGATCCACAACCAATTAGTTGCAGCAGTAAGAATGTCTCAAAAACTCAGAAATTTCAATAAATTTGTAAATCAATCGATATTAAATTTTGAAACCTCATATTCAACTCAAAGGATGCTGATAACTTTCGCTATCATAAGTTTGAGTTTCGTATGGCACAAGTCAGTGATCGATCAGCAAATCTACCATAAACGCACCCATCAATCTCCTTTACTCCGGCGTGCGACCAGAATTTTACTTTGGAGAGGCTGAGAAAGTGATCATCATTGGTTCTAATGTAGTCATTGGGAGAGGTGAAAACTATTTCCTCATATGCCCTAGTATTTAGGAGGACATATCAGGGCGTATAGGAGAAAATACCGATCCCGCTTCAGAATCTATGCCCTGGTTCACCCTCCACTATGCCACCCGATGCCCCTTCACGACCAAATATCACATGCTCTGTCACTAAAGAGGGCCTAACAGTGCTTAGAGAAAAATGGTATCTGGCCACCTAAGGGCAAAGAAACAAACCAGCGGAATGATTCATTTCCTGCTGAAGCATGGCTATGAATGGTATCAGTTCAATCCTTATATTTAAGCAATATTACGTGTATTTTCATCATTAGTTTAGTTACTCATAAATTTTATTAAGAAAAATTAGTTTCTCAGCAATAGGAGTTGCAATACCAACGTGGTGATTTTATTCATAAACCCAACTTTGTAATTTTCTTTGCTTTTTATTTTGTGCACATGAGTGTCCATCAAACTAATAAGTTTGATGGCCACTCATGGATACAAAATACCCCTCTAAAGGACAGGTTCGGAGACATTTCTGGTGGTTATTCCCAGTAATTCCCCCTTCCGTACAGAACAAGCTGGGTGAGTTGGGAAAAATTAAAATAGCTTTGTTTTGTACATGAGAAATTTATTCACACGTTTTATGATGATGGAAAAATTTGAAGCATTTGTTTTGTGTTTAAAGACTGAGGACGTTGAGAGCTTCATGTACACTGCTGGCCACCCAAATTGCAACACCAAGAAAGACAAGAGATATCACAACAAAATTTATTTTGTAGATAACATGTTGACCAAGTATCAAATGATTAAATTTATAGACTTCTGTGAAGTGTGGTTCCTGCCAAAATCAGTAGCCAGAGTAGCCGCCATTGTTGGAGATCACCGCTGCCACACGCCTCGGCATTGATTCAAAGAGACTTTGGATGTGTTCTTGGGGTACAGCAGACCAAGCAGCTTCCACACGTTGCCAAAGTTGATCTGGTGTGGCAGCTGGGGATGTATTCTGGGTCAATCGTTGAGCAACCATGGACCACATGTTTTCTATCGGCGAAAGATCCGGAGAGCGAGCTGGCCAGGGAAGCAATTCAATCTGGCGATTGACGAAGAACCCTTGGACAATGCGTGCCACGTGTGGTCGCACATTATCCTGTTGAAATATAGCTGTAGGCAAGCCCTGAAGGTAAGGAAGGACAACTGGCTCCAACACCTCGGAGATGTAGCGCTGGCTGTTTAAAGTACCGGCAATGCGTACTAGAGGAGTGCGAGAGTGATATCCAATACCGCCCCATACCATAATACCCGGTGCAGGACCAGTGTGGCGGTGCATAACGCAGCTGTTCAGCATCCTCTCTCCACGGTGTCTCCAGACTCGAATCCGACCATCGTGGTGTTGCAGACAGAAGCGTGACTCGTCAGTAAAGACAATTTCATTCCATTCTGCCGTCCACATCCTTCTTTCATCGCACCATTGGCGGCGGAAACGTCTGTGGTTCTGCGTCAAGGGTAGACGAAGCAATGGACGTCTTGCGGACAGACCACTCTGCTGTAAACGGCGTCGAATGGTACGCGCAGACACTGGATGATGCGGTAAAGACTGAATGTGCTGTGCTATGGTTCGTGATGTGGCTGAGCGATCCGTCACTGCCATACGCACAATATGCCTGTCATCACGTGAAGTGGTGCACTGAGGTGGATGCGATCGAACACGTCGGTCCGTCGTACCCTCCTGCATCCAACGATCACATATCCGCATTACAGTTGTTTGGTTTCGTCCAACACGACTACCGATTTCCCTGAAAGATAATCCACAATCTCGGAAGGCCACTATCCTTCCTCTGTCGAACTCGGATACTTGATCAAAAGATGATCACTGTTTTCTACGAGGCATAATTGATCGTTTTTTTGAAAAAACCACAAGAAAAACACAATTGCCGTACTTGAAATCGTCGAAATCTCCAAGCCTTAAATAGCGCTTTGAAGTGGCGCCACAGGCGCGCGTGATGTGCGTCTGCGCTGAAATTCTAATCATTTGCATATCTCACCTCCGCTAATGCATGTTGTAAATTTCATATTATTTGCATGCTTCCTTCAGGGTGTTGCATTTACGGTGGCCAGCAGTGTAGTTTGAAACGACCTTATCATTTGACCGTGGTTCAACATTACGAGGTGTTGCCTTGGATTTTTCCTTTCGGGATAGATCCAGGACCTGTTCTGTTGCTCCAGTGCGACTTAAATTCAACCAACTACCCGACTACCGCAGTCTGAAATGAACTCTGTTTTTTTTTTTTAAAGAATGCATACCACACTCCGTTACTTTCTGTTTCACATCCTTTACTTTCGATAGCATATCATCAATCGACCACCGCAGTTCACTGTCCATCTTGCCGTCACGTTACGAAAAAGGGTGGATTTTTACCCCACCGTTTCTGCGGTCGAAAAGAAACCATTAGCCCTGCTACACACTGGAGCAGCAAGCAACAAAACATATAACATACGCTTAAATACCCCGTTTCTGTACAAAGAACGTCGATACGCATGAGTATTTCAGCTAATTTAGTGTCGCAGAACTGATGTTGGACCAATGTGTAGCTTACCATAGACACTGAAACTAATATAGTGTAGCTTAAGTAAACTTTGTCCATGAATCCAACCTTTCAGGACAGATTGGTGTAAAATTTTTAGCAAATCTACAAAACAAACTGGCGTTGTTATCAAGTCGATGGACTTTTTAAGTTTTCTATTGATATGGGATGGGCTGAAGCCCATCAGCCCCTCCCTTGAGTGCACCACTGCTTTCAGTTACTTAAAATGAAGAACAATATGCACTATGAAACAATGATAAATATACTTGAAATTCATCTCGTCATTACTCCTAACTTGTTTAGGGTTCAATGAAAATTTAAGAGTTGAATCGTATGCCATACTTGAGTTGTAAACGAACACATACTCATATACCAATGCTTTTCTATGAATAACTTTTATAGCCGAAGTATTTAGAACAAAATGTTGTTGCTATGATAAAATATAAATTTCCTCACTTGTTCTGGGAAAGAATTTTTGTTCTTTGAAGAGTCAGAACGTTGTAAGTTTGAAGATACTGAGTTTATTAAAACATCCTCCTCTTTTGCATAAATAAATCTACTTTATTTTTCTCACATTTATTTTTGGAACATTCGTTTTGATATGTATATTCATGATTCTTAATAACATTTAACAATAATCTATTTCCTCCTCGGGGGGGGGGGCAAAATTCCATCCAATCCATGTAATGTAACACGATTGACACCTATGAAGAATTTATAGCTATTCGGTTTTTTAGCAATATCTACAGAAGAATGATTAATAGAACTCAGAATTTCAAGACCGCTGTTTTATTTCTTCTGTATTTAAGTACCTGTTATGTTATCATATTTTAACTAGCTAACCCCATAATGTCTTTAAAGACATGGAGTTTTTTTATTTATATTCGCGGATGATAATTACAAAACTGACTGAAGCCAAGTAATATAACAAATAAGAACCAATAACGACAAAAAAAATGTCTATTTACCCTTGCTTCCAAGAATATTTCTCACATTGAAGTAAAAAAGAGCTCAGGACACATCGGAGTAGGTGTAAACGGTCCATATCCTCCTGAAGATCGCAGAGCTTGCACAAATAGGATCGTTTAACATAGATATGCGATAGAGGTGTTTAGCAAAGAAGTCGTGATCTAGCAAAGAGGAATTCAGTTAACGACTGTCTTCCTTGGGTAATCAGAAAACTCTGAGATGTTGTGCCACCATGTTTGATGGAATTCCTCACCAAAAGTTCTTTTATGAAGATATTTTTGAAGTTGTCTTACTTATTGATTTAATAGTGTGGTATGGGATCTCAGCACTTGATGTATGAGAAATCGCTGCCACATCGGATCAGTCGTCTCATTTCTTACGATAGCGCAGTGACTAGGAATCCACTGCAGACAAACCGATTTATTATCGTCAGATAGAAATATTATCAATGACCGGCATTTTTTAATGGTTGTTGAAAGAAGTGCTTTGGATGATTCAATTGACTACAGGACAGTTCTAGAGTTTGAAAGGTTGACTACCCTGGGAAAGTGATCTAAGTGGCACTGAAGCTGGGTGGTGATGATGAATGCGATACGGTAGATGCGATGCGATGGTATTTTGAGAAAAGAAAGTGCGACGTAGTTACAAACACTACTTTATTGCCTGAGATCTGCGAGATGTTACACGGACTACGCCTATTCTGCGAGTGTTAGATGTCACAAGAACAACTGTTCCTTTTATTCTAGTTGCTACTTATTCTCAGTAAATGAACATCGATAGATGACAATGCATGAATTCTGATACGATTAAGAATATGAAATATTGGGTGCGATTACAGAAAAGAACATGAATAAATACAAATATTTTACAATTTGGAATGAGGCGTTAACACTGGGAACAGGCTATGCGAATGGCCTCAATCTCGCCATTATATGCAAATATCTTATATGGTATGTATCTGAGTTGTAGTGAACCCCGCCTCCCCAGTGAGGCACCAGAGTAACTAACACCAAGTGGTTCACAATTTTCCCTTGTAGTTCAATGATGAATAATAATCAATTAGCCGAGCATTAGGGTAGAATAAAAAATAAAATATTGGATAATGATACTAATATAAAAAAATGTCTGAATTTTACATTTACATATTTATATGATTTGATAGATTGGTAATAGGTTGATTGGTTGGGTTTTTATGACGCAAGGGTTATATTTGGGCCAAACTGCGCAAAACATCAAGTAATGGACATACACGAAAGGACAATTTTTCTGACACAGAAGAAATACACACCCTAGGTGGTATTGCACCTACGCCACCTAGAGCTCTCAGGTTGTTAGCGAAGTGGGTTAGCACACTGATCTACGGCGGGCCCCCATGGAATGATAATTTAAATTTTTGGGTTTACAAAGAAGTAAACACTTCATATGAAAAATAATATCTTCATAAAATTACTACTAGTAAACTATTCAGATTCATTACGTTAAAAATGCATTAAAAAATTTCAAGTACCATCTCAAGAGTTTACGAGTACTCTTTTTAACAGCAAATTCAATAATGCGAAAAATTAAGATTTTTCTGCCGCTGTAATGAGTAATTACTTTTCTGAAATCTTAGTTGGTTTTTTATTGAATAACTTTGATCGAAATACTTACGGTTAATTAAACGCGTGCTAAGGTTATAGAACCTTAGATTTCATTAAAAAGAAAATGAACTTTCAATAAGCCATTTCCAATTTCAGTGAAGTGAAGGAAAAATTATCACAAAAACTTCGGTATTTAACTATTTTTAAAAAATGAATGCCTTTAATGAAATTGGAAAGGAATGATTTATATTTTAAATCTTATTGTTATGAAGAATAAACTTTCACGCTTCATTTTTTATTAAAATCATTTGCATAACTTGCATTTTTTTCATTTTGAATATTTGAAAGCAAATGCCTTGTAATTGAACATTATCCAGGATGCGTTGTTCTGAATTTCATAAACATTTATCTGACCACTAAAATATACTTAAAATATTTTTTAGATGTTTCCTTCAGGATTTCACTCAGCTGAAAATTTGTTATGGAATTTATTTTTTTACTATTATCCACCAGATTCATCCGAGCTAAGAAATAATACAAGAATTTTAAACGATGCTTAAAAACATTATCTATTCGTTTTTAAACAAAAAATGCCTTTGGTTATGGAAGCTGTTAACGCATCATGTTTGCATTATATATAAAAACAATAAAAAGTAAATAAAAAATTACTTTGGATTTTTGGATGAGTCGAGATAATTTTTCAGTCATTTGACAGCTTTAGTCATAAAACTTGGTCATCATAAAAATTTATTAAATTAAGAGCCATTGAATAGAATTTTGTCAAAGCAACTCTCTTCATATAAGTATATATTTCAACCGTGTTCTCCAAAGGATTTCTGTGCTGTAGACATGAACCAAGAAGTTGTGTCTATTAGGATTTGGTCTATTTTATCTTACAATATTTTTTATTTGCTTCACAAGGGCCGATTCGACTTACTTCGTGTTTTTGAGATATTTAAATCTCGTATAATGTCATTCTGCTCTATTTGAGAGATTAGATGAATGCAGTTGAAAAGTTAGTCGCGTTAAAATTTGAGCATAACGTTAAAAGTACTGGAGAATTTTTATGTGCCCAAATCTATACTTGAAGAAAAATTTTTCTCCAGGTATATCGCTGTACATATATATTTTTTTATTGTAATTTAGCAGAAGTATTTACACTTGACTTCAGTTTTTACATTTGATGCAAACTTGTTAAAATAATTAAACGATATTATATTTGGTGCACATATACATCCTTTTCACAAATGAACAAATGATAAAACATTCTGATGTACTTCTTTAAATTAATTCACTAAAAGGATAATATCACTTAGTCAGAGGAAATATTGCTTGGATATAATAGCATGGTTGAGACAATTTATCTCCTTCCAAGAAATGAAAACTTTTCTTTTTGCATTTATTCGTCAACAATTCTTACATTTCCGCATCAATTTTATTAAAAGCTCTCATTTTGCGATATAGGTTAGTTATCTCTAATGGATATGCTGTTTACTCGATAGCTTATCATACTGAGATTCGATATTAATTGAATCTTAAAATACACACCAAATTTTACTTTATGTAGTTCTTATTGATCTAAGTACCTAATATATGAATATTGCCATCCATTTTTTCATAAATTTGTTTTAAATAATATGTCAAAATCAAACTTTATAATAATATTGAAGTTTACTTAAAATTTCTAGTAACTTGTAAAAATCTATCGACTTCATGTTATAAACATTTGAAGATCTAAAATAAACTTACAAAAGATATTCTATCTTATCTCTCTAGAAAAAGTATTAACTTATTAAATAAACTTATTGGAATCAGATTTAGTGTAGTCGTGTGTTTTGCTGGACTTCGAACGGATTTTTATGGTTACATTCATTTACCCTACTTATCAAACTGCATGAAAAATCATTCGCCTTCTTCATTTTTCTAATTTAATTAAGAAAAATCAATTTATCAATATCGTTTAATCAGATTCCATTATATAATTTGAAAATGGGGCTAAGAGATCCACTTCCAATAAATCTGATTTCTATCCATGAATACAATATCATTGCAAATAAAAAATTAAAAGATGTAGGAAAAACGCACTTGAATGAATTATATATCAATTTCAATATAGATGTATATCATAAAAACAGAAATTATAAGCCTGCAGTCGTGAAAAGAGTGGTATAAGGCAACTGGATAGAATGGTCTATTGGCCTTGATTGTAATGTTGATCCACAAATAGAGAGGCAGAAAATTCCACAGCACAACAGTTTATTTACTTAAACAAGAAGTCTACATTATAATGCGTGGAGGTTGTTGAAGGTAGGATGTTTGGGACGGCTCTGAGAGCTCCTTAGCTCAAGGGGCTCATGAAAAGAATGAATACTTTACAATGAACTCGCTAGAGGGATAAGGATTAAGAGAAAGATTATTGGACCAAGAAAGTTCATTGGTAGAAGTCGGTGGTTTAACGAAGGAGTAATTTGATCTTACATAGGCTATTTGAAAGCAGAAGAGTCCTTGGAAAGTCAAAGTTAATAAGATGGCTTAAGTTCAAAAGTGAAAGGGGGTGACAAGATATCTTGTCACCCCCTTTCACCTTTGAACTCAAGCCATCATATTAACTTTGACTTTCTAAAATTGTATATATATATATATATATATATATATATATAAACAATCAAACTAACAAAATATTAAAACGTAAAGTAACAGAAATGCAGACCTGCAAAACGCCAAAAGGTCAAAAATGCAGACAAGCACAGAGCCAAATGGCTAAAAAGCCAAAATACCGGGTGTTCGGGAGGACTTCAATGAATAAAACTCAATGGTAAAAAATCAACAGTATTTATTGAGCGGATGAGATTCATCCTTCTCCTCATACAAATCCTCCAACGCTCTGACGCTTAACCCCTTAAACAACCCTTACAGAGGGCAACAACCCTTACAAAGGGCGCCATCTCGCGGCGTACACATACTCCCCACCTTGAAACCTCAAGGTTTCAAGTAAATTTCATAATCAAACTCAATTTCGACACTTACAGATACATTAAAATCTAACATGTACTCTCAAAATCATAAATGATATCTAAAATGTAAATACAAACACACTTATAAACTTAGTAACAATTTTCTTTTACACCAAATTATCCGAGATTGGCAAAATGCATACATTTGAAATACTTCTTTTAAAAGTGCCCTTAGGCGTTTTTACATAAATAACTCTAATTTTGCCATCCTTTCCCGGAATCACACTGCTAATTCTACCAATTGACCAAGTACATAAAGGTAATTTCTCTTCCTTTAACAATACAATCATACCTGGTTTAATTTCAGTTTTAATACAATGCCATTTAGACCGTTGTTGTAAGTTATTTAAATAATCTCTGGACCACCTCTTCCAAACAGTTTGAACAAATTTTGTTAGCAATTGCCATTTACCAAGTCTATTGTTTTCGACAGATGATATATCCTTCTCAGGCAAAGAGTTAAGAGGTCTGCCGATCAAAAAATGACCTGGCGTTAAGACATTGTAATCATTTGGATCGGATGAAAGTGGGGTGAGGGGACGGCTATTTAAAATAGCTTCAATTTGATTGCTTACCGTCAAAAACTCTTCAAAGGTGAGTTTGTGCTCACCAACAACTCTTTTAAAATGGTGTTTAAAGGACTTTACCCCAGCCTCCCAAAGACCTCCAAAATTAGGAGACAGAGGAGGGATAAAGCTCCAAGACACACCCTCAGAACACAAGTAATCAATTACATTCATATTTTTAAACAAAGCAAATAACTTCTTTATTTCCGAATAAGCACCTCGGAAATTAGTGGCATTGTCAGAAAAAAGGTAAGATGATAAACCTCGGCGTGCAAAAAATCTTTTTAAACATGCAATCATAGCTTCAGCAGATAACTCGGTGATGATTTCAAAATGTACTGCCTTAGTAACAAAACAAACAAATATACAAACATAAATTTTATGATATACACCCTTCCTCTGGTTTTTATACTTTATCAAGAACGGGCCACAACAATCTAAGCCAGTTTTGAAAAAAGGAGGATTGATGGTTACTCTCTCTTTAGGTAAAGATGCCATAATTTGACTCATCTCCTTTGGTTTAGCCTTAAAACATGTTACACAGTTGTGGACAGTTTTTCTAGCAACATCACGCCCACCCAAAGGCCAGTATTCCTGGCGAATAGCATACAACAAAGTTTGAGGCCCAACATGGTAATTTCTCAAATGAAAGTACAAAAACATCATTTCAGTGAATGCATGGCTCTTAGGAATGTCCAGATGACGTTGCTTCAGAAGCATTGAAAACAACGCGTAATTTTGTTGTACTATTATCTGGCCTAAAAACACCATGATGAGGCATAATGTATTTTGGACTTTCGTTGGTTTCTTGCATATGCCCTAAATCCTCATACTCAGTTAAGAATTTGCTGTACAGCTGTAAATACTCAGGTTCTCTTTTCAAACGCTGCCAAAGAGAATTCAATCTTTTAACAGCAACACCCTTCGACTCTCCTAAACACGGAGGATCTTCCTTTAACGGCATTTTAACTACATAACGTCCATCGTCATTTCTGAAATGCGTTTTCATAAAATGATCTTCACATATTAATCTCTCATTGTCTAGCACGTGTTCTGCCTCAACATTTTCGATTTCCCAAAATTTCTTTAAGGTGGTGTCTAAGTTTTCCATAATTAACCCACAATGAACAGAGGTTTCATTTTCTATTGGAACGCTCCCTGTAGCTATAAATCCAAACACTGAATTCTGTAAAATTATATCTGTCCCAGGGGTACTAATCTGACCAGGTTTTAAAAACTCATAAAATAATTGAGCCCCCAACAAAATATCCACAACACCCGGTTTATTGAAACCCATGTCCGCTAATTTTAAATTATCTGAATCTATCAGATCAATGCTGAATTGCTTAGCGGGTGTATAATCTGTTATATTCGAAACTATCAATAGCTCTACTCCCCTTTCGTACGTTCCGCTGTGATTCGCAATTTTTGTTTTCACTACTGAATGAATCACTGACGATGACTTATTCAACCCGGACACCACGATATTTATTTTTTCCTTTTTCAAATTAAGTCTATCCGCGCACTGTTTAGAAATAAAACAAGACTGGCTTCCATTATCCAGTAACGCACGTGTTTCGTGAAGTATTCCGAAGTTATCCGCGATCATGACTTTTGCTGTGCTCAACAAAACCACTAGAGATTTGTTGATACTATTAACGTTCGTAGCTGTGAATGATAGGGATTCCTTTTGCTCCCCCGGACGATCGCCTAAACATTCATTTCTTGGAACGAACACATGTGACCTTGGATCTAATCCTGCGCCAGGCGAGACTGATGTTTTGACTTCGGAAATGGCATCGCTTGCATTTCCACGCATTCGGCTTTCATATGAATTTCCTCCAATATGTAAACAAGTGTTGTGACGCCTTTTGCAAATGGCACAGTTTACTTTTGAATGACAATTAGTAACCTTATGGTGATTAAGGCAATTAAAACACAGTTGATTATTTTTAACCGTATCAATTCTTTCATTAACAGGCATTTTTTTGAAAATGGGGCACATATTAAGATAATGGTTCTCGTTAGACTTACAAATAACACATTTAGGACTTTTAACCTCTGACACAAACGCTTTTGAAATCTTTTGTGGACTGTATACATTACGATAAATTTGCGAATTGTTTCCGAACTGTGGACGTGAAACATTAGTTTCGGTTCTACATTTATTTTTCGATGATAAATAAATATCACAACTTCTAGATAATTCTTGTGGTGAATACCAAGATTCACCTTGCTTTACTCCTATATGAATTTGAAGTTCCCGGTCTAATGAGCTAAATATCTTATCGGAAATCATTAACTCACACAATCCCTTAAAGTCATTCACTTTTCTCAACTGGCAATAATACCCGAATGCTGCACTTAATCTCGACGAAAATTGCATATAACTTTCATTTGGAAGTTTTTGCGCTTTACGGAAATTGTTTAACACTTCTTGCGGAGTGGATTGAAATTCCTTTAACACAATTTCTTTAAGCTTATCATAATTACTTAGATCATCCTCACTCAAATATACCATTAAATTAGTGGCCTTTTCACCTAAAATATTCAACACAATTTCTGCCTTAAACTCTTCGGGAACATTTTTAGTTTTAAAAGCTCTTTCAAGCGATTGGAAAAATAGACTATACGAATCTGCGCGTGAAGGTACTGGAATGGTTAGTGTTTTAACGCTTTTTATTAAATTCTCTAAACTACAATTTGGTGACTCAAATTCTCCAATTTTTGATGCTTCGCTCAATTTATAGGGTCTATCCTTCTGAATATTAGCGATTTCCAATTGTTTTTCTAACTGAGCGAGTTTAATTTTTTCTAACTCTAAGTTCGATTCTCTTTCTAACCTATTCCTTTCTTCCCTTTTCTCGTTGTCCTTTGCCTTCTGAATTATAGACTCGACAACAGTTTCAACAAGTTCGTAATTAGTGTTATAAATATCGCTCTCTTGAATTAATCTTTTTACTTGAACAACCCTAGCATCCGTAGGTACAACGAGCTCAAGTTCTTCCGCTACTTCAATTAATTCACTCTTTTTTAACTTTGACAATAACATTTTGATTGAAAAGAGAACCCGATTCAAAATTCCAACCGAAAACAGTAGACAGCAAATTTATAATAAGTTGATAAAACTAAACGAAAGTGTACTCACAATTACAATGGAACCAAAATATATGGACCTTCTCTAACTTATGGCGTTCCCCAGTTCAGTCTTTCACACAATGTCATCCATGTAACGAGCACATTTCTTCACAAACAACCGAAACTCTCCAAATTCGCAAATTTCTTTGTTTGCTTCTTCACCTCCGGATCAAACTGACCACATGTTCGGGAGGACTTCAATGAATAAAACTCAATGGTAAAAAATAAACAGTATTTATTGAGCGGATGAGATTCATCCTTCTCCTCATACAAATCCTCCAACGCTCTGACGCTTAACCCCTTAAACAACCCTTACAGAGGGCAACAACCCTTACAAAGGGCGCCATCTCGCGGCGTACACATACTCTCCACCTTGAAACCTCAAGGTTTCAAGTAAATTTCATAATCAAACTCAATTTCGACACTTACAGATACATTAAAATCTAACATGTACTCTCAAAATCATAAATGATATCTAAAATGTAAATACAAACACACTTATAAACTTAGTAACAATTTTCTTTTACACCAAATTATCCGAGATTGGCAAAATGCATACATTTGAAATACTTCTTTTAAAAGTGCCCTTAGGCGTTTTTACATAAATAACTCTAATTTTGCCATCCTTTCCCGGAATCACACTGCTAATTCTACCAATTGACCAAGTACATAAAGGTAATTTCTCTTCCTTTAACAATACAATCATACCTGGTTTAATTTCAGTTTTAATACAATGCCATTTAGACCGTTGTTGTAAGTTATTTAAATAATCTCTGGACCACCTCTTCCAAACAGTTTGAACAAATTTTGTTAGCAATTGCCATTTACCAAGTCTATTGTTTTCGACAGATGATATATCCTTCTCAGGCAAAGAGTTAAGAGGTCTGCCGATCAAAAAATGACCTGGCGTTAAGACATTGTAATCATTTGGATCGGATGAAAGTGGGGTGAGGGGACGGCTATTTAAAATAGCTTCAATTTGATTGCTTACCGTCAAAAACTCTTCAAAGGTGAGTTTGTGCTCACCAACAACTCTTTTAAAATGGTGTTTAAAGGACTTTACCCCAGCCTCCCAAAGACCTCCAAAATTAGGAGACAGAGGAGGGATAAAGCTCCAAGACACACCCTCAGAACACAAGTAATCAATTACATTCATATTTTTAAACAAAGCAAATAACTTCTTTATTTCCGAATAAGCACCTCGGAAATTAGTGGCATTGTCAGAAAAAAGGTAAGATGATAAACCTCGGCGTGCAAAAAATCTTTTTAAACATGCAATCATAGCTTCAGCAGATAACTCGGTGATGATTTCAAAATGTACTGCCTTAGTAACAAAACAAACAAATATACAAACATAAATTTTATGATATACACCCTTCCTCTGGTTTTTATACTTTATCAAGAACGGGCCACAACAATCTAAGCCAGTTTTGAAAAAAGGAGGATTGATGGTTACTCTCTCTTTAGGTAAAGATGCCATAATTTGACTCATCTCCTTTGGTTTAGCCTTAAAACATGTTACACAGTTGTGGACAGTTTTTCTAGCAACATCACGCCCACCCAAAGGCCAGTATTCCTGGCGAATAGCATACAACAAAGTTTGAGGCCCAACATGGTAATTTCTCAAATGAAAGTACAAAAACATCATTTCAGTGAATGCATGGCTCTTAGGAAGCAAAATAGGGTGTTTGACATCAATTGATAAATTAGAATTAACCAATCGACCACCAACTCGTATAATACCATCGTCATCAATGAACGGGGATAAACTACTTACGTTGAATTCCTTGATTGTCTTTTTCTCTGTTAGAGCCTTTATCTCTCGAGAAAATACCTGCTGTTGAACATACCTTATCAGAAAGATTTTACCTCTCCTTAACTCTGCAGTCGATAAGGGTCCCCTTTCTTTGGTGCTACATTTCAAATTTGAGATGAATCTGAAAACAAAGCTAAAAATTCTAATTAACTTTACATATGAATTAGTAATCTTGAAAATATTATCAATGTCTGAAATTTCACAAAAGAGTCCGATTTCGTTGTTCTTAATGTCGCAGTTCTGTTTGAATTCTTGTTGGAACAGCTCAGTTTCACTTAAAGTTAAATGTTCTTTCTCCGTCTTGGAACATTCCATCTGGGACAAAAATTCAGGCCCAGACCACCACAATTTAAGATGCTGGAGTCTTGCAGGAGTAACACCACGCGAAATGAAGTCAGCTGGATTTTCAGCAGTTTTCACATGATTCCATGTGAAGCCCTTTGTATGGTCTTGAATTTTGGCGACACGATTTGCCCCAAACACCTTAAGCGTTTGAGGCGGTGAAGCAATCCACGCAAGCACTACAGTTGAATCTGAGTACAAGTTTACTTCACGAATTGGTAAGTCCAAGGATGACAGGACTTTAACGATAAGTTTTGAAAGCAACTCTGCCGCACACAGTTCCAGTCTTGGGATGGTCATCTCCTTGATGGGTGCCACTCGAGATTTGCTGCAAAGGAGTGACACCTTGTTTTCGCCTGTCTCTGATAAAGAACGGATGTAAATTACACAGCCATATGCTTCCTTAGAAGCATCTCCGAAGCCTATCAGGTCTATTTGTTGTGAGTTTGAACACAAAACATGGCGTTCTATCTTCAAGTGTCTCAACTCAATCAGTTCTTCGCGAAAGGTATCCCAAATTTTTCTTTCGTGCACAGGAATTTCGTCATCCCAATTGAGCTTGAGAAGCCACAGTTTCTGCAAGTAAATTTTCGCCGTAACTATTACAGGTCCTAAAAGACCCAACGGGTCAAATAGTCTTGCAATGTCCGATAACATAGTTCGTTTAGTCACGGAACTCACAAACGGTTTAATTGTGTAGCAAAATGTGTCTTCTTTGGGATTGAACTGTAATCCCAGTGTTTTTACAGTTTCTGAGTTCTGGCTGTCAAAGTTGTACTCCTTCTCCGTTGCTGAAACATTTTTCAACAACACTGGATTGTTGGAACTCCACTTGTGTAGTTCCATTCCACCTGACTTTAGTAGCTGTATTAATTGGCTTTGAAGTTCAACGGCAGTCGAGGTATCTTCAGTACCACTGAGAATGTCATCTACATAAAAGTCTCTGCCAGCAGCTGCACCCAATGGATAATTTTCCTTTTCGTCGATGCATAGCTGTTGCAATACTCTTGTCGCCAAATATGGTGCACATTTGGTTCCATAAGTAACAGTCAGCAACTTCAAAACGCGTATCATCTCATTCTCGCGCCCTTTCCATAAAATACATTGTAAATCACACTGATCGGGACTAATCCAAATTTGTCGGTACATCTTTTTGATGTCCGCGGTAAAAACTACCGTGTGTTTTCGAAATCGCAACAGAATAGAAAATAAATCATCTTGGACAACACATCCTGCATATAAATTATCATTAAGCGAATGTCCAGATGACGTTGCTTCAGAAGCATTGAAAACAACGCGTAATTTTGTTGTACTATTATCTGGCCTAAAAACACCATGATGAGGCATAATGTATTTTGGACTTTCGTTGGTTTCTTGCATATGCCCTAAATCCTCATACTCAGTTAAGAATTTGCTGTACAGCTGTAAATACTCAGGTTCTCTTTTCAAACGCTGCCAAAGAGAATTCAATCTTTTAACAGCAACACCCTTCGACTCTCCTAAACACGGAGGATCTTCCTTTAACGGCATTTTAACTACATAACGTCCATCGTCATTTCTGAAATGCGTTTTCATAAAATGATCTTCACATATTAATCTCTCATTGTCTAGCACGTGTTCTGCCTCAACATTTTCGATTTCCCAAAATTTCTTTAAGGTGGTGTCTAAGTTTTCCATAATTAACCCACAATGAACAGAGGTTTCATTTTCTATTGGAACGCTCCCTGTAGCTATAAATCCAAACACTGAATTCTGTAAAATTATATCTGTCCCAGGGGTACTAATCTGACCAGGTTTTAAAAACTCATAAAATAATTGAGCCCCCAACAAAATATCCACAACACCCGGTTTATTGAAACCCATGTCCGCTAATTTTAAATTATCTGAATCTATCAGATCAATGCTGAATTGCTTAGCGGGTGTATAATCTGTTATATTCGAAACTATCAATAGCTCTACTCCCCTTTCGTACGTTCCGCTGTGATTCGCAATTTTTGTTTTCACTACTGAATGAATCACTGACGATGACTTATTCAACCCGGACACCACGATATTTATTTTTTCCTTTTTCAAATTAAGTCTATCCGCGCACTGTTTAGAAATAAAACAAGACTGGCTTCCATTATCCAGTAACGCACGTGTTTCGTGAAGTATTCCGAAGTTATCCGCGATCATGACTTTTGCTGTGCTCAACAAAACCACTAGAGATTTGTTGATACTATTAACGTTCGTAGCTGTGAATGATAGGGATTCCTTTTGCTCCCCCGGACGATCGCCTAAACATTCATTTCTTGGAACGAACACATGTGACCTTGGATCTAATCCTGCGCCAGGCGAGACTGATGTTTTGACTTCGGAAATGGCATCGCTTGCATTTCCACGCATTCGGCTTTCATATGAATTTCCTCCAATATGTAAACAAGTGTTGTGACGCCTTTTGCAAATGGCACAGTTTACTTTTGAATGACAATTAGTAACCTTATGGTGATTAAGGCAATTAAAACACAGTTGATTATTTTTAACCGTATCAATTCTTTCATTAACAGGCATTTTTTTGAAAATGGGGCACATATTAAGATAATGGTTCTCGTTAGACTTACAAATAACACATTTAGGACTTTTAACCTCTGACACAAACGCTTTTGAAATCTTTTGTGGACTGTATACATTACGATAAATTTGCGAATTGTTTCCGAACTGTGGACGTGAAACATTAGTTTCGGTTCTACATTTATTTTTCGATGATAAATAAATATCACAACTTCTAGATAATTCTTGTGGTGAATACCAAGATTCACCTTGCTTTACTCCTATATGAATTTGAAGTTCCCGGTCTAATGAGCTAAATATCTTATCGGAAATCATTAACTCACACAATCCCTTAAAGTCATTCACTTTTCTCAACTGGCAATAATACCCGAATGCTGCACTTAATCTCGACGAAAATTGCATATAACTTTCATTTGGAAGTTTTTGCGCTTTACGGAAATTGTTTAACACTTCTTGCGGAGTGGATTGAAATTCCTTTAACACAATTTCTTTAAGCTTATCATAATTACTTAGATCATCCTCACTCAAATATACCATTAAATTAGTGGCCTTTTCACCTAAAATATTCAACACAATTTCTGCCTTAAACTCTTCGGGAACATTTTTAGTTTTAAAAGCTCTTTCAAGCGATTGGAAAAATAGACTATACGAATCTGCGCGTGAAGGTACTGGAATGGTTAGTGTTTTAACGCTTTTTATTAAATTCTCTAAACTACAATTTGGTGACTCAAATTCTCCAATTTTTGATGCTTCGCTCAATTTATAGGGTCTATCCTTCTGAATATTAGCGATTTCCAATTGTTTTTCTAACTGAGCGAGTTTAATTTTTTCTAACTCTAAGTTCGATTTTCTTTCTAACCTATTCCTTTCTTCCCTTTTCTCGTTGTCCTTTGCCTTCTGAATTATAGACTCGACAACAGTTTCAACAAGTTCGTAATTAGTGTTATAAATATCGCTCTCTTGAATTAATCTTTTTACTTGAACAACCCTAGCATCCGTAGGTACAACGAGCTCAAGTTCTTCCGCTACTTCAATTAATTCACTCTTTTTTAACTTTGACAATAACATTTTGATTGAAAAGAGAACCCGATTCAAAATTCCAACCGAAAACAGTAGACAGCAAATTTATAATAAGTTGATAAAACTAAACGAAAGTGTACTCACAATTACAATGGAACCAAAATATATGGACCTTCTCTAACTTATGGCGTTCCCCAGTTCAGTCTTTCACACAATGTCATCCATGTAACGAGCACATTTCTTCACAAACAACCGAAACTCTCCAAATTCGCAAATTTCTTTGTTTGCTTCTTCACCTCCGGATCAAACTGACCACATGTTCGGGAGGACTTCAATGAATAAAACTCAATGGTAAAAAATAAACAGTATTTATTGAGCGGATGAGATTCATCCTTCTCCTCATACAAATCCTCCAACGCTCTGACGCTTAACCCCTTAAACAACCCTTACAGAGGGCAACAACCCTTACAAAGGGCGCCATCTCGCGGCGTACACACCGGGTATAAAATTAGTCAAACAGAAGCCAGAAAGCAGAACTGCCCACGTATGCGCGCTGAAGCTGCAGACATAGCATGGATAGCAATATAATTCAATATTACAAAGCAAAACAAAGAGAAATTTAGGAATTTTAACTTAGGAGATAAATTAAAGAATGGATGAAAAATAAATTAAAGAATGGATGAAAAATAAATTAGCAAGAATGGATGAAAATTGAAACCCTTAACTTGAATAAACAAATGCTCACCGTTAAAAATAAAATTATTACAGATACAGAAGTTAACCAAAAATTCCCAATCATCAAAATCAATAGTAATTAGATTTTTAAGGTTATGATAATAGTAGTTTAGTACATTTTTAAGTTTTCCCAGTGGTATGCTAGTAAATATTATTAATAATATACTAACCTACGACTTTAAAGACCTATTCACTAGCATATATAAATATTCTAGGTACGCTAGGACTGAGGGTATATAAATATTCTTTTATTTGATATTAAAAACAAGAAGGGGGTTCTCATACTGAGCTGTGAGACGAAAGGGGTCCTATCAACTCTCAAAACGCTAAAAATACTAAATGGTTGTATCTAAAGTATTAGATTTTTAGAGTAAACAAACCAGATTATCTGCGAATATTTTTAGTTCTGCTGTTAAAGCACACAAATGCTTTAACACAATACATATCGCGGTTACCTTAAAATGTAGTTATCAGTTTACGCGAACGCTTGGCATTTAACCCAATCGGTGTTGAGTAAATAACTATCATATACTAATTCGGAATTAGTTCTTTGGAATTTTTATTGGAGAACTGCTTAAATCGTATTAGAAACACAAGCCAAGTGAAGTCACGTTCAGAAAACAAGTACGCCCATGCAAATACCTACCGTCACCTATATTTAACTTACACAAAATATAATATTAACAAAAAATGCCTATCTTAAGGTGATAGGTCGTTCGTTGCCCAGTTTTATTTTAAAACTTATTTTTGGAAGTAAGTCAATTAAAGAGTCAATTTAATAATTAGAAAAGGAAACCTTATTTTCCCAACAAATTCAAATTGACAAATATTTAATTCAATTGAAATTCAACTCAAATACTCGCGTATGTTTCTTGCATTGAGAAATGAACATGCATGTAATAGAGACATTAAATAATAAGGGAAACCTTGTTTCATAAAATTTGTCCTTATTATTTTTATGTTTGATAGTTTTGCTGAACTTCGTTCTCAAATGATTAAAAATCTGCATAATTCAGGAAAGAATTCCAGAAATTATAGATGATTAGTACCGGTATTTTTTGTTTCGTTTCTCAATCGTAATTGCAAGCATAAAAAAATTCCCCGACGCGTCATTATTTGCACATCTTTAAAATTCCTCATTACCAAATTAAGTGAAAAAGTAAGTACAAAGCTCGACGACTTTATGTCTTAAGATTTTTTTTTAAACACAGGAAAAATCAAACTAAAGATTCAATAAAGATTTAAGTGTTGAAAAAACAGTTAATATTTTTAAAAATGAAAAGTAAAAATAAATTAAATGCGTAAGAGTGTAAACATTTTTAATCGCATTTCTTTGATTATTCCATCATATTTATGAATGCACATTTTAAATTATTCTGTAAATAAGCTTATATTTCCTTTTTCCTGTAAGTTCAGATAGATTCAAATACTATCTGATATCCAATTAAGTCGGAAAAATTAATTTTACGTTTCCTTATTCTTCATTTTCTCTAAAATTTAAAGAACTTAAGTAGAACGTATGTAACATTTCTTTAAATTACCCTCATGTTTAGTATCTTTGATTAAATTTATACAAAATATTCGCTAACATTGATTTTTTACATTTTAAAATATTGTATACGAATTACAATAAGTTTCAAATTTTAGAAAATAGTGAACCAAACCGCAAAATTATTAACTTAAAATTATTAATTATTAACTGTGACTTAACTCGAATCTTTTACAAATACACTGGTTTTAATAAATTAAGAAAACAAAACAATAAATGCTGTTACTTGTAAAAAAAATTAGATTTGCGCAAAAGTAGGATGTCACAGAAAAATAATGCTATATCAGAATATAATATGCAAATTTGTAACATTGGCGGCCATCGACTTTCTAATGAAACAGAAGGAGCATATGCTCGAGCTTTGTTATTTTTTTCGGTCGCTCAGTTTGAAGATGGGTCGCGGTAACCCCATCAGAAGAGTAATGGATTAGCAAGCGGAGAGTTGCGAGTTTGAATCCAACCAAAGACAGTCATATTATCGAATGAAAATGAATAAGTAAGTAAAGCATTTTATATTATCAAATGAAAATGAATAAGTAAGTAAAGCATTTCATATTATCAAATGAAAATGAATAAGTAAGTAAAGCATTTCATATTATCAAATGAAAATGAATAAGTAAAGCATTTCATATTATCAAATGAAAATGAATAAGTAAGTAAAGCATTTCATATTATCAAATGAAAATGAATAAGTAAGTAAAGCATTTCATATTATCAAATGAAAATGAATAAGTAAGTAAAGCATTTCATATTATCAAATGAAAATGAATAAGTAAAGCATTTCATATTATCAAATGAAAATGAATAAGTAAGTAAAGCATTTCATATTATCAAATGAAAATGAATAAGTAAAGCATTTCATATTATCAAATGAAAATGAATAAGTAAAGCATTTCATATTATCAAATGAAAATGAATAAGTAAGTAAAGCATCTCATATTATCAAATGAAAATGAATAAGTAAGTAAAGCATCTCATATTATCAAATGAAAATGAATAAGTAAGTAAAGCATCTCATATTATCAAATGAAAATGAATAAGTAAGTAAAGCATTTCATATTATCAAATGAAAATGAATAAGTAAGTAAAGCATCTCGTATTATCAAATGAAAATGAATAAGTAAGTAAAGCATTTCATATTATCAAATGAAAATGAATAAGTAAGTAAAGCATCTCATATTATCAAATGAAAATGAATAAGTAGGTAAAGCATTTCATATTATCAAATGAAAATGAATAAGCAAGTAAAGCATTTCATATTATCAAATGAAAATGAATAAGTAAGTAAAGCATTTCATATTAGCAAATGAAATGCTTTACGAAAGTCGTGTACAAAAGGGGCTGATGCACGTTAAATTTGTCGTAGCCATAAATGTCCTCACATTGACGTGGTGTGGAAGTTTGGAAAGTGGGGAGCCAGTTCAGGTGTTTCCGCGTCATCTGACCGTGGTTCCAAATTACGTGCTGTTGTCCTCGATTCTTTCCCTTCGAGTTTGATCCCGGACCCTCGCTAACAGCCCGTTGTGTTGCTCATCTGCTATGTTAATTAAAATACCTACCTACCAGTTCGAAGATCTCTCACGTGGTTGTGGCAAACATGAATCCTAAATTACTGATTGGTCATAATGGTTATCCACCCTGGGCAAAAACACTAGTCTGCGCTTCGATATCCAATCGGCTAAGTCGATTCGTAAGCCCACATGATTTACCCTTCAGAGATCTTATGACAGCGACTCCGTCCCACATGCTCCGTGTACTTCATTAGAAGGTCGACGGCTGCCGCCTTATGATATCATCAGATACTAGTATAAAATAGCGCACTTCCAGACCTGTCGCAATTTCTTGTTTAAAATTTGGATGAAAAAATTGGACTGGCTCACTGGAGCAAGACAACGGTTTATTTGGGACGATCCAGGATCAATCCCAAAGAAATCTCCAAGGACAACCCATCGTAATTTCGAACCGCAGTCAGATGACGAGTACAGTACCTGAGCTGGCATCCTACTCTCCAAACTTTCGCACCCCACCAACCTGAGGACATTTGAAACCACTACAGATGTAGAGTTCACCAGCTCCCGCATGCACGACGCTCTTTGGTTCGACCGAGTTTCGAACTCGCAACCCTCCGGTGAGGAAAAATTCAGGTTGGTTGTTTTGGGAGTTTTATGGCGCAAGGGCCATATCTGGCCATTCTACTACGTTTACTTCACAAGACACACATTATCAGACAAAAAATAGGAGATTATCATTTTGTAAGAATGCGTTTTGAGACATGGTTTACTCCAAGAGTTGGGTTGGAGAACCTTTCGCCCACTAGAGGCAGGCTAGTTTAATTGATGTGACAAAATGGCTGAATGCACACACACGTCCTTCTATAATCCATAGACTGTGGAATGTCTTTCAAAGAACATATCCAGTGTCTCTTTTAGTGGAAGAGTATCGTTATGGTGAGACTATTGTACGTATGGAATGTCCAGCTAAATCACTTAACCTTAATACGATTGAGTATATCTGGATGCTCTAGAGAGACGCCTTGTGCTTAACCCCCTCAAACTCGTGAGGGATTCTCCAATGTCTAGTAGGAACAATGGTCATTGCTATCTGTGTTAATCGACACCATCATAATGTCATAGAGCATATTGCTGTCGATCCTGCTTATGTTTAGAAGTGGCAGCACTCTATATAAAATCTGAAAAACATTCAACTATGTTTGGACGACTTGCTGTATTGCTGAATTTTGCAATAAAAAATAAATCATATGTTACTGTTCTTAGACTAACCTATTAATTTATTATTTAACTCATATTTGCATGAAATTTCATGAAATTCTAGCTATAAAATATCTAATAATCGTGACTACTATATTTTCCCTTTATGGAAACCAGTGAATTTCAATCGCTTTTTAAGTACCTGCACTAAAAATAATTGTCTTGAAATAACTCTCATGCGAATGATATGACAAAGCATTCGTTTTATCGTCGTCCAAGCGCTTCTGAAACATTCCCAACTCTTTTGCAGCGTGATTTACTAGTCCCGGGAGAAAAAAAAATCCGAGCGTTGACATAAAACAGCAAAAAGAGAAGAGTAAAATGCATATATCATAGAGTCTAATCTCCTTACCTGGGGTTAAAGGAAATTTCCTTCGGGCAAGAAATATCTTGATACTGTAATGGTTTCAGCCATTTATCTCTCGAGATGTATGGGTGGTTGGAACACATAAAGCAATTCCAAAAGACTACCTGTCACCGAAGTGCAGGAAGAGATATAACTTAAGTAAGTTTTCTTGGTTCGCGGCAGGAACTCGCAGTTCTGGAAAGTATATCATGACTTGAAATTTATGCCCTAATGTATTAGGTTAAAAATGAAGTGTCTAGTTTTGATTATAAGGGAGTAAAATGATAGAAATGTTTTAGTATTAGAACAATTTATTGTATTTGGTTTTCGGTTTAATTAATACCTCTATCTAATGAGAGGGATTTTCAGTGTAAGCAAACAAATCAGGGATTTTACTTCCGCTCTCCGAATGCTTTCGCATGATGCATGTCAGAAATACCCTAAAATGCAACTTATCGCCGTTTGCTAGACGTTTGGCGTTTAATTTAATTAGTGTTGACCAATCAACTATATCAATTCATAATTAATTGTTTTGAATTATTTTGGCGAAGTGCTGAAATCGTATTCGAAAAACAAGTCAAGTGTCGTCATGTTCCTACTACACATGACGCACAGAAACACAACCGCCACCTACGTTTAGCTTGATAGAACATATCTCTAATATATTTTTGAGTATGTAGGTCTATATTTTTGTGTATATGAATATTTTTGTATGCTTCACATATTTTCATCAGCTACGGGGATCGTGCATTCGAAGACAAGATATGGCGCAGAGTGGGTCTGGAGAGAAGGAAAATAATCTCAGGAAAGGGCTGGCCATACGCAAAATCATATATGGCGATCGCCACTGGTATTATTTTCTTTCGGTAACTCGTTAGTATTGCTGAGAACGATGAACTCGGAGCCAGTCCGCGCTAAAGTCGCCAATTGTAGAAGCGCATCGTTTTCGTTTAATGTGCCCCTTTATTATATCCAATTGGCTCATTTAAAATCACGTGGATCAAACGCCAACTCCTCGCCAGAGTGAGAGTATAAATTGCAAGAGTATAATGTTTGCTTTCTGGAATGTATGGAATCGTTTCCGATCTCGGCTATATGTCGAAGTAAACATAATCCTGTGTAAATCGGCGATACTTTTGGACTTGGCTAATTTTACAACATATCGTATTTAAAAATGGCCTGTCAAGTTTAATGAGAAAATGCTCATAAGAGGACTTAATGACGAATTGCTTCTGCTAGGCCAACGTTCATTTAGAGGAACGGTTATAACAGAAGAATGATAAAAGTTTAAAAGTTTTCAAATAGATTTTATTGAAAAGATTGAAAATGAAAGATAATTTTCTGACGAAGATGGGTGAGATAAGCTATGATTCTTCTGAGTTCCTGTCGTCTACGACTGTCAAGAATTATAAGTTATTTCCTGTAATAACTTTATTAAACTCTAGGTTTCTTCATGATTATCTACTATTAAATTGCAGCAAAACGCATCAGTTACGGAAAACTTGTAATAGACCTTGGCACATGAACTTTGAGTATGAAATTTTATGATCGTGTGTTGTGAAAAGAAAGCATTTTGTGAAACGTGAAGGATCGTTTTGAGATAAGGCCATGAAGCAAACAAAAGGAATTTTGAAACTATTGAGAAATTTATAAAACACAAACATATGTTTGCTTCAATTTCACGTAATGTTAAATATGGAGTTTAAATATTAAATAAATGTTAGTATTTAATGGATTTTAGCAAGACGTGGAAAAAGTACAATATTCTCTACCAAAAAGTACTTCATAATGGAGATAGGTTACACTACTTCAGATACTACCATATTGTAAATTAATTTTTGAAGAGGTGCGTAAGTTCACCTAAATACTCACCAGAACTTAGCAATGTCTGAATTTTATAGATGCTACCACTAGTTGATAAATTTATGATTCCGTGAGACCCTGAAAGCTGAATTAAAATCACGGGTGTACTTCCGTATGCGCGGTTAAGAAATGGATGATTGTGACCATGGACGGTTTAAAAGTCGAGTGCAAAGTGACGTGTGAAGAGAAGGATGAGTGACAACGAAAGTGAAGCAGTGTCTCTTATCACAGGACTACAGATAGTAGTTGGAAGCCATTAGCATCGGATTGACAATTCAACTGTTCGCCGTGGTTCATTCATCGAAGTGTGTGCCGATTGTTGAGAGCGCCGTCTGGCATTTGTCACAAACGTAATCAGACTTGTAATCGAAAGTGCGCTTGCTCATATTCACGTCTGCTGTTCATCGATTTAGAAAGATGTAGAAAGATAGTGTAACTTTGCGAACCAAAAAGTACTTCATTTGTTTAGATTACACTACTAAATGTTCTGTTATATTGTAAGTTAATTTTTGTAGTCGGGGGCTAAGTTCACCACAGGTAAAATTACGACATTAACCCATGAGCCATAGCATCTCAAAAAGCTGAAAGAATCTTTTGATAAAGTTTTGAGTTAAATTTTGGAGCAAATCATCCAGTACATATGGTATATTTGCATTTATAGATGGGTCCCAGAATGAAGTCTAATGTCCCCTGATTGAAATATGGATTTCAGGCTTCAGATAAGATTATACAAAATACTACAACTGTCCATCTAACAGTTATGATTATGATTATGCACAATAACTGTAAACTTTCCCAACTCGTCAGTTTATATCATGCCAACCTAAATTCCATACGGTCGTTAGTTTATCCATTGGTTGAACAAAAGCAAAAGGAATGCATTAAAAGCAACTCTTAGGTATAAAAATGGAAGACATAAAATTAAAAGCTACACCCACAAATGAAGAAATTATCTCTAATTTATTCCGTAATTATTACTCGCAGCAGCTCTAGAATGTGATTGAAGGAATTCGATGTTTTTTATGGTTTGGACCCTTCGTTTTTGCAATGTGTTTTACTTTCAAAGTGTAAGACATTTTTATTTGAAATTTACATTGAAAGGCCAACTATCTCATGCTTTGACCTGAACTCAGCAAAACTTTATGAGACACTGTGTCCAATCAAAGACCTTCGTCGCCTGGAATCTTGCTGCTTCCGTTTAATGCACATAAATCCCGTTCTCCCGCAAAAAGTAGAAACTCTGTGCCATCGCAATATCCATAAACCAGTTTAATTAGAAAAACCTCCTCCGTGCTAATCCCTCAGGATCATTTATTCTGTCTTTTCATTTTCACTAATTAACATCGATCAATAGAGTCAGAGTAAACTAAAGGGCCCACTTTAACTCGATTCTTCCTACTTAAGAGATATTTTCACTCTCCCACTCTTTTTATGGCTATTTCTTTCCATAATTTTATTTTTCAGTCACTTAATTTATCTCGCCTTTTCTTCCATTTCTCCATTCTGGATGATGGAATTCTGTTTTTTTCGGGTCTTCTCATCCCAACCCTTCCTTACACCCCCGATGCCATAAAAGGGCGCAGAAACTCTCTCCTCCAGACAATTCCAGATAAGAGGGCAGGACACGCCATTTGCGCAGGGCGAGGAGTGTGTTATTGACGCCTTGTCAATTATCCTGAGACGTCGGCAAAAACTTAATTAGATTTCCGCCCCCTCCGCGCAGCCGTGTTAATGGACTTCCAATGTTTTTCCCAGGCCAGAAATGAACTCGGTTGGAAAAGACGGCTGATTTGCTTTGAAGCATATTCTTCCACCACGGAAGTTGGATAAAGGATACAAAACTCGATTATCGCGTCACGACTTGCGGGAATAAAAGTGCATCCGGGTCCGCGCGTCTGGAACTGCTGAAACCGATGGGTCTGTTAACCCAATTCTAAAGGAGATTCGAGCGTTCAATAAGAAAAGTCCTGTTTATTTATCTAATAATTTCATTGCTCTTGCGACGAAATACCTCGATGAGGCATCTCATTAGCAAAAATGACCAGATTTTGATGGACGAGATATCTTGTCGACAGAAAAACTAGATCTAGATATCGTTATCGTAAAAAAACGTGTAATGTCTTGATGAAAAGATATCTTGTCACATCAAAATCCATCAGCTTCTTTCTTTAATTTTGATTTTCAGCAGTGGCACTTGAAATACATTCATTCTTTAGAGTATACACTCAGCACAAAAACATGGAGGCAAGGAACGAAGGGACAAAACATCAAAATGGTATAAAAAAGAAATTGAACACGAATTAAACAGCAGTTGATCAGTTTGTAGGCTTTGAAGTAGATCTCTTGTTTGACAATATCTTTAAAAAATGCCTCCCGACAATTTCAGACAAACCCCAAGGTGGGTGTAGTCGATTGCGTCACCACCTGCGTCTACACAAAACACAATTTGGGGCTTGTTGAAAATTTTGAATCCATACAAGTGTTTGACTATGCAGTCATGTCAAGTCTCCAATCTCAAGGCAGAAACAGGAACCCTACTAGGGGTAGCCAGAATGTTAGAGAGTGCATCCTTCCAAGCTTTATCTTTGATTTCATCTGCCTACCCAGCTTGGGAATTTTTCTCCCTTGTGTGTTTTAGAATTCGTGTAATAGATGAATGAGGGATTGCACTTTGTGAAAGTTGCAAAATACTTGCCCCTTTTTTGTCAATATGTCGACCATTTCATTTTTGTATATACCCTACTGTGCTAGCAACTACTGCCAGATCTTAATGGATGAGATATTTCGTCGAAACCGCTTGGTGTGTAAATTACAGAGGCATTGAAAGGTACAATCCCATTCTTTGTCACCAGTTCTGGGCTAGAGACAATTTTTTTCCTACTTGTATCGTCATTCCCCTTGGCAGTTTTATCTCGACAAAGTATCCCGTCATTAGTAAAACTGATCAGATCATGGTGGAAGAGATATATCGTTATTTACAAAATCGATCAGATCTCGAAAATGATATCAACGTGGTATCTCGTCCAAACGACTTGGAGGGTTAATTTTAGAGATTGAAAGAGTGCATTTCCATTCTTTGCTGTTCAATTAAACTCTAATGGGCAAACACGCATATTTCTTTTTATTGAACAAAAGCACTCCCCGTGCACCACAGAAGTACAACACGGGACTTACAGAAGTAAGTTGAGTCAACAAAGAAACAGTGGTTTACACATATTAGAAGGTTTTTCAATGTAAACAAAAAAAACATAAGACTGAGAAATAATTAATCACGCTTTCGCATGGTATATCAGGGTTACTTTAGAATGGTTTATCGTTGTTCGGTGAAGAATTTGTATCGACCAATTAACTATCATAAATCACCTCGGAATCTATTCTTTGGAAATTTTATTGGCAATGTGCTGATATCGTTTTTGAAAAATAAGCCAACTGACATCACATCCGGAATACTTTCAGAAAGCACATTCCATTAGAAAAACACTACCTGCATCTATGTTCAGCTTGACATAAAAGCTTCTCATATAGATGATAAAGAATATACTGTCCTGGAAGGAGGATTTCCTATTTTTCAGAGAATTGTTTGGATATTGGAAAACTCTTCTTAACATTTTTAGTTTCGATTTACAAATTTTCTTTCACACTTAGTAAACAAAAATAAAATTTGCAAATAACTGTCAAATATCGACTCGGAATTCATTTTGGGGAATTTCTATTGGGACGTGCTGGTATCGTTTTCGAAAAATAATGGAAATGACGTCACGTCCGGAATATTTTAATAAAGTACGTTTAACCACAAAAGAATAGGTCACATTTATTTACCTGGTACTTTCATTGCTCTTGCGACGAAATTGAGCAAAAGACTCTCAAACTGCTCAGTCTTAACATTTCTGGTGGTTGTCTCAACGAGATATATCTTGTCATTAGAAAAACTGACCAGATCTTGATGGACGATATATACTTCGTCATCAGAAAAGAAACTGGCATCCATCTACTTTCAGCTTGACAGGAAAAACCTCTCATAGAGATGGTAATTGTCCTGGTGTAGGAGGTTTTCCTATTTTTCAGAAAATGTGTTGGATATTGGAAAACTCTTCTTAACACATTTTCAGTTTCTATTTAAACATTTTTCTTCACACTTTGTAAACAATAATCAAATTTGCATTGACCAATTAACTATCATATAACTCGAAATCCATTATTGGAATTTCAATTGGCGATGTGCTGGAATCAGAAACTGACTAATTTTTAAAAATTTCCGGATAATTGATTCGATTCCAGATTAACCAAAATTTCCAAATTCCAAAATTTTGAAGAAATGGATGTGTTGAACTTGAAATGTTTCAGTTTTCAGCAAGGACTTTGTTAGAACGATTTGACAATTATACAAAGACGTCGGCCTAAACATAATTCGATTTCCACCCCATCCCCTAACCGTGTTAATAGACTTTGAACTTTTTTCCGGGACAAAAATGAACCCAGTTGGAAAAGACGGCTGATTTACTTTGAAGCATATTCTTCCACCACGAAAGTTGGATAAAAGATACAAAATTCGATTACTGCGCTGTTCCGTCACGGGGACTTGTGGGAATAAAAATTTTCCTTGGAGCACGCGTCTGGAAGCGGTGAGTCCGATGCGTTTGTTAACAGAATTCTAAAGTATAGTCGAGCGTGCAAGGAAGAAGACACGTTATTTACCTTATAATTTAATTGCTCTTGCGGCGAAATTGAGCGAAAAATCTTCAAACTGCCTCAGTCTTAACCCCTCTCGACGAGGTATTGCATCATTAGCAAAACTGACCAGAAATTGAAGAACGAGATATCTCGTCGTTTGAAAAATTAACCAGATCTGTCTTGATGGGCGAGTACGGAAAGAGCAGATGATACTTCGTCTTTAGAAAAGAGACTAACCTGATCGTGTTTTGGACATCATAAAAAATCGACAATATCTTGATGACAAGGTATATCGTCGTTAGAAAAACTAACCAGATCTATCTTGATGGACGAGTATGGAAAGAGCAGAGGATACTTCGTCATTAGAAAAGAGACTGACCTGATCGTGATTTGGACATCATAAAAAATCGACAATATCTTGATGACAAGGTATGTCGTCGTTAGAAAAATTGAACAGATCTTGAAGGACGAGTTATCTCGTCGAAACCACTTGGAGGGTCTTTTGAGTTAAATCTTGATTCGAGAGGTATTAAACGGTACAACCCCACTCTTTGCGACGCAATTTTAAATGAGACCCATAGAGTGAGAGAAACACTATATCATATTATCGATATATTTTTCATTAACATCGTTGCACAGGAATCGGCATTATTTGTATATTGACGAATGACAACAAACGGTTATAAACATTGTAAAATCAGCTGCTACCGGAATCATTCGCCAATTCTGCCGCTTCGTCTAAGTAAATGGGATACAACTATTGAAGAAATATTCAGAAACTAATTGTGGTAACACGATTGAGTTGTGAATTTGTTTTCTCGCATTTCATTATAAATAAGAATTTACACTATATATATATATATATATATATATATATATATATATATATATATATATATATATATATATATATATATATATATATATATATATATATATATATTCAGGGTGAGTCTAAACTAATAATACGAACTTCAGGGGGTAATAGAACACAACGAAATAAACACTTTTCACCATAGAATGTATTTTCGCAAGTGCTGCGGTTGGCCGCTAGAGAGCGCTTTCCATTTCGGCACAAACACACGATCCAATGCAAGTAGGAAAGGAGACGAGGCATGAAATATGGAAACAACGCTTTAATGTCAAATAAACATCAATAACTGCTTGATAATACGAAATAATACAATTAGATTTGCATAAATTAAAGATAAGTGCAAGGAACAACGGGTAAGAAAGAAATGACATGTACAAAACATGAGAAACTTTTCACATGGAAATGAAACGACATGTACAAACATCAGTCGGTAAGTACAACGCAAATGCACAATTACAGAAGCTGTTCAAAATGTCGACCACCACACCTGATGCTGGCCTCGCATCGCCGACGTAAGGATTCCCGTGTGGTATGGAAAATACCAGGCATTTCGCGAACTTCTGCCGCAGTTACTGAAGGCCTGGCAACAAGATCTTCATGATCCTCAATGGGGGTCTCATACATGAGACATTTAAGATGCCCCATAAAAAGAAATCGAGAGGAGACAGATCGGGCGAACGTGGGAGCCAAGTGATGGCCTCCCTCGCCCAATCCACTAGCTAGGAAATGTGGCATTAAGATAAGCACGTACCGCCGTGCTGTAATGCGTCGGCGCGCCATCATGCTGGAACCATATTTTTCGGCAGATGGCTGCTGGTGCATGCTGCAACAGTTTCGGCAACACTTCTTGGAGGAAAACCTAGTAAGTCGTCCCATTCAGACGTTCCGGTAACAGGTATGGGACAATGAGGTAGTCGTTTACAATACCTGTCCATACATTTTCCTTGAAGCGTCGTTGTTAGGAATGTGGACGTGTTACGCGCGGCCCATACATGCAGATTGCGGACATTAAAAATGCCTTCACGGCTAAATGCGGCTTCATCTGTGAACAAAACGTGCGCCAGGAAATCCACATCCACTCCACTCTGATGCAGGAACCAGCGTGCGAACTGAACGCGCGCAGGCTGATCTGCAGGCTGCAACTCTTGTACGCGCTGCACATGGTATGGATGTAAACCTTCTGCGTGTAAAACTCGACATACCGTCCTTTGTGATACACCTGTGCGACGACGAACAACTCTAGTGCTAATGCCAGGCTGCTGTTCTACCTGATGCATGATTGTTTCTGACATGCCCGGCGCTCGAACACTTCTGGCGCGACCTGTATGTCAGCGTGGACCTGCTGTCAGCGACCTGCATGTCAGCGTGGAAACTTCCCCTTTCCGAGAGTTGTCGGTGCAAACGCACAAAAATCTCGTGTTAGGGAATGCGCCTGTTAGGAAAGCGATCTCGGCAAAGGCGTTGTGCATGCCTGCCATTACCGTCGGCCAGACCGTAAACAAAATGCATGTCTGCTTTCACCGCATTCGAATATTATGCCATTTCCAGTCGTGACTGACGTTGGGTGCGAAAACCTCCGTTTTATACAAGCGTTTGACTGCGCTCTCTAGCGGCCAACCGCTGCACTTGCGACCATACATTCTATGGTGAAAAGTGTTTGTTTCGTGGTGTTCTATCACCCCCTGAAGTTTGTATTATTAGTTTAGACTCACCCTGTATATATATACATTATCAACGAATTCAAATAAGGTATCAAATGTAGAATTGCACTCACTCCCTATCAAGTTTTCTCCCTTCTATTATCATTCTCTATTAATAGATATAAGCAAAAAAACATAAACTTCAGAGCGTGTCTTCAAAATTACAAAAAGAGGTGGCAGGTGGGATAGTTGAATTAATGTCATCCTGGTGCAACCCAACGGGCTGGTGACGGTCCAGGATCAATCCCGGAGATAAAGATCAGAGAACACCATGTCACCAGAACATCAGGATGACAAGGTCACACCTAAGCTGGCAGCCCACTCTCCAAACTTTCACACCACTCTAACATGAGGACATTTGAGGCCACGACAGACACAACATGCATCTACCCTCACATACACGAATGGATTAGCAACCGGAGGGTGCAAGTTTGAAACTGGATCCAATCAAAGACCGCCGTGTATGTGAGGGTAGATGCATGTTGTGTCTGTCGTGGCCTCAAATGTCCTCACGTTGGAGTGGTGTGAAAGTTTGGAGATTGGATCCAGTTTCAAACTTGCACCCTCCGGTTGCTAATCCATTACTCTTCCAACCGGGCTACCGCGATCCAAAAAAAGAGATAGTAAAAGTAGGTAGTTAAATTTACGTTCACTGAAGCAACAACTTGGCTATTGACGACGGCCCAGGATCAACTCTGAAGCAAAAGAGCGGGACAACTGGTAATTATTAACCACGGTCACATGACAAAAAATTGGTAAAGAACATAGTGCTTCCTATGATGATTCCTACTTTTCCTAGAGCTAGATTTACGGTATGTAAATCTTTCTAATGCATTTGATTTCTTATGCAAAATTGTAGAGTCATAAGTTGTCCAAGCACTCATAGATTGGAAAATATTATATTACAAAGATATAGGAAGAGGCATAAAAGATACATGGTTAGTAAAATTCAAGTTTACATTTCCGGACTCTAGCAAGAACTATTGGTCAGAATGACTTCAAATTTTGCTTGAATACACTTAAAGCAATGAAATTGTTTTGAGAAAGGTATTGTTGAAGTAATTTTCAGCGCTTTAGCCAGAGGGCGAGCGCTACCGTGAAGATTCCCTTCACACAGTGTAAGAGTAAACAAAAAAGGAGAGAACTGAAGGATGATGCTATGGAAGGTTGTTGTCTGTATCGCTCTTTGATGTTGTTATTGTTTTAAATAAACCATTTGAAAACTCCGTTTTAATACCTCTCCAAGTGCACAGTGAAAGCAATATGGAAGCCAATAGTATTTCAGAAGTGGGATCTTAAACGCCGCCGTACAGAAGGAATGTTGAGTGTGTGAAACGCCCGTACAGAAACAGAATAAAAACGTAGCCGTTACAGAAGTTATATTGAGATACGTGGCTTTAGATTTATAAAATCAATAATCTTTGAAGCTGATTGAAGTATTTAGAAATTGAAGAAGAGTTTTTAAAATTGAAGATTGAAGTATAGTATTTTTTTTGAAGATGTTAGTAGAAAATTTGCATGATTAAAATGAGATTAATGTGATGTTTAGTGCATAATTTTGAGCGAAGTGAAATTGAATATACTGTATTAAATGTGCATTTTATGTTGAGTTTTGAATAGAGAAACTGCATAATGTCGTTTCTTGGAAAAGGTAGAAAAGAGGATTTGATCTGTGCTGCACAAGAATTAGAAGAGGTGGTAACTCCCGAAATGATTATATTTGATTTAAAGTATTTAATTACTACCAGTAATTAAATGCTTTAGTACCAGTAAGAATTATGAAATGGAGTTTGTTAAATTAACACTAGAGAGAATAATAAATGATCGGCTAGAATTGGAAGGGATAGAGAAAGAGAAAAGACAAAGGGAATTTGAGTTAGAAGAATTGCGTTTACAGTCTAACCAGAGTAATATTGAATCAAATGTTCACGAAAATTTCAAAAATAATGACCGGGAATTTCGAAAACTAATGCACAAGTATGATCCCAAAGAGGGCGATATTAGTTTTTATTTAGTACTTTTCGAAAGACAAGCTAGGAGAGTGGAACTTAACGTAAATAATTGGGTCACTAATTTAATGGGATTATTGCCGTATGAAATAACTCAGGTTATAGCTAGAGAGAGGGATGATACGAAAGCTAATGATTACAAACATGTTAAGGAACTTTTACTAAAAAGATTTAAGTTAAGCCCTGAAAAGTTTCGGCAAAGATTCTTAGAGCATTCAAAAACCCAAAAGCATACGTGGAAGGATTTCGTTTTCGAAGTAAGAAATTATTTTGAGGAATGGATAGGTGGGTTAGAAATTAACAGTTTCGAGCAACTTAAAGATCTCATAATCACGGAGCAGGTTAAAAAACAAGTGCATTATAAAACCCGCGACCATTTAATTGACGATTGGTGTAAATTTAATGACCCCGAAAAATTTGCAGCTCGACTCGAACAATTTGAGTTGGTGACGTCAGATTGCAGAATAGAGAAACCCTATAACGCGAGAAACGAAACGCAGAGATTTGATTATACACGAAACAGAAATTATGAACATTCAGGATATCCGCAGAATAAAAATAATTTTCATCCCCACTCACCGCAACCACAGCGTTACGGAGTCCAAAAGGATTCCTGGTATCCACGACGGGGTATGATGGAAAAGTAAACAACGGGAGGAGGAATTTGGGATTCGGAACGAAGAAATAAAGTAGAAAAAAATATCCCCGAAAAACACGGTTCGGTTTCCACAAATGAGTCATCGTCGCAGATGCACAGTCAAGTGCTAGAGAGGTTACGGCCAGAGGCGAAACTTAACCTTGAACCGTTGTACTGAAAGTGATTCATGCTATCTGAAAAGTGCAATGGTAAACAAAAAGAGTCCCGTGTTGTGTCTTTGTGACACTGGGTCGGGTATAACGTGTTTGAGGGAAAGCAAAGCGAAGGAATTAGAAATGAGCATCAACAAAGAGGAAGTTAATTTATTTGGATTTGGCAATATGCTTATTGGAACAAAATCGTGGGAAAAACGATAGCCGACGTTATGATCGATGATTGTATAATAAAGGGCTTGGAAATTTTTATCGTGACTCATCACAACTCTACGATATGATAGAGGGTAGGAATTTTTTGGATTCGGAGGTAATTTCTTTTGCTAAGATAGGCAAGGATTTGCATATCCGTTATGCGAATGAGAACCCCTTTTCTTCAATGCTACTAGAAAATGAGTCGCCACGAATTGAGTTAAAAACAACTAGTGATATTTTGATAGAGGGTAATACAATTAATTTGATTAGAGTTAAAACTAACATGATGAGTAATGGACTGGTTTTGATTGAAGGACAAGAAAATAACTGCGATTCATTATTAAAAGTAGAGGAAGGCGAGACTACGGTGCCAATTTTTAATATGGGAAAGGAAAACATAAAGTTTAAGAAAAATCAGTGTGTAAGTAGAGTAAAAGAGATTGAGGACTGCTTAATTAGCTGTAATGAGACATTGTGGGAGAGCTTATGATTTCAAGAGTCCATATCCTGTTTCAAAAGTCAGGTTGCAAATTTTGCTGTCCAGAGTCAAGATTTATGAATCCAATTTCAATAAATTCACTGAGATTAAAACTTAACAAAAGTTTAATAAGGTGACATTTAAAATTACAATACAATTCCGCTTCATAATGCGGCCAAGATATTTAAGCGCGTCTTTACGCTTCCATTGTTACAGTTCAACTGATTGGCGCAAGAGCGCCACCTACCATCATTACGGAACATACTCCGCCACGATGAACCTTGGTTCATTATAAAATAATATATAGATAATATCAAATATTCAAATTTAAGCTTTAAACAAAATGTAAAAATGTTCAGCAAAATACAAGTTATAAAAGTAAACTGAAAATACTACAAAATTAAATTCAAATATTATCAATACTAAATTTAAAACATGAGAAATAACATGCACAATATACTTACAAATCTTCAGAATTAAAGGAAAAAATATATACCTGCCTAAAAATTCACAATGTGAAGAATTAGCAAATTTACACTTTAAATCTGGAAAACACAATACTTGACATGTTAATACAAAGGAAAATGGAAAATTTTAAAGAAAACAAGAAATAATAATTAATGTTTCTAAAAGTCTATTTAGATAAGGGCAAGAGTGAAAGTTTATGGATAGGGCGTTTCAGTTCTCCAAATAAAGTTTTTAATTTCACCACACGCACTTTTCCATCTGCACCAGGGTACAGTTCCACTATTCGCCCAAGTCGCCACTTTAGTGGTGGCAAATTGTCGTCTTTAATTAAGACTAAGTCATTGATGTTCAAATTGGGCTTATCCTTCAACCATTTAGCACGTCCTTGCAGCTGTGAGAGATAGTCCGTGGACCAACGTTTCCAAAAGCTTTGGAAAAGCTGTAGGGTCAATTTCCATCTTTCTGTTGGGGTCAGTTTGTTTATGGTAAAATCAGGTTCAGGGATGGCAGTCAATGCAGTTCCAATTATGAAATGCCCAGGTGTTAAGGGACTTAGGTCATCAGGATCCGAAGAGATGGAAACTATCGGCCTGGAATTTAAACATGCTTCGATTTGTACAATTAGTGTGTGAAACTCTTCATGCGTTAGAACTTGTGTTCCAACAGTTCGCTTTAAATGAACTTTCATTTGTTTTACACCAGCCTCCCAGAGGCCACCAAAGTGAGGTGCAGCTGGAGGGTTGAAAGTCCACTGAATATTTTCTTCAGTTAAATAGTTCTGAGTTTTTTCAGCAGAAGAAAATGTGGCCATGTTTCTTTTTAATTCTCGGTCAGCTCCAACAAAATTGGTACCTCTGTCTGAAAAAATTTCTTTTGGTTTCCCTCTACGTGCAGCGAATCTTTTCAGCGATGCTATGAATGCTTCTGTAGTGAGATCACTGACTACTTCTAGATGAATGGCTTTGGTAGAGAAGCATACATAGAGACAAACATAGCATTTAAATGGTTTCACACCTCTTCCCTTTCGAGTCTTAATCAGGAAAGGTCCTGCAAAATCCAGTCCAATTTTGGAAAATACTCTGTCTGGCACAACACGAGCAGTTGGGAGGTCTGCCATTATCTGAGTGGCAGTAGCTGTTCGATTTCTGAAACACTTCATACATTTCCAAATTACTTTTCTAACAACTTCTCGGCAGTTAATAATCCAAAACTTTTGTCGGAGAGTTGACATTGTTAACGTAGGACCACCATGGAGGTTCACTTCGTGAAAATGTTTGATTATCAAATCTGTAACATGGTGTTTCTTAGGAAGAATGATTTGATGCTTCTGGTCTTCTGAGAGGTTTGAATTTCTAAGCCTTCCACCAACTCTGAGGATTTCCTCTTTGTCAAGAAATGGATTCAATGCCAAGATTTTACTATTGAGAGTTAAATTCTTCCCAGTTTTCAAAAGCTTAATTTCTTCTCTAAATTCAAGTTGCTGTATAAATTTCAAAATCAAAATGGTTGCTTTTTCAAGTTCTTGAATAGTTAAAAATCCCTTAAGTTTTGAAGATGTTGGTTTAGCATTATTGTAGAACCTCAAACACCACGCAGTTACGCGTTTCAATTTGGTCCAGGAAGAAAACTTGAAGATCAATTCAAATTCGGACTCTTTGCTAGCAATAGAATATATAACAGCTCGACGCTGTTCTTGAAATACTTCTTCTACCTTAGGAGTTATCAAAGGATCAAATTGAGATGCTGGTAGATTTCCTTCTTTCAACCACACTGGACCATGGAACCAAATTTCATTCTTTACGAGATCAGATGCTGTGGATCCACGTGAAACTATATCGGCAGGATTTTCGGTTCCTTTACAGTATTTCCATTGCGTAGGTGAAACAAGATTTTGAATTTCACGTACACGATTTGCAACGAAAGGTTTCCAATTGTTAGCTGAACCTTTTATCCAGTGAAGTACGATATGAGAGTCACTAAAACAAAATATATTATCTTCACTGATACCAAATAATTTCTTCAAATATTTAACAATTCTTGCGGCAATAACAGCCCCCATGAGTTCTAAACGAGGCAAAGTTAATTTCTTAAGTGGGGACACTCGGCTCTTTGAAAGCACAAAAGACGTAGAGCATAAATCAGGATCCCGAAAATACGCAACAGCTCCATATCCCTTGAGACTGGCATCACAAAACAAATAAAGTTCTAACCTAGCAAAATTTGCACATTCATCATTCAAAAAATTTCTTCTAGGAATACATAAATTCAATATAACTTCAATTTCAAAATACCATGATTTAAATTTTTCACTTAAATCTATGGGCAAAACTGTATCCCAATCAATGCCCAGTTCCCATAACTCTTGCAACAAGAATTTTATTCTGATAACAAAAGGTGCAATGAATCCAACGGGATCATATATTTTAGCCACAGTCTGTAATATTTTCCGTTTTGTAATATTTTGCCAATCAAATGATTGTAAAAGTTGTTGCACATCTAATTTTAATACGTCCTCTTCAGAATCCCAGATTATTCCCAAAACTTTTAATGTCTTTTGATTTAAGCTGTCTTCCTTGCTAATTATTCCATTCTCTTCCCATTTACTTCTTAACGATAGAGAATTAGATTCAAATTTTCTTAAATTCATACTAGCGTTTTCAAGTATCTTAACTGCAGTAGTAGACAAAGAGAAAGCTTCATCAGTAGAGTCTGCTCCGTAGATCAGATCATCCACATATAAGGACTTATCAAGCATATCAACCACTTCACTATATTCCTTTTCGTAACCTTTTATGTGATGCTTAATAGTGGCAGAAAGAATAAATGGACTTGTTGTAACACCAAATGTTACTCGGCACATTCGAAAAACTTTAAAACCGAAACTGTTGTCAGAAGAATTGTCAAACCACAAGAATCTCAAAAAATTCTTATCTTCATCAGCAATTTGAATTTGGTGAAAAGCCCTCTCTATGTCGGCACAAAATGCAATTTTGTATATACGAAATTTTAAAATTACATCCAACAGGTTGGGATTTAAATTTGGGCCAGATATCAAACAGTCATTTAATGATTTAGCATCTTTCGCTTTCGATGAAGCATCAAAAACTATCCTAACTTTTGTTGTTGATTTGTCTTCCCGTATAACGGGTCTATGAGGCATATAATAACAGTTAGTTTCATTTTCAATAAACTTACATTCTTCAATAATTCCCTTATCAGCTTGTTCTTTAATAATATTATCATATTCATTATATAAGATATAATTTCCTTTTAATTTATTTTCTAGTCCAAGAAATCGTTGTTTGGCAACAAAAAAATTATCTGAAAGTTCCGATTTATTTTCTTTCCACAAAAGTTTTGTTTCGTATCGACCATCCTTAAATTTCAAATTATCGTTAAAAGATTTAATGGTATTTAAATCAGTCTCAGAAAGTGTTTCGTTTTTATCTTCAATGCCTATTGAATCTAGTTTCCAAAAGGATTGCAAGTCAAATGTTTTTGCTTCATCACTAGATAAAAATAACGCATTAATTCTAGTATTATTTCTTTCGACTTTGCCCATTAAAGTAAAACCGAAAATAGTTGGCGATACAAATAAATCATCATCTACTTGAGTAACACGACCATTTTGCACACGCCAAAAATATTCAGCTCCTAGTAAAATACTTATTTTTTCATTATTAGGATTCGAATCGGACAGTTCCCATCCTCGCCTACTCATAAATTCTTGAATGTTTAGACAGTTGGAAGGACCTTGAACAGCGATACAGGAAATCAAATCTGTGGCGAGAACTTCTACCATTATACTGGAGCGAGCATCGTTTTTATTTTTTAATCGCAGACTAAATACTTCGAACTCTTGTTGATTTCCATGACGCCTTCCAAATGAATAAATTGTTAAACATTCTCTTCGAATGATCTGCAGTTTTAATTCTCGAGCTAAATCTTTAGTTATGAAACTTCTTTCACTTCCTGAGTCAATTAAAAGTCTTGCCACTTTCGATTTATTTCTGGATTGAGCAATAACTGAACATGTTTGTAAAAGAACGTTATTTTTAGGCTTCGGAATATTACAATGTGATATTGACACAATAGTTTTATTTTCAGGCTCTAACTCTTTTTGTTCTTTAGATTTCGTATAACAAAAGAGTTTGTTGTGATTTTTACCAAAACAAATTTCACACGGTTGTATTTTTGATCTACAATCGACTGACAAATGAGATTTAAGAAAACATCTGTAACACCTGCCTTCTTTCTTTAACTTGTGTCTTTTCTGATTATCGGAATATTTAAAACATTCGGCGGACACATGTTCATTAGATCTGCAGAATATGCAAAACGTTTTTATTGCTGTATTAAAAGCAGAGGCTGACGGCTTAGAATTATTATAATGAGTGTTTTTGTTTCTAAATGACGTCTGATTTCGATTAAATGTTTCTGTTGTTTTTACACTTCGTGAGTTATTTATCATTAAAGTGGCTTCGCGACACTCAATTTCATTTTTGATGAATTCAATTAGTTCAGTTATTTCAAAGTTTTCTTTAGAAGTGCGTTTTCTATGAAACTCTAGTGCTAAATCTTGTGGAAGTAATTTAAGAATAATTGGATTCAATAAATGTCCATAACTACCACTTGTTACATCAAGCGAATTCAAATTTCTTATACTGATTTCTAGTTGATCATAAAGCTTACGCATTCCATACACATTATTTGAATATTTAACAGGTTCCAAATTCAATAACTTATTCATATGGCTGTTTATTATTAAATCCTTTCGCCCATATCTCTCTTTCAACAATATTAAACAACTGTCATAGTTGTCTTCAGTAAGACAGAAACCAGACACACAATTAAATGCTTCTCCAACAAGTAAAGATTTCAAATATGTAAACTTTTCTACTTTAGATAGAGTTGGATTGTTATGAATTGAATTTTCATATGCATTAAAGAATTCAGGCCACATGCTAGAATCACCAGAAAACTTTTCTAGAATTAATTTAGGAAGTCTAATAGAAACATTTGGCGAATTCGAAATTACACACTGAGAGGAATTATTTCCAGTACTCGTATCAACTTGTGTATTAGAATTTCTAATACCTATATCATATTTCTTCAGACAATTAGCAATTTTCAATTTACAACAAATTAATTTTTCATTATATTCTTCACTGACATTTATTTCCTTTTCATATTCGTTTGTGTCAGTGATGCGAATTTCGATATTTTCATCAAGTTCTTTCAAAGATTTATGCTTGTCAGTTAAAATTTCCAAATATTCATTCAGTTCTTGAATGTTTTGTGGTGTTAAATCAGAAATTACAAGCAAATTATCAACTTTAGTTACAATTTTCGTAACTCCAGCTCTAAAAGAAGAGCGTTTCGTTTCCAATTTTTCAAGTTCTGTTTTCGTTTTGTCCGAAAGAGCCATTTTCAATTAGTTTTCAAAGATCAATATTTCTTTTCATGCAGATACTTCAAAATTCTCTTACCTTTTTAAAGGCAATATTCCATTCCCGGGTTTCGGCACCAAAAAATATGGGAGAGCTTATGATTTCAAGAGTCCATATCCTGTTTCAAAAGTCAGGTTGCAAATTTTGCTGTCCAGAGTCAAGATTTATGAATCCAATTTCAATAAATTCACTGAGATTAAAACTTAACAAAAGTTTAATAAGGTGACATTTAAAATTACAATACAATTCCGCTTCATAATGCGGCCAAGATATTTAAGCGCGTCTTTACGCTTCCATTGTTACAGTTCAACTGATTGGCGCAAGAGCGCCACCTACCATCATTACGGAACAGACATCGTCAATGAGACCGATTGAGTTACATGAAATAAGATTTGATAATTCAACCCCGTTAGAAAGAAAATCCGAAATCTTAGATTTAATAAATGAATATCGAGATTGTTTTGCACTTAATTTGAGTGAATTAGGGTGTACTACGCTGACGAAAATGGAAATTAAGGAAGTAGAGGGAAGCAAATCTATTTGTTCGAGACCATATAAGACTAGTGCTGCAAAAAGGAATAATATTAGGGAAATAATAAAGGAGTGGAAGGAAAATGGGTTGGTTACAGAAACTCGATCGCCATACGCTAGTCGAGTTTTATTAGTTAAAAAGAAGACAGGTGAACATCGCTTGGTAGTAGATTATCGAAGGTTGAACAGTCAGACAGTTAAGGACAAGTTTCCTCTTCCAAAAGTAGATTATTTGTTAGAATGCTTAGGAGACTGTGACTTATTTACCACTCTTGATTTAGCTCATGGATATTTGCAAATTCCTTTATCCGATGAGGCGAAATTGAAAACGGCATTCATCACTCCTGATGAAACAGGACAGTTCGAAAGAATGGTATTTGGGTTTGCCAATGCACCCGCAGAATTTCAGAGACTCATGCGAAATGTGTTGGGTCCATTATTGAACACTAAAGCTCTTTGCTATCTTGATGATATTTTAATACCAGCTAAAAATTGGGAAGAAATGAAAGGAAGATTAAGAGACATTTTTAATTTTTTAAGAGAAGCTAAATTGACCTTAAAATTACCAAAGTGTGAATTTGGGAATAAAGAAGTAGATTTTCTAGGCTTTATCGTCAACACTAATGGACTAAAACCAGGTGCAAGAAAGGTCAAATCAATAGAGGAGTTTCCTAGATCGAGAAATGTGCACGAAGTACGAAGATTTTTGGGATTGACTGGATTTTTCAGACATTTCGTTCCGAGATATGCGGAGAAAACTGAACCACTTACCAGATTAACACATAAAGATGAGGTATTCAGATGGTTAGAAGACCAAGAAAAAGCTTTTTGTGCATTACGAAAACAATTGACAGCACAACCAATACTGACTCATTATCGTCCAGATGTAAGTACTGAGGTTCACACAGATGCTTCAGTTGATGATTTGTCCGGTATGCTACTTCAGAAAGATGAAGATGGAAGATGGCATTTGGTGTATGCTGTTAGTAAGAAAACCACTGATGCTGAGAAGAATTACCACTCTAGTAAGCTGGAACTCATGGCTATTGTATGGACGTTAGACAGATTACGCCAGTTATTACTTGGAATACACTTCACCATAGTTACTGATTGCCAAGCACTGGTGTACATGAATGCTAAGAAATCTTCAAATCCACAAATTGCCAGGTGGAGCAATCTGATTCAGGAGTATGATTTCGAAGTTAGACATCGACCAGGAAAGAAGATGGCACATGCAGATGCCCTCAGTCGAGTTCCAGTGGATGAATCAGAAGACACGCTGACGACAATTGTTGAAAATAACTTCGAAGTATGCTTAACCTTGACCGAAGATGAACAAATTTTGCTGATACAGCATGCAGACGCTGAGCTGATGAAGTTAATTGGAATATTCAAGAAAGAAAAATATGACAGATCAGAGGTTGAGAAGCAGATGGTAGAAAATTATACATGAAAATTATACATATAAACGCAACAGATTGTATCGAAAAGTGAAAGGAGGCAAGGAGAAACTTCTATATGTCATTCCAAAGTCAATGAGGAAAAGTACTGTTGTAAAATTCCATGATATGATGGGCCATTTTGCCGTAGATAGAACAATTGCAAAAATTAAAGAATCGTACTGGTTTTCACGAACGAAAAGGTACATCAGAAGGCACATTTCAAGATGTTTTGAGTGCCTAGTCAACAAAGTCCCAAGAGGCAAACAACAAGGACTTTTGCATCCTATAGAATCCGGGAAGAGATCGTTTTCTATTGTACATATAGATCATATCGGACCATTTGTAAAGAGTACAAAGGGCAACCAGGAGTTATTCGTCATCATAGATAATTTCACGAGATTCACTAGATTAATTCCATGAAAAGCACAAAGGTACAACATGTACTGAAGGCTATGAAGGACTTCGTGAATGATTTTGGGCTACCAGATAGAGTCATCAGTGACCGGGTGTCATGTTTTACGTCTCACAAATTTCAAGACTACTGTAGAAATTATGGAATCCATCATACACTAAATTCAACTAAGCGTCCTTAAGCAAACGGGATGGTTGAAAGGACCAACCGCACCATAATTTCCGCTATTACGACAACCATGAAAGACGATAGACACAAGGATTGGGACGTAAACATCAAAGAAGTCGAAAGAAATCTGAACATCATGGTAAATAAAACAACCAACAAAACCCCATTTCAGATGTTGCATGGATATACACCGAGAATTTCGGATGGGATTCTAAGAAGAGCAATAGACGAAAGCTGTGGGAAGACCCAAAAATAATCCAAGGAGAAGCAAGAAGTCGCATAGAAAAGAAGCAAGAACAGATGAAGAACTATTATGATAAGAAAAAATGCAGTTCCATGAAATTTGAAGTTGGTGAAATCGTTGTGATGAGAAGATCCCCCAAGACAACTGGTGAGCCAAAGAAGACTCAGCCGAAGTACAGAGGTCCGCTCACAATCACTGCTGTCCTACCGAATGATACATACAAAGTTGTGCAATTGGAAGAAAATAAGGGTAAATTCTACACCACAACAGCACATGTCAGCCAGTTGAAGTCATGGACGTGTTCTACAAACTCCGATGACGACGATTCACAGACCGATGATGAGAGCCATAGTGATGATGACCAGATTTTCGAACCACGAAGGAATCCGCAACGTGCTGTTCGAAAGCCAGTGAATTATGGAAAGTGACAAAGGACGGTAAATTTTAAAACTTTATTTTTACATGAACAATTTGTGAACTTTAAGAGAACTCTTGAACTATACCAGAACTTTAGTGAAACTTTTGAATCTTAACAGAATTCTTGAACTTTAAGAAAAATTAATTGAAGATGTGAACTCTAAATTCTGGTGACCAGTATTAAGATTGATTGGACTCTGTGACTTTATTTTATATGTTTGAGAACATTAATAATTTTCCATTAGAGACTATAACAGGAATAATATCTTTAAATTACTACGTGAGATGTTTATGTTCGAAAATTCAATTTCTAATCTGAATTGAATTCATATTGCAATTTAGTATATATATATATATATATTGTACTTGATATTTCTTTCATTATTTTAGTTTTAAGGAAATTTAATTGATTGTGTCTACGACACCTTTACATCTTTTCCATTCAGAAGATATTTGTTCTTGTATGTGTGGTTCTACAAAATGTAAGTACGTTTGAATTTTTAATTTCATGATATCAATGTTACGTATCTAATTGAACTTATTGGTAAATATTTGCTGTATGTAAATCGTGGTAATGTATAAATTTTGTAGCATCAATGTTGGTAATCGAGGACGATTACAGATCAGAAAGGCCGATTGTTGAAGTAATTTTCAGCGCTTTAGCCAGAGGGCGCGCGCTACCGTGAAGATTTCCTTCACACAGTGTAAGAGTAAACAAAAAAGGAGAGAACTGAAGGATGATGCTATGGAAGGTTGTTGGCTGTATCGCTCTATGATGTTGTTATTGTTTTAAATAAACCATTTGAAAATACAGTTCTCCGTTTTAATACCTCTCCAAGTGCACAGTGAAAGCAATATGGAAGCCAACAGTATGTAGGTTGTTAGAGAGTTGAATTTACGTCGAACTGGGAGTAACACAACGGGCTATTGGTGACGATACAGGATCAATTACAAAGAGATTCAAGGATAACACCTCGTAATTTTGACGTGAGGACGTTTGAAACCACGACATATATAAAGTGCACCTGCCCTCACTTTCACAACAGTTTTTAGTTGGATCGAGTTTTGAACTCGTAATCCTCCTGTTGCAAATCTACGACTCTACCAACTGAGTTACCATGGCGCCTTTATAACGGATGAAAAAGAAGTTCAAAATTCGCCACTAAGTGATAAATGTTCCTTTATTACACTGAAGAGTAATACTACAAATCAAAAATGCTTACGAATTACGCAAGAGATGTTGTCCTTCGTTTTGTTGAGCGACATTTTTTTGTTGCTGAAATGTTCAACATATCGGATTGTTTCTGTCCGGATACGTGTATTCTGCAAGCCAATAATTCCCATCCACACACAACTCCTTTTTCGCGATATTACCTTTAAAATGAAACTATCGGTAGAATGGATTTGCTAGCATACTTTCCGGACCTTATACCTATTGAGTACGTATGGGACACACTAGAGACTTATTGATGTCCGCCTCCACAAACCCTGCAGAGGCCTCGAAATGCCTTGCAGGCATCGAGGGAGTTACCACCAGAGACTTCATTGGAAACCTCATTAAGATGTAAGGAACATTATTGTCGGTCTCGTATTTCTGTTCGGTAAACCACACCCCTCATTGAATTATTTTTTCCCTATCAAATTTGTATATGAGTATTTATAAGTAGTTCCCTTGTGTATCTCAAATAAAATTATATACCTTGTCTCATATGATTCTGTTGTTATCATAAGATAAGATATCTTGCATTTGCTATGATAAAAATTTTCGCCAAATTTCATTCAAATCGTCTGATTAGAGGTATTCCGTTTTATCTACTTCCTTAATTTATGGAAATCAGTATATAAATAAGTTGAAATGGGAAACAAATATTTCATTTTTATGCCTATAGATGTACTAACTGGATAAATGTATTATTTATTTCATCTCCTAAGCGCGCACATAGATCACAAGTTTGGAAGATTGCTTTTTGCATAACATTTAATTTTCTTTATACAATAGCGGCTGAACTACTTATGCTGTGCAATAGGAAGAGAGGATAAATGGCGCGAAGAGTCCCGCTTTCCTGTTAATTCATAGGAAGATTATAAGGTTAAAGTATAATTATCTTTTCAAAAGCTTATACTTTCCGTTGTTCCTACTGAAATTTTTGTGTCCCGAAATTCAATGTTCCCAGGAGAAAAATGGGCGCAATTCTAAATACCTAAATGCAACAATTAGAGTTATTTTTTGCTTTTCACATTGTACATTCGGTCGCTAAATATCTGTCGTCATGGTAACAGTGCTTGCAGAACAATATCTCCTTTTAGAAGAAAGGACTAGATGGAGATCTTTTGTATGAGCTTTTAAAAGTTTGAGTTAAAGAGCAAATTTTCTCTTTGTTGTTATTGTGTGGGATTCGTTTCGCTGTTGAAAAATAGAGATCTTTGTAAATATTTATTTATCTCAGATCAAGGTAAGAGCAATATTCCAATCCAGTTTTTTTATGCAATCTATGCCGGAAGAAAACGCATTAGAACTGAAGAGTATACACATTACGTTTTCGAAATAATGAAATATTCAAAATTAATTCAATGCTTATTAAGTACGAGTCACAGAAATCGACATTATTTGTTTACTGTCGAGTGGCAAAAATGGATACAAACAATGTAAAATTAACCACGGCATATATTTGTTTGCGAATTTGTTGTCTGGAAAATATTGCTAAGACTTCAAGCAAGAGCTCATCACTCTGATTAATTTCCTCAGCACTGTTATTATAGAATGCAATAAGAAATCTGAAAGATAAAATTTTAAATATATATGAGCGAAAAATTAGATTTAACGTAAATAAATGCCGAATCACCTTTATGGATGATGAAATTGAAGTAGACGTTCACAATCTAATCGTGGTAATATGACTGAGGTGTGCTTTATACCATGCATTTTATTAGAAATAAGAATTGACAGCAGTAAAAGCAAACATTATTATATTGTTATATATTAAATTTTTTTATCTCATTTAGAGGTAGAAATCCTCTTATGTGGATATGGATGTTATTGTCATAAATAGATACAAGTAATTAAGAAGCAGGTGCGTTCTTCTAAATTTCTTCTTTAGTATGCTTAATTCATAATCACAGTTTTTGCCATACGCTTCATTTGAAATAATAATTAACACCAGTAAAGTAAACGAAATAATATATTATATATATTGGGACAATTTTATTTTATTTCATGAAATCCAATTATGGGGATATGAATGCTACATTCATTATAAATGGATTGAAAGAGGATATGAAAGGGGAGCGACAACGCTTTTTTATTAGTAGCAAAAGCAATTAAGAAAGTTCAGTACAGATGCTATTCTTGAGTCTGCTAGTTGTTTTCAATTTAACTGATTTCGTAAGATTATTAGCTATCCTGGTGGTTGTCTTATCTTTAGCAACACTGACTAAATCTTGATGGACGAGATACCTCGTCATTAACAAAATGGACTAAATATTGATGGATATGTATCTAGTCATTAGAGTAAACTGGCTACAGATCTTGATATCGTCATCATAAAAAAGTCGGCAATATCTTGATAACGAAATATTTCGCCATAAGCAAAATTAGTCAGATCTTGATAGACGATATATCTCGTCGAAACCACTGGGAGGGTTAAGGTCTCTGTTCATCAAAGTTCACTTTTGTACAATATATTCTTCACGGATATTAATTTCCATGAACTGATAAAGGAATTACTATCAAAATCCCTAGTGTATCGATTTCAATCGCCAGTTGGAAGATGATGCCCACTTTGGGAAACTGTAATGTTATCGTAATCTTTGACACAACCCAGAAAACCTGTTCTAATACATCTTACAATACGTTCCAAGTCTGATGGTGTCATTCATGATATTAAGTGAACATTCTGAATAAGCTGGCTTATTCGTAGGCTGTCAGAAAAGTCTTCCTTAATTTTTACATCGGTACTTATTTTAAAAAACAACACATATATACACTTGTTGAAGTCTCCGGACATCAATGTTTAACAAAATGCCGCTTTTATGGAAATTTGAAGATGGTGTTGGCTGATCTTATACGCATTTACACTCTGCATTCTTTTGGGTATTTCTGAAAAGTTTTTGTTAACGCGTGGCTGGTGTTTTGAATCATTTGGCCTTCAACAGGGTAGTTAGTTCTCACAGGGAAGTAGGACATATTGGTGATACTTTGCTCTTATAAGAGACCAAAAATTATATTTTCCATTTGTCAATCAGGTGTCTGGACACTTTTTCAACATAGTGTACAGCCAGTTTTAAAATTCTAAGTTAAAATTAAAACATGCAATGAAATTTAATCAAGATTTATTAGAACTTTGATATAAACATTCTGTACATTTGGTCATTGCAATGGTCCTATGCATTGGGTGAAAAATGTTTTCTTTAAAGGTAGTAAGATTTGCTTTAAGCGCCCTTATAAAAGTTAAACGATCTCTAATTAGTTAAGTTTTTCATGATTTCATACTCGATTTCTCCTATTTTCTACATTTATTTAGCTTTCTGTGCAACTTGATATAACTTCTATCAATTCAAATGTATAAAATATGAATAAGCGGTCGTCTTCATATTAAATTGAGCACCAACTTCATAATTTCCAATATAAACCCCCTATTTCGACACACAATTGTAAATCTATATCAAAATTTAACTTCAGATACCAAATTTCATGTCATTAGGTCTTACCGTTTCGAAGTTATGAGTACAGAAAGAGATTGGAGCTCCTAATGTTAAATCAGTTTCTCAGACTTTTATGGATATCTTCCTAAATAATATTTATGTACCGCTGATATTTTGTACCATGTTACTGTTAAACAACCCCAACAAAATCTAGCTAATGTTTTATTTTAAAAAATAGTTTTTAGTATGCAATAATAATTATTAAATTAATGTTTGAAAAATTATGCATTGGAACCTTAATATATTTTGCTGGGAATCGATTTAGGACCTCTAATATGACCATGCAAAATTTCAGGTCATTCCAATTGTTAATTTATGCGTTACATTAAATTTTCCTCATTATGGCGATTTTAGGAGGCAACCAAAAGTTTAAAAAAGTCTGACAAACCTGAGGAATATTTATATTTTTGAAAGATGGTTGGAAATTTCATTTATGTAATCTAAAATACATTAACTTTTACCAGTTCTGTGTCGTATAGATGAATTCTACTAATCAATGATCAATTAAATGACATAACCTATTCACTTTTTGGATGATCGAAATATCAGTTTGATTGGTATTAAATAATTGTAGGTAGGCTTTTTGGTTGCATACATGGAGACGAACGCTAATTAAAAAATTAACATTTATTAAGAACTAAGACGATGCAAAATTATACAGAACATCGATCGACACTTTCTCCGTTTCGAATTGTTCTCAATTCCCAAAATCCTTCTTTTATGACATTTTAATCATGGTTACAATTCACAAAATTATCGTTTGAACTCGTGTAATGAATATAATTATTCTCGGATCGTTTGCACTTGAATAATAAATATAATAATTGTCAGATAGTTTGCACGCGCTGACAAATAAGTTTGAAATAGTATTTAAATTTGAAATTCGGGTAGTTATAACTATAGTTAATCTCGATCTACGAATGGCTATTTTCAATGTTGAGATAATCCCTGAAATTGACAGCCACTTTAACATTGAATATATCCGGATATAACGATAGTAAAGTCATGAAATTTAATATTTAGGTCAATTTAACGATACAAAATCTGATTAAGGCATCAAAACTAGGTGTTTCTATTGGAAATTTTGTAGTTTGTGCAAAATTTTATATGAAGACTGCCCTTTATGCAATATTTTCCATTTAAATTTATAGAGGACGTTATTCCCTATTGAATAATATATTTGAATTTGTTCTACTATGAATAGGGCTCGAAATAAAGGGGTCGTTCGTTTTTTTTCGCGACTGCACATCGTTCTTGTAAGAGGAACAGCTCGCAGTACATGCCTTTGAAATGAAAATAAACGACAATCTAAATGGGAAGTCAATCACTTTCGTTCCGTATTGAGTGACCGGAAGTAAATTTCTTTAACACTGAATATCCCTCACATAAATGAAGCAAAGTAATCAATTATAATTTTTCAGAAAACAGTAGGCCGTTTGATAGCATTTGTCCAAGAAAATCACTGTTTCTCAAAGAATGGTTTACAGGTACTATAAGTTGCATGCTTCAACTTGTAAAGTAAACAAAATTGATCTTCTGTCTGCGATATTTTGTTTTATTTTTAAAAAGTTCTAGTTCGAATATTTTCATATATACGTTTATATATACCGAAATCGGAAAAGTCCATTTAATATTTTCCTTAGCTCAACGAATATGCAGTTTTTATGGCACTTTTGTCAATTCGGAAATTCGGTTTCTGAATGGAAATCACGTACCTGTTCAAAATTATATATGGATTTACTTGATTGTTGAGTACATCTTTAATAAAACCTCACGTTGACTTGGTGGGAAAGTTCGAAGAGTGGTGTGCCTGCTGAGGTGTTGGTCTCGTCACCTGACCGTGATTCAAAAATACGCGGTGTTGTCCTTGGTTCTTTCCATTCAGGATTGATCCCGGATCGTCCAGTGCGATGTTAGTTCAACTATCTACCTACCTAAATGTATCAAACTGTTTCACCTTGACCTTCACTCTCGAAAGGAATTATATCGAGAATATATTACATTACTAATGAACCATTTTTAAGAAAATATAATTCTGTTGAATTAGGCATACATTACGATTTGAGGTTTTCCTTCAACTACCACATGAGATTTATTATAAAATAGGCATACTGAAAATTTGGTTATTCAAGAGAAAAACAAGAGATTTTTATAATACTAACACGCTAATTTTATTATTTAATGTTTATGTTAGATCGGTACTGGAATATGGATCTGTAATTTGGAATCCTTATTACCACTGCTATATAATGGATATTGAAAGATTCAGAATAAATTGAGATATAGTTATTTTAAGAATTATATATTTTCAGGGTACATTCTTCTGAATTGCGAAATAATTTAGATTTCATTTTTTTTAATCTCCGTAGAGATATTGCTTCAACAAATATTTTTTCAACTTCCCACGTAACAAAATTATTTCGTCCATTTTATATTTTTGTGTTGAATTGAATGTCCCATATATATAACCAAAAACCGTAAATTACTTCTTGCGAATCCTTTAGTCAGAATGCATGAAACATGTTTAAAAATTGATTTTTAAACCGTATAATTCTTTCTCGGGAGTTGATATAATTTTTAATGAGTTCAATACAATAAGAAATCTGCTTCATGAAGTGCTTTATTTTCTCTTATCTTACTGAGTTTGCGTACCACATTTTTGTTGCATTTTTTTATCTTATATGTCTTACTTTCTGTAATCGGATATTTTTCTGTGGCAAAATAATAATTAAGTACAAAAAATAAAAAATAAAAACAAACATTTTATTACTTCTGTTTCCTTAAAAACATTATGGAAACGCATGCACGTAGAAAGTTATCGATATGCTTACTTTCAAAAATCTCTGCACTCTTAACTAAAATTGCTCGAAATAAACTTAGATAATACTTCACATACGCTTTATGAACAAAAGTATTTGGGCACTGCATGTTTTTCAGAAAAAGTGCTTTATTATTCTATTTAGTAACGGGTAGGCCCTCCTTTTGCTTATATTACAGCTGCAACACGTCGAGGCATACTTTCCGCAAGTTATCTATAAGTCTGGGCAGGAATAGCTCGCCATGCCTCTTGTAAGACTGTGAGAAGAGATTGTTGTAAAGATGGGCTTGCGTGGCGGTGTCGTACCCGTCGCTCCAGTTCGTTCCACATGTGTTCTATCGGATTGAGATCGGGGCTCTGAGCAGACTAATCAAGCAAATTCACCTCATTTTCAGGAAACCAGTCCAGCACACGTTTTGCAGTACATGGAGCTCGATCCTGTTGGAAGAAACAACCATCATCGCCGTAGTATTGCCATAGTGTAAGCAAGGCCGAATTATCCAGAACGTCGAGGTACACGTCAGCGTTCATGGTACCAGGTACATAAAGCAATGGGCCGAGTTCTAACCAGGAAAAACAACCTTATTTTCTGTCCAAATACTTTTGTCCATATTGTGTATGATGTTAATAGATAAATTAATCCTCCTGGTGAATGTCTTGACGAGGTATCTCGTCAATAGCAGAACTTACCAGATCTTGATGGACGAGATATCTTATCATTAGAATAAAACCTGACCAGTTCTTGATCCTGTTATCATAAAGAAATTGTCAATATTTTGATAACGAGGCATTAGCAGCAAAATTGGTCAGATCTGAATGGACGAGGTATCTCGTCGAAACCACATGGAGGGTTAACCAAGGAATGAAGTATCAATTAACTATTGCTAACTATTTAATTTAAGCTTAATGAGCAGCATTATGAGCTCACTTTAATTTCATCATCAGATGACAAGTAAACAAAGTCGATCATGAATTGAGTTAGAAATATGCATTTCATCGGCTTAGAACAGAAGCTTGAGAAGCTGTCATTTTCTGGAGATACTAAAGGCTTATTTTCTGGATGATGAGAATTACATTATCATATAATCTGTTTAAAAGATATATGACATTATCTGAAGGCTTGTAATTTTAATTTTTTAACCTAAAAATTAATAGTTGGTCTTTAAAGAGCTGTTCAGAAAAAAATGTTTTGTTAGTTAATGAGAATGCAGAATATTGTATCAAATTAAAGAACCTTTCTGTTCTAAGCTGACGATTTGTTTTGGAATACCTCATATGGTGAAAACTGTACTTAAACCTTTTTCAACACGTTATCTTTAGATTTGACTCTTCAAATCCTACAGTTTTAACTAAAATAAGAATTTAAAAATGACCATTAAACATCATAAAATATTCAAATTCATGCTGTACATTAAATTCATAAATTTTGGTGGATATATAAGGTTATAATTATATTACACTTTCAACATTGCATTGCAGAATTTCATACAACTGCATTAAAACCCCTTTTAGGAATGAACTATAGCCTACTCTGCAGAATATTGTATCAAATTAAAGAACCCTTATCTGTGCTTCTTCCTTCACAAGTTTCGTTCAGAAACTCATATTTAGCTTAATTATTTGCTTAATGTCGCCGAAGAAGAAGAGAAGTTATGTATGTCGAGATTTGGTATAGCCTCTAACCGAAGCTAAGTACAATCATGCGTTTCTATAAATGTTTAATATGTCACACGATGCGTTACACTTTTATGAGACTAATGCACCATTCAGAATAGCAATTACGGAAGAAGAAACCATTTAGACAACACCGCGCCTGGAATAAATTAAACAGTTTCTTTCTCAAAAGTTCTTAGCTTCATGATTTTTTCAGCTCGCTCTAGGGTTATTTAAGCGTCTTCAGAAGTACCTCTCAATCCGAAATGTTCTTTTGAAAGCAGTCATAACCCATTAAAATAATTGATTTGACTTCTAAGAGGGTTGTGAAAAATGTGGGTCTTGAAATATAAAGGTAATATTTTTTATCCGTAATGACAAGCAAAAAACTGGTTTTAAGGAATGTAACGCTGATGGAAGTTAACTCGTTCTTTCGTTCTGAGAGCAATCTGTTAGAAAGCTTGGAAATTTATAAGTGGGGATGACACGTAATGGTTTGCATTTGTAACTTCCCTAAGTAGCGAAATTAGAGATCTACATTTCTCTTACTTGTGGGCATATATTTTGATTACTTCTATATATATTGCTAATGAATGTGGCATATTAATAGGTATTATTTATATATTAGTGCATGACAACAAATGGGTAAAAGCAAATAAAATTAATCGCGACAAGAATCTGTTAGTTTTGACTCTTCGTTTCAGTGTGGCTTGGGTAGCTTATAGGGTTTGCCCACTGCGCTAACAAATTGTAGGTTTAAGACTGCGCAAGTTCGATTCCTCCCTTGGGTATATTTATCTTTTCCGTGTCAGTAAAATTTTCCTTATGTGTATATATCCATCTGACGTTGTTTGGCGTAGATTGGTCAAATATGGTCCTTGTGCCATAAACCTCAAACCAATCAATGTGGATTGAGTTATGAAAAAAAAAAAATAAGGCGCCGGAGAGCTCACCATTTCAATAAAACTCTTCAACAATCTGGTGAAAGTAGATTGCAGAGCTTTTAAGCAGTGCTTCCGAGCACACGAATCTGCCATTAGTTCCTTTGAGCACAATATAACACTAGTGTGTCAATTGCTAAATACGTTTCTCTGAGCACAATAGTACACTAAAGAGTGTTAATTGCTGAATTAGTTCCTTTGAGCACACAATATTGCACTGCAGCGTAGTTCAACAGTTACAAAAAGTATCTATTGATTTATTACGTATTGATCATTTTTCGAGTATAAGTTCATATATAACCTTTAACACTTCTGTAGACGCTGTCGAAATATGACACGAGTAGGCACTGTCTATCTCCAAGGCAAGCCAGACATTAGTCCAATATCAGTCTTGCGATACTAAATTGATTGAAACACGCATTTGTACAGACATGTTTTCGATAAACTTTCATATTACTTACACTTGTTCTGTAGCTAGAAAAAGCTTGAAAGGATGTTCGTTCCCTTATTTATTATAGAACTACTTTCTTATCTGAAATGAACTCAGAACTAAAGCAATGGACTCAAACAAAACATACATTAAAACAGCAACATATAGAAGACGACTGTATTTGAAGAGAAACTTTTCAAAGTGCAATACAATTTGTTAATAGAACTGATATGCTTATTCTTAAAGTACTTAATTTATTTTAATCCATTTCCTTCCAGCTCTATCATGTCTTCTAGATGCATTAATGTATCCATTTTCTTTCACTGTCATTATGTAGAAATGTCGCATGATAATTTTAAAAGCTAAAATCGTACTTTATAATCTCAATTGCAAGTCCAAAAAAGTTACGATCTTCGTTGGACGTACCTTGAAATGTAATTTCTACTTAGAAAAGGCTTTGTACTTGTGATCCTCTGCTCGGCTGTATATACCACTCTTTATATTAGTGGCGTACAACTCAACCATCTTGGTGGTTGTCTCGACGAGGGTTCTTGTCATTAGCAAAACTGAACAGATCTTGATGGACGAGATATCTCATCATAAGAAAAAACTGAATAGATCTTGATCTCTTGGTCATAAAGAAATCGGAAATATCTTGATAACGAGATGTCTCGTCATTAGCGAAATTGGTCAGATCTTGAGGGACGAGATATCTCGTATCTTCACTTGGAGGATTAATATATGCTATGAGCCTGATTGAAAATATTATAAAAAAAGCTCGTCACATGTATTAATTTGAAGAAGGTGGTATTAGCAAGCAATTAGCTGATAACGCTCATTCTTTTGACGTAAATACGTCTTTAAATTCGGTACAGTATAGGTACTCTACAAAAACTCTAGGTACGAATATGACACGCTTATAACTCAAATAAAAATAATAATCTAATGATTTAAATTTTGTTGGATAGTGTTTATGTCCGTATCTAAAATGGTGGGTAGAAGGGATGTGCAGCTGTGGGAGAAGGTAACTCTTGTGCGTGAACATTGAAAATGGCCACGACACGCGGAGTTTGGTCAGTGTAACTATGGCTTACAAAAATATAGGATATTGAAATCAGAGTCAATTTGTAGAGATTGGAAGAGTCTACAATATTATTTAGCAATAATAACCGACAAAAATTAATGAAGTTATAAGCCAGTAAGTGTGCCGAGTTAAAGAAAAAAATTTCATAATGTGGAAAATATTGCAAAGGAAATATGTACATGAATGTAAGAAACGATTTGATAGTTGGAAAAAGAAATTAAACTGCATCAGAAAAGTACAAATTGACTAATGTTGAACTATGCAGATTGTATTAAGAGTGTAAGAAAGCCGAGCACTTCAACGACGGAGCGAGTATTTCGAGTGCGAAGCTGCTTGAATCGAGGAATATGGACTTGGAATGTGATGACTGAAAGATTCTATTAAGAAAGGTATACTCAATATGATTCCTCATACCAATATGCCTATTATGCTTACCGGCGATCTCAATGTTGATGTTACTCAAAACAAACCCTTATATAGACTATATATGCAAAGTCAGTTCAACTTGAAGTACATTTATACATCGCCCACTATTCTAGGGAACACTTGTATAGAATTAACCTTTGTAAGAAACATCGTTGTAAATACTATACCATAAGTATCCTACCTCCGGTCTTTGATGAATAGCACTTCATGCTTCATACTTAATACTACACTGATAACCACCAAGACTTTATTCATTTACATCTTCCTCTTCCTCTAATTACGCAAAGGTGGATTTTTAGGGGGAATTTTTTGTCAAACATCAATGGACCACGTTACATTTTCGTTTCATTAATAAGATTTCCGCAGTCGGGAGTTAATCCTGTTTTGGAAATCTTCAAGATACTCTCCAAATTCTCATTCTTTTTAAATCGTAGCCAGAAACGTAGCCACTTATTTTGGTTCATAATTGAAAAAGTTTGCTTACACTCAAATGTGTTTCCAAATTGCTAAACATTTTTATTAAATTAATATCTGTTTCTCTACGGAAAAATGTACAATTACGAACAGAGAACAAAAATATATCATCCAAAAAATTCAATAAAGAAGGCATACCCAAATACAGTTAGAAAATAGATAAAACAAAGCACTTCATTGAGGCACACAACTTATAGCATTGATATAAAAAATACAGTTTAAAAAATCTTTTTGCTGTACATACATTCTTTTTTTAAAGTTTCAACCAAAAATAATTGACACTTTCTGGTGGCATACCTTGGGACATAAAAATTAATACAAGAAATTAAAAAGGGTGAATCAATTTTGTTATGCAGAAGGTTGCAAAAAGATTTTGCTAAAGCGATGTCTCTACGGAGCTTCAAAGTAATTAAATTGAAAAGATTTTGCAATTCAGAAGAATGTGCACCTGAACATTCATAAGTCAAAATGAATATCTCGAAAATTAATTCTGTACTTTCAGTATCTATGAAATGGCAGTACTTAAAAAGGATTCCAAATTACAGATCCATATAAGCGTAGTCGATATTAGTTTTTTTAATTAACCCTTTTTGCAGGATTTTATAGAAATCAGTTAAGCAACATTTTTTAAAGTTTTGACTTATATATCGATGAACATTGAAGATCATATTCCATTGATGTTGTTATAACCGTAGAAGCACTTGAATTAAAGGTATTAAGCTACTCTTTTTTGGGGAAAAAATTCAAATTGAAGTATAATTTTCTCTAGTCCAGTGCGCACACACGGTATTGATAGATGTAATGAGTGTGCTGGCCAAATTGACGAAGTTCGCGGTAGTATGTTGCGCACCTCTACTTTATATGCTTAATGTATATGCTTAATATGGTGGATTAAGTTCTTCAGACTTCCCCTCTCGAATTTAGCAATGCTGAATTCGACAGATGCTACCACTATTTAACTTATTGCCAATTGCGTGAAAACGTGTTTTAGGGTGAAATGTATCCTTCCGAACGCATGGTCGTGCAAGGGATGATTGAGATCAGATTGACTGTCTTACTGTCACAATTATCCTCCGAGTAAGAGATGCCCGTGTAATATGAAGGCTGAGTAGCAAAGTGGAGTAATGTCATGATGATGGTCGCTCGAAAAATCTGAGATAGCTTGATTACAGACGACAGAGCTTCGGAAGTTTATATTAAAAAACCTTAGTTTTACCTCGGTGACCATACATCATAAAATATCACTAGGCTTAAAACGTGGCAATAGCTGTCTGTTGTTTTATCAAGAGAACAAGTGACGATCTTAAGAGCTCTTGTTTTCTGATGACGTCTCCTGTGATCAATGTACTGTGAACTTGAAAAGACTGATAAACTTTAATCTGACGATAAAAGTTACCCTTGCTTGAGGTCCGTTGCTCTGCTTTGCATACTTCTCTGTAGTAAAATAATGTATTGTAAGTTTATATTACCAAACCCTTTCACCAGTGATCACTCATCGAAAGAACGAAATGTCAATGGCAAGAGCTGTTTGTCTTTCTATCATGAGAATAGGTTATGATCTTAGATTGTTTTGTTTTCTGATCACGTCCCTGGTAAGCAATGTTGTGTAAACATGAAGAGATTGAGAAACTTTAATTCACCAATACAGGTTAGCTATGGTTCTGGTTCTTTTCCCTCCTTTGCATACTTCTTCATCGTTGACTAATGTTTTGTAACGGGTAAGTTCAGCAAAGATTATAATGCACTGAATTGATTATATGAACGCTAAATGTATCAGCTTTCTGTATGATTGGTTACCTTTTTTCACGTGTATATCATTGTAAGACAATTTTTACCCTACTATTATAAAGCTCTAACATGACAAAATTATGTTAATAATGCTTCATAGGGGATATTCCTAAGCATTGGACTCGAAATGGATGCCAAAACTTTATTTTAGACTACAAAATTTATTTTCGTTAGAGTAGGCATCTGGTTTACTTTTATCGACTAAAAATTCTGTATCCCTCTTAACATATCTAGGATAATAAACGTCATAGCATCCACACACAATGGTATTTTAGCGTCTGTTTCAGTTCGTTAATTGTTGTGTGAGTGGTCAAAGGTAACTTTATAGCAAAGTTTTTATTAATGTGGTACATCACAGTCTTGCAATCTCCGGGTTTACGACTGGGACAACGTTGGTCACTGTTGGGAAGAGCCAGGCTCGATTCTACAGGGTCTCAGGAGGTACCTGTTTACACTTTTGGGTTCCTTGAGGAGCATGCTCATCACAGGTTCATACACCTTCAGCATGTAAAGATCTTTCCCCTTTAGCTCGAGATATTACAATTATCCACTCTTGCCGGCTACACTTCCATTGGACCCCAGTTTTATCTCCAGTTAAATCCAAAACTCATTGATCCCCAGTTAAAGCTCTGGCCAATGCCAGAAAATCACGCACTCTTAACCTTCGAAATGGTTTCAAAGAGACATCTTGAATGGCGAATATCTCGTCATCAAGATATTGCTAAGTTTTTGTTGATGATGAGATAAATATCTGGTCAATTTTTTCCATTGACGAGATATTTCATTCATCAAGATATGGGTCAGTTTTACTAATTACAAGATACCTCGTCAAGACAACCAGCAGAAGGGTTAATTCATAATTCTTCATCCTATTCTGTACCTATATTTCTCTGGAATACGTCATTGTATTGCATTAAATAACTACATTTAACAAATGAATTCAAAAAGAGTATGGAAATTTTTAATTAACTTACCACGATAGCTGAGATATTATTTCTGAAAAGAATCATTTTATAACAATAAAATTGTTTCATTCTAACTTATGTCTAAATAACTTCTTAGGTCGAATAATTATAATCCCATATAAAAAATTCGGATAATATTATTTTGTTATTTTAATAATAATAACTAAGAATAATTTCTTTTCAAAGCTTTCATTCTTATTCTGAGTCTTTTTAGAAAAGCCCCTTAAAACTTCTGGAAATTCCATCACTTTTAATTTTACTCTCCGCTTTTTTTGTTTTAAAATAAAGATATTTTATAATTACTTTGACAACATTTTACATTAAATTTAGCAGCAATTCAGGAGGGGTCTTTTTTTACCTTCGAAAGCGCTTAAGTTCACTTTTTTTTCCTGAGAAGTGACTAGGGTAGATGCGAAGTGAAGAGAAATTAGAAAAATGAAATCTGAAGCAGATGGAAAGTCTTCGCTGTCAACGGCATGTGCTGGCTTCCTTTAAAGTGGGTTTATGTTAGGAAATATTTGAGACTTTTTATGGGATTTTTTCGAAATGACAAATGTAAAATAAAAGCGCAGTAAATTATTTTAAATCGTGAGACATTAAATTATCTTGTTTGAATAAAGAGAAAGACGGTTACGTCGAGTGACATGATAAATTGTATCATGTCACTCGAAATTGTGCTTTTTTGATAAAAAAGTTTATTTTTAATTTTAAAATTTAATTACTTACAGGATTATTTTAATTTCATGAAAGTGTGCATTTGGATTCGTGTAAATGAATTAATAAATATGTTGTGTAACCTATCGAAAATATATTTTATTAAACTATATTTATTGAAAAATTCAAATTCTGATTTATATTTTATCAAACTTTAGTTTTTATTTTAACTCTCCTGGTAGTTGTGTCGACTAGGTATCTCTTCATTTGCAAAACTGACCATATCTTGATGGACCAGTTATCTCACTATTAAAAGAAAACTAACCAGATTTTGATATATTCATCATAAAAAAATCGACAATATCTTGATGACGAGATGTCTCGACAGTATCAAAATTGGTCAGATTCTAATGAACGTGATATCTCATCGAAACCACTTGGATGGTTAGAAGAATAAATTTGATTAATATTTTGTTAACGATTTTTGTTATGTTTCAATAAATTATAAACATAGTTCTTTTGTTGTATTGAAAATATATAAATTCTATATATACCTACAGGTATGACTTATTTATATTGGATAATGTTTATAAATCGTTATAGAAATTATAGGCAATGAGTAAAACTTTCAAATAATGTGATTTTCCCGTCAATAATTTTTAAGTCCATGCAACAGGAGGAAAAAATACCATTGCATATAAAAATATTTTTTTATTCAAGCATATTTTATAAAATAATATTTTGGCTGCTGGATGTTTCTCGGTCAATCCCATTGTGTTGTGTTGTATATCTGTATTAAATGGGAGTCAATAATTTTCCGAAATGCAATTGATTTTTTGTTGGCAGCACATCTTTGCTAGACGAGGTTTATGTCCTGTCACTGCCACTGCTATGAGGTTAACCATTGCTATTTTGTTGCTACAGAGGGACACGAATGAATTTAAAAGTTCAAAAATGGTCAAAAGATTTTCCCATTGCGCTAGCAAACCTGTGGGTTGTTGTAGCCCCAGATTCGATTCCTCCTCGGGCGAATTTCTTTATTAGGTGTCAGTGATACTTTCCTTGTGTGCATATCCATTTACTTGAAGTTGTTTGGCGCAACTTGGCCAAATATGACCCTTGGCCCATGATACCCTCCCAACTACCCAACCAAAAAGCTGTTTTCGAAAATATGCTACAATAAAAAATAATTTTTAAATGAATAAAGCAAGTAAATTGCTTTTAATCAATGAGACTGGTGACTTCTATGTTAGATTCCTGAATACAATATAATTGTATCTCACAATAAGTTAGGAAAGCAGTTTAAGTATAATTCCTGTGGATCATTGAAAGTTAACCCTCTGAGCCTCATGAGATTTCTGAGCAGTGTAGGATAGCTTTTCCCCTAAAACACACTTAATGACTAAATAACCTCAGCTATCGGTTGAAGAAAATCCATGTATTCTTTCAAATATAAGAAAAATTCTTTTAGTGTCCTCTTTCCTTAGAATAGAATCTTTTGGAAATGTTCTACTGCTCCCTTTTCCTTTGAATAAAATTCTTTGGAAAATTTCTTTTGCCCCTTTCCTTAACATAGAATCTTTCGGGAAGATTTGGTTGATCTTTTCCTTTGAATAGAATTCTTTGGAAATGCTATATTAGTCTCTTTTCTTTAGAATATAAGTATTTGGAAAATTTTATTGCTCTTTTTCTTAGAATAGAATCCTTTGAAAGGATTCTATTGCTCCCTTTATTAGAATAGAATCATTGAAAAGATTCTAGTGGTCCTTTCTTTCGAATTAAATCATTTAAAAAGATTGGTCAAGAAAGTCAGACGTGGTTAGAAGTTAGGCAGATAAGACTTCAGGTTGCAAAGTGGAGATATGCCTGGGAAACCCTCAAAGAATTAAGATTCATATTACTATTTTGGAAATCCAGTGATTCAAAACAGCATTTATTGGCTCGGTCAGTGAAGTAACCTGTCTGCACTTTGACACACGCGTAACAAGACACCATAGCTCCACGTTGAAGCTCGTTAATGCACCAAGCAATTCGTACCCAGATGACTCACATTCCAAGAAGCCACGTTTAGTCTTTCCTCATTATCGTCAGGGAAGGGAATACCGAACACTTAGATGGAAGTGTGGATCATTAGAAATGCTGGGAAATCGAATGGCAAATTGGAAGCTCCTTTGCTGGAACAAGAACATTTGTGTTCCTGGTGATCGATAAACCGTAAGAGCGTAATTTCAGAAATTGCCCGGCAAAAAGTAGAGAAAGAGAGAGTGGGTCCTTTTGATGCTCGGCACAATCGTCTTGTTTCTGGTGCTGCTTTAGTTCTTTAATTGTTTTCGGAAAGGATTATCATTCGTCAAGTAACTCTTAATTTGGCATGTTTTCCTTCAAGCTTGGGGTGAGGTTTTTATTACCTTATATCATTGGATTACAGATGAAACACTAAATCAAAAACAGTTCTGAGCAAACGTTGAGGGAAGAATTCTACTCACTGCTTTTCTAAGGAAATCTAATCTCCATGCAAAGAAAATTGACTTATCAGACTTCAGCATTCTAAAGATCAGGATTAGGTAAGTTAAAAGTCTCATATCTCGAAAATTTTGACTTAATGTATTTCTCTTGTAAGCCGACGATATGAATGCAAAAAATAGGTTGAATATTTATATACTTTTTAGACGCCAAAAATACCTACAATATTTATGGTAAACCATTTCAAGGAGATTGGATGCCAGACATACGTTCCACCACTCATGAAAAGGCTAATTTTTATCCAAATTAGCATTTTGAATCATAATTATTTTTTTGCAACTATTCTCTTTGACTTTCTTGGTGATTGTTTCAACGAGGTATCTAGTCATTATCAAAACTAACGTCTAAACCATGAGGTATACCATTTCAAGGATAGATCTTGGTTAGATCTTGATGTACGTTGAAATCACTTGGAGGATTAAGTATGGCAAAATTACTTCACATACCTTACCAGAGCAATGCAATCGTTATCAGAGTTATCAGACCCACAAAATTGAGAGTCATCTTGAGGATCTGACTGGAACTTCCATCTCCTTACATGCGAGAATGAGAAAAATCATCCATATTGTAGTTGTATTTGTCTTTCTGTTGACAGCATGTCATTGTCGAGCTCATCGATAGACAAGATTTGTCGCTGTTTCCAGGTCTGAAGACTAGGTCTGTTCCATTGTCACTGCCGCAACGTTAACCATGGTCCATTTACACCAAAGAAGATAGTGTTCAGTGATCTATATTTTGTATTTTGAAGGTGCATCAGTGGCTGAAATCCATCTAAGACTCAAAACAGTACATGATTGAACAGTTTAAAAATAGTTGCACAAATGTTCCGTATGGAGAAGCCAGACGTTACCACAACTGAAGACAATGTTGATTTATGTACCTAGTCTTGTTGATTTATGTACCTATATATTTTACGTCATATGGTTTTGTTGCACAGATTAGGAAGTAGTATGTGTGTGCAGCTTCATGTTACTTCTTAGATCACTCGGTTTGAATATGTGTCAAATGGTATTTGTTGAAAGGGGCATGAATCGCAACACCGAACAAATTATTGTCTGATTAATACGATATCAAACACTAGTTAAGTCGATAACACTAGTACTTGGATAGTCAGTCGACCTAAGTCGACGACGATTTTCAAGCCCACATGATCTACACTTCTGAGATTTTACGGCAACGATTGCGTTCACGTGCTCCGTCTATTTCATTATATCGATGGTCTTAGCAAGCTTATGTGTGCGTTTGCTTACATCATTAGTAACCAGAAACACATCAATACTTAGCTTTTAATTGACTTTATCACGGTAATAGTTTTAGTGTAAGGATTGTACATGCATTTCCAGTTTCACTCAAAGCTGTATTTGCACTAAATAACTATAACAGCCTTAACCTCGAAACTAGCATCTTCAATTGCAATATACTGCAACAACGAGAATTCTCTTCTACTTCGTCTACTCGTGAACTGTTCGGGAGCACGCCTTCTTCAAAAGATATAAGAATCATTCGCTTACAATCCTTTCATTTCAACGTAACCAGATAAATCCGACAATTTACTGTGCAGTTTAGTCTTTTAAATGTAACAAACAGGTGAACAAATTAGATAGTTTATTTATGAGTGATGTTAATTTACAGGTTGAGAAAAACGAATGACTAATAAAAAGGCGGAAATGCCTATTTCACCAAAATATGAATTGACAAGGAGCATTCGTATATTATGATTAAGTCATTGTATGAATTAGGGAATTAATCAGAAATGTTTAGGAACAAGATAATTAATATGAAGAAAATGCGAATCAAAACTATTCAACTGAGTTGATCAATAGTTCACTGCACACGCTGCTATAAACCCACTATTAAATTTAAAATATTTCTCTTTTTACAAACCCTGATACCCCAACTAAAGCCTCTATAGGATTCAGATTGAACATATATCTAATAGGCCAAGTTGAAAGTCATTGGAACTAGCTTCAAAACGCCTCTCCCGAACGGGAGAAAGAGGAAAAGGCTTAGGGCATTATATATTGCTTTAATTGTATGCTAAATTCATGGGAATTTTTACAAAGTAACGAAAAGAAACTTCCAATAATGGATAGGGACGCAACGGGAGAAGTACCAAAGGGATTAATAAAAACAATGATAATAAGCATTCAGTGGTATCGAGTTGAAAGGGAGAGTGTAGAATTTCCAGAACACAATTACAGAGAAAAAACACATCAAAGTAAGCTCTCTGTCATCAAGGCAGCGGAAATAATTGAAATTGTTTTCCGATAGAAAACAATAAAATAAATAAAAGGAAGTTTCTTTTTTTGTTTTTTAGTTGGACATCAAAAGAAGGACTAGTTTTTTCGGTTTTCAGGGGGATTAAAATTACTCGGAACAAAAGGATCTAAACCGTAAATATCTTTTAGAATTGTATTCATTTACTAATATTTTCAGTAGTATCTTTTTATGAGTAAAGTATTTTTAAATTCTGTATTTTGTAGTAGTAAATCATGGTAGTTATTCCAATATACTTTTAACTGTAATTTAATAAGTCGATTGTATTTAGCACGTAAACTTTGCATGTACAAAATAATCTAAGCTAAATGGAGTCGTACAATTTGTTTAAATTCACCATTGTTACTAAGTGAACAGTTTAATGAATTGCAAGTTTAAAACAGAACTGCCAAATAAGCTAATTAAAAAGAATTAAATTGTTTTGCACAAACAATTTTAATGCTTTGCACTAACTTTAAAAGTACATAAAAGCTTCTGTTCTAGGTAGGTATTTTAATTAACGTCGCACTGGAGCAACACAACAGGCTATTGAGGATCAATCCCACAGCGAAAGATCCGAGGACAACACCACGTAATTTTGAACCACGGACAGATGACGAGAGCTGACTCCAAAGAGAGCATCACTCTCCAAACTTCCACACCACGCCAACGTGAGGGCCCGACACATTTAACGTGCACCAGCCCTCTTTGTACTCGACGGTCTTTGGTTGCATTCGAACTCGTAACCCTCCGGTTGCTAATCCGTTACTCTTTTAACCTGGCTACCACGGACCTCACTGTTCTAGAACTTTTGCTTCTAAAACAATTGTACAAGACAAAAGCGTGAAGAATTTTGATGATGTATCTCTTTCACTATAAAATGGAGTGGTTTATCTAGTGTGGATAAGATGAGGTATATTATACTTTTTATTATATCTTTAAAATCAAAAGGTTCAAAGAGAGAGGCGACGAGTTAAAATCATATTCTGTAACTGAAAATAGAAAGGAAGTTTAGAATTAGATAGTTAAAATGCTACTTTGGTATTCGAATACCTAAGATGAATACTTTGGTGTACGTGTACTTTGGTATTCGAGTAATTAGGTATTTGAGTACTTAGGTTTTTGAGTCTTTTGGTATTCACATATTTGAATATTTTAGGTGAATACTTTAGTATTCGAATATTTTTAGATGAATACTTTGGTATTCGAAGACTTCGAGGAAGAATCTCTAGTACAACGAATACGTATCGAGTTCACGAGTACTTTTGTATTTGAATACTCCTATATCTAAGCTCTTTAAGACTAACGAACTTGCTCAAAAGTGCTGGAGAGCCTGTCAGCTAATGTTATCAGACAAACGCTCGGCATTTTCCAACATTCAATAAGAGAAAAACAGCCATGATATTGTCTATTGGAAAATGCCGAGCGTTTGTCTGATAACATTAACTGACAGGCTCTCCAGCACTTTTGAGCAAGTTCGTTAGTCTTAAAGAGTTTAGATATAGGAGTATTCAAATACAAAAGTACTCGTGAATTCGATACGTATTCGTTGTACTCGATTCTTCCTCGAAGTCTTCGAATACCAAAGTATTCATCTAAAATATTCGAATACTAAAGTATTCACCTAAAATATTCAAATATTTGAATACCAAAAGACTCAAAAACCTAAGTACTCAAATACCTAATTATTCGAATACCAAAGTACACGTACACCAAAGTATTCATCTTAGGTATTCGAATACCAAAGTATTCATCCTAAGTAGATGTGTTGCATAGTGACGGGCAGAATCGAGTACTTTTAAGAATCGAATACTTGACATTTAAGTCCAAGTACTGAATAAATATGCAAATCGATATAGAAAAACGATTAATCGATAATAAGAATCGCATGTGGCCAAAACGGATGATTCTTAATATCGATTAATCGTTTTCTATATGTATTCGAATATTTATTCAGTATTCAAATACCAAGTGTTTAATTCTTAAGAGTACTCGATTCTGCTCATCACTAAAAGTGCTATTCACACGCCCAAACAACGAGCGTTGCAAAGAACGTTTCTGAAGTCAATAGAAACAGAAGTGGGAGTCGGCCAAAGCTAATCCAAAGGAGATAGGCAGACACAAGTCATGGTACGTTAAAAATCTGAAATCGCAACTGCCGAAGATCTTAGCGAGTCCAGGACAATATCCTTTCGTTAGCTATTACCATCTGCTACTTGGGAAAGTTTAGATTCCACCCTTACTCTGAAACTCCTGGTGTACAGTGATTTAACCGAATTAACCCTCTCCGAAATATCTCGTCCATCAAGATCTGATCAATTTTGCTAATGACAAAATATATCGTCATCAAGATATTACCGATTTTTATGATGAAGACATCAAGATCTGGTCAGTTTTTTTCTATTGACGAGATACCACGTCTATCAATATCTGGTCAATTTTTCTAATGATGAGATACTTTGTCTAGACAACTACCAGAAGGGTTAAAGGACAAAGGTCTAGAAAAATGATATCACCTTTTTCATCTCATGGCACACGCGTTAACTATAATTACTAATTTTATGCAGAATCCCAAAAAATGTATATATTTGCCGATATAACAAAAAATAGGCATAAGTTTGATTTATTTACAAAAACAATAGTAATTACACGGTCCCGAATTATTAAGTTTATAGATATTCAGTTCTGTACACAATTTGAAATCATTTTTTGACATATTTTTAGGATTTGGAATGTCCTGAATTAAATATAAAAATTTATGACTCCTAAAAATGCCTAATGTATGGTTTACGACCTCCCAAAACCTTTCGGGGTAATAAAAATTATTTGGATCTTTTAATATTTCATTTGCTTTTCCAATAACTGCTGGTTGGTTGAGTTTTGGGAGTTTTATGGCGCATGGGTCATATTTGGTCATGTTGCGCCAGATACGATACATACAGTATAAAGTAATACTGCATGTCTCGTATCTGGAGACATACAGTACACACAATGAAAGATTTATTGACAGAAGAGAAAAATACATCCAGGGAGGAATGCATCTGAAAGGAATCGAACCTGAGGCTCCTACAAATCGCAGGTCAAACCCTGCTGGAAACAGGAAGACCAACGCTAATATAATGGGTTTCATTATTACGTATGATGACGTCATACCGTAAGCCGCTATGGAATGGACAATTTTATTTTTGTTTTTGTTTGTTCACCTATTTCATTTACCCAGCACTCAACCGGAAAACAAGAAGACACTTCTGAAGTAGGTGCGCCAAAACCGTATTTTGTTTGCACTATTCATGAAAATGCAATTGATTGGTGTTTAAAGGTACATGCATTTAGTTTAAATATTTCAGTTTGTTTTTGCATAAAATGGTTCAAATTTTTCTGTTTAAAAATTATATGCAAAAGATTGCATTGTGAAAGGTAAAGATGTTGTTTTGAAATTTCGTTACATGACCTGGTTGTGGACGATGTCACTGGATTGTGTTGGCTGAATTACGTAATTCCTTCGGAGAAATGTAGTCTAAATGTAAATTTGATACTTCTCATTGTCTTTAATCTTTGAAGATCGATATGACGGATCTCATGGAAAGATGATAGATTTGTTTGTCCTATGTCAATTGGGTCCAGTAAATTAGAGGTTGTCCTTGTAAGAATCCGTCTTAGTTGCTTTGAGCTAATTTTTTGCTGCTTGAGGATGCTAGTTATTCAGGACATTTTGTCGTGGAAAATAATCCAAAGTGGACAAGTAACGAAATTTCTCCGATGAATTTTGCCGCTTAACATCATGTGTTCCTGTTGTACGCTTTCTTCAGGACAAAAGTTGTTCTTCCTGAAGATTACAATATAGTTCTACTGATGACTATCTTTGCATTTGATTGCATGCAAATATGTAAAATTAAATTTTGTTCCCATAAAATGTAACATTTTATGAATTAGAAACCTTGAAGCAATGTCTAACAGTCTGTTGAGGATAATTTTAATCTGTCTTCTATCTATTCTAGATGTTGAACGGTAGTTTTTACTCTATTGAATACGCCACTAATGGTATTTTTCAAACCTAATTCGTGCAGAAACAAATTAACTGCTATCAAAAGATATGGACCTGATTTTTTTTAAATAACTTTCAAGTCATATTTATTTTTTATTTTCTTTTTATCTAATTGCTTAATTAACAAAAATAATTCGCACCTGATCTCATTAGAACTCAGTAAAGTGCAAATTTTCGAATTTTTCATACTAAAGCCTGCATTGTTCCCAGCAAAATTTCAATTGTGATAGAAGATTTGCATTGTGACGATGGTTGGATTGAAAAATTTTCTTTGACCTATTGCGAACAATGCCATCAGGCGTAATTGTCAGAAGTTGTCTATTATTGTAAGACAAGATCAAACAAATTCCGTTGATTTCCAGTTTAGTACAACGCCCCATGGATGGTTTATAGCTGCTCTGCAGTTGCTTGAGATAAAGAATTTCAATCAAAAGAAATAATTGATTGAGGGGTACCATTGCTGTTTAAAACCAGTACTTTATTATTAAGTTAACTATTTGCAGTGGTAGATAATTCTTCAAAATGTCAGTATAAAGAAATTCTATAAATATATCTAAAAATCTAAAATCTATTTTCGTTAAAACTTAAAATAACCTGAAACATAGTTTTAAAAACCTGTAAAACCTAAATCATAGGTCTAGAAGCTTAATTTAAGATTTTTCACACTTAAAAAACCAAGGCCTAGTATTTACCCTTTTGATTCGAAGTGGATTAAAAAAAGTAACACAATTTATTTATGATACTTTGCAACAAAAAGTGATGATCAGAATTATTATTCCTAGGTAATACTTGAAACTATTTGTTAAAAAAAATCTAAACCGTTTGTGAAAATAAATTTAAGCTGTGTGAAAACAAATCTGAACCGTCAAAATTAAAATCTTGCACTATTTAAACCCTTTCACCATCAGTAAGGCACAACAATGCCATTTTTGCGTCACATCGCTTGAAAATCGCTGGTCTATTAGGCTTTTGGAGGACGACAGAGTTGCTTTTATTGCCATGAAAGTCAGCTATTTCGTTCTCCTGGATACCACTATCGCTAGTTACCCAGATATCTCATTGTTCTTTTACATTCCAGGCTGAAATCTGACTGCAGAAGAATGCTACAGTGCTTCAGGACACCTTTTTCAGCAGACCTCTTTCTTTATAACTTTCACCTTTACCCAAAGATAAAAGCACTGACGCATTCATGACTGAATGTCCCAGTCATGATAGATCCTATGCAAGCAGCTTCGAGGGATTCTACGAAGAGGATCACTGACAAAAGACCTCAGAATTATTTATAATAATTTTACTAGTGTTTGATGAAGTCATTAACTGACTGCGGAGGACACTATATTGAAAATTTCTTGAATCAAATCAGCTTCGTATAATTGAATCTGGAAGTACAGCATAAGTCCCGAGAATTATAGAATCAATTAACTGTACATAATTGTCACGATTCCTATGGTATAGATGCAATGTAGTTAGTAAATATTCTAAATGAAAAAAAACTTATAAAATGGATATCGGTAGCAGGTCTTCACATAATCCTAATAATTCTTTCGCTCTTTAATCTCAGGAAGTCTTTCTTTCATTCACTGCCTTGTACCCACATTATCTTTTGAATTTTAAATTGATAAGGCCGCGTTCTGTTTTCCAGAGAGAATGAATGATTGATGTGGCGTATTAATCGACATCAAGAATGTTTTCTTTTGGAAGCGTCAGAAAAACTACCCTTTTTTCAACTCTTAAGAGTTCGGTAAAGGCTTCGGCTGTCAGACTGTTGTGTTTCCTGAAATATGCTGTCAGCTTAACTCTTCAAGGAAAATGCACCGCTCATGACAGTGAAGCTTTATACCCGTTGGAAGCTCTATGGCCCGTCAACTCCTAAACTTCGACTGATCGATCACTGTGAAGGCTCTGAATAAAGGTGGCAAAACTAATGCTGCTTTTTCTTTAGTCTGGAAATCATAAATGAAGTTGTGTTATTTACTTATGAGGGGTTATTGCGTCTAAGACAATTTTCAAAGAAGGATATGGTCATAAATATGGGATAGAAATCTGAGGAAATTATTGTTTCACGAGTTTTTTTAAAGTTGAAGTGAATAGCTTCTCATGTTATTCAATATAAATTATTGCTTCTAGTTACTAATTCGAAAGCTTTCGTTTTATTTACAGCCAAAAAAAACTTGTTCATTATGGGTAATTTTTTCTTTTTTGTGTTCGATCAAATAATTAGATTTGTTTTCGTTGGATTTGTAATTTGTATGAAAAGGTTCAAGGTGTTTTGTAGATTCAATTTATATAAGAAAAGCATTAAAAATTTTAGCATATCTTCCAAATTTAAACGCCATAACATCACCTAATGCTCGATTCTGAGTTCATGTATATAGGAAAATTGATATTTTATCAACGAAAATTACGCCCACACAAATGAAATACATTCAAAGAAAAATACATCCATATCTGCTGATAGAAAGTATCTGCCGAAAGAAAAATCAATAAACAAATCATTTGTTGATGTAAAATAAAAGCATCCAAATCAATAGTTACTCATAAGATTTGATGTATGATACTATTACCTTAATATATTGTCTAAGGAAATTTAATAACTCAAATTGTTAATAAAAAACGAATAAAGATAAATTTTCATAAAAAGTGCATGAAAATTTATCGATCCATGACATGAAAATCTCAAATAATTCTGATGGTTTAACTAATATTTTGGTCTTGATAAATTTCGGTATAAAGTTGTAAAGACCGCTATGGTATGTTTGCGAAACGTGCTAACTAATGATTATGGTCTATGCAAAATGTATCATTGTTTATCTTATATATAAAGCAGAAATTCGTTTTGCTTGAAGCAGCAAAAACTCTTGAACTCTGGGCACTGGGAGCGAGAAATGTTCTCAGCTGGAATTTCTAGGTCAACACAACTATTTTCAGTTCGCTACGTCGTAAACTTAGAACCATAGAAATTCTCTTTTATGTAGAGCATTACGCAAAAAGAGACCAATTTTTAATCTGAAATCAACACAAACCGTCAAAAGTTGACATGAACTGACGAATCGGATGAGTAAAAAACACAAACACGTGAAGCGGGCAAAGTTCAAAAAGCTGTTCGTTGACGCAATTAAACTGCTGAAAACCTGTGACTTGATGTGTCTGAAGCAGCAAGAACTCTTGGGGGAAAGAGGTTAGTAAAAATAGTAAAATATAAATGCGTAAATATTGCTTGTTTTTGAAATTACAATAGAATTTGAAAATTTTCAATACATGTTACTGCAAAGTAATTTCGATGGAGGTTTCCTTACTTTTCTTATTAAGTTCATTTTCCAGAACATGCATATATTAGGTTTTTACGCAAAAAGGATCTAGATTCTTTGGTTACGATTGTAGGTTAGTGTAATATTTAAAGTTTGATTTTATATCAGGAAGAAATATGTGATTAATGATTTTTATATCCTTTCAACTTATATTTATATTACTAGTATTATATCATTTGTCTCTTTTATTTGACGTATTATTGTTACATCAAAAACTAAAGACCTTTGATACAATTTCGTGTGAATAGTAATTTAGCTTTATGTTGCTTGTCATTGTTTTATTACACAAAATGCTGTTGCTTTCAAGCAAAACGAAATGTAGAAGTTCTGATTTCATTTCTCATATATTTTCTTTATATTCTCTATAATATATACATTTTATTAAACGTCCAATAAACATTGCTTTAAATACGAATAGAACAGCACTAAATAGATAAAATTGTTGCGAATTTATTTCATTTTAATTTAGATAAAAATCAGAAGTTAAATTGCAAATTTAGGTCTTGAAATCTTTTTATGTCAGTTTTCTTGATTGTGTAGGTATTTTAAAGACTCCATTTAACTACATAAATACGTTTTCACCAGAAGAATTTTTTTCATTATTTTAATTACGACAAAAATATACACTATTAATTTATAACTTAGAACTACGACTGCACGAGCGAGCAGGTTTAAAATATCATTTTTGGAATTTTTTCAAATGTTTCCGTTTTTTTTCTCCTTAATTGAATTAAAAAAACATTAAACACTTCAAAAACTGAGTGGGTATGTGAGAGAGAGTACGAGAGAAGAATAAATTCAACTAATGTTCTTGTTGTACCTTCAATTCTCAAAATATTTTTTGAAAATTCCTAATTTCCTGGAATCCTGGAACTTATTGTTTTATGTCTGCTTCACTTGTATCTACTCTTGTCAGAATTTGTATGATCAACTTTTCATATAATTATAGAATTGTATGAATTAAATAAAATTTATATATATATATATATATATATAATATATATATATATATATATATATATATATATATTATATATATATATAAATTTTATTATATATATATATATATAATAAATTTTATTATATATATATATATATATATATATATATATACACATGGGTTTTAAATTTAATTTTAATTTTATTTTAAATTTTATTTTATTTATTTAATTGCATAAATTAAATAAAAATTTTAAAATTAAAACCCCACGTATCCCATTTTGATATATGATTCAATTCCAAAGAGTGGTTTTGTCTTTTTACTATATGACGCTGAAGATAAAAGGGTGTTGCATTCTATGCACGGAAACGAATATATTTATGAAAAACAAATGTAAAAAATGGTCTCGCGTATTCAATAAGTTCGAAAAGCATCTTTTTGAAAATGCTTTTTTCCTTTCTTTCCTACCCTTGCAGATAAAAACTGCTGTCGTAATATTCAAAAGGATGTATCCAATATCAAAAGTTTTCGATAACGTCAAAAGAAATCGCAGTCTTCGTTTGGGCAACCAAATAGCTTTGGTCGTACCCGCAGATCTTTAAAGAGTTTACCCCCTATTTCCCTGAGATATGAAAGTAAATCGAGAAACTCGCAGAAACGGACATTGAGTGAAAAGAAATAAAGTGTTTTTACGACACAAAAATAATAAAAAGTGTTGCCTTGGAATGAAAAATGTCAAGGATTCTGCTGGATATTGTAAATTTACCTTTGGGCTCCTTATTTCAGCTGTAAAGTTCTGTTCTGGTTTTTGCCTGCACCGATAAACTTTCTTTGTGATGGCGTTCAGCAAATATTCAAGAATAGTGTTCCAGTTCGTAGTTAAAGTTATTCATATGCCTTTAAAATGTGATTTTCGGTCTAAAAGTGATTTTTAATTTTTTCTCTGATTATAATCTTATTGTCGGTACGGTCTTGAGCTTGGCGTTAGTTTTCGTTGCCAAGACGGAAAGAGGCGATGCATAAACCTTCACTCCGGTAAACCTCCTAATAAGCTGGGAAAAGAGCGGGTTACTGAAATTGAGAGTGTATCACCCATACACAAACTATCACCAAGTTCAAGTCATCTAGATTTTAATCTTTTGCCTTTGAATTAAAGTATGATTCCTCTGCTTTCTTTCTTATTAACAGAACGAAAGTTAGAAATAAATTTAGGAAAACTTTTAACTTCCCATTTTCAATCTCGTGCGCTTCATGTTCTTAGCTTTTCTCCCAAATACATTTTTCTACTTCCTTATTTTACTCGCATAACTAACTGCTCTACTAAACTGAAACTCAGTTGTTACTGCAAAAGTACTGTTTTGATCAACGTGAAATTTTCTGGGAATGTTCTCAAAAAGTTTACTGAGGGCTTACACTATAATAAAATCAGTAAGTTTAAAATTTATATTTTTCGGATTTTACAATTTTATAATTAGTCATTTTTTGCCGTTTTTATGATGTTGATCACGTTTACGTTCACATAAATGCAAATATTATTTTCGTATAATTATAGTTTACACATTAAGTAATTTATTAATATAATTATTTTATAAAAACTATAAAATAAGTAGTTTTAGAAAAATCAGATTTTCCTTAACTGTCATTTTTAAACATACTTTGTACCAATATTTTAATATTTAAAAAATAAACATAAATATGTCATTTTTGTGATTTTTCTTTGTTTAAAAATGAAAAAATAATTCCCATTTCGTTTTTATAAAACTTCTGAAGGTAGTTGGATATCTTGATTATGTATTACGCGTAGGCCTACGATACAGTGTATGGCAGTGGCTTTCACTGTGTCGTCACGCAATCATTGTCTACGTCATCGAGCTATTTTGATATAATAACATTTTATGATAGTTAAGATAAATTTTAGTTAAAATATTTGTAAGAAGTTGAAAGTAAACTAAAATCTAGAATTTCAGTCATGACGGAGTGCATTAAAATACAGTGTTAAAGGCATTTTTTGTACTCCCTGAGTTGTATTTAAAACTTTCACTTATCTCTTGCATTAATATATTTGCGGTATTTTCTATTTTTCATACATGTAAAATTATTTTTTGTTTAGAATTTCGTAAATTATTATATTTTCCTTTTATATTTTTAAAGTTTGAATATCAAATACCAATTAGAATACAATAATTTTATCACACATTTTCAAGCAAAAAGGGATTTGTATCAAAATATTCCAGTCATGGAAATATAGCGTTTTTTAATTCAGTGTTATTCTATAATTTTTTTAAGGTTTTTTATTTTGCATTTGGTTCTGACTAATTTTTCTTTATTTATGAAAAATATCTTATGTTCGCTTTATCAACGTTAATATTTAATAAATTTGAAATATTTTGTTTTTATAGTTTACACACTGATTTAGAAAAGTCGTTTAAACACTCGATTCAGAATTACAATATTACTTTATTCAAAACATGACTTGTTTCAGCGATCCCGTAAATCAACGATCCAAGAAATAATTGATTATGTGACTAAAAACTAATATAATTATTGTTTAAAAATTTCTACGTATATATCGTCAGTTATATATTAGAACATGATATTATATTTAAATTCTTATTATTCTGTTAATGGCTTCACACTTAAAATGAAGACTTGTGTAATTTAAATTTAATATTTCTCATGCAACAGTTACATTAAAGCAATTATTTTAAAATTGAGCAATAATAGCTATTTTTGCTTTGAAGACGTGCAGTTATTTATGTTATGGAATGCAATATCTCAGGTTCTTTATATTTCACTTGAAATGTAGTAAGCACCGCATAGTTAATTATGTAACTTCTGATATTACATTGTTCAATATGCCTAAATTATTTAAACACGATGGCATTTAAACGTGAAATATATTTTAGAAATAAACTAGGTAAAACTGTGAGAGGAATTAAGTCTAATCAATTTTTATATGGTCCCCTCAACGCATTTTACAATATATTGATGTCTCCGTGGGTTGTTTGGTTGGATTTGGTTTCATGAGGCAGGGGGCATATTTGACCAAGCTTCACCAAACAAAATAGAGTAAATGGATACACTGAAAATTTTACTGACAAAGAGACAAGCAGGGTGGAATCAAAACTGACAGGAATCGAACTACAACTCGTATGTTGCTAGCACAGTGGACGAACTCACTGAGCCATGGTGAACTCAATGTCTCTGTAGGACAGCTTTTTAATGGTCAGGAGTCGGTCGCCGTGCGACTGGTATAAAATGGTCATTTGTTCTGGGTTTAGGTTATACTTGTGGACCAAGAGGATTAACAACTAAATAAAGCTTACATATTTAAGAATGCTTTGGAATAGTATAATAAGTAACAAAATTTTATTTTATGGGCAGGTCAAAGCTTAGATGAATTGATAGTATAGATGACGAGTTTAACTTTTGCAAAACTAAAAACTGGATAACTATTGCCAATAAACAAGTCAAGGTGGAACAGAATAGCCAAGGCCAAGACCCACACTGGGATGCCGAGCCAATGAAGAAGAGGGATTGTATAATTTTGTATCATAAAAGTTAAGTTGAAACTGCACTGAATAAGGAACACATTTGAAAGATTAGTGGAGGTATTAGGTATTTTAATTAACGTCGCACTGGAGCAACACAAAGGGCTATTGGCGACGATTCGGGATCAATACACAAGGGAAAGATCTCTGAGGACAACCCCACGTAATTTTGAACAACGGTCAGATGACATTGAACGACTACTGATAATTTATTTAATCATGGTTGAATATGCACAAAGACAGAATATTTTACTGTAAAAGTGATACAAGACATCAGTGTATCATATGCAAATGCACACTGCTGGTTGCATTTTCACAAATTCCCCCAGAAATAAATCAGATAGTTGAAAAGTTATAAATTGATAGTATTAGTTTAACATGAAATATCTTCACTCAGAGTATACACTCAGTTCAAGCTATAAACTACAGAAAATCATAATTTCAATTTATAGCTTATGATGAAAGGCTACATTGGCGAGACCAAATTCAGACACACCAAAACGAAAATTTATATATATATATATATATATATATATATATATATATATATATATATATATATATATATATATATATATATATATATATATATATATATATATATATATATATATATATATATATATATCTTTTCGGCAGCTGAAAAATTCCTTTTTAAGAAATTCATTAGGCTTATTTGTAAAGAAGTTATCGAGATGCTGTTTGACAGTCCCAAAGAATTGAACTCCAGGCCGTTCAGAGAATTTTGAAATTACCTGAAGAGGTGAAAATCTGAGAGGGCAAGGTCTGGTGTACATGGGAGGAGACACAAAACATCTCAGCCATACTCAATAAGTTTTTGTCTGACATTCATTGTCATGCTGGAAGACAATACCTCGACGATTGATCAGTTCTGGCCGCTTTGCTTCGATTTTGCTTTTAATACTGCCATTTGAGAACAGTATTTTTCCGAATTTATTGCCTGATTTTGTGGCAACAATTCATAATGAACAATTCCTTTTTAGTCCCACCATACACAAAGAATTACTTTTTTGGGATGCAGCCTCCCTTTCGATGTTGGAAGGTTCATTTGGCTTACCTCATGATCTTTTACTTGCAACATTATTGTATAGTATCCACTTCTCATCTCCAGTAATGAGACGTTTCAAAAAAGGAGCTTCTTCATTTCGTTTCAGCAAAGAATCACATGCCGAAATTCGAGCAAGCATATTCTGTTGTGTTAAAGTATGGGGTACCCATACATCGTAGCGGTTTACGTACCCAATCTTCTTCAGATGATCATGAACTGTACTTTTTGGTATATTTAGTCTGTGTGATAGTTCCTGAACTGTGTAACGTAGATCTTCAGCGATGGCATCTTTTAATAGGTCCTCGTTTACAGAGGATGGTCGTCCAGAGCGGGCATCATCTTCGAGGCTGAAATTTCCGCGCTTAAATTTATCAAACCACCTTCGAACTGTGTCATCAGAAACAGCACTTTGTTCATATACAGCACAAATTTTACGAGAAGTCTGACTAGCACTTTTTTCTTTCTTAAAATAAAAGAGCATAATATGACGAAAATTAACTTTTTGGTTCTCCATTGTTAGCACTGCAGTGAAACAAAAATTGTGCCACAACACAAGCTAGAATTATCCAGTGAAAGCAGAAAAAAACAAATTTACATATCTGCTTCAATCAAGGTCACTCCTTATCAGCGGTAGCAAAATAGTAACAAGAAAGCACGCTTCGATTTGAAAAACCGCAGAACTTTCCGGATGACCCAATATATATATATACTCTTATTCTTCAACCAAGATAAAGTTGTGTTTAATGTATAGATAACTAACTTATCTGTTGTGTTAATTAAACATGTAGCATCTCTCCATGATTAAGATATTTTCTGGTTTCTACCCTCGTTAACAACATGTCCGCTAATTTATCACAAATGATGTAAATTAACCGAGTTGACAAGGGAACTCATTAATCTCATGTCTGGTCGCGCAGCGATCAGTGTGCGTATGTAGAGATAATGTAATTCAAAGCGTCTTACGTGCATTTTCATTTATAGATGATAATGGAATATACTTTTTTGGCAAAAAAATATTATCATACATTATTTAGAAAAAATATTCCAATACAATACAACACAAAAACATGCTAAAAGAAATAGCCTAAAGATATAAAACGCAATTTTTATTGATTGCATAAATCATAGTAGCAATCGTTATACATTTAGCTTTAATACACAAAGGATAGATATTTTAATTAACGTCACACCGGAGCAACACGACGGACTATTGGTGACGGTCCGGGATCAATCCCAAAGGGAAAGCACCGAGGACAACAGAACGTAAGTTTGAACCGCGGTCAGATGACGAAATACACAAAGGAAGACAATTACATTTTAAATTAATATTTTATTAAGCTTGTTCACCCAAATTTCTCTTATTGCCAAATAAGTTTAATTCAATTTGTCGCATTAATAGTTAACATTCTTTCGGTTTATTTGAATTGTACTAACGATTTTGTTTCTTAGTCCTTGGGTTACGTTTGAGAGTGTTTTATTCTTAAATAGTACATTATCAATGTTAAGTTTTGTTTTCATCAATTCCTTTTACAATAAAATTAAAATTCCTAAGAATATCAAATGCAAATTAACGTAACTTAGGACAGCTTCAAGAAGTATTGAATAGATTGTTTTGTTGACGCAATTCGCTTCTTTATAGAACATTTTAGATGTTTCATTTCGTAATAGCGGAATTATTTGTTTTCAGGAATTAAATTTGCTAATAGTCGATGTTCTGACAGTAAAATTTATATTTAGTTCGGTATTTTGTCTCAAAAGAATATTTTTTATCGTATTCAGCATAGCAGGTTGATCAATTAACTTCTATTGTTAGAAAATACATATTTAGTGCCTAGATGTGTACGAACAAATGCAGTTTAGAAATCAATGCGAAAATTGTACGAACAAGTTCAGTTTAGAATTTGCACACCAGGAAGATCAATTGACTATAAAACGAATTTTTAATTTTAATAATCTTATCCAATATTGCCGATCCCCTACACAAGTGCGTTTTAAAGTTCTGTAATTATCTACAAAATAATCTTATATGAAACAGTACAATGATTTAAAAGTGGTTTTAAATTCAAATTAACTTCTATTTCCGTTTTCTATTTATTGGTCAGATATACACCATGTCTTCTTGTGTTAGTCTCACAACTAATACAGTGCAAATTGGATAAAACGAACGTCTCTAATTCGAAATCATCATTAATTCGAAGATTTCTCTTAGTCCCTTGAACTTCTCATTAAATCAATGTTAAAAAATCGTGTATAATTCGAAGTTCAACTTCCTTAATTCGAAGTTTTTTATAAAAACTTTCGAACCATAACGACTTTTCGGCCTTTCATCGTTAAGAAATCATCGCCGGAATACCACCACCTGTTCGACACGTGAAAGCTGAAATCCCCTTCCCGCCACCTGTTCAACACGTAACAGCTGAGACCCCCCTTCCCGCCACCTGTTACGTAAGCTACAGTACATGTAATATGTACTGTAGCTTACGTAATGTAAATCTTATTTTGCTTACATACATATAATGTTTAAGTCTTTCATACCATGATCTTTCTGAATAAATATTTATTTATTGACAGAATAATCTTTTCAAGCATTCAGTGGACGTGAAATTAAAGTTAAAAGATGTAACTTTTTTAATTCGAAGTTTTGGATAATTCGAATTTTTTTAGTGGTCCCTTCAGCTTCGAATTATCCATGTTGCACTGTATATCTAAAATTATACTGTATAAATGATTATTAAAAATTATTAAAATATAAGGAGTTAGCACACCTGCGTATAACATAGGTTTTACAATTTCTTAATTGTTCATATTGTGCATTTCTTAATTGTGCATGGCAAAAAGTGCACTCAGTTGTCATAAAGACTAGCTTTTGAACGTTCAATTTAATTGCATCCCATTCAAAAAGGCAATTTGGCCATTTAAAAAAACACCTCTAAACCTATTTCAACTCACTCACATTTTCTTTTCTACGCTGATTTCTGTTTGCCAGATTTATTATTGCCTTCTGTAATCAAACTGTAATATTAGATCGGTGAGGTCTTCCTTAGATAAAGCAAATGTCATGCAGCTCTGCAACTCAAATCAAAGATATTTAAACTAAGCTTCAACATCCCTTAGTGACTGATTTTACATTGTTTACATCCGTTTGTTGCCATTCGTCACAATACAAGCACGGTCAACATGTAGGTTAGTGAAATACATTTTTTGTACCAGATAATAAAGAAAGTTCGTGCCGTTTTAAAACCAGTAGAGATAAATGATACATAGAGCGTATCAAACAATACTTTATTCAGAAAAGTAGTCACCTTCGACTTCTATTACCTTTTTTCCCAACGATCTAACAAATTTTTCTATTCCTTTTTCATTAAAGTTTTCCTCTTTGGCATCAAAAAATGCTCCAACTCCCTTTCCACGCCTTGTCAATTTTGGAATTACTGATTTTATAAATGGTTATCTATTGCTAAGAAAAGATGATAGAACGGAGGCGAAATGTCTTCGGAATATTTGTAATATGGTAGAAGTTCCCAGCCAAGTCTGATACTCAATTCCTTCGTCGATTTTGCTATGTGTGATCTGGCATTGTCTTGGTGGAAGAGAACTCCTCTGTTATCCAATGCTCGTTTCTTCTGTGGCAATGCAACTGTTTCGACTGACTTCAGATGTTAGTTTCCTTACTGGGCAGAAGCTCAAAGTGAACCACCAAAAACAAAGGAACACATTTTGTTGATAGATGCTGGGTTTTGCTGTCAATGGCTTTGAATCTTTAGACGACAGCCAACAGTGAGAACGCTTCATGTTGTATTGTATCCACTTCATAGTATGTCAATGCGGTCCCAAAATGGTCTGGTTGTGTGAATTAGAAAAAAGGTTTGCAGCGCGAGCTTGTTATTGCGCTCCATTCGCGAGGAACTGGCTTGCACAGATTCCATGGTTTTCCAAGTCAATGCAAATAAGAGCGGATGGTTTCATCTCTCACATTAAACTATTCTTGACAAGTTTGGCTTCAATTTGATTGATTATGGTCCTTCAGCTGGTTCTCATGGAGACATGCTAGTCTGTCTGAAAGAGGAATAGCTTCATAAATCTCATAACCAGATGTAAATTTCTGAAATCACTTTCGACCACAACGTTCAATTATCGCATCATCTTCAAATATGGCGAATACTTTTAGAGCAACCTCTGAAGCTCTGGTGCCCAATTTCAGTTTACTAGGTAAACAAGCTCAATTAATTAACTTTGATACAGTCATACTATGATCACTTTTCAAACCTTATTATTATTAATTAAAGTAGGTGTTGTATAGTTGTAAAAAATTCTCCCTTAAATAAGCCTTTTGAAGCCTACATTTTCACTCCTTTAATTGAAATAGTGATCGCATGTTTAGTAGAGTGAGCTTGAAAAAGAGAAAAACCAAAAGCGTCACGAACGTTTTTTGTTACCTGATAGATAAGTCTGTAACTGAATTGAATATGTTTTGTTGCTATTTTAGTAAGACTTAAGAACACAGTACCATTACCAATTAAAAATAATTACCATCGCCAATGGGAGATACTTTTGGAATATGGTAAACCGTCATAGGTTTGCTGCAAGCAAACTTGCGTACAAGTGGAAGGTATCCAATATAGTGGCCTATCCAAATAGCAATTTAACGAAAAAAATTTTGGTCACCAATTTGGCGAGGAGCTAGCTATGTTTTCTTGACTTTAACCGCTATTTTAATTCTTCACTGTCTTTCCCTTGTGCTTTATTACGATAAAAGGAAACTGTTTTTTCAGATATACCTCGCACCCACTCGTGAAATGTCTCGACCACGCCAACTGACGCTATATGCAGCATGGCTCAGTTAAACATATTGTTCCATCAAAAACTATGCATCTTGACATTTCGGCACTTTCACCCTTTTCCATCATAGCTCATCAGTTATCAACACATGCACCAGACACCATTATTGAAACCTCATTACCAAAACACCTATATAAAATTTATTACCCTTAGTCGACTTCAGTAAAAAAATTCTGTGAACGACCAAAAAATTAAAAAAAGCTAATACATTTCGGCAAATTTGAATATCTGCTACAACTTTTACGTTTTTCAATTTTCTTGATCACTTTTATATTACATCGACAAAACTCCCCGAAAACCGCAATTTCTTCTCGATTATGCCCGCAGTCGTAAATTCGTAGTTTCTCTCTCGGAAACATTTCCTGCCATAAATAATGCAGTAAAACGCATTTTAAATGTATGAACGCAAACATTTTTTCTCCATAAATTTACGAGGCCATATTTCAGTTGAAAATATACGAGTAAAACTCGCTGATGCTTGGGATTCATTTGGGCTGTTTAATGCTCGACATAAGTTGGGATATATATGTTTTCTTTTTTTAAGCTCCAGTAGTTTTAACTTTTCCTTTTTCTTTAAATTGAAACTTTCCTGTCTCTTACAGTCGAGTTTATTTTCCCGTGTTACAAATACAGATCTTTCGTTTTCAAACCCTAGAGACAATGTTTTGTAACTTGTTTTACTATTAAATGTATTTCTTCGGAGTTTTCTTAAAACTATTCTTGTATCGCTTCCATAATTTATTTTGAGGGAAATGTCCAGCTCTGTGTTTAACTACTGTCTACGTTCTGTCCAGAATGTAGTTAGTTTATACTCTAGTGAATCCCAAAACACTTTAGTGTGTTGACGTATTGCGCTTAATATAACTAAAAGTATGTTAAAAACCTTCAAATAAATCTAGTACACGGATCCATACTTCAAAAGCATTAATCTTACATGCATGAGTGAAGCATTCCTTAGAAATGTAAACTGTCGCATTTAAAAGTTATTTTAGACAGGGGTGCCAACTTTTAGATGTACTTCCCCCAAAAATTTAAGGATGAAAAATTGTAAAATGTGTATACACATACCAGGAGGCTCCGAACCTGCTCTCCCAATCTCTCCAATTCCCAAACATTATTAAGCAATCTCCATTGCTTTGCAGTGCTTGTTAGCAATAGGCCCTAGCATCATAACATGTGACGAATATTTTTTTAAACAAAAATACTAATTAAGGGGACCAGTGCAGTCCTATCTCCGTAATGTTAAAATGGTCATATTTTAAGGAACATTTTCTCAGAATCTTTTATGTGTATTGACTTGAATTTTTTTATACAGGTTATGAATACACTTTTAAACACTTTAACACAGGGATTTTTAAAAAACTTAAAATTTGAAATTTTAAGAATTTTTTTTCTTTGACTCCAATTTTTTTTTGAAAAATGACCAATTTTCATCCTTTTTAACACTCAAAATGAACTTTTCTGAGCAGATAGAAAAAAATGCCTGTGTTAAAATATGTTATAGAGTATGATACACTTGTAAACCAATTTTTTTTACATTTGCTTGAATAGACTTTGAAAAAATGTTCCTTTTATGGAAAAATGCACATTTTGAGATATTGAAGTTTAAAGCATAAAATTGACCCTACCTCAAAATTTTACAGCTCCATAATCTGGATCATAACATATATTATTTATAGAACTCTTATGAGCACTTTTGCATCTTTTTGCAATTGTACTTAAGGTACGAAAGCTTCTTTCTGCATACATAAGTCGTTCATTGTCACCTTGCTTCATTGCACGATGCATGTTCACTCCAGGTTCAATACCCAGTTTTTCTAAAACTTTACACCGACTGATGTTCCCTTCATTAAACGTACACACAGCATCATATACACCAAATTTTAGGCATGTAATTCCAGCAAAAATATTTTTTGGTACTCTTGACCAAACAGTGTAAAACTCTCATTACAATTTTGTGTCTTGCTATGAAGACAGCGTTCCAAAAGTTGAGGATCAGATAGATAGCAAAATAGATACAAAATAAAATAGATAAATTAAATAGTGTGGCTTGGTAAATAAGGTTTCCTAATGGGCTTCTCGTTTTGGGCGTTTGTTCAAGACATGTAAACAAAGATGGAAGCCCTTTAAATGACAAAAACTGACGTACAAGTATTTTTCAAAAAATTATTTAAAATACTTCTACTCAACGTATTTCCATAAATAATGTATCATTTTAAGCAGAATTGTATAAACATTTATTTAAATTCATAAAAAAATAATCGAAATTTTGAAAGATTTTTGTGCACTGGTCCCCAAATGGTAGATTGTGTCGATGACACAAACCGTAGTTTTGACATGAATACTTGGACCTGATGTTAGATTGTGGGATGAATGAAACAGACATACGAAGTTTAAATGATTGTTTATTGTGTGAATATTCAACAATTAAAGTTCAGTTTGATATTAACATTGAAGGATAAATTTATTAATCAAAAGCTTGTGATTGTAGCACAGTTTTCTAGCTTTCGAATGACACCTCTTACGCAGTCCTCATTCCACGCAATAAAAGTTAGACTGCCCCAAAGCTTGCCCAGCACCGTAGAATTTCGAAATACTGCGGACCCCCTCCTGCGCACTCGGTCTGAAAGTCATGTCAGGTACGGAGATTCTTTATCTATACGACGCTATACTTATCTTCTTTAGTTTTCTTCAGGTTATAAATTCACAAAACACAACAGAAGTAATGCGCGAACTTTCATGCATACCCTCAGTACTGTTATGGTTTTAAAGACGTATTCCCGACAAAAAATATTACCTAATAGGAGTAAACATAAGTTGGTTAGAATAAGTATAAGGTGCAGTGGCCAAATGGTGCCAAATATTTTCCCACCAATAATCTGAAAGTCGCAATCTCTATATTATGAGATGTCATAAACAAATACTGCCCACACTTTTGTTTTGTTCTCAGTCACTCTGAATTCATGTCTTAATTTATTTTTGATTATTTTAACTGCAAATCCGATGGGTGTAGATCATGTTGTGGCCCTTTTATGACAAGTTTATCCGATATCTTATTTAGGTAAATACCACAGTGAGAGGGGATAAATTGCAGAACAACTTCAAACTTCCGAGACCCCAGTATCCAGGCAATTCCTACACTTTGCACATGGTAGGAGACTCCAGTCCCAAATGAGCACACAAATGCGGAAATTGTTTGAATTGAAGTGGCAGAATCAGACAGTATCGTTTCTCTCTCCCAACTCCTTTCAACCCTCCAAGTGGATTCGACGCGATATATTGTCAATAAAGATCTGATAAATCTTGTTAATGACGAGATAGTGGATAGTGATGATTTTCTATGATATATATGTATATATATATATATATGTACCCATATATATACCCACCCAGATGAATTATATTTATTAAAAACCAATTCACAGATAATAATAAAGCCGTCTTTCTAGACTTGAATATATACACTTTAAATAATAAAACTGATATTAATATTTATGATAAGAGAGATGATTTTGAATTTCCGGTTTTTAAATTAATGTATTGGGATTCTAATATTTCTAAAAAAATGTATTATGATACAATTGCTGGTCAACTGGATGCGTTTTAATAAAATTTGCAACTCTAAATCTAACTTTCTTTTTTCAATGTAATAATCTCATTAACACACTTCTTAATAATAAATACCCTCACTCTTTTTATAAGATTATTTTTGAAAGAATTAAGATTACTAATATTATTTAATAGCTTATTTTGGAAACTTTCCTGTTGACTATCAATTTTATTAATTTTTTAAAAACTGGATTTGAACACTATCTTTTCGATTTCCGATTCCGATGTTCCGTGTCGGAATTCCGAGTCGGGGTTCCGTGTCGGAATTGCGGTTCCGATTTCTCATCTGTTGATTTTTCGGCGTTGTGAATGACATTTGTTGGCGGTCCTCATGTAGTTTGCGGGGGGTTGTTGTCGAGCTTAGGTCAATCAATGTGGATAAGTTTGTTTTCTCCTTTTTAATTTTGTATTATACTTATCTTTGGTATGTGTCCTTGGTTGTCCCTGGTTTTGTTTTTCTAATTTATATTTTCTAATTTTGCCTTTCTTCTTATGGTGTTTGGAGGGGTGTGTGGGCTACTTTTGGTGTACTGCCGCTCACACGCAGAAAACACCATATTGTGTTGACTGGGTGAAGCTCCACCCTGATGACGCCTTCATCCACCAACACTTCATCATTTTTTTCGAAATTTTCTTAAATTTCTTAATTTTAAAATTTTTGGTTTTATCTGTTTTAGTTTGTAATTTTGAATATATATATATATATATATATATATATATATATATATATATATATATATATATATATATATATATATATATATATATATATATATATATATATATATATATATATATATAATGTTATTCCAGCTTGGAATCGAAGTGCAATAGCTAGTAGTTCTCCATCACTAGTCCAGAATTTATCAAAATGAGTGATCACCTCGAGTCTAATCTCAACACTTCCTTTATACAGTTAGTTGGTTTATTTGTTGCACTGCTACACATACTATCGTTTTTATGTTTTCTGTTAGGAGTAAAGAAGTACTTTCAAAGGAAAAAAGTTTCCTCTTACAAGTCTAAAAATTATAGTATGCAGATTTCCTTAATTGGAATCTTCTTTAGTTTAAATTAAACACTTCAGTTTTAACACAACACCGAGAAGACATCGTATTTACTTACGAAGTTAAAAAGGCGCTGTGTACGCTGCAAAAATAAGGTATATAAAAATCAAGATTATTCTTTGAAAGAAGGGGAGACTCTTTAAAGGAAAACATAAAAGAGTATTTAAATTTAATTTTATACATTTACTTTGTTAAGAACTATGTTTAAACAAACATTTCTTTTTTGCAAATAAAACTAAATTGTGTGCATGTTTACAGTGAGAATCTGCTGTTCAAAAGAAAGGCTTTGTTATTTTAAATATGCTTTTCGATGAGATCCTAAAAATACTAAAAGGTATCTTGCAAATTTCTCGCATTTCCGTTTTTTATTTTCACTTTTTGAAATTTAGTGTCCTTATCAGACGTGACATTGCTTCTTTTCTGCAATGCAATAAGAGCGCACTCGTGTGTGTCATCTACTATATAAGTATACAAACGGAGAGTGTTTGTACATTGAATATTTATGCCCCAATTCAAGTAATTAAGTGTTTTTTACCATTCTGAAGCAAAATCATTAGTTTCCACTTTAAGTGTCTGTTTCTACGTATGTGTGCCTATACTAGATCCATATGACAGAATATATTTGTTCCGTAATGACCATAGATGGCGCTCTTGCGCCAATCAGTTGAACTGTAACAATGGAAGCGTAATGACGCTTACAATCTTGGCCGTGAAATGAAGCGGAATTGTATTGTAATTTTAAATCTCACCTTATTAAAATTTTGTTCAAGTTTTGTTCTCAGTGAATTTATTGAAACTGGATTCATAAATCTTGATTCTGGACATGAAAATTTGCAACCTGACATTTGAAATAGATATCGACTCTTGAAATCATTAACTCTCCCACCCCTGCTACATTTTTTTGGTGCCGAAACCCGGGAATGGGATATTACCTTTAAAAGGGTAAGAGAATTTTGAAGTATCTGCATGAAAAGAAATATTGATCTTTGAAAAATAATTGAAAAATGGCTCTTTCGGACAAAACAAAAACAGAACTTGAAAAATTGAAACGAAACGCTCTTCTTTTAGAGATGGAGTTACGAAAATTGAAACTAAAGTTGATAATTTGCTTGTAATTTCTGATTTAACCGCACAAAACATTCAAGAGCTGAATGAATATTTGGAAATTTTAACTGACAAGCATAAATCTTTGAAAGAGCTTGATAAAGAGATCGATATTCGCATCACTGACACAAACGAATAGAAAAGGAAATAAATGTCAGTGAAGAATATAATGAAAAATTAATTTGTTGTAAATTGAAAATTACTAATTATCTGAAGAAATATGATATAGGTATTAGAAATTCTAATATACAAGTTGATACGAGTACTGAAAATAACTCCTCTCAGTGTGTAATTTCAAATTCGCCAAATGTTTCTATTAGACTTCCTAAATTAATTCTAGAAAAGTTTCTGGTGATTCTTGCATGTGGCCTGAATTATTTAATGCATATGAAAATTCAATTCATAACAATCCAACTCTTCCGAAATGGAAAAGTTTACATATTTAAAATCTTTACTTGTTGGAGAAGCATTTAATTGTGTGTCTGGTTTCTGTCTTACTATGACAGTTGTTTAATATTGTTGAAAGAGAGATATGGACGAAAGGATTTAATAATAAACAGCCATATGAATAAGTTATTGAATTTGGAACCTGTTAAATATTCAAATAATGTGTATGGAATGCGTAAGCTTTATGATCAACTAGGAAACAGTGTAAGAAATTTAAATTCCCTTGATGTAACAAGTGGTAGTTACGGACATTTATTGAATCCAATTATTCTTAAATTACTTCCACAAGATTTAGCTCCAGTTTCATAGAAAACGTACTTCTAAAGAAAACTTTGAAGTAACTGAACTAATTGAATTCATCAAAAATGAAATTGATTGTCGCGAAGCCACTTTAATGATAAATAACTCACGAAGTGTAAAAACAACAGAAACATTTCTTCGAAATCAATCGTCATTTAGAAGCAAAAATACTCATTATAATAATTCTAAGCCGTCAGCCTCTGCTATTAATATATCAATAAAAACGTTTTGCATATTCTGCAGATCTAATGAACATATGTCCGCCGAATGCTTTAAATATTCCGATGATCAGAAAAGACACAAGTTAAAGAAAGAAGGCAGGTGTTACAGATATTTCCTTGAATCACATTTGTCAGTCGATTGTAAATCAAAAATACAACCGTGTGAAATTTGTAATGGTAAAAATCACAATAAACTCTTTTGTTATACCAAATCTAAAGAACAAAAAGAGTTAGAGCCTGAAAATAAAACTGTTGTGTCAATATCACATTGTAATATTCCGAAGCCTAATAATAATGTTCTTTTACAAACATGCTCAGTTATTGCTCAATCCAAAAATAAATCGAAAGTGGTAAGACTTTTAATTGACTCGGAGTGAAAGAAGTTTATAACTTAAGATTTAGCTCGAGAATTAAAACTGCAGATCATTCGAAGAGAATGCTTAACAATTTATTCATTTGGAAGGCGTCATGGAAATCAACAAGACTTCGAAGTATTTAGTCTGCGATTAAAAAATAAAAACGATGCTCGCTCCAGTATAATGGTAGAAGTTCTCGCCACAGATTTGATTTCCTGTACCGCTGTTCAAGGTCCCTCCAACTGTCTAAACATTCAAGAATTTATGAGTGAGCGAGGATGGGAACTGTCCGATTCGAATCATAAGAATGAAAAAATAAGTATTTTACTAGGAGCTGAATATGTTTGGCGTGTACAAAATGGTCGTGTTTACGCAAGTAGATGATGATTTATTTGTTTCGCCTATTTTCGGTTTTACTTTAATGGGCAAAGTCGAAAAAAATAATTTCAGAATTAAAGCGTTATTTTTATCTAGTGATGAAGCAAAAACATTTGACTTCCAATCCTTTTGGAAACTAGATTCAATAGGCATTGAAGATGAAAACGAAACATTTTCTGAGACTAATTTAAATACCATTAAATATTTTAATGATAATTTAAAATTTAAGGATGGTCGATATGAAACAAAACTTTTGTGGAAAGAAAATAAAACGGAACTTTCAGATAATTTTTTGTTGTTAAACGATTTCTTGGACTAGAAAATAAATTAAAAGAAAATTATATCTTATATAATGAATATGATAATATTATTAAAGAACAAGTTGATAAGGGAATTATTGAAGAATGTAAGTTTGTTGAAAATGAAACTAACTGTTATTATATGCCTCATATACCCGTTATACGGGAAGACAAATCAACAACAAAAGTTAGGATTGTTTTTGATGCTTCATCGAAAGCAAAAGATGCGAAATCATTAAATGACTGTTTGATATCTGGCCCAAATTTAAATCCCAACCTGTTGGATGTAATTTTAAAATTTTATATGTACAAAATTGCATATTGTGCCGACTAGAGAGGGCTTTTCACCAAATTCAAATTGCTGATGAAGATAAAAATTTTTTGAGATTCTTATGGTTTGACAATTCTTCTGACAACAGTTTAGGTTTTAAAGTTTTTCGAATGTGCCGAGTAACATTTGGTGTTACAAGTCCATTTATTCTGTCCGCCACTATTAAGCATCACACATAAAATGAAAAGGAACATAGTGAAGTGGTTGATATGCTTGATAAGTCCTTATATGTGGATGATCTGATCTATGGAGCACTCTACTGATGAAGCTTTCTCATTGTCTACTACTGCAGTTAAAATACTTGAAAACGCTAGTATGAATTTAAGAAAATTTGAATCCAATTCTGTATCTTTGAGAAGTAAATGGAAAGAGAAAGGAATAATTAGCAAGGAAGACAACTTAAATAAAAAAACATTAAAGGTGTTGAGAATAATTTGGGATTCTGAAACGGACGTATTAAAATTAGATGTGCAACAACTTTTACAATCATTTGATTGGCAAAATATTACAAAACGGAAAGTATTACAGACTGTGGCTAAAATATATGATCCCGTTGGATTCATTGCACCTTTTGTTATCAGAATAAAATTCTTGTTGCAAGAGTTATGGGAACTGGGCATTGGTTGGTCTTGCATAGTCATTGCACATTGTGCACAGTCTTGCCCATAAATTTAAGTGAAAAATTTAAATTGTGGTATTTTGAGATTGAAGTTTTATTGAATTTGTGTATTCCTAGAAGAAATTTTTTGAATGATGAATGTGTAAATTTTGCTAGGTTAGATCTTTATTTGTTTTGTGATGCCAGTCTCAAGGGATATGGAGCTGTTGCATATTTTCGGGATCCTGATTTATGCTCTACGTCTTTTATGCTTTCAAAGAGCCGAGTATCTCCACTTAAGAAATTAACTTTGCCCCGTTTAGAACTCATGGGGCTGTTATTGCCGCAAGAATTGTTAAATATTTGAAGAAATTATTTGGTATCAATGAAGATAATATATTTTGTTTTAGTGACTCTCATATCGTACTTCACTGGATAAAAGGTTCAGCTAACAATTGAAAACCTTTTGTTGCAAATCGTGTACGTGAAATTTAAAATCTATCTTGTTTCACCTACGCAATGGAAATACTGTAAAGGAACTGAAAATCTTGCAGGTATAGTCTCACGTGGATCCACGGCATCTGATCTCGTAAAGAATGAAATTTGGTTCCATGGTCCAGTATGGTCGAAAGAAGGAAATCTGCCAACATCTCAATTTGATCCTTTGATAACTCCTAAGGTAGAAGTATTTCAAGAACAGCGTCGAGCTGTTATATGTTCTATTGCTAGCAAAGAGTCCGAATTTGAATTGATCTTCACGTTTTCTTCCTGGACAAATTGAAACGCGTAACTGCGTGGTTTTTGAGGTTCTACAATAATGCCAAGCAAACATCTTCAAAACTTAAGGGATTTTTAACTATTCAAGAACTTGAAAAAACAACCATTTTGGTTTTGAAATTTATACAGCAACTTGAATTTAAAGAAGAAATTAAGCTTCTGAAAGCTGGGAAGAATTTAACTCTCAATAGTAAAAACTTGGCATTGAATCCATTTCTTGACAAAGAGGAAATCCTCAGAGTTCGTGGAAGGTTTAAAAATTCAAACCTTTCAGAAGATCAGAAGCATCAAATCATTCTTCCTAAGAAACACTATGTTACACATTTGATAATCAAACATTTTCACGAAGTGAACCTTCATGGTGGTCCTACTTTAACAATGTCAACTCTCCGACAAAGGTTTTGGATCATTAACTGCCGAGAAGTTGTTAGAAAAGTAATTTGGAAATGTATGAAGTGTTTTAGAAATCGAACAGCTACTGCCACTCAGATAATGGCAGACCTCCCAACTGCTCGTGTTGTGCCAGATAGAGTATTTTCCAAAATTGGACTGGATTTTGCAAGACCTTTCCTGATTAAGACTCGAAAGGGAAGAAGTGTGAAACCATTTAAATTGTATGTTTGTCTCTATGTATGCTTCTCTACCAAAGCCGTTTATCTAGAAGTAGTGAGCGATCTCACTACAGAAGCATTCATGCAACACTGAAATGATTAGCTGCACGTAGAGGGAAACCAAAAGAAATCTTTTCAGATAGAGGTACCAATTTTGTTGGAGCTGACCGAGAATAAAAGGAATCATGGCCACACTTTCTTCTGCTGAAAAAAATCAGAACTATTTAACTGAAGAAAATATTCAGCGGACTTTCAACCCTCCTACTGCACCTCACTTTGGTGGCCTCTGGGAGGCTGGTGTAAGACAAATGAAAGTTCACTTAAATCGAACTGTTGGAACACAAGTTCTAACGCATGAAGAGTTTCACACACTAATTGCACAAATCGAAGCAGGTTTGAATTCCAGGCCGATAGTTTCCATCTCTTCGTATCCTGATGACCTAATTCCCTTAACACTTGGGCATATCATAATTGGAACTGCATTGACTACTAACCCTGAACTTGATTTTACCATAAACAAACTGACCCCAACAGAAAGATGGAAATTGACCCAACAGCTTTTCCAAAGCTTCTGGAAACGTTGGTCCACGGACTATCTCTCACAGCTGCAAGGACTTGCTAAATGGTTGAGGGATAAGCCCAATTTGAACATCAATGACTTAAGTCTTAATTAAAGACTATAATTTGCCTCCACTAAAGTGGCGACTTGGGCGAATAGTGGAACTGTACCCTGGTGCAGATGGAAAAGTACGTGTGGTGAAATTAAAAACTATTTGGAGAACTGAAACGTCCTATCTATAAATTATTTATAAATTTTCACTCTTGTCCTTTCTAAATAGACTTTTAGAAACAATTATTATTTCTTGTTTTCTTTAAAATTTTCCATTTTACTTTGTATTAACATGTCAAGTATTGTGTTTTTCAGATTTAAAGTGTAAATTTGCTAATTCTTCAGATTTGTGAATTTTTAAGCAGGTATATATTTTTTCTTTTAATTCTGAAGATTTGTAAGTATATTGTGCATGTTATTTCTCATGTTTTAAATTTAGTATTTGATAATATTTGAATTTAATTTTGTAGTATTTTGTTGTCAACAGTTTACTTTTATAACTTATACTATTTTGCTGAACATTTTTTTACATTTTGTTCAAAGCTTAAATTTGAAGATTTGATATTATCTATATATTATTTTTTATGGTCAGCCAAGGTTCATCGTGGAGAAGTATGTTCCGTAATGACGGTAGATGGCGCTCTTGCGCCAATCAGTTGAACTGTAACAACGGAAGCGTAATGACGCTTATAATCTTGGCCGCGAAATGAAGCGGAATTGTATTGTAACTTTAAATGTCACCTTATTAAAATTTTGTTAAGTTTTATTCTCAGTGAATTTATTGAAACTGGATTCATAAATCTTGACTCTGGACATGAGAATTTGCAACCTGACATTTGAAATAGATATCGACACTTGAAATCATTAGTTCTCCCACCCCTGCCACAATATTCTTATAAAACTTTGCATACTGAGTACTTGAAGCTACTTAGTGACTGAACCACCACGTCAGTTCATTTTCTTGATGGCATGTGCCTGTCTTCCCGTTTTATGAAGTCTCATTGTGTGTTTGTGCAAATATAACACTAAATTTTTTTATTATAATTTCATAAAATGTTATGCATTTTATAAAACATATTTTAACTTATTCATTTCATTATGCGAATTTTCTTTGAGTACATCTTTAAAAAGTTGTGCGCTAAAACAACTAAAGAACACTTAAATTAGCCTATATTTGGCATTTTTAGAGAATCTGGAATGTAAATAGAATATTATAATTACTCGGATTGTTTCACCAGTACAGCTGGAAAATAAAAAAATTTCTGAATTTAGATTATAATGCTTTAATTATTCTGAGCCTTATTTTTATTTGTGCACTATAAACAATTTCCAGATACTTGGGAAACATGAGATAAAGAGAATAAAACATCTGACTTTACAATAGAGCATGATATAAATTATTTTATGTCCAATATTGCTAATATGAGGGTTCATTTTCTTTCGACCAAATTTCCTAGTCTTTGATTTAATATGGCTTTAGAACTTCTTTTTTTATGAAAAGATGTAAAATAAACAACACAAAACCTTTTGAATCAAGCATAGTAGCTAATCGAATATATTAAAAAAATTGTTTTCACATAGGTTTCCTTTACAAAATTAAACTCATTAAAACTTGCATTTCTTTTCCCTTTTTCAAATAAAATAATTTGGTTTTACTGAAAGCTGCTCTCAATAGGCAAGTAAGTTCGACTCTTGAATTTGTTGACCACTTTAAGTACCTTGGTGTTTTCCTGGACAAAAAAACTCTAATGGAAAAAGCACATTGAATATGCTTCCAGTAAATGCGAAAAACTTCTTACTGGCCTGTATCGTATTGCCAAAAATACATTTGGAGTAGGCTATGAGGTTTTAAAAGTTATACACTATAAACAAGGTATTGTGCCTTTCATATCTTATGTATCTCGGATCTGGGGACAGGCTTTGAAGACTAAGACCAACCGACGCATGTTGAGGAAGATTCAACGGAGAATCCTTCTGCGTATTGCCAGAGGTTATAGGACATTAAGTTATGAAGTAACCTTTGCTATAGCTGGAGTTCCACTTTTAGACTTGGAAATTGAGTGTAAAAATGAATTACATGCTTCGATTTTAAATAATTTTTCGATGGACTGTGTTGATGGAAAATTGCCTCTGCGACAACCCTTATACGGCTGTTATAGATCTAATTAAGTACGAGAAAAATGTGTGGAAGCTTCTTCAGAAAGTCTGTTCTACGGACGGTAGTAAGAAGAACAACAAAGTTGGCCTTGCCTTTGTTTATTTGAAGACAACTTCGAATGCGGCTTTTATAAACGTCGCATCGTGAATGAATGCACTATCTTTCAAGCAGAATTGCTTTGTATTAATCTCGTAGTTAGGTGGTTTAAAGAAAATGGAAAATTTTGTTCAAGTACCTTATTTGTAGCGATTCTCTTTACATTTACTGAACAATGTTGCAAAACAGAAAAATTAGTTGTTGAAACGCTTTTAAAAATTAGTTCTCTTAAAAAAAGAGGAATTGAGATTTTCTTTGCCTATGTGCGGGGACACTGGGATTTATGGGAATGAAAGAGCTGATTTTTTAGCCAAAGACGCTTTTAATTTATCACTTGATGTAAATGTGTTACTTGAAAGCCTCCTGTTATGACAAGCTTGTTGCTAAGTGGAACGAAGAGTATGTCTCGTCTGAGAAAGCTGGCCACACCAAATTTATTTTCCTACTATTCAGCATAGATTGAACTCAGAATTATTTTTCTTCACAAATTTCAAAATACACAATTTTTATCTTAACAATCTTTATCTTATTTTTCTTTACAATTTTCACATGGAAATTTTGCTAAATATCTATATAGGTTTCATCTTCGGACTAATATGCGCGAGTGTTCTAAAAAGCAGCCACAAGATGTGGAGCATTTACTTTTTAATTGTCCTGCATTTGAAAATTCAGGAATGTACCTTCAAAATGATTTGAGAAAATTAGGTAAAACATGGCCAGTGAAATTCAATGTTTTTGTTAAATCTAATCTGCTTTTCTAGTCATTTGTCAAGTTTATAAAATCCTGTAATTTTAGTTAAATTGTTTTCCACTGTTTCTTTGTTAAATCAACTTACTTCTGTAAGCCCCGTGTTGTACTTCTGTGGTGCACGGGGAGTTTGCTTTCGTTCAATAAAAAATAGGCAAATAACACTATCATATTCATTCTAAACATGTTCCTAGTTTCCACTGACAACTGAATGTCTGAAATGAAAAAAGTGCTTTAAGATGTAGCACGAGTTTAGCAAAACGAAAATTCGTGTTGCTGAACACTTTCGCAAGAATATTATTTTTTGATATTTTTTGTTCTGAACTAGTTTAATATTTTCAAACTTTGCTCTATTTGTGTTATGGATGCTATGCGAGATTACGAAAAAAAAGAATCACGAATTGACATCGTTAGAACAGCTTTTGTCCGTCGACTTTAGTTTTATTTTGCTCCATTCTCAGTGGTTGCAATTTAACAAGTATTTATTTTTTTAATGAATTGCAATTCCTATTTATCACACAACATCATAGAGGGTTCGATTTAAAACTGCATACAAATTTTAAATTGAAATTTTGCCCATATGAAAGAATATTTATTTCTTGAAAAATTCGAAATATGACTTTTGAAACATTAAAAATTCTTTGTTATAGAAACAGAAGGTTAAGGTTGCCTACTTTACATGTTGAAACTATATTTAAGTAACTTATTGTATATGTTAAAAGTTTGTTGAAAACAGTGGTTCTTATTTGGGAAAAAACGCTGTCAAATTGACCTATCATTTTTTGTAAAATGATAATTGATTATCTTGGCTTTGTCTGTACTAAAGATATTCAGTTTTAAAACGAGTTATATTGTTTTTCAAATGTCTCTAAATGGAATTTTCAAGAAAAAATGTAGTTGCTTTAGAATAAAATTAGTCAAGAATATCCTATCAAATGAATTTGTCAACCTTTCCTTAAAGACGGTGAAATTCGAAAATGTCGCTCTCCTGGTGCAAGAGTGTCACAAGTAAACAACATTGGTACGAAAGCTATGCATGCTAGAATATTCGCCGTAAATTCGTAATTTTTACGAATTGAGTTACGCTAATTTTACAGGAAATGTTCTGACACCGAATCAGGCCGATGTGGCCTGAACACCTTTCCAATTCATTCCACGCGTGTTCTATAGGATTCAGATCAGGGCTTTGTGGTAGGTAGGTGTTCTAATTAACGCCGCAATGGAGAAACACAACGGGCTATTGGCGACGGTCCGGGATCAAACCAGAAGGGAAAGATTCGAGGACAACACTACATAATTTTTAACCACGGTCAGATGACGAGGTCACACCGGAGCTGGCACCTCACTCTTCAAACTTCCACATCAGGGATTTGCGAAGGCCAGTTCATTTCTTCAACATCCATATCAGAAAACCAGGTCTATACGACACCTTCTGTATAGACCTGTCTATATTCACCTTCCGACCTTAGAAGCAAAGCTTAGGATGGGAGCTTGGGCGTGCTGAAAAAGTATATGCCGGTACTGTTGCCACAATGTGCTGAATTGTCCAAAATGTCAAGATAGGACTCTAAGTGGCCTTGAAATATCAGGAAGTCTTTAAAGTTCCCTTCACGCAGGAAACAGAGGGCTCAAGTCAAACCACGAGAAACACCGCACACCTCCTGTACCAAATTTGACTTGAGGTACAATGCATTCGGGTAGGTGGCTTCACTCAGCATTCTCCACACTCAGACCCAGCCATCAGACTGCATGAGAGTGTACCTGGATTCATCGCTTCAAAGGACACGTAACCATTACTCAAGACTCCAGTTACGATGAGCTGTATATAACTCTAAGCGATTCTTAGCATGTGCTGCGGTAATGTGTGGATTATATGCGGCTGCTCGGCCGTGAAAATCCAAATTTCCCAACTCCCGACGAATCGTCTTGGTACTTATGGTACATCCCGTGGATTATCAGAATTCATCACGAGTTTTAAACGTTTCCATCCGGTTTTCTTTGACTTCCTTTTTAGCACTACGGCTCCGTTTTGTGAGACGACGTGGTCGAGCAGACCTTGATTGGGTACTAGTAGCTTGCACACGTGTACACTTTCCGATTATATTACTCACAGTGGCACAAGTAACATGTCCGAAATTTCTCGAACAGATTCACAGCAACAGGAAACAACTAATCACCTCTCTCAAAGTCATTAAGCTCGCGTAATCCGTCGATTGTACGTTTTGGGCTCTGCAATGATGTCTCTGAACATTCTTGTCTCTTTTTTTATATGTCTGCACAATTAAGTCAGTGGCCAAATTCAATCTTTCGCGCGGTTGTCCGGATACTTTTGTCTCGAAAGAACGTAGTTTCGAGATTGTAGTTTCAGAACTTATCTCTACTGCCAGACAGTTTAGGAGTTCATTGCAGATTATAATCAGTTATTGCTTACATTGCGAAGTGCAGGAAGTGCGGTTCAATTTCGTGGATTCTTGGTGGAAAAAATATTATCATAGTGTCATTAGAAGAATTAGAAGATGGTGTAGACAGAGTGAAGAAATCCAAACCAACCGACTAACATTTGTGTACTTAAGTTTGTATTCGTCAAAACATTAAAAATTACGCTGGGGTTGACTCGAGCAGGAAATTCAAAACTTAGAAGCAAAATGCGAATTTCTGATTCTTTGGGGTTGAGAGAGTTTTGACAGACGGCTTCTGATGGTTTAAAATAACCTAGTAATACGTCTGGTGATATTAGGCGAAGGAAGACCACCACGACTTGGATTTACAAGTGATCCCCAAACTCTCGAGACGCAATCTGATCATTCCGATGAGTACCACTCTCCTTTAATGCGCCGAGATTAATTGACCTTCCATAGATAACAATCCCTTAGATAACTCTCCTACAGATAGTTATCCTCAAACACCTGCTAGTGTGAGTAAATGCTAAATATTCTGAACTGTTGCCTCCTCGTATAATTAACGGTGAACAATTACCAAGTAAATATATACGGATAACCAACACGAAATTAATCTATATTTGTAATGAATGTCTTCAATAAAAATTTAATGTTATTTTATTTGGTTATTTTGTTGTCACTAATATGGAATCACAAGGCAATTTATCATTAAGAGAGATGTAGTATAAATTAAATTTCTATGAATTATTTTTAAAACTTTGAATTTGCTAAATAACACTTTGCTAAACAAGGACTAATTTGAGCAGGACCTCAAGTAGATTTCGAACATGCTTATCATGGGGAAATAAACAGATGAAAACCATAATCAAATTGGTAGTAAAATATGTAAAACTTCAAAACAACGACTGATGAAGATTGGAAACATGAAAAAATCACCAATGGTCATTTCGATGAAGCAAGACGTCCATCATCATCAACTGACCATGATGCCAACCAGGACCTGGATTCAAAACCAGAGCCTGCTGAACCGTGAGCCAGAGAGCTAACCACATGGCTACCAGATCTTCCATCGGAATTTATTATTTTAAGAATTGGGTTGTTATGGAAACACACACACACGAGTCAAATATGACTCGTTTCCATAACAACTTAATTTCCATAAAACAGCACTTAAAATAAAAGACGGAAAGGCATCGTCCTTTTCTCAACAAGTGAAATATTTGTGCAGGGGATGCAAACCTACATTAGGTGCTTCATGGTTCTCTTGAAAGACACAGAGCGCACGATAAATACAAAGCACAGGATTCCGAACGAGGTTTGATGTCTCACATCAGCCATGAGAAAAAACACATTACCGTCACATACACTACACTTACTGCGAAGTTTTAGAATAAAAGTAATTTGTGAATTTCCCGGAGTGTATCAGCATATCTCTTCTCGGAGTTCCGAATGGCACATCAAGCGAAGGAACCTGGAGTGAAATGGCCTCGTTTCAGAAAATTGGGAGTTAATAATTTAAAATACAAGGACAAAAGGAGGAGAAAATCTCCTCAGGAATGGGCTCAGCTCCGAAATTGGAGAGGGGCCTCTCCGGAAAACGCTGCGTGCGGGATATGGAGCGCATATCGTTTGGGATGAGATAGGAACGAGAAAGAAAATGGGAACAGTGCCTGAAGTTTTGTTTCTGATCTGAAGTGAATTGAGTTTGATATGAGCTGAAAGGAGAGGTTCTCGGAATCGAAGAAAAATATACGTTTTCCAATGCTGTTAAAAGTTGTTTTTACTATAACAGTAGGCTAAACTACAATTTGTATTGAGGAAATTAACTGATTAACCCTCCTGGGTGGTTTCTGTGTACCACTCAGGTATCATTGGCAAAACTGACCAGATCTTGATGGAGAGATATCTCGTCATTAAAGAAAAGCGACTAGATTTTGATTTGTCATCATCAAAAAATTGGTAATTTCGTGATGAAGAGATATCTCATCATTAGTAAAATTCGTCAGACTTTGATGGACTAGATATCTAGCCGAGACTGCTAGGAGGGTTTATAAATGGGGATACACATTCTAAGATCTGGACCAGATAGGAATATATTCTATTACATAGTGAAAATATTTAATAAGTCCAACTTCTTATATTCTGGTTATAATAATATAATAAGTTAATATTCTGGATGGAAATATATTTTAATTTATACTTAGTGCTAATATTAGTTAAGTTAACCCAAGTAACAACAGTTCTACTGTTATGGCACATTCAATAATATACTGGATGGAAACATATTCCAATTGATAATTAGTCGAAATATTGAGCTAATTCAAATTTTATGGCATATTCAGCGTAATAGTCTGGATGTAAGTATATTTCAATTGATAGTGCTATTATTAGTTAACCCAAGTAATAAAAGTTAACCCTACTATGGCACATTCAGTAATATACTGGACAGAAGTATTTTCCATGACCAGTAGGGGGCATAATAAGGTTTTCAATTTAAAAAGGCATTTCAGCTATTGTTACGTACATATTCATAAATTCAACCTGTTTTATGAACAGAATAAGTACTAGATGGGTTTTTAGTATGTGCCATAAAAGTGAATTCAAGTTATTGATACCTCCAGGGTATCATGCAACCACAATTGTGTGTGCGAAATCATTATGTCTACAGAGAAAGTAGTATGTGGTTATGATAAGGCGCAAGACTAGAACCTGTCATAAAACCAGCTACTGAACTCTGTCCTGTTGCAATTGTTTCTTTTAAATATTTTTATAAAAATATACTGTAGATTGTTTTAAAAACGAAAATTCATGTATCCTTAGTTTCTCTAATTTTCAACTGTTTGTTAAGAAATGTATTGAGTTTAATAAGCGTCATTTTCCTATAATCTTGCAGCTTGTAACTCCACTTAAATTAAAGTGCCATACACGTTAATTTCGTGTGTGAATACAGGATACGTTATGCAAATCTCTCGGCTTGCTTACTATTAATCATCAATTTAATAACACAAGAGACGGTGAACCGTCAAGATGGGCAATAACAACATTCTTCTGTTAAATTAAACATGACTTATAAAACATTAGAAGAAATTCTAGACGCTTACACTCTGGGCTTTTATGTTGAAATATTATGCTATCAGAAATGTCTTTTTGCCATTGCTTAAGTTTACATTGATGTATCATTGAAGAAATGGCTCTTTGGGAAACACGTACTGCCATCCTTCATTTCCGGAATACCTTAAGATGTAAAAATATCAATCAATCTATCTGAGGAGGAATGGTTTTAGAAGGGATCATTACTTTCACTTTATGATCTCGAGCTAGACTTAGATATCCACGTAACTTATTATACTCGGGGAGAAAAATATCCAACCTCCAGCTCCAGCAATATGTGATAAAAAATAATCACTCATCTCTTCTCCTATACCTAAATTTATATTCGAATGTCCAAAACTTCCTCCGCTTCCTCCAAGACCATTTATTTCGATGGTTTCTTGAAACGAACGGCATTTGCGCAAAGTCGACTCAAATTGAGGCAGTCGTTTTGAATGAAAAATCTCCCCCGCATTTGTCTTGCGAAATCGACTGCTATTTTGGAAAATCGCGACTTAATAAAGCACGAAGATATCAAAAGGTATTCAAGAAAGCTTTCTTCTCAGCGCCGCTTTTCCCGTCTAATGTCGAGAGACGGCGTATTTTACTCCGTCATTTGCATGAAAAGAGAGCCCTCTCATATTCTCGGTAAGAATGTTTTGAAAGGAAACTGAGAGTTTGGGCAGGGAGCTTATCAATGGAGCCCTTTCATGAATTTTCCCTCCCTTTTTAGAAAAGATGAATTGAGGTCGGATAAGACGAGCTGCATTTCATTTGAGATCAATGACTGATTTTACGAAGCAAAAATGAGTGGCGATATGCATTATAAGCAGATAGGTGCATAATTTTTTGCCGCTGTATACATATCACGATAAAATATCTGACTTCAATCAGATCTTGATCCTCACGGAATTTCTAAGTAATCAATACAACGTTATTTTGCTATAAAAACCTCATGAGTCCGATTTCTTCGGGAGAGGGAGGCGCGGTAGCCCGGTTGGAAGAGTAACGGATTAGCAAGAGGGTTGCGAGTTAAAATCCAACCTAAGAACATCGTGTACAAAGGGGGCTGATGCACGTTAAAATATCCTCCCGTTGGCGTGGTGTGGAAGTTTGGAGAGTGGGGTGCCAGCTCAGATGTGACCTCGTCATCTGATCGTGGTTCAAGACTACGTGATGTTGTCCTCGGTTCTTTCCCTTCGGGATTGATCCCGGACCGTCACCAATAGCCCGTTGCGTTGCTCTTGTGCGAAGTTAATTAAAGTACCTACCCAATTTCTTCGGTTTATGAGATTTTAGCACTATTTGGTTGCAGATTTGCTTACTAAACCTGTTTCATAAAAAGAGATTACAGAGCCTTTATAAATCCCTTATCGTTGAAGTTTTAAAGTTAGTATCTCTTGACTAGTCTACAGTTGGGCATCTAGTTTTTATAGTTCCTGAAAAATTTTGATTTCAAGACTTACGAGTAAGAACTTTGAAAGCAGAACGATGTGATGTTTTAAAACCCATAGAGGAAGTTTACGTAAGCAATTACCAGGGGCGCCATTAAAAGCAGTTGCTGTTGTATTCAAAACTAATCGCTTGGGGGGCGTGTCTCGATAAGTTTACCCGCTGCGTCAGGAGCCTGTGAGCTGTAGGTGACGCAGACGTGATTCTTCTAACTTGGGGTGGGTGTATTTCGTGTCAATAAATCTTTCCTTGTGTGCATATGCTCTCATTTACTAGAAGCAATAAACATTTCTTGGTGCATCTTGGCCGTATCTGCGCCCTTGTGCTTAAAGAAAACTACCAACCACCACCAAAACTAATTGTCAATCAATTTTGGTGAAAAATCATTCCCTCAGGAGTGCTCGGAAAATATTCTATAAGCTTGATTAATCTTATTTGTATAATTCTCCTTTTACTGTTTTCAAGATGACCTCACATTAATGTTTCGGGGATCATACCCATACGGAGAATAGAAAACCGTTGATTACAGTACTAATTTTCTTACAGAAAAGCAAGATTCGAAGCAAAAGCATTAAATACGTGAATACTAAAAACAATCCCTAAAATATACCTTTCGCCACTTATGAGTCCTTTAATTTATCAAGAATAACTCCCATTTTTTCTCCACTCTTCACTCGCTAGTTTGTATTTCATTGCTACAGTGTAAAGGTTCCCCAACGCATGTTTTCACCACTTTCATATTTTTAACTTTCCCATCTCGTTAACTATGGCTTCAAACCTCTCCGCTCACTCAAGTTGCCTATTTCTTCTTCCCTTTCCGATCGCCTGTACATACCATTAAGATGCGAAGGCCAATTTATCGAATCCCCATCTGTTTTCTGTTTATAAGCTTTCTCACTAGGTCCACGTAATCCAATTATATTCTACATTCCTAACCCCTAAGCGAATTAATTTTAAGTCCTCATTATTTCACGAGCCCCTTAGACGAAAGAATTCAGAACCCTTTCAAACAACATACGACACAAAACCCTTCCACGTAACATGGTATGCACCTATGTTCCTATTTGTCAATAACTTTACTCAATTATTTTATAAATTGTTTTCCTGAATATCCCTTTCTCGACACTGAACTTGTGAACACTCCAATAGAAGCATTTGAACAAATTTGATTTCAGTTATTATGACGCATGCACACTAAACGCGGGTTAAATATTACTATATAACATTCTCATTGTGTTGTTTCTTACTTTTTAAAGGTAGGTAGGTACTTGAATTAGCGTTGCACTGGAAAAACACTATGGGGTTATTGTGTTTCTCCTCCGGGATCAATCCTGAAGGTAACGATCCGAGAATACCTCGTGATTTTGAACCACGGTCAGATGATGAGGTCCACACCTGAGCTGTGTGTGTGTGTGTGTGTGGCATCCTACTCTCCAAACTTCCACAACACGCCATCGAGAGCATTTGAGGCCAATATAGATTTACCGCGCATCACCCCAATTACAGGATGGTCTTTGATCGGATTGAATTTCGAAATCGTAACCCTCCGGTTGCTAATCCACAACTCTACCCACTGGGCTTCCTTGTCCTCCCAAATAAATGGAAGATACAATTTCTGGGAAATGTTATCTCTGTAAATTAATCAACGTCTATTTTGATCGGTTATTGGTGATTGCCCGGGATCAATCACGAAGGGAAAGATCCCGGGATAACACCTCATAATTTTGAACCAAGGTCAGATGGCGAAGTTAACGCTTGATCTGGCACCCCATTCTCCAAACTTCCATACCAACGTAAGGACCTAAGGCCACGACGGATTTAACATGCACCAGTCTCCACGTGCACGACGGTCTTTGGTTGGACCTAGTCTCGGACTCGCAACCCTCCGGTTGCCAATCCGCCATTCTTGCAACAGGGCTACCGTGGTCCTACCCTTTAACGGAAAAATACAAAGCTGTCGATTAAAATAACAACCGAAACCAACAGATAATTATGTTCAGGGATAGCTACGAATTTGCATAATTGACCAATCAGCGAACAATTCCATTAAATTTATGCCATTTTTAGACTAAAGCTTTATTTTCATTTTTAACTGAAACGAAAATTCTCAGGCATTTATTTCATTTTGCTGCGCATGAAACTGGCGCTACTGACGCACCAGTATTCAGATTATGCATACGTCAGACTTCATATAATCTTGTATCTTTGTTGATCTACAGATTAATTCAACTATTTTAATCCATGCGTAGATCCCATACTTATTTTTTATATTTAGTTTAATATATTGTTTTCCAAGGCGCTGTTGATTTCTTTAAGCATGCAATCAACCGTTAAAGCTAACTACAGTGAGCTATAAAACAATGATATGAGTGGAAAGGAAGAGACAGTAATTATTCAGACAGGTAACGATAACTTTTCAAAGTATCTAAACATAAATCCAAAGATTTTATTAAGATGATTGATTACATAATTACCAAGCTTAATCTATTTAAAAAGTATAAAGGTGGAATGAAAAATTTGTACAAAGTGCTTCAGAGAATTCTTTGTATTTATTATCAATAATGCACTATACATTTTAGATATGTTGAAACAGAAATGAAAAGTAAAACCCTCTGGGATAAATAAATGTGTGTTTCTAAGTTAGATGATGCTGAATGAGAAGTAATCAAGCTAATGGAATCGAAATCCACACAAAACTTGTAAAAAAATGTGTCTGATTAATTGAGAATAAGATATTTTTATGACTAGCGATTTACAAGTCAAAGGAAAAGTTAATATAAATAAGATTGATAACATCTATGGTTCATATGTTTAATATACTAGCAAAGCAATAACTATGTATTAATATTAGATATATAATTAGATGAAAAGGGTGTATAATGTGTATCCAATCACCTGCTTAATTAATTATTCTCTTTACTCGTGTGACATGCTGTAACTCACGGCACATATAAGTAAAAGATTATTGATTATTTCCTCCAAGATTGTATTTAATTATATATTATTAATTATTATATTAATAAATTTAAGTCTTAATAGACGTTTTTAACCTCGATGGTTAATCACTTTAACCAATCAATAATTTGTCCTGCATTAGGATTCATGCTTTTTCCCATTACCACGTAACGAATATTCAAACTGAGCGATGAAAAGAAATAGCATGACGTTGAGCAGACATACTCCGTCTATTTCATTAGAAAATGTAAAGTTCATAATAAAGTAGAAAATTAATCAAAACACGATTATGCCTACTGAGGGTTAAAGCAAATGAGCTGTTCTATTCTTCTGGGTATTTAGCATTGTTACCTTCATGTCACGAATCATTTTTTCAAACATCCAGATGGCTATCTCAACCTATATATATATTGCTATGTAAGCCTCAGCCTATATTGCTATGTATGACCCAACCTATATTGCTATGTATGATCCAACCTATATCGCTATGTAAGCCTCAATCTAGATAATGATGCTAAACGAAACCTGAATCGCGATATAAACATATTTGACTTGCACCTATGTACTATGTACTTAAGAAAGGAAACAACGTACGTTTTTCATTTATATGGCTTATATGAGTCCTAGTGAAGTAAAATGTTTTCCTTAGCTGAGTATATGCTTCAGAATTATAATGCTTCAGTCTAGCTTGAGAGAAAAATGTTTGCACAACTTTCGACCTAAATAAAGACATTTTATCTGTTACTGACTGCTGAGTTGTATGTTTCATTAGCTCAGATTATTTCTATTCACGCATTCTAGCTGAAGCCAACATAAATATCTGAAACATCAACTCTACTTCAAGTTTAATACTAATGCAATCTTTCGCGATTGATTTGCTAGTGGAAATATCCCGCATAGTGGTGTGATGTTATTCAAATACAATGAATAAAACCATAAATAAGAATCACAACTTTAGTTTTACACAAACACGGCCACATTCACAAGAAAAGGCCCGATCGTTTTTATGCTGTCTTGCATTGTCATTGCAATATTTTCTTTTTATTTCAATTTTCCTCTCTCTTTGAGGAAGAGAAATTTCTGAAAATGAAAGAGAGGGGAGGGAATTTTGGTTCTAAGTCAGCCAGATTCGGCGGCACAACACTCATCAACATGATTGGATGATACAACTTTCCTGACGACGCTACAATAATACGAATAAACCCAGGAATGAATCAAAGAGAAATCACACGATCTTGTAAATAAATTTATTTCAACTATTACATTTTAGATCGAACATTTATTTGGGTTGCAATGTTAGAAAGCAAAGTATATTTCTAGAAATAAAAAAAACATTTCCGAACTATATATGGAAAATAATTAGTAGCTAGGTAGGTAGGCAACGTCGTACTGGAGCGTCCAACGAGTTATTGGCGATGGTCCGGGATCAATCCCACAGGGAAAGAAACGAGTACAACACAGTAATTTTGAACCACAGTCAGATGACGAGGTCAACATCTGAGCTGGCACCTCAGCTCATTTCGTGTTTGAGTGATTCAAAACTTCCTGTACAAATTTTAAGCTGAGACAGGAACGGAAAATTAAACCCTACCCACACAGGAATGAATGTCTACAAACGCCACACTAAGGAGCACGAATGAGACACAAATATGTCAACAATCTTTTTCAACAATTTCATTTTATGTTTTATCGAAACTCGGTTCAATCAGACCTTCGTGTACACAGAGGCTGCTGCATGCTAAACTTATCGTGGCCTCAAATGTCCTCACGTTGGCATGGTGTAGATGTTTGGAGATAGGGGTGCCAGCTCAGGTTTTGACCTTGTCATCTGACCGTGAATCAAAATTACGTACTGTTTCCTTCGATATTTCCCTTCGGGATTGATCCCGGACTGTCGCCACTGGCCAGTTTTGTTGCTCCAGTGCGATGTTAATTAACTACCTACCCTGTAGGTGTTCAAAGTTGCAACCAAGTAATACCGGCCTGACAACGTCTAGGCATGGAAGGAAGAGTATATCAATTGTCGCTAACCAGTATCATCCCTTTTCATGTTCCGTTTTTAAAGTCTGGTATAAGCGTTTGGGGATTCCGCACACTTATGTTGTTACCTTTCACGATACAATCCGTTAGGAATCCCAAATGCTAGATGCATGTCAGCCATCTTAGCTTTCTTAAAATAATGCATATTACCTGTACGAAGTACGTGTCAGAAGTGACGATGGCCCAATCTCTCCAATTACCTGGCCACGAGTAGCATAAATCCAGGTTGCGTTTACGGACACTTAGCCTTGCTTGAATACGGTTTAATTATGTGTGTTTTCTACCTCTCCTTAAAGTTTGTAAAGGAAGTTTTTAATCTTCCTTTAATAAAACGCTGCTAGCCTCTTTCTTTTATTTTGAAACTAGCTCAATTACCCGGCGTTGCTCGGGTTGAAATGGTTAAATGTTGCTTGAAAAGTGAATTAGAATAATTATTTTTCCTTCACAGAAAAATGCAATCATTTAAGTTGTACGGAAAATACGTTTTAACTTTTTCATAGCTTCTACTATATACTTCGGACGCAAATATATGCATTTAATTCCTGAATGTATTGCAATATGTAAAAGATTAAGACATAAATACGAACAGAAACGAAATTACGACGAAAAAATGCAGAATTCTAAAAACGAAAGATGCGCAGTGTCGAATTTCGACTGCCTGAGTGTATTCTGAAATAGAGCAATTCGAAAAAAGACATTTGAAAATATTGATAAAGACGATAATGAGATTTATGAAATTTAGTAATGCTCAAATATGACTGCAACATTTCGCTGTGTTAACTCCAACAGACAAACACGGGATTCTAAATCAAATTTATAAAATAATAAAACATTAATTCTGGTTTGCCAAATCTAAAATAACAAAATTACGCTCTTATGATTAATGAGTTGAAGTGTTTCGTGTTCCATTACAAAATGTAAATTATGAAAAATGAAATATTTTAAATATCCTTTTTTTATCAATCAAATATTCATGTAAAAATATAAAATTCATCATAGAAATAAAATAATTGAATCGTATACATCCAGCATCTCGGCACTCCAAATACATGGCCCTTTGTTATAACGTCAATCAGTTTCAACTGCTTCTGTTGAAATACTCTCACAATCAAGTCGTGGCGCTCACTGGGTAATCGACCATTGGTAAGAACCTCCTTGATCTCCGTCCAAGTGGGATTGCAGGTGAAGGTGATAAATAAGTCTGGTCTCACGTACGTCATAGCATCTTGTGTGTATTCGTGCATGTGTCTGGGACTGCCGTAAATGTAGCTGGTAGTATGACTAAGGCACCGAGGTTTTCAACGTTCCCGTCATTTGCCACAGCATCTCTCAGGTGAATATATTCGTCAACTCTCAGTTTACATTGATTTAGACGAATGTAAAGGAGACGCTCACTCTCGACTTTTGCGTACATATCGACGATGAACTGATGAAACAATTGCCTGTAGTTCAATACGTGGTTCTGCTCAGTATCTCGAACCATTAATCTGTATGCATAGAAATCCATCGCTGAAACTTTCTTGCTGTTTCACCTGTTCTTGGGTTGATCTGCCTCAGATTAAAATGATATCCATCTTCACCATGGGGAAATATCACTGGGTACTGCTGAGCATCATAAGATCGATGTGTTTCCGAAATGCGCTGCAATGATTCACCTCGTCGTTGAATAACGATATTCCGTTGATGAAACTCATCGCCTGATATAAACTCGTTCCCGAGATGTAGGCGCACCTCTGATCAGTTTCTATTTGTTCGTTTTGAATAAAATATAGTTGTAGAAATTTTGGCGGTTGATCTGACAGCGGAAGCAACGATCCCGCTCTATGGTAAATATGCCCTTGCACCTTGAATGTCGATGCAAATCCGGGCTGTCCAACAACTGATGTGGCGCCGAATGATGTCATTTCGAAACGTGAGTTGTATTTTCTGATGTTACTAAGAAAATGCTTCGACTCTGACGTATCTCCTGATGTGTAAGTCAAACGTTCTTGTGGTGGTGGTGGTTCCAGTTGGCAGAGTTTAACTTTTCCATTTTTGCAGCAAATACCAGTAGACTCTGGCTTGGCAGTAATTACAAACCATTTCCATTTTCCCGATGGTAACACGCATGCAGCGAGTAATCTTTATGTGAATCGTAGTGGAATCCTTCCAATGCTAAGCTAAAATGGTGCGCAGTCCATGATCGTTTGGCTCTATCCCTTATCCTGTAGTCGGGCCTTACGCTGCTGTGCCGTCTCTGTTTCTCTAAAGGTAGCCCTATCTCTCTTATCCTGAAGTCGGGCCTCACGCTGCTGTGCCATCTCTGTTGCTCTAAATGTAGTAGCTCCCTCTCTCTCGCAATCGCAAGTCTTCTATTCCTTTCCTTAGAAATTTCTTGGCTACGCTTATCTTTCATCATCTTACCGTTGACTGCACTTGACCGATCGCCTTCCGCTTCCTTGGAGGCATTGCTATAGCAAAGAAATCTGTAAAAGAATACAAAAAAGCTATTTCATAAATTAAGCAAAAGGCACACTCTCACTGAACAGTGAAATCTATTATAGAATACAATAAAGAGCCAAAAATTAACGAAAAAAATTCAAAATTATGAAGTACTTACATCAGAAATATAAATCCAAAATGTACACTATCACTGTCAAATAAAGTGGGAAACACTTATACAATCAACTAAAAGAGCTAAATAAAACTGTCAGATTCACTGAAAGATGATAAACTGGAAGACTTACCGAGTTAGCTTCCTTTAAATACGACCAGCTAAGAATCGTGTGGGTGTTGGAATGTTCTCCATCATGCGTCCAAGGAAGTTTCCGTTTCCCCAACTTTTTAGAAAGTTCTACAAAGTTTTATATAAAAGCTAACATTAATTTTGGTGCTGCCAGATACCGTGTAGCAAAATTACGCTTTTATGATCAATGAGTTTTTCGTTTGTTCTTTTCAGAATAACAGTGCTTGGGTTAGAAATAAATGTAATCGGTGTAAACAAATTAAACTGAATAGATAAAATTTTTTCAAAAAGCAGAAGGTCGATTTTACAGAATTTTTCAGAAAGAAAATCACTGCTTTCAACGGAGGATTCACATGTATCTATTCCGGACATTTTAAAATAAGTTACACGCCTTACCTAAAAAGCCTTGTGAAACAGAATTCTACAAATCATTACGTATTCAATAAATTATTTAAGGAAAGTTGGTCGAAATATACACCAACTTTCCTTGAAAATAATCCTTGAACTCCTGAAAACCTTTCCTTGAATTTCCTTGCAAACATAAATATTTAAAATATTCTTTCCCCCTTCATCAATAAAATATCTATAATTTATTTACATCATGGGAAGAACTAAAAAGTCAGTTCAAACATAAATACTGTAATTTATTTTGTTTCGGAAAAAATTGTTTTTCGATCAACAGTGGTAAAGCAACCATCGCTGCCTAAAGCAATCAATCTATGTTCAATGTTATTTCTATTGCGATTTCGAATAGTTTTTAGCCCCCCCCAGGGCCAATAGAACGGGGTTAAGAGTTAGCCTATGCTGACCGCAGTGTTCTAAAGTATAAGTGTACCAAATTTGGTGTGGATTGGTCAAACGGTGTAGATTTGTATAGAAAATATACACACATACATACATACACACATACACACACATCCTATTTTATATATATAGATTAATCCAAAATGTATTGGGTTAAAAATAAACAAGTTGTGATGTCATAAATCTAACAAATAAAAGAAAATATTGTAATTAGTGCATGGGAATCAAACGAAAATAAATTCTTCGCAAGCAATGCTTCTTCAAGAAATTATTCATCATCTTATCAATTGTTTTAAAAGTATTGAGCCACTCCATTCCACATTATTTCAGCTTTATTTAATTTTTGAGGATTGAAATAAAATGAAATAAACTTTCTCGGTTCATATTTCATTTGGCTGCTGTTTTACTCCTATCGAAAGTTGCACTTGATAATTCAATTTCGATGGTCTGGTAACCAAACTCTAAGACTTAATGGACATCCGTTGCTATAGCAATAACTGCTTATTTATTACGAAATCCGAAATAGATGCAGTAATCGCTGAATAACATGTTTTTCGGATTCTTTTCGAGCGTTGAATTTATCTTTTTTTGATTCCCCAACTGTTTGCCGTACATCGCGAGAGCTGATATCATTTGTTTAATGATGTCATTTGTTTCGTTCTCCTCAAAGCAATCGCACTCAGTTTTATAAACATAAATAACGTGCCACAGTGACTATCTGGAGATATCGATATATCTAGCGTAATGATACTTGAATCCCTCTTTTCATTTTTCTTGTTTACGTTTGATGAATGAGTGGATTGATTATGCTCACCGCGAATGAAGTCTGCAAATGCAAATATTCAAATGGATTTGTATTTGGGAACACAGACCCAAATGATTAATTATTTCTGATTTATTGGGAACATAAAGTATCAGTCTCTAGTAATGAGGATGCAAAAGGGATACCAAATGTTTATATTCAACAATTTGAGGAAGGTATTTGACTGAATTTCCAACTCTGCTCAAACAACTTGTCGGAATATTGCGTGTTTTCCTGGTCGAATCCTAATTCTCTTGGATGTGAAAACTCTCGCTAGTTGCTTTTTAGGTGATATGATTATCAGTAAGATACTAGCTATGTGCATTAAATTGTTCTACATTAGATTTTCCATTGCACACATGGAGCTTCATGATTTTTGCCGAAATTGCCCAGGAAGGTTTGCCACACAAATGAAATTCTTCAACAGTGTGATGATAAAAGCAATAAGAAATTCGGAAGATAGAAATCAGCGGGGAAAAGAAAACGTGAGCGAAAATGGGTTTAGCGTCAAAAAATTCCGAATTATTTTTGAACAAGAGAATGGGGAAGCAATTGAAGACGTACAGAATCTAATTGTGGTGAAATGACTGAGGTGTGCTTTTTGCCATGAATTGTATTGGAATTAAGAATTAACACCACTAAAATTGAATTGTGAATGTAATCCAAAAATATATAACGCTTGTTATGTATTTTTTGTATAGTTTTATATTTTATTTAGAGGTCTATTTATGGTGAACATGGATGCTATATTCACTAAAATGGATTAGAAAAGGCATCAACTGGGAGTAATGACATTTCAGTAAACGATTAAATATATAATCATCGTGAATTCCTATATATAAATATGTCCACAACTCGATAAATTAATATATAATGTTAATATACCAACTTAGGTTGACGAAAACAACTTTTCTTATAAATTGCTCACAATCTAAAATATATTCATTTTACTGTCTGGAATCTTATGGCCGATCTAAAGAAAGTGATAGTAATCCTTTATAATGAAATGTATGTTTTTACAATAAACTATTGAAAATATAATCATCGTGTCTTAAAACTTACATTCCCGGTAGAGCAATATTATTGCCCCACAACACCAAATTGATACTTAACGTTAATATTATACTAATCTTAAAGTAGCTTCACAATTTAATGTATTCATTCTTATTCGTTTTATATTTCCTTAGTGAAAGTTAAATATTCCACAACCTTCTATAAAGTGCCGACTATCTTTGCAGAAACCACCAATATCCGTGAGTTAAATCTTGATGCTTTTACATTTAAAGGCATAAAGTGTGAAGGAGATGAGCCTCAGTTTGGTCCATAAATATCTCTACCGTAGAAGGAAGAAGGAGTAAAAACTAAAAAAAAAAAAATCGAACGTCTTTCCTGATCGATTTGGCCGCAGTTAGAGCAAGTTTTAAAGGGAGTTCTTAGCACGTACTTCCTAAAATGGGCTTTTAAGAAGACCATTAGCTTCTTAAACCTCCTTGAGACGAAAACAGTTTCATTCCCAGGGAAAACTTGAAAGTTCTCCCAGCTATTCGTCCTCATAAAAGAACCCAAGTAAAGCTCCACCAATCCATTCAGTGTTATTGCTAGGCCTCCGTGATGGGAATATTTGCATAAGATGTGTGTTTTGAAGTGAGAGTTTGGCTGCAAGACTGTTTCTTGCCTCTGGTCCAATAATACAGAAAGTGGCAAACTTTTACTTCTCATTCAAGGAAACCCAATTTATTTCAGTGTTTTCCGTCGATGCTGGAATAGGCACGTCTTTTTCATGAAATAGTTTTTCTGTACGTTGGTGGATCATTTGTGTATGCTTTCTTGCTTCTGTTGCACTGTCAGTAGCATATGGTTAGAAAGTAAGTTTGGGTGCTGTAGCAATTTCGAAATTCCATTTCACTTATTTGTATAACTTTAAAAAGTAAAGTTAGGCAGAGAATGTTTATTGTGTACTGGAACCCTCTGATGTAACATGACAGAAAGAGGTAAGCATTTACTTCTCATTCAATGAAACCCAATTTGTTTCAGTGTTTACTGCCGCTGCTGAAACAGGCACGTCTTCGTCTTGAAATGGTTTTTCTGTATGTTAGTGGTTATATGTGTATACATTCTTGCTTCTGTTCTGTCAGTGCAGCATGATGGGTTGCGAGTTAGAAACTCGATCTAACTAAAGACCGTCGAGTACATGGGGACTGGTGCACATTAAATCTCTCGTGGCCTCCAATGTCCTCAAGTTGGAGTAGAGTGGAAAGTTAAAGTGGGGTGCCAGCTTAGGTGTTGACCTCGTCATCTGACCGTGATTCAAAATTACGGGGTATTGTCCTCGGATATTCACCATCGGTATTGATCCTGGACCTTCGTGAAAAGTCCCTTGAGTAACTCTAGAGCGACATAAATTCAACTAATACTACTTAATCTCTACAAGTACTTAAAACAAACATCCATCGCTAGCAAAGTTCCAGTGCTAATGAATACATCATTCGAAATTAAATGCTTTGAATCTTTTTATATCATCTGTTGAAAATGTGCGAAAATTATTTAAGTTTTGTTAAAAAATAAAATAAAAAATTCAAATTTGAAGCATTCGAATATAAATTAGAATATTTTATTTCTTTAGTTACATTAATTTATGGGAAAAAAATGTTTTTTTTCTAGCAATACTGGTAAGTATTAGTGGTAGTAGTAAATTAACTTCTCACTGCAGAAACGCAGAGGGCTATTGGCGACGGTCCAGAATCAATCCCGAAAGGAAAGATATGAGGACAACACCTCGTAAATTTGAAACATGGTCAGATGATGAGGTCTATACCTGAGCTGACCCCACTCTCCACACATATACACCACGCCAACTTCAGGATATTTGAGGCCATGACAGATTTAAAGTGCATGATGGTCTTTCGTTGGTTCTAGTTTCGAACTTGCAACTCTCCGGTTGCTAATCCATTCCTCTTCCAACCTCACAAAGACAGTCGTGTTCACGGGGCTGATGTACGATAAATCTGTCGTGGTCTCAAATGTCCTCACGTTGGCATGGTATGGAAGTTTGGAGAGTGGTGCCAGCTCAGGTGTCGACCTCGTCATCTGACCGTGATTCAAAACTACGAGGCGTTGTTCTTGGATTGATCCAAGACCATCGCCAATAGCCCGCTGTGTTGCTCCAGTGCGATGTTAATTAATTACCATTACCATCTTCCAACCTCAATACTAGTAAAACAATCTGAGCTTACAACCGCTATTGAACAATGCTGAATGTTATCCATATGGCAATTTCTTCCTTTTTTACCCCTCTGCTCACCTTGGACAAATCGAAATGGGGTTAATACGTAGCTTATGTTTCCTGCAGGATTTTACAGGATAAACGTACCGAATAATTTGTTGTAGATTGGTCAAACGGTGCAGATTTTTATAGAAGACAGACGCCAACTCAGCTCTATATAAATGAAATTGCGCTTTGTTATCTCAAGGAAGGGCATTTTTTTCAACCCATAGAAGTAGACTACAACTCAACTCACACTGAATTCTCTGGGAATATCGCAATCCATACTTTTCTAAATCCAATCACGTTCACTGATCCATAACGTCTTCTAAACGGTTATCGCATTGGATTCATGGGTTTTTTAAAGTGAATTCCCGTGTACGTGAATGCCAATATAAACTGAGCTTTTAGTATCGGGGGAATATTTTAGCAGTCTTTATCGGACTTGATCTCTAACGCAGCTGTCAGTTTCTCATAGAAGAATTCACACGGCAGAATGATGTAAGCAGCACTTTCTGACATCTGAAAAGCTGAAGTTTTATGACTTTGAGAAGTCGTATAAATGAATTTCTCGGGGCAGTTTTCGATTCAATTTTGAGTTCAGAATTCTTCCTTGTAAATGCTACAAGCTGCTTACATTCGAGATAAAAATATAGGCCAAATACTGTAAAAGAGTGCCGTGTGTGTCGAGTTTTTTCTGCACTCATCTAAATCTGCCAAATGGTTTTCTCTCTTCCTAAAGTCGAAAAAGTGGCAGCCATACAGCCCAAGTCATTTAGTCAGTTAGTTGTTTGAGTTGGGTTTGATGGCACAAGGGGTCATATCTGTTCAAGCTGGGCCAAACACAAGACAACGTTAAGTGATGAGCATATATACATACAAGGAAAATTTTAGTGACACAGAAAAGAAATACACACAAGGTAAGATAGAGGAATCGAACCTGTTGCCTTCAACTCGCCATAGAGGAGGTATAAAAGTAGTGTAAGCAATGGTAATTTATGTGCACAGAATCATGTGACCAAAACTAGTAATAACGTGACCCTTAGACTGTTTTCGTCTGCTGGGTGGACTAACATTCATGATCTGATTGGTCCACTGGACGGGAGAAGACGCCCATTAATTGATTCATCATTTGATTGGTCCACTGATTGATCATCTGATAGTAGTAGACTAGCTTATTTTCCACTTTTATCGCCCTCCTATAGAAATGTGGATTCACACACCTACCCTGTCATAAGATGTTATATCGTCAAACGAAGCGATAAGATACCAAATCGGTCAACCAAATCAATTTTTCACAGATTATTCACATGACTACGTGTCGACATGTTAGTCACAATTTTTGAAGTTCCTCTCAATAGCAATTCTCAGTATTATTACGTCTATACGTATACTATATTATATTTTACGTCTATGATTGCTAGTGCAGAGGGTAAAACCACTGGTTTTGAGATCTATGGTCAGTATCTTGAAGTTTGCATGGGTAATAAATAAATTGTTTCTTCATTGATCAAATTATATATCTTATATTAATTTTTTAACAAAATATTTGTCATTTATTCTGATGTTAAGGGGGAATCGAGGAAGGGAATTGGGGTGTGAATCTTTGTGGGTTAGCAGAGGCGAGCAGGGGGTGAAACTCTGTAATTACGAATATTTTCTTTGCACTGCTTTGTCTTGGTGGATTGTTACATCTGGCAACTTATCCATCACTGTCATTTGAGATTTGACTCAAGTACAGATCGCATCTACTTTTAGAACCAATCTGCATTTAATTCCATTAACCATCCTGCATTTCTCGTCTAATCAATGTATTGCCGATTATTTATGATGACGAGATCTAGACCTCGCCAGTTTCACTAATGATGAGATACTTTGTCGAGACAACCAACAGGAGGGTTAAAATAAGGATAATATGTGGGGAATGATCAAGTACAGACCTGACCTAGACCTGGTCAGTTTCACTAATGATGAGATACTTTGTCGAGACAACCAACAAGAGGGTTAAAATAAGGGTAATACGTGGGGAATAATCAAGTACAGACCTGACCTAGACCTGGTCAGTTTCACTAATGATTAGCTACTTTGTCAAGACAACCAACAGGAGGGTTAAAATAAGGATAATATGTGGGGAATGATTCAAGTACAGACCTGACCTAGACCTGGTCAGTTTCACTAATGATGAGATACTTTGTCGAGACAACCAACAGGAGGGTTAAAATAAGGATAATACGTGGGGAATAATCAAGTACAGACCTGACCTAGACCTGGTCAGTTTCACTAATGATTAGATACTTTGTCGAGACAACCAACAGGAGGGTTAAAATAAGGATAATATGTGGGGAATGATTCAAGTACAAACTGCATTTATTTTTAGAACCAATCTGCTTTTAAAATAAGGATATGTGGAGAATGATTCAATTACACACAGCATATATTTTTCAGAACCAATCTGCATTTAAAATAAGGATAATATGTAAGGAATGCAGCAGAGGGATTAGAGATACCACAGAGGGTAGTAATGAAAACATAAAGAGTACATTTTTATTAATAGTTAAGCAAGCATTTATTAATTGTTAAACAGTCAATGTTCAAGTAGAAGATAAAAATATATATAGTCTGCGGGCGGGCGTCTCTTTCGCACGCCTACTGAAGTAAAATAACTAAAAAAAATCTTCGAGGGAAATTTAAAATATTACATGTATAGTATAAATCATGTTCATAAATATTCATATATGAGAATATTAAACTGCATTCTGTTCCGAATTTTAAATTTTTAATAAAAGAACCGAGCTCTAGATGCGGCTTCAGATCCATTTAAAATATTCTGGTGCAGTATCCTCATACACCAAAAAATACTATCTAAGCGAAACATGAAATATTCATAAAATACAGCGACATAGTCTTAGAGGTACTATTATTCTTATTCGTTGAGCTTTTTTGAGAATATTATGATGCATGCCCACCGTACTTTTCATTTCCCTCGCGTCCCTCTGGATATAATAACACAAGAAATATCTCGGGAAAAAATTATGATGGCTTAGTTCCCTTGGGAAGAGGTAAATCCGATTACAAGTAATTTTTTCCAGGAAGTTTTATGAAGTAATGATTCTATTTTTGGAGCAAGAAACCGAGAAAGAAAAATATATTTATTTTTTTGGTTCGAAAATGTTTTCTTAGAGCTCAAACATTATATTTTTGGAAATGGAGTTTCGGTGCGTGATCAAACACATTGCGGTGGTGATCGGTTCTTTGAAATGGGATTATGATACAAGAAACAAATTCAAATCCCCTTCCTAAATCCCGATTTCGTTATTGTAATTTTTAAAGAGCTTATTTCACTGATGGCTTCAATTTATTTCAATGAATTCCGATCAGATATATAATTTATTCTATAAACTTTCGAAGAATGAGTGTTTTCATCTCTAATGATAAGACATAGATTTTGCATATCTGATTTATTATTATTCTACAAAATTGTCGCATCATCTGGGTAGGTAGTTGAATTTGCGTGGCACTGGAGCAACACATTGGGCTATTTTCGGCGACCATGGATTAATCCCAAAGTGAAATATCCGAGGACAGCACTTCGTAATGTTTGAGCCACAGCATCATCTGGGACGTGTTTCCATAGAAAATTAATAAATATCATAAATTGAATTCTATTTTATTTAAAATGTTCTTATGTAACGCAGCAAGTTTCAGTTTTTACGAACCATCCGCAGAGTTATCTATTGATATTGAGATAAGTCAAATAAATTGACCTATTTTAACAAAAAATTGATTACGTATTTTTTACAGCTCAGTAAAAAATTGTAGTTCTTGGTATTCAATGGGGTTAAGCAACAAATGCATTACCTTTGGGTTAAATTTCTCACACTGAACTTTTCTATTCCAAAGGCACTTAGACAAATACATCCATTAACCCTCATGTGTCGCTATGTGACACATGAAGTTAGAACATGGAACAAAAAGAAAAAGTTCAGAAAGAGTCCGGTTGCTTCGAAAGTGCTCTATCCTTCCAATAGTGCGCATGGACCCCTTCCTCTTATAATACCGAGCACTCCAAAATATGACCACAGTCCATATCAACCATCCCTCTGCACAAGACACATTTGAGGCTACTATAGATGCAAAAGTGATTGATTTCGCAAGCATGGCGCTGTCCAATAAACCAAATGCAGCCTGAGGAAGTTAAATAAATGAATTAACGTCGTACGGTGCAACATAACGGACTTTTGGCGACCGTCCGGGATCAATCCGAGAACAACTCGTAATTTCGAAACACTTTCAGATGACGAGGTCAGCACCTGAGCTGGCACCCCACTCTGCAAACTTCCACTCCACGTCAACGTGAGGACATTTGAGACCACGACAGATTTAACGTGCACCATCCATCACGTGCACGACAGTTTTTGTTATGATCGAGTTTCGAACTCACAACCCTCCGACAGCTAATCCACTGCTCTTTCAATCGGGTTACCACTGCCCTGACAGGTGTGAAGGATACTTGTTATTGGCACTTGCATTAGAACACTATTGCTTTGGATCTCAATGATTTTGTCTGGAATTTTTCGTGAATTCTTTTGTATACTGTTGGTATGTTGAATCTCTCACCACTGACACCATTTATATCGAGATATTGCGTGGTTTTCAAGTGAACTCCTAATTCACCTGGAGATGAAAAATCTCTAGTCGCTTTTCGGCTGATCAGAGTATCAGTGAGTTTGCATGTAGATTATCTTTTCGGATGCACAAACGAGAAGGAAAACGATTATTATTAAAATAATTAGACTTTTATTAATAAACATGGGCGATGCAAAACTACGAAGAACCCAGCTAAACTCTTTTTTACCCTCCTTTTCCAACGTTCTTCGAAATTCCAAGTAATTTTTCCTCACATTTGATATCATGGTTACTGTTTGCACGTGCATTAATAAAAATACATTCACTAATATCATGATTTGCTCTCGCTTAATACATATAATATCAAAACACCGCAATATTCACCAGTACACTAGTAGCAGTTTCAGAGGCGAAATAAAAATTGAATTCATGGAGCGCTTACACACACTATTCTCTGGGGACTTTCTGAATTTAATGAAAAGACATAACTTCTTCAGTGGCATCGCTTTGCATAAAACGACAATAGAGTCCAGATATTGGAAAGCAAGACATCTTTTTACAAGGTTTAATGGCTGATGCCACCCTTTTCTCCTTTATGCTTACCTTCTATTTTTCTTGTTCTTAAAATCCTTGCCGTTGCAAACAAAAACACCAGACAAACAATATTTGATTCCTCTAGCAAATCAGACCTACCGATGGAAAATACATAAATTTTTCCACCGGATTTAAAACAAAACATTTACGATGAACAGTTTCATGTAAGTAGTTTTGAAAAATAAGCTTATTTGCTTGACCAATAGAATTTTTACAAAGGATTCTATCATGAGGAAATGAGCAAAATAATCTTTTCAAGGGACTTTGTTCTAAGAAAAGTAGCAATAGAATATGTCCAAATGATTCTGTTCTAAAGAAAGGAGCAATAGAATTTTTTCAAGGGATACTATTCAAAGGAAAAGAGCAACAGAATCTTCCCAAAGGATTCTGTTCTAACAAAATGAGCAACAGAATATTTCCAAAAGATACTATTGTGTGTCAATAGAATCGTTCTACAGGACTTTTTCCAAGGGAAAGACCAATAAAATCTTTTTAAAGGTTGGAAGAATCCAGATTCTTTAGAAAGATGTGGTTATTTAGTTATATGTAAAAGATGTGATTATTTGGTCATTAAGTGTAGGTTTATGTGTGTGAGGTGAAAGCAACACTGCACTACTGGGAAATCTGCCAACGCCTCAGAGGATTAAGATGTACCGTATTTATTTTTAGCAAAAATAAAGCAAAAAAAGAGCAAATGTCCAAATTTCCTGATTTTGAGTTATGTTCACAAATCACTTCGAGTTAATGAAAAATATAATAGAAAAAAGGGCCAATATCCTCCTGTCAATGCGTTATGAACGTATTAAAACATTGGAAAGTATTTTTGTATGCTATAGTAAAAATATAATAAAAATTACTAAATCCGCTGTAACTCAAAACTTGCAAAATGGACAGACCCCTTTTCTACCAAAGAATAAGAATAATTTACAATGAATAAATAAAAATTAGCATCTAATTTTGCATAATTTCCGTGAATCTCAATCACAGTACAGATTTTAGTAGCCCAACTTGAACATAAATTAAGAATTGAATCATTTTCATTTAATTTATCGATTTTTAATAAGGACACAAAATTAGCATTATTTTATTTAAATGCACCTGTGTCGAAAAAAACCCGAGGAATTTTCTGTGGTGTTCTTCTTGACAGTAAACTGACAATGGTCACGCTGTTCGGTTCTCCGTGTCATGCGAATGAGGTGATCATCTGCCTCAAGACAGGAACAGGATTCTTCACTAAATAAGATATGCTTTAATTCCATATCTGTCCACGACTCTTGGACACGGCCCCACTCCAGACGCAGCCGACGATCTTCGGTAACCAATCTTAGTTTACTGCCGAGATGTACACTGCTGTAACTCCTAGTGTTATAGTGTGAGAAGCCATCACTTACGACAACCGTTTTCTTCTAGTAGCGGTACGAGGTAGTTTGACATCACAGCGATCCTGCAATCTGTTGTTTTCGTCTTTTGCACCACGTGTCCAAGGGGGCTATTTATCAGCGCAATAACGCCCGGTCGCACACTGCTCGGCTCTCTTAGGATCTTAAGAATGTTTTAAATCCTTTCATGGCAGGAGAGATTCCCAGATCAGTCCCCCATTGAGCATTTCTGGGGTATGCTAGGTTGTTAATTGTATCAATATAAGATATCTGGAACATCAGCTGTAGAATAGTTGTTTTACGTACACCAGGAGAACTTAAGGATTCGGTTCGACTCCACGCTGTATTGAATATTGGCAGGAATTGCTTAGGTTAGAAGGCTTTGAAACTTATTTCATTTATGACCTTTGTGATGTAATTCTACAACAACAGAGTCCAGTGGGTTTGATATTATGATAATTTCTTTATCTTGCAGTGGTCATCAGCACCAAGCCACAGCCATGTGCTGATTGGCTTAAAGCTGTCAAAGTGCATCACGTGCACTTTGGAGACAAAACGAACTTTCTTCCCGACTGTCACCGAGAAAGTAGCATGTTCGCAAGTATCTAACATGGTTGTATATAATTGTTAAGTCTTAAATTATTCTTGTAAGTACACGATCTGATTCAATACCTTACAGGCCTTGATAATCTCTTCCTGAACCTCAAACATACTAAATTTAATTGCGATCGAATACTAATTTTGAGGTGTTTCAAGCTTTTTGGTACTATTAAGAGTTGAGAGAGAAAATTATTTATATTATACTATAGAAAAAAATGTATAAAATATAGCCACAAGTTTTGAAGACATTTTTTGAAAAACATTTTTTATTGAACGAAAATCATCATTATATACAGGTGATTTTTGTTTTCAGGATACATGACTAAGTTTGACACTAAAGTTTACTAAATCATACAATTATACGAAACGCACATTTACAGTTTGTAATTAGAAAAATGATAACTAATTTTCGCTCATAGTGCAAGATAAACCACCACAAAAATAACAATTACATAAATTTTCTCAAGTGTAAGACTGAAAATTTCTACAAATAAATAACTGAAAAGATTAATAAACATTACACCAGTAATTACAAACTGTTGAATTAATAAATACATTTATAGCGTTTAAAAAGCAAAAATAAATAACAAATAAATTCTTCATTCAGCAACAGCTCTAAAATGTTAAAAAATTCGAAAAATTTCTATATCTATGTGAACTATTTAGCAATGTATTTTTTAAATGCAACGTTGCAATAAATTTGTAGTATGTACATCAAGATATACACATGATATTTTCTCTAACTTGTTATTACCCTCATCTCACTCGTTTTTATTGTTTATAAAGAACAATTTTGTTCTGTAGTAATACAATTTTATGATAAATGAAAAGTTTCCTCAATCTTGTTAAAGTAATAGGTAAATAAATAGTAACAGAAAAATATATCACATTGAGGAAAATAATAACAATTTACTTAATCAAGCATGATTCAATATTCTCATAGAAAACGAAGATAATGAACGAAAGATTATTTTATGTCTCTATGAATAAATTGTTTAATTATAGTATTGATAACTTGTTTATAGAAGTCTACAATATTGAAAAAATTGGCAATGAACACATCGTATTAATTAAACATGAAAGAATAGCTAAAGGATTTTCTGTGTTGATATGGAAAATACTCTTTATTTGAAACTTATTCTTTAGTTTGAATACATTAGAGATGCCTTGAAAGAATTTGCATTAAGAATATATATATAACATCACTTTTTATTTTTCTTGCAGATCATAAATATCATTCCATTAATAAACTTGAATTATTTATGGATCCGGGTTTTATTGCGCAAGGTCTCAAAATGTACACTGAATTGATTAATGATCTCATCATAGTTTACAGTCTAATTACCAATCTGAAACAAGTTATAAAAACAGAAAAGAAATTTAATCAGTTCGGATAAAGTTCTTGAATTAATATTATTCAAAGAAAACTGGATTAAATATAATTAAATTAAAACTAAGTTTTAATTAAATAAAAGCCTCTTAAGATTCAATACACATCTATACCTTTACTTTTAAAAGTACTTTTTAAAGGACTTTGCTTTACATACTATTGCATTGCTCTCTTTTACAATATAGTATATATGTGTGCACCTATTTTTTATTTAAATATCTTTAGAATTAAGAATTAATTAAAAGTGTAGCATTATCAAAAAAGCGTATTTAGAATTAAATTATCTTCGAATTAAAAATATATACACATTTTCAAGTAGTTGTTGATAAAATCCAACCCCCCCCACTTTTTACACCCCTTATATAGAAAGCTGTTCTGTGGTTTTAGCAATACAATGATAGAAATAACTATACCAGAAACAGAGTCACCTTCAACTATTGTTAGTGATAATGAAACCCCTGAACCTAGAGATCAACATTTGTACTATGAATGGAATCCAATTAAAAGTGTTTTATTCCAGAAAATTAACGATTCAATCGATGGAGAACTAATTAATTATTTTTAATTTTCACGAACAGAAAAGTAAATGAATGATTGGAAATGTTACGCGTTCAATTATATAATTGAAAATAGCACTATGTGCAATAGGTTTTCATCATTAATTTGAAGGACAGTGCAAACGCGGAGAACACTCTGAATAGCAAATACAGTAAAACCTTGATTATCCGAGCTTCGATTTACTGAGTGTCCGTGTTATCCGAACCGAGTTTTTGTAAAGCTTCGAGCACAAGTGAGCACATTTTGTCCAAAGCTGTAAGAAAGTTATGCGAAACTCAATATTTTAAGGATTTTTTCAAGTGAATTTATAAGGTATATAACTCACTTCTATATTTATTGTAAAATCATTACAATAAATACATACTGTGACACAAATCCTAGTACATATTATTCTTAGATTTAGCTTTATAAATCTTTCAGTGGCAGTATAGTAGTAATATGTATTACAGTAATTTTTTCTGTATTTCGTAAGGCTGTTTTATGTTACTACATCCGTATGCTCTGAATCTGGTTTTCCGAGGTGGCTTCGGTTCACATTACCACGAATAATCAAGGTTTTACTGTCTGTACTACCAATAATTTTTATGCATAAGACATGCTATTTTAAAAGACCTAACTGTCGTTGGTCGCGCTATGAGCATTTCTCACACGTTTTGCAAGTTAAAAGGGACATTAGAGATTCACTTCCACTCCATCTGACTTTCTGAATGTTACTACCAATCTAATATTAGTTCTGATAAGAATTGATGCATTTTGACCTTAAAACAGTGTACTATTATTGCACATGTATTTCCTGTCATCACTTTTCTTATCAAGCACTGGCGTTATAAGTGTATTTTTATTGACAATGCGTTCATATCACCTCAATTAGAGTTGAATATATGTTCACATGAGTGCTAGATAGTGTGGAGCTTCCACCTAATTTGATTTGTCACTTTTTGCTTGTTCGCATAGAATTCAACACTTATGTATCTGATTATATTATATATCTTTTGCACAGCATACATAAACCATTTGGGTGTTTTTATTATTGTGGGTTATGTAGAAATGATATCTAGTTACGGTGGGATGGTGCAGTTGATGAAGTCAAAGTAATGAAAGTTTGAAATAAAAAACACTTACATTATCTCATTTCCTTTAAAGGACTTGACGTTCAAGAGCTTTTAATGCAATAATATTTTGATTCTTAAATTCTGCATTATGTATGCCTTATTTTTCTTAATTTCTATAATTTAGTTTCGCTTTAATAGCATCCAAGATATTTCTAAAATAAGTCTTTTTATTGAAACTTGTTCCCGGTTCCTTCAAATGAAAACAGTGATTGGGTAAACTGCTTAAAACAATGGGGAAAATGTGAGAAAAACCCACGAGCGACCACGGGCGTTGTTCAAATTGCAGCTACCAACAACACTTTGATCCAAAATGTCCAAACCTATTGACGAGGGACTGCCTCCTATGTGGTAAGAATGATTTTAACAGGTGTGTTTTTCACAAGCCTAACGAAATACAGTTTAATTCTAAGTGCGTACTGACACGGGGGTGCTTCTGCGTGGTGGCGACTTTGAATGAGTTGTTGTCGACTGACGATATTAATCCTGAAGCTCTTCGACTTGCAGACACGTAGATCGGAGGAGAGTCTTCCCTTCTGTTCCACCATGGTCTCCTTCGGTCACATCAGCCTCACAGATCTCAGGCTGAAATGAATAGAAATTGATCTAAGTGAACATTGTATCACATTGATTAAGCATTTTACCACGATGATACTAAGAATGCAAAGTACAGTTTAATTCTAATCAGATAAAGTATGCATTATATCATATAAAGCAGTGGTTCTTAACCTTTTTAGTGATTGGTGACGCTCCAAAATTAACGTCGTCTCAAATTATTATTTGATGTGGATTCATTTGGAAAGATCAGCATTCGAATTTTACAGCCACAACATTTATTTTCACAAAACAAGGACAAGAACAAAAAATAGACATTGAGACATATTTACAGTTAACTTATTTCATCATCCTCTGTTCTCTTGCAGAACAGACCCGGAAAATCACTACACAATTTAACTTCTTCAGAGGCGCGCACAGCGCCCTCTTTAGTTTAAATTCTCATTGACCGTAACAGCACCCCTTTGAATCTAAAAATAAGTTCTCGCACCCCCTTGAAAAATTTGTTTCGATTTCTGTATTTAGGAAATTATATCTATTGCAAGATTATTTATTAAAAAATAAAAACACATACATTTATATATACATACAAAACATTATCTCAATTTTTAATGGCTGCGTTGGTGTTTATTCATTATACTGTTGAAGCGAGGCTTCTTTTTTGAAAGATCCGCGCGTAAGTCAACACTTGCATTTAAGCGATTTCTGGTTTTTGTTTTAATGTGCAAAAGTGATGAAAATCCCATTTCACAAAGGTAGGTGCGATGCCATCTATTGGGGTACTTTAGAAACATATGTAGCTTCTCCATTTAGCTAACAGGGTAAAGAGGACCAGGGCGTAACTACATCCTGGTCCTCTTTCCCTCTTAAATTTTGTCTGGCAGCTACTCAGGAGTTACAAACTCAATCTGAAAGGCAGAAAAAATTCTACCCTGATGATAATTATCATTAAAACATAATTTTGCATTTTATTCGTGGAAGAAATATAAGTAATACAACTTAAAAATTTGATTCAAGAGAAGTTTTTTATTACTGCAGAGTAAAATATTTATCAGTAAATAGGTTTTTCTATCCTTGTGCATTTTGGTGCCGTCTTCGAAGCAACATCGCTTACTCCAGTTTATATACCTCTGTGGCTGAGGCAAAGGTAGAGAGGGTAGGAGTGGGGGGTCCCAGAAGTCGACTAGTCTCTCACAGGCGGTAGTTTCCATCGAACATTTAGAAACTTCTCTCACACCCCTTGAAATGCTTTCTCGCTCCCTCAGGGATGCAGACACCCTAGGTTAAGAACCACTGATATAAAGTATGCATTATATCATATAAAGCATGCATTATATGTAAATATTTATATATAATGCATAAACTGCATCTTGAATGGTGGAACATGAACGCATTAATCCCCATTCAGGCTGCAGTTTTCTTCCTAACCATGATTCTAGATCAAAGGAATTATTTCTAGAATTCTTTCAACCAATAGATGTGGCTATTCCGTCATTATGAATGTTGTGGGGCCAGCAATAGTGCACTACTCGGAAATCTCGTGACCCTCAGTGCTTCCATTTGAGGGGCTAACACGCATGTATTCGTTCAGAAATCTACAGTCTCCCCTGGATAACGTCTAACCAGTTTTAACCTTTTTCATTAATATCCTAGGATTCTTTCAACCAATAAATGTGATTATTTTATCATGTGTGTTGAGTGTAAAAGCACTACTTCAATGCTCGGAAATCTCGCGCTCAGAGAATTAATTTAAATGAACATACATACTAAGCTATAATGACTTTAGAAAACAAAAGTCCCTGAATCAACCACTTAAAATCGGCAACCTTCCAAAAAAGTACAAATATAAAACAAAAGGGAACATAATTTGTGTAATGTTTATCCGTTTTTTTCTCTTGAATCCAACGCTTCTAGTCTAAATAGTATAGCTTGAATAAGTTTTCTGAAGCAGTGTGGAACCAATTTTGTTCATCTCTGCTTGAAAATATTTTTGCTGTAGATTTCACTTTCCTCTGACATTTGTAAATATGTGTAAATATTTTTATTTTATTTTCAGATAATTGGCCAATTTGGGTAATTGAATATTGTCCAAAATCTGGTCCAGTACCCTTGTATTGGACGTCCCTGTCAGGGAACCGAAGCAAGACCAAAACCGATTTTATACTCAGTTGATGTGACACCTGGTAAAGTACTGGAGTAAGTCGCCACCTCTTTTGTTTCTCACAAGATCCTAATGACCTCGTCTATTTCACGAAGGCCCGTTGACTTGCAACCCCACTTGCAGCCAAGGCCAGAATTGGTCACACAGTCGTCACCCAAGCTTATTTACTCAGGTTTCATCTTGTGGACTCGGACAAATGCCTTGTTTGCTCAATGGCAAATGAGACATTGGATCATATTCTATTTCCGTGCACAGGAGAGAAATCTTACAGAGGACATTCGACAAGGTAGTGCAATTCACAGTCGTTGTTTCTATTTTGATCTAATTCTTATTTTGTGACCATTGCATCTCATGTGTATGAAAGACACCGTGAAATCGGAGCTAACAGATCTGTAATCTAGAAATAAAGGTGCATTGCATTGTTTATATGTACATTTAACCATCTTCCTTCAGAAAGATATGATAAATTATAAATTATGACTAAGTTTAACCAAACTATTGTATGATCAGTGTTTGAGACATTAAATATCATATTCGTGAACTCACAAACTATTTCGCGGATAAGATTAAAGATTCTCCTTCAAAGATATAATTCGCAAAACAACATGCGAGTTTATGTTGTTATATTACCACATGTTATGTTCCCCTATTCATCTATTGCACAAATTATAAAACACACAATGGAGAAAAATTCCCTAGCTAGGCAGACAGAAGAAATCAAAGATAAGGCTTGGAAGGATACTCATTCTAAAATTTCGGCTACCCGTCGTCTAGATGCTGTTGCTGCCCCTTCAGATTGGAGACTGGCCATGACTGTCTAGCCAAACAGTTGTACAGATTCAACATTGTTCAACAGTACACATTGCTTATTGTGTGGTGGTAGTAACGAAATCGACTCCTACCACTTTGAAATTTGTCCAAAATTATCGGGAAGTATTTTTCAAAGATATTGGCAAGCAAGAGATATACTTTAAAGGATATAGACTGATTAACTGCCGTTTTATTTGTCTGTTATCGCGTTTTGATGTTTTATCCCTTTGTTCTTTGTACCCATGTTTTCGTACTGAGTGTTTACTCTAGTGAAAGAATGTTTTTCAAGTGCTACACTGCAAAAAATTAAAAAAAGTATTACCACATGATTACTAAGTTTGTAATTTTGCTTATTAAAAGCTGGCTGAATGCTTTGAATGTCTGAAATCAGGTTATGTTTCATTTTTTATATTTTCAACAAGTTTCACAACTATTGATGGTAGACTGGATTGAAGAGACCAAGCTTCTACATCGTCGATTACGAGTGAAACACACTAAGCCAAAGAAATAGTTCTGAGAAAGCGAAGAGAGAAAAGTTCTGTTCAATATGCTGTACCCAGTAAGTGTTTCATAAGAAATCAAATCTTCAGGTAAAGAAAAGAAACTTAGTTGACTTCACCAGTCTAAAAATCACCACATTTCGTCAAGAAAAGCTAATAAACGCATATCTTAAAAATATTTTGACTTGGTGTGCTTCACTTCTAAGTCATGGAAACATTCTAACACATGGAAACAAGAATCGTTATTTAATGAATTACAGAACCACATTGAGAGAATGGATGCCTGCAATTCGAAACCTCTCTTAAGATATGTATCAACCTATACAACACATCCAGCATTTCTAATGCAAACATTGTAAAACTAATATTTTTTAAGAACAAAAATAACTCTTCAGATCGTGTAGCAGTTAAATTGAAAAAAACATACGTTTTCGAAACGTTATTTCAACATTTCGCGTGATTCGTATATCATTTTACGCATGGCGAAATTTTATGTTTAGAATAAACTTAGTAACATCAAAAATCAGTCTCCTCTTCAGAGCCATCTGTTTTTATTATCGTATTTGTTTAATGGATCAATAATAAAGATTTTTGAAGCAGAAAGTGCTGTCAGTGTTTTCAGTGCTGTTTTCTAAAAGAAATTTCAAAATATATTGCATATTAAAATAAAATACCTTTCTTTGTGTTTCCATATGATACTGACATTTACCATTTTCTGCTTTTGTCATACAGGTAAAAAATACTATCAGTAACATAGGTAGCTTCTATTTTACAACTGTTTCAAGCTTCGCTGTTTTTTAGTTTGTATTTTAGTAATATATCTTGTATTGCGTATATAAATTAATAAAATCAAACATTATAACTTTATTGTGTTTATTTAAAGTGTACACACGGAATGGATAAGTAACATCACATGAGCAAAATTAAATCGAATTTATTTAATTTAAGGAATTCAAACTAACGTCGAAATGCCCATTGACACGGAATGAAAGGGAAGTTGAATATTCTCCAACGTAAATTATAGAGACATGGTCCTGCTATACTCTAAACTAGAGCTTGCAAATCTGTTAATTTATGCTAAGCTACTTTCATATATTATGAAATGCATGTGTCTTAGAATGTTTAGAATTCATTTACTTAATTGCTTTCATGTTAGTCCATTCCCCAGATTAAAAGGGACTATGCCAATGGTAGCGTTTAATTATGAGATTCGTTTATATGAGCCTCTAGGTACTACCGTGGATGCTCATGCTTTCCCATTGATTGGATCTTTTCATGAAATGCTGTAAGGGATGCTTACAATAAAAATTACACATATTAATATGACCACATACAATATAAAACTTCCCTAACCATTCTTTGAGCTAGAAATGAAACATTAGATTTATTTCGTTATGTGGTCTGGAGTTTTCCGGAGATTATGCATTCCTTTGCAAACATTCATTACATGTTTACTATTACATCTAAGCATAATAGAGTTGTCGGGGGCAGCTGTTTTTTCAAATATAAACCGATTCTTGTGGAACGTTACTTTGAAATAAAATGTCATCAATCATTTGAAAATGGAAAAATGCCTACGAAAATGAAATCAATTTCTTGGCAAACTTACAAACATATGTTTATCAATTTTAATTAAGTTATACCTGTTTCAGCATTGTTGAAAATGAATTTTACACACACATCGAAATATATCATTAAGATTAATAATTTCAGCCTAATAAAATTTTGAATTTGTTATTCTATTGGAAGTTAATGTTAAGAACTTATAAATAAATTGACAGAAGTAACCTTACAAAAAATTGTTGCATAGGAAGATGTAAACAAGTATTTGGTACTACTTGTAATGTAATGAAAGTGAATTTCATTAAATATTTTTAAATAGCTACGGGGTTCACCAATGTGATGCAACGGCTAATGATATAAAGCCGAAAGGGGTGTTGAACACACGAAAACAATTTCAATGTGATGCATGCTTGAACCTTTATTTGTAAAAAGTTCTGGCAAAATTCTAATCCTAGCGTACAAACGGAAGGTGGAGCATTGGCATTTAAAAATATCAATAAGATACATGCTTGAATCCCTTTTTTCTCTGTAAAAATTGTGACAAAATTCATTACTCCCACTGTAAAAATGGAAGCTTTTGTTATGTATTTAAAGCAACATTAGTGCGATACATACTTGGATCTCTTTTCTTTGTAAAAAAAGTGATATAAATTTTTACATGTGTTGAGAGCTAAAATTACGTTCTACTTTCCCCCAAAGCATATGTAAAGCGAATGGGTAAAATTACAATGTGGGAGTTACCTAAAAAATTTCATGAAAAGAAATCTCTAATTACTTCTTTTAATAGATGCTACATAATTATTTGAAACGGGGATGAAAAGAAACCTTTATGAATAGCAATGTAAACGTTGGTAAAAGCACTAAAAATTGTGCTGGCATAGTTATAAATAAAACTGACGCTCGTTGAAGCTTTTTACATAGATTTAACACGCATATACTTCGCATTCACTTGAGATTATTTGGAGCATCATATTTGGAGAGCAGTGTGTTTTAGCGCCTTTCCTGTGTGTCGCGTTTTATCAGAGAATAATGTATCACTTTCTCTCTTTTTAATATTTTATTAATAGATAAACGATCATCCATTTCTCTATTACGGTAAAGATAAAACTGATTAATTGTGTTCCTTTTTCTTAAGCGGCTTTATGCCCTCAGGAAAAAAGCGTTTTAAGTTGAGTAGCTAATCACATATGCACTCTTTCCTCTAGTTCTTGGTTAGAGGAGAAAGACTAATTTATGGATGATTTGCCAATTTAACCCTTCAAGGGGTTTCAACGGGGCATCCCGTTCATCAAGATCTGGCCAATTTTGCTAATGACGTGATATCTCGTCATGAAGCATGTCGATTGAATTCCAAATTATGAAGGTATTGCCGGTTTTTGATCATGAGATCTAGATCAAATCAGTTTTTTCAACTGACTATATATCTCGTCCATCAAGATCTGGTCAGTTTTGATAATGAAGATATGCCTTGTCGAGGAGGGTTAACAATAGCTGGCACTTGCTTAACAGAGCAACACGGTTCTGTTACGATCGCATATTCTGTTATCGGGTTTGTTAGTTGTGGTATTTGAGAATCGTATGATTTCTTCATGCTTAGTATTTTAGTGATATTATTAGAACTTTTCAATAGATTCGTAGACAATTCGTTGAGCAAGTATGATGAAAGTCGATATATTTCGTACCTTGATTCCGATGATGGATTGGAAGAAAAGATTCGTAGGCAAAGATGGAGCTGTGAGCAGAGATTCGTAACACAATGGATGTGATTTAGTAGTGATTGGCGACACACTTTGGGAAAAGGGAGATGCATAACCACAGAAAACTATTTTACTTCCTTAAAACTGTGAACAATTGAAATCAAAATGCACAAGCCATGTAGGAAAACAGAAAACACCGCGGAGAGGTGCCACCACCAGCAAAGTTGCGAAAACAACCTCTTCATTCCACGATATTGTTCAGAAAAGGCTCAGATATAACGCTTACTGCTTATCAGGGAAAGATGAACACAAATATTCTGTTATTAAGTTCCTCTTCATACTACTGTTACCATCGATAATGAGAAGACACCAGAAACTGTATATTTTTATAAACAGACTAAGTACGGCTTCGACATTATAGACCAAATGATACGCTTGTATATCGGGATCTTGTTGCTGGCCAATGCAAGTATTTTTTAATATTTTAGACATGTCTGAGGTAAATGATTGGGTTTTGTATAAAGAAATGAAGTGAAAGCGAGAGAGAAGTAAAATGTGCTGATTGCTTCAACGAATGAACAAAATAAAATGATACAAAAAGCAGGTCAGTGTGATAAATTTTCAATTTGAATACTAGTATATATTCTATTACTACGCAGCCCTACAAAAAAACTTTTTCGGTGCCTGGAATTTTTTAACTGATTTTGACTATATTGGTGTGCTATTTCAAATATGAAAACAGTTTTTCTCTATCAGCTCTACTTTTTGAGTTTCAGCGTAGCTAAATTATAAAATACTTTATTATACAACTCATTGAGTAGTGTTTTTTATGTGGATTGGTTCCTGCTTTTTCTTCCTTCTTCTCTGTACCGCTATTAGCTGATTGTATGATTATATTTGTTGACATAACCTAGTGTTTACATCTAACATAACTTATAAAGTTCTTTGTTTTGCGGATTGATGAAAAGAAAGAATGGCATCCAGTCGAAGATGTTGTGTTAACCATCCTGATGTATTTCGCTATATATGTTATGAGTACACCCTAAAAGAGAACAGAAAAGCCATTTCTGATTTTGTTAAAAGATCTTACCTTGGGGACTTTGACATTAGGCTTGGTGACCAAGATAAAGTTTGGGCTTCACACATTGTGTGTAAAACTTGTATAGAACACCTACGATAGTGGACTAATGGGAAGAGAAGGAGTCTAAAACTTGGTGTCCCAATGGTTTGGAGGGAACCCATAAACCACTTTGATGACTGTTATTTTTGTATTGTGAATATTACCGGCATAAACCAAAATAACCGCAGCAGGTGGACATATGTTTAGCCTCTGCAAGACTGCCTGTTCCTCACTCAGATGAAATTCCTGTTCCATCAGCTCCATTCATTCCAGAGATCTCTGAGAATGAATTTCATCTTCCTGATGTTCCTTGTGATACGGACCGAGGGAGCAATAGTGATTATGAGGGAGCATCATCAAGTCCTCAACGTTTCAATCAAAACGAGTTAAGTGACCTGATAAGAGATGAGTCTTTCAAAAGAATCATCGGAATTACTTACTTCTAGATTAAATTATAAGAATATACTTGATAGTGGAACAAAATTAGATTCTTCGTACTAGGGAAAAGGATTTGCTATCTTTCTTCTCTCATTAAAACGATCTTGTGTTTTGTCAAGATGTTAGAGGACTTCTGATAAAAATTGGTCTTGCTGAATATTTCCCATTTGATTGGCGACTGTTTATTGACAGCTCTAAGTGGAGTTTGAAGTGTGTGCTTTTACACAGTGGCAATAAATACGGGACAATACCCATTGCTCACTCAACCAAATTGAAAGAATAATATGATACCATAGCTTTGGTCATGCAGAAGATTAAGTTTCACGAACAACAATGGTTAGTTTGTGTGGACTTAAAAATGGTTAACTATCTCCTTGGTCAGCAAGGGAGCTACACAAAATATCCTTGCCCCTTGTGCCTATGGGATAGCAGAGCCAAACAATACCACTGGATAAGAAAAGAGTGGCCTATGAGAGAGAACATGGTTGTTGGAGAAAGAAATGTCATTCGTGAACCCTTAGTCGAACGAGACAGAATCATCTTGCCTCCGCTGCATATAAAGCTAGGGTTAATGAAACAGGTCATGAAAGCTCTTAATCAGGATAGCCCTTGCTTTGCATACATAGGACAAAAAATGCCGGGAATAAGTACAGAAAAACTTAAAGCTGAAATTTTTGATGGTCCTCAAATCAGACAGCTCAAAAACGATCCTTAGTTCGTGCAAAAAGAGTATATCTCATTTGTCCTTGTCAAGAACTTTCTGGGCAAAACAAGGCTGAAAACTATGTTGAACTATTTAACAGCATGCTTAACAACTTCAGAGACCTTGGTTGTAATATGAGCATAAAGGTTCATTACATGCACATCCATTAGACCGTTTCCCTGAAAATCTTGGCTATACTAGTGAAGAACAAGGAATGATTTCACCAGGACATAAAGACAATGGAGGACCGATACCAGGGCAGATGGGATACTCATATGATGACAGATTACTGTTGGAATCTGCAAAGAGACTGTAAACAAAGTTCACTCAAGAATTTCAAACAAAAGAAGCTCTCGGAGTGGAACAAAATAACTTTTCCTTTTGTGTTTTATTTTATTCTTATCATTTCTAATTTTTAATTAAGCTATTGTAGATTTACAGGAGTGTTGCTGTGTTTTTTTCAATTAATTAAAATGTTTTACTAAAGTTAGTAAGGAAAAGGTTTTTTAATTTAACGCCTATACCCTAAGCCTAATTTAATGTGTTAACATAAATAACGCTACTGTCATATCTCTGTCTACTATATACTGTCTACTGTGACCGTCAAAAACTAACATCATATCTGTTTTCGGCACATGAAATACGCATAAAATCAGTTAAAAAATCGGCACCAAATTATGTGTTGGGCTGTGTTATCTATCATTTGAAAACTGTAATAAGAAGCTCTGTATAATATAATCCAATCCTCAATAAGAGCCAGGGGCCAAATTGGCCCTTTCCTCTTTCTACGAATAAGGCAACTTCCCGTCTTTCTAGTGTTAAACAAAACACAAAAATAATGTAGTATATAGCTGATGACAACCCCGAGAGCTAACACAAACATATTTGGGGGTATTTTAATTTTAATTTAGGTAGAATAGCTCTCAATACTCGCTTAACCCTCTGAAGGTTCCCTCGTGTATATCGGTTCTGCAACCTGCAGTATTCACTGCATGATTCCTTACCCCATTCGACCATTTTGATCAATAGAATTTTGTCTAGAATTCTTTGAACGTATATACTGTGGTTATTTAGCCATGAACGTGTTGAGGTAAAAGCACTACACTAAGATATACTAAGGAATATCGGGACCCTCGGAGGGTTAACGAAAACAAAAAGGTATCACCATGACAACAGAATATATCAGGCATAACTTTCTTTTACACTCTGAAGCACCTTAGGTGTTTGTTTATTATTAAAGTATTCATTTAAATACGCTGAACGTTGAAAATATTTTGTCCGACATTATTTGAGCTTCAGGAAACCTCATTAAAGTGTAAGAAACTAAGCTTTCACTTGTTTCCTTAATCTGCATGTTAATAATTCGGTAATTAGAAAAAATAATTCTGAAACCATAAAAAATATGTTATGTAATCATAAAAGAATATTTAAATGAATGTTAATGATTTTCAGCTTATATAGATGTGTTTTTTACCATAAAGCAAAGATCCAACGAATTTTAAGAAATGTTTACTTTTTAACTCAGTTTTTCTAACGGAGATCATAAAATGAAGTTTTAAGGTCTATCACATCTGAAATATTCGTGAATAAAATACTTTTTCGATTTATCATGAGAATTTGCCCTATTTATACCTATCGGTCGCCATCTTTGAGGTACGCCAAATAGACGAATTAAGTTTTACGATTCTGCTAGAATTCCAAAATGGAAATGTTCATATACATATGGATAGGTAAGAAGATGAATAAATTTCTACTTACAAATACGTCATCCAATCAGATAGGAAACAAATGAATTTCGATTATAAATTTGTAAAAATCACCTAGGGGAATATTAATCGTCGAAATTAATCAAAATTTATCGTCGTTTCAGTAATCGATTTTAATAAATCTGAATAGTTGATAAAAATGCATCTAAACAAAAGTTCCATGGCTGGGTTTAATGTTAGATGGAAATTGTGAGGGTCAAATTCTAATAAATAAGCGGTGCTGATAAACGATAGTGAAAAATAAATTCCAGATACAAAATATTTCGAAAACTGAGAACCATTTATTTTAAGTTAAGCAGGTTACCACACTTCAATGAATGAATCACCAACAACTGATGCCGAAAAATAAAAACCGTAAAGTTAATTGCCATGGATACAGTGTAAAAATGCTCGTTACATAGACTTAATGGGTCTTCTAAAAGTGAAACATACTATGGTTATGCACTCTTAAACCAAAGATAAAGTTTTTGTAGACTACTACGAAACTTCGAAAAAGGCTTATCTTTAGCTAAAAGTTAGATACTAAGTTAAGAATTATGATTATACTCTCTCTCTCATAAACTTGTATATAAATAAATATAAATACCCTCAAATAAATTTTGAGATGCTACTATTCTTACATTTTTGCTCGTGGAGATAATAAATGAGCGAGTCAAAATAAAATGTATTAAATCTGATTTGTGATGTTTGATAAATGTTCTTTTTTAGTCTTTCTGAATTTGTTTTCACTGTGTATTGTTCACGTACTTTTATGTTGATGCTTCAGTTGATCAGTTGCTGTTTTTATATTTCCTTTGTGTGCTGTATAACGTTGCTTCTATTTTTCATCTCATTATTACTGACTTGCATAATATTATTCTTTATTGGAGGGATAACAGAATCCATTGAATGGTGCTTTATCATGCTTTTGTGATGGAAGATTGTGTTTCATCCTCACTAAAATGTTGAATTGCTCCCTAAATCAGTTTACATACAGCATATTTTTTTAAAATAAAATATTTTAATTTGTGGTACAAATTTTTCTCTTTTATCCTCTAAGAGCCGGGAGATTTCCGAGTAATGTACATTTGCTTTTACCCCACAACACTCATAAAAACTGAACAACCACATCTATTGGTTAAAATAATCCTAGGACGAATCCTATTGGTCTAGAGGTCTAAAACTGATTATAAGTTATGCAAGGAAAACTACAGTTTGAATGGTGGAATAATGTGTGCATGACCCTCAAAAGGTTAACTATTTATCATAATCTTTATTTTTGAATTAATAAAATCGTTACATATTCATAGAAAAGGGATGATTAAAATAATCTCAAGGAATTTTGTGAACTGCATACAGGATTATCATCATGGTGATATTTCTTGCGGCGACGTGCAGTTGAGACGTTCTTTTTTGGAAGTATATATACTAACCGTAAAAAGAAAAATGGAGTGATTTTTAATTTTGGAATAAAAAATGCAAAGTAATTATCTTATTTATTTTTTATTTTCATAATACATGTGAATTAATCACTTTTTTACATGTATTATGAAAGGAACAAAACAAGGTAATACACTTTTCTGGGTGTGGTATTTCCAAACTGATATTTATTTAACCTTAGACCCCCACTTCCCAAAACTTGTTGCTCAAATTAGATTTCTAGAGATATTATGTCCTAAAATGTCACATGTTTGCTTTAACTAAATGAATATATTAACGTAATTGTCGTTTTAAATGTGTAAAATACTATGCTGAATATTAACTGAAGCAAAAATTACTTAAATACTTACATGCATGTTAGTTATTGTAGAGTTTTGCTGTAAGCATATTTCGGTGTTCTTCATTTGAGGTTGCACTTTCAATGTCACGCTGTACTTTGTAACTTTTCCAGACTGAAAAGAAAATGCCATATGTTAAAATATAGAATAGAGAAAATCAAATATTCAATAATAGAGCTAAGCAAAATATGGTACAGTTTTGGCAAAACATATGAAAGGCCTTTTTTGGAAATATTGGAGCTTGAGAGTTCCAGCAAATGATTCATTCTTCATTTTAATTTTCTTCGTTAATATTTTTTGCGCGTGCAACTCTTCCTGCGCATGTATTTCGGTATTTTAATTTAGACTTAACGGTAATGTGGAATTCCGATTTTGGAAGAACAGTAAAATACGTTTTAGTGAATTAGGGTGGGAGTCATGTAAATATACAGTTTTAATAAATGTCTTGTTTTTTAATAGTTTCGAATTCCAGTTTAGCTTCTAAATGTACCATTAATGCACCATTATCAATACAGTCAAGCTTAGAAACATGTAGGGCACTTGGGTCCTTTCATAGACACAACGGAGGATATTTTAAGCTCTACTGAGCCTGAGAGAGCTGCAGTGTTGCGTAAATTTTAGTTAGAGCTTTGTAACTCAGTAGGGTCCTACAGAACTGCATCATTGGCTGTGAATTAAAATTTTGTTGGCGAACTCCTTCGTAAGAATTCTCTGAAGAATGACTGATCAAAGAACATTGATCAGGAAATAAGTTACTAAATTGAAATCCTATGAACTCGAGGATATTACTTCATTGGACATTGTTGAACTGGAAATAAAATCAGATGTAAGAGGTGAATAAATCGCTGAAAGAGATTCAAGAGAAATTCTACTTGGTGCTGGATGATGCTGAAATTGCTTTGAAAGACGATAAATACCTGACCGATAAAGAAAGATGCGATACGTAAGAAGTAACGTTTTAGAACATTTAGAAAGTAATGATAAATTTCAAATTAATTCTAAAAATACATGTAAGCTTAAAATTAATGTTAAATTATCAGAAATGTCTCTGCCTAGATTTTATGGTTCTTACTATGAGTGGTATTCATTTAAATCGATATTTCTTCATTAATTTCTGACAACAAGCAATCTTTGGATTATCAAATACTTTTTACTTGCAATCGGCGTTATTTAGTAGTGCTAAGTACAGACAAACGATCATTCCTTTATGCCATTGTTTAAAGCATTAGACAACAGATTTAAAAATGAGCAAATAATCTTTGATATTCACATATCTGAATTTCTTATTCTGTAAAAAAATTTGCAAAAAATCTAATTACTTAGTAGACAGGCTAATGGAGCCTCTCAGAGCATTAAAATTAATGAGTTTAGATACGAATCCATTAAATGAAATGATGCTAGTAAACATAGTATACATATTGTAATAGGTAGATAGAAATTAGAACGCAATTTGAAATATCTCAGATCTCCACTGACAAAACAAACGGGAATGAGTTTATTAAATTAACAAATAAACGTAGCCAAATTCTCGAAAATTTGCTGAGAAGTCATTCGTTATCTCAGACAAATTCAAAATTTGCAATCCATAAAATGAGAACCTTGGAACGTGCGAATTCGATGTGTTTCAATTTATTTTCATTTTAATATTTAGTGCTCTAGCAACTTTCCCACTCAATTTTAATTATATCTTTAACCGGAATTGAAATTCTGATTTGGAAGAACGGAAAAGTTAAGTTTTCACAATAGAGTTCGTCAGTTTCAGAGAAGACGGTGCCATGTAAATATGCAGTTTTAATAAATGTATTGTTTGGTTTTGTAGTCTTGAATTCCAGTGTAGCTTCTACATGCACCATTTCGCAGTACACTCCACTTTAGAAATTTGTCGGACACTTGGGTCCTTACATAAGAACAACGCGGACAATTAGCAACTCTAACACTCTCATTCTGCATATCGTGTAAATATCGTCAAAGTATCAAGAAATTCCAATCTCGTAGACAAAAATGTGAAGTAATGGTACGAGACCCTGAAAAATCTGGGTTTATGCCTGAACACACTCGTATGAAGTTGCGAATTATAAATCACCATTCCCACAGCGCTCAACTCAAGAAAACACATCATACGCTATTGTATACTTTTTGTAGAAGATAAGATTTTCTGTAGAAGATAAGATTTTTGTAGAAGATAAGATTTTTTGTAGAAGATAAGATTTTTGTAGAAATAAGATTTTTGTGTAGAAATAAGATTTTTTGTAGAAGATAAGATTAATAAATATAATTCGGTAACAAAATAAATAGTTTTGCTTTATAATACGAGTTTATAAATTAAGAATTCGGAAACTAAAACTGGTGTTTCAATCCTAAAGCCATGCGACTAAGGGCCATTTCACAAAAACATAATTTGGGTCAATCCGAATCAATTTAAATCCAATAGAAACTGACAAATGTAGATTCAGATGCATTGAAACGGAACACTCCGGTATCAGATAATGTGAAAGGCTTTACGACGAACAATCTATTTTTAAGGAAGGACTTTCCCGAATCTTTGTTAATCAGTATCTACTGATTTCAAATTGATTCAGATTAACCCGGATTCCGGTGGTGTGAATCAGTCCAAGGCCCTTAAGTCTCTGATTCACATGCCTATATCCGTTCTTTAACCTGCAGGTTTTCCCTGCATGAAATCTAACCAGTTTTGATCTGCTTGCCAATCAAATGTTTCTTAGGATTCTTTCAACCAATCTATGTGGCTATTTAGTCATTATGCGTGTTATGGGCTGAAAGTAATACTACACTACTCAGAAATCTCTTGACGCTCCTAGAGTTAAAATACCACCCAGAGTAAAATAAAATTAGAGTGTGCAGATATAGAGATTTTGTGTGTATGATAAAATTAAATATGATTCTTCGAAAAAGACCAGTTTTACTTATAGTATAAGTTAGTAAATTAAGAATTTGGAAACTAAAACCGGTAATTTAACCGTCCAAAGCGATAGAAAAAGCCTTTCGAACAGGAGAGACAAGTATTTCATCTCCACTTAGTTCGTAACAAAAATAATTCCCTTTAAATCCATCACGGCTAAAAACAAGATGGAGCATCAAATAAATTCATACTCCTCTGCCTTACGCCGTACTCATAGTGCTCAAACCGAAATCTCTAACCTGAACCTAATTAGCTAAGCAGTTCGCTGGAGAGAGAAAACACACTTTCAAAGTGCAAACAAAAAACCCTAACGCTTTTCATTCCAGAGTGCCAACTCTGAAAGTTTTCCATTTCCTCGAAACTTCGTGATTCGGTTGAGGGCAAAGTAATGGAAATGTAAAATAGCCGCTTCATAAAGATGCAACGAAGAGGGCTTGAAAAAAAGGAAGCGAAATACAGCGTCCGACTTCTACGCATAAAACTTTATCCCAAAACTTTACCGGTAACGTCACTCAGCCTTGCAGAGGTAAAAAAGGACAAGAAATTTACGATCCCGTTTTCCCGGACTCCTAAAAATAATGGATTCTTTCTCCAGCCGGGTCGGGGAAAACAACTGTTTTATACCGAGTGTATCATGACAGTTTGATGGGGCAAAGTAGGCAGTTGTGTTGTTTTTTCCCCTGCTCTAAAAGGACTGGTTTCATGGGGTATCAGGCTAATTGGAGTTAACGAGGTATTTGAGGATAAATATTATAAAGTGTTAAAAGGCTGGTTCTTGAGGGAGTAAATCATGTGTGGCTAATGTCAAAAACCTACTTTGCATGGCAAAGTTTCTTAACGACTTTTATAAAAGCCGACTGGTGAAAAAGTTACCACGGAATAAATGAAGAATTAAATGTGATATCATTAAGCGTATGCTGGTAACTTTCTTTTTACGTAAAGTCTGCATTAATTTTTATCGATTTTGCAAGGTCACGAGTTTCAATAAATCTTTAGGTATCTATAATTTTATATATTTCATTGAACTTATCTGGATTTGTGGGATATAATTTTTAATCTTGTCATTGAATCATTCAGTTGTGAGAATTTTGCAGAAAACACAGCCCCCTGGTGCACGTTAAATCTGTCTTGGCTTAAAATGTACTCAAGTTGGTATGGTGTGGAAATTTAGACAGTGCCCGGTTAGGTGTTGACCTTGCCATCTGACAGTGGTTCTAAATTACGAGGTGTACTTGGATTTTCCCCCTCGGGATTGACCCTAACCGTCATCAATAGCCAGCTGTGTTGCTCCAGTAAGACGTTGATTCAACTACCTACCTACCCTCTATGAGTTTTAAACAGCTTTGATATCATTAAGCTATAGAACCTATTCTAGGTTTCTTTCAATCAATCGATGTGGGTTTTTGTGGATTGCGTATTGTTTGGTTGGTTGAGTTTTATGGCGCAAAGTCCAGAAGTAGACAAGCTGCGCCAATGTGGATTGTGGAAAAAACTATGTTATACTACACGGAAATCTCGTGACGTTCAGAGGAATAGTTAAGTTTGCAAGAATGTGTAGATACCTTGTTAATAGAAAAATATGTTAAAATATCAGCTCATTCGAGTTTGAAGGATTGAATTTTTCACATTATAGCTATGAAGTATTTCATTGATTTCATGTTTTGCAAGTTCTAAAATTTGCGTGCTTGAATTCGCTTAAAACCCCATCTGGTGTATCACAGTCTCTTCACTAGGATTACATAAATCTGAAGTTAGATGCAATTTGCAGATGAAAATAAGCAATAACTAATATGTAAGTGAACATTACACAATTAAAGTACAAAACAGAATTGGGTAGATGATTGAATGATCAGATGATATACAAGTGTTAATGAATTGGTTAAAAACTATAAAGGCTTTCTTATTGTTCACTAGATTTAAAAAACGGTAGGCCATGAAAGAAAACTTATTTAATTCGCACTTTAATTTCTTTCAAGGTAAAATTTAGGGTTAAAGGAAAGCAAGTCTTCTGGATTTTGTTTATCCAGCAACAGCTGTACTCTTTACTAGAAGTTAGTCGAAATCTAGAAATGGACATTATGGGGAGGGGGTTAGAGAGATGTTGGACCCTGTTCTGTCAGGTAATGTGTCAATTTAAGGGTCTTGGAGGAAACAGCTAATTTACAATCTATGAGGATAGTTGGATAGAAACGTTTATTCTTTTATCTTTTTAAGAGAAAGGTTTTCGTTGATCCAGACTTTTACTACTTTCAGATATGGGATAATCCCCAATAGGGTGATGACAATTCCTACTTTGACCAACTTCTAAAACAGAAGATATTTTGGCAAAAAGATAAACTCGTTTGTTTCCAAAGTTACTACACTATCCAAGAAGATATAAAAATTGATAGATATAAGACAATCAAGATCCTTTAGAAGATTTCTGTAACAAATACTTTTCCAGTTATTGGTGATTTGGAGGATCATAGAAAAGATATAGAATTGCGGGATAGCAGAATTCTATGAGAAAAGTTTGTTGTCGCATAAAGTTTCGAATTAAATTCCCAGGAGTGTTATTATTTAATGTACGAAATAGAAAATTGATTTTCCAAATTTGCTTTTACAATTGTTTCAATAGAGTTTTCATTAATAACGAAAACCAAAACACTATTACTATTTAATTTTCTGACCCCAATTCAAAATTCATACCAAACTTTTCACTTTTCAATAACATTAAATGCAATTGAGTGAATGCAGTCATAAAGCTTGAATGTCTCTAAAATTAATTAATTTGCCACGAATTTATTATTGAATGTTGGCGGGAGGTAAAAAATATAAACTCAGCAATAACAATGAATTTATTCACAAAAACTACCCCCGCCGTGCACTTTTTCCAAACAGAAGTTTATAAATCCACATCCAAGGCATGCACAGTGAGCGTTATACTAGCCGAGATCGAAAACAATTTATCACTGCACAACCTGACGCACATCAGGAAAAAACATCGACCTTCTAATGAAATAGAAGAATAGAATCGCTAGATCCACCCACATGCTCTGTAAAATCTCAGAAGGATAAGTCAAGTGAGATTACAAATCGACTTGGTCTGATTGCCTATCGAAGCATAGAGTAGTGTTTTTAATCACGCTGGATAATCACTTTATTCGCCAATCAACCTCGCACACTCCAACATAGAGTGATTTTCCTGTTTGACAGTAACTAGTCTATTTGAAACTTGGGCTGATTTTGTAAATTGAAAAATTAACATCATTTTTAGGTAAGGACATAGTCTCAGTTACTTGCAAAAGTACAGCTGTAATTATATAAATATTCATACAATGGATACATTTGCGCATGATAATGAATATTCGAAGATTTAACAGTAAAATGTTAGGTTATTTTTCAACTGTTCAATCAAATTATTTTAAGTTTCTGAGTTTTTATTGGTTCGACTTTTTAATTTGTTATTACATCATTCAGCTCTTGAAAGAAAGCTTGTAAAATTTTATTTCCCAAAGTTTCACGAAACAAATTCTTCACATTTATAGAATTTTTTAAAAAATTTACCTATTCCTCTCATTTACAGTACTTTAGAAATTACTTTATAAACATAACATTATACAGTACTTTATGCCTTATTATAGTACCTAAGCAATTACTTTAGTATGGTATGTTTTCCTCTCAATTCAGCTATTTCAAAAATAAAGTTACAATTGAAACCAAATATTGAAATTTTTTATTAAAGTCTATAGCTGTCCTTTTACGTTCTTTTATAGCTTTATAAAGTTTATTTTAATTTGATTTATATTTGAAGAATTTCCTTAGCATGGAACATATACATTCAGACATATACGTTGAAACTAGACAATAAATAAATCTTGGATCGAGTATTTTCAATAACGGAAAGTCGCCATAATGGAAGTCGGAGTCTTTCGAAAAATGTCTCCTCAGCAAAGAAAATTATTTTCGTAATTCATATGATTGGTTAAAAACTTTCCCTTGTATTTTGCTGCCAAAAGGAAAACGAAAAGCTTTTTCTCAAGGAATCAAACTCGTTTCTAGCTTACAGTACTTCCACTTAGTTTGTCGAAAACAATAAAAAAGGGATGCAACATTAAATCTGTTCTTGCGAAAATACCATTTCCTACTAAGTGTTCTCGACTATGAAAGATGTGGAATTTCTTTGTTCTATTCGGCGGCGATTTTAATGGAAAAAAAGATCCGACTGCTGGCTGAACGAGCTTGCAAACGATTTGTGATTTTATTCCTTTTCTTCCCCATCAGATTATTGGATTCCAGTTTAGTCACTCCGGTGAAATCTCACCTTCGACAAGATTTCAGAATACATGATTATCGTTCTCTTCGTTTTATTATTTCGTTGCAGGAAGAATGAAGGAAATAAAAAATGAACAAGTTCCGTTTGAATCGGTGAATCGCTACCACTTTTATTTTGGTACGAGCAGAATCTTTTTTATATTAAACTGTATTTACGATGAATGTGGTTGATTTTGTTTTCTTTGGTCTTATCGCTGTTCAATCAAAAACAGTCTAATTTGTTTTTTTGGGGTGTTTAGTTTTCTGCACTGCAAACTCCATTTTATGAGATAGTTTGTTTTCTGAAGTAATTTAAATTTATTTGCATCGCTCGTCTATAAATCTGCTCGGATAAGGTATTGAGTGAGACAAGAAATCGTGAGATAACGTTTGGAAAAATGGTGACTGAGTAAAAACTTTATTATGGAATTTACTAGCACGAGAAGTGAACCTTAGTACAATCGCAGATTTCACCATGAATGTCGTTGATACTGTTTATGCTTTTATTATTAACCGTCCTGGTTAACGTACTAGATCTCGGTTCAACAAGCTCTGGATTTGAGTCTCGGTCATGGATATTTTTTGTGGTTCGGAATCCAATTTAAGAGGTAGTCCCCTGTCTAATTAGCCACGGTGTAGCAAAAATTGATTGCAGAGTAACAAACTAACCATGCTTTATGCCTACAGAAATCGTTTCAAGGTCCATCAGTTAAAATACATTAAAAAACTTTGGAGTTTTACCATTACGAAGAACGAAACGTGTATGTTAGTTACACGACTTACCAGTGTATTAAATTTTCACCAGCAATACCTAAATGCCTACTATTAACCTATTTCAGTATATATGAATTTCAGCAGAAGATGGTTTTACTTTCCTGACATTACTAAAATAAGTAATAGATCAATAAAGTAAAATGACTTTTTCCATTTATGCTAACATTTTCAAACATGAGAAATTGTTTAACGTAAACCGAAATGAATACAAAATCAATTAATGCAGATCTAAAAGATAAAAAACTCAAAAGTTTAGTTTTTAGAATTACGAACATAAAAATATTTACGTTTTCCTACAAACTAGTCACATCTAATTCTTATAACTTTGGACTTATACCTGATTAGAAAAAAAATCATTTATAAAAGTTCTATAAATACTGATTTCGAACATGATTTAATGGAATTGATCAGTGATCGTTTTTCACTTCGCTTTTAAATAAATGAGGGGGGGGGGCATGGAACCTGCTGATCTTGTTGATTTTATCATGCGACAAAAATAATTTATATCTTAGAATTAGACATATCTCACTTCATTAAATAGTTAAATATGCTAATGCTGAAGCTCGTAAGCATATAAACTTTGTTCCGAGTCTTCCACCATAATAATCTAATTTCTAACAGAAGTAAAATATGCCTTTATTTTAAGTTCACTGGTGAAATATTTTGTTGATAGGTTTGATTGGCAATTCCGGGCCGTTTGATGATATTATCCTGGTCAGATGAAGAGCATGGAGGTCAGATTCTTTGAAATGTATCGGCCATTACTTCCTATAATGCTAGAAACTCTATGCTTTAAAGTCCGCTTTGAGTGTCACATTGACACTCATCCACTTTAGAGATTCATTTTGTCTGTGGAAATTTTCTCCATTTTATCCAAACTGCCACAGAAGACATAGAAAAAAGGATCTGATAAGAAAGATAGCAGTAGTATTCTTCCAAAATTGAAATCTAGCATTAGTTGCAGAGTTGGCATGTCTGCCTATCTATCTATTTATACCATTCCACCAATAAACGGTACACTTATTCTTTGAATCCTCTGGGTTACCTAGGCTACATATGAATCCTCAACCTATTTGTCTTAGGTGTGCAGAGAGGGCTAAAACAATTATTGCTGGCAAAATAATTCTTCTAAAAATTATTGTTTTAAAATTGTGCCACAAAGAATCGATTTCAAACTGCATGTCAATTGGAGTAAGTAAAACTTTGCTGATTTTGGAATAATATCACAGTTCTAAAATATTATAATCACACACAGGACTTTTGAAAAGTTGAGGGTTTTTTGTCTTAAGTGACAGAAGATCGAAGTTGTTTACTTTACTGGTTGAAGATGTTCTTATGCAAATTTGCAACCTCAAACATTCGTTGAAAGCGTTTTTAAAAGTTGTGATCGATTAACTTTGTTTCTTCTGTACTGAAAACATTTAATTTTAAAACAAGCTGTTTTATCAAGTGTGGAATGGAATTTTCAAGTAAATAATTAGATCGAAAACTAATTAATTATGAATATATATTAATATTACTTGTCGTCCTTTCCTAATGATAGTGGAATTGGGAAACATCGCATCCCTGATGCAAATGTGCTACAAAAATAAAATTTTGATAGCAAAATTTAGTGCAATACTGTGCTGTAAGTTCATCATTTTTAACTGGAAATGAACATTAGGGGCATTAACAATCACTCCAAACTCAAAATCGACTTCTGAAGCAGTTATCTTACTATCAACTTTTGTAGTTTTATCATACACTATAATGGAATGTATGTGAAATGGACTATATCTATAAATAGTTTGTCCAAAATAAATTGTAGGAGCTATAAAAATGGGTCAAATGATGTTCCAAAAATTATTTTCGCCTAACATGCTTTCTCCTACATATAAATTTTCTAAAACAGAAATTTGTATGTTCTGTGATTTTTGCATTTTTATTATGACAGAAAATATAATTATTTGGATCACTTTCAAATAATATTTAATCAATTCAACCCGAGCAACTCTGGGTAACTCTGCAAGTATATTTATAAGAATTAGTTAAACCGACAGAATTTTAGCAATACGTTATTGGGAGTTTGGAATTTTGATCTTAAACAGCATTGTAAAGAAATTTGAGAACTTCAATCATTACAAGAATTCAGTTTGTCGCTCTGCTCTCATCTTTTGTTACACGAGGGATAATTGGAACTACAGTTTCAATTATTCGAAATCTGAGCCTATTGAAAATCACGGATCAGGCTGCTCAATGGTGCCACTATATGAAAGAGGCCCAGGTTGAAAGCAAAATTCACTAGTACCTTGATTATCCGAGATTCGATTAACCAAGTTCTCGTGTTATCCTAACATAATTTGACACCAAGTTTTAAATAAATCTCCGAACAGTGTGCCCACTTTGTCCACAGAGGTGCTGAGAAACAGAAGACAGTTAAAGACTTTCAAGAGAGTTTAAAAGGCACGTCCAGATATATTGTAAATTATCGCTATAAATACATACTGTGACACAAATCCGAAAATAGGTTATTTTTAATCCTTGATTTGTGAATCTTTCACTGACAGTAGTAGCAACATCAACAAATGTTTGTTTCCTAGAGGCTCTTTTGTGTTACTACGTCCGTATTATCCGAGTTTCTGGTTATCCAAGATGTCCTTGGTTCATATTACCTCGTATAATTAAGGTTATACTGTAATATGGCAACTACACTGTACTATTGTGCTGATAGGAACATGTGCTTCGGAGCACTGGTTGAAACTACTGCAATCTTTCCAGAGCCAAAGCAGAAGCAAATGCACCGCGAAATCTGTTAAAATAATCCATTCCTTCTCAACACAAAAATGCACTTCTTTATTTTGCATAAACTAGGTCAGGAAGCAAAGGAATACAAAAGGGTGGATATAAGATGGCACTTCTCCAAGGAAGAAAAACACAATAAAAAATTGAACTCAAGGGAAAAAAATTGACATGTCTTGGCAGTTTTTCTAACCAAACGAAAGCATCTAAAGAAATAAAAAGTACTGCACCAAGAAAGGCTCCTAGATTTGCATGGCAGTATCCTCTTTTACGTAAAATTATCCATCCAATAGATTTCGGTAGGGTTGAATCTAAAGACTGGCATAGAATAAAAAATGTGCACTTTGAAACTACAAATTTCTACAAGTGAATATGTTAATGCAATGCTAGTTGCAATTTTCAAGAACTAAATTATGATTTTACGAATGTTTCGATAGAATTTGAAACTACAAATGTATACATTTACTAGCAGATCCGCGCAGAGCATCTGCGCTAAAGTTTCTTAATTGCTGATTTCTATCGAATAGCCGTTTCTCACTCTTTTATACCTTGTTTGAATCCATTCAAGTGAATACAAGCATTCATATGCATATTTCATACTTCCAAACGAAATAAAATTCGTCAAAACTACACTACCTGACATTGAAAATGCAACACCCAGAAGGAGTGCGCAGAACTGGATGAAATTTACAGGGTAGACGCAGCTCACCAAGATATGTAAGTGATGCAAACTGCGCAGCTGTCCCGCGCACGGCGAGTGAAAAACCAGGGAAGGAACCTGCAAAAGTGGTCAGTTTCGCGCCGCTCTGTTTGCCAGGTAAATCAAGTTGCAATTTGTTTTTGTGTCTCAGAGGAAACGTCTAGTAGCGGAGAATGCCAGGACGCCGCCAATCAAGACAGTTCCAGCAAACAGACGACTTCACGAGGGGTATGGTGATTGGCCTCAGAAGGGCAGGTTGGTCCATACGTCAAATCTCAGCAGATACCCACCTACACGCGTCCACGGTACACCGGTTGTGGCACAGATGGTTGAACCAAGGGAATGTGGCACGTTTGAGGGGTTCCGGTACAGCCAGAGTGACGTCAGCACGCGTGGACCGACGCATCTGCCGGCAAGCATCGGCGGCCCCGCAAGCCACGTCTGTCGCTCTTTTGCAGCATGTACAGGACACCCTTGATGCTCCCATATCGTCCAGGACCATTAGCCGCCGATGATCGCTGGCGGCCTGCACTCATGGCGCCCGTTGAGACGACTACCATTTACCCAACAGCACAGACGTCTCCGTTTACAATTGTGTCGGGATAGAGCCACGTGGACGACGGAATGGCAGAGGGTGGTGTTCTTAGACGAGTCACGCTTCCGTTTTAGCAATGACAGTCACCGTGTACGAGTCTGGCGCCGACGTGGTGACAGGGCCAATCCGGCCGCATCTGTGGAACGCCATACCGCGAGACAACGCGATATAATGGTTTGGGGCGCCATCGCCTACGATAGCAGGTCACCTCTGGTCCGTATTCAGGGCACTATGACCGCCCAACGATACGTGGATGACATGCTGCATCCGGTGACACTACCTTTCCTTCAGGGGGTGCCCAATGCCATTTTCCAGCAGGATAATGCCCGGCCGCACACGGCACGCATCAGCCAACATGCCCTGCAAGGTACCCAAGTGCTTCCCTAGCCAACTGTCTCCCCTGATCTCTCACCTATCGAACATTTATGGGACGTCATTGGACGTCGCTTGCATGCGTTGCCACCGGCACGTTCAGAAGAAGAACTCTGGCAAATGGTTGACAGGGAATGGGCAGCCATCCCTCAGGACACCATCCGCACGCTCATTGCGTCTGTACCTAGCCTGTATCGCCGCTCGCGGTGGTCCTACAACCTACTGATCAGACGTTCTTGCTGCTCAGTGGCAAGGTGTATAATGTTGCAATAAAGATCACTTATTGCTCGTTGCTGTCTCTCTCTGTTTGCCAAATTTCATCACTTTCTGCCAACTCCTTCTTGGTGTTGCATTTTCAATGTCAGGTAGTGTATAAACCGGTATTTTGTTTAAATGGTTCTCTTACTAGTGTTAATTCTTAATTCCTATAAAGCATTCATGGCAAAAAATGTTCACATTCTGTAATGTTACCACAGTTAACTTCTGAAAGTCCATTTCAATTGCATCTTATTCACTTGATCAAAGGCAATTCGATATTTTTAACCAGTAAACATATTTTCATGTTAGTTCAGATTTTCTTACCTGTGATAATTTCTATCTTACAGATTTCTCATTGCCTTCAGTAATCAGACTGCTGAAAATTTTCATTAGAGCGACGAGCGCTCTTCTGTGCAGCTCTGGCGATATTATGCAGCGGTTTAAGTAGTTAGTGGTTAGATATCTTGAAAACTTATTTGAATCTGTGTGTGCATCTTTCATTTCAATACTATAATGAATTAAAGTATATTCTTACGGTTATATTTTCCTTTAAGTTTACACCTTTAAACCATATACATTTCTGTAGGCAATGTAAAAAATGCATTAAGCACCAAGTTAGTTAATCTGTCCGTTTTAACATTAACTCATCGCTGTCAAGCTAACTTAATTAGATAACATTTATTTATAACTAAAATAATTGATGATTGTAATTCAGAGACAAAAATATTTTTCTATTTTTGTTATACAAAGAAAAAGTAAATTACTTACTGAATGAATGATTGTAGAATGGGTGTATGATTCAATTAAATTATATATGATATGAAAGTGGGCATTTGGTTTCTTATTTTTCTATTTCAGCTGGAGTAAACTTATACAAATAGAATAATTTATTACATTTACGTTAATTTCTGGCTTATGGCTTCAAATTATATCTTCCCTTTGACTGAAATAATCTAAATTTATTAATAATACAAACTCTTTTTTCGTTAATATCAATGTATTTTTAAGTTGTCTCGATAATACTTAAAATAGGGTCACCCTCAAATAACGCAGTTTGCTTTATTTTGCTTAAAAAAATTAGCTGAATGAAATAAACTAACTCTAAAAAGCATTAGTATTTTTCTTGTTTATATTGAAAGTTGAGATCTGTGGATAATTTTTGTGCAAATATAATGTTTTCTTTTACTGTTGAAACTGAAAATTTTATTTGCATTTTATCCTACAGTCGATTCTGATCTTCTAATGTTGATTATTCAAACTGGTACTTCGCGTTTTAAATTTATTTACCCTTTAAATCTATTTTGCTACGCAAACAAAAGTTCGGAGAAAATACGAGGAAATTTAATTGTAAAATAGAAATGAGATTTTTTACATCAATGAATACTTGTTCTGAAATTAAAACCTTCATCTTTTAAGGGGACATGTCAAGGGCTTTTCAGCAATTTTCACCTAAGGCATATTTAAATAAATGCATTCTATATAAAACGTTCGAGTGTAAGAAATATATGGAATTAATAATGTTTTGAAAAAATATTTGTTTTCTTCAAAAATACGTACTCTCACCAATCTCTGTATTTATTTAATAAAAAAAATTGTTTCATAAAAATACGTAGCGAATATGCTTTAATGCGTTTTTTATATTCTAAGTTTTGTATTTTTATACAACATGAATACGAATTAAATTGGGAATTGCATTTTAAATTTCTATATTAACTTAATTTTGGAGGAAATATTACTCTACATATGCACAATAAACTTTTAAGACATGAGAGAATTAGAAAAAACATCATTAATGTAACACTGAAGAACGTCGTATACGTGACTTTTTCCTCTGTTTATTTATTCTTTTGACTCCTACCACTACTATCTCTGTTAAAATAAATTATAATTCATTAAGTCTATGTTTAAAATTATTTAGTTTTTGTCAATTGTGAATTTTATTTTTCGTTAGGTATAAGTAATTCAGATTTGTGTTTACCATGATTTACAGTTAGAGCAGATTTATGAGTAATTTAAATTACAAATAGTTCAGCTTATATTTAAACTTAATTACTGTGAATTAATATTCATTCTTTCACATTAAAGCATACATGTAAGACAAATCAATATTCATTTGTACTGAATAATGCATTCAGAATATATTTAAAAGTAATTTCATTCGAATTTATATTTCAAATGATTTATTAGTATTAGACAGCTCATAATGATGCATTCGAAATAAATTAGGGTACGCTTCACGTTTATTTAAGATTTACATTTATCAATAAAATGTACTGTTATTCATTAAATTATTGCAATTTATATGTACTTTTAATCATAAAAATTGATAGCATACTTTTGATTATTAATTATTAAAAAGTCCACTTTTATGTATTATAAAAATAATCACATTGCTTATTATAATTCCGATTTAAATTCGCATTCTTATTAATTTCTTTAAATTGTTTCTCCCGTAAATATTTGAAAATTATTTTAAATAAAGTAGTTGACCGTCAAACTTCAACACAATCACCTTGTCGATCATTACAAATATTTATAACGAAATTTAACTGCAACTAAATTAAGCTTTTGTTGAATGAAATCCATCAATAAATGTGGCAATTTCAATGTAAAATATCCATTGCATTTTGAACTATCAGTTAGAGTTTTCAAAACTTGTTTGAAAATAAACTAGCATAAAAATGTGAATATTATTATTTACACAAGGTATTTCATTCTTATAATAGAATTTGCCATTAAAATATACAATTACCAACACCCGTTATGTAACGTACTATATTAGTTAATGTTTTGCTCTAGCAGCTCATTCATTCCTAACTGCAACCATTTAGGAAATGCATCTCATATCATTGTTATTTTATATTATTTCCTTTTCGCTTCAGGATTGGTTAAACAGTGGTGGGGATTGATGGTTGTATAAACATCACCTTCTACGTAAGTGGATGACTTTTTCTTTTTTCTCTTTTTTGTCAGATATATTTCTTGGCTCAAGTGTCAACCTGTCCAGGTCTTAGTTTACCGAGCTAGCTTATATGGCTTCCTTTTCTGACAGATATTTTCCTTCGTATGTTTAGACGATTTGACAGCGTCAAACTATATTCAATAAAAATCGATTTTGTACTGTTAAGTCCAGGTTTATATTTATACTAAGACATTTACAATAAGATATTTCTTGTAAATATAAATAACTAGACAATATTGTAAAAGTTATTCTGTAACAATGTTGCGTTATAACTGGAAAATGTTTAAATTATAAATATATATGATTTCACACTTCTGCATTTTCAATACTAGAATGTTGAAGTACATCGAATCACTCCCGTTTTTTTTATACAACACTAGAAATATGCGTGGAAATCTATCTAGGTGTTTGACTAAGCTTAGAAAAAAAGACAAACGTACTATTTGTTTAGGTTTTATGGAACAAGGGTCATATTTAACCTAGCTACACAAAATAATGTCAAGTAAATTTACAAACGCACACACAAGGAACGTTTCATTTATACAAAAGATATGCAAGCAACATGTTGAAGAAAAAAAGCAAAAATATAGTGCTTTGTTCGATGCTTAATATTTTAATAACATGAAAAGTTCATGCTACGGTATTTGAAAGGTCAACTAAATAGCCTTAAGCGAATGAGGCATATGGCAAGTACTGGCCCTAAAATATGCTGTCTGAGCTTGTACTATTTACAAAATATCGATTCGTCTTGAGCATCTATGATATATATCTATTGAAGAACGTTGGTTCTTTAGTTCAAAAAGTGTTTTTTAGTCCCAATAATATATAGTGATCGTATAATTACAAAATAACACCTTCTTAAGAAAGAGGGGTAAAAAACAAGATTTTCAGGAGAGCTGCAACAAAATTTGCAATATTTAAGCGTATTTATAGAACGTGTTGATAACGAACGTATAAACATAATTGTAACATAATAACGAACGCATAAACACAATTGTAGAATTTTTAAGAATATTTATAGAACGTGTAGAATTATAAGCATAATTATATAATATTTAAGCATATTTGTAGAAGATTATTTAAGCCTATTTGTAGAATAATATGTAAGCGAATTGGAGAACATTTAAGCAAATTTGAAATTGTAGATTTCATTCATTTCTGTATGAAATTTTTTTGAATCCATATTTTTAGTTCATTCTGCACAGCGTTTCCTGAGTTTATTTTGATGGTTTGTTTGAGATAATGGAATCATTTGTTAATTGGCAAAATGCAATCTTCATTTGAATTAGTTCTTTTCAGTTTTATCGCTTTTCTCGAGAAAGTTCGATAAATTTAAAACTTAAGCGATCTTTAATACAATTTGTGCTATTATTTTTCTTTCCCATCAAGCTGTTACTTAAATCTAATCCAACTTTCATTCGAATATTCTAAAAAATCAATTCTGCTTGGAATTTAAAAACAAGCAAATTAAACATTTCTGTGTGTACTCAAACAAAACATCAAAAATATCTCCAACCAATTTCCCTAGTTATTCCCAACATCGCCAGATTGAAATATCCCAGAACTACACATTCATGCAAATAAGCCCCAAACTTAAAATTCAGCAACTAATGTTAATCCAATGCGTTTTTAAGTACTTCCATATCCGGTCACCCTTACTCGACCCAAACTTAATTTTTTGTTACTTTTTTCCTCCAAACAACTTGGCAAACTTCCATAGATTTGCGTTCGAAGAAGAGACTAACTACTTTGAGGGTAGGAGGGAAGAGCGAACTCATCTTTCGCGTAATCTATACAGTTTCCCATGGGTCCGGAAGTAATTTTTTACTACTTCCCTGCATCCGGCGTGCTCCGTCGGTCAATATTGAAATAAATTTCAAGAAAGATTGATCCTCTGTTTTCCAATCATAAACTACGGGCTCAAAGTAATTTATACGCACCTCCAAGATTGTGATAAATCGCTGTTGTTATGAATTCCGAAAGCTTGCAGACAGGATAGGATTGCTGAGAAAACTGATGAAAGATGTTTCGCTAGTCTGTCACTCAAGATAAATTAATTTTCTTCTCGTTGATTTAGATAGGTATTGTGAGATGCGGTTGGATGGTGATAAATTGTAGAACTTCTATTCGCTCTTTTAAATTGAAGTTTTAAGACTGTTTACTAGATCTGTTGCTCTCCAGACATCATTATATTACAAAGTTATCAACAATGAACGTTTAAAGCTGACATTATGATGTTTTATATCAACATGGTATTCTTACTTTATTTGAAAATGCCTCTAATAAAGTACGATTTTTTTCTGCGGATCCAATAACAAAATAAAACATCTTATTCGATATTATTAAATACATTTTAATACTTATGAATGATTCTACGCTACCATCAATAAAATCCTAATGGCTAAACATATTTCTCCATAGAACTTATTTTTAGTGATTGTTTAATTACTGGCAATAGAGCATATTACTATGTAAACAGAAACTGGAAACGGACACACAAACATGGAGTACATAAAGATAATTGGACTATTTAAATGGAGGATATATCCTGAAATTAATATTTCAGTTTATTACTCTTGTAAATTCTCTTATTGACACGTTTGGTGAACATTTCAATAGAATAGCAGAAATAAAATATTCATTTTTAAGAAAAAAATATAGTTAATTAAGTTTGGTTTGTTACTGTATGATTATTTACGCAGAACGAGTAATTGTCAAGAGATTAATCAATGTGTTGGATTTATGGTACAAATAAAATAGGTTTTTTTCAAACATAGTGGGTAATTTCCCATATTTCTAAATTATTTATGGTTGCTTTCTTTAAAAAGATTACAACGTATCCAATGTATCCAAAAAATTCACAACTAAATAAGAAATATGCAAAATGTGTTTGCATAAATTGCAGTATAACTAATGTCACGGTGGTTATTTTATGACTATCTTTTGACACGTTCACTTGTTTACTTGCAGGAAATAAAAAAATTTTATAGCAAAGTACGTTTAAGGAAGGAAACAAATAATATACGATTACATCAAGAATTGCTTAAAGCACTTTATTATCTTTTCTATCATCAGCTAGGGGTGATAATTTATTTGGTGACCCTAATACAGAAATCAATATTGAGCTTATCTTCATATCTATTCATACGTGACTTTCGGTTAACCACTGTCATCTTTTACTTCAACTCCGATTTCTTGGATGAGTTCCAAAGACTGAAACAAAATTTGACAATTTAGGCTAATGAAAACAAATAGCCTGGCCTTTAACCTAAGTGATATTTGATAAAAAATAACTTAATCAATGTGTGTTTTAAAACACTAACTCGAGGTAGAACTTGCACTACAAAATTTATATTGCATGCTAGCTAGGTTTGTTTCAATGAAATCTTTGAAAATCGAGTCGAATTTCATACTAGTTTATTGAAATTATCAGGGGGGACTGTAGTTATAAAAGTAATTTTTCATGAGATCGCAAAACTATATAATTTGAGTAATTTTTACATAAGACAAGATATAAACGTCTTACCCGTTAAAAGACAGATATGTTATTTTTATCGAATTTAAAAATATATAAATACGATAATGAGAAAAACAAAATTTGCAGATCTATCCAGCATTTTCAACAATCAGTACCAGTTCATTTATAAGTAGTTTGGCACTATTACTTCTGTTCTTGATCAGTTTCAAACTCGCATCTATTGAATTTTCAAGTCTTATTGCGCGTTTCTCTAAGTTGTAAAAATATATTGTGTGGTCACGTTTTCTTCACAAACTTCTACTAATATCTACTTCTGTATGTAATCTAGTTTGATAAATTCCAAATGCTCAATACGATGCGATTATTTAGTTTATGTCAAAATCTGTATAACAAATTTTTAAGTTAACTTTTAGGATGGGCTCGTAAGTAAAGCTTTCTTTTCCCAGATTGTTCCATTGTATATTTAGTTCTTTTTATAATGTTTTTGAACTGCATGGGAGTACATTTTTTAATTATATTGATATGTGTCTTTTAAAATGATTCTTTGTCTTCTTGATCAGCAATTTAATTTTGACAAACTTCCATGTGGGTATTCCAATGTCCCATGTCCAAAGAATTGTACAATTTGTTTTAGAAATGTCTATTGTAGGGTATTTTATTTCTTTTACGAGGCTTTAATGTATTGTATCTGCTTCAATGGCTCTCTTAAGGATGATTAAAATAATTTCTACCCAAACGATTGCGAAACAAAAGCTTTCCTACAGCGTTTCTTACATTATAATAAAAAACTTTTCATTAAAAACATATACAATTTCTATAAATTGTATGACAATTTGGTCAAAGACAGTTATATATCAATTTTATGTCAATATCTGTGGTAATGGATCCTATTATAAAGAACAATTTTCGTTTCTTGGCTGTTAAATATGAATTTATTCATCGCAAAACCTAGTTATACCCAATCTGCATAAAATAATACTTAGCCATAAATCAAACTGAACATTAGTGAAAATGCAGATGAAGAGAGTTCATTTTATAACAACCTCATCTTATTGCACATTTTCTTAATTTGTGAAAGGAAAAACTTTTAATTACTTTTATTTAAAAAATAAAAAGTAAAAGCTGAAACAGGTTTTTTTTGGAATTCTTATTCCTCCGGTATTCTAAACCTATTGGTCTAATATTTTATGTAAGAAAAGTTTACAAAGAATTTTATTTGGAAATCTCACATAATATTACAATTCTAAATCATGTGTGTACAAATAGCATGAAGGAAGAAGATATGATTTTAAAGGTTCACATACTTTAAAACTTTAAATGAATTTTTAAACTCTACTCCCTCCCTTTTGCAAGATTGCCATATTACTTCTGACAAGTGTCGACAACTGCATATGCAAGAATATTAAGAGAAGGTATAGCCCCCATTCAAATAAACTTGTAATTCTTTCATCGTTTAATATTTATGTAATGATGATAATATTATTATATTAAATACATCCTATTCTCTTTTTTTATGCGTGTTATCTTATTGTGTTTATTGGTTTCTCTATATAAGTTCATTTTCTTCATTGTGGTACTAATTTGATCAATCCCTGTACTTTTAAGAGGTACAGTTGTTGATAAAATAAAGGGGAATATTAAAGGGGAATGTGAAAAATCATTTACAATACGCTCCGTTCAAATTAGGCACATGCTAAAAATTGATATTTATATAACTAGTCCTAGATAATACCATTACTAAACTAAGAAGTCTTACATCTAATAGAAGATTTCACTAAACTTTAAAGCTAGAAACTCTAAAAAATCCCCTATTAAGTACGTATTCAAAAACGGTTCTACCAGAGCTATATTCGAACTATTTGGGGTCTGTGGTATGATACGTATTTGACCAAAGTTTTGGGACAAATCATTTTTGTTTAGGGTTTATTCCTTCAGATTACAGAATTTTGTCACTTATTTGGATAAATTGTACTTATTAGTTAAAGAAAGGTCTTTGTAGAGCTTATAAAAAGATAGGCGCACAGTGTTACAGTTCAATTTAGCTTGAAGGTTAGACAAGTATGTTTTTCTTCATAACTAAGATCAGAGAATGTTATGAGTTTGAAGAGGGTTAATAACAAGTAAGGTATATCAGGAAATATTTTCTTTGCTGAACCAGAATAAAAATACGCATGTCACCATATTACAAAAGCTTAATAATCAACATAAGGCGATTAAATACCTTTTAACCAAAAGTTTTATTAGTTCTGGAAATAGAACAGATTATCCGAACCTTGCTATATCAGTCAAATAGTTCAAACCATCAATATAAATCCTTCAGTTGGCTTCGTAGTAATTTAGACTATCAAATATATCATATGTATCTTATTTCTTATTAAAATATTTAAATTCAGATTTATTATGCGCTGCATTAAGAACATTTCAGATGCTGAGAGAATATAAATGTATTGAGTTGTGCATGTTGTATTCAGACAAATTATATTTATTTTCACTTGATATAGTAAACCCATAAAATATTCCTATTTGTAAGCAGTTTCTTAATGTTAGGAGCTATTCCCAATTTTAAATATTGAGAGAGAAAAGAGCTTTTTTTATTACTTATTACTTAATCAGCAATTCAATAACTGCTGAGATCAGATCATTCAGAGATTCAGATAATTTTTATTATTAAAGACATAACATATCTCAGTTTAGAAGTTGTATACCTAGGTAGGGTTTAAGCATACGCTGTTCTAGTTTCTAACTTACAGGAAACTTCGAATTTTTTGCGAACTAAGTGAAGAAAGATCTTAATGGCTAAGGGAATGCTGAATTTCAGATCCGATTAATGAAATTTTAAAGATCCTTAAGGCACACTGGTCTGTGTAGTTAATTCAAGTTTATTCTTTTTTTCAATTCAATTTTTACACGATCCGCCAAGTGAGTTTGGAATCTGTTGAACCGAGTATATCTTCAGGTAATTTTGATATATTGGATGTTCAAGTTCCTTCGTGATTGCTGTCGAGATCATTCTTCTTTCGCCTAAGCATTAGACTGTTGGTAAATCTCAAGTAGCGATGATTATTTCAAGTTTGGAGAGTGGGGGTGCCTGCTCAGGTGTTGTTCTCGTCATCTGATCGTGGTTCAAAATTACGAGAAAATGTCCTAGGATCTTTTCCTTCGGGATCGATCGCAGACCGTTGCCAATAGCCCGTTATGTTGCTCCAGTGCAACGTTAATTAACTACTTAACCTAACCTAACGAAACCGAGTTGCAGATAGGTAAACGTAACAAAAAATCAGGACAGATAGTTTCGACCAGAGCTTGTACATTTAATTTAGTGTCTAACTTTCATTTATGTGTAAGCACGCACTATGTGTAAATTTCATTACACAAAGTACAGAAACTTGATGGTAACTGCTGCTGCAGATTATACGCTGCACCACATTATCACCACCGTAGTGGCAGTGTTTCGACAGCTTGCTTGGACAACATTTAACTTATATAATTGCATAGTTGTGTGTCAATTTTGGCATGTTTCGATGTCATATAGGTTGCTTTGAGTATCGTGGCAGAGTAACCTTTCGATATATCGCACTTCTTGGAGGAAATTAACAAATCAAATCGCATGGTTTCTGAACAGACCTTGCTTATTAATTAACTAACTTCAGTTGATGGTGAAGATTATACGATGCGTCACATTATCACCGTAGGCCAGGAAGTGGAGTGGTTATGTAAAAATCTGCCCTGTAGTGATCAGCCTCTGATGTAAAAACCTGTTTTAAATTGTCACCAGTTCTGGAAAAGGGACACTTTGTTTTGTCCCTTGGATCTTCATTCCCTTGGAGTAATAGGATAGTCTTATCTCGAAGAGGTATCTCCTTATTAACAAAACGTCAGATTTCGATAGACGAGATATCTAATTGAAATCATTTAGAGGTTTAATTTCATGTGGGCTAGGTGACGTGGGTTGTAAAAAAAGGATTTTTCATTTCCTACTGGGTGTTCTTGAAGCCTGAGATAAGAAATACAGGATTGTAAATAGCTTTGAGGAAGACGAATGGTAAACAAACTACTATTATCCACCCATTTTGTCACCAAATTCGACAAAACTTCATCCACTCATCCCCACTAAAAATGCACGGACACTGTTTCTATAGCGACCTAGATTAACATTACCTAGACATTATATCTAGAGTTCTCGGTGGAAGATAGACAGTATGAGAGAATTTTTTCAATATTTATTTTGTGTAACATTTGGTTTATCTGCGAATTGATACCTCTCTTTGCAATGGATAATGAGGAGATTAATTGTAATTTCGTTTTTGTAAATATAGTTAATTGAAGAGTAATTTTTTTAACCTCAATTGGGTGATTAAATCCCACCTACTAAAGAATTCTAAACAGTCTCATTAGTAATTAGCATCCTATTTTTAAGTTTAAGACTTTTAACAGCTAAGTTCTATTTCTTGGAATCTAGCTGTTAAATCGAGATTCAGCTTTTTTAAGTGCACAAATGAAAGTGATTTTCTCTCGTTCCTTAAAAAAAAGGACCTTGGCGTACACTTAAAACCCATCAAAGCTAATGATAATGACGTTAAAAGACTAACTCTAACGATCATGACATTGTATCAAACTTAAAAATGAGAACTGGTGTAAATATTCTTATTCATAAATCTTATTGGGGGCACACAAAATGATAAAATTCAAGGGTTTAAGAAAATCGAAATTAAGATTAGCACATTTTAATTTTTTTCAAACAAAGAACAAAAATGGAACAATTCAATTTTTCTGGTTTCTCTAATTGAAGGTTTGCTATTATTATGAGAATATTCTCATTAATTAGCCTAATGTGTTTGAGATTTTTTAAATGATTATTGGATATTTCTATTATGAATGAAAAGGAAAATGGGTTAAAAAATATTGTTCGCGTCATAAGTGGAAAGCTCCTTTGCTTGATGAAATATATATTTTTTTGTTATTCTTTCAGCATCTTTTTATAAATGCATTTCTATTTTTTCCTGCTGAAAGCCTAATTAATGATGCGTTTAAAAAATAAATTACTTCTTTGCATCGAACGTTTTGCTATTTCATGGAGGGAATTCGTTTTCTACTTTTTATTGGAAAATAATAGTTAAAGAACATTTATGCATTTACCACATTTTTTAGCTTACAAAACCCTCTTAAAAATTATAAAATCTGAGATATCACTAAAAAAATTAAAAGATGTGTTTTAAAAAAATCAAATTAAAAGATGTGTTTTTAAAAAATCAAATTAAAAGTTCTGTTTCTAAAAATATTTTTTGTTTTAACCAGTCTTTAATCTATTTGTTAATGTTTCATTGATATGAAGCAAAAATGTAAATAGCGTGGAGAAAAATGACTAACGTAAGGTTAAATGAAAAATACTTAATGAATTAATTTCTACTGGGAAACTTGATTCATTTGCTTTCTCCTTGTATATTTTGTATCTACGACTTTTTGCATTCGAAGAAATGATGCATAAACGATTTAAATTTATTACTCAATTACAGAGTGTACTAGTAATTATAATTTATTTTACATTAAACAACATTCAGCATATTATCACGAGTAACGATGCAAGTTTTCGGGAGTGGAAAAAATAAATTTTTTTCACTCCCGAAATAAATCCCGATTTAAATAATAGATTTTCAAGTAGGATTTCCCGACCCTAGTTGTTCATGTTTTTCCCCTTAAAAACTACCACTTTTTCATGATATTCTCGCATAAAAATGAAACTTTTTCATGATTTAAAACTGGAACTATAGTTCCTTGTGCAACAATTTTTATTATGAAGCATTTTTGGTCAAGATAAATGTAGGTCGTGTTAGTATTAGTAGTTAATAGCGGAATATGTTTAATGTGCGTATTCTGAACGTGACGTGACTTGGCTTGGTTTTAGAATTTCAGCCCTTGACAAATAAAAATTCCATGGAATGAATTTCGAATTAATCTATGATAGTTGATTGATCAATGCTAATTAGATTAATTGATAAATTCCACGAAAACAGCGATAAATTACATTGTAAGGTAACCCCGATATGCATCATGTGAGAGCATTTGGTTAGCGATAATAAAAGTCCGTCTATTTTGTTTGTTTGCATTGAAAATCATTGAAGTTTAGTCAATAATAGTGTATCAGAAACATGTTTGCGAGTCATATGCGATGCAGTTTCAATTCCTCCTTGTGTTTAAATCTATCTTCTATGCCAGTAAATCTTTACTTATGTATACGTCCATTTACTTGACTTTGCCTTATGCACGGTGAAGCTTGGCAAAATATGGCCCTTGCAGCATAGAACCCCCAAACCAGAAAAATGTTATTACTAAGAAATAGCCAAGCACAAAATCATAGGAGTCCTTTTTGCAGATATTTCTTTATTTTTAAATTGAATTCTCAGCTAGATCCTTAATTAAAAATCCCTGTAAAATATGCAGGTTGTTTAGAAATAAAAGCGTCAAACATATTCGACAAAACAGAAAATTGAAATAAGTTCTCTAATATGACGCTTGTTCTCAAAAGCGCGGAAAGATAGATATTTCGAAGAACCATTGAAATCGTTCATGCGCGATTTGGAAAAACATTTAATCCGCTAATATCGCTCCGAAAGAAGAAATTATAAGCAAATAGTTTCCGATTCATTCGAATCTTTCAAAAGTTACCTTCTTTCAGAGTCTCTTTTAAGCATTCTTTACAGAAGACTGGGTACCGGAAGAAATTAAATGCAATAACCAGTCGTTTCTTTTTTTTTTGAGTTTTAGAAACTTTTCCCAAAACTTTTACCGCATTTTTTTGCGTGAAACGTTGCCAGTGGACTTTAATAACATCCAAACTTCAGACATATTTATCAGCGTTTTCGAAGCAAGAATTTTTATAGATTTTCCATTTTTTCTTTCTCAAGTTTATTACTTCTAAACTAAAGAAATTGTACTAGGCGGGTTTCATTCCTTTATTTCCAGAGGATTGTTTTCTTTCACTTACCGAATCACATTTTTATTGGTAAAAACGAAAACTTGAGAATGGGATCACATCTTAGTTTATCTTATTTTATACTTTGTGTTTTTGTATCATTTTTATCGAAGTCTATAGTATCCCAAAAGTTAGTGACGTAGGTATTAAAGATATTTTTATAACAACAAACTCAAAGGTTTGCTGATTATTCAAGTCAATGTACGCAAAAGTTGGTTTTTCTTTATGCGATTTTAATGTAATTTTGAATGTAGAAAATTCGAAAATGTTGGCAATTCGTCTCCACCACGTCAGTACTTTTCACAAAAAGGAAATACTTCTTCAAATTATACACTTTTCATTTAAGGTCTTTGATGTGCAAATATCTTCTCATATATGGATTATGGAGATACTATTTGATTATTTGTATAATATTAAATTACACAATGTAGAGAACTCGAATAGTTCAATAGATAAGCCTATGTATATAGTTATTAGAGAGCGGTATCAAAGTTTAACTATGAGTCATTGTGCAGCAAGTGCCAACATGTCGCTCATCAGCAAGCATGTCCATACTGGAACTTCCGAAATCAATTTTATTCCTTAGGTTAGGCAAGACACATTTTCAGTGTCACCCTTGCAGTTGACTTTTGTGAATAACAATTTTAAGTGGAGAATTTTTTTATGTTTACTTAAAAGTTCCAAACTTATTGATGAGTCTTGTGCTGCATTTATGTAGTAAGAGACAAAACTTTCTTTTAAAGGTTATGTCCGGTCGAAAGGTTGTGTCCCAAAACAGTCCAATTTTTTACAGATGTAGAAAGTTTGTTATCCAGAAGTAGAGACTGAATTCGTGAAAAATGCTTTTACGCTTATTGTGGTGTGAGACTTGGTGATGAAGAAAAACAGTGGGCTCCTTATGAAGTATGCTCTGTTTGTGAAGAACTCTTGCTTTTGTTATTCTAATGATTTGGAGGGAATCAAAGAAACAGAGGGGTGACTTTTTTTTTCTCATGCAAAATACACTGATATAACTAAAAGAGTAAGAATAACATTTTCTTACGCAGTCTTCAGTCTACTATTAGACCTCATGGTCCTGGTGTTTCACTCCCAACAAATTGAGATTCCACTGTTTGCGATTTAGAAGAAAATTCTGAAAGTGATGGTGAAGAATTCATTCCTGAGCACTCAAGTATTGAAGCACAATCCTCAATTCAAAGCAAAATAAATGATTTAGTAGGAGATCTAGGACTTCCTATAGATGTGATCGAGCTTAGGGGTTTTCAATATCCATCTTTTCTCTGCAAGTGGGATATGTGAGCGAAGAATATACTTTGGGGTTAAAAGAAATGACCACTCAGGGAAGTCTTGCAACTTGGTAACAAGAATGTAATATGGTCGAGCTTGGTTAATCTAGAGAACATGCTATTATCACCCCTTAGTGACTGATGAAACAGTTTATTAAGGCCTTGTATGAGGATGTAAACTGCTTTTTGTACCTAATTAGTAAGTACTGCTTTATTTGACGTGAGATTGAAGGACGAATCTTTACTGGACCAAATATCAGAAAATTGATATCTGATTCATACTTCAAAGCAGTCATGAACATCAGAGAGCGAGAACATTGGATTTCATTCAAGGGGGTGAGTTATTAGTGAATCAGGATGAAAGATTCCACCTAGATATTCAGGACCCAAATGACACTGGGTTGAAGTATGGGCATGATGGAGGATTACTGCTGAGTGATTCACAGGGATGACCCTGAAGCAGTACACATACATAGTGCCACTAAACATTATTTTGGATATGAAAAATCAAGAAGTGAGGAAATAATATCTCATGTTATGAAACAAATTAAACAATTTATACTGTTTCCTTGTAGTCATGAACAAAGCAACAGCGATTTCAACAAAAGGAATATAGAAATGAGACAATTTGAATGATATTACTACTATATTTTCACTAAATACAACTAATATGTAACTTAAACCAGTTTTCTGCAAAAATGTAAGGTGAAAGAAATATTTGAAAAACAAGCTTTTATTATCATAAAGTGTGTAAATATGAAAAACAAAAAATGAGGAAGAATAACAAAAATGTTTAAAAAAATTTATATACCAAAGCACCATTGGCAACATTTCCAATAGAATTTATTGAAAATTTAAAAAGCCATTCATACTTGAAATCCAAAATACATTGAAATTAAGATTTAACAGTGCAATCAATATTGCTTATTTAATAAAATGTCATCTCTGGAATGTACTATTGTTATAAAAGATCAGATAAACCTTGCTTAGAAGATAAATTTGACCAATTTAACCAATTTATAGTGTAAGGCTAATATTTAGATTTATTCGAACTTGAATGATGTGTCAGTGTGTACAAATTCCTCAATGAAACATAGAAAAAACATCTCAGTTGGTAAAGAAATAACTTTAAAAATGTAACCTCAGTGCGACATAAAAAACATCAATTCTTTATTATGTTATCAAAACTGAAGGCAATATTTCTTATGACATGTACCATATCAAAAACAAACATCGAATTTATAGAGACATACCAAGTTTTTTCCCATTCCAGCGTTTCTTTTACTTTTGAGTTTTAGTTTCAAAGGAGGATGCAGTATCTATCTTGGATAAAAGCACATCTGAAAGATTATCATCAGACAGAAGATCAATAGAGTTCTGTGTCTGTTTCTACTCGTACAAATAAAACGAGAGCTTTATCTTCGAACTAAAACTTCACGAGCATTGGAACCGTGGAAAACGAGGAAAAAAATTCTGTCGTATTAGCTTCGGTACCAATCGTAAAAATCGGTTCGAGTCGTAAACTTAATGCTCGATCGAATGTTTAACGTCTTAGAGCAAGCATCGTGAATCAATGTACTTGATATAAGTTTAAGTGTCGTCTTCGGAAAGAACTTTAGAAGTGAAAACAGGATCGCAGATATCTTGCCACTAAAATTTAATCTCAAAGTAAGCAATCGATTGCATCTCGTAAATTTAACAGTTTGAAATGTAGAAAAGTTTTATTTGCGAAAATGTTTGACTTCTTTCATAACAGCCTCTCTTTTTTTTTAGTTTATAAACACATTTTGTACTGGGATATAAGTTCCGGAATGAGTAAAGCGTAGAAAAGTGGGAAATAACGAGACTTCGAAAATAAACAAGATATTTTTAAAGATGTATTTGTTTCTCTTAAAAGAAACTATGCCGATTCCTTTGCAGTTGTCTTCCGATAATTTAACACACTTTTACAGCATTAGAAACATCTTAAAGATCATATTCATTCGTTTTAAACCATGCAGGGAAACTCTTTGAGTATTACACTCTTCATTTAATGACCTATTGTTTAACGAGACCGCTCGTACTTACGATTGACTATCCAATACGGGCTATCCGTTTTGACACACACAGGTAAAACCGGAGCTTCCACCAACCTCGGATGCATTGTAATCAAATGGAAGTTTTCATACATAGCCCTGTCCCGCAAATTTACCAGTCGGGATGTTGACATCTGCAATTGCAGCCGATGTTGAACTGGACAAATCGGACGCCGAAACATTTTTATAGCAAGTCCTTATTGGTGATAGGCATGCCTTGCTTATCTGTCATTCGATTTGGGGTCATCGCATGGATGAGTAGGAATTTCTCATTTCAAATATATTCTAATACCTTAGCATCATTACAAAAGATGTTACCTCCGATTTTGTGTTTAACTTGTGGATTTACACAATTTTAACCCTCTGAGTGTCACGAAATTTCCCTATAGTGTAGCATTGCCTATACAACGCAACACACGTAAAGCCTAAATAACCACCTCTATTGGTTGAAAGAATCCTAAGAAAGATTCCATTGAACAGTACTGTCAAAACTTGTTAGAAGTCAAGCAAGGAAGTTTGCAGGTTGCAGAACTTATATAAGCGTGCGAACCCCTCAGACACTTAAGCAAAAATCACGTAATTTAATGTAAAATATGTGCCTCACACTAGCGTCTATACGTGATATTAAAATTATAATTATTTTATTGCCTCTCAAAACTTCCCGAGTCTAATCAATAATACAAACCGGGTCAAAAGTATTGGAGAATCGCTCAATAGAAAATTCTCATAAACTACATTTACGCTTTCTATGGATTGTTTTCGATCTTGATATTCATTGATTAATATTAACAGAAAAATGAAGGGGGTTTCAATTTTCAAACTTGATATGGATCGTTTTTGAATGTGTTACCTAAAATACTAGTTTGTATAGTTACTTAAGTAGTTACGTTTGTCTAGTTATGTAAGTAGTTACGTTTGTCTAGTTATTTAATTATTACGTCAATGTATCAACTATGTTTAACTCTAACAGGACAATTGTAAGCTTATCACAAAATAAATTATAATGAATCCCTAATATTGAATTTGTTTGAAAATTTCCGCATTAATTTATTGGGATTATCAATAGATTTATCAGCAATGCATGAGATCACAGCTGTTGATCCCAATAGCATTAAATCTAGTCATAAACATATACTTTGTAAAGTAAATCACTAAAGAGTAAAGGTTACAAAACATTGGATGCAAGCTTTTGTTTAACGTGTATTATTATGGTAATGGATAGTAGATGATTTAATTGGATTGAAATGCAAAGGACAGTTAAATTTATCTCTAAATCAATATCATATCTCAATTTGAAAACTTTTTATACTATTGAAACCTACAATAATGTTTGCTGTTTTGGATATATTTTTGTCCATAAACCCATAAAAGATTATTTTGTCCCCAAAAGCAGCTTTAAATTTGTCAAATGTTTCCAAACTTGATATGTTGAAATATTGAGAATAATCGGCTAGTTTCAATAATACGTATAATACCAATAATACAAATAGGTGTAACAATTGGTGTGTTGGTACAAAAGATCGAAGATCCTAAACTTTTGGTATTGATACTAAACTTTTGTAGTTATAGATACTGATACAAAAGACTGAAGGGCCATCACTACGATACGATTACAAATCCTATAGTAATCATTTGTTATTCCAGAATTACGTGTAAATGATAAAGGTTCGCAAAATTGATTTGGTATTCGTTGAAAGCGTTTTAGTCTAGTATCATATCTGCATTCAATCAGTATGATTGCAAAATTTATCTTGACATCGTAAAGGAAATGACTCCATAACTTATGAAATTTTAATCTCAACAAACTATCTTATAATGTTAATATTAAAGGCTTCAGATAGAGAGAGAGAGAGAGAGAGGAGACTGAATTCAAAATAAAACGTGTTTATAGTACACAAAACTACATGGATTCATACTTCCATTATAAAATGATTCCCATTGTGGTAACACCTCCTTTTTGAGATTAACACATTCAATTATTAGGGGTGTATCTCTAATAGATTTAGTAAACAGGAGCATTTGAAACATAGAGTAGAATCTCATGCATCATAAGAACTCACTTCTGAGAAATCGCTGTAGAAGAACATTTTCCCCGTTCATATTTTATTTTGCTCAAAATAATTTCTGTATAAATAATCAAGTAATTTATAATGTATGATTTATTTTTAAAACAATTTTAAAAGGCTATATAAATTTAATAAATAAAACTTAAAATCCATTTAATTATGAAGTACACATCTGAGAAAACTCAATATTCTAAAATATAGTTCTTAAAAACTTGCTAAGGACGTATTGATTGTGTATGCAAGGTCGAAGTTGGTTAGAAATAATGAAGATCTCTCAACCAATATATGCATTCCTTGGAGGATAAAAGTACACATATTCATATTTATATAAAAGAACTCAAAGTGGAGATTAAAATTTAGAAGCTATTCATGAAAGCCTCAAATTTCAGCCAGCATTTTTATGTTCCAGAAAATCCAAGTAGAAACTCTTGACACAGATACTCTAGATTTATAGCGTCATGGAAAATGATTAATCAAACTTAAAGAATATCTCTTTAAAACTTGGGAGATAATGCGAGAAGTCTTCCAGGAGAGCTTTAATCTCCTCTGGAAGTGAGAGATAAGTCCATCAGTAATTGCTAATTTAACAGTCGTTACCATTCAATCTTAACAAACTTAATTTATCGAAGATCAATGAACACCTGGTGTGAGGCGAGCTTCATCCTCACAGTCCGGATTCACTCCGAATTTATCAAGTTTTCTAAATGGAAATCCGATATTCTCCAAAATTCCAGTTTCCTTATACATTTTACTAGTACTTGCGAATATCTTAATCTGGAGCCCTTGCTTTTAATTTTCAAATTGATCGGGTATGGGATTTTTAATGATAGATCCCATACTTTTTGTTTCCACCAGTTTCTCGATATTTCCAATTTCTTCTTTCACCACCCAGGCCAGAATTGCTAATCTTAATTTGGAAGGTTTATTAGGTTATACAACTAATGGTACAGTTTGTGCATTTAATATGTTAGCTGTTGTTTAATTGAGATTAAAAGGCCAATTAAAGTAAAGTGATAAGTTTCATGGGGGAAAGCAGCGATAAGCAAAACCCATGAGAATTCTTCTCGTGAGCAAGATTTGGATTCCCTCGCTCAAGGCTATTGTCATAATCCCATTCTAGACATTTTAGTTATGAATAAAATTGTCTTAAGGATAATTTCAAGCATTGTTTCGAACATTTATACGCTTCTGTTATTTATTATCCCACTTGGTATAGACGAGCAAGATTAAGTCCATGAATTCATGCACCTTCAAAAAGTCTGACAAGTTAATTGTTAAAATACAGGTCCTCCATGGACAGCCCTATTCAACCAAGAAGCTGACCAGGAGAGGCCTGCTCTATATTGCTTTTCCGACAGGTTGGGGAGACTTTTAAGCCCTGATAAAATGAAGTTGTTTTAAAATGTCCACTGTTCAGTCCGGAGTCGGCAGTCGACTGACTCACACTTCTATTTGAATATAGTTAAAAATGAACTAATTAAGTAGTTAATAATGAGATGTTCCACACAGTCATGTATACTAACTTTAGAGAAAGATGCGTCAGTTAGTCAATCATAGTATAAAAATATCTTATATAATTTTCAATAGTGAGGGGTTTCAAGAAGCTTAAAACAAAATAATACCAAAAACGAAGAAGGTAAGAACAAAGAAAACTTAAGGGTGGCATTAGTCATTAGATCCCATAAGACATCTTGCTTCCCAATAACTTCTTCTATCGAGGCTTTACGCAGGGCAACTGATGGGATGTTTGTCCGTCATCTCAGAAAGTCCGCAGAATGCACAAAAAAATGCGGGAAAATTTTCAGAAGAAAAAAACGAGATCCGAGGCAGTTGTGTTCTATTAGGAGTCTACTTAACGTCACATCCTTGGGGCGAGATAAGTCAAGAATGGGAACCAGATAATCATTTCCCCAGCATTTTGACTTCATTCGGTGGTGCATTATTTGGTTATTTTTTAAGCGAAAAAGTTTTTCACCAACCGCTTGATCGTATGGAAGGATGCTGTAGTGATATCCGATTGAATCACCCTGGCGCCTTTCTTTGCAAGTAGGTTCGCTTTTTCATACCAATAAACCACAGTGCCATGGGACCCACTGTAGAACGACCCACTTACCACTTTCTTCGTGTTATGGAGGAGTATTTGACAAAGAATATCATACGATGTGGAGGATTCGGTTAAGGAAATTGACTTTTAAATCCGTAGAGGATGACTATCAAGTTTATGGCGGAAGTTTAACAGCTATTTAAGGGAAAACGTATAGCCTCCACCTCACCATCAAGAGCCGTTCTTATATTCCCAACAGTGAAAAAAGTTCCGATTATACTCTAGCTCCTGCATCGACAAGATCGGAACCATCAGTGTAGATGTGAATCCATTGATTCTTGGGATATTCAGAGTCTATAGTCGTTGATGTCAGAACTCTCCAGATCTCCTGGGTAGTATCTTTGAAACTTTCTGATTAAGATTTAAATTGGTCTGAATATTTTATGGTTTGAAGTATTTTTATTTTAAACTATCCTGGTAACTATTCGTAAACTATGCTCTATTCTAATATAAAAACCCTATATGAAAACTATTTGACATTTTTAGCTTTCACGTGTGAAACTGGTAATTTTACAAGGAGATCAATAGTTTTTCGTATAAAATTATTGCTTTCTCTAATTATGCTATGGGCCGATTTATTATTCGTCAGGTCTATTATGATGGATTTTATCTGTCCGGTAATTAATCTTAGAGCCTGATTTTGTGACTCACTAATTTATTAAACGAAGCCTCAGATACAGAACATTTTAAGTAGTGAAGGAAAGAGTCTTGATAGCTGTCTTAGACAAATTAATAGCCATGATATTTTTCATACAGATGTTTGCATGCCGGCGTTGTAGAGCTGTAGATCATTTTGTTCTTAGGGAACGATGCCCAAGATGCGTGAGGAGGTAGGTCTAAATTACGTCTACGTTGTAAGTCCATCTACGCTGTAAGTTCAATAAGAGAATGGGATATAAAATTTTATAGCCATGTAATAATATTAGAAATTAAAATATTTAAAATTAATTAGGACTGTTTGAGAAATATCAACTCCCACAAACAAGATTCAAAATTTTCGGAGCGGCTCCATCAAATTGATCTTCGACCAAAATATTTCATTCACTTTGATAGCAGTTTCGAATATTACTTAAACTATACCTAAGAGAAGTAATGGACTGCTAATTAGTGAGAGAGAAGAAAGCATATATATCTATATATAAAGCAGAGTTGGCGTCTGTATGTTCTCTATACAAATCTATATCATTTGACCAATACACTCCCCCCAAATTTGGTACACATAATTTTTAGAACCTTGCGGGTTACGTAGGCTGCATATTAACCCCCGTTCTCTTTAACCTAGATGTGCAGAGGGGGCTAAAAACAATTCGAAATAGCCATACGAACAACATTGAGCGTAAAACGATTACGGCACGCAACTCAGTTTATTTTACCAGTATTGATCAAAAATCAAATTTTCTAATAAAATTGTTTGACCAGTATTGCTCGAAAAACAATTTTCCCTGAAACGTTATATTTAAACAATTTAAAATTCTAATTATGTTTGAACTGATTTTTTATTTCTTTCCACAATATAAATAATTTTGGAATACTTGAATGATGAAAAATGGATATTTAAAATACTTAATTTTACACAACTTGCATTTTGTAATGGAACACGAAAAGCCAAAACAAAAACTCATTGATCATAAAAGAGTAATTTTGCAATTCGGTATCTGGCAACGCCAAAATTAATGTTTTATTTTATAAATTAGATTTAGAATTCCCTGTTTCTGCATTTGAGTTAAGACAGAAATGTTGTGGTCATATTTAAGCATTTCCAAGTATTATAAATATATTCTTTTGTAAATAAATCATTATTGTCTTTATCGAAATTGTTCAAAAGTATTTTGTCGAATTGTTCTTTTTCAGAATATATTCAGGAAGTAAAAATTCGACACGTTTGCACGTATCTTTCTTTTTTCAGAATTCTGCATTTTTTCAAAGATCGGAATTTCGTTTCTGTTTGTATTTATATGTTCCAGTATTTTATATATTACAAATATATTTAGGAATTAAATTTTAATGATTTATTTATTTCCTGCAAAATATCAGACATGGGTAATTTCTTGGCGGCATATGCATATTTTGACCAATTTTCCTTAAATCTTTGATTGAATAAGTAATGATTTGTAGAATTCTGTTTCATAAAATAAAATAAAATATATAAAACAAAACCTTTTCAAGTAGGGTGCATAACTTCTTACTTTGGAATAACCGGAATTTCGTTTCAATTTGTATTTATGTGCTCCAGTATTTTACCTATTGCAAATATGTTATTACGGATTTAAACTTTAATGAATTCTTTATTTTCTGCAAAATATGATAAGATATGGGTAATTTTTTGGCATTTTATGTATATTTCGACCAACTTTGTCTTTGGTTGAATACTTATTGGTTTGCATAATGCTCTTTTATAAAAGCAAATAAAATATACCAAAACGAAACCTTTTTAAGAAAGGTGCTCAACTTCTTATTTTAAAATGACCGGTAAAGTTAAATAAAATTATTTTAAATAAGATAGGTTAGGTTACATTAAAACTGGTAGCCATATGTTATAGTTCAAAGATTTCTAAATCGAATTTGAAGTAACCACCTTAGGAAAAACTTTTGTAGTTTGTCTTACAGCAGGAGTGCGATGAATATGAAATGGGTAAGATGGATGAATATGTCATATATACATATTTGAATCCGAAGTAGATTGTAGAAGATATGAGAAAGTTAAGACATAGTATCAATCACTTCAAAAGTTATTTAGAAGAATATAATTACAAGTAGATTTACAAATATATCAAAAACATTTAAAACTCCGTTTTGTTAAGTTGTTAGTCAACTATTAAAATTGATAAGAAAGCGCGCTTTACGATTCTTTGTAGATATGTTTGACTGTAATTTTATTACTACACTTGAACTAAATAGATCATCAATGCTTAGATTTTTAAGGACAGTTAAATCCAGAGGTCAACATCTTCAAAGAAACGTTTTGTAATAAATTCATCTTGTAGCTTAATCGGAATAAAACAACATATATTCACACAATCACACAATCAAAGTAACTGGTAAACAGTAGACTATTGGTCCTTTATACAATATAATAAATACCTGAAATACCTAGTTAATTTACACAGATTGTTTAGGTACATAATACCTTTTCGAGACTCAGTTGACATTGCTTTAAGATACAAACCCGATTCTAAATCCTACTCTGTTATGCTATAGCTTTTAACAAACGTTACCCGATCCCTGTGCTATTCCCTGTGTGCTCAATTCCCTACTGTGAAATTCTTCATCAACGCAATTTCAAAAGGTATTTGGCATTTGATTAATAAATATGAATCATAAATTGCACATATATTTGTTAAAGTTTAATGAATTGCGTATATTTTGTCTTACTGTTGAGTTGAGGTTTATGTAATGCTTAGTATGACACTGAGTTAACGATTGACTGTTTCACCTTGTAATTAGTCTTATAAGATGGAATACATATTGCATTGCTTGAATGTACGTGAGAAAATACAGATAATTGATGCATGTAATTAACTAATTTATTGTTTACTTATTCAGTATGTTATATAACACTTATATTATGTTTTCGTTAGCTTGAAGAGGTACTCAGATTAAAATATTGCGCTACTTAGAAAAATATTTACAAATCTGATGATAGAACCGATTTGAAACGAACATTAAAGTGAATTGTATTTGTCCTATTGTAACTTAATGTAACTTGTTTTTAAGACAACGTGTGCCAATGGAGTACATATGTATAAACAATTTCTTAATTGTATAAGTAATAAAAGAAATAGAAGTACATAAATAGTTTGAAGAACGTCAGCCAACCTATTTTAACTTCTCAATTCGGTGTTCTTTAAAAAAATATATAAAATAATTATACGTGAATTTAAAGTTACGCAGCCAAAATAATTATACTTCGACTTTTAAAAATTAATTTTATAAATAATGCCAATATTTTGAAATACATGTCTTTTAAAATATTGACATTAAGGAGAAAATATAAGGAGAAATACGATTTTTGTAGTAATCATTTTCCTCCTTGGTATAGATTGATCCTGGACCGACGTCAATAGCCTGTTGTGTTGCTCCAGTGCGCCGTTAATTCAACTACCCCTACTGGATATAAAGAGATAATTTATAAAAGCCATTATGATTTCGAAAAATTATTTCATATTTCTGTTTTAAAGTATTAATATTTTTTCTGTGACTAAATCATCCCGAAATGAATTGACTATCTTTTATCGAATTATTTTGGGATGTTTTTATGTTTTTTTTTACTGTTCAAGTTGTTAACTACTTTTCAATTTCTAAAAATTAATTATTTCACTTCTTAACTTACCTTGCAAAAGGTATTGTAAGATGTTGAAATACGTGTTCGCAAGCATCCATTTGGGTGGTGATAATTTTCAGTTTTATTCATTGAAAACTTTTGTTGTCTAACGTTTCAGAGTAAAATGAAATATTTTAAATTATCTATGCCTGGTTGCAATATTTTGTATCTGAAAGACAGATCTTTCTGCACCCTCACAATTTTCCCCTTTAGAACGTAGATTTAAAAAACGTTGTTTGTTGATGGCATCTTTTAGACCTGAAAAATATCTTCCTATATAACCCATATAAAGATTTGCCCTTGTTTCTCTATATAACCATTTAAAAATGGCTTTGAATGTATGGTTTCATGATAGTGACTTACAATCACATATCAACCAATCAGAGCACAGTACCGGATAAAAAGGCTTGATGGACAAACAGTGGATGGACGGACAGCTTGATGGATACAAATGTTTAAATTTTAGTGATAAATCAAATAATAATTTAACTTATTTTATAATGATAATGTTCTAAAATAAGAAAGTGGCAACAGCTTAATGTTTATTATCTGAGAGAAAATTTATAGATCAAAATGTATTTTCAACGCTGGTTTTCTAAACAAGATGTATTGGAATTTATAGACTAATATATAGGATAATATGTTTATAGACTTTTATTGACTTTTCGTAGTTTTCTTAACCCTCCTGGTGGTTCTCTAGACGAGGTATCTCATCATTAGTAAAACTGACCAAATCATCTTGTCAAAAAAATCGACAATATTTTGACGCCGAGATATCTCATCATTAGCAAATTTGCTCAGATCTTGATGGACGAGATATCTCGTTGAAACCACTTGGAGTATTAAGGGAGTTATGTTTCCAAAAATTAATATTTGAAAGAATTCGTTTTAAAACATATTTTTAAATTTTCCTGCATGTTGTAGAAATTTCCTTTCGTGCTATTTCCTGATATAAAGCATTTCACTTTCCTCTTGGCTCGATATTACTTTCCTGAGCACTTTGAAAAGATTCCTCAAATAAAAGTGCCCTTTCATATAACTTTTCTGGTGAGTTCGGACGAATCTTCAAACGAGGTTTTATCTCCCCTTCACAGTCCCTTGAACCACTTTTATGATAGAAGAGAAGTTCCGCATTGGCCTAAAAACTGTTGATCCTGAATTCTGGAACTCGGATTCCTTCAAAAAGCGTATTGGATAAAACTGGAAATTCCAGATGCTTAGTCGACATTTCCCGAGTCGGGAAAGCAGTAACATATATTGTTTTCAAAAGAATCATATATCAGAATTAAGATGCATTTATCGAGGATATGTTTCTATTGGGAACCATTTTAGAAATTCCTTAATCGTTTAAGAAATTTCAAACACATAGATTGCAATACTTTGTGTGTCTGTTTTTCTAACGTACGTGGCACAGAAATCGGCATTATTTATATATTGGCAAATGGCAACAAACGAATATAAGCTATATAAAATCAAATTTGCTAACATTTGTAGAATTGGTATTGTACGAATTTCAGAGTTTTCTATTAATAGTGACTGAGCACACGGCAACTTGAATGCTTTTATACACATTATTACATTTAAATTATTTATCAAAGTTACGATTATTCTTTAAAATTACCATTCATGAATTGAAAGGCTATATTTTAAGTGAAAAAGCATCTTATGTTGTCTATTTTGCCGGACTATAATTTTATTAGCATTCAGTAATCAAATAGGTTTTATATTTAAGATTTTCTTTGAATAAAATATCATTTTTGATACAATACCATCATATTGTACCATAGTTTTTGAGATTAAGGCTTAAATAAAATATAGCTGCCAATTATTTTTCGATTATTATCAATTTTGTTTAAAAATGAAACATTTTTCACAGTTATTTTTATATTATAAAATGTCGTTTGTCGATGTGGGGTTACACAGCTTTCTCTCCCTTTTCAAATATTTATAGCATCATCTGGTTCAAAATCCCGAGGTGTCGTCCTCGTATCTTTCTATTCAAATTGACTAGACAGTCTCCATTAACCCGTTGTGTTTCTGCTGTGTTTAGGTAGTGCTCCAGGTAGGTACTTGAAGTACCTACCTACTTACCTCAATTATTTAAGGATTAAAAGCTAAATATATTTTAATTTAGAATATGTACTTTGAATAATGTTTTAAAACCTTATATTTTGAATATAGTTCATATACAGCGAGATTACCATGGCTCTGTTTTTGTCCACTGCTCTAGCAGCCTGTGAACTAGCTGTTGGAGTTTCAAGTTCTATTCCAATAACTTCTGTGGGTGTACTTTTCTCTCTGTGAGAGTAAACATTTGTGTATGAGGAGTCCATTCACTTGACGGAAAAACATTAATTGGTGATGCTTGGTCAGATCTATCCCTTGCATGAAAAACATACCCAACCAAATTCCTATTCAACTGAATAACAATAAAATTCAGAATATAAAACTTTAAAATTTCAATTTACTTTTAAGCGATATTAAAATTTAATTTCAGATTAAAGAGGAAACTACACTTTTTATACTTGATATATTCATATAGTTAACACATAATTAAAGACATATTAACATAATTATATGCTACAAGTAAAAATGTAATAATAAAAAATAAGATCATATAAAGTTAAGAATTAAAAAAAAAAACAGATTTATTGAATTGAAAACACTTCACCGAACAAGCGGTTACCTCTTTGTAAGTACTTCAATTCGATATTAAGAAGGAATTATATTGAAAGGAAAAGTAGATTATAGGGAAGCTTTATTTTTAACTGAATTTCACTTACAGAGAATTTAATTTACTGGAGACTGTCATCCAATCATCAAATTATACTGAGATAAAAAGCGGAGAAAAGAAAGAAATACAAAGATGCATTTACTTTAATACGCCTGAGAAATTTAAGTTTAATTTAGCTTCAAAGACAGCGAAAACTTTTCGCATCCCCCGAAGTTCAACCAACCCTATCAGATCGACGACAGAAACGCATCGAATAGCTCCTTTTAAGTAAATAATCTTACTTGTTTGATTGGTGGGAGAACAAAAGCCATTTATTGCGGAGTAAAAGTTGGATTCCAAAGACAAACAAATGCATTTAAGCAACTAAGGCAAAAAGAACTCTTCCCCATTTCGACAGAACACACTGCTTTTTCTACTCTATATAAGTTCCATGTAGCCACAGCAATATGTGCCAGTGTTTTGCTTTGAGATACCCATCGATTCAGATCTGATCCACAAAGGAATCAGTCCCAAATCCAATAAGGATAAAAGTTCCAAATTAGGAGGGAGTCTAATTTGCCGCCCTAATATCCTTTCTCTCGCTCGCTACCAACTAAGTACCAGAATTTCACAAGGGAATCGAATACCAATTCAAAATCACATTTTGCTGAAAGCGTCGAGACGCATTAACCTCTCCCCTCCCTACTTAATTGCACGGGAATAAAAGGCCCAAGATTTGTGTAGTTTAGTCATGAAGAAGAAACGTCAATAAAAGAAAGATACTTGTGAATTGTTGAAGGAAATTAATTAAGGTTTTGACTTAGGGAGATGCTTTAATTGCAGGGGGAAGGTATTTAGTACGTTACTCGGCGAAATGGAATGTAAGTTGTGTCGCTTTTATGCTTTGGCGTTGATTAGATTCCAAGCTTTGGCAGGACGCGATATACGTAAACTATTAAAACGACAAGCAATAGGATATTAAAGGCGACGGGTTTCCGATTTCGTACTCTGGCGCATTAAAAAATTCGTTTGAAAAGACAATAATTTATTTACAATTCAAAATATTCAGAACTAGCAGATTTGTGCGTAGCATCTGCGCTAAACTTTCTTAATTGCGTAACTTACGTTTAATGTATGTTAAGAAATATGATTATGGATTAAGCATATTAAAGGGAAATCAGAAGACGTCTAGAAGATAGCATCAGCGCTTGAGTTTCTTATTTGCTTATATCTATTAATGGCAAATTGTGTCGTTATTCACATTTCATATTTTATTTCAATCCATTTGTATTGAATATGTCAGCCATATTCACATAAGTTACCTCTAAATGAAATAACATTATTCAAAAATATATAATAGCATTTAGTTTACATTTACTAGAGTTAATTTTTATTTTCAATAAAATGTATGGGAAAATGGCACTACCAGTCATATTAACACAGCTATGTTATGAACATCTATTCTAACTTTATCCCATTCTAAAGCGATTCGGCACTTTTTCGACGCTAGTCCTATCTTTGCTCATACGTTATTTTGTAGCTGATATTTCCATCTTTCATTTAGTTGAATAACTTGACATGGTCTTTTTTTCACAGATGTGAATTCTAAGAACAATATTAAGGGATTACCAGTGTTATTTATAAATGGTTAAGAACTAAAGGTACGACTTTAAGGGGCAAGGGACTTCAAAGACAAACTTTTTTAGGTAAATTAACAAAACTTGATAAGTCATATGTACATTAATTTTCTATGTATTGTAATTATTTGTATTCACATTGTAGTTTATGTACACATAATTCTAATTAACTCCATTTGGTAAGTGTATGACTCATTTGTAAATCAAAAATATTTGTACTAAATTATAACAGTTAGCAAAAAAGATAGGTTAAGCAATTTTTATAAAAAAATAAATTCACAATTTAGAAGCATGATGAAATTTCCCACTTTAATTTAAATATAATTAACAGATTATAAGGGTTAATTAAAAACAATTTCAAGAAAATCAATTAAAACCAAATAAGCAGGGAACCTTTTAAAATCAGAGCTTCAAACATTCTCAATAGGAGCAAAAGTAAACTTACTATATTTATCTACTATATATTGATGTTATAATTATAACTCCGTCAAAAAGTATTGAACTGAAAAATTCATTTTGTTTTCCCCAGAATTTGATATCAATTAGCTTTTAACGCTCTTGCTTTCTATCGATTTTCGTGATTTTGAAAGTCCCCTTACAACCATAGATCGTATTAATTCGATTGTTATTTTTCTAAATGTGGTTTGAATAAGTTTGACATCTTGAATTATCATTCATTCTAATCTTGTAGTTTCAATTTATAACTTATTCTATAATCGAGATAAGACATTTACATAATAAGAGGATAGTGTAATTACAGAGCAATTTTCAGTTCCATTCTATCGCATAAATATATCTTTCTTATTCAATCAAATAATGAAAACCAGCTTGTAAAACCTTTTTGACTGCCGTAGTTACCTATAAGTCTTATCCTAACCAGTGATGATTTGCGGTTTGCTTTTGAAACGACTTTTATTTGAATCGGTTACTTCAAAAGCATCATAAATCAAGTCAAAATGCTCTCTGGCCCAAATGCTCCCTAATACCAAGATAATTGATGGTTTCCAGTAACAGTTTAGAAAAAGGGCCCCACGAATAAAGTAAATTACAAGTTCGCCATTTTTAACTTTGCAGACTTGTATAAAGTAGGCTATGGTCTTTGCACACTTGTATTTTAAAAGCAATGAAAATATCGTCACCGTGCAAATGAAATATATAGTTCTGTGAAAAAGGAGGAAAATTCTACACACTACAACTTCATTCAAAGAAAAAATGACTCCACCAGTCTAAAGATCACCATATTCTGGTTTAGAAAAGCTCAAAAACTCGTATATTGAAAACTTTGACTTGTTTCATTTGTAAGGGGACGATATAAACTCTTGAACGTAGAAAACCCATTGCTGTTCGAAATAGTTCTTTTTACATTTCTCGAGCCCCTTAGCCTTTGTACAATTGTGCCAGGGACCTTCCCTTATGTTGGGGGGGGGGCGCTGGGTCACAATTGTTTAAACATGACATACCGTTTTGGAAATGACAGATTCAATTAAAATAAAGTGTAGGTTTATATTTGAATTACAAAATTCGGAATGTTTTTTTCATAAATAATCAAGGTGCCCAGAATATAACTATTTGTCTAACACAATTTTCTGCTTTATATATATGTGCAATAAATTCATTTTTAAATGTTCTTTAATAAAGCTGTAATATATTTATCTGATTTCAAATTAAATTTGAAAGACGACCTGAAATCCGGAGTCGGATAAGTATTTAGAACCAGCTACTGAGTTAGCTTCATTAATATCGCATTGGGTTGAATTAACTTAAGTGAATATTCCGATTAACTTGCGTCAAATGGTTATGCATTTCCTATTAATTATTACTTTGAAAGATTGAATACATATTTGAATTGTTGATTACGAAATTTAACTTAAACTCTGTAGAGTAATAGCTTGAATATTTAACGCTTGAAAATTTAATTAAGCAAGTGCTAATTATGTATTTTACATGTACTAATTTGATAGTGAGGGAAAGTTAGTTGAAGAATCCCCACAAAATTTAAACGAATTAAATTAGAAATTAAACTTCCATTACGCATGATTAATATGTTACTACTTCTATTGATTTAATTTATATCTACACTCTTGACATTTTTAGGGTAATAGTCAGACAAAAGTATTTAATCAGACTCAGAATATGAAAACTATCTAAAATGTTTTTTATGTAGAGTTCCAATTCCCAAGGTGATTATAACTTTTAGTATGACATTTATTGGCATCACTTTGTTTTAACCATTGAATACATGTGAAACAGTTATATGACCTTTAATATTCAAGCCCTGAAAAACTCCTGGGAAACGAATATAATACTTATTTTTATTCAACATAAATTTAGTACTGTTACGTCTAATTAAAATCTGTATTTAATAAATTGTAATTTGTAAAATGTATTATCATTCCACAGGCAGTCGTATCTTTTGCATCCTTAATCCTTACAGAAAACAAATAATTTTTTCGTGCGAATACAATTAAAATTAAAGTATTAGCAAGGGTTTTGGAAGGCAACAAAATACTAAATTCAAATTTAGAATTATTGATTTGCTTATTCTTCTGAGAATTTGCTAGCATAACTTCTTTTCAAGTTAAGAAAGAAAGCTTCAGAAGCAGCATCGCACAGACATACTCTCTAGGCCAATTGTGAAATAAAATCTACGAGAAATATCAGGTAAGCGAAAAAATATAAATTGCTTTCGCGAATGGTATTCAACGAAACGGAAGAAAGTGTACTCTGAAATCAAATATTTTGAGAAAAATCCCAAACAAAGCCTACAGATAAATATATGCGATTTTTTCGCTTTAAAATTGTTCTCTTTACGCATTTCAAATCATTACTTTTTTCACTTGAGTTTGCGAGTGACGAGGTGACATATTTAGTGTCATTCGGAGTTCGAATAAATATAATCCTGCTTTTGTAAACGATGAATATAAAAACAACACGTTCAGAGACAAAAAGCAACAAAGTATTATTCTTTTCTGTTTGGATAACGGGAAATGTCAGCTGTTAGCTTTGAAAGAATTGTTCATCAAATTCAACAAAGCACAAACAACTTCAGTGAAAAAATACCGAACACGAAAGAAGAATGCCTGAACGTATCTACTTCAATATGTTCTTTTCATCTGTCGTTAGTAATCAATTTTCAAGTACATAGATGTGTGGAAATCAGTGCTTTCTTTTTGTTTTCTCATGCAAATTAATAAAATTCTTTTATTCTACTTGGAAAACATATTTTCAGTCTAACTAATCACAAAACAGGTTTAGTAGCCTGTTAAACTGTCATAATAATAAAAATACAACCTAACACTACTAAGTCTAAAACTCAGCTTGATATGCCCTTCGTAATTACTTGATTACCAATAGATGGCGTTAATGTTTGTCTAATTTTGTTCATTTTTGATTAAGCTATATTCTAATGATAATAAACTTGCATACGATGTAGATCAATAATAATGCTAATGCACTCAGCCTTGTAAATATGTAAATCGATTCTAATAAACTTTTTCATTAAAGGTGGTGGTATTTATGATCTCAATGACCCACACATACCTTTGTGTCCAAGAATGCATATTTCAACAAGATCGGCACATTTCCTCTCAGAGTTAAAACATTTTTAAGATTGTTAGAGGCTTTTCATTCCAAATCAAGAACACGATGACTTCAATTATTAAAGAAAACGACATTTTAAATCTTTTATTGCAAAAGGTTCTTTATAGCCTTAGATTTTCCCCCATTAACATAAGAAAAATTTAACTTCCCATTTTCCAATAATTTAATTTCAAACACATGATTCATTTTCGAAAAACTAATTGAAGGGACTCCGCATAAACAGCAATACATCAAGGATAAGTAACAGGATATTTCAACTTTTGAAATACGTGATAATCAAAGTTTTGATGATTGGTTGAGAGTTTTCGTTTCAATAACAAAACCTGTGTTAGTGGGATTGGCTATATTATTCGGTTCCATTAATGAAAGTCGCCATCTGACCGTAAACGTGATTCAAAATTACGTGGTGTTGTCCTCTGATCTTTCTCTTCGGTATTGATCCCGGACAGTCACCAATAGCCCGTTGTGTTGCTCCAGTACGACGTTAACCCGGCAAAGCCTGAATTAAATTTTTTTCTCAAATTTACTTTTGCTCTTTAGTATATGTTTATTGCCTTCCTTGGGATAATATAAAATGTGTTTTGTTTTTTTAATTAAATTATTTTAGTCAGAAACTGCTGGTACCATATGGTACCGCTAGGCTCTTACACTATCAAATCACCTTTTTTTTTCAAAATTCTTTTTTTTAAAGAAGCAAAAGCAATTTTTATAAAGAACAGATTATATTTTAATTCCCACATAAAATTTTAATTACAAATTCAAATAAAATTACATTTTTGTATGAAAAGTGATGAAACAGGCAACACAGAGGCCTACATTGCATTTCGCCCATTCGGTACGTATGCGGCTTTTGCAATTCACAGCAGCACAATGACGCCTTTGTGATGTGGCTCGTACTAGGTGGTTCATTTTGTCAAACCTTAACGCATCAGATACTCTGGAAAATATATTAAAAAAATATATATATATTGGATTCAAGAATATTGTGAAAATATGGAAGATGATAATAATACAAATATTCTTACCTGACTCCGCTGGAACTTCCACTTGAGGTTGGATTTCTACCCGAAGCTTTTGGAGGATTACTTTTCTTTGAAGAATTTGATCTTTTATTCTTCCGTTGTTTCTTTGCACTTGGTGGCCCACCAGTTATTGTCTTTGAATTGTCTAATTCTTCTTCGGAATCTGAAATTTCAATATCGCCACAATTTTTTTGAACTTTCATTCTTATTTCGGCATTTGCCTGTAACTGATTACCAGGCAAATTATCTGTAAGACCTCCTTCATCTTCCTCTGCAGAATCTTCGTCAGTGATTTCAGCAGCATCAGGGGGCTCAATATAAATTTCTTCAATATCATCAGAATCTAGTTCACCAAACAGTTGAAGTGCCTCTTCAAGTGTTAAATTTCTAGAAAATATGTATATATATATATAATATATTAATAATAATAATATAAAAAAATAATAATATAATAAAAATAATAGCTGTTATTATTAAATATATATATATATAATAATAAAATAAAATAAAAATCCGTCAATTAATTTTAAAAATGTAAAAAACAAATATGCCTGTTACTTCAAAAGAAAAAAAAACTTATCATTTATTTTTTAAGTCACAGAAACATGAGTAAAATGAATAAATACACAGTTTCTACATAACTCATGAAAAGCTAACATGAAATCCTAGCGGTACCATACGGTACCGCCAAATTTTAGAACAAAAATTTTCGTATATAATAAGACAGATTTTTTTTAAATGTGGCCTACAGAAAGAGCATACAAATATAAATAAAAATACACATTTCATCAACTCACTTAAAATTTTTAAATATCTATAAAATGTACTTACTTTTGTCGACGAGCCATTTTTTCGCTTGTTTTCAAGACGCTAAACTTTCTTGAGACTAATAGCATAGACAACGTGTTCAACTATTTCATCTGACCGTTATAATTCCTTCTTTAGACTGTCTAGGGGTGCCATCTATTAACTAAAAATCAGAACTTTAAGTTTTTCCCCAAAAAAAGAGGTATTTTTGAAGTAGCGATTGCTGGTACCAAACGGTACCACTAGGACTTCCCGGGTTAATTAAAAATACTATACCATTAATGAAAGATCTTATACACTCTTTTAGTTCATATGCATAAGAAGTACGAATGCTCTGTTGTTTTGCATACAATTTCTACTTTAATTTGATGATAGAATACTATAATTCATGATGTTTCATTTATAAATTATTAATTATTGGATAAATATATTATAAAAACTTTAGTCATACCAACATCTTTCTGGAATATTTATTGATTAATCGTTTTTCTTTGTGCTGTTGACACTAGCAAACGGACATACAAAAATATAATTCAACGAATTTAACTATGAAACTATTGAATTGAAATAATAAAATGTATTGTTTTCTGGAATAATGCAAGGTTTCTTCCCTTCGGGATTGTTCCCAAACGGTTGCCGATAACCCATTCTGTTGCTCCAGTGCGACGTAAATTCAACTACCCTCCTACCTTCTGGTTTGTTTGTTTACAATGAAAATCCCTCTCATAATAGATTTATAGTTTTAAATAAATATCGTTTGGCAAAACATATTCCTGATATACGACTCAACTCTTTCTTAGTTTTCTTATAGGGCAATGTTCACCAACATAGATGACGCCAGAAGGGGTATATCTTCCTCGAATGTCAAATAGAGCTTCCTGGATATTCATGCATGTTTGATCAAACATGTCTGGGGATATATATATCAACCTATTGGCATGTCAAGCGATCCACAGTCAAATAAGTATTGATTCCTATAGAAGCCAACTGGTAAATTATTCTACAGGAAGAGATAATATACCTTTCCTATCAAATACCAATCAGTATAGAAGCTGTTTAAGGTGACTTCGCACAACTCCAGAATTGCGAACTATTGAATAGGAATTGACTGATTGAACTATTGAATAGGAAATCATATACAATATTTTTCAAAACTTTCTGTACAAATTTTAGGTACAAAGGGAGGTAGGAAATTTATATTAATCCAAGCTTAATATAAATTGTACTTTGAATACAGTGTCAAGATAAAACCGACCTAACAGTAATTTATCATTAGGAATGGTGAGTAAACGTCTGATGTCAGGAAAGGGATAAATATAAATACTATTTAAACCTTCTACAGATGATATTTGTATAAAACCTTAATTAACCTTGATAACCTTATATTACGATTTTACGCAATAGAATACGATATCAATTGTTAATTTTTTAAAAGATCTGTTTCTTTTTGAGCCAGTTAATATTTAAAAGCAACACCCCTTATATTAAATACTACATAGCAGTACCCGCACGGCGTTTGCCCGTGACATCATTCTTGTTATGTCCTCACTGATTCTGAAAACATTAAAAGGAAAAGACAATAATTTCAAGAATGAGTCCCACCACATCATGACAAGGGCATGTTGCCTCATTCCTTCCACCTCACTGATTCGCCACATTTGGAAACACCGCCTCTTTCAGCTCTCGTTGAGTTTTCATAATCCTTCCAATGCTTTGCTTATCTATCTTGATTATTCGAAGTAACGGCACCATTTCCTAGTTGAAGTAGGTTATCTGTAAATTGCTGGGCAGAGGGTTCACCGTTGACATGAACCCGCATGGTGATAGTCCAAGTCTATGAATGTCATTCCAAATGCACGATGATTTTAAGCAGGCCTGCCATGATTCCACGTGGAATAACCGGAAGGTGTCTGTCGAAAGTCGTCAGCCAAAACCATAGTAACGCCCCCCATTCTGTCATTATTACGTCTGATGTCTTTCAACGTGACATCAAGTGCTTCAAATGTGGCTTTGTGGGACATAGTACATTCATCCCAGACAATGAGCTTGCAATCCTGTAGAACCTTTGCCTTTCCTGAATTTCTTGAAATGTTACATGTAGGAGTGTCCGCGTTTGCCAGATTTAAGGGTAACTTGAAATCCGAGTGAGCTGTCCTCCCTCCTGTCAATAGAGTTACGGCAATGCCTGATGAAGCAACAACCAGGGCAATCTCGTTTCTTTGTCGCACTTTAGTCAAAAGAAGATTGATGAGAAAAGTCTTCCCTGTACCGCCAGGAGCATCCAAAAAGAATATGCCACCGCGCGTATCAAAAACTGCTCTTGTAATATTGTCAAATGCTTCTTTCTGATCTTGGACCGTTTTTGGCTCTTTTTCCTTTATGTATGTTGCGAGTCCATTCGCGTCATAGTTTCTTTCCATAAGTTCTTCACTCGGTAGGACTGAATCGCAGTTTCTATTGGGTTGCGGTAGTCCAAAGCTTTTTAGGTCCGATCCACCCAACAATATAATCTTATCGTCAATGTAGATAGAATAGAGCTATGTTGAAGATGTCATCTCTGTAGTCCAGATCCATATTCTGCTGCTGTAAGCTTGCTTGGTACAGTGTGTTTTCAGACAGGTTCTCCTTGTGGTTCATCCATAACTGATCGGGAGAGCGTGTTTGTAGCATAACAGCAAACATATTACGTAAAATGCTTGGCGATCGAGATGCAGCTGCTTCTCCCAATACTTTGTTCCAGTGTTCAATGTTCTCCAGATGTCCACTAAGCTGACAAGCCTCTTTGTAAGTTCCGCAGACCATTCCTTCAAATGTTCTCAAATCTATAAACGATATCGGGCCTCGTACTTCATGCAGCAAGAATCGCAGGTGAAAGAGCTTTCGGAGTTAGTCGGATGGATGGTGTACACACGGCATAGTGCATAGCTGGACCTTATTCCTGCTTGTTCTGGTACAACTTGTCCTTGTTTTTGACGGTTCCATGTCTTGTTTCCGTTGTTCCAAGTGTAGTACTTTGGTACTTGGTTATACAATAGGGTGCGTGCGAACTCATCTTGGGTGCAAAGTCTGAGGAAAGACGTCAGTGTTGTTTCTTGAGGTGCTTGGACGCGTTGAGTAGCATTTTGTGTCGTGAAGTAGACTCGCTGGCCATTCTCAAGGTGGAAGCTCACATGAATGACTGTGGGGTGGCGCTCATGAATTTGGAAGTTGAGTATCCTCCATACTGCTTCGTTGCTACCGATATATCTTCCCATTTGATACTGACGAATTTCATTAAGGTCATTCTCTCCACTGGTCAATTCAAACACAGCCATGTCGGATCCTTTGCTAACATACTTACAGATGTACTTCATAGACTTTACAGAATTGCAATACTCTATGTTGATATGATCATTGAAAATTTTTGTTAATACAGGACAATACGGAACAATACACGTATTATCCACAGACATTTCTGATCCTTGAGAATTGTTGTTTCCAGTAAATCCCCCGTCTTATGATGATCTACGACGATAAAGTGGATATCCGTCTTGTCCTGTTTGCATCCCTTAAAAAAACGGCGTGGTAATCGCGCCGATTTGAAGCTGTGGATGTAAGAGTTGTGATGATCCAGCATATATTGTAACTTAAGTACTATATCTCGTCTCGTCTGTGGAATGTGTTTGCAACGCTGCTCTGCTTGTTTTGTACCATCTCCAACAAAATATATTTGCAGAAATTTAGGCTCTTTGTTTGGTAGAAGGTGTAGACTCCCGATGCGGTGATAAACTTGACCCTGAACCTTAAATGTCGGCAAGTATCCGGACTCTCTAATTTCTTTCGTAGTGCCGAAAGGGGTCATCTGGAAACAGGTATTGTACCTTCTAATATTTGCCAGGAAGTGTTTAGCTTACGCTGAATATCCAATCAGTAAAGTATGTAGGGGCTCGGCTGGATCCATTAACCGTGGCAATTGAATCTTTCCTCTGTTGCAGCACATACCTGGAACTTCACCTTTCCACTTCTTTGCTTCACAGTGTTAACATGTTGCAGACATTGATCCAATGACGCACGTTCAGATACATAATCTGCTGATGGGTCGTAATTAAATGCTGAATTCTCTAAATTTTTACAGGTGCTCATTCGAGCAGCACTTCTTCCGGTTCTAACTTGCTGTATTCTTGTTTTTTTCTTTATCTGGGGTGGATTCAGCTTATCTTCTTTGTTCTATTTCTCTGTTCTCTTGCTGATTTGTTTCTCCTTCTGGGGTGAATTCAGTTTATCTTTGATTTCTTTCTCTGTTATCTCGATTTTGTTGGAAGACGTTTCTTTTTCTGGGAGGCTGTGGCATCTTTAAATATAACGCTAAACGAAAATAATGTAGTTATTTGAGTGAAATAAAAATTAGATTAAAATTGCAGAAATTATAGAAATTCAAAAGTAAGTTATGAAATAATGACTACTGAAATAAAAATCAAGAGCACTTTGAATACGTTGGATGGTCCGCAGTTTGAAAACATTAATAGAAGTTAGCATGTGCGATAGGTATCTTTGTCAGATCGGTCTGCGCAGATACGTCATTTTGGAGGAGGGGCTAAGCGCGCAGCAAAAAATATTAATTAAAAAATTTTCTAGATTTAATTTTAAAATTCGGGCTTCGAGGGACATTCAGTCACCTTTAGGACTACCTGCGTGCCAAATTCTATGACATAGCTGTAAGTTCTATACGTTCGTCTGGACACCTCACACACACAAACACTTCCTTTTATAATTGTAGAGATATTTTATTATGTTTACGGAGGAGTAATTTTTTCTGATAACTTTGCTAATCAAAGAATTCCTTTACTTCACGGAATAGACGAGAAATAAACTGGACTGCCTACAAGTAAAAAAGTTCCGAAACGAGGAATTTTGAGTCAATATCCAGGAAAACTAATTTTAAAAAGACATGATTAACAACCTCTCGAGGAATCTTCTTTTTCGGATGTTTCTTTTTGCTTCGAACATTTTGTCGTTCCTATTATGTTAAATAGCAAACTCTTCTCTGACTTCCAACGAAAAAATATTCACAGCAAACCGTTTGTAGATAAAGTTAAAAAAATAATGCTTTTACATATTTCCTTCTCCGTACAAAAATCTTCCCAAGATCGATTAATTTTGCGCCAAATATAAGCTTGCGACGTTTTCCTTGCTTCTTTTCTGAATAAAAAAGCGAAGGAAAAGACTTTTGAAATAAAAGAATCTAACCGAGCACAAAACGATCCAAATTTGCTGAAGAGAAGCGTTTTGATTGGTTAATATTTTTTTTTTGTCCTTTTTAAAATAAGTAGAATTTATTGCCGCTTCGTGTTTGTTCAAAGCCCCGTAAAGTTTTCATTATCACAGACTGGAATTTAAAAAGAATAACTTTTATTTTTCTCCTAACGTTCGAAAGATGTTCTTTTTTTCGTTCTTCGGAACGAATTTAAACTTTGTCAAAAAGTGGATTCTACCTCATTTATTATGTCTCAGAGCTCGATTTAACAAGTCAAACAAATTCGTTTAAAGTAAAATGCATTTGGACGTTTACTCGAAACATAGGAAACGTGACGTTTTTCCAATTTTCTTCAGGTCGTATGTCGAATAAAATAAATGTTTCGTAATTTTTGAAAATACAAAGATTGCATTTGATGTGAAAGAGTAGCTCCAACACAACGTACCTATGTCTGAATAAACTTTTTTGCAAAATCGTGCAAACAAACATTTTGTGAAAAATCTGGATTTTTAATAAACAAATCATGGATAAAATAATGCTTTCTTAGCTCGAAATTTCGATGAAATTCACTATTTTAAATTTAAATTATGTATTAACTGAAATTTCCACGAGAATGTCTGCTTTTAAACTGCAACACACGAAAAGAACATTCGAATCTTTACTCTGTATTCTAGGAAAAGCTTTTGTATTCAGAATAATAATGTTTTAAAGTAAGCTTTTGTTATATTTATGGCTCCAAATGGGACTTAAAAATAGGTCTTTATAAGTAAGGATAAAGGAATGTAATTTTTCTTTTCGACTGAATATTCTCTAGAACTACATTTATGAGAGGGAAGCAAAACAAGCTAAAGAAAAGCTAACAATAATGTTTCTTAAACTACGGTTTATGTAGGCGAAAATGGTCCATGATACTAAATTTGTGTGTTCTTTTATGGATGCTTATAAGAAAAATTTAAATATTCTCACATCAAGGCATCTTTAAGGTTAGCAGAGTTATGTAAATTTTAACTAAAAACCTACTTTTAAGGAAATTAGATTGTAAGTATGGAATTCGGATTGTTGAGCTCAGTATAGGATTCTATAACCTAAAAGATGTTTCTTAGTAAGTGCATTTATTTTCATACTACCATGTGTTTTTTGTATACGAATTAGATTTCCTACACTACTCTGTAAAATACAAATGATAATTGAAGCGTTCGGCCGCTTATCGAACTATGTGCAAATTTTTCGAACATGAGACTTTAATGGATTATTGGTCTATGTAATATTAGATTCTTACAGTAAATTCTTCAGAAAACCATTAGATGGTCTTGTGGGTCAGAAACTATTATCATGAAATTGCGCTATACTGTGTGGAATAGCGGTTTAAGTAACAACACTCGCAACTCCGGACTTGAATTTGTATACGGGAAAGATTGCGGAATTAATAAAACCAACCCTTTCTCCATGTGATGGTAATCACCTTAACTATGCAAATGATTTCATCAATCAATCATCAATTATTTATATACCCATCCAGATCAGACCAATTTTGCTAATGACAAGATCTCTCGTCATCAAGATGTTGCCAATTTGTTTATGATGACGAGATTAATATCTGGTCAGTTTTCTTATAATGACAAGATGTCCATCAAAATCTGGACAATTTTCTTCTAATAACGAGATATCTCGTTCATAAAGATTTGGCCAGTTTTTCAAATGACGATATACCTCATCAAGACAACCATCAGGACGGATAACAAGCTTTGTTGAAATTTCATAACACTGCGAATGAAATTAGGATCCACTTCATCTACTTTATTCACCTACGTTATCACCCATGTTACATGTTAGCTATGTTGCCAATGTTACATATTTCTTATGTTACCTTTTTACGAAATGTACGAATTATACCTACCAGAAAAGCACACACGACTACAATATGGTGTCAGAATTCAGATAGTAAATCAAAATCGTGTTTGTAGATAAAAACGAATATTACGCGCCTCAACGATGAAAATTAACAAGTTTTGAAAATAATAGAATCGAAACGGATACGTAGTAAGTTCGGTCTTATAATTCCTCCATTCGAGAGCTCAATATGAATAAATATATAATCAATCCAATTCAAACGGGTACGTTTCTATGTAACAATAAGAGTGACCGAACGTGCATTGAATTCCTCTATCCCGAAACATAAAATCTATAAGCCTTTATACCAAATGAAGCACGTCGAACAAGCCAGAAGAATAAAAGAATAAAAAAAAGGAAACGAACTTCCACAAGGCTAAATGTCTCATTCGCTAAGCGAAAGTTTGTCAAATGATTTGTCAACCTCTAAATGAGGAGTCTTACGATACTCCCCAATGCTCAGCGATAGCCATACACTTTCCCCTTTCCATCCAACAGAAAAGAAGAAAGTTGACATCCGAAAACACTAAAAACTGTCAACAAACGAATTCTCCCCATCCATTTCAGAGCAATTTGGGAAACGTAGCTCATTTAGGCTGCCATAAAAACGAATATAATGGCGCTATATCCATTTGATAAATCGCTCGCCATTGGTGGAAAATTTCTCTCTACACACGCCCCCGTACCTCAATAAAGCGCAGATTCAAGATAAAGGGTATTACGGGTGTTATCTTTCGGGGGTCGGGATCGGTGTTATCACCACTTATCTCCGCAGGAAGTGTGGAAACGCATTGATTACCATTTTCCGTGTGGATCGTGTTTTGTGAAGGATGATTAAATCCGGGGTTTGTAGTTTTGACCTCGAACTGTATGTTCATTGAGAATTTGGCATCATTATAACGGAGAAATGACGAAGAAACCTTTTTCTCAATGACAGTGAAACAGTGAGGAAAAGATAGACTAAGAAGCAGTAGGGGCAAAAAATATTTCACAAAATCGAAGTAATGATCAATCTTGGTGTGTTGAATACATGTAGCAGCATGCTCGACAGTGCAACTAGTCTACCATAGTAGTACCTCCTAGTCGAGATTCGTTGCAACTTCTGTATTGTAAGTAAATCATTTGTAGCTTATTTCGCCACAGAACCACCCCTATAAAATTCTGAATTCGATAGATGCTATCAGTACTCGACTAATTGGCAATCGCGAGGTACCATAATAATTGTATTTAGATCAAGAGCGCATGCGTGGTCGTGCAAGGAATTATTGCATGATCGGTGTTATCACCACCTATCTCCACAGGAATCGGGAAATCGCACTGATTACCACTTTAACGGGGATCATGTTTTGGAGAGGGATGGTTAAATCCTGGGTTTGTAGTTTTGACTTCGAACTGTACGGTCATTGGGAATTTGGTATCATTGAATCGGAGAAATAGCAAAGAAAAATTTTGATCCAACGTCAATGAAACAGCGAGGAAAAGACACAATAAGAAACGATACGAAAATAATATTTAACACAATTAAATGATCAATCTTAGTATGCGTAATTTATGTAACAGAACGGGCTAGAGAGTGTAACTTTATTCTACAAAAATGGTGCTTGATAGCTGAGATTCGTTGCAACTACTGTACTGTAAGTAAATCATTTTAGAGGTTTTAAAGTTTCCCACCGAACTCCCCCTTAATAATTCAGAAGTGCTGAATTCGATAGGTGCTATCAGTATTTGACTGACTGCAAATCACGAAAAACAATGAGAGCTGCACTAAGATCATGAGCACTTAGTATGAGTGGTCGAACAGTGGATGATTGCGACTGTTTGATTGTTGCCTTTACCAACCAAGAGATGCCACCATGTGAAGAGACGGTTGAGGATCAACGACATGTGAAGCCTTGATAGGAGTAAAATAAGTATCTATTATGACAGAGCTTCTGATAATTGCTGGTAGTGGTTTGTATTGCAATTCTACTCCTAATCATGGACAATCCGTAGAAGTGCGTACAGGTTTCGATTGAGCGCCATTTAGGGTGTTTGAAACAATGCGTGTTCATTATCAAGTTTACCAGTCGCCGATGTAGCAGAGTGTGCAAAGTCAGTCGAACTGCAGTCCATCAAAAAGTATATAATGGTTGAAATCCGCTGCATGATTATGTAATCTACTATATTTTTAAATTAACTATTTTAGTGATGACTAAGCTTCCTTCATCGTGGTCCTTTTCATTAAAGATTAAAATGGTGATTTATTTAGAAATAAAATGATAGCACATTATGATTTCGGATTACTGACCTAAGATGGAACGTCTGAGCTGCATGAAATAAAAAAATCAGAGGACTGAGAAAAGTATGGTGGAAGTGATAAATAAGGTGAGGGATCGTTACACGATCAATCAAATTTAAAGGTTAGGTCAATGACTTCTGAGACAAGAATGTAATGGTGTGTATGCCTCCAAACTTGGTCGAAAAATGAGTAATAATAGTGAATATATTGTACTTAAGAGAAGTTTTTCAGGATTTCACAGCATAATAGCAGTTATAAAAACCAAAGAAATGGGAAGATGTATGCATTTTAAAGAAGACATTTTGCTACCTTATACCATTAAGTTTGATTTGAAGTGGAAACATGACACAAGAAAGAGGAGTGCCAAAAATATATATTTATATGTTTTTGAACACACAACATTGATTGCATGACACGAGGAATAATATCTTTTGATGTAATGATCAAAATTCATAATATTTTGAGCAGATTAAAATCAATACATTTAATTACAAAATTAAAAATGCATTTAAGTAAAATATTTGAAATAATTAGTTTTGATCTGTTACATCACACAATTTATTCTTCAATGCAGGTAAACTTTTTAATCACTGTATTCTTACCATCAGTGATTAATGTCTTTATCCACGGATTAAATTGTGTACTTCACCTTTTAGTCTGAGAGCTGACTATTTTTCGTTATTTATCATCTTTTAAACTACGTTTGATGATTTCTCGTAAAATATATTGAAATAAACCTTTTTAGCATAACAGAAAGGCCCAAAATGACTTTAAAACGAACAAGAATAATTCTACAGAAAGCTTAAAAACTCTTACAAACTTTTTAGAACTTTCCAAACAAATATTCTTTAGGTAATATAAAAGTTTATTTGAATAATAGAGACCAAATAAAAGGCAGACTCAAAAGTAGTAACGAAACTTTTTTACATGTGTAACACTAAACTAAAACACAAAAATATTAACTTTATTCCAGACAATTTTTCTGTCTAAGTAATTTCTCTATAATAGTTTACAAAAATGTTTATTTAAAGAAAACCCATTTATCTTGGATAAAATTTCTTCAAATGCTGTACAAACTTAAAAATGTAAACATTCCATTAAAGTTTTTTGCACTTTAACAATTAGATCAGACTAAAAGTAATGTTTTTAAGTTTAAAGTAAAATTTTTAAAAAGTTAGTGAGAGAGACGATAAAATGTTATCGATTCTTATAACTTTCATTTGAAGAGAGAGAGTTCCATCCTAATTAGTTCCTTAACTACATTCAGTTCATTATGTACATGCAACTCGTTTATCCTGATGGTTTTTTATTTAAATAGTATTTATCTCAATACTCCGCCTTTTGTACTTATATCAGCTATTTTCTTTTTAAAAACATGCAAATTCCAAACGATCAGTTGACTTATATGTGAAAATTTACTCATACTTGCAACACAAAAAACGAACGAAAGTTCAAACACGTTCAATAAAGAAAAATAATTTATAGAAAGGTAGTTTTTAGATACATTATAAAAAGTTGCAGAAGTATTTAGAAAATTGCCCATTGAATGCCGGTAAAAACAACTAGTCAAAGTCAAGAGAGTCAGTTAAATTGAAGAATCAAAAATAGTCAAAGTTAAATTAAAATTTATCTTATGTTATGAAGAATCAAATAAATGAATGTTTTAAGTCTTTGCAACGGTTTGTCAAAGTTGTAACCTAAGTTTCCTGAACTGAAATATTCACTTTTAAAAGTTGACTTGAAATTATCTCATATTTTTTCATGAGACGTTTCCATTATTAACCTTCTGAAAGGTTCATACATATATATCCGTTCTGCAACTTGCAGTTTCCCTTGCATGACTTTTGGCCAATTTTGCCCTTCTCTACCAATAGAATATTTTCTAATATCCAATCAATAGATGCAATTATTTAGTTATCACGGTGTATTTTGAGTTAAGGGGGTCCGGGACTCAAAATTCTAAAATCTTGAATTTTAAAGTTTTTGTTCTGAAATTTTTTCTGTACATTGTATTTTGCAATTATAATAACTATTTTATATTTTCAAAACTTCAAATTTTTAAAAATTAAAATTAAAAAAAAATTAAAATTTTGACGTTTGGCAAAATTGATATATCTTAAAATATTTTGTAACAAATCACTTCATTTTTGCACTAATTAACTCCTAAAAGTTCATATTATAAACTGTCTTCGTGATTTTTGGTTAAAACAGTTAGAAAAAATTTAAAAAATATTTTGTTCAAAAACTACTTAAAACACATAGTATACAAAGTTCGAAAAATTATAGAAAGAATAATAATATATATATATATGCACAACTGGTGAAGACAAATTAAAGAAATATATTTGAAAAGTAATTGTAGAAAATTTCATTCATTTATGACAAGTAGTTTTTAAGTTATATCCATTTTTCACTATCGAAATCCCATTTAACAGAAAAGGAGAAAAAGAGCGTTTAATATTATGAAAATATTCAAGTTATTAAAAAGCACTTCTGCATATTATCTGCACTGTATTAACCTTTTTTAGCCCAATAACCAACTGCTTCACAAATTAACCAAGGTTAAGTAATTCGTGACAATTGATACCCGAAGTGAGGGTGTCCTTCTATTTGACAAAAACAGTCTTAAATGAATTCCATAAGTCTATAAAGTGAAAGAAGATAACCTATATTTTCTCGTAGCTTTCGTTACATTTTTATGCTTCATTTTGCCATAGTTTGCCTAATTTAAGTTTATATTAGAGTAGAAATTTCGTTTAACCCTCTAGTCTTCACGAGATATCCGGGTAGCGTATTATTGATTTTACTCCATAGCACACATGATGACTAAATCACCGCGTATACTGATTGAAAGAATCCTAAGAAAGATGCTTCGTATGCTCCATTTTAATGCATAGTTTGCTTAATTTAAGTGTAAAAATTCCGTTTTACTCTCTGAGCGTCAAAATATCCGGATAGCGTAGTATTACTTTTACACCATAACACACATAATGACTAAATAGGTATGTAGTTAAATAATGTCCCACTGGAGCAACACTAAGTGCTATTGGTGACGGTCATGGATCAATCCCAAAGGGAAAGATCCGACGACAATATCTCTTAAGTTGAACCATGGTCAGATCACGAAGACTACTGAATAACCACATCTATTGATTGAAAGAATCCTAAAAAAGATGCCTCTTGTGCTTCATTTTAACCTATAGTTTTCTAAATTTAAGTGTATACTGGTGTAGACATTTCGTTTCTAACCCTCTGAGCGTGTCACGAGACATCCGGGTAGCGTAATATTGATTTAACACCATACCATACATAATGGCTAAATAACCACATCTCTTGATCGAAAGAATCCTAGGAAAGTTTCTCATGGTCAACATGGTCAAAACTGATTAGAAGTCATGTAGGGAAGCCTCCAAATTGTATAACGGATATATACGTGCGAAGGGCTCTCAGAGGGATAAAACGCATATGACTGACAACTCTTATCACTATCTTTAGTCGATCTGTTCCTTTTAGTATTTACGACACTTCAGGGGCAGAGACGAACAGAAGATTACAGGTTGTAAGCGTTGGAAATCCGTCACTACTCCAAAATTCCCGCAACTCGGTCATTTTTGATGATTTCCGAGGCATATCAGTTGATCCTGACACGTGATTATGGTTCCCCAGAGCCTTGGAAAATGGAGTGGGCATTGGTATTCCGGACTGGCTTCTCTCCGGATGTCATGATGGCGAGATAAGTACACCCCTAGGAATATGGTGGAAGGAGGAAATGTCCGGCATGGGATCAAGCTGTGGGCATTGGGAATATGGGGTTGTGTTTGTTGACGGAAATGTACAGTTTCTTCGATGGTTCGTGATTTTTTGTGGTGAATGGGGTACCTTTAAATTATTTAGTAGAATAAACTATCTGATAGAGCAAATGAGTTTAAAGTAAATAGGTAGATAATAGAATTTACATCAGACTGGAGCAACGAGACGGGGTTACTGGTGACGGTCCGGGATAAATCTCGAAGGGAAGATCGGGTAAATAAGTTTAAGAAGGTGAGACAAGAAACCTCAACCTTAAAATATTCAACTGCATTTCGAAGTATATCGAATCTGAAAGTATTTAAAAATGAGAAGAGGAGAAATAGCGTAATGGAATAAGATGGATCAAATGCCTGATCAGGTTCAAATTGAGTGATAGAATATAAACTGTGAGTTTCTACTGAGAATGATAAAACAAAAATGAGATTTCTTATGAAAGTGAAAAAGCAAAAATGTGATTTCATACCAAAAGTGAGTTTAAAAAGTGGAGTTCATACTGTGAGTAACAAACCATAAAATATTACTTCCTACTGAAAATGATAAACATTCAAATCGTTAGATCCTATTGAGAGAGGTAAAACATAAATAGAAAAAAAATGCTAGATATTTTGTTTCTTATTGATAGTTTTAAGACAAAAATATAAGGTCTTACTGAGAGTGAGTGATAAAATACAAAATGTTAATTCCTGAGAGTGATAATATTCAAAGTGTTAGTTCCTACTGAGAACGGTAAAATACAAAATGTGTGTTCTTACGAATGTGATAAAATATAAAATGTTTGTTTGAGTGATAATATAAAAATTCGAATTTTAAGGCCTTGCGCCGATAGCTTTAGCAGCGTGTAACTCACACTATATTTTCTGCAATACTTCAGAAAATAATATATATTATAATCTTAATTTTTTTTAGAAAAATAATGATTTTTAACTACGGACGAAAAGTAATGAGTCTTAAGTACCTTTCGTATAAAAATTGGTTAAAACACTAGACAGTTAAAAACTTTCTATAAGCTATTTTAACAATTTAAATGAATAAAATAAAACTTGAATAAATGTTTAATATTAAACACAATTATATTCTTTCATATTATAGTTGTATTTTTAAAAGGATACTTTCGAAACATACCATTTTAGACTGCGAAATTATATTTACTAGAAAAAATTAAATAATTACCCTTTCTTTAATGAAGGTAGTGATTTATAGATTTTAAAATTTATTTCGTAATATATATATATATATATATATATATATATATATATATATATATATATATATATATATATATATATATATATATATATATATATATATATATATATATATATATATATATATATATAAGTCTAGTATGCTCTGTCAAACTATACAAAACTATGAAAAAAATTGACATATTGCACCTAAAATTTATCTTTTGAAATTGAAATTTTGTATACCAAAATTAATTTTAATTGTAAAATGCTTGCAAAACACCCCTGTAAACTTAACGTTATTTATTAACCTAAAGACGTTGTCATTAATTAACTAATTACGAACAAATTGCTGTTTCGAACTATTAATAAAGCGAATGCAAGTTAATTAAATCCCGAAAATTAATCATAAGTTTTAGCAACTCCTAAAGAACAAAATTGGATTTAAACACATAACTTTTAACGTAAGTTGAACGGAATAAACGTGAGTTAAACACGTAAGTTGTAGCGGAGGTTTAATCCTAATAAGGATTTAGCTAATATACAAATTATATATATCAAAAAGTTGCAGATATTTTAAATATAAATTTATGTGTTGATATCGCTTGTTTTATCACTTTTTCATCTCAACATTTCTAATTTCAAGAATCAATTCCATCTCAGCATTTTGATTTCAAGAAGTTGAAGCTTAAAGGAAGAAAATATTTCTATTTTAAAAAGGCTGACTAGCTGAAGATTATGTTCTTCTAAGTCTTCCTATATGTCTTTAGAAAAGTAAACTTGAAGTAGTAAAATAACTTGTGTCCAAAGATCTATACATTTATCTTTTTCATTGCTTGAAACTTCCTGTGTAGAACACACAACACACACATTCTGTTTCTACAGATTTCTAAACTGTTTCAAACTCTTTCCAAAAGCAGTTTTAAAAAATTTTAATCTCGTTCTTCAGCTGTAATCCGACTAGAATTTAATCCATCCTGAAAGTTTTAGAAACTGATAAAGAATTTTATTCAGCTATATGAAGCCGACGGCACTGAATTTTCCAAAAATACTTTTCACAGGCATTCCGAAAGAATGCGCACAGTAAAACGGATTACACACTATACACATTGATCTATACAACATAATAGACTTGTTACTACTTTTTCTTTATGTAAGGAAAATATTTCATTTTAATAGCTCCCATTCAGCGGTGTTTAAAATTACTGTAGGAATTCCTTTCATTTAATAATTTTTTATCAACCTGATTCGTAGTATAAGTTCATTGAATATTGAAGAATAAGTTCATTATAGGCGTCATGTCATGCGATCGAAATCACCATCGGCTTTGTCGAGATTTAGAAGTGGCCTTACTAACACTCAAATTTCAAAATGGACACAAAATTGTTCCTGTTTTTCCTTAATTCCCGAACTCACAGGCTTCCCCGCTCACATGCTTTCGTGTGTCGGTTTGGATTCCCATGACCCTTTTGCGAATCAATCCTTTGATTGTTTTGGACTTTCTAAAGACGAGCGGTTTCATAGACTAGGTCAACCATGTGCTAGACCATGAGTAATTAGAAACATCAACGTTAAACAAAGAGTTCCATTTTAGCCGTTATCTGATAATCTAGCATATCCCGATACAAGTAGCATAGGTTAAATTCACTGTTTTGTTACATAAACTGTTGAAACTTCTTTTTCTTCACTAAGTGGTGGTAGCATGAATAATTTTAAGATTGATAATAAGAGAGTGAGTTAATTATCCGTAATTCAGTTGTATTTGTGCTGCGTAATACAGTTGCGTTTGTATATGTTAACAGCAATGCCATTTTTGAGCACATTGCGAGGCGAGGTTTTTGCCTTGTTACTTCTGATTAGGTTTGAGGTTGCTACGGCTTCGCCTCTGCCATGATCATCGTTTAAGAAACAACATGCAACGAACGAAGATGGATTAACTTCTGCTTATCGCATTTCACAATTAATTACAAAAAGTGGTAAAGGCTATAATATTGGAGAAACTTTAATAATACCCTCTATAAAAGAATTTATCTCAACAGTAATGCATCAGGATATACCTGAAGCTTTAAAAACGTTGCCCATAAGCGATAGCACAGTAAAGCGACGAATTGAAGAAATGGCCAGTTAATGTTGAAAATAAACTTATAACTATTCTCAAAAACTCTTCATTTCTATACAATTGGACGAGTCTACCATTGCAGATAATAATGTTTTTTTGTTGACATATGTACGTTATTTTGATGAAAACAATACATTACGAGAAGAAATGCTATTCGCAATAAATCTCATTACAGATACGAGAGCATCATAAATATTTAATGCTGTGAAATCATACTTTGCAAAAAAATAATATACCTTTGAACAATATTGTTGCATAAGCTAATGATGGAGCATCATGAATGGTATGTCGCTATCGTGGATTTGTTGCTTATTTTAAGGAAGAAATGCCAAATGTTTTATGTATTCATTGTTTGGTGCACAGACATCTTGTAGGAAAACATTTAAATACAAGTCTCCATTCATCATTAACTATAATAATCGATAACGATAATAATATTAACTATAATAACTATAATAATAGAGTTGTAAGTAAGATAAAATCCAATGCCAAACATGGTAGAATGTTTCAACAGCTGTGCCAGGACAATAATGAGGAATTTATTAGGTTACTTTTACACACTGAAGCACCTACCTCATATCTTGCTTTAGTGCTGTTAATCGTATTATCACCAAACAGAGAAACCATATGAATATTTCCGAAAGAGGAGACCTTCGTTTGTTCCTTACGAAAATTGAACCAGATATCAAAGATTTAGTTTCGCAGCATCAGCCTCAAGGATCTCATTAATAATTAATTAAAGGTAATTTAATAGACTTTATACATTTTTTATTTAATTTTCTTTTTAATTTAAGCAGTTTCCACACTAGTAGGAGCTGTATCGATGGAGATGCAGAAATGCAGCATCAAATTAAATTTTCTGTGTATCATAAAGATATGCAAAGTATAAATAGAAAGATAAATTTAACTACATATTTTTTACTAAACCTCCACTCAAAAATTACGAGTACTTTGCAGTTGCGCTAAATTAAGTTACTGAGGAACCGGTGGGCGGTAAGATGGTTTTACTACCAACAAAGATACAAAAGTGGGCGGTAGGTATTAAAAGATTGACTACCCCTGGATTAATGAGTTCAAAAATGATCGCACAAGTGTTATTCTTGAAGAAGTCAGATGACCGTTCAGTACTACAACGGCAATTTATATTATATGCAACGTGGATCTGTTACACAGACGAATGACTATTGCTGATGAAGTGGTAAATAAGCTATTCCTCACGAACTAGGAACTGGAAGAATCGGTGCATGTGTAGCTCTCTACTCAACTTAAAACCCATTTTTTGAGGGCATAAAATGCGTTATCCACGTTGGAATAAGTGTATGGGGACAAAGTTGAAATATTACTTTATTGTAATCTGAGTTTAAAGCTCCATTTTGGATAATTATCCACATATTCTTTAATTGGAAGGGTCACCAACTAACTCCTTAGGGCTAGAGAACTTTTACCTCCCCTCTGAAAAAAATCAGGGTACACAAATTACAAAAAATTTATATAGTGTTAGGTAAATAGTAGAAGTAAGTTAATTAGTTAAGAACTAATTAGTGTAATTTATGACTGATAATGATGAAATGTAGCAATATATGCAGCTTTTATTGGAGCTCCACTGAAAACCATAAGAAATCAAATCTGAATTAACAGATTAAAGTATTTGTTTCAGTTCATTAAAAGTTCTTGAATATCCGTTTTGTTGAAGAGCTCTTCCCCAAATGTGGAAATGAAGGAGTTAAAAAAGAAAGCAAAGAAACTCCTGATGAGATGAAACGGTTCATTTTATCACAAACATATGCGGCACATGCGCAAACCTGTCTTACAATAGAAGAGCAAACCCAAGTCCAAGGCGTTTTCTTCCACCTCAGCTGAAAGCTAACATTGTTTGGATTTTTTGTTCTCAATAGAATTCAATAGCCAAGTCAAAGATGAACTTCCTCTTTCGTTTCTCTCAGCGAAACTTGATTGAATACCCGATGAGACTTTGCAATTCGAAATCAGGAATCTTCCTCTTCCTAGTTTAACAGTTCTTTTTCATTTTCTCCCGCATTCTTTGGTTTTTTTTGTGTGTAGGGAACTGCGTTTGTGTTGAATGCGAAAGCTCAAATCAACTATTCGTTTGCTTTTTCAAGAGCCCCGCTGGTTTCGTTGGTATAAAAGTTTGGAGATTTCTATCTTTTCTTTTTTGCTTCTTTCGCGAAATTTCTTTGTGTTTTTGTTGCTACTTTCGATGGAGAACAGGATAGATTCCGGAGTTATTGGAACGGAAAGTCGCATTGAGTAGAAGCCGGAGGAAATTTAAAAATATCATTGAAAGGAATTGGACTTTTTTGTAAACAATACTAGGTTGGGTTTACTTATACTTTTATAAGTGATATGTGTACTTATATAGTTATAAACACTATAGTAAAAGAGATAGTGGAATAAATTCAAGATTTAACAGTTAACATGGGATGTAACTGTAAACCAAATCATTGCAATAAATCGAATGCATCTTCGTAAATTGCATAATGCATTGTAGATTGGGAAATTTAGTAGCAGGATCCGGATTTATTTTAACCAAAAATGAAACAAGATAACCTAAAATTGCCAAAAAATGATCGAGAATGTGAAAAAGTGACCTAAAAGCTTTAATTGGAATACTTTGATAATCGAAATATTCTATAGTACAGGCACACACCTATGTAAGCATTAAAAATGCTATTTCTTAAATTTAAAGTTTCTCATAAGTTTGGATACACTTCTTGACAACCCAATCAAACATTTAAGACTCAAGGTTTATGTTTCAAAGTTGGTTGCAACAGGGCAAGCGATAGAAGATGGTTGCATGTAAGAAATTTGTTTTTGACAAAATTGATCATCTAAGCAGATAATCCTCATATGATATGTAAGGGAACATTTTTGTAAGAAATATTTTCGCATATTTTCGGAAGACCTTTTTGTCGAGCAATTTGAAAACGCTGCCTTATTGTTTTTTCAAATTATATTTTTAGGTTTATCACGTTTCGATCAACTACTCGGAGATTCAAAAGTAAAATGTAACTTTTTTCCCCTTCTATTAAGACTAAGACCAAAAACATTGTTCTAGAAGAACAAAACACTGCCCTAAAATAATAAATAATTGCTCTTAAAATTTCGAAAAATAACCAGAAAACTCTTAAAACAACCTAAAAATCAAAAATACCATTAAATTATCTTTTCACAATGTAGAATCTGGAGATTGAAAACTAAATTTATATCTGGGCAGCCATTTTCTATGAAGTACTAATAAAAATTTGACATGCCAACAAAATTCTGGTTGCTAGCAATGCAAATTCATCTTAGCCGTTACTAATCACTGTATCTTATTCATATACTGTTCCTCTAAGTCCAGTATGAGTGTTGCAGTTTTGCAAGTTTCAACTTACGTAAGTTTTGGTGCTTGAGTACAAATTGAGCTCTTACATGGGTAGTTGATCATCTACCGTTGTATACTTACCGTGCATAGCATTGTCCCTAATGGCGTAAGCCATTTAATAACTGCTCAGAGTGGAGCTCACTGCCCAACCTCTGCGGGCTCCATTTCGCATTTAAATTATATGCCAGGGCGTCATACAAGTTGTGACAATACATTTCCGAGAATGTCATGACAGCTGCTGGCGAAGCTCATGTACTATTCAGCATAATAGTGAATCTAGCTGCATCTGCTGACACAGAAATGGTGGACATGAAATAGAGGCTTATTAGAATATACAAACTGCTGTGCCCTTTAATACTGCCTTTAATGCTTGCAATCACTAATCAAGGTGATTGTGACGGATAATTTCACAATACTTAGTAGCAGATTAGTTGTATCTCAAACAAAGTATATTTCTCGGGGAACTAAAAACTATATTACTCCATTCCAAAACTATATTCAATGATTTTCAACCGGCGTGCAGCAAGAATGGCATGAATCATGGATGGCGAAAATGTTTCAATTGTGTAAGATTTGTTTCATTTCATTTGTTTAGTTTTGAACTTTTGAGGAAAGTGTGTTCACAAATAATTTCAACTGTTACCCTAATAAATAGTTTTGAGCATTTTTATTACAAAGTATCATAAATTAATTGTTTCAAAGTCATTTTCTAGAAAGCCACTTTGGAGTAAAAAAGGGAGGCGATTTTTGTGATCTACAATATTTTTTGCAGATAAACAGAAAATATACCTATTTTTACAAAAAATGTGTATTTTTGGTGTGCCGTGGATCATCAGTAATTAGCTTATGGTTTCTGGAAATGATTTCTCAGAGATATTATGAAAGCGTTTTAAGGGGAAAACTATTTTAGCTTAAGGTTAACATACAATTTTAAGACATTCTTTTATCAAGCTTTAAGTTTTTAAGGATCTTCCTTCAGGTAAGGAAAAAATTCTTTACTAAATCCATAGTTGATCCTTGATCATTTCTTTAGAAATTTATTTAACGTTAATGCTCGTTTGGTCTTGTATATGTGCCTGGGAAACAGGAGACTATATCACAAAATAAAAATTTTCAAGAGAGTAATTCAAAGTATATTTTCTACGTCTTCTTCAATTACTCAGTTATTGTAAAGAAGCAAATCTTTATGTTTTGAGACTGGATGTTGTGTTGTATAAGATTAGAAAGAGCAAAAACTGTTAGACAAGATTATTATAAAAAGCCTTTTTTTCAAAAGATTGGACATAGTGGTATATGCCTCCAGGTACAGATATATATTGTAGAAAAAGTAACTTACAAGATGATGCATAGCGTATCATTGTGTATAATAAAGTTTTTAGTTTTAGCTTCAAAATTAATTAATGCTTGAAATTCTGAGGATAGCAAAAGAATTTTTCAATTATGATAATTTTAAACATAGTTACACAAATAACAACAATAAAGATATGGTAGATAAATCTAGCAAGGATACTATGAAATATATATATATATATATATATATATATATATCAAAGAAGTCTAGTTATTCCGAAGTAGAATATACCTTTCTAAGTTCTAGTTTTATTCATTTTATGCTAAATTTTCATTTCTTCAAATACTTTTGAGTTTAAAATTGTTACTTCATTCTTTTAAGACGAAATGTGTATAAAAGATCGTTGCAGTTTAATGAAACAACCATGAAATATAAAATTTAGTGGATTGTTTGAGTGTGAGATATCGTTTGCACGCAATACAGTTCGTATTTTTTTAAATACTTCATTTAACTAGTTCGATGTCATAAGAAATATTTTAGGCATATAATACTAATTATTAATTATAGTAATATGTCTGAGTGTTCATTTTCAAAAGGTGTTAATTTATTTGGAAGATTTATAGTTTCCAATACATAATTTATTCAGATCAAAAAGTTTCTTTCAATATTCTTATAAATACTATTCTTCAAAAGGAATTTTGAAGTACGCCAAAGTAAAGTTGTTCTTAAAGAATAAATGCATTAACAGAATTTTATATTCTCTGAGATAAATATCTGAGAGAGAGAGAGAGATATTTTCTGAGATCTTCAATTTTGTGAACCGTACTCTCTTATACAAGAAAGTGAATCATTATAAAATATGAAAATCGATCTCTTGTCCCCATTAAGGAAAGGTTAAAAATTTCAGAACATTGAAGAGGTATATTATAGTTCTAAAATAAAAACTTGCCTTTGTGTTGAAATCGACTATATTTCGTAGGAAACACTTCACTTCGAAATAAAACTTAAAAATTTTATTATCGAATATTTGAAGTGTGTTGAAAGTTTGTTTTATAAGTCTTTCAACGATGTTATGTTCTTAAATTCTCTTAAGTGCGATCATATAGTTTTTCTATTCAGTATGGATTACATAAATAATTTGATCATTTATATAAATACTAGGCATTTCCACAATCCGAAATATTCTTTAGTGATCTCGGAGTTTTAAAACATTCTTAACTTCAATATTTATATCGTAGACGAATGACAATTTTTATTACGCAATGCCGAAACGCTATTTTCTATTTTTATAGGTCCATTCGTGATGTAATATTATTATTAGATACTTTTCCTTTCCATTTGAAGAAAAGTGCTCCAGCCATTCAAAAGTATAGCTGAGGAAAAATGTCCTTTATTTAAGTCCTGAAAAACAGAAAAAGTACATGTCTTATAAAGTCAGCTTAAGTTTTCTCAAATTGTGATGCTAAAGGAAACCGAAAGACATTATCCACGATGCACATGTCCCATATAAAGTCGGAAAATTCAGGAATTCATGGCAAGAATTCCTTAGTTTCTTTTTTTTTAGTTCGAAGTACTAAAAAGACACGTTCTGTAGGGAGAAAAACGTTTAGTGAATCCCTCTGTGAGAATATTCATTCGAAATTGAGGTTCTGTTTATAGGAGGATGGAGTGGGAAATAGAGGTACGAATTTTGTGTGTGTTATGATCTCGTCTTGCGGACGCATGCGAACACGTAAAGTAGAATCGCCTTGTCTGAGAACCTAAAAGTGTACTTTTGTTCCATTGCGGAACTGAGAATGCATTCGTTTAAAGATGTCTTTGAGTCTTCTCAAGGCTGCCTGTTTCGTTGGTTGTCGCCACGAATTTACCACTGCGCTTAACAACCTACGAATTGTAACAACATTCGATTTCCTTCCTGGGTGTTTTCTTTCTTGTGTGTCAGTAGAGCTTTTCTTCTGTGTGTATGTCTATTTACTTTACTTTGGCTTTCTTGTGTTTGGCACCGCTTGGCCAAATATCGCCCTTGCACCATTAAATCCAACCCAACACCAGCCTGTTTCATTGGAGTAAAGTCTGTGTGGGATACCACATGTCTCGAGAAATTATGTAATGAGTCCCAAAAGTAGATGAAGCTACTGCATGACATCTATTCATTCTAAAGGATAAGTTTAATACTAAATGTTGTTAAGTAACGACTTATCATTAATTTGACTACATTAACCCTCTGAGGGACACACACGCACATATGCGTTTGTCAACTTGCACTCTAACCCCGGATGTCTTACAACCAGCTTTTCGCCTTTTTGACCAATAGAATCTGTCCTAGGATTCTTTCAGCTAATAAATGAGGTTATTTAGCCATCAAATGTGATATAGGGTAAAAACAATACTACACTACTTGGACAACTTATTACGCTCAGATGATTACATAGTATTAGTAAAGTAAAGTGAATAATATAAATAAACGAAGTATATTAAAGCACTACTATTAAAACTCCGGAAGAAATAAATCTTTCTCCAAGGCTTTCACTTCCAACTTTCATGAGAAATAATTTTCCATCTTTTTCTAAATTAGAATATATTTTTATACAAACTTTGATACTACCCTGACATAATACTTTATTTCGAAGTTTAAGCTGTTTCTTATGGTTAATTGTATATTTGTACAAATTCTTACAAGTAATTATCCTACAGAAACCCCGGAATGAGGCATCATTTATCTAGTTCTTTGGCCACTACATCATCAATTGTTACGTAGTTCCGATAGGAAATCTGACCTGCTGACGGGGAAAAAATTTCACTTTAAAATTACTTTACTTTGCTTAAATCAATTGCATAGTTTTTCCAAACTACAGTAAAAGTTACGTGTAAGTTAGTTGACGCAAGGTCGATTCTTCTTAAAGAAATATCCTCGGCTTAAGGCAGAAACTCATTAACTGGCATTTTTCGAAGACATTAAATAGTTCTTTTCATGTGTGAGAAATATGTTGTTAGGTTGTAATATATTTAAAATATATATAACACTATCTAAATGCTTACATTTCTACCTAAAAATTAATAGTTAATCTTTAAACACCTGTACCGTATCAGTTTTTCTTTTGTCATATAGTATTTCTGCCCTAAGCCGACGATATGTTACTTGATTGGCTAGGTCTTTTATTAAAGTGACCAATTACACTGTAATTAATAACTTGTTTACAGTTCTTAATTCATAAATGAAAGCAAACGACTTAAGAACTGAACATATATATATATTTTATGAAATACTGTCGAAATTACGTAGATTAATATCTAATAGACTATAATGTGTACATAACTCATAGCTTTCACTTTACACCATGGTATTTAGTATAAAAACAATAATATTTATTTGAACCCTGCATTAATAATTTATTTTTTATTATTAATGGATAATACTATTTCTTCTGTATTTATTCGTATGTACATGCATGTTGTGTAAAAATTGTTTCGTCTTTTTGTTCGCACTAAGTAACAACTATTACAACTGTTATCAATTACTGATATCTGTTGTAAATAATAATTACTAAATTGAATATTGGTAATGTATCAACAAATAATCCAGGATTGCCCCAACTTGAATTTATTTAACCCATACTTTTTGTGCTATATACTATACTGGCAATATACCCATTTCATTTGGCAACAGATAAACGAGTATTTATAGCTCCCATTTGCTTCCGGTCAACAAATACATCAGCCGGGTTTCTTATCAGACTAAATATAATATATTTGTTATTTCTATGTGACCTGAAAGACAGCGTATCGATTCCGCAATTTAATCGTATTGTGTAGCTTCTTTTCTTACAAGATATCTGGCGCAGAAATTTATCTTTCCTTGTATATACCAATAACGTTCCAACATATTAATATGAGATTCATATTCTTTCATAACTCTCGACATATTGACATTTTTATTAAATTTGCATTTCTTTTTGAAACTGGGCTGAAAGTACATATTACTTCAGTTATGCATGCAAAATAAAAACAATTTATGCGAATATATAATACTGATATGAAAGGTCAATTTCGCTTTCATAGAGAAATGAATTGTAAAATTGTCTTTTGTTGTGTTTCAAATACTTACGGGTTTTGTGTTCTTCATTCAAAATTTTGAAAACATGTAATTTATATTTAAGGTGTTCGTGATTTTACAAGACACAATACTCTTTTATTTGTCCGGTAATCGAAAATTATATTCATAATTTTTCATACAATACTTAGCTGGAGAATAATTTTGTATCAAGCATTCCTTAAGCTTTTACGTTTCACAAATATTCTTATCGCATTGTTTAGCAAATATCCTTTATCGGATTATTTAGCAAATGGAATATAAGAGATACAAAATTTTATGTTAGATGTTGAAAGTAAAATTTAAGCAACGCGCGCATTTAGCCCCTTTAGTACCATTAATTTAATTATAAACAAATAAAAAGCTAAGGGAGAATGAAATTCAGCAATCTATAACTTAAAACTATTTCCTTCTGTAACATACTTTGATTCTTTCTGATAGTTAATAATATTGGATTAGTATTCACTGGGTGTCTTTTAACGGAATTTTTAAGAGCATAAAAGCACGTGTCCGTCATTATACCCGTTAAAGAGTAGTTACTGTAACAAAATATTTCCTTTTCAATAGAAATGCAAATTCCTTATTATTTTGCGGAACGTGCAAAAGAAAGTTAATAAATGAAATTAGTGTTTGTCTGTTTGAAGCAGTCACTGGTAATGGAAGTCTGATCACATCCGAGAATGCTATCTGATATAAGTCAGAATATTCTAAGATTGAATTACTGGAATACTGCATGAATCAAATTTGCAAAATCAGCTTCAGGGCACCTACACTAATATAATTCATGTACATCGTAATTGATATAGGCTATATACGATGTCTTCGGTTGCCATCACAAGAGAAACAGACTACTGTGTTACCCAAATAGAATATACTTTACAAATGATCAAGGTGAGCCTATTCCTGTCAATGTTATTAAATAAAATAATGATTGTGGATAAATATATTTTCAAATTGATTAGAAATGTTGAATTCATAAGGATATTTAAGCAGAGTTATTTAAGAATACATAATCTGTAGTTAAAAGATTTATCAATCAATGAAATATCAATCAATATAATAAATTATTATCACTTCAAAGACTTGTAATTGATTGTAAAATTTAATCTTGCAACACATTGGAAATTCAGTCAATTAATGCGGCTTCATTTTAAATTACATTTAATTTAAGAACTACAAAGTTTCTTTATATCAAAATATGCATGTTTACATACTAGACTAAATTTCCATGGAAAAATACAGTTTTCATGTACATAAATGATAAAATATATACCATTAAGGATTTTATAAACAGGTTTCACATAATGTTATCAATTTTTCTTATCTCAATTGAGATATTTAACTATAATGAACTAAATTAAAACAAAAACTAATTTAATAGTTAAAATATTTTTTATAAATTGATGCTTGATTTCATTTTATAAGAATTGAGTTAATAGAAATTAATTACATCCGTGATGTTTAAGCACTGAGTGTAAAATTTCATATTTTATTGAAAAAACCTACGGCACGGAGTACATAAAAATATATTCTCTTAATTACCTTCTAAGAGTAGCAAAATTAATTTCAATGAAATTAACAGCGCAAAAAATATGCATTTCTCACTTTATCTTCCCAGTTGATTGCAAAATTGTCTTTTTAAAGAAAGTGTCTCGTTCATTGCATACATATTTGCAATATCTTGTTTGAATAAGCAAAAAATCCTCTTTAATGACTTCCTTTCTAGTTTTCCAATAAATTATATTGGATTCTTGTGAGAAGGCATTGTTTGAAAGCTTATTTTATGCTACCCAATCCTTTACAAATACCTTTAAGTCAGTAATTTTTTTATTAGTAGTGTAAACTTATAAAGAATAATACTGCAAGATATATTAAATGTTGAAGCAGTCCCGGGGCAAAATTCGCTCAAGTTGATTTTCTTAGGATCTAACATATATATTTTATGTTCCAGTTTGGACTTAAATACATAAAAGATTTATATATACATGTAATATATTCAGTAAGATAAGTAGGCATGCAATACAATTGCTTCGGCATTGAAATTACCAGGCTTATAAATTACCATGAGATTATCTTACTTGATTCGACTAGTCTCATTAGTCTTTGAATCTTTCATGCCTGTTTTACCATTACAATACATAAAGTTAATAGCCGTGGTATAGATAATCAGATAAAATCTAACGGAACTGTTTTTGATCGTTGCGTTAAAAACATACTGAGAACTGAAATTGATACCTGCGTAAGTTTCTCATGTATCTGTTATTAGAATCAGTCATATTGATTTTAATGTATTTCACACCTATTAGCCGTTTTAATGCATAATACAAATACTTATTCATTTTACAGATTGAATCTCGTTTTTGATCACTGTATTAACCTTTCTGGTGGTGTATCTTCGAGCCGAAAACTTCCCTGCAGTGGCCAATTTCTGGTGCGAAAACCTGTTCCAAACTGCTACCAGTTTTGGGCAAGGGGCAATTTGTTTTTTCTATTTGGATCTTCATTCTCCTTGGAGCAATAGGGCTGTTTTGTCTCGACGAGATATCTCGTTCTTAGCAAAATTGACCAGAACTTGGACGAGATATCTCGTCGAAACACTTGGAGGGTTGGACGGTGTTAGAGCTGAAATTGAGACATGGTTACTCATGCTTCAATTACCAGTATTCTCTTATCAGAATCATCTAATTTTCTAGGTCTTTGGGGTATTTTGTTCTTATTTTACTATTATGCATAAGGTAAGCAGTCGTTGATTATACAGATAGCACCTCTTCGTTTTTTATCATTGTATGAAACAGTACTGACACTGAATACTAAAAATTAACAGTATTTTGTATGAAGAACAGGGTTTTGTATGAAGAAAACTTATTCATATCTAATTTTGTATCAAATTATAGAGAAAATAGTCTTATATACTCCGAAAGAACATACTTTCTTTAGAATATTCTGTATTTTTAAAGGAATCATGAGTTTGTGAATGAATTAAGTATTGTCAAGAAATGTACGAAATCATTTCTAGTAATAGCATTACTATAAATCATGCTATTTGATGCTATTAAAAGAATCAAGTACAACATCAATATTGATGCTATATTAATGCTTTGGAATATGGTATTTGGTGTATGGATTATGTGTAGAAAGTTAAAAATCGTTAAGTTTAAATTTAGAAAATTAAAGTTGCACTGTACTGATGTGCAAAAATGGAACTTTGCAGACAGATAAGGAATATATAAAAAGCTTTTTTAAATAATTATGCTGACTTAAGTTTGACTAAAGCTCCAAAATTACAAATGTACGTCAAAGAGTTTTCAAATAGTTATAGAAATAATTTTGAAGTCCACACTAAAGCTTGAGCCTTTGATGAAAAGTACTTTTTCTAAATTTCTTTGTGTCTGCTGGAAATCTTAATTAATAGATTTCAAGGAGTAAAGCATTCAGATGAGAAATAAGATATTTTATCTGTTTTAAGTAGTTCATAAGTTGAAGTAGGGAATTATCTACTTATTCTAGAACGCTGCGTAACATTCCTTTTCAGTAAGAAATCCATTGAATGTCGTGTGGTAATTAGATGAAATGAACGATTTTAACACACATACACACGGGTGTAATTTACTATTATATATTTAAGATTATACTACTCATAATTCTTAAAGTTCTTGAAAGGATTATTAAGGGAATTCAATTTGTTTCATTAAATTTCCTTTGCTCAAGTATTTATTCGGAAAAAATTCTTTATACGAAAAGCATTCATGAATAAAGCTGGAGACAAAACAATGTAACTAATCTCTTTTGTTATGTTATTCATTCTCTAAACTCTAATAAAATGTTTTATTTTCAAATTGACAATTTAAAATAATGGCGTATTTAAATGCTACGTCTATTTGGTTCCAAGCAGCACGGAGTTTGTATTCATTGGATAAGACAAAATGGAAAACGCCGAATGCTTGTATGGTGGAAAGCACTGGTGAAAAGAATCTCCACCATTTCTTTTGAGTGTGCTGTTGCGTGGAAAGAAATGACACGAAAAGCTTCGCTTTCGTAAAAAATTAGGCACGCAAAGCCCATAATCAAAGAGGTCGCATGCTAAGAAACTATAAGCTTTGGAAAACTTAACGGAGATAAAAAAAGGAATTATTTTGTGTCTAAAGTGCAGTTTCTTTCCATTGTTTTGCACATAAATTTCTTACAGAATCCTTCAAATGATCTAGCTTCCGATTCTTTGAGAAACTTTACTTTTAAGACTGATTGTACAAACTCCTACTTTCCCATTTACAGTAAATACCACCATATATAGAATGTTTCTAAAATATGGTCAAAGCTTTCACTGAGGCTATAACTGAGAAATATTCATGTTCAATCTTCAATGACACGTGATTTATTCTTATCCAGAAATTATGCGAGAGTGAGGCAATAACTATAATCTTTATTTCAATAAAAATAGGCAGCTTAGAACGACATCACTTTCAGTAGTCTTCAATTGCTTTTAAACGCACTTATTCATCGTTGCATAGCATTGGTTAAGTAGAGAGAGAGAGCCATGTATGCAACGCTTCTTTCAGTTCTTGGGATAGCTTGTATATTGCGTAAGGGAAGTTGAGTCTTAATCTTTAATAAAATAGAAAGCATAGCGGATGATCGGGAGCAGGTCCAATAGTAACTTAACTGAAACAGAACTAAACTACAAGCATAAGGAAACAAAATTTAAGGATTAACCCTTCTGGTGTTTGCCTCGACAAGGTATCTCGTCATTTGCAAAACTGACCAGATATTAATTGACGAGGTATTGCATCATCAGGAAAAAACCTGATCAAATATTGAACTTGTCATCAGAAAAAATAGCAAATATCTTCATGACGAGATATTTCGTCATTAACCTAATTCGTCAGATCTTGATGGACGAGATATTTCATCGAAACCACTAGAAGGGTAAAATAATAAAAGACGATAAGAAAAACAAAAATTAAATAACGAATTTGCATCAAGCACGGCCATCTGATCTCAATCCAATAGGGAGCATGATCTGAATGTTCTCGAACGTCATATTGCAGCCTAAATACCACCACAAAAGACCACACAAGGGCTCTAGTCATATTGTTTCGAGTTGACAATTGTTATGTCATCATATAGCAGTTGTCAAATCGAAAATAATTAACTGGGAAATTCATCCTTCTCTACTATTACGGCAATATAACGAGTGCCAGAGGAGATGCGGCATTCGTAACTTGGTATACTTCATGTTTTACGTCTATACCATCTGTGTTTTTAAAAAATGTTCGGTTACAATCTTCACCCTCATTAGATCCACCCCACATTTATTTCCTTGTTTTACCAAAGAAAAAGTAAAGCACACACACACACACAGAGATATTTTCTTCCCTCGACTACAACTGCAATTCCATTTAGATTTCAAAGTGATTTTCTTACCAACGACTTAGGAACATTCGAAGGGGTTCACAGTATCTCTAAATCTTTCCACCAAGCCCTCTTTGGAAAACACTTTTTATCTGCTTCCACTCGATTCGCTCCCAAACATTTACTTAAAAGGAAGCATTGTCAATTAACGGTTTCGGGAAACAGTTTTTCATTACGATCGTCAATACAGCTTCCATTCCCGTTTTCCATTTCTTGCCATTTACAAAGAGCAATCCGGAGGGTTGTCCCATCCATTCCCTGGCCATTGTGCTACGCGCAGGCCCCTGCATAAAAGGCCCCATAATCCGGAACATTTGGTAATTGGATGGGTCCCGTTTCGTGCGCTTGCATTTTGTGGAAGGGAAGCTGTGTCTTAATCCTTTAATGAAAGAGAAAACATAGAAGATACTCGGGAGCAGGGCCAAAAAAAGACTTACAAAAAAATCGATTCACTTTTGCCGTTCCATTAGCAAATCAGACATACTCAGAGCTGAGGCTATGTCGATGGTTGAATTGTATAGGCCAGAGAAATGAGTTTCCAGAAAAAATCATAAGTCACGGTTCCTGTTTTTCAAGTATATTTTCTATTGGGATTGACACTTCATTGTTTATTTATCTATTTGTTTATTGTTCCTCTACAGCAAAATATCCAGTTACAGAAAACAAAAATTTGTTATCCAAAAAATGCAAGAAAAAGACACATAAATAGAGTTAGATAATAGATCAAACAAAACACCTCATTGAAGTAGATAAATTATTGTATGAAATCTTAAAAATATATATATCAACCTCCGAATTGTATAATTACTGTAGAATTACAGAGAATTATACAGTTTAAAAATCTATTTGTGATACATTCTCTTTTAAAGGTTTAACAAAAAATGATTTGCAGTTTCTGGTAATGTACCTGGGGATGTTAAAATCAATGCAGAAAGTACTAAAAATGTAAATCAATTTCACTATCTAAAAAGTGTAACACGTTTTAATCAAACGTAATATATTTTAACCTTGCAAAGAGGGAATTAAAATAATTGTCGAATAGAAATAGAACTTTCTCTGAGAGGGTATGTTTAATGTAAGCATAAAAACTAACTTTAGGAGAAAAAATACTTCATTATACTTTTCTAAAATGTATTCGTTTGGTTCACTTTGAGCCCAAATATTAATGTAGATTCAATGAAAGCTAGTCAAAACTAAATAATCATTAAATTTTGTTAGAAGCTAGAAATCAATGATTCCAATTACGGAGAACACCAAATTAGATAAAAATGTAAGATTACTTAAAAAATTTCAACTAATGGGTACTCTGTTTAAAATCGAAATACAAAGCTGCAATGAAATTAAAAATTTGTTAAAACATAAAATAATGGAAAAAAACAAAGCATAAAACAGCTAATAAGATTTCAGAAGTTTTTTTTTAATTGAGAATATTTAATTACAGTTTTATTAGACTTAAATAAGTTACTTTAAAGTAGATGGTTCGTACACCAGAGTAGTATGTGAATAGTATAATTAAGAAACAATTTGTACCCGAAAATAAATAATATGTAACTATTTAACTTATTGCTTATGAACTTTAAAAGAAAAATTTATTTTTAGGTTTTGCATGGGCGAATTTATAAAAATCTAAATGATATTCAGAAAATAAACTGATTATGTTATGTATTTTCAACTAAATTATATTTTGAATACAATATCTACAAAATAATCGGTAATGTACGTAGGAGCATTAGATTATTTTCGTTTGGACTTAAATCTTTTAAGTCAATTATTCTGCTTCTGTATAATGTATTTTTAAGACATTAATGAAGAACAATTACTAATTTTAAATCAAGAAAGTTTCTAAATGATTCCATTTCCTTGGCTTATCCAGATGTTTATTCACATTCTAATGATGACGATGCTTAGGGTAAAATCTTAAATAAAATCTGCTTTTCATTTATCGCAAAATCAGAAATAATTATTAATTCGGAATTTCATTTCTGAAAGAAAATAATTATACCATCAACATTCTGGAGTTTGAGGCTCCATTTTATTTCCACAGACGTGTCATTATTTTTCAACCGTTTTCGCTCATTATTATTGCAGTAAACTTTTTCGGTTGATGAATCCTTCATTATTCAGTGGTTTTATTGATAAAAAGATCTGAAAGGGATTCCGTTATTATCAATTTTAGCTAATAGAATTATTCATTTGGGAGAATCATGCGTAATACATTACCAGACAAGAGCAAACTTAGAATACGAGATTCAAATGCAGTGTGTTTGAATTCTTAATTGACGAGAATATTTAATTATTTAATGCGAAAAATTGTGCACCGCTGCTTAATAAAAAATGCTTTTATCATTTTGTCTTTTAAGACGGTTGTATTCAAAGTTTTCTTGTTCGATGATCTGTAATACCCAGATGAGTTCTTGTTTTTTAATAATTCTTTAGTATTGTTTTGTTGTATTAATTTCTGTACAAATTGCAGGAAACTAGTATGCAAGATACATAAAATAACACACATTTTTAGAACAGAAAAGTTGACTTTCTTATACTTGGTGTCCCTATAGACTTATATTTCATGTGTACAGTCGGTCAGAAAAGTAACTAAACGTTATTCCTGCTTTGAACTCACACAAACAAACCAAAGGTCTCATAAGACTTGAAATAATGTATATTATAAATAAATATGGCATTTTATTTACATAAGGGTCCGTCTTTATATTAAATTTTGCATCAACTTAATATTTTAAAAGGATAACCCATATTTTGTTATCTCATATCTGATTCTCAAATTGCAAACATTGCTAGAACTCATAAAATTTGTTTGCTTTAGTCGAATCTATAAGTTACTGATGGTTGAAATTCAAGGTTACTAAGATTAAATGAGCGCTTTAGTCTTTCTTATGCCTTCAAAATTTATCATATGATCAAAATAATTTTGTTATATTATACTACTGAGCATCTTCAAACAAATAATATTAATTTTCTCATTAAATTATATTTTTTATTAGTATTACTAAATTCATATTTGAAAAGATATGTATTGAAACGCGTGTAATTTCAAGTGCAATTGACTCACCGGTGTCTAAAGCCAAGACGTGCAAAATTTTAGTTTCTTCCTTAGAGTAATTTTTGGAATACAGTTCTTTGTTCAAAATTGCACAATTTCGACATGAATTGGAAATCGTACTAAAATAGTATCTTGAATTTATTTGAAAGATAATTTTTTACGAGTTTCATGTAAAATATCACACGTCTAGCTTGTTTGCAAGGTAGAACGTTCTATAAAATGCCAACACTTATCTGCGAAGCCAATTTTATGCCAAAGTAAGGTAGTTGAATTTAAGTAACACTAAAGTAAAACAAAGGATATTGGCAACGGTCCGGGATCAATCCCGGAAGGTAAATATACGAGAGCAACGCTTCTAAGTTTTTAACCGCGGTCAGAGAATGTGGCCAGAACCTAGGATAGCACCACACTGTCCAAACTTCCACAACAGGAAGTACTTGGAAATATGGAACTTATTAAACAATATTTAACCTCTGTATCTCGAGACCTCCGAGTAGTGCACTACTACTTTTACCCCACAAGGCACGTAATAACCACATCAATTGTTAGAAATAATATCAAGAAAGATTATATTGGCAAGAAGGTCTAAAATGATTTGAAGCCATACCAGGAATAACAAAGGTTGCAAAACGGATACACGAGTATAATCCCCTCAGCTGATTAAAAGCATTCATAAATATCACCTTATAAAATTTCAATATTTGTAGTAACGCAATCATTTATCTGAGGCGATAATTTGAAATTTATTTTTCAAAGGATCCTATAAAGTATGTGAACTGGCTCAAGCAAATGTAATGAGGCTGGCTGTGAAATCTCATTACAACCTATATAAAGCATTATTTGGTTTCAGTTCATTTTAAATTATCTTGGCACCCTGAATATGAAGATGAAATAACACGGGGAAAAATTATATTTTGAATACGTACCAATGAAAAGTATTTTTTTGGAGGTGGGTAGGTAGTTAATTAACGTGGCGCTGTAGCAACACAACGGGCTATTGGTGACGGTCGGGGATCAATACCGAAGTGAAAGATCCAAGGACAACGCCTTGTAATTTTGAATCACGGTCAAATGACAAGAACAACACATGAGCTGGAACCCCACTTTCCAAACTTCCATACCACACCAGCGTGAGGACATTTGAGGCTACGACAGGATATAACATAAACCAGCCCCGTGTACACGAAGGTCTGGCTAATCAGTCGCTCTACCAACTGGAACACTTGGTCCCAAAAAGTATTTGGAAAAATAACTTTCGTTTCTAGGTATTCTTTAGCTGATAAAATCTGAACCAATGAAATTTCTTGGTAAGGAAGCCTTACATCGATCTCTTCTAGTTAGTACTGTACTTAAGAGTTCGACACATGCCTATCCTCTTAACTATCAGGTTGTTTTGTGGTTTTTATATTGTGCCAGTGCTCAACTGCTAGTAGACTCCTCATAACAGAAACTTTCCACTTCAATGATTTTTCAGCTTTGGCGGTCCATGACCAAGATCTATAAATCAATACAAATACGTTTCTTCTTTTGAGAACAAAAAAAGGCAATAGGAAAAGAAATTCTTTTTGTGTCTCAGACAAAGAAATACAACTTCATCTAGTCGAAGTTAATAATATCCGTTTGAGTTTCATTTATTTTTGAAATCTTTGGGAACATTTTTAAATCAATCTAGCTGTACAGAACGTCCCTTAAGTTATGGGGTAGTCAATGTTACATTCCCTTTTGTTATTTTTCTCCACTTCAGTTGACCTATAAAATTCTATTTTATCATTGTTGAAATATTATAGTACACAGTATTTTATACAGTACGAGTTATGTATCTTTTCTTTAGAAAGTGCAGTATGTAAATGGCAATTACATTCTAAAAATAAGGGAAGCATCTCGTTTTCTTTTCGAATGCATTTTTTAACTACCTCTACAAGTGTTTAATATGGAGCATTTTTTAAATCAATCTGATTTTAAAGAACGTTCTTTAAGAAAACGGGGTAGCACATGTTAGACTCTGTTGGTATCTTGTAGATTTTTGGCAACTTTAGTTCTAAAAACCAGAGTATTTTCGTTGTGTTACTTTTTTATAAGATGCCATATGTGCAAGTGACAGTAACGCAAAATTTTAGCCCCAATCATTTTGAAAACGAACTGTCTGACTTTCATCAAATACATTTTTATACTATTACTACTATTTTTAAATAGTTAGAGAGCACTTTTGAAATCAATCTAGTTGTTCAGAACGTCCCTTAAGAATTAGGGTAGCATAAGTTATCTCAGTTCTTCATACTCTCTATTCTTCAAAGATAAAATATGCAAGTAACAGCGACACAAAATCTTAGTTCAAATCAATTTAAAAACGAAACACAGTTTTCCTCAAATTTTATACCATCCCTACTGACAAACTGACTTTTGATAAGTCAAGAAGGTTATTTCTATTTCCGTTGTAATTTCTATTTGTAATTACGTAGCTGTACAAAAAATTATATTTCTCTTGAGATTGTAATGATAAAAGAGAAATTGCAAATGAAAATGAAAATATACGATTTCAGAAAAATGGTTAAATTTGTTGCAACATATACACCTTGAACGCTTTTTTACTTAAAAACAACTAAAATTACACTCAGAATTTTTTGCCACAGTTAGAAAAAGCGAAAAGCAAAAATACTTTAAAATCTTTTCTTCCCTAGATCAGTGGTTCTTATCCTTTTTAAGCCGCGACCCAAATTTGAGAAATATGTTCATGTCGCGACCCAAAAAAAGTCAAAATTTTTTCATTGCTTTATTTTAGATCGTATTTTTAAAAAATCTTCAATCCTACGATGATGATTTTTTTTTAACTTACAAATTTTTTATTTATTTTTTTAATAATAAAGATAAACAAAAGTACTTTTCGATCCAAGGAAAATTTAATTAATAATCAAGTGTTTTTAATAATTTTTATTGACCAAATTAAAATATATTTATAACTTTTTGAAAATAATTGACATTTTAACTTATTCCTAAAAAAAAAAAGAAATATCAATACATATGTTAAGTCTTTTAAATTTTAAATGCAAGTCATACAGTTTTAATGAGAACCTTGTGCTTGAATACATTTTGAAAGATCTTCAAACCTCGGTTGAATGCTTGTCAAGGAGCACCTTATATCTATTTCAGGATTTAACTTGTTCCGGTAATTGTTTTTGATTACACACAGAGCCGAAAAACCAGCCTCACACATATATGTTGTTGAAAAGGGCAATAATACATTTAGGGCTTCTTTAACAATTATTGGCTTTTCGGTTTTTAATTTTAACCAGAAAGCACATAAAGATTCAGTGTTTTTGTAGAAATTGTATCGAAGTGCTTGGTCACTTTGTATTTCTATTAATTGTTCTTGAAATTGATTAATATTAACAAATTCCTCATGCAAATCACTTACATCAAAATTAAATGGCATTCGAACCCAATTATATTTGAAAACATCGTCTGCAGGGAAATATCGATCAAAGTCTGCTATTAGTTTTTCTAAATGATTAATAATAATTTTCTGTATTTCTGTGATATCAATATTATTGTCTTCAACAAGTAAATTAAGAGTCGGGAATGAAGCAAGTTTCTTTACTTCAACCTTATTTCTCCATAATTTGAGTTTATTTTTAAAACATGTAATTTTTTCAGTTAATTCAATAATAGTATGATTACGTCCTTGCATAGACGTATTTAGATTATTTATTTCAAATAAAATATCTGACAAATAAGCAACTTGAATAATCCACTTCAACTCGGAGAATTTAGATGCTAATGGGTGTTTCTTTTCTCTCAAAAATAATTCGACTTCTGTCCGTAATGATAATACTCTTTGAACAACTTTGCCCCGGGACAGCCATCTAACTTCAGAATAATATAATAAATGTTCGTATTCTGCACCAAATTCGAAACACAGTTCGCGGAAAATTCTACAGTTAAGAGCTCTTGATTTGATAAAATTGACTACCGCAACAATTTCATCCAAAACGATACATAATTCGGGTGATAATTTTTTTGAAGCAAGATTTTGTCTATGTAACAAACAATTAATCGATATAATTTGTGGATTCATTTGTTTTGCTCTTGTCGAAAATCCCTTTTGAGATGCTGTCATGGCAGCTGCACCGTCGGTGCAAATACTGAAACACTGATTCCAATTTAATCCTTCTTCTTTAAAAAACGAATCGACCATAAGAAAAATATCTTCACCTCTAGTTGTTGTTGACATTGGTTTGCAAAATAAAATGTCCTCCTGTATATCTGTTAAACCTGGATACCGCACGTAAACCATGAGTTGAGCATCTTTACTTACATCTGTCGTTTCATCCAGTTGAATACTAAATAAACCAGCAATTTTTATAGCAGAAATAAGTTGATTCTTAATATCAAATGACATATCATTAATTCGTAAACGAATTGTATCATTTGATAATGGTATCTTTTGTAATTTCTTTGAACTTTCATCTCCGCACATGATACGTGCCATGTCAATGGCAGCAGGTTTTATAAGTTTTTCAGCAATATTATGGGGTTTCTTTTGTCTTGCAATATGCCAAGCCACATGAAAAGAAGCAAGTGTAGCTTGTTTGGCAGAATTTATAAAACCACTACTACTTGGTGCATCCAAACGCTGTCTTTTTAAATGGGCTTCTTTTCTTTCGAAAAAAGTACGATCTTTTCCCTCAAAGGAAAAATTTTTATGTTTTGCATCAAAATGTCTTTTAAGTTTGTTCGGTTTCATCGATTCATTACTTAATATTTCACTGCACAACACGCATTGCGGCTTGTTCACTCCTCGATCATAAATGCAAGTAAAACCTAATTCTAAAAATGCTTCCTTGTATTCACGTTTTGCCATTATTAGGGTGATTACAATTTTACAATACACACTGCAGCTTGATCACTCCACTATTAATAATAAGACAAAATTTGTTTCTAAAATGCTTGTATTCACGTTTCACTGTTATTACACGTTTCACGTTTCACTGTTATTCACAACACAATACGCAGAAACGAGTTTTTGACAGAGAGCTTACTGAGTCTGCGCGCACGCAAAGCAATGGCGTGCGTATTACCAACACCTCCTAGAAGAGAAAGCCTCAGGACAGGAATTGGACGTCACTTCCGGAAGGCCATTCGCGAAGAGCGGTAAAACCGAAACATTGTATTAGGGAATAACTCTTCTAGGAGGTGTTGGTATTACTTATTATTTGGTGTATTACTAACTTTTTTGGTTCGACTCAGCGCGACCCAAGAAATATGCTTCGCGACCCAATTTTGGGTCGCGACCCATAGGTTAAGAACCGCTGCCCTAGATAATACATAGAGAAGGAAAATGAGCCTAAGAAAGCAACTTTTGTGAAACATAACTTATTCAGATATATCATGGGATTTCGTTTTAAAGTACAATCGAGAGATGCACAGTAAGATGGAAAGGCACAAATGAAGAGGAACGATGAACAAAGCGCGTTAGAAAAAAATAAATGAGGATAAAAACCAGTCAAGAAGTAATTGCCTTTTGAATATTCCATTTTATCAAAAACCATAGAAATTTAGCATAAAATATAGCTTTCCCTTTCCGTTTTTAGATCTGTTTAGATCTATAAGAATATGTTTTACCATGCCATTTCTTTCACGTAATTGCATTTGATTTAGATGTCTTTTCCCCAATATATGGAGGTAACTTATGTATTACAGATTTGTGCGAACAAATCGCATTTAGTAAACAAATTTAGTACTTTCTATTTATATAAATAAGTTGCATTCGATTTAAGAGTCTGCGAAAACGTATGAATTTAACTTATACATTACAGATTTATGAGAATCAATTGTAAAGTAATGTTCAATGTACTAAACAAATGCAGTATTTTCTTATTTCATATAAAACTTTATTTTCCGCTTAGATAAGTCTATGGAAGTAACTTATACATTACAGATTCGTGAGAATAGTATTTTTACTTTTGTAAACAAATTGCACGTGACAGATAAGTCTCATAAATATCTAATAATGAACCTTATTTATTAGATATTTATGAGAATCAATTTGAATGTACTGCTTAATGCACTTATTAAACAAATTTAGTAATTTCTATTTCAATACATTTATGGTTTCTTGCTGGAAAATAATTGATATTTATTCTTAAATATAAAACACTATTAGAATCAAATAATCGCATTCGAAATTTAGTGTACCTAAATTTAGTTCATTGGGTTTGGTTTGTTAGTTTTCAATGGCAAAGGGTTAATATGTGTGTTAGCTAAGCTGTGCCAAACTTGATATGTATTCAAATATTTAAAATAGCAAGGTTCAAAAGTTTCCAGTCCCAGGGTATTAAGTTCTCTTAATACCCTGGAACACAATTTTTATTTTTCAATATAATCACTCTTTTTGCAATACATTTTTAGAACTGCCATAATTAACTTTTCTCTACTACAAAACAAACTATATGAATTTTTGTCCTTGAAATGGTCTAAAACTGCAGAAATGACTTCGTCACTTGCAATTTTTTCACAAGCACTTCCATTCCAAGTTTTAAAATTTAATGACAGCGTGATACTCATATTAAAAAAAATTTTAATAAATTTTATTTTATATATATCTAAATTTTTTATATTATTTAAATTTTTATATTTATTAAATATTTTATATTTATTAATTTTTACACATTAAAAAAAATTTTAAATATTGAGTAACAGCACCACAGCACTTCTCTATGTGACGCTAGCTGGAGTGCTACTGATGCTAGTGCTGCAAATTTCCACTACAGTGTTACGAAACATAGGGTGGGGTTGATAGAGTCATTCCTGTCAACTTTTGGTTGGTTAGGTTTTTCATGGTGCCATATTTGGCCAAACTACGCCAAACACAAGACAGACCGCATCATGTAAATGGACATGCGCACAAAAGGAAAGTTTTACTGGCACTGAAAAGAGAAATACACCCAAGGAGGAATCCAACCTGCTCCGCCTACAACTCGCAGATTGTTAGCGCAGTGGACAAACCAATTTAATCAAGGTGACCCCTGGAAAATTTTGGACTTTACTACTTAAAAATTTATATGATAAAAATCTAATACATTAAATTAAAGAAGTTTTATTTTAAAAATTGAACCAAGTCTTATTGATAAAATAACAGTATTACAGGTACGGAAAATTGCAGATATTAATCCTTCAAGTGTTTCGAAGAGATATCTCGTCCAAGATAGTCAATTTTGCTAACCACTAGCCATGAAAAACTGCCCTATTACTCCAAGGAGAATGAATATCCAAGTAATAAAAATAAATTGTTTCTTACCCTAAACTGGTGACAATTTGAAGCAGGTTTTTGCACCAGAACTGGCTCTATAGGACAGTTGTCGACGCTAAGATAAACCACCAGGAAGGTTAAAAAATATGACTAGTGAAATATGCTATGCATATCATCATTCACCATTAATGATCAAACTGATTTGTAAGTACCAACTTTCAAGGGATATACTTAATGATTGTATTATTAATTAAAACTAATTACAAAACTTTCAATTAAGATTAATGTATTATTGCAATGATGGCTGATGATTGAGATGTCACTCCGTATATTTGTGTGTTCTTTTTAATGATCAATGAAAAATCTCTTTTGACTTTTCGTTTTTATATTTGCTTTTCAGTTTTTCTGATAGTTTAGTTAGTCCTTTTACATTAATTTCGTTCGTTCGTTCAGTTGTTTCATTGTATCTTACGTCACTGGTATTTCATTTATTAAATGCGTTCAAATGTGTTTCAATATACACGTTCTGATTTGTTATTGCGGTCGGTAGTTAAATTTGCGTCACAATGGAGGAACACAAAGGGATATTGGCCACCTCGTAATTTTGTACCAAGATCAACATCTGAGTCGGTATCCCATCCTCCAAACTTCCATATCACGCCAACGCGAGGACATTTGAGGCCACAACAGATTGGAAGTGCTCCAGCCTCCACGCACACGACCATCTTTGGTTGGGACGAGTTCTGAACTCACAACCATCCGGTTTCTAATCCACGGATATATCAACGGGGCTACATCCATTCAAATTTTTGGCTACATCTATTCTAATTTTTTATTATTGTATGTTTGATCTTTCAGTTATTTTATTCAACATTTTGTCACTTGCATTTATCATTGAGTGAGTTTGTGTGTGTATAACTGAATTTTAATTATTTTCTATTATATAAACATATTTTATTGAATCACGTTTTCGCCGATCCAATGTTTAATTTCAAAACTTCACTTACAATATTTTTAAGCATGATTATTGCAATCTTCATTAAAATTTCATTTTGGGAGGGTTGCAATCGTTTGGCTACATCATTCTATCTGTTTCCTCAAATGGCTTTAATTCTTCATTTGATTCATTTCGTTCAATCTTCAGTTCCATTCGACACAAGATTTCGTCAATTTGTTACCTCTTTCATTTAATATTCTTTCGATTCTATTGATTATCCATTCATTCTCTTCCTTAATTTTCACTTGTTCAGTAATTACTTCCCTTATTACATTCTTTCTATTATATTAAAATTATATTCGTCACTGCTAAATTATTGTCAAATCGTAGCAGTTTGCTAGTTAATTCATTTTTCAGTATGTTTTCTGTGCATAATAAGTCTGGCTATAATTAAGTCCGGATCTTTTAAGGTTACAGTGACTGGATACATTAACATTTTGTGTTCTAAATTAACTTCCTTATTTTACCTCATTCCACTTTTCACATCTTTCCTCCATTTTCCAGGGCAATGGTAGCCCGGTTGAAAGAATAGTGAATTGATCAGCATCCGGAGGGTTGCGAGGTCAATACTTGATTCAACTAAAGACCATCGTATACGGGGGGACTGGTGCACGTTAAATTTGTCGTGAGCTCAAATGTCCTCAGATTGGCGTGGTGTGGAAGTTTGGAGAGTGGGGTGCCGGTGTTGACTTCGTCATCTGACCATGGTTCAAAATTACGAGGTTTCTCCTAGGATCTTTACTTTCGGAACTGATCCCAGACCGTCGCCAATACCCCTTTGTGTTGTTGCAGTGCGACGTTAATCGCACTACCTACGTCCATTTTCTAATTGATTAAGTCTTGGTTCATTATAAATGTTATGGTTGCGCAACTCAAATTTATTTTTAAAATACGAATTTGAAACTAAACATGTCATTTTTTTTATTTAAATCTGGCGTAAAGTGTTTATTTTCCGTCGGCAGATTTCTTTCGCCAGAAGAATCACATGATACTTTACCTAGTAGTTTACCAAATAACAATTACAAATGGGACAATTTTAGGTAACAAGAAGTATAATCTTCGCTTTTCGTTTCTTTTGTTTGTTTATACTTAAAATACCTCGCATAGGAAACTCAAGTGATAAGTTATTCTGAAGAATAAAAAAAATCCGAATTTTATAACAAAGAAATTCGAATCCAATCACTAAATAAATGATAGACCGATGCAACAGAAAATCAAACGCACCACTGAAGTACTTTTGTCTCAAAAAGTCAAAATTTAATCCAAATGTTCATTTCATGCGTTACAATAACAACTCCGAAGAAGTGAAATTTCAATCACTCCGAAGCTTCCGTCCCATTCATAAAAGCCTTTGGGGTTCGACAAAGATGTAAAGCGTAAGCGAAGAAAAAGCAATCCGAAATACCATAAGATCATGCAAGACAAGCTTTAGATGTGTCTCATACTTTCTCGCCCCTTCATGCTCTTTCTTCACTACTAAAACTTTTATCTTTCCATCTTCCGTAGCTTAAAATAAATCATTGAATTCGCTTTAGACCTCTGAGAATCCAAAGCAAGATCTCCCCAAGCAGGGCTTAGAGGTCTTAAGGTGAGTAAGATGGCAATAGTTTCTTTTTTTGTTGCGAAGCTGGGAAATGGAAATGGTTCATGAAATGTTGAAAAACAAATCCGAATTCGAAAGATTCGAAATAAAGGAGGCCGATGCCGCAATGGAATTTCTTTTTTCATTATTCGATTGCGCGTTCGTGCCTGCCTATACCCAAGTGAGGGTTATTAATAAGGTGTTATGTAAAATGCTTTTGGGGTCGAAAGCTAAATGCAAATAAACTTGGAGAGCAAATATTTTTAAAGCATTGTCTGGCAGTTCCCGAATAAAGTAAACAAGAAAGCCTTAGAGAACAATAGATATAATGAATTTTACTGAAATACCTCTTTCATATTAACAGAAACTGTTTTTGAAAAAGGGAGTGTTAATTGGAAACACTGAAACCAAGGCGAAATGAAAATTTAATTCTTTAAGGAAAGAAATTTGAGCATATATACGCAAAAATAATGTCTAGTTGCTCACATTCGTTATTTTATTTTTCCCCCAGGAAAGATCTCAGCGTTAATTGTAAATACTTTCCCAGACTCTCTTCACTTACAATCTCAGCCCTGTAGACATCGTGATTTATATCTTCTTCTGACCACGACCATCAACATGTAAGGAGCTTCAAGTCGAGCTACCTACTGTAATGGGAAGTGGACCCATATTTCCATAAAGCAAGACTAAATTTAATCTACATTTTACATAAAGGTTATTTTACCGTCGTAAATCGAGTATGGGTCCACCCCATTACAGGAGGTAGTCCGAATTCAAGCTCCTTACATGTTGAAGGTCATGGCCAGATTATATTCATGATATGTCTATGGGGTTGAAGGTGTAACGAAGAAAATCTTTGAAAGTATGTATAATTATTGCTGAGATTTTTCCTGGAGGAAAAAGGAAAATACTCTAATATTAAGTACTATACATTATTTGTGCGTCATCTAGATGGGAAATGATGCTATTATTGCTTTTTATCTAATAAAGATTTCAGAGAAGCTTTATATTGAAAATTTTAAATCAGAATCTAATTAACGACTTTTAATGGTTGCATAGAAATTAATATACAATACTGTAAACAAAATTTCTGACTGCAGGTTTAAAGGGAAAACATGTAGTGTAGTAATCAATTAATCAGAAAGTAAAGTATTCAAAACTCTCGTATTTAATTTAATTTCATCGTTTGTAAAAATAATATGTGCATTCATAAGTAAAAGGTAACAATCATGTTTTATTAGATGACTTCTGAATAACATTTTTGAAGGGCATATAATTTAATTTTCTGATAAATGAAACTAAAGGGGAGATTCAGATGAAGGAACGCTTAAATAATTTAATGAAAGGTACTGATAATTAAATTATTAAAATGATCAGAGAATAATTCTTAATTTTGTAAATGGCCTAAGGAATTGTTTTCGTCAGTTTCTGTAACGGAAGAAACAGGAAGCGCTCTATCAATTTACGAGGGTTTAATTAAACAATTTAAAACACAAAAGTAAGCACAAACAACATTACGGATGCTAACAAATAGGAACATGTCTCGGGAAAAATATTACAGTTCGAGGTCTTAAGTATCACAGCTAATGATCGGAACTCTATCGGAACTGAGGTTCTTTTAAATTTTAAAGTTCCACAGATCATGGTGGTTTATAGCTCTGCTGCCGGCATTGTTCCGGTCGTTCACCGGCTACAAATTAAATTTTTCGCAACCGATTTCACAATTCATTATTACACTATTGAATTTTTTAAAATCTTACCATTATTCCCGTAAGTTCAAACATAACTTTCAAAAACTCGGATTAGTTCAATTAAACAACCATGCTAATTTTAAAGTAGAAGAGACATAACTATATAACTAACTATACTAAATAGATTGAATACTAGACAAAGCAATTTTTGAGAAAAGGTAACATTGTAAATCAAGATTTCGACTTAGTATTAATCGCAAAGTGTTGCCTCTTTAATTTTTATATTCAAAAGACAATGCACATTTTAGTCTCTCATTTTAGACTTATCATTTACATAAAGCAATTTTGTCGTTAAACTCGTTACAACAACTTCATTTTATGCTAATTTGGATTTAATGGAGAATTTTTTCAGAACACAATGTTGCGAATTTATTTTTCCTGTGACAGAATGTACTTTTAGATGCAAGCTTTATCGCATAACAGATATAGTTGTAGTATATCAACAGTCTTAAGGGAGTGCATTTTTCAAAATATTTATAGGGCCTACTATAAACTAAGTTTCTTTTGTGCAGCTATAATTAAGAACTGTTCATAATCTGATATAGACTCAAGTCAAATCACGATTTGAAACAAAACAGTGTATTTAAAAACATCACCTCATTAAAGGCACTAGTAAAATTTTAGTTCATCACGCTTACACATTTGAAAGAGTAGCTTTGTATTGAAATTAAACGAAATAATCTCCCAAAGAATTCTGGACGTTTCATGCAACATAATGCACATTGTGAATTCAAAGGTAAGGAACATTTTCGTATGTGATAACTAAAATGGGCTGAAAGATATGATAATAATCTATTACGGCAATATAAAAACTAATAAATGAAGCTACATTTTCTAGCATCGTTGGCATCACGCCAGACAAATCTGCATTTTGTCTGTTTTCACCGAAATCCTTTCTAGACAGTTATTCTAGAAGTTCTTATCCTTTCTAGAAGTTCTTGTCTAGACAGTTATTCGATGTTTTATATGATGCAAAATGCATGAATTCTCTTAACGGGAATATTTCTTCATCAAATGGGGACAATAGCTCTACCCCTACCAATTAACCCTCCTTGTGGTTGTCTCGAAGAGGTATATCACCATTAGCAAAACTGAGCAGATCTTGATGGACGAGATATATCGTCACTAGAAGAAAAGTTAACAGATCTTAATCTCGTCATTATAAAAAAATCGGCAATATCCACTTAACCACTTAAGGTTATTACAAATTGAAAAAGAGGAGTTTGCTCAGTGGAGCCCGACAAGTCGAAACAGGACATGCTTGGCGTGGAAACTAAACCTAGGCATCGTCAGTCAGATGTGGTGACTTGGCATACTTCCCTCCACAGGATATGTCTCGGTGCCGATTGCACGGCAGTCCCCTGGCATGGTTGCCATTTGTTATATTTACATTTACTTAGTGTTATTTTAAATTAAATTACAATCCTATTTTCCAACTTGTTAGCCCTCGAATGGTTTATATGTTCAAATCCTGGCCAAATTGAAAGAATTCTACGAAAGATTATATTGGTCAAGAAGGTCAAAACTGTTTAGAAGTTATGCAAGGAAGACTGCAGGCTGCTGAACGGATATGTACGTGTGAACCTCTTAGACGATTAAGCCGTATTTCCTAGTCTACTAAATACTCTGTAAACTACCAGATGCGTAGGAAACAAAAATTTACAGTAGAACGACATTTCAAACAATTATTCATTACATTAAATGATTAGATATTTCCATTTGATGATAAATTGAATTAAGACGATGTACATAACGAAATTAAAAAAGGTAGTTATGTGATTAAATATCTCGGAATTTTGTTTTAATAATAGTAGAATTCATACCACAAACCCACTTCAATTCAGGTAAAAGCGCAAAGGTTCTATTAAAGTTCAGCGCATACTGTTGAATTACTCGATATGACCACTTGATGTAGGTAATCAGGAAGCATGGTAGAGAAGACTCACTGCAGAATGTCAAAATCAAATTACGCAATTCAGGCAGAACAGTAATTCAACAATTTGGAATCAAACTTAATTACCTATCATTAAAAGAACACTCAAAACGGTACTTCAACGAACCTACTCACAATCAGTTCGAAAATGACAATTTCTATCTAGCAGGAATGGAAACTCTCCATGGAGGTAAAAGAGTTAGTGAACCGTTGTAGCCCATCATCCATAATCGCTCAGGTGAATGAGCATTCGAAAAGTTTAATTATTTAATAGAATTAATGTAAGCACGTAGTTAAGCACTATTTGAGGATCTCATGTCTCTAGAGTCGAAAATACAAAGTACAATAAAAACGAACATTAAACACTAAAACATCAGAACAAAACTGTGCAGGTTATGGTTGTAATTAATTAGCGTCGCAACTGGAGCAACACAACGGGCTATTGGTTACGGTCCCGATCAATCCCGAAGCAAGAAATCAAAGGACAACGCCTCGTAGTTTTGAACCACGGTCAGATGACAAGATCAATACCTGAGCTCGCACCCCACTTTCCAAACTTCCACATCACGCCAACGTTAGGACATTTGAGGCCAAGTCAGATTTGACATGCACCAACTCCCGTGTATGCGACGGTCTTTGGCTGGACCTAGTTTCGAACACGCAACCCTCCGATTGCTAATCCGTTACCCTTCCAACCGGGCAACCCAGCCATAAAACTGTACCAGATAAAAAACAGTTAAAAACACTATGGGAACAAAATGTATTTAATCTCCTTATAACTAGAGTAAGTAGTTTTTCAGTCAAAGTCGAAAATGCGGACAGATAGGCAGCACTCTTTAATTCACTTCTGGTGCAGAAGGGATACGTTTGACTGATCAAAATTCCAAATCTGCTTAGATAGATATAAAGGCAATCATGTTCCTAGTCTAAAAGCAACCCTTTTTATTGGGCAATCAGAGAGTCCACGATAGATCAGCTTGTAGAGCCGAGATTAGGAAATGAATGGTTGGGAGTTCGAAACTCTATCCCACCAAGGATCGTCATTTACTATTGTTGCACGTTAAATGTCGTGCCCCAAACGGCCTCACGTTGGCGTGGAGGGGAAGTTTGGAGAGTTGGGTGCTTGCTCTCTCTCTCTCTCTCTCAGGTGTTGACCCCGTCATCGGAACGTGGTACAAAATTACGGAGTGTTGTCCTCGGATCTTTCCCTTTGAGAGTGATCCCGGACTGACACCAACAGCCTGTTGTGTTGCTCCAGTGAGATGTCAATTCAAGTACCTACCATTAAAGGCATTTTGTCAAGCTAGATGTAGGGGTATTGTTTCTGTGGCAGAACGTGTTTCCTGTATATATTCCTAACGTGATGTCATTTGACTTATTTTGCGAACACGATTACGTTGCCAATAAAAATTCCAAAGAGTGAATTCCGAATTTCAATCGGTACTGGAATTCGGAATTTCAATCGCAATTTCGATTAAACGTCAAACGTAGCTAAAACGGTGATAAACTACATTTTTTAGTTAACCCCGATATATATCATGCAATAGCATTTTGGTAGTTTAAGTTAAATCTCCACAGATAGTCTGGTCGGTTTGCTTACACTGAAAATTCCTCTCATAGGGATACAACTCAATATTCAAGAGAATATATGCCCCGAAAACCCGAAACATTTATCTTTATTTCTCTGAGGGGTCAGCAGTCATAATTCTACCTTATAATCTGCAGTCTTCTTTGCAGAACATTTCCTAAGGTTTCTACTCTAAGGAAATGACGTGTAGATATTTTTCAAGGTAATAAATTCTAAGGAAAGGACCAATATAATATTTCCAAATCATTCCATTCTAAGAAAAGGACTAGTATAATCTTTCCAACGGATTCTATTCTAAGGAAAGAACCAATAAACTTTCCGGAGGTCAAAAGAATCTCCATGCATTCTTTCAACTAATAGATGCGGTTATTTTGTCAAAATATGTGCTGTATGGTAAACATAATAGTACATCTTTTGACGCTCAGAGGATTAATCACTCTTATTATTCTCGTATTCATTCTTCAAGTTTCCAGGCAGACCCATAAAAATTTAATGCTCTCGTTTTCTTTTCTCCAAAGCTTGAGAATCAACCCATGAATTCGTTGATGTTGCAGCACCTCCTTTGCCAGGCTCTGCTTGTTATTTCGCACGTTCTTTTCTCTCTCGTCTGACTTTAACTCCCAGTCTGCTTGGTCACCTCACTTCTGAATTGAAACAAAGTAATATATTTGAAAATAGTTTTGAAGTGAATTTAGAGGTGTTGCACACCAAAGGTACTTCAAATTATTTCAAATAATTAATGAGAGTTTGAGTATTTTCTAGTTAAAATTCAACTATCCATTAACATTATGCAAACCTCAATTACCCATAATAATTAATAGGTGTCCGTTCTATTTGGATCAATGGGGCTTTCGGAGCCACGTATAAAATAACGCCCCCTGTCCGAGTGGGTGATGATTAACTACTTCCAGGAAGTGTTACTTCCATCGTTCGTCATTTGAATGCGAACACATGGATTTAATCGAATTTGTTTCAAATTTTAATTGTATTCTTATTATTTGTGTTCTCGTCGGAAATTTGTTACTTAACTGATCAAAATTTATAAATTTTCCGATATACTGAATTAAATAATATTTATGTTATAAGAATATTTATTCCTATTGATGATATCACATTATATTCGTGTACTTCGTATTTCTATATATTAAGGCTTACAAATTAATTTATATTACAAATTACATGATTAACGGTTTCAAGATACTCGTTTACGGTTCAAATTACATATATTTATATTGTTTTTCTTAATTTCTTCAAAAGTTTTCATAATAAAATTTATTACTGATGACTGTTTTGCCTGTTGTATAATGCATATAACCAAAAATATTGATGGTTGAATGGTTTTCCCGCTGCACTAGCGACTTGCGAGTTCTAGAGGATCAGATTCAATTCTTGCAACTTAATCTCGGTGTGTTTCTTTTGGATCTTTAAAACTTTCCTTGTGTGTATGTCCATTACTTTACACTGTCTCTCTTGTATTTGGCACAGCTGGGCCAAATATGACCCTTTGCTCCATAAAACTCAATCCAACTAATCAAAAATATTGTTTAGCAGAGTTCAAACATCGAGATTTAATTTATGTTAAAATTCAGGGTTATCACTTTAACTTTCTAAGGGGTTCACAACCGGCAGCTTTCCTTGCATGACTTATAACCTGTTTTGACTTTCTTGACCGATAGAAATTTTCCTAGCATTCTTTTAAGGATAGAATCTCGTTAACCTCAGAGGTTTGAGAATGATACTCTGCCTTTTATATCTCTAGCTTAATCAAATACATGTTAAACTTTTCAAGTAACTAAAATACTAATATATTAAAATATACTTTCAAGTAACTAAGGTATTAACATTCTAAAATATACTTTTAATTAACTAGAATATTAATAGATAAAACTATTAATAAATTACTGATATATTAATCATATTAGAGCATATATTGGTACAGTGTGTCGCATCATTGAGTAACGAACACAAAAGGTCTGAGAACTTCGCATGTTCCATGTAAATGCGAGCTTACAAAGGGAGGTAATGGCATTCTGCATATTACTGGTTAAACATTATTACGAGAAACTACATTAGCGACCAATGGCCTGTGTTAATAGTTAATGGATTGCATTCAAAATGCCATGTAGCATACTGGCTTCAATGAATCTATTAGGTAAACGGTGAAGTTTATGTTTAGTAGGAATTAGCAAAGGCTCAGTGTTCAGAACCCTTGCTACGCTAATTCCTAAACTGAGCATTGTGTTTCAGTGCGTCGTCTACATGCTGAATGCATGTTACATAAAGAAGGTATAAAATTGATAGTAAGAGGTATTTCTATGTTTTGAAAACGTGTACTCTTATTAAGAGGTCTGTCCGGAAAGTATCTAGCCATTGTTGATATAACGAGAACAATTTGCATGGCATCGATGTAATTTGGCAGTAAAGGATAGAGGACATTGAAAGGCATTCGTGAAAAGTCACAACCCATCAGACTTATCAATTATGTGCTGAGTTAGCGCACGTGCTGTGAGACGCATTCGCAATGACCGATCGAGTACAACAGCAAATTTGCATTGCATTTTAGGTTAAACTTGAAAATTCGTCCACTGAAACTATTTGGGTGATTAATATGGTATTCGAGCACAATGCGATGAAACCAGCGCAAATGAAAATGTGGTACAGTTGCTGCTTCAAATTTGGCAGGAAATCAGTTGAGAGTTCAGGAAGACCTTCAACAAGCAGAACACATGAAAATGCTGAACATGTACTGACTGTAATCAACAAAGATTGCCGTCTTAAACAACAAAAATTAAGACGATCAGGGACTTCAAAATCTACTGTGTCCGAGATTTCGACGAAGGATTTTGGCGAGAAACGTGTGGTGGCTCCCATTCCCACACACACACACACACATCACTTCTCAGGCAAGGCGTTTGAAAAAACATCAAATCTCCCAGCGTGGCTCGGAATCCCTGCAGCTCAGATTTGGCACCCTGCGATTTCAAACTTTTTCAAAGCTAAAATCAACATGAAAGGGAAGATATTTTAGACAGTGGATGAGATTCAATGAAACACTACGATGCGATTCCAACAATGGATTTGAAAATTGGAAGAGACACTAGAAGTGTGTGAGGTCCCAAAGTGATTACTTTGAAGGAGACTAGGTCCAAAAGTCTTAGATAAAATGTATTTTGTTTCATATTAAATGACTGAATACTTTTTCAAAAGACCTAGTACACTTACTTGCTGAATCGATAGTAGAAGTACATATTCTATTAGATCAACACACTCCATGTTCCGAGCTAGTCAAGAAAGCAATAACTACAAGTTTACTACTGAATGCGTGAGTATCTAATACCTTATAATTCTAGAAAACAGTAAGAACTATTATACCAACAGGAATATTTTTGTTATTATAGCGTTGTTAAGTATCAAATATTATAAAATTGCAGCTTTTGATAAACATCAACCCAAAATGTTTAAAGTAAAGATATTACTTTCTTTCAGCACCACAGTACACATGTTTGAGTTTCAGATAACGCAACCCAAGTTAGATATAAATAATAGTTGAAGTAACTTGAAAAACTCAATAATCGGTTTGAATGTAAATGACTAGATTAACAAATCAGCTTTACCCGAGAGTTTTTACTTCTTCAGACAAACCAGGTCGTATCACTTTTTCCTAAGATGCATTGCATAGTCCAATAGCTTTATGAGCTTTGTCCACTTCACTGGCGTTTTCCCTCATCCAATTGCTTGGATAATTACAGCTTTTGACGTCTTGTGTTGATTGATCTCTTCTTGCGCAATGTTCTACATTAAATTTTACCTCTATGGTTCTAAGAAAACGACGTAGCGAGCTAAAGAATACTTACTCTGACCTAGAAATTCCAGACAAAATAAGCTGTTCAAATTTCAGGACAGTGTTAGAGAGCTTTTGATTCTTCAGACCAATTTTCTGCTTTAATTATAAGATACCAGAGGAAACACTTAAATCCTTCTTTGGGAGCTCTTATAATCGTGATCATATAGTATCAAAAACATTTCTCTCACTAGTTAAACACTCCGTAGTCAATTCTAGTAGCTAGGAAATATAAATCTTTGGGACGTTAATGTCAATAAAACAGAACTTTGCTTTCTGAGAGTGCGAGTTTATGAAAAAAGTTTTCTCAAAACTTGTTTACTTAGATGTCTCGTTTTTATATCAACGACAAGTGTTATTTGACGTGTAAATTATTTTATCAAACATACCATTGCGAATTCGCTATTTACGAATCAAAGGAACTTTTTATAGAGGAAGTTCATTTATACGTCAGTCAACATACGTAGTTACAAACGAGAAACAGTTAAGAAGCGTATTTAAACTGTTTTATCTTTACAAGTACTTCCAGAAAAGAATGACTAAGAACAGAGAATTCTGTATGAGCGAGATGAATTAGAGTCTATTATTTATAAAATCAACATGAAATATTCACAATTGACTCACAGTCAATTCTTCATGAATCTACTGGTCATTAAACTTGTCGAACTTGCAATTTATTAAAATTAAACTTATTGTTTAAATTTTAGACAATGATTTACACATTTCTTGTATTTGTAAATTAGTACAGTATAAAAAGTTAATGAATAGAGAACAAATAAAAAAATAAATATCTTCTCTATAAAAATACATAGATAGAAAGACTGACATATTTGACTTTTTAAATATTAATAAGTACTATTTAATAAGTAGAAATGTTGTGCTTGTGAAAACATTTTACCTCCAATAAAATTTTTAAATAACATTGAGGTCTACTATATTGTATTAACAATGCATGCTCAAACAAATAATGCAGATATTATAGATGAATATACATGTGTCTTATAGTAAAGTAGAATGCTATAGAATTTTTAAATACGCTTACATGTTAAGTATAGAGCTTTAATTATATCTAGCACCTTGTCTGGCGGCAACGCTCTTGGCGCGTTTTCTGGCGCACTTTTTTATGTCATCAAGGAAAGAAATCTTAGAAAACTCTTGTTTATCTTTATAAATATGACATCTTTATTAATTTTTCCGCTTGTCGAGGTTGCCATAAAAACGGGTATAACCCTAATAAAGATGAGTTACCTTCACCTGCCATAACTTGCTACTAAAGATGCGCCAAAAAACACGCCAAGAGCGTTGCCACCAGACGAGGCTCTAGATACATCTGTACTCTTAATATCTAACGTAATAACGTCGAGCTGTTATGTTTAAGAAGCATCATATACAAAAACAAAATATTATGTAGAATTTCTAAATGTGCTTATTTAGTTAAAATTGTTGACAAAATATTAAAAATGTGCTTAAGCATTGTTATTTAAGAACAATATTTAAGAACACTATAATATTTAAGAACAATAATATATAAGAACAATAATATTTAAGAACAATAATATTTAAGAACAATACTATTTAAGAACAATATTATTTAAGAACAATACTATTTAAGAACAATAATATTAGGATTATGTTATATGTGGGCATTATTATATTTAAGAATCAACTAACACAAGAACAGAAACAAAATGAAAGAGAATTTCTGAGTGTCGAAATGTATTAATTAAAAATATTAGCAACATTGAAAATGTGTGTGAGCATTATTATGTTTAAGAATAAGCAGTCATTTCTGCAATGAATTCTACATCATGGTAGAACCCCCCCCCATGATGATATAGAATTTCTAAATAATACACTGTATTAATTAGATTGTTGACAACACTAAAAATATATGTAAGCATTCTTATGGGACTTTAGTTATGTGAGTATTGTACACATATTCAGAATAAATGTAGAGAGGCATGAGTATGTTTAGAAATTTATTAATTAAAAATATTGGAAACATTTAAAATGTATGTAAGAATTATTATGTTTAAGAATAAATGCAAGAATGTTATATTTCAGAATACGTCTAAGCATTATCTTTAACAATCACAAACACATATAAGAAAACTCAAAAAGCATGAATTATTTTCCATCAATGGTAGAAACATGATGATATAAAATTACAGATTGTATTAATTAAATTATGCACCACACTAAAAATACGTGTAAGCATTGTTATGAGAGTTTGTTTATGCAAGTGTTGCACACATATGGAAAACAAATAAAAACATTGTTAGGTTTAAGAATCGGTGCAAATACACGCATACAAACAAAATGGTGTATAATTTATAAATTTATCTCGTTGTTTAAAAAAGTTCAGACCATTAAAATGTGATGTCTGATTACATTCAATAATACGTAACTTTCGCTTGCGTTGCTGTTTCAGGTAAAAAAAAAGGGGTTATTCTTTCATGTACCATTTCATCTGAATTCGAATGCATCAAATTATCGAAAAACATCGCCAATTAGCTGCAGGTTAGAGAATGGTTTCATTTAAACAACAGCGAAGAATAAATGACGGCTCCGTATTAACATTGATTCTAGTGGATACTGTTAAGTCAAAGTCAAACACACGCAGGTGCAGTTTGAATTTGATTAGAAACCAGTGAAGCAAAAGCCCACGCGGCACAAGAGCGAGGCAAGTGAAGGGTTCTTGTGAAACTAATCAACCAGTAAAGTGGAATTCAGAGCTTAAGGGCGATCTGCATGGATCACAAACACATCGAGAAAATTCGCCCTCCGTTTCAAACTCAAGTAAATCATTTTGATTTAAGATTACTTTAATGGAATACTTTACTTAAGCAGATCTTGTGGCATTGATTGTATTAATTAGAAGCGCATTGAAAGTTGTTCTAGACTCTATATGAGAGAACTAGAGAGAACATGTTGATGAATGACATTTGAAGCGATTGTTAAGTATTAGTTTCATATAAAGCACTAAATCTCAAATCCAGATAACTTCGACATATGATGTATCACAAGAAAGATAATTATTTCTCCGAAATTCTTGGAGACGCATGTGTTGAGAAATATGTTTCGTTTATAGTTTCAAAGATTTCTTTCGGAAGTTTTCCGGTCTCTAGTTATTTTCACAGGAGATTACGATTGAATATGAAATCCGGCAGATGGAAAAAGTTAAAATAACAAGCTCTCTCTGTCTTTCTCAGCGAACAGTCGGTTTTGTGTTTGTGTAAGTATTTCAAAATCTTAATTAAAGGGTCAAGAGGGAGAGACAAATACAGTTTCATTTTATGTCATGAATAATGAGAAAGCTCTGAAAGCGTGATATTTAAGCTCCTTGTTACATCAACTATTCTGCATATTTTCATTACTAAGTACAAATGAATTTTCTCAAAGTAGAATGGCTTGCGTTTAGAATTCTAAATTACTTCGGCTTGCTCTTATTAATAAGAATCGAATCGTCGGAGTGTGCGTATCCTAGCAACTATTTTGCATGTATATTATTAATCAGAGATTAGTAAGACAGTAATACATTTTTCTTTAAACATAAGAAACCATCAATAATAAAAGTAATCTTTTTAAGTATACAGAAAATGGCTTGCTTTCAGAATTTTAAATTAGCACAGCTTGCTCTTATTAATAAGAATCAAATCATCAGAATATGCCTATCCTAGCAACTAATTTGCATGTATATTATTAAGAGATTAGTAAGACAGCAATATATTTTCTTTAAAATAAGGAATCATTAATTATAATAATAATCTTTTAGAATATAAAGAAAATGGCTTGCGGTACAGATATATCTAGCTCCTCGTCTGGTGGCAACGGTCTTCTTCGTTTTTTGGCGCACTTTCAGTAGTGAGTTATGGCAGGTGAAAGTAACCCATCTTTATTAGGGTATTCACGTTTTTATGGCAACCTCGGCAAGCGGAAAGATTTATAAAGATATTATATTATAAAGACAAAAAATTTTTTTTTTCCAAGATTTCTTTCCTTGGCTACATAAAAAAGTGCGCCAAGAGCGTTGCCACCAAGCGAGGCACTAGATACAGCTGTACCTGGCTTGCTTTCAGAGTTTTAAATTAATCGAGAGTGCTCTTATTAATAAGGATCAAATTGTCAGGATATGCGTATCCTAGCAACTACTTTGCATGTAAAATAGTAATCAGAGATTGGTAGGAAATTAATCTTTTCCTTTAAGTAGTGAAAAATTGTTAATTACTATAATATTTTTAAATGTGTAAGTAACTTTAAAAAAATGAAATAGTTATTCACCAGTATATTTTGAGAGAGAGAGAAGAACGGATAGATTTTAGTAAAATAATTATAAAATGTTCTGGGAAGTACACCAACAAGCACACCAGTTGTATAAGTAAGTTCAAGAATAGTATATATAACAGAGCTTAATTTACAAGACGCCAAAATAAATGACATTATCAGATTGTCTCCAGTTCAGAAATGTTTGCCACATGACACTGAACAAAGTAGTTTAAGAATAATATGGGTCGTATTAAAACGAAGCGCTGTCATGTACCTTATGTTGTTAAGATTTAACTATCTTAATGGTTCACATGAATATATCCGCCATACAACTTTAAACCACTCCCAACTAGTTTTGGCCTTCTTGACCAGTAAAAGGTTATTTCAACCAATGGTTATTTAGTCATTATGTTTGTTATGGGTAAAAACAACACTACACTACTCGGAAATCTCGTGACGCTTCTACGTTTCTTGAGTTCTGTTTCAATATGTCGGTACAAATGGATCTAGCGCCTCGTCTGGCGGCAACGCTCTTGGCGCATTTTTAATAGCGAGTAATGGCAAGTGAAGGTAACTCATCTTTATTAGTTTATTCTCGTTTTTTGGCAACCTTGGAAAAGTGAAAGATTAAAAAAGATACTATATTTATAAAGATAAAAAAAAGAAATTTTGTAAGATTTCTTTCCTTGGCGACATAAAAAGTACGCCAAAAAACGCGCTAAGAGCGTTGCCACCAGACGAGGCGCTAGATACATCTATACCAATTTGTCTTATTTAATAAAGATCGTTTCGTCTTCTCTGTTTCAGTGACTTATTGGAGGCTTACGACCTTTAAACCTTTCAAAAATTCGATTTTTCGAAACAAATATATATTAAAGTACAGACATTTCTGATCATTTTGACATCAACTATATGAATAAATTCCAATAAATATGAAAGAAAATCCAAAGGTACACTGAGCCAAACAGGGCTTCAATGGACAGCTGGGCACGGATGTCTCTCCCTGAGGAAGTGACGGATGTTTAGAAACTGGAGAATTTTGATGGCATAGGTTAACAATAAGGACATAGGGGTATTAAACAATAACAAATTATTTTAAATTAATATTGATATTAATTTAGTAATAATTACTTAAGCTTCAACCTATGGAATGCATTCAGTAATAAACTTAAAAATGAATGATGATCTCTTGTACTTCCACAATCAAGAAGTTCTGTCTTGTCTCTTGAGCTTGAGATCTGATTTGATTCATCTTGCTATCTTAATTAAAAGCAATATACTTGATTAAATACTATAAGTAATCATATATTTTAGTTATTGAAGGGTTATTTGTTATTGTCAGAGAATGTATAACATTTTTGATTGTGAGAAAACAGCTGTAACCGAAATTCTATCTTTACGGCTGTTTTTCTCGGCTTTGTTTTTTACAAAAATCTCTGATTGGGCGCATGATATCTAAAGCACTATTTGAGTAAATGGTTTAAAAATTGGTAAACATATTCATTATAGGTATATGTTTGTTCTAAAACCAGAATATTGCAATAATTGTATTATTTTGAAACTTCGGGGAAAACATTCTTGTCGTCGTATCAAAATATTTACTGCATGAATAGAATATTATTGTTAAAATTTTTTTTAATTTTTTTCTGGTTTTAGTGTAATCTGTCATATTTATTGAATAACATACGCGAAAATTCATTTGTATACATCTATTTGTTTATGTGCAATCTTACACGCAAGCACTTTTCATCAAACCTTTATTCGCAATGAAGCTATACATTAACGAGCCCGACACAAAACCTCAAGCTAGTGTTTAATTGTTGGTTGTAGAATGTATTTTAGACCTTAAAAATGAAGGAACATAATGAAAAAAGTATTCCATTTCATGCAATACTTAAAAAATTACATAACTTTGAAAATGACCTAAATTTCTATTCCAATAGAGTGGTCCGAAGGTCGTAAGCCACCTTGTGCGAGCAACCAAGGTGAGACCGAAGCTGAGACCCCCAGAGGCAATGAGAAGGGGATCAGCCCCTGCCCCAAACCTCCAAGCAAGGAGTCAAAATCGAGGGGCCCTCGAGGAGTCCCAATACGGAGGACGTCAATACAACTGTGCAAGGTATCATCGAGGTAGGAATCAATGCTTTTTAATAACACACTAAGGCAGCCTAGCCTTTTTCGTATGATACTTAGGGAACATTTAGCTCTGGCGAAAGTTGGGAGAATCTTTCTATTCAAGCTTGGTGAATTTGCTTTCAGGAGGATTTGTTAACCCTCTGAGGAGTTCATTCGCATAATTCTATCTTGCAACGTGTAGTTTTCTCTGCATAATTTCTAACCAATTTTGACCTTCTAGACAAATGGATTATTTCCAAAGGATTCTAGTCTTAAGTAAATGATCAGTAGAATATATCTAAAAGATATTTGAGAGAAAGTATCTATATAATCTTTCCAAAGAATACTATTCTAAGGAAAGTAGCAATAGAATCATTCCAAAAGATTCTGTTCCAAAGAAAGGACCAATAGAATCTTCCTAAAGGTTATAGAAATCCACACATGGATTCTTTAGGAAGACGTGGTTATTGAGAGTCATTAATCCTCCAGATCAGCGATTCTCAACCTGTGGGGCGCGCCCCCCTAGGGAGGCGCCAGCACACTAGAGGGGAGGCGCGAGATTATCCAAGAGAAAATATTATTAAAAAAATTGATTAACTGACTGAAAGGAAAGCACACATACACATAGAAAACAAAATACATTTCGACATATTTAACAAATAAAGTAAAACACCTTACTAAATCAAAACTTACTTAATCAAAACATACTAAATTAAAAACAAATTTAATAATTATTAGTGACTTCCTTGGGCCTGTCTTGCAGAGCAAAGTTTTTCGAAGGAAGGCTTAATATTAGAAATAGCCACTCTCAGTTCTGTTTCTATATTTAGCCGAGATCTATATTTTGTCTTCAAAGAAGCCACAGCAGAAAATCCAGTTTCACAAAGGTAGGATGTTGAAAATGGTAATAGAATGCGAAATGCCCTTGTTTTTAGTGCAGAAAAATCATCCTCTACTCCTGCCCAAAATTCAAATAGTGATTTATTACTAAATTGTCTTTTGGTTTCGCCACTTGTCGTGAAGTCTATGAATTTTTCTTCCTCATCAATTGAGAGTCCTTCGGGAGTCTTATGAAATGGATCCCTAACCCACTCGTAACTTGCTATCAGTTTGTCGTCAGCAAGAAAATACTTTTTAAAATTCTTTGCCAGCATGGCTAAATGATTTTCAATGGTTACAAAAACAACTTTTACATGTTCTTCAGCCTTGTAAGTTTTAGTACAATCATCCACATTTGCAAACATTGTTAGGTTTTTTGCTTTAAATTTCTGCTCCACAATTCCAATTTTCTACAAAAAGCATTAACTTTATCACTCGTATCCAACATATGTGTATTTGCTCCTTGGAGTTGAAGATTCAAGTTATTTAATTTCTCGAATATGTCGACCAAGTAGCTCAATTTCATCACAAATAAACCATCGCGAAAATTTTCGGCTTCCGGTCTGTTTTCTTCTTCTAGGAAAATGGCGATTTCTTCTCTTAATTCATAAACACGTTGCAAAAATTTCCCACGTGATAGCCATCTTGCCTCGCAATAAAATAGTAATGCTGAATGTACTGAACCCATGTCTTTACAAAGTGCGGAAAAGATTCTCGATTTCAGGGGTCTCATTTTTATATAATTTACTACGGTTACAACCGTAGTTAACACAATATTCAGACCAGGACTCATTTCTTTCGAAGCCAAAGCTTCTCTGTGGATCATGCAATGTGTCCAGACGCACTGAGGCGATTTTTGTTTTACAAGTGCTTGTATACTTTGGAATCTTCCGGACATTGAACGAGCACCATCGGTGCTTATTCCGACGCAATTTTTCCATTCTATGTTTGCCTCGTTCATAAAATCATTTAAAATAGCAAATACTGCGAGCGCTGTTGTTTTGAGTTCTATTGGTTTGCAGAAAAGTAGTTCTTCTACTACTGACATATTATCACAAAATCGAACATAGGCAATTAAATGAGCATCTTTATTACTATCTGTTGCTTCATCAAGCTGTATTGAAAACAATTTATCACGCAACTTCGAGAAAAGCTGACACTGTACATCTTCAGCTATATCACCAATTAATTCGACGAGCAACAGTATCATTTGAAAGAGGTATGGACTGCAATTGTTTTGAAAAATTATCTCCAAACATAGTTTCTACAATCTCAATTGCTGCTGGCAAAATAAGCTCTTCACCAATGGTGTGAGGTTTTTTACATCTGGCTATTTTATATGAAACTTTGTAAGATGCAATTAAAGCTTTTTTATTCACAAAGTTTCTTTAAAAAATGATTTTTGCCTTTTATATGATTTTAATTTTAATTCGAAGAATTCTCTGGATTTGTTGACGTACTCACTATGAAGCGTTTCCAAATGTCGTTTAAGTTTATTAGGTTTCATGCTGTCTGCGGCCAATATTTTTGAGCAAATGATACACAGGGGCCTTTCTTCTTCATTTACTTCAGTACTGGTAAACCAAAAATTTTGAGAATATTTTCTTGAGAATATTTTCTTGGTTTTATTTTCGGAACCACTCTCGTCTGTGTACTTGTTGATGCTTGACTATCGTCTAATGCTCGCTTACTTCCGCTTAAAAATTTATTCATGAGTCTGCATAAATCTGCTGCCGTGAATATTTAATATGGTGAATTGCAATTAACACGAAAACATATATAACATACACATTCGCGATAGTTTCGATAGAGATAGAAAGATCGACTCGAATGAGACTGGCTGGAATTGAAACTTGTGTTATCGAACATTTTCCTTCTTCCTATGAGAAAACATTTGCTCTGCGCATGCTCGAGACAGCATCGGTCGTGTGGATTCCCTTTCACAAACATTACTTATTTTTTCTCTTTTGTTTAGTCATGCTTCTGTTTTATTTCTTTTATTATTCGAAAAAATGTATTCCCAGTTTCTAAATTTAGCTCACCCCGTCTAGGTTTACTTTCATTAACGAATTTTTCTACTTTCATATTCTTTTAACGTTATCTCCCTGTTTGGTTTTCATTTCAAATATAATATTTAAATTTCCCCCGCTTTCATTCGCTTCATCTGTTCACCGCCCGCTTGGCAAAATGCCAGATGTGGTTTCTCGCCAACGTTGGCTCGCTTTTATTCTTGTTTTGGCAGTTAGTTCAAAATAATTTAAAAACAGAATCCAAAATACTCAATATACATTATTGTTGTATACATTTTATTGTAAGCGGGGGGGGGGCGATGAAAATTATGATTGAAAACTGGGCCGCGAATACTGAAAGGTTGAGAAACGCTGCTCCAGATGGTTGTCTCGATGTGGTATCTCGTCATTAGCAAAAGTGACCAGATCTGGATAGACATCTAGTCATTAGAAAAACTAACCTAATCTTAACTTCGTTATTAAAATATAATATTTTCATCATTCGGAATTATATCGGCATTCCTGATGACGAGATTATTCGTTATTAGTAGTACTGATCATATCTTGATGGACGAGATATCTCGTTGAAACAACTTTGAGGGTAAAATGTGTCTTGGGGTAAAAGCAATACTGCACTACTCGAAAGTCTCGTGACGCTCAAAGGGTCGAAGTTGGTTTATTGGGACATGTAAAGATGTTATGAATCTGAATTACGAATAACTGAGTGAAACATATGCGGTGCATCTAGGTTAATTCAGGAGAGTGGAGAGGAACATGGGAAACAGCAGACAGAGCAGCACAATCAGCAAATTTAGTGGTTCGTTCACTGGTGTCTGAGAGAGGAATGCAATTGCATTGAATTAATAATGCCTCTGCATGGAAACTGGATAGAGAAATGAATAGCGAATATAGATAGGGTGATTAAAAGAAAAGTGTCTTGTGATTTCGCCATATATGCACATTATTCTAGTAGTGGTAGGAGTGTTGGAGTCGTAACACCCATATAAAATAACATGATTTTTATTCCCAGTACTGAATATATTTAAGTTTGACAAGTTTACATTATATTTCAAGCGTATATCTTCCTGTTTCGTGAATTATTTCCTTTGCGTTAGTTATGATCATTGAAACGGAACTTTAAATTTTGTATCAAGTGTTACCGGAATTTTTCAAATCCTTGTGATGTGTAAAACCAAAATTTCATATATGGTGCTGATTTTGTTTTGCACCTATCGAAAAATCCGATATTTAAAGTCTAATTATTCAAATTCGGAAATTGAAATCACTCTTTAAATTATTACATCAAAAGAGCTATCCCAGTCAGCAAAGTTGAATTTATCCCGTTAATAATTCCCACAGGAAACATTTTTTTAAAAATTTCCAATACAGCAGACTTTACAGGCAAACATCCTTGCCTCAATATAACATATGACACAACAGAAAATACAGAACTCAGTACAAGCGAACATTAAAAGTTAAGACATCAGAATAAAACTGTACAGATAAAAGCCGTTAAAAAACGTATTTGAGAACAAAATGTCTCTAGACTTCAAATGACAAGAGTAAATACAGTCAAAGCTCGTTAAGACGATTTCACTGGACCGTAAAATAAATTCGTATTCACAATAGTTCGTGTTATTCGAATTCAAATAAAAGCATTATTTCAACAATAAACAAAAACTTACTATACAATTCTTGGTTCACATAAATAGTATTCTTCATCACAAACATTATACATTTGATTCTTGATTATGCAGATCATTATTTATTATACAGATAATTCTTGATTACATAGATAATTCTTGATTACATAGATAATTCTTGATTACACAGATATTTCCTGATTAAACAATTTTTGTCTTGAAATAGTTCTGTTTTCAATTTTTGTCTTGAAATAGTTCTGTTATCAATTTTTGTGTTTTATTTTTCTCGTGACATTCTTTAAGAAAAGTCTTTGTTCCGCATTCTTTGATGCGGTCAACATTGTTTAACTGAGCAGATATATTTTCACTGCCTAACAAAAGCGATGAACAATTAATTCTAAGCCAGCAGTAGCTTCTTTTAAAGAAGGCATGCTTATCCCTTCGTCTTCATCGGAATCTTCATTTATTCTTTCTTCTTTACTTTTTCCACAAAAAATATCTTGGATCATTTCGTGTAGACTTGATTTTTCTGATAATACGATTAAAAGGAATCCGTTTGCTCTTAGTTTCGAAAATTTGTTTGTCTTAACCAGGGATTAGAGTTATTCGAATTCTTCTTTAACGAATGAGTTAACGTTTTACATTTTGAATATACGTTTTGACGGAGATTAGAATTTAGTTCGGATTATCAGTATTTCGTATAAAGCAAGTTCTTCTTAATGAAGTTAGACTTGTTCTTACAGTCAAGGTCAAACATGCGAGGAGGTGATCAGTACTCATCCATTCACCGTTGGTGCACAGAGGGGATATGTGTGATAGTTCAAAATTCCAAATCTGTTTAGGTGGACTGCTAGACAATCAATGTTGCTATGTCAATTAATTATGCTCCTAATTTTTCAAAATGCAGGTAAAGTAACAGCAAGGAAACGAGATCTATTCTAAAGGTAACGAAAAGGATGAAACTGGAAACCATAACTCCCAAATTAAATGATAAATAAGTTGCCTTCTATTAGAATCCCTGTAATTTCAATTATATGACAGCACTTCCTTATAATGTGGTTGTACATATTTGTTGTCGAAATGGTGTAGAGTGTAAATGTATTTTTGCATCCAGAAGAGATTGAAAATTGGAGCAAAGCTATAAAAATGTGCATTAGTTTGAATAAAAAACAATACAGAAATGGACTAATTTATTAAAACAGCCTCTAAGAAAGATTCTTTGTCTCTTGCAAGAATATTTGAGTGGGCTCCAGATAGTTCGTGTCTTGCACATGTGGGGTAAGCCTTCGATGTTAACTTCTGAGGGGACTGCCAATACCATTGAGTTTCTTCTGCACTATGATCCCCAAATGATCATTGAGTACATTGCTAATGCAATACATACTTTACTAGGGTATTATCTTGGTGGTTCCTCTAACATTATGGGGAAAAACGGTTGGCATACGGGAAGGCTTTTCGTTACTGCGTTCTATACAGTGAGAATTCCAGGAGAAGGTATGGTGAGAAGTCAACGTCCTTAGGGTCCATCCGTAGAAAGATGGAAGCTTTCCCGGGAAAGCCATCAACAATAAACTAAAATCTAAATGTACTTACATACTTACTGTTTAATACTTTTACTTGGTTCAGATAAATAGTATTCTTCATCACAAATATTATACATTAGATTCTTGATTATACAGATCATTATTGATTATACAGATAATTTTTTATTGATTACACAGATAATTCTTGATTACACAGATATTTCCTGATTAAACAATTTTTGACTTGAAATAGTTCTGTTATCAATCATAAGCAAAGTCAAGATGTATGGCGACAGTTACATGGTTATTTGTTTCTCAGACACAGTTATCGCTTCTGGCACGTTATATAAACTCGGAGTCTGAAACCACTCCAAAGATATCGATTATGGAAAGGTATTGCTTACGTTTAACCTGACCCTAATTTCACGAGTAGACTCTCCCAACGCACGTATGCATGTATGCGTTCCTGACCAATTCTACGTACTTTACATACGCGCGTTGGTTAATGACTCGTGTTGAATAGGACTCCAGGCATGACAACCGTAGTATTCATGAAACAAATTAACGTAGATGGTATAGTGATCACAGCGTTAGTTGACCACTTACACAGCGCTACAAGCCACTATTAGAACCAATATCTTCTGGGTGGCAACCCAGTAGAAGGTGATTCGAATAGTGGTCAGAAAGTAGATAGTGACTTGAAGGCGCATGGATGTTGGTTATTACCCCTGTAAACCCGGCCACACACAGGAGCGGTATGTGACAAAATATACGACATTCGCATACGTACTCTGTTTCTGTATAGAAAACATGTCAGTGCGTATGCGTATTTCAGCCAATTTAGTGTCGCAGGACTGATATTGGACAATGTGTGCGGTAAGAGTAACAGCGGTTTATCCGTTGCAAATAGTAGGCAAATCCGGGCAAATAGTAGGCAGTTTGCTCCTTGTAGTGATGCAGGCAGAAGTCAGTGGTCAGGATGAAGACATTGCCGATTTTTTGCTGATGACAAGATCAATATCTGGTCAGTATTTTTCTAATGACGAGATATCTCGTCCATCAAGATCTGATCAGTTCTGCTAATAGCGAGATACCTCGTCCAGACAACCACATGGAGGGTTAATAAAATCAATGCAATGTTACATTTTTACTAACAATTTATCTTTATTTATTAGCCTTAGAAATTCTATGAAAACTTTTCATGTCACTTCAATTTGCATTCATTTGTAAAGCACAAATCGAATTCTCTCGGCGAATGTCGTTAAAATTCCTCTATTCAAATGATATAGTCATCAGTTCGAACCTTGTAGTACCGAAGGCCGAAGAGGTCAGTGGTCGGGCGTTAAAAAGATAAAGGCAAACTTATATTTGCCGTAACAGTTTACTTTATTGTTTATTAGCCAGTACATTTCTACGGGAAAATTTTCATATCAACCTAATTTGCAAACATTTTTAAAACGCAAATCGAATTCTCTCTGCAGATGTCGTTAATATTCTTCAGCTCAATTGATATTCAAATGACGTGTGTTTGCTGATCGGTCCGTAATTTATACAATACTTCATATTCTTGAATCATTTAGTTTAATCTCATTATACCCGATGTATTCATTCACTTCGCATTCCTGGCACGAAGAGAAATCGAATCTCGATAAGAATCGAATGCATAATTCAATTCAATCGGCGAGAGTACTTTGAAAGCTTGATTTCATTTTATTACAGGGATATGCGCATCGAGAAAACTGTTTCACTTCATTAACCAGATTGAATTCCTCCGGTAAGTTCTAAGAATCAATTCCAACTTAGTTAACAAGTCGCCCGTGCCATTGACAATTCATTATACAGCTCTTTGTAGGCACCGACATTCCTTTCATTATAGATTCATTGTAGTGAATTCCGAACTCTTAAGTCAACATTCGACGGATTCTCGTGTAATCAATGAATGCCTTCTCAAAACAGAATGAAGCCCTAAAGGGGGTGTTTTGGTAATATTTTTCTTGAAACAATCCGGAAAATTCATTAGAAGACGATGCTAGTTTCGTTTCTAGGGATAAGGTGAAGTAATTTCATTAAAATCCGGGAGATGGTTTCAAAATTCATTAAAAGACCGAAGTAAGACCGAAAATTTCATTTTTGTTCAATTTTCCCATTCATAAGATTGGGTTATCTTTTTTATATTGACTATTCTTCAAACCCATCTTATTCATCATTACTATTCAGGTCTTAAGGCGCTTAAAAATTTAATCGCGTCTTTAAAATTCAGTGACACATTATTTTTCAGTAAGAACACTGAAACATTCAGTACTTGTTTGAGAATGATTTTAAATATCCTAAGGCACTAAACTATTCTAAAATTACTTGAGTAATATTTCTGGATGCATTCATGTGCTTGAATTAATAACAGTCCAAACCTCTTAGTGTTCACGTTGAAATTAACTTTAATTCTGAAATCTTAAAGAGTATTAGTTTTCGTTATGCTTTAATACTAATTTAAAATTAATTAAATAGACTAAAATTACATGCACCAGAAGGCCGCTAAGCTCATTGAATCCTTTGTCTTGTTGGGGTATAGTTTATTATTTTGTTTAATGGAAACACTAATTATATAAAGTAAGAGAGAGATAAGAACCTTAACCAACTAGTAATCAACACTAAAAGCTTAAAGAAAAGGCTGATGAGAAATAAATATATTAGTTTTATCATGTTTCTGTTTTCAGTAGTCATTTTTATAAGCTTTTAGAGAGGCTATAGATATATTCATACACAGATAATACAAAATAAAAGTTGCTGTGATAATTTTTGATAAAGTTTGCTATACACTCACATCAATTTTTAATCAGTAAAAGTGTCCAGAAATCATGTTAATTATAACATTTATTTTTCAAGGGATTTATGTGGATATTTTCCAGGGATTTATGTGTATTTAGGTGCATAAATATGCGAAACTTATATTTTTTATACCTTGCTTCACACAGTTTTATATACAGTTTCGTTACCAGAATAAAATTAAAATGTTTCCCAATACCTTAATAGTTAAATAAAATGTTCTGCATTGCACATTAAAGATTTGCAATTTGTATCATTTTAAAGTTTATAGCTTGCAATGTTTGTTTGGGTATAGACATTTTTATGCATAATTATTCATGAAATTAATTGAAATTCAAAGGGCTATCTAAATGAATATTTTACTTTTGAGGTTTCACTGATTTTGGTGATAAACTTTAAAACTATAGATTGTATAAAAATCTTTTAAATCGTAAAAATAAAAGAAGAAATACGATTTTCTTAGTAAGAGTTTACATAGGATCAATTTTCATATAATGATACACATTTCTGATACGATATGTGTACATATTTAAAAAATTTGATTTTCTTAATATATGATACAACTAAAACCTCTTTTAAATTAAATTATGCATCCCATGTTTATTTGTTTTGAACGCCTTCCTAATTAGAGCGGTCAAGGGGTTTCAATTTGAAAGAGGAAAAAGAGTTTAAGAGAAAATCACCGTAAAATCTTTCGAAATACTCTATAGACGAATAAAATACAACAATTTATTACAAAATAAACAATGAAAAACTTCTTAAATGCATAACAAGAACTTTTTATCCCCTATTAAATAAGAAAAAAATATATTATAAATACTTATTAGAGTTCGGATGATAGTTCCAAACTCTTACAAATATAAGTTTTACCCTTAGCAATTTATGAACTAAAATTTTGTCTTTTCTATATTAAATGCACAAAAAAGAAGTAAATACTTTTCTGATATCATCACAAAGTCATTATCAAAAAGAAATGATCGAATTATTTTCCCCTTAAGTAGATTGTGAGTGTGAACATAATTGCTATAATAAGCTACTATAAAGGTTTTTCACTCTGATTTCCGTCAAACTTAATTTTGGGAGTTGAAATTTGAAAGTTTATATCAAATTATAATTTCATAGTTCGTTCAAAAATGGCAATATAAAATAAATGAACAAAATGCAAAAAAAACTCCGGAAATGTAAGAATTGTCAAAAACTCAAAGAAGTCCTCAAAATATTTTCAAATGTCAACTAAGCATTATTATAGACGTATTACTTTTAAGTTATTATTACGTTAGTTTAGTATTTTTATATAATAAGTAGTTTTTGTGACTAGCTTTTCGTAATCTCTGTCCCTATTAACAACTATATACAGTATCTTATTTTTCTATGGCTAGACACATTTAAATTATGCCCCAACTATTTTAATATGTATTTCATGAATGTACATACACAAATCAATATTATATGCATATTTACTAATGGCTACTATCGGATAATAAGCAATATAAAATATACACTAAGCGATTCATTAGCTGATTTTATCGACTCGTTTAAATGTGTTTGATTTGAACTTACTGTGGTACTATAAAATACCCGGATAAGTTCACAGTTATAATAATGGAACTCTTCAACAGATTGATGACGGAAAGTTATGAGAAATATATAAGATAAGAATCGGCATAATAAATAAAATGTAAGTAAACGCTAATGTAAAATTATGTCAGAAATACCAAATCACATCTTAACAAGTAAGTGCGAGGTAATTAAAGAGGACCTTTAGAAGCTAATTATGGTAATATGACTGAGATGTGCACTGAAAAGTGAAGGAATGCTGTTCGATACTTTGAGATTAATTTAATTTAATTTGGAGTATATACAATATGTTTATATATTATCTATAAAGCAGAAAGTATACTTATCGGAAGCAGCAAAATATCTCAAGCACTGAGCTCTGGAGTCATGAAATTTACACAGCATACTCTATCTGGAACGTTTAGGTCAACGCAACTATTTTCAGCTCTCCACATCATTCTCTTAGAACCATAGAGGTAAAATTTAATCTAGAACTTTATGTAAGAGAGATCACATTTGATAAAAACGTCATAAACTGTCACGAACCTAGCAATTGGAAGAAGAAAGAGCACAAACAAGTGAAGCAGATAAGGCTCAAAAGACTTTTTGCTGATGCAACGAAACTGTTAAGAACTGTTGAAAAATTATGATCAACCTGGTTTGTCTGATGTAGCGAAAACTGGTGAAGCGTGGTAAGCACATTATAAATATATTTAAATGAGAGAGGAAATGGGCACAACGACATTACCATTCAAACAAATAAGCAATAAAAGATGTAAATGTAGATGCTCTGCGTGAGTCTGCTATTTTCTGATTATGCAGGTCGGAGAAGGTTACATTAGCATATTCAATTTACATAATTTCTTTTAAAGCAAACTTCAAAACGCGACACTAATTTTCAAAAGCAAACAACTTCAAAACGCGACACTAATTTCTACTATCAATAGACATAAGCAATAAAAATATGAAGGCGCAGATGCTACACGCTAGTTTCATAGATTCTGATAAAGCAGCTTGGAGCAAGTTACAATATCATATCTATTTTACGAACAAAAACGACTTCCCAATGACAGTTCTTGGATGTCATACATGAAAATAAAAGTCTTGACCAAAGCACTCTCATGCATTTACCGTAGGTAACGAAAGTAGCATTTACTGCCGTAAAATTTGAAATTTATAGCTGTAAGTGTATACAAGCACAAAAGAATTAATATTTGTCTCTTAATAATGCAGGAGCGTAAAATGCAGTGTCCCGTTATTGTGACTGGGAAAGTAATTTCCGTCAGCTGCTATTTAACGTCAGCTGCAGCTGTTTTCCTCTTTTGGCAGCTACCTGTCAGCTGCGGGAAGCGGGCGACATATAAGCTATTATTTTTTACCCAATACTTATAAATAAGTAATAGAAAAATGTGATGGACAAAATTTCTTATTCGTATAAAAAGTGGACGTTGAATTTTATAACCATGTAGTTTAAAAAACAATTTGAAGCTTTAAAGGTAGGACATTAAATTCATCTCAAGTGAATCATATCTTTACGGTTTCATTTTTTTATAATGCAGGAATTTCATATTAAAATAGGCGTAGTAAGCCTTTCTCACAAGCTCAGTTAGGTTCTGTCTCTGATTCTAGGTAACAAACTTTGGACATATGTAAAGAAAGATTTTGGACTGTTTAATACGACTTCTAGAAGCCAGTATTGCTTTCTACCATATAAAAATGCCACACAACACTCAATAACTAATTCTTCAAGTGGTTTCATTAAGATATCTCGCCCATCAAGATCTGATCACTTTTGCTAATGACGAAGTATCTCGTCATCAAGAATATCGATTGAAGATGATTTCTAAACGATGAAGATATAGCCTTTCAATGATGACGACGATATCAAGATAAGTTCTGTTTTTCTAATGACGAGATATCATCAAGATCTCGATAGTTTTGCTAATGACGAGATACCTCCTAGACAACAACCAGGAGGGTTAAGTTCAGAATTTTTAAATAACACAAAATAACTTCACTAATACTGAAAATGTTCCATGCATTACCTAGAGAATAAAATGGATTGGGGAACGTTCCTGTGCTAACATGCATGCTGCTGAGCGACAAGTGGACACTTGCTGCACTATGACTAGTATCTGCACTTTGATACCGCTAACTACATACGTACATAGGCTTATCTATTCAATTATTTGCATTCTCTGATTTTATAATTTGATGTTATACAAATAGTCAAATCAAATATTATCTTCATGAACTCAATATAAGAATAGATTTACACATCATTGACCTTACACGAAGGGTGTAATTTCAAATAATATTTTCTCCAATGTGAAATACCTTTTCGAAAAAAATGAAAATGTCTTAAATATTCGAAGAAAAATGTCTTAAATATTCGAATTCTGCATTCAGAAATACATTAAAATAACACAATGTAACAAAAACAACTTCATTGCAGACATGAGTAATAGTAAAATCAATAATTCAGATAAAGAATAAGTTAGATAATAAGATAAATAATTTAGATACAGAATTCAAGCAACGAAGTTAGCAATACGAATTATAGAATATTACTTAATACTACAAGACTACTTAAAAAAGACTTAAATGCATGTTAACAAACATTTCGATTATGATCGTTATAACTTCAACCACGATTATTTTAACGAAAGCAAAGATATTTTTCTCTCTAAAGATCGGATATATTAACTTAATTAGTATCCTTGAAAGAAACATCATAATCTTTGAACTAAAATATAAAAAAAGAATCAGTAACAAATGGAAGAGAGAACCTAATTGGATAGTAATGGATTCAAAACTAAGATAAATTAAATACCTCAAATGAATATTTTAAGAACGCTGTAAAGTTGAATTAAATTTAATTCAAACTGAATGGTGGTTTCCAGAAATAGACTCTAATCACCCATGTCGTGGGCCTCAGTTATTTTATTGGTTTTTAGGACATACATTGAATTCTTTTTTATTTATTAATAGTTTACTATTCGCTTAGTAACTTTTATTAAAATGTCTGTACAGAGTTTTACATGTGATACATTATTTTTGAATGAACTCTAAGCAAATTGGTAGATCTCTTCTTCTCTTATCATGTATCTTAATTTTTATCACCAGAATTATTATTTTCTAAATAAGAAACATTTCTAGTCACATGTGAGTTGATTTCTGTAAATATTTTAGTGTAGTCGGGAAGTGTTGAAAATTGAAGTTCATAGTTTAATAAACAATATAGAGTATAGGAAAACATGGGGGAGTATTGGAAGTTCTATTAAAACATTTTTTCTGTTTATATATCATACAGGTAAAATTCTAGCTTTTAGTCGATACTTGAAGATGGGTGAATTATTTACAAACTCCGGTCCGACTTTAGAGGCTTGAATCTCAACCGTATTGAGAGAAGTACAAATATGAAACCTTAGTGAAACTAGAACTCAAAAACTTAAACGCTTCCAATAAATGACCAATAAAGATGAAAACCAAGATGATAAAACTATCAATATCTATTTCAGTAAGAGCAAAGCGTCCACCATCAGGACAAAATTAAACGACAAGACGAAAATTCGAGTTTAAATATGATATCTAGAATTCTATTCCAAATACATGCCATTGTATTGCCATCCAGATATTTAAACTCGAGTTTTATTTCTTGTCTACTTTTATCCTGATGATGATGGAAGTTTTGATCCTTCGAAAAAAACTACTGATTTTATTATTATTACCAAGTTTTCATCTTTATTCGTCATTTTTTGAAGTTTTTAATTTTTATTTAATTGGAGAGTTCAAAGTTTAGTTAAGTTTTGTTGCTCCATGGTCATTTTTTGCTACACGTGAACTACAAATGTGGGTGATACTGCTAATGGTCAGTGCGAAAGGTGTAACGGTTCATAATTTGAACGTGCATCGTATGGACAGTATGTAACCTCTATTATTTTTACGATGTGGTGGATTAACGAAATGCTTCTATGTTATAGTAATAATTGAATTCATTGAGGTTGAAAAATTCAGTTTCAATATAACAATTTGTTTAGAAAGTAGCATTAGACTTTGTGGGGACACGGCCATTTTAAGATTGAAAGGATTGTTGGCTGTATTTTTATAGCGAAGACCATACTTGGCCAAGCTGTGTCAAACAAATTCAAGTAAATGGACACACACACAAGAAAAACTCTACTGACCCAGAGGAGATAAATACACCCAGGCAGGAATTTAACCTGTGCAACCTACAACTCGCAGATCGCTTGACAGTGAGCACGCCCACTGAGCCAATGCCACCCAAGTTGGGAATACAGAAAATAACAGAAAAAAATTAAAAATATATCAATCACATTCTTCAAATAAGTTTCTTCGCTCAGGGGGTTGACCTGTACGCTACCAACTTTAGAGTTGTAGGTGGTGCAGGTTCGATTTCTCCCCGAGTGTATTTCTCTCTTCCATGTCGGTAAAACTTTCCTTGTGTGTGTATGCCCATTACTTGACATTGTCTTGTGTTTGGCATAGTGGCATAAAACCCAACCAACCAAAGAAGTTTGTAAGAACTTTGATACAACTTTGAACATAGCATACATAACATTTTTAAAGGAAATTAAATTGCGTTAAAATACAAACGCATGTATTTTGTATATCATCTATCAAAAGTGGCCCTACTTCGTTATCGAAATATATACCATTTACAACGCTAAGCGATTACATAGACTGCTTGGTTAAATCTAAAAATTTAATGATCAACATGAACCCCGCTTCTTAAAAAGATGAACCCAACAATGGACTTATATATCTGCAAATGTCATTATGATGATCTAATGGTTGAAGCAGCAGGTCTGTTATATGTAAGTTTAAACGATTGCTCAAACTCAGTACGGAGCCCCGTTCTACAGTTACGATCGTTAGAGAAAGATGCCAAATGTTGAAGATGAGAAAAAAATACCGAGGGATAAAATATAGTCGCAAAGTTAAAGAAAAAATCGGATAGTTCCTTTTTCTGTCTGAAAGTCTCTACCTAGCAAAAAAGAAAATTATGTATGGTCCTTGCTTCGCTCAGGTCAATGACTAATGGACACCTGGAAATAATATATCAGCAGTCTAACTGAAGACCTGGGACCCTCGTGTAGATATTTTATTTTATTTCCTCTCTGAAGAATATTTTTTCTTTCTTATTGTTTAAAAATGTTTTATTTTTAAATAAAATGCTGAAATGAATCATAAATGAATCAAAATTGAAATATTTGTATACAAAAAGTTATGTAATTTGTTGAAGTCTTCATTCATCATTTTTTATTACCATTATTTTGCGTCTGCTACATTGCGTTACATTATTACGTTTTTCGTGTAAAAGACAAAGCCTTCCATGTACACACACACATCCATTTAAATGCTTAAAAATATAATTCAATTCCTTCGTAATTGATGTATAATTTATAATATATGTAAAAAACTAGAAATAAATTAAAATACTGCAGATTCTTTTTGAATTATGGGTCTAAGTATCACGAGATTTATGAGAAGTGATTTGCCCCCACACACTTAATGACTAGACAACATCTATTCATTGAAAGAATTAGTGAAGATTCTATTGGTGGTAACTGTGAAAACTGGTTAGAAATCATGTAAAGAAAACTGCAAGTTGCAGAACGAATATATACGTGTGAACCCAACAGAGGGCTAATGATATCAAAATATTGTGTTGCGATCTAGATAAAAATATGCCACTAATTAAAACGCGAAAAAGATTTTTTTTCATAGCAGGTTATATATATTCAAATGTATTGTCTTTTTCTAATGCATCATCAAATGCATACATCAGTGAAAACATGCTTTTGTACACGTATTGATGACTAATAAATGGATTCTAGATATCAGTACTTATAAGTATGCTTGAGAGTTCATTATAATTTCCTAGTAGTAGAGAAACCCGCTAATTGCCATTCTATACTACGTTTTAATCAAAATGATAGAAGCAAGGCAATGCGATGCTTTTATCGGAAGATAATGTTACACAAAAAATGCGTTCAAAATGTTTTCAAAGATAGTGATTTGAAAATTTGTTGTACTGATGACAAATTGATTTGTTGAAGGACAAAATCACATTTTAACAGCTTCTTTCTTATTTTTCTTGGGGTGTCTACTATTTTTATCATGGAGGTGGGCGATAATCTTATTCGCTCTTATTCACAGACGATAGTCTTATTGATATGAATAATTCAGTTTAGGACTAAGAAGTCGTTGAAGAAAATTGTTGAAGCGTTTTGGAAAATATTAAGATAGTCGAAAAAACTAGAAAACATTGTACAATTGCTCTTATAGGTGCGGTAAGCTCCAAGAATGAATCTCCGACTGTAGAAAATCTGTTCGTCATTTTGGTGAAATATTTATTAATTTGTATTTCTGTGTCGAGGAATTAAGGTTAAATAATTGATGTCCTATCAAAATCTGTTAATATTTTACAAAGGTGTAGCATTTTATAAATTATATAATTGTCTGTCTTAAAATAAATCGCCAAGTTGATGAAGGTTTTATTATTGAAAGATATTTTATTCATCGTGACTTAACATTTTTCTGCCTCCGAAACCAGCTACATCAAAGATTAACAGGCTAATTTGAAGTAAATGTTAATCATTTTCATTCGCTACAGCATATTCAGGTAAATATTTAATAAGTTCACATGATACTTCCTCGACGAAAACTTAAAATTACACTTGATCGTAGTACAAATTATCTCTAAAAATACATCTCTATCTTTGAACAGAAACAAATGAACATTGAAACCAAGATCTGAAAATGGAACTTAGTCGGGAAACTTGAAGTCGAAAGTCATTAAAGTGATTGAAAAGCGTTTGAAATGTGAGATTAGAGATAATACTGTACGGATTCACGAAACTACACAAAAAAATTAAAAGCTAAGACGGCATCAAGCTGCAGCTTAAGTAAATAATTTATATGTATCTACAAAGACATTCTTCTTAATGTTTTAATTGTTAAGAAGCTTAGAAGAACTTAAGTTGAAATATACCCGGGTTTATAAATGTCTGCAGACAGTAACTCTTACGAATAAAAACAAGAACTTCCTTTTAGAAAAAATACAGCAAGTTTTTCCATTTTTTTACTCTAAGCACTGATTCTAAGCGCTGACGTTGAGTTTTCTCCTTGGGAATTAAAAAATACGTATTTCGTCTATTTATATTTTTAATGGGAAGGTGTTGACGAAGTTGTTTAAGGTTGAATTTCTCAGTTAGAGTAACAAATAAAGTTGATGCTTTAAAATGAGCAGGATGTCGTGTAAAAAGTATTACATATACAAGTTAGACAATATTTAGATTGGTACGTCGTAACAAAGTTGTTTCTTAGTGTTTAAAATTTTAAACATACTAACAAGTTTACGCTATAAAAATCTCACCTGCAAGAAAATTGACAAATCTTTCCAATATTCTTTGTTAAGGGGTGCTGATTAGTTTTTTCTGTTACATAGTCATTTCCATTTTACAATGTTTTCCTTTTAATATTCCATATTCATGTGGTAATGCCTGTATTCAAGATTTTGTAAGTTATTGCATCAATGATGTTCCATTTAACGATTAATACAAAAGTTTGTTTTGGTACCTCAAAGAAAAAACACAACGAAAACACGAAAGCAATTTTCCTTAAAAGAAAATAATTTATTCACAAAAGATAAAAATCACTTAGCTTTTCCATATTCGTGTGATAATGCTCACATTCAACATTTTTTAATTTATTACATCATTGAAGTTCCGATTAAATACCAATACAAACGTTGCTCTGATTTCGCAAGAAGAAAACACAGCAATCTTTGGAAACCTTAGAAAAAACTGCATTTACTCACAAGATATAAAAGTCACTTTTAGTTTTTCCATATTTATGAGACATTGCTCATATTCAAGAGTTCCTATGTTATTGTATCATTGAAATTCCATGCAACAACTAATACAGAAGTTGTTTCATTTACCTAAGAAGTAAATGTAAAGAAAACACTTCCCTAAAAAACTAATTTACTCAGAAAATAAATTTTTCATGAGCATTGAGTATACAATATGAACAGTTACGATAAAACACTTTCAAACTACTTCACGAAACAGGATTCTTATTGACGAGGGCAACGAATACGTTAAAGGATGGCAGGGTTCCAAATTTCATTCATTTGTGATAACATTCATTTCTTATTCGAAAGAACAAAACTACTGTCAGCGAACGTTTTCTAATTTAATTCCTTTTACAGATGAAGCTTGGGAACAGTAAAAGAATACGAAGAACTGTGAATGTTTTATGCTACCTGTGAGCTAATCGAAGTATACGACTGATATTGAATTCGTATCTTGGAGCATGTTATGCAGTTTAATATTGCATACTGCAGGAAGTATTTTGTTACAAGGTACAGAGTACCTTTAGAAAACGATTTTTTTTAAGTTTTGAAGAATTTAGAAAGTCTGAAATGTTCTGATTCTGGTAAAACATTCGCATTGTTTCGTTAAAAATATTTTTCTGGCAACCCTATTTCAGTTTTAACCTCCTTTTGTTTTAACTTAAATTAAAGTTTTCTCAGAATTAAAATTTTCAACGGTGTGCGCATTATACCTCTCAAACTATTAAGCCTACACAAGAAATTTGAAATGAAGTTCTATCATTAGTCTTAAAATAAAGCCAAAATTTTGCACAAAGGAGCTTAATTCAAAAATTTGGTTATAATATGAGAGAAATTTTGCTAAAAATCAATTAAGTGAAATATTAATTGACTATTTCAGGTTTTTATGTTATTTGATTTATATCTTTTGGTTTTAATTTTATATAAATGCTCTTACTCATTTCAGTTATTAATTTGGTAGAAAATGCATGGGTTAACTCAAAAAGTTGCACGCAAATTGATCTTGTAAGTATTTGCCTTATAGATTGAGTTGATACAAATGTAATGCGAAGAACTTTCGATAAAATGGTTATGAAAGTATTAAACTTTTATATATTTCATGATACGTATTTTGGGAAACATTTGTACGTAAGCCTAGTGAAACAATATTTCCTTTCTCGTAAATGTTGTTTAGTATATAGAAACATTTAAGATATTTCTGAAGTCTCATTTCTTTCTCTCGTATATATATGTATATATATGATTTTAAAACGAATGAGAATTACATTGATAAAACCTGTTTACAACTAGATTATATGTTACATTAACTAAAATCAATCTGTATGCTGAATTCGTTCTTGATTTAGGTATCTTATTTACTCAATTTTGAGAGTAGAACAAAATCTTGTTATTTATCATAATAATAAGACACTTCAGAGTAGAGACACCCTATCTGATGTGGAAATACTGGAATAATATATGTTTAACAGATAAATAAACTATAGTTGAGCTCTATTTTTTTAATATTTTATTTTAACACTCTAGTTGATTCATTATATTGTAGTATAAGCATTCACATCATCAGTAAACATTATTATGAATGAATAATGGATTTGTTGACTAGCATCTCTCCTCTATTCAAGAAACACTGGTAAACTGACTTCCATCTATGAGTATGACTGTTTTTGATACCTACAACTTTTGCTTTAGGCTTTAATATTTGTATTCTTCCTTCGTGTCAATAATTATATGTTTACGCGAATAGAAGCACCACAATTAATAACTGTCAGATTGAAGATAATTTCTTACAGATAAGTAATGACTGTGTACTATTTATTATTTTTTTTTATCTATTTTATTATTTTTTGCTGAAACAGGCATAGAGAGAGAGAGAGAGAGATCGTCACAGTAGGATCTACTGATCATTAGCCGACGATAACAATTTTGTTTTCTAGGGTATAAAAGTAATGTACAGGTTTTAAAGTACTAAATACTACAGAATTGAAACCTACCAACTTCTTCCACTGAGAACACTGAGCGAGTTGAGCTCCTGATTGCTATCCAACTCCTCATGCTCCACCTTCAACTTTTAAATAATGTTTTTGTAAAGTGTACTTTGTGTTAATAGTTATTAATTCCTTAAGAATAAAACTCCATATAATCTAAAATTATAACTCTCCGATTGAAAATTATTCTTAAGATATAAATAACATGTATTTAGTAATTTATGTACTACAACAGAGCAACGGTTGGTCATTAGTATCCGTGAGTCATTTGTAGACGTTGATGGATTTATTGATTAGTATTATAGAACAAAAATCTTAAAAATCTAAGAGTGCTTAAACTTAAGTGCCACGACCTAGCAACTTATTCCTTATTAGTGCACTGGACAAAAATTGAACTCTGATATTCATCCAACTCTTTATGCTTCACCTTTAGCTTTTGTTTATTATATTGTTTTAAAATGTCGTTTTGTGTTAATCATTATAAGTTCAAAAACAGAAATGCTATAAACAATTGAATTAATAACAAACCGATCGAGTGTAATTTTAACTGATAAATAGTTCCTACGCATTATTTTTAGTTTTTTGTAATAATTGTGAAATATATTGATATATTAGGACCTAGGCATTATCAGTAAACGCTATAAAAATCAATAAGAATTTCGTTGACTTATATGCACAAACAAAAGTGCAAAAACTAAACCCGAATCATACCAACTTTTACCCATTGAGAACGCTGAATAAGTTTAGCTACTTACATATATTGTTGTGAATGCCATATATATCAACCTCGTCCTCATACATTTTCCAACTTCAACTTTTGTATAATGCAATAGTAAAACATTGTACTAAATATATTTAAGAATAAAAATATGGCATAAATTCATAATACAATCTATAATCGCTCGAAAATAATTTTTAAAAATAATGGCAATGAACTATTTTCACAACCATGCCAGAGATTAATATAATGCAATTATACATTACAGTACTGCAGTGGTTTAAAAAAAACAAATTTTTCCAAGTTTGTTATTTTCGTTTGACGATTGTAACAACACAGAATAGCAATATGGTTACTCAGCTGCTGTCTTTTGAGTGTCATGGAACAACATATACTTTTATACAGAATATTTTAACAACTGTTTAACTTGGCGATCTCTTGAGTCGCACGACAGAGTAAAAGCTATAAAAATCATTAATACTTTCGTTAACCTATCATATAAAACCAAAACTTTAAAACTATGAAACACTAACTAGAAACCTACCAATTTCTTCAAGATAAGCTCTCTGGACAAGTTCAGCACTTGACACTCATCATCCAACTCTTCATGCTTCACTTTCAATTTTACATAATATTTTTGTTAGTAATTAAGTCTTAGAGAACAAAACACCGATACAACTGCTCGATCGAAGATAACTTTTAGAAGATAAATGGCTATGTACTATTTGAATATTTTATTTTTACCGATAGTGGATATATATTCATGTAAGTGGTGAATGGAAGACCTGGTCTGTTAGCATCTATGCCTTATTAATAAACTATGACGGTTTGATTGACGGTCATCACATAAAACAAAAGTACTCTAAATTTGAAACAAAGAAATGACCTAATTCGAACGCTAGACAAGATGTGCTCTTGACACTCATCCAACACTTTGTTCTCCACTTTCCATTTTATATAATATTTTTGTAAAGTGTGTTTTATGGTAGTGATTAGCTTTTTGAGAAGAAATTGGCGTACGTAACTGCCCGATCGAAGATATTTTTTAACACATGAAAGCTGCTCTAATTTCATAATTTATTCATCACAATTCTTATAAATGGAGAATCTAGGCTGTGGTGTATATTCCTATTTCTGCTTCATTAATAGACTATTACGGTTTGGTTGATCATACAAAACAAAAGTATTATAAATTTGAAATTACAAAACTGTAAATTTGAAACTTACATTTTCCCCACTGTAAACGCTAGAAAATTAAGCTAGTGATACTCATTCAACTCCTTGTGTTTCAATTTATGCAATTTATACCATTTTTTATCATTTTTATAGTAATAAGGTCTGTGAGAACAAGATACCACATTTGTACATAACTGCACGATCGTTTTTAGCAGATAAATGATGATAGTGTAATTATTTTCATAATTTATTTACCACAACGGGACATAGATTCATATAAGTGCTGAATATGTGCCTTGGTTCAGAATCTGCCTCACTAGGAGACGGTAAATTCGCAACTTACCAACTTTTTCTCACTTAGGACGCTGGACGAGTTGAGCTGACACTCAGTCAATGCTTCACTTTCAGATTTATATATATAAAATGTGTTTTGTTTTAGTATTTAGCTAGTAATGAGAGCAAAACTTGCGATATACAATCTAATTGCCTGATCCAATCATTTTTAGCAGATAAAAATAATGACTGTGCTATTTTAAGTATTTACCACAACGGGATACATCGTTGGAGTACAAGTGAAACACACTAATTCAAAAACAGTTCTGAGGAAACGAAGTGGGAAAATTCTGTCCCCTAAGCTTTACTCACTATGTGTGTTTCTCAAGAAGAAATATAATCTTCATGCAAAGAAATAATTTCTTAGAGGATATTCCGAGTCTAAAGATCACCACATTCTGTCCTAGAAAAACGAAAAAAATCATATCTTGCAAAATTTGACTTGGTGTGTTTCACTTGTAAGCCAACGATATATTCATGCAAGTGGTGAATCAAATTCCTTAGCATATATGAATCATTAACCCTCCTGGTATTTGTTTCATCATAATCATTACCCCGCCATTAGGAAAATTGACCAGATCTTAATGGAGGAAATATCTCGTCAATAGAAAAAACTGACCAGGTCTCTTGATCTCGTCATCAGAAGGAAATTGGCAAAATCATTGATCAGATATATCGTCATTTGCAAAATAAATCAGATCTCGATGGACGAGATATCTCGTCAAAACCTCTAGGAGGGTTAGTGGGCTATGTTTCATCATAATCATTACCCCGCTATTAGCAAAATTGACCAGATCTTAATGGAGGAGATATCTCGTCAATAGAAAAAACTGACCAGGTCTCTTGATCTCGTCATCAGAAGGAAATCGGCAAAATCATTGATCAGATATATCGTCATTTACAAAATAAATCAGATCTTGATGGACGAGATATCTTGTCAAAGGAGGGTTAGTGGGCTATGAGGTTTTGGCCGACCATCCGCGATACAAAAACAATATAAATTCGGAAATACGAAACGGAAATTCGACACTCACCAATTTCTTGCCACTGAGGACGCTGGACAAGTTGAGCTCCTGACACTCGTCCAACTCCTTGTGCTCCATCTTCAGCTTCTGTATCTCGGACACGACGAAGTTGACCAACTTCTCGGACTCCAGCTCCTCCATGTCCCGCCACTCGGTGGGCGACGGCGGTCTCAGCGTCGTCGTCGTAGCCGCTGTCGTCGCCGCCTTGTCGACCGTCTTTACCGGGGAAGACGACATCCCCGCCGCGGTCGACGTGAGTGGGGGCTCGGGGGTGGTGAGGGCGACGGCGAGCGACGCCCACCACAGCGCGACGGCCACGAGCGCTCTCGGCTCCATGGAGCACGTGGTAGAGGAGTGGAGGTGTCGGTGCGAGCGGATGATGCGGAAGTGTCCCGGAGGATGCGAACTCGGTGGGTGCTCCTCTGTGTCTGACTTCCGAAGGATGCGGAGGAGCATCTTGTGGTGGGGGCATCGATTGATGCTAGCGCCATCTGGGATCGGGTGCTTTGTTTTATGTGGATCTGCTCTCGGAAACAAGAGAATGTTAAGCTCAATGGTCCGGAGTAGAGTAATTTGTTTTGATGTTTACTCTTTATCTCATATTTTCCTACATACGCATCTTATGGATTAACTGGGTATATCGTCTTGAGTTTCAATATATTGTATTTGTTTTACCAATGCTTACAATAAACTGGCAGCATGAGACTGTACCGGTACCATGATATCGGGTCCAAGAATTGTGGAAAGTTTTTACTATGGGTGCTAACTCCTAGGGATCCGAATTTTTTGAGTCCACAATAATTTGAGCTTCGGGGACGGCTACCCCCAAAAATTGATCGATAAACTTAGCAAAATATAGTTTTAGGTAGTAGTGGACCAATCCCACAAAACTGCATATACAACTACATGTGCAACCCCATGAAATATTGGGGATTTGTGTATCCATATGTGTTTCAAAGTTGACTGTCATATATACATTTTTACAAATTACACAATCTATGTAAAAAAAGTGCTCTATTGTGCGGACAAAAGTGATGAACATTTCTAAAATGTTTTCCTCGGAAATATATTTGATAAAATAAGGAAAGGGGATTTGCCGAGTTCGTGACTCCATGATCACAAGCTTTTTAATACTCTTGGAGCTTGTCAAAGTGCTTTCCAATTCACTTCATCGCGTAATGCTTAAGCCTACTTATGATTAAAACTTTTTATTTATTTGTATTAGAAAAAAGAGTTGGGAAAGGTTTAACTTTTTATAAATATCACTACACATTGTAAAATATATTACATACACGTATCCTTTGCTGTAATAATATATTTTCATAGCATATGTTATTTTAAAAGCTCCATTCCTATAAATTATCTATAATGTCAGAAGAGAGAGAAATATAGTAGGTCAAAGTACTTAATTAAATATTGTATTTTGAAAAGCATTGAAAACAGTTGCTTGAAACTTTGCTTCTTATTGTTTAGGGTACTCAGGAAAAGTTTTCACGAAGAGAATAAAGGCAGCCCACTTCTTTACAGAATTATCTTTAAAAAATAAATTAAAGTTTGGTTATTAACGTCGGTGTTTCATAACCAAAATACTCGCACACACATTTTTTGATCAGTCTAATTAAAATACAGCCTCGAGACTATATGAGGCTATCAGAGCAAGAGTGGCCTAACCCACGAATACCCGAAAAAGCTAAAATAATTATTTTTGCACCTACAGTGCACTCTCTTGGAATTTAATGCGTTTGCAATATATATTTTAACCCTCCTCAAATCATATTGTGGATGAATAAAAATGTATAAAAAATAGTGCCAAGAAAATCTCATTTATCTCCATTGGGTATGTTAGTGGGTTAAGCCACTCTTGCTGTGATAGCTTCATATAAACACAAATTAACTTTGTGTTCAACTAACTGTTCAGGCTAACCCATTTAAGAGACCAAGACGTGGGCTGCCGAATTCTCTACGAAATTATCTTTGAAAATAAATTACATTTTTAATAAATTAAATTTTAAATTTTCCTTTGATGCAGCAATACGTATAAAACGCCTATAATGCTCAGAAGTCTAAAATTAAATAAAAATAGACTGAAAATTTGTTCATACTTTTTTCTTTAAAGAGCCTCATCAAATCGAATTTTAACAATAGTACGCTTTACTTGACGGATTTTCTTTTCATGTTTCAATTAAACTGGGATAGTTCTATAAATTTATTTAATGTTTAAAACATGCTCAGATAAGTACATTCATCAAAATTTGCATTTAAAAATCATGCTTTTATTCAGACCGTAGATATTAGCTTTGTAGCAAATATCTCTCATTATTGGTATAATGGCGAATGTCAACGGATGTATACAAACAACCACTACATGATTTATTCGCCAGTTTTGCCACTTAGCTGTGCTTGATTTGAGCAGCGGAATGCGAAATACGGCTAAAAATTCACGGGAGTAATTGTCACTCTAATAAAATTCTCCAATCAGTTTTATTACCGAAACTATTGAGAAATCTGGAAGATAGAAGTGTCGAATAGAACTACCTCTAAACAAGTGACATGACTGCAATTAACATTCAGAAGCTGATAACGGTTACATGATTAAGGCGTGAACTTTTTGTATTTTATTAGAAGTAAGAATTATCACTAGTAAAAGAACACGAAAAGCTGCTTTGCATTTATAAACAAATTTATTTCTTTTGAGGGCATGAATTGTGATTATCTATGTTTATATATGAGAGGAATGCCAGCTCAGGTGTTGATCACGCCATCTGAACGTGGTTCGAAATTTTTACTAGGCGTTGTCCTCGGACTTTTCCTTTGAGATTTATTCTGGATGGTCACTAATAGCCTGTTATGTTGCTCCAGTTTGATAAAAATTGAAGTATATACCAGTCATGCCTTATCCATAATAAATGGATTCAAATAAGGGGTAGTTGAATGAACGTTGTACTCGAGCAACACAATGGGCGATTGGTGACGGTCCGGGATCTATTCCAAGGGGGAGATCGAGGACAACACATCGTAATTTTGAACCACGGTCAGATGACAAGATCAACACCTGAGCTGCTACGCCACTCCCCAACTTCCCCACCACGCCAACGTGAGAACATTTGAGTCCCACCAGATTTAATGTCACCAGCCCCCTCTTTGTTTGGATCGAGTTTCGAACTCGCAACACTTTGGTTGCTAATACGCTACTCTTCCAAGTTGTCTAACCCGGCCTCCGATTTGAATAAGGTGAAAAATGTGAATAACGATTCTGCAATCTATTAATATACGAAAGGATGTTGGAGAAAAGAATGTTAATGGATAAGAAAATAAGAAATGTATATTATATAGATTATGAAACTTCAGCGCAGATCCTGTGAGCTGAAGTTGCGTTAATACTGTAATATTCAGAAAAAACACGATGGCGAAAAAAATAAGCTCGATGAGCAAATCCTTTCTGCTGCACAAAAGTACTAAGTTCTCAACATGCGAAATACTTCAATTAAATGCTTCACCGTGGAAACTGCTGAGCACTTGATGCGTTATTTGTATCTATTTAAGTATGTGAAAAGTCCCTCGTGAAAGTTCTCCGAGACTCTCCACACATTTTTTGCCATAGAATTGAGAAAGAGAAGCATGTGAAAAAAATGATTCTTTCAGCAACGTCCTTTCTTGATAAAATTCCACGAAGAGAGATTTTTTACACTGGCCCTCGATTATTTTTTTCCGAGATAAACTGTTTTTTCTCTCCCCGCCCAGCAGCAGTGATTTCTTACTTTTACGAGAGCCGACGAGGTCTTTTGGGATTTATACAAGAACAAAGTATCAAATGTCTGGGTTAAAATGTATGACTCCCGATCAATGGACTATGGAACATCGAAAATTATTTGGATAAAGCTACTAGTTGAGTACATTTTTCATTGCAGCTCTTCTAAAATGTGTGTGCTCGACCAGGCTGGATAAATTAAGAGTTGTGTACGTTTATTTATTTTTACTTTTGGAGGATTTGAGGAGTTATTTTAGTTTAATATTAACATTATAAAAGGCTTTTTCTATCAATCTAAATGTAGGTAGCAGTAGTGTTTCTGTAGCGATACGTGTTTCCTGTTTTTATTCTGAACGTGATGTCAATTGATCTGTGTTTCGAATATGGTTTCAACAATTCGCCAATAAAAATTAAAAAGAATGAATTCCGAATTGATATATGATAGCTGATTAGTATATATATATATAATAAAAAACAATCAAATTACAAAATATACAAAACATTAAAACGTAAAATTATAGAGATGCAGACCAGCATATTGCCAAAAGATCAAAAAGTCAAAATATTAGAAATGCAGACCAGCAAAATGCCAAAAGATCAAAAGGCAGACAAGTAAAAAGCCAAAAAAGTTGGGGGTAAAAAATAGTCAAGCAGAAGCCAGAAAGCAGAAGGCAGAAGGCAGAACTGTCCACGTATGCGCGCTAAAGCTGCACACAACATGGATAGTAAAATAATTCAAAATTACAAACCAAAACAAGGAGAAATCCAAAAATTTTAAAATTAAGAAATATAAGAAAATTTTGAAAAAAATGATGAAGCGTTGGTGGATCAGGGCGTCATCAGAGAGGAGCCTCACCCAGTCAACACAATATGGTGTTTTCTGCGTGTGAGCGGTAGTACACCAAAAGTAGCTCACACACCCCTCCCTAATTTCTTATCTAAATTTCTTGATCTTAAAATTTTTGGATTTCTCTTTGTTTTGGTTTGTAATTTTGAATTATATATATATATATATATATATATATATATATATATATATATATATATATATGTTACAGTGAAAGACCGAAATCTGGAGAATGTCGACTTTCACCGGCGAATGTCAACATTCACATAGTCGCTTGTTGTATGTCCGAAATATTTGCTAAATACCCTTATTTCTGACTTACACCGGCAAATGTCGACATTCATCATGCACTAATGGTGAATGTTGAACATGTCGGAGATTTATATTTTCTTCTCCGTATTTCAGTCGCGATAAAACGTCACAAGGGTGACGTAACTTTTTCGCCTCTCTTTCTGAGAGGAGTGACCAAGAACTTAAAACAAACAGTACATTCTAAATGAGAAAAGAAAATAATAGAAATTAAAAACTTACTTAATTATACAGTACATTCTAAATGAGAAAAGAAAATAATAGTAATAAAATACTTACTTAATTATTTGATTCAAATCTTATTGCAACAACTTAAACTATTATGACACTTTGAATTGCACAAGAGTCCCTTGCTTTTACAACTGCATTTATTTGTGGAACACTTCCTTTTGCAATGACAGCGTGTATAGCCTTGCCCCCCGCTTCTCGAATTAGCTGCAGCTGCTTCTCTCAGCGACATTTCTTGAAAAGAAATTTCATCTATGGAAAGTAACTTTTCTTTACAAATTACAAACTGATTACGTGTGTAAAGCTGCTTAAGGGTACCATTTTTATTTGCCAGTTTATAGAAATCGGAGTCTTCTATTCCAACAACAACCGCTAACACATTTCGGCTATCTGTACGACCACGGTCGACATCAGGGACTTGTATTCGTACAGTATCACCAATTTGAGCAGGAGGAAATTGTTTTTGTGAGGTTCGTAACATTTCAGAAAGTATTTAAGAGTACTTTTCTTGAGAAAAATAAAAACTATTGTCTTCTCGTTTACCCGCAATTAATGCATTTAACTTTTCAAGAAAAAGATCACGATTCACTGCAGTATCCATTCAGTATACATTAGGGTATCGGAAAAAAAACCTCGGCTCCTCTCTTTTCGACCTCCACCAGAGCATATCTGTGATTGTCGACATACACCGGTGAGGGTCCGAATGTACAAGAATGTAATGAAATATTCGATCTTTCACCGACGTATTTGGTATGTGTCGACATTCTCCAATTTCGGTCTTTCACGGTAACATATACATATATACCAATTAGATTAAATGCTAAACGTCACCAAAATGGTGCTGAACTACATTTTAAGACCAATAAATTAGAATGTGGGTAATGCTTACAAGAAATCCAAAATTGCTGTAAAATACGATTAACCTTCCAAGTGGTTTCGATGAGATGATATAGAATATGATAAAATCTCGTCTATCAAGATTTGACCAATTTGCTAATGACGTGATATCTCGTTATTAAGTTACATATTACCCATTTTTGTATGATGACGAGATCGAGATCTGCTCAGTTTTCTTCGAATTACAAGATGACTCGTTCATAATGATCTGTTCACTTTTGCTAATGACGAGATACCAGGAGGATTAAATACATTTCTTGGAAACGCTTCGAATGAAAATATCTAATTTAAATATCAATTCTTATTTTCTCTGAAACATTATTTATTGTTTATATAATTTATAATAATTTATTTTCTATTATCTATGGAGGGAATTGCAGTGTGTACAACCCACCAGAAGACGAGGATTTCACTTCCTATTACTCAATATACAAGTAGAAGGAGAGGTTTTTCTGTCCACTGCTGATTCACTCATTCCAAAGAAGGAGTTCCAAGTTGATATGCATTAGTTAATTAGTAAACACCAATAAGATATTATACACCAAAAGTCGCCAAAACGGCGATTCACTGCATTTTAAGTTAACTTGATCGTTTGGGTAATCGGAAGTAAAATTCCTGTCCTCCGTCTGGTTTATTGAGAACACTGACAATCGCTCTCAAATATACAGGAAGCACGTTTTACAGCTAAAACACCAACGTCATCTATATTCAGCGGAACAGAAAGAGCCGCTAGTTTTGTACACATTACCCACTTTTGAAGTGTGCAACTGGGATTAAAAATGACTGACAACTTCTGAATGGAAGATTAGTGAACGAGGAATTTTAGGAATAAGTCATTCATTTCCTGAATAGATGAAGGGGTTATACTTCGGGTCCACTTGATCATACGCATTTATACTTCAAAGTAGACCATTCTCCTTAAAAGTATTGTTCTTGAAACACTACAAATTTGAATTAGAATTAATGAGTGCTGGATAAATTTTGAAAACATCGCCCTTTTATTATGAAATAATATTTTCTATTTTGAATGAATTTGTGTTTTGATCGCCCACTTCGAAATATTTTCAACGAATGAAATTTTTCGCCAGTGTGACGATGTAGTGCTTGATTTCACACTAAGCAAATCAAAACCTCACTCTAAGCAAATCAAAACCTCATAACCTCACAATCAAAACCTTGCACGTGAGGCTTTATCTATCTGCAGGGTATTCTGTATAATTAAGTTACACCCGAGCTTATTTCAAAAGCGTCAATATTCTTATAATTTGAAATGGAATTACTTCAAATGTTTTGCTTTGATATTGCGAAAAGCAGAAATGTAATTTGACAATTTCACTCTCCTCGATGTTATTAGATTTAGTGGGATATGCTTATTTCATTCCCGTTAGCAGACAATAAATAAACGTGAGATTTCGTAACACCCGTAACAGAGTTTATTCCCTCTAACTTTTAATTTTACTTTAACAGAGATATCCCTTTGAGTTGTTTTTAAATTAAATAGCAACCAAAAAGACTTACATGTATAAAAAATATCAGGAGCATGTAATATTAAACAAATCATATGTGAGTACAGTGCTATTTTTGAAAATTTGAATAAAGTCAACGCGGTTATGAAAGTAAACACGGAAGAACATATTTTGTAGGCAAATCAAGTAGATAATTTCAAGAATGAACAAAGGTGAAAGTTTTGGAATTTTTACAATTTCTAAAAATCAAAGTTTTCAAATATTTCAGTTTTCTGTTTAGCTATTCAAAAGGTCTTCCAAATGTCATTTTTCCATTCATGGCAGTTGCATGCTGTATGAGATAATTTCGGTACAAACATACAAACCAAATGACCTGCGAAGATTTTATCTCTGCTGTCCAAATGCTCTCATATGATGTATATCTGGACTACCTTTAAATGTAGTTTATCACTGCTTTGACAACGTTTGGCATTTAATCTAATTAATGGTGACCAATCAACTACCATATCAATTCTTAATTCATTCTTGGGAAGGAATTTTTACAAGCGAAGCACTGAAATTGTATTAAAAAACAAGTCGACGCTAGTGAAGCAGTATAATCGTTCGAAAAATTGTTGATTAAGTGCTATAACTATTTTTGAGCTTAAAAGGTATAATCATATGCTTATGTGCGTAGTAATAAAAAGCACTAACTTTAAATGATCAATCTTTGAGATCCTTCTCTTTTAGACTAGCACTGCATTATTAAACTAATGACGTAAGAAAGGAACTGTATCTTTTCTTGTGTTATTTTTTTGTAAAGGAAAGCGATAGTTATGAATTTAATATAGATTTTTGTAGGTTCATGCTAAATATCTTAGAATATTTTGTCGGCTTACAAGGAAAACTCACTATGTTAAAATAAAATATAGCTCCAAGGAAGTAAAGGAAAATAATTCAAATTTTAAATTAACGAGAAAATTGTAATTTAATCATTTTAACAATTATTTATTAAGTTTGGAGTGTGGGGTAATGTTGATTCGTCATGTGACATTTGTTCAAAATTACGAGTTGTCCTCGTATATTTACTTTCGGGATTGATCAAGAGCCTTCGCCAATAATCTGTTGTGTTGCTCCAGTGCGACGTAAATTAAACTACCTATTACACTTTGTATTTCCTTAAGTTATCTGCTATTTAGAGAAGAGTACTCTCATTATTTTTATGTGCTGCTATATAACCAAATTATATTAAACAATAAATTTTATTAATTTATTTATGAGTTTCTCAATTGTGTTTCCCAAGAAGAAATATAAACTCCATACAAAGGAAAAGTGACTTAATGGACTTCATCAGGCTAAATATAACCATATTCTGGTTTAGAAAAGCTCGTACTTTGAAAAATTTAATTTAGTGTTTCAAACGATTTATTGTACTAAGTACAATAACATATTCGAAGTGAATATTTTTTTACACAGTACACTATAATTCTTGAAAACTCCATTGTTATCACAAGTGATTGAATGGACAGGGATGCTGCTACACAATGGGAAGTCAAATTGATGGGCTTCTAGAAACCAATTGATTGAAATATTCATGGACACTCCAAATCCGTAACAAATATTTTGAGTACCACAAAGGACTTCTCTGTGGGGGTTGGAATGGAAACAGAAACACCTCTATCTCTGATAATTATGCTTCGTTGATGGAATCCTGCTGTGGTCATATGAAGGAGTGGTCCTCTCCTGCATCTGCAATTGCTATTGGAAACGTGCTTTAGATATGTGTGTGCACTATTGAGAGGACGTTAATGGCAAGCACTCTCGATTTAACCTCAGGTTGAAAGCACCAACGAACGTGCTTGTAACTGCTGGAGCTCTGCTAACAAGTAATCAACGATAGCGGGACTACTTGTTCGGTGAATTCAATATCATCAAACTCTATAGGATACTTTACAATTTCTTTTTATCTGTTCTGCGCTTTATACAGCTTTCAGCTATGCAAATGTATCATTTGGGTTGGTTGGATTTTATGGCGCAAGGGCCATATTTGGGCAAGTTAATACTTGAGAGTTGGAGGTAAAAGTTAATAATGGACCTCCAATGAAAACGTAATTATCCAAAATCTATAGTGGTATTATTTATACCACAAATAAAATTTTTCCGGATAGTTATTTATGAAAATATACCCTATAGTATACGTAACTCTTGACACTCGATCCACGCGTACTCTAACTTCTTTCTCCCGTCACGCGAAATCCAGGGCTAACCATAAGAAAATAATATAAAATAAATGAATATCAAACTTCACTAATTTGTATATTTATACTCGGTGATATAAATTAAGAAAAGCGTCCCATCCTCTTATCTAGACTTCTTCCAATTTAGTTGATCTTAACCCTCCTGTTGGCTATCTCCACGAGTCATCTCGTGGTTAGTAAAACTTACCAGATCTTGATGGACGAGATATATCGTCACTAGAAGAAAACTGACCAGATCTTGATCTCGTCATCATGAAAAAAATCGGCAATATCTTGATGACTAGATATCTCGTCATTAGCAAATCCGGTCAGATCTTGATGGACAGCTGAATCGCACCTAAAGGCTAATGGCAAAATATCCACACTATCGACAGGATAGTTGCGGTAGAATGATCTTTAACTCTTTGACCGACACGTGATTTAATAGTGCAGTGTTACTTTCATCCCATGACACACATAATCATTATATAGATATTGTTACATTAACCAATAGATGCGGTTATTTAACCACATCTATTGGTTGAAAGAATCTTAGGAAAGATTCTACTGATCAAGAAAGTCGAAATGGGAAGTCATACATGGTGGACTGAAGATTGCTGTACGGATATATTCGTGTGAAACTCAAAGGATTAAGTAATATTTCGGTCCCTAATTTTCGCATTAATTCAATCGCAAGATTTGAAATAATTAGTCTAACAATATTCTTTAATTTTATTGCCCTAATGTGATTTTTGAGTGTCTAGAAAGGTTCTTACGAGACTTAAAAGGCAACAAATAATATGTTCCTCAAAATTTCGGTTGATAAGTGAGAAAATTTTGTTTCAAAGATTTGGAGATTTTAGCACGCACATTTAAAAAATTGTCCACTCCTGTCGTAGCTTACTTAAACCAATAGTTTGTTCACATACTTATCATTTTAGTTAACGAAGCTAAGTTTTCGAGTTTACTTCAAGTAATTAACACAAAGTACAAAGACCATAATAACGACACTCTAGAATAGATTATCCTCATAACCTGATAATTGCGAAAGAAACTGTCGACAGTAATTAGAAGCTTAACAGGAATTGGTGAAAACTCTTGTTTAATTACGTTTCTTATTTTTAAATGTTCAAAGAATTCTGTAATTCTATACGAAAATCTTTAATTATCAAATAAAATCCAAAATTTAAATACATAAAACAATAATATGAAATATTCATTAAACATATATAATCTAAATTAGCTGAAAATCACCCACCTCAGTTTTTATTTAAACTTTTAGCTCCAATTTTAGTTAGACTAATATAGTTTAATGAACATATTTTTGCATGTTACAAATTTAACTGCTAAACAGTAAACTATATAAAATATTTTAGTATCTTTTATATAATAAAATATGCAGCATTCCTCGAATGCACAATTTAAAAAAGAAACAATTCACTTTTAATTTTTCTTGTGACACTTCTATATTCTGTAATCAACAGACGAAATTTGGAAAATGTTTCGACAAAGAATAATTAACAAACCTTATCTAATTATGTTATTAAAATATAGAAATAACGAAATTCAATTACTTTAACATATTAAAGAACATTTAAAATAAAACTTACCAGATTTTTTCTCTTAAATTGTGTGTTTCAAATTAAAAGAAAATTAATTACAGTATTCAAAAGTATTTGTTAAGCACTTATATTTACGAAAGATGGAAATTTAAAACTCACTTTCAAAAGTATTTATAACCTTTCATTCATCTGATAATACAATTCTCTACTTTTAAATACAGTAATTTGATACGTTCTCTTGATTTTCTTAAAATATTTTCTAATCTCATTATCCGAATAAGCACTAATTTTATTTTATCATTTTATGTCAACTTCTGAGCTAATTAAATCTACATAATCAAAAGAGATAGAATCCGCCATAGTTATTAATATCGTAATTAATGCATATATATCTTCATTTCAGTTTTACCTTTTTAAATCCATACTGAGTAAATATTTTTTGTTTAAATATAAAAGTTCTTTATTAATTCCTTACTGTGAGAGATTTTCTGCCATAATCCCGGTAATCTATATAGTCATAAATATTTCTTTCTTCATCTCGTAACATGGTACTTTAAATAAGATGATTAAACCTGGCCTTCCCTTTATATCTCTTTTAAATTTCCATCAGAGAGGAAAACTAAAGATAGAATTTAATTAATCATAGAATTTCATTCGGTGCCGTTTCCATAATTGAACAATTTTCTCAATCCATTAAAACTTCAGTATAGTTTACTCGCATAATTACTAATCAATTACTTAAAATCGTTGCATTCTTTTTCTCTGAAAGGGATTTGAATCTTAGCAGGTTAAAACATAATATTCATCCATGTACGCGTAAGTTCATTAGCCATGCAATTACTGCAAATCACTTTTTTCAATGAGAGAAAAAGCAATTAAAATTTCCGCAGCAATGTACATTGATAAGAACTGATCACAAAAGCTATTGGTTATCTAAGGAGAACATATAGCCGGCAAACATTATTTAATAATTTATGCATTAAAAACAGTGTGCATTTGATTTAGTAATGTTTGTGAAATAAGTGGGGCACTTTTCATTATCGAACCTATTATGGAATATTTTAGCTCCTCCAATTTATGGTCCTAATTCTGATATAAGATTTAGATTTCCCAATGAAATAAGTTACTATTTTTAAATAGTATGCCAATCAATTCAGTTAATAGATATAAGGGAATATCCGTAATGACAGTACAGCTGTAAAAAAGAACTATTTTTCAACTTTCTATTAATCAAGTATTATGATAAGTATCTTAAGGTAAGTGTTTTATTAAGTATTATTATGGTTATTATGAACATCATTTTCAAGTTTAATATGGGGTTTCGCCTATAAAATTGAAATTAATAGACTTGGTCATGCAGAATAGACAGTTTTCATTATTATGTTATTAACGGATGAATATTACAGTAAATGCCTACAATCATGTTCGTATTTGTATCTCTACCCCAATTTTAAGAAAATTATCTAAAAACAATCAATTACAATTACCTTCTCGTATAAATTGCAATTATTTTCTCTAAGAACGTTTCAAAATCCATTCTATGTAGACTGCATAAAGGACATACAAGGCTTATTTATTTACACATTCTTCTTGCTGACACCCACTCCCATATGCTTCTGTTGAAATCTACTCACTGCTAAGCATTATTAACTCGACTGTCGTCCGTCTTTCAGTCATCTCAGATTAATTTAAACATCTTAAATTGAAGTTTGGACGTTTTTAGGAGAACCGCTTCGTTTTAAACAAATTTATTTCATGTTCAATCGTTATTGCTTCTTTATGCATTAAACCCTCAGTGGTTTCGACAAGATGTTTCGTCCATCAATATTTGATCTATTCGGCTCATGACGATATATATACACTATATTGCCATTCGTCACCGGACACCCCTCGAAAAGCGCTTAGTATCATCCGTACACGTCATACAACTTATAAAAGACGTTGAACGGTTAGAATATTCTTATAGAAGCTACAGTTCTGGACAATTCTGCGCTATCGACATTGTGGCAACACTTTGGTATTGGTCCGTACCTGTTTCAGCAGACAATGCTCCATGTCATACAACAGGTGTTATTGACACGTGGTTTGAGGAAATGGGTGTGGAAAAACTTCATTGGCCAGCCCAAATTCCAGATCTCAACCGGTTGGGAGCCAGGCCGACTCGGCCAATACAACCCACTGAGTTGTTTGCAAATTTGAAAGATGAATGGAACACGATTCTTTCAGAAACGTGTCGAAAATTGGTGGAAAGTCTTCCTCGAAGAATTACAGATGTCATTGCTGCGAAAGGTGGCCCTACACAATACTGATGTCGTGCTGGGTCCGCTTTAACTTAATAGTATGGGGTGTCGTGACGAATGGCCAGATAGTGTATATATATATATATATATATATATATATTATTCAAAATTACAAACCAAAACAAAGAGAAATCCAAAAATTTTAAAATTAAGAAATTTAAGAAAATTTTGAAAAAAATGATGGAAGTGTTGGTGAATCAGGGCGTCATCAGGGAGGAGCCTCACCCAGTCAACACAATATGGTGTTTTCTGCGTGTGAGCGGCAGTATACCAAAAGTAGCTCACACACCCCTCCAAACACCATAAGAAAATAAATTAGAAAAACAAAAATTAGAAAAACAAAAGCAGGGACAACCAAGGACACATACCAAAGATAAGTATAATACAAAATTAAAATTAAAAAGGAGAAAACAAACTTGCCCACATAGATTGACCTAAGCTATGTGTCCTTGGTTGTCCCTGGTTTTGTTTTTCTAATTTATTTCTTATGGTGTTTGGAGGGGTGTGTGAGCTACTTTTGGTATACTGCCGCTCACACGCAGAAAACACCATATTGTGTTGACTGGGTGAGGCTCCTCCTGATGACGCCCTGATCCACCAACACTTCCATCATTTTTTTCAAAATTTTCTTAAATTTCTTGATTTTAAAATTTTTGGATTTCTCTTTGTTTTGGTTTGTAATTTTGAATTATTTTACTTTGTTGTGTCTGCAGCTTTAGCGCGCATACATGGACAGTTCTGCCTTCTGCCCCTTATGCTTTATGGATTCTGCTTGACTATTTTTTACCCCCAACTTTTTTGGCTTTTTGGCTTTTTACTTGTCTGCTTTTTGATCTTTTGGCATTTTGCTGGTCTGCATATATATATCACATTAATTAAAAAATTAAATTATCAGAATTCACGAAATTTTATAAATTAAACGTTTTTCTCTCGTTCTTTTTTTTTATAATTTTTTAAAAATCCAACAAAGCGACGTAGCTGAGCTGAAAATTGTTCCTATAAATTACAGACAAAATAAGCTGTGTAAATTTGATGACGCCAGAGCACGGAGTTCTGAAGTCTGCTGCTTCAGACAAACAAGTCGCGTTTGCTTCCTCAGCAGTTTTCAAGAGTTTTCGCTGCTTCAAAGTCATGCCTCTGTTTTCTTAGCTGTTTCTTTGCATTAGCGTACCACTTTTTGAACTTTTTCCTCTTCACGTGCTTGTTTACGATTTTTCTCCTTTGATTTCTCGGCTCATAACAGCTTTTGACGTTTTGTGTCGACTAGTCTCTGAAATATTCAGTATTAAATTTTACTTCTGTTGTTCTAAGGAAACGGCGTAATGAACTGAAAATGGTTGCGCAAACCCGGCCTGAAAATTTCGGCTAAAATAAGCTGTGACAATTTCATGTCCCCAGTGCTCAGAGTTTGATATTTTTTGCTGCTTCATTCAAATTTTCTGCTTTATATTTGATGGAAATTCTTTTAATCCGACGTAGTAGAGCCGAAGTAGCTCTTGTACCATTAAAATAAAACTATCCATTCTTAGAGACAATAAGTAACAAGAGATCTGAAATCTTAAAGGGGTTCTGTTTCGATCTCAAAGACTATATATATATAGTCTCGATAACCTTTTGCAAAGCAATTTGCAGACTGGCTCTTTCCCAGACACCATTTAGAGAATCAGACGCAGGCATTCTCCTAATTAATGAAAATATGGATTTCCGTACGGGTTTCAGGCAGTTTAAATAATTGTGTGCTGTGACATTGTTAAGAGCTCAATTATAATAACTCAGAATAATGCAGCGAGAAGAATTCGGAGACGAGTATTTTAGAATATTTAAAATCCGAATAGTATGAAATGTGGATTCTCAGTAATATCGTTGTTCTTAAGAATAATGTCGTTCCATGCTTATTAGGTGCTTGTAATCAGCTAACTATGCTGTGGCCTCTGTATATCATGGGGATTCGTTGTTTACATAAATCATGATATTTAAAAGTATACATGTACCATTACGTAGAATACAAAAACAAATACATAAAGTATCCTATCTTTAATTCTGTTATATCAGAAATTTCCATTTCATACAATTTCAATGGAAAATATTATTAGTCAACTGTTTTCTGTTTCGCTTTCTTAAAGCTTACATGGATCATATTGCGACTACTAATTTAACCCTTCTGTCACGACGAGATATCTCGTCATTCAAAAAAAAAAGCCGACCAGATTTTGATCTCGTCATCATTAAAAAATCTACAATGTCTTGATGACGAGGTATATCGTCATTAGCAAAATTTTAAGATCCTTATGAACGAGATATATCGTCCGAACCATTAATAATATAAAAATTAAATAATAAAATAATTAAAAGGTTAATATAAAAAGACTTTGTGTTTACTTCAGTAAATAGTGAAATTATCCTGAAATTGTTACTCTTGTGCAACCATTTCCCATCATGGAACTGAATAATATTTTCCGAAATCCAGTAACACTCATGAATATATGTACAATCTGATACATTCAACTAGTTTTTAAGTCTAAAGATTGTTGTCTAAGTTGAAATTTACATATATTTTGTTCATGTTTACGATTAAAATTTTGAATTCATCAGACATTTAATTATTTCCTATAAGCCATAGTATTATGCAATAACTAAACGAGAAACACATTAAGATTTTTCATGTTAATTGCTTCGAATATCATACTTTTAAAGTCACTATGTGTAAAATTCGACGATATCATTCGCTATTTATTTTTCGAACTGTCTGACGGATAAATTCGATTACATGACAACGACAAAATCAAGTGTTCAGGAAGTATTACTCATAACTTGTGTACTCGTAACTTTTATAAAATAAAAACACAGAAGTATTAATCTAAATAGTCTTTTAATTAGAGCTTATATATTCTTTATTATGAATAAATGCAATCCTATTTGAGCTCTATTTTTTAATTTATAACTTAATAAGCAAAACGGAAGTGATTAGTTACTTCTGATTAATTTAACAACAAATTCAAATATAAACTGCATAAAGTACTTTGTCAACATGCAGAATATTGAGCTGATTAATGTGATTAGTCTTCTTTACTCCTGGAGTGAGGATCTTTTAGAATGAGAGTTCTCACGGATTTCTAACAGTTATGAGGTACCCCGTGAACCTTTCTGAATCACCGCATAAATGAGCTTAGATGAACGAAATTCCACGAATCTACCACAGGTGTTCCTTGGTGTCACAGTAGTACCTGACGTTTATACCTGCCCTTTAACCTTAACCCTCCTGGTAGGTTATCCTCCTCTATGAGGTATCTCGTCATTAACAAAACTGACGAGATCTTGATAGGCGAGATATCTCATCAAAACCATTTGGAGAGTCAAAATAGGATTTATAGACCCTTCGGTCTTTCGTAATGCACGTTTGCACAAATTCGTAACAATGAGAGTAGGAGATACCCTGTATGTCCTTTTGTGCTTTTTATTTTATATTTAAATAACGGAGAGTATAAAGTGGTTGTGATCGAGGTGAAGAAATTTGTCTGACAACTGCCTTGGTTGTCCAGCCATTGAGTTACATTGTGGTTGTTTCTATCCTAATCCATCTATATGATTTTTCGGTACATGGGAATATTTCCTATTTTTATTTGATCAATACCAGACGAAGTCCTGGCGTACCGATTATCTCTTCAAAAGTTCATGTTGTTAAATTAGACCATTTTGTAAACGACAAATTTGTTGGTCTTTCGTCAGTCCACTATTGTCCACTATGCCAAGGGAATAGATCCCTTGGTATTTTTCGCGTTGTCTTTCTTGCGTTTGGTCGCAGTATAGCCAAATATGATCCTTGTGCCGTTAAACCCAATCTACAAACCAATCTTTGGTGACGTAATCACTGCTCCGTCTATTAAGTTAATAATATTTAAATTTAATTAAACAAACAATTAGATACCTAATTCAGAGTTCTTAGTGCAAATGGATCCTGTGGAAGGTGATACCCACACCTTTTGTTTCTATCTGTGGCGTGCCATCCACCAGGTTAATTCACGATTAGTCTTCCTTACAAATTGAAACAGAATCGTCATAAAATGAAAGAAAATCAATTCAATTTGAACAATAAACACCGCAATCCATCCCGAACTGAAAATATCTTTCATAATCTTGTTGGGGCCGTGGTAGCCAAGTTGGTAGTCACGTATTAGCAACCGGAGGGTTTTCTAATTTGAAACTAGATCGCACCAAAGACATTCGAGTACGTGGGAGTTGTGCAAATTAACCTTTTGACTACGGCCGGGACAACAGTCATCCCATATTCAGGTAGCGGAATAAAAGCGCCGTAGTGTAAAGGTTAAATCTGTCGGGGCCTCAAATAATCTACGATTGGCGTTGTGTGGAAGTTTGGAGAGTGAGGTGCCAGCTCAGGTGTTGACCTCGCAATCTGACCATAGTTCAAAATTACGAGGTGTTATCCTGTGATTTTTCGTTTCGGGATTGATCCTGGACCATCGCCAAGAGCCCATCGTTTTGCTCCAGTGCGACGCAAATTTATATATTTAAGAGAGAGTACCTACATTTAATAATCTTGCTAGAAATAAAATATTAGGAATAACTTCACTTCTATCAAACATTTTCGATGTTTGTTGAATGTACGACGCACAATGGAGCAACACAACGTCAAACTTTTCGTAATTATCGTTCACTTCCTTTTGACCAATAAGCATTCTAAACGCAATGCATAAGTTAATTCTGAAATTTCTAACCGCATTCAACGAATGAAACTGAAGTCGAGAACTCCAAGCTAACCACTGCAAATTGCTTCGTATGCTAATCAACTCGTATTTACAAATTAAATTAGTAAAGGCAGTCAGCAACTGAAATTGAAATGCGCAATATAGGTCATACATCCATGCTCTTGCGAAAGTCTTGGCATGCATAATTCATTACCTATAAACAGTCCGAATTCGCAAGGCGAGGAACGATTTAGAGAAAATGTCTTTTGTGAAAAGTTTGCCCCTTGTGCCCATGGGAATTCCAGGTGAGTAATAATTATTTGCCGGAAATACGCAATTCCCCAAAGTGCTTGCTGAATATCAGCGTAAACAGACCGACGTTGCTGTTGTCAGCAAACTGTCGTAGTAGTTTTGTGCAAAAACTCAGGAGGTTAATTATTTTAATTACCTTCAAATTTGCTTTTTAATCGCCCCTAATTGTGCCGTTTACAGGATTTATTTCAGACACTTAACTTCTAATTAGAATATTTACTTTTTTAAGAAGCATCGTGAATTACAAAAAGTACGTAATTAACTGACTTGGACTTCATATTTGCGTCGATTTTTACGATCGGGGAAGTTAAGTTAATGCTTTCATCAATAACATTTGTAAGGGCTGTTTATAGCGTGGAATATTCACAATTTTAGGGTTTAATAATTTTATAATGTGTGTGGGTGCGTATTTCTCTAGATAAATTGTTTATAAAAATAAATCAAATAAAAAAATATTTGATGATTAATCAGTAAATTTCAAAAAATTTTCTTCTGCGGTTTATTTTTATACTTTTGTATTTTAAGGGCTATTTATCGCGTGGAGCATTTATAATATCAGGGTTTAATAACTTTATTTTTCATGGTAATTGGTTTATAAAATCAAAATCAAAAAGAGATTGCGCGTTAAGCTATTTATGGAACTCGACGGTTATCAGTAAATTTCAAAAAATTCTCTTGCGATTCATTTTATACTTTCGTATTTTGATTGAAATATTGCAAATATGATAGTTAATAAGGGCATTATATGTTGAAGTCTGCGGATGTTATCAATGAATTTTCTCCAATGTCAGCTTTTGGTTTGTGTAGTACATCAAGTATCAATTAGCGAGAACGTGGCAGTCTGTGTTACCTCAGGACAACAAGTAAGGTGCTGCCACATTACACCCACCTTGAACTGTGGAGGAAGATATGCCCTACTGGAGGGCTTCGTGGTAGAGATTCCACATTTACGTATCGTCTTGAAGAAACCAAGAAACTTCAAGCAGCCAGTCCGAATTCGGCACATATGAGATTCGAACACGTAAAGAAACGGTTCAGTCTAACAGTTCTTATCCCTCCAAATGGTTTCGAAGAGATTTCTTGTCAATAAAGATTTGAACAATTTTGTAATTGACTAGATATCTCGTCATCAGGATAATGCCGATTTCTTATGATGACGAGATCAAGATCTGGTCAGTTTTTTCTAAGGACGAGATACCTCGTTCATCAAGATCTGCTCAGTTTTACTAATGACGAGATAACTCATCGAGACGAGCACCAGGAGGGTTAAAAGAGATGCTTTTAGACACTCGGCCATTAGTGGGCACGTGGATTATTTGGACAATCTAGTGCTCATGACACATTTTCCACCAATTAATCCACCAAATATGTTTTTTCTGAATACAATTTTTTTTAAATTCTAAGCGAGGGTGATATTTTTTAGTATTTTTAGTTACTCTATATAAAATTCATAACTTCAAAAACATGGCTCGAGTAAAATATGAAACAACGTGAAAACGATCGACAAATTAAACGATATATTCGTCGGATGCCAATCATCAAACATCCCTTAGAAAATATTTTCTTAATAATTATACATTTTAACTACTCGCATTTCTAAATTTCAGTGTTAATACCTTATTTTTTTAAATAACACATTAATTAATTGATTTTTTGTTTTAGAATTATGCAATGTATCAAATAATGTATTATACCCACGTATTTTTGTGACTAAATACCAAAACGCTTCCTATAACACAATATCTGTGTTCTCTATTCGTTCTTTAATCAAGTTCCCAGTCTCAGATTCATTAACTATTTGATACAATTCCATTTCAGTGATTAAACTCCTAAATTTGCTAATTGTGCGCCTCCTTTCCAGCTCTTGTTTGTCATTTTGCATTCTTTTCTCTTTCTACTGAATTTTAAATTCATGCTACTCCCTAGACTCACTGTCCAGAATTCCTGTTTATAATGTCGCTATATTGTGCCTTTATCAATCAGTTTTTAAGTCTTAACCACAAGGCCTATGACTGCCTAATTTCACTACTGCATATATTGTCGGCTTACGAGTGAAAATGCTAAGTCAAAAAGTACAGTTCTGAAGAAACGTAAGGGAAAACATACTCACTATGCTATAATCACTAGGTGTGATTCTCAAGAAGAAATCTAATCTTTATGAAAACAAAAAATGATTTTGTGGACACACACTTCACTACTCTTAAGATCATTACATTCTGGTCTTAAAAATCTAAAAAACTCACATCTCGAAAATTTTTGACTTAGTGTGTATCACTTATAAGACAACGGTATATTCTAAAGAATTTAATATATTTGAATTGTTGAAGTGGAAAACAAGATTTTCTTATGTAATAAAGTATAACTTTAAAATAATCTTCCTTATTGAATTGCTTTCAAATGTTTTTCATTTTATTGATGTTATTTTAAAACCGTTATTCCAAGATTGACTCTTTGATTATATTTGGCTTGTTGTATTTTAATAAAACATACTCTTTCAGAGACAGCAAAAATAACTGGAAATGAAGATCATTTGAAAGAAAGGCACTTTGTCAAAAACAAAAACCTGGACATAATGGAAAAAGGAAAATGTAAAGTGTAGATGATAACGCATTTTCTAGACATATAGTGACAGAAATGTCGCTCCAGGTTAATGTCTGAAATAATTTAAAAAGACACTTTTATCCTTCTGCTTCAATCTTACTGCCGTAAGAAAACTCCAGTTTTATTTCTTCAAATTCTCAGAGACATCTATTTTTTTTATTTGACTTCCCTTATAGACCGGAGGAATTCCTTTTGATTTTCGCAGGAGTGTTTTCGTTGCGAACACCTCTCGGAAATGTGCACAAGGGTCTTTTTGTATCTCTTGGGACGGGCAAGTATCTTAAACGTCATGAAAAGAAGCGGCCTATGTAATGGAAAAGGAAAGATTATTTGAGAAAGACCTACCCATACATGGTTGCTTGGGTTTCTATAGCTCAAGGGTCATATTTAGTAAATCGCTAAGCTCAGGACAAGCAACATCAAGTAATGAACCTTATACACACAAGGGAAGTTTTACTGACACTGCAGAGAGAAAGAGGAATCGAACTTGTGTCACCGGCAACTCGCAGGTTGTTAGCACGGTGGGTAAACTCACTGAGCCACTGTGATCCCCTCTATACAAGGTGCGTCAAAACTTCCTTTACAAACGTAACGCGATAATCAGGAGCTCAAAACATAACTGCTTTCAAATAGTATTGCAATTCACTATTGCAGGTTTATACATTTATCCCTCCAAGTAGTTTCGAAGAGATATCTCGTCCATGAAGATCTGACCAATTTTGCAAATGACGATATATATCTTCATCAGGACATTGCCGATTTTTTTAAGACGATCAAGATATGGTTAGTTTTTTCTAAGGTAAAGATCTCGTCCATCAAAATCTGATCAGTTTTGCTAACGACGAGATACCTCGTCGAGACAACCACCAGGAGGATTAAATTCGACTGCTACAACACTCTTTTCTAGGCCCAGATATCCACTATTGGCAAAGCAGTTCAATGGGCAAATTTAAATAGTAAGAATGTATTAATAATTATACAGATAGTAACAGCTCTATTTGTCACTTATAAAGTAGTAATAAACCTAAACACCAGTAAGAAACCTATATTTTTGCAAGGAATAAAAATAGAATAATTCTGGGGAAGGGAAGGATTGGCCTACAGCGGGTAGAGGCATGCCGGGAACTATGATAAAAAAATTACCCACTAAGAAGGCCAAGTTGGCGACTAAAGACGGTGCATTCTGCAGAATTGCTTAACCCTCTAAGTTGTTTCAACGAGATATCTCGTCAACTAAGATCTGACCATTTTGGTAGGAACGAGTTCTTGAATGACAAGATATTGCCTATTTTTTTTTTGACGAGATCAAGATCTGGTCAGTTTTTCTACTGACGAGATCAAGATCTGGTCAGTTTTTCTACTGACGAGATAGCTTGTCTATGAAGATTTGGTGGTTTTTCTTAGTGACGAGAAAGCTCTTCGAGATAGCCACCAGGAGGGTTAATAAAGCTCAATGAGGTTAAACAGTTACTCGGTTAAAACGTATCGAGGTGGGCGTTTGGAGTCGCCATAAGGAATTACATACCTAAAAAATGTTTTCATTATGTCTATGCCGTTGGAAGACTAATCAATTGTTAACCCGGTCGACCCTTGAACGAACCTTAAGCCCCATGGGCATATTGGGTGGCTTGGGTTGTGAATGGACAGGGATATATGTCTGTAAGCACCCCCGGATGTTCTACAGGATGTACTAAGGTGCAGAAATGAGATGCAAAATATACGATTATCCAAAAATAAACGATAATACTGAATTCGCATCAAGCAAGGTCACCTGACCTCAATCCAATAGAGCATGATCAGGATGTCCTCTGGTATCACATCGCAGCCTAAACACCAGCACTAAGAAAGACAGAAAAGCAGACATGTTCCAGCGCACGAATGGGACATCCTCCTGACAAAGACAGCTCTCTAATAAAGACATACATCACTCTGAATATAGTCAGTTTATTTTCCCTAACTCCTTTTAAAGCTTGTACGGTAAATTTCGAGACCCCCTGTATGTTATTTGCGTTGAAATAAATAAGAACACAAGCTCCAGAAAACACTGGGAATTTCTATATTGATTAATAATAAATCATACTCTCCCGAATGAAAGCGGGTAACACATTTTTTACGTTACTGAAGGAAAGAATTTAGAAAGATTACAAAAATTGTAGCTTTCTAGGCGCATGGTAAAATTGAGTTTATTGAAGCAACATCCATTGTTGTATCTGAATTGTGGTGTACGTTTCAGCCATCTTAATTACGAAATTCTTTTATAACCTCTTCTATAATAGTTATTCTTAAAGTTTTAAAAATTCTTTGAGACTCATTAACTATTTTAAATTCTATTCGGATTAACAGTTTTTGTACAGTTGTGTTTTCTGTTTGAAAGTAAGAATTTGAATAAGAACTATGTCGGAAACATAAGAGTTCCTAACTGACGGAAATCTGAAACCGTTAGGTGAAGTGGGTATTTTCTTATTTTATTGCTTATAACTTATTTAATATTTCCTTGATATTTTAAAATGCTTATTTCTCCTTGTTCACCACCAATTATTTCGCTTCACTTAATCTAATTTACATATTTTGTTAGTAGCTTTAAAAGTGTGTGTGACTTTCGAATTTCGTGGAAAGGTTTTCTAAAGTGGAGCAAATAATATAACTTATCAATATTCTATGTTTCCTCTTTCCAATTAATCCTTCAACTAATATTTTGACGCATTTATTTAAATGGCAGCAATTTTTTTTCGTCTCGTAAAATTGTGTCATATCACAAAGTAGTGTGTTTATAAAATGTAAAGAAAATATAACTACTAATCTACAGTGCTTTTACTTATAGAAAGGGACGTTTGACGCTAACCAACAAGTACGAATAACATTGTTATCACTAATCCATCTGACGATAGATAATAAGACAGTATTAATAATATTGCTAAGATCAAAGATATAAGAATAAAAATTGCAGGTATGATATGATTATCCTGAAGGAAAACTAAGAGACTGATCCTATGAAGGAAGGTGTTGCCACATCGCACCCACCATGAACTGTGGCTGACATGCCTTCCTGAAGGATTTAAATTGAATGAGATGGAAGCTGGCACGCATTTATGTGTGGTCTTGTAGGAAACCAGGACATTTCAAACAGTCAACCGGATTTCAGCACACAAGATATTTTAACTCATAACCTAGCCTTTCAATCTACCAATTTCTTAAGAGCGACACCCACTCTCCCACTGGTGGGACTTGTTATTCGAATGTATTAATATGGAGGTTAGTTTGGGGACTCAAAGTGACTTCTGACTAAGCTTAGCAAAACACAACATTTGAAACATAAATCAATTAAGTCAATGATTATAAAACTCAGCAACTTAGGACTTAAAATTGAAATTAGCCAAGATATAAAGTCTATATCGAGTCTATGAAGTGGATGCAAGTGGTAAATAAAAATAAATGTGGTAAGGATCTCCGAAAAGTTTTTTAGGGTTGGATTAGAAACTCCAAATCGGATGTATGTAGTTCAAAGCTTGACATTAAACTAATATGTGCTAGCAATAAAATGTGCTGTTAGCTGTATGGTCTCTATGACAGTACTATAAGTTAAGATTAATGAAACAGACTCTTCAGTAATAAGTGTTTATTTAAAATACGTATGACCTATGCGAAATCTTGTCAATTGTACCTCTTTTTGCACTGAATTGCGGAATCCTGTAATTAATCACGGAGATTTTCCAACTTCTTTCCAAGTTGGTTTGTTAGGTGTTTTTCATGACGAAGAGTCAGATTCCTAGAATTCGGGAAATTTACTATTTCCAATTGAATTTTTTCAACTGGTCTGAAAACAATTCCCCTACACACTGACAAAAATAAAATCGAATTTAAAACTGTTTTTATGCTTACTCAGCTAGTAAATCTGCAGAAGAAAACGGTGCTGAGTGACCGAAAGAATAAAAAATCGAACGCTTAACTCGCTGCAAACACGATCGTTCTATGACGAACAATGGCCCTTGTCTGTTTCAATTGTCCTAGAGTAAGAACAAAAAAGTTCAGCCTTAATGTAAGCCTTCCTTGACTTAATGAGAAATAGATTGCTCAATCATCTCCGACCTCTTTTTAGATTTGGTGAATGCTCGTGAGGACAGAACTACATCCCAAAGAACTTGGAAGAAATAAGAAAGTCTTCAGGGACCTAAATCCAACAAAACGGAATTGGAATCCTCGGGGCAAAGATTCTGCAGAGTTTCTTCAAAAAGAAATCCCTATCCTTTTATACATTTATATTCTTATATCGATGCAGTTTTTGCCCGTTTTCGTCGTATGTATCTGATCCTTAATTTATTTTGCATTGATTTTTTTCAATTGTAGATTTTGTTTTGCATTGTAACGTCCCCCTTTATCAAAAGCTTTCGAACCAAGATGTGTTTCAAAATGAAATAGCATTGAGTTGCAGCTTTGGAATCAGCTAGAGAACGAGAAACGATTTTGTTTATTTTTAGTGAGAATTGCTATGAATTCTGTTATGTTAAAAGGCGATTTGTTTTTCTTTGATACAGAAATATGATATGCAACGATAGGATTATATCATTGCGTTCTAAGTACCTTTGCATGTTTTATGTTTTGATCTAAAGTGCTTCTTTTTTCTTATTCAATTTTGTAACAGTCACAGACCAATTATATCTAAGTAAATATACATTATATGGTACGTTTTGTAGCAAGTGAAAATTTACAACTAATTCTAAGAGTTTCCATTCTGAAAACAGTCGGGTAATTAGAATTGGCGATGAATCGCTTTCCAAATTGTATACCCTACACTGAATATTTTCTATATTTTTACAGGTTAACAAAGATCATTGTTTTTGTGCAATTGCCATAGAATTGCCATGCAATTGCTATATTTTAGTTGGAATAAGTTTTATATTGAGAGATATTAGTGTCTGTGTCTTTTCTATCGCGAAACTTGAAGTTCGTCCAAATACTGAAACTAAACCTGCTGAACCATATCTCATTACATCACTGGAAGGACTAATATTCTTTCATTCATAATTAAAAACATTACTTATAGCATTAAATTTTACATATATTTTCACCGCATTGTTGGGACTCTATCTGTGGTTTCAAGACATGTATCTTATATTTGAATATACTTAAATACTTCATATACAGTGCATTCTTTTGTTTTACTAATAAAATAGGATAAAAGCATTTTTTCTCATCTACATAATACGTTGCATTGGAAGTATTGTGCTACAATTTAAAAGTACAATGAAGTGGGTCATTCTTACGGTAACGATACGTTTTGATTAGCTTCTCTACAAATTTAACGACCACTCAATCTTTACTATGTAATCATTAATTTTGTATGCGGATTCTGTTTGTACGACTTGCTTTCTTTTATAGCTTACTAAAAAGAAATCATTGAAAATCCATAAATAATTCTTTCTTGTGCGACATGATTTTTAAATGAGTTCTTTAGGTAAAGCATGTCCTACATAAATAATATTTTATTCACATAAAAGACTTTCAATATATTCTAGAATTAGGGATGAAAATGTCTCGCAAGGCAATACAAAAAAGTTGAAAACAGAAATTTCCTTCTTAATACTGTGGTGATTTAAATCTCTTGGTTTTGACGAATACATCGTGAATAAAGGGCTCGTTCGTAAACGCGAATAAATCGCACCGGTTGTACGAGTTATTCGAATCGAGTATTCCATGAGTCTCTCAGATTTTCTAGTGTGAGAAACAAGCCGTTTCATGAGTCACTGAAAACGAAAAAAAATTGTTTGAAACGAACTGAGATTGTGCTAGGTTTTGTCAGTTCAGAAGTTGACGACCAAAAAGGTAGATGTAAATGTTGTAATGCATCTCTACTAACGAGGTTTAGGCTCATTTTCAGATATAAAAACAAATTGCCAATTATATGACGAATGAGACTAAATAACCTAATCGTTCGTAAATGCTTCAGAACTGGTGAAACGCATGTCATGTGACGGATTATTTTTTGGTTTGCACTTTCTTCAAAGAATTGTTTACGAACTTGGCAAAAGATCAAATAAATTTTGTTAATGACGAGGTATCTCGTCATTAGGATATTGAAGATTTTTTTTTATGATAAAAAGATCAAGATCAGGTCATTTTTCTTTGCTATACATTTCCCAGTGGAAGAAGTTAAATTGGTCAAATAGGATAGGACGTCTGGAGGTCTCGCAATTATTTTTCAATCACTCCTGGAGATCGCATTGATATAGCCATGTATAGAGTTTGATAATATAGTAATACTATCTTTGTAATATAGCCATGTATAGATATGAGAGAATAATAGTTTGATTGTTTTTCACAACACAAGTTTGAATTTTGTTGGGTTGCAGTAGCCCAGTTGGTGGAATCGCGGATTAGCAGCCTGTGGGTTGCTGGTGCAAAACTAGGTCCGACCTTACACCACGGTGTACATGGGGGCTGGTGAACTTCGAACCTTTCAATGTAGCATTCCCCCAGTGAAAGGAAATCACCCTTTATTCAATATTTCTAAATTTTATAATTCGCTATTGTACCTTAACATATAGGTTTCTGTGGGTTCTAATTGTTAGGAGTACATGAATTTAGTAAAGTAAATAACAAATTTGAACCTACAAAATAAGTTTATATCAAGAAATATAATATTAGGTTATTTGTAATGTATTTGTATTGAAAAATGCTCAGATCTATAAGGTAATCGTAATACAGCAGCAAAGTAAGGTTCGTCAGATACCGGTGATCCGGATTTCTTGTGAAAGTCTTAGCTCATTTAAAAATACCTGATATATACTTGTGCTTAATTTTTTATGGTGTAAAAATGCCTTGAGGAATTGTAAAAAGTCAATCAAACATTTTGCAGATTTTCTCATTTTGGTATATTATCCCCATACAGAATTTGGGGAGCAGTATCCCAGTTGGTAGAGTCGCTGATTAGCAAACTGTGCGTCACAAGTTCAAAACTCGGTTCAACCAAAGACTGGTGCACGTGGGGCTGGCGCACGTTAAATCAGTCGTGGCTTCAAATATCCTCACATTGGCATGGTATAGAAGTTTGGAGAGTGGGGTGTAATCTCAGGTGTTGACCTCATCATCTGACCGTGGTTCAAAATGACAGTGCTGTCCTCGGCAATTTTCCTTTGGAATTGATCGCGGACGGTTGTGCCTTGTGCCATAAAACCCCAATATCCAATCCAACCCGGACTGTTGTGCTGCTCCAGTGCGAAGTAAATTCAACTACATTCCTTGAATTTTGTTTTCATGTGGAAATGTATTTATTTAAAATAATTGTAAAATAATATTTTTAGTTTTAACTGTGTGCCTCCTTACAGTAGATAGCATCGCACCCCATTAAGGGTCTCCCCTACAGTTTGGAAAAAACCCTCACGGTATCAGATACTCATTGTGAATGATCCTCCGTTATATCTAAATAAGTAAAACTTTCTGTGTTATTAGATTAGTTTGTTTAGTCACTCTACGGTCATTTTTTGCTTCATAAAGGCTAATCAAACGAGAACCTGCACTGATACTATTACAAAACCTTAACCCTCCTGGTGATTATCTTGATGAGTTGTCTCGTCATTATCAAAATCATTAGCAGACTTTGATGGACGAGGTATCTCGTCATTAGAAGAAAACTGACCAGATCTTGGTCTCGTCATCATAAAAATAGACAATATTTTGTTAAGAGATATCTCGTAATTATCAAAATTGGTGAAATCTAAATAGACGAAATATCTCATCGAAACCACTTGGAAAGTTAATGACCAGTGCGCTAAATTAATTCCATAGGACAAAGTTAGTAACAAGTAAATAAAATAATTTTAGTCTCCACAGTTAGTGGGTGCTTAAAAGTATCCACTATATATAAAAGTTTAATATAGTTTCTTTAAGCCTACATAGCCAAACTCAACACGGGTATAAAGAACCGTATAATACTTTCTAAGGAGTTTCTCAGTTGCTTTTATTTCGCAGAATATAATGCAGAATCCAGGCGAACTAATGTTTATCCCTGCTTCATATCTAAATCCCCCATTGACTTAGGAATGGAAAGAAAGCATAGTCTGTGTCCCCAGGAGTTTTCATACATTACCATATCCCTTTATCTCCTATTTTCCTTTCAGAGGGATGACGTAAAAGATCACGGCACCCGGATGTTGCGAGGGATCCGGGATCCAGCGCTCTTTCAGGCTCCGGAACTCCAGTTTCTTTACTTGTCCTCCAAATTTTCCTGTTCGCTATCGTTCCCGGGAGATATTTTCCTGGATATGGGTTCCCACTTCCCTCACCAAAGTGGGACGTCGGACCGTCTCCACATTGTACCGTTGCACTTTGAGGTCAATAAAGGCTTCAGATGCTTGAACCTAACAAAAGGCGCTTATCAGTTGGTTTCTAAATCGAAAGTTTTATTATTGTGTAGGAAACTAGTTTTAATATTTGAGAGTTCGTAGATTAAGGACCCTGTTTGCTTTGTGGGAAACATTTTCTTTAAAAGTGTTCACTTTGCTTCAAGGGGCTGTGAAGGGAGTTGAGAGTTTAAAATGTCTAGTATTATTGGATACATATAATTTGTTCCTCACGAAAATACTTTATTGTATGTGCATACTGTCTCTTAGAATAATTAAGTTTGACAGGGGCGAACTTCTTGAAAAACAAACACAGGTATAATAGAATCACTAGAATGAAGGTTTCTTTAAAGTTTATGATGCCATTCCCAAAAATATAAGTTTTGATGAAAATATAATCTGGAACCATAAGTCCAACGGCATTTTTGTGTCCGGATTCTTTTTTTATTTTGAACCCACCTGTCCATCAAACCAGACTGATCAAGGGAGGACAAAGGGCACATATTCATGCCTGATGGTTTATTTAAAGCTTTAAGAAAATCTCAGTTTCAAATTTGACTTGGATAACAGGATACTCGGTTAATAGGAGCTCGGGTATCCAGGTCCTGATGTAGGATTTTAACTGTAGTTATGCATTCTTATAAATATTTTTTAGAGAAATATTAATAAAAATACGTAAGTAACATTAATGCATAATGAAATATTATGACATGCGCATGGTAGAACTTATGAAGTGAATTCTAAAATTGTTGAAGAATGCGACTTGCAATTCTTAATAAATGTAGTGCTAAACTAATATTTCTGTTAACAGCATGTAACAAATAGAAAAATACGAGTTGTATATGGCCAATACTACTTTTATCGAAGAAAAAAGTAGTGATTCCGCTTAAATCATGAATTTTTAGAGTGGTTGAACAATAAAAGTAAGGATATTAAAAATTTCAAGCGAAACACAATTTTCAAATTCAATTTACATAAAAGCGAGCCGTCCAATAAATAAAATTTCTGAAATAAAGGATTTATCAAAGGATAAACAGATAAAAATGTAAAAAGTTATGCATGCTAAAAAAGAGTTTTTCAAACTATTTTTTAGCATGCATAACTTTTTGCTAAAAGTTATGCATGCTAAAGGTGATGCTAAAAATAGTTTTTCAAACTATTTTTAGCATCACCTTCCTGGGTCTGCGATTTATAGAATTCATCAGTGTACTACTAAACAATATAGCTAAAGTTAAGTACAAAAATATAACTACTGCAAGTTCAGGTCATTAAAATTATTTTAAGATTAATCTATAATTAAAACTATGTACTTAAATATAAAAGAGGAGAATAATCAGTGTATACACTGTGTATATACACAAAATCATTAAATATTATTTATTAATTTTAAATTTTTTCATTTTGCAAATATTTTTAATGTCACCATTTCTATCTTATAGCTGCTATATTTTGAATCCGAACCATCAACCCATCTAGAACCTAGAATCAACCCATTGTTAAATTTTTAATTGATGCTCATTAATGAGTTTGTGAACCATTTATATTTTCGCCAACTGAAGACTATCGAAAAGTGTAACTAAACTTCTAGTAAAGATTCATTTTAGGGAATGTTCTCTCGCCAAATGAAAATGTGTCACCAATTCCAAAGGGTTCCACACCGAAAACTATGAAGCAAAAAGGAAGGCAGTTTACAAGAATTGACCAAATCACTCGCTGAATTAAACGGACCCTAACATGTTCGTCTATTTAAGTGTTATCTATCTGAATTTCGGAAGAAAACAGACCCATTTAATCACGCAGAGGATTGCATAGATTGCAAATAACAACGCATTGCACATTACGTCGTCGCCCATTATGATAATAAGCCGTTTTGTTAACTCATTCTTCCAATTCACAAAAGCAAATTAACTTTTAAAAGTAATAATTAATAAGTCCATTTAAAACCATTTTCTAAATAAAGATAACAAATTCTATTTTGAATGTTGCAACCAAACAATCATAATCAGACTGTAGTGCTATTAAATACAACTTTATTTCTTGATTCAAAAGATGATAGCTTCGATTTCACCATGCCTTCTTTACTCATGAAATGACCATAAAATAAGAATACTAACAGTGAATTGAACAATTCACTGTTGTCAAAAGAGCACTGTTCACTGATATGACAGGTATTGAATTAATGGTTGAAATCTAGTGTGCATGAAGGTATGACCTTGAACTTGGTATTAGTTCGCGATTGTATGGGTGATGCTCTCAATTCTGATAACCCAGCGCTTCTTACCATTTACTAATCGGGTAAGTAGAATGACAACTGGCTACCACCTCTTTCAACCTTTTCGACGAAAATGTAACGCCTGTCTCAAGACCATACAGTCTACTAAATTTAAATATCGACCTTTCAATGAAACAGACGGAGCATATGCTACTTCTTCCGGTAACTCGGTTTGAAAATCTACCACGTGAGAAAGGCCTGAACTCTAATGTAAGACAAATAACTTATTGGTTAAAGCGATTATCTAGCGTGATTAAAAACACTAGTCTGAACTTCGATAGCCAATCGGCTAAGACGATTCGTAAGTCCACGTTATTCACCCTTCTGAGGTCTTATGACAGCAAATCCGTCGACCTCGCTCCTCCCACATGCTCTGTCTATTTTATTAGAAAATAGATAGATGGGTTTAAACCGAATTGATAAGCCATGTACTTATTAATAAACTTAGTATTTTACCCATGGCATTGAAAAAACAATGAGCACTGCTCGGGTAGAAAGGAAGAACCGAAAAACAAATGAAGAACAAAGAATCCCTTGCTGGTTCTTTTCTTTCAGCATTCCGACTCCTTTCCATGGTGGCCGACCCCGCGCAGAATACGAATTTCCGCGTCCTGGTATAAAATAAAGCTGTAGTACCAACAAACCCTGTGAGCCACGACACACACAAAAAGGGAGATGGAGAGGCAGGGGCATCCCATGCCTAAAAAAAGGAGTCCGCTTGAAAAAGTGCCAACAAAAAGCATGTGTGGCGTATTGGAAAGAAATACAAAAGAGAATTTATCAAAGAAGCGGACCAGAAACCGCTTTTTTTCTCTTCCCAAGGAGATGGTGTATGAACAAAAGAAATTTCGCTCGCGTGGAAGCGATAGGTTTGATCTGCTATTGTTTATATTCTGAGGAAAACTCTCTGGAAGATGTATCATAAGCTGGTCTGGACTGATGCCTATTTGAATTTTTAAGCATTTCATTCCTTGTCGGGCGACATTTTTTTACTTTTCTGCAGCGGGCAATACAGCATACCAATTTCAGCGTTATTACGGCTCCGATTTATAAATATTTCCTATTTTTAGTAGTTAATGTGTTTAAAGTGAATACTACCAATGCTGTATCAACACCCGATGGATTTCGAAACTAATTTTGGACAGTGTTGCATGCTTGTGAAAAACTAACTTTCTGAATTCTGTTTGATATTTCCAGCATTGTCTGAGATTTAAAATTGAATTATGCAACTTTTCTGCAGAGGTTTGTCTCCAGTTCTTTGAGTAAAACTATTTTATTAATGTTTCTTCGATTTTTAAATTAATTCTAATTAAGTGTAAAAAGGAGACGTGATTATGCATCTATTAAAATTTTTTCACTCAAAGAAACAATTTTATGAGTTGCAGATGGCGTAGGTTCGAATTTTGCAAGTTCGATTCTTCCCTGGATGTCTATCTACCTTCTGTGTCAGTAAATCTTTCCTTGGGTGTATATGAATTACTTAAAAGCTTGGGTTTGGCACAGCTTGGCTAAATATAGCTCTTTAAACATAAAATCCAATTAACTACGAACTAAATAAACAGTTTAGTGGCTTAAAGTTTACTTAAAACTCAGCTGACAAGGCATCCATTACTTCAATAAACGTCAAACTATTGAAGTGATTCTTTAAAGGGTGAAAAAGCAAGTTAATAAAATAAGTTATCCGCAAGTAGCGTGTGCTACACAAAAGTGAGGTTGAAGAGTAGATTGGTGATTCAAAGACATAAAAAGCAAGAAAATTGTACTTCTTTTCAATGATCTGAGGGCATTCATCTTGTTCAATATCCTAGAAAGCGGCATTAGTCTCCAGGCGAAAAATTACTGATAAAACCTGTTTGATCACACTTGTATCAAAATATTATCTAAATCCATGGGAAAGGAAACACAGTATATTGAATTTATTTCATTGATATATGGGAATAAATATGAATTTCTGTCACGTGAAATAAAACCTTTTTCTAGGTATCGGTATCATAAAAGACAACTCATGTGACGTTGCGTTTAGAGGATCATTTTTACGAGCTTCATAAAGGAGCATTTGTATTCTTTCAATAAATTTTATTCAAACAAGTTGTTTTTCATAAAACTGTGTTTCTCATAGAAATGTCTCTATGACTCTTTGTAATGGAAGAGGATATAAATCTTTGAGTGGATTGTATACTGGATGTCAACCGATGTTATATATGAAGTTTTCAGCCGAATATTGGTCTATCTGCAAATATTTTGAAAATGAGATTGTAATGGGATAATGGTCTAAGTGTTACATCAATTCCTATTGTTAATTCCAAATTGAACCACTGGATAATGTTGTGGGTCAGCATTTAATATCATGAAATCGTATGTTTGAGTATGCAACGGTCGGACAGAAACGCAAAAACGTGATCAAAATTGGTTTTCATAAAAGTTATAAAATATGATAAGGTTACTATTTGTATTAGCATTAGTGTACTATTTTAAAATTTTACCAGTAATTTGATTATCTGCAATTAATTATTATATAGAGCTGTTTTAATTTCACCTTCATCTTTTTTTCCTTTGTTAAAGTTTGTGAAACTTTGCGCGATTTTCAAACACCATTCAGTTTTTATACAAATGATTTTAGCAAAACCGTACCATACCCTAATAAAGTGAGGTATGCTCTACAAAAATGTGTCATTAATTTTTGTTATCCCAATTTTTAATTCATTATCCAAGCAAATGGTTAAAGGCCTACAGTTTTCTTGTTTACTTTGTTACTTGACACATTTAATTTAAAATATTTTAACTTCCAACTACTTCCAGTTTAATTTTTAATACAAGTTTTCTACATGTCTAAATAAAATATTCTAAGAAATTAGCTGTTACTCTGGAATTCCTTGACTTATTCAAATTTACATTTTGAAAGGTATATTCTAAATTGTTTTCGTAATTTGGATGATAGGTTCATGGTTCATTAATATATTGCAATAATGTAATAAGCCTCTAAATGCAATTACCTCTTTTAATAAATGATTCTGATGCTTTTAAAGATTTGTTTTCCATTATAGTGAAATTTAAAGGGAATTCTTTCAAATTTTGCACTACAACGATCTTTTTACTGATCACTCTGAATCCATACAAATGTTGTTACAGCATAGGGCACAAAAATATGATATTCTAAATAATTCTTATTCTATTTCAATGGGGAAATGGGAAATTTCATTTGATTAGTTTAATTGTGTGAGTAACACTTTTCGTTTAATTTAATTTTTTAACGTATGAATATAGAAACCAGACTCTTGTTCAATCTTGTATCCTGCATTAACAGACATTCTCGATTCATAAATCACCATTTCTAGCAAGCTCGTGTTCTTCATAAACAAGAATTTTGACTAAATTTTAATTGTGGTGATACATATTGAATTCCTGATTCGTAAATTATATTTATTGTTTAATCTTTTTTTATTAAATGTTTGGAGTTACTTCACCTATAAAAACAAAAGAATGTATCATATGCTAACGTGAGTTAAAAAACATTCGTAAGATATTATCTTCAACGAAATGGGAAAGAACAACTTTCAAATAAGAATGAGAATTGAACATTAAGAATTCATTATCAGAAAGAGACATCATTGCTATTGCAAGAAGGCGCCTGTATAGAAAGGTAAAATTTCCAATCTGAAACCAACTGAACTAACCATTCAAAATAAGCTCATAAAAGTTACACATGTAATGCTGCTAACAATGGTTTATGCAAAAATTTGCAATGCTACAAACTCGAAAGGAACACGAAATTAAGTTAAAGAGCAGAAAATTAATTAAAATCCCGCTCAAAAGAGAACTGTACCTAACAATGCACAAAGATTTGGCCAAGATTACAAAAGTTAATGAAAATCTTATAAAATACGCTTTGAAACTATTTTGCAGGTCATGGCTTCAGGGTTCATTATAACAGTAAAGATGTTTGACATATATTGTAGAGAAACTGCTCAACTTTATATAAATTAATACTACTAGTTTTGCATGCGAGCATCGGTCAATAAGATACTGTTGCACGGATCTTCTATTGCATCGCACTCATTACTGCTGATTGGTCAATTATCTGAAGCTCAAAAAGAAAAAACTAGGGTTTTAAGAATTTTAGGTGAAGTTTTTCGAGAAACATTTCGAGGGAAGCACTAAGTGAGGGTTCGACATTTCCTCTTTGTATCCTCAGATCCTTTTATTAGTAGTTGCAAAAGATATAAATGCCTTTATGAAACTGAGCAACTGATGGAAGGTACAAGAGTATAATCAACTCAATTGCCAGATGTTAGTTTTGATGCAGAGAAAAACGCGACATCGGACAACTTCAGAGAAGTATAAAGTGATTATGAGGCGAAGATAACTTTACAAATAACTCTGTACAAATCTACACCGTTTGACCAATCCACACAAAATTTTGTACAAATGCTTTAGAACCCTGCTGGTAATGTAGGTTGAATATTAACCCCCGCTCTATTTTGATTTTCAGAGAGTGTTAAACATCCCTTACGAAATGAATACGGTAAACCTGTAGAAGTTCATATTAGACATCGTATGCTCTTTCAGTTTAATTGCTGCCATAAGGCAACTACAGCAACTGCGAATATCAATACATGTTATGCAAATTTTTTAGTCATTCGCAAGTGCAAACGATTTTCAACAGATTTTGTAGCTGCAATTTTGACATTGAAAATGCTCCAAGAAGTGGTCTTTCAGTTCAATTTGTTGAAGATGCTTTACGAGCTATTGTGCTAGAAGATCCTCGCCAAGCGCAATTGAGGAAATTTCAGAAAAGATGAATGCTTCTGGTTCAACAGTCCAACGACACTTGAAATCCATTGGGAAGTTTCAGCATGCCAGTGTACCCCATATGCTCAGAGATGAGAACAAACTGCAAACGTCCTCCATATGAAACTGGCTCATAAACCGCCATAGAAAGAACCTTTTTTGACTGTATCATAACGGGAGATGAGAAATGGGTTCTCTGTAACTCAGTGATGAAAACACAATATCTTTCAACTGGAGAACCACCTTGAAAAATTCCAAAGCCTCAATATGCATGGAATCAATATTCTCGTATGTGTTTGACGGAACATTCATGATGTGGCTCACTTGAACTGCTTAATGTCAGAGAAACCGTTACTATAGACGTTTATTGTGGTAAATGTGACCAACTTAAAGCAGCAATTGCAGAAAAACATCCTGTTTTGATCAAAAGGAAAGGTGCTATATTCCAACAAGATAGCGCGAGACCACATGCTGCGAGGATCCCTCAACAAAAAAATTAGGGAACTAGGATGGGAAGTCCTCTCCCATCCTCCATACTCACCTGGCATTTCCCTATCTTATTATCAACTTTCCAGATCCTTATTTCTTGCTGTGGAAAAATTCGATTCTTATGAATAGGTCAAAACGCATTGGTTGAGTATTTTGACTCCATAACCCCAGAAATTTTTAAAGCTGGGATAGAAAACTTGATAACCAGATGGGGGAAGATCATAAAAATGTATGGTGAGTACACACATAGTTGATTAAATGCCGCTTTTTAGAATAATATACTAAATTTACATCATACGATAAAAAACGACATTATTTATGGATACCCTTAGTACATTTCTTTTATACCGTTTCGTTTTACGGATGTTTTCGTGCTAGATCAATTATCTACCCTTTGCGAATTGGATGAAATGACTATGGGCCGCCTCAGAGGACTGCCCTAAAATTCCTGACAGTAGAATTGTAGATACTCTTGATAGTGTTTTTAAGTCATTTTTTTAACTTCAGAACTGTATCGGGCTGCTCATCGATTGATGGACGGAAACGGATGTAGGATAAAAAAAAGATTTTGTATTTGAATGCTAAAAATCAATCGCTGCATAAATATATATTGAACAACTGTGTTCGACACATTTCTATCTTTTCCACCTTTTCAAATCCTGACAAAATACAGTTAATTTTTGTCTTCGATATTTTTGTTGTTTCGTTACTGATACGAGCTATAAAGCTAAATGGATTCGACTTCATGAAAGCTGACCAACACACAAGCAAAAGTATTTACTGTTAACCTCCGTCTGTTGAACGTTGAGAAAGAGTTGTTGCTATTCTCCGACTTCCCGGAAAGCAGTATCAAAAGGTTCTAAATGATTATTTCCCTTCAAAAAGCAGACTAAAAAATATTTTTCTAAATCGACGTTGCTAAGGAACGAGACCGATTTTCCGCTCTGCTCGTTCTCAACCGGAATAAGAGTCGTGTCGTCAAGGCGACAAATTTCTGTGAGGGGATATGATCCAGAAATAAGTTATCGCATTAAGCGGTTTCAGCCCATCTGGGGAAAGCCGGAGAAAAACTGCTTCGAATTCTTTTTGATTCGAACTGTTTTTAATGAAAGATAATTAAAATGGAAGTACACTTGGTTTCCGAAAGAAGAAACGAAGGAAAATAAAGTCACGTGGAAATTGGTGATATAAATCACTGGATAAGTACAACAAAAGTGGTACGAACGCCAAGCAGAAGCGATGTTTTCCGCTTTTCTTCACCGACTATTCTTATGAGTAAGATCCTAAGCCCTTTCTGTCTAATGGATTAGCAAACACATTAAAATTACACTACAATTTAAAAACTTAAAATTAAGATATATCGACCGCGTGCAGGTGAAGCACACTAAGTCAAAAGCAGAGTTCTGAGAAAATGAAGGGAAGAATTCTACTCACTATGTTGTACTTACTAAGTGCATTTCTCAAGAAGAAATCTAACCTTCATGCTAAGAAAAATATCTTGGTGGACATTAACACACTTCATTAGTCTAAAGATCCCTGCATTCTGGTCTAGAAAACTAAAAAAAAAAACTCATAACTCGAAAAATTTCACTTGTAGGGCAAAGATATAACATATAATAAAATGCTTCAGTGATTACTACTCAGATTTCTACTAAACTTATTACTAAAGAGATTTTCCTTATTGTTATTGAGAAATATAATGTGAATATTATTTTTCAATGAATAATAAAATGCACCTTTAACTTATCCCAATGCCTGTACGCTTCTATGACAATTACTTTAGAAAAATAAGATTGCATAAAAATTTCATTGTAACAGGAACTAAATTTTTGGAGCAAATTGAAAATTTGGTCAAAGGGATAAAATTCTAAACTGAGAATACACACTGAATTTCTCCTTTCCTATAAAGCGTTCTTGGAAATAACAACGGTTTTCCCCCATGATATCCCTCATTAAGGCCGAATGTCCCTCAAAAACCATTTTTCCCAGATAGAGCCTCGAATTCTTTGGGGACCAGGAGATTTTTGCAAACTACTTTCACAAAATCTAGCAATAAAACTCGGAATAACATTTGTAGCACAGTAAAACAACTATTCTAGATAGAGTAACACCGAAAGTTGGTGCTTACAGGATGTTCCAGGGAATATATCCACATTTACATCCAGAAATATTCCGAAGTGTTAGTCGAAACAAGATATATTTATTCTTTAAGAATCCCCTATGGTTATGAAATAAACATCGTGTCGGCTTTCGGCTTATTAAATTCTTCTTCAGAAAATTTTTATTATAATTTTATTTATGTGATTTTTGATGAAAGAAATCAAAATCTTTATTTCAATTGCATAACTTTAGGTATTATGCTATATCCTTAACAGAAAAATCATTAAAGTTCATACTGAACCAATTACTATTCTGTCTAAGTAGTTATATCAAATTTCATATTCAACACGCACTCTCAGAAGCTTTACTCTAATGTGCTCATGCTCTTATTTATTTAAAATTGTTAAATTGACTTAATTTTTTTTAAATGCTTTCCAGTGTTATTTCTTGTGGTCCAATTTGTCCCATATGGTGTGCAAGGTAAAACCATGGATTATTACCTTGTTTGCAATATGATAGTATAGCGAATGGAGCACGGGCATAACATTTCATTCGAGCCCTTTGATCTACTCAACTTGCCTGCCGAATTTTGAAGCGCTCTAGTGGTGAATTAATGTATAAAACTCTTTCGAGCATTTCCAGCAGATGGCCGTACCTATTTTAATCACAGACCCGTTTTATATTCGGAGACGAACTCTCTTCACCTCACCCTACAACACAAAGTTAGGTACATAATAGTCAAATGCATTAAATTTACAAATGTATTAAAACGAGCAGTCACTTGGCCTTGTGGTAAGGATTTGAGAAAGCTGTTGTTAGACATAATATAACATCATAAACATGAATTACGAAAAGATGACCCAGGGGTGAGACATCCGAGCAGCTTGAACTTTACAAATTCAGAGGTTGGTTCACGGACTTCTGAGAGAGGAATGCAATGGCATAGAATTAATATTAATTCACAATGAGTATGTTTCTGGGAACTCGATCGAGGAATAGCGGATATAAATAGTATGCTTTATAAAACTTCTCTCGATGTCGTCACATGTACGTATAATGAACCCCTAAAACAAAGTAATTAAGTCAATTTATTTGTAACATAGATTAAACTACAGACAATTCTAAATTTAAGTCAAACTGCATACAACCCCCAAAAGTATTCCAACAGTTTTACAGTCTGTTATTCGCCCTATGTACATAACTCCTTATAATGTGACAACATATTATAGTTCGTCACTGAATACAGTCTGTCCCCTTTTCTGAAGTCCAAAAGTGAAATCACTTCTCTTATAACAAAATTTATCTGCAATAAGGAACCCGAGTGTATATTGATACCACTTTCGTCAAAAAAACTGTTTCTCAAATGCTGTTTTTCTCATTCTTCAGCAGAACTGCTTTAACCTCTTGAGCTTCACGAAATTTCCGATTAGAGTAGTATTTTTCCCCACAGAGTACACGATGATTAAATAACCGCATGTATTGGCTGAAAGAATCGTAGTAAAGATTATGTTGGCATGGTTAGAAGTCATGCAGGGGTTGCAGAATGGGTATATACGTATGATTCCCTTAGAGGTTTTAACCCTCTGAAGGTAATTTACGCATTATTCCATAATGCAACCTGCAGTTTTCTCTTCATGACTGATAACCAGGCCTAGATTTCTTAACTAACAGAATTCTTTCAACCAATAGATGACTATTTTGTCACTGTGTGCTGTAGGGTCAAATCAATGCCACTTGTAAATCTCTTGAAACTCAAAGGGTTACAGTAGAAACATGCCATTGTATTACCACCACTCGTATTGAACCCCACAACATTAGTATTGAATTTTTATGCTGCAGTGAAATCAGTTCAGGGCCCATAAAAATACGCTGCAGCTCTCAAAGCGGAGAAAGGAAAATAAGAGATCACGGTCTTTCAGAGCTTTTATTAAGGGCAATTATTCCGTCTGGAAGTCCCCGCAAATTGCACTTCAATGAATTCGCATTACAGGAGGTTAATTACTTCTCCATTCCGTTAGCTTCTTAGCATCTAAAATACCGGAAATTTATCGCCTGTCCAAACAATCTCCAGCTCAACAACAAGAGAGCCATTCACCTTTTACGAGGTCTCTTTCAGGCCTCTCCGCCATCGAGTTGTGAGAATGGATTGCCGGAAGGACAGGACGCAATGTACGTTAATGAACTAATCATAGATAACTGAGAGCTGTTGTAAACCTCAAACTCGAGTTTCTCGATAAAATAAACTCATTTTACGGGACGCCCTGTTGAGTTCTTGAATCACTGATGCCTGTAATGGAGTGTGGGTTGAATGTGTTATTTGCTTCTTGTTGGCGTGATACAAAGTAAAGCTGTAGCTCATGAGCTATGGAAATGAAACAATATTTATCCGATGAATTAAACTTTACAAAATCGAAATGCCTCACTCACATTAGTAGAGTAGGGTAACATCGATCACTGGGAATGCAAGGACTGTATCGAGATTAGGAAACAAAAACAGGTGTTTAAACAAAAACGGCTTTTAACCTGGCGGTTGTCTCGATAGGTATCGTGTCATTAGCAAAACTAATCAGATCTTTATGGACGAAATATCTCGTCATTCGAAGAAAACGAACGGGATCTTGATCTCTTCATCATCAAAAATCGGTTATATTGATAACTAGATATCTCGTCATTAGTAAATTTTTGGATATCTTGCTGGACAAAATATCTCTTCGAAACCACTTGGATGGTTAAAAAAATCTCTTCTTGGTACATACTCAATTTTGGGAGTCACTATATGTCCATAGGATGGTGTATGTCAGGAGGCTGTTTTAGTGATGATTAGTTAAGTTGAATTCTGATGTCAAATATGAGCAATGATTTATTCTTTGTTCTTAAAATTTTGATGATGTCTAGCAAAGTTTAGTTTCATCAGTTGGATGTAATTTATTTTATCCAAATCAGACAAACAACGAAATGTGCTGACTCATCGGAATTTATAATAACTAAAGCTGTCATTCAGATGAACCATCGACGAGGGAGATAAACGTGAATTGCCAGGTATTCTAGATATTTGATTTCACACTCTAAGTCTTTAAAGAAAAGGAAGATGAGAAAAGAGAAAATGGCACAATCTTTAAAGATAGTGGTATTTTTCTAGTTAGTGGTAAGCTGCAAAGAAATTTCAAATTCAAATAGTCATAAACTATTTAATTGCTTAAGCCCGTCTCTCGCGAAATCGATGATTTTTTCAAATCCATCGAAATTGAACAAATTATCGGGCATCAAAAAAGAAATCATTCCAATGAAGTAGCAAAAAAGTTTCTTCTTTTTTAATATATCATCAGTTAAGTGTCAAAGATCTTCATAAAGTGTCATTAAACGGACTTAAATAATATCTTTTAGGTATAATTTGCAATTTACATTAGCAATCCCACTACTATAGTATTTATTTACAATTTCGTTTCTCTCTTGCTGCTCTTGTGTTTCTTTGTATTATTATATTTTATTTTTCGATTCAGTAGTCTTGGTTATATTGCCATTGGAAGTAAAACTTTTTTATGTACGAGTTGTGTTGGGAATCAGTGTATTGTGCGAAACAACCTTCCGGTAAGAAACTGTACCATTCTGCATATCAAGGAGATTTTACAGCGTTACTTTACTTTCAAGAATAAAACATTTTCGAATATTTTATATTTGGATTAAACTCGGACGAAAATAAAATTTTATTTTATTCATTTTTCGCTTATAAGAGAATATTCGTAATCCTGTGGAATTGTTACATAAGTTTTTATTAAAAGAGAGGATTTTACTCTTATCCTTATCTGAACGAAATTTTTACTTAGCATAGGAGAGATCCCAGCAATGCAAGAAGTTTTGCATTCTTACGTGACACAGTGAAACTTCTCTTTGTTTACGTTCATTTTTATTCCCCATACGTAAAGGAGCAACAATATTCCTCTTTTGTGATGTAAAATCAGTTCTATTTCTTGAACGAAAGGTTGTTTAAGCTAAATTCATATCTGACACACAATATCATAGATAAAATATATAATTCAGAGATAATAATCCCAACTACCGACATGGCTTATTGGATTCCTCTATTGCTTTTGTGAAACGTTTGGTGTTACATTCTTAAGACACTTTCTTGTTTTATGACTTTATTATTTAATACTGAATCTGCTTCAAACCAAATACTCAAAATTTTGATAAAACTGAATTGCCCTCGAGAGTAAAAACATACAAATAAGTTATTGTGATCAAAACTGACATGAACATATTTAACTGTTCTAAAAATCTTGTTTTTTATGTATGGTATATCAAAATATTTGGAAAATAATCTTCCTGATTCTCTTTGCTATTCATAAATATACAAAAATAATCACTATAAGATCTGCATGGTAAAACAGAACTGCTTCTCGATCATATCACTCATATATCTTCCTTCCTGGAGTCATTCATATCATGTTGACTTAGTAACGCTTTCAGTTACTCTTGAAAATGTTTTAATACTAATGTATTCATATTAAATTGAAAGGGTTGGTTTGATAAGTCGCTCAAGGATCATTTTGAATGGAAAGGGCCAGTTAGACCAATCGCAAAAGGTAAATTTTCGCAGTTAAAATATATTTCCTACATAGCATTTTTCGAAAATATGTCATCCGTCAAACATATTGAATGATTATTCCTCTTTGAACATTCATATTCATATCAACACTAGTACTTCCAAAACAACGAACACAAGCAATTTCATTGAAAACCACAGAAAAAAAGAATGATCTAAAACTTCCCTTACGTTTTAAAATCCCAGAGTTCGATCATTTATTTCAGTTAAAGAGTAAATAAGTTATCAAATTTTCGTGAATGTAATTAGTGCACCTTGGCAAGAATTTCAAGTAACTTTAAGTAGAAACACAAAGGAAGAATCCAGTCGGTAAGTGGGTCAACATCCATGCGCTTACAAACCAAGACCTGGATTTCAGAAAAACGGTATGACCACTATAGTAGATAGGCGGCTCTGCAATACTTGTAAAAATAAGTAAAATTGATAAACTTAGAGGTCTACACCGTTTTCTTCATTTGATTAAAAATGCATGAGGAACTCATTGAAAAATAAGTGAAGACAAATTGAACTGCATGAAGTCTTATGAAACTGTTAGAAATCGGGCACACGATGTCTGCATACTGTCTTATAAACATCGAATTTTTTATTCAGGGTGAAACGCCTATACACATTGTGTATTTTAAAACCATGTTATTTGGGCTGGGTTATATGACCGCTGTACCAGATTGCAACCTTAATCGAACATTAATCTCATAGTTCCTTCTTAGAACTATGAAGGAGTGAAATGCACTAGACTTTAGTCATTCGCCATAGCTTTTTAATACTTCTGTATTCTATTACTATTGACATAATAATTCTAAAGTGCTAAGTGTATGAACGTGTCTAAGTGTTGAGACGTCATAGATTGTCTACTATTGCATAAAACACGGTCAGGAGAGTCAACAATATTACAATAAAGCAAGTGTACACGCAGACAGTCATGTCCAGTCAGGAAACGAAACTAAGCATCTGCAGCCTTCCTTGGAGAATTTGGGAGACGACACTGAGGGAACGAAGACATTCCGAATTTGTCAGAAACTAGAACTATAAAAAATTAAAGCTGTTGACTAAAACTTTTAAAATCCGTAGCGTGTCCCGACAACATTTCACAGATGTCCTCACTATTATTTGTCCTCATTTTCCCCCACGACAATATCGACCGCGTTTCGCCATATCGATGAAAGAGTCGTCATCGCTTCAATCTCACAACACTGATACTCCTCCAGCAATCAATAACCTTAACGATGACAGGCATTTTCCGAATTTATGACCTCTCGCATTAATGACCCAGCCTCACCGGTTTGATCCCGGCAAAAGCGCCACGACCCAAAATATCTATTAACACTTCAACTGAATTCCATTCAACGCGTCTCCCGAAACCGTGAAATCTGGAATATCCATCCCGGAATTCCCGGACCTGGAAAGATAGGGTCGAATGGCTTAAAATATCACGAATGTCCAGATACGGTCATAAAACGGATCCTGCGTAATGAACCCTCTGGGATAAACTGGAGGAATTACGGACACATATTCTGAAAGTTTTACGGCCTACTCTGGAATCTTTCTGAGCATGTTCGGCACATATTTTATGGGCTGCGACCCGGGTGTGGCGGGTCTGGACTGCACAGTCGTAAAAGTTTGGATTTTCTCTTAAAAGTCTGTTTCCGGAAGTCTTAGGAATAGTTTGTGACTTTTCTGTCTCTTGTCGTCGGATCAAGGACGGATACTTAGGCTTTCTTCTCTGGTCATTTTATACGTCGGTTAAGTGATTTGGGCTTGAAGGACGAGTTCAGACATGGTTCTTCTGGGATATTGCTGCTTTTATTGATTGAGAGAGAGTTCTTTCCATAGGGCCTGATTATTCTTTTGGGTGGGGTTTTTGGACATGCATGTTAGTGATATTTCTTTTCATATTAGAAAGTGTGTTTTCACTGGTAACTTTCGGATGTAAAAATGAAAACAATTAACTATCTATCTACCTCTCTCTCTCTCTCTCTCTCTCTCTCTCTCTATATATATATATATATATATATATATATATATATATACACTCATGACCAAAAGTTAAGCATTATTGTTGTTTATGTGAATATTTCAGAAAATATATATCGGAATGGAGGGAAACGCTGTATGCGGGTGCAATAGGGTTATAGAAGAAGAAAACAATGCAAAACAAGGATACTAATGACTTTTATTATCCTTGTTTTGCATTTTAGGGTTATAGAAGAAAAGAACAATGCAAAACAAGGATAATTCTATTATCCTTTTATGAAAAGGGTTGAAAGAAAAAGTTTCACAATACGAGTGTCAACTTTAGTGAAACAGAATGATTAAAACAATGTGATGTGCTGAAGTTTAATACGGAGAGTGGGAACCTCTGGTAGCCAAGCATGCTGCACAACGATTTCCCATACTTTCGATCTTTCGATGAGGGTATGCTCATGATTTCGAGCTTTCGATGAGTTGTTTGCTCAAAGAGTTCCAAGCCTCACGCAGAGCAGTTTTCAATTCCGGAACGGAGGTTGGTGGGTGGCGGAGGGCTGCAGTTTGTCTCCCGAGCATATACCACACATGCTCTATAGGATTCAGATCAGGAGAGTTGGCAGGCCAATGCATGCGGTGGATATCTTCACTTTGAAGGAAGGCATCGACCAGGGCTGCACGGTGAGGAGGCGCGTTACCATCCATGAATTTGAAACCAAGAGATAAGATTCGAACTCGCAGCCAAGCATTTCAGTCTACTAGTTTCTTAAAAGCTTTCTGCTGCTAGGTTGGGCGTTGTTAAATCATATATTATGATAAATATGTACAACAGTTCAAATGGAAATCAGAAAGGTTGAGATGATATAGCTCTTTACTGAATAATTAACAAATACCCCTTTCGCACGAAAAGTATTAAAAGCGTGTATAAGGAAGGTAGCTATCGATTTTGATTAACATTTTAACAGATTATTATTTAAGCATTATTCCTAGAAATATAATAATTTTCGGCTTTAAAATTCTGAAAATGAAAATTCCTTTCAAAATTTTATGTATTTATTGCATATTTCCGATATTCTAAAAAGGTTTATGTCACACCTTCTACCTCCCCCAAATTAATAATTATCATTAATTTCGTAATTAGCGATGAGTACTGCATCTTAATTGTTCATGATTGTACTCAACACGTTGAGAGAGAAATTTGTTTCTGTGGAGTGCTGGGTTCCAATTTTTATTATGCAACCTGTAACTGTGTGCTAGTGTACTTGTAAACGTCTTGTTGTTATATGTAGCCCGTTGTGTTGCTCCAGTGCGACGTTAATTAACTACCAACCAACCAACTTGTTATATTTATTAAGCTCCCACAAACTATGATATTAATGAATGCACTTTTAATTATGCACGTGAAAACCGTGATCATGATATGGAATATGACAAAAAGTTCATTTGGAATATCGAAGAATTGCAAGGGAGTGTAAAGGAGTTTATCTGTATTCTCTGAAGTTTTAATCGTCCTAAATCTATGTAAATAAAAATAAACTATTAGTACATCGAATATTTTCGACCCATTACAAGTTATTTATCTGTTTTGGGCCCTTCTACTGCAAAATTGGTGTCTCGCGCGTATGGTGTCTGTATGTGTGGGCCCGTACTACGTCCAAACGGCTTGGTGTATTTTCATGAAACTTTGCATAAAGTGAGTCTGCATTCATTTGGTGACTGAACATAGTTGTGTCGGTCTGTCTGTCCACCTTCCTGTTTTACTTCTGTTTTTGTGTTTGTATAAGTATCGTATGAATTTCATCCAATAAATTTTAATAAAATTTTTATGTATTTTATAAAATAAAATTTAATTTAGTGAGTACGTTAATTAAATTTCCTTTGCTTACACATTTAGACAAGTCCTCATGCTAAAACACTGAGTAAGTAAACTTAAATCAACCAAAATTTCGTAGTTTTGGAGAAATTGCAATGTATATTGAGTATTGCGATTACTTGGATTGTTTTACCAGTACTGCTGAAAAAGAAATTATTTCCCTCAAAATTATTATTTTATGGAATTTTAACTCTCATAATTTATTCACTTTTAACTGTATTTTTTTCTTTGCGAAATATGAACGATTTCCGAATATTTGCGACAGACGTATTTTGCAACGAACAAAATCTTGCGTTTGCTGATCACGTGAATTGACTTTTTCTATTTTTTTCGATTGGAATTAATTTTGCATTTTTAAATTTTGTCCAATTTTTAGTTGTAAGGTGAGGAAGCTATGCGAAATCGCGAGATAAATAATAATAAGAATATATAATAAGAAGAATATTCAGACCAACTTTTTTCCCGTCAACTTTCGCAACTTTTATTTCGCTATTTCGTGTAGTAAATTTGTTAAATAATTATTTTCTCAATAAATTGAAATTCCTATTCATCACATGCAATAACATCACAAATTATTCGATTTAAAGTGGCATGTAAGTGGAATTTTGCCGTTATTGAAAGAACGTTCATATTTAAAATATCCGGACTATGACTTTTGAAACATTCAAAATTCTTTTTCTTAATGACAGAAAGTCAAGGTGGCTTATTTTACGAGTTGAAGCTATATTTAAGCAACTTATAATAACAAAGGGTTGTCGAAAAAATTGTTTTCTATAAAAAACGCTGTAAAATGGATTTAGAATTTTTTATGGTAATATGTTACCTTTGCTTTTTCTGTGCTAAAGACGTTAACTGTTAAAACAAGTCCTTTTATTATTGCAATCGCCACAAAACGGAATTTTCAAGAAAAAATTTATTCACTTTAAAAAACTTAGTGATGAATATGTTATCAAATTAATTTTCATTAATTTTCCATTTTTAAGGTTCCCTTAAAAATGGGAAATTCGAAAATATCACATACTTGGTGCACGAGTGCCACAAGTTAAAAAATATTGGTCGGTAAAAACTATTCAATACAATTTTCTTTCGTGTGAGAAAACAAATGAAGTATATAGTCAGCTTAGAGCTGAAACTCATTATCTGACATTTTCTCGGACACACTAAATGCTTGCTTTCATGATAATGAGAAACATGTAATCAAATTTTAATCTATTTGAGACATATAGATTATTATCAAAATATTTATAATCTTTAAATTTTGACCTAAATATAAATACTTAGTCATTAAATAGCTGTGCAGTGAAATTCTTTTCGTCCGTTAATGAGTTTCTGCTCTAAGCCGAAGATATCTCTAACAAGCTCTTATACTAATCAAACTCTATTTGGGTATGTCGAGGAAAAAGAAAGCATAAAAGAATCAGTGTTACTTTAATACCGTTTTAGGCGTATTGATCACACTTCTTGTCAAAATGCGCGAAAAGGGTCGTATGCATGAAGATTTGATCTCTTTTGAACTAATGAATAATTTTGTCAGAACATAAAAATTATCTGCTGCAAACTAAGTTGTAAACGGTATTTCATTTCAAACAGTTCCCTTCAAAGTGTCATGAGTTAGTTTTCAAGTGTCATTTCTTTGGACACATCTTCCCTCGTTTCCATATGCTTCATAAAGATTTCTGAATTGTAAAGTTAGACTTCGGGAATACTATTTTTTACACTGTGTGACAAAATAATTATAAAGTGGATTGAAAATAGTTAAATTAATTAGCTTGATAAGATTTATCTAGACAAGCTGATGTGAAAGATTAAAAATATCGAAGGGAGTAATAAAATATAAAAATGAGCGTTTTCATCGATAGTATATGTTTCGTAATAAAACAAGGCAATTATGGGTATTGCGGTTGACTTAAGACAGATGATTTATTAAGACATTTTGTAAAACATTTTGAACAGGAATTACGGACAGAGTGCCTAGGAGTGAGATGTCTGAGCTGCATGAAATTTAACTCTCCTGGTGGTTGTTTCGAAGAGCTATCTCGTCTTTAGCAAAACTGACCAGATCTTGTTGGACATGATATAGTCATTGGAAGAAACCTGACCAGATCTTGATCATAAAAAATCTTCAACATCTTGATGATGAGATATCTCATCATTATCAAAATTGGTCAGATCTTGATGGACGAGATATCTCGTCCAGACCACTTGAAGGATTAAAAATTGGAAGAGAGGAAGAATAGAAACAGGCTCATTCTAATGGAGCTTTCAGTTTCAAACACAGGACTATAACTTGATCTGAGAGTTGAAATGACCTAATCTAGTATTATTCCAAAGCGTTTATTTGTTTTGTTATAAGATTTGACTAGTTATCAAGAAAGCAATTTTCAAACTGTACAGTTCAAACCGCTGCCCTATGTGTTTTATGTATTTTAATAGATCTCGTCAAAAGCTTCAATACGATACTAAGCACAGTCGTTTTTCACGCACGATTGTCCAGATAAACCGATCGTCAAAATTCTTCAAATTTTCACAAGAAAACCATTTTAACCTTCCTGGTTGTGGTCATCATTGGCAAATGTAAACAGATCTTGATGGACAAGGTATCTCGTTATTGGAAAAAAACTGGCCATATCTTGATCTCTGATCCGATTTTGATGGACGAGATATCTCGTCTTTGGCAAAATCGATCCGAACTGGATAGACTAGATATCTTGTCGAAACTACCTTGAGAGTTAAAATGCCCAGTTCAAAAAGAAAATCAATATATATATACCATCACCACCAATCAAAAAGAGATATTTTTGTTGTTATTTTGCCCCAGCTTTTTATTCTTGTTATTACTTGCATTTTGTTTTTATTTTGTTTCTCTTTTTCGATTTGCAGTGATGGTCTATTTAATATATTATTTATGATGCAGCTCTAGCGCTCTTTATTGTATATTGTCTTCTTCCTATCTTTAGTGAATATTGCACACAATCTTACCCTAGCGACTGGCAATAAGCTTGACAGCTGTGCTTGGTACATGACTACTACAGGGGGTGGTCTTGGATCGTCATCAAGTGACCCTGCCGATTTTCTATGTCCTCTTCTCTACCTACTGGTAATTCTTTCTACGAGAAACATTGTAATACTTCCATTTCATCCTCTCAAAAATTTTATAACAATAATTCATTTGCAAGAGTAACAAACCTCTTAAATTCTCAACTCATAAAGACTCCAGATGTAAAACCTGTCCTAACTTTAACCCCATACCAATCAGTAGTGAATGTGATAATATTTCCTGCAAATGCAGCAATTGTATTTACCTTCTTGAATGTCAGCTTTGTAACATGAAATACATCGGCCAAACTTTTAACTCCTTAAATATCGCATCAATTTATACAGATCCAACATCATAAATTACAGTAAAACCCAATCCTTTAATTCTGAATTTAACCATTTTCAAATTCACTCCATCATCAATGTTAAAATCTCCATCTTAAATATTTGTTCTGACCTCAACAAAGGACTCGAACTTGAAAACTTCTATATTTCCAAATTTAAAACTATCTTGCCATATGGACTTAATGATGCTTTTAATGGCACACACATTAATCCTTCAAACTGCAACGCATCCCAAATTTTTCACACCTCTGAAACTAAAACTAAACGTGGCTGTAGAGGTGGTAGAAAACGAAATAAAGATAGAAGTAAAACCTGCCATTCTACACCCTGTAAAAATCTCATAAAAGATCTGGAAGATTTGAAATTACACTTCAACATCTCTTTTAACTGGAAAACGGTTAAAAACTACATTGTCTCTCTAAATACAAAAGATCTGGAATTCCTTAATATGCTTGACACTTTTGCTTTCAAAAGTACCACTTTAAAATCCTAATCTATGACCTTTTTCACTCTCGTATCCCTTGCTTAAACTTCAATAAGAATCCTGACACTTCTTGAATGTCTTCTTTGTAACATGAAATACATCGGCCAAACTTTTAACTCCTTAAATATCGCATCAATTTATACAGATCCAACATCATAAATTACAGTAATACTTTACTATTAAATTTCTAAACCCATCTTATGATAATTTCTAATTCTTCTCAGTCTTCATCAACTGCATTAAAAATGTCAATATTTTCAAAAGTTTCAAATATCACACCACACTCGGTCGGTTGATTTTTAATTACAACAAATTCTGTAACTCTACCAATCTTTTCCGAGACTCCTCTATCTGTATCTGTGAAGATAAAAACTACTCTAATTTTATCGATTTCCACCATAAACACATAATCGCTGGTAGCCTCGATATTGTCAAAAATTCATCACTTAGACAACTCATGTCAAAAGGCACTAAATTTTGACCTCTGCTTAAAATTAAAAAATCCTTCGCACTCAAATCTTTTCTTAACGATATAGACCACTTCTGCCTCAAAATTTCAAAAAATTTTCTTTGTCCCTGGATTTTTTCAATGAATGGAAATGGTGCCTTTACAATTTTTTTAAGAAATTTATCTCTTCTACTTTTTTAAAACTAGCACTTTCGATTTTGCAGAAATTGAAAACCTACAATCTCTTTTTATTATTACTCCAATTGGCAAAGCCAACTGCAATTTCGGTTTCTTCTGCAAAAAACTTTATCTTAACCTACTAGATTCTGAACTCAAAAACTCCATCACTTACAAAAAACACATGTTACTCCTAATATTATTGTTAAAAAAATCATTGCATTTAACAAAACTCTTAAGCTTAAAACTACAATATACTCTTCCCCTAGATTGCCATCACCCCTAAATTTGACAAAAGCCCATAGCTTTTAGATTCATCACTTGTGGCACTAACCAAAATTACATGCATAAACCAGGCAAAATCTTTTTTAAATTTTAAAAATCATTCTTAAAGCTATCACATTAAAAGAAAACTGTTGGATCATTAACAATAACACTCCAGTTCTTAATTTTATTTCCTCTAATAACAATATCTCACAAATTGACTCCTTCGATTTTAAAGACCTTTTCGCTAGCATCTCGCTCCATAACCTTATAGATGTTCTTAACTCCTACTACACTGAATTTAACGTTCTTCCTAACAATATTGGAATAGCCTTATCAATCTTTGTGTCCTCAATAGTTTTGTCTTTAATGGTGAACATCTATTCCAACAAGTACAAGGAATACCACAAGGTACCACTTTCTCCAGCATTCTAGCTAACTTCTACCTCCATTTCTATGAAAGATCACGCACTTCTAAATTTGTTAACTCCTATCGCTACATAGATGATTTAATCATTTTTAACTCACCAGAGTTCACTGGCTTTTGGAAAAATATTTATCCCACTGAACTCATCCTCAAAAAAACAAATAGCTCACCTTTATCTACTAACTTCCTTGACATTCATATTGATGTCAGTTTTAAACCTACAACCGATATCTAAGACAAAAGAAATGACTTTCAATTTAATATTAACAAACTTATTCCCTGGGACTCTAATATCTCTTTCAGTATCTACAGAAGCTTAATTAATAATCAAATCTATAGAATTCATCATATTTGCAGGGACCAAACTACTATTGATAATCAGCTCAAAACTCTTAAAACTACCCTCTTAAAAACTTCCCCAACAGTTTTCTTAAAAAATTTTCTTTATAAACAGTATTTATCTTTACCCTCCTTCCTATCTTTACAGCCAGATGGAGCCATACTACAATTTTATTATTTTTTTTCACTTTTGCCCTCTTTTATTCCTTCAATTTCACCCCTGCCACAATCTTAATTTCTTGTCACAATTTTAATTTCTTGTTAAAATTTACCTTTCTTCCCTCCCTTTCACTTGAACAAATCTTTCACGCTATCTCCAAGCCACCCTCTTTCTCTTTTTAAATCCGCTATTCTAGATAGGACGGATCTGACAATGTTCTCCTCTCCTGGCTTGCGCGGCAACATTCGGTAAGGCAACAAGGTAACCGAATGTTACCGAGGTAAACATTCGGTATTGATTCCTAACCTTGGTAAGAGGTAATATTTTTATGATTTTTCTCTCTGGTAGTACTTTGAATTTTCGGGGAGTAACTTGTGTTGATCTCTTCAGCCCGGCATCACGCACGTACAGAAAAACTCAAAGCATTCCTTTTTAAGTGAATTCCCGGGCTCCCCTTGATAAAGTAAGCGGGCTCACTCAATATTTACATACTTTATTTCATCTTGTTTCACGGGGAAATCTATTCTTAGGATATATATATATATATATATATATATATATATATATTATATATATATATTCTTAGGATATATATATATACAGGTTGAGTCTAAATTATTTTTACAAAATAAGAGGGTTGATAGTAGAGACGAGCAATAATTACCATTTGGTACCAAAGGTAAGCTCTTTTAACAAAATCAGAAATGGCTTTTCTGGTCTCTTTTAAGGCGTACTCGCCACATATATAGCAAAATACATCAGGATGGTTAATACAACTTCTTAGACTGGATGCCATTCTTTCTTTTCATCAATCCGCAAAACAAAGAACTTTATAAGTTATGTTAGATGTAAACACTAGGTTATGTCAACAAATATGGCTTCATACAATCAGCTAATAGCGGTACAGAGAAGAAGGAAGAAAAAGCAGGAACCAATCCACATAAAAAACACTACTCAATGAGTTGTATAATAAAGTATTTTATAATTTAGCTACGCTGAAATTCAAAAAGTAGAGCTGATAGAGAAAAACTGCTTTCATATTTGAAACTAGCATACCAAATATAGTCAAAATCAGTTAAAAAATTCCTGGCACCAAACAAAAAAAAATTGTAGGGCTGTGTAATCATTCAATAAATAAAGTTTTTGGTTTCAGTACGGATGTGTTACTTATTTTCTTAGTTTTCTGTATATAAATTAATAATGCTTTATATTTGTATTAAATCATATATTTAACAATTAATTACTAGTGCTCTTAAATGTGTGTATCATCAAAAGTATTAAAATAATGTACGAAAGTATTTTTATTTGTTATGTTTCAACACAAAAATGAAACTTGAATTGAAATGAAGCTTTATTTTCTTCCAAACATTAAGCTAATAATTGGCTACAACTTGGAAATTCTTTGTGAGAAGTATTTTCTGTTAAGATCATAATAATACAAGGTGGTGATAATACAGGTGTGCGGTGATAGGTATTTCCGGTACATATTCGAGGTCGCGGTTTGTTTTTCGAATACGATTTCAGCACTTTATCAATAAAAATTCTAAAGAATAAATTCCGAAAAGACCTATGATAGTTGACTGGTCAATGCTAATTAAATTAAACGCCAATCGTTGCTAAAACGGCAATAAATTACGTTTTAAGATAATCCCTATATGAATCATGCGAAAGCATTTGGACCACAGAAGTAAAATCTTTGCAGATAGTCTGCTTTGCTTGTTTTCATTCAAACTCCCTGTCATAGCTCAGAAAGTTTTTATAAAATGAATTGATAGGGTTAAAATGAGTTAAATATGATGCAGGTTGAGAATAAACCAGATTCAACTCATTACCATTTATCATACGTTTATTCTTTAACGTATGATTAAAGAGTAAACCATACTTGCGTTAGTTTTTCAAAAGAATCTTCAAAAATAGCTTTAAACTAAAATTTAAAAGAAGGAGCTCCATAAAATATCAATAAAATAAATAACTCTAAAGAAGAATATTTCAATCATATGGTTGAAAGAAATGTGAGAATACTTTATTAGTGTAAATTTTTTAAGCTACAATTTCTAAAGGCTATATATTTTTAATTTACAGATACTTCAAGTGTCAGCAAATAAAACTTGAAACTAAAAAATGAGGATTAAATATTGGCTTACAAAATTTCGTAGCATCATATTTGTTTAAGAAACAACAAAAACGGATTCTAGAAATAAAACATCTACATTTACCCCATTTTTTTAAAATTCTTTTAAAAACATTACCGCGACGATGAGAAACTGATTTCTTCAATAGCAATCATTCTATTTTTAGCAGAATTGAACAGCTTCTTATTTGCTCATTAAAATATTCAAATAATATTAAAAGGTTTTGGACGAATGTTTTTCATCCCTTTATACTTTAATCAAGTCAGCCAACTTTTTAAAACTAAAGAAATCACTTCCATTATCTTACAATCACAATAAGCATATTTTTTTCTGGGAAAAACTGATCCTGTAACGACGAAAACGTTTTGGGGTTTTTAAAGCACGCACATTATTTCCAAGCGAGAAAACGGGAATTGGATTTGTTTTTACTTTTTTTACTTTAACTCATTAAATACCAAAGAGGAACGGAAAACTTTTTAAAAACAAGTTTACACACCCGCGCATTGGTGTAGTTTCTCATGGTCATAAATTTTAAAAACAAACAATAGAATTTTGCTTTATGGCTCTTGAAAAAATGGATAATTAACGTTTAAATTTCTTCAGCAGAGTAATTACGACAGTAAAACAAAGGGAATTTCAAAAGGACCTTTGTTAGTAACGACAATCAAAAACTAACAAGATCTCTGTCGTATAGCATGCAGTGCTTTAATTACAAGGAACTTTTTTTGGACATTTCCCAAAGTTAAAATAGTTTTTTCATCTGAAGTGGATTTTATTTTTCAATTTAAAGTGACTTTTATGTTTAGAAGCGATGAAAAATTGTTGGATTTCTTGTTCGGTAGTAAATTAGAACCATTTGGAACGGTAAGGAACTTAAAAACTAATCATTTGGAACGGGAAGAATTGGTTGAAATTTATGAGGGATTTGATACAGAAACGACAATGATGATTATAAAATGCTATTCTCCCTTTTTAGAAAATTGCTTAATTATTTTTGTTCGAATTGAAAAGTTGATTTCCATGATAATTCCGATTGTTTTTGAAGTATTCTTTTGTGTAATCATCAAATATTGTTTTTGTTTCTTTGAAAAAAATGTAGCCCCTAAACAAAGGTTATACTCTGTCTGGTTTATTCTCGTTGCGTTTACATACATACTTTTATCTGCATCAATTTTTTTTCCTTTCTTCACTCTTTTTCCTTCTCGTACAAAAAAGGCAATTAAATCCAAAAACAAATTTAATTACAGTAATATGATCAAAGTTTTGTGTTCTGTCTAAAGTAAAAGGTACAAAGGCGTAAGTACTCGATATTGTTTTCGCAATAAAATTTAACTAAATATTAAGTCCCTATTAGACGAATTTTATCAGTCACAAAAACTCATTTATCTCGAAACTATCTTTCTGAACTTAGTTCCTACCTCGTAATCCCAGGATATTACTTTTTGAAAAGATATTAACCTTCTGATGGTAACGAAATGTACCCTCCTGTTGAGTTTCTCGACTTGGTATCTCGTCCATAGCAAAACTGACCAGATCTAAGGAACGAGCTATCTAGTCATTAGAAGACACTGGACCCGTGACAATGGACCGTGACAATTTGTCCTTGTCAGCATCAAAAACTGAAACGATCTTGTCAGCCACATGTTAATGACGAGATATCTCTCCAGACCACTTGGAGGGTTAATGGTTAAATAACCAATCAAATCTTCACCAAACCCACAACAATAACTGAAAAATTAATTTTGTACAGCCTCTATGCCTTGGAGTAGAATTTATCTAGTACCATGAGATAACAGTTTTACACTCAGAAATATAGGCATCTACTCCAAGGTGTCCGATCCCCTTGTCCTTCTCCCATTATTTTTAAGGTGAAGGTCCATCCCTAAAACGTGAGGAAAGACAATTGCACACATACAAATAACATAAGAAGCCAAATATAGAAGACATTTTGACCTGATTCACTATATCATATGGCTTTAATAGTATATAAGGACACAAACTCCTTTCACCCTTTAAATATTTTATGGTGGGGCCCATCTTCCTCGAACATCAGGGAGGAAAATTTCACACATATAATATTGGTATACGAAAACGAAAGGCAGCTTGATCTGACCGGTCGCATGTAAGATTGGTTTAGTGTTTTAAGGTCTTTTTTGCGGGAGAACTAAGGTAGAATATCAGTAGACAAGAGGAATCAGATTGAAACCTGAACTGACTCAGTAGGTCGTTTGGCTGTTATAACAGGATACAAGTGATCAATTTGCCCTTGCGCCCTCTAATTATTTTATGTAAGAGCCTGCTCCTGAACATGAGGAGGAAAATTTTACATAATATTGGTAGCCGAAAACCAAAGGAAAGTTCACGTGATTCAATCGGTCGTATATAAAATTGGTTTAGTGTTCTACATTCTATTATCTTTTTTGCAACACTGAGGCTAAGGTAGTTTATTATATGATAGGAGGAAGAAAGAATAAAATGTGACATGACTTAATAGATCCTATGATTTCTAGAAAAGGCGACAAAGGAGCTCACTTCCAGAGAAGCGAGCCCTTTGAGACTCGTGATGTTTTTATTTTTGCCCTCCAAATGAGAAATTATTTCACTAGCTATTATGAATAATGAAATGCATAAAAAAATTAGTTGTCCTCACAAGCATATACATATGTGAGAGTTTCTCAGTGTAGATATAGACAACCTACCGTAGAAGAAAACATACTTTCGGTTCACAACCAATTTGTGTATTGGCGTTTTGTCGACCTTTGGCGAAACTTTTTAATAGCGATATGCTGAAATTGCATTAAAATAACATGCTAAATTATGCTACAAGCTGCATAAGATATTACTAAAACACGTGTCCTTTGTGTGTAGCTTTAGAGAACATCCCTGTCACATAGTATGAAGCAAGTGAAATATTACTTGTCTCGCCCATCAGTAATTTCCCCATGTTTGCGCCACCGTATATCATTTATTTGATGATTTCAAAACACCGGTCTTCAAGTCTAAATCTAAATTAACCTCAACAGCATCAACCATTTCAAATTCGAAAGGCCTGTCCCAGCAATAAAACACAAGCGAAATTTATCATCCTATTACTCAAAAATTCCCCCGCTACCGGAGCAAAGTTTAATCGAGAAAGCATAAAGAGCAATCATTAAACTCATTTTATTACCATTAATGCAAGTGCGAGACGAGCTTGGCGGCACTTTCTGGCCGGCAATTACACGCGCTTGCTGCTTGCCAGCCTTCGTTCCAAAAGTGCGTGGAACTCGGAACATAATGCAAAATTAACTCATTAAAGATTATTATTCCCTCAGCAGACGATAAATTATCTGCAACGTACGGGTCTTATCTCCAGAAACGGAAGGTTCATTATTTCCAATTCTCGGGCTCCTATGGCTGATTAACTCATTTCATACAAGCAACTCGCTGCTGGCAACTAATACAAACGAACGATGTGTTCCTCCAGGTGTCACATCAGTGATTGCGGGGAATTAATTACACATTTGACAGATGGCTACGGCTCATGGCTCTTCCATAAGTATGTGGCATTGAAGGATGAAGTGTGTTGAAACTATTCATAAATTAAGTACAGACTCACGCTCTCTATCACAGCGCGGGATTGTAATTTATTGCGTGAGGTGTCACGAGGCTATTACGAATTTTTAGACTAAGTTGCAGTTTAGTTAACTTCTAGGGTGGTAAGCAATTGTAATGCTCAGACGATATTGCGGCAGATAACCTGTTTCGCGAATTTTGCTCTGACTGTAGCATTCTGAGTGTTAATTTTAAGATCATTACGCTTTATGCGCCTGAGGAATGTATTTAATTATTTTAAATTAAACAATTGAAGATGTTGACCAACTGGTAAGGGTCTAAACCCCTTGCCACCAAATAGTTTTATGGAAATACCCTATCACCTAAACTGAAGAGGAAAATATTGCAATATTAACGAGTAACCAAATAATTTGTTTCAACAAAACACCAATACCAAAACACCAAGACTTGAAATTCGGACACCTAGGACCCAAATATTTTCATGATTGGGGACCTGATCTCCTAAACATAAGGAATAAATATTGCAAGCATACAGATATTATGGGTGACCATTATATCTGTATACTTGCCAGTAAAATCCCCAGATTTATCTCCCATTGAGCATGCCTGAGATATGTTGGGCCGTCATTCTTGCTATCTATTCCATCTATTATATGCTATCTATTTTATTCTATTATATTCTATCAAACTATTATACCTACTATCAACCCATATCTATATTAAACCTACTATCAACCTATATCTATATTAAACCTACTATCAACACACATTACTATCAAACCATCTATCTATATCAGCCTATATATCTTATCAATTGTTTTCGATTTAGTAATCTATTCAACAGTTTAAGTCTGTCATTTCAATCTTCTTATTAACGCTGTAATTAATATATCATGTAATTGTGATGTCTGCAGTCATATAATAGAGGTAACTGGCGGAACTCCCTTTAAATATCAAATGAAATAATTTTATTGCGATGAAATAATTTTGAATATATGTATAAATATGTATCCTGAACATTCATTGTGAATGCCAGATAAAATGCAATTATTTAACAAACACAGTTTCTTTAAAGAATGCAAGCGTATAATCAAATCCGTGTTAACAAGCTAGACAGTTTCATCCACTTTCCCTCTAAACCAAAAGTCTTGTTCCGTTACCAAGTTGAGGCGAAACTCAGCACATCTCACGCTGCAGTATGCGGTGTCGTCACTTCTAATTAGGCAGGTAGTCTATAATTATGCCGAGAGCAAGCTCTAATCAGAAAATCCTTGGGCTTTTCCGATCTGAGATTAGAGGAATGCCGTGGAAATAATCAACGAGTCTAATTGAAATGCGACACGGTGCTTCAAAGGAAGCCATGATGGTCAAACAAACATAGGTTTGTTACTGACTGCGTTGCCCACTTAATTGGAAACTATGTTCAGAAACGAAAATTGCCTGAAGGCAACCGCTCGCAATTCTGTTCCTGGTTCTGCAGTTCCGATAGGTTTTTTCATCATTTCAGAGTTTGTTCTTGAAACCGTGAAAATATTCGTGAATAGTATAATCGATCTTCACATCAGAGTAATTTCATTGATTTTATCAAGTTAACTCCAGTTCCCCAGAAGGAAAATATTTTGTCTTCACCAAACCATGAGCCAGGATGTTTGATGTACATTTTTGAAATTTTCTCATTTGAATCACCATTATCACAGTTGTACTATACAAATTTCAAATCTCAAATAGCCAATTTTATAACTAACAAAATTATCCGATCTCATAGGATTGAATTGATTAACAATGTATTGAAAGTGACCAGAATAATCAATTTCCTCTTTCGTAGAAAAATGCTAAATCATTTAAGTGTGAGTAAAATAAATTTGTAACACCTTTTCGACATTTTTGTAATTTCTACAACCTACTTTGGACACAAATCCTATACATACATATCCATCGATGTAATACACTTCACATATATCGCACCCCTGATAAAGGTACAAACTGACGAAAGGTGACAGACACAAAGGTAACTACTACAAAAGATGATTTTGAGAGAGGATTAGGAATTCCCTTAAGTCATTTTCCTGTAAAATTGCTCAATTCTTAATAATGACGAATCTATGGCAAACACTCTCGCATTCATAGTTTACTTAATAATATGTTTTGACTTGTGGTACTCTTGTACCAGGCTTGCGACATTTTCTAATTTCTCCATCATTAAGGGAAAGATGACAAATTAATTTGATAAGATATTTATTCCTAAGTTTATATTAAAAGCGAATGCATTTTTTCTTGAAAATTCAGTTTTGTGGCACGGGTAATAATATCAGAACTTGTTTTAAAATTGAATGGTTTCAGTACAGACAAAGCAAAGGTAACCTATTGCCATTTTTTAATGGTAAATTGATTTGGCAGCATTTCTTCTGAAGAAAACCATTGTTTCAAGTAAACTATCCTTGTATAAGTTGCTTAAATATAGCTTCAATCCGCAAAATAAGCCACCTTGACCTTCGGTCGCTATATATGACAAAGAATTTATAATATTTCAAAAGTCCAAGTTCGGGTTTTTTTATACCATTAACCTTCTTTCAATAATGGCAAGATTCCACTTAAAATTTACTTTATTCTAACTTACATGCTGCTTTAAACAGAATACTTTGCGGTGGTGTTGTATGTGATGAAAAGGAATTGGCAATTTATTATAATATTAAATACTTAAAACATAAAACAGCAAAATAAAACAAAATGTTGGCTGGAAAAAAGTTCGTCATTCTTTTTATCTCTGGATCTCGCAGATTTGCCACAACTCACAACTGAAACTTTAACAAAATTTAAAAATGCAAAATTAATTTCGTGCGGAAAAACAGAAAATATCAATGCACGTGGCAAACGAACACGAGTTTCCGTTTCGTTGCAAAATATCGTCTGCCCCAGATAATCGGAAATAGTTTACATTTCGCAATGAAAATAAATAAGGCTCAAAATAAAAAAGTATTACGATTTAAATTCCGTAAAAATAGTTTTTGGAAAAGTAATTGATTTTTCAGCAGTACTGGTAAAACAATCAAAGTAATTGTAATGTTCAATATAAATTTCAGCTACTCCCAAACTCAAATATTGGATGATTTAAGAAGTTACTGTTTTAGCATGAAAGTTACTTAAATATATAAGCAAAAGAATTTGCAATAAAGTATGTGTATGAAACTAAAATATGGTTTATCAAATTTAGAAAATTGCTTTAAAATATGTTGAATACATTTTATGTGATACTTGTGCAAATATAGACACTAAGACAGAACGGGAAGACGGAGAGATAGACTAACGTAACCAAATTCAGTCTCTAAATGAAAGTATTCACATTATGCAGTTTCATGAAAATATATTCAACCGTTTGGACGTAGTACGGGCACACACATACAGGCAGACAGATGAACAGACAAACGCGCCAGAGACGAATTTTGTATCAGAAAGGCCGAAAACGGATAGAAAACTTGAAATGGGTAGAAAGTATTCAATGTACAAAAAACACTTCATTTATATAGATTATTTTTTAAATAAATTGTAATTCTATTTCATCACATGCAACCATCACAAAGTACTCGCTTTAAAGCTGTAAGTTAGAATAAAGCAAATTGTAAGAGGAATTTTGCCGTTTCTGAAAAAATGTTAATGTTAAAAATATCCGACCTAAGACTCTGAAATTTCTATGTCTTAATGACAGAAAGTTAAGGTGACTTTAATTACGAGTTGAAGCCATATTTAAGCAACTTATTAAATATGATAAAAGTGTTTTGAAAGCAATAATTTTCTATAAACGCTGTCAAATTGATTTACCACTTTTTACGGTAATAGGTTACCTTTGATTTGTCTGTACTGAAGACATTAAATTTTAAAACAAGTTCTTTTATAATTGCAAGTGCCACAAAATGGAATTTTCAAGAAAAATGTGTTCGTTTTAAAAGAAACATTGTGATGAATATCTTATCAAATTAATTTGTCATCCTTCCCATAAAGTTGCCGAAATTCGAAAATGTCGCATGCCTGGTGCAAGAGTGCCACAAGTAAAAACTATTGGTTGGTAAAACAATGAGTGCGAGAATACTGCCGCAGATTTGTCATATTTACGAATTGCGTAGAGCAATTTTAAGGAAAATAACTTAAGAAAGGGCATTCCTAATCCCTCCCCCCAAAAAACACGAAAAATAGTCTTTTGTAGTTGTTACCTTAGTGTAACCTTTCGTCATGTCGTAGTTTTGTGATACTGTAGGTGTGTGATGTATGTAAAATGTATTACATTCATGGATATGTTTGTATAAGATTTTTGTCAAAAGTAAGTTGTAGAAATTATAAAACTAGAAAAAAATATGTTACAAATTTATTTTGCTTTCACTTAAAATGATTTAGCATTTTTCTACGAAAGAGAAATTGGTTTATTCTGGTCACTTTTTCAATCTATAGTTAACCAATTAAAACCGAGTAAGGTCAGGTAATTCTGCTAGTTCTAAATAAAATTATAAACTGAAACATTAATTTTGGCATTCCCAGCTACCAAGTAGCAAAATAACACGTTTATTATTAGTGAGTTTTGGCGTTAAATAGACTTCCGTACAAATGTAATGCAAAATTAAATGTTTTTAAACATTTAATTTTGCATTACTTACGCTTACAAACCGGCAATCGAATCCGCGACCTACTGGATGGTAACAAGCACTATGGCCTCTATACCAATTAGGTTACAAAGAATGAGCGTACCAAATTTAGTATCGATTGATCAGATGTAGGCTTGTATCGCGAACAGACTCCAACTTTGCTTTATATACTACATAGATAATTAGGTATAGATTGCAAGTAGATAGTTGAATTTGAATTAAACTGTAGCCCCTCAATGGGCAATTGGAGATGGTTCGGGATTAATCCTGAAGAGAAACATCCGAGTTTAGCAATTCGCAACTTTGAACCAAGGTCTGATGACGAGATTATCACCTGAGCTAGCACTCTACTCTCCGAACTTCCACTCCAGACCAACGTGAAAGTAATAAGTAGGAGTAATTAAATGAAGTGTTTGAAAAATACCAGACATAAGTGGCCTCTAGCATAGGTGTATAGAAGTTTAATCCATAAGCATTCTAAGAGTCAAAAAAACATGCAATTTTAAATTTGTTAAATGCCCTGTAGTACATCAAAATAACCTATATGAGCTTTATTTTAAAATACGATATAAATTTATGTTCCTGTAGCCCTATAGTTTAATCATTACATTTTGTAACATTTATATTATTATATTGTATATACCAGCAGGAAGTTCGGGTGTTGATTTAAAATATTGCCTTTAAAATCAGATGATCATCCAAATATGACCTTTCATTACGAAGATAAGTTATCATTTGTTGTCTAACTTGATTGGGATTAAATGTCTCACAGCATAAGAACTATTGACTAAAGTACTAAACCACCAGTTTTCTATGAAGGTTCAGCGATTTTAAAATAATTACATATGTAAAAACTATCTCTAAATTTTGCAATTTAAAATCTCGTTTTATTGAAAATTCAAATCAAATCACCGAGGAAATTTTGAATGCGTAAAAGAGCCATTTGCAGTTCTGAAATAAAATATTTAGATTGGATTTCCTATTTGCATAATATTATAATATTCAAAAAGAACAATGTTAATCTATCACTGTTGTTATTGGAATATATTTTCTCCGCGAAAGAATTAATTACTATGTAGTCTCTTCTCGAAAATATTTTACTTATTAATAACATGAATTGCATATTTTTCATTTTATTTCGTTGTGTATAACTTCCTGTTGCTTGAAATTGTATATTCAACGAAACAAAATCAGGAATATTAGTAGCAACTCTAAGAAACCACCGAAAGCTCCAATGAAATATGAAAAACAAAAGTAAAGAGTTGAGGTATTTCGTTTTGTCGAATATAATGCAAACGATAATCAAAAGAGCATTTCACAATTGTTCATTTTTTCGGTATAAGATAACGACTTCGACACATTTTGATTTTTAATTAAATCTGTATTTTCGTTATTAGGAACATTTGGGAATGTAATTTATCATTCTATAATTTTTCTCTTCATTCTCTAAAGATAGCCAAAACTAATAATGAATTAACAGTCGCATTAGACATGGAATAGATTCGTACAATAATCTCAGAAATTCACTATGCAAATGCCATTCTGTACCTTAAAGACTGGATTTATGCGATTAAAACTTTTAGAACAATCCATTCAAAGGAAAAGTAATTCTTTATGGTGAAAACTTACAATATTAACATATGCGGCAGGATTTGGAAGTAATGTAATTACCAAATTAATGTTTTAAGTAAATAAAGTATTCGGTAGATAATTGTTAGAAACCATACTGTCTCTAAGAATTACGTCTCGTTAGAGGAGAGGTAGCTTAGTTCGATTTTTATTTGGTTATTTGCAGAAATCAAACAAAATAGAACATTCACGTACGAATTCACTCCAATTAAATTTACTCGCAATTTGGTTCTTGACAGAACAGAATTTTTCATTCTAATTAATTAAATCGATCTATACTTTAGAGATAATATGTTCCTTTCCAATATCCGAAAGAAAACTCCACCTAATTAAACCCAAAAGAAAACTAATCGTGAAGATTTAATTTCAATACCTACACCAAATTAAAATTAACGAATTGGTACATTACTTCTTTTATTTTCTTATTGGTCTACACAGAGTGCAACGGCATGCATTTGAATAAGTCACATAGACAGAAATATAAAAAGCAATTTTTATTTTCACGCTCTCTAATTCGCTGTTTTCTGTGGCAAATGAAAAAAAATGTTTGGTGAAACATCTCTTGTTTAGTAATGCACACATTTTTATTGATATTTCAAGTAAACCTATATAAAACACGATCACATGTCTTACTAAATTGTAGTAAGTAAATTACATATCCAATATGTTTGATAAAAAAAGCTTATAAACAAGAATAACAAATTTGCAACTTCTGAATCAAATAAGAAATCAAATTAGAAATATTGAAAAGCATGAAAATGCACTTAATAACGCATCTGGTTATTGTTTGAAAAATATAATCATAAATCCGTGTACGTTTCATAAAACTGAACAACTCTTTTTACTGGATATTATTTTTATTTTAGCATCACGCAAGTTTTAAAAATTAAAGATACAATTTTCTTCTGTTTGTAAATCGGAGATTAATGGTCCTTAATTATTTCTATTTTAACGACATTTAGAATAGTTTTATGGAATAATTCTTAAATGATTTATAATGAATATATTTAAATGACTTAGTTTGAATATATTTAATGAAAACTATACTTAAATGAGAGTTAGAAATAATTTTTTTCTATGAAAAATGTTTTAGAATTGCAAATAGTAAAATCACAGCAAAAGAAAAGGTTTTAGCCATTAGTTAAAAATTATATTGATCGAAATGTGCACTAGAGACATTGCTAAAGATATTGCCACATGCGATAATATAAAAGAAGATGCAAAAAATTTTAAAGTTTTATTTTTAGAATACAAGATATGAAAACTTTTAGATAAGCACATCGAAAATTTGAAGTACTCCAATAATCGGAAACTCTACCATATGTACGTAGGTAGTTAATTAAAGTCGCAATGGAGCAACACAACGGGCTTTGCACGTAGGTCCGGGATCCAATCCCAAAGGGAAATGTCGAAGGAAACACTACATAGAATAAATATCGTAAGACATTTCTGGAATGCTTTTTGATGCCATTCCCGTAAATCCAAGTTTTAATAATAAAAATGCAAATTGTAAAATACTGTCTGCAACGGAATGTCCTCTGGATATGTTGTTTTTAAACATAGAATGTTGTTTTTAAACATATAATGTTGTTTTTTTGAATTACTCTTTAAGTTTGAGAAGTTCGGCTTTTTGTATTACATGTATCAATATATCTAGCAGCGGAGTAAAGTAGCGAAAATGGGATGTGCTACACATTTCGTAAACAAATTCCCCATACCCATCGGAACGTAAGATTTACATCTACACAAAAGTGTACAGAGATGGTACCAGTAACACAACAAATCTCCTCGTGGTAAAAAGTTCCCAAGGAACACAAAAATACCACTTCAAAAAGAATAATAAATAGCAGCGGAAGAAAATTCTATTCATGGAGCAGGGGAAAAGGGCGAAGTTCTTTGAAGCCAAACACATTTCTGAAACTTCAGGCCAGAAAATAAGCTATACACTTTCATATTGAATCAGCATCAAGATCATTCTCGCTCACGCCTCCAATTTCCGTGGCTTGTCAGAGCATTGGGGGACATTTCAGACAGTGCGATAAGACAATCTTATTACTTGGCGTTGGCTTTGATTCAATTCCTTGGTGGGACGATCGACTGCGAGTTGCAGGAGCGGCTGATGGTAACGAACTTATCTCATACGCCAGAACTTGTGGACGTGCACCTGCAGATGGAATTACCCAACAAAAAGATATGATTAATACACAAAAATAGCGATAACGTTGGTGTTGCGAAATCTATTACACAAGTTTTTGTCTCGTGGACGTTAAGGGTTCCCTATTGTCAGTATAAAAGTAACCTTGATTCTAAAACAAAATTTCTACTAAATATAAATTTTAGTTATTTCTGTGGTTGTATCTCATATATTGTTTAGTTATTTCTGTGGTTGTATCTCATATATTGCTTTTAGTTATTTCTGTGGTTGTATCTCATATATTGTTTTTAGTTATTTCTGTGGTTGTATCTCATATATTGTTTTTAGTTATTTCTGTGGTTGTATCTCATATATTGTTTTTCACCACTACGTTTACATGTCAGCTCATTGTTCTTCTAACTGTCGACTTTTAAGTGAAACACACTACGTCAAAATTTTCTATCTTCGTCGGCTTAGAGCAGAAACTCTTTAACTAATTTTTTTGGAGACACTAAATGCTTACTTTCATTAATGTGAAAAATGCACTGTCAAATGCACTTGTAATCTGCTTGAAAAATATAATACTATCAAAATGTTTATAAATTTCATTTTTGATCTAAAAACCAACAGTTAGTCTTTAAGAAGTTGTAAAGTAAAATTTGTTTTTTGCCAGTTACTGGGGGTGGAGAGTTTCTGTAATGTGAGTTTTTAGTTTTTCTGTACCCAAAATTTGAGAATCTTTAGAATGGTTAAATCTACTGTCATTTTCTTTGCATGATGGTTTGTTTTCATCTTGAAAAATACTAGCAGATCAATAAACTTACACTATTTATATAAATAAGAATGGAGTGTTTGTACATTGAATATTTTCTACCCCTTTCAAGTTTTCTATCCGTTTTGGGCCCTTCCGATGCAAAATCCATCTCTTGCGCGTTTGGTGTATGTCTGTCCATCTGTCTGTCTTAGTGTGTGTGCCCGTGCTACGTCCAAACGGTTGAATATAGTTTCATGAAACTTTGTATGCTGTGAGTACTTACATTCATTTAGTGACTGAACTTAGTTGCGTTAGTCCGCCTATCCGTCTTCCCATTCTGTCTGATTTTAAGTCTGTGTGTTTGCTCAAGCATCACAAAATTTATCCAACATATTTCAATGCAATGCTCTACATTTTATAAATTGTATTTTAGTTTCGTACATACGCTATTGCAAATTTGACTGACTTTGGGAGTGTCTTTTGTATGCCAACATAATATTAATTAGTAAAATTAACGATTTTAGTACATTTCCCAGATGATTCCCCATTTGCAGACACTGCTTAAATTTGCTATCCAAATAGGCTAAATACCGTATACTTGTAACAAGTATCAAATCAAATGTTTTACGCAAGGTCGCATTGAGGTAGTCAGCCACCTGAGTGCTAGAGAGAGGCCATTCCTATGAATGTGAATCGAAAGTATATTCACAAACTAACCAAACCCATGAGAGTAGTTATCAACACGAGTTGACGAGTTGAAAAGTGAAAAGACAACGCATAAAAGCAATAAGTAATACTAAATGGAACAACTCACGTCATTGCGAACATAAGAAATTGGGAGGAGTCAGGCAGTTATAATGATTGAATATGAGAGGAATTGACTTGGTGGCATTGGTCACAGCATTGGGTATGAAGTCCAATCTTATTGAGGGGGGATAAATCGGCAAAGTGCAGAAGCTTGGAATCCCTTGCCTTGGTGGAGCACAGAGATCTAGAAAATGCTGGGAATGCGTTACCGGCAAAGAGCGATCTCCTCGACAACCCCAGAAGTTAAACCATTCAAAGCTATCCAGGGCCCCATAAAATCGTCTTGAAAACAACATTCCCTGAATCAGGGACAAACCAGTGCAAAATGTCAGAGATCAGTTGGTGAGTATCATACTATTGAACTTCCCATCTATTCATATTTGACAAACCCTCACAGTATCTATCAATAATCATGATGCTCCCGCTCTATCAATACGATACCTAACATGAAATACTTTTATGGTCATAGTGCGGGATTCAATCAAACAAGATTTGCGTGCGGCACCTTTTCTTCAATGCTATAATAAGTTTACTGTACATATATACGCATAATCTACAAAAGAATGAATAAATTGGTATTTACTTTTAACAACGGCATTGGACGCCTCTGTCACATTAATATACTTCGTATGTTAGTGTAGTATTATATTTTTGTGAGAGTTTCCTATAGATAAAAGGAGTAAAAATCCAAAATAATATTTAGATTCCACTGTTGCCTGCTCCCTATGGACGTGAGTGCAGACAGCCGCTTGGAGCGCTATACGCTGTCCCACATTTTTATAACGTACTAGCAAAATTGCCCGACCTCACTTGGATTGAATTGGTTAACTATATATTGAAAGTGACCAGAAAATAATAACTTTCCTCTTTCATAAAAAAATGCCAAACCATTTAAGTATGAGTAAAATAATTTTTTAACACCTTTTCGACATTTTTATAATTTCTACAACCTACTTTGGACACAAATTCTATACATGCAAATCCATCCATGAAATACGTTCCATGTGTATATCGCACCCTTGTTAAAGGTACAAATTGGCGAAAGGTGAGACACTGAGGTAAATACTACAAAAGACGATTTTGAGGGAGGATTAGGAATTTCCTTTTTTAATTTCTATTTCAGTAAAATTGCTAAACTCAATTCGTAAAAATAACGAATCTACTGCGGATACTCTCTTACATAATTTACCTGCTAACGTTTTTTCATTTGTCTAATTTCGAATTTCGCTACCATTAAGGGAAAGATGACTAATTTGATAAGATATTTTTCACACTAAGTTTCTTTTAAAAATGAATACGTTTTTCTCGAAAATTCCGTTTCGTGGCACGTGCAATAATAAAAGAACTTGTTTTAATATTTAATACCTTCAGTAGTGATAAAGCAAAGGTAACCTATTACCATTTTTTAAATGGTAAATCAATTTGACAGCTTTCCTTCTAAAGAAAATCATTGTTTTAAACAAACTTTCCCCATATGAGTTGCTTAAATAAAGCCTCAATTCGTAAAATAAGCCATCTTGGCCATCTGTTGCTATGACAACGAATTTGTAATATTTCAAAAATCCTAGTTCGGATATTTTTAACATTAACGTTCTTCTAATAATGGAAAAATCCACTCAAAATTTGCTTTATCCTAACTTACATGCCATTTTAAACAGAATACTTTGCGGTGGTGTTGTGTGTGATAAAAAGAAATTACAATTTATTAAAATAATAAATATTTAAAACAGGAATTAAAACAAAATAAAAGTTGGGGGGAATAAGTTCTAAAGATATAAATTCATGATTCTTTTTATCTCTTGATCTCGCAAGTTACCACAACTTACAAGTAAAAATTAGATATAATTTTAAAATACGAGATTAATTCAGAGCGAAAAAAATATCACTGTACTTGGCAAACGAACACGAGTTTCTGTTTTGTTGCTAATTATCGTCTGTCCCAAATGTTCGGTAATAGTTTATATTTTGCAAAAAAATAAATAAGGCTCAAAATAAAAAGGTATTTGAATTTAAATTCTGCAAAAAGAGTTTTTTAAAAAAATAATTGATTTGTAAGCAGTACTGGTAGAACAATTTAAGAAATTGCATTGCTCAATATGCATTCCAGCTTCTCCAAAATTACCAAATTATGATTGATTTAAGTAGAGTAACTCAGATGTTTTTACATGAAACTTGCTTAAATACGGAAGCAAAGGAATTTAAAATAATGCATTCACTACACTAAAATATGATTTCTCAAATTTATTACATTGCATTAAAATGCTTAAAACAAAATTTTCTGTGATACTCGAACAAACACACAGAAACAAAATCGAACATAGAACCGGAAGACGGATTTACAAACTTACGCAACCAAGTTCAGTGACTAAATCAATGTAGGAACTCACAGCAAGGAAAGTTTCATGAAAATATATTCAAACGTTTGTATGTAGTAAGGGCACACACATAGGCAGATAGATGGACAGATACCAAACGCGCAAGAGACATCAGAAGGGTCCAAAACCGATAGAAAACTTGAAATGAGTCGAAAATATTCAATGTACAAACACTCCATTCTTATTTATATAGACTAGCAAAATTGTCCGAACTCAATCGGGTTGAATCGGTTAACTATATATTGAAAGTGGCCAGAAAATAATCACTTTCCTCTTTCGTAGAAAAATGCCAAATCATTTAAGAATGAGTAAAATAGTTTTTAACACCTTTTCGGCATTTTTATAACTTTTACAACCTACTTTGGACACAAATTCTATACATGCAAATCCATCCATGTGATACATTTCATATATATCGCACCCTTGCTAAAGGTACAAATTGGCGAAAGGTGAGACACTAAGGTAACTGCTACAAAACACGAAATTTTTTTTTCGGCATTCTTCGAATTTCGCTACCATTATGGGAACGATGACTAATTTGATAAGATATTTATCACTAAGTTTGGTTTAAAACGTTTGTTTCTGTTACGTTTATCTTGAAAAAATTCAGTTTGTGGCACGTGCAATAATAAAAGAACTTGTTTTAAATTTAATATCGTCAGTTGTGATAAAGCAGATAACCTATTACCTTTTTTATATTGGTACCTAAATTAATTTGACAGTTTTTCTTCTAAAGAAAATCATTGTTTTAAACAAACTTTTCTAATAGAAGTTGCTTAAATATAGCTTCAATTCGTAAAGTAAACTACCTTGACTTTTGTCACTATGACAATTTTGTAATGTTTCAAAAGTCCTAGTTCGGATATTTTTAACACTCGTTCTTTCAATAATGGCAAAAATCCACTTAAAATTTGCTTTATTCTAAATTACATGGCACTTTAAACATAATACTTTGCGGTGGTGTTGCGTGTGATGAAATGGAATTGCAATTGATTGAAATAATAAATATTTAAAACAGAAAAGAATTAAAACAAAATAAAAGTTGGCGGGAAAAAGTTCTAAAGATATAAATTCATGATTCTTTTATCTCTTGTTCCCACACAGTTACCACAACTTACAACTAAAAATTAGATAGAATTTAAAAATACGAAATTAATTTGGAGCAAAAAAAATATCACTTCACGTGACTAACGAACATGAGTTTCCGTTTTGTTGCAAAATATCATGTGCCCCAAATGTTCGGAAATAGTTTATATTTTGCAAAGAAAATAATAAATAAGGCTCAAAATAAAAAAGTATTTCAATTTAAATTCTGCAAAAAGAGTTTTAAAAAAATAATTGATTTTTAAGCAGCACTGGTAAAACAGTTTAAGTAATTGCAATGCTCAATATGCATTCCGGCTTCTCCAAAACAACCAAATTATGGTTGATTTAAGTAGAGTTACTCAGGGGTTTTAACATGAAACTTGCTTGAATACGTAAGCAAAGGAATTTAAAATACTGCACTCACTATACTAAAATATGGGTTATCAAATTTAGGACATAGAATTAAAATGCTTTGAACAAAATATTATGTAATACTTGTACAAACATACAGACACAAAATCGAACATAGAACCGGAAGACGAACAGACAGACCTACGCAATCAAGTTCAGACACTAAATGAATGTAAGAACTCACAGAATGCAAAATTTCATGAAAATATGTTCAACCGTTTGGATGTAGCACGGGCACACACATACAGACAGACAGATGGACACAGACACCAAATGCGCGAGAGGATTTTTTATCAGAAGGGTTCAAAACGGATAGAAAACTTTAAATGAGTCGAAAATATTCAATGTACAAACACTCCATTCTTATTTATACAGATGTATGTGTTGATGGTTTATGGAGCACATAGCCCCAAAGGGGCCTTAATCTCCGGTGTTGATCTTGAGGCTTGAAATTTTATTTTGCCCTGGTAGTTAAATAGTAATAAAATTGGGTGAAGTAATTGGTCATTGAAGTCTAATTCTTAGTGTTGATATCAGCAACACATTGCAGTAAGGCAATAAAAGGTAATTGGAAGAAATTAAATAATTCAAGATTAAAATTTAAAAATTAGAAAATATGAAAAGTAGGTTTTCAGCTGCTCAGAAGAAGGGTACATTATGGTCTATTCTTTTTTGAGAGAGGGTTGAATCATCATTTTTATAATGTTGATTTTGATTCGACTATATATACTTTGAAACTGTCCAAAAGTCTTCCAGATTCTTCGGTTTCCACTTATTTTATTAAACTGAAGTTATACGACACACTTCACACCAAACAATTAAACTGTTTAACAAATATTTTCACTGTTTGGGCATGAACAGCGTGTCAAACGGATTGTTTTATTTTCTTCAAGCTCAAGGCGATTCATAAAACAAACAAATTCTCAAAAATAACTGAATATTCATGGTTAACTACATGGATCAACTTCCAAAACTATTAAAAAATTTGCTAAATAAAATTTTTTATGAAAATATTATGTTGCATTTCGAAATAATTTTAAAAATTTATAAGTTATACACGCATTTAATTTGTGAGCATTTTATTGCTTTTAACGTTTAAATGCGTAAAAGTGAAATTCGGGGCGTAACAAAGAATTTACGTTTTCAGATAGCCGCTATTAGAAGTTTTTCTCGAATCCAGTTTGCCCTGGTTGAAGATTTTTAAGGGATCCGACACCCGTTGTTGTTTAAAAGCCCGTTTTCAATACAAAATTCAATATTGACACTCCTTTCTCAAGATCCATGCGTTCTGCTTATAAAATGCTTACACGAAGTGCTTTTGAAGTGTGTGGTCTGTAACAAAAACCGCACTGTAACGAAAAGTTTTCTTCAAAAAATTGCCAAATTTATACATTTATACAATTTTTCTAAAAAGTATGTAACAAATTTCATTTGAAAACTTTTTAGAAAAGAGAATGTTAGGTATGTTTTTGGGGCAGATCTATGTTTATTGGTATGATGCAAATTACCAATGAACGCGATAATATTTTTCCAATTTCAACTTGCAATAACCCCGAGGTTATCAAAGACGTGGAAACAGCGCCAGTATCGTTCGATAGCGTATAGATGGAATTCAGTGACAATTATAAGTGATGATACCAGCGGATCAATGGCAGCTCATGTCCGAAATGAAGACATCCATTCGGAAACCAAAACTAAACCCATAGCTGAATTCTTACAGCGCATTTTGACCACGTTCTTTCAAAAAATTACCTCAGGTACTAAACTAAGAACTAAAATCGCTACTAGTTTACGATTCGAATGTTAAATCTCGCAGAATAGATCTTGTTCTCTTCTGCATCAACAATTTCAAACCACTCGGCATCGACTCAAACTTCGCTGCGGAGTGTTTCGTTTGAACCCTGAAATTTACGACTTAAATTCAACTCAATTACCCTTAAGGGGCCGCGGTGGCCCGGTTGGAAGAGTAACGAACTAGCAACCGAAGGGTTGCGAGTTCGAATCCAGCCAAACACCGTCGTGTACAAAGGGGGCTGGTGCACGTTAAATCTGTCGTGGCCTCAAATGTCCTCACGTTGGCGTGGTGTGGAAGTTTGGAGAGTGGGGTGCCAGCTCAGGTGTTGCCTCGTCATCTGACCATGGTTCAAAATTACGTGGTGTTGTCCTCGGATCTTTCCCTTTGGGATTGATCCCGGACCGTCACCAATAGCCCATTGTGTTGCTCCAGTGTGACGTTAATTGAAATACCCTACCCTACCCAATTACCCTTAAGTAAGTTCTTTGCTGGACTGCGTTTGATGTCAACCTTAAGTTGGAAATTGACTGAACGAAACCACAAATTGCATCACAACTTTTATTAGTTACCAAGTAATTATTGAATTAATAGCTGATACCTTTTAACTTCCCTCCCTTTAATCAACATCTTTCAATTCAAACTGTAGTATGTCTCGTAACCCAGACGGCCGAAGTGCCGTTTGGTAAATATCTCATTGTGGCGCTGCGTAGTCTGACTGCGTTGCGTCACTGCTGACATATCTCCCTGGTGGGAAAAAAACCCGAGAACTTCCTGTATATATATGTGTGTGTAATTCTTGTTATGTCATGTCAATAAAAAACGTTAAATATTTTAACACGTTGAGATTATTATTATTCTATAATCCACCTCTGTCACCACCAAAATGGTAACCCGGACCCCTTTTTTTGGATAGTATTATATTCATTCACACGGAAATTGTTTTCCGTGTTCTGACGCATTTGAACCTTTTAGCAGCTTTCGTTTTCGGCAGATGGATTGTATTCTACCGCGCATTTTGAAGTAAGTTAACTATTGCTATTTCGGTATTTGAGATTATTAACTATGTCTGAAGTTAGTGCTGTTCGAATCCCTCCGTTTAACTTTAACGATGTTAGCCTTTGGTTCGCCATGTGCGAACATTCTTTTGAACTGGCCAATCCTAAAGCTATAACAGATAGTCGTACAAAATTTAATTATGTTTCGGCTAATTTACCGCCAGAAGCTGCCTCTGTTGTACGCGAATTCATTCTTAAACCTTCGGCTATAACGCCCTATGAAGATTTGAATTCTGACTTAATAAAACGCACAGGTGATTCTTCCCAAGCGGAAATCAGAAAATTATTGTCAGGCGAACAGCTCGGTGATCGTAAGCCCAGCGAGCTTTTAAGAACCATGCAGCGCAGAGCCGAATCTCACAATGTATCTAATGAATTAATGCTAGAATTATTTCTTTCTCATTTACCATCATCCATTCAAAGTA